>CP141134.1:58427682-63227682 GCA_035236585.1 Warburgia ugandensis
CTTCCAAATTCTCATGATCCTTCTACGCTTCACATGGTCCCTCAGTTGTATTCCTGCTTCATTAACCAGGAAGCATGGAATCAATTTGTACAGTATAGGCTATCTCCTGATTTTGAGGTAATCACAACTTGAACTAGCCAAGCTAAATTTTAAGTCTTGTAATTATTATAATTGATTGTATTTTGAATCTTTGATCACATTACTTTGATGTCCAAGCAAAGCGTATAAAAGGACAAAAGGCTCGTGCACAGAACCATACGCCACACCACCTTTCAAAGGTTGGTTATGCACGATTAGAGGCAGATGTAGTAAGTATATCATGTCACATTCCATTTGTCTAATCATATTAGATTATTATTTTTATTAACTCTGACTTAGTGTCTCTTATAATCTTATTACAGCAAAAGAAGGCTGGGACAACGGATCCCATCGACCGTGCTATTCTATGGAAAATGGCACATTCGAAAGGGCGTAACTCTCAGACCTTTGCCAACGAGACAACTGCAACAATTGCTTCAAGAATTGTAAGTGGTTTAAGACTTTAAGTTTTATACTTTTACTTTATTTGCATACTGCCTAGTTAAATACTTTTATACTTTTATACCCTTGCATAGTATATTATTTAAATATTACATATATAATAGTGATTTTATCATGTTATGATCTTTATGTGTGCAGGAAGAGTTGACCTAAGAACAAGAAGAAAGTGCAACTACAGGGACTCTTAGCAGCACTGCTGCAAAGGGGGACATCCTGTATAGGGCAATGGGCAACAAGAATGAGCACCCTGGCCGGGTAAGGGGCCAAGGTCGGGGTGTTGTTCCTTCCAAATTCTTCCCCAAACAAAAGGCTCCTACGCTACAAGAATTGGAAGAATGGAAGAAGCAAACAGTTGTGGAGATATATAGCATGGTCAAAGATCAACTATTGAAGGAACTCCAAGGTGGCCGAAGAACCTCATGTGAGGATGTTGGCGGCCCTCAAGCTGAAGCTCAACCTCAAGTTCAACCAGCAAGAAATAATAATAGCTGCACTCCTACTCCTAGTCCTCTATCAGATGAAGAGGTGGCAGAACAAGTACTCCCAATCAGTGAGGTATGTATATTTACTTGTTTAGTTTTACAATGTTACTTATTTACTTTTGTTTTTAGTTTACACTTTACATTACATCACTAATTATTATATATATGTCATTTCTCAAATGCAGGTGGGTCAGTGCATGTTGCGGTGCATACATTTGAGAACCATGTGGCAGTGGCAACACTGTACGAGGTTCGGCCCATGACTTCCGCCACCTTGCATGGTAAGTTGATGCCTCCACACACTAAGCGTGTGTGCATCACTACTGCCATTCAACCAGATGCTCCCCTTCCATTTCCAGTCGAAGAGGATGATGTTGAAACTGTTGGGGATGCAATTGGATATCATGTGTGTTGGCCAGAGAAACACATAAAACCAATGATATCCAATTCCAAGGTACATATATACTAACTGTAGTCATGGCTTCATTTTCTCCTACCTTTTTTTAAGTCCTCATAAACTGTTCATTGATTAATATTGTCTGCAACATGTCGGACAGTCGGATCACGAAAAGCAGTACAAGGGGCAATTGAAGCAAACCTTGCCACCGGCAAATTCTGGCATAGTGGCAAGTGTAGCCACATCCCAGCCTTCTCAGGTAGTACTAGTTCTATGTTTTTCCATAGTCACTACTCACAAGTCATAAGTCAGTAGTACTAGTTCTTTAGTTCAAAACACTTGTTAGGTGCTCACTAGTCACTACTCACAAGTCACAAGTCGAGAGTCACAATGTTATTATTGTTATATTATAAAATATTCTAATTTTACCTCACTTGGGTTTCTTCTTTTATATCCGCTAGTATATCAAGATATGTTGTATATATTCATTACTAATTTCTAAAATGTTACATGATTACATTTACAGTGTAGGTATCAAGTGGAGGTTCCACCTAACACACCTCCATTCCTAAGGGTACTGTACAGACTGGCCAATGAAGGCAACACAAATACAATGAACCCTGTAAGGATAGAGGCAGGTGTGCTTTCAAACGATGTGGTTGAGGTTCCACTCTTCAAGGAAGACCTCATAGCCATATGTAATATGGATCAATTGGAGTACATGCACATCATAGTCTATATAGGGTACGTCGTGTAATTGCTCTATTAGAGTTAAGACTTACCAATCAATGTAACATTACTTAATACTTGCTTTTTTAATAAAACTTAATAATTATTTGACATTAACCCAAATTTCAAATGCAGGTATTTGCATGATAGCTTGCATAGACTAGAGGTCAAGGACATTTACAAGTTCCTTGACCCTTCTCTTGTCTTTCAATTGGACCATTTGCCTAAGGACAAACAAAGTGAAGATATCATTCCTGGTCTCATGACTTGTGCAAAGGGGCAAGCATTACTGATTCCCTACAATAGCGGGTACGTTGTAACATAGGTTGCTTAATTATGCCATTTTAATTTCACAATTCATAGTTTCATACACATGAATACTACATCGGTTAAGATTAGAGAAAATTCAATTGAACTATTATTTTTATAGGTCCCATTGGATGTTGCTAGCTTTGGATGTGCATGGTGGCCATGCAATTTTTTTATATTCATGTGGAGCACACATTCGGAAACACCTTATGGAAATTATAAACAAGTAAGTCTTTATTATTCTTTTTATTATAATATAACTACTCACCTGGCAACTATAATAATATTCATAATCTAATGCTTTTCAATTATATGTGTGTAGAGCATGGTATAAATGGGCTGAGAGGGAAGGCATTCACCACCCACCAAAACTCAACTGGAAGAAGGCCAAGGTACAGTTTACTAATTACTGCTCTTTAGACTCTTTCATATAATTTTGAACCTGAACTTGTTGGAAATTATATTTTGAAACTTTTATGTTGTCTTTGGTGGCATTGTTTTGCAGTGCCCTCAACAAAAATCAGATTGGGAGTGTGGATATTATGTTCTTAGATACATGAGAACCCTCATTCGTAATGGAGTTTCAGTCTCACAATTGAGAAAGGTAACACTTAGACTTACTAACCAAAGTTGCACTTTTGATTTGTATATTTCCTGACTTAATTCAAGATTACATGTCTAATCTCTGAACTAAGTTATTATATGTTTCTTGTAGGTGGATTTTGGAACCAAGAGTTACTCCCAGTTGGATCTAGATGATATTAGAATGGAATGGACAGATCATATTATGAATTTTAATTTGTAGTTCAGTAATGTAAAATTGTAAATGAATGTATATTATCATTCATGTATATACATTTTACTCAAATATAATACAAAGATCAGTTCATTTCAATGAATGTGTTCTATTTTTCTTTTGATTGAAGTACACTGTATCAATGTATGTGCTTTCTTTGTTTCAAACTTTCAAATTTCAATGATGTGATTGTGAAGTTGGTGTTTTGATCAGCAAATGGGTTAATCATCAATTTTCAATGATGGCTTAGATTAGCAGATGGGTTGTATTGTATCATGTATATACATACAATCTACAAATACAGTATGGGTGGTTGATATCATATCATGTATTGTATCATGTATTGGAGAGGGAGTCATATATGGAATGGAGGTTGATGATTGAAATTACTGATATATACTGAAGTTGTAGATATGATTCATATGAATATGATACCAAAAAACTTTCAAATTTCAATGATGTGATTGTGAAGTTGGTGTTTTGAATGGAGACCTGATGGACATCCCTGCCTATACAGGCAATTTCATTCATTTGCTGAGGAATGAGGATAAAATTAAAAATGCCAAAGTTCAGAATGATTGTCTGCATTGGTGCCTGCCTAGGCCTATTGATAATTGGAATGATATAGTCATGGAGATGGTGCTAAGTGATTGATATGTTGGGCAATTGTGATGATTGGAGCCCATGATTCTAAGCTACCAAGTTTCTGACAATCGGAACACAATTGTTTGTGTGAACAGAAAGAGGGATGAGGAAGTTCCACTAGTTGTAATTATATCATGTTTGCAAGCTTTCACTTATTTGTTGCCAATCAAATGTGTTTTATCAGAAGCTTGCAAACTGGAAGGTGAAGTTGCTTCGGCTTACATTTCAGGAAATCCTGCTTCATTCAGATCTTGAATCACAGATTTCTGGATTATATTTTGTGAATTCCTGTTTATAGTTTGTCACTCTCATGTCTTTGCTTTCTTTTCATATTCTCTAAGATGCACCCGAACGAGAACCTGGAAGAAGCTGTTCCTCTGAGAATATCTTTATAGTATATGTGTGAGAATAACTCATTAACTCTTAACAGTGGCTCCATAAGAACCCTCCATTCTCCAATATAACTTAGTAATATAGGACGGTTAGTAAATAGCCGTCCTATATAAATAGTAATATAGGACGGTTTGTGAATAGCCGTCCTATATATAACTAGTAATACTAATATAGGACGGTTTGTGAATAGCCGTCCTATATATAAGTTATATTATAACTACTAATATAGGACGGTTTGTAAGTAACCGTCCTATATAATATAAATACTAATATAGGACGGTTACTCATGAACCGTCCTATATTTTCAAATCGTGTCTTAAAGTGTTAAGGTAATAAGGTCATGAGTGGGTCACGTGTTAAACAGGTAGACACGACGGGTCAAATTCATTGACTCGAACACGACACGATTTTTGGCGTGTCACCCGAAAATGACACGAACACGATAAGACTCGACCCGAACCCGCTAAATTCGTGTCGGGTTCGAGTCGTGTTATCGTGTCATGTCATATTTTGCCGCCCCTAGTTTCAGACACTAAGAATAACTTCTAATGATATATATTATTTTGAATATGAATGTCATTTATCATTGATTTTAAGTTTTGAACATTTTTGAGGTTTGATATTGATCGGGTTTAACCGTATGCATTTTGATATTTCTATGTGTTCAAGTGTTTTCTTCATATCTTTATCTAGCTTAGAATTTTTCACTAATTGGTCATACTCACCCCACCAAAAATTTCAGGTCAATCTTCTGGTCAAAAGTGAGAATTAAGGCGTTGCAGGAGGCTTAGGAACAACGAGAGAGAAAGTAAGAGAATGAATAACTTACCTTAATTTGTTTTATACTACTATTGAACTTTAAGAACAGTAATGTAATGAGAGAATGAATTTTATTATGAATATTAGAATTTGTCACATAGTTATAGTTTTATTATGGTTGTTTGGGTTGTGACCAGTCAGTCTTGGTAGTGTTGTTCTCACGCACTTATTTGGTTATATGTGTGAGTTTTGATAAGACACCCGGGCTTAGAAGGGAAGTTTTGAAAACTAATATATATGGTACATCTTTGAAATGTTTTAGGAAAAAAAAAAACTTTACTTGTGATCCTAATCATTTCCAAAGCAATTTTTAAAAACTTGTTTCTAAAAGCCCGGGATGTCACACAAACACTCTCCTCAGCATGACTAACATTACAAGGAGAATGGAGAGCATGATGATAGACAAAAAAAGGAAAAGGAAACAAGTCTCTCTCTCTCTCTCTCTCTCTCTCTCTCTCTCTCTCTCTCTCTCTCTCTCTCTCTCTCTCTCTCTCTCTCTTGATCATGGCACTTGGTATTCCTCTATGTATTTCTGTCTGTGTTGATTTGGTATAGGAGGGGGTATTTATAAGATTCTAAGTAGGGAGTTATGAGAAGTTTAGGAGAGTGAGAATTAGGTAGAGTTGGTTAAGAAAGGGAAACATAGGGACGAAAGATAGATGGAGGATTTGATTGAATGAGAGAAGATGAGAGTGGGGAGGAGCTGGAAAATTTGAGTTAGTTATGATTGGCTAAGGGTAGAAGAGATGGAGCAAAAACATACATACATACATACATACATACATACATACATACATACATATAAAGAGTGAGTGAGAGAGAGAGAGGCCTTTTATGCCAGGACTCTTAGGAGAGTGCTAGGTACAAGGGAAAGTGGGCGCCCAATTTAAGTTAGGCAACCCTTAATTTCAAAAAAGGTGGGGCCCTCCTTTAGACTTTCAAATGACTATGACTCTTAGTGGTTAAGATTCCTAAAGAACCTAAACCCCTTAGCTGCTCCTATTTGTTCATAAATCCTTTAAAGAATTTTAGTATCTCTTGAAACAAAACTCTTCATATGAAATATAGGTTTTGAAGAAAAGGAAATGGAATGCAGTAGAACAAAATACTCCAATACTAACTAGCTATCAAGAACTAAAAGTCAATTCCTTGCGATTTCAATCTCCAAGTGTATTCCCCAACTTAATACATAAGATTACAAATATTTGACTCAGAATAAAAAAAAGGAAGAATCGAGAAATATTCATCTAGTAGCAAAAACCCCAATTTCTCCATCTCTAGAATTACAATCAAGCAAACAAAAAAGATCCTCATGCTAAATTCTTCTAACACCAAAACCCAACCCCCCCCCCTCCAAAATTTTGAGTAGTTTTTGTCACAAAACACTTGCTTCTTTCTTGGAAAATCTAAAATAATGGGTTGTAGTTGAAAAGATGACAAAGACATCTCATAGATTTAAGGAGAAAATACTACAGAGAGAAGAAGAAGAAGATATGGAGATAGAGATAGATTTCTTCGACCTACCTTGACGTTTTTCTTTGACACACCCTTGTAGCTTCTTTAAGCTTTTCTCTTCTCATAAACAACTTTGAAGTCTTGCTCTCTTGAGCAGAACTCTTCCAGGTTAGAAGTATGCTCCCAATTCAAAGAAGGGCTGGAAGCATAGGAAATGATGCTTCCATCCAGTTTTTCTAACAACTTGAAAGAGATATTTGGTTTCCAAGAGAAATTAAAAATTAATTAATATTATAATATTTTATAGGATTAAAAAAAGAAAAAGAAAAATAAATCATTTCAATTTTTAACTTAGGAGGACACATTCGTACCTTTGGGAGAGTCTACTCCTACATAGACTATTTATTTTTATTTTACAAATATACCCTCTCAGTATTCAATTCTTTTACATTTTGGTAAAATTTTATTTTATCTTCTAGTGGGCCTAGACTTTTGAAGTTTGTAACTGTTTATAGTATTGCCCTTAGATGGGACATGATTCAAAATTCTCATCCATGGGACAATCTGTAACCGCTACTTTTAGTTATGAAATGGACAGTGGTCATCTACTATCCATTTTATAATAGTAGAAAACAAGGCCTAGAATCATTCAATAGACGAGAATTTTGAATCATGATTCATATAAGTAAAGGACAATATGGTGAATGACTTGGATCTTCAAAAATGTATGACCCTATAGTTATGGCCATTGGTACCATTTAGTAAGGGGCTCACAAGGAAAACTAAGAGTTGCATATATCCCCTATTTTTATTAGTGGTTATGCACAATGATTGTCTCTGGGATGATAAAAAACAAGATGGAGAAGGCCCTTATGTAATTCAGCTTCCAATGCTTCTTCACCATCCATTAGTCTTAACTCTCTCTCTCTCTCTCTCTCTCTCTCTGCGTCACTTGTGCATGCCAAAATTAGGGGGCCAGAACATTTTTCTATGCATTTATGTATTAACTAAAATGCACCTTGCATATATTTTCCTAAAACTATAAATACAAGGGAATTTTGGTGATTAAAAATATTTTAATTTTGAAATGGATCTAGTGCCCCTTTCTATTTAGTAGAAATGTTCTAATTTATTTACTTGAGGTAAACATTGTTAATATAGAAAGATATAATTTTTTATAATTGTTATCTATAATTTTTGTTCCAAGTGTTAAAAAAATTTAGGCATTGGGTCAAGTAGAGGAGTCACTAATTGACCTTTACATATTAGGGTTAGTGGACAACAATTTTTTGCCTGAACAGTGATAAGTTGGTCAATGATGACCTGAAGATAGTTAAATTTAGGGTTAAGGTTAAAATAAAACAATAGAGTTATCAAAGTTAAGGTTAGATCAACCAAGATCCTAGTTGACCTGACCAATTGCCATCCTTAATGCAAACTACATGCCTTTTTTTTTCTGTTAGACATCTAAAGCTAGAGTAATGAGATAAATGAGATGGATCTTGTAAAGGCAAGCACTAAAAAATGTGGCCTACTCATAAGTTTAACATCTTCTATTAAAACAAAATCTAGGATTAAAATGTTGTAGCAGGATAGTTTTCTACTAAAATTCCACCACTACTCATATTACATTTCATTGGCCACTTATTTGTGTAAAATAGTAAGATGGATAAGCAATGATATTTATTTAGCACTAAAATCCACTTTCTAGGTGGAAGCCACCATCATCTCTCTCTCTTAGCAACCACCGAACGAGGCCCACTTTTGGATGATCTTGCCCATTTTCATATATACCGTCCTCTATTTAGGTATCCTACAAAAATTCATGTGCAATACATGCTTCTAGCTTTTATATATATAATATGAAACCATCCAACAATCTGAAATTTCTTTCGTTAATCAATCAAGTTGAGGCCTAACAAGATCAATGGGCCAAATCATCCTAATACAAGGCCTAGTTAGGTAGCTTTGGAAACTAGTTTTGTGGCCATTTCTCTTTTCATGAACTCTTGTCACTAGCCCCATTATGGCATTACAAAGGTCCGATGATATATGTTGTTGGCGGGATCAAATATTGAAGTAAGAATATTATACATTTCCAACATAATATTATATTATAAAATAGGAAAAAGACAAGTTCGGGCTTGCCCAATGTTTTTTTCATTGGCTTGTTTTTCTTATAATTAGTTTTGGATGATTTTATTTTTTTTAATTTTTGTTGTGACTTTATTTATTTGGCCTTGCAAAACAAGATGCCCTTATTTTTCAAATTTTCATTGCTATAGATTTTTCTATTAACTCTATAACTCTTCGTTCTTTTTTATTTTTCTTTTTCTTTTTCTTTTTCTTAATCTTTATTTTACAGAAAAATTCCATTATCATCCTCTTTCAATTGCTTGACCTCGTATTTGAATGATCTGAGCTGGTCATCATGTTTGGCCTGTCTTATTTAGACCATGTAGTAGAAATCATGAGCTTCTACATAATAGTTTTTTAGTTAAAAGTTTCAATGTATATGATTTAAAAGCAATAAAATGCATGGCTAATTCATGATAACTAGCAAATCTAAGATATGTTGAACATGATAAATATATCCGATCATCCAAAAGAAGCCCCAAGTACATAACATCTTTTTTGGACATCCATTTCTAAAAATCATTTTCCTCAACAGTGGATTGAAGTGAAAGGAAATTGGAGTGGAGTACGACTTACAATCCTTTTTTTTTGTCTTTATTCATAAAGTTTAGAAATTCTAAAATAGATTGTCTTATCTTGCTATCAATTAACCATCCAATAGTTTAGATTGATGAGAGATGGCAGCAGACTACAGAGGCAAATAGGTAAAGTTACAACAAAAATTTCATAGAAAATGTCATCCAAAATCAATTATGGGAAAGACTAGTCAACATAATCACATAAAAAAAAAAAACTTGGGCAAAGCCTAGATGTGTCTTTTTTCCCACAAAATATTAAACGAAGTTGTTATTCCCACACTCCTTTGGTACTAATACCATACCTCTTTTGGAGTTTTATCATACTTTTATTTAAGGTGACCACTTTCATAATAATCTCAATTGTTCATCTTAGATGTTTTGTAATGGATAAGGTTTGACTAAAAAATCACACACATTATATGATTGTACTATTGTTTATATATATATATATATATTTATTTATTTATTTATTTAAAGTTAATAGTAATAAAAATGGCTAGAAAATCAATGTTTGAATCGTTTAGAATATATGATTTTTAAGACATGACCCATTTATAGCAAGATGCTCAACATGAACGGTTTAAAAGGGCAGGGGAAGGGTGGCCCCGGTGCATGAAGCTCCCACCTATGTGGGGTCCAAGGAAGGGGCGGATCACAAGAGTCTATAGTATGCAGCCTTACCTTGCATTTTTATAAGAGGCTGTTTCTATGTCTTGAACCCGTAACCTTAAGGTCACACGACGATAACTTTACTGTTGCACCAAGGCTCTCCTTCTAAAATGAATGGTTTCATAAGTAAAAAAAATGACCATACACACTTTTACCATAAAACCCCAAAACAGATTGTGACATTAGTATCAAACCATTGTGGAAATATCAGCTCCCAATATTAAAGGGAATTTTTGCCCTTACAAATCTTCCATAATAAAAAATGATTGGTGGCACTATCAGCGCCCTATTTTTTTTGGTGTGAAAACTTTTGCCCCCAAAAGTCATTTTTAATCCCATAAATCGGGCATTTCTCTTATGCTCATTTATCTACCACTTAAAATTTCTTCTCCAAAAATATCGTTATATATGTTAAAATTTATGGATCTGCCACTACTTTCCATTTTTCTAAAGAGGAATATTACTATCCAAATTAAGTTGCAGGGCTGATGATGAAACCTGCCTGGCCAAACCCTACTTTTGAATAATCTGACCTAATCATACTATTCATTATCTTTTATTCAGCCTATCTCCAAAAGTTATGCTATTGGATACTTCTAACTACTAGTTTTTCCTTTGAAAAATCTAATGGTTATGATTTAAACACTAAAAATGTGTGACTAAAATCATCCAACGAACATGATTTTTGGTATTTAACCTATCTAAGGGAGGCCAAACGAGATGTACAGATTTGATCATTCAACGATGGGATTCTAAGGGAGGCCAAACGAGATGGACAGATTTGATCATTCAACGATGGGATTTAGCTAGGCAGGTTTAGGAGTACTCTTTTCTAAATATCCTTTTCTCGTTGATTTTTGCGGATATGCGCCTTTCAGTTTTCTTCTCCTTCCATACGTAATTTTACCATTATGCACGATGATTGTCCCCGCGATGATAAATAAGAAGATGGAAGGCCCTTATATAATTCGACTTCCATTCTCTCTCTCTCTCTCTCTCTCTCTCTCTCTCTCTCTCTCTCTCTCTCTCTCTCTCTCTCTCTCTCTCTCTTCAAAATTTATCGGCTTCAAACTCAGAGATTTCTAAGATCTAGATCTGTTTCTTGTTCAGAAGCTCCAACAATCTGCACGATCAGAGTCCGTTTCATCCACCAAGTTAGAGCAAGGAAGATTTCGTAATTGATTGAACGTGAAGTCTATTAAAGACCTGAAAATGGCGAAAACGAAGAACACCAACAAGGATAAAGTAGAAATGAAAGGAAACGAGAAGATGGAGATTGGTGATAAGACCAAAACTTTCCTGGATGAGAATCTCAGCAACTTACCTGAAGATAATCGCCTCTGCCTAGAGATGATTAGAGAAAGATACGATCGGTAAGCACTCTTTCTTGAATTCTTTTCAGAACACAGCAACGGTTGGTATCCTATATATAAATTTGTTTAGTTTCTTCTGACAGAGTGGGCTTGAAATTTCCGACGGTGGAAGTGAGATTTGAGAATCTTCGCGTAGAAGCCACCTGCCAAGTTGTTCGCGGAAAACCGCTTCCTAGTCTCTTCCATGTTTTCACGAGTTCTATCTACGTAAGTGGTTATCTAGCGAGCCATAGCTATTTCTGTCAAATTACATATGGTGGGAGTTCATCTTTTCCATATACACACTGCCTATAAACCATCTCTGCCAGCCGATTCATCCATGTTGGTTTCTGTCTAAACTATCCTGCTTCCCACAAATGATCTTATGTATATGCTCTGAGCACCAAAATCCAGTGCATAAAACATCCCTCTCGTTAAACAATTTGATGCACGTATTAATCAATCAGACCATTCAAAACTCTTATTCGTACCGAACCCTGAACCTCTTGTTGTGAGAGCAGGGCACTTAACCAAGTGTTCTAGGTGCTGAAGTTTTGAAAGCTATACGGTCCATCCAAAAGGCGTGTTGATATAACAATTTGATGGCGACAGCCATTTCTTCTTCGTTCTTAAAAAAATAAAAAATTACACTTTCTCACTGGCTACTAGAATTTCCTTTGTTTATCATGAAAGGGGTGCTGGTACAATAAACCAAGGTTAGTGATATATGCGCCTCTTGTTTTCTATCATTAGACCCTTAATAAATGGTTACAAACAGTTATAACTTCATACTTGGTCAATACTATAGGGTTCAAAATGTTTCTCTTGGGCTAGATCAGCCATGATCCGAATTTCTCATCCATTGGATTATCCCAACAACTCCTGCCTTTAGTTGTAAAGCGGAAGGTGAAACATTCCAAAATTTATTTTGCAACTCAAGAAAAACAGAAGTTACGATAATCAGGTGGATGAGAATGTTGGAGTATGAGCGATGTAACCAAAAGAAAATATTGTAAATGGTTCTGATCTTCAAAATTTTGGAACTTCCTGAAGTTGTAACAATTCTTATAAGTTATTATAGAGCTCATTAGTAAAAGCAAGCACCGCATTATCAATACCCTAGCCTAGAGAAAGTGATTACTAATCTCCATTAGTTTTTGGAGAGGAATCACGAGCCAAAACCAAAGTGCCACATTTTGCATGAAGGGTCCCCGCTTTTGGATGATCGGACTAATTCATATGATTTGTCTTGCTTTGGATGTTTCCTCTAAAAAATGCACATGACGTTTGAATGATTCTAGGATTTCTAAAAGTTTATTTTAAGTCTCTGAATTTTGACCATTGCTTACTAATCTTTCTAACCAGCCATTTACAGTTAAAAATGGTACTTTTGTCGGTTTTTAAAATCATCAAATTGGTTAGATTTCTTTAGTGGGAAAAATCAAAACAATGAAGAATCAGATGAACTTATTGGATTATTCAATAGCAGGCAAAAAGTGGTGCTTTTGTTGCTTAATTGTTTTGGTTTAGCATTCCCAATTTTTGTATATGTAGCACATACTATTTAATGATCCTTCAATATTTATGTACAAAATTATTTAGATGTCTGTAATAGAGCTAGTGTTTCTCATGGGTACAGGGAGCACTGAAGGGAGCTCTGAAGATATTTGGTTTGAAGTTTAGTGAAGCCAAAATCACCATCTTAAAGGACACCAGCGGCATTGTCAAGCCTTCTAGGTATCAAGTTCAACTCTACTCTTCAAGCCCTCTTGTTTAAAAACTAGCGACTACAATCAAGGTGTACACAAAAATAATAGGAAATAAAGCAAGTAAACCACTCATAAAGACAAAGCTAATTTGCATGATTTTGCACATGCCTACTCTACAAAATCACCATTTTATACTACGAGAAAATAAAATACAAAGTAGACAATCACCTGTTTAGATCGAACATTAAAACTCACATTGTATCTGAAACTCCTTGAGAACTCGGCTGTAGAAAGGGTTATATAGGCTTCTTAAAAGCCCCTTCTCCAATTCAATTTCACCTGCGATCTAAGTCTCTTCCATGTTACTTTATAAAGGAGAGACATATTTCCTTTAGAAAACAATACCTAATAGAAACCGGGTGCCACCTATATTTAGTCGTGAAGTAAGACACCGCAGAACATCTCTTTATGGTTAGATGACAAATGATACTCGCAACCAGATGTATATGTTGGTCCTATTGGGTTCTTGATCTAGGCCACATATGGCATAGGCGACGTGCTAAAGATTTTCTTGAATCGATGACTAAACCTGCCATTCTCTTTCAACATTTTGAGCAGCCCAAGTCTCACTCCAACTCGATAATGCTTAGAATTATCCAATTAAATATCTCGACCCTTTAACTCCCAAAGTGTTGCAAGTATGGGGAAAGCTAGATTTTTGGTGCATGGCTATCTAAGACGTGGCCACGAGATGAGTAGTTTGGATCACCATATGTCTGAACCCCCCCCCTCTATCTTGACGCATTGTCCCTTGCCGAGGCAAGCACTGGAACAGTTAATGTGATCAGCACAAAGCCAAGACAAGCATCCATATTTTGTGTCTTCATTTAAGTGCATCGATAGCTGAATAGAGAGAGGTCCTGCCGACGCTAGTTGTTGCATGTTGCAATTCCTTACGTCCCATCATGAGTCGTGGGGTTCAGTCTCGTATAGATATTGCTGATAGTGACCGCAAGGTGGCTGACAGATTTTATGGCTCTCGTCTTTACTTCAACAGTGTGACACCTGGGTTTATATAAACTTTTTCTCACAAATATAAAAATAGAAATATGTTTTTAAAAAAAAAGGGACGGAATTCTTAAAAGTTAAAATTTTAAATTATAGAACTTTTAGTGCAACTTTAAAAAGAATTGATTGAAAGCAAAAATCTCGGGATCAACCACATTCTAAAACTACAATCATAAATAGTATTAAAATCTTGATACTCTGAGCATGCTCGATCTAAAACCACAATAAATACATTGTGTAATTAAAGACAATAATAAATCAAGTCAAATGTCACCAGGTTCCATCCATAATCACCACAATATTTTCATCTAAACTTTAACATCCTTCATATAATAATATGAGTCTGATCTATAAAAATATCTCTACATCTAAGAAAGTTTCAAAAGTCTAGTCCAAGAAACGTACTCTAATATATGTCCGAATAAGAAAATAAAATGGACTGTCTTCAAGTCTCCTTCCAAATCCTCACTACTCCGTCTTCTTTCCCTTGCAAATCTGAGGCATTGCAAAACAAGACAATGCCTCAGCAAGCTATGCTTGTGTAAGTGATTACATTCAGATAAAGTTTAACAAAAATTTACAATGGGATTCTCATAAAGGAAGCATACTCAAGACATGTCAAATAACTGAATGCTTGCAATTACAACTTTCACAAAACAGATGTCGAGTTAAATCAGTATAGCATGCAATGCATGATCAAAATACAAGGTAAGCACATCAAAACCATACTAGTATATATCCACGGGATAATATGCATGCAATCATGGATAACAAAACACTATATCAAAACTATATTAAAATGCTCCAATATACTCAATCACCGGTGATGTGTACCTATACTAAGTTTGGTCCCCCCCGTGCAGCCCGCATCAGCTCCTGGAGTTTCTCATGGCCTAGGCCCGACTTGCCCCGGTTCACCCTACATATAAAGTCATATGAACATGCACAAACTATATGGATTACTATGCTGCAGTGGCAACCCCATCAGGATCTAAACCACTGCTACTCCCCGTCGACACCAAACGAGAGACTTCCTCCGTTCCTATGGGAAGGAACGGACCCGTATGGGGGACTACCCATGATACCACCCCTACGTACCTAGCTCTGTATCACTCTAGGGCAGTGTCTAATCATCATCATCATCATCATCACAAAATCAGAAGGCGGGTAGCCAACCCTACAACCCTCCTAGTATAATACCCACCAGGTGAAAGCACCCATCATAAATCATCGACAAGATATAAATCTTATAAACCATGTAAATGCGCTATAAATAATCCTAATAACACGATTAAAGCCCAGCATACATTGTTATTATCAAATTGAAAAGTCATGTTACAGCACGAAAATAAGGATCTAATTATGTGCATGAGAAGACATAAAACCCGTGTCTCAAAGCTTTAAAATCCACTCATGGTTACTGAAATCATGAAATAATTGAATGGAATCACCTACCTCAGTAAATGCAGTGCTCAAATCAAGCGCATGGAAGTATCACGTTGCACACCTGTTACATTATAAATCTTCCATCATTTGGCAATTCAATAATGTTTAACCCTTTATCCCCTAGATTATCTCACATTTGATGCGTACCATCAAGATCTAAGGCCTGATCATCCATTGATCAGCTTGATTGCGATTATTTCACAACATTCAGCGGTTTAACTCTTAAAAAGGAATTTATATCTAGCTTTTTAAGTCAAATCTAGGTCCACGCCGTCGATATGGCTGCAACGCCTCTTTCGGATCGCGATTTGGACCTCTGTAGCTCCTAAAAATCAAGTTTTTATAAATAGACGGGTCAAACGACCAAAAAAAAAAAAATCCAAAAATCATGCGTCACACGTGTGCACGCGTGTGTCAATTCCGTGCAAGCGCGTCTGCAAATGCGCCGCGCGTGTATGCGCCTGTCTTTGTGTGGGTGCGTGCATGAATGCACTCCGCATGCGTCGACTTCGTGCGGCGCATGCATCCTTTTGTGCGCGTGCGTGCACGGGCATGCATTGGTGCTGCGCGTGCGTGTACTAGTAGCGTGTGCAGGTGTGCGTGCGTACTGTGCGCATGGCACGTTGCGCATGGTGCCGCGTGTAGCCCACGTGGCGTGCGGGTGTGGTGTGCATGGCACAGCGTGGCGCGCGGTCGTTGTGCACGTGGCGTCATGTGTCACGCGCGTGCCATCTCCACGTGTGGCACCTGCGTGGCGTGCAATAGGGGGTGACACGTGTCACCGACGGTTGCCGCCGCCGGAGAAGATAGCCGGACTCCAGTTGCCGCTGGCGACGCACAGGTATCCAAATTGTGTGATTTTTGCACCGTTTCACTCAGTTTTTCGCGTATATCCCATTTTTTAGCACCTTTTCAACAAACTCCGTCATTTTCTAGTGTTTTTACATGATTTTTGTCATGTCCCTAAAATTTCTTCATCTACTGTTTTGAGTTTTTCGGCATCCCTAGCCGTCCGATCGCCATGAAAATTCATGGGATTTTTCTTCATGTTACAACGCACAAGATGAACGGTTCAGATCATGATCTGATGCTATTTCATGAGTTTACTTGAACAAGAATAGTAACGCCTACTAGTTTACCGGAAAACGGCAATCCACACCGTTTTCCAGCGTTAAAACAACAGAAACTATAGGAAAAACAAGGAAGATGGTGGAAGATGGCCTATCGTGGTTAGATCATCAATGCGTGCCCCTACTAGGGGAGTTCCATGTCGTTGCCCTGCGTTGTCAACACGGAAACCGAGGTGAATAGTTTGGCTGTACAAAAGACAAGGCAGGCTTTTATAGCCTCATCGTGGGTCCCACGCTCTGTAGGCCCACGTGTATTTACCAATTTACCCCTCTTATTATTATTAAATTATTAATTATTTGGGTTATTACATCCTCTCCCCCTTATAATTAAATTTCGTCCCCGAAATTTAAATAGGTGCATACCTCTAAGGAAAAAGCTCTAGGTGTTTCCGCCTTATCTCATCCTCCATCTCCCATGTAGCCTCTTGAGTTGAGTGATAATGCCAAAGAACTTTGACCAAAGGAATGGCCTTTTTCCTCAACTCGTGAATCTTGTTATCCAAGATTCGTATAGGGTGCTCATCAAATCTCATGTCAGGTCGTATTTCTCTGGGAATTTGTGTGAGTACGTGGGCTAGATCTGGCACGTACTTCCTCAGCATGGAAACATGGAAGACATCATGTACTTCAGCCAACTGTGGGGGTAAGGCTAACTGATAAGCTACTGGTCCCACTTTGCGCAGGATTTTGAAAGGACCAATATATCTGGGGCTGAGTTTCCCCTTGACACCAAATCTCATCATGCCCTTCATCGGTAAAACTCTCAAAAATACATGCTCTCCCACCTCAAACTCCAGGTCCTTCTGTCTCTTATCCGCATAACTCTTCTGGCGACTGTGGGCTGCAAGTAATCGTTTCCAAATGAGTCGGACTTTCTCTGCACATTACTCAATCAACTCTGACCTCACAATCTGTCTCTCTCCCACGTCACTCCAACACAACAGAGACCAACATGGTCTACCATAAAGTGCCTCATAAGGCGCCATGCTGATACTCGGATGGTAGCTGTTATTATACGCAAACTCCACTAGTGGAAAATGCTCATCCCAACTGCCCCTTCAGTCCATGACACAAGCCCTCAACATGTCCTCAACAGTCTGAATGGTCCTCTCAGACTGGCCATCCTTTTGGGGGTGGAAGGCTATACTGAATCTCAACGTCGACCTCAAAGCCTCCTATACACTCTGCCAGTACTTCGAGGTGAATCGTGTGTCACGATTTGAAATAATCGTCAATGGTACTCCATGCAAGCTCACAATCTCCCTAACATACAGCTTAGCTAAGCTGTCCACAGTCTATGTCTGTCTGATGGGGAGGAAATGGGCAGACTTCGTCAGTTGGTCAACTACAACCCATATCATATCATGCCCACTAGCAGTCCTTGGCAAGCCCACTATAAAATCCATAGTGAGGTGGTCCCACTTCCACTCTGGAAGGTCTAATGTCTGCAATAACCCCGCTGGTCGCTGATGCTCTGCCTTGACCTGCTGATAGGTCAAACATCTTGCCACGCACTCACCAATATCCCTCTTCATCCCATTCCACCAAAAGTATCGTCTAAGGTCCTGGTACATCTTCGTACCTCCAGGATGAATAGAATATGGGGACTGGTGTGCCTCCTGGAGCAAGTCGTGCCTCAACTGATCATCTGCATGTACCATTAACCTGCCCTTATACCTGACACCCCCATCTGGCCCTCTAGAAAAATCAACCTCATCGACTATGTCCTGTATCTCAGCATCACTAATCTGTGCCTGAAGAATCCTGTCAAGGAACCTAGATCGAGTCGAGAGGTTAGAGATCATCACCCTTAGACTTTCTACTCAAGGCATCAGCTACAACGTTGGCTTTCCCTGGGTGGTATTGTATGGTAAAGTCAAAGTCCTTAAGGTACTCTATCCATCTCCGCTGCCTCATGTTCAAATCGCTCTGAGTAAAGAAATACTTGAGGCTTTTGTGATCAATGTATACCTCGAATTTCTCGCCATATAAATAGTATCTCCAGGACTTCAATGCGAACACCACTGCTGCCAACTCTAAATCATGGGTTGGGTAGTTTACCTCATGAGTCTTCAACTGTCTCGATGCATAGGCAATAACCCTCTCATGTTGCATTAACACCGCTCCTAAACCTCTGCTTGATGCGTCACAGAACACCACATAGCCGCCTGACCCTGAAGGTAAGGCCAATACTGGCGTAGTAGTCAACCTCCTCTTGAGCACTTGAAAGCTCTTCTCGCAAGCATTAGTCCAAATGAACTTGGTATCCTTCCTAGTCAAGGTGGTCAAAGGCAAAGTGATCCTCGAGAACCCCTCAATGAATCGTAGGTAATAACCAGCCAACCCGAGAAAACTACGAATCTCTATCACGGTCGTAGGCCTCTCCCAATTTACAACTGTGTCCACCTTGGCTGAGTCCACGGCCACACCATCCTTGGATACCACGTGTCCCAAAAACTGCACCTGTTCTAACTAAAAATCGCACTTACTGAGCTTCGCGTACAAGCGATGACAGCGAAGTGCGTCCAATACAATGCGAAGATGCTCTCGATGGGCCTCATGGCTAGGAGAGTAGATCAAGATATCATCCACGAAGACAATTACGAACCGATCTAAATAAGCTTGAAATACTTTGTTCATCAAGTCCATGAACACTGCAGGTGCATTAGTCAAGCCAAAGGGCATTACTACAAACTCATAATGTCCATACTGACTCCTGAATGCAGTCTTAGGAATATCCTCTTCTCTAATCCTCAATTGGTGATAGCCTGATCTCAAGTCAATTTTAGAGAATACCTTTGCCGACTGCAACTGATCAAATAAGTCGTCAATACGAGGCAAGGGGTACTTATTTTTTATAGTAACGCTGTTCAGCAACTGGTAGTCTATGCATAGCCTCAAAGATCCATCCTTCTTCTTAATGAAGAGGACTGGTGCTCCCCAAGGAGACCCACTCGGTCTGATAAAACCCTTATCCAGAAGCTCCTGCAACTGTACCTGGAGCTCTCTCAACTCTACAGGAGTCATCCTATAGGGCGCCTTAGAAATAGGTGTTGTGCCCGGCATTACATCTATAGTGAAATCAATCTCCCTGCGTGGGGGTAGTCTTGGCAGCTCGTCTAGAAACACATCGGCGAAATCTTACACCACATCAATCTCCTCAATCTGTGGCTGCTCATTGTCAGTCGTCGTGACACAAGCCAAAAACACTCGACAACCTCGAGCATAACATTGAGCTGCTCTCATGGCTGAGATAACACAAGGGCCACACACACTCCTCCTGCCCTGGACTACAACCACTGGTCGATCTGGTACACAACATATGATCTGCTTCTCACGGCAGTCTATCGTAACCCAAAATGTAGCTAACCAATCCATCCCCAAGATGATATCATAATCCACCATATCTAAAGGATAAGGTTACCATCCATCTTAATGCCTGATATCTTCACTGGTATCCTCTCAATGTACTTCGTAGCCTCTACTGCCTCCCTTGTCGGCATCAATACATCTAACCCAAATGCTAATTCGTGTGTGCATAAATCGAGGCATGATGCAAACGCATATGAAATAAATGAATGTGTAGACCCTGAGTCGAAAAGAACTCTAGCATGTCTATCAGCTACTAAGAAAGTACCTTCCACCACCTGGTTCGAGGCCTGTGCCTGCCCTGACGTAATAGAGAAGACATGTCCCTGACTACACGGCACTGCCTCTGTAACAGCACCTGTCTTCACTGGCTTGTTTCTTTGACCTCTCAGACAATCTCTGATCGCATGCCCTGCCTCACCACATCCGTAACATCTGAATGACTGTCTTGGCTGGCACAGCTGTCGCTGCTGATGATGGTAGAACTGCTGTGGGCCCTGGTACTGACGGCCCATTCCTGAGCATGGTCGCCCCATATGTCACCCCTTACAACGAGGGCACACTCTCCTATTCTGGTCTCTCCTCTGTCTAGGAGGGTACTACTGATCTGAACCCCCTTGGGGCTATGTGGACATGAAAGGTCTCTTACCCTTAAAGGGCTGACTCATCTCTCCTCTGTTCTGTGCTAAGTCTTTCTCGAGCATGGAAGCTACGTCTGCAGCTTGCGTCACCATGGTCAGACGTGCAATGAGTACCTCATGCCTCAACTGTGGTAGTAGTCGATCAACGAATCTATCTGTAGCCTCCTTGTCTGAGGCAAAAAATGTAGACGCAAATCTCCGCATTGTATTCAGATACTGCGGAACCGTCATACTCCCCTGAGCTAATGTGGCAAATTCCCTCCTCATGGCATGTAGGGCATGAGGAGGGAAGTACTGCTCATCAAAGATCTTCTGGAAGTCCTCCCATAATAGTGGTGGTGAGGATAGGAAGCGGGTCTGTTGCTGGATCTTCTACCAAAACCCAGCCTCATCGATCAACAAGAAAGTTGTCAATCTCACTTGATCCCCTTGTTGGATCTTCATTCCCTCAAAAGCTTTCTTGACCTGAAAAAACCATCTTTCTGCTATTGCTGGGTCTCCTTGTGTAATATCCTTAATTTTTAGGATAAAATAGGAAATTTTTAAATAAATTAAAATAAAAATTTATAGATGAAAATTTTTCTTGAAAACATAAGAATTAGAAAGTACTAGTCGATACGAGTCCAACGCCACCAAGAATGAGAAAAACGGAGCTCAAACGAGGGAGTTATGAGTCGTCGAAGTTGTAAGGGCAAATTGGTCTTTTGACAGAAACGTGTTACACAGGGGTCCAAATTGATAACGGCACCCCTGTCTTCCACACGTCTCTACCAGTCCGGCGAAATCGCCGGAGAGACGTGGAAAGAGACATGTGGGGAAGAGTTTCTATTCCCCTAGGACTCTAAACCCTATATCTATTCTTCCCTAGGAGCCAAAACGCTCCACTTTGAGCGTTTCTCCGAGTTTTCACTCAGAACCCTAGCCCTGCAAAGCTTTGATTTTTCCGGCGAGTGGAACCCCAGCAACACAAGCAACCACGGCTAGGTGCAAGGTAAGCCTCAATACTCCATTTTCCTGTATTTATTAAATAGAAAAATAATTAGGAAAACATTTAAAAATTAGAATTTTTTTTGGATTTTTAGGAATTTTGTGCACGCTACTGTTGGAGCATGATTTCACGGATCAAACCTCATCCGTTTGAAAATCGCACCATCCAACTAGTGCACAAAAGACCCAAGAGCAAACCCTTTAAATTTGGGAGTGATCCAATGGTGGATTTCTCCAGAAAACCCAAAAACTAGTACCTATGGATGTTTTTAGGAACTTGGGAAAAACCATTTAAAAAACATGGTTTTTGGAGAAATCAATGCAAAAAGATGATAGAAATGGAAACTAGACAAAATTTGGAACAAAATGGCTCAAAAACCAAGTGATTTAGACACATGTAGGGTCACCAGAGATGACCGGAAGCCAGTCATCTTCTCAGGCGCCAATTTTCGCGTCGCCGGTGTAAACCGGGCTGCCCATGTAACCCAGTGTAAACTGGTTGCCGGTGTAACCCGGTGTAAACCGGGGCCGCCGGTGTAACCCAGTGTACACTGGGCACCGGTGTAACCCGGTGTAAAGCATGGCCGCTGGTGTAAACCAGTGTACCCGCCAAACACCCTATAAATTAATAAATATTAATTTATGAAGTATTTTCACTTAAAATTGATTTTTGGGAGCTAGAGGAGTCCGAATCACGATCCGAAAGATGCGTTGTGACCGTATTGATGACGCGGACCTAGTTTTAACTTAAAAACTTATAAATGACCACTTTTTATTTAGAAAATTTTTAAAATAGTGATGTGACATATACAGGTGCACTTGAATATACTACTTAAAGGGAGTTATTAGCAAGCTAGTGGTCTCACACTGAGATAGGTGACGACAACTAATGTTTTTCCTTGACTTTTAAACCATGTTTAAACATATCATCATGTGTGATTGTGTTTTAAATTGCAATTATTATTTATCGTGGATTTCATGCGACATTGAGTACAGGATGGTTATTCCAAATTGAAATCTTTTACTGCATAAACTTATTGCAAATGCTTTTACAAGCATGATGTAAATTAGTTATGCTTAATTAGAGACTTATTTCTTATTATATATATAGAAAATGCATGGATTTACATAGAAATGAGAATATAGGCTTATTAGCTGGTCCTTTTATAGGCTAACCCCAGGATGAGGGGCATGTCTTGGGGATTGCAAGCTATAAGTGCTCTTGAGTTTTAGCATATACCTATGATTTTCATGTTTTATATTTGATGACGGGTGCTCTCGCCCGGTGGGCGTCATGCTAGGAGGGATAGGGCCGGCCACCCACCTTCCGAGATTATGATGTGATGATTTTGTGATATGATAGACACCTGCCCATAGATGGCATTCGGTAGGGGTTTGGTAACATGGATAGTCTACACTACCAGTCTGAGCCTTTCCATGGGGACAGACGCTAAGTCTCCCGTTATGGTGTCAACGGAGAGCGGCGGTGGTTTATACCCATGGAGGGTTGCCACTGCAGCATGATGACCCATATTCTTATTATGTGTGCATGGATGATGAGCATGGTTATGGATGGTATGCCTAGGTGTGACGACACTCAGAGGTTGACTACGAGTACTCCTGATCAGGGATGTTAGTGCGATGTGGTGGGACCCATTACCTTAGGGTGCCCTTATTCTTGTTGTATGCTCAATTATATTGATTCATGTCATGTTTTAATTCTGTGAATTGCATGTTTTAGCATATGGAATAAATTAGCATTTATTTGAACATGGCATTATGATATCTCTATTTTCATAAATGTTAGACTTTTCATCAGAGTTGTTCATTATTTCTTTCATTTATTACATTAATTGTCTATGTACCTACACAAGTGATAGCTTGCTGAGGCATTGCTTTGTTTTGCAATGCCTTAGATCTCGAGCGTGATACCAGGAAAGGAAAAGCTGTTGATAAACCTTGAGAGCTGCTGAAGACTAGTTTTCCCTATAGTTTTAGACAGTGGTGTGAGTCATTAGAGAGGATTATCATTTGAATTTTATTATGGATTACATACCTTTTATTTGGATGTGATTTAGATGTTTGAACATATGTTGGACATTTATATGGGATGTTATGATGGATAGACCCTGGGCCATATTATTATTGTATTTTGGACATTTATTTGATTTAAAATAAAGGCGCCAATTTATTTGATGTTGATTTATACGCGGATTGTTTTATTTATGTTTAATTTTCATATATACCATTTTGAGAAAGGAAAACTAACACCCGGAGTTTTTAAGATAGGTTTTAGTAAAATGTTAAAGAAAGCTTTTCTCATGGGATCCCAAATGCTCTTATTTAAAATGTCATTATAAAAAATTAAAAAAAAATATCTTAAAAATCCGGGGTGTTACACCTTGCCCACGGAAGGAGGGTACCATTTTCTAGAACCTCTCGAGCTGTTTTGGTGATGGATCAGGCTACTTCGAGGGTCCTCCCTCTGTATCTCCCGGCATAGGAGCTGTTCGTGCTTGGTGGGATGACTATGCTGAAGTGTCTCCCTGTGCTGCTGCAGTCATCGATGGGCGAGCAGAGTGAATAGCCCGTACTGCCGCATGCACCTGCTGTGTCATCTATTGAGCGAACTGTGGCATAAGTTCCTGAACCACACGAGCTACTATATCAGCCTCTGAATCCCCTTGCTTAGGTGTCGCGATAGGAGTAGCAACTGGTGGAATAGGAGTGGATCTTGTCTTCCGTCAAGGAGCCATCTGCCAATGTTTCAATATAATATCATGTAAGTAATTCTCCTATCTCTATCTAAATCCAAGCACTCCTTTGCTGTAATTCAATTTAGACCCTTAAAGTGGTGATGATGGAATGAACCTGGGCTCTGATACCAAACTGTGACACCCTGGGATTTTATAAACTTTTCCTCATAAATATAAAAATATTAATACATTTTTTTAAAAAAAATAGACGGGATCCCTGAAAATTAAAATTTTAAATTATAGAACTTTTAGCACAGCTTTAAAAAGAATTGATTGAAAGCAAAAACCTCAGAGTCAACCACATTAGAAAACTACAATCATAAATAGCATTAAAACCTTGATACTCTGAGCATGCTCGATCCAATCCATAATCACCACAATATTTCTATTTAAACTTTAACATCCTTCATATAATAATATGAGTCCAATCTATAAAAATATCTCCACATCTAAGAAAGTCTCAAAAGTCTAGTCCAAGAAATGTACTCTAATATATGTCTGAATAAGAAAATAAAATGGACTGTCTTCAAGTCTCCTTCCAAATCCCCGCTACTTCGCCTTCTTTCCCTTGTTGTTATCATGTTCCAAATCTGAGACATTGCAAAACAAGGCAATGCCTCAGCAAGCTATGCATGTGTAAGTGATTACACTCAAATAAAGTTTAACAAAAATTTATAATGGGATTCTCATAAAGGAAGCATACTCAAGACATGTCAAATAACTGAATGCTTACAATTACAACTTTCACAAAATAGATGTCGAGTTAAATCAATATAGCATGCAAGGCATGATCAAAATACAAGGTAAGCACATCAAAACCATACTAGTATATATCCACAGGATAATATGCATGCAATCATGGATAACAAAACACTATATCAAAACTATACCAAAATGCTCCAATATACTCAATCACCGGTGATGTGTACCCATACTAACTTTGGTCCCTCCCGTGCAGCCCACATCAACCCCTGAAGTCTCTCACGGCCTAGGCCCGACTTGCCCCGATTCACCCTACATATAAAGTCATATGAACATGCACAAACTATATGGGTTACTATGCTGCAGTGGCAACCCAATCAAGATTTGAACCACTGTCACTCCCCGTCGACACCAAACGAGAGACTTCCTCTGTTCCCATGGGAAGGAACAGACCCATATGGGGGACTACCCATGATACCACCCCTACTTACCTGGCCCTGTATCACTCTATGGCAATGTCTAATCATCATCATCATCATCATCATCATCATCATCATCATCAGAGGGCACGTGGCCAACCTTATAACCCTCCTAGCATAGTACCCATCAAGTAAAAGCACCCGTCATAAATCATCGACAAGATATAAATCTTATAAACTATGTAAATGCGCTATAAATAATCTCAATAATACGATTAAAGCCCAACATACATTGTTATTATCAAATTGAAAAGTCATGTTACAGCACGAAAATAGGGATCTAATTATGTGCATGAGAAGACATAAAACTCGTGTCTCAAAGCTTTAAAATCCACTCATGGTTACTGAAATCATGAAATAATTGAATGGAATCACCTACCTCAGTAAATGCAGTGCTCAAATCAAGCACGTGGAAGTATCACATTGCACACCTGTTACATTATAAATCTTCCATCATTTGACAATTCAATAATATTTAAACCTTTATCCCCTAGATTATCTCACATTTGATGCGTACCATCAAGATCTAAGGCCTGATCATCCATTGATCAGCTTGATTGAGATTATTTCACAACATTCAGCGGTTTAACTCTTAAAAAGGAATTTATATCTAGCTTTTCAAGTCAAATCTAGGTTCGCGTCGTCGAAACGGTTGCAACGCCTCTTTCGGATCGCGATTTGGACATCTGTAGCTCCTAAAAATCAAGTTTTTATAAATGGACGGGTCAAAGGACCCAAAAAAAAAAAAAATCCAAAAAGTCATGTGTTGCACGTGCACACGCATGCGGTTGACGCGTGCGCATGCGCATGTGCGTCGATTCTGTGCAGGCGCGTCTGCAGACGCGCCGCACGTGTATGCGCCTATCTTTGTGCGGGCGCATGCATGGACACGCTCCGCATGCGTCGACTTCGTGCGGCGCGTGCGTCGTTTCGTGCACGGGCGTGCTTTGGTGCTGCGCATGTGCATGCGTGTGCACTGTGCGCGTGGCGCCTACGTAGCGTGCAATAGGGGGTGACACGTGTCACCGACGGTTGCCGCCGCCGGAGAAGACAGCCGGACTCCAGTCGCCGCTGGCGACGCACAGGTATCCAAATGGTGTGATTTTTGCACCGTTTCACTCAGTTTTTCGCGTATATCCCATTTTTTAGCACCTTTTCAACCAACTCTGTCATTTTCTAGTGTTTTTACATGATTTTTGTCACGTCCCTAAAATTTCTTCATCTACTTTTTTTATGAGTTTTTCGGCATCCCTAGCCGTCCGATCGCCATGAAAATTCATGAGATTGTTCTTTATGTTACAATGCACAAGATGAACGGTTCAGATCATGATCTGATGCTGTTTCATTGGTTTACTTGAACAAGAATAGTAACGCCTACTAGTTCACCAGAAAACGGCAATCCATACCATTTTCTAACGTTAAAACAACAGAAACTATAGGAAAAACAAATGAAATGGTGGAGGGTGGCCTACTGTGGTTAGATCGTCAATGCATGCGCCTGTTAAGGGAGTTCCACGTCGTTGCCCTACGTCGTCAACATGGAAACTAAGGTGAATAGTTTTGCCGTACAAAAGATAGGGCAAACTTTTATAGCCGCATCGTAGGTCTCACGCCCTTATTATTAAATTATTAATTATTTAAATTATCACGCTAGCAATGATTTGCTCGGCTGAACCTTTCGAAAGAAGAAAAAAACGATTTGCTTATCTAGACCCCACTCGGGATAAGGGCCAAAGAAAAACTTGCTTGATTGCTTTATTCAGGATAGGGGCATGCATGCAGCTTATGTCCGTATATTTATTGAAGCTATGGGCACCTTTGATGACACTTGTCGGTAGCTATCCACCGCAGTCTCTCACTCTTGCAATGGGCTACTGCCGTTCACCTCTTTATATCTACTTCCAGTTTTATAATGTCCAACTGAACACGTGCAGGACCTTTATCCGAAGTACTCGCAAGAAATTTTGCCAAATAAGTGGCCATATGTCACCATAGATGTGCGTATACGCATAGGTGAAAAAGTCTTGGAATACTTAATGGTACAAGTAAATCCCAAGAATTCAGAAGTTCTTACATATTCCAAATTCAATGCAAGTTTAGCGAATTAAGTATGAACTAATCAGATAAAACTCAAATAATTAAATAATTCGTACAAATCCACATTGCGAAGGTAAATCACATCCCGTGTCCCTCGATCCCCAACTTCTTTCCCAAATTGATTGTACTTGCAGTCATAATTTTCTCATTTTTTTAATAATTTTTTTTGTTTGGGTACAAACAAAGAATTACAAAGAAAACTACTCGCACAACTATCCAAAATCTATCTCCCTAATAAGATGGAAAGGTGCCACCTCCAACCCACGACTTAGCATTAACATGAGAACTAACTTTTAGCTTAAGTCTTTTCGTTTTTTTTCTTTTTCATATTTTTGAAAATATTTGCCTCGCGGATGTAATTCCCGACCTGAACTGTGCATCAGAGGTGAACATGGGTAGCCCCCGTGGTACTTCCTATAATTGGACTTGCGTTCTCTATATTAAGTTGTAAGGAGGCAGACTCAAACCCGGAAGCTTGACTGGGGAGAGCGGACTTTACCATTAGTCTAGGAGCTTATTCTCCAAGATTCATGTTAACTGAGTTTTAGAAATAAACAGCACACACAAACATATAAGTAGGGTAATGAATCAAGGTTGCAACTAAAAAAAGCAGCTTGGTGCATAAAGTTCGGAGAAGAGTGGATCACAAGAGTCTATAATATCAGTCGTAACTTGTATTTTTGCAAGAGGCTATTTTCACGCCTTGAACCCGTGACCTCAAGGTCACATAATAACAACTTTACCATTGCACCAAGACTTCCCTTCATCAAGGTTGCAACTACAGACAGGAAATAATTTAAATTCTCCTAGGAGAAATATTCTTCTTGATCAGGGAGAAGAAATCAAGATACAGGACAGGACTACACGAGATGCCGGTAGTATATAATGCATTTACACTGCATCCTTATCCTCTGGGCTCTCTCGGCTTTCAAGCTCTGGCTTAATACATCTCAAACGGATACATCGGAAAAAGAGAAAGGATATCAACCAGAAAGTTAAGTTGTGGCAAATCCATGCACTCGTAGTCAAGCTAGGCCTCTCAGGTAATTAGTTCTCCCACAGTAGGAGTTTTAAGCAGACAACAGCCCGTGATAATATGATATTCATGGCCAGATTCTTGCTAATATATGAAGTTCCATAGGGTAATCCATCTGCTGGACATTTAAAATACTGGCCCATCTTAAGATACTAGGCAGTTCTTTTTCTTCTCTGGTCAAATAAGATACAGCAATTTCATTAGAGACGGATAAATCTATCCCACTAATTCATCTGCTGGATCTCATCTTAAGGTCTCTATTAGACGGTCCTATACTGTGGGCAGGGGTTAAGAGGACCTAATCGGACTTGATCTCGTATATAAGACGCACATATAGGACCCGACCACTGAGGAAGTACATATTTACTTCAACAGCAGTGCTACTGTAGAATTAATAAATAAATTATTTACAAAACCTACTATTCTAATTGCTAAGCTTGAAATCACCCCAACAAGGAAAAAAATGTCACGTTGAACCCTAAAGAGGAGAGGCGTCTTGTTCTCCGTAACTAGCTGTCCTAGACGACTTTTGGCAAGAGGCTCGCATTTGGTTGACCCAACCTATTTATGTCATTTTTTGGACTCTTACATAACCTATGGACAAAAAATCTAAACAACTAGTAGTTTCTAGCATCCAAACAGTTATTATAGAATGTTCTTTATATAAATTTTTTAACCATCATTTTCTTGTGATTAAAATTACATTTTTTTTTCTTAAACAAGTATAGTCACAAAATTCTATGAATAATTGAAAATATTTTCAAAAGGTCCAAACTTTTTTCAAATTCAAAGCAAATTTCATGAAATCAACATGAATTTATCTGATAAAACTCAAATTTTATAAATAATTTGTCAAATTCTTAAATAATACTAACATATCTAGTTAAAAAATGAGATGAAAAACTCAAACTTTTTTATAAAAAAAGATTTTTAAATTTTTTTCAAAATTTTCATGAACACTCACCAAATTTTACGAATATTACACTTGCTGATTTATTTGATCTTTTTGTAGCTACTAATACAAAGAGTTATCCAATCCACATTATTTTTGGTCCAGTAGACATAAAAAATAGAGAGAGCAGATGATTGGGATCAAATAAAGAAAGGGTTCCACAAGATACTATACCATGCGATGTCTGCCATAGTCCCCTCCCAAACCGGAGAAACATCAGAGCTGCAGCTGCCCCTCCTCCTGCAGGAATTTTTTTTTTTTTTCAAAACATTTGAAATATATATAATACCTATTTATTTTTCTCAATTACTCCTTCAACCCGGTGTCACAGTAAAACCTTCACATATAATAGCAGAATAAAATATACCATTGTAGGATCTCCCTGGTCACAGCCCAAACAATAAGTAATTTAGTTTTAAATCAAGGTTCAGATTGAATATATCAAAGTCATCTATCTTATTACATTCATCCTCAAGTATTCATTATTTCAAAATGAAAGATAACGAATAAAAATATCTAACTACTTATCCATACTTCTCTTCTTATTCCCCTTAGTCAATCTGGTCTAGTTGATTGCTTAGTCTTTCCGTGCTTCACCTAAAATGTTTTGTAGGGGTAAGTACAACGACTCAATAGGAACAAGCCTAAACCAGCCGTTTAAAAAAACGCAACAGGAGTATTAGCATAAATTAAATGGTGAAAACAATTACATGCTCAATCTTAATTATGATACAAAAATCATGAACAATTATACTTTTGTAGAAATCTAATGTTTCTAACAATTTTCCATATATCCTTTAATTCTCATACATATACACTCATCAGGACTTTTATCAAAGAATGACTTATCACAATTGGTTATATCACTGAGTGGTAGCGTCCTACCACAAACCCATCTGGGCAATGGTCAAGGGTGTTGAAGATACTTTATCCTCAAAGCATATGCACATTGATAACATCATACATGGTAAATCTAAGCCATTCTATGGTGTCTTCTCCATTTGTCTAGCCGAACATTCTATATGCCTCACAACCCATTCTTTTATGCTAACTAATCCTACCTTATGTGGGGATACAACGCATTCTCGAGATCAATGATGGAAAATTCAATCTAAACAATTCTAATAAGTGTGTGTTTCATACGATTTAGATTAAAGTTCAACAATTCACAACATAATAGCAGTATGAGTCACCTATCAAATCCAATGACCCAGAAATTTGATCTACCTTGACATGGTCTATATTTCTTTTTCATAGTGACAAAAATAAAGTAAAGACAGACCCAGCAGATGTGAAAATCAGCAGGATCATGCGTCATTCACAAGTATACATGTCAATGTGAAACCAAATCTGGTCATGCCCGGTATTCATGCAAAACAAATCTGTGATAAAAAAAAATCTTTATGCATTAATACTATTTTCTCATATCAAAACACATGCATGATTTCCTAAGTTAAAATTCAAGCTAATTTAGACCAGTTCCTCAACAATCCCCTACCTCTTAAAAGCAAAAATACTCTTCTACCATCTTCTTTTCTAAGGCGCGTGATATGGCTGAACCTTGGTGCAGCCTCCTCCTCCTCCTCCTCCTCCTCTCTCTCTCTCTCTCTCTCTCTCTCTCTCTCTCTCTCTCTCTCTCTCTCTCTCTCTCTCTCTCTCTCTCTCTCTCTTATGTTTTCACACATCCTTCTTTTTCTCCCATTCTTATCCTAATTTCATTAGACTTCTTCTTTCCTATCATCTCCTACCCATCCTTATCTAATTTGTTAGGTATCCTCCACTTTTCCTAATTCCTTCTTATCTCATTCTCCTTCTTATCCCATATCTCATTCTAATTAAATGCTTATCTTCATCCTTTCCCAACTAACCAGGATTATCTAGGTTCATTGTACCTGGACACCTTTTGGCTTTGGGTAGGGAATTTCTCCAAAAAGATTGTCTTTGGAGACTTGAACTCTAATTCTAGAGTTTTCCCCATTCATTCTCTAGCCATTAGGGCATTTAGCTATTTTGTTGTCAATTCCATACAAGAAATATATATATATATATATATTATAAAATGCACAGTATTACAATCTTCCATACTTATAAAAATTCCGTCCTTGAAATTTCAAGGTAATACAGTGAACAACTCTGGAAACCTTTGTCTCATGTCACTTTCCAATTCCCAGGTAGCTTCTTCAATCGTATGATGATGCCATAAGACTTTGACTAATGGGAAAGTCTTGTTTCTCAAAGTCTTCTCCTTCTGGTCTAGGATCCGTACTGGCTTCGTTTGAAAAGTCAGATCAAGTTGCAGTTTAATTGGCACTTGCTCCAACACATGGGTAGGATCGGAAACATATTTCTTGAGCATTGACACATGGAATATATTATGTACCTCTGATAACTATGGTAGAAGTGCTAGTCGGTATGCCACTTGTCCAATTCTTTCCAGAATTTCAAATGGTCTTATGAATCTAGGGCTCAGTTTGCCCTTAATTCCAAACCTCGTCACTCCCTTAGTTGGTGAGACCTTCAAGAAAACATGATTTCCAACTATAAATCCAAGATCTCTGTGCCTCCTATCCGCATAGCTCTTTTGTCTACTATGGGCAACCAACAACCGCTTCTGGATAATTCGTACCTTCTCTACACACTGCTCGATTAATTCCGACTTCACAAATTGTCATTCGCCAATATCGCTCCAACAAGTTGGTGTTTGACAAAGGTCTACCATATAATACCTCATACATTGCTATGCCAATGTTAGAGTGGTAACTGTTATTATATGCAAACTCTATCAAGGGAAGATGTTCATCTCAGTTACCTTTCCACTCTAAAGTACCAGCCCTGAGCATATCTTCAAGCATCTGAATAGTTCACTCAGACTGTCCATCAGTCTATGGGTGAAAAGCTGTACTAAATCTTTGCAAGATACCAAGTCCTTCCTGTACACTCTGCTAAAAATGTGATGTGAATATGCTATCCCTGTCTGATATAATGGTCAAAGGCACTCCATGTAAACTTACAATCTCCTTAATATATAACTTTGTCAAACTCTCTAGTGATTGTCTATGTCGAATAGGAAGAAAGTATGCAGACTTAGTCAATCTATCCACTATTACCCAAATCATGTCGTGCCCACTAGAGGTTCGAGGTAATCCCACTACAAAGTCCACAGTAACATGGTCCCACTTCCATTCTGGGAGTTCTAATGTCTGTAACAGTCCTGCCGGCCTCTAATACTCTGCCTTCACCCTCTGACATGTTAGACATCTTGCCACACACTCACCAATGTCTCTTTTCATGCCCTACCACCAAAAATTTCTCTTCAAGTCTTGATACATTTTTGTACCCCCAGGGTGAATGGTAAACTTTGAGTTATGTGCCTCTTGTAATATTTCCTGTCTGAGCTCGGCTACTATTGGTACTACAAGTCTGCCCTGAAAGCATACTCCTCCATCAGTACCCATTGAGAATCCAGTCTTACTACTTATGCCTTGAGTTTCTTCACACTCCTTTTGAGATCGCAATATACAGTCTGTAAAGGCTGATCTTACAATGACATTTGCTATCCTTCCTTTCATCTTCCTACTGAGAGCATCAGCTACGACATTGGCCTTACCAGGATGGTACTGGATGGTAAAGTCATAGTCTTTTAGGTATTTCATCCAACTTCGTTGCCTCATATTGAGATTACTTTGTGAGAATATGTACTTAAGGCTTTTATAATCTGTAAAGACTTCAAACCTTTTGCCATACAAATAATGTCTCCAAATCTTTAGAGTGAAAACCACAGCAGCCAACTCCAAATCATGCGTGGGATAGTTTACTTCGTGAGTCTTCAATTGTCTAAAGGTATAAGCAATCACCTTTCCATGTTGCATTAACACGCATCCAAGTCCCTTGCCCGAGGCATCACTTTATACCACGAATCCTCCACTACCGACTGACAAGGTCAAAATAGGCGCGGTGGTGAGTCTCCCTTTCAACTCTAGGAAACTCCTTTCACATTCATCAGTCCACTCAAATCTTTTCTCCTTCCTGGTCAGTTGGGTCATGGGTTGTGCTATGCGAGAAAATCCCTCAATAAATCTCCTGTAATACCCTGCTGACCTGAGAAAGCTACGGATCTACAGTCTTTGCCCTTTCCCAATTGGTGATTGCTTCTATCTTCTTAGGATCAACTGCAATACCGTCTGCAGAGATAACATGCCCGAGAAACTGTACTTGGTTAAGCCAAAATTCACACTTTGAGAATTTTGCATATAGCTTATGAGTCTGGAGTATGCTCAACACGATTTTCAAATGCTCTCGGTGTTCATCTTGACTACTGGAGTATACTAGAATATCATCGACGAATACAATGACAAACTTGTCAAGATATTCTCGAAATACCAAATTCATCAAATCTATAAAAGCTGCAGGTGCATTTGTTAGTCCAAAAGGCATAACCAGGAATTCGTAGTGGCCATACCTAGTTCTAAGTGCTGTCTTCGAGATATCCTCGTCCTTTATCCTCAATTGATGATAACTAGATCTCATATCTATCTTTGAAAATACTTTGGCAAATTGTAACTGGTTGAAGAGATCATCAATGCATGGTAATGGATATTTGTTCTTAACTGTGACCTCATTCAACAATCGATAGTCTATGCACAGTCTCATAGATCCATCTTTCTTTTTGACAAATAACACAGGGGCTCCCCATGGTGAGACACTTGGTCGAATAAATCCTTGGTCCATCAATTCCTGTAATTGCACCTTTAACTCCTTTAGTTCAGCTGGTGCCATGCAGTAAGGTGCCTTAGAGATTGGAGCTGTTCCTGGTAGCAGTTCGATAAAAAAACTCCAACTCTCTTTTCGGTGGTAACCCAGGCAATTCCTCTAGAAAAACATCTTGGAATTCCCATACCACTTCTATTTCTTGAATCTCTAGCCTAGACTCCTCTTGAGTCACTACATTGGCTAAATAGGCTGGGCATCCTCCAACTAAGTCGTGATGCCAGCACTGTTGATATAAAGGTCATTCCTGAGACATTTAGCCTTCCCTGAAAGGTAATGATTTTCCCTTTAGGGTTGTTGAGTGTGACTCTTTTCTTCCCACAGTCAACCATTGCCTCATGGTCTGCTAGCCAATCCATGCCTAAGATGACATCGAAGTCTGACATGTTCAATAGTGTTAAGTCTGCACTAAGTTCTTGTTTTCATATATGTATCGATACTTCTTGTAAGAATTCATGTGATAGAACTGGTTCTCCTACTGGGTGCTGACTTCTAAACAAATACCCTATTTGTATTTTGTACATTTCATGCATGATGTGAAGTCATATGATATAAATGAGTGTGTGGAACCAGGATCAATTAAGACACAAGCAAATCTATCAAAAATTTGAAGGGTACCTTCAACTATGGAATTTGAAGCGCATGCCTACTTGGTGGTCAATGCAAATACTCTTCCCTGACTCCTCTGAACCTATCCCAGATTTGGTTGCTCATCCCTTCTTTTCTTCAAGCAATCTTTTAGAAAGTGACCTTTATCACCACAAATGAAGCATTGTCGTTCACGAACATAACAAGGCTTGCCGGGGTGGTACTTATGGCATGTTGGTCATGTGGCATCTTCCTTCTCCCTTCTTCTAAAGTTTCCCAATGCTAGTTTCTGTGGCCTAGCAAACTTCTTTGGTGCAGTATGTCTCTTCCCTTTCCAGCTTGGCTTGTGTCCACCATATCTCTCACCGTCTCTATTGGAAGCTTTGTACTCCCGTTCCACAATGGCTGCCAACTCCACAGCCTTAGACAATGAGGAAGGCTGAGCTATCAATATCTTGCTCTTGATGTGAAAATTTAATCCTCTGATAAATTTTTGTGCAGTTCTCAATTCTGTGGGGCATACTCCTGGAGCAAAATGCCTTAACTTAACAAATCTGGTTTCATACTGTTCCACTGTCATGGAACCTTGCACCAATCCTAGGAATTCTTGTTCCTTCTATTCCTTAACATGAGGTGGAAAGTATTTGTCGATGAAGACTGTTTTGAAGTGTAACACCCCGGATTTTTAAGACAAATTTATATATATATATATAATAATGGCATTTTAAATAAGAGCATTTGAGATCCCATGAGAAAAGATTTATTTAACATTTTACTAAACCTATCTTAAAAACTCCGGGTGTTAATTTTCCTTTCACAAAATGGCGTACATGTAATTTAAACATAAATAAATAATCCGCGTATAAATCAACGTCAAATAAATAGGCGCCTTTATTTTAAATCAAATAAACGTCCAAAAGACAATAATAATATGGCCCAGGGTCTATCCATCATAACATCCCATATAAATGTCCAACATATGTCCAAAGATCTAAATCACATCCCAATATAAAATATGCAGTCCATAATAAAAATCCAAATGATAATCCTGTTTAATGACTCACATCACTGTCTAATACTATAGAAAAATGGTCTTCAGCAGCTCTCACGGCTTCTCAACAGCCTTGCCTTTCCTGTTATCGCGCTCGAGATCTAAGGCATTGCAAAACAAAGCAATGCCTCAGCAAGCTATCGCTTGTGTAGGTACATAGACAATTAATGTAATAAATGCAAGAACTAATGAACAATACTGATGAAAAATCTAACATTTATGAAGATAGTGATATCATAATGCCATTTTCAATAAATGCCAATTTATTCCATATGCTAAAACATGAAATTCACAGAGTTAAAACATGACATGAATCAATAAAATGGAGCATACATCCAGAACAAGGGCACCCTAAGGTAATGGGTCCCACCACATCGCACTAACATCCCTGATCAGGAGTACACATAGTCAACCTCTGAGTGTCGTCACACCCAGGCATACTATCCATAACCATGCTCATCATGCATGCACACATAACAAGAATATGGGCCATCATGTCGCGGTGGCAACCCTCCATGGGTATCAACCACCGCCGCTCTCCGTCGACACCATAACGGGAGACTTAGCGTCTGTCCCCATGGAAAGGCTCAGACCGGTAGTGTGGACTATCCATGTTACCAAACCCCTACCGAATTCCATCTATGGGCAGGTGTCTATCATATCACAAACTCATCACATCATAATCTCGGAAGGTGGGTGGCCGGCCCTATCCCTCCTAGCATGACGCCCACCGGGCGAGAGCACCCGTCATCAAATATAAAACACGGAAATTATATGTATATGCTAAAACTCAAGAGCACTTATAGCTTGAAATCCCCAAGACATGCCCCTCATCCTGGGGTTAGCCTATAAAAGGACCAGCTACTAAGCCTCTATACTCATTTCCATGTAAATCCATGCATTTTCTATATATATAATAAGAATTAAATCTCTAATTAAGCATAACTAATTAACATCATGCTTGTAAAAGCATTTGAAATAAGTTTATTCAGTAAAAGATTTCAATTTGGAATAACCATCCTGTACGCAATGTAGCATGAAATCCACGGTAAATAATAATTGCATTTTAAAACACAATCACACATGATGCTATGTTTAAACATGGTTTAAAAATCAAGGCAAAACATTAGTTGTCGTCACCTACCACAGTGTGAGATCACTAGCTTGCTAATAACTCCCTTTAATTGGTATATTCAAGTGCACCTGTACATGTCACATCACTATTTTAAAATTTTTCTAAATAAAAAGTGGTCATTTCTAAGTTTCTAAGTTAAAACTAGGTCCGCGTCGTCAATACGGTCACAACGCCTCTTCCGGATCGTGATTTGGACCTCTCTAGCTCCCAAAAATCAAGTTTTAGTGAAAACTACACTAAAATGGGGCCTGCCGGACCACCATAAGGTGGTTTAAACCGGCGGCACCCTTTTCCGCCGGTTTACACCGACGTACACGGGCGCACGAAGACGCACGCCGACGCAGACGTCGTACGGGACGCGCGTCGTGCGTCACGGTCGCCAGGACGCGCCGCGTCCCGATCCCACCGCGACAGCCAACCGAGGCCGTCCCGCACGCGCGCGGCGCCGCGCACGCGTGCGACGACAACGTCATACGACGTTGTCCTCTGTGCGTCTCCGCGTGCGTCCTGGCGTCAGCGCCAGGGCGCCGACGCCGTTGACGACGCCGGAGAAGACGACCGGATTCCGGTCCCCTCCGGCGGAGCTACAGAGCTCCGTTTTGCGTGATTTTTACGCCATTTTCTTCAGAATTCTCTCTAGAATCCATTTATGCCCTCCTTTTGCACTAATTTTTCCAAAACCCATGGTTTTTAAACTATTTTTCCCAAGTTCCTAAAAACATCCCTAGGTACTGGTTTTTGAGTTTTTTGGAGAATTCCACCGTTGGATCACTCCCAAATTTAAAGGGTATGCTCTTGGGTCTCTTGTGCACTAGTTGGACGGTGCGATTTTCAAACGGATAAGGTTTGATCCGTGAAATCGCGCTCCAACAGTAGCGTGCACAAAGCCCCCAAAAATCTGATTTTTTTCCTAGTTTTTAAATACTTTCCTAATTAATTTTCTAATTAATAAATACAGAAAAAAACACGGTTTTGAGGCTTACCTTGTGCCTGGTCGGGGTTGCTCGTGTTGCCGGGGCTCCACTCGCCGGAAACTTCAGATTTTTGCAGGGCTAGGGTTTTGCGTAGCATTCATGGAAAACGCTCAAAGTGGAGCGTTTTGGCTCCTAGAGAAGCATAGATATAGGGTTTTAGAGTCTTGGGAAAGAGAAACTCTTCCCCACACGTCTCTTCCCACGTCTCTCCGGCGATTTCGCCGGACTGGTAGAGACGTGTGTAGACAGGGGTGCCGTTATCAATTTGGACCCCTGTGTAACACGTTTCTGTCAAAAGACCAATTTGCCCTTACAACTTTGACGGCTCATAACTCCCTCGTTTGAGCTCCGTTTTTCGCGTTCTTGGTGGCGTTGGATTCGTATCGACGAGCACTTTCAAATTATTATGTTTTCAAGAAAAAATTTCATCCATAAATTTTTATTTTAATTTATTTAATAATTTCCTATTTTATCTTAAAAATTAAGGATATTACATGAAGTCTTCCCACTCCACTACTTCCATATCACTGAAGTAGGTCCTCTCAGTTGTTGGCCACCAATGTAGGGCCTCTCCGATCAGCACAAAGGTAGTGACTGGTACTCGCCTGTCCTCTAGTACGTTCATAGCTTTGAAAATCGTCTCTACCTCATAAAGCCAAATCTCAGCTGCTTCTGGTCCATCTTCTCCTGAAAACTTTGGAGCTATCTTTTTGAATCACTCAAGTAACGTGTCACCTTTTGGCCCCAAGTCATCATCTCCAACCATTGCCTTGAGTTCTCCTCTTTGCCCTGGGGTCTCTAGCCTTTGTTTCATTCGTTGTAAAAGGAGCTCTATAACATCCTCGACCGTATCATGCTGGGCTTTAGTGTTTTCTGGGGCTTCAGAGGAGGATGACTCAACTATGTTTGTACCCCTACGCCTCTTAGGTGTCATCTGAATGTCAATAATCAAAATCCTAGTAAGTTTCTGCTTCTAGTTAGCTAATGTAACTAAGACTTATTATTCTATCATTATTTATTATTTTATTATTTGGCTGTGAGCAGAGTGAACCGTGCTCTGATATCAATTGTGGGGACCAGGGTTTTCAAAAGGATTTTTTTCTAATAAAATTTCAAATTTTAACTCTCCTGTAGGAATTTTTATTTTTATTTTTCAAAACATTTGAAATATATATAATACCTATTTATTTTTCTCAATTCCACCTTCAACCCGGTGTCACAGTAAAACCTTCACTATAATAGTCACAAAATTCTATGAATAATTGAAAATATTTTCAAAAGGTCTAAACTTTTTTCAAATTCAAAGCAAATTTCATGAAATCAACATGAATTTATCTGATAAAACTCAAATTTTATAAATAATTTGTCAAATTCTTAAATAGTACTAACATATCTAGTTAAAAAATGAGATGAAAAACTCAAACTCTTTTATAAAAAAAGATTTTTAAATTTTTTTCAAAATTTTCATGAACACTCGCCAAATTTTACGAATATTACACTTGCTGATTTATTCGATCTTTCTGTAGCTACTAATACAAAGAGTTATCCAATCCACATTATTTTTGGTCCAGTAGACATAAAAAATAGAGAGAGCAGATGATTGGGATCAAATAAAGAAAGGGTTCCACAAGATACTATACCATGCGATGTCCGCCACAGTCCCCACCCAAACCGGAGAAACATCGGAGCTGCAGCTGCCCCTCCTCCTGCCACTTAAGGGACACCCAACGGTATGGAAACATGGACCAAGTAAAGGTGGCAGTGTGCATGAGATTTCTGGGCATAGCTTACTCGAGATGGCCCCAGCAGATGAATGACTGTGATCACATGATCCAGTGATCGTACGTGATCTAAGAAACTAAAAACCAATAATAAACGTTACAGCATTCAGAATTGGTTTCCGAGTTGATTACTCACGTAGTATGTGTTGTTGTTTCCAGGATGACTCTTCTACTTGGTCCTCCAGGGAGCGGGAAAAATACACTCTTACGTGCACTTGCAGGCATGTCGAATCCTTCTCTCAAGGTCATCTGTCCTTTCCTCTCCTCTTTAAACCTTCTTTCCTGTTTTCTGAGTCATGCACTTTTGCTTCCTTTCCCTGCTGTCAGTGATGCCATATTATCATTTCTCTAGTTAGTTTTTCATTTTACTTAACTAGTTTTTTATTTTTAATTATCGGTTTCCCTTGATTGACATACCCATTAAAATTTCTAGTCTCAACTTTGCTTCTTCCACTACTTTCTCTTTGTTTTGCTGATGAAGAATGAAAGAGTATAGAAATGGCTCTTCTCAGATATCTTTCATATGGCCAAAGTTTCATTTCCTACTGGCTTTTGCTTCTTTTACTTAGCTATTTCTAGTTTGGAATGTCTTTGGTCTGGATTGAATGTGTTACTTGTTATTACCTGTCAGCGTTTTGCCTCTTATTTGTGTTGGGGTGCCTAGTCTGGATAGTCTGCTTCATCTTTTTGGCATTAAGCTACGTATCTCCAGGGGTCTTTCTTTATTTCCTCAGATGCTTGGGCTTTTTATTTTAATATTTAATCCTTCTATTTTAGTGTATATTATCCATATTCCTTAAGCTGCTGATGTTAATGGTTCAAAACTTTCAAAAAAATTATTCAGCTTTTCTTTATGTTTGCTCCAGATTGAAGGGGAGATCTCCTATAATGGCTTCCCATTACAAGAATTTGTACCTCAGAAAACATCATCTTATGTTAACCAACATGACCTGCATATACCTGAGATGACTGTGAGAGAAACTCTTGATTTTTCTGCTCGATGCCAGGGTGTTGGAAACAGAGCAGGTAATCCACAACATGCTTCCAGTTTAACTGACATTCATCCATGAACTGAACTACGAATTCAGTTCTAATCACCATTATATCCATTGAAAGAACTGCCGAGGGAGCTTGAGCGAAGAGAGAAAGAGGCTGGAATAGTTCCAGATCCCAAAGTCACAGCCTATACGAAGGTATTTTTGCCTCTTATCTTACCGTTATGGAATTCTTTTCATATTCATTGCCCTTATGATTAGTGAGGACTACACAATTAAGAAATTTCCTTCCGTTTGAAATGGCTAAAAGGTAAACTTACAGAATAGGCAATATCAACGAAGGGCTTGGAGAGAAGTCCCCAGACAGATTATGTCTTGAAGGTCAGTTTTTCTTCACAGTGATTTCTGATTTCTCACAAATTGCATGATAACACCTTATTCAACTGACCAATGTTGAGTAAAGTGCGCGTCTGTGTGCATGCTATATCATGCTAATGGATGGACTGTGCACCAAGGGCAATATCAACAACAATTAATCCCTTAAATATGTATATTCACAGAAAAGCTTCCAATATTCGGAAGTCCAGAACCGTCAGGAACAAGAATTTATCTACAGCCCATCCATGCAATTCTATTTGGATCATTGAACAAACGACTTACTGCCAGGCACCAGCTCATATTATCCACTTACATCATGTAATAACCAATTGATGCACACGTGTGCGTGTGTGCGCATGTATGCATACATAGACATTACTTACTATAATATATCAACTTGCATTCGCTCTTTCAATGTTTGGGGAGATTAATTAGTGACAGCTTGCAATTGAAGATCCTTGGTATGGACGATTGTTCGGATATCATCGTAGGTGATGCCATGAGGAGAGGAATATCTGGTGGAGAGAAGAAAAGAGTAACTATAGGTATGGTAGAATTATTTTCTTTGTGTTTCCCCAGTCAGTTATTTTTGGAAAGTGAATAATATGTTTTCCAATATGTTGATTGTGATCCTCTTCTCTATGATTCCACTTGGCGTTTTTGTAGTGGGAATTTGTTTTGGATATGTTAATTGTAACACATAATCAATTCCATATTCAAATTGTTGATTCTGGTGGAAGATGGCACTACAATTCTCTAAGCATTTAAGATACCAGAAACTAGCACAGGAACGAGAAGACCAGTAAAGAAGTGCAAACTTAGAAAAAGAATTACATCAAAGAAATATGATGTTTAGATGGTTGAGGATCTAGCTGTTAGTCTTAGTATTATTTCCTTGACAGCATGAGACTTTCTCAGCCTTCATTCTGTAATAGTTCCTACCAAATCATGGGTATGTGACACTTCTAACATGAAAATGAACTCTAACGTGCAAAACAGAAAATTGTGCAGTATTCATCTGAGAATTTCCAAGGATATTAACCTGAAACTATACCCCGAGTACGGTTGCCAACGGATCGGATACCATCATTCCTTATCCATTCTAATGAATTTCATTGGTTTGGAAACGGCTAGGTTTGGATTTTCTCATGCCACTTTGTATCCATTCTATTTGGTTCGATTTGGATCGTGGATTATCCATACCATTGGGAAAGCAAAGAGCAAAGGGTAAAACAGCATAAGATGTCCAAGGAAAGCCAATCCTTCTGCAACTCAGTTAACTAAGGCATAGTTTGGTTCTATTTTAGGACTTTGATTTTAAGAACAACCAATCTTGACATGATAACTTAAGAAGAAGGAAAGAATTCACATGATATCATTAAGTTTCTATTTTCTAGCATTCACATATAAATTTTAACTATTTTTAGTATATAAATAATCAACTTATAAATTGACTAATATGCTCCTTATTAATGAAATAATTTAATAATTATTTAGGAGTATTTTAGTCATATAAAAAACTTATATTTCAGATTGGACAATCCAAATAGTATCCCTCATTTCGTACCATGCCACTATAAAGATTATATTAGAAGTCAATTCCGTATCTATCCATAGATAGGATTTTTCATGCCATATCTTATCTGTTTGGATCAATTCAATTCGAATAGCAGATAATCTGTTCCAATTGGCAGCCTTACCCTGGAGTCTATAAGATGTATAAAGCCTAATGCATTAGACCATGAGCCTAAAACCTACATCACTGAATATGGAAATAACTGATTTAGATTTCACAAGGATAGTCTACCACAAAGGAGCATATAGTTCATGCTTAAAATGGTAAGTGTGCATTTACCATCAATACTCACCGTCAAAATGATCCTAGTTGATGAAATAGCATGAATTTTCCAACAAGAAACTCATGTCCATCCGGTGAATAGATCTACCAGATGGTAGTAAGAAGGATCAAATCACAATGTGAGTAATCCAGAGGGAAGATGGTGAAGGATCAAATAGAAGACCACTGGAATACATTCACAGAAATGAATTTATACACTCCGAAGTGGTAGTTTTTATTAATATTTAAACCTTAACCTTTCAAGTTTCTAAAATGACAATCTTTCCTGCTCAACTTGTCCTTACTTCCCTCTTTTGCTTTTGGTTTGCCTCAACTGCATTGCCAGGAAAAAGAAATAACACCTCATCCTTTTAGATATGCATATTGCATGTAGGATTAGCTTAACAGGATGCTCAGACTATATCCTCAAGCATTTCCTAATGTTTCAGGAGAAATGATTGTTGGTCCATTAAGAAACTTTTACATGGACGAAATATCGAATGGGTTAGATAGTTCAACTACATTTCAGATGATTACTAGTCTTCAGCACTCGGTGGAAATTATGGAGACGATCACATTGATTTCACTTCTTCAGCCAGCTCCCGAGATATTCAATCTCTTCTATGAAATCATCTTAATGGCAGAAGGAATAATCATCTACCATGGTCCTCGTAATAGTGTGCTCGAATTTTTCAAGCAATGCGGCTTCAGCTGCCCTGAGAGAAACCCCAGCTGATTTTCTCCTAGAGGTGGTCTATTCTTTACTCACTTGTTAGGCTGCTGTGTTGCTTGTTTGTCCTTGACACAAGTATTTCAATTATTTCAGGTCATTTCAAAGAAAGACCAGGCACAGTATTGGCACCGCTCAGATCAGCCCTGGCACTACATTTCCATTGAGAAATTTGCAGAATCATTCAAGATATTTCATGTGGGACACATATTAGCAGAGGAGCTTTCCCAGACACTCTGCAAGCTCAGAAGGCAAAAGGGTGCTTTATCCTTCAGTAGATACTTTTTGAGTAAATTAGAGCTGCTCAAAGCATGCACCAGTCGAGAATGGCTGCTTATAAAACGAAGTCCATTTGCATATCTTCTGAAACTGGTTCAGGTAGATCTTATGTGTTTAAGAAACCTCATTGCTTTGCCATTCTGTTTTGTATCTTAAAAACATGGTGTTTCTGTCTCCAGCTCCTATTCCTTGCGTTCATCACAATGACTCTGTTTGTACGTACATGGATGAGGTTTGGGCTGGTTCATGCTAACTACTATATGGGTGTACTTTTTTCTTCCTTGTTCTTTATCATGATCAATAATAATGTGGAGTTGATCATGACTATTTTGAGGCTTGAAATATTTTACAAACAAAGGGATTCGTACTTCTATCCAGCCTGGGCATTCTCCGTTCCTTCATCTCTCCTGAAGATTCCCCACTCTTTAGTATCATCCTTGTGTTGGACCTCGCTTACTTACTATGTTATTGGCTATAGTCCGGAAGCAAGCAGGTAGATGTGATTGAGTAAAGTTTCGTGTATTTCTAGTTTGTTCCATTCAAACAACCATCGAATTCTATGCTCGTTTTCTCTTGAGTCCAGATTCTTCTGTCAGTTCCTTCTTCTCTTCATTGTGCATCTAACGTCAGCCTCTCTGCAACGTGCTCTTGCATCCCTATGCCGCACTTTCATGGCTGCTACTGTGGCCGGAAGTTTCTCCACATTTGCGATTCTCTCATTGGGAGGATTCATTCTTCCACTGCGTAAGGTTCAATGGTTGGTTCCAATCAAGAGATGGTAATGTTCAGAAATTCACTTATGCTGTGCTTTCCTTTGCAGCTTCAATTCCAGCTTGGATGAGTTGGGCTTTCTGGGCTTCCCCATTGTCATATGGGGAGATAGGAATTACCATCAATGAATTCCTTTCTCCACGGTGGAAACAGGTAGGATTCGGGTGACATTAAATTGGTTTGAGTATTAAAAGTATCGTCGTGGTTACCGTCTTACGCACTTGAATGTAAGACACATTCTAGTGTCCAAATTTACCAATCCTGCGACTAAGTCACAATAAACTTCATTGATGAAATCTGCATTTTTCCTGCGAAAGTAGAGTTCATCCGGAAATATAAGCATCGGGGAGCAAACAATGAGAAGACGTGGCCTTCTGTATAGGAGTTATTTTTATTGGATATCCCTGGGGTCTCTTTTAGGCTTCATTGTACTTTTGAACGTTGTCTTCAACTTGGCCTTGACATACTTGAGCGGTAAATTTGGTCCTACAGCATGTATTTTTCTGTAATGGTTTGAGCTTCTTTCTCACTCTTTTTTTTTTTTTTTCCAATTATACTTATTCTTTTATCTCATATTTAAATCTCTTCAAAATTCAGCTCCAAGCAAGCCCCTCCGAATGATATCCTTCAAAAAATTCTCTCAGCTGCAAACTAGGGAAGATATTAATAGTGACAAAGATATTGAGGCAGATCCTTCGTCAGTTTTTCTGCCCGTCTCCATTATACAACCAAAAAGAGGTGGCAGCTCCTATCTTTATGCAAGGAAGAGAATTTAAGCCTGATCGAATTCCATGAGAATGAAATGACTGTGACCTATTATGCAGGAAAAATGATGTTACCCTTCGAGCCCCCGGCTTTGTCATTCCAAGACGTGCAATATTATGTGGACGCACCTTCGTTAATTATTCTACATGTATTACTGGCAAACTTCTTCCGGATTCTATGAAGAATCCAAAAGATTAGCTAAAGTGCATTCAAACTGTCCTATCCAGAAAATGAGAAGTCAAGGTGTTACTCGGAGAAAGATCCAGCTTCTACCAAATGTAACTGATGCATTCAGGCCACATGTTCTTACAGCACTAATGGGTGTTAGCGGAGCAGGGAAGACAACTCTTCTTGATGTTCTTTCTGGAAGAAAAACTGTTGGTACTATTCAAGGGGATATCAGAATTGGTGGGTATCCCAAGGTTCAGTCAACATTTTCTAGGATATCTGGATACTGTGAGCAGAATGACATACACTCTCCACAAATTACGGTGGAAGAATTGGTTATGTTCTCTGCTTGGCTACGACTAGGGCCAGAAATCAATGAAGATGCTAAGAAGGTATAATTTTCATCACATGCGCAGGATAATTTTGAGAATGAAATAATGGCGTGTTTCATGTCTGTCTCCATCATACCCAGCATTTTCCTAGATATTACTACAATGGCATGTTTACCCAAAAAGGTTTAACATTTACATGTCGTTACACCCAAAATAGATCTCTAGATTTTCAACAACATAGTAATGCAAATGGCTTGTTAATTCATTATTTATGATCCTTGAATTGATACTTAGCATCCTTCTCTCTGCAGAAATTTGTGAATGAAGTTCTAGAAATTATTGAGCTAGATGAGATTAAAGACACTCTGGTCGGGAGTCCTGGTATAAGTGGTCTATCTGTAGAACAGCGCAAAAGGCTAAGTTTTGCAGTGGCGCTTGTCGCAAACCCTTCCATAATGTTTATTGATGAGCCAACATCAGGTATAGATGCAAGAACAGCTGCAATTGTGATGCGTGCAGTAAAAAATGTTGTTCAGACGGGAAGGACAGTAGTTTGCACCATTCACCAGCCGAGTATCGACATCTTCGAGTCATTTGACGAGGTAGCTCTTATTTGAATTTGTACACACACACACACACACATATATATATTATTTATTTATTTATACATATGTAAACACAAAGATACAATCAGAAGCACTTGCACATTTATCATCATAAAGACCTTATTCCAATTAGGGGTCAGCCACATGAATCTTGTTCCTCCATTCCCCTCTATTAAGTACCATGACTTCATTTAGTCCCAAAGTTTTTAGATCTTTTCTCACCACTTCTATCCATGTTCTTTTGGGCCTTCCCCTTACTCTTTTAAAACCTTCTACTTGCATTGCCTCACTCCTTTTAACCAGTGCTATTTTGAGTCTCCTTTGGACATGTCCAAACCATCTAAGTCTGATCTCCCTCATCTTGTTACCTATTTGTGCTGCCACTAAGTTTTCTCTAATATTTTCATTCATAATTATATCATTTCTTGTCTTGCCACTCATCCATCTCAACATCCTGATTTTTGCTACGTTCACATGATGTTCCTTAACTAATATAAGAGAAGAAATGCAATATCATAACTGTAGCAGGAGTCATCTATTCTCTACTACTGGGTTGGTCCTTGACTGCATTTCTCTATGGTAGCATTTACTCTCTTTTAACATTTTAGAGAAATGTACCATTTGTTTTGAGATAAGTACATATCCCTAACAACCGCAAATGAAGAAGGATTAAGATGAGAATTAATTAATTTTGATTCCAAGTTTTTTACTTTTTTAACAAGTTCATGACGGTGATGCAAGCGCGTCTTGTAGTATGATTGGTTTACTTCTAATCTTCTAGACTCTAGAGTATAAGCTTTCTTGGGTGTCTATGATCCCTTGGTTCTTGAGCAGTTAATCACCTCTTTACTCTATGTTTCCAACTTTTTGACATAAGCTTCCTCTTCTGGTCAACAAAGAAAATAGAGGACCAGTTGATCCTAAATTTCTTATTTGCTAACCAGGTTTGGGATCTCTTAGTTCCCTGCTCGATGTGGTTGTGTTGGAATTCTTGTTAACAGTGAGTTTCTTGAAATGTGAGCTTCTTACTTTAGTTTGAGGAGTTGAAAGCATTGCTTTATATGCTTTTTCAAATGTTTTGGTAGGGGAGAACTTGAATCCTTAATTGTAAGCAGGCAATGGTTTGATGGTCATTAAGAGGGTTAAACCATCATTTATCTCTTCTTAACCAGGTAGATCTTAGTTGCCACTACAATTGATGGTGTATGGAGGGATGGGCACATTCCATTCCTTCCTCATATACCTAATAGGACCTATCCAAGCCGAACTAAAGATGCTTATTAGTCTTTGTTGGTTATTTTAGTGAGATTAGAGGTGCATTGAGGTTAGTTTCTATTTGACCATTGGATATAGAAGCTTAGTCATGCACTTCTTTTGAGGTTATTAGGAACTTTGAACAATCAAGGTAACCACTTTTTCTCTTTTATATGTTAGGATATGATTACAACTTAATTTAACATGGAAGGTGAATACTCATGGCCACCCCATCTTCTTTAGGTAATGAAGAAAATAACAGGTATCAGTGCATACAGCTAGACATGCCCGAGGCCCTTGACAAGCTTTGTCTTCTCAACTTGCTCTATGACATCCACTTGCATAGAGCTATTAGAAGTCCTATAGCATCACATCCATAAAGAGGCCAACTAGATAGATTTGCTTTTCAAAATTAATTAGGGTCATGATTTGTCTGGATGTTGTGCCCTTCATATAGTGGTACATCAATAAATTAAATAGGTGCCCCTATACGACCTTTTTTACTAGTTAATTGCTTTACTTGCATAGTTTCTCTTTTCTTCTTTTTGTAAAGAAATTTCTAAATATCAAATAGACATGTTAGATAGATAAATATTATTGGCCAACTTTTGATCAACCTAAGCTTTTAGGTTGATTGGAAAACTAATATGCTATTAGAGCTTTACTAACCGAAAGGTCATGAGTTCAAATCCTGAGACCCTATGATAACAAAAACTGTATTCATTCTTCAAACTGAACTATTTTCTAACTAGACTGTTTTCCTGAAGAACAATATGCACTTGTGCATGCACTTCCCTATTGATTGAATGTTCCTCCCTTTTGAGTTTCTAAACTTCTAAGGTTTCTCATCCAAGGGTTTGATGCTCAGCAGTTGCATTTTGGTAGCTATTTCTTTATTATCTTCATCATTATGAAGATGAGACATTGCATGTTGAAATGCCTATGAATTTGCTGCACCTCACACTTAAGCTTTGCTCCTAGTACAAACTGAAATGGCTTCTATTCGTAAACATCCACACCGGCAAGTCAAAGCAGGTCCAATACTTAATGTTGACCTTTTCTCATCCAATTCAAGTTACAAAGGGTAGGAAAATAAATTACTTCTTATATTCTCTATTCTAATAGATCTTTAAGATTAACCTTAGGATTAGACAGGTGACAAATGAAGCCCCAAGCCAGCAGGTATTGGAGTGGTGTTGATAATCATGTAGGATCAATTATTTCTTTCCCCAAGTCCAATAAGGGATTGTTGGCTTTGTTTTTTAAGTTATAAGGACTATTAGTCCCATTTCTTTTCTATAAGTAAGAGATATGAACTAATATTCTCGTGTTGCTTCTGACAGAAAGACTATAGGAGAGGAACTTTTACATAAAGAGGATGCCCCCCATGCTTTCTTCATTCTATTGTCAAGTCTTTAAGAGTTCAACAAAGGTGCTTTACTAGGGTTTTCTCTTAGTTTGGAGAGTACTTTGCTTGGTTTTTTAGAGGTTAAGATTCATGCTCTTTGGATTTTTGAAGTTAGAGACTCTTTGAGATCTTTTCGATGAGCTTTTTATAGCCTTATCCCATGGCTTTAGTTTCCATTGAAGCTTGCTCATGCATGTGCTCTTTTCAGCCCTATCTTAGTGAGTCTAGGAGACTTGTTGCCCTTTTAGTGCTTATTGGGCCATTGCTAGCAGCTCACTTTTTGTAGCCCATATTCGCTGGTCGCATTCACATATTTGTTGGGTGGGCTTTTTGCAGCTTGCATTCAAGTGTTTCTTAGTCATTTCCTTTGTAGTCCATATTTCATATTTATAGGGATTTAGATTTCTGAATTTCAAGAAATTTGTTATTTAAGGCATTCATTTACTAGAGATAAAAGTATGACCAACTTTAAGAGTGCATACTAGTTTAGGTATTTGATTGAATCTCACTTGATTGAGTCTTGAAGATAAAGCTGCAAGTAATCCAACTAGGAGCCTTCAATTATCTTTAAGAAGCTACTTTACAAAGTGCTCCTGTAAGAATAGGTTCAAAGAATTCATTATAGTGCAAGTATTATTTATGTGATACATTTCCAACAAGTGTAAGAGTTCAAACAAGTGGTGCATTTTGGTGGGCTCTTTCTTGCTGAGTGTAGTGGTCCCCTTATTGTGAAACAAGAACCATCAGGGGTCATATCATGGCAAAATATTCTACACCAAGGCCTTGATGACTTATAGGCGTGATTGATAAAGTTAGACACATGTCTTAGTTATATTTATCCTTCTCCTTATATTCCTCACACTGATAACAAGGTAGCCCTTTGCCTGAAACAAAGAGGGAGTATAGAGTGATCTCTATTCCAATGTTCGATTGCTTTTTTTTTTTTTTTTTAAGAAAGCCTTTTTTTACTGCCTCAGGAAAGAAAACTAGACATTGTTATGTTTTCCAAACTAAGATAGAGATCTTCATGATTTTAATACTTGGTTTTTGAGGCCGGCCCCTCTCAAAGAGTTGATCCCACATCTCCTCTATTTTTAATCAAACAACTTTCCCATATATTATTGTTAAATGATGAGTTATTCAGGGTTATCCAATCAATCACCTCCTAGAGAACTTGGAATATGAAATGGAAGGACTAATAATATTTCAATAACTTTCCTAAAAGAAACAACCAGAAAAGTTCTGATAGTAGCCATCTTACTATTGTCTTGTTGATCCCAACCGAAACTTAAACTTTATGGGATATGGAACTAGTTTCATAAGTTGGATTTTGATTCCATTAGGAATCAAGCTCATTGTATTTATATCTCCAACTTACCTATCCAACATTAACCACAAAAAGTTAAAAGTTACAAAACAAGGACAAATCAATTGTATTCATTACAAATAAGTAATGTCTGAGGGAAAAAAAAAATACAAAAAAAGGAGAGAAACAACAGGAAAGCAAAACAAGGGAAACAGAAATATAATATTCAATGTTTATATTGTCCTTGTTATAAAGACCCCTTTTTTAAAAATGTTTTGGCACATTTACCTTACTTTGATAAAGCCAACTAGAAAGAACTGACATGGAAGAATAATAGTGAGGAAGAAACTAAAATATGAAGATCTAGTGTTTTCTATTTTTGATGATTGATGAAAGGGAGAGATACACAACAACGGGAAGTAATTGTTGTCTTCAAATCCAGGTACTAACTGTCATGTTCTGGAACAAACTTTTCAGACCTAGGCCAATAGATAACCCCATAGCAGGTGAACTACAAAGGTATAACAAACAAATTACATCCTTGGAGCTCTATTTGGTTACAAAATAATATCTTCGAGTAACTAACAAAAGTAGCTTTTATGATTCCTGCTTAAAATATACTAAAGCAAAGATCTTCTATAAACAAGTTCCATGGAGTCATCTCTGACTTGGACAAAAAATAAACTTTTGGAGACTGAGCTATGCATTTGAATTCTACTATCATTTTGCTCGTCTGGCTATTCACACCAAGTTCCAGTTGATCCTAAAATGATGCAACCTACAATCTGAACCTAGTTTTGATTCATTTTACCTACTGTCTACACTCTGTCTGGACTTCTTTTTTCAGATGAAATGGGCTTAGACTAATGTGTTCCTTCATAGTTTGAGCAGCACATCAATTCTCATAGAAGTTCGATAATTTTACTGAGAATCACTGATGTTCTCATTAGGTGTCATTCTAAATATTTTCTTGATATTAGAGAAATCCTAAACAATGTTTGAAGCTATCGTGCAATGTTTATCCATGATGTGTAACACTTCTCATATTTTGTGTAGATGATTCTAATTAAAAAGGGTGGTCAGGTTATCTACTCTGGTCAGCTTGGTTGGCATTCAAAGAATGTTATTGAATATTTTGAGGTCAGTCCAAAACATCAAAGAGTCATCATACATTTTGCTCATTTCTGTTTGGTGGGTTCTAGTTTGCATGACCAACTTGATATCCATGTCCCACAATGCAGTTTTTTCCCTTTTTCTGTAGAACTTATCATACCCAGTTGAACTTTTTTTCTTCTTGGAATTTTAAGAGTATACCAGGTGTGCCAAAGATCAAAGCTAACTACTACCCAGCAACATGGATGTTAGAAGTTACTTCCACATCAGTTGAGAAACAAATTGGCATAGATTTTGGGGAAGTGTATAGGGAGTCATCTCTTTATCAGTGAGTTTACTATTTAGCCATTGTAACCAATAATATAAATAGCTTGATTTGTGGAATAATTCAATGATTGTGGTATCTTATATGCAGGGAAACCAAGTTGCTGGTTGAGCAGTTGAGTAAACGCCCTTCAGGATCAAAGAAGCCGCATTTTGTCACCCGTTTTCCAATGAATGCATGGGGCCAATTTACAGCCTGCTTATGGAAGCATTGTTTGTCGTATTGGAGAAGTCCTGAGTACAACCTGAAGAGAATGTCCTTTTCCTTCATCTCATCTATGTTCTTCGGCTTACTATTCTGGAGACATGGGAAGTATATGTAAGTGATTCTGTCAAAAAAAAAAGGGTTGTTCTTTTCATCCTAAATCAAATATTCAAATAAGCAAAATCTCCTTCAAATAAATAGATCATAGAAAAAAGAATCAGCCTTGAAGTCTTCACCGCGACATTGTCAGAAATTAATAGGCTAGAGGATCTTCTTCTAGAATTGGCTATCCATGATTACATTGCTATTCACGAAGGTCACAGCCCTCCCGGTACCTAGTCACTAAAAAAGGGTTCAGCTTGGGAACTTATACAATCAACAACTACGAACTTAGCAAGTAATTAATATAAGTTACTGGAAGAGAATTTTCTATTTTCTTCGAATGATGACTGAATTCAAACTACTCAAGGTGATATTTCAAATGAAATAGAATCTCAAAAGTATCAAATAACATCCAGGCAAAAAGTAATGATATAACCTTGTAAATGAAATATGTGCTGTTTACATCTGGCTGAATGCTGGTTATCGCTTTGCAAGCTAACTTGATTGGGATAATAAGCTAGTTCTTGTGATGAAAACAAGGTTACCATGGCACGCTGTACCAGAGAGCAACTGGATACCATGATTCGACTCCATGTTCTATCTAAGTTTCACGAATCCAGAAAGTGAAAAATAGAACCAAGTTGTCTCCTTTCCCCAAAACAAAACAGGTGTATTGATTGTAACCTGTTATCACTTGCACAGGAGTTGACACATCAAATTGCGGATTTTGAAGTTTTATGAATGGAAAAATAAGTAAGATGATGTCCTGCATTAGTCGTACTAGCCAAATGGCTGAACAAGCCATCTACTGTTTAGAATTTGACAAGCATTTATGACATACACATCATCCTTGTTTCTTATGTTTTTAGAAGAACATTAAATAAAATGGTGCCATGCATGAGTTGTACTATCCGAATGGCTGAATATGCCATCTACTTTTAGAATTTGACTAGCATTCACAACATGCACACATCATCCTCGTCTCTTATTTGCGTCTAATCGTTTGAAATGGAATTGCCGAGTGTAGATTATAGTAATGACATCTATGATGTTTATACTCTTGAACTGCAGGAACACTGAGCAGGACCTCTTCAACATAACGGATTCATGTTTTGTTCAGTAACCTTCTTGGGTGTAAATACTTGTCAGTCAGTTCAACATTTTGTAATGAAGGAACGCCTTGTAATGTACAGGGAAATATTTGTTGGAATGTACTCTTCTCAGATGTATTCCATTGCACAGGTTGCTGCCATTATCCCCTTGAACTTATTTCAATTGGTTAACAATCATGATTTTGTAGAAAACAAGAAATGCAGGATGCATCACTCCCTCCTACAGTTGTTGAATTCCAGATGTTACACAGGCTAAGTGTATACACTTAGTTATATGCTAAGGCTATGAAAACTTCTGCGTCATTAAACTTTCTAAGATTTTTCGAAGTGATTATATGCAAAGTTCCAGGAATGAAATCCCAGCTAATTTGCAAAGAAAATAGTTTCTTACCTTAGTCATTTTTCTGAAAATAAATGCCAATTTCTATATGGTGTTTTTAGAAAAGAAATCATTTGAGTGACAACATATTGGCTTAATTAAGTATGAAATTTTACCATATTTTGGAACGTCTTCATGTGTTTGGGAACATTTAAGTGATTTAGTTTCTTGTGGAAGCAATTGGTACTGTATCTTTAGATATTGAAGGAAAACTCCATGTAGTGAATTGCTCCAGTACTTGTTGCTATTTTCTAATGGATGCTAACAACACTTAAGAAAAAGTCGAAGTTCATCTGTGAAGCTCTAAATGTTATAATATTTGTTTAGGTTTGTGAAAATGATCAAGTACTCACTTTTTATATCTTGTTTGCAGATTATCATTGAAATTCCTTACGTCCTTGTTCAAGCAACTACCTTTGGGATCATTACATATTTGGCAATTGGATTTCACCTTTCAGCTTACAAATTTCTATGGTGCCATGTTCCTTACAGTCCTTAACCTAACCTATCTAGGGATGCTGATTATATCATTGAGCCCAAGTATACAGGTTACTACCATATCCTCCTCCACTATAGTCACTGTCTGGAATCTCTTTACAGGCTTCGTAATACCAAGACCTGTAAGTACTGCCCAATTTTTCAAGATTGCTTCTCTTTATCCCTGATGTTTCACTGTCCAAATCAGTTTCTTCCTTTAAACATTGAATCTTATTTCATGGAATTAAGAACTGATGGAGTTGTGGGAGTGGAAATGGAAATGGATTTCCTCTGGAATGCATTTCCAGGACATTAAGAAGGCCCTTTCTAGCTGTAACACCCCGGATTTTTAAGACAAATTATATATATATATATATATATATAATAATGGCATTTTAAATAAGAGCATTTGGGATCCCATGAGAAAAGATTTATTTAACATTTTACTAACCTATCTTAAAAACTCCGGGTGTTAATTTTTCCTTTCTCAAAATGGCGTACATGTAATTTAAACATAAATAAATAATCCGCGTATAAATCAATGTCAAATAAATAGGCGCCTTTATTTTAAATCAAATAAACGTTCAAAAGACAATAATAATATGGCCCATGGTCTATCCATCATAACATCCCATATAAATGTCCAATATATGTCCAAAGATCTAAATCACATCCAAATATAAAGTATGCAGTCCATAATAAAATTCAAATGATAATCCACTCTAATGACTCACATTACTGTCTAAAACTATAGGGAAACTAGTCTTCGGCCTCTCAAGGTTTATCAACCGCTTTTCCTTTCCGTGTCGCGCTCGAGATCTAAGGCATTGCAAAACAAAGCAATGCCTCAAAGAAGCTATCGCCTGTGTAGGTACATAGACAATTAATGTAATAAATGAAGAAATAATGAACAGCATTGATGAAAAGTCTAACATTTATGGAAATAGTGATATCATAATGCCATGTTCAAATAAATGCCAATTTATTCCATATGCTAAAACATGCAATCATAGAGTTAAAACATGACATGAATCAATAAAATGGAGCATACAACAAGAATAAGGGCACCCTAAGGTAATGGGTCCCACCACATCGCACGAACATCCCTGATCAGGAGTACACATAGTCAACCTCTGAGTGTCGTCACACCCAGGCATACCATCTATAACCATGCTCATCATACATGCACACATAACAAGAATATGGGCCATCATGCTGCAGTGGCAACCCTCCATGGGTATCAACCACCGCCGCTCTCCGTCGACACCATAACGAGAGACTTAACGTCTGTCCCCATGGAAAGGCTCGGGCAGGTAGTGTGGACTATCCATGTTACCAAACCCCTACCGAATGCCATCTATGGGCAGGTGTCTATCATATCACAAACTCATCACATCATAATCTCGGAAGGTGGGTGGCCGGCCCTATCCCTCCTAACATGACGCCCACCGGGCGAGAGCACCCGTCATCAAATATAAAACACGGAAATCATATGTATATGCTAAAACTCAAGAGCACTTATAGCTTGAAATCCCCAAGACATGCCCCTCATCCTGGGGTTAGCCTATAAAAGGACCAGCTACTAAGCCTCTATACTCATTTCCATGTAAATCCATGCATTTTCTATATATATAATAAGAATTAAATCTCTAATTAAGCATAACTAATTAACATCATGCTTGTAAAAGCATTTGAAATAAGTTTATTCAGTAAAAGATTTCAATTTGGAATAACCATCCTGTACGCAATGTAGCATGAAATCCACGGTAAATAATAATTGCATTTTAAAACACAATCACACATGATGCTATGTTTAAACATGGTTTAAAAATCAAGGCAAAACATTAGTTGTCGTCACCTACCACAGTGTGAGATCACTAGCTTGCTAATAACTCCCTTTAATTGGTATATTCAAGTGCACCTGTACATGTCACATCACTATTTTAAAATTTTTCTAAATAAAAAGTGGTCATTTCTAAGTTTTTAAGTTAAAACTAGGTCCGCGTCGTCAATACGGTCACAACGCCTCTTCCGGATCGTGATTTGGACCTCTCTAGCTCCCAAAAATCAAGTTTTAGTGAAAACTACACTAAAATGGGGCCTGCCGGACCACCATAAGGTGGTTTAAACCGGCGGCACCCTTTTCCGCCGGTTTACACCGACGTACACAGGCGCACGAAGACGCACGCCGACGCAGACGTCGTACGGGACGCGCGTCGTGCGTCACGGTCGCCAAGACGCGCCGCGTCCCGGTCCCACCGCGACAGCCAACCGAGGCCGTCCCGCACGCGTGCGACGACGACGTCGTATGACGTCGTCCCTCAGGCGTCACCAAGTGCGTCCTGGCGTCAGCGCCAGGCGCCGACGCCGTTGACGACGCCGGAGAAGACGACCAGATTCCGGTCACCTCCGACGGAGCTACAGAGCTCCGTTTTGCGTGATTTTTGCTCCATTTTCTTCAGAATTCTCTCTAGAATCCATTTATGCCCTCCTTTTGCACTAATTTTTCCAAAAACCATGGTTTTTAAACGATTTTTCCCAAGTTCCTAAAAACATCCCTAGGTACTGGTTTTTGAGTTTTTTGGAGAATTCCACCGTTGAATCACTCCCAAATTTAAAGGGTATGCTCTTGGGTCTCTTGTGCACTAGTTGGACGGTGAGATTTTTAAACGGATAAGGTTTGATCCGTTAAATCACGCTCCAACAGTAGCGTGCACAAAGCCCCCAAAAATCTGATTTTTTTCCTAATTTTTAAATACTTTCCTAATTAATTTTCTAATTAATAAATACAGAAAAAACACGGATTTGAGGCTTACCTTGTGCCTGGTCGGGGTTGCTCGTGTTGCCGGGGCTCCACTCGCCGGAAACTTCAGATTTTTGCAGGGCTAGGGTTTTGCGTAGCATTCATGGAAAACGCTCAAAGTGGAGCATTTTGGCTCCTAGAGGAGCATAGATATAGGGTTTTAGAGTCTTGGGGAAGAGTTTCTCTTCCCCACAAGCCTCCTTCCACGTCTCTCCGGCGATTTTTCCGGCACTGGTAGAGACGTGTGGAAGACGGGGGTGCCAGTATCAATTTGGACCCCTGTCTAATACGTCTCTTCCAAATGACCAAATTGCCCTTCCAACTTTGACGGCTCATAACTCCCTCGTTTGAGCTCCGTTTTTCGCGTTCTTGGTTGCGTTGGATTCGTATCGACGAGCACTTTCTAATTCTTATGTTTTCAGGAAAAAAAATTTCATCCATAAATTTTTTATTTTAATTTATTTAATAATTTCCTATTTTATCTTAAAATTTAAGGATATTACACTAGCTAACCAAATGGGCCCTTCACCAAATCTTTTTCTGCCGTATATTAGTTTGATTTATTTTTACAAAACTAACAACCATGTATCATGCTAAACTTTTCATTGTTTTGTCCTCTTTCATCGGCGTAGAGGATTTAAGTATATCCATCCTCTTCTTTTGTGGAAAGTAAGACTACAGTTGGTAGTTCTGCTATGTTACAGAGTATTCAGTTGTTTGTGATAAGCCTGTTAATATTCTAACTTATTTCATGCAGCAAATCCCAGTGTGGTGGGTGTGGTGCTATTGGATTTGTCTACCCGCCTGGACTGTAAATGCACTTCTTACATCTCAGTACGGGGATGTTAACGAGGAAATTGAAGCTTTTGGGGAACAGGTTCGATTAAGTTCCTTCTTAAAAGATTTCAACATGATCAATTAGCTCTCGTGGCTGCAGTTTTGTTTGCTTCACCTGTCATCTTTGCTTCTCTCTTTGTCATTGCTACTGTAAAGTTGAATTTTCAGAAGAGGTAGTTATTTTGGAAGTATTATTATTATTATTATTATTATTATTATTATTATTATTATTATTATTATTATTATTATTATTATATATTCTTGAAGGGCAATTCTTCTTATAAAGTTGTAGTAAGAGGCTAGCCGTTTTAAGACAGTAACAAACTGCACCACCCCCTTCAGATGTATTATATTTTTGTCATGTAAACTGCAAGTTTCTCCGTAAGAATTTCTTTGAACACTTTTCTGGAATAAGTTAGAAATAACTCAGTTTGGTGAAATGGTTAGTCTCAAAATTTGGGACCCCGCTCAGAAGTCAGTTATTTTAAAATTGTTACCAGCCCCTTCAAACAGTGTTAGCTAGGCAGATGGTTGCCACTAGGACTGAATCCGAATGATCAAATTTTTTCCAAATGGGAAATTTGTGTTCTTAGGAGGAAACTCACATGGTGCTGCCCTTGGACAATCACCAAAGAGAATAAGACGTAAAATGTCAGTGGGTACTGATTTTGGTGTATCTTCTTAAGTGTAAAAGAAGAAGGGGAGCCTTGACGCAATGGTAAAAGTTGTCATCGTGTGACCTTGAGATCACAGGTTCAATGCATGGAAACATTCTCTTGCAAAAATATAAGGTAAAGCTGTGTACTATAGGCCCTTATGGTCTACTCCTTCCCCAAACCCTGTATAATTGAGAGTTTCGTACAGTGTAGCTGCCCCTTTTTTCCTAAGTGTAAAAGAAAGGCATCCGTCTTGTTGGGGTTTGTCTTCTCCTTGCTCTTGTTTTAGTCCCACACAGAGGGGGAAAAGAGGGAGGAGAAGAAGGCTCGCATATAAAAGAAAACAGAAGTCTCAGTACAAAGCATACCTTTCTCGGCCTTTTGGCTAAGATCAAGTGTAGTATCTGTTCTTATCAGTTTAATATCTGATACGTAGTCCATTGGATTACATGATATTAATCTAATTTCTTGTGGGGGAGAGCACTCTAGCGTCGCCCAAGCGTTGCACTACAGCAAGGGCCGGGCGCACCCCAACCAAAGCGTAAGTCAAAGAATGCATGATCCGCAAATCAAAATGCTAGAATGGCCTCATGCTTAAGCTGCCTCGCATTATATGGAGGTATGATACTTATGCTCGAAAAGAGTGAAGGTTGACAAGAATGGCCTCATTTGGAACTATCCAGACCATCCATCTTCCGGGCTCTAGGCCTATCAATATAGATTATAGCTGATTAGAATGTTAAAAAGAGGAATGCTAAACGGATCACAGTATGAGGTGTAATCAAACCTCAACATCTTCTGAAGAAGCCGACCTCTGGACGATTGGATTTGTATTTATCTCATTGCTTCAGCTTTAGTTGTTCACTTCATCAAAACCCATGTGGTGTGGCTCATTCTAGCATCTGTAAAGTTGTGTAATTACCAAAGTAATGCTAAAGTAATGAGCTGCATGAGTCAGATCTTGCAAAGGTGGACTCTAAAAAATGTGGCCGGCCATAAGTTTAACGTCTAATTAGGTAGTTTTCAAAATTCTTTGCTGTGCCCAACCAAAAAGAAAAGAGAAAAATATCATGACCAAAATACTCTGAAGTACAAGTAGACCGTAGAAAAGGTGCGTGGCGACTTGTGGCCACTAGCATTGTCCATTTCAAATATCAATCATGCACAAATCAGTAATAAAGAGTATTAGCCTCTTGCAAAATATAGGGTAAGACTACCTACTAGATGCCCTTGTGATCTGCTCCTTTTCCAAACCCCGTGTAGGCAAGAGCTTTATGCACTGAGGCTGCCAGTCTGATCCATCACTGCCCGTGTTACATTTACGTAGGTGCGTATTTGTATAAATAATAAGATGGATAAGGGCCATAACATTTATTTAGCACTAACAATGAACTTCCACCAAATCCCCAACTCTTAAGGAGATTCTGTCCGAAAGGGGAATAACGTCTGGAAAATTGCTGAGAAGAATCATTTCCACTTAAAACTAAAGACATTCTGTGACAACTTTCCTTGAAAAATAATACGTTTAGGTATAATGAAGCCCCTTGGCAACTACTTCCGAAACGTGTAGACATTGATTTTTGCTGCAAAGTAAATAGCAGACATGGTATATCCATTAAAGGAAAGAAGAAGATGGACATTGCTGAGAAGCCGAAAACTTTCCTGGATGAAAATCTAAGCAACTTAAAGGGGCAGCCCCCGTGCATGAAGGTCCCATATATGTGGAGTTAGGGTAGACCACAAGGGCCTATAGTAGGCAGTCTTACCTTGCATTTTTCAAGAGGCCGATTCCATGCCTTGAACCTATGACCTCAAGGTCACATGACGACAACTTTTACCATTGCAGCAAGCCTCCCCTTCAAAATCTAAGCAACTTAACTCAAGATAATGACCTCTGCCTACAGCGAACTAGAGAAAGATACGATCAATAAATAATGTTCTTCAACGATTTCAGAAATTTCTATTCTTGAAATGGAGATTTTAGTTTTTTGGATCAAGTTTAAAAAAAAGAAAAAAGGGCAGCCCCGGTGCACGAAGCTCCCACCTATGTGGGGTCTAGGGAAGGGGTGGACCACAAGAGCCTATAGTAGGCAGCCTTACTTTGCATTTTGCAAAAAGCTGATTCCACACCTTGAACCCATGACCTCAAAGTCACATGACGACAACTTTTACCGTTGCGCCAAGGCTCCCCCTTTTTGGATCAAGTTTAGCAATTTGAAAATAATCTCTTTTTCTTTTCAACTACTAGTCTTTGTGTTAATGATGTGTATGTTTCAATTGGCGGAGTAAGCTTGCCATTTCCTGCGGTCGAAGTTGGATTTAAGAATCTCCAGGTAGAAGCCACCTGAGACGTCTTTAGCGGGAAGCCGCTTCCTACCCTACTCAATGCTCTCACTACTTCCATTACGTAAGTAAGAGGAGCCGAACCTTCTGTATGCAAAACTTGGGCTGGCACACGGCAACTTGGTATGCAGTCCCGCACCATTAGCAGCCAGGAACCAGTGACGTATCAGGATTCCTGTATGTTTTAGGAGAGAGGAAAACCATTGTAATTGAATGATCTTGTTATAAGCTGTATCTTTACACTAAGATAAACCATGCAATAAAAACATCTCTTTAACCAACTGATACACATGTTGATCAATCAGGAGCATCCAAAATCTGCCTTGGTTCTTTGTTTTCTTTTTACACAAAATTTCATGATTCACAGACACCCATAGAGTAACTGTAAGTGCTGCTGCAGCAATGCCAGAAGTTTCCTTGGATGCAGGCAACGCTGAAGATGTTTGGTGTGAAGTTTAAAGAAGCAAAAATCATCGTCTTAAAGGAGGTGAATGGCATCGTCAAGCCTTGTGGGTATCAAGTTCTACCCACAAGCAGACTTCGGAAAGAAAACGTCGTAAGCACGGAATGAATGTCACACTACCGAGAAATGACACACCAGCACCACCCCATATAAGGATTAATGTTAGAGAAAAGAAGACCTACAAATCAATCATTTAACGAAAAAGAACTATCAAATAAAAAGTGGGGGCAGCCCCTGTGCATGAAGTTCCCATGTGTACAGGATCCGGGAAGCGGCGGACCACAAGGGTCTATAGTATACAGCTTTACCTTACATTTTTGCAAGAGTTTGTTTCTACGCCTTAAACCCATGACCTCAGGGTCACAAGATGACAACTTCACATTTGTGCGAAATAAATCATATAATTATATCTTTTCATTGAGAAAAGAAGGGTCAAGGCGAAAGAACTACAAAGAAATCAATTTGAATTTTTTTATTATTAAACATATAGATAATATCTGAGAATTTGAGTACTTGGTCTTCAAATTTGAATTTTATTTCATCAATTCATGGCTAATTTGGAAAATCTACCAGATTGTGAAGTACATATAATAATTTCTGAATTTTCAGGAAATATATGAGATCGAAAAGTCAGGATTTTTCTTATAAGTAAAAAATGGCAAAGCTCGTATAAACAAATAAAACCTTGAACGGAAAAGGCTTAGGATCATCTAATGGTGAAGATTTTTTTTGTATGACACTATCACAGATTCACATACAGGATCTTGATGACTGAAGATGTGCACGTGCACCATATGTCAATGAAAAAATACAAGCTTCCTACCGGCGGGGAAGAGGATAAAGTTGGCCTCAGTAATTCCTCACCCGAACAACACTTTGGTCCAATTATAGTTACAAAGGTTAAATTTAAAAATAAATTGATAAGCTAAATATTCATAAAATTCACAAAAAAAAATTAAGAAATTTTTATTTTTTAAATATAAATTTAGGGTTTTGATTTGAACTTTTAACTAGATATTCAACAATTTAACAATTTAGTTGTGGAACTTGAGTTTTATAAGGTAAATTTATGTTAATTTCTTCGAATTTACTTTAAATTTGAAATGTATAAAAACTTATAATTTATTCTAGAACAGTTGGGACATAAAAAAAAGTAGAGAACTTTTCAAAAAATGTCAAGTATTGATATTTTTGTGACTATGGTAGGATCATCAATCTCTCAATTCCAAGAATCTGAAAGTCTACGCAATCAATCTCCCATGTAGGAAATCTACCAAGAAACAATACCCATATTCTTAATTAGCTTAATTGTACCTTCAATTTAAAAAAAGTTACTAATCCCATGTGGCTTGCCATGCTGTTAAAAAGGATTTTTTGTAATACATGTCATTTTAAGAAAATATATAAATGCTTAATTACGCAAATTTTGAATTTTGTGAAAATTAAAATTTCAAGAATTTAAAATTTTTTAGAAATAGAATCATGGATTGAAGCCTCAATCTTTTGAATGTACATGAGAAATAGAGTCCAACAATACTAAGAACACTAAAATCGGAAACCAAATGAAAATTTGCTAATTATTTTAGGATTTTTTGCAGATTTGCCATTACTTTATGGCATTTTTGTTGAAAAATCCAATATTTTCACCTTTTTGTAAATTTGCCATTAAATTTTCAAAGACTTAACAAATTTGTCATTCTGTTAAGTTTTCATCTTCTTTATCTATACTTTTTCAAAATTTCGATATTACCCTTATCTAACACTTGCGGTCGTAGAGGTGTCAGAAAACAGAGACGACGACAGGAAAAGCAAGGCGAGCATCATAAATTGGGGGCACAATCGCAATGAACCTAGGGGTAGAACCGAGGTGCTGGCGCCAGGTGGGGAGACAAGGTGATTTGAGTAGAGTCGGCGGGGGGTTGGGCTATCTGGGTGGCATTGGGGTGGGGTGGGGGGGCAGTCTAGATAGTGCCTGACGGGGGGCAGGGAGCTGGTTGGGTGGAGGTTCGAGTGCTGGGGAGAACTGATGTCATAGCGCCAGCTAGGGGGAAAGGCGGTGCGATCTTGGTAGCATCAGCTGGGGGGGGTGGAGGTGGTCTGGGTAGTGCCGGCCGAAAAGGCAATCTAGCTAGCTGCGGAAAATGTGCCAGAAATAGTAGCTTCCGACAAGGGTAATATTGATATTTAGTAAAAATTAACAGAAAAAATGGATGAAAAACTAACAAATAGAAAATTTGCAAAGTTTTTAAAAATTTAATGACAAATTTGCAAAAAGGTGAAAATGTTGGGTTTTCTTGCAAAAATACCATAAAATAGTGACAAAAATCCCATTATTTTAATTTAGATATTTAATAAATTAATTAAGGAAGGTAAAATTGTAATTTTACATGTGGAGCCCATAAAATTGGGTGTTGAAATTCACAACCTTACGAGTATTGATGAGAGGTATGGTGGTGACTACCAACATTAATTGTTGGTAATCATACCACATTTAATAAAAATCAAAATAAAATAAAGATATTATAGGGGGCATTAAATGCATCTCCCCCCTCATTATTTCCTGTAGTATTCACCCATGTGCAACCAATGATAGTGCCTAAGACGATGCACCAACACCGACCAAATATGACACAGTGGCCGTAGCATCCCATTCTTTCTCTCCCTTTAGTGATGAAACCCAACTCCTCATGCAATGTAATGGCTCAAGTTTTTTTTGAAAATTTTGTATCACTTTTACAACCATAATCAATCGTGATGTTTGCCATTTGCCAATTAGTTATGGCTTGTTTATTTTGGGAATTAATATATGTTTAATTATCTTAATAGGTGGTTAGATGTTTTTGTGTAATTAAAATATGAAACAAAGGAATTTGTGAGAAATGTCAACAACATTAGATTCTACGCTCAAAATGGAATCCAACACATCAAAGAACACTGAAAATGGAGGTTATATGACCAAGTTATGGGCTTTTGAAGATTGAAGGTATTTTTGTAAATTTAATTTAATTTAAAATGGCTTTAAAACGCAGGGAGTCGTTTTGATAACGACACCCCTTATTCTTCACCTACCACTCCACCACCATTGCCTTCCACCAGCACCAGAAAAAATGGCAGCACCACCTTCTCCCCTTTATAAATTTCCTCCACTCCCCCTCTCCCATCAACGCATTTTCCCCACTCTAAACCCTTCTCTTAGCATTCCGACCACCTTCACAATAAACTGGGGTTCAGGCAGGCGTGAACAAACCTGCACTCATTGGGAAACCCCTTTCCGACGCTGACCCCCTTCCCATTTCTTCTCTTTTTCTCCTTCTCCCTCCTCCAGCCACTGGGACTTCCCTCTATTTTTCCAACGACAAGGGTTTTTCGGCAGGCGTAGAGGAAACTGCACCACAGGAAAAGGGTGCCATCTGAGAGGAAAGAAAAGAAAATCCAATGAGAACAACAGACCCTCACTTCTACTTGGCTTATCAGCTTGCGGATAAGAACAAGAAGAGCATACGTAATTTATAAGGAATAACCACACCTTCTAAGATCTCTAGGAATAACCACACTTCTTAGAAGTCATCAATAAAACTCACAAAATATCAAGCTCTCCCATTTGATAGCACTGACACAACCTGTAACATCCAAATGTACATAATTAAGAATACCATTGCCTCTATGAGTTGTAATTTTAAACCTTAGCCTACACTACTTCCCATAAAAATAGTACTTGTAAAAGTCTAGCTTGCACAATTTTACTCCCTTCAACAACTTTCTTTTGTAAAGTTATATCCTGTTGCCCTCACTCATTAGCCCAACTACATGCATATGCCACAAATTTGTGTCATCTATATTTTATTATTCTAACATAGACAAATAGTGTGGCCCTATTGACAACATACATCTTGCTTTTTAGAATGGTTGTGATTTGCATTTCAATCAAGTTGACAAAGTACAAAGCCAAAGCCCAAAAGCAAATGTTAGAAATGAGTTTGTACTCAAAATCCATATATTTACATCTCTAGTCTATCTAATTATGTTTACATTATCACCTTCAATAATGTTAGGGACAAAGCCATTATTAAAACATAAAATTTGTACAAGTTTGCTGCCTCCACTTTTGTCATAATTGAATCCTTGAACCTAATAGGTCCAAGAAAGTCTAGTAATGGCAACCCATCATGACAATGAAGCAATCCTCTGATACCAACTGGTCTTGGATTTCTAGCTCAAGCACCATTTTTTTGAACTTTAATTTAACAACTAATGGTGTTTCTATTTCAGGTTGAGGAACTATTTTGAGGAAGCAGATAATTTAACCTCATTCTAGTTTGTAAAGAACTATTCTACTAAGAACTATTCTTGAAGTCTTTACTTGTAGTAGCCCAATTTACAACCCATCCGATATACACAATCCTTCATTTGCTTCAAAGATCTGTACGCTTCCCTTAAAAGCATCTGAGGTTTCTTTCTTACTACAGTAGCCAAACATAAGGTACATGTAGAAATCTTCCAAAGTAGCTTGTTCCTTCTATATGTTTTAATTGAATTCCACTTTGTGATTAATCTCCAAATAATATTACGCTTGACCATTTGATTTTGAACTTATCAATAACAAAGTTCCATAAATGGTCAATGAACCTATAAAACAACAGTAGATGGTTGACTGATTTATAGCTCTCAAAACACATAAAGCATATAGAAAGTTGAGTCCATCCTCATCTTTGAAAGGTTGTGAAAAGTTGAAATCTTTCTTTTGCAAGCTGTCCATGAAACCTGATGTTCTTGGGGACTACTTTCATCCATATCATCTTAACTTCTTAACTAATCTCACCTTGGAAAAAGAGGATATAATTGGACAATGCAGTAAAACTCCCAAGGTTTCACGTTCCCAACACAATTTATCCCTCTAGGTGATGTCAATTATCTTGAAATTGAGCAAAGTAATTTTTATTTTTATTTGTTTAACTTGTTCCTGCTTAGAATCATGGACCTACTTGTTAAATGTGACATTCCACTTCAATCCAGTGAGTGTAACAATAAGCACTTCAAACACCAAAGCATCCTTTTGATTAAAAATTATTTAAAGACTGTTGCATCTGATTCTAAGATCAACTCCATAATACCATACATGATCTTATAATTAAATGTATGTTCCATTTCTAACAACAATATGAGTATTTTTCTTAAAAACTTGGATTTTTTTGCTATCCTATAATTTAATGTATGTTCCATTTCTAACAACAATATGAGTATTTTTTCTTAAAAATTTGGATTTTTTTGCTAATGTCTCTTCCCATAGTAGAACTTTTATGTATCTTGGACTCATCAATTCCTTAGTGGAATGTACATCAACATTTAATTTTGATGATTATGTTCCATAATATTTAGTTTTTATCTTCCACTCTCTAAAGCCATTTCATCCTCATGGCACTATTTGTAGACGTGAGTTCTCTAAACCCCAATCGTCCTTCTTCTCTAAGAAGACGCACAACATTTTACTTTAGTAAATGAAAATTTCTTTTGTCAATATTGTCATCCCAAAGGAAGTTCCTTTGAATTCTTTCTAGATCTTTCATATTGCATTTGGACATTTGTAAATTGACATGAAGTACAATGGGAGACTAGAAAGAGTGAATTTTGAGAGAGCGAGTTTGTCTTGCTAAAAAATAATTTCTTTTTCACCCTTCTAACTTTCTATTGAAGCTATCAATAACAAGCATTCATTGGGCAATTCTTGGCTTCTCAATATATAATGTCAGTATTAAATTAGAGTAGGATAACTAGTCAATTCTACATCCAAAATCTGAAGCTTCTTTCACCAACACTTGTTCATCAATTCTGGCCCAATCATTCTTGTTTTATGTGAATTGACTTTTTGACATGGGGTTCATAGATTCTTATAAGTGCTTCTCCTTTGAGACCAAAGTCCTTACAATCGTTACTAACAATGATGGTGTCATTTACATACTATAGACCAAACACCATCAAGTTAGAGTTGACATCTTCATTCCCTTTAGAAAATTGTTCTTTGAAGTGTTCCTCATAAAATTTCCAAACACTTCTCTAAGCAAACAAAAGAGAAAAGGAGAGAGACAGTCACCTTGTTCTACCCTCTCGTTCCTAAAAGTATCCAGTATTTGAACCATTGATCAATATTGAATATTTGATTTTAGAAACTCATCATCTCATCTAGCCTCTCCATTTGATGGAAAAACAATCTTCTCATTATTTCATCTAAAACCCTCCACTCTACTTTGGCATAAGCCTTTTTCACATCTAGCTTACATAGAAGATCCCCTTTCCTACTAGAATTCATAACATGAACACTTTCATTTGCTACCAAAATGCCATCTAAAATTTGCTTCCTCGAAATAAAAGCTGATTGTTTAGGCACTACCATTTTGTGAATCACATTTTTTGGCTTGTTGGTAAATACCATGGCTAGTATCTTATAGCAACTAAAAATAAAGAAAATTGATATGAAGTGCCTAACTTCATCTGCCCCTTCAAATTTGAATATAAGTGCAATAAAAACAAATTGAAGTGTTGATCTAATAATGGTTCATTGAAAAACTCAATAATAAACTAATAAACATCGTTTTTCATAACATTCTAACCAACTTGAAAGAATTTTAAACAAAAGCCATATGGTTCAAAGCTTTTTCTCCATTGCATTGAACACAACATGCTCAACCTCATCTTAGATATAATGCTATCTAATTTCTCTATATGCTCCTTTGGTAATGAATTGAAAGACATACAATGAGGAAGTTCAACACTAAAATAGCTAGAGTTGAGAATACCTTGTTAAAGTGCTCCACAAAGTGTGCTCTAATCTTTACTTGATTCTTTGTTTTGTAATCTTCCATGTTTAATGAATTGATAATATTTGATCTTCTTCTTGCCCCAACAGTGACATGAAAATATTTTGTGTTTCTATTGCCTACCACTGAATCCTTGCTTTTTGCCTCCACATCCCCTCTTCCTTCACTTTGATCTCCTTTAAGATCTATTCACATATTTTATTATCTTGAAATCCTAGTCTACCAGTGGTTGTGCCCCTTCTCTAAGCACCAATACTTTTAATTGTTCACTGGCCTCTCTTTTCTCTATGCTGATATTGAAATCGCCCTTTTTTTTTTTCTTTTCTTTTTTTTTTTTTCCATTATTTCAATTTTGTTTTCAACATCTTCAACTTCATGGAAAATCTATACGCCTTTGATCCCCTTGGGTTGAATTCTCCCCACCACTTGTAGAGAGTCCCAATTGAGTAACCAGTGCAATTTGAATTTGAAGGGTTTAGGCTCTCTGTACACTGGCGTATCCTTGATGACAACAGAGATATAATCATTGACCCTATTATAATCACCAAAGACTCCCAAGTTATGAAACATTTCTATCCACTCAAGTGAGACTAGGAACCTATCTAACTTGCTAAGTGTGGTTTCTATCTATTTATTCAAGCAAGTGAAGTTTCCCCAAATAATGGCATGTCAACCAACCTCTATAATGGCTTGAAATCCTTAAATTCTATTGTTGCCAAAGAGATTATAATAGTGGTATTCCTCTCATGACACTCTTTGATAACATTAAAATCTCCAACAATCCATGGCCTCTCCTACCATCTATTTCTAATGGAGTTTAGCTCATCCCATGACCTTCTATTCTCGTGTCTCCATTTGGTCCATAAACTATAGACCATATGTCTGCGAGCCGAGATTCTTTAAATTCTAACTTAAAGAAATCAAGTAAACACAAATGACCTCATCATGAATCCAAAGCTAAATATCATGTTAAAAATAATTTATGGATGGCTACTTCCAAGAGGACAAGAAAATGATATGTATAAAAATTATTTTGTGACAAAGAATATTATTTGGTTTTAGGTGGAACTTAGATCTAACCATGTGTAAAAGATAATATTCTCTGGGGGGGGAAGTGGAAGTCAAGGTCTTTCTTCAGTTGTTAGTTCTATTCATAGGAGCGCTTAACCTACTACGCAGTTTCATTTCTCTTCTAGTGTTTCATGCTTCTTCCTCAATATTTTGACACTCAAACTTATGAACAAGTCTAGAGTATGTTGAAATGGAAGTGACTAGAAAGGAGACATGATATTTATGTTTTTCACTGGAGAATAGAGTTACAATTAAGTGTGGACATGATGTCTTGGTTAGATGTCATAATCAATGTACAAATGGAAACATATACTTGGCTAGATGCAAATAGGTTTAGGAGTAGCAAGTATTAACACAAATGCAAACTAATAGTCTCAAAAGTTTTTACTGGTCTGACAATGTACACAACAATCGAATGTTGAAGAATTCACATATTAAATTAATCTTTTTCTATCCTTCTATTCAGTCAATTCTAATTGTGTCCTCTACTTCAAGGGGAGCCATATGAACATGCTTCAACACTTTCAGTGCCAAACCCCTTGAAAAAAAATGGTGATTTCTTGTTTGCTATCATATACTTGATTGCCTAATATGGCATTGTGTAAAGTTAGCTATTTACGGTCTTTGGAGCAATGTTTTAAGTCAGAGTAATATTACGGCAGTAAACTTTGTCATGACCCTAAATAGACAATGTGTACGATGTTTTTATGTCATAGATTGCCCAATAAATGGTCAAGACTAGAAAGCTGTTATCTGCAGGTCCAGTGACTACAACCAATGAAAACCTTAAACATAAGCTAGGATGTTCAAGGTAATTGTTCCAATGAAACTGCTCATATAAAAGATTAGCATTGCCATTTCATCTAAGTAAGAGTTAAAAATTACTTATGGCTATGGAAATTGTAGTTTGGAGAATTACACATTGCCTTGACACTAGAGAAAACAAAAATTGGACCCGCAAATGGTTTTGTGTTTGCATAAATTTCAACCCTGGAGGTTTAGGACTCTTTCATTTTTTATGGTAACATAATTATTATGTTATGCTAATTATTGGGAAAAGTTGAAATCAAGAATTCTCTTGTGGTAATTGACTCAAGGCATCCAAAGCATACAAGAGAGCTCATTGCAATATGAAAATGACAATGCATTGCTTTTAGACAAGATACTCACTAAACTAGTATGCATAGAACATAATATCAGCCTTTATATTTGATATATAGGAATAGTGAAACAACTGATATGATATTTTGCCCTCTATGAGTATTATTTCTTATACAACCACCCCGACATGGCTGATTTGGAAAATCCACTTTCCTGCCTTTATCTAATTCATTGATATTTACACTTGATTATTGATTCAGCCTCTAAGGGAAGCTCTTCTTGAGCTTTTCTGTTCATCTACAATCTTATTTGCATTTGCTATGGCCAAACTTGTCTTACTAGGGTGATAGCTGAGTTCTAAGAGAGACTAAGGGCAGTGAACTCTCAAAAGCACATTCTTTTGTATAGTAATAAATTAGCTTCTTGAATGTAAAGCCTAGTGATTGAGGATGTAGGCCACGAACTTTAGAGATATGGAGCTATGTATATTTTGATGTGTACAACTTAGAAAGGATGAGCCACTTCTTCTATTTTTAGAGATGGTTGGTGTAAAAAGGGGAATGATAGGACACCACTTAAAATGGCGTGGACAGTTCAAAAGCATCAGATGACACCTTTTTCTTTTATTGGTGGACCATGCCCTCTCATACACACTCCCTTGAGGAGTTTCAAACTTGGGATCTTAATAATTGAGACTCACTCTTGTGCCATTGCGCTACACTCACATGCACCCAAAGACACCTGCATTTGTTACTATGTTACTTCAAATCAGTTTTTATATAAAATTACAATCCAGAATAAATTAGTTGCACATTGGGCAAAGATTGCTTGATACACAAGACGACTTGGGTACATCCTCTATAATTACAAGATCCACCAAGTCATTTACGGACCTAAGAACATTAGTAAAGGAAAAAATTTACACCAAGAAATGTCTCTAATCTCATTTAAAATATGACTCCTAAAAAATCCACCAGACATGCAATGACACAAGCTGAATCACCTTCTGCTAATACTGATGATCAGATCTATATCACGGAGTTAGTGGTTCTTAAGATGAGATGAGATAATGTGAGACCATATGATATGAGATCTAGTTTGAGATGACTTAACCAAGCTTGAGATGACCAAATTTGACACGGTGAGATATTGAAAACAAAACCTACTTGTGAGTTAAAATGAGATGACTTTTATCTCAACTCATCTCAAGCACCACTAACAGTGAGATGGGTTGATATTATCTTATCTCATCTCATCTTAGCTTAAGCACCATTAACACTGATATAGTTCATTTCATCTCATGTCATGTTAGATCATCTCATCTCAAGCACCACTAACCCATTTATACAATTTATGTATTATATAAAGTAAACACCAATCATACAGATGGTTGAAGGATTTACCAAGGGGGATGTTTGCTTTATATAGAGTATAAGTATAGATATACAATATCTCATATTCATGTTTTTCTCCAATGAAAAAAGGTTGATTATTACTAGTGGAGCTTTAAAGCTGCTAAACGTGTGTTCCACCTATAGAGTTATAAGAAGTGTCAACGTTTCTACTTCAACTGAATTATTGAAACTAGCAGTACCTGATCCGTTTTGAACCGACCTAATCTCTATTAAATTTAGGAGTGATCTAACCTAGACCCACCAACCAGGACGAATGGTCCACGGCCCGAGGCATTGCGGTCATCGGCCGGTGATGATGTTCCTTAGTATTACAATCAGTCGCCCTGCCAATGCCTGCTAAATGCATGTTTGCCATGATACAAAATGGCAAGGCAAGGCTGCTGCCATATGTGTAATGCAATCACTCTGAGACATTCCAGAGTTTGCTGAATGAATTGTATAACTCACATATACAAAGGAAGCAGGGAGAAGTGTTCAGTTTAAGTGCCGTTCATCTCTGTGTTGCCTTCTCTTCCATCTCTAGTTTGAAGTTTTTGAGCTGCATGTTTCTAGTTTATTATTAAGATAAGGTTGCATACTATTAACCGTTGTGGTCTTCACCTTGCCCGAACCTCACATGTGTGAGAGTTTTGTTAACGGGGACTGCCCTTTTATTTCTAATTTATCAAGGTTTCTCTGCTCAGCTGAAGCCACCTTCACAAGAGAGAAGGAGAGCCGATGAATCAAAGAGGGCTTTCATCTCTGCCAAAGGTAAGAACTTGTCCCCTGAGTCTAAAGCTAAAGTGATTTTACATGTGATGAGAGAATCCTAATAGGACAAAGAAAAATCAAATTGGGGCATAGAATTTACATGTGATTTCTAGCAGGGACCAATCATTTCAGCGATAACATTTAAAAGGTAGACGAGCATGAAGAGAGAACAAAAGGGCAGCCCCGTGCTCGAAGCTCCCGCCTATGCGGGGTCCAAGGCTCCCCCCTTCGTAACAAAGAGAGAACCAACATATATAAAACCTAATCTAGCATGAAAAACAATGTAAAAGTTAGTGCAGAGTCAATCTTAGGATTTAATATCCACAGATGCCATGCAGACAGTATGTTTGGAGATCCAGCGAGTCTGCTGCTCTCCATCTTAGATGGGTCCCAACCATCGGACAATCCTAGCACTCCATTTAATCAACATTTTGCTAGAATGGATGTGCAAAGTGCAAGTGGGGGTCTAGTCCTTCCATGATCCAATAGATGATCCTGGATATGCTCTAAACAAGATGAGGCCTAGGAGCTCAACGGTTGCCAGAAAAGTGACCCCACCATCTAAATCCTTGCACTGTTCACACGCGCGGACACCATATAAAATCTCAAGTTGGGATCTCATACAAACAGGTTGTGTGCGGCAGCGCCCTGCTCATAGAAACAGCAGCTCGGAGAGAAGGCGAAAGCAAGCTGTGGGTGGCGAGTCAATGGCCGACGAAGCGCCACCAGCACGTCCTCCACCTTCAAAGAAGAAATCCAAGAAGAAAAGGCCTCGAGAAAGACCAGACACCGGGCATCTCAACGCATTGCCGTGGAACCAATCTATCTCCAGCGATGATCCCTTAGCACTTTTTGTCGGCAGCAGTGAAGGAGGTGCTCTCTTTCTGCTCCTCCGTTTGCTCTCATTTTTTCTTCATTCATTAATTACGGTTACTAGATTTCCCATTTGTTCTTTCTGAATTGTTCGCAGGTTTTCTGTCACTTGAAGAGATTGACGAGTCGGAGTACGGTTTAATCCCCGAGCTTTCCGAGAAGGAAAAAGCAAAGCTGTCTTCTTCATCAAAGGTGAAGAAACGGACGCGGCAAGATGCTGATAGTGGTTCTGGTGACGATTCTTCTTCTGTTGTGATAGCTGGTAGTGAAGAGGAGGTGGAAGATAAGACGAAAGAAAAGAGAAAGAAAAAGAAACAGAAAAAGAAGACGAAGAATGAGAAAGTGAAGCAGAAAAATGGACAGAAGAGCGAAGAGAAAGTTTCTGGTTAGTGATTTTACCATTAACTTATTGTTCAACTTGTTTAGGCGGTTATCTGAGCTCGGATGTTTTCAGGTGCTTGTATTGGAAGTAGTGGAAATGATTAATGTGACTTATTCTATAGGAACTCATATGCAAAATCTTGCTATGTAAAAAGAATTACCATCTTCTTATGTTCATATACCACTTTCTCATTTGCAGCCCTTTGGCTTAGTAAGTAATGGGGTTCACTAGTTGTTGGAATTTCACCCTTGTAATATGCAGATGCTGACGCTACAAATTCGTCCTGTGTTCCGCAAGATGAACCAACAAATGACTCCGACAGTGATTTTGGTGGAGAATCAGTTGTTGATGATGACGCGTATTATGCATGGAAGGAATTGAGGCTGCATCCCTTGCTCATGAAATCAATACATGCACTTGGATTCAAGGAGCCCACACCAATTCAGAAAGCTTGCATTCCAGCGGCTGCACATCAGGGAAAGGTTGATTCATCACAAGTTTAAGGCGGTATCTTAGTTGATAGAAACTTTGTCGGAGTCCTTACAGCAATTTTTCTATTTCAGGATGTCATTGGTGCTGCGGAAACAGGGTCTGGAAAGACACTGGCCTTTGGATTGCCCATATTGCAGCGCTTACTTGAAGAAAGAGAAAAGGCTGCAAGATCGCTCGGGATCAATGGGAATGCTGTGGACAATGGTTTTAAGGGCAGCTCGCTTCGCGCTCTTGTTATAACTCCTACAAGGGAGCTTGCACTTCAGGTACATTTTTTTCAGAATGTGTTTTGAACTTGTTTTGCCTTGGAACTCATTCCATTAGAGCCTCACTGAACTTCAAAAATTTTGGTTTGCATCCCTTTTTGTAGGTCTGTGATCATCTCAAGGAAGTAGCCAAATTCTCTAGCATCCGTGTGGTTCCCATTGTTGGTGGAATGTACACAGAGAAGCAAGAGAGACTTCTAAAAAGAAGGCCTGAAATTATAGTTGGAACTCCTGGGAGATTGTGGGAGCTTATGTCAGGTGGAGCTCAGCATCTTGTCGAGGTTAGTAGTAGTGTTTACTGTTTACGTTCAGCATCAATTGGGCTTGCAGAGGCAAATACCAGGTCAAAGTTTTCTTGGCAAAATGCTTCTTGTGATTTATTATTTTGCTTGTAAAAGTCTTTTCGAGTGGCAATGTACTTTGCATCACATTTTTTCCCTGCTCACTGTAGTATTTTATGTTCTTACTATATAAATTTCTTCAAATAGGTATGATTATACTTGTCAAGTTGTTGTGAGTTTTCTTTGTATATAAACTTCACATCTTCTGTTTAGAGTTGTCAGTGACTCTCTTATGTGTTTTGTGCAGTTACACACTTTATCTTTCTTTGTGATGGATGAAGCTGATCGAATGATTGAAAATGGTCATTTTCATGAGTTGCAATCTATTATTGACATGCTTCCTACAACAAGCAGTTCTGCTGAAGGACATTCTCAAGTTATGGAGGGTTGTGAAACAGTCCTCAGTTTACAGAGGAAGAAAAGGCAAACATTTGTGTTTTCTGCGACAATAGCACTATCTGCCAGTTTCCGCAAAAAGCTAAAGCATGGATCACGTAAATCAACGCTGTCAATAAATGATGGATTGAATTCTATAGAGAATCTTTCTCAGAGAGCCGGAATGAGAGCTGATGCTGCAATTGTTGATCTGACAAATGCTTCGATCATGGTTGAAAAACTTGAGGAGTCATTTATTGAGTATGTCTTTTCTCTTTTGTGTGCCACCTATGTTTCACTACTTTTCTGCTCAGAATGGCAACTGTTCTATGCATGGCATTCTCGGTTTTGGTAATTTGCTTTTGCATCTTATCTTATATGCATGCTCTATCTGTTCTCTATTAGGTGTCTTCATTTAGTTTTTTATATGCCTGTTTCTTATTTGCTGAACTTATTGGAGACCGTTCAAGATATCATGGGTTCTATTCTTTGTGCTGCCAGCTTCCAGAGCAGTTATCTTGTAGTTGAACTTATCGGCGAGAATCATTCATTTGTTTTCTAGGCTTATGTTTCTTAGAAAAGAAATAAAATTTGGTTGTCACTTCTTCAGGCAAATTCTAGCTTTAAATTTTATATTTTTTTTATCACATAACTATTTGTTAATAAATTTCCATGCTCCTCAACTAAGTTTGGATACGAGTGTGTGGGGTAAATTAGGGTCTTTAGGTACGCAATAATAGCTAGTAATCTAGGAATATCAAACCGATGGTGGAAAGGTATCTAAAATTGGTCTTTCAATCCATTTTTGCTATCACTGTGAAAAATCCTACAGCCACTACTAGGCAATCTTTGGTTCAAACAAACTCATGTGAATATGGCCGCCATCCCTTGCAAGGAATGGACTAGAATGGTAACAAGGGTGTCTTTAATTTATCAATTCTGATCCACTCAATGCAGAGATCATTTCAGTTGGTTTGTAGACATAAGATTGGTTAGATTGGATTCTCATAATCAGAATTGTTGATCTAATTATGGTCTGTAGGCTACATATAGTAAGTTGGGCGTAAGCTATCCAGATAATAACTCCTTTTCTGGAACATCTTTTACTTATTTGTCAACAATGGGAAAGTTCAAGGTGAGCTTGATACCAATGGGGAGATGAACCACAGAGCATATAATGCATGAACCAACTTGAAGGGCTTGGCTTTTGACTGGCCATCTTTTTCAGCATCAAATGGCAATGCTCCTATGTCTGAGATGAAAGCATCTGCCTGCTCCTTATGGAGCGAGCAAATGGATTTGTCACAGTTCTTTAGAAAGAGGTTGTAAAGCAATTTTCTCCCTTCAATGATAGAGGGTCCTGATGGCCTTGGCCTTGGTTGAGCTCCGGTCAAAAAGTGAAATCCCCTGAGAGGTGATTCATTACTGGTAAAGTCTTATGTGCCTACCTTGTTGCTAGCCTATTGATGCCCTATGCAATGAGATCACTTGGGGAGATGGATTCTGCAGCTTTTCTCAGATTTTTATTAAATCTAGAAGAACAGATCAAGTTATTGAAGATAGGAGAATTGAGAAAGAGAGGATAGTAAGATAAAGAGTCTAAACTCAATTCCTATTGCTATCCTCATAAAAATCATGTCACATAAATACAATACATTGCCAATATTCCTAGAGCGTGTACAATCTCTCCCTCAATCTGATATGTTCTTCTGAAAATATTTAGCTTGTCAAGTAAATGGTAAGATGACATTTAGAATAAAAGAAAGGATGTAAATGACAATGTCAATCTTTTCTGTAGCATTTTACTAAGATATAAGCTGACAACACTAAAAGCAATTTCTAGTCACGTGCAAAACAATTATAGTAATATTGGATATTGGCATAATCTAAAGTTCAACCAAAGTTTTGTGATGGTGAGTGCACTTAGACGTGGACTTAAACCCACAACCTCATTGTTGTGAAACAAGGCAGTAATTTAAAGATGTATAAACAAACAAACAAATATTTCCTGCTGGAGAGCAACATTTATTTTCTTTCTTGCTATTAACTTTAATTTTAATTATTGTATAGTCCTTATAAACATGCTTCTGAGTTCTATGATACACTGCTTGCAGGTGCAGGGAAGAAGATAAAGAGGCCTATTTATATTATCTATTAAGTGTTCATGGTCATGGCCGTACAATTGTTTTCTGCACATCAATTGCAGCTTTACGGAGGATTTCTTCCCTATTGGGCATCCTTCACGTCAATGTTTGGACCCTTCATGCTCAAATGCAACAAAGAGCTCGTCTGAAGGTGATTGCTTCATGTATAATATGGTATACATGTTTCTTGGTTTTCGTCACTAAGACAAATATGTACATATTGAGTAGTATACATGTACCCAAGACAAATATGTACATATTGAGTAGCATTTCTCTGGGACCGTATCTGATGCCTTTCTGTCATTAAAAAAAAGAAAAAAAAGCTGACCCCTCTGTGTCTGAAATTAGTGTTTGTTTCTAAGGTAGACAGAATCTATGCATAACTGGTTAGGAGGTTAGGACATTTCATGTTCATAGTTTCTGCACTTCGTATGACCTATACTGTTGAAATACTCCTTATTTAGATAAGAATATCTCAGCTTAACAGGGAGCTTAAATGACTGACCAATGGGCTCTATTTCACTGATACCTAGGAGTTAGCTTGAAACATATTCTTGTAATTGAATTTTCTCTATTGATGAATGGTGGTTTGTCACAATAATAGAGTACAAACAGTTATCACCTCAACATACTAAAATTAACAATTAATTGTACAATCATTAATCATGTACCGTCTGTTTGTCAAGTTACCAACTAAGAACTTCAAAGTAAACAACTGCACATGTTATGATATAACCAGCCACAAACTTGAACTCCTGCAACCATTGGCAAGTGATAATATACCAAAGGATCAACTTCTTTGTCAAATTAGTTTTGAGACGATCTCGGAAATGCTTTTGCATAGTAAAGCTCATCTGATCAGGCATAAAACAGGTATGTGATTCTACAACACAAGGTGATACCTCATCCAACATTTCTATATTTAAGGCATCTGACTGACATTAAGTATGTCAAGATCTACCAGTAGTTCCTTTATTTCTTCTACTGTTTTGTAGGGTTATTTTTGCCTGCATATGTCGATGGCATTGAGTACCAAGTGGAATGTCGAAGCAATTAACTAATATTCTAATCTATGTAACTAATGAAATTGATTTTAAAAATGGTTATGGATGAATTTCTATGATCAAGCATAAGTATACTAATATAATCTGCAAGAGAAGGTAGAAGCTCTTACAATATTGAGTGATGTAACATGATTGCCAATCGTCTAAAGAGCAATAATGAAAACAAATGTTAAAGAGGGAAAACTACAAGATCAGGCATGACTTGGGTGCAACCAGGTATGGTTTCTTGCTTTAGGTTATAGTGCAGGTAACTATTTCGAAATTGTTAATGAATGTAAGACCTTATGGTATCTCTCTCTTCTTTTAATCAACATCTTTTATTTGATTATCCTGATTCACAGCATAATCATGAATAAGTTTTCTGTCATTCAGGCGATTGATCGTTTTCGTGCAAGTGAACATGGGATACTTATTGCTACTGATGTTGCAGCGAGAGGCCTGGATATACCTGGTGTTAGAACCGTCATTCACTATCAACTACCACATTCCGCAGAAGTATGGGAATTCTCACGGGCTATTTACGTTTGGGGCTTTTACTTTCTTTGCTGGAACTTATATATTTCCTTCTGTAGGTTTATGTTCACAGAAGTGGAAGAACAGCTCGAGCTTCAGCTGATGGGTGCTGCATTGCGCTAATTTCTCCTAGTGATAAGTCAAAATTTGCCTCTCTGTGCAAATCATTTTCAAAGGTTATCTCCTGGAAAGGATTCCTTTACCTTCCTGGCATGGCTAGGCTATGATTAGAAAAATTAAAGCTGAAACAAAACCAAACCTCGTAACTTAAATAACAGATCAGCTCTGGTGGGCCTACATGCTCAAAAGCATGTGAAGAAGTACACGCCCCCTTTTTTGCATGGTGATATTTCTGATTGTAAATCTAAGTGTTTCTCATGTTTGGAATGGCTTAGATAGGTTAGAGATCAAATTTGACGCCCATTGGATTTTTCTAGCCTATGATCCTTTGAGATAAAAGTCATGACCGTTGATTTTAGTTAATTTTTTCAAAGAACTAGAACAAGTAGTTATGTTCACCTAAATGGATTGATAGTGGGATACCTATTTTTCATAAGAAAAATATGACGAACAGTTAGATCTACTTAAAATTCATCATATGTGACAAAAAGGGAATGGACTTCTTCATACGCTCTTGAGCGTGTATGGCTATTGGGACTCATAGCAGACAGAAAGATTACAGGACAGACATTGCTGGTCAGAGAGGAGCAGGAGCCAATGCATAACTATTAGCATAAATTTTAATTTCTGTTATAGTTGCAAATTCAGTGGAAATACCCCTGTAACAGACTGCATTTTGGACCTCTTATGAATACCAATTTCTTGGAGTTTCCTAATTCATTTTCAAACTCAAAAGAAGACCCAAAAGTCAACACTTCAATCTCATCTCAAATTCTAATTATATCTTAAAGAAGTTTCTCAAAAGCAAACTAGTTGAGAAGTCCTCAAGATACGTAACTTCCTATTGCAAGTTGGTTCTAAATATGAAGTATCTCTTATTGGACATTCCCACTTCAACTTCAACCTCTTTGTTTCGAAACAGAAACACTAGGACCGTCAAACAATCTCAGATATCAGAGAACATGAACCTTTTCAGTGAAGTATGCTTTTGTACTGCAATTTAGTTAATATGAATGATTTGCAGTACAACCTGGTATTTTCAATGCAGGTGGGATATGAGGTGTCAGATTTATTGTTGAGGTTGACAGTTTTCTATATTGGTGTTAGTGTTAAGTGCAATCATGAGCAAGATCCCACTTGTGGTCTTGAACTATGTCAACTCTTTTTGTGGTCTGGTATAACTCGTCTAGTTACTACTGGAAATGCTTGTCTGAAGAGCTTCTTACCTTTTCCAATTTTGAGTTATTCATCAAACACCAGAATTTATGTCCAAAATCATGTCTCCCTTTCTCCACAATCTCTATGATTTCTTCTTTGTTAGGCTTATGCAGTTACCTTAATACTTGTCATTTTGACCGGTCCATTACACATTACAAATGTTAAGATCACTAGTGGCGTGACTGGTGATTTTCCTGTCACTGGAGGATTGCACCAAGGATCGGCATTGAGTCCATACCTCTTCACATTAGTTATGGATGAGTTAACAAAACATTTACACGAGGAGATTCCCTGGTACATTCTATTTGCAGATGATATAGTCTTACTTGATGAGACAAGGGAGGGTGTAAATATAAAGCTAGAGTTATGGAGAGAAGCATTAGAATTTGAAGGATTTAAAATTAGCCGAACTAAGACAGAATATATGAAATGTAATTTTAGCAAGGAGAGTATGAGTGGAACACTAGTCAAGATTGATAACCAAGAAGTCTCCGTGAAAAACCTCTTTCAGTACTTAGGATCATTGATCCATGAAAGTGGAGAGATTGAGAGGGAGGTTACCCAGAGAATCCAAGTGGGTTGGAACAAATGGAGATATGCATCTGGAGTTTTATGTGATTGGCGGGTGCCACTCAAACTAAAAGGAAAATTTTATAGGATGGCTATAAGGCCGGCCATGCTCTATGGATCAAAGTGTTGGCTAGTTAAGGAACATGATACTCATAAGATGAGTGTTGCAGAAATGAGGATGTTGAGATGGATGAATGGTAAGACAAGAAAAGACAGAATTAGAAATGAAAATATTAGAGGAAATTTAGAGGTAGCACCAATGGGTAATAAGATGAGGGAGATTAGACTTAGATGGTTTAGACATGTCCAAAGGAGACTAACAATGGCATCAGTTAGAAGGAGTGAGGTAATACAAGTAGAAGGTTCTAAAAGGGCAAGGGGAAGGCCCAAAGGAACGTGGATAGAAGTGGTGAGGAAAGATTTAAAAACTTTGGGACTAAATGAAACCATGATATTTAATAGAGTGGAATTGAGGAATAAGATTCATGTGGCCGACCCCTAATTGGGATAAGGTCTTGATGATGATGTTAGGATGTGTATCAGATGAGATTACCTTCTGTCATAGTTCTGCACCATTTATTTCTTTAAATTGGCACAATGGTAAAAGTTGTTGTCATGTGACCTTGAGGTCACGGGTTCAAGGCGTGGAAACAGCCTCTTGCAAAATGCAAGGTAAGGCTGTGTACTTTAGGCCCTTGTGGTCAGCCCCTTCATTGGACCTTGCATTGGTGGGAGCTTCGTGGACCGGGCCTGCCCTTTTTTAAATTCCTAACATTTCTGTCCTAGAGAATTAGCCTTTAAGATGATGAATATCAATGAATTAGGTACCTAAAAAGACTTCTATTGCCAGTTTACCACTTTATCCTCATTATTTATTCTTTCACAATCAAACAATAAAAAAGGAAGATATTTGCCTCCCACAATGTTTACATTGGGTCATTACCACAGACTGGGTTTTGCTTGTCTGTGTTTTGGAGCTAGCAGGAAGGGAGGATGGAGCATGTTACTTAAGATGAGAAGAAATTTAATTTTCATAGTCATCCTATGTTTTTGAAATTTGTCAATATGTAGAAGAGTGTCAACGGGCTGCCCTGGTTCCAGCTTCGGGAAAAATGAGATCCCATTTGCAAGATGTTTTTGGGTTTGATTGTCTGTGGACGCCACTGTTTAAAAGCACCCTGGTAAACTTATTTTATATTATCCTTTTCTGCAAAGGCCTGGCTGATTTCTTTCTCTGTTAAGTGGCAGTACTGCATGCTATTTGTTTTGACTTGGCACCTATTATAAAAGAGCTTGTTATCACATAGGACATTTTTGTGTGGATATGTTTCACAATGTCAAAAGTTTGAAAATTTGGATATCAGTGACTTTTTTACTAGCATCTGCATGGCCAGCCCTAATTGGGATAAGGCCTAGATGATGATGATGATGATGTAACAGCCAGGGTTCCGACAGTGTGTATATTGTCTGCTTTAGTCAAAGCCTCGCGTTTTTGCTCTTCCCCATAGGAAGAATGCGTATATACTAAGAGATGCTTCAAACCCTTATAATTAGCCCAGACCTTTTCTCCCCATACAATGTAGGACTAAACTCTCACGATCACTTGAGGTGTTACTTATTGCCGTCCCTCTAAGCTTGCTCTTTACCCTTAGGGAAATGCACATGATCACATCAACCACTCTTTGGGTTCAGCGAGCGACCACCTGCAGTCTAGGCCCACCATCATGAGGGGGTAAATAAAATTTTAACCAGCTCAAATCTGATTTCGTCCTGATTATATGGTAAAGAGATGAAAGAGAGGTAGATAAGTTTAAATTTCAAATGAAAGCAAGGGGGATGGCAGATGGATAGTAGTCAAGATTAAAAATTCTTGAGTTATTGCTCTAAGAGGCTCCATAAGATAGAAGGTTGTTTTACTGGTTTGATTAACCTGTGATATCATTCCTGTTTACAACCCTAGGTAAATTTATCTTATCTCATCATCATCTCTCTCTCTCTCTCTCTCTCTCTCTCTCTCTCTCTCTCTCTCTCTCGATTGAAATGATAAATGTACTAGAAAAGAGTAACAGCACAAGTGTACCCTGCATACAGCTCAGCAGAATCAACTCTGCTCTTAGCAAGGGAGTCCGTGATGTTTATTAGCAGACAAAACTAATCATTGTCTTTGTGGTTGTGACGCTGTCTACTTTCTCAGTCAAGACCTGATGAGAAACTGTATTTGTTTCTTCTTGAAACTTGATAGAAAGAAAGCCCACAAATAACATATGACCTTCTTGATGAATTTAGTGTGTTAGAGACCTTAACTATATGGAAACAAGTTGATCTTTTAAGAATGTAATAGTGTTATCCTTTAAAATGGCTATTATATGAATTTCATTGTTGTTAGTTCCAGTTTCTGCCTTAATTTGTTTTTCTTGCATTTTGGACTTAAAATCAATAAATTACATGCTTGCATCTGTTCTTTTGCAGGAAAGTCTTCGACGGTTTCCTTTAGATAATTCATACATCCCAGAGGTTCTAAAACGCTTATCTCTTGCACGTCAAATAGATAAGATAATGCGCACAAACTCACAGGTAAAAGTATCAACAAAAGATTCATATTAAGGTAGTTCTTGAAATGTTTGTTGAATTTGTGACGAGTTATTGTTGTCATGCATGAAGGCTGCTCCCAGATCTTATTTCCATGGGGCTTATGTTGCAAACATGATTTCAATGGTTTAAATCCAATCTTACCTACCAAAAAGAACAAAGAAGAATATACCACCATGAGACATGAAATGTAATAGTTAAGCTTTCATATACTCTCCCATGATTACGCTTGCAACCAGCTACTTATTCGAATCAAAGGGGATTTTCTAGTTGTGACCGATTGGATAACTTGGGATAATTATTTTATTCATTGAGGCCAGGAGCCATAACTGAAGTGACTCTCTACATGTGTGATCTATATCCATCCTTAATATATATTAAATGGCTATGTTAGAAATGAATGCATTAGCAGAAGTAGGGGTGCCTGACCATACGACTTAATAGTTTCCCCAATTCCAGTTCTGTAGTGATTTATTTGTTCATTGAATATACTTGCCTTTGGTAAGGATTCTTTTCTGGTTCATAATTAAAAAATGTTTTCTCCTTCTCCTTCTCCTTCTCCTTCTCCTTCTCCTTCTGTTTCTTTTTTCTTCTTTTTATTATTAGATGAGACTTTTATCAGCAAAGAATGAGAATGATAATTACAAGAACAAGAAAGATCGACAAAAATTTGGTGGAAGGTAACAAAAAGTCAAGCTGAATAAGGATGGAAAAGTACAGGCAGTAGAGAAGAAATTGATCTAGCCATAAACCGTTAAGAATCATCTTTTTGTGTCAATTGTCCTTAATGGATCTTACTAGTATCCTTTAGGTGTTTTTTCTTGGTTGCTGCCTCTGTGGTTTTAGCAGCTGAGTAATAATCAAACAAGTTCCATGATTCTACATGTAACTGTGGATAAGGGTTTGTATTCATTGTCAGTGGTCAGGTGGTTATAGTTCTTTCTTATATGATGACAACATATTTCCAAACAAAAGTAGAAGCAGGCTGTTGTAGAAGTAGGCCTTCTTGTTCAATGATCCAAATCATTTGTTTGTTAGGCCTCACAAGCAATTAGATGTTGGATAACTTTAAGCCTTTTGTATACTATTTGTTGATAAATGCAAGACTTGCTTCTTTGCAATTTTCTATCTGTTTTAAGTAACACAATTTTGGAGGTCTGAAAATGTCTGGTGGGTTTACATCATGATGGCGGTTTGTCCAATAGAATGGGTTAATGATAAAGAATCATTTACACATCTATAGGGTTGTATTTTTCCAAGGGAAGAGACAGCATCCATCAAGTAGCAACTTGACTAAAGTAAGCCCTGGACAGTCAACAATTGACCATAAGCACTAAGGTCAAGTGTAACTGTTTGAAAGACTCATCCCTGTTAGTATTTGCATCTGTGCTGACCTTTAAAAATGCATACGTTGCTGGTGAACTTGTGCATGATCGACAGTGGTAGAGACTTGTTTTGCAGTATGTGAGCATACATCCATATCCATGGGTATATGTATGTAATGCATGTATTGTTTGTATATAGCAAGACAGCGAAATTGAGCACAAATAGATCTCTGATAGTGTGGTTTCACCTATTTACGTGCAATGTCTCCACAAGTAGAAGTTTCGACCTATTTATTTGAATTGAGCACAAGCAAAACTGATAGTGTGGTTGTAAGAAGTGGGCTGACCCCATCATGTGGTTGGTCTGTCACTAATGACAGACAGTAATCCTCATTGTTTTCCCTTTTTTTGTTCTGTTCATCCAGGAAAAAGCAAAGAAGAGCTGGTTTGAAAGGAATGCTGAATCCGTAGAATTGGATTTGGAGGACAGTGGAAGTGAGGAGGAAAGACTAAACAGTTTAAAGCAGAAGAAAGATAGCAGTTTCAATTTAAGGAAGTTGCAACAGGTTTCTCTAATTAACGATGCTTTGTCTTGAATGTGTCATGTTACCATGTGTCTCAATTACTGCATATAGTAACGATTACATTGGCAGCCTGAGAGAGGATCCCAGAATTGTATTCTGCCTGCTCCAGATGGTGGAAAATGGGTGCCGGTATTCTTCCTTTATGGCCCTATCATTTTTCCTATTCATTCCACCAGATGGAAGCTGGGAGATGACAAATTTTAAGGTTCAAACATACCACCTGCCACTTTCTAGAAACTTAGTTGAGTGTTAAGGTTTTTACTCAGAGAGTAAGGCACGTTTCATATTACCATTCTAAATAAAAAGGCTGTGTCATCATAAGTGGCTCTATTTTAAATGCAGGAGCTGAATGCACGCTTAGCACATCCACTGCAACCAAAAACATTTTCACATCGCTTTCTGGCAGGGGTAAGTGCTACTTCAACCAGCTCCTATCCTGCATACAACTGAGAGGATGTGTATATATTCCAAATGGTTTATTGTGTCTTGTCTCATTATATTGTTTTCTTATTTACCTTTCCCTGCTTGATTTTATGTGGTTGTTATATTTCCATGGTCCTCTTTACAGTATCCTCTAAATAGTAAATTTTTATTTTGGAAACACTTTTAATTATTTATGGTTCACTACAATCTCATACTCTAGCAGAATCTTGAACTTATTGCTCTTTCATTGGTTATCTACAGTACTTACTAATCAATTTCATCCTACAGTAACCAACCTAACTAGTGTACATATATTATATTGTCAATCCTATTGGGATTATGTTGTTCAGTAGTGAATAAAGGGTAGCCTGGTGCACGAAGCTCCCTCGTGTGTGGGGTCCGGGGAAGGGGTAGACCACAATGGGTCAATAGTATGCAGCCTTACCTTGCATTACAAGAGGCTGTTTTCACACCTTGAACAAGACCTCTAGGTCACACAATTTTACCGTTGTGCCAAGGCTACCCCTATTGTTTCGTAATGAATACTTATTATAAATTTGGCAAAGTAAGATTGTCCTTGTGCAGAAGTGTTGGAGAACTCAGAAGCTTTAGAAGAGACAAAATGAGAGACAACAGGAAGTTACCAGATAGCAGCATATTTTTTTTATTTCAATTCATAACATCGAGTTAATTTGCTTGCCAGGTGTATCATATTTCTTTTTCCTACACAAGACTTGCCCAAATGAAACCCTAGTTGTGATATCAGTTATGTGTGTGTGTCTTTTTTCCAGGCTGGTGTATCTCCCCTTCTTCAACGACAACTTGAAGAATTAACCAGACAGAAACTGGGTGATGATAAGAGCTCCCAAGAGAACAAGAGAACAAAAGTAGTAGTTATTGGTCAGGACTGCATTGAGCCACTGCAGGCGCTACGCACTGCTGGACATGAGGTGCGGCTCTCCATACTGCTTGCAGTTCCAGTTTATGGCTCATTTCCTTCATCACAATTCTTTATTTTGAGGGTTGATTTACGCTTGGTTTTCCCAAATAGCACATGTAGTGCAAATGGCTGTAACCTAGGGTATCTTTTGCATGTTTTTGGATGCTTGACTTAGTTATCTTCTTCATAGACACAGCATTTGTATCATGTTATGTATCTTTGTTGATCCAGATACTCGATTCTCAATGATTTTATGTGCATATATGTGTGTGTGTGTGTGTGTGGTATTGGTAAAGAGAAATTTTTTTTAGTTATTTATTTATTGTGTACAAGCAAAGAATTGCAAAGAAAATCATTTACACACTCTTACATCATCATCATTAAGTCCTTATCCCGATTAAGGGTCGGCCACATGATTCTTGTTCCTCCGTTCTCCTCTATTAAGTATCATGTCTTCATTTAGTTTCAAAGTTTTTAAATCTTTTTCACCACTTCTATCAACGTTCTTTTGGGCATTCCCCTTGCTCTTTTAGAGCCTACAACTTTGATTGCCTAATTCCTAACCGGTGCCATTTTTTGTATCCGTTGGACATTTCCAAACCATCTAAGTCTAATCTCCCTCATCATTTTACCTATTGGTGCTACTCCTAAGTTTCCTCTTATGTTTGTATTTCTAATTGTATTCTTTCTTGTCTTGCCACTCATCCATCCCAACATCCACATTTCTGCGACACTCATTCTATGTATATGTTATTCCTTAACTTTCCAACACTCTGATTCATAGAACATGGCCGGCCTTATAGCCATCTTGTAGAACTTACCTTTTAGTTTGAGCGGTACCCAGTGATCACACAAAACTCTAGAGGTGCATTTCCGTGTGTTCCAACCCACTTGAATTCTGTGGTAACCTCCTCAATTTCTCCGCTCTCATGAATTATCATTCCTAAGTATTGAAGGTGGCTTATAGGAGACTTCTTGGTTATCAATCTTCATTGGTGTTCTACCCCACTCGTCTTCTTGCTAAAATTGTATTCCATATACTCTTATCTTAGTTCATCAAATTTTAAATACTTTAGATTCTAACGCATCTCTCCATAACTGTAGCTTTGTGTTTATGCCCTTTCTTGTCTTATTAACTAAAACTATATCATCAGCAAATAATATGCACCATGGAATCTCCTTGTATAGATATTTTGTTAACTCATTCATAACCAATGTGAAAAGGTATATGCTCAATGCCGATCCTTGGTACAATCCTATAGTGAGAGGAAAATCATTGGTCTTTCCTCTAGTAGTCCTAAGATTTGTTGCAGGTCCCTCATTCATATCCTTTATTATGTTTATGTACTCCCGTGAAATCCTTTCTCGCTCAATATCCATCAAATTAACTCTGTAGGGACTCTATCATAAGGTTTTTCTAAGTCAATAAAGACTTTGTGGTGGTTCTTCCTCTTTTTATATTTCTCTATCAATTGTCAAAGTAGGAAAATAGCTTCCATGGTAGATCTCCTAGGCATGAAACTAAATTGGTTATCTAATACACGTCTCATGTCATAGCCTCTTCTCAGTCAATCTTTCAAAAAGTTTCATGTTATAGCTCATAAGTTTGATCCCACAATAATTAGTGCAATTATGTGTCTCCTTCATTCACATACTTCTACACATACTCCTAAATGTAATTCTCAGCCAAAAGGGAAAGCAGCAACTCGAACCTATGAGCTAGCGTATTCTAGTATGGATGCCGATTTGTCTGCAATCAACTGCGCGAGATATTTGTTGCGGAAGAGAAGAAATAATTTAAATAATTAAATCTTGTAAAAATCTAGAAATATGGAGTGTATGTCAACACAAGTAATTATTTCATGTGCTTCCAGATACTTTCTATATATATGGGAAAGACTAACTATAAGTTTGGTAGTAGAGAAATCTTTGTCACACCTTCATTCTCTACATTTTTTATGTGCTGTTTGCCTTCTTTCAGTTTGTATACAGTCTCTTATTATTTTCTTGTGTGACTGTTAGTTTTGCCTGGGTGTTGAAGATGGAACAGAAAAAAGGAAGAAACAAGAGAACAGAAGAAGGAAAAAGAAAGACGAGAAACGGCGTATGTGGATTCTCACTTTCTTTGGAGCTGTCGTCCATTTTCTTTCCTAACTATTTGTTCTGATCATTTTGTTTTCCGGTTTCCCTTTCGCTAGGTTTGCATGAACAACGTCGAAAACAGAGGAGAAACATGAAAGATGGTGGCGAATAGAGTAGTGTGGTTTTTGAATTGTTAGACCTTCTAACAATTAGTCTGTCCATTTGGAAGCTTTCTTTCTTCTAACATGAAACAAGGGGAGCCTTAGGCCAATGTTAGAGTTATAGTTGTGTGACCTTGAGGTCTCGGGTTTAAGGTGTGGAAACAGCCTCCTGCAAAATACAAGATAAGGCTGCTTACTATTAACCCTTGTGGTCCTTCACGCACTCGGACTGCCCTTTTTCTTGTTTTACAAATTGTAACAAATTATCTATAATGTAACAGCAATGAATCTTCTTTCTTTTGCTCAATCATTCATACTCCCCAAATTCTTAGGAGAGTAGGTAAAGGAAAAACTTGATGGGTCACTTTTCCCGTTGATGGGATTGGAGGCCCCATGACAGGCAACTCGATGGCCGCGATATCATCTGATTGGGTTGAGTCCCTCCGACCATATATAAACGGAGCAGACAAACCTCTCCAACCTGCATCCATTTTATGGAAAATAATTTGGCAATCATTTGCCGTTGAGTTCTCATGTGAAGGATCACTTATCCTATTCTTCTTCGAATGAGAAGGGTTGTGCCGAACCGCAGCAGTAGATCCTACTGTGTAATGATCAAAACTATGTTTACTGGGCTGTAATTTCTTGGATGTACACAACTGTAAGATGACCGTTTATCAAAACTAGATGGGTTTGAATTTCAGCAGATGAACCTTCCACATTAATGAATTGTTAGATCATCGAATAGATTGGACTCAGTTTACTGTTTTACTCCCATATTTCGAAGTGAGAATTATGTGGATCCTTCTTATTTGCCTTGAGTTTTGGCTTTTGTCTTGCAATGCTGGGAAAATAAAAATGCAACGACTTTACATAAGAAACAGGACTCGTAAAGTAGGTCGCCTTACAAACCCATTTTTGTGACATACTGAGTAAAGGTGCTGGTAAGGCTGTGTACTATTGACCTTTGTGGCTTGTCTTCTGCTGCTGTGCATCAAGGTTGCTCTTTTTACGAGTTGGGGTGCTAGATAGAGTCGACAGCACCAGTATGCGGGTCTGATAATAACTGAGAATGAATCACTGGTCCACGCGCATGATATGGTGCCACAAAACTGTCTAGATGTTTAAGGTTCATGCAGTAGGTTAGCGCAGAGATTTTCTGTCCGTAAAGTCTTCAACTAGCGGGTTGCTCTCTACGGGGTCCGGTATTAGTAGAAGCTGCCCTTTCAATTATTGGACTTAACCATTATCTTGGCACAACGGTAAAAGTTGTCGTCATGTGACCTTGAGGTCCGGGTTCAAGGTATGGAATCAACTTCTTGCAAAAATGCAAGGTAATGCTACCCACTTTGGGCCATTGTGGGGTGCCCCTTTCCCGGACCCTGCATAGACGGGAGCTTCGTGCATGGTCTGATCCTTTTCCACAATTCTGTTTTCCTTGTGAAGTATTTGGATTCAAAACCAAACATCAGACTGAGATGGAGACCGTACACATTCGGTGCCCTTACAATGTGACCCATTTGATCATTGATTCAAACTACTAATCCAAGTGAAGTCTACTTCTAAAAATAAGCTTTGATTCAAGTGAGGCTTACTTCTAAAATTGTGGTATAAAAGAAGAAGAGAGAGAGATTTAGGTAGAGACATTAAGAGAATTTGGGGTTTCTTAATATTCTAAATTCAGACAAAGGGAACTGATATACTGACGGGACACCTTTCATTTTGAGATGAACAAAAATAAAAATATTTTAAAATTTTAAAAATGACTATGTGGTGCAAGGAAAAATAAGGTTCAAGAAAAAATAAGACATGGCATAAGTAGGCTTTAAAGGACTAAAAAAACAACCCTATTTGCTTAATATATATAATATATTTTATTTTAATATCTCATCATATTATTAGTCAAATAAGTGGACCCATACAGAGTCATTAACCTTTTCTTCTTTTTTTTAACCTTTTCTTCCACCTTGTGTGTGTGAATTAAATCATTCATCTTATTTTCAAATAAGTAGGCCTTATTCATAAGTAGTTTGGATCAATGAACAAATATGTCACTCCATTCGTTGCACGGGACAAATGTACAAGTCAGAAGTTAAATTGAAAAGGTTAGAGACGTAGAGTTTTCTTATTGATAGTAGAGAAGATATTTAATTAAAATTAGAAGTTAAAGGAATTATGATATAAATGTCACGTGGCTGAAAAAGAGAGGATGGATATAAGCAAATTTTTTAGAGGCCCACACATTCAACTAATGACGTATGACGAAAATAGTTAAAATATTCAAAAATGCCTTACATGTTGCAACAAAAAAAGGGTTCAAAAGAAAATGCTACATGGCATTATATATAATAAATTCAGTAAACTTCCTTTGTTTTCCTTCATTTCATATTCTGAAGCTGAGGCTTAAACGGGTTGTTAATTAATTTTCAGCACGTTTTTTAGCTAATTACTTCTCTTAAACATTGTTTAGTTGGAATTAATATTTTCTGGTTTGTGGTCCGCCCTTGCTCCAGACCCTACATAGACGGGAGCTTCGTTCACTGGGGCTGCAGGTATTTTGTTCTTTGTTATGGTTGACATTAGTTTTTTATATGTTTTCCAGTTGCTTTTTTCTTTCCTTTGAAAAATTCATTTCCTACCAAACAACTGTCTGATGTATTTTCACTAAGAAAGATGAAGATTCGTCTTTGTTCACCCGGCATGCACCTTGTCGTAGTCTCTTAGCGTGATGTATGGCTTCTGCCTATTCAATGTGGACTTTATTATTTGTAAGCGGATAATTAGGTTGAGATGTGAATTTGTGGCATTTTAATAGAAGGAAATGCAAGAACAAGATTCATGTGGCCGACCTCTAATTGGGATAAGTCTTGACAATGATGATATGAATTTGTGGCACGAAGCATCTATTGTATTTGAAGGCCTCTCGTAATGCATAGTCTTCTTACATGCGTGTTACATTTTGAACAATCCTAGCCCGGTTTCCACCTTTTACTTATTCAACTGGACAAGAACATACAGAGTTCCGGCAGAGTATGACCTTCTAGAGCATGTGAAGAAGTAGACGCCACTTTTTTATACCTAGCCAAAGCTTTTTACACATTTAAAGTAATTCATCATGTTTGAAATGACTTGGATAGGCTAAATATAACCTTACAGTTATTTGCTTTGTTTCTTTAAGTTGAAAATCATAAGCATTGAATTATTTTAAAAAGTCAACAAAATAACCGGTTTGAATCATCCAAATTCATTAATTTCTTGCTCGTTATCTAATTTTGATTGCCGATAAAGGTCAAGGTTTTCAAAAAAGGCTCTAGAGTGACATGCACTTCTGATGAAGCTCTAGAATATCTACTCCTGTAACTAACAAATAACTTGTTCAAGAAGAATAATCAGATATGCCCAAAATTGGAGAATCCATGGGAACTCCCTTTTTTTGTTACAATTTAAGGTATATAATAAGTTGTCGTCATGTAACCTTGAGGTCATGGGTTCAAGGCGTAGAATCAGCCTCTTGCAAAATACTAGGCAAGGCGTCCGCCCCTTCCTCGGATCCTGCATAAGGGGGAGCTTCGTGCACCGGGGCTGCCCTTTATATGAAATATGGCCGTTAGATGATCTTAACCACAGTTACTTTGGTTTAAAAAACCCGAAGAAACTAGTTGCTAATAATTTGATTGGGCGCATGCGAGAGAATAAACAAGATGAATGGCTTAGATTTCCAAAAAACAAGTCCGTCTTCTGTGTTTAGAGTCTCTGATTGTCATTCCTTTAGCTTCTTTTAGTTAATGTATTTTCTTTTTGAATGATAAAAATAGCATTTCAGCTGATATGTTTAAAAACTAATTTTTGGAAAATTGACATAATCAGACCTATGCGGTGTTGGAACTGTCACTTATCCGCGGAGCATTCACCAAATGCATGGCATGACAAGCAATCCATGAGCACAATGGGAGGTTACATGAGGCACACAAAATGCATATCAGAGCCAGTTTTTCTTACAATGTGGTGACTAGCCACACGTGGGTGCTTGTGCATGCGGGAACATGTGTTTAATAAGGGGGAAAAAGAAAACCTGTTGGCCTTGCTAAGTGGTCCACTGGGGAACGTTGCTCATGGGATGTCTGCTATAGGAGACCCTAAGAGGTAGTTCCACGTTGCCCGGGAAGAGGGAACTGGGTCGGTTATAAGAGTTCATAGAACTTTAATTGCCACGATGCATTTTTTCTAAGAGAAAGAGCAAAGCCGTGAGGCCATATGGGCGGCCAAATTAGACAATATGGTGTTCATTGAACCCCAACTGTTGCAATAATGCATGGTTGGTTTCCGAACGGTTCTCTAAGCCTTTGAAAGGCAAGTAATTGGGTTGACAATTCAATATGAAACTTTCTCAACGTCCAAAAGTATAAGAAAGCCCCCACTCTTTTGAGTGATCCAAACAATCTATTTGGTAGACCATCCCATGGATGAGGCTAGGACTAAGATTTGGACCTATCCTTGCAATTGCCATGCTCTAATCACAACATATTGTTAGTAAATGAAAATTCAAGGGTTAATATTCAACCAAAAAATACACCAAAGAATAATGGTTCATGGAGTCTCTCACCTTGGAGACTAGGGTTTGAGGCTCTACATGATTGCACATTGCTGAAAGATACATCCATTAAAAGGGCAGTCTAGTGCACAAAGATCTTAGACATGGGACAGACTACAAAAGCTATAATAGTATACAGTTTTACCTTACATTTTTTTATAAGAGACTATTTTTACGCTTTGAACCAGTGACCTTAAAGCTACACAGTCTCAATTCAAGCAATTCTACCTTCAAAGGCAACAACTACGTAAATTATTTTTATTTTGTTATTTTGGTCCCAATAAACTATACAGAGAAATGGACGGAGTTCACCCCCTTTTTCTTATAGATGGTATAATAATTTATTCAAATTTAAGCTATTTTATCGTGTTTATAATACTGAAAATAGGTAATCTACGATAAATCAATACACTTAAACAAATCCTAGCCACTTATTTTAGATGTTTAAAAAAGTTAATGCAAAATAGATGGTATTGTTATTTGACCCAATAAATATAGGTTTTAAAAATATTGAATGGTAATTGACTTGGATGGGCTGGCACATGTAATCATTGTGATTAATGGAAAGGGTGGATATTTTTATCTTATGGAGCCGTGATGGCTGTCTGCGACGAACTGGCGCTAGACATTCGTGCTTTCCATACAAGCACAGAACACAGCCATGTCTACTGAAGGTCAAGTCATCACCTGCAAAGGTACTCTCTCTCTCTCTCTCTCTCTCTCTCTCTCTCGTTGATCTGAATCTCTTGTATTCCTCTCTCTTTTTGTTGATCCAATAGCTGCTGTTGCTTGGGAGGCGAACAAACCTCTGGTAATCGAAGATGTTCAGGTCGCTCCACCACAAGCAGGCGAAGTTCGAATCAAGATACTCTACACCGCTCTCTGCCACACTGATGCATACACCTGGAGTGGAAAGGTCTTCTTTTCGGCATTTTCTCTTCCGTTTTTCAACGAATTCTTCCACCAAATGGAACATTTATAATCTCCCAAAACCCTTACCGATCCACAAATTCAAACTGATCTATGTGTACATTACTTGCAGGATCCAGAAGGTCTTTTCCCCTGCATTCTCGGCCACGAGGCTGCGGGGTAAGTCTCTTCTTTCTTGCGTTTTGATTAATATTAAGGGTTTTCGCTGCTGAATATAGTGAATTTTGGGGTTTTAATTGATGAAATAGCAATTTTAATGGAAAATTGGTTGTATAGGATTGTTGAGAGTGTGGGTGAAGGAGTGACTGAAGTTCAGTCTGGGGATCATGTTATACCCTGTTACCAGGCCGAATGTAGAGAATGTAAGTTCTGTAAATCAGGTAAGACGAATCTCTGTGGCAGAGTGCGGGCGGCCACCGGAGTCGGTATCATGATGAATGATAGGAAGAGTCGCTTCTCAATCAATGGTAAACCTCTCTATCACTTTATGGGGACATCGACGTTTAGCCAGTACTCGGTCGTTCATGACGTCAGTGTTGCCAAGATCGATCCAAATGCTCCTTTGGACAAAGTCTGTCTACTTGGTTGTGGTGTTCCTACAGGTGAGTGCTGCTTCATTTCTATCTCTGTTTATATTTTTGCTGTCTAATTTTGTCTTTATTTGATGATGTTGAAACTTGTATTTCAAGTTGTGATGTTTGTGGTATGTAGTGCAGGGAAGAACTAGAGTATCTTGGTAGCATTAGGGTATATTAGCCATAATGGATTGAGGAAGCATCTGCTAGGTTACTTAAAGTGTCAGTACCCTTTGCCTTGACCTGTATGGCTCACCGTGTGTCCTTTAAGAGTTATGATCATCATCTACTTCTAGACTGAAAATTTTCGAACTCTGGAAATGTGTAATTTATGGCATCTGTCTCTTTCTATTTGTGTTGCTCCATGTGTCTGTGTTGATCTTTTGCATCTTAACTTCCCAATTTTAATTATGTTTGTGGTTGTTGGGGGGAAATGCTCTTTTTTCATAAAATTCTGCATAGAAACAGACACATGACATTCCCGCGGTAAACTTTGCATGATTGGGTTTTTGGTGTGATGCATATTTTGTTTGTTACAATTCTAGATTTAGTTGACTGAAGATCCGAATTCTTATTTCGTTACATATCTGATGATGTTTTCCATTTTGAGATGAGAAACAGTCATTCCTGCAGTAAACTTTGCATGATTGGGTTTTTGCTGTGATGCATATTTTGTTTGTTACAATTCTAGATTTAGTTGACTGAAGATCCGAATTCTTATTTCGTTACATATCTGATGATGTTTTCCATTTTGAGATGCATTTGTCCAGCACTATTCATGGGCAGAAAATATTGGGCCTTTTGCATTGAGTGACCAAAGCATTTACAGAAAAGTCTTATTGTGGAGGAGCATTTTCTTGACGTTCGATTTTCAACATTGATTTGGCAGTAATACAATGAATTGTGCTTAAAAATTTAACATGCCAGTTAACCAGCCATCTGAGGTTGCTTTTGTGCCAGTCTTTCGTTTATAATATCTGAGGAGCTGAAAAATTCCACATCAATAAAGGATTACAAATTTCAGTTTCTTAGTTACCAGACCTTTTTTCTCTAGATGACAAAATGGATATTTAATTAACAATCAAGAAAACAGTGATTCTGGAAACAGAATCTGCAAAAGGTTTTTATCCTTCCGTACATATTAAAGGGATACTAATCTTAGTGATCATCCTTCCTCCAAAACATCTGGCAACCTCCAATGGTGCCCCTCCTGATTGCATCCATCTTGTTGGGCATGAACTCAGCAAAGATTCAGCAGCTAACTTCAGGCTTGTCTGACACCCACGGTTTTTGCTTTAATAGCATCTTTTACTACTACAGGGCCTAAGAACACCATATGCACTGCTATCCCATGTACTTGAGGGTCCTCAATTTGGGAGGCATGAACTACATATACTTGACCTGTCAAAGTTTGTATTGATCACTTGAAGCAGCAGTGAATTCCATCTTGCTAAAGCCTTGCCCTTTTGAACTAGGCTACAGATGTAATAACTCCACAATCATCTCATCTCTTCTCTCAATATTCCTTGGAAAGGCCCTCTTCACTGACACCAATTTCTCCGCTCCATTCCTCTTCTTTCTGGCTTTGAATCTTTCTGTTGCAGTCTTTTCAAAGCTTCTAGACGATGTTGATCAAATGTGGAACAATATGTTAAAATATGTCAAAATCTCCTGAAAGAAATCTGCAAGTCTCCATGACACATCAACTATTTGACTTGCACATCTGATCATTTAGTCAAGGAGATTTTTTATGCAGGACTTATCCATAGCATGTCCTACCAGTTAAATGGTTTGGGTCTTTGAAGAAGTGGGACCTACTTGGAATTTTGCCCCTTATATTTACCAAGTGATACAGTGATGATATAACTGCTTCTTTATACAGGACGAGTGAATGATTTATTTTTGATAGAAAACTATTAGGAAGTGCAGCACGTCGATGTTCAAATAAGTGCTAACATGCTAAATCTGTTATATATTTGATGAGACATCCTAGATTGGTTTCTTTGAGGAGGCTAGGAGACTTTTTTGGCAGAAGTTGGCCAAATGAGGGCCAGATATAGGTCACCCATGTACATTGCTTCCACACGATTAGGGAGTCATACTGCTAGTTACTGAACCTTATGTAAAGCTGCACTGGGCACTCTAGGATACACATTCAAACATGTGCCGGTGGAGACAGAGGTGAATTATATTATCCAATGCCAGTCATCTAGTCCTCAGCCTCATTTAGATTAGCAGATAATATTATTGGAGCCACACATAATGTTACCTGGAGAGTGAAGAGCGGCACTGCAGTGGTTGGTTTCCCTCAAGGTCTCTAACTGTTTGCAACTCCTGGGAAACTTTGTAGCTGTTGGGGTAACTAACCAAAGGTGTAGTTGGTAAGCTTCGAGTTCCTCAGTGTTTATGCTTTTATCTTCTTTTCATACTCTAGTCTGTGGAATTTTCTTCACATGATACTTTTTGTATGTAATTACAAGTTTCTTCTACTCTCATTTCCAATGTTGGTTGAAGAAACATTAATTGTTTAATATATTATGTAAATACACTTTACTTGCTAAATACGACCAAGGATATCTCAGTTTTTATGCATTTTATCTAGTGGATGTGGATACCATTTTTGGTTGGTGGCTTGGATAGAGAGTGAATTGTGTATTAGCCATCCACACGCAGGTTACTGGATTAAACTTTCAACCTGCACTGGCTATAACTGCAAAAGGACATGGGTTCCTGCCAATTCTATGTTCTAACAACTGATATTCATTGAGCAAAAGCCTTCTAGTGCAGTGACACAAGAAGGAGCCTCTCACTTGGGTGATTAGCGTTCAAGGCTGCTGATGGGTGCATCTGTCCAACATTCAAAGAAAAATTAAAAAACCTGATATTCATCTTTTGCTTGTCAAACTGTCTTATATTTGAAGTTCTTTGTTTATTAATACCATTTTGCTTTCAGACTTTGTGATCTGTTTCATTGCCATGAATTTGTGAACTTTTCCTGATTACAACATTTGCATCTCTTGTACAGTTGTTTTTCATTTAGATAAATGTAATATTTTCTCACAAAGGTCTTTTAATGTTCTACTTGTATTCTGATTCTCAGATCTTGAATTTTGGCTCTGCTATTGTCTCCCCTACATGATTCTAATACGGACTTACCTGTAGGTCTGGGAGCAGTTTGGAACACTGCAAAGGTAGAACCAGGTTCCATCGTTGCTGTTTTTGGCCTTGGCACTGTTGGCCTTGCAGTAAGTTGTCCTAACGGATGCCTTTTAGATTACATTATAGTGGTGCTATCTGCTATGTGTCATAAGTTATATGCCTCTACCTTGACAGGTTGCAGAGGGTGCAAAATCAGCTGGTGCTTCACGCATTATTGGTATTGACATTGACAGTAAAAAATATGATGTTGGTATGTCTTTAACTACCTTGGGCATCTTAATCAAGAATAGCTTTAAACCTTTTTTTTTATATGTAGGGGACTGAATGAATAAGGTGTTGTGAGTTGTCTTTGATTCTTCTTTGTTAAAAGAGGTTGTTATTGTCTCTTTTAACTCTCCCTATGGATTGACTAAGCTATTCTGAATACTACGTTTCCTTGTTCTTAAAGGAGCTTCTTGTTGTACCAGTTTACTTCTCCCATCTTCTTTTATCAACAGTCTATACACTGCCTTTCCTCTGAATACCCATTGATAAATTTTGTGACCTACCTAATATTGAACTTTGACACTGCTGTTCATTTGATGAGTGGAGTTTATAAGTTGCTGATACCAGCGTTCTTAGAATGATATCAGCCAGCTGTCTTTTACATGTGATTCAGATTAGACTTTTTGCATTTCCATTGTGAATGTCTAATCCATTCTCTTTTTTGGCATGGGTTGAAGTTTCGGTATAATATTACATCCAGTTTAACTTTCAAGAGAGAAATATGTCATCCAATTATTAAAGATGAGAATGGGAACTGGATAACCTTGCTTAGCAGCAAGGATCCTTGATTCCTTGTCAATCAAGAACATCTATCCACCTGCATTCTCTCCGCATTTGGATGTCATGTAATAGTCAGTCTTGAAAATAGAAAAGACTGCCTTATCAATATGGAGAAGTCAGAAATGTTCAGATTTGGCTGCGAACTAATGTCACTGGAGCACCACAAAGTAGGTCTTATACCTTTGCATGCATTATATAGGTTATGGGAATGATTGGAGCTTAGTGTCTAGAGAAGCATCAAATGCTCGGTAGTATTAGTATGTAGAGCGGAAAAGAAATTTATGGTATTATAGTATCTAGAGATCATGGGAATCTCATGTGCTGAAGGGAGGGTACTACTATTGAAGAGAGATCCTTCAAGTCAAGAAATGAGCTAACTTGGTCACTGAGACCAAGTGAATTAGGTCCTATGGAGTCCCTTCCCATCAGGGTAATCAGACTGTTGATCTTCTCAGCATAACAAGAATGTACTTGAATGTCCATACTACATCAGAGGGCTCCTAAATCTATTTTTGAAAATTGAGGTTTTGTCATATTTTGACCTTGTGCAAGTAGAAGCAGTCTCTGTTTTGTATGACACCAGACACACTTACAATCCTATCATAGCCAAGTCACCGTCAACATTTTTACATGCAATGTTTTATGGTATAGATTTTCTATGGTTCGTCGTCCCTAGTTATTTGCAAGTTGCTGATGCTTAATTGTCAACTGCCTTATTTCCTTCATGTTTTTGCTATAATATGGTTGAGTTTCTTCTTTGAAGTCTTTAGAGTTCTTCTCATTGCAGGACTAATGCCTAAAAGTCGATGTACGTTTAGCTTATTATACTACATTCTAGGGCCAAAGAATGGAATACAGTCAATCAACAGATGCCATCAAGCAAGGCTATCTGCAATAATGGTTTTTTAGGACCCTAGTTTTTATCTAGATATGAGAAAGTTGAGGAACACTGGGCTGGATAGTTTTCAGCTTAGATTCTTTTGTGGCATCTTGAAAATTACCTGCCACTTTCTTCATGATTTTTGGGTTGTATCACTGAGGTTCAAAGATTTGTTGTAGTTATTTTTCCAAAATAATACTATATGTGTATGTATTTATATTATTCAAGTTTCTTAAGATTTTGTTTCATTTTATGCACTACCACTGCAGCGAAGAACTTTGGAGTGACAGAATTTGTGAACCCTAAAGACCATGACAAACCAATACAGCAGGTACTGGTTGACCTAACTGACGGTGGTGTTGACTACAGTTTCGAGTGTATTGGCAATGTTTCGGTGATGAGGGCTGCTCTCGAATGCTGTCATAAGGTAAGATTGGGGTTTGTTAGACCATTTGATATTATGCTAATTATTTTTGTGGATGCATGGCTGTACCAGCAATAACATTCATCTGGTCACTGCAGGGTTGGGGGACATCGGTTATTGTGGGTGTTGCAGCATCTGGTCAGGAGATATCTACAAGACCTTTTCAGCTGGTCACGGGACGTGTGTGGAAAGGAACAGCCTTTGGCGGCTTTAAGAGCCGGTCTCAGGTGCCTTGGCTTGTTGAGAAGTACATGAAGAAGGTATTTCAGTGATTCTCCTGTACTCAAACTACTTGGTTATCCACTTAGAAGGTAAATACATTCAGCTGCTTTATCCTTTTTCAGGAAATTAAAGTCGATGAGTACATCACCCATAATTTGACCCTTGGAGAAATAAACAAGGCTTTTGATCTGATGCACGAAGGAGACTGTCTCCGTTGTGTGCTTCAGATGTGAGGGGTGGTTTCTTAGCACTGGACCTCATAGCAATCAGAGGGGCCTAGACTCTTGAAGTAAATATAATGGATGCAGTAAATTCCTTGATGCACAGCATGGTTAGCTTGCAGCCTTTTGAAATGTATCTGCCGGATTTTCTTGTCTCTGAACCATGGTATGGTTAATGTTTCTTGCCCTAGTTATCTTATGACAAAGATGAGAAGCAAGGCTTCCGAAACACCCACTGTTAGTTCAGATGATGTATCTCTATGGAAACTTTCGGCCAGTGGCTTGTCTAAGAGCAAAACGAGAGGTGATTAAATGAATAAAGTTCATCTTACTCGGAGTATTCGGTACTTTATCGGTGATCATAGATGTTGACTGTTCCAGCTCAACTACATCCATGTCAAAAAGTTCTTCTATTAATTGAATTTTTTTTTTTGAAAAAATCCCCACCTTTTGATGTTCGACTTAGTCCCCAACAATACAAAAATTCTTACAATTTCAAATTCAAAGCAAATTCTTAGAAAATAACATAAACTTCCCTTGTAAAACTGAATTTGAGGAGTGCTAAATCAAAGTGCCTGTATGTCAAACTCCTAATTTTTGTGTGACGTGGTTCGTCTAATTCCTTCAACTTTGAATGTCTTCTAGTCCAGAAATTATGCAGACATGTTACAGGATTGTATTTTTTATTTTTGAACACGAACTGTTATTTAGAAAGTTTCTAACAATGCATGAAAACAAGATTGTTTTAGATGTGAGAATCATTCAATCTCCATGATTTTTGAACTAGAAGATGCAGTGGAACATTTAAAGGTAAATCTAGTCTTGTATAAAGTAGGAGCAAATTGATACATGCTGGCAAGTGCTTTCATTTAGCATTCCTCGTTGAAATTTCGCAAATAAATTCTCAAATTCTCAAATATTATTGGTAAATTTAGGAAATTTTTATTTTAAAATTTTAATCACATGTGAAAAACACTTTTTCCTGAATTGATGTTTGCTGAATTTTTTCAATGTGTGCCTTGCGTTTCATTACCGATTTCGAACTTTATGACTATGACCATATCAACTCCTTAAAAGGATTCATGATGGCCCAGATCTAGAGATGGTACAAGATCCACATCTTAGAGCTGCCATCAGACAAGCACGTTATACCTTATATCCTAACACCCGCGATTCGACTATACTAGAAGGATAAAAAGAGCAGCCCCCGTGCATGAAGCCCCTGCCTATGCAGGGTCTGAGGAAGGGGCAGGTCACAATGGCTTAAAGTAGACCCACGCCTGAAGTACCTTACCTTGAGGCTGATTCCACGCCTTTAACCCGTGATCTCAAAGTCACATGACAACAACTATACTAGAAGGATGCATTTAAAAATTAAGGATTTCACTAATACATCAAGAAGAAAGAAAGACTGGCCAGAAAATGAATATAAGCTTAAATAAAGAGTCTATCTTTTTTAACTAATATAGATCAACCCAAAAATTAAAAATTAAAAGAAATCTGAGAACTGATGGATTTTATTTTAATTTTTGAAAAGGATGGGTTCTTTTTTTTTGTGAGAAGTTTGGAATTGCAGCTTTTTCAATCCGTGTTTGAGTTGTATAATTGGATTTTCTTCTTCTTTTTCATTTTTGTGTGGTACAAGTGAAGAATTTGTGGCGCTTCCTCACACATCTTCAATCACCGCCACATGAGAAAGTGAAAAGTCGAACATGCAAATAACATATTTCGGAGAAGATGTCAAGTTGTCAACAAGCAACTGGGTTAGACATTTGTGAGCAGTTGTATTTGGCAGTCGTACATGTCAAATGGACTATGGGTAGATCCAACCAAGTCTGGGGTACAACTAACGAGCGGATTCCTTCGACCAGGAAACAACTCGCACTATATCTTAGGCAGAAAGAACTAATTCTGTTCATGGACAACTTCCCGATAAGAATTTCTGGTTTGCTGTAAAATATTATTGACATTTAAGTGAATGAAAATCGACCAATAATCGGGGTAAGGTCTTGATGATAATTTAAGTGAGATCACTTTTATTGAAGTCACAAAGCTGGAGTCCTAAAACTTTAACCAAAATGCTCAAGAAAGTATGTTATTAACTAGAAGGAATCAAATTTTAGATGGAAAGGGCAGCCTCGGTGCCTATGCGGGGTCTAGAGAAGAGGCGGACCACAAGGGCCTAAAATACATAGTCTTACCTTGCATTTTGTAAGAGGCTTTTTTTCACGCCTTGAACCCGTGACCTCAAGGTCACAGGACAACAACTTTTACCTTTGCACCAAGGCTTGCCTTTTGTCAAAACATGACAAATGGAAGTAAAAAATGGAGAAAGTTTAGGAAGTTAACTAAAGTTGCATTCTTTTAACTAACAAGCTTATGGTTTCAGGACATGCGATCTTAATCGTGGGACTCTTCACTTTGTTAAGCACTTGTCATTGGTGACTCCTTGGGATGGCAGTATAACTGATATACAAACAACTAGGGTGGTGTATTTGTTGGAAGGGAGTGGTATATTTTCTAGCCACGAAAGGGCAAGACTTGTGCACCAAGCTCCTGCCTATGTGGGGTTGAGGGAAAGGGCGGATCACAAGAGTTTATAGTACACAGCGTTACCTTGCCATTTTGCAAGAAGCTGTTTCCATGCCTTGAACCCGTGACCACAAGATCACATGGAATAACTGGTAGCTTAGAAATATGATTGCCAAGTTGCTAACGTGGGAGTTAACAAGGTAAAGGCAGAAATATGAGATGGTTATTTTGTTGAAAGAGAGTGGAGACAGAGGCCTAGGATCAGTCAAGACAATCAAAGATTGCCTGTAATACCATAAAGCAATGTAAACAATGCAAACACAACTTGAGATGTTGGAAGTCTCTAAGATGAAGAAGACGTTCAATGTTCACTTTGTATTTGTACATACACACTGAGAACCCTCGGCTGAGGATTAGGCTATATACAAATAGAAACAAACAGCAAATGGAAAGATTTAGACTAAAAAAATTAAAAAATGAACTTGAAGAGGAATCTTTGCGCAATAGTAGAGTTGTTGCTGTGTGTTCTTGAAGTCATGGATTCAAGGTGTGGAAATAGCCTCTTGCAAAATGGAAGGTAAGGCTGCGTACTACTAACCCTGGTGATCCGTCCCTTCCCCGGACCCCGCATACGTAGGAACTTTGTGCACCAGGGCTGTCCCTTTTTTACACAGTCAGACCTTCATGACTTATAATGCTTGTTTTAGCAAAATATAAACATATAAAAACTGTCATTAGGACTCCTAAATGTATTCTATGCTACTGTTGTCCAAGGGATCATCGTCCAAAACTCTGCTTCTTAGCTTCCTAACCCTCGAATGTTAGTTGGCATGGTGAAGTCACTTGAATTTGATTTCTTTGACTTTGGGTGACTAGAAGTGTAGAAACGGTGCGGATAGGATGATTGTAGCAAATGAAAAAATCTACCTCCGATCATTGGAAATGGACGGTTGGAGACATTGTGCAAAGTATAAACAATGGTCCAAATTCAACGACCTAAACAAATCCTTTTGGCTGCTAAAGTAGCCCAATTGTCATAGTTCTTGGGCTACAAGGCGTTCAAAATCAGGAAAAGAAGATGAATGGGCCAGATTAACCAAACATGGGCCCTCATGTAATGTGAAGCTTCGTGCACCTGAAACTATCCCGGGGCTCACTACAAAGGAATGCAACCTCAGTGTATTACGATCACCCCGCACATTGCGCACCTTTGAGAGATCTAAATGTTTAGTAACATCTGTGGCTCTGGATCTCCAAAGACCAAAGCACATATCAGTAGTGCTGAAATATATATGGCCAAAGAACACTGAATGATTCAGGTAAAATGGGCCGCCACCCATTGGATGCACCAAACTGAACTTTGGGGGTGCAGCCAAGGGGGAACCCGGGATCGGCTGGAACCGGATTTTGTACATTTCTCAGCAGTAAATCAAATAATTTTGCTGATTGGGAAGCCTTTCGGATGTGACTGAAACTGGTGAACGAGCTACACCATACAAATGTGGTCACAAGTGGCTCCGCAGGCCAGGCAAGGTGAAATGGAGGTCGCGTCGGACTCCAGCAAGTGCTCGAAGAAATGCATTGCACGGAAGAGAATGACTTGCTATCCTACGTCATTCCATACATACCATCACAGAAAGATGGAGGCTCATGTACTGGCTAATAAGGGCTGTTTCTAGAAATGAAAGCCAAGTCTGACCAATTGAACCTCCTCTCTTTTCGTACGAAGCCGCCAGACCAAGTTGGCTTGTCTAGAACCTGTTTTTGTACCAATTTAGTTATTTATAGAAGGTAACTTCTTATCCGAAAAACAAAAAGGGTACTGAATGCCTGCAAGTATTCACTGCAACAACCAAATACATCCAACTGCCTGTTAACATTCCTACTAACCCCATTTACATCCAAAGCAAGAGTTAACCTGATGCAAGCCTTGAATCAATCCAAGGTGGGCCTTGTGGAGGTCTTAGAGGGAGCCTATCATACAACAACTGTGTCGTACATTTTTTTGGTGGAACATTGTTGATTTTTTTACAGCAAATAGTAAGTCTCGAGAAGGAAATCTTCGTGCAATGGTTGAGTTGTGATTATATGACTGAGAGGTCATGGATTTAAAATGTGAAAATAGCTTCTTGCAAAAATATAAGATAAAGCTATATACTATGAACCATTTATGATCATGTATATGCAAGAATTTTGTGCACCAGACTAACAGTTTTAAAGAGTAAGTGTCACCTTGAACCTTCGACCAAGCACAACAAGGTGTCTTCATTTTTTCAACCAACTGCTAGACAGTTTTGGGCTATAAGATTGGACGATTCTAGCATCCCATAAACTGTATCTTGCTGGCTGAAAATGGAAGGTCAGAAACTTTATACTAATGACAATTCGCAAGTAAAAACACCTTTCCCAATGCCAGATTCGTCAAAGTAATCATAATTATTCATATATCTAAGATTCCTGAAAATCAAATGAACTCAGCTGATCGGTTCATTAGAAGATGGGACTCAAAAGAAAGTTCAAGAGGGTGCGGTGCGGCCACCACATCAAGCGTTCCTCAATTTCCCGGCTGTGCATTGCAATTTAATTCTGTCGCATATGCAGTTGCCTTCTCTGACCTCTCTGGAGTTTTTGACCGCAGGCGGCCTTTGCAGGGCCCCAAAAATCGTTTTCATTGATAGTATCAGTTGGACTGACATGTGGTGCTGAGGAACTCCAAGAGTAGCGTGTGACTATACGGATCTGTAAACCACTACTCTTGGAATGGTCAATAGGAACTTTCTTAGCTCCATTTCGAAGCGACCCACCTAACGTACACAGTTTCGTTTAGTCAATTCAATTGGGGCAATAGAATCAATTGGGTTTGAAAATTCTCAAAGGCAATCGCTGGCTGAAAATGATGGGTCAGATTTACATTGGATAAGCTTTTTTGACCAGATAATGATAGAAGGAAGAAGTGAACAGAAGAAAAAGCAGCAGCAGCTGTTGGTGTTTGCAAGTCTTCTTCAAAACTAGAGTACTCGTTAACACTTCTCGTCACAGGGTGTTATTAGCCCTGCATGACTGTAAGTGGGGCCAACTCAAGGGAGCACACTAGTCGTATAGGATATTGGTTTGGGGCATTGGCTTGATGATGTGTATTAATCCTGGGGCTTTTGGTGCATTAGTTAATTTTGTAACATTTAACATCAAAGCAGCCATGATGTTTGGGGTTCCAATCTTGGAAAAGCTACCACAATAGTGACTCTTAATAGGTTCACTCATCTGACTACTAATATGAGGACCTATAAAAATTAGAATTAGAAGTTAACAGAAAAGATTAGAGCTGGAGAGATTTTAGTTATTGCAGGCAGAGGAGATATTTAATTATAATTAAAAGTTGAAGAAATTAAAATATAGGAAAAATATGGCAACTGCTAGGGGCTGTGAGCTAAACCCCTCAAACTACGAAACTGGACAATTGATGGTTCCTAACTATTATGGACTGTATAATATAGTCCTTTCATCTAGTTTTTTGTCAAATCTCATACAGAACTTTCTAAATGAGGCCCATGTAGGACTCACTTTACATCCTCTCCCTCCTTTCCAACAGTAACTTTGGTTACATGGATTCCTTTAGGGTGCCACATCCTCCGTCTTCCCTACGTTTTAAATTGAAGTTAGAGAAGGAAAGAACATGGATCTCAAGGGCTTATTTAAAACAAAAACTTTGCCTAAATTGAATACTCAAATCACCAAATTGAGGAACTAGACACTACAATTGTGCATTGTGTATCTACAATCAACCACTTTTAAGTATTATTTTGGCTTCAAATGTTGAAAAGTGGAGATTTTGGTAATTTTAAATAAGGTTTTTATATGGGTTCTTTAAGTTCTTTGTTAGGTTTTTGTGGATTTGAAATTGGAGCCTCTGTTGGGCTTATTAATGAAATCTCAAATTGGCTTGAACAACAAGAAGAAGAAGATCACATGATTGTTCTCATTAGAAAAACCCATTTTAGTTTTTGTATAACTAGAAAAAACTGATTTTTATTCTTGTATAGCTAGAAAAACCAACAAAATTTTCTCTTGATTTTGAGATAAAGAGGTGAAATTTCTAAACCCAAAAGGTTTAAAGAGACAATGGCTGTAAAAGTAAAGGTTCTATTTTGAATATTTAATGCTATTAGGGTACTTGTGTCAAATGGGAGAACAAGAGAAGAAGATAGAACCCATGGTAGGCTCGGTTGTCAATTCCATCACAGATTTAATAGAAAACTAGACTGTTTACGGCAGAACAAGGTCAATGGTTGTTGGGCTCCATTAATTCCCGGGTTTGTAGTTGAGGGTTTACTTCACAATACTTGGGTGTTAGGGGGATTCGTATCATATTTTTCCGAGAATAGAAATGCCATGCGACTAAAAATAAGGATGGATAAAAGCAAATTCTTTAAAGTCCTATTAATTCAATTAAAGACGTACGATAAAAATATTCAAAAATGACTATATGGCACAAGAAAAAATAGGCTTCAAATAAAAGTGCCAAATGTCAAAAGTAGTTTTCAAAGTGCTTAAAAAACCCTATTTGCTTCATATATAACCATCCCACATGCCTGTTTTGCTTATTGATTCAGCAAGTAATTCAAGTAGGATTTTTTTTTTAAAATAGTTATTAATCGATTGGACTACTATTTTAAACAATTAAATGAGCATGTTAGGAATTTTATTTATGAAAGTTCTTTTTTTTTTTTTTTTACTATTAACAATGACTGATAAAAAGAAAAGGAGATATAAGATTACACCACATAAGAAAAATTAGAATTAAAAAAATGAATAGGTGAGAGGAAAAAAGATATTTTAAGAATTCACATTATAAAAAATAAGCATTGGAGCTTACAAGTATAATATGAGGATAACTATAGTTAGAAAAAGACAAGCAGAAATGTTAGAGAGAGAGAGAGATTTTAGGGACTTAGGGTAAAAAAACAGAGAGAGAGAGAGAGAGAGAAAGAAAAAAACTTTTAAAATGTAAAAAAAGGATAAAGGATAAATTACTAAAGTGTAAGGTGACAAATTAAAGAAGACTTGGGTGAAAAATTACATTGCAGTAGTTTATGGTAGATAGATTTGTGTTAAGGTAGTAGGCATACGTGCCTCATTGTAATACAACGAGGTCGCTCCCTAACAATGTTTGCTTCTTAGGATGTGAAGATCAACCTGAGATCGGATGGATGATCAGATGATTCCATGCAAAGGTTGGGATGGTCGGAAGCTGTGTTGCTGTTGGAAGAAATGCTCCCTCTTGGAGTTGAGAGGGCAAATGAGAGGATTGTTATTTGTGCTTTTTTAGCTTGTGCAAATCCTCGGTATGCTTCGGTTTGGTAAATGGGTACATGGTTATATCCGTAAGAGTTGCATTTGATTTCAGTTCATTTATCGCAAACGATAAAAGGGCAGTTCCGGTGCACCAAGTTCCCCCGTATGCAGGGTCTAGGAAAGGGGTGGACCACAAAGGTCAACAGTAGACAGCCTTACCTTCTTGGTAGGGTCAACTTTATCTGTGAAGATTATAGAATTGAGCCTACAGTTAAACATTATGGATGTGTCACTGACCTTCTTCGTAGAGTCGGAAGGTTTGAACCAGATAAAGTTGTTTGGGGCTCTTTACTTAATGGTAGTAGAATCCAAGGGAATATGGAGTTGGCAGAAATCTCAGTCCAACGGCTTCTGAAGATTGATCCGAGCAATGCAGGCTATGGTGTTATGTTGCAAATATTTATAGCGTATGTAGGAGGTGGGAAGATGTAAGGTGAGAAAAATGGTGAAGGAAAGCAGGGCTCAAAAGACACCTGGGTGTAACTGGATTGAGCTTGATAGTGCAGTGAAGACCAGTTCTATCCAGCAGATAAGATGCATCATAGAACTGAGGAGATTCATGAGATACTTGAAAGCTTACTTGAGTTTTCAAAGCATGATCAGATTTTGAAACCATAATTTTTTGAAGGGCGACTGATTGTTGGAACTCTTTTATTTCAGTCAACTCATCGCAAAGAGAGGATCTTGGAGTGGAGTAGAAATTTCGATTCGGTTAGCTGTTTGAACTCATTGAGGGGCTGTTATTATTGGTTTGCAGCTTTCCCTTTATGAAGGGAGCCTTGGCGCAACAGTAGAGTTGTTGTTGTGTCTTTCCTTTATCTTCTTCACGAGGGAACTGCTTGCATAGTTATAATCAACACAACCTCTAGGTTGCTTTTGTAGATCAAAAGTGGAAATCTTACTGTGTACTAGTTAACTGTGACCATCATCACAGGCTCATCCCAACTCTGAAGGAGGAGAGAGCTGTCTCCAATCAAGTTTATAGTGGTGATGGAGTACTAGCAAAGTTCCCACCAAAATCAAGCCTGAAAAATGAAATTAGAAGGGTACAAATATACAGAAGATGGAAACTTCATTTGCTAAATTAATGAGCCACTGGTCAACAGTCACTAGGTTTGCTATAAGTTAGCTGCCATCTTCTCCTTTATGATGCCAATCGTAGCATCAGCTTTTTACGGGTCTGTCAGCATCTTCCCACATACCATGAGAATAAATGCACATCATGGCATACATCTTTACAATTCTTAAATTTCTTTGACAAAAATTCTTAAAGGAGAAGGGAGCCTTGGCAGTAAAAGTTGTTGTTGTGTGACCTTAAGGTCACGGGTTTAAGGTGTAAAAACAGCCTCTTACAAAATACAAGGTAAGACTGTGTACTTTAGGCCCCTGTGGTCCGTCCCTTCACCAGACACCTGAGCTGCCCCTTTTAAAAATTATTAAAGAAATATCACCATCTTCATTGCTATGGTGAGGGAAGAAATCTGCAGCACAAGCTCCACGCTACTAAGATTTCCATCAAGTGTTTTTTTCAAGCAACTTTTTCCACTCCTGCCCAATTTTAAGAGCCCTTTCGGAATCAATCCCCTTATCCAATTCAGGGCAGCGAAGGTGAACGTTGAGGAACTTCTGCATGATAACAGCCCTAGTGGTTGTCCATTGCATAATAAGATCATGCTTGTCTCGTTGAGGGAATAAGATAACCACCACTGCAAAGTGCAAGTGTGTTTGCTAACAAATTTCTAAGACAATTGGTTGCAAACAGCTCACCATCTCCTCTCCGCCGCAGGTTTGAGTAGCTGCTTTTTCCTTTGGCAAATAAGTGTCAAATAAGTGAAAGAAGCAACTATGTTTTTCATATATTTTTTTCTAGAAATTAGAAGTCACTTTCATATGGAATCACTTACCAGCTGAAGTACTTAGAAACAGATCTTTGCATCTCGACCCAGACTAGTGAAAACTAAAGTAACAAAATGATTTTATACATGGTGTCATTTTAAGGATCGGATAATTCAACAACTTGTAGCTGAAAATTCATCAACTTTATGACTAACTCCTAACCTTTTCAGTCTAGTCATAAACCACTACTATGAATTTTCCCCTAAAAAGTTCTAATATCATCTCTCTTAGTTGTCAACATAATAAAAAATAAAACTGACATACACCGAAAGAGTCCTTGTATGATTTTAAAGTCACAAGTTAAAAGGTGTGAAAACAATCTCTTACAAAAATATAAGATCGCAGAATCCTAGATAAATGGGAGCTTTGTGAGCTCGGCTGTCCTTTTTTATATAGAATCCAAGTTAAATTGAACACTTGTATTCAATTAAAAGCTCTTTTTGGTGATGGCAACTTGCACCTCAAATTAGAGTAGAAAATTGCTTTACCACTCAGGTCTAAATTACTATTTCAATATTGAATTGGCTTCTAGAAACTCATGGGCCCTTATCTGCCATTTTGTGCTATGCACGAGTCACCAGCTCACAGAAGATAAAGCAAAGTAGTTTCTGAGCCACAAAAGCTCTGAAAAATCCGTATAAAATCGTTAATTCCATGACAACAAGAATCCCCAAGAAAACGGGACACACAAAGAAAGATAAGATATGACTCACTATTTCTCATTTTCATGTCTAAATTTTTCCACCCACAAGAACCAACCAAACCCTAGCCTGAAGCCTAATCTACAGTCCAAATCCTCAACTCCACCACTCCTCAAGAGTAAATATTTAAACACTCTGTACCGGAGATAAAAAGGAAATACCAACCCAATTAGCAACCATGAAACGACACCAACGTGGCTAAATTTGATTTGCTGGAGAAGAGGAAGTAGGTCCCACAGTCGGAGTAGTTCTGATCATGAACCCATTCTTCTGGGGTGAGGAATCTTCGTCGTGGTACACATAAGCGAAACCACCGTGCCGGGTCAAATCCATACCGGCCATCTCATCCTCGGCGGAAATCCGGAGCAGCTGAAGCCGGTGGAGCACGTAAAAGAGTGTTCCCATCAGAACACTAACCCATCCCACGATCACCAAGATCTGAATAATATGGGCGGCCAATAATTTTCCTCCCCCGCCCATGAAGAGCCCGTAGGGCCTACCAGGATGGCCCGGGTACACCTCGTTGACGTAGCGCTCGCGCGCAAATAGAGCCGTAAAGATGATCCCCCAGGCCCCACATCCACCGTGCAATTGGGCAGCCTCAAGCGGGTCGTCGTACTTCAATTTCTCCGCGAGTTTATTGCATCCGATGAGCACCGCGGCAGCGACGAATCCGCAGATGATGGCGGCCCATGGCTCGACCACCGAACAGCCGGAAGTAATGGCAGCGAAACCACCCAAAAGGCCGTTACAGACGTCGATTACGTTCCAATGGCCGGACAGGAGTCGGTTCCCGAACAGCGTCGTTAATGCGGCCATACATCCGGCTAGAGTTGTCGTCACTGCCGTCCGGCCCACGGCGCTCCACTGACCGTAGTAGGACCCACCTTCTCCGTACGTGCGTAGGATGGTGAGGAAAGATCCGGGATTAAATCCGTACCATCCGAACCAGAGAAGCAACGTACCCAGAACGATGAGTGTCGCGCTGTGGCCTCGTAATGCGAACGATCGGCCGGCATGGTCGAATCGGCCTATACGTGGGCCTTCTATAAATGCTCCCCACAGACCAGCTATGCCTCCGACCATGTGAACCACGCCGGATCCGGCAAAATCGATGACGCCGGAACCAAATAAGAGGTTGTCGGTACGGGATGGGCTAGCCCAGCCGTCGCTTGACCAGAACCAGTGAGACACCACCGGATAAACAAATCCCGTGAGGAAAGAGGAATAGACTAGATAAGCTCCGAACTGGGTTCTTTCGGCAATAGATCCACTTGTGATTCCGGCAGCGGCAATTGCAAAAGCCCACTGGTAGAGGAAGTTACTATAGTCGAAAGAGGGCGCCGGAACGTCTTTCAAACCGAAGAAATGGCGACCGATGAAGCCGTTGCCCGGCGATCCGTAGGCGAAGGCGAAACCGAAGAGGTAGTAGAAGATGCCACCGGCCGCTGCGTCGAGGACATTTGTGAGCATGATGTTCTTGGTGTTTTTGGCACGGACTGATCCTGCGCAGAGCATGGCGAAGCCAAGCTGCATGATGAAGACGAGGTAGGCGGAATTGAGGAGGAACTCGGTATCGATGGCGTAAGTCGCATCTGTGAGCCGCCTTGATACACCATCAAAGCGTTGACAGATATAGTTCGCAGCGGCGGTTCCATCGCTGAGATTGGAGCCCAAGAGGGGAGCCAGGTCACTGACTGAGCAGGTAAAGTCAGCCATGGCTCCGCGCGCACAGAGAGAGAGAGAGAGAGAGAGAGAGAGCCCTGTCAAGAGATCGGGAAAGAAATCGTTTTATAAGGACGGGGGGCGAGGTCGAAGATATTATTGATGGAAGAGAAAACGATTAAATACGTAAAAAACCCTTCATTCTTGGCGATTTCTCAATTCTACCTTATATTCCGATTCGGTGCAAATTGCGTACCACACTTGAAAAGCCGTTTCATTACGCATCTCACCGTTAAGAAGTTTGACGGCCTCACTTTGTATCCGACGTGGCATGCGTACATGGCAATGACTGCCAGCATGGAATACACTTTTTTAGTTGTGGCTTTTGCTGTGCGTTGGAAAATCAATGTTGTTTGGAAGTTGAGGTTAACTTGAAGCAAATCCCCAACTTCTTACTGGATTGAGTTTTTATAGGCCGTGAGCCTGTTTATGCAGAGTTTAATATACTGTTTTATTTTATATTTTTGTAAAAGATTAGTTTTATCCCTCAAACCTATAACCTCTAAGTCACATGGCGAGAATTTTACTCTTGCGCTAAGACTCCCCCGTCTTTATTTTGTACCTAATATCTCTAATTATCTAATGCCGTCAAGCTCCTAAAAGATGCAAGGGTGTTGTTATTTTGTTATTGAAGCAGCGTTCAAATTTGTGGTGCAACTGCACCAAATTAAAATCTGGAGTAGAAATGATAAATCACGAACAGATTTTTTTTTTTTTTTTCCTTTTCTAATCCAAGAGAATGAGAAAATTTGGTAAGTTTTTTTTTTTTTTTCTTTTTGTTAAACTTTTTATATTTTTGGTGAGAGTCTTGGTACCAGTTCGCTTTCTTGTCCTGATTCTGATGCTCACAAAACGTGGGATGCGTGTTTTTGTTCAGGACACTTAATTAATCTGGACCCCTTTGGATCAAAACCCTATAAATCAGGACTGGAGATTTTTTATCAGGTGGTACTAGATAAGTGGTTTGGATTGAAAATAGTGGGCCCCAATTTTACCAATTGAAAATATGGCATCCACCCTATGAACAGCTCACTTTCTGTTTTATTCCGACTAGAAAACGTGGTATTATCTGGACGGCCAGGTGGTCTCGGTTTCGATGAATCGGAACCCTACAACTAGTTTGCTTTTTGGGAAAATACGCCCTTAGAGTAGATAATGTGCTTGTGATTCGGTTAATGTTAAGCTCAGTTTGGAAATCTACTTTAATATAGTAGACGTTCACATTTATAACTTGGCATCTACTTGGCTAAGGGAGAATCAGTAAGTGCTTGGCCCTTCCCATAGATGACCATGGCCCTTCCACAACAATCCTAAGTTTAGAATGGACCAACCGGCCGCTAACTGAATTTCCTAACAAATTCTCTAACAATATAATATCCACTATTTGAGTATAGGATCATCATAAAGACCTTATCCTGATTAGGAGTCGGCAAGCTATAACAAAGGTCATGGAGCTGCCAGTGCATCAAAGAGACTTGGTAAAAGGACCACGTAGTTGAGGAATGTGGGCAGGACCCCTAACCTCGAAGACAGTAGGGGGAGGGGGGGCACAATGCAGCCCTTGGCATTGGCAGTCCTGCCAAAATGTTCCTTCATATCTTAACATTTAAGAGGAAACGTGGGTATAGGTAAGGGAGAATATCTTTGGATGGTTTCCTTTGCTCCAAATATTCCTTCCATGGGTAAAACTTTGGAAACCCAACTTGCACGTGGGTAAATCTTTGGAGAGCAAATTAAATATGTGCAACTGATAGTACAAGTTGGGACCCAATTGGCAGAATTAGAGCCTATCATCTTTTGAGTCCTCTTTTAGATAACATAAGGTTCAAAATTTTCATGCAGCAGATGCTCATGCTGTCTATCTAAATAGGGTTAATGGTGCTTGAGATGAGATGATCTCGCGTGATATGAGATGATATGGACCATGCCATTGTACAGTAGTGCTTGAGATGAATTCACATGAATATATTGGATTTTCAGTCATCTTACTTTATCTCATGCCAAATTTTATCATCTCAAGTTATATCATCTCATCTCACATCAACATGTTTCATCTGAAGAGCAACACTAAACCATGTAAAGCTTCTTGTACTATTTGTTTTGGATTTCTTTTTTTCGCCCTTCAGCTAGCAATCTTTGAGAAGTTCCTCTATGTTAGATGTGTATATTTCACGTAGACAATATCTCCTAAGTAGACCCAATATTTGTAACCATTTCTTTGGCTGACATGGATAAGAGACACGTAAAAATATATATATTTGTGTGTCTTGCATATATATATATGGGAAGCAGTAATTTTAGCAAGAAGTTGCAGGTGTAAAGCGCAATGTGTGTGTATGTGTCTTAGCGCAACGGTAAAGTTGTTGTCGTGTGATCTTAAGATTATGGGTTTAAGGCATGTTTTGCAAGCAAAACTGGGCGTGTACACCTTCATTGCCTTTGAGCACGTTTACGGAGACTCTTATTTGATACCTGCTTCCCCATCTCTTAATTTTATACCAATTCCCATTAGCTGGTACAATTTCCAACGAGCTACCAGAAGCCAAAGGTTTAAAACAAGAGAGCCCAACTTAAATGTGAAAGCTGGGTAAAGGTGAGAAGTAAATGGCGTGCTAATAAGAGACATTAAAGGCAGGAAACAATTTAACCTAGTTTATAGGTGAGAACTAAGGTGTCAAATTTGAACGTTGAGAAGTAGTTGTTGTACTGCCTTGTCTTTTTTATTCTTTTAAGTTCTCCTAGACCCTGATTGATTGGCATTGGCAGTTTGTATTGCACGAAGCTTTCACGTATGCGGGTTCGGGGAAAGGACAGGCTACAAGGGTTAATAGTATGCGGCCTTATCTTGCATTTTACATAAGCCCATTTCTACGCCTTGAACCTGTGACCTCAAGGTCACATGGCGATAACTTTACCTTTGCGCCAAGGCTCGCCTTCAATGCCTTGGCAGTTCATCATGTAAAAGTCCACCAATAAAGAAAACCCAACCGTTAGATATTGTCCTACAAATGCACAATATCAGCCAGAAGAAAGTTTTTGAATTGCCCATCTTTCATTTATTTATATATAATGTCTCCGTCTGTAAATTGCAGATTACAGGTTACATCCATAGCTTGAGGTTATGGGTTCAAAGCGTGGAATCAGCCTCTTACAAAATACAAGGTAAGGCTGTCTATTATACGCCCTTGTGGTCTGCCCTTACCCCCGTACCCCGCATAGGCGGGAGCTTCGTGCACTGGGGCTGCCCTTTTTTAGGTTACATCCATAGCTAGAGGCCTCACCTTTGGTTGATCAAACCTGTTAATCCCATTTCTCTTAGTGTAAATAACTAGTGATCTTAAAATAGTCCTGATTGGATGAATTCAGGAACTGAAAAGAATAATTTTAGTGTACAAATATGGAGGTAGAGTTGTCGTCGTGTGACCTTGAGGTCATGGGTTCAAGCCATAGTAACAGCCTCTTGCAAAATGCAAGGTAAGGCTTAGTACTATTAACCATTGTGGTCCGCCTTTTCCCCAGACCCTGAATATGGGAGAGCTTCATGCACCAAGACTGTCCTTTACAAACATGAATGGTTGTAAACGCTGTTTAAAGAACTGCAAGTCTAGAAGATGAGGATTTGGAATCCACAATTCATACACCTAGCCACAGCAATGTAGGTGCTTCCTTTGAAGATGAAAATTGGGGTTTTAATGTCGTCACCCACATGTTTTTTTGCCCAAATTGGACTCCAGGTGCATATGGTTTCTAGTGGATTTTTCAGCCTTACTTGACAATCTTTGGTTAGCATGGTCCGGCTCTCCCGTGTACTCAAGATTCAGTTTTTGTCTGACTAATTATACAGCGAAGAACTTAACAAGATACTTAGACTCGAACAAAAGTAGGAGGCTTAGTGGTCCTTCAAGTGACAAGGCCTTGCAGTCTTTAACCAGGCCTCCTTGAGGAGTAAAATAAGTGTGAAGTGGCTAGTGAGTGTATGGGGTTGTGTAACTTCTGAAGATCCATTGATCCCTCTAACATTAGCATGATCCAGATGATGTAAATACTAGAAGTTAAATAAAGAGTGTAAAAGCCAGGCAGGTTTAGTGGATTGGCCGACCTGTGGCCATGGGTCTTTCACTTGGACCACCTTAAGAAGGAGAAAAATGACAGATTTGAGCACTTAGTAGTCAACAAGTTCCCAGAGATGAGGTTCTTACCTCAATTACCAGATGAAAAGGAACTGCGAGAGTTGAACCCAACCGGCCCATGAAAGTGATCCCTACTAATCCAATGGCAAAATCGATGTCTCTATAAGTGAAATCTTTACAGGGAACTGTAAAACCAGTGTACTAGAGGCAATATTAGCTATCCGGCGACCTATTTAATGAAAAGCAGGATATAACTTTCCACTTTTCCTTACAAGAGAGAAAATGAATAAAATTAACAAGAAAATACAAGTCAGCCATGGATAGTCAGGCTCAAAGCCCTTGAGATTAACCCTTTCACATGGTTAGTTGTCGCTTTGCAGCGAAAAGGTGAGGCAAATACAAAGGAGAAGATTCACTGGCGAAGAAGAGAGGAGCTAACATGTTCTAAGACAAATATATGGGAGTTGGAATGATCTCAGACTTTGACTCAAAGAAGATTATAGCTGTTTACAACTCCTGTCATATTCTGGCTAACCTGGCTACCCCATGGACATAGGGTCGATTGAGACTCCATTTGAGCGTACAGATCACCTATACAGGTGCTCAGGTGTGTAGGGAAGGTTCTATAATGTGTTGCTTGAAATGGAGCTGAGAAGAGGTGCTTTAGAGGGTTTCCCAGTGAAAAACATGCTCTTTTTCACTTGCGGCTCTTGGGAGGGGCTTAACATTGTGTTGTCTATGATTTCTCATTGCAAGAGAAATAGAGGTAGCAATTTAGAGAAGCCATCGTACAAAAAAGGGCAGCTCCAGCGGAACAAGCTCCCATGTATGTGTAGGGTCCGAGGAAGGGGCAGACCACAAGGGTCAATGGTACGCAGCCTTATCTTGCATCTGAGAAGAGAATATTTCCATGCCTTAAACCCGTAACCTCAAAGTCACACGATGACAATTCTACCATTGTGCCAAGGCTTCCTTTTAGAGGCGATTGATATGATAAATCAAAATCACTCACTATCTATCTAAACTGAAGTCTTCTAAGAAAGAAAATCACCCCTTGAAATCAAATGGCAGGGTTTGATCAATCAAAAGTGGAGTCTATGATGGCAAACTGAGGGCAGTATGCTGGGTGCAGCACTCGGAACATTTCACTTTTTCATTCATCTTACAGGCTCACTTTCTACGCTGAAAACACACGAAAGTTGTATTCGCCTGATGATCTTGACTGTTTTCTGGGACATGATTCTACAATTGTTGTTGTCAACTTTTGAGACATCCATGTTAGTGCCGCGAAAGAACTGGTTAAGATCATTCAATTCAGTAAAAGCTCAGTGCAAATGACGATCCACTTGGGATTCCCACTAACGACTGTCTAAATGAGCACCTTCTAACTCACCGTCATGCTACACCCACATTGGGAATGCCTTTCACTGAGAAATGCATGAAAACGGCTTCTTATAAAAATACAAGGTAAGGACTTGTACTCTAAACCCTTTGTGGTCTTTCTCTTTATTAGGTGTGCCTTCGGTTGACCCTTTGTATGCAGTGGCAAACACTGTCATGCACGCCTTATTTGTCATGTTTCAATCAACAAAATTGAAGTTCTTATCCAATTTTCAGTTCACTTCATGTGTCTCATGAGTCCCACCAAAATAATATTCATGTCACATTGCTAAACCAAATTCAGGCATATCAATAGATCCATAAGTATATATTGAACATGATTACCATAGAGTCCAGGTAGGCATACATGCCTAGAGAGGAAGAAGTTCATACCCTTCTTTTTATATTTTTTTTATGTATGGTGGCAACTAGATCAACATGCCATTATCCTAAGAGAAGTTCCCATCGAAGTTTAATATGAATCTTTGGGATTTTTTATAGATCTAAGCCACTCATCATGTTCTTCATATAAAAAATAGGCAACCCAATATAGATCAATGCATTTGGATGATATCAGATACTTGTTTTGGATCATTGAAATTTTTAATAAAAAGGAATCTTTACTATTTTTTATGATAAAAATATATCTCAAAGTATCCAATGATTATAAAATTTAATCTTTAGCCTATCTAAGCCATTTCAAATATGACGCACATCTTATATATATAGAAAAAAACTCTACCGCCCTAAAAAAAAAAGTGTGTGAACTTCTTTTCTCTCTCCAAAGCATGTACGTCCACCCGGACTCTTATTATAATACTGTTTGGTAATCACGACATTGATCCCAAAAAATCTTAGTAGCCCAATGGTTTGGTAGAAAGCGGCTCCGTTCAACGGCAGAACCTCTGATCTAGGATAGTGGGTGAGTGGTAGGAGAGAGGGTCAAGCACCTTAAAATGAGTCCTGTCCGCAACACCGGTTAATTAATGCCCAAAATTAGGGGAGTGTGGACAGAAATGTTGCGTGCCAACGCAAAAAGAACAGATATAGTGTGCATACCAGAGTGTAGTTCCTTCAATTGTTCTAACCGATACGATCCAAGATGAGACATTTAGCATCACTTGCTATGCCAGTGTGGCAGAAATCATCCATCCTCACATCATTTTTTAAGTTCTCTATACTGAAGTAGGTGTCTTGGCTCAATGGTAAAGTTGTCGTCTTGTTACCTCAAGGTCACCGGTTACATGTGTGAAAATAGCCTCTTGCAAAAATGCAAGACAAGGCTGCATACTATCCTCTTCCCTAGACCCTGCATAAGCAAGAGTTTCGTGCACCAGGTTGCCCTGCAGGCTGCAGTAGGAGTCCTTAAATGACGGGTGGCAAGCAAAAACCATTGACTATGGTATTTTTTCTTCCCTCATTCATCCACGATCTTTGATATATGGAGGTAGCGCAATGGTTGAGTTGTTATCGTGTAACCTAGAAGTAGGGAGTTGAGATGTGAAAATAGCCTCGTGCAAAATGTAAGGTAAAGTTGCATGCTATAGACCCTTTATAGTTCTCTCCATCTTTGGACCACAAATAAGTAAGAGCTTCGTGCACCCGGCTGCCCTTTTAGATGGATCACCAATTTGATATGGGATCCTTCCTTGTACCCAATATTGGTTGTAAGCATTTAAATAACTGGGAAAACGTACAGGACACATGGACAACCATCCATCAGAAATATGAAGAAAATGAGCATTCAATTTAAGTCAATAAAGTGATACATATTTAATTTATGTGGAAATAGATATGAGTTTTAGTAATCTCTCATTAGGCCTAGATCTAAGTTTTCGTTTAAAGAATAAATTTAGGTTTAGTGGACTCAAAAGTGTTCTCTTTATCCTTTTTTTTAATACTATTTAGAGTTATAAAGCAAATTAATTAGAAACTGTATCCTAATTTTTAAATTTACTTGAAATCTCTCCGTAAAGAAAAGTACCATCTCGAACTTCCAACCAAGCATATCACATTTTACATTGGTGTACCTGAAAACTCTTCTTCCGCGGATGTTCTAAAATCTCTGACGTGTTTAGATGTTGCTACATTTGTTTTCAAACCACCCATTTTTGACCGAGGACATGATTAGGATCATCCAATGGAAAAAATTGTGGTGCATAAACTTATAAAAGATGAACGGTTTGAATAACCAAACGCAATGGGTTCCACATATATATGACTTAACTTATGCGCGTAAATTCTAGTCCCTGTGTTATTATATGATAAGGTCAGAGTCATTAGTGTTATTTCTTCTATTTTTTAGGGCTTGCTTACTATATAAAAATATTGCCCTCTCAATCTGCCATAGAGCCGTACTCCCATTAATTAAATGAGAGGACTCTACTTTTGGATGTTCATTGTATCACATGGATCATATCATTATTTATTCATAGGGGCAAGTCATGAGGATGTTATTTTCAAACTCCATGATTTGGAGAATTGCAGTGATTTGTTTGCTTTATGGAACTTTTTAGTGCCTGCTCATATTTTATTTGGAATCTTTAAGTGCTGATGAAATATAAAACAAAGAAGGTTGGTAATGTTCCAGCAATATCTAAATGACATGAGCTCTAGCTCGAGATGACTTAACCTGGCTTGGAATGACCAAAAATTGCCATGACACCAAGTGAGATTCCCAAAAAATTCCATTTTTCACCCCAGAAGCGGATACGATCATGCAATGGAGAAAACTTGCAGGGCATGGTCTTACAAAAGATGGGCCCATAAGAACTTTGGAGCATAGTTTAAGAACTCAAAAATGTAGAGCAAGTTAACTTGAAGCGACTCATTGGTCATTTAAAACTACTTGAGTGAAATTCTTAATAATATTTAAATTATATTTAAAATTTTCTCTTTCTATGCAAATGCAGTGATGTGACCTTGAGATCAAAGGTTTATTATAGGTCCTTGTGATCCGCCCCTTCCCCGGACCCTGCATAGACAGGAGCTTTGTACACCGGGGCTGCCCTTTATGCAAATGCAGTGATGTTCTGCAAATGATCTCTCGGATAAACTCACTAAGTAAGGTGTGAACTGTAATGACGTGAGAATTAGACTACTAGCTGCTTATGTTGTTGGAGGTGGGACTGAATTGCTCGTCTCTCCCCTCTATGGCGCGCGGATGTTTCCTTTCTTGGGCTGATTGTATTGGCGTTTAGCCAAGGAATGTTTTCTTTGCCTTTGGGGGGATCGACTTGATCCAAAAAGGGCAGCCTGGTGCATGAAACTCCAGTGTATGCAGGGTTCAAGGAAGGGGCGGACCACAAGGTTCTATAGTAAGCAGTTTTACCTTACATTTTTGCAAGAGGCTGTTTTCAAGTCTTGAACCCATGACTTCAACGTCACACGACGACAACTCAACCGTTATGCCAAGGATCCCTTTTAAAAAATTAGTAGAGTTGCTTAAGATGTAGTCTTATTATTTTGGATGTCTTGAATTCAAATACCAAAGTAAACAAAATACTTTTGTTATGTAGTGAGTAGAATCAGTGAGTTACTTGATTTGCCATTGAATAATTCGGATGAGTTTTTCAAGTCGACTTGCAAGTTTTCAAACCATGCGCTGGAGGGTTCAAAAGTGGAAATCCTAATACATAATTTGACGGCCGAGAACAGATATGGGATACCATGCAAAAGCTCCCTAACTCAGTGATAGAGTATGAATACATTTTTATAATTAGATTTTCATTGTGCTATATAAATTATACCAGTATTTACTTGTACATCTTGGTTAAAGTTGTCGTCATGTGGCCTTGATGTCATGGGTTTAAGGCGTAGAATCCGCCTCTTGCAAAATGCAAGGTAAGACTACCTACTATAGGCCCTTGTAGTTCGTCCCTTCCCCGGACCCGGCATAGGCGGGAGCTTGACTGCCGTTTTTATCTTGGTTAAAGTATATTCAAGATCCAAGATTAGGACAGTAGCAGTAATTTCTTCACTTTTTAAATTTCTTAATGTCTGCTGATGGCTTATTGGGAATCTTTAAGCACTGATCAAACATAAAACAAAGAGGGTTGCTGATTTCTGAGCAAAGGAAAGGCATAGATGGTCGTAGACAACTCAGCATCTCCCCTGGAATAGATACAAGAGCAGGTTCAAGTCGCCGCATACATATGCAATGGAGTTTTTCTTTATGGTCGTTTTCTAATGGTCACTTGTTTAGAAGGAACAATAACCCTGATTATAATTAAGAACTATCATTAGCTAAGAGGAACAATTGCTATAAAGAACACACCCGTGGTTGACCATCCACTAGTTATACTTAGTAAATAAATACCATGAACTGAGTAATCGTCTATAAACTTTCTGAATCAGCAAGTTCACACGCCCATTGAATTCACTTCCAATGGATAATTCAGCTTTTACTAGACTAGCCGATGGATTGAACTTGTCTATGATGTCAAAGGAGTCCTATTATATTCAGTCCACATTAACAATGTCAAGTGTTCGGATCAGATCAGGTTGAGTGATCAACTTAATGGACCCTTCAGATCGGTGCCCATGTGTCATTTGAATTGTAGAGATGATCTATAATATATAATGAGGGGGAGCCTTGGCACAAAGGTAAAAGTTGTCGTCATGTGACCTTGAGGTTACGGGTTCAAGGCGTGGAAACAGCCTCTTGTAAAAACACTAGTTAAGACTGTGTACTATAAGCCTTTGTGGTCCGCCCCTTCCTCAAACCCTGCATAGGCGAGAGCTTCGTGCACCTGATGTAAGCTATGCAAGTTGAGTTATTTAATGAAAATGGGAGATGTTTGAAAGGCAATGCCTTGGGTGGAAATTTGGGTCTGACTTTCTAGATCCTCCTAGCAGTTGAAGGGCATAGACTTTGCACGAAGGACTGGGTCATGGAAGGTACAAATGGACCTACTAACATTTGATGTTTTTACAGCATAACGATGGAAAACTAGGGTTGCTTTCACTTCTTTCTTAATTTGTTGTCCAACTCAATCTTGAAACGACAGAAATTGGAGAGTCATAGATGCTTTTGGAAGGAATGCCAGTTGACTAATCCCAATTTGTGTGTGAAACTGTGAATGGATCCACAGCTGGGTCTCTTAGATGCTGATGGGTGACTGGTAAGGTTCGAGGCCAACAAGTATTCATACTGAATAGTAGGTAGGATGGCTACCCAACCAAAAAGGATTCATGACATTAGTAAGGGTGGTCCAGCTACGTCCATCCCTTTCTCCTCAAATCTAGGCTATTCATAATGGTTCGCCCTCCCTTAAAAATCACCCAATTGGATGATTGTTACTGCTAATTGTTTTTTGAGTTTTTAACTAGTTGTAGACCAGGTTAGGATAGGATCATCCAATCGGTGTGATTTTTGGTGTTAATCTAATAGAGGAAGGGGAGCCTTGGTGCAACGGTAGAGTTGTTGTCATGTGACCTTGAGATTACTAGTTTAAGATGTGGAAACAGCCTCTTATAAAATATAAGCTAAGGCTGAGTACTATTGACCCTTGTGGGCTGCCCCTTTTTCATTTCCCGCATACGCAAGAGCTTCGTACACTAAGACTGCCCTTTTACTTAATCTAATGGAGGCTAAAAAAGATGAAGGGGTTAGATCTTCAAAAAAAATGACACCTAAACATCATGAAAGGGAGCATGTCAATACGCACAATAAGCTAAAAAAGAGTTGAAGATTGAAGAAAGAAAAGGAAGTTTGATGAAGGAGACTAGTCGGTTTCCAATTTTCAGTGCAAAGTAGATGGATGTTCACAAAATAAACCATACTTAATATTAGTCCATAATGTGTATCCCAGCATATGATTGGGAAGGTGATGGGGTTGGTTGTTGGAGAGAGAGAGAGAGAGAGAGTTGAAGTCTTGAAGAGGAGAATTCCATCAACCCATGAATTCTAATGTTCAATGCATTGTATTTTGGTTATAGAAATGTGGGCTGTTGTCTATTGCATTTTCTTACAACGTCTTGATCAAACACTTGCAAAATGCAAGGTAAGACTGCCTACTATAGGCCCTTGTGGTTTACCCCTTTCCTGGACCCCGCATAGGTGGGAGCTTCGTGCACTGAGGCTGCCCTTTTTATCTTGATCAAACACTTCAGTTATCCGATGAAAACGCTTTTGAAGGACGAACAAATGCTGGGCACCATGAAATAGTAACTGATTTGCAGTTTAAGCTTTCACCTGTTAATTGATTTCCCTTTAATGCCATGTGGATTGCTAGTTTGGCTGGGGAATAGAAGGCCTAATGTTCATCCATGAGCAACGTACACATTTATGAAAAACCATTGACGACACAAAGACCCACCTCCCCCTTTTATGATTATTTTGTTTGGTTATAAAGTTCTCTAATTGTTTCACAAAAGTTACTCCTATTGCAGAGAATTGAGATCTTGCCAATTTCAAAAGAGTTGAAGGTTCCTGAGATGCAAACTCTGCTTCAATTTTTGCTGTTCTGGTTCTTTGAAACCAGAGCAATTCTTACCTGTCGCAATTTCTCTCTAGCTCTGCGGTTTTTCAGAATACTTACTTTGTTTACCAGCCCAATCCTAGCCAATCGCTGCACCCAAGCCACAAATTGCGGAGACTTAATCTTGCTTACCAAGTATCACCATCAACAAAGTCCACTGTCCACGGATACATTACCAAAAATCATAGAGCAATCTATAGTTTGCAGTTAATTATATAGGGGTGTTTAGGATTCCCAACATGGCTTCCATCATCTGTAAGCCCACAAAACCAATTAAAATTTTCTCTTTTCTTCCTTCAACTTGATGACGGCAGCCAGAAAAGTCAGAGGATGACTTTCTCACACAGTGTAACAAGATGGCAGTAGAGAAGCAAGCCTGTGTTGAAGATGACAATGACAGTTCCAATGCGTTTTCACTACACAGGTGTAAACAAAATTCACAGTATATAAATAGCCATAAATGACGAAATGGGTGATGCATCCATGCAGCTAATTGTGCCGACTCGTTGACAAAAGCCCAAGGAACCGTTGAGGCTAAGTTATGTCTGACATTTGAATTTCATTGCTCTAATCCTTCAATGTCCGTTTCACACCATCACACGTGTAAGGTCAGCTCCAACCAGACCTGCGATTTTGTCGTCTGAGCACAATCAATCTCCTAGATGCTGCTGTGTCATCTTATGGTGGAGACCACTTCCCAGCTCTGAACTCTTTATAAAATGCGTATCGATTGGAAACCACATAGAACACTGCAGATACAAGAAGGACACAACAGGAGAGAGCATGCCGATTGTGAGTATATAATAGCAATGCAACAAACAAAATATACATAGAAGAATAGAATGAACCTGGGATTCCAGGGATAACATAGTCCGACTGCCGCAAAATATCATGAAGAGTTCTTTTTTCATTCACCTTGACCCATTTACCAGACCGCTTGCCTGAATAATTGTAAATTAAACACCATAGAAAGGCTTCTTATGAGAATAAACACAAGAACAAAGTAAATGCGGTATCAGAATAGCAGCAGGGTGATGAGATCAGAATGTAACATGCAAGAATACAACATTGTCTAGAAATTTACTTCAGTGATGAAATCACAGACAAGTACTTATATTTTGAGAAAGATAACTCTCATGGAGAAGTGTTTACATGGATAAACAAAGATGAAAGATGGAAAGATTAATAATCAATGCTTAGCAACACATCATAGTCCACCAGCATAACAGTAAAAGTTGTTGTCATGTGACCTTGAGGTCACGGGTTTAAGGCGTGGAATCAGCCTCTTGCAAAAATGCAAGGTAAGGCTGCCTACTTTAGGCCATTGTGGCCCACTCCTTCCCCAGACCCCGCATGCGGCAGAGCTTTGTGCGCCGGGGCTGCCCTTATTTCTGATCTTCCACCATGCACGTACCCTTACGACATTGTTTCTTTTCTTTCATTTTCTTCTAAATTTCTTCTGTATTTTTGGTAAAACCAAAACTTGCTTAAACTGGATAAATATATGCAAAAGTTGGATCCAAGCTGCCTCTAGTCAATCTGGGCAGTGTAGTGCCTAAAGCATCTGTTTTCAGGGCATTAACAAGAAAGCAGAGGACAAAAGAACCATCTTTGGCTAGAAATGGAAGAACAATTCATATTTTCCTTGTCTGGCTACATAGGTATGTGCCTATATATATATATATATATAGAGAGAGAGAGAGAGAGAGAGAGAGACACACACACACACACACACATACATACTTACATATTTAAGTCCAAACACCTCTCTGAAGAAGCTAAAAAGGGAGCCCCGGCGCACAAAGCTCTGCCGTATGCGGGGTCCAGGGAAGGGGCGGACCACAATAGTCTATAGTACGCAGCCTTGCCTTGCATTTTTGCAAGAGGCTGTTTCCACGCCTTGAACCTGTGACCTCAAGGTCACACGACAACAACTTTACCATTGCTCCAAGGCGCCCCTTCAACCTCTTTGAAGAAGCTATGGGTCATTAAACCCTTACCAAGTGTGGATCCATCATAAACGAAGAATTTCATAGGGGAACCATTATGAACAAGAAGGGACCTAAGACTGTAAAAGGGCGTTGGAAGTGCCTCTTTTCAAATTGTTTCAAGCTGAAACAAAAGTATTGAAGTTCATTACTGGTCTTTTTTGTTTTTTTTCCTTTGAAGCACTACTGTTAAGCATTTTTAGAGAATTCTAATAAGATCTCAGAGTGACGTATAAGTTCTATCAACAATATGTCAATGATGTCTTCAGTTTCAGATTTGACTTTCTGATTCTGTTCAGGAGATAGGTCTAAGAAAAGGGTTCATATTTTATGGCTGACATCATTGTATCCCAGAGTTGGCAACAAATGCAAGAAGAAATGCAGGAAATGGAAGGACGACACAGGTGCTACGACAAAAAAAATGCAGGACGAGACTGCACTAGGAGGCAAGACAGAGGCAAAGAGCAAAAGGCATCATGGGAAATGGACATGATGTCATAGAACTTAATAAATGTTAGTTGGAACCACTGAAACAGGAACATAACTATAGGACAGGAGGAAGGGCTAGAGTATGTCGTGGTGCAATTAAATTAAATAAGATTTCATAGTTAGTAACGTTAAAAGGTATGGATTTATAGTATTGATGCATTACTTCTAAGCACTCAACTTAGTGTTGAATGTTTACTGGAACTAGCCTACAGTTTTGTTGTACGTTTTTTAAGAAAACTGCATATAAGAACCTTTTGAAACTCAAAAGGAGCTCTCGCAGTTCCATTTTAACCAAGGAAAATTTGGTCAATGAAGGCTCCACCAAGATCATTAAAATTTCTATGGAAAATAGCTTGGAACAGACTTTTAATGCATGATCAACTTCTGAAGCGAGGTTGGTATTTGCCCAGTCAATGCATCTGCTGTTTTCAAGATACGGAAAATTTGTCACATCTGCTTGTGCATTGCACACTGGCTACTTTCTTGTGGCAGCAACTGTTTCAGTTGTTTAACGTCAGTTGTGTTAACCACAAAGGGTCCTTCAGAGCTGGCTGAATGTAACGATGAATTCAAAGGGGAAAGTTATGTGGGATTTAGCATTGCCAGCAGTTTTGTGGCCTTTGTGGAAGGAAAGAGATGCACAAACTTTCTATGGGAATCGAACACCAAAAACAATAGTATCGGACAGGACTTTAAAAATTATCTGCTGGTAGATTTCATGCATTGATGAATTCAAAGGTGTTTTGGCCACTGAGATTCGAAGGGGATGGAAAATTTACATCACTACTGGATCGTGTGAATCACACATTGCTCAAATGTGGAAGCCTCCAACTCCAGGACAGATTAAATTGAATGTAGAAGGATCATCACTGGGGAAAAAATGTTGAGTTTTTGGGTGCCATTGGAAACTCTGAGTCCAACAGTGCAGAAATTCAAGCCTTACTGCAGGGGATCAAACTGTAGATGGCTGGAAGACACAATCAGCTGGTCATTCAAGGAGAATTGCAAAATGTTTGTGCATGGTCTTCTTAAAAACGGGTGAGCCATGGAGATTTTCTCAATGAGTTCAAGAGAATTTGGAAGATGGTGAGGGACTATCATTTGTGGTCTCTCATGTGAAGCATTCAGCTAATGCAGATGTTGATCTTCTCACAAAGGAAGGTGTTTTTAAACAAGTTGGAGATCTAGGAGTTCAGGGTTGCTTAGATTGGACCAATGTTTTTTACGATTTTGTTTTACTCTCAGTTGTAGTTGACTATCTCAGTCACTCAGCTAATGCAGATGCTGATCTTCTCACAAAGGTGCTTTCAAACAAAACTTGGAGATCTTGGAGTTCAGGGTTGTCTAGATTGGGTTGATATTTTTTCTACCTTTGTTTCACTATCAGTTGTAGTTGACTATCTCAGTAGCTGTAAGTTCCCTTAAACTCCATAAATTTAGAAGGAAAAAAAAGGGAGCAATGGAAATTTTATATAAAGCAAAAGCATGCTGAGAACTGGCCTCCATTAAATTTAGAAACTGAGCAAAATTTAGCTTCTGAACCAAGCTTCTCAACACACAAAAACATGTGTGACATGTATAGATAGAGACAGAGAGACAGCAAGCTAAGATGTGGGGGCTAATCACTGCCAAGTCCTGTAGGAACATTTGTTGGATGAGCAACCTGAACTCAGAAATGCTTTCCCTTTGCTCTTTTGTATGTAAATGGAAGAGCTTTATTTAGCAGGTAAAATGACTTTACAACAATAAACAAGAGAGAATACTATGGTTTCCTTATCAAAACGTGTGGATAATAGAAAGAGCCGACAACAATGACAAAAAGCAATCATGCATGCATTTGAATACCATGGATAGAAACATAGATATTTCTCCTCTGTGCAAAATACCTCTCCACCAGCCACCTCTTGGGCATTAATTTTCCTATAGTTCCATAAAAAAATTAATTTTTTACAGACTTGTTTTGAGAGACAATGATATCACAACCCCTAAAGGGCAGCCCTGGTGCATGAAGCTCCCGCCTATGCAGGGTCCAAGGAAGGGCGGGACCACAAGGGCCTACTATATAATAAAAAAAACAAAAATCCACAGATGTACAATATTTGTCGCGATGTGCGTCAATGAAAGATCACATTGTCATAGCACAGATATTCAACTGCAGAGATTACCTTTATGCATGGATTTACATGTAAAGGAATAAAGTTCCTCGATTCTCTTGGCAGATTTTCCTTGAATAAGAAAACAGGTGCATAAAGCTTCTACCCGTTTGCAGGAGTCCAATAATTACATGTGTAGTCCATTGTAAGGATTAACTCAGTGTTAAGAACTCCTCAATCAACCAATGATTCATCCAAGTTAAAGTGGCTCAACTGAGCCAATAGAAGACTTCCTCAACTTGCCAAATTTATGAAAGAACACAATGTTGGTCCTGCCTGAGTGGACTCAGCTTTCTCTTGGGTGAATTCCATCCACAACAATTTCAGAAGAAGTTTCACTATGAACCAGTAATCAACTAGAAGCGCCAAACCTTATTCATGTAACATATTTTTCATCTTCTTAAACAATATTTATTCAGTTCCTCCAATAACACAATTACAGTAGGACCTAAGTGAAAAAAGAAGACATAAGTTATGTATTAAGTCAGATATGCAATCAATATAATTTACATCTTTTCTAATACCAGTATCAACTCAAAACTATGACCCACACATTCATCCAAGTTTGGAAAAATGGGGAACATAATAAGTAGTCCACTAGGGAGCTTGGCACAATGGTTGAGTTGTCGTCGTGTGACTTGGAGGTCACGAGTTCAAGGCGTGGAAACAGCTTCTTGCAAAATGCAAGCTAAGGCTACGTACTATAGGCCCTTTGTGGTCCGCCCCTTCCCTGGACCTCGCATATGCAAGAGCTTCGTGCACTAGGCTGCCCCTTTTTTCCTTCTTCTTTTTTTTTAATAAGTAGTCCACTAGAATCAACAAGTAAGAATTACTCTAACATAATCTGCAACAACACAAGGAAAAAAAGGGGGGGAGGACATATGTCGACATTGTAGCCATTTCACAGGTTATCTTATAATTTTGCACCCTATTCCAAATGGGAGGAGTTTGATAACAATGAATATATTCCAAGCTAGCTAAAAGATTTGAATACAAAAGCTGCTACGAACTATTACCACCATTTGGAAAAGAAGTCAACCTTCCAGGTGTTTTCTTGCTAAGGTGCAGATAATATATATCAATGCTTAAACTCATCTGATCTCTCCACTAAGCATTAGTCAAAGGAGCTTCCAACTTTTAGTCTCAAATTTGTCATCTTGGATGATACATTTCTACATATTTAAGTTGCCAACTAACTTCCCCTTCCCAGTCTCTTTCCCTAAGGATTTTAATTTCATTACTGGCCCCTAAACATTCCATCACCAGCCTCATTCAAAAATCTTGAAAGGCGAATGGTCTGGTGACAAATGGAAAAGGCAAGGGCCCCACCAATTTGAAACAAGCACTGTTAGATTAATACAAGATTGCCTCAGTTAAGAAACTTCTGAAACAATCTTAGAAAAAGGTCCTTTTTTGCATTCTATAGACATCACTAAACAAATGTGACACAAACTAATGAGACATGGATTCTTTTTTAAATAAAGTCTGGCCCTCAGAAAGCTAATCTATGTATTCAAATTGAATTTCTATGTATCTTTCATGCTCAATGTGATTCCAATACAGTTACCTTTTTCCTACATTATCAATGGCCTAGACCACTCAAAAGTCAAAACAACAATACCCTCATGTATCATCCCAAGCACCTCTGCATCTGGACCCTTCAATGCACCCACATTACATCTCCTCCATCGGCATCACCAGCTGCCAAAATAATTGTTTCCATTCCCAACAGTTTCTTCTGTCTCACCTATAGCCCTCTCCTTCAGCCCCCATCCTTTCATCTGTCTCTTGGAGTGAATTGGCAGTAGATGATTTCTCTTTCTCACCATCGCATCAACCATGCCACAGTTCTTCTTCTCCCGCTAAGAGAATGCCAGAGAAAGTTCACTTGAAAATCGCGAAAAGAACCATTAAGCATAGAAATGTGAGCACAAAGAAGAGTGCTCATTTTGTTGAACCTGAAAGGCAGTTTACAGAAACTAAAGAAACAGAAGAATGGCAAGACAAAAAGAGGATATATAATTGCCCTTCAACTTAAGAAACACATGCCCATTCTACTGAACTAAAGACTAAATGGTCTTCACTATTCTTGAAAGAGCATCATAAGTAGCTTATCAGAGAAAATCACACTGTCCAATTTATGCAATGCTCTCTTTGAAACACCAAGTATTCCATGAAATGCTCTTTATTGGACGGTAGATGCACATAATGTATGAAGGTTCGCCCCAAGTTAAAATCTCACTAGTGCTCCAACCACCAAATATTTATGCATCTGACTAGTGACACACCCAAAGACATAAGTATGGTCAATTGTGAGGAGTCTAACAGATGTAACAGGTACCTTCTAGTGAACAGCTATTATCAGTCCCGACATGCTGATACACCTGAAATAATGTGTAGCATAGCTTGTCCAGCCAAAACTCACAGAGAAAATTCACAACATATTGGTTCCCAGCTGTGCGTCTTCATAGATGGAATCTCATTTCTTGGAACAACAAGAAGTAATTATAGCTAGGTTCAGCATAAAAGTTGGAAACCAAGAAAAGCTACCGGTTAACGCACTCCCAGCTTTAGTATCTATGTTAGTAGGGTCACCAATCTAACATTCTCTTATATGACAATCAAGATGTTTCACAAGACCCACAATCTGGCACTCCACTCCACAACAGCAGCACTGACACTTTTAGCAATTGCTATCATGACTACATCAGTATCACTTGGACATGCTTTTGCTATTGTTATCAGGCAGACTTGGTTCATTTTAAACTCGACAAACAATATCCTAGAAATCCCTTTCACCAGATGAGACAACTATTGAATATCCCACATGATAGTTAGAGAAAAAGAAGGTACACTAATACAGTAATGTCTATACACACAAAATTACATTCAACTAGTTCCTCCTTTTAGGGGAGTTATTATTTTACTTAACCACTTTATAATGTTTCCTTGTGGAAATTGATCCATCACATTGCTAGTAGACCAATATATACTTCTATGAAATTTACTTAATGGTGTTGTTGAAGTTCTAATTATCAATGGCCAACATATATTGATTTACTCTCCCACAGATGTATACAGAAGCAGAAAGAAAATTATTTATTGTGTTTTTCTCTTTGTACCATTCCTAATGCCACATCATCAAGCAACGGGCTACCTTTAGCAACATTCTCAACTGGGGTGACACCAATGAAAAGTCATTAATTTAATTTCAGTGGATGTTACTTCTGACACACCTTCCACACAGCTTCTTTTCTACTCCATTTTGCTTTGGCATGCATACTAGTCATTTCACCTATTCATTCCTGAACATACTATTATGGAACTAAAATATCATATGGAATTACTAAAGATGATAAAGTCCTATTGTTCTGAGGACATTTTTGTGTGTAAACCATGTCAAGAGAAATGAGACCTTCACTTCTGCTTTTTTAATTTCTGAAATCTTTAAAACATAGTTTTACAACCACTCAATTAACACACAGTTATTTTATTGGCAATAAGTTCCTGCAGCAATACTAACAAACAGTTGAATATGAAAACAACAAAGAACGCAAATGTTAACTAACATAAGTAGAAAAAGGAAAAGATAACTGGCAGCATAGCACCTGAACGGAAGGCATCATTTGAGCTGTGGTTTGCATCCTTCTCTTCATCACAGATGCCTTCTGCAAGAGACCCAGCAGTTCCCTCCACGAAATACTGTAGAACTTCCCATTTTGATAAAAGATTTCCTGAATCAGCCTGATGAACATCGTTATTAGAAATTAGGAAAATTGAAATGAACAAAAACTCTCTTTAATGCCACATCAGGAAAATTGGAAATTATTGAACCTAATCAGGAACCTCAACAAATTAACAGCCAGCTAATGTGATTCAATTCTCTTGGCTTCGCTAGGCCAATTCATCTACCAAAACTTGGCTGACTGAATTCATGAAACATGGCATATACATAAACTGCAAGATTGTCAGAACTAACTCATAATCATAAGTATGAGGAGGCACCAGACATGCCAGTCAGTGCACAAGGACATGCAATTACATAAAAATATTAATATATACTTATACTAACTCATAAGTATGAGGAGGCACCAAACATGCCAATCGGTGCACAAGGACATGCAATCATCATCATCATCATCAAGACCTTATCCCGTTTAGGGTTCAGTCATACGAATCTTGTTCCTCCATTCACTTTTATTAAGTGTCATGGCTTCATTTAGTCCAAAAGTTTTTAAATCTTTTCTCACCACTTCTATCCACATTCTTTTGTTCCTTCCTCTTGCCCTTTTAGAGTATACAAATATAGCAGATAAAGAATACAGATATAGCAGATAAAATATAACAGACAGGTACAGTTTCCATAACTAGGAAAAGAGAAACTAAAAGGAAACAATCTACAAGGGTGGAAGGAATTTGACGAAGGTATTCTGACAGAAACAAGTATTATGAATCAACACCAGTAAGTCAGAGGCAAACAAAATCATCAGAACAAAAAATGATGTCATTGGATTCATCATCATTCTGTAGAATATCTTTTCTGAAGAATTAGTCAACTAGACCAGCTCGTAGAGTCCGGTCAGGCACCTAGTGGATAGCTAGCAAATTTTAACTACTATGTTAACTGATGAGCCATGTCACTGCCAAGTTCCATATGAAACACTATCCTAGAGTATATTCTTGAGCATATCAAAACTTTATGAAGCTTATCCTTATCCACAAAATCTAAGCCCTGCATGAGAAGTTTCTTATCAAAGACAGAAAAAAATTCCTATATGAAGGAAGCTGACATACACACCTGATAGTATAGCTCAACAGCTTCACGGGTGTAAGAGCGCTCTTTATCCCATGGTAATGGTGGGCAGCCTTCTGAATACATGTTTGATAGTTAAGGGGATTCAAAAGTGAATGTTGTGCTACCAGATATAATACTCGACATATATGGGAGGACTAACACAAGTAAAGGTAAGAGTATATAAGAATGGATATCATGTCAAGATGAGTTGAGAACATGTCAGTCTCACTAAAGTCCTCAATAAAGTCACTGGACATAACCTCTGCATACAGAAGAAGAACTGGCCAGTGAAGAATATTGTTTTTATCTAATATTGGTCTATGTACTCCAGTAAGTTCCTGATACATTGCCTTTCCGAGCTTGAAGCCTCTACCCTCAATAGCAGAGGCAAGATCCTGCACAATTTCATAAGTGAAAGAACATAAGTCTTGAAGATTCTGAAGAAAGTTTAGCTCCTACCAGATATCTAACCTTAGCTGCAGCCACAGCCTTTGAAACTTCAGCTTCACGGTGTTCAATTTCTGATTTTTGCAATGCAATTTGCTTTTCCAACTTCTTCAGTTCTTCATTGGATGGGAACTGCTCAAGTCCACTTTGGCAGAATGATAATGCCTCAGCCACCAAATTTAAAGAGAATGCTGCTTTGGCAGCTCGATAAAATGCCTAAACACATGAAGATTCCTTTGTTATTTTATACCATTAACTCAATGGAAACAACAAAGTTAGACAAGAAAACAACTTCTCAACCCAAAAGTAGTTCATTTTCCAGACACTACATTTAACTTCAAACAAGATCTGATTGGAGATATGAATCATTAATCTCGAACTACAGTAAGTATACATACAACCTTCACATTGGTAGAACACAGATTAATTGCCTCCTCAGCATCTGACAAGGCTCGTCTATAATTCCCAAGCAGCAGATTGACCTGTGCTCGGTTTGAGAAAAGCACTGAAGTTTCAGAGCCGCTTAATGCCTTCTGATTTATTGCCCTTGTATAGCAATCAATAGCAGAATTATAATGTGTTTTACCCATCTTGACATATTGGTTACCTTGCTCCTGCATAAACCAAAGTCTAAAAGTGAAAATGAAGATATACGATAATCATGACCACAAATGGGATTACTATAACATTGAAATATACAAAAGAAAATAATCATCATCAAGACCTTATCCCAATTAGGGGAAATAGACAAAAAAAATATAAGGAATTAAAAATACAAATTCTTATTTTCTTCACCATAATATAATCACGTTTATGATGCAGTTGGTACTTGTTACTGAAGCCTCTTTTAGTCATCATGTCAAGTCTCTATGCATGTTACCAAACAAAGTGAGTCGGATTGCTACTCTCTCGCTATGACTTCTTAATCACTTGGAAATCAAGTTGAAGCTCAAAGAAATCAAGTTGAAGCTCAAAGTTTACTGCAAATTGTGATCAACCTGTGACCTCCAAGTAAAATATTACAGCCTACGTACAAGTCTTTTCATCTACGCATGCCGCTGTAACAATTAGCAAAAAACCCAACTTTTCACATTCAGTAGTGTCATCAGAACATTTACTATTTGCACTCCTTACAAACTAACATACACCTATCAGCACTAGTCAAATTCATCAATTGCCAGTGTGGGGGGATTAACTACTCCTAGTTGAACTTGAGATGATTAACGGGATATCAGACAGCACAATGTGAAAACACAGTCTCTGAAACAAATAAAAACAAGACAGGAAAAATCAGCTTTAAATTGGAACTTGATGGTTGAAAAAGTACAAGGAATAGTCCGAGACCTTAAGCTCGATAGCTGCAGACTCTTTGAGAGCGGTAATTCCTTCAAGGTCTGCTATTTCACTTTCAGTTTGTGGTTCGGAACCTGGTTCCATCAGTAGAGCCATGGCGAATCGCCCCGTACTATGAAGCCCGAAAAACTTGTATCGCTTCGGGAATAATCTCTATAGCCGCGGAATATTTAACAGACTGCGAATGCCCAACGAGCATTTGGGTTTGCCAGACACGAATGGTGCACGTGTGAGATTAGAAATATATATTTAACAGTTATTTTTCATTTTTAATGTCCATTTTGTTTTACCCGACCCACTATTTGGCTATGCCCTTTCACCTAAAACTGCCCTCTCATTTACAGATGTAAATGGTATACCTGAAACTGCAACCAAGAGGAATAGAACAAAAAAAAAGAAAGTATGATTATTCAATTGGAACCATTGATATCATTTTCAATTTAAAGAACTAAATCTTATTAGTACTATATCAATTTTTATATTTAGGTACTTAGTACAAAATCAAGAACCAAAAAATATTAATTACTATACAAAAATACCCTTATAATGTTATTTCAAACTTTAATATTATATTTTATTATAATATTTTAAATATAACCAATTTTATTATTAATTAGTTATCTTTTTATATTTAATTTATTTTAATTTTAAGTTAGTATTTAAAATATAGAGATTATTTATGGATAACTCATTGTGGTTCATCTGTAAATATGAACTTGTAAATAGGCACAGTGACTATTATAGTAGGAGAAGCAAAGTTTAAAACCATGCTATTCTCCTCAAAAGTGCTAAAAACCTCTCAAATCTTTTCTTCATTAGAAAACAAAATGGAAAACTCTTCCCCCTCCCCTGTCTCTCTCGCATGTAGGTAAATCTCTTCTCCCACCTAACTCTAATTCTCTACTTGAAAAGAACGTAATTGACATTTTTTACAAGAATGTTGACATTTGGAGCAAACAAGTTAATTTTTTAAATATTTTTTATAAGTTGACTATCACTGTGTGTTCTCAAGCGTAGAAGTTTGCATATTTTGAACTCATATCAAAGTTAGCTTTATACTATAGGTACCACTATGATATGCATTTTTAACTTTATGTCATTTCTTACGTTGTATTCTTCGTTGCCTATATAATAGTTAAACAACAAATACATGATTATCTATTATATAAATAGTTGAATAAACAAAAAAATGTGTAGCCTAACTTTCTATATCTTAATGGTTTGTCTTTTGTATTTTTCTCCTTTGTGTATTAAAACTAGAAATATGCAAGAACTAGATCTGAATTGGTGGTATGAGAATGGTTTTTATACTATGAACCAAACTCTAGAAGGTATGGTACCAAAAAAATGCAAAATCTTAACAGTACAATTTTGGTTTTTTGTGGAACTCAGGCATAATTAGACCATTTAAAAATAAAAATAATTTATATATATTTATATATATATATATATATATATATATATATATAGAGAGAGAGAGAGAGAGAGAGAGAGAGAGACACACACACACACACACACACACACATATACATGTGTTGGGGGTTTCACAAAACTATTAAAAAATCACCCGTACCAAGTAGCCCCGATGCACCAAGCTCCTGCCTATGCAGGGTGTGGGGAAGGGGTAAACCACCAGGGTCTATAGTATACATCCTTACCTTGCATTTTTGTAAGAGGTTGTTTCTAAGCCTTGAACCTGTAACCTTAAGGTCACATGACAATAACTTTACTGTTGTGCCAAGGCTCAGAAGAAAAAAAATAAAAAATCACTTGTGCCAAGCCCACTCATTTTATTTGCAGGTCAGGTTGGCCTACTTAGAGGCATGCAAGTTTTACCAATTACAGCCATGGTAGCTATATAGTTGAGATTTGGAAAAATTTACACCACCACAAAGTATATTTGTGAAAAGATAAAGAAGTTGAGTATTTCTTTATTGATGAAAACCTTCATCATACCAAAATCATCCATGTCAAATCATCAAGAATAATGGACCAAATGCGAAAGCGTACCTATATCCATGAGAACGGATGTGATTCACGAGTCTTGTAGTTCTTGATCTTCCAAATTGATGGGTATGAATTTTCTAGAGAAAAGGTTCTCCCTTTTCTGATGATGGGATGTCAGAAAAGAATCATACGTACAATTTGGGAACCATAACCTTTTATAACTGCATACACTTTCCTTATTTCTAATTTCAACCCATCATGAATTAGAAATCAGAAATTGGGTTTCTACACACAATAAAGCCCATACTTTGTGAGATGACTTAGGCCCATTTAACTTTAAACCTTATCAGATCACTTTTAATTTAGGCCAAACATATATGATAGCATATAATATACAATTATATATATATATATATATATATACACACACACACATCCAAAATCTAACAATCTCCCACTTAGATTACATATATATACATATCACTTTATAATTGTATATCACAATACAACCTTATGAGCTCAAAATCTTTGCTATCATGATAAAAAAAGAAAACATCTCCGAACAATCTCATCCATTAATTATGTTAATATAGGATCAAGGCGATTTTCGTTACATGTATCGTAACTAAATCCATCCATGGTCACATATATCAACATAACCAAACAACATAGATCAAGTGTGGATGTGTAGCATGAAAATTACATGCAATGTGATCTAAAAATGCCTATTTTCAACTGGTCCAACTTTATTCTTTATGAGATCATATTAAAACTAAATCAGAGTGAAATATTAAACTGAATACTTTATTTCTGCAAAAAATATCCATAAACACAAGATGTGTTTGAAACAGAAAAGCATATAAATACAAAATCCCACTAATCCAATATATCCTCAAATGTTACAATACCCATATGAGCAGTATGCTCATGAAAGACCTTAGATGGTAGCCCTTTCATAAGCGGGTTCGCAACCATGGAGTTTGTGCCAATATGTTCTATAGACACTTGACCACTCTGAGCTCTTTCCTTAACAACTAGGAACTTGATGTCTATATGCTTTGACTTCGTCGAGCTGCTGTTGTTGTCTGAATATAAGACTGCTGACTTATTGTCACAAAATAACTTAAGTGGTCTTTCAATTCTATCCACAATTCACAACCCTGTGACAAAATTCCTTAACCATATTCTATGATTGGATGCCTCATAACATGCTATAAACTCAGCTGTCATGATGGAAGAAGCAATGAGTGCCTACTTAGCACTCTTCAAGGAGATAGCTCCTCCAGTAAGTGGATAAATATAACCTAAAGTGGATCTTCGAATGTCTTGGCATCTAGCAAAGTCGGAGTCGGAATACCCAATGATCTCTAACTTATCCAACCTCCTGTATATGAGCATGTAATGTTTTGTTTTTTGAAGATACCGCATGACCCATTTGTCTGCTTTCCAATGATCCATTCTCAGATTGCTCAAATATCTGCATAACATCCTAACAATGTATGCAATATCCAGATGCATACAAACTTGAGCATACATTAGACTTCCCACTACTGAAGGACAGGGAATCTTTTGCATTTCCTTAGTTTCAAAATCATTCTTGAGGCATTGATTAAGACTGAACTTGTCTCCCTTAGCAATAAGGGTGTCTCCCAGTTTGCAATCTTACATGCTAAATCTCTTAAGTACCTTCTCAATATAGCTCTTTTATGACAATCCAAGAATACCCCGAGAGTGATCTCGATGTATTTGAATCCCAATACAAAAGATGCATCCCTAAAATCTTTCATCTCAAATTTCTTTGATAGAAATCTCTTGGTTTCGTGCAACAAGCCTATATCGTTGCTAACAAGCAATATGTCATCAACACATAATACCATAAAAATGTGTTTACTCTCACTTAACTTGTGATATATACAATCATCAACTACATTCATCTCAAAACCGAACAAGATAATAACTTGATGGAATTTGTAACACCATTGACGGGAAGCTTGCTTAAGCCCATAGATGTTTCTTTAATTTGCAAATCATATTCTTTGCATTTCCCGTTTGTTTTCTGGCTGCACCATATAAGTCGTCTCATCAATGTTACCATTGAGAAACATAGTCTTTACATCCATCTGATGCAACTCAAGGTCAAAATGTGCCACTAATGCTATTATTGTCCCGAAAGAGTCTTTTGATGAAACCGAAGAGAAAGTCTCATTATAATCAATGCCTTCTTTTTTAGTGAAGCCTTTTGCAACAAAACGCGCCTTATATCTCTCTGCATCACCCTTCGAATCCCTCTTGGTTTTAAATATCCATTTGCAACCAATGGGCTTCGCACGTTTAGGCAATGGGACGAGTTCCCAAACGTCATTGTCTTTCATAGACTTAATCTCTTCATTCATTGCATCAATCCACTTCGGATCATCTTCCACCAATCCAATGTCATCTTCATGTTCTTAGAGAAATATGATATAATCATTAAAAAACGCACTTCTCCTCTCTCTAGTGGATCTCCTTAATGGCATCTGTTTTTGAGGTTGTTGAGTTTATTCTTCAACAATAACCTGCTGACCTTGATTAGGGAGATTTTCAACATTGTCTTCTGGTTCTAGTATTGCTTAATGAACAACATCAGGAATAGAAGCCTTATCATGATCAATAACAATCGTAGGAAGAAAAACAGATTTCTCTTCAAAGACAAAGTCTTTAACCTTATCTCTTCCCCTAAACTCAATATCCTCAAAGGACAAGGTATTTCCTGTCTCAAAGAAGGACTCGGTTGTGGGATCATAAAATTTGTACCCCCAAGATCGGTCAAAGTACCCAACAAAATGGCTGCCAACCGTTCTTGAGTCCAGTTTCTTTTCACTTGGCCTATAAGGCCTTGCCTCAATTGGACAACCCCAAATGTGTAAATGCTTTATACTGGGCTTCTTGCCCATCCATAATTCATAAGGAGTTTTAGCCGCTACCTTAATTAGAACTCTGTTAAGGATAGCTGCAATTTTTAGTGCCTCTCCCCAGAGTGAATCTAGTAAGATAGTATGACTAATCATACTCCTCACTATGTCCTTTAATATTATGTTTCGTCTCTCAACAACACCATTCATGCTAGGACTTCCCAGCATGGTGTACTGTGGGACGATATCGCACTCCTCTAGGAATTTGGCAAATGGCCCCGGATGTTGTTCACCTGATATGTTATATTTGCCATAGTACTCACCACCATAGTCAAATTGGACAGCCTTAATGCTTTTGCCAAGTTGGTTCTTAACTTCAATCTTAAATGCCTTAAACACATCCAATGATTGAGACTTCTCATGAAAGAGATAAAGGTAGCCATAACATCAAAAATCGTCTATGAAAGTAATAAAATATTATTGACAATTCCATAAAGCCGTAGGGAATGACCCACAAATATCCGTATGTATTAGTTCTAAGACGTTTGAAGATCTGTTGACACTTAATCTCCTTATGTTTGTCGCTTCCCCTTAATGTACTCAACATAGACTTGAAAGTCTGACAAATCAAGGGGATCAAGAATTCTATCTAATACAAGTCTTTCAATTCTTTGTTTATACATGTGCCCTAAGCACTTGTGCTAAAGTGAAGTAGAATTCTCATTGGTTAATTTGCTTTTTATACCACGTGAACTCACGTGCAAGGTTTCATTAAAAGAGGCAATAGTATCAAACAAATAAAGGTTATCATAAAAAGACAAAGAACCAATACCAACAATATTTGAATTCAGGAAAAGACTAAACTGATTATTTCCAAATGAACAAGAATAACCAAATTTGTGCAAAATAGAAATAGAAAACAAATTTCGTCTAAAAAGTACAACATATGTCTCTTTCAAATCCAAATAATATCCAATCTTTAATAATAACCTACAGGTCCCTATCGCCTCAGCATCATTTTGGCTTTCAGCAACTCAGGCAACTCTGCATGGACACACTTATGTGAGTAGTGGCACTAGAATCTAATCCATCAAGTGTGTCTTGGTACTGAAGCTAAATTAACCTTAGAACAAACCAAAGTGAGAAGCATACCTTTCTTTGTATGCCAAGCATGATATTTGGTATAGTCCCTTTTCATATGTCCAGAATTCTGACAAAAGTAATAGCCAAATTCCTCATTTTGTTTCTTTTGCTATTTCTTTTAAGGTGGACCACTTGCAGCTTCTTTATCCTTCTTCCTTTTCTTGTTCTTGTCCTTAGAGGTACTTGCCAAGTGAGCACTTTTAGTCTTTTCTAACTTCAGCCTTTCCTCTTCTTGCACACAATGAGAAATGAGCTCATTAAGAGAACATTTGTCCTTTTGGTAGTTATAACTAACCTTAAATTGACTAAATTGTGCAGGAAGAGAAATCAAAACTAAATGCACGAGCAAATCCTCAGACAGCTCTAGCTTTAGTGCTATTAGTTTTGACGCAAGATGAGACATCTCCATGATGTACTCCCTTATATTTTCTTTTCCTTTATACTTTAACGAAATCAAGTTCGACAGAATCGTACTTGTTTCAGCCTTATCATTTTTAGCAAAATGATTTTCAATTTCCCTAAGGAACTCCTTGGCAATAGTTACCTTTTCAAACACAGCACCCCTGAATGTTTTTGGAATTCCATGCTTCATGATCATAAGCCTCATGCGATTTGAACGATCCCACTTCTCAAAGTCCCGGTTTTCCTCATTGGAACTTTTGTTCGTAAGAGCAGTGGGTTATTCATTCCTTAGCGCAAGGTCTAGATCCATGCAGCCAAGAACAATCATGATGTTCTCTTTCCATTCCTTAAAGTTGGTCTCATTCAACATGGGAATTGAATGGATGTTGGCAGATATAACAGAAGCAGATGCATTAACTGAAAATAGAACAAAACAACTATTTTATACAAGTTCTATATCATACTTAAATAAATTCAAATAATGGTAGGGCTCATCACAAGATACCTAACACAACATTAACATTTAGTCTTTGGATAGAAGTATTAACTTGTAAGTGGTACTCTTAGTGTAGTAATCAAATATTGACAATAAATCCCATCAAATAATAAGCCTTTCTTTTGACCAACTTATTGTTCATATAGAGTACCTAATAATTGTCACATATTTATTATCATAGGTATGCATGTAATTTGGCCAAATATTGACCTTTCTTTGGGCTTGTCAATATCCACATGAATTACATACCCACAACCACCTTGATGTTCTAAAATAAATTGATTGACACAAGAGAGGCTACTTTGGTAGCATGTTGTTTCAATCAATTTATTTTAAAACATTAGACATCCATAAAAAAAATAAAAACTTGTACCAAAATTTGAATTTGAATTTTCTTTTCTTTTTTTATTATTATCAATTGTTCTAGTTCTAGGGCTTGATCGGCCCGATCTAAGTAATTAGGTACCATTTTATGAATTTAATCTAACTAGGTGTGATCATCTTAAGGTTTTAGTGTCAAATCATGTCCGTGTCATCAAGACGATTCCAACGGATGTTTCGGATCAAAAATCGAGTTTATATAACTCTCAGAATCTCAATTTTTCTGTTTTACATCACTGTTCAATGGTCTAGATCAAAATCCAGGCCGGAACAATGATTTCTGACCATTGTCATCGGGACGCACGCGCAGGACGCGTGATCTGGATGCGCCCTGGATTCGAAGATGCTCGGTGTCCCGCATGGTCTATGACAGTGCAGCAACACTCTTCCGCAGGCATGCGGGAGACGAAGCATTTGTGCTCATCGTTGCATTTGTGCATTCTGTGCAGGGCGTCCTAGGCACATCGTCCATCAGAGATGATGATCTCGAGCCATTCATCTTGTTTTGATCAAATTGGGGTCCCAAATGACTTGATTTTTATTCTGTTTTCACTGTTTCTAAGGTTTTGGGGGTCCCTGAATCCATTTAACGGTTCAGATCATTCATCTGAAGTGTCTTTATGATGGATTTTCTACTGTATCATGGTTTTCCTAAATTGAAGCCCAAATCTCTTGAAAATCTCCTATCTAACAGGAGAGAGAGAGAGAGAGAGAGAGAGAGAGAGAGAGAGAGAGAGAGAGAGAGAGAGACTTCAAGAATCATTCTCAAACAATCACATCACAAAAATAACAATAATAATAATTAAGAAACTTGCTTCTCAATGATTCAACATGAAGACGCTTTGATACCAATAGTTGAGTATTTCTTTATTGATGAAAACCTTTGTCATACCAAGATCATTCATGTCAAATCATCAAGAACAATAGACTAGATGCGGAAACGTACCTATATCTATGAGAACAGATGTGATTCACGAGTCTTGTGGTTCTTGATCTTCCAAATTGATGCGTATGAATTTTCTAGAGAAAGGGTTCTCCCTTTTCTGATGATGAGATGTCAAAAAATAATCATACGTACAATTTGGGGACCATAACCTTTTATAACTGCATACACTTTCCTTATTTCTAATTTCAGCCCATCATGAATTAAAAATAAAAAATTAGGTCTTTGCACACAATAAAGCCCATACTTTGTGAGATAACTTAGGCCCATTTAACTTTAAACCTTATCAAATCACTTTTAATTTAGGCCAAACCTATATAATAGCATATAATATACAATTATATATACACACACACACACACACACATCCAAATTCTAAGAAAAGAAAGTCATAGTCAATGACATATACAATTCAAAAGTAATAGTCAGTATAGCACCCATTATTTTGGCCAAGAATGCCAAAAAAACCTACTGCCAATACCAATCTTTCATCACAACCAACCCTTTGTATATTCTGGGAAACTGGAGGCATTTCTATGAATGCCTTTGCCAACTTCTCAACCTGTAGAAGCTCAATGGCCGCCATGATAAGGTGGTCATCTAAGTCAGGCACCTGTTTAAGTGCATCACCTATAATCTTCTTCCCATGACTTGTAGAAACAACAGCAGCTGCTCTTTCAGAGATTGCAACCACAATATGTTCCTCACTCTCTTTTTGTTTAGCAAGATCAGAGGTTGAGGGCATCGCATGTGGAGGTTTTCCTAGCTGAGGTAAGTCCATATTTGCACCTTCCTAGGATATTATCAAGTATGTGTGCTCGTGTCTGTTATGTTGTTATCAGGGGATCATCTCCCACTGCTTCAGCATGTCTCCCCTCAGCAGGCATATTTTTTAAAATGATATAGAGGCCATCATAAAGCTCAAATGATTCTCCGTTGCATTTGGCTGCCTTGGGGTGCTTCTACATTTGTAATTATTATGCTAATATCATGAAAGTTAAAGAGCTTCTACATTTGTAATTCTTATGCTAATATCATGAAAGTTATAGATCTAAATACAAAGATTTCACCAAATAACCATATATAGCTTACATTGCTCCTCCCAAACAACAACATTGTCAATCTGAATTATATGTTGTTTGTCATCCCAGCCACATCCAATTTGACTAAGTATCTTTTTCAATTCATTAACCTCTTTCATCAACGATTGTGCCAGTTCTTTAATTTTTTCCTATCAAAAGTAGAATCAGTAATGCGACTGAATTCGGGAAGCATATGTGCCCATATTGCTTCCCCAAACCTCATTCATTCTTATTGCCTTAGTTTGCCTCCCCAACAATAAGATTGACAAAACATTGATTCATGGATTCAGGTCATTGTCTCCATCCATGAATGCTGTTTGTCAACTGTGCTCCGTTTTCTGAATAAATGCTTTAAAGTTCTTAATAAAACTATATTTGCAAAAGATGGTTAATACAGCCATACCACATTATCAATATTAATCTTGTCATTTCAATGATTTCAGTGACTTCAATACAGTCATAAAGATTAAAGAGTGTGGAATGTTGCAAGTAGTAAGTACCTAAAAGCAAAGCTTGTATATTAAGACTAGGGCCTTGTGCAGTGGAAAAGAATCTGAAACTGAAATGCTGTTAGTATTACTAAGAAATCTAAACTTGATAGCCAAGCTTGCTTCTAACTGCACACATATGATGTAGATCTTCGTAGTAACCCTCTCAAGCAGAGAAATCACAAAGGAAAAAACCCTTGTTTGACTGTTTATAGGATGAAGACCAAAAAGCACAGCCTCACATTGAAAAAAAGGATGGTAATTGAAGGATAAAGTTAGAGAATTTCTATAAAATATGGTTACAGGCTATCCTAGGTAGAATATATAATGATGCTTGGTCTTAGTTCAATATTTTAGTAAAACCATTGAGGTAGTAACATACTTTGCTAAGATTTCAGCTGGAAGCCGGGAACTAATAATGCGATCTTCAGCTGCAGTGTACTAGTGGGATGATTGGCTAAAGCCATTAGAATAAACAATATGTCAAATAGGCATTTAAGTAGCAAGCTCAGTCTTGGTTGATGGTTAGTCCTCCTTGACATCAAGAGTTTAATCATATTGCAGAAATGCTCAAAACAATAGTGGGGTTTGTGGAGACAGATAGCTAATCTGCCAGTTCTTCTTGTCTCTATACATTGCCTGCTACTTACTGATAGAAGTGCAAATATGCACACATATGGAAACTATACATATGTTACTTATGAAAATATACGTATCTACATAATTATGCACAGAATCATGAGTTTCTTGTCTGTACTCTGGCATTTTTATTCACAAAAACCATGTGGTACCACGAAGGAGGCCGCTGCACAAGATGCCGGGTCTTCAGCCCTTAATGGATGGGCCGGCCAGGCTTCCACGAATGGCTTGAGATCCAGCGTCTCCGGCATGACATTTTCTTTTCTGCGTCCGGCTAGAAGATCTCTTCTTATTCAGTTTAAAATTCATGTACCCAGAAATATTATTTGGACCAACCTGAACCGAACCTTGTAGCAGTTATCTACTTCTATTCCAAGGTTTGGCAGGGCATACTTGCTTTCTCCTTTTGTGAATCAGCAAATTTCTAGTTAATAATAACCTTGAGGCAGTCCAGCAATGTCTCTTACTCCTCTTCCCCATCTTAAGTGAGTGGTTGTTCTCCATGAGAGAGTCCTGCAAGTTGTCTCTTACTCAGGACGTTCCCAGTAGTTTGCTTCAATTCTCTAACGTTCCAAGATCATCACGCCGGAAGTTCATGTAAAAGATTCTGCGAAGGAACAGCCTGAGAGTTCACCTGTTGTTGACAATCCCATAGCTGAAATCTCCTTGATTGGGATTTTGAAGCATAACTAGGATCCCGAAGTATAACTACAAATCTAAACAGGCTACCTTTGGGTACAGAAGAAACTGAAGTCTCTCTCTCTGTCAATAATTATTGACACAAATCAATAGCAAACTACTGATGATATGCAACAATGTCTAGTGCAGTTGGGCAGACAACTTGGCATCTCTACTGGGAACATGCTTGGTTGCAGTTTTGAGTCACCACTTTTCCCATGGGTTGGGGATAGGAGTGTGGAGTGAAATGACAAAGGAAAAATGCTACAAAGATAAAAAGGGCAGCCCTGGTGCACGAAGCTCTCACCTATGCAGGGTTCAGGGAAGGGGCAGACCGTAAAGGTCTATAGTATGCAATCTTACCTTGTATTTTTCTAGAAGGTGGTTTTCATGCCTGAACCCGAACCCGTGAGCTCAAATTCAGGACAACAACTTTACCATTGCCCAAAGCTCCCCTTCAAAAAAAGCTCCAGAAGATATCCTCTAAAAATCAGTTTGCCACTTATCCTCTTATTTCTTTGACAAAAATCCAAGTATTGTAGTTCATGAACGGTTTGGCGATTGCATCCCAAAGTAGTCTTTTATATGTAAGAACCACTTAGTCCAAGGATATGCCCGTAAGAGAAAGCACAAAAGATTAAAGAGCAACCCAGATCGTGGGCGACGTATATCCAAGAATTTTCCCTGCAGAAAATGGTTTAGATCGTGGAATAATCACTTCCAAACCATCATCAACAAGGGCTGGTTTAGGGGAACGAATTGCCGTCGAGAACTGGATAGTTCCAACCGGTGCAATTTTTTTAAAACCTAAAGTATCAAAATTTTCCTTACGGTATCAACAAGATGATCAACATCGATTCGAATTTCAATGAAAACATACAAAGAGGTGATTTTGAAGATCAGCTTTTAAAGCTGATGTCAACACAACAAGCGCCGTATGTTAAATGTCGAGAACTAGACATTCTTCTATGGAAGCGAAGGTTTCGAAGATATCCAAGAGGATTAGGGAGTAAATTGGGAAGGCCTTTGGGAAACTGGAGGGCGACTCGTTTGGCCTTAGCGGATTGGATTCGCAGGATGCATTTATGGACTTCGAAGTTGTAATTTGGAGAAAGGATGGAAATTGAGGAAAAGGATCGTTGATGATTGAACCGGGAATTTGGTTTTTGAAGAAGCGATTTGGTGGGGGCTTACGGTATTGGGAGGGGAGGAGATCTGTAGATGCCATTAGGGTCTGGTGAATTCTTTACTGAGTTCGTTTCGGATTTTTGTCGAGGTTTTTCAATTCCTGTGGAGGAGGAAAAGGAGGAAGACGGAAATCTGGTTATATATAAATATGTTGACAGCGAAAGCTTGTCAACCTCCGCGGGGATAGCTCAGTTGGGAGAGCGTCAGACTGAAGATCTGAAGGTCGCGTGTTCGATCCACGCTCACCGCAAGTTTACTCTTAGTTTTTCATTATCGATACAAAAAGGTCTTATGAAGAAGGATCAAATATTTTTGTTGGTGTGTGATCCATCACTTGCTTGTATTTGATGATGAAATCAAAGTTGTGTGGACATACTTGATACGCTTCCATACAATTAGGTTTATTTCAGCTAGCTAAGCTTAGTCTTAACTACTTTTTTGGCCCTTCTATTCCTTTGATCTAATTTGGTAGCATGAAATTAAAAATCTTTATTTTGATAAACTCTAACTAATCTAGTCAAGCAAAATTGATCACTGTTTTGAGATTGTTCAATCTAACAACTCAAGAGTAACCCCTTACTAAGGCCATGAATAAAGACCAAGAAGAATGATTAATGTCGGTAGCTTTTCCGGAATAGAATGTTCATAGCATCTCATTAGATAGTAGTAGCTTGTAAACAATCTAACGATGAGCCTCTCTCAATATATATGGGGGGGCGGGGGGGAACGGTAATCAGCAATGAGTTGCTAGTGTAAAGTGGAAGTGACATTTGATTTGCCAAGGAAAAGTTTCTAACTGCCATTTTCTCTAACTTTTTCTATTTTTTACTTTTTTTTAGCTAATAAAATGACACCCACTCCTTACACCTGCATGAAACAACTGAAAATAACACACCCCTATATATATAATTGTGAATTGTTTAACTTAGGAAGAAAATAGTTGTAGGAACCTAAGCTAGGGATGTAATTATTAATATTATTCTATTAGGAGAAGTTGTTAAGTAGCAATCCAAGTCTTTGCATTCAAATTATTACTTATTAGTTAGTTTCTTGTAAGTTGATTTAGCTTCTTATTAGATACTAGATTTTTTTGTGCTTAAGATTTTTTCACTAAAAGTTATATAAGGATGTAAGCATTATAAAGAAATTTTAATGAGAAAAGGATTAATTTTGCTCCTTTGTGAGTTAGGAAACCAGGTTATCTTTTAGTTGATAACATGATGGAACCATTATTATCATTGTGCTTGGAAAATTACCAAACCAAAAGTTGCTCATGAAATATTTTACGCAAGAAATACATGATGAAGAGCTTCCTTTCAAATTAATCAGCTTCTTTCTATTTATTCTTTTAATTTATTTTTTCTAGATTTGGGTTTGAAACACAAATTGTCCACTTTACGAAAGATAATGTCCTCAATTTTTTATAATTGAACATGTGAGACCCTCTAGTTAAGTTTTAGTTTCAAATAACAACACAAAGGGGTCATTGTTGAAGACCTAAAAGGAGATTTACTAAGAAACAGCTGAAGACAAAGGCACACACTTATTTAAGGGAGAAGTAAAAAATCAATGAGTGCGATGTGAAACTTTTTCTTAGAACGTGTTTCTATTGAAAATCACCTCCACTTTAACCTATAAGCTAGTTTGTCCTACTATTCCAAGTATGGGTTCCTGTACAATGCACGTGCATTACTTCACTTGGAAAACATACGTAGGCTAAAGTATAAGTGTGACCCATTATTTGACGATCATAACCATTAATCTGATTGGGTGTGTAATGAATGAGAGGCAAGTTAACAAATGTTTGCTGATTATAACCCTTGATATGTGGTGCTTTTGATGATGAATGTAAACATTGCTTTTTGTCCTTTCTAATAGTCATTTGGAAGGTCAGAATCAAGAGGCTAAGATTAATATATTGGTTGTAGTTTTGGTACATGACTCGTCCATGTAATGTGGTTTAGAAGATAGATGATTTATAGAGATGGCAAAACGGATAAAAGTATGTGGATATTCATTTTAGATCCATAGATTTGGACCAAGGAAATTAGATCTATTTAAAAAAGTAAATCAAACTAATATGGTCCATTAATTTTGTGATCCATATGTATTTATCCCTAGATTTCTGCAAATTTCCATTTAGAAATGCATATAGAGATTTTGAAAAAAGGACAAAAATAGATTCCTAATTTAAGATCTAAGTAGTTCGTCATGCTCGGAATGGTTTAAATAGGCTATATACCAAATTTCATTCTCTTTGGATGATATCAGCATATGTTTCTTTGAGTTCAATATCAAAACCATCAATTTTTCAAGGACCCCAAAAAGTGGTTTTAGATCATCCAAATGCATTGATTTCTCATTATTTGCCTAATTTTTGTATGCCAAACATGAGGAATAACATAGATCTTTCAAACCTATGACTTTAGGGGGCTATCAGACACTAATGAGTGCCTACTCTTACCAGGACCCTCTTTTTTTGAAAAGGTCAATAGTCATTCATGGTTATCAGCAGATTATCAGTAAATTCATTATCTCTAGTGGATCACATATGGATTTAAAAATTTTATCCATTATCCCATGAATTTAATGTCTCCAATATGTTTATATTTGAATTTGCGTGGATTGAATTGGATTTGATTCACTAATCCATTTGCTGGGTCTAATGTTTTGGATATTTGGAAAAAGTGGGTTGGACTTATATTTTAGCCTAGTTATGTTTTTCAAGTGAAAATATGTAACAATCCAAAATTTTAAATTTCATTTTAAAGGGTTATAAATTAATTTTAATGAATATAAATGAGAGAATCTTCATATTTGGATTCCACTGAATTGACCTTTTGAAAGACATCAAATTGGACCCCAGTACCTTCATATTTGGATTATACTCGAAAAAACGATTTGAACAACACTAATTTTGTTGAAATCAAAGTTCGGGCAAATAAGTTGTGATTTATCTTGCAAAGGATTTGTAATTTCACATGTGGGCCCCGTTTGTAGAAATTGGTGGCGGACAGTCATGATACGTTGAAAAATCCATTGCAAATGAGACTCATTAGTTTGACTGAAATCATGATGTCTACAACCAACATAACATCATAATTAGGAAAAAATATATTAAAACACTTAAAGGAGGGGCCAGATTTGATACTATCACCCCCTCTCAAACAAAACGAAAAGAAAACAAAGAAATAGACCATAGTTTATTTTCCCAAAAAACTTGATGACAAAATGAGAGGGGAAACCCAACACCAAGGAGGAGAAGGAGAATAGAGAAGGAAGAGGAGGAGAGGAAGGAGGAGGAGAGAGAAGGAGAGAGGGAGAAGGAAAAGGAAAGGAGAGAGGGAGAAGAAAACCTAGCGCTCCAGGGAAACCTAGATTGCGCCAGAGGGAGAGTAAATCAATGGAGAAGAAGACGGGAATGAGAAGAGAAGAAGGGAGAAGGAGAAGAGAAGGAGAGAGGGGGGAGAAGGAGAAGGAGAAGAGAAGAAGAGAAGGGAAGAAGCTTTGCTCACTTGAAACTTGAGCTCACTCTGGAGGAGAACAGATCTAGGGTTTTAGGGTTACCAGAGAGACAGAGCTCGTCGGCAATAATGCGGATCTAATCTCAAATATGACCGCTCAATCGACTCCCCACAACTAGAGGAGTAAAACCCCTTTGGTTTCATCGTGATTGGAGGAGGATTTGTACTAGATTGGATCAGGAACAATAACTGCGTGAAATAGTTGTCGGAAAAACATCAAATGATCGCTTTTCCGACGACGATCAAAGAGCATGGACACCCACAGAGGTGAGTTTTTCACACGAATTCTCCACTTTTTTGTTTAATTTGTCTGTAGATTAGGAAAAGCTAGATTTTTTAATTAGGGCTTAATTGCTTTACACCCAAACAAGATCAGAACCCTTGATCTTGTTTGTATTCCACAAACGGAGAAGGTTAGGGGCGTTGATCAAACCATTCAAGACTCTAATCATTCGATCGGAGCTCGAACATGAGTGATCCAACTCTTGAAACCCAATCCACATTGATCCAACTGTTTAAATTGAATTATGCATAAAAACAGTGAAGCATAGACATTTGGTGGTTAGGATTTGACTGCAATGTTGATCAGTATTGGACAATAGATTGAACAATCTGGACTGTCCGATTTGTTACTGTGTAAACAGTGACTAGTAATATCTGATCAATGATCAGATGTTACTAGTAAGTTCATTGTCCTTTAAAATGATAGGATGAGTCAAAATTTTAAGAATTGGAAGCGAAATAGACCAGATGATCTAGGCCATCTGATCTGTCACTATTTAAATAGTGGATTTGTGACATTTGATCGATGATCAGATGCCACAGCTGAATTCTAGAACCTTGAATTAGTTAGAATGTGACTGGAATTCTGAAATTTGGATAAAATGTTATCAAATAATTTGAACCATTCGGTTAGAAGTAGGAGAAACAGGAACCTAGTGATGGTTGGTTGGTGATTAGACATCACCATTTCATTCCAAAACCTAAATTGACATAGAAAGAGATATTTCACTTATTCATTGGCTAACAAGGTTTAATAACATATTGAGAGCAAGATCTGATTAATCCTAGTTGTCGGATCACCAATTAGAGAGTAAATAACATATCATGGGGTGATATGATACTATTCTTACATATGATCAATGATAAGTAATTGGAAAGTCAGTTATCAAAACTTTGATGGCATGGGATGAGTTTTCATTATCTATCTGTAATCTAAAAATGACAATTAGGTCACCATTCAATGGTTATGAGTTGAAAATATAAATATAGATAAGTAAATGATAAGCAATGACATGGTTTTGATAACCTACAACTTGATAGAAGTAAGATTGGTGAACCATGAAGGGAAACATAGATCAATAGCTTAAATAACTAAGATCATGCAATCTTGATGGTAGATTGGTGGGGGATTACTAAAACCTAACAGTTTCACCATTAACAAATGATCTGGATTATTAGATCATGGTTAAAATACTCCTTTGTAATTATTAGCTTACAACTCGACAGTAATAAGAAAATATTAAATATCTACAAGTTGACTAGGTTGATCGATAAGTCGAGTTGAAGAAGGAACATAGTTGAACAGAGAATTATGCCTAAGATATAAGTGGTTTTACATCTATTTACCAATGAGATTTTAACTATGTAATCAGTTTGTTAAGATATATGGATTTTAAATTATCAAATCATTTGATTATCATATTTCATATTTGAGGCTTCTTAACTATTATAAAACTTATATTTTCATCATGTTACATCATGTTAGCTTTTAAAGAATGTAATATTTGCAACTGAGGCATGTGGATTATATTTATGTATCCTCATAGCCATGGTGTATGTTTTTATATGAAAAACGAAAATGATGTTGTTCATTACATATGGTAGAGTGCTTTTGAAAGAAATGATGATATTTGAAATGCATCAATCTCATGTTTTGAGATTGAGTTAAAGAAATGCATGATTTTGCATGAGATATATATTATATGATTTAAGAACATTTGGGATTGAGATAGATCTTTGTTCAGGCTAATGAGCCTGGTGGGCACTATATTGAGAGGTTATACGGGGCGGCCTCTCGACCTCTAACCACCAAAGGTGGTAGGTATCCATGCCGAAAGTGGCATCGTTTTTCTTGACTGTTGTAGTAGGAACAACAATTAGAGGTGGTCATGGCACCCTTTTGAGACATATTTGTAGTCGCCGTAGAGGCTGCAGTGGCTATTCTTTAAATACCAGAGAGGCACGATCCAGTGATCTAGTCAAGAGCATAGTGTGTCATAGGATTTCTGTTTTGAGACCCACATAGATGGCATGATGATGGTCTTTAGATGAGTACTTATGATCAACCGCTTGATGTATTAGCTGTCACAACCCCAATCCCCAAGGCCGCGATTAGGCTTAATCAAGCCTAACGATTGGGTGAGCTAGCCTACGTGGCCTTGTTTTTTTTTTTTCATAATTATATCACAGCGAAAGTGTTGAGAGAGCTAGGTGCTCTTGTCCTGGGCAAGTCACAGTTTCCTAGTAAAATATTTTTCTCCTTTAACAACCGAGTCCTACTGAAATTTTGGAAGAGTCTCCCCCATTTTTCGGACATTATGCATTTAACGCATGCTATGCGGTTCACCTGATAGACAATATAGCAGTCGTAATTTACTGAAGGGAGACTCAGTCTCCATACTATCTATCATAGTAAGACATACATGATGCATAAGGAATCAGTGTCAAAATAAGACATAACTCGTTTACAGCATTAGCACATATATAAATGTATTTATATACAACTCAAAATTTAACAGCTTCAAGCAAGCTTTCTTCAACTCACTCAACGACCTTTCTATTCTCTGCCTGACTGGTACCTGCAAAATAACAAGGTGAGCTGCGAAGCCCAGTAAGGGAAAAGAACTAAACCCATGCATATCAAGTCATTCTCATTGCTACGCTTAAAAACACATTCAATATAACATGAGCATGCATTTTCCATTTTAACTAGCCATAAATAACATAGTTAGCATGTGCTATCAAGTAAGGCCTATGGTTATCACAATGAGAATTACAGTTTTCCCCAAATTCAAATATGACACAACAGTCATCGCATGCAAACAAGCACACCCCATAAGGATTTCCCATTCGTGTCCAGCCACGGGACATTCAATAGATGAGTGACTAAGTCATGGACCTCATTCTAAAGTTACATGCAAACAAAGCTGCATACTCATTAATGATTTGCTCAGTAATATTAACCATGCCTAGCATTACACCAGGATTCAATAGTCATCTCCCTCAAGGATTACCATCTTGGGCGGCCCACTATGTGTATCATCATCAAGGCAGCCAGACCCTCAGGATTTACCATCTTGGGCAGCGCCAAAGTCAGGTTCCCTCAGGGTTTACCATCTTGGGTGGCTCCACCTTAGTCGAAATCAACCAAGCAGCCCTTTCCCTCAGGGTTTACCATCTTGGGCGGCTCCACCGTGATCCCAAAAGACCAGGCAGCCCTTTCCCTCAGGAATTACCATCTTGGGAGGCTCAATACCTGACAACTCATCCCTCAGGGTTTACCATCTTGGGCGGCTCCACCACGATTCCAAAGAACCAAGCAGCCCTTTCCCTCAGGGTTTACCATCTTGGGAGGCTCAACACCAGACAATCCAATCCTCAGGATTTACCGTCTTGGGCGACTTCACCTTAGTTGCAAGCAACCAGGTAGCCCTTTCCCTCAGGAATTACCATCTTGGAAAGCGTCATCATAGCTTACCGGGAGGCCCTCGGGGCTTACTATCTTGGGCTTGACCATTTTATAACAGTTTGCATCATCACAACAGCTAAGCATAGCAAATCACACTATAACATGACCTTTTTAATAAGAGATTACAATTTCTATCATCCATTAAACTAAGGTGGCAATATACATACATTTTACACATGCATAAAGTTAATTTCAAGAGAACATAACAACAAGAATTTAAAGAATGCAAGGGTTAAGGGTCCTTACCTGCTCTCCACGTACAATTCAAAGTCCTACTGGTAGAACCGTTCACACTGTTCACAAACCTCTGCAACAAATACAAGTTCTAAGTAAATTTTAGAATTTCATGCCATTTTCTATAATCACTTCTAGTTCTACATTCACCATGTTCTTAATCTAACCTCATATATCTATATCAAGGATTTGCACATCGATTGGTAGCTATCCCAATTTACTTACGTATCCTTAAATGGCCTTCGTTGGCAGGTACTTAATTGGTATCAAAATTCTCAAACTAGTCTGCTTTATCAATCAAACATGAGTAGATAGGGGGAAGCTCCTGGTTAGCTGATTTGATTGGAGAAGAAAGGACACATACAAAGTTAAATGGGAAAGTGAACTGCACTCGTTAGTTCAGTAACTTGAGAATTTGAGTGTGCAAGAAACAAAGATGGATCTGCATGTAAATAAGTTTTTATTTTAAAATGTTATTACTATAAGAACAAATTCATTGCATTTAAGCAGTACACCAGGCATCAGGTCTACCAGCCTACCATTCCACATACATCAAGAAGAAAGACAACCTGAAGCCTATCAAATAGCTTGGGAAAGAGAACAATATTCAACTGCAAGTGATATACAACACTTAAATAGTGATGTAATGCAAGAAGTTAATATATGCAAAGATATTAGCACGATGAGTTCTCTCACTCATGACGATTCAGCTGAAAGGGAAGGAGGTGGCGACAAACCTAGTGATACTAAAATAGCAGAAGAAACTTGAGATTCATGAATGAACACTGATAACTAAATGGTTGTAGAGATACAGAACAGAGACTAACTATCTGTGGAGGCAGATTGGACCACTAATGAAACACTACCCGTAGGTGCTTCTTTCTCCTGGAAAAAGGTGATTGCAAAGAAGCAAAATTTTGATGCAGATATCAGATTCCATCCAATGAAAGGCGATAGAATCAAATTTTGGCGCATGCATTGGTGCAAAGAATTCATTCTAAAAGAACAACTTGATACTATTTATTCCATTTTCATTCACAGAGAAGCAACCATAGCAGACTTGGTGACAGTTATTAATGTGCAAAAAACTTGGTCCATACAACTTAGAAGACACCTCAGAGTACTGGAATTGGAAGAGTGGAATGAACATATGTTACCCCTAGACAGCACCACTATCAGACCTCTCAAATCTGATAAAATTATTTGGAGCAAAAACGAGGATGGAGTTTTTGCAGTTAAGTCCTGCTGCTCGATGAAAATCAGAGCAAACAATGTCAATTTGCAGTTTGACCAGAGTAGAGTCTAGTCCTTCACTTCTCTGCTAAGAACACTCTGATTCACATGGACATTTGCTATGAACAAGATCTTAACCCAAAAACAGCTTAAAGAAGAGGGTGCATCTTACAACCAGATATATTTTTTGTGGCAACAATGGGAAGACTCTGAACCAACCTCATGATTCACTGTTCTATGTCTACTTTTATCAGCAATAAGGTATTGAACTTGTTTGAAGTTTCATGGGCTGTACCACAATCTATCAACATGCTTCTCAACACTAGGAGGATTTGTAAGGTGTCCACAAGAGGAAAGTTCATGTGAGATACATGCTTGCCAGCAAGGTTTAGGAACCGTGGAAAGAGAGAAACTATTGAATCTTCAGAGGGGAGAGCTGCTCTAAACACAGACTTTGGGACAGAATTTTCAATATGATTTCTTAGTGGTTGTCATACAACAATTTGCTCAAAGAATTTCCTGCTTCAAAAATCTGAAGGTCATGGTGATCCTATAGGAACATTTCATCCAATAAGACACTCATTGCAATACAAGTGGATTCCTTCTCTATTATCTTCGGTTTCTTTCACTTCACAAACAAATAAACCATTTGAGCCATAATAGTAAAACAAGACAAGGCAATTATATGTTGCACTTAATAAGCAATTTTCTGTATCCCAGGATATCCAATTTCAAAAGTAATGGGGACGCACCTAATAAGCAAAAGGGAAATAGGAGCTGATTTCCCAGGGAAAAACATTGCATATTAGATGATAAAGGAGGAAAAACGAAGCCTTTCCAGATGGGTACCTTGTTGTTAATCCAAAACTCGCAGAGAGTTGTCCTAGTGAAACCCTTGCCGTGTAGTACCTAGGAGATGAATCTGCCGGCAGGTTTTTTTTTTTTTTTTTGTCTTTTTGAGAGGGGATTTCCTTCTTCTTCTTCTTCGTATCAGGGTCTAGGTATTAGAACCTAGGGCAAGTCCGTTATCAATTTTTGGTTTCGATGGAAGGCCCAAAATTGATACGGTAGTACTCAAGGATTCACAAACACGAGTTGTTGGAAGGGAGAATCCCCGTCCAGTTGCTCTGTTCAGCGTGGAAGGGGGTGTCAACAGCAATGGGTTGGGGCGAATGAGAGAGAGAGAGAATGAGGTGATTTCCTCTTCGGTCCTTGTCATCTCTGGCATCAACTTTCCTGGTACCGGAGAAGGATCGGGGAACCAGGAAGATGGGCTCTGGGGAGGGAAGCGAAATGCCCGGAATCCCGTGGAAGGGGAGAGAGTGTCGTTGAAAAATGAGGGGAGAGGGGAGAGGGTTGCCGGCTTGGCTCCCTCTTCCTAGTGTTGCAGACGCGTGGGAGTAGAGCTCCACGTGGTGAGTTCCACTCCCGCGTGTCGAGTTCCTCCCACGTGACCCTATGGTTTACACGCGTTAGAGGGGGTGCCATTATCAATTTGGACCCCCTCTACCTCAGTGGTAAAACCCCTGGGTCTGTCGCTCCCGATCTCCGTTTCGCGCGTTCTTAGTGTCGTTGGAAAGCTCTCTCCGAGCACAATCTGATGAATGAATTTTTCATCATTAATTTCTAATGTTCTTAATTTTTACGGTTTAATCTACTATTTAGGTCCTGGTCGTGACAACACTCCCCTACTTAAAGAAATTTCGTCCTTGAAATTAGATAAATACCTGAGTCTTGAAATAATTCTGGGTATTTTTGCCGAACCTTAGATTCCAGCTCCCATGTGGCTTCTTCTGTCCCATGATGTTGCCATATCACCTTCACAAGTGGTATTACTCTTCGACGCAACACCTGTTCTTTACGGTCAACCACCTGTATTGGTTTCTCCTCATAAGAGACATCTTCTTGAATGGCAAGGTCTGTCCAATCAAGAACATGAGAAGGGTCCCGCTCATATTTCCTCAACATCGACACATGGAAAACATTATGAATCAATGATAATTGTGGAGGCAAAGCCAGCCGATAAGCGACTTCGCCCACGCGCTCTAGAATCTCGAACGGTCCAATAAATCAAGGAGACAACTTCCCACGTTTGCCAAAACGTGTCACTCCTGGTCTTGACCGCGCCTTTAGGAACACATAATCTCCTACCTCAAACTCCAAAGGTTGTCTCCTTCGATTAGCATAGCTCTTGGTCCTACTCTGAGCGGTCAACAACCGCTGCCTGATTTGCTTTACCTTTTCTGTGGTTTCTCTGACTACCTCAGGGCCTAGTAATGATGTCTCACCAACCTCTGCCCAACAAACTGGGGATTGGCATGGCCTACCATATAGCGCCTCAAATGGTGCCATCCCTATGCTAGATTGGAAACTGTTGTTGTACGAGAATTCCACCAAAGGTAAATATTCGGCCCACTTCTTTTGGAAGTCTAACACACAAGCTCTCAACATATCTTCAAGCACCTGGATCACTCTCTCAGACTGCCCATCTGTCTGGGGATGAAATGCTGAGCTAAAAGTCAACCTTGTACCCATCGCCTACTGTAAACTCTTCCAGAACCGAGAAGTAAACCTCGGATCTCTATCTGACACAATGGATACAGGTACCCCGTGTAACCTTACAATCTCACGTACGTACAACCGACTCAATGTCTCGAGTGAATCAGTAACCTTCACTAGCAGGAAGTGCACTGACTTGGTCAATCTATCCACAATCACCCAAATGCTATTCCAACCTTGCTTACTACGTGGAAGACCTACCACAAAATCCATGGTAATGTACTCCCACTTCCATTCCGCCATTGGCAATGGCTGTAGTTGTAATGACCCCGAATTTTTGTAAATTATCAAGGAAATTAATAAAGTTTGAATTTTTAGAAATTCTGGGCTGGAATATTAGGTTATTGAAAATTCTCTTTTTATAGAAATTATATTATAAATTAAAAAAATTAGAAATTATGGATGTACTTGGAAAACTGATCGAAACAACATTAAGTACGTTCAATTCTGAGTTAAAATGAAAATTCCTTAAATTTTCCATTTGGGGGTAAAATGGTAATTTTACCCATATCCCGTATCCAAGAAATAAGACCTCAATATTCATGAAGTACTTAGAAATACGATTCCAACGCCACTAAGTACGCTCGATTTCGAGTTCGAACAAATATTGCCTATTATTCTCCAATTTTGGAGTTAAAAGGGCAAAAAGGTCTTTTCACATAAAAGTGGGGCCCACAAAGTGGGCCAACGTTCTAGAAGCACCAATAATTGCTTAGTGCATTATTGCTGGTAGTGGAGATTGTAGTGGGAATGGAGAATGCATTAGTAATTAAAAATTCTAAAGTAATAAAATATCTTATCAAAAGAAATGATAAAAAATTCAAATTTGGCTATAAATATGTCCCAAAAATTTCCATAAATTTTCACAACCTTAACCACGAAATTTCCAAATCTTCCCTGGAATTTCAGCCCCAAATTCCCCTTCATCCCTCCCCAAACTCTCTTTTCCTTATTTCTCTCTCCTCTTTCTAATTGGAACAAGAGACCTAAATTCAATTAGGCACTCTGTTCCAAGAAGAATCTCATCAATTCCACCGTCCATAACATCCTATACTATAGTATATACAAAATCCCCAAATCAATTTCAAGATCCAACGGTTCCAACAACAAAAAAATCACAAAAAGGTGGATAATCGGGCTATATTATCATTAACCGGTAATTCTCTCAAATTGGGCATCAATTATATTGTTTTTCTCCAATCAGGTAGGTGGAACTACTTCCCATTCATATTTATTATGTTTTAGTGTAATTTTTATTTTTCTGTAATTTAATTTGAATAAAAAATGATAAAAAATAAAGTAAATAACAGCCCCTTCAATTTATGGTGATAGAGAGCTCAGATGAAAATTCTGAGCTTTCCAATCAATCCAGAAGGGTCAAAAACTCTTAGGGTAAAATTTTCAAGAAAATCTAACAAGGTTTGGACCCTCAATTGAGAGAGATTAATTCTGGTGGGCCCAGATCAAATCTAGACCCTAGGAATGGCTGAAAACTTCAATTTAAGATTGTGGAGTCATATGAACTCCAAATTGAGATCAGAAAGAAGCTATAGAAAGCTTGTAATGTCTAGTTTCTAATGAAGTCATAAAATTTCTAAAATTTATTTCTGTATTTTTCTATATTTTGGAAATAAATGTCCAATTTCTAAGATCTTCAAGATCTGAGGTGATCAGATCTTGGAAATTTATTTTAGTGATGATATAATAATATAATAAAGTAATATCTATGGTTAATTTGGACAGATCTTGGATAAAATAGGGGATCTACCCTTTATGGTAGAAAAACCCTAAAATAAAAATAAAAAAATACAAAGGGACCCACTTGATCAATGAGATCAAGTATGATCAGATCCTTGGGATGGATTAAAGGGATGATATTATGATGGAATCCAGTTAGATCATAGATGAAATGTGACAAAGTGAAGTGGATATGATTTTTGGATCTTAATGGATTAAAAGCCCTAAAGGTAATTAAAACCCTTAATCTAAAGGAAAACACCCAAGATCTAATGGTTTGATCATATTTAAAGGTCTATAATAATCTTAATAAAATTAGTTTAATTGTCTTTTATTGGATATAGAAGTGTAAATGTGATTTATGTTTTAAGTTTTAATTGTCTTTTACTGGATATAGAAGTGTAAATGTGATTTATGTTCTAAGTTAGAAAGCATGATAGTGTAATCTTTAAATTTTAGTATGATATGCCCTAAATGAGTAATTTGTTAGTAGATTTGATTATCTTAGGATCATGTTAGTGTAAATTAGGATTTAAACATGATTTCATTATGATAGAAGATGTGTTTCATAACTTAGGATCATGTTAGTTTTATTTCACTAGCTTAAGTTATATTCATAGGAAGAATGTTAGTATATAGTTGTTAAATTTATATTTGATTTATGCTTTCAAGTTGATGATTTACGTATTGTCAAATTTAATTCAATTGTTAAGTAATTGTTAAGATATAAGGAGCATAAATCACCAAAAATGTAAACTAATGAAATATAGAAATTCATGGACAACTAAGATGAATGAATGATTTTGACTTAGTAAGGGCTATAGTTAGTAGGACAATATAATGAATGATTTATCATTTCCTTGGCCCAAAATAGGAAAATAATGAACATCCATGGATGACATTGTGCATATCCATGGAAATTAATTAAAATCAATTAGAGAAGGGACTTAAGGTAAAGAGCTCATAGGAACCTTGTCAAAGGTTGAGCTAGTACCACTCCAGTGGACTCTGAACATTGTGGTTATAGGGGGTATACAAGAGCCAAGTGCTTTTCCCTCACCTCCCATTGACATAAGAAAGGTCTAAACGCCTCCTTACATGAGGGTTGTATTAACCACTTTTTTAGCAGACTTTAACTGGTAAGTACTGGTCATCCTGAAATAAGGAGGAGTTGTCTAGTGATAGGAAGAAATAAATTATCTTCAACCAAGTAACACACTAACTGGTTGAATAATAATAAGAACATAAAAAGATAGCAAATTATCTAACCCTAATAAAAATAGTAAGTGAGATAAGGATAATCAAACAAGATGAGATCTTGTATGATCAAAAACAATAAGGAAAAAGAAACATCAATGTAAATTAGATTGTTATGTATGATATAGATAGTATTTGTATAGATGATATTAAACCCATGGATATAGGATATTCAAGGAAGAAAGATTCAGATCATCCTACATAAGGATGATCAAAAGACCATGTAGTATGTACCCTTGATTACAAAAATGACATTATACATATGATTTGACAGATATATGTTGATCGAGACTATGGAAGATTTCAAGGAGTAAAAATACTTTATTGAGGTATGTGGATTATTAAGAATGCCTTTACATGAAGATACATGTCTAATACATGATCTTATGTTTTAAAGTATTGACATGTATGATACCAATATATTAAGGTAAATACCTCAAATTGAAATATGATCCAACCAAATGATGAGGAAAATAAGTATTAAATGGTTAAGTTGAGAATTGAGAACAACCCTAAGTGAATAGGAAAGTAGAAAATATTCCAGCCCTAGTTAAACAGACAGATAATCTGATATGTATAAGTATTATTTTACATACAAGCTTGGAGGCTTGTGGTTTTGTTTTAAACAGGCATAAGCCTGGGGATGCTATGCTAGGAGAGTTAAGAGGGTTTGGCCACCCACTCTCTGAAACTTGATGATATTGAATACCAAACCTAAGAAAGGCTAAAAGTCGGGTAGGGCATTTATGGGAAGGCCACCACTGTGACAGCCATGGTCCTCCCATATGGACATGGATATTGTAATTTCCACTGAGAATGGTATAAGTGGATTATTGAACAGGTTATCCAAGGGCAGACGGATCGAGGCCCAAGCATAGTCGTCCTTGATTATTTTGCACTATGATGCATATGAAATTGGCATAGTGAAATGCCTTAAGGGATGACATGATGAAATGTCAGGTAATTGTATATTACCAATATTTTTCCCAAGAAGGGAAATTCCTGTCAAGAATCGGCTGAGATACAAACCTCTTATAATGAAAAGAGTTAATCAGCTTTGTATAGAAATGATGCTTGATTATTTTTACATTTTTAATGGATTTGTCCTTATACAATATGTATGTATAAAGGTGAACACAAATGACAAGGAAATGAGATGTCCTTATAACTAATAGTTATTAATGAATGTGTTTATGATAGAACGAATTATAGGATACTTGAATATTGAGATTATACTGTCAATAACTTACATTCTTATCCCCTACCAAGGATAGCTTGCTGAGATATTGTAAATGTTCGAATGTTTACAATATCTCGTATACGAAGAAGGAGACTTAGGAGCTCAAGACTTGAAGAACAATTGAAGAATAAGTAATCAGGGTATATCCCTCGAAACATTGTATTAGAACATGTATTGAATTTTGAACTTTGTAATTTGGATTGTATATTTGGACAAGTATTGTAAGGATACAATGGGTCGTGTCTTGTGAACCACTGGATGGATCCTGAAGTTTAATAAAAGTATATTCCTTCAATGGAATTTTATCTTATACAAAATTCTACTTATGTTATGTATGAGGTGGTGACTTAGGTTTTACAAAACAAATTCTAAAGAAAAGAATTCCCGCTGCTTTGGTTTGCGAAATTTTTTTTACTCTAAGGGCCCTATCTTTACAAAATGTATTATAAAATGTGTTATAAAAACCTGGGTCGCCACAGTAGTAACCTCGCAGGCTTTTGATGTTCTGCTTTAACCTGTTGCAAATCAAACATCGAGCAACAAATTCAGCAATGTCCTTCTTCATACCCTTCCACCAAAAGTGTCTTCTAAGGTCTTGATGCATCTTCGTACTACTGGGATGTATCGAAAACTTAGACCGGTGTGCCTCACTCAGCAACCCTTTCCTAACCTCATCAACTGGAGGGACCATTAATCTACTCAAATATCATACCTCACAAGAAGAGTCTACGGTCCAATGCTCAACGCTCTCACCTTCTTCTATTCGGGCTCTAATACTCTTAGCCTCTTCATCATCCTTCTGTGCCTGCAATACTTCTTGTATTATAGCAGGTTGAGCAATCATTTGATACAAAAATGCACCCCTTTTAGATGAATAGATGTGCAAGTCATATTCGGTCAATAACTCACGCGCCTTCCATCTGAAGCCTTGAAGTCCAGTCATCAAACCTCCAGACTTCCTACTTAGTGCATCTGCAACAACATTCGCTTTTCCTGGGTGATACTGAAGTGTGAAATCAAATTTCTCCAAGTACTCAACCCATCAGATCTGCCTCAGATTTAAATCCTTCTAAGTGAAGATATACTTTAAGCTTTTATGGTCGGTAAAGACATCAAACCTTTCACCATACAAATAATGCTTCCATATCTTCAATGCAAACACCACCGCTGCTAGCTCTAAGTCATGAGTAGGGTATTTCTTCTCATTTGGCTTCAATTGACGAGAGCCATAAGCCAATACTCTTCCTTCTTGCATTAGGACACATCCTAGTCCTAAGTGTGAAGCATCACAATACACTGCATAACCGACACCTCACTCAGGAATGATAAGCACAGGTGCCGAGGTCAATCGTTTCTTCAACTCCTGAAATGACTGCTCACATGAATCATCCCACTCGAATACCACCCCCTTTCTCGTAAGTTGTATCATGGATGCTGCAATGCGTGAGAAGTCCTTCACAAACCTCTTATAATAACCTGCCAACCCGAGAAAGCTCATGATCTCGGTTATGTTCCTCGGTCTTTCCCAACTCAGCACAGCTTCTATCTTTGACGAGTCGACAGCAATCCCATCACTAGAAACTACATGTCCAAGAAAATTCACATTGGATGCCCAAAACTCACACTTGCTAAGCTTTGCATACAACTGATGTTCCCTCAACATCTGCAATGCAATAGACAAGTGTTGTTCATGCTCCTTAGATCTTGAGTATATCAACTGATCATCCACAAACCCGACAATGAATTGATCTAAATAAGGGAGAAAGATTCGATTCATGAGGCTCATAAAGGCTGCTGGAGCATTCGTCAACCCAAAAGGCATCACGACAAACTCAAAGTGACCATATCGCATCCTGAATGCCGTCTTAAGGACATCTTCGTCCCTCACCCGTAGCTGATGGTATCCAGATCATAAGTCAATCCTGGAAAACCACTTAGATCCCCTCAACTGATCAAATAGGTCGTCAATCCTCGGCAAGGGGTCCTTATTCTTGACCGTCACCCTATTCAATTGCCGGTAGTCAATACATAGCCGTAGTGTGCCATCCTTCTTTCTTGCAAGCAACACTAGGGCTCCCCACGGTGACGTGCTAGGGCGAATGAAACCTTTGCCTTGCAACTCCTCCAACTGCACCTTCAACTCCTGTAATTCAGTAGGCGCCATGCGGTGTGGAGCGATTGAAATTGGAGAAATGCCAGGTAAAAGCTCAATGGCGAAGTCGACCTCCCTCCTTGGAGGTAATCCTAGTAGCTCATCAGGGAAAACATTAACAAACTCCCTTACTATTGGCATAGATTCAATGTCAGCATCAACGTCATCTCGCCCTACCATGCTCGCCATCCACCCACCATAGTCTTTCTAACGGTTGTAGCCAACATGAAGTTGTGGGTGACTACAACCCTCTGTGGCTGAGAAATAAAAATGAACTCTACTATGTAGGACAAAGTCAACCCTCCTTCGACTGCAATCAATAATGGCACGGTACTCAGACAGAAAATCCATGCCCACGATCACATCATATGGAGTAATGTCCATTACCACCAGATCAAACCTCACCCTGTGACCTACCATGTCAATATCACAATTTCGACACACTCTATTGGAGGTGATGCTCATCCCTATAGGCAACTCAACTTGCAATGTTGAGTCCAATGGTTCTGTTTCCATGCTTAAGTCACGAACAATTGAGGATGAAATGAAAGAAAGTGTTGCACCCGAATCAAACAATGCTCTAACCCAAGTGTGAAACAACAAAAATGTACCTTCTATAACTGTGCGATCAGGTGGGGTGTCTGGCTGTGTCAACGAGTAGACTCTGCCCTGTGTCCTCTGCTCAGAGATAGGAGGTGCTCCTCTGAATGGTGCATCTGTCCTCGGTGCTAGCGACCTACCCTGAGGACGTGGTCTATTGCTACTCTGCACACTACCTTGCGCGGCTTTCTGCTTAGGACAATCTCTCTTGAAATGGCCCTCATGCCCACAACCATAACAAGTCTTAGTGGCCACTCCCAGGGATAGAGAACGTGCCTGTGTGTTCTGCGCTCGAGGAGAATACCCCTTCCTCCTCTTATCCTTGCTACCCTGAAAGTGAGGTTTTCCAAAGCTTCTCTTCTTAAACTCAGATGCACTGGTCTCTCTGCCCTGAACCTACTCAATCAGTTGCGCTCTATCTACAGCCTCAGCATAGTCTCCCAACTTGAAAGGTACCAAGCACTGTTGGATAGAGGATCTTAGGCCCTGGATGAATCGATAGGCCTTATCCCTAGCAGTGGGGATTATCAATGGTGCATATCGTGCCAACTGATCAAATCTGGCAGCGTACTGTCCCACAGTCATGTCACGTTGCGTGAGCCTCAAAAACTCAGCTACTTTAGCGTCTCTCTAAGCACTGGCAAAGTACTTTGCTAAATAGGCCTCTCTGAAAAGCTCTCAAGTCCACTCCTCATCGGCTCTAACACTTCTTGCCACCCGCCACCAGTGAATAGCCTCACTAGTGAATTGAAATGTAGCCACTCGTACCTTCAGATCTTCGTCGATTTTCTGTGCCTCGAAGATCCTTTGTATCTGCTCTAACCAATCCTCTGCTTCGATGGGATCTGATATCCCATCAAACTTGGGTGGCCCCAACTTCCTAAACTCTCGCAAGGCAAGTGTTTCCCTGCTTATGCTCTCTCTAGGAGCTCTAGGGACTAGTGCAGCTGAGGCCTGACCTCCTGCTCCCCTGCCAATAGCATCAGCAATTGCCTAGGCCATCTGTCCTATGGCGTCCTGGACTAGATCACTCGCATGCAATGTTGGCCTTCTAGAACTCAAGTCATCACTCCTAGTCTCCACCATGACTATGCCCTTCACAACATCAACAATAAGGGTTAATCACTTATTAACTATGCTGAAAGTAGTCAACAATCAATAAGGTTACTTTCAGAAGCCACAAAACATTCAAATTTTTATGATCACAAACAATAATAAAAGATGTTCACCACCACTGATCTATCGCCGTGCTCGGATACCAAGTTGTCATGACCCTAATCCACGGGGCCGCGATTAGGCTTAATCAAGCCTAATGATTGGCCGAGCTAGGCCTACATGGCCTTGCTTCTTCTTCTTCTTCTTCTTCTTTTCATAATTTATATCACATGGGAAGTGTTGAGAGAGCTAGGTGCTCTTGTCCTGCGCAAGTCACAGTTTACTAGTAAAATATTTTTCTCCTTTAACAACCGAGTCCTACCGAAATTTCGACAGAGTCTCCCCTGTTTTTCGGACTTATGCATTTAACGCATGCTATGCGGTTCACCTAATAGACAATATAGCAATTATAATTTCCTGAAGGGAGACTTAATCTCCATACTATATATCATAATAAAACATATATGATGCATAAGGATCAGTGTCAAAAATAAGATATAACTCGTTTACAGCATTAGCACATATATACATGTATACATATACAACTCAAAATTTAACATCTTCAAGCGAGCTTTCTTCAATTCACTCAATGACCTTTCTCTTCTCTGCCTGACTGGTACCTGCAAAATAATAAGGTGAGCTGTGAAGCCCAGTAAGGGAAAAGAACTAAACCCATGCATATCCAATCATTCTCATTACTACGCTTAAAAACACATTCAATATAACATGAGCATTCATTTCCATTTTAACTAGTCATATACAATGTAGTTAGCATGTCCTATCAAGTAAGGCTTATGGGTATTAGAGCAGAATTATAGTTTTTTCCCAAATTCAAATATGATGCAACAGTCATCGCATGCAAACAAGCACACCCCATAAGGATTTCCCATTCGTGTCCAACCACAGGACATTCATTAGATGAGTGACTAAGTCATGGACCTCATTCTAAAGTTAAATGCAAACCATAAGCGTTACATCCAACAAAGCTGCATACTCATTAATGATTTTCTCAGTAATATTAAACATGCCTAGCATTACACCAGGATTCAATAGTCATCTCCCTCAAGGATTACCATCTTGGGCGGCCCACTATGTGTATCATCATCAAGGCAGCTAGACCCTCAGGATTTATCATCTTGGGTAGCGCCAAAGTCAGGTTCCCTCAGGATTTACCATCTTGGATGGTTCCACCTTAGTCGAAATCAACCAAGCAGCCCTTTCCCTCAGGGTTTACCAGCTTGGGTAATTCAATATGCCAGCTCATCCCTCAGGGTTTACCATCTTGGGCGGCTCCACCGTGATCCCAAAAGACCAGGTAGCCCTTTCCCTCAGGAATTACCATCTTGGGAGGCTCAATACCTGATAGCTCATCCCTCAGGGTTTACCATCTTGGGCGGCTCCGCCATGATTCCAAAGAACCAGGCAGCCCTTTCCCTCAGGGCTTACCATCTTGAGAGGCTCAATACCTGACAGTCCATTCCTCAGGATTTACCATCTTAGGTGGCTTCACCTTAGTTGCAAGCAACGAAGTAGCCCTTTCCCTCAGGGTTTACCATCTTGGAAGGCGTCATCATAGTCTTGCAACTTGAAAGGTACCAAGCACTATCGGATAGAGGATCTTAGGCCCTGGATGAAGCGATAGGCCTTATCCCTAGCAGTGGGGATCATCAATGGTGCATATCATGCCAACTGATCAAATCTAGCAGCGTAATGTCCCACAGTCATGTCACGTTGCGTGAGCCTCAAAAACTCAGCCACTTTAGCATCTCTCTGAGCACTGGGAAAGTACTTTGCTAAATAGGCTTCTCTGAAAAGCTCCCAAGTCCACTCCTCATCGGCTCTAACACTTCTTGCCACCCGCCACCAGTGAATAGCCTCACCAATGAACTGAAATGTAGCCACCCGTACCTTCAGATCTTCGTCAATTTTCTGTGCCTCGAAGATCCTTTGTATCTGCTCTAACCAATCCTCTGCTTTGATGGGATCTGACATCCCATCAAACTTGGGTGGCCCCAACTTCCTAAACTCTCGCAAGGCAAGTGTTTCCCTGCTTATGCTCTCTCTAGGAGCTCTAGGGACAAGTGCAGCTGAGGGCTGACCTCCTGCTCCCCTGCCAATAGCATCAGCAATTGCCTGGGCCATCTGTCCTATGGCGTCCTGGACTGGATCACTTGCGTGCAATGTTGGCCTTCCAGAACTCGAGTCATCACTCCTTGTCTCTACCATGACTATGCCCTTCACAACATCAACAATAAGGGTTAATCACTTACTAACTATGCTGAAAGTAGTCAACAATCAACAAGGTTACTTTCAGAAGCGACAAAACATTCAATTTTTTATGATCACAACAACAATAAAAGATGTTCACCACCAGTGATCTACCGTCGTGCTCTGATACCAAGTTGTCACGACCACAATCCCCAGGGCTGCAATTAGGCTTAATCAAGCCTAATGATTGGGCGAGCTAGGCCTACGTGGCCTTGTTTTTTGCTTTTTTTTTCATAATTATATCACAGCGGAAGTGTTGAGAGAGCTAGGTGCTCTTGTCCTGGACAAGTCACAGTTTACTAGTAAAATATTTTTCTCCTTTAACAATTGAGTCCTACCAAAATTTCTGCAGAGTCTCCCCTATTTTTCGGACATTATGCATTTAACGCATGCTATGCGGTTCACCTGATAGACAATATAGCAGTCGTAATTTACTGAAGGGAGACTCAGTCTCCATACTATCTATCATAGTAAGACATACATGATGCATAAGGAATCAGTGTCAACATAAGACATAACTCGTTTACAGCATTAGCACATATATAAATGTATTTATATACAACTCAAAATTTAACAGCTTCAAGCAAGCTTTCTTCAACTCACTCAACGACCTTTCTATTCTCTGCCTGACTGGTACCTGCAAAATAACAAGGTGAGCTGCGAAGCCCAGTAAGGGAAAAGAACTAAACCCATGCATATCAAGTCATTCTCATTGCTACGCTTAAAAACACATTCAATATAACATGAGCATGCATTTTCCATTTTAACTAGCCATAAATAACATAGTTAGCATGTGCTATCAAGTAAGGCCTATGGTTATCACAGCAGAATTACAGTTTTTCCCCAAATTCAAATATGACACAACAGTCATCGCATGCAAACAAGCACACCCCATAAGGATTTCCCATTCGTGTCCAGCCACGGGACATTCAATAGATGAGTGACTAAGTCATGGACCTCATTCTAAAGTTACATGCAAACAAAGCTGCATACTCATTAATGATTTGCTCAGTAATATTAACCATGCCTAGCATTACACCAGGATTCAATAGTCATCTCCCTCAAGGATTACCATCTTGGGCGGCCCACTATGTGTATCATCATCAAGGCAGCCAGACCCTCAGGATTTACCATCTTGGGCAGCGCCAAAGTCAGGTTCCCTCAGGGTTTACCATCTTGGGTGGCTCCACCTTAGTCGAAATCAACCAGGCAGCCCTTTCCCTCAGGGTTTACCATCTTGGGTAACTCAATATGCCAACTCATCCCTCAGGGTTTACCATCTTGGGCGACTCCACAGTGATCCCAAAAGACCAGGCAGCCCTTTCCCTCAGGAATTACCATCTTGGGAGGCTCAATACCTGACAGCTCATCCCTCAGGGTTTACCATCTTGGGCGGCTCTACCACGATTCCAAAGAACCAGGCAACCCTTTCCCTCAGGTTTTACCATCTTGGGAGGCTCAACACCAGACAGTCCAATCCTCAGGATTTACCGTCTTGGGCGGCTTCACCTTAGTTGCAAGCAGCAGGTAGCCCTTTCCCTTAGGAATTACCATCTTGGAAAGCGTCATCATAGCTTACCGGGAGGCCCTCAGGGCTTACTATCTTGGGCTTGACCATTTTATAACAGTTTGCATCAGGTGTCGCGCGCGTCTGCAGACACGCCGGCAGAGGCGCGCGCCGCAGATGCGCAGCGCACTAGCGCATGTCGAATTTTCTATTATTTAAGGAAGCAGGGCGCACGTCGCAGACGCGCAGCGCCCTAGCATTCCGTTTTTTTTTGTCTTTAAGACTCTATGTACATACAATACTAAAACGCTTATAACTTGAGATCTAGAGCTCCGATTGAGGCGCCGCAAAAGGAATTGTGTCCGTATCGACGACGCAGACACATACAAATCATAAAATCCCTGATCAAGGCCCAATCAAAGGAGGGCATGACCCTTAGAATAGGATGGTGGTGCGTGGCCACTAGAACTTTGGAAAACTGAGGATACCAAGGCCCAATTAGGACCTTAGGACACCCATAGGCATAGGGATAGACCCCTAATGCCTAAGTAATAAGACCCAACTGTTCTAAACCCATAAAAGATAGGTTAAACTAACCTTGAGTCCCCAAACCATGTTCAGGAGCGTACGAGGACAAGAGGGTTAACGCGACCTAGCCAGGTAGGTATTCTATCACTATTAGATTCTTTTAAAAGAACTATTGTTATTTTGAGAACATATGTTTTAGATATATGACTTGATTTGCATGTGATTTGCATAAATTAATTCAGCATGCATGTTAAATGCCTTGTACATAGCCATGTTTTGAAATGACTGCATATACATTATGCACATATATGTGTTGCAAACAAGTGCATGCATTGCATGATTTAAGTACTGCAAAGATTGCATGTCCTTGAGGGTTGCCAAAAGATGCTGGAGTGCCGAGGGCCAGGCAGTTGTGAGGGACCCAAAAGAGGACAAGTTTTAACAAAAGGTTTTGACTTATCTTATGTGATTTGGGCAAATAAGCCCGTGGGTGCTATGCCGAGGGGTCTGGGTTGGCCACCCGGCCTCTACCACTAATAGGTGGATGGGTACCACGCCCAAAAAGAGGCAAGTCCCTACGTCGGCGCATGTGGTACAGGGGGCTACCACTGGTGTCACGGCACTGGGTCGACGTGTCATAGGCCCCGTGGAGGCTATGACCGAGTGTCCTCAGGTACCCGGGGACCACACGACGAGGAGGTCGTGGGCATAGTGGACCCTATGGTTTGATGAATTATGTGCATTTCATATAGCATGATATGAGGTTGGTCGACCATACCATACTAGAGGTCCATGAGTTGGACTCCATGAAGCATCTATTGCATATCATGATGTCATCATATATATATATATATATATATGATACTTTCAATTTTGGATTATGTGATCTTTTAAGTCATGAGAATTTCAGTTGATTATGGATTCTTATACTGATATTGAACTCTAGTATTCAAACATACGCATATTTTGAATTTCAGTTGATTATGGATTCTTATACTGATATTGAACTCGAGTATTCAAACATACGCATGTTTTGAATGAGCATATGATTTTGAAACATCTCATGCATTTATAAAACTAGTAGTGATAGGCTCCTACTGAGTATATTATATACTCACCCAATCCTCAACATTTTTCAGATACAAAAGTAAATACTTAAGGGCAAGGGACGTTTGTACTAGGAAACACAGGCTAAGTACAAGTAAGTAAACCCCTATCTTATCTTTCAGTGTTACTTGATTTTAGTTACTCTCTAATAGCTGGGGTTGTGACTAACACTTTCTTGGGAATGATATTGATTTAAACTTTGCCATGGCTAAATTATTGGAGAATGTGTTTTCACACTTGGGGTTTTTATGAAAGATTGTTTTCTAAAAGAAAAAGAATTTTCATGCATCTCATACTTATAAAACAAGAGATCTCGCATTTTTATCAAAATTGCATCATATAAAAACCCAGGTCATGACAGCACCACTATCAGACCTCTCAAATCTGATAAAATTATTTGGAGCAAAAACGAGGATGGAGTTTTTGCAGTTAAGTCCTGCTGCTCGATGAAAATCAGAGCAAACAATGTCAATTTGCAGTTTGACCAGAGTAGAGTCTAGTCCTTCACTTCTCTGCTAAGAACACTCTGATTCACATGGACATTTGCTATGAACAAGATCTTAACCCAAAAACAGCTTAAAGAAGAGGGTGCATCTTACAACCAGATATATTTTTTGTGGCAACAATGGGAAGACTCTGAACCAACCTCATGATTCACTGTTCTATGTCTACTTTTATCAGCAATAAGGTATTGAACTTGTTTGAAGTTTCATGGGCTGTACCACAATCTATCAACATGCTTCTCAACACTAGGAGGATTTGTAAGGTGTCCACAAGAGGAAAGTTCATGTGAGATACATGCTTGCCAGCAAGGTTTAGGAACCGTGGAAAGAGAGAAACTATTGAATCTTCAGAGGGGAGAGCTGCTCTAAACACAGACTTTGGGACAGAATTTTCAATATGATTTCTTAGTGGTTGTCATACAACAATTTGCTCAAAGAATTTCCTGCTTCAAAAATCTGAAGGTCATGGTGATCCTATAGGAACATTTCATCCAATAAGACACTCATTGCAATACAAGTGGATTCCTTCTCTATTATCTTCGGTTTCTTTCACTTCACAAACAAATAAACCATTTGAGCCATAATAGTAAAACAAGACAAGGCAATTATATGTTGCACTTAATAAGCAATTTTCTGTATCCCAGGATATCCAATTTCAAAAGTAATGGGGACGCACCTAATAAGCAAAAGGGAAATAGGAGCTGATTTCCCAGGGAAAAACATTGCATATTAGATGATAAAGGAGGAAAAACGAAGCCTTTCCAGATGGGTACCTTGTTGTTAATCCAAAACTCGCAGAGAGTTGGCCTAGTGAAACCCTTGCCGTGTAGTACCTAGGAGATGAATTTGCCGGCAGGTTTTTTTTTGTGTCTTTTTGAGAGGGGATTTCCTTCCTCTTCTTCTTCGTATCAGGGTCTAGGTATTAGAACCTAGGGCAAGTCCGTTATCAATTTTTGGTTTTGATGGAAGGCCCAAAATTGATACGATAGTACTCAGGGATTCACAAACACGAGTTGTTGGAAGGGAGAATCCCCATCCAGTTGCTCTGTTCCGCGTGGAAGGGGGTGTCAACAGCAATGGGAGAGAGAGAGAGAGAGAGAGAGAGAGAGAGAGAGAGAGAGAGAGAGAGAGAGAGAGAGAGAGAGAGAGAGAGTGAGGTGATTTCGTCTTCGGTCCTTGTCATCTCCGGCGTCGACTTTCCTGGCACCGGAGAAGGATCGGGGAACCAGGAAGACGGGCTTTGGGGAGGGAAGCGAAATGCCCGGAATCCCGTGGAAGGGGAGAGAGTGTCGCCGAAAAAATGAGGGGAGAGGGTTGCCGGCTTGGCTCCCTCTTCCTAGTGTTGCAAACGCGTGGGAGTAGAGCTCCACGCGGTGAGTTCCACTCCCGCGTGTCGAGTTCCTCCCACGTGACCCTATGGTTTACATGCATTAGAGGGGGGTGCCATTATCTATTTGGACCCCCTCTGCCTCAGTGGTAAAACCCCTGGGTCTGTCGCTCCTGATCTCCGTTTTGCGCGTTCTTAGTGTCGTTGGAAAGCTCTCTCCGAGCACAATCTGATGAATGACTTTTTCATCATTAATTTCTAATGTTCTTAATTTTTACGGTTTAATCTACTATTTAGGACCTGGGCGTGACATTAGCCGGTGTGCTTATGTGCAAATGATGTTGTTGTCAGTTTGGGATTGCTGACATTCGCGGTTTAAACGATCACTACTTTAATACTTTGAGGACTTTAAGATGTTTGATTCATCAAGTTAAATGGTGGACTTTTCACATAGTTCTCAAGTTATTCTTACATGTGATTTTGGGATAAGCTCTTTATTGCAATTTACTTGAAATTATTATGATGATTCAACCATTTGAAAAATGAATGTTTAAAGTCATACATGTTTTATATTTACACTATTTGAAATATTTTAGCATGAAACTGTGGAATTGAGATTGAATTGCATGAAAAATGATTTGAAATGTTATTTAGGATGAAATTACAAATTTGGTAAAATAGATGTGAAACTACTTTCACAAACTTAAGGTTGCTGAGACATTGTAAATTGTTTACAATGTCTTAGTTTTGAAAAATTAGAACAGGGGAAAGAAAGCAGAAGACTATGCTAAAGATCTCGGGATGATTAAACAAGTATAACAAGCAGGTTTGAAATGTGTTTAATGATTTATTGAAGTAATATTTTGATTTAATATAACTTTATTTTATAGACACGTGGATTAAAGTGGTAATGGAATGGTTGTGACTGGATTGATCCTAGTCATGTATTTTGATTTGGTTAAGTTTTTTATTTTCAAAATATAAAGTTCTGTATGTAAATGTGATGGGATGGAGATAGAGTCTCCATTATCCTTTTATTTATCAAAATTGTATTTATTAGGTATTTCGCAATAACATGTGTTAAATGTCTAATGTCCAAAAAACAGAGGAAACTCTGTTGGATTTTTGGTAGAAATGTAGAGCTCATTTCACCATAGTCCTTTTTTAGAACAGAAAAATGACACTTGGGGATTTTAAAAAGGGTCTTTTCATGAAAATTGTTTTTCACTGTTTGTTTTCTAAATATTTTTGCAAACTAAGGGCCCGACATTTCAAAAAGAATTACAAAAATGTATTATAAAAACCCATGTCACTACAAAATATGAGCATTCACCTGTAAGAACTCTCCAAGCACATTGAAGGATGAGTCCATGCTTTTGGTAACATTGATATATTCAATAGTTTTTGCACAATCTTTTCTATGACTATTTTTGTTGTCAACTCCTTGATCTATAAATGTAATAACACCAAATTTTAACCCTAAATTAGTAATAAAATAAGATAAATTAATTAAAAAATTATGCATAGAATTTGGTTATGAAATCACTAAAACTAGAAAGTACACGTCAATATGAATCGAACGGTATAAAGAACGTTGAAAACGGAGTTCGGATGAGTAAGATATGATCATTTTAAGTGTAAGGGTAAATTGGTAAATTACCAGGGATGTTAATTAAAGGGATTCATTTTGATAACGGCACCCCTTTCCACTTCCATTAGAGTTCTAATGGAGGAAGGCACTGATTTACCTTCCATTTGGAAAAATTGGCACTTAGACTATAAAATACAAGTTCCCACTTCCATTCCCACGCCAAACAACCAGAGGAGAACCCTCATTTTCCCCTGTGCACGCCGCAAAAACAAGTTGAAGTTTGCACGTATTAGAGGGCTCTGATCTCCCATCTCTGGCTCTAATTAGGTAAGTTACATACTTTAACTTGTTATTTATTTTGTTTTCCAACTTTCCCCTCACAGATCTGGGCTAGATCGGATCAAAATGGCCATTGGATGGCCTATGTATTCAAAACCGTAGAGCATGGTTAGACCCATGTTAAGGACACCTCAAATGAGAAATATAAGCCGTTCACTGTGATCTTTGGACCCAAAAACCCTAGGAATGGTGAAAACAGATAAAAAATTGGAGCTTCTGGGGCTCTGATCAAGCCAAAACAAGGTGGACGGCTTGGGTTCATTGTCCCCGATGGACAGTGAGCCCAAGACGCCCATCGGGATGCACAGATGGGGACGTGCACATGCGGGTGCTCCATCGCACATGTGCGCAGGATGCTCTTGTGCGTTGTGCCGGACGTCCGGAACACACTAGGTGTCCTAGGCGCACAGTGCGCTGGTGTAAGTCGGTGCACACATACTTACCCCTATAAATTAATATATTAATTTATGAAGTCTTTTTACAAAAAACTTGATTTTGGGAGCTACAGAGGTCCAAATTACGATCGGAAACATCCGTTGCAACCGTATTGACAACGCGGACCTATATTTAGCTTGAAAACCTACATTTAAATACTTTTAGATTAGTTAAATTATAAAATATTAATTAATTACTTAGAACCAACTGATCAAAGGGTGATCAAGCATCAAGACTTGAACAATGAGATAAAGTATGATAATAAATAAGGGTTCTAAGGGGCATATTAGCATGACTACGTTAGAAATTGATCTAGACCATTGGTCTGAACCAAATCTTGGGAAATTATTGATCTTAGGATGATATGACCATCAGATTAAGGTATAAACGCTAGATACACACAAAAATGAACAGATGGACATGAGATGAGACTAAATTAAGAACCAAATCATAATTAGAGATCTCAAAGGATGATCTAATGGTTGGATCATAATAGATTCTATTATAATATAATAAATAACATGAAATAGTATTGTGGTACTGATAGGTACATCTGAACGTACAAGCTAAGAAGATTATATGCTTGAGTTGGGTGATCTCACATTGAGGTAGGTGACGACATTTAATGTTTCGTTTTGATTTTAAAACCTTGTATTATCATGGCATCATGATTGATTGTGATTAAATTGCACTTATTATTAATTGATGATTTTGTGAGATTTAGAGTTTTATGTTATGATCGCTATTTGATTTCAATCATGTATTGAATGGATTATGACCGATGGCTTCATGAGATTGAGATCATCTACTTATGCACAAATATAAAATTATCTTTCCTTATTGCATCACTGAAATTGATGAGTTTTCATGAGAAAGGAAAGTGGAGGCTTGGTGGCTGGTCCTTTTAGAGGCTAACCCCGGATGAGGGGTGTGCCTTAGGGATTGCGAGCGACGAGTGCTCCTGGTTTTCGACATACATTATTTTGTGTTTTGAGTTTTATGATGGGTGCTCTCACCCGATGAATGTCATGCTAGGAGGGAGAGGGCCGGCCACCCACCATCCGAGATTTGTGATGTGATGTGATGTGATATGATAGACACCTGCCCGTAGATGGCTTTCGGTAGGGGTTGGTAACATGGATAGTCCACACTACCAGTTCGGGCCTTTCCATGGGGACGGACGCTAAGTCTCCCGTTATGGTGTCGACGAGGAGCTGCGGTGGTTGAGACCCTGGAGGGTTGCTACTGCGGCATGACGATCCATACTTTTATTCTGTGTGCTTGCATGATGAGCATGGAGATGTGATGGTATGCCTGGGTGTGACGACACTCAGAGGTTTGATATGAGTACTCATGATCTGTGATATGAGTGTATGAGACACTTGTGAGACCCATGTACCTTAGGGTGCTCTGTTATTATTGAATGCTCATTTACATGAGATTATATCATGTTTTAAATATGTGAGATGCATGTTTTATCGTATATGATGTTTTGAGATTTTATTAGCATTGCTTAAAATAATTATATTATTGTAGAAAATTGCTTTACTCATTGTATCAATATGATTATTCGATTTTATTCTATTGATATACATTAAATATATATGTACCTACCAAGCATTGCTTGCTGAGGCATTGCGTTATTGTTACAATGCCTCAAATATTAAAGAAAGGCAGGACACATGAGGAGTTAGAAGAATAGTGATCAAGAAGTCTCATTAAGAGGTATGTTCTGGTTTCATATGGACTATGTAGGTATATATATGTTATTGGACTTAATTATACTGTTATGGAAATGTGGCTGATGACTGGATGAGTCCTAGAATAGTAAATCTATTTTAAAAATGTTTATTTGGAAAATAAAAATAAAAAAATCTTGTTTTGCGTCAATGGTTGACCTCGGGATTTTTCAAAAAATGAAATTCGATTGAAATTATTTTTCGATGTTTTGGTTTTTATAAAATTGGGGCCCCACCTTTCGAAAAGTTTTATAAAAAAAGGAAAAAGTATTGAAAAACCCAGGTCGTCATAGTTGGTATCAGAGTAGGTTCATCCACTCACAGCCAATCCCAAAAGTCCATATGAAGATGACAGTCCAAGGTGAGAATTAGAACTGATAGGAGCTAAATGAGTAATCATTTCGTAAATTATGAAACTGGAATAAACACCCTTCAATGATGTTGGGAGTTGAACTAGTAAGTGCAAGGATAGAGTGAAACCATATATAGAGTTGAATCATATCATTAATATACAATGATTCATATGGGGGGACATGAAGAGTCATGGGAAAAAGGAAAACGATCAACTAAAGGAAAGGTAAATTCTTATGAGAATAGCAAAGCTCTTAAGAGTAAGAAATCACTACATGATATGTATGAGTTAGTGCCTCTAGCTGAGAATATTTGTGTGGATAGATGAGTTGCTAATGGAGAAAATGTACTATGAGTATAATATATAATGAGAGAATAGTAGGTATGACACTTAGAGAATACAATGGTTAATGGTGAGTAAAGATTCAGAATAAAGATTGTGAACGAGTTCTCTGGGTGAAAACTTTGCTATATAATAGAAGATATGTGTATATAAATTACTTTTAAGAATTCAAGTTATAACTTGGACTATGTTTATAAATTTTGAAAGAGTATAAAAGCTATTATAATTACAATTGAGCAAGATCAGTGATGGTTACAACAAATGAGAACTTGAGAAATTTAAGGAAGTATTGTATTCATCTACACTTGAAGTGGATTTAGCTTAGGAATAAATTATAGCATGAATGAAAATCATTGACAATTGATGGAACAATATTTAATATTCCATAGATGAATTATTTGATCTATAAGTTGAAATTTATAAGTCCTTATGCAAAAAAAAAAAAAAAAAAAAAAAAAAAAAAAAAAAAAAAAACTGAAAACTAGACATTGGTGTCAAGTTAATGTTACGAATTTTATTAGGATTTTAATTATGATGGGACGTGCATAACCCTGGAGGATGTGATAAATGTGTTATGAGAATAATTGTTAAGTATTGATTATAATATGGTCTAAAATGGCTAAGAAAGTCATTATGAAATATCAAGCACATTGGATGTGAGGTTGACGATTGTAAATGATTTGATAAATATGATCATGGAATACTTGATTTGTTAAAGGAAATGAAATAGTAGAAGTGAGAACACCGAAAATGTGATTACGAGAATTCTAATTGTGATTGTTTGAGAGATCACATTCCTCCATTGTCGAGACTTTTATATGAAAGACTCTTAAAAAGGCTAGCGATGACCAGTATCCTTCTCTTATGAGCATTTGGTGATACGGTGAAAGTTGTTGCTTTAGAGCAGAGAAATTAAATGGGTCAACAGTATTGAACTAGAATATATAATTGATTGATAGGCCTTGATTTTATTTTATTTTTATGTCGGGCAAGTACTTCATTTTGTTTTCAAGATAGAAGTGAAGAATCACAAATTGAATGACTCTTGCACATTTTTATATCTATTCTCCAATCAAAGGGAAAAGTTGCATCTCGAACCTAGGATCAAGTGTACTTCAGAGGAGATGCCAAGCTATCTGCCACCTATTGCACTAGACATTTATTAGCACATAAGTATTTTGTTCAAGCTTTTAAAACATAATTTCATAGGAAACTTACTTTTTCATCCAATGGTCTAACTATTTTCTAATCTAAAAACAAATGAACTTTTTGGCCATACACATCAAAATTAAGGAAGAAGAAGCAAATATGGTGTTTATAGAGCTAAATATGTAATAGATTGTAAAAGTACAAGGTAGTTAAGTGTAGAATTGCCTAGTAACGTGTAGATGCCAATCCTATGCAATTGGTGAAAAATGCACAAGTCAGATGGTATAGAAACTAGTAACATAAACAATGATATAATCCAATTAAGATGCAAAAAATATTGTATCTGGTAAGAAGAGTTTCTTAAATGGTGGAAGCACTATTTTCATTTTGGACAAAAGTAGGGCTCCACTATTTCAATTATCCAAACATCTTAGTAGGAGATGCTTTGGTTTAGTTAACATATAGAATTTCTCTATTAATTTAATAGATGGTTGTAACTTCTATTTCTGAATTGTTTGAAGGACACAAATAAAAAGGCTAGCAATGCTAAATCAAAGCCCTTGATGGCAAAGTGCTCCAACATTTTTTGCATGATGGGGTCCACTTAGATATGATTTAACTAGTTCAAAAAATTTCTTTGATTTAGGATGTGTCTTAATGCAAAAAGCATGTAGCTTAGAATGTTAAATGATCATATTTTTCATTTTTGATATATACCATTTTTAGAAAGTTTCTAGGTGTCCATCAAAAGAAGATTTCTTCAGATGTTAGAATCATCCCATAAAAGGGCAGCCCAATGTACAAATATCCTACATATGTGGGGTCTTGTGAAGGGGTAGACCACAAACGGTTTAAAGTATGCAACCTTATCTATGCATTTTTGGAAGAGATTGTTTTCACACATTGAACCCACGACCTTTGCGCTAAGGTTCCCCTATTTAGACATTAGAATCATCCCATATTTATGATTTTTAGACTGGGAGACATCTAAGACCTCCAAATTATATGAACTAAACAGATCATCTATAGGTGAATCTCATCATGGAAAAATGTAGGAGCACAAAATGCTTTGATTTAATAATCTTCATAAAAGGCTTAAAATTCTTAGGCAATCCAAATTTTTTGTGTTGGTCCACAAGGTAGCTTCTTGAGAGTTATTATGAAAACGCAAACTAATTAATATCAATACTAATAGGAGTTCTTACATAACTGAATAGTGCAATTCCCTAATGCATCATATAGCTAGTAACTGTAAATTAAGACAACTAGGAGAATAACCAATCCCTACAGCATTTAAAGCATGATGAGAAGCATAGTTAGCTAAGTAATCAGCTGCAAACTTGGCTTCTCTGAACTGTTCCTTCCCTGCAATCATTTGTCTTGACTGGCCTTCAATTTCTGCATTGCCCGAATCACCACAGGGCTGGAGTTTAGATATGTTCTAGTGGTGAAGCAAGAAGCAGTCCAATGTATAGAGATCTTTGAATCACCTCATTCTTCCTTTGGCTGCTCAAAATTGTCCCTGAGGGAAGATAAGTGCCCCACCCAAGTCCAATGTAGGACTTGCTAAATGGGCTTTCTTTACTAGGCCTACCTGTGCCACATTTTCTGGAGCCCACCTTTGTGTGATCGAATTCATTCACATCATTGCTCTAACGATAAATAGTTAATAGTTAAAAATTCATGTAGATTAGACGATCGTTACATGTAGGATCTAGGCCGTTGTTTTTAACCTCCATCCAAAATTAGAGAAATGACATGAACGAGTTGAATTATATAAAGGTGGGCTCCACCGAAATGGTGCATTTAGGATTTCTTCTCCATTAAACTCTCAATTATGGTGGCTCGACCGCGCTACGTTTAGAACTAATGAGGACATGGACGTCATTTTATGTAAAGTCGCGGGTAAATAAATGAAAAGACGGGGTATGACAAGAGCTAGGGTTTATGATCTGCCCTTTTGGAGAGAGAGAGAGGGAAAAGGAGCAGAGGCGGTTTTGGTAGATCAGTCGAAGAAATTTAACCCATGGGCAACTTCAGAGTAAGATTTCCTTATAATCCTGCAAACCCATTCTCTCGGATTATCTCTTTTGCGTCGAAATCTTCAAATTTATCTTCCCTCAGATGCTACCTTTCAAAGTCGTTTCTTCGAAACCAGTCTCCAGAAATCTCTATTTATCAACCATAACTTGATATACCCGGAAAACCTAGAACGATACTGCGAACCCAGCTCTGAATGATCCATTTTGCTCTTGTATTTTTCTCGTAATTTTATCTGACATTGATGTTTTGTCCTGTCTTTGTTATGTGGACAGTTCCATCAGTACCAGGTGGTGGGTCGATCACTTCCCACCCCGACTGATGAACACCCAAAGATATACAGGATGAAGCTCTGGGCAACTAATGAAGTTAGAGCTAAATCCAAGTTCTGGTATTCGCTTTTCCTTTTCTCATCTCTTCATTTATCATTTCTAACCTGTTTACGTTATTGACGTATGCTTATTTCTATGTAAATCCATTTCAGGTACTTCCTGAGGAAGCTGAAGAAGGTGAAGAAGAGCAACGGGCAAGTTCTTGCCATCAACGAGGTATTTATTGCACAACGCTATAACTCATTTTAATTTCTCAAGAAAACTAAAACGAAGAAATCAAATTCTGATTCCGTGTGCACTTACCCTTTAGCAAAATCTAATGTGTTGATGGGTTCTGACCCTTAGGCAAAGCTATAGAAACCATGGTATTTGATTTTAGTGAAATACTTTCTTGCAGAAGTTGGAAGTCGTTGTGATTGAATTGGGCTCCAAACTGTAATCACGTGGTCTGAGGCATTGATACATATCAAACCGTCTGATTTATTCTATCATGATTGACATGCAGGGACGATTCATTTCCTTGATAATTATCTGGGACTAAAAAAAAATGAAAAAAATCTTGTAGGTGAAGTTATAATCTCCCAAGGCGGTTGAAGTTGAAGCTCAGTCATATTAAGCGTAGTAGTTCTCGTTAGCAAAGCCCTTTTTCTTGTAGACCTGGTGCATTCTATTTAGTTGGTTCTGACATTGCTATGGGTTAGACGGTGAACATATGAGTAATTATTGATAAAAATCGAAGTGCATCAGTTGGAATTTTGAATTCCAACGACAGGAGAGCTGCATGAAGGTAGCGTATCAATGTTATGCATAAAATTTGCTATTCATTTGTGGTCATTTTGCTTGACTGTCCTTTGAGCCTCAGAAGATTAAATCCACTTCTCCTTTGTCTTCTCCAACATCCCTAGCAACTTGATTTGGATACTACTTTGTCTTGGTGTTAGATTTTTGAGAGGAAGCCAACGAAGATAAAGAACTATGGTATCTGGCTGAGGTACCAGAGCAGGACTGGCTACCACAACATGTATAAGGAGTACCGGGACACTACATTGAATGGTGCTGTTGAGCAGATGTACACTGAGATGGCTTCCCGTCACCGTGTCAGGCACCCCTGCATCCAGATCATCAAGACAGCCACTATCCCTGCCAAGCTGTGCAAGCGTGAGAGTACGAAGCAATTCCATGACTCCAAGATCAAATTCCCCCTTGTCTTCAAGAAAGTAAGACCCCCCACCCGCAAGCTCAAGACAACCTTCAAGGCATCTCGTCCCAACCTCTTTATGTAGAAGACTATTGGTTGCCTTGCAGAAAAGGTTTTTTTTTTTCTGGTTTTGTTTTGTTTATCTTCATTCGGTTTTTTGAATTTAGTATTAGTTTGCTAAAACACAAATGAGACGTATTTACACTTTTGTATGTGAGAAGGAGCTTTATTGATGAGATATTTGAGTTAGCTAATTATATCCTTCAGAGTATTGGGTAGAAGCTGCTTTTTATTGTTATATGGTGGTTTGCTGATGGTAAGAAGCTATATGTCAATAAGTCAGTGTTTTATCATTCACAGTTGCAGTTAGCGTAGTTATGAAAACCTAATAAGAAACCTTCACTAACGTTTTTATGAGGTTAATTTCTACCTCATGTCAATATATTTTTTGGTGGATATACAGCTGACGACAGATAGTGCCCGTTCCTCTTTCTCACTTATAGGATCTGTTGATTGTGTCATCTCTTCTAGAAGATTATGGTGTTATTATCACTTTTCACAGAGGAATATATTTTGAAATTTAATCCCCATGCAAAAAGTAATAGGAAGGTCAAAATTTTCTTGATGCTTGCATATCACTTGATTTCTGTTGTATAAAATGATCAAGGAAAGAAGAGATTCAGCGCTCTTAGTCTTCAGTCTACTGTTATGGAACAAATATCTACTTGCTGGGGTGGCTACAATGCTTTCTACCATTATCTAGTTCATGTTATAATGTTCAAGTTCAGTTTTAGTTTGCTGATAGACTTCCTATTAGAAGATCGTGAAGAAATTTTATCCGTGTAGCTCTTGGTCAGCTAGAGACAGGATTATTCACCAGTTGCTGCAGTGCAATTTCCAATAGCATTCTTTATTCTTTTAATTGTCTGGTAAGTGTGCAAAAGCCATTGATAACAATATATGGGATGTAAAACTAGTGGTTATTCTTTTACAATGAAGCGACCAGGCTGCATAGTTTGCGCATCTTGAGTAAATGATGGTCAATGGTAATGATCTAGCACTTGGATTAAACCTCCTCTGGAGTCTGGAATTTGTATGTTTTATCTCAGCAAATTTGATGTCAATATATATGTTCATGAATAATCAATATACTTGAGATCCAGTGGAGAAAGGTGGATACTCAAACACAGTCCAGTAGAACTATTGTATAGAGGCTCGAAAATGTCATTGGAAGTGAAGGTGATCAAGATCGCATTGGCAGACTGGGAATTTGTATGCCTTATCACTGCAAATTTTATGGAAATTTATATTTTCATGAATGAAACATGTTTCAGATCCCGCAAAGGAAAAGTGGGTGCTCACACACGGTCCAGCAGAGCTTGTATCTGGGGGCTGGAAAATCGCATTGCAAGTGAAGATGTTTTCCATCCGCTTAAAGGAGGTGGCCAAGCTATTAGGCTTTGTTTCCTGGGAAGTTGAGTCCAGTGATAGGCTAAAACCAGGACATCATTCGGCAGGCCACGATCCCACTGAATGGTTGCTCAAGAAGAGCTTAAGGCCATAGTAAGAGTTTTAGCGTGTACTAGGCATACAGTTGGATTTGGCTGCTGCAGAAATCAATTCACGTGTCGTGTGAATTGAAGTTGATCTATTTCAGTTGATGGTTCAGGATATAAATCTTGACGTCTGAATAAGCATAACACTTTGCCGTTATGAAGGGAAGAATTCTTTCCATTCTATGGCGACCAGAGATTAGCTGAGGCGAGGTTCGTGGAAGTTGTGTTCATAAGTATGGCCCTGGATCCGAATCCAAGGAAGTATGAAGTGCTTATTGATGTCCTTGTAGAGTAGATTTTGCCCTGTTAAGAGATTTGGCAGTGAACATATGTTACTTCAATGGAGAGTGCTTGTTTATCTCATGGAAGAAACAACAAAGCCTTTGAAATTTCAAGGCACCATCAAGTGGAAGTGAGGGATGTGAGAAGTGAAGTGTAAATGCCCAACTATTTTGCCTTTTGAAATTCCAAGACGCCATGAAATGGAAGTGAGAGGAGCTATGGATGATTTTTGGGGCCAAGGTATGTTTTTTTAAGGGGAAGTGTACGGATGCCCCAACTACCAACATTTTGCAGGGAGACCCCCTGTTTTTTTCTTTTCAAACACTTCCACACCCAACCTACGGTGGGTTCCACGCGCAAGGTCCTTCAGTTTGCATTCTGTCCATTAATGCCGACGGAAGCTACTTTAGCAATTTCTTCTGCCTTTTCTTTTTCTGCTGGTAAGAAATAAGGGAAACTAGAGACGTAAAACCCCCTTTTACTTCACCTTTTTTCCTTTGCCTAAGGAAGAGTTGTTATTGTTTGATCTTGAGGTTACAGGTTTAAGGCATAAAAATAGTCTCTTACAAAATGTAAGGTAAGACTGTATATTATTGACCCTCATAGTCTGCCCCTTTCTTGGACTCTACATATGTGGGAGCTTTGTGCACTAGGGTTGCCCTTTTACTTTACCTTCTTTCTTCAAAAATACTCAATTTCTACCTTTAGTCTTCGTTTTCAGTCTGAAAAGGGCTTTCCAGTGCATTAGAGAAGGGGCGGATCACAAAGGTCTATAGTACACAGCCTTACTTTGCATTTATGCAAGACGCAGTTTTTACATCTTAAACCCTTGACTTCAAATTGATACAACGACAACTCTATCATTGCACCAAGGCTCCGCTTCTTTTATTTTTAATCTCGAAGACAATTATTAAAATGAAAATGAGAACTTAGTCTATCTCTATGCTTACACGCTCAACATGGCTCGTGTCAAATAGCAAGGAACATAGACATGTGCATCAATGGTAGTTGGAAACTCGAACTGCTTTGTTGGAAATGTGAATTTGTCGAGTTCCACCACCACCCAGTGCAAGTGCCTATTAGTTTTAGATATCAAAGCCCATTATAAGAGTAAGCCTTGATCATCATCATAATCAAAGACCTTATCCCAATTAGGAGTTGGCCAAGGGCAGGTGTCAACCCGGTCCTAGAAATCCTTCGATGACTAAGGCATCAACCAATATCAAAGGAGATGACGAAATAAAAGTTGCCTACTGCCACTATCATTTTTCGATCTTAGAATCCTCTAGTAGTTGCTAATGATGCGGAGATTTTTAACGGGAATTGCAACAGTGCTTGCAGTAGGAAAACAAATCATGTGCGTTCATCATAGATGAGACGGTTAATCATCCTCTCTTTTTTCCCTCTGTGTGCAGCTTCTGTTAAAAGCCCGTCAATTAAATCAAACAATCCAGAGTTGCAAAACTGAGAGAGAGAGAGAGAGAGAGAGAGAGAGAGAGAGAGAGAGGCACGATTGGGGTGCATTATCATTTGACTCCTTTGTTTATTCAGTTAAGCCGATACTGGGACTTTTTGCTCCTTCTACTGGTGGTGTGACCTTGAGGTCATAGGTTCAAGGTGTGGAAACAGCCTCTTTCAAATGCAAGATAAGGCTGTGTACTTTAGGCCCTTGTGATCTACCTCTTCCCCAAACCTTGAATAGGTAGGAGCTTCGTGCACTATAGCTGCCCTTTTATTGGTGGTGACTACTACATTTGCAGATTCCAAGTTCTTCTTCTCATTCTAAGTACTTTTTGGCTGTACTCGTGTTCTCTTTATTTGTTTCATGTTCTTTTCCCTTAATAATGTAAGTCTAGATTCAGTACCAAAATTTTTATGTTTTATGAATAAGAGAGGTACCGGTTCATTGCATTTTCCATTTCAATTCAACTTGAAGAAATTGGTCAAAATTTTGCATATGGTAAAATAATTAAGAATGGTATATTGGATTCATGGACATTTGAAATTTAGACTTAGCTTTTCAAGTTGCCATTGATGCACACGCCTATGCTTATTGAAATAGTTGAACGGTTCAGATCATCAAAGTAATGGGTCCCACCTTCCAATTAGTGATATCTCAGAGCAGAAAATTGATTTTGATCACGCAAACAGAATTAGATTCCCTCGCATTGTAATTAATTCCTTCTTTCCAATTTTATTACCAGGATCGTATTTCAAGGCGTAAATTATGGGATCTGCATGCCAGATTCTCCTTGTCTCTTATTTTTAGGGTTTGCACTCCTGCGACCCAACATCCTAGTTTCCTTAATGTTACTGGTTTTACCACCCTGCATAAACCCTAATCGCCCTCTGCAGAAGGAAACTTGTTATTTTATGAGATGGTAGGGAGAGGGAAAGAGGGCATATGGCGATCCACACCGTTGAAAACATTATTTTTAAGGAAAACTTAACCGAGTGAAGTATTAATTTCAGCATCTTAGACATGACAGAGTTAGTAGTTTCCTTTATTAATTAAACCCTCGGCAAGGAAACTTGTCATTTTGAAGAGAGAGGGAGGATATAGAAGGGGCAGTATCCGATCCGTTGGTGCACACGCAAATGGAACTCCGGCCAATGCTCGCTCCAATATAAAGCCCACTTTCACCCCACACTCTGCTCTTGCTACAGTGGCATACCATTGAGAGGAGAGGAGATGGGGAAGAGAAAGATAGAGATGAAGAAGATAGAGAACAAGGAAAGGAGGCAAGTCTGCTTCTCCAAAAGGCGGCAAGGCCTTTTCAAGAAAGCTTCGGAGCTGTGCATACTTTCCGACGCCGAGATCGCCATCCTTGCCTTCTCACCCGCTGGCAAACCTTTCGTCTTCGGTCACCCAAGTGCCGATACTGTCATCAGTCACTACCTAACCGGCACTTTCCCTTCGACGTCGCTTCCGCAACTCCCACTTGTTGATTACGTTAACGATCTCGAACAGCAGCTTGCAGCCGAGGAAGAACGAGCGAAGAGGCTTAATATGCATAACGAAAGTCAGTTTTGGTGGGATTTAACTAATGTAGAAGAAGTCACAGATGAGGAGAACCTCAAGTGTTTGCAGAGTGCGTTGGAGAAGGTAAGGGAGACTGCGTTGGCGCGTTTGAAATTGAAGGAGCGCCCCACCTTTCGTTTGGAGGAGTCGTCCGGGGATATTTTCAACTTACCACCATTGGGCTGGGGATCAATTTGTTGACAATCTTCCAGCGCATCCAGCTTGATTTCATCATCTTGGGCTATTTACCCTTTTAGCTGCCAGGAATAGGACAGTTTCTGATTTTCTGAATTTTTTAATTTTTCTCTTACGTTGTCGTTCAATTTGTTCAGGGGAAGTATTTTGGTTGCTGTAATTGCTGGGCAGGATGAAATTTCCCGGTTTTGATTATTGCTGTCATGATAGAGAGGCTTCGAAGAGTTTCTTCTTGAAGAACCCTTAAAATCTAGCTCTAGTATTTGTTTGTGTAGATGTCTGTTTCTTTAGTCTATGGGAACATGATGCACTTGCCACATGGGAGATAATCCTCCCTCTGAGATTCACTCTTTCAAAGATTCAGACCATTTAATGATATGGGTGAGTTCTACAGATGAATTCTTCCCTGTTTATATAGTCTTGGTTTGTATAGGAATCGATGGTGAATGCAGACCGTTGGTTTTTCATTTTCTATCGGTTTGTTTAATGGACAAAATTAATATCGTTAGAATGGATAGCGTGGACCAAGATGCAATGGTATGGATCGCTGGAAAGAGAGAAACCCGTTTTAAATGCATGCTAGTAATTTTCAAGCACTTGGAATGATGAACTCGAGGCTTGTTACTTGGGTTCTATTTTTTTGACGTTTCCTCAGTGCTTGTTTCTGGTACTTAATTTTTTCGACGTTGTTCCAGTGCTAACATGGTGAGTGATCGGCACTAACAGAACAAGCATCCTGGAGTTGTGTCTATTCAGCCTTAGTACTCCTGGTTAATATTATTTCAGCCTTGGCATGTTCTTTGGAGACGGGTAAAATCTGACAGTAAGTATATGTTATGTACGAGAAATACCTACACTGCAAGAGTACAATGTGGGAAGGGTTCTTCACACTCAGAGCGGTTTACTCTCACCATTTCATTGGTTCTTCACGTAAGCATTCGCCCTCTGGAGGAGAGGTACACACCAATTTTTCCATACAAAGTAAACTTTTTCGGTAAATCTACGTCTTTCATCATGTTCAGAATGTCAAATATAAGTGACTCAAAAATAAAATTTTCACATAGAAAAATATATGCTATAACCATTCAATAAAAAGAATAGCCCTATGCACAAAGCTCCCGTTCATATGGGATCCGGGGAAGGGACAAATTACAAGGGTTTATAGTATGCAGCCTTACTTTGCATTTTTGAAAGAGGCTGTTGTCACACGAGACAACTCTACCGTTGCACCAGGGCTCCCCTTCATGCTATAACCATTCAATGAAAATAAAATTTAAGTTCCAGCCTATCTATTTTTCATATTCTAAGTGGCTTAGGTCTGTAATAAATTCTCTACCAGCTTCCTCTCCTCTTCAGTGTGTTTTCTTACCAAGACTTCTGGACCCCCATATTTGCACTTGGACAAGATGAGCGGGCTAAAGTACTCGTAGAGTTTGCTCTTTTCAATGATCTAAACCATACATCTAAACGACTACGCTAGCAATGAGTCACACACCGAAGTTCAAAATAACCATATAATGATCGTAGGACCCTGCAGATTTACAGGTTTTAAATAATCATATGAAAAGAAGAAATGTCACTTCTGTGCCTTGATAGTTTTGAATTCTACATTTACTGTGGTACAGTTAAAGCGAATCAATGTAGTCTCATGTGTTATATTTAAAGGAAAAATATGTCATAAAACTTTGACAGTTCCTTTCTTATACGCAGGTGCTTGAGTGGGAGAGATACGATGAAAAGTGTTTTTGCAGTATGGTGCTTGTGAGGATGAAGAGCAAACTGAGCTTTGGGTTCTGTCAATTAGCTCCTTCGGTGGATTCACATATTTCTATTGCCGAAGATGGTTTTAGAAGATTCACCTATTTTGGAGGAAGAAGAAAAAAGGGGGCAGTCCAGGTGCATGAAGCTCTTGCATATGTGGGGTCTAGGAAGGGGTATACTACAAGGGTTAATAGTAGGCAGTCTTAGCTTGCATTTTGCAAGAGGTTTTTTCCATGCCTTGAACCCATGACCTCAAATTCACACAACAGCAACTCCACTGTTGGCCAAGGAAGAAGAACATCCCAAAATTCAACTACCTGAATTGCCTTCTCCTCTTACACTCATCCAATTCATAAGAATCGGTTTTTTTTTTTTTTTCCCCAGAATTGAACCATCTTCTAGAAATATGAATTATGGTGTTTTTTGAGGTCATCATCAATGCTTAGAATTTTATGTGCTGTCTCCATCTAAGCAAGTTCAACTATATATTCTTCAATAACTGTCTTATTTAGATAATCTTTATTGAAAGATAGTTAGAAATCTTCTCCTCTATAAACTTTGTTTATTGTGTTTATATTGTTTGTTATTTGCTTTTATTCTTTTATGTAAAGATGGTATATACATATCATCAAGAATATCTCTCCATATTTTGTACATTTTATCTGTTGTAAACTATATTAGCACAATGAATATGAGACCCACATAGTTTGGTCAATTCCTTTTCGTCTTCTCTGCCGACATTTACAACTTCCAACGTTCATATCTTGGACATATGAACTCTGATTGGCGGGATCTTTGGACCATTAGAAAACTCTTTCTCTACTCTACGATGTGAGATACTGTGGGTTTCTACTAGAAGTTACATGTGGTTTTTAAAGCCATTTGAAGTCGTTTAGGCCCTCAAATTTGCTACTGGAGTTCTCTCCGTTGATTTTTTCCCAAGTTTTACCTCCTTCATGATCCATCAATGGCTGCCTCTTCCTCTAACTTTTCTTTTTCTTCATCTTTTAGTAATTCCCATCACTTTCATGTTCCTATGGAGAGATCTAACTTTCTCAATTGCTGACCCCAGTTCCTGGATGTTCTGAACGTACATGATTTTCACACCCATGTTGAAAGTACTACTACTGCTCCATCCTAGACTCTTCCTGGTGATGCTTCTAATCCTATGTATCTTTATTAGGTTCAATGCGACCATCTTGTTCTCAGTTGGATAAAGGCGAGCATTTCTTTCCCCATCCAAACTATGTTACTTCCTACTGCTAAACAGGCATGGAAGTTGCTTGACAAGCTGCATTCTCCTCTCTCTAAGACACATGTATGGACTTCTCGTGATCAAATTCGCTCTCTACCTATAGATCAAGATCAGAATGTTGCCAACTATATTCTTCAAGCCAAGCCGCTCTTTGACTCTCTCGCCGCTGCTGGTGAAGCAATGAACGAATCCGAGCTTATTGATTGTGTCTTGATGGTCTTGGGTTGTCGTATAAGGATCGAGTTCTTCCCTAACTTTGGGTGAGTTCTATGACTTGCTCATCCAAGAAGAGACACTTCTGAAGAAACATTCTTCTATTACTACTGCTCTTGCAGCCAATAGCTCATCCTCCAATCACAAATACTATTATAACAATAAGAAGACCAAGGGTCAGAGTGGTATAAAATAACTGGGGTGGATTGTCCTCCTTTAAGAATGGACGTCCTTCTCTACAGCACAACTAAAACTCTTCTCTCCCACCTCTTCTGCCTACAACTTCCATCTCTTTTGCCTGCCCCCTGCCGGCTTTGCATTGATATCCACATCATGTTATTTAACTAATGCCCTGAGAGGTTTAATCGTGCTTACCTGGTCGAGATTCTTGCGGATTCATTGTCATACGCACATATATCTGAAGCAGTTGACAGAAACTGGGTTCTTGAATGCATTACATGACAAGAACTCCTTCACACACGAGTCGGGGTGGTCCATATCAAGGTATGGTCAATATTACCATTGTAAATGGTTCTCATATTCCTGTATCTCATGTTGGATGTTCTTATATTTCCTCTTCTAATGGATGTGTACTGCTTGATGATGTTTTATGTGTCCCACAAATTTCAAAGAAATTATTATCTGCTTGCCGATTTGGTCATGACAACAATTGTTACTTTAAATTTGATGCCAATGGTTTTCGTGTGAAGGACCTTCACAACACTCAGCGGATACTATTACATGGTACTAGTCGAGGAGGCCTCTATTACATTATGCATGCCAACTTTTGCCGATTCTTGTACTTTTCAAAGAACTGCATTATACGGGAATAAAGCATCATCTGACACTTGGCATACTTGACTACCGCATCCTTCTCATGCTATTCTCTGAGTGGTGGTAACTAATAGCAGTCTTTCAATTTCTAGCAAAAGTGTCTTTTTAAAGACATTTAAACTGCCATTTTATGGGCAGACTTTTGCTTCTGCTAAGGAATTTGCTTTAACATTGATTTATGGGATCCTCACTACCACTATCTCAGAAGGGAGTCTTGGTGCGAGTTGTCGTCGTGTGACCTTGAGATCACGGGTTCAAAGCATGAAAATAGTCTCTTATAAAATGCAAGGTAAGGCTGCATACTATTGACCCTTGTGGTCTTCCCTTTCCCAGACCCCACAAACGTACGATCTTCGTGCACTAGGGCTGCCTCACTAGGACCATCTCACTTTGGGGTTAGATATTATTTGGCTATAGTTGATGATGCTACTCCTTAGGGTTATTTCCACTCCTACGCAAATCAGACACTTTCTAAGTTTTCACTAATTTTAAAAGGCAGGTAGAAACCTTTTTCTACTAAAACCTAAAGTCTTCAGATGGATGGCGGGGGTGAAGTTACATGTCAACGCTTTTAGGACTTTCAATGCTTAAATAGCATTCTCTGTAAGTTTTCTTATCCTTATAGTCCACAACAAAATGTTGTCTAAAGAAAACACGGTCATATTGTGGCCATATGACTATATCTATTGCATCAAGCTAGGTTACCACCTCGGTTTTGGCTCGAAGCATTCTCCTTCAATGGTTTTTTTTTAATTAATCGGTTACCCTCACCGATTCTGAACACAAGTCTCCTTATAAGAAATTGCTACAAAGAAAACCATATTACAAGTTTTTGACAGTTTTTGCATGCACATGCTTTCCACATCTAGTTCCTTTATAATACGCATAAACTAATGCCCAAATCTATTAAATGCATATTTCTTGGCTATCATTCTTTTCATGAGGGATATAGATGCATGGATACCATCCCTGGCAGAATATACATCTCCATGAAAGTTCTGTGTGACAAGAGTACCTTTTCTTATACCATCCCCAAGACATTCTTCTTCACTAATTATATTGATGGATAATCCATTCCAGCTGCACCCTCTTCGTCATCATCACCTCTAATCCCTTTTGAACTAGAAATGGTGTTCCCGATAGCTACTATCTTGCCTCAAAAAGTTTATCCAAACCTCTTGTTTCTCCTATGCCTTTTGACACATCTCCCTCTGTAGATGCTTATGGTGCCACTTTTCCTGCCACTATCGTTGCCATTTCCACTTCTCCAAGCTCATTCCCTCATCTTAGGAAATCTAAAAGCATCAATGCCATTATTTAGGCGATGGCCACTTAGCCACAGAACACACCATACCAATTGCTCTTGCAGTTGATATATATGGCCGATTTCTCCTTTAAGGAACCCATTTCCTATGCTCAACTCTCCAAATGTCCTTCCAGGAATGCTGCTATGGATGATGAGATTGGTGCCTAGAGAAAACATCAAACTTGGTATCTTGTGCTACGTAGACCCGGTATGAACATTGTTGGTTGTCGCTGGGCTTTTAAAAATTAACGACTTGCTAATGGCAACTTAGAATTTTGCAGAACTCATTTAGTGGCTTAAGGGTTCAATGGGTATCAACTCAGAAGGGGAGTGTTGGTGCATTGGTAGAATTGTCATCATAGGACCTTGAGGTCGCGGGATCAAGTCGTAGAAACAGCCTCTTGCAAAATGAAAGGTAAGGCTGTGTACTATTGACCCCTGTTTTCCGCCCTTCCCCAGACTCTGCATAAGCGAGATCTTCATGCACTGGGGCTGCCACCTTTTATCAACTACTATGAAACTTTCACCTCGATTGTCAAACCCTCTACTACATGGACAGTGCTCTCTTTAGCCGTCTCTCAGAATTGGCCTCTGCAACAAGTTGATGTTTGGAATGCCTTCCTTAATGGCTATATTCAAAGGAGGTTTATATGGAACAGGCTCCAGGTTATGTTGATCAGCTCTGACCTGATTTTGTGTGTAAATTAAGCAAGGCATTACATGGTCCAAAGTAGGCACCCAGGGCATAGTTCCACTGCCTACATAATTTTCTTCTGCAATAGTCATTCTGACGCTTCCCTATTTATTCGACGGGCTGCTTGGCATACGCTACTAATACTTGTGTATGTCGACAATGAACAATCCAACTGAAATTCATCATGTCATAAACAAATGCTGCACTACCTTTGATACTCGAAATCTAAGTCATCTTACTTTTTCCTTGGTACTACTGATCATCTCTGTTTGTCTGAATCTCATTATGCAGGAGATTTGTTGTGCAAATTTAATATGGATAATTGTAAGCCCTGTCCTACCCTATTTCCTCTGGATCTTGCTTTTTTGTTCATAAAGGTGATCCTTCATCGGATGCTATTATTTATCGTAGCATGGTTGGTGGTCTACAATACTTGACTCTGACATGCCCTGATATTGCCTTTGCTGTAAATCAGGTATCTCAGTACATGCATGCTCCACGGACACGACATTTCTAGTCTGTTAAATGTATTTTTCGATACATTAATGACACCATTCGAAGGGGAGCCTTGGAGCAATGGTGGACCTTGAGATCATGGGTTCAAGGTATGGAAACAGTCTCTTGCAAAATGCAAGGTAAGGCTGCATACTATTGACCCTTGTGGTCTGCCCCTTCCCCAAACCCTACATATGTGGGAACTTCGTGCACCAAGACTGCCCCATTAATGGCCCCATCTAACGTGGGTTCTCTCTGTCATTTCTCATCTTTTTCTTGGAGTATGCTCTGATGCCGATTGGAGTGGGGTTGCAGATGATTGGCCATCTACATTCGGTTCCTGTCTTCCGGGCTCAACCTCCTTAGAACACCTTTTTGCTTGATGGGGAGTGAAAGATAGTCATAATTCTTATCCTCTCCAAACTTTCTTAAGATAGAAGATTCATTTGCTTTCTACCTGCTGCTTTCTCATTGGCATGTCAACTAGCGGAAACAAGCGGGATCCATGACATCAGAAATTTCGAGAAAGAATTCCACAGGGATACTATTGAACCTCAAGATTTGAGATCAAGTTCCAACTAGGATGACTATGACTCGAGTGTGTTAGCTGAAGGCATGCTATTTGACAAGGTATTTCTCAAAAACAGAATAGAGTCTGGAGTTCTGCTTCTCGGCAGTATTTGGAACGTCTTGACGCTCCCATGCTTCTATGAAATGCTGCAAGAGATTTTCCATTAGCATACACCCACACATCTCTGGTTTTCTGTTATTAGAAGGGAATTTTCAACTCAAATATTCCAAAACGAATACAACTGAATTTTGGGAAGTACAAACTCTAATCAATCTTGTGGCTCTGATACCATATTAAAGTAGAGCCAAGAGAGAGATAAAGAGAAACCCTTAGAATCGGTGAATGTGTGTTGGTAATACTGATCCCGAGTGTGTCCAATCTTATTACAGTATGTGCACTGAGGACGCTGTCCTCGGTTACGACCACCAACACGGCCACCTCTAGTGTTTGCCTGAGAAGCCAAAACTGAGGAATCTTGCAGGACCAGGGTAGGCTCCCCTTCCCCAGACCCCGCATAACCGGGAGCTTCGTGCACCAGGGCTGCCCAAAAAATTTCTTTCTTCAAAAGTTGGTAACAAAATTTCAGCTTCATCATCGTCAGTGGCCATAAATCGGTGAATCCAATGGCGGAACCCCACTGTTCATTTGCTCTTCTTCCTCACAAGCACCCTTCTGCAAAACCACTTCTTTGTTTCTCTCTCAGGCCCCAGAGTCTAAGTCTAAGAAAGGTGCTGTCGAATTTTTGTGACATACTCCCCCAAGTATAACACCTGAGGCTAGCCCCAGAAAATTAAAGGAGAGTAAATCCCTGATTACATTGATTCACTTAACTGTATCATAGTACAAATGTGACGTTTCAAAACTCTAGGTCCTTAAAATATGAAAACATTAAGGCACAAAAGTGAAATTTCTATTACAAAACACCAACTATCTAAATTCATGAACTAGAAGTTTACATGTCAAAAGCTTATAATCATCCATGAGGATAAATTTTGTTCCACAGTCAATGACTTAATGTGAAGGGGGGACTTGGTGCAACGGTAGAGTTGTCATCGTGTGACCTTGAAGTCACGGGTTCAAGGAGTGAAACAACTTCTTGCAAAATGCAAGATAAAGCTACATACTATTGACCATTGTGGTCCACCCCTTTCCCAGACCCTGCATAAGCTAAAACTCTGTGCACTAGGGCTGCCTTTTTAGTCAATGACTTAGTGCACATCCACCGCATGGTATCTCCAACCCAACACATGGAATTAATGAAAAAAGGGCTCTCTTTGGAATGACGGGTTCAAGGAATTAAAAATGAGAGGTGAGTCCAAACCTAACTTTCATGGAGGGATAGTTGACAGAAGGATTAACAGTGCAACAAAAGCAAGAGTTTTTTTAAAACCTTTTTTTTATTATAGAACTTTAAGGACCAAAGTGATTAATTCCGGGGACTGTGTAGTTCTCTCTAACCAAAATCCACAATTATTCCAGTCCCTTGCAGCCAATTCTTTTAGGTGAGGAATGGAAGGTTAATAATTAGATCCATGGCCAACCAACTACACTAGGACTAACTCTGTCGGTCTTCAATGATTTTTTTTCTTCTTTTAATTAATTATTCCACTGGTTGTGGTGATAGAGGATATGCTCTATGGGCATCCCAGAGAATGGAAGAGTTAGGACCATTACAGGTGCACATATGTAAAAGGTAGCTTCGGTGCACGTAGCTTCCGCTTATGTGGGGTTCTGAGAAGGGGTGGACCATGAATGTCTATTGTATATAGCTTTGTCTTGTATTTTTGTAAGAGGCTGTTTCCATACCTTGAACCCATGACCTCAAGATCACACTACAACAACTTTGCCGTTGCACCAAAGCCCCCTTTCACAGATTGACGGGGTCAAAAAGGTCGGACATAGAAAGGCTATTTTAGTCAACACCGGTAAGATAAGGAACTGTTATATGTATATGGGCAGACTTCCTCTTGAAATTGCTATAGCCCAAGATACTAGTGGGACCCATTATGTCAATTATGTAAACCTTTCATCTGGGGAAGTATAATAGGTGAGTGGCATGGAAAACATATCTACCGTTGGATGATATACCCATTTTTTAATGTGAGCCGTTGCCTTTTCAATTGGGAGTTGATTACCACAAATCAAAGGCCTAGAATTACAACGGCACATAATAATACAGTGGCACTTTTCGTAATTATGGGGAGAAAGAAAGATCGATAAGAAGCGGAAGCCACCCTGGGAGCGGGTTGGGTTATCGCGGGGATGGAGGCCTCTGCCTGCTTTTCCCCTTCTCTTTCTCATTTCGTCGTCGCCTCAAATTTCAGTCGAAACCGCAAATTCATTATCTCCCTTCGTACTCGGAAACCCATCAATTCTGAGGTATAGCTTCTCCTGGCTTCTTGAAATTCTTTCTTTCTTTCTATGCTAGAACCATTTTACTTGGCAGGTTTTCTCTCAATGCACGTCAATTTGTAGCTTGAGAGTGTTAAAAGAATTAGGAACAGACCATTGGATTGCCCATATAGTTCGGTGATGCACCAAACGCTGCTGAACACTCTAAATTAGCTTAAGCTTAGCCTGGTGTTTGAGATTGGGCCTTCATATGGCGGGTGATTTGAGAATGTCTTTTATTTCCGTTGTTTTAAGTCTTCCTTTCGAATTCTTTCTTGGTTCTGGCCCAATATGATTCAGAAAAGAGTTGATATGCTGTTGATGTGTTAACAGTTATATGGTACACTCAACTGAATTGTTACTGTGTCACTTAATACTAGTAAGAACACCAAAAGTTTGGACTGATGCGGATTTTGAACGTCAATGTCCTTTCTTCTGAATTTATTTGTAGCAATTGCCAGTGAAAACCCACGATGGCTAAATTGCATCGATGTTGCTTAAGTGTTCGATTCCCTAGACATGGTCATAGGCATATATTGTTGCCAATTATGTATATTATGAGCCCTTTTACACTTCATTAGTTCTAACAAAATTTGATTACTTTAAAAGCAATTACAATAGGATAGGTTTTTCACACTGGATATGTCTCTGTGGTATGCTGGTGGGTGTTATCATTGTTGTCAGTGATTCTAGCATTTGAAAGCTGGGTGTAATAGACGAGAACATTCTTAAATTTATAATTTTCCAGCATAACAGTTGATAGGAGTACTCCTTATGACTGTTCTCTCAAACAAGCTTGTGCTTTTGGTTTGATTGAATATGGAGTAGATTTATAGATTAGGTGCCAACTGGTTAATGCACTATAACTGCTTATGGGATTATTTGGCAAATTAGTGTTGTCGTGCATAGTTGATACGAACTTTAATAAGTTGTTGCCAAATAATTTTTTTTTCAATAACTCGTTGTGTAGTTTTCTCTTACAAATGTGCTTTATATAATTGGTAGGTTTATTTGTTAATTCATCTATGTTTCTTTATAGGTCCAACGATGGAAATCTCAGAAAGTCTCCAAGATTAAAAAAGAGCATTTTGGTAGTTCTGTACGCTGTCTAAAATACAACATCAGTGAAAGCACACAAGAGTGCGAGTCAGTCAAGGTTGTTGAGGGTACTTTTACTTCATGCCGGTCCTTGTTTCAACCATTGTGGAAACTTCAAAGATTCTCATCTCAGTCTTGGTCATTATTAGTTTGTGATGGCTCTATAAAATCTGGGAAAAGTGCCATAAGCCTTCTCAAGCTAATGAATTGCCAGAAGAAGTTAAAAAATCGTTTGTTGGTTCTCTTCTTTCAGCTGGCGATGGTTGTGATGCTTATAATTCCGGTTTCTCTGGTAGTTAGTAAGAGTCCAACATGTAAGTACACATGTCGAAATGTTTGCCTGAGAAAAGTGACAAATAATTTATAAATCTATCATAAAACCTTGTGTCTAATGAAATGTAGGGGCACTCACAGAAGAGAATCTTCTTTTCTTGGAGGCATGGAGGACTATTGACCGTGCATATGTTGACAAGTCTTTTAATGGGCAAAGTTGGTTTCGATATAGAGAGGATGCCCTTCGGAATGAACCAATGAACACACGAGCAGAGACATGTATGTATTTCATTCTTTGTTCCTGTATGCTGCTTCTGTCTTGCAACTCTCTTACGTCTGTTGTGGGAGAGAGATTTCATATGCATTTCTTAAACATTCATTTGAATCATCATTGAAGGCTGAAAGCAAGTGTCATATTGAAAAGCCTCACATGAAGCCATGTTTAGCGATTTTTCTAAGACTGCATAGACAAAAATTATTATTTGTTATAAATTTTGAAGGCAAAACAAAGTCGCAATATTGATTACAGATCAGTTAATTATTACCTGGATCTTCAAGCACCTTCGCCAACATAATATGATCTAGGCTTCAGTTTCAGATATTTTTTCTCTTTCCACAAGTAAAAAGTTCTGTCCTCTTCCATTTGTTCAAACCCTTGTGTAGACATTTTTGGGGACATGAACCCAAGTGTCTCTTTGCGAGGAATACCAATGCTTGATTTCCAGAGCAGAAAACCTTGAGTAGATCTTGCAAGATCTGATCAGATAGTCACCTCTGGCTATCTATGTGAATTTAATAACTGGTTTTCAGGCCCAGGAAAGTGCAAAGGTTGCGAGGAAGCAACTTGACTAAATTGCTTAAGTCTTAATTCTGCATCCCCTGAGGCAGAATGTGAATGATGAACTCCGAGGTCAAAACCAAGTTTTGTACAGTTCAAATGGGGAATCTTATGGAAACTGAAATTGCAACCATAATGGCAGACTCTTACGTATACCCCCCTGCACTGCCATTATTAAGGTAAATGAGAGCAATAATTTCTGTCAGTCTTAGATGGCTACTTATGATAAGGATGACTCATTATACCATTGCTTGGGGGCTAAAACATAGTTTGGGACCAGGGTCATTGGTTCGTATTCCACAGTCATTTATAAAGTTGATGATGTTGTACTCATCTTACCAGAGAGGGCACAAGTTAGCAACCTGATTAACCAAATAACAGTTATTTGGACAGTTTCTACCTATAGGATAATCTATAACCATATTGAGAACTTCTTTTTCTCTTCTAAGTAATTATTTTAATCTTTTAAAAAGGAAAAAGAAAAGGAACAAAAGTAATTAATAAAACCTAAAGGGAGTGATCGTTTGATGGTTATTGTCCAAAAAAATTTGTTTTACCTTCACTGTGTGAATTTATGTAATGTGCTTCATGACCAAAACCTCACAATAGCATGTAGTTTATTTTACTTAATTCATGCGTAAATGTTTGAATTTTTCCCTGCAGATATGGCGATAAAGAAAATGCTAGCAACTCTGGATGATCCTTTCAGTCGCTTCCTAGAGCCCGAAAAGTTCAAGAGTTTGCGGGTACGAAGCTGTTTCTTCATCACACCTCAAATTACTGCACATTTGCATGAAAGGATTTAATAATAATCCATATGTGTACAACCATATTCAAATGGCTCTGCTGTTGTCCTCAGAGACATCTTAAGAAAAGGATTTTTCTTTGTTGTCTTTCTAAAATCTGGCATTATCTTCTTTGAAGGCAGTCTGGCACTCAGGGTGCTCTTACCGGTGTAGGGTTGTCAATTGGATATCCTACAGGAGTTGATGGATCATCCACAGGACTGGTCGTGATTTCTTCTGCTCCTGGAGGCCCTGCCGACCGGGCTGGTATAATGCCTGGAGATGTTATTTTGTCTATTGATGATGCAAGTACAGAAAGCATGGGGTTATATGATGCAGCAGAACGCTTACAGTAAGATATCTATATTACAAAGAAGCTCGCAAACAGGAGCATTCCTTTTCTAGTTCTTTACCATCATCTAATAAAACTAATCCATCTTAAATTTGTATGCATGTGCTCTATGTATGTAGGCATGCCTGCAAAGATAGGTAAATAATCTCCAACTAATTCATTAAGGTTTTTTTTACCTAAACATATATATACATTACAGGGGTCCTGATGGAAGCTTGGTGCATTTGGCTGTTTGCAGTGGACCCATAACAAAGCAGATTGAACTAAAGTATGTTTACTGTTCTAGAACACCTGCATTTATGGATATTAATCTACCTGTTTGACATTTAAAGTCAAGTTGTATTTGAATGCTTAATACTAAGGTATTTGTGGCTTTTGCCTTCATTGCTATGAGCACTCATAGTCAAGACGTGAAGATCTTCATGCTCAATCACCGGCTGGCCTATCAGATTTGATATCTTTACCACAGAAATTATCCAATTTTTGTTTTTCAGGCGAGAGAAAGTTTCACTGAACCCTGTGAAGTCGAGACTCTGTGAGATCCCTGGGCCAGGGAAGGAAACCTCAAGAATTGGATACATCAAACTGACTTCATTCAACCAAAATGCTTCTGGTGAGTAAATCCAACTATTTTGGTTTGTAGGATCTGGAGAATGCTTTTCTAGTGTAAGAAAGTTACTATTCATTGGTTCTTAGTAACCATTTGTCAGTCAAATAAGCTTTACTAGTAGGCTTTCAATTTTATTTTTTTTGAAGGGTAAAGTTGTACAGAACTGAAGATATTGAAAATAAGTTTATCCTCCGTTAGAGAATGTCATGGTTCATGAGAACAAGATAACCATATTTTTAGTTTTATTTGGCCTCCATCTCACTTGAATTACACAAAGATCCTGTTTTTAACAATGAACCTAATTGGCCAGTTTGGCTGCCTGGCCGTGATGATGAATCCTGTTGAAGGCAAAATCTACAGGGCATTTTTCGGAGCAATTGTAATATCACTGGCTAATGCAGCCTTTGCTGATGTTTCAAGTTATAGCCTCTAATTAATGGTATGTCTAGGCAAATGGTGTATATTCATGAATCCATGGAATTAGTAGTCACTTAACTTCTTAGCTTTTGTTTTAGGCGCATCCATCACATTTAAAAGATAAATTCTTTTTCTTTTTGAATGGTTAGAGTATCAATTGTTGCGACTTTCTTTTTCTTTGGTGGCTTCTTTGATTTTTTCCCCATGGTAGTGTTTAAATATGAGCTTAAAATTATAATGCGGTCAAAATGATCGCCGTAGACTATAGCACAGAGAAACTGTGGATAACTACTATGAGAGTACCTTGTCTCATACTAATTGGTTATCCTTAGGCTTTTGTTTTCTGAATTGATGTACGTTTAGCAAGTTAGTACCAATGTGAAAATTCTAGCAGAAATACCCCAAAATAGAACTTGTTCTTTTGGGTCTGAAGATGCTGCTTGCTTCAGTCTTGTGTTGAATATGTGTCCCAAACTCCTAAAAAGGGAAATATTAGCGGACAAGGTTACCCAATTTGTTTTGTTTATCTTCTCTTTCTCAAGATCTAAACCAAATAGCAAGCTGCCAGATATTTGGTTTGAACTAATTATGTTGGGTGATATTGTGTTTTGCAAATTTAAGACATCTAATATTAATTTCCTGAAGGGAGGGCATATAAAGAAAATGCAACTGATCCTTCTTAGAAACATTGTTGAGTAGTGTTTTGTGAGATCCCAATGGACCCATTTCCATCTAATCAATCCAGGACACCTGCAGGAGCGGTCAAGGAAGCCATCGAGAGTTTAAGAAGAAACAATGTCAGTGCTTTTGTGCTGGACCTTCGAAATAACAGGTGATTATCTTGGTAGAGAATGTACTTCCATGTCTATATACACTTTAAGGGACTCTAATATGTTGAATTTGGTCCAGTGGTGGTCTTTTCCCAGAAGGAATTGAGATCGCAAAGATCTGGTAAGCTTCTTCACCAGACACAAGCTATAGAAATTAGGGGTTTTACTTTATGTCTTTATTTCTCTCTCTTGTTGCTATAGCCTGCAGAAGTGAAGATGATGACCATACTGTTGGTCTTTTCTGGGCCGGTTACATCAGAATTGGGGGTGAACATTTAATTGAGGTTTTAGGTAAAAACGCAGCCCGGTGCACGTAGCTCCAGCATATGCAGGGTCTGGGGAAGGGGCGGACCACAAGGGTCAATAGTGCGCAGCCTTGCCTTGCATTTTTGCAAGAGGCTGTTTCCATGCCTCAAACCCTGTGACCTGAAGGTCGCACGATGACAACTCTACCATTGCTCCAAGGCTCCTTTTCTTAATGGAGGTTTAGGTGATATGTGCAAATCATTGGCATGATTGTGTAGTTCAAACTTCAAAGGATGATATCTACTGATAAGTTCATTATTCTTTCCAGTTATATAACTTATATCTGAAAGTCTGAAAATCATACTCGCACAAACATATAAAAGCAGTCATTCTTACTCTTGTGCATGTGATAACCACACATTGCCAATCATGCCTATATTTGTGTACATATACTAGACATATTAACTTATGGTCTCTTTTAGGCTACTTGTTTTAACTTTTACATTGGTCCCTTTAATTTCCTTCCTATGCTCAACTGAATTATGTTCGATTTAAAATTGCTCCAGTAGTTTAATCAGCATTTTATTATTAGGTGCACTAGAGTTATCTTTTGCAAACCAGGCTTCGATTTTTTATTCTGGTATGTATTGTCATGGTTGTTTTCCATTTAGGTTGGAGAAAGGTGTGATCGTGTATATTTGTGACAGTCGTGGTGTCCGAGATATATATGATACTGATGGAAGCAACGTAATAGCAGCATCAGAACCTCTTGCAGTGCTGGTATTCACTATTTTCTCTTATTTCCAAATGTTAATAGAGACACTTGCACGAGGATAAGTAATGAGAAATACTTTGAATGCTACCCATAGAGTATGGAGACCTTGATCAGTGTTACTATCTTTATCAACAATCACATGTTTGAAGGTTCATTCAACCTGCTTGCGACTTGGACCACATGTTAGTCTGATAATGGATTTTGCTGGTTTCTCAGAATGCTTTATGATCATGCTTCATACCTTAAATGTCCTTGCTATTAGTAGTCTTTTGCCTAATTCTTTTGTTTCTGGTATTAAAATGAGTTGTTTACTTACCATTATTATTGTTATTCTTGTTGTTGGATTATGGGTCATAGACATGACAATGGTTTGGATCTGTTTATTCTATTGTTTTGCATGATTTATGTTTCAGGGTTGGCAATGGTATGCCTATAGCATGGGTAATTATGTGCCAGATAATATTGCTTATACCTAATAGCATTAGAGGATTTATTCATGCAATTCCTGGTCTTCTAATCTGAGCCTTATTTCTTGGTTCTGTTTCTTCCTTCAAGATTTTCTACACTGACCATAAAAGTTGTTATATGTTTTCCCTCGATATTAGGTAAACAAAGGGACTGCGAGTGCAAGTGAGATACTAGCTGGTGCCCTGAAAGATAACAAACGTGCAGTGCTATTTGGAGAGCCCACATATGGAAAAGGGTAATGTTTGTCATAAATTGGACTGATTAAACATTCTTGTCCAGCTTTGTGATTTATACAATATGCATTGTGCAGGAAGATCCAGTCAGTTTTTGAGCTGTCTGACGGCTCTGGCTTGGCTGTTACAGTGGCTCGTTATGAGACACCGGCTCACACTGATATTGATAAGGTTTGCAGCTGGCTATCATCACATTGAATATGAATATGATAAATACTTATAATATCTGAAAAGAATCTTTCTGAATTGAGATAGTTTCTGCCCCTAATTTTTCCATTGGCAGAGCAATAAAATAGAGCTTACTGTTTCCAAAACTAAAAGAACAAAACTCCCCGGGTGTGGAGTAGCTTCTTAGTAGTTGTGATAGACTTCCATTTCTTCTTTTTAATGTCACGAACCCCTTGTTCTTTTTCTCAGCTTAAGGAAGAAACCGAAGATGCTATCAACTATGCAACTTAACGGCTTCTTGAAACTGGCTGTTGTGACATTACATATGTTATTTTGGACTATGTTAACCCCTTGCTTCCATTGTTCTTCTGTATAAGGTCGGTGTGGCTCCAGACCACCCTCTACCAACTTCATTTCCATTGGACGAAGATGGATTCTGCACCTGCATCAAGGATCCAGCTACTTCTTGCAGCCTCAGCAGCACCAAACTGTTCTCAAGATGATTGGTTACTTGGAACTGTAAATGAATATTATTTAGCATATGGCTTTTGACTTATAAGGATCAAATCGTCAAGATGCTTTTGTGCCTTCAATTAGAGAAGGCTTCTCTTCTTTGTATTACATTTGATTATTCATTTATATCAAATGCTTCTCATTTGATGCAGACAATTATCTTAACGATTCCTTTTATAAACTAAGTGAAAAGGTTGTCTGAAAGTAATGAAGGAGATATAAGGAGGCGATTCTTATTAGTTTTGCTACGATAATAAACTGAAATACCATTCAGGGAAAAAAATATGATAATTAGCTGGAAGGAGATGGCCTTATCGTACTACTCTTTCAGTGTTTCCCTTGTAAATCTACTTTTTCTTCATTTTTGGTAAATGGGAATCATGAGCTTTCGTGTTTCATGTACAAAGTCCTCTACCATTTGTTGGTTAGCTTTCTACCAGCTTGTTTGCGTTTCCAATTGAGAACATATTAATGTTTCATGGATTACCAAAGAGTATTTGATGACTGCATTTGTCAGTCCTTCGGGCCATAACAAACCAGCAATGAACAAATGATTGCTGACATTCCATTTCAAAAGGGTGCTTGTACTACCAGGCAAACTTATATCTATAGACCTTTGTAACGAAGGGCCACATTCTGCCAGGGGTTTGATACTCAGCGTTGCCAAACATTCCAAAATATAGTTTTGTCAAGTTTTCCGCTGTCGCATTCTGATTTGGCATTAACTTTCGGCTGGGTAAGTAAGAATTCCTACACTAGGTTCCAACTTGGCCAAGTTTCTTCGCCCGAGTCAATTGAAACAACGATTTGGACTTTGTCTCACACAAATTGCTCATCATTAATCCACCAGTTACGGCTAATGCAGACAGTGCGAAAAGGAGAAACCTTTGTCATTTGGGTGTGTTTCCAATTAACAGTGCATTCACTTGAAGAGAGTGATAAAATTGTGTCTTTAGGCATAGACAGATTCAGTAATTTTTCCACTTTTGTTTTAAATGTCTCTGCGAAGAGACTACAGGATCAGCACCATATCAATGGCCACAAACGACCAGCGCCACATAGGAGTTCCATCAAATGCCTTCTAACCCATTTGTCTTTCGTGCCTTAGTATACAAAATATCATCAATGGTGAGTATAGACGTAGAATCTCGCCTACAACTTCAGGTTCAGCCCACTGAACTCAGTACGGAACCATGGTGAGCCAAATGAGAAAGCCCCAATGCATGTTTGATTCGGAAATATCAGACAATGATTCAAACTGCACAGCCGAACCTTCTATGATCTGCCAATCCATTCTATGCACCTATCTGAGAACCATTATAACAACTTGGTCCATGAACCCAGAAATGGAAAAACAGCTATCAAAAGCCTCAGAAATAAAGGGACACCTCCATTTGTCCCTCTCCTAATCAATTTACCCGGCTTTTCTGGCCTTTGCCGTGCTGGCCCACGTCGAGTTCGTCGTGGCTGTCTGCTGGGTCCTTTTGATGCTCCACGTCTGTCTAACTCATCCCATCCGCCAAAGCTGGATTGACGCCGGTTGCTCTCCTTGTTAACCACACCATCATCTGTTGCCATCCATGTCTGATACCCTGGCATTTGTTTACCATCGGTGCTGCTGCTTTCTTCTTCCCACTCGACATCACGAGAAGCTCCTGCAAATGGCTTCTTCCTGGTCTTGGACTTGGGTCTTGGACCACTAGATGTCTTTCCCCATACCTTATCAATTGCCAGAGAAATTGCTGTCTGTCCCAGAGGAAGTGCCAAGGCCATGAGGAAAGCTTTTGGGCCTGTTGAAAGCAGCATCGATATTATAATGGCTGGAAGCATCCAGCCAAAGGGTCTGAACACCTGCATCACACAAAATCAAGAAAATTCTTTATCAAATTATTAATCAATAATCACCCTCGCAATAAATCCTATACAAGAGATCACTTTGAAACCTGAATATCAGAAGTTAACAACACATTGTGTTTTCTCGGCATAGATCTTGTTGAAAACTCAAGACTCACAGAGGGTCAAGTTTTTAAAACGGAGTTTGATTACTAGACCAAGGTTTCCAAGTCCAAAGAGCTCACTCTGCATACCAAGTTATGGAGAATTTTTAACAAGTTTCTCTAAATACCGACAAAGTGTTTCACTCACATAAAAAACTCACCTCTTTAGCTCCATCGGACTCTATAAAAGGTTTGATTTACATCAGCAAGTATTTTCCAGTGCTTGATCAAGTTTTCAATATTGATCCTGTATTATTTAGGATTGCATTGCTACCACCAAACATGATACATTGGGAAGCTTTGTGCTTGAAACAGAATCATACATGCGTCAGAAGAATGAATGGATCAGCAATCACCAACCTTCCAGCCTTTGATGGAAAGGCTGCATAGGTTGAAGTCTGATCTCAGAGATACCTTTGGAAAAGAAGCTATTTTTCTTGTCTTAGTTTTGAGTCTAGTGCAGTCACGGTGCAAAGAAAAATGCCAGGAAAATTTAGTCCTCCCCCTTTCTCCATTCCTCTAATAAGAACCAGAAAAGTAACTGATCTTTTACTTATTTGAGTTATTTCCCTTTTTTACACTGTCCCTTTATTTGTACGAACTTGAGAGTAGTGTCAAATCTTATGGATCAGACAATAGAAATTCCCTCCCTTCTACATCAAGAATGGGATCTAGACAAGCAGGATCCGCGATGTGAAAAATGACCATAACACATATTTGGGGCATACATGCTAGGGGCCATAAAGAGTTTTCATTCTGAAGGCTAGAACCCTTAATCATCAAAGTGAAGGAGAGAGTAAAATGGGGATGAAACACTGGGTGCTTGAACTATATAAGAATCAAATCCCCTGCTGAAGACCTTCAAGTTGATTGTATCTGAGGAAGATGAAGAACAAATTAGACAACAAGAGTATCCAAGTTGAAGTACAAGTGATAGTGAAGGGAAGCGGAAGACATGTTACCACGGTGGTAAGGTAACACAAAATGCAGATCATCCAAAGTCTTAACCATTTTCAGTGAGTGGATGGCAACTTGATAACAACTACCATATCATATGGTTGATAACCTTTCCATGGTCGGGTGGGAATTCTCCAGATGAACCAACAGAGTTTTGAAGACAAAGCTAAATTTCCAAGAATTTTAATGGACACACAACGGTAGAGTTAAGATTCCTAAGTGGGTTTCATGTCTGGAAATAGTGTTAAGATGAACTGTCAGGCAGGACTGAATTGTCAGAGAAGAAAAAGGAACTGCTATCTAGCTGTCACTGATTCCAGTGAGGCTGATACACAACTACTGTTACAAGGAGTTGCATATTCCAAAGAGAAACGGGTAAAGAGTAGTGCTTGAAGGGCATGCCGGAAATGCAAATGACGAACAATTCCAACAGGCCATAAACATCAGTAACTTTCCAAGTGAGATTGCCAATAGAAGAGCGGAAGATTATCATTTCCTACGTTCATTGAAGGGCTAACAATCCATCTGATGGTCTAGCTTAAGAAAGGATTCTGCAATTTGGGCAACCTCCATTATTCGTAAACTTTTATTGCCTTTTGCAAATAATCCCGGCGACGAGTTACTTGGACAGAGGATTACACTGAGAGAAAGTGGGTTCTTCTTCTTTTGACTCTCAAGCTTTAGGGCTTTTAGCAATACGATTGTTCAGTTAGACACATGCATATGTTAGTGAATTTCAATATCTCAATTCTCTGAAATAGTTGTAACAAGACATGATCATTGGGAATTCCTAAAATACGCACAGAGGAAAATTATTTCTTTACCCTTTTATTTTCCTTACAAAAAATAGGGAGGCAAAATGACTCAGATATGAACAAACCCAGATGCCTTCCCTCGACATTGCTTTGGCAATTGTGAGGCAAATGGTACAGACAGAAATAGTTTCATTATATCAAAATGAAAATCGTCGCATTATCCAGAAGAAACAGAATACCTTGACAATCCAGAGATCGTCCCAAGGATTTTCGTCCAAGAGGTTGTCGTATTCATCGTCGAATTCATCATAATCATCATCCCACCAGCTCCTTGTCTTTGTCCTTCGGAAATCCTCATCGCCATCATCGAAATCGTCGTTTCTGAAACGATATCTTCGTCCTGCAGTGGCACTCCGGGCGTTCGAATCCGAGAAGGAACCGGTACGCCTGCCGGAGCACCGAAGGAGGTGCTGTCGCCGGATATTAGGGCTTAGTGGCCGAGGTGGGATAGGGTTCGGTGGCGGGGATGACGCCAAGGATACGGTGACGGAACACGGGAAGGAGAAGAGGAGTTGGTGTTCGAGGTCGAGAGGTCGAATCTTCATCCCAGCAAATCATAGCATTTGTGCTCTCCTCTCCAACTACAACAAACTGTGAGGGCAACAGAGAGGGAGCGTCACTCACCGGTGTAGTTCGGTACGCGTCCTTCTCGAATCTCGGATTGGCTAGTGGGACCCTATTGGCCGTTCCTTCGGTTGTCCCACCGGGGTCCACTGCATTGGAGCGATCTGTGCCCTTGATCTCACTTGAAAAACGAGGCCTACATCTCTGACTCATCTTGGCATGATGGTGGGTCAATTATCAGTCAAATTGTGTATGGTCGATCATACATGCTGGGTGGACTTCAAATTGACTCTTCTTCAATGAACCTATACTCCCTTATCTCTTTGAAGTACCAAATTTCTCAAAAATATAGTTGTGGAAGTGATGCAAGTAGATGGTTCTAAAAGTGTAAGGAGATGGTTCAAAAGAACGTAGATAGAAGTAATGAGAAAAGATCTAAAAACTTTAGAACTAAACGAAGCTATAGTACCTAATAGAGAGGAATAGAGGAATAAGATTTACATGGTCTACCCCTAATTGAAATAAGGTCTCGATGACGACGACGATGGCCGTGGAAGTGACAAACTGTCCACTAACTCTTAAGTTCAATGGATCAGCCTAAACAGTAGCCCATTATTCTAAGCAAACAGTGGTAGCAACTTGTTCTTAACCAAGTGTATTGTGTATACCCTTTAACCCCCACTTCTCATTTTCTACAAATCTTTGCTTTCCATCACCCCCTTTGTTTGAGTTATGGAAACGATTTAAATCATGAACCTTCTCTGGGAAAAGTACAAGGGAACAGTAGAAGTGACACCGTTGGATCTCGAAAGCATTGGCGAAATTTGTGTGGTGCCTGGTGAATGCCTGAAAGAATGCATTTCAAGGGGAGTCTCCATTGCCATTGATACCCACTATAGTGTCTGTTGCCTCTTTGGGTGTTACTGTGTCAGTAAAAGAATGAGTTATATTTGCTTCTCTACCATGTCATCTTCACTTCGATTTTACTCTTGTTTCTTTCTGTCCCTTCCATACAGTGCTGGTTTCATCTTTCCGTTATGCTTGAGAAGAGAAGGAGACTGCCATGATTTTCTCTCTGCTCTTTTTGCCCTAATTTTGTCTTTCTGTTTCTGTGTAAGACCGATTACTGTTTTCTTCACCATGTTGCTCTCTTTGTTTGTGATTAGAATCTAGCTTGAGAAGCAAACCATGAAGGATGTTGCAATTACTTCAATTCCCAAAATGTAAAGGAGCAGGGAAACTTTGTCCGTAAATAACTACTAAACTAGAGGCTTTCATAACTCACTATTAAGCAAAACAAAGCAAAGTTGTCATGGGTTTGCAATTTCCTTTGTCAACTGTGCATCATTGTGTGCAACTCCTTTACAAAGCACAAATCAGCCTTCAACTCCTCACTCTCACTTGTTCGGGCTATACTCACTCATGCACAAGAGCAATGAGAGAACTCAGAAAGGGACTTGCTTAAAAGAGAGCATGTTTACTTTTCACATGAGTTGCCTTCAATGAGTTGCTTGGTTACAAACTAGAGACTTTCTCCTATGTTTGAGGAAGAGCAAGCAATAGTCTAAATTATGTACAAGTATCTATCATACAATGGTTACAATAGATTATTCTACCATTCTCTTATACAAGGAGGATTCTAGGCTATCCAATAGAGTACATTGGTATATGCCCAAGTGCATATATCGAAGCCAGCTGGTGTATGTGAGAAGCCTTTAGAAAACTTCTAAAGACTCTTCCTTATAGAATCCGGGTTGGGCCTTTTATAGAGGGTTAGGCAAGAATTCCCTGTATGAACAACAGAGAGCGTATCCTGGTCTAAATCCCTCAGGGCAAATCTACGAGCTAAACAAGCCTTTTCTCAATCCTCTAGGCCTCGTCACACGCAGCGCAGCAATAGTCACGCGACAAAGGTGCTGCACTGAACATTAGCCTGCAATCAATGATAGGAAGTACTTTCATAATAAAAGTATTAGAGCAGTCAAGTGCTACCCAGAATTGTCAAATGCCACTTAGGCATGACACGTAGACAGCTGGTTAACACTGTCAAAGTTTTCAACGGCACAAGATTGAATCGGAACATCTTTGCACGATTTGGAAGGGGTTGGTTGGATTCTTTTTGAAGATTTATTGGAGAAAATGACACAAATCGAGGGTCCTTTTGATGATTTTTTCCCAGTCTGGATCAAATGAGGGGGGAGGCAGGGTGCAGAGCAACTGAGCGAGGCACCGAGCAAGGCAAAATTAAAAGGAGATGGCTAGTAGTATGAAAAGAGTAAAAAAGAAGGAGATGGGGCTTATAAACCCTTTATATGTCTGGAAGTGAATTATCAAGAATGCCCTCATTTTTTATATGAAAATATAATAATACGTGGATATTTTTTTATTTATAGAGGGCAGATTGCCGGCAATCCCCGAATTTCCTTGTCCTTCCGCTCCGTGATGTCCCTAGCTAGGGTCGGAGTCTTCTACTCCGCCGCAAGGGTGGGCCACTAATTTCCTGCTCTGCTGGCCTCCAAGTAGGTGCGTATCCGGGTGGAACTGCTCTTTTAATCGCCCCATTGCCATGCCCAGCTCTGGCATCGCTGACCTGGCTTTGGATATCTTGCAGCACAGCATAGGGTCTACAATGGCGGCTTTTGCATTTTTATGAGCCACCTGACGGCCTTGCTGGGTCTATTATAGCGAAGTCGATCTTCAACATTGTAGAATTGGATATCAGCGTGCGCTGAAAAACAAAATTCTTAAAAATTAACCCACGGAAATCTTAATCTCTCATTATTGCTCATTGAGAGGATGTTATGTTGCCAGAAGTTCAATTCTCAGAATTCCAAAGTACATTCCGGGTATGCAAGGAATCTCTCTCTCTCATGGCTTGATGAACCGTTCCGTTAGCCATGCACTGGCCCCATTCACTTGCTTATTGTAGAGGCTGTAAGTACACAATGCCCGGCAACCACTTCAAAGATACAATGTTAGGCTGCTGGCAAAAATTGATAAACGAGAGCAGACACTATTTGGATATTACAAGAGACTTGTACTGAGACAAGGGAACTTAGCATACACATATTTCAACAACGAAACACAGTCATGGGTTTCGGTTTTACATGTATACAGGTGAACGGAAGATGATAAGGGAGGAAGCGGATTCTTTTAGCTCCGTGTGCTGAGATGCTCGTCCCAGGCCTTGACGTCCACAGCAGGACAGCCCCTGATGAGCAGCACGCCAGCAATCAACAAAATACAACTGTATAGTACCGAAAAAGGAAAATTAAATTACAGCATACACATCAATGCATGCCCAATGCAACAAACTAGATTATATAAAACAAAATGCTAACACTGAAATATTATACTTCTTATCGGAACTTCATCTTAGAAAACCAAACATATTCCAGAGGTATGCATGACATCTCAACCCCAGGAGAACTAAGTAGGCATCTGAGACCAAGAGGCAAGGCCACAACAAGATCCGCAGAATGAGGGCCATAAGAAACAGAAAAAAGAATAAAAAAAAGTACTTTGCTGATTGCATTTGTCAAAAAATTTCGCTATAATTAACATACTTTCTCAAATGTACTTCCTCAAGTGCATGATGAAAATACTTTCTCAAATGTACTTTGCTGATTGTATTCATTAAAAAATTTCTCCATAAACTCCAAATATGTGGTTTTATGATCTCGTAGCTGGTCCCAAGCCCGGAAAAAGGAGAAGGGTTGCACCAAGTTGCCACCTGCTGTAAAACCTTTGGCAATTGCTTAACATGAATCTAAAGTTTAAGGCACTTCCTTAGGCTAACAAAGTTGTTTAACAAATTGCAGAATCCAAGAAAATGCCAAATGAATGGATAAAAAGCCATATGGTACAAATTTACAAGAATAAATAAAACATACAAAGTTGCACTAATTATTGTATGATCAAGCTTATGAGCCATATTATGAAACTTTGGAAAGGAGTGATTAAGAAAAGACTACGCATGGGACGGATTTATTGGAAAACCAGCTCGATTTCATGCCTTGGAGGTCTACTATGGAAGCTATTTCATTATTTAACAATTAAAAGGGCAGCCCCGGTGCACAAAGCTCACGCCTATGCAGGGTTCGGGGAAGGGGCAGACCACAGGGGCCTAACAATTGATAGAGAAATACAGAGAGATGAGGAAGGACCTGCACATGGTCATTATTGACCTAAAAAAAGTTTATGATAGGGTTCTTAGAAAGTTAATATGGTCATTGTTGGACAAGCAAATGTTAGGACCAGTACCAAAGAGACTGATGATTTACCTACCATAATAAGATTGCACCAAGGATCAGCATTGAGCCCGTACATTTTCACAATTATGGATGATTTAAGAAACATCTACATGAGAAGATTCTATGGTGCATGTTATTTGCAAATGACATAGTTTTGATTGATAAGATAAGGGCGAGCAAACAAAAAGCTAAAAGTGTAGAGAGATGTTATAGAGTCTAAAGGATTTAAAATTAGCTGAACTAAAATAGAATATATGGAATGCAATTTTACCAACAAGAGTGAAGCACCAGCAAAAATTGCTCATCAAGAAGTCCCTCAAAAATACCACTTTTGATATTTGAGATCAATAATTCATGAGAAGAGACATTGACAGGGATGTCACCCAAAAAATCCAAGTGGGTTGCAACAAATGGAGATGTGCCTCAAAAATATCACTTTTGATACTTGGGATCGATAATTCATGAAAGAGGAGAGATTGAGAGGAATGTTACCTAGAGAACCCAAGTAGATTGGAACAAATAGAGATGTGCCTCTGAAATTTTGTGTGATCCACGGATACCACTCAAACTAAAAGAAAATTCTACAAGGTGGCTGTAAGACCAGCCATGCTCTATAGATCAATGTTGGCAATTAAGGAACAACATATATAGAGGATGAGCATAGCCCATATGAGATGTTGAGATGAATAACTGGCAAGCCAAGAAAGGATAGAATTAAAAATAGAAACATTAAGAGAAAACTTAGGAGTAGAACCAATAGGTAACAAGATGAGGGAGATTAGATTTAGATGGTTTAGACATCTCCAACGGAGACCGAAAACGGCATAGGTTAAAAAGAGTGAGCTGATCCAAGTTGAAGGATCTAAAAGGGTAAGGAGAAGGCCCAAAAGGATGTAGATAGAGGTGAATCGTGGAGCTGACCCCTAATAGGGATAAGGCTTTGATGATGATGATGATGATGATGGCTATGAATTTTTTTTTTGAAAATACAACTGCATCACCATTCTTTATGTTTATTTTAACCCTTAATAATTATGCCACAAGTTTGAGGTACCAATATGAAGTGCAAGAAGCCATACACTAGTCCCAATTCAAATTTCTGTCTGCAGCCACCGAATTCCCTGATCTTTTATGGCTGATATGTACAAATGGGTGATTGCTTCCTTGGGAAGAGGGCTCTCTACCATTACTGATCACACCTTCCTGCCTATGATGGACTCGAAAGCAAATGTAACCTCTAAGTTCCTTTCGGTTTTGTTTTCCTTTTTCAAAAGGATGATATCCTTAACCCTTTTTTCATGCAAAAGTGCATTTAAACTTACCACAAGGATGATACCCTTGACCTTCTTTTCACACAAAAGTGCATCCTTAAACTTACCATGTAAATCTCTGATTGATGAAAAAGAACATATGTGAAAATCACCCACTAATATATGAAATTATGCCCAAAAGATATGAAAGATCTTAATTGAAGATGTAGTATAGAGAAGATTAGAAACAGAGACTAAATTATAATAGTCTCAAAATTTTGAAGAACATAAGCATGTAAGAAAGGTTAAGGCGCCAAAAGCTGAGAGCAGGTGTTAATTTTAATACCATTCCAGATAAGTTATACATCTCCAAAACGGATACTGACATCTGGGTACTAGCATTCCAAAGCATACGTCTGGACCTACAAAACAAGAAAATAGAATAAATATTAACTATCACGCCATTATTTAAGTTGTTAGCACTTAAACAACTTGGGTAAGTCCTCGAATCCACATAATTCCTTTTTTCATTTTTGAATGTTGAACGCAAGCACCCACAAGCAGCTTCCAACCTTGATCAACATGGGGACCAATTACTGATGCTAGCATCAATAGACACCTCAAATAACCGTGCTTTTGGATAAAAAATCTTTTTTCTTTTTCTTTTTTGCTTTTTGAGGATGTTTTAGGAGATTTAAACTTCATTGTAATTGAGTATACAGTCTGTTAAAAATTGATTAATCTCCCACACCGGATTGTCGTTTTCAACACTTAATAAATCACTACTGTTAAGTTTATCTCTCCAGATTGAACCTGTGGTTAGCTTCTCAACTCATGACAAAAATTGAGACAAAACTAAATATTTCATACCTCAAGCATATTTTCATCAAGAAAGAAATTTGGAGCAGCGTAATTTGTGCCATAGGAACCATCATACTGTAGAATTCTAAGCTTCCCTTCCTGCATTTTAAAGAAAACAATTGGTGAATTTCAATGCATAAAATGGCCACAAATTGAAAACAAATGCCAGTTGGTCTCCAATATTTACCTTGGTTCCATAAACAAGTCCTCCTCCAACTAAAGGATGAAAGCATGCAACATTAACCTCATCTTCTGCACTGGGAAGAACTCTCACAAGCTCCATATCTGAGACTCTACAAACCTGGAAAGCAGAAACAAGGTTTAACAAGTGCAGAGCTAACAAAACCAAGAAAATAAATTAGAAAAATAAAAATTACAAGCGCTGCAGCAAAACCAAGTAAATAAATTAGAAAAAAGTATAAAAAATACAAACACTGCAACAAAGGTTGATAAATGGGATAATAAGCAACATAAAGAATGATAGATGAGACAATATGTTGTCCTTGATATCAAAGGGCATGAAAAGAGATAAAGAAACATAATGTAAAATACAGAATACAATTGAACAATCATACAGTCATCTTTGTCAAATGAGTAGATCTCCGTGAGGAAAGCTACTCTCACCATTGATCAAATATAAAGAGGGACAGGGCTTCTTTAGCCACATCATTAGGGTATAACATTCACATTCTTTCAGAGTATAAAGCAACTGTGATCTTCTACTGTTCACATTCATTTTATTCCACTCCTCAATTCAAAGGTCATTCTCTGCTAAGAAGTTACTGGTCACTTCTTTTATCAAATTTTCTCACTCACTTCACATAAATATCAAAAGGAGACTGGGATCGAAGAAACACATTTTTGAAATCGAAATGGCAACAGAAGTATATGAGAAAGCAATGGACAAAATAACAAATGAAAATTTCATCTACTGTCTACATATAACAGAGAAATGAACAAGTAGTTAGCTCCTCATAGAATAGCATGAAATGATTAGCTGGTCTGAATAGCTCCAAACACAGAAGACATTGAAGCAAAAGCTCACATCAATATCCAGCACTTTATATAACCAAGGGCACAGGAACCAATAGTAATTTGAACTTTCAGTTACATGAATATATAAGTTCATGGAAATCTCTTGATTTAAATGACATGAAAAGCAAGAATATCAGTGAAAGGAAAGGTATTTACCTCCAAAATTGTGTAGATAGGTACTGTGGTCTCTCCATCAACAACAATGCTTCTAAGAAGAGAACTGTGACGACGACCATAAGCCAATAATATGTGCTCAGATGTGGGTGAGAACTGCAGATACAAAATTCGGCACAAGTTCAATGAAAACCTATAACTGAATTCAAGCAATTCAATGTATTAGTAGACGGTGCAGATTCCACTAGCTGGCCAATGGATCCGGCTGGAACTCTTCAGCTTTAATTACTAATCATGTTTCACCCATAATTTTAAAATTAACCTCACTAAACAAAACTAATTCACCCTTCCCCGTTGATGGTTCCACTTGCCAGAAACGGCATCTAGTGATTTCAAAAGTGACAAGTAAATGAGTTTCCTGGCAAGCTATCTGGATTTAGCACCTGGATGGAGAATTCGAAGATAGAGAGACACGAATCTTGAAAGACAATTATGGAATCCTGTTACAAACATGTGGCTTCTTTGAGTCAATGTTTCCTTGGAAATCAAAAGGTTTTACTTTGGGTTGAAGCGTTTTTAGAAAACAACTGATGAAAGGAGACAATATGCAGAGAACAGTTTTCCCCACTTTGACAATTCATTTTGATTTTCAGCATTGGTTCATTTCTTCTAGATTGATGTTTGCTTCAGAAAGCCTTTAAAGATTGGAGATATCTTTTTCTTTATGCAAACAATTGGAGATAACTTTGATAACTTTTTCTTTAGACAAACAATTGCAGATAACTATGAGAGATCAGTTTTTGTGGTCCATTGTCTAATGAAAAAGAGAAACTGCACAAGTAGGGTGACGGTGCTAGAGCATACCAAGATTTGTTTGTCTTCTCAACTTTTCTTTTACCATGAATGCTTATAATTTTGAAAAGCCTATTCTCAGTTACATTAGAAAACATCTGCTCTGCCATGACCGTGGTGATTGCCAAGGGTAGTGTGATCTTCAAACGACACCTAGACCATGCAGAGCCCACACATAATGGCCAATGGATGACATTATTCAATCTTGTTTCCAAAGAGAATCAGGTACATGGACTTCCAGTCATCACTGGGGAGCAAAAATTAAGATTAATTCAACAAGATTAAATTTTAGTTTAAGGGTAAAACCGGACTTTAGAAAAAATTACTTAAACACAACAAACAAAGTTTAGTTTCAGGAAACTATTGCTGATACTTCTGAAAATCTAACTTACTGATAATCATCTCCCAACTAATGATTGATTAGCCATAAAGTAGGGACTTGTTGGCAAATTATGAAAGAACTGATTATCTTAGAATCACTTTAAATATTTTACTTTCTTAATATGGTTCTCCGGGAAGGGGAGCCTTGGCGCAATGGTAAAAGTTGTCATCATGTGACCTTGAGGTCAAGGGTTCAAAGCGTGGAAACAGCCTCTTGCAAAAATGCAGGGTAAGGCTGCATATTATAGGCCCTTGTGGTCTGCCCCTTCCCTGCATAGGTGAAAATTTAAGACAGCATGTCTAAATAATAAGATGCATGTTCTAAACATGATCTTATTTCTGATTATAGATGTTATGAAACTAAAATGGTATGATTGATATTCGACATGCTTTAAATTGCAATGATGAAAATAATATTAATTAAAAGAATTGCATGTTATAATTGATGCTTATAACTTGTACATCATGTATATGAATTGTGAAATTATGTTTATGGTATATGGGTACCATATTAGTATTGATGATGTATGAGTCTAGGTTTATAGGATACATCCTCGGTGGATTATCACCAAATAAGTGAGGATGTTATTCGTGTTTTGAAATATATGAACAGGCAAATTGCCTACTATTATTATTATTTTACATCCGGACATGAAGGCCTAAGAGTTTTGTTTTAGACAGGCGTAAGCCTGGGGATGCTATGCTAGGAGAGTTATGAGGGTTTAGCCACCCACTCTCCGAAATTTATTATGTTATAGATACCAAGCACTGTGTTGCTAAGAGTCAAGTGGGGCAATTATAGGAAAGCTGCCACGGTGATAGCTATGGTCCTCCCATACGGACATGGATATTGTGATTTCCACCGAGGATGGTATAGGTGGATTATTGAGCAGTTATCCGGGCGCGTTGTACTGATTTAGACTGCATGTATAGTAATCCTTATGTTTGATGCACTATGGTGCTTATATGATGGCATTATGAGATGCTTTATATGATGTGCATGATGATATGCCTTATATTGTTTTTCCAGCGGTGGTTGGAGGATTGTAGACCCCGTATAGTGAGGGACATGAGGATTATATTAATATACTAGCAGAGGCTGGATAATTATGAACCTCACATGATGAGGGGTATGATTCTGAAATCCAATATAGTCTAGGAATGTTAATTATGACACTTATTGAGTGCATTCATAATTTTGTACGTCTTTTACCATTTTCCATAGATGTGGATAAGTGCTATATGTATATGATCGAGGGCATAGTTTCATATAAGTTTTCATAAGGGTATATGCATGGGTAGAATTGTTATGCAGAGTATGGTTTATAGAATTGGATTATCTTATTTAAATGATAAATGATAATTGTAAATACTTGATTTATTAATGGATTATTGATATTTATGAAACATGCTAATAATTGATTATTAGACTATAAAATATGTTGATATGTGGTTTAACAATAGATTAATGAATTATGAAGTGTATTGTAAATTCAAGTTAATATAAATGTTATGAGAATGAATATTCTGAATAATGCAAATTAATTAATTCATATTTAAATTTAATATGCTTCTTAAACTCTCCTACCAAGCATAACTTGCTGAGATATTGTAAATGTTTTATATTTACAATATCTCAGATACAGATAAACAGTAGAAGATGTACACAAGAAGAGGAATCCAGCAACCATACTTTTGTGCTCAGGTATACATTTTATTAAAACTTTTGTATTGTGTAATTAGTCATTTGAATTGTGATATTGGACATTTAATATAATGTTATAGGGGCAGTACAAGTGAACCATTGGATGGGTCCTGTTTTTAAGAAATGAATATCTATCTTCTAAAAAAACTATGTATGTATGTATGTATAGTGTGAGCCTAAAGGTGACATCCAGGTTTTTGAGAAAATGAATTTCAAAGAAAAATCTTTCACTGTTTTGGTATTTTAAAATCTAGAGATGCGCTATCTTTTGGAAATAAACGCAAAAAAATTTCATGAAAAACCTCTTTAATATGGTTCTCCCAAAAGGTTCCACAACAGAATTCATTTTAGATTAAAGTTCATTGGTTGTCCACCTTCAAAACCATTCACAATGAGCTGTGAGCAATCCTTTGCCTACCTCTAGCAGGAAGAAGCTTCTTTGAAAGAGATAAAGGTTCAGATAACCAACTAAATGCAGTAAGAGAAGCAGAAATTGTGGCAACAATTTCATACTAGAAACATAATAAAGAAACAACATTTATCAGATAAAAGGGCAGCCCGGTGTACGAAGCTCCCACATATGTAGGGTCCAGGGAAAGGGCACGCCACAAAGGGTCTATAGTACGCAACCTTACCTGGCATTTTTACAAGAGGCCGTTTCCATGCCTCAAACTTGTGACCTCCATGGCACATAGTGAGAACTCAACCGTTGCACCAAGCTACCCTTCTAAACAACATTTACTAGATAAAGGGCAGTCAGGTGCATGAAGCTCCCACGTATGTAGGGTCCAGGGAAGGGGCAGACCACAAGGGTCAATAGCATATAATCTTACCTTGCATTTTGCAAGAGGCTGTTTCCACCCCTCAAAACTGTGACTTCAAGGTCATACGACAACGACTCAACCGTTGTGCCAAGGCTCCCCTTCTAAACAACATTTATCAGATAAAGTTTAAAATATAAGCCTCAAAGTAAAGGATTTAGCGAGTATGCTAAACTGCCAAAGATTTCTACCAAGAGCACTGACATTTTGCTAAAAAGTGAACTTTTGGCACCTATTACCATCCTCTTAAATACTACAGATCCTCCCAAGTACTACAGAACTTTGGACCCTTTAGAATACCTCCTAATACAAATGTCTTCAGTTTCTTCCAATCTTTCCCCTTCAATCATTTGCAAACTCAAATATGTGTTCCCGGCGTTTATTCCCACAGAAGAAAATGGCCTTAAAACTTTGCCAATAACTTCAATTTTTGTCAAGCTTACTTCTACTTCCAACTTGAACCCATTTTCTCTAAGGTTTTCCTTTTATCTTCTGAAACTCTGTTCTAGCCAACTACTGAACCCCTCAGCCAATGGTCTGCCTGTTCTAAACCTATGTGCTCATGAAGACCTCAGAAGGAAATAACAAGAACGGCAATGTCAAAGTTTTCGGCCAAGAAAAATCATAAGTGCAGCAGAGGAAGTCAGTAAACAATGGCTGTGCAAAATAAATGCACTTTAACAAAGCAATGCATGTGATAGACATTGGAAATGAAACATAAGATTAACCAACAGATATAATGAAGAAAAGCTTGCAATAAATTTTGAAAAACAAATACCTGAATGGATGTCAAACAATGAGCTGCCCTGATTGCTCTTGAAGCAAGCACCAACCCAAAGCTATAGATCCAAAGAGGACGCCAAATTTTAGAAACATGAGACAAAACTAAGACAGGATGATGAGAATGAATTAACTACATGAAGTTGGTTTTGAAGCCTTACGTTGCTTTCTCAAGGGAATAGATCCGCAGCTCATACATGACTTGATGAGCTGAAATCGGGTGCCGCGTTGGGGAAGTTGCAGCACCAGTAGCATCATGGTGCACCTGCGATTGTAATCCAGGATCAGCTTCCATGTGAGGAAGCACACATGCAACACAGGCTGCTAAAAATCTCCCACAAGGAGAAAAGTGAGCTCCCATTTCACTGCCATCATAAAATATAATATTCATTAAACAGGAACTATGATCAATATCCAGTAATTTGATAGCTTCACAACTTATCATGTAAAGAAGCTCACAAGCATTCAATAAAGATCATATGCATGTGTGGTTTTGCTTCTTCATGAGTTGTCAAGAGTCTTCAGTACAATACAAGAATCCAGCGCATCATAGAGATGATGACCAAAGAATGAGTAAGAAGGACAGGTGAAGCAGAAAAATGCATCACAGCCTTGTTTCACTGTTATTACAAATTGGGATAGAAGTTTGGAAATTTCCAGCTCCATATCGCAGAGCTAAAAACAGACAAGCACCAAGGTTTTCTTTTCTTTTTGCATTTTGTATTATTTCTGATGAAGAGTAGAAGATCAGTAGCTTTTAGTCCCATAAAAAGGCCATACCTACAAAGGACAGCGTGTGGTATAGTTAAGCAGCATGTGTCTGCATCTAGGGGCGCACAAGGATCATGAATATCATGTGGCCATATTCTAAGCTTGACTGTGCAAGGTAGTTCAGCTGCTGCTGCTGCTGCAGCCAATGATGTGGCAAGTTCAGATTCCATTCGACCAATACCAGGTTGAGGCTCAATATCATCGTTGGCAATATTAATAAAACTAGCACCTTCTCCAGATCCTATTGGAACCATCAAACGAGAGCGTGAACGGTGCCGAGACCCAGATCGCCCAGGGCCCCTGGGTTGGCTAAAACTGGTTATCATTGCTGGAGAAGCCGATGAAGCATCCATATTAGGGGCAGCTGATACAGATGCCAAGACCTCAGTTCCTGTTCCACGAAGTCCAAATGCATTTTCCTGGGGATCATCATTAAGCGGTAGGACCGGATGTAAGCCAGCATGAGTTTGACCCATTAACCACCCCTGCAAAAATGGTAGTTCCCAGCATGCGGGATCTGCAAAAGGGAAGAACTGGTGCATTTGTCCAACCTCGACACTTCTTAATAGCATCTGGAGGTCCACATTGCCAGAAAGATTTGAAGGATGCGTGGCAGATGTAACATCAACACCTAGTCTAGATTGCCTACTGGGCATTCGTGGAGCTACTCCACCAGACTGAAAATTGGGTGGTGCCACACCATGGACATCATCTGATCTCTCAACCATCCCAGTAGAGCTTCTTTGCCGGATTCCAACCCCAGAATGTCCTTCAGTGGTCTCATCATCCATAACAGAGTCAGAAACTAAATTTTCTGTTTCACTGAGAAAACAATTTGCGATTGTGTCTTCTTCTTCGGGATTTGAGGTAGAAGGTATCGTGGGAGACATCTCCATAGGGGATACCAAATAGTCTGGTTGGCCACCTACATTGGAATCCAGTTGAGGTTGAGGTGCAGCAGAAGATTCTCCAATATGTTGTCCATTACTTGAACCAGAAAACCTATTATTTTCATGACGCAAAGATGTCCTTCCACCATGTTTTATAAATGCAGGCCAGAACAAGCGAGGGAAAGGCATAAGAGGTACTTTAGCTTCCAAACTTGGGTGGGCACCAGAATGAACATTTGAGAAAAGTACAGCAGGGGGAGGGTAATGCAAGTAACCAGAAGATGTTGCAAGTGTCATTGGAGAATCTGGCGAGTCAAGATCATTGACCTGAACCACGAACCATATTAGATCTTATAAGTTCATGAAAGGGCAAAATTACTGGATCTAGACCAAAAAACCAACTTACCTCTGCAGTCAAGAGAAATGGTGCAGCATATGGGTGAAAATGCACAGCCCTCAGCGAACGCCGTGTCTTCAATACAATGGTGGGCGATGATGTCTCCCCTCTCCTGTTGTAGTGCCATATGTATAGCTAACACAAAGTTTTCACTGTCAAATTTAGAAAACCAGAAACTAACTCTAAAAACCTGTATTGACATAAAAGCGGTAAGAGATTGTTCCAAGTGAAATCTTTGAGAGATTCCATAATATAAATCTCTTACTTTGTGACCTGAAGCTACAGCAAGAAGTTCTCCTTGGGCATGGAAAGCAATAGAAGCAATAGGACGATCTGAAGATCCAAGGAACAAACAAAGAACAAGTGAAATTAAGAAAACAAACGAAGGAAAACATTGCTGGCACTTATTGAAATATTGCACAAGGAATTAAAGATATTACAGAAATCACGAGACCCTATACACTCTGCAGTGTTTGCATCCCACAAGCGAACTTCATGATCCAAGCTTCCACTTGCAAGAATTTCTGGATGTGTTGGATGGAATCTGACCTGCAATGAGCTCATCAACACACAATAAAGAAGTGGTTTCATGGGAAAGTTTTGACCCTAGAATAGAACTTTATAGGAAACATTTGAATAATGATGGAGAAGAGAAGGAGCGGGTAAGGAGCTTGAAATGGAGAAATCAAAAACTCCAAAAGGGCAGATGACCCAAACAAACTCAATCAACAAAAAGACACTTATTGCAGTTGCAATTCTCAGAACAGGCCCTGAGATATGTATAATAACATGCATAGTTATGGAACTTGATTTTCTAGTTATTAATTAGCAGTTACTGTAATGTAATTTATACCATATATAAAGGGAACTCCCAGGTCAACCATTGACCATATTAGAAAGTAATTTATAGTAGGATTTAGCCATTCAATACATATTGGAAAGACTAAGAGTCAACCCTGCTCTCTCTCTCTCTCTCTCTCTCTCTCTCTCTCTCTCTCTCTCTCTCTCTCTCTCTCTCTCTCTCTCTCTCTCTCTCAACCATTGACCATATTAGAAAGTAATATATACTAGGATTTAGCCATTCAATGCATATTGGAAAGACTAACAGTCAACCTCTCTCTCTCTCGATCGCGATCTCGATCTCAACCATTGACCATATCAGAAAGTAATTTATACTAGGATTTAGCCATTCAATACACATTGGAAAGACTACCAGTCAACACCTCTCTCTCTCTCTCTCTCTCTCTCTCTCTCTCCATATGCATGTGCATATGCAAGCATCAGTTACTAGTCAACTAAAAAAGGTCTGATTGACTTCTAAAATTGGCTGTTTAATTCACCCTAAGACTTGTCAGCAAATCAACCTTTTCTTCAAGCAGGTCCAATTGAAGTGCCTGACATTTGACTTTTCTTGGGATCTCCTCGAGGTAGTAAGATTTAGAAACACTCTCACTTCTACAGAGGGAGCTCCTATCAAACACTGGCCCCCTCCAAAAAAGCAGACAACAGTGTTTCAAGACTGAATTAATAGAGAATGGTTCTTGCATTTTGTTCCAGAAGATGCTTAGTTGTTATGAGCAGTGAAGTAATGAGCAAACAAAATAAAAGCACGCTGAAAACAATCAGAGGTTAAAACATACCACCCAAGGTGTCCGCCTATGGCCACTTAGCACCTTTAAGCATCTTCCTGATTGACAATCAATAACCTTAACAGTGTGGTCTCCACTGTAAATACAGTAACAGCAACAAGTAAATAAATAAAAAACAATGCAGAGTTTGGTACAATAAAACATACTTGCGAAGAAATCAACTTACTGCGTAGAAGCAAGAGTCTTTCCATCAGGACTGAAGGCTGCAGCAATAGTCGATCGTGGAGGAGGCACGAGAGGACAATACCTGGCTGATAAATGCCTCAGAGACTCTGATTCTAACCTGAATTAATAACAATTTCCAATAAGCAACACAGTTTCTGCATGCGGCAGCCCAACTTGAAGAATAGAACTTGTCAGCAAATCAAAATCTTCAATTGCTAGTTCATATACATAATTTTATGTATTTATACACAAATATATACAATACATGGTTGTTTGAATGGAAGGGAATCCGGAAACAATAGTTAATATGGAGGACCGGAGTTGAATGAATGACAAGCAGGAAAAGTGGTTGCAGTAAAGAGAGATGCTTTACCAAGAAATAAGACCATGTCTTGCATCTGTTGCTTCACATTTTGGCACAACACAATCAATACTCCATGTAGAAGCTCCTCCCCATAACTTTTTTGAGGAGTGTTTTGCTCGAGGAGAGATCTCCCTCAAAGCCAACAGCCGAAAGACATTGCCACCACTGAAAAAGATCGAAATAGTTATCAACATACATTGATTGTATTAAAAACAAAACGATGAGATGTTAAACTGCTGCATCATGTCAGATCCCTGATCTTCAATCAAACTCAGCAGGGCAGAAAGGAAAACAGCATGGACAATGATAGGAATCAACTAATACAAGCAAAATGGTGATGAATTTCCAATGGTAAGACTCAGTTACAGAAATCCAAATTACAGTAAGCAAGCTGACAGATTCAGCCTCTGCTAAGTATACAGACACTGGTTTGTTTACAGAATTTCCAGAATCACTTTAGCTTTCGAGGAGCTAGATCCTCTCCCTGTTACCCTTTCTCTTCCAGATCTTGGATATCCCTAACTGTTTTTCCCTTCTTCCTTTTATCCTCCCTCTGCCAGATACTCTTGTTCTTTACATTAACTGAATTCATCTTGTCTGTTATTTTCTGTCAAAGATCTCTCCTTTCTGTTATTAAGTCCATACTCTAGTGGTTACTGCTTCTTCTTGCATAGAACTTCCCAAATCTACCTTGATTTGGTGCAGTCAATGCTACCACCTTGTCCTCAAGGTGAAAGTCAGGGAATTGCATCTTAATGACATCTAGTTGTTCCCATGTATTGTCATGTTCAGGAAGATCCTGCCATTGTATGAGAACCTCTACTTGTCAGGTATGAGACTGCATAATGTCTTTGACTGCTGCAGGGTATACTTTAAGTTCCAAATCTTCAGATTGGCCATCTGGTATTGGTTGAAGTCTCAATGTCGGGGCAGTAGCGGGTTTGAACTGGTAGACATGGAAGACCGGGTGCAGCTTAGCATGCTGTGGTAGCTCCAGTCAATAAGCTACCTGTCCAATCCTTTCTAGTATGGCATATGGCCCATAATAGCGAGTACGTAATTTCTCATTGAGTTGTATTGACAGGGATTTGAGGTAATAAGGTTGAAGTTTCAAGTAAATGTAATCTCCTGGCTAGAAAGTGAGGGTATGGCGGTGTGAATCCGCCTACCTTTTCATACGAGTTTGGGCTGCTTCCAAATTCTGTTTCAGTTCTGCTAGCACTGAATCACGTGTAACCACTTGAAGGTTAACCTCTTCCACCATGGATTCCCCACCAGTAAATGTTAGTAAGGTAGGAGGGTATCTTTTATATGAGGCTTTAAAGGATGTTATTCCGACAGAACTCTGATAAGTAGTATTATACCAACATTTTGCCCTGCATATCCACTTGGGCCATGATTTTGGTTTGTTGCCAATGAAACATCGTAGATATGTTTCCAAACAGCGGTTTACCACCTCTATCTGCCCATCTATTTGAGGATGATATGCTAAACTCATTTTTTGCGACATTCCTACTTGCTTAAACAGTTTAGACCAAAAGCAGCTAATGAAGACTCGATCTCTATCTGATACAATACATTGGGGATACCCATATAGTAGGACAATTTCCTTGATAAAAGTGTGTGCCACATCTTTGGATGTGTAAGGGTGACTGAGGAGGATGCAGTGGCTGAATTTGGTGAGGTGATCAACAACAACTAACAAAGCGTCAAATCCGAGTGCTTTAGGCAAGCCGCTGATGAAATCCATGGACAATTCACTCCAAACTATCTTAGGAGTAGGAAGAGGCTGAAGAGGACCTGTTGATTTGTTAGTGGCATACTTATTTCTTTGACAAATGTCACAAGTGGAAACCAATTTCTGAATATTCTAGCGCATCCCTACCCAATGGAGCACCTTGGAGATGCGTTTATAAGTGCATGTGAACCCTGAATGCCTCCCTCCTGGTGTGGAGTGGAATTCATGTAAGAATACGGCAATGTGGGGCGAAGATTTTGGGATAACCAGTCTTCCATGAAATAGTAGGAGACTATGCTTAAGTGTGCACCTTGTGTGATTATCTTGATTTACCAAGAGGTATTGAATAATACTATGAATTTGAGGATCTTCTTGCATTTCATCTGTTAATGAATCCAAATCAGCCCATCGAGCAACCGATATAGCAAGGTGTTGTAGTAATATGCCATGCTCTTCTATGGGCTGGGGATAAGGATCTATTGGGTGGTCGCCATGTGCATTATTGTCTTTGAAGTTGAGGGTGGGAGACTCCTGATGCCTAGACAAAGCATCAGCCACTCTATTTTCAGAACCCAGCTTATACTGAATAACAAAGTCGTACCCAATGAGCTTGTTTAACCACTTCTGTTGCTCTTCATTAAGTAGATGTTATTCCATTAAAAATCTGAGGCTTTTCTGGTCAGTGTAGATGATAAAATGTCGCCCTATGAGGTAATGTTGCCACTTGTGTACTGCAATGACTATTGCCATAAGTTCCCTTTCATAAACTGATTTAGATTGAGATCTAAAGGAGAGAGATTGGCTGAAAAAAGCCACTAGTCGACCTTCTTGCATGAGGACAGCACCAATTCCCTTGCCTGAGGCAGGAATGGTTGTCATGGCTTATTTCAATGCCACGAACGCCTCCTAAGCTTCCCTTGTCCATATGAACCCATCTTTCTTGAGTAATTTGGTTAAGGGAGCAGCAATGAGGCCATATTTCCTAACGAATCTTCTATAATACCCAATAAGACCCAAAAAACCTCGAAGTGTCTTGCCGTCTTTAAGAATGGGCCAGGAAAGCATACAATCTATTTTGGAAGTATGCCTACTACTCCTTTTGCAGAAATAATATTACCCAAATATTCCAATGAAGGTTGTGCAAGTAAGCACTTTTTCTTGTTTGCAATCAACTCGTGTTTCCTCAAGTAATTGCAGGATAATTGTAATGTGCTCTAGGTGCAAAGTAAGGTAAATATCATCAAAGAAGAAAAAAACAAACTTACGTAGATGGGATCAAAATACCTCGTTGATGAGCGCCTGAAACGTGGCTGGTGCATTGGTTAAGCCAAAAAGCATAACCAAAAATCTGTATCGCCCTTCATGAGTTCAAAAGGCTGTCTTTGTTATGTCCTCTTCCTTAATGCGAATTTGATAGTAACTGGATTTAAGGTCAAATTTTGAGAAAATGGTGGCTCCTCCCAATTCATCTAGCAATTCAACAATAGTAGGGATTGGAAACTTGTTAGGTATGGTTACCTTGTTTAGTGCGTGCTAGTCTACACAAAACCTCCATCCACCATCCTTCTTTTTAACCAGTAACATAGGAAAAGGGCTTTTACTTGGTCGAATAATTCCTGAATTCAGTATTTCCCTAATGATTTTCTCGATTTCATCCTTCTAGGAATGCGGATAGTGATATGGCCTCCTGTGTAGGGGATGTGTTCCTTCTATCAACCTAATGACGTGATCATGGGAGCGAGAAACCAGTAGTCCTAAAGGCTGATCGAAGATATGCAAAAACTTCTACAAAATAGAGTCTATTGATGGTTGAAAATCTTCCTAATGTTGAATCGGGCTGGTTTCCATACCCCAATATTCAACCATACAACTGAAATCAGCCTTAGGGAAAACTCGAAGAATGGATTTGAAAGAAACCAAAGAACAGGAGAGGGTTGGATCCCCTTTAAGGATGATCTGACACCCTTCTACCATGAAACGCATCATCAGAGCACAAAAATTTGCCGAAATCTCCCCCAAAGTTCTCAACCATGCTACCCCTAGGACTATGTCTGCTCTGCCAAGGTCGAAAGGATGGAAACCTTGAACTACTGTGATACCTGGCAGGCTTACCCAGATCGGCCAACATAGACCTTCTCCTCTAATGCAGTGACTGTCCCCAACTTGTACTCCAAATCGTAGCGACTAATCCACTATCAATCAACACTACAACCTCTCGGGTTCCGACCAGCCCTTTTACTTTCATGGTGCCACTGGTTGTGAATCCAGAAATGAAGTTCAGGGAAACTCCAAAGGCAGGTTATCCCCTTCCCGCTGGTCGCCCAAATCTGTCGAAGGAAATGGAGTGGTTTTAGCCTCATTGTCCTTTGCGTCGGCGAGGAGCAGCACCTGAAGCTGCCGGTTTTTTCACTTGTGCCCAGGGTGGTACTTCTCATCGCACCTATAGCACAATCATTGGGATCGGCATTGTTGTAGCTTTGCATCTATGAGCTTCCGTAGATCTTTCTGGTAGATTGTTCGCCGGCATGTCTTTCCTGATCGGGTTTAGTACGAAAACCCTTTGTTCTATCAATGCTACAGAAGGGGAAGATGGGCAAATTTTGATTTTGCCCCTAAGACCCCCTTCCGTCGACCAGTTTTTCAAATGAACATGGATGGGCCCCGATGTACTTGGCCCAATATCGTTTCTATTTGGATGGGCCCTTATCTAGTCCAGTGCTAAGTTCTTTTCTTCAATTTTGTGGGCTAACTCCATAAGGCCAGACAGGGAGGCAGGCCTAAATATCTTGATCTCTGCCAATGTCGTCCTTGAGTCCATTCAAGAAGGCTCCCTTCAGAAGTACGTCAGAAAGATTGACGAGGTGACCGAAGAGCAGCTCGAATGACTGGAGGTACTCAGAGACGCTGCCTCTCTATCTCAAAACCAGCAAGGCTTCGTAGTTGTCATTCGATTGGGACGATTGGAAATGTTGGAGCAAAGATGACTGGAAAGAACCCCAAGATAGGAAGGGAGCTCGTTATTCTGCCCACAAGAACCAATGGAGTGCGTCTCCTTCTAGGCAAATGGCCACTGCTGATATTTTCTCGTCATTGGCAATGTGGTTGACTTGGAAGTATCTTTCTGCTCAACATAGCCATCCGTAGGGTTCTTTGCCGTTGAATATTGGTAGATCCAGTCTACGACATTGGAACTCTTGAAGATTATGGTCTGCCAACAAGAATGGACTCCGTATGTTCCCATCTGAGGTCTCCCCGACCTCTGTGTTCCAAGGCCGACCTCGATATTCCTCTGGCGTATCCATGTTCTTGATTCATTCTCCTATCTCTACTAGGTATTCACCAAAGGCCATGACATTCGTCTGCAACCTCCCAAGGTGTTCCTTCATATCCCCTATCTCACCTCTGACTCCTATCTCCTTCTCCATGATCTCTATTTTTTCCATCCGGGTTCTAATCATTCTCTACGCCCGAACCAGCTCTGATACCAATTGATAGGAATCAACTAATACAAGCAAAATGGTGATGAATTTCCAATGGTAAGACTCAGTTACAGAAATCCAAATTATAGTAAGCAAGCTGACAGAATCAGCCTCTACTAAATATACAGATACTTGTTTATTTAGAGAATTTCCAGAAGAACACTTCTACCTTTCGAGGAGCTAGATCCTTCCCCTATTACCCTTTCTCCTCCAGCTCTTGGATATCCCTAACTATTTTTCCCTTCTTCCTTTTATTCTCCCTCTGCCAGATGTTCTTGTTCTTTACATTAACCAAATTCCGTCTTGCCTGTTATTTTCTGTCAGAGATCTCTCCTTTCTGTTATTAAGTCAATGCTGTAGTGGTTCCTGCTTCTTCTTGCATAGAACTTTCCAAATCTACCTTGATTTAGTGCAGTTGATGTAACAAACAATGAGCAGCATGATTCATAAAGGACCAACAGTGATGCATATATCAGGCCCACGCCCAAGCCAGCCTAGGCCATTGACCGAATCAAGAATATGATGGGCCAGGACCAAGTCAAATCAGTTTTCAAGGCTAACTTTGGCAGATATGAGAGTGGGCATGTCACCCCTATGTTTTAGGAAATTTGATTTGTTTCCCTAGCTGTTAGGATCCTTTTTCTTTTTTCTTTTTTTCTTTTTTTACATAATCTGCTTGATTTGTTTCCATAGTTGTTAGGATCTTTTTTATTATGTAATCTGCTTAATTTGTTTCCTTAGTTGTTAAGATCTTTTTTATTATCTAATCTCTCCAAATAGGATTTCCTTTAAACAAGGAGAAGATCTGGTTTTTTTTTTTTTTTATCCTTTTTCTATCTTTGTAACCTTCAAGAGTTGGAACCTCCCTAATTCTTGGGAGATCTTCCTTTCTTGAAGGAAATAAACCCTCTAGATGTACCTGGGCAGCACCATCCAATGAGGCAGTCCGCATTCAATAAAAATTCTGATTTCTCTGCTACTCGTGCTGAATCAAGAAGGCCTCTGAAATGGAGGGTCCGGGGGAATGCCAACTTCACTCCACCAGTGTTCTCTGACGTTACTCCGTAAAGACGTACTTGTGCTTATCTAAAGGTGGAAATCTTTATCTCTTGGTGTGGCGTAGGTAAATTTTGTATTCTACCTTAATTGAATTGTTCAACCTTATCTTTGCTGTCTTTTTTTTAATGAACCAGCCTAGTGTTCCCTTTATTTTGCCCCTTTCATCTGTAGCCTTAGCTATGGTTACTGACTATCCACTGTATGCTAACAGTCATGGGGTTTCTAGAGAGTGGGCGGTAGGTTTGGCAAGATAGTCTTGACCTAAGTTTGAAGAGGATTAAATAGGGCTGGATACCAGGATGATTCACTCCCTTCAACCATTAATCTCCTGATTAACATTCTAGGAATCCTCAAGAGTATCTAACTAGGCTGAATATTTCTAATTGCTTGCTAAAATCATACCTAGAGCTAATTCTAGATCTCTCATGCATCAAACAGAGTTCAGGTAGACCAGCACGTCAGACAAATGAACTGGTCAACTTTAGACAAGACAAGCATGGATGTACACAGAAAGAGGTGGATCAGAAGTCCAGCCATGACATCCTTCTACAGATTGTCGTCAGGGTGCATAAGCATTGTAGGATTGTAAAAAAACTTATAAATGTTAGTTCTAAAAATGTCAGAATGTGATCAGTTTTTAAAAAATGAACCAAAGGCCATGCAGCAAAGCATCCTTAATTTTAAACTGATTCCAAAATAGTTCTCTATATTTCATAAAAATTTCAAAAGCTGGAGAAGCAAACTAGTTCAACTACTGGTTTTAACATGTAATTAATAGTTCTCCTGAATTTCCTAGCTAGTTCAACCATTATTTTGAACCAGTGATATTTGGTTCACTAATTTACCATTCTCACAAGTAATATGGACCTTTCTCTACAGGCTATGCTCTTAAAACACCAAGATATTTAATCACAGAACTGCAGTTATAACCATTTAAATTGTATAAGAAACTACCTACTAAATTGCGTGCAGGTTAGAGTTAGACTGACATGGCTCTGATATGCAGCAAACTGATGGGTTGGTTTGAAATATAGATGATAAAGATGTCATATGTTGGTAATCAAGCACTATTTTCAGACGAGCAATTCGGTCGAAACTATAAACCAAGACTTACAACCTTGAAAACCATAACCACAGTCTAAACACTCAAAGCATGCAAAATAATTCCATATTGGATGAACAGTTTTATAAATACTAAAAGCATAACAGACTATATAAAGCCATTCAGAATATATATATTAGAAAACAAAATGGATACTGACCTGTGTTTTGAGGTAGGCGGGGGTGGAAACTGAGGAAACACAGGCTGCGAACTAGAAGGTGAAGTTGAGCTTGTGGGCAAATTCACATCATCTACCCAAGATTGAGTCATTTCTTTGTCTGAACCTCATGCTCCTGGGTTCACCCAAAAAAAAAAAAAAATTTAACTCATTTCCTGCAAATCATAGGAAGGCAAAGATCCTGAGTGAGAAAATTCATTTACAATTTTCTGGAGTGGTGGGAAATAAAAGGCAAAAACTGATGAGCATATCATCATAATTAAAAAGAGGAAATTGAAACAGCTATCCTGCAGTTGCAGTATATACCTCAGAACTAATGTTCCAAAGATTTACATACAGTAGCTATTGTATTCATCATAAGTCTGGTCAAGTGGGGAAAGTATTCAATAAAGATAAGTATTCTGCTAGATCCCTTCCTCCAATAAACAGGCAAAAGAATGAATGATTTAAAATACCCACCTTAGTCGTATATTATTCATATGTGACTTCATAGTTATAAAACAGTATCAGCAGTCTAACCAAGTAATCCAACCAACAACAACAACAATGAAAAACAAATTAATTGACAAACATTCCATCTAGAAGTGAAAAACAATTGCCATATCCAAAACTAATAACAGTTATAACTACTAACCGCATTACACTCTGCAATCCATCAGTTCTCACAATGAATGTTGTTTGTCAGTTGATGCAGAAACTTGATTATACCTGCAAGATGCAGAAGATACAAAATTGATGAGCTCCAAAGAGATCTTTACTTGGACTTGGGAGAAAGATACAAAGCATGCAATATAATACCAGTCAACGAGCACATAAGACAAAATGACACCATAGCAGAAGGTAAAGTAAATGGTCATTAATATAAAAAGGGCAGTCGGGTGCATGAAGCTTCCGCATATGCAGCAATTGCAGATCAGACAGACCACAAAGGACCTATAGTATGCAGCCTTACCTTGCATTTTGCAAGAGGCTGTTTTCATGTTTCGAACCCATGACCTCCAGGTCACACGGAGACAACTCAACAGTTGCGTCAAGGCTCCCCTTGTTAAATGGCCATTAATATGTTTCTGAAATATAATTTTATGTAGTAAGAGTGCAAGTGAAGGTAGTGATGCCAATTACCTGAATAATAAGCATGCACAGGAGAAGATCAGCCTAATACTGCAACGCCTTCTGTTTCTTGCTAACCATATCGTATACTCCCATTTATTACCAGGAGCATCATATAGTTCTCCTCTCTCTCTCTCTCTCTCTCTCTCTCTCTCTCTCTCTAACAAAAAACAAAAGGACCCCAACCCTATTCTCAATTTCTCCAGTTAGATTTCATAACCTATCTATCTCTTCTCAAATGTTGAGCACCCATTTCCCTTCTCTCCGCCCTCTATCAAACACACATGGGAACAAAATGTACCAGATTTAGCACCTTCACTCTATCAGAAAATGTTTATCTTTAATTTATAAAGTGATTGAAAAGGAATGGTAACCACGGAGAAGTGATCAAAGAGAAATAGTAACCTAAAAAGAAGTGATCAAAAAGGAAAGAAAGTCACCCAAAATCTTCAGGATGCTGATTTCTTACCCTAATCACAGTACGATTAAGCATAAGAGAATTAAAGAAGGCATAAAGTTTCATCATACAAAAAATGGTGTTTGAAAACTGAAACATAAGAAACGAAGCTATAAGCAAATGACAACACAGACCTGAATTTCTGAGATGTTATTTAAGACGTGAATATGTTAATGAGAATGAAATAGAACAGGATTGACACATTTATACGGCTAAAGATATTCATAGCCAGTTGAAAACAACTTACACAGTGTCAAGTAGAACAAATTGCCACTCAACTCAAAAAATAATGATACAGCTTGGAAAACTGCATCATATATTTAACATTCATAGTTTTCACTAATTTTGCAAAAATAAATTGAATAGACTCTGCCCGGCTGTAAGAATAAAAAGATGCAACATAGGTTCGCTAAGATGACACAACAACCGGACCCAAAACCTTAGTAGCAATTGGAAACATCAATAAAAATGAAACGCCCACAGTTCCATAGCAAACAAGCATGGCATTTCAACTTTGTGGAGCAAATGCCTCTTAGCACAGTGGCATAAGAGGAGCCTCTCTCCTGGGTGACTAGAGTTTGAGTCTGCTTGTGGGTGGGTGTATTCAACATTAAAAAAAGGAAGATGTAACCACACTCAAAAGATGCTACAAATTGATGATCCTAGGGTTCACCAAGCAATGGCATCTAATCCATCTTTAAACTAGAGCGGTGTTCATGAGAATTAAAAACTTAAAGTTCCTACATGTTATGTCAATTATTTCTGTTTCTATATTTCAAGGCAGCTACTTCTGTCGTTCTTTAAATTTACTAGAATTAGAGAATCAGTACTTCCAATTCCATAATTGAAACAGGAATATATAGCACCAGGTGAGAATTATCCATAAATCAGTGCAAAAGAATCTGTAGAGAGAGATGGGAATCAGGAGAAATCTCGAATATTGAGATCCAAAAATGCAAACTTTTTCAAGAAAAGAAGAAATATTTTCGGTCGAAAAAGGAAGCTGGAATACAGAAGGATTGAATCGCGCTAAATTCCGTATGGGAACCAGAAATCTGGAAGAAATCTAACAAAGAAGAAAAATGTCGAAAGGAATTACCTTAATTGGATCGTTTTGAACCGTCTATCCCGAGATCCGATTCTTGGTCTGAGGACTGGACGACAGATGGAGAAGAGAAAGATTTCTCCGATGATAATTGGGAAGGCTAGGGTTTCGGGTTAGAGAGAAAATAATCCGCAGATAGTTAAGAGGAGAATTGCCTCTCTCTCTCTCTCTCTCTCTCTCTCTCTCTCTCAACAGCCAGCCTCCACGAGGTGAGATGGTTGATCGATCGGGATTTGAAGGGGAGGAAGATCTAGAAAACCTAATCGGACAGTGCAGATCATCGGCACCAACTCAGATTCAGACAGGCTTCAGTTTCATTTTAGAGAAACATGTTGCAACGGATGAGGGTTTTTTCTCCTCTTTTTTTCTCCTTCTCTCAGAATAACATTTAGGGATTTTTGCAGATTTGCCATTATTTTATGGTATTTTTCAGGAAAATTAAATATTTTATATTTTTACAAATTTGCCATTCAATTTTCAAGAACTTTGCAAATTTACCATTCGTTAGTTTTTCATCCATTTTGTCTGTTAATTTTTACTAAATACCAACATTACCCTTATTCTTTCCGGCAGCAACTGTTTCCGGCACATTTTCTGGCACTACCCAGACTGCTTTCCCAGCCGACGCACCACCTCCAACCCTCTCTCCCCACGCCCGGCTGACGCTACCCATATCGCACCACGTTTCCACTGACCGGCGCTACGACATCGGCTCTCCCCGGCACCTGAACCTCCACCCTCACCCCACCGCCTTCCCACTCCCAGCTCGGTGGTACCAGGCACCCTCCCACGCCTCCCTGGTACCAGCCTCCAACCTCCCCCTCACCCACCCAGCCAGCCCCATCCACCTCCCCCCACCACCCGTACCACCCACCTGGCTAGCCTAACCCCCTCCCCCACCCCGCGTACCACACCCCCCACCCCCACGGCCCGTACCACCCACCCGGCCAGCCCCCACCGCCCGTACCCCTCAGCCAGCCAGCCCGCCCGCCCCCTCCACACCACAACCTCCCCCACCTCGCCATTACGACCCACCGGACCAGCCCCCACTTCCCCCCACAACCGTAACCCTGAACCCAGCACCTCCCCCCGCCCGTACCACCCACCCGCTGCCCGTAACCCTGAACCCAGATAACCCCCTACCCTGCCCGTACCACCCACTTGATCAGCCCCCACCTCATTCCGCAGCCCGGAACCGGGAACCCAGACAAATGGACCCCCGCCCTGGGGCTTACCCCGCCTGTACCACCCACGCGATCAGCCGCCCACCTCACCCCACCACCCTGAACCTCCCCCGCGCGGCTACCCGATCGCCCCCCGTCAGGCCCTATCCAGACCGCACCCCACCCCGGTGCCATCCAGATAGCCCAACCCTCGGCCGGCGTCTCACTTTCTTGTCGGTGTATCTGTTTTCCGATGCCTTTTCCGACACTGTACGTGTTAATAAGGGTAATATCAGAAATTTGCAAAAACTAACGGTGAAAGAAAATGGAAACTAAACAGAGTGGCAAATTTGCAAAGATTCTGAAAACTTAATGGTAAATTTATAAAAATATAAAAATGTTAGGTTTTTCTGCAAAAATTTCATAAAGTAATAACAAATCTGCAAAAATTCCTAACATTTATCGCTGTGACGATACTACCCCTGTTCAAGAGCGTTCTAATGGCCTTTGAAATGAAGTTGAGGCCCGTAGGGCTCCAATCCTCTCTGTCAATGCCCAACATGCTAATAGAAAAGGGGCAGCCCCAGTGCACGAAGCTCTCTCTTATGTGGGTTCGGAGAAGCGGTGGATAAAAAGGATTATAGTACACAATCTTATTTTATATTTTTATAAGAGATTGTTTCCACACTTGAACGCATGACCTCAAAGTCACACAAAGACAACTCTTACCGTTGCATTAAGGCTGCCCAACAAGCTAAATAAGGGACGTAAAAACCAATAAATGTTTAGAGTAGTTAGTAGTAGGAAACTTGGCATTTCTCCTAGAATATGCTTAGTTGCAGGCTTGAGTCATGATTCTCCCCTTTAGCTAAGGACTAGATTCGGCAGTGTGAGTGTCCGAGTGATTCAATCCGTATTTCTTCGCTTCTACAAAAGAGACCAAAAAATATTGAAGCTTCATACGTTGGTTGGCAGACCATCGTTCCATAATATCGTAGGTTGGGCTTGTCTTTTGGTGGTCTAAATTTAAATCATTCATCTGTGAAATCCTTATATCATTTTATATTAGCCTTAAAATAGTTGATCGTAGAGGGGTACTAAATGAAAGCACTAGTAAACACTTATGATTCAAAGTGTCTCAACTTTTTGCAAGAATGAGCCACTTTGATATGATGTACCAAGTACAGATGGCAAATCGTGTTCGTGAGTCGCATTTGTGTTGTGTTGAGACTGACCCATTATAGTATATGGGTCGACACAACACGACTCGTATAACATGATTAAAAGAATGTAAAATAACTAATATGGGATAGTTTTTCTTATAAGAATATAGGCTATTAATTTTTCAAAAATCATAAAAATATATGACGGTTTTTGAAAACTAGTCCTATGTTAATAGTTTTTCAAAAATCATAAAAAAAAAAAAAAAAAAAAAAAAAAAAAAAAGGACAAGCTTTCAAAAACCATCCTATATACCTTAGAAGAGGATAGGACGGTTTTTGAAAACCCATCATTCATTGAAAGTTGTTCAAAAACTGTAATAATATAAGACCAGCATTCAAAAATTGTCCTATATAGAATATGGGAATATATAACGGTTTTTTAAAACCCATCCTATATTAATGATTTTTTATAAACAATAAGAATATATGATAGATTTTCAAAAATCGTCTTATATTACTATAATAATATATGACTGTTTTTTAAAAATCGTCCTATATTTTTAACCCATTGCGAGTCAGATGGGTTAACACAACGAATTAATAGATCACATATCAAACATGTCAACAAGACGGGTCAACATTGATTGACCCAAATACGACACGATTTTTAGCATAAGACTCAACCCTAACCTGCGAAATCTGTGTTGAGTTCGAGTCGTGTTATCATATCATGTCATATTTTGCCACCCCTACTACCAGGTTACATAGTTCTTTTTATCTTAGAATGTCTAGTATTCGAAAAATCATATAAATTGGATGATTCTAATATTTGCAAAGCTCTCTCCCGCTATAGACTATTAGAAACTTTGTAATGATGGTCTGAATTCAATGACTAAAGGATGATTGTTCGGGTCACCAATCCTTCTTATTTTTTGTATTCAAGATATCAAAAGTCAAAGAAAATCATATGAAGGTATAGATCATCTGAAAGTGGAGAATATTGTGCTATAGTGTTTATTGAGAGTTTTCTCATGTTATGCATACACCAAGATCTACAACAACAACAACAACAACAAAAGGGCAGCCTGGTGCACAGAACTCCCACATTGGAGGAAGGGGCAGAGCATAAAGGGTTTACAATATGCAACCTTACCTTGCATTTCTACAAGAGGATGTTTCCTCACTTCAAACCTATGATTTACAACAAGCACATCTAAAATCTACAACAAGTCTATTGGTCACACAACTCAACCATTGCATCAAGGCTCTCCTTTTACCAAAATCTACAGCAAGCACATCCAAAATACATTTAATGTTGTCATACTGCTCCACCGGAAATCAAAATCCTACTGAGACATGATAGAATAGTATATTACATTTGATTAGTGTGACATCCCGAGTTTTTATAACACTTTTTCATAAATCTTTTGCTTTGTGGGGCCCCAATACTTTTATAAAACTGTTCAAAACCAAATAGCAAAAGAATAACTTTGAAAATCCCGAGTGTCTTTTTTTTTCCATTAAAAACAATGATTTTCAGAGGAATGAACATCACATTCCTACCAAAAATCCGACAGTTTCCCCTGTATTTCGGACCTTGTGCATTTAGCACATACAATGCGACACCTGATAATCATCATGTACATATAAATATACATGATAGAGACTCTGTCTCCCTCCAAATACCAACATACACATTTTCGTTTAATTTAAATAATAAAACATTTTGGTAATGCCAAAAAGGCTAGGTAATTGACTTGTATACCCAGGATCACTTCAGTCATAGCCATTCGTGTCAAACGGTAATGAATACACATTCACATGTCCATTTCTAATAGTCATGAAACAATTTTTATTACATAAGAGTTGTAAGAACCTTCAGAAATCTTTACCTATACCTCACCTTTACTCAAAATAGCTTCCTTGTAGCTTCTAAGTCAAAACTATGTGCCTTTCCCTTTGCTGTAGTTCTTCCAACTTAAGATATTGTAAACAAGTACAATATTTCAACAAGCCTTCGCTTGTGTAGGTAGTTTCATCATCAACACACAAGTTTATGCAATTCTAACTTTAAAAAGAACAATTTATCATACTTTGTGAAAATTTTGTGTCATTTGATGCCAAATAAGTAGTATAATATATTCCGAAATTCATACCATGCACTTCAAATAGTTTCCATGTCCAATCAATTTGAATCGTCAAGTTAACATTCATGCTTACTGTTTCCAAATAATGATAATAACCTTAGTAAAACATTTAGATGATATGGAAGATAGTCACGACTCTTCGCATGCCTCAAAACCAATAGAGAAATGCATTTAAACCAGGAAATGCTTAAATGTAAATAAAGAGTATTTCAACCAGTGTATATGCACACCCATATATACATACACACACATACTCTAAATCTCATCAAAATTTTACGAGTATAAAACCACTCAAATCTGGCCATCTGCCGTTGGTCATGAGTACTCATTATTGACCTGAAATACCATGGTGCCCTACACCTACGCTATTGCGCAATATACATATAAACCCGAAAATAATGGAACCTCTGTGCGACGGATAAGAACCAATCAAGTCCGTGGCTATCACGCCGATATCAAACGGATAGACTCCTTTGCATCGTGTTCATGGAAAACACAGCACACAAGCCATGACCTGTCCATGATGACATGAGCTTGCATTAGGCCCTCAGGCCAGGTATCCACCATACATATATAATTTCAAAAGAAAAAGAATAATCAGTTCTCAATCTTCCTAACACAGAGTCCACCGGCCCCAATATGTTCGTCATAATATAATAATACTAGGCAGTATCCCATGCCTATAAAACTGATAAAACCATATAATTTTATGCATTGGTTTTTTTTCAATTTGATAGTAAAGTAAATCTGGCATTTTAAATAGATTGCATGAATATACCCTTTTGATAGCTACATAAACTAAAAAGATTAAAATCTCAAGTTTCAAGTAAATTCCAAGCATGTTGATGTCCAAACTACCTACCTCCCTTTTTGTGCTCCACAAATTTGTTATATCCTTCCTTTAATCACTTATCGATCACCTAACCAAATCAAATTTTGAATTCATTGTCAATACAAATCCATATGTTCATAATTTCAAGTAAATTTACACATTTCCAAATCAAGATAGCTAGTTCATCCATCCATTTCCAATTTGTATCATATCCTAGCTAATTTAAGGTCTTAAGATTCATCGGTGATGTTTGATCGATCAGACATCAAGGATTTACTGTGCAAACAGTACCCGATCGGACGATCGAGATTCTCCAATTGATTTCCTGCCTAGATCTGTCAATCTAGTGTGATTTAGACTGCATCAAGTCTTTAGTTTTTCATCCCTACCCTTAGATTAGGGATTAGACGGTTGGATCATCCCTAATTATAGATCTAGGTTAAAAATGCATAAATTTTGCAAACTACCAAGATTTAAGATATGGGTATTCTAGATCTTACCCTTAAGGAGTGTCTTCAACCTCCAATCGTCACCGAAGAACGAGATTGCCGTTGATTTTCCCGTCGCCGAGAAATCCCGCCGTGGGTACTGTTTTCACCCTCTTTCCCCCACCAAAACTTGCTAAATCAACGAGCAAATATAGGGCTTTTGCTCGTGGTAGCAAGGGGAAGACAATGAACGGCACCGATCATCGATCAATGACGCCGTTCACTCTGTCTTTTCCGACGACCGTCAGCTTTTCTCCACCGTCGATCTCCTCCTCCCTTAGTTGATGGGAGAAATGGAGGGTGGAGGATAGGTAGTTTCCTCCCCTCCTTTCTCCTTTCTCCTATTTCTTTCTTTCTCCCTCACTCTCTTCTCCTTCTCCCACACTCTCTCTTCCTTCTTTTCTTCTCCCTCTCTCAATCGCGTGGAGAGGTTTGTTCTCTGTTTTTTTTTTCTTTAAGTGGGTGGGGGGTGTTCGTATCAATTACGGCCCCCTCCATTTTTTTAAGTGGTTTTTGTTTTTTTAAAGTTCTTACAATTAGAGTCTCGATGAGCACATTTGCTGAAAGCGTAAGAAGAAGTCCACACCCTTTTTTTTCCAATGCATTATAATGATCTCTAGGTATTTGTTTTTTCGCTACAAGAATTTAATAGAATTTATAATCTGAATTCAACAATGACAAGGTAAAGTTATATAATTCAGCTCTCTCTCTCTCTCTCTCTCTCTCTCTCTCTCTCTCTCTCTCTCTCTCTCTCTCTCTTCTTTGTTCAAGGAAGGGGAGCCTTGGCGCAATGGTGTGGAATCAGCCTCTTACAAAATGCAAGGTAAGGCTGCCTATTATAGGCCCTTGTGGTCCACCCCTTCCCCGGACCCTGCATAGATGGGAGCTTTGTGCATTGGGCTACCCTTTTTTAAGAAAGCAAAATCTCTTAATGTCTACAAAGAATCACTTCCCACAATTCATCTGGCAAAACCGTTTAATTCTCCATTTTCCACCAAGGTGAAGCTAAAAAACTAGAAACCCCAATTCATCTACTAGTTTATTCAAATTTAGTAGAAGAAAAGAAAACTAGTTGTTATCCATTAGAACAGATTTCTTGTAAATTTATTATAGAAAATTCAATAATACAAACATGATCCCTCTTTTCACTTTCCTTCCATACTTAGTAAGAAAACTACAAAAAGATTGATTAAAGAGTTTAGATCAATAGAGAAAATCAAATAATGATGAATGTGTTTCTGGTGGCAAATTTTCAACTATGAAATAACCTGGTTTTTCTCATCAAGTCAAGCAACCAAAAGAGCGAGCTAATGTTTGATACCATCGTTTTGACAAATGCACCATCAGTGTGTAACTAGGGAAAGCAAAATATGACACAACATGATAACACGACTCAAACTCGACACGGATTTAGTGGGTTAGAGTCAAGTCTTAGCATGTTCGTGACATGCCAAAAATCATGTCATGTTCAAGTCAACCAATGTTGACCCATCTTGTTAACTCATTTGACTCGCAACCTGTTAAGCTATCATGTTGACCCATCTGCTCGCAACCTGTTAACCTGTCATGTTGAAAATTATCCTATATTATATCTAAATATAAGACATTTTTTTATATACCATCTTATATTACTATAAGAATATAAGACATTTTTTGAAAAATCGTCCTATATTCTTATATAAGTATAGGATGATTTTTTTTTCAAAAACCATCCTATATGCTTATAGCAATATATGACAGTTTTTCAAAAATCGTCTTATATTAGTTATAATATAAGATGGTTTTTGAAGAACCATCCTATATTGTATATCCTTTTAATCATGTTACACGAGTCGTATCGCGTTGACTATTTAATAACAGGATCATGTTCGAGTCACGGCTTATTCATGCGATTATTAATCGGGTTGTGTTTATATCAACCCATATATCCTAATGGGCCAGTCTTGATAAGTCATGAACACGACTTGCAAACACAATTTGCCAACCCTATATGTAACGTGCATTCACTAGTTGCAACCCACTATTGCTATGTATAATCCAACACGTCCTTCTGATTGCTCCTACATATGATGTTTGACAGTTGAAAGAGCATGTTATTTGGAAAGTTATATGTTTGATCGCATTAAATGGACAGCTTAACAAAGGCATTAGCCACAGGAGATCCATCTTGCAAATTTCTCTCAATTAAAACATCCCAATTCTATCCAATGCTCAAATTCTATTTTAAATTTTATATTTTGAAACTCTACACCTACCTTAAGTTAGGCCAAACTAGATACCACACCCCTCTCTCTCTCTCTTGTTAGTCTAGAATTACAAAGCAAATCACTCAAACTTGCAACCTTGTGTAGTCTAGCTAAGATCCCAGAATTGTTTGTAACTAAGTAAGTTAGACATTTATTGGCATATAGCACACATTCACTGTAACGGTTATCACAGATAGGTGGGGCAGCCCCGGTGCACAAAGCTCTCTCCTATGCGGGGTCCAGGAAGGGGCGGACCACAAGGGCTTATAGTAGGCAGCTTTACCTTGTATTTTGCAAGAGGCTGATTCCAGGCCTTGAACCTGTGACCTCAGGTCCCATGACAATAACTTTTACCGTTGCGCCAAGGCTCCCCTTCGATTAGCACAGATAAGTCATACCCCAAAAGATGTTGTTTAGCAGATGATCTTCATTGCGTCTGAAGTGTAAACATGGAATGCTCATATCGAAATGTATTGAAGTTTTGAGTTATCATAGAATTAGAATTTTTTTTCAACAAAATGCAAGGCTTGAGCATGGACTCTTGCTAGGACTATATGACTATTGATGCTTGATCAGGATCATGGAAACTATAGCCCTTACTTGTACTTATTACCAGCAAAGTAAATTTTAACAAATTTTTGTTGGCCTGGGCCTAGGGATGGCAAGAGGCTGGGCCGAGTAGATTTTTGAAAGACCCTAAGCTTACATTATAATAGGATAAAAAAAACTATTGGCCCTAAGCTGTAGGGTTGATTCTGATCAGGCCCCTCAACTTAGCACATGAAAACTTTTAACGCTTGAAAATTGATTAATAACAATTACCAAACATTGAGTTAGTCATTTAATTAAAAATGCTATTAGACTTAGAGTTTTAGAGAAGTATATGCAAAGATATCTTAGTTAATGTATAAATACACAGAACATATTTAGAGCCCTAACTTTTTATTTATTGACCCTAATCTGACCCTAACATGAATTAAGATAGCAACTTTTGACCCTAATAACAAATTTCTTAGCAATACCTCAATTTTTACTGTCTCATCTATTAATTAGCATCAAAAAACGTAGTTGCATACCTTTTTTTTTATTCTTATTTTTGGTTATTCTTTTATTGGTATGTTTGCTGCCTTTTCCACAGTAAAGAAGCTCATTAGCTCCAACACATTTTTGCATACATTTAACTAATTTTCCGGCATTCCTAACCAACATGTATGATATTGGAAATCTCATAGGACTACCTTGTTGTCCTCTAGGAAAATTATTTTGTGCCACATGGACCCACACCCACCGGTGTGTGATTAGGTAGAAAAGTTGTCAGCAATGACAAGCTTGTTCAGTGTTCTCATTCCCACCTGTATGTTGGATAATCCTAAGCACTTGTTAGGGAGATGAAAAGTTGCCTCTTTTGCATCCCTCATTCTTGTCAACAAGTTCACCATTTGGCGGGCTAGATTGTCACTTGTGGCCCATTAAAACAATAATCCTTTCTCGTTGCCAAGAAAACAACCAACTCGTTGCTGATCAACCATTAGTCGTAGAGTTTTTATATTGTTTTTCCCTGCATAAAATCCAAGAATTTAGACATTAAAAAAGCTACGTGATTAGCTCGCAAGAATGGATCACGTATACAGCCTTATCTTGCATTTTACAAGAAATTATTTTTCTAGCCTTAACCCATAAACTTAAAGTTACACGACAACAACTCTATCATTACGCCAAGACTCCTATTCTATTGAAAAAGCTACATGATTAGCTGTAATGCTGGTCACTTGGACAACAAAAGGTATATTAGAATAGTGGAAGCAATCGTACTCATTTCAAGGATCATGGTTGCCTTAAAAAAAAAACTGGGTCCTACAGGCAAAGCATGTAATTCTCCCGCGATGCAGAAAGCCTTTTAGCCCAGTAGGGACAGCTCCCGTGCATGAAGTTTCACGTATGCAAGGTTTAGAAAAGGGGGCAATAAATAGAATATAGTTTTATCTTGCATTTTGCAAGAAGCTATTTTCACACTTTTAACACGTAATCTCAAGATTACACGACAACAACTCTACCATTATTCCAAAGCTCTCCTACTGGATGTTGATGATACCCACTTAAACCACCTAAAGAGAGACTTAGGCAGGTCTCAGTCTGATGCATTAGGATCGTGGTCTGTCCAACGTCACAACCTTTGCATTTGAGGAAAAAGAAATGAATAAAACCCATCTAGTATTAAGATTTTAAAATCCAAATCATCGTCACATGTCAAGATGGCCGAGTTGGTCTAAGGCGTGAGCTTTAGTTCTTCCAAAAGGGTGCGTTGGAACTCCATTCTTGAGGGGTTGTTATAATATAAAAGGGGCAGTCCCAGTACACGAAGTTCTCGTCTATGTAGGGTTTGGGAAAGGGGCAGATCATAAGGGTCTAAAGTACATAGCCTTGCATTTGTAAGAGGCTGTTTCCATGCCTTGAATTCGTGACCTCAAGGTCACAGGATGACAACTTTTACTGTTGCACCAAGGCTCCCCTTCTACTGTTGCAGTATGGTGGTGAGTATTTCCACCTGTCACGCAGGTGACCCGGGCTCGATCCCTGGCAACAGTGTTTTTTTAAATCCTTTTGCTCTTTCTTTTCTCAAAGCAAAATTGTTCTTCGGATTTAAACTTTTGCATTTTGGCTCTTAGGTTGTAAAATAGCTCATGAAATTACAGGAATAAAAGATTGCTTTGTGTGAAATATAATGAGGCATGGTTACTACAATCATAGCCTTGGATTACTTGTGTGTGGATCTCCAGTTGGTCTAGCGTTAAGCTAACCAAAGAAATGTAACTTAAACTACTACAAGTTCAATATGAATGCCCGCAGACTGCAAAATGGATCAATTGTCAATTAGTTAAGAAACAAATGCCATGAATGAGTAGACAATTTGGATCCAGCGAAGGTGCGACCACTTCAGTGAGCGTGCCTCATTGTATTAGAGGCCATGCCCCACTTTTCCTATCTTATCGAATTTCTTAACAATCTTCCGGAATGCTACCGTGCTCAATACCTGCATTTGTTGAACAAAAATCAGAACCAGTTAACTGAAATACACAAGATACTTCAGCAGAAACATTCTAAAGTATGAAATTCTTTTACATGGCGCCTAAAAGTAGAAGGACACTTATGGGGTCCAGGCAAACCACTATGATTTATGGACCATATCTTACCTTACATGGCGAAGGGGAGCCTTGGTGCAATGATAAAAGTTGTCGTCATATGACCTTGAGGTCACGAGTTCAAGGCGTAGAATCAGCCTCTTGCAAAATGCAAGGTAAGGCTGCTTACTATAAGCCCTTGTGATCTGCCCCTTCCCCGAACCCCGCATAGGCGGGAGCTTCGTACATGGGAGCTGCCCTTTATCTTACCTTACATGGCAAACCCAACTGCTCTTCTTATGGGTCATATCTTAGACGGCAAATCTCCATCCCAACCAATATGATTTATTGTGAGCCAAAACAATGGTATTAGTCTGTTTTCTTGAAGGAAAAGTAGTAGTTTAAGGGAAATGATATCATCATTGCTCACTTGAGAAGGAGCTATTGATAAAAGTACAAGAAGGTCTTACCTTCTTGAATGATTTGAACTATTATCTTAATCATTTTGTCTTGGCGTAATGGTAGAGTTGTCATAATGCGATCTGGAGGTCATGGGTTGACAGTGTAGAGACAGCCTCTTGCAAAAAAGTAAGGTAAGATTGTGTATTATAGACATTTTATGGTCCACTTAAACCCAGCATACTTGGGAGTTTGGTCCATTGGGCAGCCCTTTTTCTAAATATTTGCTGGCCATTTTTCTCCTTAGTGGTAGAAATATGCCGCCACTAAAAAGTCACTTTAAACCACCTACCACCAATTTTTTAAAGAGTCTTATAATTGACTTTGGTGGAGAGGAAGGAGTTGATTTTCCTTTTTCGCACATGTGGTAAAACATTTTTTTGTAGATCTAAATGAATGGCTTAATAAGCCAGACATCAAAATATTCAAATGAAAAGAAAAAAAAGGTAGCGCATCAAATTTCATGCTCACTTGATTTTTTTCGTCTATGCTTTCTATAGGTGAAAAATCAGGACCATCCATTATTCTTAATTTTCAATGACCAAAAAAGTGGTTATTTACAATTCTAGCCGCCATGATTTATTATTACCCGAATGTACTTCTGCCTTCTAAACTATCCTTTCACCTATTCCCAAACCACCTTCTACCTATTTCAGCTTTCTACCTATTTCAGCTTTTAAGGGAAGTATATACCCATGTTGGTCGGTCCATTCATCTTATTGAGGCTACTTTAGAATGGCTTGGGCCCACACATCATGACCTTTGGGTGATTTAAGTATGTCTTTTTTTGTTCTTAAATCAAATCCATTAAAAGTTTTATCCATAAAATTTAGTATCTAGAAGCCTCCAATGTGTCAAACAAGATGAATGACTTGGATCATATAACACCACCAAGTAAGTTAACCATTCTGGGTGATTTTGAGAATGTCTCGCAAGTTTAGGATAAAACTAAAATCTCAAAAAGTTGAGGATTTGAATGAAAAACTCATAAAGTTCAAGGTTTAAGTCACGATTTTCCATCTAATTTCTCTAACTTTAGATTCTACAACTCCAAAAATAATGAAGATTGGATCATTTTAATCTTAAAATTGTATATTTTTATCATAGCACATGAAGATTTGGGAACATTATTTAAAGAAAGTCCATAACCAACAACGAGGAAGCATCTTTCCAGATGTTGAAAACATCCAATCACCTTTAATGTGTAGAATACATGATATTAAAACCAGAGAAGTCAAATGGATGGGTCTGATCAACGAAAGTGGCACTATAGTGTTGTGAGCTATATGTTTGTTAATTTAAAAGATATTGGGTGTCATTGTTGGGGAACTAAGGAATGATGCAATCCCATACTAAGGTAGAAATGCGCCAATGCAGTGGAGAAGTTGGATAATGCAGATATATAACTTAATACTATTGACGAAATATATTTACCGATAATAGTATTTGTCATAACATTGTCAAAAATATCTTTAGGTAAAATCATTTTTCCTTGACTTAGTAAAATGTGGCAAGTCCAAGATATAAAATACAAAAATTCTAAAATGGCATTAACTAGATGATTGGACGTCACCCAGCACTGTGTAAGAGTCCAATCAATACAAGCCCATGGTCCTGAGTGGGCTAAGGTTGTTTGCTAATGGGAAGGTCCAAGTATTATCCAAACAAGCTGAAAACCAACACTTAAATAGCCCAAATTAGGAGAGCCTAGGATTGTTCAAAGTGGGACGTCCCAGAATTAATCTCAAGGCTTGTGATTGAATGGCTAAGACTCGTGGTCACCCCCTTCTGGATCCTGCATGTTCGAGAGCTTTGTGCACCTGGGTTACCTTTCTTGTGATTGAATGACTAAGATTTTTAGTGAAGTTTTCAAGTGATGATTAAGTCTCAAGCTATGTGGCTGAGGTGATTACATGAGTGGCCAAAGACATCGTGCTACTAATAAAAATAGATGGCTGAAATGAGTTGTTATGGATTGAAATCACTTGCAGCAAGGAGTCATGGAGTACCATGAGATGGGAAAGTGTAGTTAACTGTAATATTTTGGAATAGAAAACATGGTAACATTGCAAGTGACAAGAGAAAGACGTCACAAAATGAAGACGTCAAGTAGCAAGAACACAATTTGGGAATAAAAATCCATATTTAAAGAAATAGAAATTGGGATGAGACGTTTGGCTAGAGGCTGAAACGTGGTGAGTAGCTGGTGGTATTATTAGGAAGGTATCTAAGAGAGAGACGCCCAGTGAGGCAAGTGCATGCTACCTTCAACAGCAAGGCTGAGAAGTAAGGAAATGTTTAAAGCCTTGGGACGTCTCGGTCAAGGCAATTGCTGCAGACCGTCCCAAGTGAGGAGGAGAGAGAGAGATAAAAGGGAGAGAGAGGAAGAGGAATGGAGAGAGAAACGGAGTGCGTCTAGTCCCTTGGGAGTGGAGAATCACGCCAAAACGCCAGTGAAAGCAAGGGAAGGCTCAGAGAAAACAACTTGATCTGTCGTCCAAAGGTAGGTATGCATATGAGATTTATGCACATAAGGAAGTAGAAGCTTTCAAAAAGCTAGGATTGCTCTATTGCATGCTATAGAGGATTTCCTTGTTTGATTTGATTTTAATTTGTATGGTTTTGTGCGCACTGTCGTAGCCTATTATCCTGCAATCTTATTTGTGTGTTCCTTTCAAGATTATTCTCGCATGAATATGGATTACTTTTGCATGGTTTATGTATATGATTAACGTGTTATTTCATGATCTAATGTTGGGGCATTATTGAAAAGAAATGACCCTATTTTACTTCTATGATAGGATGCACAATATCATGATTATCTTTCTAAGTATAGGCACTTTTTTTCATGATTCTTTGGGTGGATATTGTTATTCCATGGCATGATTTCATGATCTAATATGTGTTTTTAGTATGATATGTCATGACATGCTCAAAACGTTTTTTAAATATGTGAAAAGTCTATAGAGTTCTAGCGATTGTGAGTATCGTTTGTAAAAGATTTTTTAAGTAATACATATACTATGTTGGTTTGGTTATTGTTACATCTTTGAAGATTATCTTTATTTAAAAGATGGCTAGTCCTAGCATGTATGGATTTTCAACAAAAACTTGCTGAGAGGAGACGTTTTCATAAGTAAGATGTAAGCGCATAAAATCTGTTTTCTAACACTGTTTTAAGCCACTGTTTGGTAAGCTTTTCCCCTGTTATGAGAAAAAGGTGGTTGAATCATGGTTTTAACACTTTTAAACTCTGAAAAAAGTGCGTAAAATAGTGTGCAAGATGGTGAATACACACACACACACACACACACACACACACACACACACACACACACACACACACACTGATTTCTAAAAGGTCAATTTTGGAAAGTATTCATGTTTTACAAGGAGTGTTTTTTGAAGCAAAACCTCCCACATTCTCAGTGTTTTCAATGGTAAATAATGACAAAGAAACATGTTTTTTAAACCCAAGCATAGTCCAAAGGTGGTGGTTTTAGCAGGTTGCTAAAATGATAAAAACTTGATTTTTTGAGAACCTAAGGTGAGCTACTTTTTAATGCATTTTACATGCCTGGAAAGAGGTAATTTTCTAAAACATGATTTAAGATTTTATCATGTTTAGTGTTGGTATATAGACATACCTAGTTGTTGAGGTTTTTCAACAAGATTTCAGAGTCAAGTAATGTTAGTATTTTGGCCAAAGTTGTGCCTTTGTCTTATATTTTTAAATGGAATCTCAATAAAAACAAATCACATAGCGCAAGACATAAAGATCGAAAGATTATCAACAATATATATAAAGTCTTAAATCACATGATGAAGGACATACCAAGTTCTTGCAATAAAGAAGATATCATCAACCATGATATCAAGACATGCACAATCCGAGAAAATCTAAAAACACATGAATGCATGTCAAAAGTATCAACATCATACACAATCAAGCTCTGTGAGTGTCTCACATACACTTATGGCAATGTGGGGTCAGCTCTCTATACCATCCGCTTCCACCCTTTCACCCTCACGGGCACTCAAGCACTCATGGTGTGAAAAATTGCATCCTACCACAGGATCAATAGTCTCAAATATCAAGCCAGAGTGACTCCCACATGTCAAGAAGACCAACAATCAAATGAATATCACGAAAGATATAAAAAACAATGCATGCAATAACCACCAGAAAGATAGCACGCACATGAGAAACTACATGCTGAAATCAATCTCATGCATATGGTAAGGCATAAATCACATGCCTCAAAAACTCAAATCACCAAATCAACATTTGAGAATCATGGAAAAATTGTGAATGAAATCACCAACCTCAATATCGCACTATCCCCAAACAAGCACGTAACCAATATCAAGGTGTATGCCCTGCTGTACCTATCATGCCATAAATCATGTCATGGTTAACGCACATAACCAAAATCTAAAGCCTGATCATCTATTGATTAGCTTGATCTGAATAATCTAATAGCATTTAGTAGTTTTGCTATTAAAAAGTTACTCAAAACTAGATTTTTGTCTTAAATCTAGGTCCGCCTTGTTGAGACAATCACAACGCCTCTTTCAGATTGTGATTTGGACCTCTGTAGCTCCTAAAATCAAGGTTTAAAGGGTTAAAAAGACCAAAATCCCGAAAATGGGCCCGCTACAATCGTGCGCTTCTGTGGAAGCGCTTCGCGTCAGAACCCGCTCCAGGGTAGCGAGCGCTTCTGTGAACGGGCTTTGCCGTAGGGGACGGAATAGCTCGCGTGGCGTGCCCTCGTCATGCCACGTGGCACTCCCTGGTTGATGTGTTTTCCCCCCATTCCGGTCGCCGTTGTCGAAGACGACGACCGGACTAGTTTGCCGTCACTGGCGACCCCAGGTGCTCCGTTTTTTGTGATTTTTACACCTCTGAGTCCAACTTTTCACGTACATTCCATTTCCACCTTCCATTTTCACAAATCTCTCCTAAATCTAGCGTTTTTTCACGATTTTTATCACGTTTTCAAAAACTCCCATACTACGATTTTTTGTGTTTTTCGGTGTCCTTAACTATCCAATCGTCATGAAATTTTGTGGGTCCTTTCCTCTCCTCATCATACACAATGTGAACAGTCCAAATCTAAATTTAACACCATCTCCTCCAATTTTTATTTTTATTTTGTGCAAAACAGTAAGCACGAATTTTTTTTGAAAAATCTACATGTTCCTGCCTTTTTTCGGCGTTTACAAGTTAAAAATCTTAAAATTTAATGCAAAAGGGAAGGGTGGAGTGATCCTACCTTGTTCTCGGCTGTTCAAGGGTGGAGAAATCCTTCTCCACAGGCATCACTGTCCATGTGATGGCAGAGAAATTCTGAGAGAGAGAGGAGAGTGCGTTTTGAGCACTCTCTCTCTTCTCCTACCTTATTATATGTTTTTACTTTATTTTATTTTATTATTTATTTTATTTTTCTTAAAAATATAATAATATTACATCCTACCCACCTTATAGAAAATTTCGTCATCGAAATTTAAAATATGCATACCTCACGAGAAGAGCTCTAGGTGGGTACGCCTCATCTCATCCTCCAACTCCCAAGTAGCCTCCTATGTCCAGTGATGCTGCCAGAGGACTTTGACCAGAGTAATGGTTTTAGTCCTCAACTATTGGATCTTGCTATCCAAGATCTATATGCGGTGCTCCTTGAATGTCAAGTCAGGACGTACCTCTGGTGGTATCTGCTCTAGCACGTGGCGTGGGTCCGGTGTACTTCCTTAGCATAGAGATATGAAAAATGTCATGTACTCCAGCTAGCTGTGGGGGTAGGGCTAACTGGTATGCGACTGGTCCGACTCTGCACAAAATCTCAAAAGGACCAATGTATCTGGGACTGAGTTTTCCCTTTACACCAAACCTCATCATACCCTTCATAGGGGAAACTCTCAAAAATACATGCTCTCCAACCTCGAACTCCAAGTCCTTCCATCTCCTATCTGCATAGCTCTTCTGGCGACTATGGGCTGCAAGTAATCGTTTCCGAATGAGTCAGACTTTTTCTGCGCACTGCTCAATCAACTCTGACTTCACGATCTGTCTCTCTCTTATGTCACTCCAACACAAGGGAGACCTACATGGTTTGTCATACAATGCCTCATAAGGTGCCATACCAATGATCGTATGATAGCTATTATTATACGCAAACTCCACGAGTGGCAAATGCTCATCCCAACTATCTCTCCAATCCATGACACAAGCCCTCAACATATCCTCCACGATCTGGATGGTCCTCTCAATCTGGCCATCTATCTGGGGGTGGAAAGCTGTATTGAATCTCAATCTTGACCCCAAAGCCTCCTGTACACTCCGCCGGTACTTTGAGGTAAACCATGTGTCTCGGTCTGAGATAATCGTCAATGGTACTCCATGAAGGCTCACAATCTCCCTGATGTACAGCTTCGCCAAGCTATCCACAGTCTGAGTCTATCTAATAGAGAGGAAATGGGCTGACTTTGTCAATCTCTCAACTATAACCTATATCATGTCCTGCCTATTGGCCATCCTTGGCAAACCCACTATAAAATCCATAGTGAGGTGGTCCCACTTCCACTCTGGAAGATCTAAAGTCTACAATAACCCAGCTGGTCACTGATGTTCTGCCTTGACCTTTTGACAAGTCAAGCATTGTGCTACGCACTCACCAATATCCCTCTTCATCCCATTCCACCAAAAGTGTCGTCTAAGGTTCTGGTACATCTTCGTACCTCCGGGATGAATAGAATATGGGCCTGCTGCACCTCCTGTAGCAAGTCATGTCTCAACTGATTATGTACAGGTACTACCAATCTACCCCTATACCTGACACATCCATCGAGCTCTCTAGAAAAGTCAGGCTTACCGACCATGTTCTACGTCTCAACATCACTCACCTATGCCTGAAGGATCCTGTCAAGAAACCTGGATCGAGTCAAAAGGTTAGCAAGCATCACTCTCGACTTCCTACTCAAGGCATCAGCTACGACGTTAGCTTTCTCTGGGTGGTACTGTATCGTATAGTTGAAGTCCTTGAGGTACTCCATCCATCTCCTTTGCCTCATGTTCAGATCGCTCTAAGTGAAAAAATACTTGAGGCTCTTGTGGTCAGTGTATACCTCAAAATTCTCGCCATATAAATAGTGTCTCAAGGACTTCAATGCAAACACCACTGTGGCCAACTCAAGATCATGTGTCGAATAATTCACCTCGTGCGTCTTCAATTGTCTCCACACATAAGCAATGACCTTCTCATGCTGCATCAGCACTGCTCCTAGACCTCTGCCTGATGCATCATAAAACACCACGTAACCACTTGATTCTGAAGGTAGGGTAAGTATTGGTGCAGAAGTCAACCTCTGCTTGAGCTCCTGGAAGCTCTCCTCATAAGCATCAGTCCAAACAAACCTAGGGTCCTTCCTAGTCAAAGTGGTCATGGACAAGGCAATCTTCGAGAACCCCTCAATGAATCGCTGATAGTAACCAACTAAACTGAGGAAACTACTAACCTCTGTCACCGTCGTAAGCCTCTCCCAATGCAAAACTGCCTCCAACTTAGGTGGATCTACAACCACACCATCCTTGGACACCACGTGCCCCAAAAACTGCACATGTCCTAACCAAAATTCACACTTACTGAGCTTCGCATACAAACGATGACGGTGAAGTGTATCCAACACAATGCGAAGATGCTCCATGTGGGCCCTATGGTTAGGAGAATATATCAGGATATCATCCACAAAGACAATCACCAACTTATCCAAATAAGCTCGGAATACCTTGTTCATCAAGTCCATGAACATTGCCGGTGCATTCGTTAACCTAAAAGGCATTACCAAAAACTCATAATGGCCATACCGACTCCTGAATGCAGTCTTAGGGATATCCCCCTCCCTAATCCTCAACTGGTGATAGCCTGAACGCAGGTCAATCTTAGAGAATACCTGTGCCGACTGCAACTGATCAAACAAGTCGTCAATACGTGGTAGGGGGTACCGATTCTTCACAATAATACTGTTTAGTAACTGGTAGTCTACACACAACCTCAATGACCTATTCTTCTTCTTAACGAAGAGGATTGGTGCTCCCTAAGGAGACCCACTTAGCCTGATAAAACCCTTATCCAGAAGCTCCTGCAACTGCACCTGGAGCTCTCTCAACTTTGCAGGGGCCATCCTATAAGGCGCTTTAGATATAGGCGGTGTACCCGACACCAAGTCTATCGTAAAATCAATCTCCCTGCGTGGGGGTAGTCCTGGTAGCTTGTCTGGAAATACATGCACAAAATCTCATACTACATCAATCTCCTCAATTAGTGGCTACTCCCTGTCAGTCGTCGTAACGTAAGCCAAAAACACACGACAACCTCGAGCATAACATCGAGCTGCTCTCATGGCGGAAATCATACAAGGGCCACTATCACTCCTACCCTGAACCACAACCACTGGTCAACCTGGTACACTACACATAATCTACTTCTTGCGGCAATCTATAGTAACCTAAATCATCGCTAGCCAATCTATCCCCAAGATGACATCAAAATCCATCATGTCTAATAAAATGAGGTCAGCATCCATCCTCATACCTGATATCTCCACTGATACCCTCTCAAGGTACTCAGTAGCCTCCACTGTCTCTCTTGATGGCATCGACACATCTAACCCGAATGCAAGCTTGCTCGTAGGCAAGTCAAGGCATGATGCAAATGTACATGCAATAAATGAGTGGGTAGACCCCGAATCAAAAAGAACTCTAACATGTCTATCAGCTACTAGAAAAGTACCTTCCACCACCTGGTTTGAGGCCTGTGCCTGCCTTGAAGTGATGGCGAAGACGCGACCCTGACTGCGTGGCGCTGCCTCCACGGTGGCATCAGTCCTCAGTGGTTTGTCTCCCAAACCTCTCGGGCACTATCTAATCATGTGTCCCGTCTCGCCACAACCATAGCACCTAAATGGCTCAATCAGCAGAAAAGGCTGCTGTCACTACTGCTGTTGATATTGATGGGGTTGCTGTGGGCCCTGATGCTGACGGCCCTGTCCTAGGTAAAATTGCCCTATGTGTTGGCCCTTACAACGAGGGGACACTCTCCGACTATGATCTCTCCTTTGTCTAAGAGGGTACTGCAAATCATGTCCCCCCTAAGATGGTGTGGATGAGAAGGGCCTCTTGCCCTTAAAGGGCTAACTCACCTCTCCTCTACTCCGTCTCGAATCCCTCTCAAGCATCGCAGCCCGATCTTCCGCCTGTGTCATCGTAGTCGAGTATGCTATCAATACTTCGTGCCTCAACTGTGGCACTAACCCATCAAGGAATCTATCTGCTGCCTCCTGCTCTGAGGCAAAAGGGGTATCTGCAAATCTGCGCAGCCTAGTAAATTGGTTCAAGTACTGCTGAACCGTAAGGTTACCCTGTGTCAATGCGGCGAACTCCCTCTTCATGACATGTAGAGCATGAGGAGAGAAATACTGTGCATCAAATATCCTCCGAAAATCCTGCCAAGAGAATGGTGCTGAAGATTGGGGACATATATGCTGCTGGGTCTTCCACCAAAACCCGGCTCCTCCAACCAACAAATATGAAGCCAATCTAACCTAATCCTCAAGTGCAATCTCCATCCCTGTAAAGGCCTTTTCTACCTCAAACAACCATCTCTCTGTTGCTGCTGGCTCCCCTTCCCCATGGAAGCTAGGAACCATCCTTCGAAACCTCTCGAGCTACTTCGCTGGTAGAACACGCATGCACGAGGATCCTCCCTCAGCAACTACCTATGTAGGCGCCAACGGTGCTACATGGGATGACTGTGCTGCTGAGTCCTCTAGGACTGCTGCAGTCGTCGCCGGGTGGACAGGGTATAAGGCCTGCACCTCCGCCCGAACCTGCCTCGAAATATGCTCTGTGAGGTGTGGTACAAGGCTCTCAATGACACGAGCCACAATGTTTGCCTCCTGCCCCCTTGCTCTAGTGTAGCAGCAGGGGTAATAGGAGTGGCAACTGGTGGAGCGGGGGTAGACCTAATCCTTCGTCGAGGAGCCATCTGTTAACAACACATAACCCATGGTATAAGCATTTCTCCTTTCTCATTTTAAGTCAATAACTAATTGGCTATCATGCTAATTAGACCCTTAAAGTGGTGATGATGGAATACGCCTGAGCTCTGATACCAAACTGTGACACCCCGGGTTTTGGTAACCTGTATCCCATATTTATACGAAAATAATAATAATAGTTTATTTATAGAAAATAAATGAGATTCTAGAACTTAAAACTCATGATTTAAAACTTTTCGCAGCATCAAGCAAATACCATTTAGAAAATCCTGAGCGTCATTTCACCTTAAAACCACATTGAAGAATAGAATCAAAAGTAAATATTTTGAGCATACTCACAAATTAAAACCACGATGAAATTTTTGCAACTACAAAGATAAATAATAGTGAAAGTTTCAAAGCTCCAAGGTCTGTCTAAGATCACCACATCATCCATAAATAAACACATAACTACTATAAAGTGATATGGGTCTAATTTATCAATATATATACAATGACTAAGGAGAATGCCAAAAAGCCAATACTAGTCTAACCAAAAGTACACCACTCTGTCGATATCTGACAGTCTCTGTCCTCAAGCCCCCGTCCAACTCCACGCTAGTCTAACTTTTTCCCTTTCTGACTGTCATGCTCTGATTCTGAGGCGTTGTAAAACAAAGCAATGCCTCAGCAAGCCATGCTTGTGCAGGTGATATACATTCAAAGTAATCTCAATAAAAATAAATCATATGGCACAAGACATAAAGATCGAAAGATTATCAGCAATATATATATAAAGCCTTAAATCACATAATGAAGGACATACCAAGTCCTTGCAATAAAGAAGATATCATCAACCATGATATCAAGACATGCACAATCCGAGAGAAAATAAAAATACATGAATGCATGTCAAAGAAATCAACATTATACACTGTCAAGCCCTGTGAGTGTCTCACATACACTCACGGCAATGTGGGGTCAGCTCTCTATACCGTCCGCTTTCACCCTTGCACCCTCACGGGACTCAGGCACTCACGGGAACAACGTGCACCACTTTCGCTTTCACCCTTTCACCCTCACAGGCACTCAAGCACTCACGAAAAGTCGCTTTGTACACCTGCTTTCACCCTTTCACCCTCACGGGCACTCAGGCACTCACGGTGTGAAAAATCACATCCTACCACAGGATCAATAGTCTCAAATATCAAGCCAGAGTGACTCCCACATGTCAAGAAGACCAACAATCAAATGAATATCACGAAAGATATAAAAAACAATGCATTCAATAACTACCAGAAAGATAGCATGCACATGAGAAACTACATGCTGAAATCAATCTCATGCATATGGTAAGGCATAAATCACATGCCTCAAAAACTCAAATTACCAAATCAACATTTGAGAATCATGGAAAAATTGTGAATGAAATCACCTTCCTCAATATCGCATTATCCCCAAACAAGCACGTAACCAATATCAAGGTGTATGCCCTGTTGTACCTGTCATGCCATAAATCGTGTCATGGCTAACGCACATAACCAAAATCTAAAGCCTGATCATCTATTGATCATCTTGATCTGAATCATCTAATAGCATTTAGTAGTTTTGCAATTAAAAAGTTACTCCAAACTAGATTTTTATCTTAAATCTAGGTCCGCCTTGTTGAGACGATCACAACACCTCTTTCGAATCATGATTTGGACCTCTGTAGCTTCTAAAATCAAGGTTTAAAGGGTCAAAAAGACCAAAATCCCGAAAATGGGCCCGCCGCATGCGTGCACTTCTGTGGAAACGCTTCGGGTCAGAACACGCTTCAGGGTAGCGAGCGCTTCTGTGGACGCGCTCTGCAAGTGGGGGACGGAACAGCGAGCGTGGCGCCCGTTCGAAGCGCCGCGCATCGCTTTCCAACCTCTCCGCGTGGTGCGCACGAGTCACACCACATGCCCTGCAAGTGGCGTGCCCTCGTCACGCCATGTGGCACTCCCTGGTCCATGCATTTTCCCCCCGTTCTGGTCGCCATTGCCGGAGATGACGACCAGACTGGTTTGCCGTCGCCAGCGACCCTAGGTGCTCCGTCTTTTTGTGATTTTTACACCCCTGAGTCTGGTTTTTCACGTACATTCCATTTCCACCTTCAATTTTCATAAATCTCTCCTAAATCTAGCATTTTTTCATGATTTTTATCACACTTTCAAAAACTCCCATACTACAATTTTTTGTGTTTTTCGGCGACCCTAGCTGTCCGATCGCCATGAAATTTTGTGGGTCCTTTCCTCTTTTCATCATACACAATGTGAACAGTCCATATCTAAATCTGACACCGTCTCCTGCAATTTTTTTTTTGGTGCAAAATAGTAAGCACAAATTTTTTTTGAAAAATCTACATGTTCCTGCCGTTTTTCGGCTTTTACAAATTAAAAATCTTAAAATTTAATGCAAAAGGGAAGGGTGGAGTGATCCTACCTCGTTCCCGGCTGTTCAAGGGTAGAGAAATCCGTCTCTACGATGCGTCACTGTCCACGTGATGGCAGAGAAATTCTGAGAGAGAGGAGAGTGCGTTTTGAGCACTCTCTCTCTTCTCCTACCTTATTATATGTTTTTACTTTATTTTATTATTTATTTTCTTTTTCTTAAAATTATAAGAATATTACAGAGAGAGAGAGAGAGAGGAGTCACTGCAATGACGAAAGAAATGGGCGCCCTTTATACAGAGGTAGCATGTTTGGGTACCAAGCTACCTAGCTTGGTCCCCAAGGCAAGCTAAACTGCCATATGCAACCCATTTAGGTAATCCCTCCAGCTTCTCTATGCGTGTATCTCTCTAATGGCTTCTACATTTGGATGGACTTAGACATGTTGGGTTGTCTTTGCAGCGACATGCCAAACATCTTAAACTTCTTATGATGGGTCGATAACACAAACACGCCTCAACTCATGGACCATCCATACTGGTGGCTCTGCACCAAGTCACACCTTAAATAAAAAGAGATTAGATAGTTCAAAGCAGCTCATGGTGATACATAATGCTGCAATTGCATAGGTGCATGGGCACTAAGGTATACCATTTCAAGAGTATGCCCTTGAAAATAATATAAGGAAATACAAGACTCTTATAAGGAGTGAAAGTCACTTTCAACTTCCAATATAAGACTAAACATTGTTTGTTATTTTCAAAAGCCAAATAAAGAAGACAAGGGAGTTCTAGCTCAAATAAAATTTGGGTTTCCCTTCAAAATTAGGGAAACACCAAATTCTACAAATGCTCATTTACTTCAAAGCAATCTCATACAAATGCTTTGTGAGGTTATTTTTTACTTAAAAAACAATTTTAAAAAGGTTTAACTAGGTAGTGTCTTGGAGTTGGTCCAATAACCTAGTCCATTTGACATTTCTCAAAATGAAAGGACTAGTTTACTTAAGGAAGATGTACAAATCAATGAATGCCACTTGCTTAGAAATCGTAGTATTCTTGTAGGGTTTTTTGCAGATTTGGCATTACATTTTGGCATTTTTGCTAAAAAAAATCTAACATTTTGGAATTTTTGCAAATTTTCCATTACGTTTTCAGGAACTTTACAAATTTGATACTGTGTTAGATTTTTATCCTCTTTCCCTATTAAAATTTATAAAATTCCAACATTACCCTTATGACAGCATATTTTTTGGCGTGCCAATGTCTCGCCGTCGCAACTTCACTGGCACTACCCAGATTGCCACCCCCACCATCGACGGTGCCCAACCCCGGGCAGCGACCAGCCCCCTCCCCCCTTGCACGAGCAACCCCGACCCAGCATGGTACCCACCCCCTCGCCTGGGGACCCCTACCTGGCACACCCCACCCCGGGCGGCGACTAGACCCCTCCCCCCTTGCATGGTACAATCCCGCAGGACCCCCACCAGACATCCCCCCACCCCAGAACCTAGTTCCCCAGTCGGCATTTCCAGCCACTTCCCCCTAGCCCTCCTCCCCCACTCCTCAGAGCACAGTTCCCCTCCGTCGTTTCCAGCCACACCCCCAAGCAGCGTGACCAGCAGGGTAACCCCCCCGCCCGGCTGGCACTAACCAGATATCTCCCCCCCTCCTGATGCTACCTAATCACCCTCCTCCATTGATGCTACCCATATCGCGTCCCTTGGCTGGTGGTATCTGATCACCTCCCCCCGCCCCGGCACTGGGATAGTACAGCACCCCTGGTCATGCCCTCGAGGTCGACTGCACTCCTACTCGATGTCTGCCTTGCTCCTTAGGTCAGAGCCCCTGCTTTTGACGACTTTTTTGGCAACCAAATGTTTAGATAAGCGTAATATTGGAATTTTATAAAAGTTAACAGGAAAAGATAACAGAAACCTAACATAATGGTAAATTTGCAAACGTTTTCAAAACTTAATGGCAAATCAACAAAACTTAAAAACCTTGGATTATTATGCAAAAAGATCAAAGACTAATGGCAAATCTGCAAAAGACCCTTCTTTTTATTGGATTTGGAGGCTGACCAAAGATTTTGTAGTGGGAGGCACTTAGAGATGCTAGAAACATTAATATTAAAGTACTCTCATGATCATCCACCACAAGGTTAGTGTTTTGAAAAATGCTATCTCAGGTGAGTTCCGAGACTAACTCTGAAACCACACTTTGCTAAACCCCACGTTTGGATGATCCAACCTGTCCATCGTTGCCACCTCCCATTGATATGCTAAATACCAAAGCTCATGTCCGTTAGATGATTTTAGGTATGAGTTTTTGGTGTTTACACCATAACCATTAGATTCTATATGGGAAAATATTAGTAGCTATAAGCATTTAATGGGCATGAGTTTTTGCAAAAAGCCTAAATAGGAGACGTCAAACAAGGTAATTAGGTCAGATCATTCAAAGATGGAGTTCTGCCAGGCTGGGTTTTGGATTCAGTCCCAGAACTCAGTCTGGATAGCATTGTTCTAGTTTTTTTTGTTTTTTCCTGATAATGAGATTTAAATGAAGAATTATGTTTACTGATAGCAAGACCAATTGGAGGAAGGAGAGTTAACTACACGAAACGGCGTGGACAATGGAAGAAGAGGATCACCGGCAGGATGCCGCCTCATAGTTATATATGGCTTATCGAGCCCATTCTGCTGATTTCTCTCTCAGCGTATATCTAGCAGCCAGAAAATCAGGCCAACTGATCATTGCTATTAAGAGTTGTTATGATCAAAGAACGAGGACGAACATAAGCAGCTAAAAGCAGATGCGTAGCACACTTGTTTTATGATCCAAAGGACGTAGCTGGATGAAATTAATTGATCACATCTGGAAAATGTGAACTTCTTATTCTTGCTTTTAAAACAGATGGTTAGGAAACCTTGACAAATTGAAGTCTTGACCCCTCCCATCTATTAATACATCAGTTGTTTGATCATTGAACAAGTCAGCTTCACTTGGTATTTTAAGCTGCTCATACGGATTCATCATACAATAGATCTACAAGAAACTCCCTTCATTTGTGATCCAAAACACCAAGATAAGCGACAGCAGAACTGAAAAGAGAAAGTTAATGAAGATAAACTCGTTGTTAAAGATGGTTTGTTAATTCTTCCTTGGCAAAACTACCAAGTTCGTACACAGCTTTGCTCTTGATAACGATTGCTAACTGGTTTTGCTTTTAGATAGAGATCAACGAGAGGGCTAGGAAGAAGAAATGCATTTTCCCGCGCTTTCTGTCGATCTACTGTGGGTGCAGTACTAGCCCAGGGGAAAGACTCGCCGGCTTATCACTTCGAAGAAAAAGTACTGGGAATCTCTTGGATGACGGAGAATAAGGCAGATTGGTCAAGTGTTGACCACTTAAAAAACTCATGGTGGCAGTATCAATCTAAACGTGATAGGATTCTCAAGAAAATGACAAAAGTAACGTTCTAGAAGTGTCAGTGACAGGTAGCAACATTACTACGCACTTGTTTTCCCTGATTGATCTACTATTCTCAATGGCGCTTAGCTAAGAAGGCATTTCTATGAGAATAAACCCCTTTTGTTTGATACTGACACTCCTATCTACTACAGTCACTTCTCTGATTGGGCACTAAACAGTCCATTGAGGAACTGTGAAACAGTCTTTAAGAGCCACGAGAAAGGACTGGATTAGTATGAATCTGATGGAGCCCCCTGTATTATCAATATGAAAACTTCATCCATACAATGAAGTGATGTAGTCGTTCCAACGCATGGCAAATAAAACATGCCTGTGAGTCAGAGCAGGCGCATATCTACCTGAGCAAACACTAAAAGCCAGATAATAGTACCAAAATTCGCCAAGACATGAACAGAAAATAGACCAACTCCATTTGCCTGAAGTAGAAACCCTAGTACTTCACTTGGGTATATTCATTCTTCTTTTCTGCCCCATTCTACATTCCATTTGTACACTCCCTGATCCAATGTATCAATCTCACCGGGGCACATTGATTCGGTAAATGCCATTGGTAAGAGGAAACCTAGAAAAGGGTGCATATATAAAGAGACATGCAGAAGAAACAGACATATAAAACGAAAGAAAAGCCCACATCCATTTACATATCATAAGACAAAGGATTGAAGGATAAATATCTGTTCTGGACTTGGTCAAAGGAGCATTTAAAGCACATTTGAAGGAATAAAAAAGATTACTTTGAATGGGGCAGTCATTGACTGGTGGGTTTTTTCTTTGACTTACAATCACAACACTAACAGCCCTCTAATTTGTGAAAAATAAAAATAAAAATACAGAAAGAACATGAAGAAAAGATGAAGAGGTTACTAGGAAGATGAAGAGCAGCAATCGAATTTGTAGTGCTTGTCGACAGCTACCGATACATCCCAGGTGCAGCTGAGTCCTTTCGGGAAGATCACAAGATCTCCGGCGCCGAATTCAACAAATTCACTAGAACCCTTTGTGTAGGCCTTCACCTTTCCCTTGAGAAGATAACATGTCTCTTCGGCATCGAATTTGAGAGGAAACTTTCCTGGTGGACAAGCCCACCTACAACCAAGGATCTTGTAAATGAAGATTCAACATGTTCGGTATGTAATTTATTTACTCAAATTTTCTCTTTAGTTTATGGTTAAAAAGCCAGTAGCGCCAAGCTGCCGTAGGTGCCAGACTATGACTCAATGCCTCTAACTTAAAATCCAACTAGAAAAGTTGACAATGAGGATTGCTCTTTACAAGCAAAGGAATGTAAAAGTTAAGAAAAACTCACTTGGGCCATGACTTGATCCTTAATTCAGACAGGCGGGCATCAGATGGATTTCTTTCGACGATGATGCTGAGATTTGTTTTCTGGGCGTCGAGTTCTCCAGACTCCTTCGCCATGAAAGTAAGCGGTGATGATTCTGCCTCTCTAGCCGGGCTGGGGAGAGAGAGGTATCTCTTAACAAGTAGGAAAAGGAGAGAAAGTAGTTTGATTTATAGAGGAAGAAGCAAACTAGGATTTTCTTCTTCTATTTTAGCTTTACATGGATGGAGAAAGATGTCTCGATATTTTTAAAATAAGATGGTTTGGTTTGAAGATAGTGAGGTTGAGAGAGATGGCTTAAACAAGGGACGTAGACAAATGCTGTCAGTTTCACCTGGCGACGAGATACTGACGATATTATTGATCTCACAGGGAGAGAGAGAGAGTTTCCCTTGCCATGTTGGAATCGGATGTGGTTTGGCTTCTTCGGGGACAGGGTAGAGAGAATGGAGAGGCATCATCGCGGCACTCCTTTATTGGATGTACAGTTTTGACCATTTGACCGAGATGTGCCGACATATGCGTGGCCCGCCTTGAGCTGGTTCATTTGGCTTCATTGCTACTCAACCAGTTTTGAAAATTTGCTTAGTACGTAACTGGTCTTTGGGGAAGTAGATCTTTTGGGGTTTCTGTGGTGTCTGGGCTTGTAAATCACCTGACTGCACGTTCACGTGGGACCCAGAAGATTTATGAGTCAAACCGCTCATCTACAGGACCCCATGAGTTCCTGTAAGTGCCTATCTTCTTGTTTATTATTCGAATAGCCTGTTTGTGAGAATTTTCCTTTATTCAATCTGCCTTCCTCCACGTGAACCTCGCAAACTATTGATAAAATACGATAAAACCACAATATTACAAAGACAATAACCCATTGTTCTGTTTTCACGAAGGTAACGAAATTATATGTGAAGCTAGTAAATTAAATGAAAGTAATGAAATTATACGTGAAGCTAGTAAATGGAGTCCCAACTTGCGGCTGCTTGTGAAGTATCCAAAGAGATCAAATTTAAATTCAAAGCAATGGATACCTTGTAATTTAGTAATTTTCATTAGTTCCTCTAATTGCAATTTAACTAAAAACAATCTTTTACTAAATGGATTGAGCCAATCCAACTAATAAAGAATAAGTATCCTATGTATTTGCATATATATTACAAACAAAAAAAGGTAGCCAGGTACATGAAGTTCCCGCATATGCTGGGTCCAGGGAAGGGGCAGACTATAAGGGTCTATAGTATGCAGCCTTACCTTGCATTTTGCAATAGGCTATTTCAACACCTTGAATTTTTATATATCATACATATAATTAGTAAATACCTTACCTATGTATATAAATTATAAGGCTAACTAGATGGTTCTAGGCAAGGTGAAACTATCATATAAAATTAAATTCTTGATATTTGAACCTCATCTAACATAGGTTATTTACCTAAATCTGCTGGAATGATCTTGACCACTATCATTCTAGGACTAATGACTCACAAGAAATGTTAACTAGTTAATCAAAGGGTCAAGATTGTCAGCTCATGTGATTTTGGAGAATTGGATAAATGACCAAATTCTAGCCCTGTCTTGAACATTGGTTTGACTTGCGTTGACTACCCTCTAGTTCTCACAGGCACAGAGTGCTGCTTTGATTGTCAAATACCTTTTGTGAATTTTTATAAATTAAATATATATTGAGTATGATGAATTTATGCCATTTATCTTTTTGTTTCGGCCCTTTTCCATGGGACCAATCCTAAGGAGATGAGCATAATCACCCACAAACCACACACAACACAGTAAGTCCCAGGGTATGATTTGAACTGTAGGCCTTTGGGGGCAGACCCTTGACTCCAACCAACTTGCCACACGGCTCACACCTAGTGTTGTCAACTGAGGGGTCAACATTCTGATAATATGAACTGTTTATATTAGCTGCCTTGCAATAGATTATTCTTATCCACAAGATCATATACTTTGGTTGATCTACAGTTAATTGTTGGAGCTATTATGATATCTTAAATGAATGGAAGTAACATTGATGGTACTTAAAAAGCTATAAAAAAAAATTATTTCAAGATCATCCAAAGTATGTGATTTACAGCATGTCCCTCTATGAAAGGATGGCTAGGGTGTACCTTTTAAATCATCTATAGAAGGTAAGCCCCACTGGAAATTTTACCTCACATATCAAATGAACATATAGTTGCATGACCATCAAATCAAGCGGGTTTGATGCTAAAAGTGGTAATCTATCATCCTCATATATCTTTTTACATTTCCACTTCTTGAATTTATACTTATGATGATAATTCACTAGATGAATTAGCCATTATTGTTTTGCATACATTGAAACTTTAAAGATTTTCTACTTGTCAATCTGGTGATAGGTCCAACTTCAATATATCAAGCTATTTAAGTAATTTTCTAATATTTTGACTAATGGAGGCTTTACTGGATCTAGTTATGACGTTGTTTCCTATTCTCCAAACATCCATTTGATTTTTTGGAACAGAGTCTCAAGTGGGGAAGAAATAAGATGGGTACTCAAAAACAGCAAGATTTAGGAGCAATGTTTTAGATCATTGGAGAAATTACATCTCTCTCTGTCTCTCTTTCATTTCTATTATGGGAAATGTTGCATTAGTTTGCATTAAAATTTTGTATGCAGGCCCACTTTGAACATTTTTCAGTGATCCAAATTGTTTATCCGATTCAACTAATCCCAGAAGGCCTACAAACCGAACAATTCGTCCATTGAATACCTACAAGATTTTGTTTTTTGGACATCTTGTTGATGTAAAATAGATTATTTTGAGCGTATTTTGTGTTATACTATTTATTTTACAACTGTGAAGGGTCCAAGAAACAAGGTTTTATAGGTGTTAAAAAGAGGAGATGTTCATTACCTTGGCCTATCTAGAATGCGCCAAATTAGATGAATGGCTTGAATCACTAAAAATTTTCAAAGTGAGCAATATATGTATTCTCTCTCTCTCTTACATGTGGGACCTCTCTCTATTTTTTTGAGTGGTCCAATCCATTCATCATATTCAGATTTGTTGGCTACCAAGATGGGGATACCAAACATCTAATCTTTTGGGGGTTTGGTCCTCTTGTGCTTGAAAAATGCATAATAATAAAAAAAGAAAGAGAAAGACTTCTAGTAATCTCCTTAAAGGACTGTATTATTTACACAAGTGGATGTGAGTGTATCAGCCACTCTAATTTTTATAAATTTTAAATTATATAAAGATGTTGAATTAAGTTATAAAAAAGATGCCACTGAGCCCCAAAATTTTCACCCATACTATCATCACTTCCAACCACTTTTTTTCTTGACACGCACCCCATCTCCTATATGGTTGTACCAATCTCAAATTTCCCTCAAGATCTGTCGTGTCTTTGCTACCAATGACCTTAAAGCATAAGGCTTTATTAGTTTCCATCAATTTACTTTCAGGTTCTAATCTTATTGCCATTTGTTTGAGTCTAACATGTGTAGGAAACACCAGAACGGCAAAATAGGAAAGGGATTTCATCTGCCTGTCTATCACTTTGGCAGGGAAGAAGGGGATAGCAAAAAATAAAACCCACTAACTTAGTGTGTGTAACACCCCGAATTTTTAAGACAATTTTTTATTATTATTTATAATAATGGCATTTTATATAAGAGCATTTGGGATCCCATGAGAAAAGATTTATTTAACATTTTACTAAACCTATCTTAAAAACTCCGGGTGTTAATTTTCCTTTCACAAAATGGCATACATGTAATTTAAACATAAATAAATAATCCGCGTATAAATCAACGTCAAATAAATAGGCGCCTTTATTTTAAATCAAATAAACGTCCAAAAGACAATAATAATATGGCCCAGGGTCTATCCATCATAACATCCCATATAAATGTCCAATATATGTCCAAAGATCTAAATCACATCCAAATATAAAGTATGCAGTCCATAATAAAAATTCAAATGATAATCCACTCTAATGACTCACATTACTTTCTAAAACTATAGGGAACTAGTCTTCAGCAGCTCTCAAGGTTTATCAACCACTTTTCCTTTCCTGGTGTCGCTCGAGATCTAAGGCATTGCAAAACAAAGCAATGCCTCAAAGAAGCTATCGCTTGTGTAGGTACATAGACAATTAATGTAATAAATGCAAGAATTAATGAACAAAGATTGATGAAAAGTCTAACATTTATGGAAATAGTGATATCATAATGCCATGTTCAAATAAATGCCAATTTATTCCAAATGCTAAAACATGAAGTTCACTGAGTTAAAACATGACATGAATCAATAAAATGGAGTATACAACAAGAATAAGGGCACCCTAAGGTAATGGGTCCCACCACATCGCACTAACATCACGATCAGGAGTACACATAGTCAACCTCTGCGTGTCGTCACACCCAGGCATACCATCTATAACCATGCTCATCATACATGCACACATAACAAGAATATGGGCCATCATGCTGCAGTGGCAACCCTCCATGGGTATCAACCACTGCCGCTCTCCGTCGACACCATAACGGGAGACTTAACGTCTGTCCCCATGGAAAGGCTCAGACCGGTAGTGTGGACTATCCATGTTACCAAACCCCTACCGAATGCCATCTATGGGCATGTGTCTATCATATTACAAACTCATCACATCATAATCTCGGAAGGTGGGTGGCCGGCTCTATCCCTCCTAGCATGACGCCCACCGGGCGAGAGCACCCGTCATCAAATATAAAACACGGAAATCATATGTATATGCTAAAACTCAAGAGCACTTATAGCTTAAAATCCCCAAGACATGCCCCTCATCCCGGGTTAGCCTATAAAAGGACCAGCTACTAAGCTTCTATACTCATTTCCATGTAAATCCATGCATTTTCTATATATATAATAAGAAATAAATCTCTAATTAAGCATAACTAATTAACATCATGCTTGTAAAAGCATTTTAAATAAGTTTATTCAGTAAAAGAATTTAATTTGGAATAACCATCCTGTACGCAATGTCGCATGAAATCCATGGTAAATAAAAATCGCAATTTAAAACACAATCACACATGATGCTATGTTTAAACATGGTTTAAAATCAAGGCAAAACATTAGTTGTCGTCACCTACCTCAGTGTGAGATCACTAGCTTGCTAATAACTCCCTTTAATTGGTATATTCAAGTGCACCTGTACATGTCACATCACTATTTAAAAAATTTTCTAAATAAAAAGTGGTCATTTCTAAGTTTTTAAGTTAAAAATAGGTCCGCGTCGTCAATACGGTCACAACGCCTCTTCCGGATCGTGATTTGGACCTCTCTAGCTCCCAAAAATCAAGTTTTAGTGAAAACTACGCTAAAATGGGGCCTGCCGGACCACCATAAGGTGGTTTAAACCGGCGGCGCCTCTTTTCCGCCGGTTTACACCGGCGTACACTGGCGCACGAAGACGCACGGCGTCGCAGACGCCGCACGGGACGCGCGCGTGCGTCACGGTCGCTAGGACGCGCCGCGTCCCGGTCCCACCGCGACAGCCCACCGAGGCCGTCCCGCACGCGCACGCGTGCGACAATGACGTCGTATGACGTCGTCCTCAGTGCGTCTCCGTGTGCGTCCTGGCGTCAGCGCCAGGGCGCCGACGCCGTTGACGACGCCGGAGAAGACGACCGGATTCCGGTCGCCTCCGGCGAAGCTACAGAGCTCCGTTTTGCGTGATTTTTGCGCCATTTTCTTCAGAATTATCTCTAGAATCCATTTATGCCCTCCTTTAGCACTAATTTTCTCAAAAACCATGGTTTTTAAACGATTTTTCCCAAGTTTCTAAAAACCTCCATAGGTACTGGTTTTTGAGTTTTCTGGGCAATTCCACCGTTGGATCACTCCCAAATTTAAAGGGTATGCTCTTGGGTCTCTTGTGCACTAGTTGGACGGTGCGATTTTCAAAAGGACAAGGTTTGATCCGTGAAATCACACTCCAACAGTAGCGTGCACACAGGTTCCTAAAAATCTGATTTTTTTCCTAATTTTTAAATACTTTCTTAATTAATTTTCTAATTAATAAATACAGAAAAAACACGGATTTGAGGCTTACCTTGTGCCTGGTCGGGTTTGCTCGTGTTGCCGGGGCTCCACTCAGATTTTTGCAGGTCTAGGGTTTTGCGTATCATTCATGGAAAACGCTCAAAGTGGAGCGTTTTGGCTCCTAGAGGAGCATAGATATAGGGTTTTAGAGTCTTGGGGAAGAGAAACTCTTCCCCACACACCTCTTTCCACGTCTCTCCGGCGATTTTTCCGGCACTGGTAGAGACGTGTGGAAGACGGGGGTGCCAGTATCAATTTGGACCCCTGTCTAATACGTCTCTACCAAATGACCAAATTGCCCTTCCAACTTTGACGGCCCATAACTCCCTCGTTTGAGCTCCGTTTTTAGCGTTCTTGGTGGCGTTGGATTCGTATCGACGAGAACTTTCTAATTATTATGTTTTCAGGAAATAATTTCATCCATAAATTTTTATTTTAATTTATTTAATAATTTCCTATTTTTATCTTAAAAATTAAGGATATTATAGTGTGAATGTTATTTCAATATCTTAATGTGTTCAAATAATCTTAAAAAAAATAAACATTTATAGTTATTATAAGGAGAGCTTTTAGGCAGATGTAAAAAACAAGCGGCTTTAAAAATGCAATAAAGATATACGTACATTTGGATGATATGAAACATTCACCTTGTTTGACTTGGCCTATTTATGGTATTTGTATAAATTCAAACTCATGGGATGCTTCTAGTTGTCACCATTTTCAGTTAAAATTTTCAATGGCCATGATTAATAATCATCCAATGGTCATGAATTTTGGTATGTGGCCAATCTAAGATAGCTGAACATAAGGAATGGATCAAATTTGAATAATCTAGCATTTATCAAGATTATGTTTCCAAATACGTTACTTTCATATTGTAAGATCCCTTTGACTTAAAGTCCTGAGTCCACTAATAATTCAACCATAAAAGTTCCAAAGGAGGAGCCTTGCAGGTCCCCAATGGATCAGATCCTTTGATGAAGTGGCAAGTCCAATGGACAAACTGGATCTCTCAAATGTTGGCATCCAAACTTAAAGTGTAATAAATAACTTCTCCTTTAAACTCCCTCTCTCTTACACCTAAGAAACACATTAATAGACATACTTTTTCCAAAACCAAGGACAACACAATTACTCCCATTGCCTAGTCAAGTACTTTATAGTAATGAGATTTCTTATAAAAGTTGTTGAGGGTCTTAGGATACACTATGAAGAAATGTGCTTTAACATTAGGGGTATAAATAGTATTACTTGGAACCGCAAAACTAACAAGAACTAAAAATTTTGGATATGGTTATTCAATTGGAATATATATACAACATTAATTTTCATTTAAAGAACCAAAACTTATTGTTAAGGTATCACTTTTTAAACCTAGATATCTAGATTGAACTAAGAACTAGAAAGTATTAATTAGTATACAAAAATATCCATATAATGTTATTATAAATTTTTGTGCATTAGAAGATAATATAGTAATTTAAATCTAATATAGTTTATTTCTAGCTAGTTATCTTTTTATACTATTTTTAAATTTAATTTATTTTAAGTTTAGATTAGTTATATAGATTAGTCTTCTGAATTCATGAACTTAATCTATTGTAAATGTGTATTCTTGAGTTTGAATAGTCTACAATAGTTGGTTTTCCCTTCTGTATGTACCATTTTCTCCCTTTGGTGCCTCTTTAGAAGATTCTAATTGAATACTTTAAGAAGGTTTAGTCCTACACTCTTATTACAAAATTTGCTTTTCACATGGATACTTAGACTATATATTTGAAATACTCTAAGTAGATTAGATAACAATGCTCCAATTCCTCATTCTTGGAATCCTTTTTAGCTTTTTAAGTTTAATATAGTGAAGAAATGATTCATTCTATTATGGAATTACAAGTTACTTATCTAATTATTTACTTGTGAAGAACATAGTTGACGTTCTTCAGCAAAAAGTTCAAAATCTTGAGGACACAAGTTACTATTTTAAATATTTTTCATGTTGACTCTCTGGGTGTCTTGTTGCACATAGTTACTTGCCTATTTAAAATTTATATAATAGTTAACTTGTATACACTACAAATACCAGCATGATGTGTTTTAAAATTTTTTATGTTATTTCTTATATTGTATTCTTTCTTGCCTTTATAGTAGTTAAGCAACACTTAAATGATTACTTGACATATATATATAATTAAATAAAAATAATAATGCATAACATAACTTTTGGCATATTAATTGTTTCTCTTTTGTATTTTTCCCATTTATGTATTAGAACTACTAAATACCCAAGAAACATAGTGGAACCAATAGCATGGAAATGGTTTTTGGACTATGAATCAAACTCCAACGCGGTATGATACTAAGAAATATAAAATCTTGATAGTGCAGTTCTGGTTTTCCATGAAACCGAACCAAAATTGAACTATTTACACCCCGATTCATGATTGTTCTACACAGTTTTCTTGCTATGAATGCATGTAATGAAGTATGAACAAGAGTCATTTTTAAATAGGAAAAGGATGGTTTTATTGGAAGATAGTTCAACCTCATAGATGGTTCAATTTAGAGGGTATGTAAGCACATCCATGACACCTCATAGTGTTGGATTACCATCAGACTTAAAAGCTCACTACTATAATTGCGGTTTTATAAGACAAAAAAAGAAAGAAAAAAAAAAGACAGTTTAATCACAACCGTCTAATTAAAAATAAAAAAATATTATTTTTGAAAATCATCTTATAAAATGTGATGTTATAAGACAGTTTTAATAAAATCATTGATGGTTGTTAGAAACCATCTTTAAAAAAGAGTATATAAGACAGTTTCTAAAAACCATTTTATATTCTTTGTGACCTTATAATGCACTTTTTAGAAACTGTCTTATAAACTTTTTTATAAGACGGTTTTTAGAAATCGTCTTATATTCTATGTGACATTATAAGACAATGAAAACTGTCTTATGGTCTTTGCGATATTATAAGATATTTTTTAGAAACTATCTTATATTATTCAAATAAAATTAAGGTGGAGAGATTGAGCAAAAAAAGGTTTACAAATAATATAGGATAGTTTTCAATGAACTATCCTATATTCAATTACTATATAAAACCCTAGCCCCCCACTCGAAAAAATAAAAAACTCTCACTCACCAGATCAAAACCCAAGAGAGAGAGAGAGAGAGAGAGAGAGAGAGAGAGAGAGAGAGAGAGAGAGAGAGAGAGAGAGAGAGAGAGAGAGAGAGAGAGAGACCGCACAAGTGCCTCCACTTTACTCGTCACTTTTTTTCTCCCTTTAGGTTGGCTCTCTCACTTGATTTTCTTATGTGCATGCTTGTGTTTTTTTAGAGCACTTTGTGCATGATTTTTTACTTTGTTAAACAGTAAAAATTTCTAAAATTGATCATGCCAGATATGGGGCATTGAGAATAAAATGTCCAAGTTTTCGATTTTCAATTTTCATTTAAAAAGACATCCAACTAATAGCTTAAATTATGATACTTGTTGTTGTTTCACGTGAACAATAATAATGTTTTTCTTATGTTCAAGAGCAGTTTGTGCATGATTTTTCTTTTCGTTAATCACTGAAATTTTCTAAAATTGATCATACGAGATAGAGGACATTGATAATAAGAAGCCCCAACTCTTAAATTTTCAATTTTTATTCAAAAAGGCATCTAATATCCATTTCTTTAGCGGGTCCCCAATAGCGAAAATGTGGACGTTGCTTATACTTTGTCCTAAAACATTCCCATTTAAGCTATTGGAGGCACACCATAGAGATGCACATTTGATCACATTACCATCTTATCTATCTAGAGAGAGGGCAATAAACACCATTCACATTTCAGCTATTTGGCCCCCACTACAGAGATAGTCCTTTGAATAACATTTTTGGTACTCCTGTCTTTGAGGGAGGGCAAATCCTACTTTTTAATTTTGAGTCTCCATTGGAGGCACTCAAACCGCACAAGAGAGAGATACAAGAACAATTATCTTCTCTCATGCATCTCTAAATTGTAGGCGTGGAGAGAAATATCAGTATATTTGAGTTTGTCTATTTCTTATTATGTCCTTCTCCATTTTTGAATTTATAATATTGACCACAGCTTTTGCCTAATATGTTTGTAAATAATGCCCACTTTCTTTAATTTGTTGGTTTTATGCTACCCTTAAGTAGGTACTTTTCTTTTAGTATATGTCATAGAAGATAGAGGATGGATGCTCACATTTTCTGCTAGGATGAATACGTACTAGCACAAGTACAAGTTGGGCACACCATTTTTGGGGTTGCAAAGGCAAAGCAGTTAACGTTCTCTATTGTGTCTCTTAATTACTTCTCCTTAAATGAGAAAACCCTAGAAAGAAAAGTATACTAGAGCCTCAAGTCATACAAAAACTATGTGCACATTTTGAAAATGTTTATATGCGCATCAAGTTTCCACATACAAATCTGACAATAAAATGAAAGGGGTTGTCAAGTCATCCACGAAAAACAGTCTTGATCAAGCCAGTATCAGTTTTGCACCTTCAACTTTGTCAATATTGGAGCAGTTGATTTCTTGCACTGACAACTTGTAGTTATTTGAAGTGTTTCAAACCATGAATCCGGACATACTTCCGGCAATTGGACCCGGCTAAGTAAGTGTTGGATAATCCTTGTAGATACATGAACCCTTGTCTCAGGAGATCAAATGAAATCTTTCAGTGTATTTCCCATGTGAAAAGTTCCTGCTTGACAAAACACTTTAATTTTATACATCTTTTTAAAATGTGTCATTATGGAGGATACAACTTTCTCTAGATTCTTTACCACCATTATAAATAACGTTGAACGTGTAATTAACGTGCCGGCAACTTGAATTGGCCATAGTGCACAAAGTGCGCTGTAAAGAATAATGCTAATTGAATCTTGTGGTAATGAATAAGGCTAGTAATTAAGCTAGTCGTAAGGAAGCTAGGTGCTCTCTGGCCCACATGGGAAAATCTATGTGCTAATCCATAAGTATTAAAGTTGCACACAATATAGTAAAAGACCCTATGAGGTTTTGGTCTCATGCAATGTACATCGATTTCATCCTCAAGATGTAGCCCAATCAAGACTGGATGATGGTTGAATCGTCTAGAGGCATCCAATCAAGACTAATTGAAGTCACTGTGACATGGTACATGTGAGCTTCAAAAGGTGTCTAGCTAGTGAATGTCTCCTTATCAATTTTCTTTGGTAATATAATACTATATCTACAACTTGTTAGCCATCTCAAAATTTGACCGGGTTAACACGAGGGATCCAAGAATATATAGGGAATTAAGAAGGACAGTCTGGTGCACGAAGCTTCCGCTTATGTAGGATTTTAGGAAGGAGCAGCCCACAAAGGGTCTATAGTACGCAGTCTTACTTTGTATTTTTGCAAGAGGCTGTTTTCATGCCTTGAACTGGTGACTTCTACGTCGCATGACGACGACTTTACCGTTGTAGCAAGGCTCTCCTTTAAGAATAAAAAATTAATATATAAACTATTTAAGTATTTCAACAGAAAAATTCCCTTGAAATTTTATTGAGCCTTGAGGGATCTCCATCTGTCAATACACTTTTGAGCCAAAGTTTCAATTCAAATACATACTACTACTGTAGATAAGAGGAGTTTGTTTGGCCGGCGAGGAAGCATGTGTCTCAATGCAAGTTTTGTTGCGGGCATCACCAATAGGTGGGTTATTGATTGGGCAATCCAGGTCAAGCTGCTAGAATTCTACAGTTAAAATCTCATCAAATTAAAACTCGTGCTAAGTTAATAGTAAACTCATAGAACTCACAAGAGGATACACTTTCAACTTTTCCATAATGATCATTGCTTACATAAATCAATACTCTTGGAGGTGGGAGAAAAAAGATGAAAATGCATTGCACCAATACAAAACAACGAATCGTAGAATGTTCAAACTGAAACTCTTTAAAATAATATAAAGTATATTTGCAGCCATATCATAGTATTTTATCACTGGTTTTTGATAAATAACTAGTCACTGAACTAACAGAAAGTCTTTGGTCCCCACGTTATTAATTCATGGAGTTTGAATTGGGGTTTCTTGCATACACAGAGATCCATTCCGAGGGAAACACGAGAGAGGATGCTAAAGGACATAAAAGGACAGTCCCGGTGCACGAAGCTCCTGCCTATGTGGGGTCCGGAGAAGGGTCAGACCACAAGGGCCTATAATAGGCAGCCTTACCTTGCATTTTGCAAGAGGCTGATTCCACGCCTTAAACCGGTGACCTCAAGGTCACATGACGACAACTTTTACCGTTGCGCCAAGGCTCCCCTTCAGGATGCTAAAGGACACGACAATCCAAATCACTCCAATTGACAAAATCAGCTTGAGCAGGAGTAATTCCCTGCAAGCAACAGCCAGATATTGTGGTCTACTTGTTAGGAGTGTTGCATCACTCTAAGAAGGGATGATTTGAGAACACACTTCTCTCTCAAATTTTGCTCTCTTCTAGAAAACCAACATAGACCACTCCTTTGGAGTGCATCCAAACGAGCATGGTCCGCCAAAATAATTCTGTGCTGTTTGTCGGTACCAAGAATAAGCTTTTCTGGTGGCGTCGAACTTTTGGGGCCACAATTTGACTAGCTCCGGGTGGTGCCAAATGGCCTTTGATTTCCTGGAAGGTTCCTCAGAAACTGAGTCCTGCCCCAAAATCCAAATTACAATTTCCAAGCCTCTACCAATGGTCGGTTGGAAAGCAAGAAAGCAAAGAGTATGTATACATGACAAAGGCTCTGAAACTCAAAGACTTTGGAAGCATTAGACGTCTAGAGCTTTGGTGTGTACTCATCCATAGAAAGGTCTATCAAATAACTGCTTTTGATCGCCTTATCCAGCAAATATGAGCGCCCATGATAGAGCAAGTTCTTATTTACCAAGTATTTGACGTTGTCAAGTCCTTACAGATGCTAAAAGAACATTTGGCTGGTGATTAGAACCGCTTGAGGCAGGATTTTGGTTCAGACAGGCGCAAACAGTCATCTTCATAGGATGATCCTGACCTTGATTTATTACATTTTAGTGGAAAAATGACGCTTAGAAAGCTTCAGATCAAAGGTAGTAGGAAAATGAGTTTTTAGCAAAAATATCATTACAATTTGGCATTTTTGCAAAAATATCTAATATTTTTTCAATTTTATCTTTTTATTAGGTTTCCATCCTTATTCTCTGTTAGTTTTTACAAAATTCTAATATTATCCTTGTCTACTAGACATCAGACAAACATGCAGTTGCTAGAAGGTGTCGGAAATCAAGGACTACGATCAGAGGAGCGAGGCAGCCATCGGAAATCAGGGGCAAGGGAGAGGGTGGGGGGATCTGGGGTTAGCGGTCGGGGGGATTTGCTTGCTGTCCCAGCGCCAGGGGGCATGAAAGTCTCTGAGTGCTTAAGCAATCAATCAATATTGGGTTGGCTGGGTGATTGGCTTTTCCGTGGTCTTACATTTAAGAAATAAAAAACTAAAGAATCCCTACCCGTACCTAATTTAAGAAAAAAATGTAACGTTTTTCTATTAATTTGATTGATTGAAAAGCTAGATTAGAAGGAACTATAAACTAATGGAGTGATATTCAACAACCTGTCTTTCTTTTCCTTTTTCTCTCCCACATAGAAAGCTATGAATTACCAGAAGGATCACTATATATAACACAAGACTCATAAAGAAAATATTTTGTTACAAATAAACAAGATATTGAGGAATTATCCATATGTACGATCATAATTATTGATATGTTGATTGGGTAGCAGCCGGGGGGATCTGTTAGGAAGCGCCTTTGGGGGCAGGGGAAGTGGGGGACCGATGTGTGGATCGGATAGTGCTAACAGGAGGTGCGGCAACGACACTGTGGGCAGATAGGGCAGCGGCTTCGAGGATTGGCCAAGAGGAGGGACGATGACGATGTTGGTTGGAGGGATTTGGGGTTAGCAATGGGGGATCTGCCCACAGTCAATTGGGTAGAGATGGGGGGCGGGGGGGGGGGAGGGGGGGGGGTTAATATTGGTATTTAGTAAAAACTAATAGGAAAAAAAGATAGAAAACTAATAGAATGACAATTTTGCAAAGTTTCTGCAAACTTAATGACAAATTTATAAAATTAAAAAAATATTGGATTTTTTTGCAAAAGTGCCAAAAATAATGATATTTTTGCAAAAATCGGTAAAAATACATTAACCTGATCGGACGTGATTAAGGGGCTTTATAGACTTCATGCGACCAACTCTCATAATCCCCCCAGTTTATATTTCCACGTTATTCCTTCGAAGGGTTGTGTGTGATTGAACTACTCCCTCCGCGCCTTTGAATTGTAGGGCTCTCGGATAGCAACGACATTATGTTTCTAGAATGAACAACCTTGCAAATTTTGCCTCCCTTTGGTCCACTCCTCTAGAATATATGCATATTTTCTTCATTAATGATAGACTTATGGATGTGGTTATCCAGTTCTTTTCATCCACCCCCCTTTGAGTTATTTTCTCACACATTTCAAATCAATTTTCCCTCTCCTTCAAGGAGAGTTGAAAACTTACCACTCATAATCACAGTGGTTCTGATCCTAAATGCAGAGTTTTGATACAATAGTTGGTCAACCAAATGTACAGGCTGAGAACGGGGGCTAAAAGTCCAAGTGAAAACATCATTTATGGAAGCCATTGATCTGCTCATTCAGATCTTAGCCTGGCCCCCGAACCAAAAAGGTCCATATTGATCCTAGTCATTACCACTGGTGTTCTTTGTTGAGTTCTTCCATACACTGTCAGCGCTCATCTAAACCAGCAGAAGCATGTGCATGTGAAACTACTTATGACATGAAGGGCTGAGAAATTTGTTTTCCTCTACGCTCCAGATCGTGCAGCACATGAAAATCAACAAATAATAAGCACAAAAAGTTATAACCTTTGCAGTACAATTTAATAGTCAATGAACTAAACTAAAGTTACAAAAAACATAGATCTTTCCTCGATCGAAAGGAGTTTTTCCTAAAACTTTTTCCTTTAAACACTAATCACCTTCCAAGAATGCGCTAGGAACTTGAAGAATTATCAGAAGGCTGGATCGATCATAAAAGGAGGGAAAATAGAATGATCATGTTTTCTCTCCTCTAAAAGGACAGCTCGGTGCACAAAGTTCTCATGTATGCAGGGTCTGCAGAAAAGGCAGACCATACAGTAAAAGGCTATTTCTACACTTTAAACCCGTGATCTCAAAGTCACACGACGACAACTCAACCATTGTACCAAGGCTCCCCTTCATGTTTTCTCCTCTATTCTGCCTGAGGTCAGAATAGAGGTCTATGAAATACAAGTTCGTGTTATAGACCTCTGTGCTTCTCACTTCTGTTTTTTGGGTAAAAAGTACTACTGGGTTATTGTTTCAGGCATACTGTCGATGGCTACTTTCTTCTGGCTGTCAACCAAAAGAAACTAATTGCAATTTAACTGGGTGTAAAACCGGTTATTATGTCCTGACCCCTGATCTCTACCTATTTCATTAATGTATACAGATGGGCAAAAGCCTGCTCTGGAGCATCAGGAACATACACTTGTGTCTTTAAATGATTGGATCATTGATCAAACATTCAACCAAATCATCTGAGACGAAGAAAACCATGTGATAGAGCAGGCGTAAAGGAGGAGCGCCTTTATTGGTCGTCTTTTGCTTTCAATCCACAACATGGCAATGTAAATGTGGTGCTTAAAGGTCCTTCCTAGACCCCCTAGTATTCGTGTATACTACTACCCCAAATGAGCAGCAGGTGTGATCTTTACCAATACAAATTCTAGACATAGCTTACAAAGATCAGAATAACCCTGAGTTTTTCTCAAATGTCCGTTTCTCGTTCGATCAGTGAGCAGATAACTTGTTCATTCACCATGTGACAATATACTAGGATAGAAAAAGCATGGAAGAAGGTTGTTACATGTGTAAAATATTGCATTCGGCAGACGGAGCTCTCCAAGTCGAGAAGCATTGAATCTCAACCTGCCTTTGCAACCTTTCTTTGTTCAACTTGGCCAGTCAAAGGGCACTGCATCTCCGTCCAGCTGATGGGAACCATGGTTGCACCTATTCAATACAACAAAATGATGGTTTATCATTGAAATGCTTATGCAGAACTGGTTCTCATATGAGCAGCATCTGTTATTTACAACATACGAATTCTTTGTTACTTGCACATGCCACACAGCAAGTTCTCTTCTGATTAAGATGTCACGGCCTCATGGTTGATTTTTTTTGGACAGTTAACGTACAGGTGGGAGGTTATGCATACGCGCGTGTCTAACTTCCAAAAGAAAAAAAACTTGCTTTTTCTTTTCTGAAGGTTTGGGGATGGGCGGTGTTGAATCTGCAGCCTTTTTTATTTGGGAACAAAGAACAACTAGTAGCTCAAAAAGAAAAAGGAAAATCTAAATGTCAAGATTCTAAGCCTCTATTTGCAAGGTACCAAGAGGGATTTATAATGGTCCAACAGGTGAGATTCTAGAGCATTTCCTAATGAAATCGGTACACTGTTGGATAGTATGGAACTGCTCCAAAAATTCCTTTTAATGAGCGCTCATCTAACAAAAGGCATCTAACTTCACATCTATATCATGGGTCAAAGAGGAACGAGCAGACCACCTATCATTCTTTTCTAGACAAAACTCAAGGTCAATGCTTTCCACCAAATTTGTGAGGGATGACATGCTTTCTCGAGAAGAAGATTTAGGCAACAAACAGCCCAGATGGCCTTACCTAGACTCCAAGGCGTTAGCTTGTTGTTCTAGTTTGTCATGGCTTGGTGAGGCTCCTCAATTTGTTAAGTTTATTTTGTTGATGGATGCTACGCGATTGTTAGAGACGTGTCAAGATTTTAATGTCAGTCACCTGAGGTCTCATGCCAAAGTCGAGTTGGGCCTTATGTAAGGTCAGTTTGTTAGTCTGTGTTTCGTTGAGGTTGTCAGCATGTTTGGAGTCTTTGGATTGATCGTGATGTAAGTTTCTCATTTATAAAATTAACAGCGTGAATTATCTTTCTCGTGAGAATCTAGAGGATTAGCTCACTGTAGAAATATATGTTCCCTTAAAAATTCCAATTAAAATGAAATATATGAATACTCTCCAACCAATATTCTCCCTTAACTACTGTCTTTAGCTGCATTTTTACAGCCAATTAAAAATATCTAGGCCCCACTTGATAGTTCACAAGGAGAGGTCATCTACATCTTTCCAGTTTAGAGGATAGTAGAGTATCAGAATTTGAGTTGGACAACATTGATCTAAACCAACAAGTGAATAATGCAATGAGAGCATATTTTAGTTATCACGGGATCAAACTGAAGCAAATAAAGGACAATATAAGTCAAACAAATGAGATGATATTATGTCTCCTAATCAGTTATTATGAATGATTGGATAGTAACAAAGTACAAAAAGAAGGTCAACTATGAAAATAAGGATATGACATTAATAAAGAAAATAACATCAGCTAGGTTTCAAGGAAAATAGTGACCAGACAACAACAACTACTACTTTGGCATCCATATAAGAAAACGTATAGCCCATGAACGTTTAAATAAATTTCAAGCATCATTAGGCATTCACATGAGAAAACATATGGCCCATGAACGCTTAAAGAAATTTCAAGCATCATTAGTTGTGACTTGTGAGTGCAAACATTATTGATCAGTATTACAGAGTTCAAATAAAATGTAGTAGATTACCTACAAAGAATTCACAGAACATTTGGTAAAGTACTAAATAACAACACAAAAGCTTACCAGCTATACTTTCAGCAGATACAACTCCCAGTTCATTCTTGGCTGTGGAAAGGTAATATGCCCGCGCATCTCCAAGGGAGAGCTTAGTGATAGAGTTAAGTCTAACAATTCTTATTCTACTAATATGGAATGATAACCCTTCTTAGAAACTTCAAATTCTAATCAAAGCAAACAGGTTGAAAGACCACTAACATGAGAATGAAAAAGATGTTTCAATGCCATCCTTCCTGGCCTATTTATATATGAGGTATGAATAAAATAATATTGACAATAATAATGAAGTCCTTAAAACAATCAGTTTAATACATTTGGAACTTAAGAAAGTACTGGGTTAAAATAACAGCAGGGCCTAGGACGCCAGCAGAAGCTCAATCTTTTTTTTACTGTTCATGGTCGCAGATAAAAGGTGCGGTTATAAACCTAGTGAATATCTTTCCCAATAACTGCCAGCATCTACATCATTCATTAGTCTGTTTCATTGCTAAGAAAAATCCCAAGTCAAACATTGAATTCCCAAATTGACAGTTTTGACCCAATTAAATCAACCAACAAACTTCTTTTAACTCGCCTAAGTTAATAAAGTCATTTAAGTTAACTTTGTATAACTCTTGGTCAGTTCTTTTTTCAGCACGAGCTATTAAACATAGATGTTCTTTAAGAGAAGAGGAAGAATTTTAATTGTAAGAGCTGGGAATTACAGCAACAGTGGAAACAGGAAGCAAGAGTTCCAACCTATAGAAGAAGCTCAAAGCGGAAATCACCATGCAGGTACAGAGAAAGCAAACAGAAAATCTGTAAGAAAAATCAGGAAAGCTGAACACTGGGGGTGTAGAAAACATCACCAAAAGTGAATTAGAAATTTAGAAGCCCTATGAAGAAACATGGTTATGGTAGCTTAAGAAAAGAGGGAGGAAGCATGCAAGTTTACAGCATACTGAGGATAAATTTTAGGGTTACAACTAGGAATTTATGTGATTAATATGTTGAAGTTGTACAAATGTTTGAACACTATGCAGTACAATCAACCAAGACCGAGTAGGGTTTTTTTGGTTCTAGAAGATAGGGGCATTGTCAAAGTTGGATTGCTCATTTTCCCAAGATGATGCTAAATTTCGTAATTATTTTGGCATCGTACACTGGTAGTGACACAGAATGAAAAAGGGTCATTTAAAAGACAGAGCACCTCCTGGGTGCAACCAAATTAAAAAATTGTCTCTATTGATTCCTGGCAGCACCACCACCAAAAAGTCCAATTTGTAAGACAGGCAAAACTTGGTCTATCTTATGTGAACTGCATGCTTGGGGAATCAAGTCAACCATCCATCCCAAACTTTACTTATACAATGGCCCCTTCACCTTGTTCAGGAAGTTAACATTATGTTCTAAAATGAGGTGAACTACATCTTACATATAACATCCTCGAAGGTCTGTCAGCTTGGTAGGAGAAGTATGGGAGGGCATGCGTCAACTTTTCAAAATCTTCCTGTTAATTGAAGAGGACCTCAGAGAACCTTCCGAACACTTTCCTATTACTTTACCAATGTTCTTCACCAGATCATTCATATCAGAGTTCATGACTGTTCTAGCCTTCCTCAGAATTATTGGATGTAAATACTCTGAAAAGCCATGACGATATCAGGAAACAAAGGAGATACTCCCATGGGCAAACATTTGCTCCATAATATCCAAAATAACATTGCTAAGGTGTCAAAAACTTGCAGGAAACACAAAGGAATGCAGCAGATAGAGGATACAACTTGTGCTCTAACAATGTCCCCGGGGCGAAAAGACAAGTGCATATCCACTTTATCAATTTCCGTCGCTCGGACATCTTGTTGCCTGGTAAGAAGAAGAGAGAGACAGGATCAACAACATTCCTTAACAAAATGATTATGTGCATGTCCAGTTTTTGAGCCGAAATTAAACACAGTTCTCCACCCACCAAAATGTATGCATGCTGATGATCAGGAAAGCTTCTTGAGGGATATATCACCAGAAACTAAAATATTACTAACTGAACAAAGATGGCACTAATTTTTCTCTTTTCCCACTAAATCTATAGAGAAGCACCTACCTGATAGTGCCAGTAAATTTTTCTCTGACAGATTTGGAGCCAACGCACATTATATCAGCTGAAGCCACTTTAGCCATCACTTTCTTTACCTGCAACCAGACCCAAACCCCTGTTTTCCTTTCCTCTGTACACATTAACCTAGAATGTCATGTCCGGCGGGAAAGAAAAAGAGGGAAAAACTTACTCGGGCAATGACGACGGATCCGGGTTCAGGGACGGGCCCGTGAGCCTTGTGGCCAATCACTTCTACAGTTGGTCTCTGCGCGAAAAGTGAGTGAGAATCGAAAGAGATGGAATCGGAAACAGAGGAGACATAATCGAACCCTAACCCCAATCGTGGCTGTTTTTACCAGGTCTGTAGAATTGGGCGGAGGAGGGATGATTTTGCGAGTTCCAGAGAGAGACGCGTAGATGGTTCGATTGTGAGGGGCCAGGTAGGCACCTCTGCCGGGTTTTAGATCGGAGGATCTCCCCAGTACTTCGCCAGGGGTGACCAACGCCGCCTCTTCTTCTTGACCTCCCACAGCCATAGCCATTGCCCCCATTTTTCCTTCGCTCTTCAGTTCTACATTTAACAGGCATAATCGTCCGCGGCAACTTTTACTTTCCAAAAATTGTATTTGCGGGCCGCCGGGTGCCTCCGGCAGCCAAGCCAAGGCTTGCGTATATTTTCACTTGGAAAATAGGAGCGGGCAGAAATGCAGGTAGGACCCTTACATTTTGGAATGATCCAAACCGTGCAAAATACTAAATGCCCTAATAGCTATAAAATAAATAGGCAAAACTCTAGAACTAGAGTTCAAGTCGATGAAGATACCTAACAAATTAGAATATGAAATAGGATAGGTAAGAGATATGATAAGAAAAAAGAAAGTTCAATAAAATTAGAATAATAAGGGGAGAATGAGAGATGCGTGAAATACGAGAAAAGAGAAAGAGCAAAGAGAAGAAGTAGAAGAGAATCAGGCTACGCCAAGGATCACTAACCATTTTGTACTTTGGATAAGAAGATTGTAGAAGAACGGTTTTACCTACGAGGTAGGGGATTGTGGTTTAGGAACTTGTCTAAGCTAGTTGAATTTCTATATTTTTCTATGTGTTTTGGATCGATGAAAGTATTTTACATGCATGACCTAGAAGCAAATGATACGTGCTTATTGGAATTTTATTTAAGTTCGAATTAGTATGGTTAATCTTGGATTGCTCATACGCATTATGTCTTAATAGTTTATGATTGAAGTAGATGTATTACTTGAGAATCCATGTACAAAGTATTAATGAATTTTGTTTTGTTTTTGTTCACTTTCTTTTCTTTTATGCTATTATTGTATGCTATATGGACATGAGAGAGTGGTGGGAGCCATCATGCTTTAATTCAATATGTTGGGTGTTTAGTTGTAGCATTGGCACGTATGATTAAGAGGCAGATTTTAAATGGGAATCTGATACTCAAATTACTTTTGATTTGTTTTGGCATGTATCCCATCGTCTCTTAATCGCACGTGTACATGTACACATAATCATCATGGAGTGGTAGTCTTTAATTCATATAAGTCCTTGTTTGACTGCAACATGCTCTTCAGAATAGCAGCACATGGGTATTGCTTTGGATGAACTCAACATGTCCTTGTATGGTTGATGTTAGCAACCATGCATACGATGGAAACTCAATCATGTATTACACGTGCAAGGTCAAAGATTGAAATATTTTTAAGATCCTTGTAAGCAAACATTGCATGCATATTGTGGTTTTTGGATTAATTATGGTCCATGGTATTTTAGTAAAAAAGGGATTGCAAAACTTTACACGCATGATAGGATGCATTTCATGATTTTTGTTTGCATAATGGATTTACTACATGAGGTGTCCTAAGCACCATGGAAATGAGATTGATTTCATGGTTATAGTTTTTTTTTTTTTTAGCATGTTGTCATTTCATTAGAAATATATTTGCACGATGAAGTTGGTAGTAAGATTTTAATGTGCATAATAAAGGGTCGTTGCATGATTAAACATGCATACAATGAAAATTCATAATAATGAATGTTATATGATCTCATGACTTCGTTGGAAGAGCATGAGCAAGATAGAGAGACTCATAAGATTTTACATGCTCAGGGTCATGGTATTTGCATGATAAAACTATTGTATGGTTTTAATCATTTCATGTTGTTGCATGCTTATGGTCAAGTATTTTCCATGAGTTGGACATATCTTTTCATTTGTACATATGATTATGAAAGTTTGATCTATGAAAAAATGTTTGTGTGCATGTATAGTCTTTGATTTATAGCAAGTGTGATTTGTAATCAAGATAATTATTAGTTGATGAATATTTGAAATAAAGCAATTATTATTAGCATGATGTGTAGTATGCATAGTTGATAATTTATGCCAATTGAAATATGGCTTATGAATGAAAAAGTTTGTGAATGCTTATTATGATATATTGAACAATGTAAAACGATTTGATAAATGAAAATTAGGTGACTTTGGAGAGTTGTGCCTAGTTTAAAATTAGGTGACTCATGTGAGTTGAGCTTAACCTAGGGCAAAATATAAGCCCACCTAGTTGTTATGCTAGAAAGTTCAGTTGGCCATTGGCTTTTAAAATGAGATACCTACCCTAAGAGGCCTATTGATGAGAGTATTGTGTCATGGGGAGACTGTGCTCTTTGTGATTCAGTGCCCTTATGAGGATTGGTGTAGCCAATGTGGTATCTACAGCAGAACGTAGTTGGATATGACTCCTCTATGTGTACAGTATATCGTACAGTTATTGGACATGAATTGACATGTAGGTCATTCTCGAGGATATTGACTATTGCCCATATGGGTTTGTGGTAAGATGCTACCACTCAGTGATATAACCGATTGAGATAAGTCATTTTTTGATAAAAATCCTAATGGGCTTGTATATATGAGATTTGAAGGATATATTGAAAATTATTAGAAACACTAGATTTCTACAAAAGTATAATTGTTTCATAATGTTTGTATCATACTTATGATTAAGCATGTAATTGTTGCACTACTTAATTTATGCTAATACTTTTGCCGTAGTTTTCAAACGGCTAGTTTAGACATTTTTCTATTGAGTCTTTGTACTCACTCCTACAAAACATTTCAGGTGAAGCGCGAGAAGACTAAGCATTGACTAAAAGAATTTAAATAAGGAGAATAAAGAGAACAGAGTATGGATAAATATTTAGTTAGACTTTTCAATTATTATTTTGAAACAATGAACATTTGAGATAAATGTAATAAGACAGGTTACCTTGACATTTTATATCTGAAATACGATTTGAACTTATATTCCTTATTGTTTGAGCTGTGACTAGGGGAATCCTGTAATTGTATGTTTTATTTCTGCTATTATATGCAAATGTTTTAATATGATACCAGGTTGAAAGTGAAATTGAGAAAAATAAATAAGTAATATATATATATATATATATATATTTTAAATATCTTGTAGGAAAAGTTTTAATTTTAGAAAGTTTTATTTCAAAAATCCATTTTATAAAACCCGGGGCACAACAGAAGCCCAGCTGTTGACGAGGCATGGTAGTTTCAAAGTTTCCAAAACTCTAATGATGAATATATAATACTAAATCAAATGCCGCATCGAGCTTGAAATTTGGACCTGTTGGATGGATCTAATCCCTGATGTATGATTTACAAAAAGTTCATAAATCGGAGGGTTAGAATTATGGAGGTGAAATTTTTACATGTAGCCCGTTCACATCTCACGGTACAAGATAAACGATCTCGATCATTAAAAAATGGGCCTCACCAACTTTTTACTCCCTCATAGTTGGAAACTGCGCAACACACACATCACCGTTGTTATTTGATCCTTGCTCTAGATAGAATGGTTGCGTTTGTGTAGGGTAAGATTTCCTATCAAACATAAGTTGAAACATGCCTTGAGGAATGCTACAGTTCCTCTCTGTTGAGCGAAATCAAACCCAAAGAGATGGACTGCTGCGCTAGTGGAAAGAGCCACCATCTGGTATTTGCTAGGAGCTTTCTTTAGTACCTGCTAAAAGCATTGCTAATGTCTGAAGAATTAATAATATGCAAGTCAAAGGACTCGTACAACTGAGCGTAAAATTGAATGGAGCAGATGGTGACATAGTTTTCGCTCTGAGCAGATTGAGATGCTGTTACCTCGCAGATTGAGATGCTGTCTGCTCACCTTGCACAATAATAGACGGACTTGAGTGTATAATTCCCATTTTTAATATGGATGAGATTTAAGATACATTAAGCAAATGCCTTCTAGCGTGGCCCAAGAAGCGTCTATCTCATGGAAGGGTCTGTGTGTTGTTTTAACAAAGATTGTATCCCGGCTATTCCCGCCAACCATCTCATACCTTTGACTTTACAAAGGTCTTCTGTTCAAGAGTGTCTTTCCAGGCTTTTGCTAGTCATACGACCTTACCGGTAAGTGAATGAAAGAATGGTTCGCCACATATTTCACAAACACCAAGCAACACCAGAGATTTCTCTCGTTTAGGGGACAAGTTGCCCCAAGCCTCCCCCACCCCTAAGGGGAGGCGAGTCTAAATTCCAACTCTTCCTCTTCATCATTGTAAAATTCGATGTCTTGTTTTTAGGTTGAAAGGCTTCATCGACCTAAGGGAAGTGATACAAGTAACTGGCCTCAAAGTGAAGCTCCCTCTCTGCACACGGTATCACATTGATGAAATATCACACAGAAAATGATAAACTGAGGCTCTTTAACTAAGCCTCAATGTGTCTGTCTCAGCCTGCCCTTTATCCCCCTCGAAGAGCCTCAGTTTATCACTTCCTTACCAATACCGCCATGGAATTTGCAGTTACAGAATGTGCCTCTATTTGATCCAGTTCATCATGGGCGGATGAGATGAATTTGGGCTGGAAATATGCATTACTCAAAATGACTTTCTCATTGGTGGCTCTGGCACTCATATCAAACAAGGGGTAAGTAGTTGGCAGATCTTCAATCGTTTGCATCGCAGTAGGGTAAATCCCTTCTATGGGAACACACCAGATTAATTGCACAGCACAAGTTGGACTTCCCTGACATGACAAGTATTCTTTTTCTTTTTTTTGGCAACTATCCTCTTATTTTGGCCTTCAAAAATGTCTGTCCTACCCCTCCTTCCTTCTTTCTCCTCCCATTATCATTAAATTGGTGCTATTAATCTCACCATAAATCACATTTTTAAGTAATCACTTAGATTTTAACTTCATATCCATATATAAGCTGTACTCTCTCTCTCTCTCTCTCTCTCTCTCTCTCTCTCTCTCTCTCTCTCTCTCTCTCTCTCTCTCTCACACACACACACACACACACACACACACACACACACTACTTTTCTTTTAAAGTTTCCAAAATAATTTTACATTTTTTGTTTCAATTTTCCATGATGTTTTGCACATCCGTCTTACATATTGTTTCTCCTATTTGTTTCGCATTTATAAGATTTGGCAAACTGTTCAGAAAAAATGGTTCACCACACACCAATTAAAAAAATAAATTCCCTAGGAAGAAGATGACTTAAACAACTCAAGATTTTCAATTCTTCCTGATTTCTTACTCTACTTGGATGTAGGGTTGAAATTAAATACGATTTAAAACTGTTTTTATTTTCTTAAATTACATGCTGGTGATTAATGCTGTTTGTGGGATTAAACATATGATTCGTTTTGAGTCTTTGAGGAAATTTTGGATCTTATTAGAAGTTAGAACTTAAAGTTAGCACATTGTATCTATGAATTGACAGTAACATGAACTTGCAATTACTAGATGTAAAAGTATGTAATTTTTGTTATTTTCACTTATTTAGATAATAATATTTTAAACACTTTATTTCCCAGTGTTTCTCAAAATTTCAAATAACAATATCAAACATCCGATGAATTATTGACAACACTAGTTAATCATCAAATGACCAGATGACTGGTTCTGAAATTCGAAACAGTGTATCCCAGGTAAATGAGAATCAGATTTTTTTTATTTTTTATTTTTCACATGTCAGGTAATCCGAAGAAAAAAGAAACTGAACAGCCATTATCCACATTATACAGGACCATTCACTCTCTCTATGTAAACGATTTGCCAGAATATGCATAAACAGAGACATAGCTGAGAATTCAGCTTTAGAAATCAGGTTGATTAATGGATCGTCAACATTGCAGAGAGGAACGGAGAAAGGAAGCATTAGAACCCTACATCTCAATTTGTTATATAAATCAAAGTCTCAGAAAAGATTTACAGGATACATACTTGATCACGCTTTTTCTTTTTCTTTGTTCTAATCCACAGAGAGAAGCATTCTACCTGCGATCGTCACTTGTAAGAGCAGTATTCTAGGAACAAATTAACCATGCTCTGTACCAACGCATATCACTAAATCATGAGCCAGTATTTCCCATTCATCCAGCAATCTATTAAAATCCAAGTTTGGAAACCCTAGGACAACGTTCATCTACAAAATCCTATCAGACACTTTCAGAAGCCGAAAATTCTAGAAACCCCAATTCCTCAACATTGAAAGAGAATTAGAACAATCCACACCAAACTACAACTTCAAGCTTCCCAGATCATACATAGATGAAAAATACTATCCACGAGAACACAATCGCCTACCAGAATTGGCGCGAGGGTTTCAGTTGATGTCGGCGTCATCGAAATCGTCTTCGAAGGAGTTGAAGAAATCGGCGTCCACGGGCTTGTTATCGACGCCGCCGGCGTCCGTCAATAAGTCAAGGGTATCGGCGTCGTCCACATCCATGCCGACGGTGACTCCGCCATGGTCTTCAGCAAAATCTTGGTAGAGATAGGTTGGAGAGGGCTTCATGGTGATTTCTTGGATTTTGGCGTGAATTTTGGACTGCACGGGGAGACTTCTTAAACAAAAACAAGAGCAATTGAGCGGACTAATCGTGAGCTTTTTCCGATGCAAGATGTTTCTAGAGTTTCTATATGGTGGTCGGTCTAACAAAATAACGAAATACTCGGGCGACTAGAAGTTTAGGCAGGATAAATTTCCAACGATCTAGGCGCTCGCATTCCAGGCCGGCCCCACATAGAGGCCATGTCAAACGATCTCATCCATCACAACAGCTTAACTGTTTGATCAAGTAAGATGTTTGTATTGGCTATTTTGAAACTTTTTACACCGTTGGTTTTTACATCCCGATGAAATAAAGGCTGAAGTCCCCGAGATTTTTGGAGAATAGGCCCATCTAAGAAGGGAACTGGACATGTCCGGATGACTAAATCCGAGCCCATCTAAACTTTAAATGGAGCTTGAGATGAGATAAGCTGACTTAGATAACATGAGATACGATTTTGCTTGAGTTGATTTGAGATGGGTTATGATGACCTAACTTTGGCATGTAATGAAGGTGAATGAAAATATCATTTAAAGCTAGGTTGAGATGAGTAGAGAAGGCATTAAGTGGATCAAGCACTTAATAGTGAAACGAGGAGATTCATCTCATCTCAGCTCAAGCATCACCAGAAGTGACATGGCCATATCATCTCATCTCTGAGTAAGATTATCTTGGTCACCAGTAGCTCCATTAATTAAGGCTTCCTCACTGCAAAATCCTAAGAAAAATGATAATGGGACTCATTTCATGACTCAACCTAGTTAGGTCCTGGCTTTTGATGATGACCTCACTGGTCAAGCATTCATCTTGTTTGGCCTCCTCTATTTAGGCTAAAATTCATGCTCATTGGATACTTCTAACAACTAGTTTACTCAGTTGGAAATCTAATTAAAAAATTTCAAACACAAACAACATAGCTCAAATAATTTTCTAGTCATCAATTTCGGTGTCTAACCAATCAAGATACCACAAACAAGATAAACAAATCGGATCATCCAAATATGCGACCTCACTCGACCCAGTCCCACTAGGACTAAAAGCCTAAATATGACGTTTTGGATGTGGATGAAGGGTCTAGCAATCTCCAATCAAGACAATATCGGCACCAAAGGGCATTGGCTACTCATTCAATCGTGCCCAGATTGACCATTTGGATCTCAAGGAGTGTTTGTTACTCTTGAACAGGCCTTTACCACCTGGTAAGAGAAGTGCAGGCCATACCACTACCAAACAAGTTCGGATATATTATGCCTAAAAGGTTGTATTTACTTCCAACTTGTAGGTCAGAAAGGCCACAAAATTCATCTTCAGACATTTAACCGAATCGTGATTTTTGATAAACCTGTGATTAATCCAAGCAAACTTATTGGATTTTCACCGTTCACAGAGAAAGGCCTCCCCAAGTATAAAAATTTAGCATGGACAATTCCAGATTTGCCAAGGAGAGGAGTGATGCAATGGTAAAAGTTGTTGTCGTGTGACTTTGAAATCACGGGTTCAAGGCATGGTAACAGCCTCTTACAAAATACACGATAAGGCTGGGTAGTTTAGGCACTTGTGGTCCACCCCTTCCCCGGACCCTGTATAGGGGGAGCTTCGTGCACCGTGGCTGCCCTTTTTAATTCCAGATTTGCCAACTTCTCTTACAAATAAAGTTCACATATGTTCTTCCTAATAAAAATGTTTCTCGGAGAAATCCCGAGTTATATCAAAAGATGAGCAGATAATCTAAGCCACCGAGCAATCAACTGTATTTGTACCCAAGCTGGCAGGGTAGTTTCAGGTGAATGCACCAACCGATCCCTTGCGTTAGATGCCTACTGATGGGAAGACACTGCCTTCATAAATCCATGTCAATGTGTTTCAAGTTGTAGGACTAACGCAGAAATGTAGCCAAACGTGGATCTGTGCGCCATGGCAGACCTGTCCGAGCACCTAGAGCCCTGCATCCGGCAGCTGCCTGCAACCAATGCCAATGGTTGATGAACAATTCTACCTTGGTATTCATTTGAACATTATTGAATTTCTGTTTCTGGAAAGCAACGTGGGAAAGAATCTTGATTCGATTATCACAATGCAAAAGTATTCTTCACACACACAGTAGGTACAGGTATAGCAGATGATTAAATAAAGTATATTAACTGTGTTGATGGAACAATTCCAGTTAAAATTGAGTTGATTATTAACAAGAAACAGCAGACAGTTTCAAGGATTTAAACCAGGATTCAATTCGATACTGCCAACAATAAACTCTGGTCAACTGGATTAGGGAATTTGCAGGAACTTGGCAAATTGGTCAAGTTCTCATTTCATTTTTTTCTTTTCAAAACTCACCAATTTCTAGCAGGGGCATTAAACCAGGGTTTGGAATTATGAGCGAAAGAAAGATCCTTACCACTTGAGCTGCAAACGGTAACATTTTCTCTGCCGGCATGTCTGCGCAGATAGCTAAGCAAAGCACATTAAAGAAGTAAGTATTTGATTAAATATGGAACAGCACAGGCTGCTTTACAGGCAGAAACACCAATATCAAATATGAAGGAAGATAGCTTGCTCGGATACATATAATTTTCTAGTTTTCTAACAAGTAGAAGTCCTTTGGTTTGGGCAACAATGTACAGGCATCCATCAAACTCAATGCTAGAATAATCTTAAATTGACAAGATAGTGTCTCAGAAAATATTAGAATCTTGAGGGAAAAGCTTGTAGCAAAGGTCGGGATTATGATCCTTTGGTTTTACAGTGAGGCCGGGAGTTCACATCAAAATTACTAGGCAGGCGGGATCACCTTTGGATTGCTTAGGTGGGAAGTAGAAAAGAACATGGATGCAAGAGGAGTGTGGGGTTATTTTGTTTAAGTCATCGTTGGCAATGAGATCAGATGACCCATGGAAAAGGGTCTGCGAACAGAATGGTCAAGCCAATGCTTAATGCTGTAAGCATGCTAATCACGAGTTCTTGTCTGATGCTAGGATTCCCTAATTCATGTATGCTTCCTGGGCGCTGGGAAGCGTCAGAGTGCCAACATACACTTGTGCAAGATCCTCCAATATCATCTTATTCAGACTTCGGAAGAAATATTTAGTATGATGTGAGTTTAAGGTTGGATGAAGAAGGGGAGCCTTAGTGCAATGGTAGAGTTGTCGTCATGTGACTTGCAGGTCACGGGTTTAAGGTGTAGAAATGGTCTCTTAAAAAATGAAAGGTAAGGTTGCATACTATAGACCGTTTGTGGTCCGCCCCTTCCTTGGACCCTGAATACGCAGGAGCTCTGTGCACCAGGCTGCTTATAAGATTGGATGAATGGCGGATGAAAGAAGGATTTCACCAACAATTGCTTGTAAATTAAGTAGTAGGCTGGAGATGTGCATTTAAGATTGATGAAAATCTTTGGAACTTACAAGCTCCACTGGATGTGCCCCTCCAGCATGTTTGGTATGATAGGGTATGCCCAGTGCACAAAGCTCCCGCATATGTGGGGTCCTGCAAAGGGGTGGATGACAATGGGTCAATAGTACTCAGCCTTACCTTGCATTGTAAGAGACTGTTTCCACACCTCGAATCCATGACCTCAAGGTCACATGACAACAACTTTATTGTGGCACCAAGGCTCCCCTTCATGTTTGGTATGATGCAAATGATAAAACTGATTCATTCATTCATTAAAATAATAAATAACAAACCATTTACCAAAAGAGAAGAAAAAAAATGTACCAATCATGATGGTCAGCTAATGACAAACCAAACCAGCAATTCAGGTATACATGCATGGCATGCATGCTGGTCTACACAAAACAATCGGAAGGAATGGTTTCATACCATAAAGAATAGCTCCAATAAATGCATCTCCAGCACCAGTGGTGTCAATAAGCTCAGAAGGAGGTATCTTCTCTGCTGTTCCCACAAGCAACCTACCGTTCACTGTGCCTACTCCACCTGCGCTTAATCTTGCTGACTGGAACTCAGTAAAGACACCCAAAATAAATGAGTCCCCATAAATCCATATCCTAGGCTTCAGAAACCATCACAAACGCATTAACAAAATGAAAGTAAAGCAACAGCAAGCAAAAAGATTCTGGAAGTTCTGCAACCTGATTCAGTTCAATGCCTAAAAATGTAATTAACAAGCTGAAGAAACTCTGACAAAGTGCATAATAATGTGGAACTAACTGGAATCTTCATTTACAGATTCAAGCGAATTGCTTCTTAGACTAGGTTGCTGAAAATGTCTAAACAAAAGGTCCAAGTTCCGTTACATGGATGGTTTAGTAATCTGAAGCAACATTGAATCTCAATCTTTCATCTCATAAAGGAAAACGGCTTGGACATTGTTCAATCAAATAAATAGAAGCTAGGATGACCTGATTTTTGGGTCAATCTGCAGGTTAATCTGGAGATGAGAAAACAGCTTGGATATGTTCTCCAATCAAGTAAATAGATGATATTGAGATGACTTGATGTTGGGGTCAAATCTGTAGGTTAATCTGGAGATGAGGTGTATCAGCCATGAGGTTGCATGTATAGCCTAACCACTAAAAGGACAAACTTAGTCTCATGTTTTTCTGGCATGGTAGTACCTTAGATGAAATACATGTTGGCATGACACTGTTATTATCAAGACTTTGCTTCAAAGATTCCAGTAAGCTGTCTACATCCGTTTCTTCCAATTCATGACCTTCTGTTAGAGATGATATCCACTGGTAGTTAGAAAAGTTCACATTTACCTGGCAAAAACTTGGAGAACAATTAAGCAATGACTTAAGTAATAGTTATGAACTAGAACCTATTCTCTCCAGTGGAGTGCTCAAGTTAAAGTTGGGAGATCTGTTTCATTCTCCTCACTGGACTCACCATTTATGCTTCTCTCAAGCATGACGGCTCCATCCTCTCCAAGGGTCACAATCACAAATTTGATATTTGGTAATCTTAGAAGCATGGATACTAGTGCACTAGGAACAGATGAGGCTGTTGTCCAAGCCTGCCACAAATACATAGTTAACATTGTTGAATCTGGCTGCTGTATAAAGAACATAATCAAAATTCTAACAGAAACAGCTAACATAGAACTCCTACCTGCAGTTGCCAGCGGCAGGGCTATATGAAGACTCATAATAATATTCTCAATCATAACTTATAACTGAAATTTAAGGCAAATATTGTCTTTCCATACTGAGGAAAACTGGCAGCATTTCAGACTTACAGAGTTTAAAGTTCATATTAATTTCCCCCAATAAAATGCACAGATGGATATCAGCACAAAGTAACTAAAACACGGATTGTGTGAGAAAGAAGCCCAGATAAATGGCTAAATTGTATACAGATAATGCTGCTCACAGCAAATCCTTGAGTTTGCACAACATTGTTTCAGGCCCCACCAATATGATGACTTTGATTGATGTAGAAGTTATAGAATCTTAAATGTAAGCAACTTGATTTCTTAAAACCCGTGCCACCCCTTTCTCTTCTGCGTGGGAATTTTGTGTTTCTTTTCCACCTTAGTGAGCAATAGAAACCTATCCCTATCCTTCTACTGCCATGGCAAGCATGTAAATTAACTTGATTTCTTAAAATCCTTGCCACTCTTTTTCCCCTTCTGTGTGGGTATTTTCATGTTTCCTTCCCACCTTAGTGAACAATGGAAACCTATAAACTGCAGAATACATGAACAAGCATTATATTATGTTCCCTATCCTTCTATTGCCTTGGCAAAAGTGTAATATAGCCTGGCTTGGATTTATTTGTGGACTAAGATTTTTGAAGCAAATCTTCAAGTAAGTACTCTCACTGTTGTTAATTCACTTATAAATAATACAATCTTCAAAGTAATGCCTGGTACCTTGGTCTCCCTTTTAGTTAAGGATTCCTTTTTATAGAGTAATTAATGTGCTGCTTCTCAAACTGAATTAGAGTAACTGCTCATCTCATGCATTCAGTCAATCATCTGTACAGGACACAAGGGGAAGAAAGGTAAAAGATTAGTGTAATTATCAGGTCTTTTTTTTTTCCTTTGAACGGGTAATAATCAGTTATCTTAGTGCTAGGCCAAATTTGATAACTAACATTCATGAAGTTTGACATCTGATGGCTGTCAGATGATACAAGAAAAGGATTATAACCATGATCTGAGGAATGCCTCTTGTAGAATTTTAATGAGGCATAGATTAGGCAGATCTGAGATAAGATAAGTGTGACAATTCCAGGTTGCAGCAAAACTCATGATCTGGCTAATCCCTCAGCCTTTGTGCAGCTCTTTAATGTTCACTCCAAGTCAGTGTACCTGAGCAGCTAGCCCTGTATTAACATGAGTAGGACACTCTAACCTTGACATAAAGGAAAGTAGGCTAGAGAGAGGTTAGAAATAAGATGACTAGGAATAAGACGACTTGTATAGCTCGTGGGATGCTTATGAGTGCTGAAATTCTGCGTAAATTCTGAAGTGGTTTTCCAATTGAGAATGCCTCTGTATTTGTTGCTTCCTTCCATTATTCCAATGGCCATAATTGTCCTACACGTCATCCATCTAATGGTCTACGACTAACCCAAAACTTTCTAACCTATCTACAACTCTCCTACAAGAATACTCCACGAAATATGTATCTTTTTTTCTTGTTACGGTACTCCTCCCATGAACCCTCTGGAATCTGTCTTCTTCTTCCTAGAGTCTTCATGAGTTCATCTTGCACTCAGATACTTCCTCATGGGTACAAAAGGGGGTAGATGTGCTCATCTTGATCAGTATGTGACAGAAAGCACAAACAGCTGTATCCCAATGAGAATACACTTCATAAAAGGGGAAAAAAATACAGAAAAAGAAGAAGACAGACAAATCAAAAGGTCAAGTAAAATGTCAAAGAAGAAAATGATGTCTCATCACTCGGTGGCAGGATAAAGAAAAAGCAAGTCTAACAAGGACAGAAGCATCTACAGTGGTATATTCGGAAAGATGCACAGGGAACTTGCAGTAAGCAATTATTCATCTAAAAGACACTGTGCTCTGGCCTGACAAGATATGGGTGACCATGTAGGTGAGATGGAATTCAGCGATTTCCAGCACAGCAACTCCGTGTCCTTTTGAGATTGAGCCTTTTGAACCAGTGGTTTTACATAGATAACTCTCCTAGTGGCATATGTTAAAGAGAAATTACACTTGCAAAGTAAGGTTCTCAATATAAAACCACAGATAGCAGGGTTGCCAATCTTGGAAGCTGCTAACCAAATATGACAAAGAAGACTTAAGAAACAACAGGAAGAATGCTGCCCACCTACAAAGTGACTGCAGAAAAACCAATGGTCCAGTGTGTAGAACAAGAACAAAATGTTATATATTTCGAAAAGTGCAAACCAAAGACAAAAACAGTATAAACAGATCAAAACAAAGATGCAGAAGAAGGTAAAATTCTGAAACAATATCATGCTGATGGTGACCAGTGCCATGCCAATCCCTGGGATGTAGTTCTGCAATAGAAGAGTTAAAAAAACATTAAATAAAAGGGATCTAGAAAGAGCAACACTCATATCGACAAACTCCCCATTAATGCGAATCCACCTCTGATGTATAAAAGTGGATGCTGCATCAACTCCCTCAATTCAGTATGGACAGAGCACTCTAAAAATCAGTATGAATCTTACTGCTCAGATATCTACAAAAGCATTCATAGAAACAAAAGTAAACCCAGTACATATTGAATAAATTTGGGGTTTGGCAGCCATTCAATAATGTAAAGCTGGGAGACAGATAAAGTTACTAAATTGTCAGAGGACATTATGCCAAAGTATGACATCCAGCAGAGTTTCTCCAAGAAAACATTTACTCACCTCAGGGAATTTTGCAGAGCATACAACATATTGTGCCAAGTTAAGAAGATCATCCAACCCCTCCCTCTTTCTTTCGGAATCAATTAGAATAGGTATTTTCATGCGGGATGCCTGCAAAAAAAGAATTTTGGAGTTGTTGATTGCTGATATATGCTAAATGAGATGCACTACATGGAAAGCTGAAAATAAGCAATCGCGATACTAACTTGAAAGCTTATGCTAAGAACACAAATTGGAAAAGATAATAGAACACTGGCTTTTGAATGCACAATGCTATTATTATTTCATTGAGAGTCAAAGTGAAGCATCTGGGCAATTGTCAGCTTTCAAGTATTTAATGAAAGTATCTAATACTTTTTGCAGCAAAGCATCGGAATAATCATTCAGATTGTCATCTTTCAAGTGTTTAATGAAATTATGTTAACACCAGTCAGCACTTCCTAATACCTTTTATCTTCCAATGTGGATCTCATTACTGCATTTCAATACTTGCAAAAATAGTTTCACAGTGCATTAAATCTTTCTGGGATCACGCTCTGTAGTGTCTTGAACAATCATGTAAGTCAATCACTGCACACATATAATATACCTCAGCTGATGGCACAGTTTATTGTTTCCATGTATTTGATCCCTTTGAGCAGCTCTTACTTTACATGAATTTTCTTAATTTTGGTCATTATATATTTAAATAATGTACCAAAGTTCTTGGTCTTAACTAATTCCCTGTTTCTGGTCATATTGAATAAATTTGGGGTTTGGTCATAACTGTCTCACCTACTTTGATATAAAGTGGTATGCCATTGAGAAGAAGTCCTATTAGAGTAAAAATGCCTATAAGTTAACTGTGAGCAGTGCATCATTCAAAAAAATTAAAAATTTAGAAAAAAAAAGTTAACTGTGAGCAATGGCATGAGCAATTTCTTCTTTATATGCTTTAGGTTTGATCAGTATCTACTACATTATTATGTGAGCGATACCATTAGTTGTGACTAGTTCCAATTTTATGAGCTATTCAGCAACAGCTGGATTATAAGCTGTCTTCTCACAAGTAGTTGGGAGTATGTCCAGAAGTAGAAGATAACAACTGAGGAGATTATCCAAATCTGAAAATTCATGGTTTCAGCTAAACACAGATAACATGAGAATTTTATCATGATTCCTTTTACTAAATGGAGAGAAAGTTGCCACAAAAAGTATTAAACACGACGATTTCCAGTTTCTCTATACACTGACATATTGAGAATAGTATTATTTAGATGCAACCTTGTTGTATTATTGTTAGGATTTTATGATATTTCTATGATTACTTGCAAAACAAATAGAGGGCTCAGCATAGTGGGAGAAAAACAATGTACAGATACTTTGAAAAAGGTACCTCTTTTGCAATTACTAAGGCAGTCTCATGCAATCTCACATCAGAATATACAAGTTGTGCTCCATCAAGAGCAGATAACAAGGTTGATCTGGAGAGGTCTTCTGGAACCATGGCAGGGTATCCTGGGGTGTGAATACAGGTACGAGTTTTCCTGGAAATATGGCCCAAATGAATCTACCAAGACAGCTTGTGCAAGAAAGAAACACAATAACCTACAGTCAAGAAGTCATGTTGACATCTCTTAAGCATATGAAAGGCACAAAAACATCATTGCATAATCAGTAAGAATGCAAACAGAGGAAGAATGATCGATCACAAGGGCCATCAATTCAGAATGCATGATTAAATAACTCAACAGATACATGCAAACACTTTAATCTTCCTAGTGGCTAGTGGCTAGTGGCAAGGGCAAGAGCACATGCCAGCACCAGTTATGTAGATAGTAAAACCAGTTTTATTTAGCATCACGATATTCAAAGGAAATCAGTGAGAGAGGCCGAGTGCAATCTTAGGAAGTAAACCACATGAAAGCAATGTGGCACATAGAACAAACGTGTGATCTCTCTTGTATCATTCTTTTAGCAATTTATAGTATGGCAGTGTGGCACATAGAATAAATGTGTAATCTCTCTCGTATCATTCTTTTAGCAATTTACAGTATAATTGCAAAAGTTCCTAGATATTCAAACAAATCCAGCTCAGATAAAGGGCTGAATCCAACTTTAAGATGTCATCGTCGTCGTCGTCAAGACCTTATCCCAATTAGGGGTTGGCCACATGAATCTTATTCCTCCATTCCACCCTATTAAATACCATGGCTTCATTTAGTCCCAACGTTTTTAAATTTTTCCTCACCACTTCTATTCACGTTCTTTTGGGCCTTCCCCTTGCCCTTTTTTAGAACCTTCTACTTGTATTGCCTCACTTCTTCTAACCAGTGCCGTTGTTAGTCTCCTTTGAGCATGTCCAAACCATCTAAGTCTAGTCTCCCTCATCTTGTTACCTATTGGTGTTATCCCTAAATTTCCTTGAATATTTTCATTTCTAATTCTATCCTTTCTTGTCTTACCACTCATCCATCTCAACACCCTCATTTCTGTCTTAGTTCAGTTAATTTTAAATCCTTGAGATTCTAATGCTTCTCTCCATAACTCTAACTTTAAGATGTAAGCTACATAAAAGCAAAAGGAAGATAGATCAAACCTGTGATCTCTCTCTCTCATATCATTCTTCTCTTTGCAATTTACAAGACAGTTTCAAAGATTCCAGGTGATTTTTCCATCACAGTAACACCATGTAAACAAAATATCAAACAACGGTCAATGCTTTTCACAAACAGATGTGCAATAAATGCTTGAATCATACTGGAAGCATATTAGCATATTTGGGAAAATAGGAAGTATCTTATTATGATCCAACAAATTGAGGGGCATTTTTAGATCCCACGAAGCATAGCTCAACATCTTGGTTAGCAAATTCACCAAGGGAAAGGGACCTGCTATCAGAAAGAAGTCACCAGATCTTTCAAGGTATAAGCAATTAGAGCACCATGGACCCATATATAGGCAACATTTGATCTATAAGAATAACTTGGGAAATCGCAAAAAGATCAAGCAGCATAGGATGATGGCAATGGAGATGAATCACAGTGGAGCAGAGGCAGGTCCAGGAAGACCAATACAATGCCCTAAACCTTAAAATTCTTGATAACATTATTATTCTTTGACTCAGATGAAGTTATTGCAGACACAGATTAGATAAATCCAAGGCTGGAAAGTATTAAATATAAAAGATCAAGTCGCTAATAGGTTTTCTATGCAATAAGATAAACTAGTCACATTAGGTAATAAATGTCCTTTCATATATGTTTTAACAATGAAGCACATGAGTGGGAAACTAGTTAACAGTAGAACAAATAATGCTGAATCTCAAAAGATCAGAAAGTTTATCCTATAAGAGATTTCATGAACTATAATATCATCATATACATCCACTAATGCTAACTTATTGAAACCAAATTTAAGAAATGATTTTGATATTTCCAAATAATCAAAATGTTTTTGGAACTTTTGGATGCATCAGAATCAGGAGATAGATCCTCACGTTTGCTCATCAACAATGATATAGGTAAATGGTGAATTTCCCTCCTCTGAGACCTGGAAGTAAGATAAACTGTATCAAATAAAGACATTGTTTAAGGTTATATGGCACTATAACCTTTTAAACTATTCTTCAAATAAACTGATAAAACGACTCCAAATGGAAATAAGACTATAGTGGAAAGGACAGGACTAGAGACAGAAATAAACCTTGTCAAGGTTCCACAAAGACAAACATACTAAATAGAGGCTAGAAACATCAAGTTTATGCTTTTAGATTGATGTTATGGACTTTAGATAGATATCTACAAATACAAAATCAAACTAGGGAACATTGAGAGAATAAAAATAATATTCATGTCACCAATTTCTGGTAAGACTTGCAGAAGTTGTTATTATGTTAAATAGCAATGGATAACCTTTATTGTGTAACAATGCATGTAAATAAGCCCTTCAGTGTTCAGTCTTACAACCAACACAATACATGCAGGATATCAAATTATAGCAAAAAATACAACTTAACAGAACTATGGTACTTTTAAGCAATGATGACTTATTTTCCTGAAACAAAACCAACTAAAAAGTGATGCATGTCAAAAGTGATAGGCAGATTCTAAAGGGAAAAGCAGTAATGCCATATTAAATAAATCAACATTTTAATACTAGAAAAAGCATGATTTACTGTTAACGTAGAAATCTAGATTAATGCAATTTGTTGAAATTTAAAACAGTCTAACTAAGGCCGATCCCTAATAGGGATAAGGTCTGGATGATGATGATTAAAACAGTCAAGTAAAAGATGGAGAAAAAGTAGATGCTTAGAAGATAATGCATACATCCAATTGAATATAGAAAAGAAAATTAAACATTATAAAAAACTTACAACAATGTAAGAATTATCTACACCATCAGCGTCTAGATCTGCTAGAATACTTTTGCCCAGAGCATCACCAGCAACCTGGTATAACATTCAATCATCAGCACTTCAAAATATAACTTCTAGTTTTTTTTTGTTTTTTTGGGGGGAATGTTGAAATAATGTATACTTTGATCCCAAAATTCCATCAATTTGAGAGAAATCAGACATATTTAAAAAGAAAAGGGAGAATATAAAACCTTGGAAATCAGCCTCGATGTAAGACCCAAACGAGCAGCGCAAGTTAGAGCATTGCCTGCATTTCCACCTCCTTGAACCTGCACAGACATCAAATATCATAATGATAAAAGGAAAAACAAAAGAATTGAATCATAATCATTACTAAGTACCACGTACTTCATTGAAACCAACAATCACAAGTATCATAATGATGACGTGATATGAGAGACTAACAGTGAAACAGTAACTATTGCAACATAATAGAATATGCGAATGTAGAACTGCTAGCTGCAGAAACACCTCGAACAGAAGAAGTGTCTTCAAAGTTCCATACTGTAGGACTGAAAAAATAAAAAAAATCCGAAATAACTAAATTTCTTTTTCACTTGGGACTTGCCAGCATTCATCAGAATGTCTCTGCTGCGGGCATTTTTCATGAAAACACTGCTCCAGGGATTTTTCCCTGCTTTTGTTTATCCGTGGCTCCTCCTTCATATCTTCTTGAGACACATTTCCTCTGTCATGCAGTTGGGTTAAAAGAAACTTCAACAGCAAGATAGAATTGAAGAATGGTTCTAACCCAAATGAAAGGACTCCATGAGCTGCAAGACTAAAATAAACAGGGAAAAAAAGAAAAATTGATGATGATGAAAAGAAACTTGAGAAGACTGCACCGAATAAAGCACGAGGCCTCCTAATCAATTTCTAGCGCGAATGCTTTATAAGACGAGACAATGCTAAGTTGATACCGAAGCTAAAATACAATTCAACAACATGGACTCTTTTCTCTTGAAGAAAAAGATGAAAATGCAGTTTGTTGCAGAGCAATTTATGATGATGAACGGAAAAAAGACGACTAAAGAGCAACTATAACAAGGGGTTTTGCTATTGCCGGCTAGCCCAAGGTGAAGGTTATCCCAGTTCCATTTACTTACCATCAAGCTGGTGCTTCGGATTTTATCGTCCGGATTGGGAAAGGCAGCCACGGTAGCCAAGTAATCCAGCCCCAACCCGCCAACTCCTAACTGCAAACCAAAAGCCTCCACGCTTTCAACAAACCATCAAATAGAAAGGAAATACAGTTTCCCCGGAAAGCAACGGGCTAAATTGGTTGCATGATGGATTGTGGTGTTTAGGAGAGAAGAGAGAAACTTACCACAGTTCGCTTCTCCGGCAGCGGTGGTAAGTCGGCGCCGGACCCCGATACCGACGCGGACGACGACATTTGCGCTCTGGAATTTCTCAAGAGCAACATTGAATCGAATTAAAAGACAGAGAGAGAAACGAGAGTCAAATGCTAGGATAAATGAAGATTTACACCGAATATGTGGTGTAAGTATCTACCTGGCAAGACACGTAGTGTAGAAAGAGGAGAAGGTTGGCGGGGAAGTGAGAGGAAGGAAGCGAGGGAGAGAGCTGAGCATTCTTAAGTTCGTGCCACTCGGAACTGTGAACACCGACACCATTTTCCTCTCGCTGGAGATACAGTCGGTTTTGTGTATGGCCTTGGCTTAGGAAACGTTGTATTTGCGGATACGGACAGAGATTGGACGTAATATAAGCCTTGCTACATTTAGATTTCTTTTGGTCCCCTTTCTGCCAATAGACGGGATCAACTGGGTTGATATTTCAAGCAATCCTCATCCCATCCTGTTGCTGTTGATTTCACTTTGACAGGGTGGTCATAGTTCAACCATTTGCCGGTCTGTTGATTCACCTCCATCGGATGATAGCAGTGTTGATCCTACTAGTCACGTATCCATTCACCATTGAACATATTCTATGCTCCATACGATCAACTTCCCAACAGTAGACATGCACATCCTGGGGTGCACCCCAAGAAGTTGACTTTTAGTCTGAAATCCAGGGAAGTCTGCATAGTTGGTTGTTAGAGTGAGCAGCCAATTCTCACTGGGCGCTATACTTTCTGCACTGACCCAAACAGATTATAAGTATAGAGGAGTTCTTTCCCAATTGTGTCTGAAATCCCCAATTTAAATGGTTAAGAACGACGATCACATTTTCTTACGGTCATCAAGAATGTCTTCTAATATGAAATCGACTTCAGAAAACGTAACCAATCTATGACAACACTTAGCAGTAAACAGTTTGGATCATCTGCAAGCGTCTGCTGCTTCACAAGATCAATTGCTTAGTAATAGTCGATTAGGCCTTGATGAGCTCCTCAAGTACCCTAAATGTACCAACCGAATGATGTGAAAATAATTAGCCCTTAGTAATCAGGGATCCTCTCAACATCTATCTCAAGACACCATTAAGACCCAGTCTTGCTAGGTCCAACATAGACAGTGATACTAGCCTGCAGGAACCAAATGCCCAATTGATGAGTGCATACGCCATTACCCACTGCAAATTCTGTCATGTTCGTTGAGACTCAAGATGCAATCTTGTGCACTATCTTGAGACGCCGTTATATTACATCATTTCGAGACTCGGGCAGAACAATCAATATTTCAGAAGAAAATCAAACGGGTGTAAACTTAAAAAGTCACTCTCTGAACATATTCTTCATCGCCCTCGGGGAGGGAAGTCCCTTGGCAAACTTATACCCACCTGTTCAACAAAAAGCGGCACTTAATTCAGGCACATTTCTTGTTGCCATGAAGATTTCTGTCAATCATAGAAAATCAGCAAGTTTGGGGAAGCCAGCCCATTTTTCCAATGCCAATGTTCTCTTCAACTCGTTAATACGAATTACAAAACACACCATACAAATCCTTTTCAAAATTGCGCACCAGCTGAGGACTGGAAAGTCTGGACGATTTAAGCTTACAGATAAAGGGGGAAGGAAAAGCATAAAGATACTGCTAACGACGCGTTACGGGGTAAAAGACAAGCAATGCAAATTATTCAGGATCCGCCTTCTGCTTCTTTGATCCATTCCTTTTCTCAGGGTCCGTCTTGGCTTCACGGCGTTCCCTCTTCAGCCCCTTCACATTGTTTGATAGTGCCATACCTCCAACCTAGACACACAGATGACAGTGAGAAACACACAGAAAGGCAAGAGCAGGTAGTCATTAATATGCTGTTTCAGCTTATTATAAAAATACAGAGATCTGCCTACCTGTTGGTCCGGAATGTATATCTTTCCAATCTTTCCTTGTATAGCATCACGGCTAACATTTTTTATCTGCAGACAGAGAAAAGGGACGACTAATCAGACAGAAGTATGTACTGTGGCAACAGAAACATAAAACATACAAGGAACAGGGAGTTGAATCATCGACCTTCTTTTTATGCTCTTGCTCAGAAGGTGTTTTCATGGCTTGCTTCTTGAGATCGTTATTGGGAAGACGATGCCTCCTAACTACAAGATCCATAGAAGGTCCAACTTCTACCAACTCCATCCTTGGGACAACTGTGCCTGACTTTTTAAGCCGTAGGGCGCAGTGAGTAAAAAATACTTTGTTTGAAGAAATAGCTGTACATACAATAGCATGGTCTACCCCAGCAAGATTCAGATTCTCCACAACCTGCACAAGTTGGGTAAATGTTTTCCATTTCCTTCTTATCAAAATCAAGTTCCCGGCATGGAGTTAAAAGGCAACAGAAAAAATTTTCAAGCCAATACCTCTCCCCGGAAGAGCTCGAGCAAGACTTCCTTCAAATGTTTCAGTTCTTCCATTCGCTCAAATCCTTCTCCAATAAATGCAAGGAAAGGTTTTGATCCCACTTTTGGGGTCAACTTCTTATCATAGGAAAATGAACCCATGGGTTTGAAATTTTCCACTCCAACCTCAACAAGATCATAAATGTGATGATCATAAGTCCTCCCCAAAACTAGATTATTGGGACGTTTCTTTGAATGGGAACCAAACTGCAAAAGAAGAATTGGAAAGCATCTCTGAACGAAGCAGTTGACAGGATAAAAGTCCAGTGAGGTTCATGATCAAGAATTCCAGATTCCCATAAATATGAAACGGAAAAGAAACTTCACACATCCCAAAAGTGATCAACCATCTCCTCTGACTGCCTGCACATCATTGACATGTTTAAACCAGGTTTCGACTTGGGAGATGCCACGGGTGTCAACAAAAGCCATTTAGCATTGAGCTTCCACCCTTGGAGAAGACAATTCCCTGCACCTTGCTCAAGGCAAATGACTTCGTACACCAAGCATAAGCATGGAAAAACCTTAAACAAGAATGTACATTGAGAGTCATGAGACCGAACTCCTCAGTGCTATGTTCTTTAACATACTCAGCAGTCTGCTGGACTGTTTATCGCCTTATTCTTAAAAACCTTGTGGTCATCATAAAACCCAGTTTGTTAACATTCAACAGACAATCTTTTGCCTTGTAAAAATTGGAGTCCAAGTACATTTTAAAAGACATGTCAATTTCAACCTGATTAAGTACATTGACGGCAACAATATTGGGCCAGACACCACCGCATGCAGGTACATCATATGCATATCTGTTGCGACATGCTAGCAAGTGTGCTAAGAAGTTCCAGTTAGAAGGCTTGTCAATATAAGTTAGCAAGTGAGCATAGGGGTGGCTATAAATGAATAAAATATTTTTGCATTTTTCTTTTAGATTTTGACCATGCATCATATGGTGCAAGCTATTAGATTATCATAACAACAGTAATCTTTTAAAATAATAATGATTGGCCAGGACCCATGGCAATTACAATTGGAAGGACTCTGAAAAGGACTTAGATATTATCGTTGAGAATTGACACTCATGTTAATCACAGCTAATGAGATTTTAGAGGCATTAATTGTCATGGTCTTTACTTACCACGAAAAGACTGCAGTCAGTTTTGAGAGAAAAGAACTCCAACGAAGTTTCTCCACCACTTTCAAAGGGTCTTATGTTGTCATTCTTCCTGGAATATCTTATAGCATTACCCCATTTCAGCCGATAAATTTCTGTCAATACATCATTCAGAACACTGCTGGTCTTGGTACCTTGAAGGATGAGTGTCTTCTTGCTATTCTCAACCTACACAAACATATAACATATCTCTCATGATCAGTCCATGCTAAGTAAATGGTAACATTTGCAGAAAAAAGCATTTCCTTAACCACAAAAGCAAAGAACATACAAGCTTTGGGGCACGCTTTTCAATTGCCCGCTTTGCTCGTGCATTCTTGGGAGTTTTCACTTTCAACATGGTTGACTGCAAGCTGAATTACACAGAATGGGAATTATCATAAACAGCAGCTACAAATCACAATTTAATAATTTATACTAAAAAACCAGGAGAAATGAACAAAGAAGACAACTTCAACTTGGTTGTACTGGGCACCACAGAAGGGCTTCGCAGAGATCATCCAAAAATGTTTTGGTTAATGGGATAAACTTTAAAATGTCGTATGAAGATACAACGAGATATAGACAAATAGGGAAGGATTGCAAAGAGTCGATGGCAAAGAAACGCAACCTAATACGAGAAACACAAACAATCACATATTATAATTTTGAAACAATCTGAAAATAGAACAAGAACATGTAATCCTAGAAATGAAACTTACAGAAACCTCTAAAACATCACTCTTTGACAACGAAACAGTATTTCTTTTACTTTGATAGTTCTAACCAGGAAAAAGAAAATAGACAGTTGAAATCTTAGAAAACAGTTTTTTGTGTCTGTCACACAGATCAATACAGACACCTATCTTGACAATATGCTCTAAAATGAAGATAATGAGAAATAGATAATAAAATGAAAACTTTTTTAGTGTGCTCACACATCTCCAGCATCCAATTGGGTTGTTGGAACCCCATTATAACTGTATATAAAGATATGTACATGAAACTAACGAAAAACTAGGAGCTGGCAGGCAACGAAACTCTGCAGAAACTGTAGTTGAAACCCGATAAACAAAAGGAATAGTAAACTAGTTAGGGCTTTTGAAGAAAAAGCCTTCTTGCATCAACTCTTTGCCAGAATCATAACCGAAAAGCCTGATTTACAAATGCAGGGAATAAAAAATGTTTGCAGCCAATTTACTAGGAACTCAATGAATAGGAAAATCAAGAAATTAGCTAAAACAGTGAGCTCCTTCCCATCCTTAAATTTGCAGAATAATACGCGAATGAAATGAAAGGGTGCTTATAGACTTCAGCTTCCATTAGAAACCCTAGAGAGAGAAGAAGAAGAGAGAGAGACGATACCTTTACACACGGGAAGGGAAACCGCCAGAGAGCGTGAGGGAGCGAAAGAGAAAGTGAGGGTTTCGGGACTAAACCCCGAAAAACACGAATACGTTTTTCTTGGAAATGGTTTTACACGCAGTCACGCCGCGCTTTCTTTATTTTGCTTTGATTCTATTTTTCAAGGAAAATAAGTTAAACTGACGTCTAAACAGGCCTCCTCTGCCATTCGATGATGTAGTCCTGTCGCTTTTTGTTAAATCATGTCCATTGAAATTAGGTAAGAGCCTCCGATGGGCACTATTTTCAGTACACAGCCTAAGTAAGCAGAAAACATGATGAACGGATCAGATCACTCGATAGCCCATCTTAGGAGTATCCTGATAGCTTTCAAATGTGACATGTTCATTATGGTAATTCTTTAATTTATAATATAAGGGCCCCCCTATTTCTATTTATTTAGCCAACTACTAAATTGTAGGGACAGTTATAAGTCTTTGTGAGCTCTGATTGATGAAGATCCAAATCCTCATTGGTCACAATATTGTCCTTAACGTACATGAGCTTCTTCAAAATTCTCATCCATTGAATGTTCGAACCAAAATTGTTGCATTCAGTTATAATATGGATAGTTAAACTTTTGACGGTTTAATTTACAAACGAAGAAAACAGCAGCCAAGATCATCCAGATCGAGAATTTTGCGGTTAAAGTTTCTCACTCAAAGAAATAGATTGTCAACCATTTGGATCTTCATAAATCTGGGCCCACATAGACTTAAAGGCATCATTAATTAAAGGGATGATGAGTAAAAGATGAGGGAGATAAAAAGGGGCAGCTCCGGTGCACGAAGCTCTCACCAATGTGGGGTTCAGGAAGGGGTGGACTACAAGGGCCTATAGTAAAAGATGAGGGAGATATAGTCATGATTTCCCACTACCCACTTTTGGACATTGTCATTTGTCACACCCTCATTTGAAGCTTTTGCGGCTAGTTCTATCCGATAAGCCCATCCCATTTTTAGTAATCCAAACCGTTCATGATAGTAATCTTACCATAGATGAACTCAATCCCTAAAGTCACATATTTTGGATAATCCTATAATTTTTTTGTTTTAAATTAATTTTAGGGGCCGATATTCCCACATTCCCATACTAATGTTGCACCTTCTTTTGTGGTTTAGGGTAGAAGCACATGTGTGGTCCACTTTCTAGAGTAATCAAATCATTTATCTTAAGCATCTTTTTATAGATGGGCTATGTCTCAAAAATCATACATTTTAAATTATTTAAACATGGAGTTTTTTAGATATTTTTAATATTGTCAAAATTTTCTACTATTAATTTTAGAACTAAATAAAAGCAATAGTACAATCATATCTAATATGTATGATTTTTGGGTCAAATCTCATCTATTACAAAATAAGTAACATAAACGATTGAGATTATCATGAAATTGGGTTCCTTAAAAAATATGACAATATTCCAAAAGAGGTTGTGGCATTAGGAGCGAATATCAGCTCTCTTAATTTTAGTCTAAAATGAAATTGGATGGTAATATAAATGATGAAACTTAAAATAGCTTGAAAATTAATGGAATGATAATCCAAAGTCTGTGAATTTTTGGACCTCTATGGCAAAACAATGAAGATGAAAGATTAAAAACATTTAAAAAGGATAGGGAGATATGCACTATTGGCGAGCCTTTACTAAATGGCACATATTCCTATAACTCTAGATGGCACTAAATTTATATAAAAAGAGAGAAAGCTTATGAGTCTCTATAGAGTTAATATAAAGGGTTTTGGGCGAGAAAGAGGTTTTGCGGGGGAGTATATAAACATATTTAAATATATGTATGTGGGAGTGTTAACAAATGTTAAGACCATTAGTGGTAAGACCGGTGATTTTCTTATCATTGTAGGATTACATCAAAAATCTGCATTGAGCTTATGCTTTTTCACATTGGTTATGGATGAGTTAACAAATTATTTGCACAAGGAGAATCTATTGTGCATGCTATTGGTAAATGGTATAGTCTTACTTGATGAGACAAGGGAGGGCGTAAACACAAAGCTAAAGTATAAAGAGAAACATTAAAATATAAAAGATTTAAAATTAGCCGAATTAAGATAGAATATATGGAATGCAATTTTAGAAATAAGAGGAATAGGAGTGAAACAACAGTTAACCAAGAAGTCCCCGTAAAAGACTACTTTTGGTACTTATGATCAATGATTCATGAGAGTTGAGAGATTAAGAAGTAAGTTACAAAGAGAATCCAAGCGGGTTGGAACAATTAGAGATGTACATCTGGAGTTTTGTGTGATCGGCAGGCACCACTCAAATTAAAAGGAAAATTCTATAGGACGGCTATAAGGCCTTCCATGCTCTATAGATTAGAGTGTTGGGCAGTTAAGCAACATCATGTTCATAGGATGAGCATCGCAAAAATGTTGATGTTGAGATGAATGAGTGATAAGACAAGAAAGAATAGAAATAGAAATAAAAATAAAAATATTAGAGGAAACTTAGGGGCAGTATCAATAGGTAACAAGTAAGGTATATTAGACTTAGATGGTTTGGACATGTCCAAAGGAGACCTAAAGCAACACCGATTAGGAGCGAGGCAATGCAAGTAGAAGGTCCTAAAAGGGCAAGAGGAAGGCCCAAAAAAACATGATAGAAGTGGAGAGAAAAGATTTAAAAACTTTGGGACTAAATGAAGTCGTGGTACTTAATAGAGGAATAAAGGAATAAGATTCATGTAGCGGACCCCTAATTGGGATAAGATTTTGATGATAACGATGATGATGATGAGAGATGCTAAACTGGCACTATGAGATGCAGTTAGCATCCACACTTTATGGGGTTCACATGTGATCTAACTTGTTCATCTCACTACTTTAGATTTAAATGTCTTCAAAAAAAAAAAAAAAAAACATGTGGTTTAGATGTTTCTAGCCACTATAATTTTTTATAAAGTTTTTAAAATGGCTGTTTTTAAGAACAACATTTTATGTGCTTTTTAGATGCCAGAGCCATCTCAATCACATGATTTTTTATCTATTAGACATATAAATATACAACAACAAGACAAATAAGTCAAGCCATTCAATGGTGGTGGTTGAGTGTTCCAAAACAAATAAAACTCTTTTTCCTTCAGGAACAAATACAAATATAAGGAAATTGATTAATCTATAACTATAGTGTGGTCAATTTAGCATTTCTTTTATGTAAATTTTAATTGTTTACATTGTGTCAAGGTTGTGCTGTTGTTTGGATGAACATAACTAATGCATTCTTTTGAGTTTTGGTAAGGAAGGTGAAACTTTTTACTATTTATTTTAAAATTCAAGAAAACAATTGCTGCAATCATCCTATGGATAAGTTTGTTGGAGCATGGCCATCTAAGTTAAGGTCAACATTTTAAATAACTCAAAATTTTGGAAATATGAGCCCATTGGGAGTTATAAGCATCCATAATATTAGTAAAGGGATCATGGGGAAACAAAAGTATGGGGGTGTATATCATTACAGTGAATGTAAGTTTTGGAATTCACAGCAGAATTTTATTCAAGTAGTGAAGTTTTAAAATTTGAGAGAATTTGGATGAGGAATTTACATTAGGGGTAGTGTGTGTGTGTGTGTATATATATATATATATTATTTTTAAGTGTAGGAATAGTAGACTTTGGAATTTGGAATAGTTTTTAAAATTTAACTAAGTTTAGGTATATCATCCCTTCTAGGCCCACTTCAAATTAGAATTCTAAAGATTGGGTCCGAGAATAAATCGACAAGGCAAATATTTAGAAAATTTTTAAAACATTCATGAAGGGCTCGAGAGAGAGCATGACTTGAACTATTGAAGGAATTTTGTCTTTAATTTGGCAAATTTATGTTTTGTTCCTTAAATTGGAATTTGAAAAGGTTGCTACATTTGAATAATTTGGGTTAAATCAGGACAACAAAGAATTGGGACAGCCTCTATAAAATGGTTAATTATTCAAAGACTTTTTTGCTAATGTTTCAAATGACCAGCCAACTGCAATGCAGAGACTCCTTATCAAAACTAAAACAAAACTTGCATAGAGTCCGGCTTGCCAAAGGTGTATCTCCCAAAATGACCATAGAGTGGTGGACTAAGTTGTGAACATTTACCCTTAAATTGAAGACATTTTCATTATAAAAAAAGAGCAGTCATGTGCCACAAAGCTCCTACATATGTGGGTTCGGAGAAGGGTGGACTATCTATAAAGAGTCTATATTATGCAGCCTTACCTTACATTATTGTAAGAGACAATTTCCATACCTTAATCCCATGACCTCCACGTCACACGGCCAGAATCAGCCTCTCTTTTTCTTTACCTTGATAAGTTGTGTTCATCTGTTAATCATTCTTTGTTAAGGAAAATGAAGCAAGTTTCTAAGGGGGACTTCATTTTCTTAGCATTAGTACAGCAAGGTCTCTTGCCATCCACATGCAAGTTCAGCTAATCTAGAAAGGGGGTTTTCTTTGATGGTAGGTTTCTCTGTCTTCCTTTACAAGTTTTTGTAGTCTTGTGGACCAGGAACCTTCCTTGTTAGACCCTTTTAAGCCTCAACCCACATTGAAAGCTAATGTCCTTGTCTGTACTATCTTAATTATCATCCACCTACTCACATGGCCCCTACTGCTGGACAAATTTCACTCACCTCACCTCCTAGAACTCAACAAAAGACGTCTTTTTCATTGATGGAATCCCATGAGTCTATGACTAGCAAACTGTTCCTACATGCATCAGATTTCTTTGTTTTGGTAAAGTACATCTTGCTTGTAGCTCACTCCATCAGGACATTTTAACAGGTGCTTGTGAAGGGTATGAACAAAACCTGCAGACTTTGCTGTCTATCCTGTTGTAGTTGTTTTTTTTTTTTTTTTTTTTTTTTGAGATTTTTTGGAATTTTTAATAGCTAATAACACATTTTTTCTACTAAGCTATTATATTTGGGCCCCAAAAAGCTATCACGAGGCAAATGCTAGTAACAAAACATGGCATTGGAATATAGTCTTTTTCACAAAAAGGACGATTTTTGGATTATTTCTCTTAGGAAAGATAATGATAATTGCAGTTAAATATTGATAAATTGATAGAGTAAATAAAGATTTCCTATTAACTTGGCAAGATGTTTCTTTATCCAAAACTCCTGGATAAGTTATTATGATATGGGTGCCTATGATTTCTACTATCTTGAGGAGGTTCAACTTTGATGGCCTATTTTTGCATTATTGAGGCTCAAATTCTGAGGTTCCCTTGTCCATATTACATTGTATAATCAGTAGGACCTTACAAGAAATACTAAAAATGTAAAAGGGCAGCCCAAGTGCAAAAAGCTCCCACCTATGCAGGGTCTGAGGAAGGGGTGGACTATAAGGGCTTATAGTACGCAGCTATACCTTATATTTTTGGAAGAAGTTGTTTCCACGCCTTGAATCTGTGACCTCAAGGCTCCCCTTCAAGAAATACTAAAAATATATATCTTACAATTTTAGTGAGATATTAATTTATCATGTGAAGCCAAGTTTGGACCAGAGATGTCCTTTTTGCATGTTGAACACCACCCTTGAGCACCCTCGAACCTTGATCATCTAGGGGTTGTAAGATATTAATTTATCATGTGAAGCCAAGTTTGGACCAGAGATGTCCTTTTTGCATGTTGAACACCACCCTTGAGCACCCTCGAACCTTGATCATCTAGGGGAGAGATTCCTTCTTGCTCCACTGCATTAGAAGGCCTTTGCTTATGGGACGAGAGATGTTGTATTAATTAATTGGGGTTCAACTGCATGGCTGCATTTCTAATGTCTTAAGACCATTTTCTTAGTTTGGAACAGTTGAATGAGTCATAAGTGTAGTTAGAGGAGATTAAAATGATATTTCACTCTTTTGATAATGTGATATTCTTTCTGTCCGCCTTTTTTTTTGTTTTTGTTAATCTGTACTTAAAATCAATGATTTCCGGAATAGACAAGCAGAATATGTGCATGGCTGCTGCTAAGGATACGGGTGAGTCATAACAGAACAAAAAAGAATGAAAGGAAGAGAAAAACTCTGCCTAGCTAAGTTCTACTTTTGGATCATCTAACTTATCCAATCTTGTTCAACTCTCCTTTTTTTTTTTCTTTCCTTTTTTTTCCTGAGAAAGCAGTAATTTATTCAATGAGGAGAATAGCCCTCCTCAAGCAGTGTTCATGGTGACTTAGTGATCAAGGAGATCGTGAGTCCTACGGCCTCTCTTAAATTGGTTAGACACCACAATTCATGACTGCTGAATAATTTTAGCTCTGCGTTCTGGGTTTTTAAATCATGGCCATTAGATTTTTCAACTGAAAAACCTGTAGCTAGAAGCATCCGATGAAAATGATTTTGGCAGGGATGCTAAATATCAAAGGCCAAACAAGATGAGTCAGATCATTCAAAGGTTGAGCTTAGCTAGCCAGTGCTAGAACTCAGTCTGAATAACATTGGAAAAAAAAGATATATATAGACACACACACTAAAACTAGCAAACAATGGTAACATTAGATAGAGAAAGTTTTATGGGTTAATGTGCAAGTGATATCTATACAAAAGTTAGCCAACTACGGGTTATGATGGTTTGATGTGAGAAAATTATTGGGCATTTTCATGGTACTAGTGGTGCTTGAGAGAAAATGTTACTTGAGATGATTTAAGCTGGATAGAGATGACTGAAAATTCAACTGTGAGTTTAGATGAGATGATTTTCATCTCAAGCACTGCTTACCTTCATATTGGCCACCTCATCTCATCTCATCTCAAGTCAGCTCACTTTATTTCAAAGCACCAAAAACACCTTATAAGATGGGTCTGGTAGATGAGTAATTTGCATAACCAAACAATCAGGCTCACACTTTTTCAATTAGATAGTTCTAATAATAATTATCATCATATATTACCTCAAAAGAGGACAAATCGCAAGTAGCCTCTACGTAGTTGGTCACAGGTTGGAGGCTACTCATGGGTGTATGTATTTAATGATCAAAAAAATGGAAAAAACAAAGGAAGGTATTAATTTCACACCTCTTTTTGAAAATTTATCTAAGAGGCCTACTTTCATGATAATCTGAGTTGTTTTTACAATAGATGATGTCAGAGTAAAAAATCACATACATTGATAATTGCACTATTGCTTTCTTCCCTTTTTTTTTTTTTTTTTCAGTTCTAAATTGAACCTTAGAAAAACATTAATGGTATTAAAGATAGCAAAAAAATCGATGTTCAAATAATTTAAAATATGTGAATTTTGAGATTCAGTCCGTCTATAATAAGATGCTTACTCAAAAAGGTGGAGCATACATGTATTTTTACTATAAAGCCCAAAAGAGAGGGTGTCATTAGTACAAAGGGGTATGAGAAAATCAGCTCCTAAAACAAAAATCTCACAAATCCAAGCATAAACAGGGAACTCGTGGGGGTGTGACTACTAGTAGGACCGTCCTAAATGGTGCCTGTGCGAGCTGTACATGTGGGGCCTAGATGTTTGATGACACAAAAGAGATGAGATCTTCGTGGCCTTAGGCGAATGGCTGATGTATCTCCAGAGAATGATCTCGACCCTTTGATTGATTAAAGTATAACCATTCTGATTTCAAGCTTAATGATCTGTACGTTCCTTTTCAATGACAGTGTTTCCACTAAATAAGCTAGTCGACAAGGCTTTCAATGCATGGGCTGTACAGTATGAGCAGTTTGGTCACCAAATTTTATGTACCACGAGCTGTGCATGTAAACCCCCGTACTGATCTACACATAAGTTCGATTGGATTATTTAGTGCAGGCTAATTTGAAGTAAATTTACAAGTGCTTAAAAGCATAAGTGGGGCCTAAGAGTAATGATCCAAACCGTTGATCTGAGAGGGGACCTGTTACATACGCTATGGCACATATCTTTATGCTGCTCATGCCTTGAACATTTTGTGCTGTGTGGTTTATAGAAAATTAGTGGTTTGAAGACTAGAGAAGGTTTATGGAACATGCCCTCTCTATGATGGAGTCTGGCAAATGGTAATTGTGTGGATGATCAAGAATTCATCTTCCTGAGAATTTCTTAAAAATTTTGCAATTAAGAATTTATATTTGCACAATCGATCAATACCAGTTGACATTATTCCCTCTATTTATAGTGAATTTGTACTCCAATTTGCCACCGAAATAGCAGCAACAAAATTATCATCCCCATCCAACCTGAGACATACAATTTGTGGTCTACCGATTGAGGATTCTTGCTCTTCTTCTGCCCAACCATTTCCTCATGTGGGGCTGCCAGTGATTGATGGTTGCAGCCGTTTTGGTTACCGCATTAGCTATCAAATAAAGTCAAGTTTTGGTACGTATAGTGCAGTGGTGGGAAGGAATTCCACACAACTGAAGCAAGTTAGACCAAAGTTGGCTTGAGTTGGAGCACTTGCAATCTGAGTCACAATTTCTTATTCTCATTGCTTCATGTCTTATGTGGAAATGATCAAGTCCGTCAATGAGATGATGCTGGACCATCAATCAGATGATCCTACACCATAATTGTCTTTTGTGGCATTAATGAAAGTTAACTATCAGGCTAGATTCAAAGGATTCGGGCTCATCGACGAGGGAAAGAGGGGCATTATTGAAAGGGGGTCGCTTGGTTCTCTCATAAAATTTATGAAGAGCTCACATGTCATTTAACTTTAGCCAGTCGCATTCATGGGCCACTGTCAGTCATCGTGGAACTAGTTAGTAGCAGGAGTGTCAAACGCGCGGGTTGCCGGGCCAATATATGAAGAAGCAGCCCCCAAAGTCCGGCAAACTGTCCACCCAAGACCCTCTTCCTGCAAAGAATTTATGTTCTAGCATAATCCTTGTGCCTCTAGCAAACTCTCAACGTGAGCTATCTTTCCCCCTCTGATCAACACTAGCAGACTCTCTCTCTCTCTCTCTCTCTCTCAAACTAGCATAATCCTTCTCTCTAGCAAACTCTCAACATGGGTTCTCTTCCCCCCCTCTGATCAAGACTAGCAGAATCTCTCTCTCTCCTTTTCCTATCAAAACTAGCATAATCCTTCTCTCTAGCAAACTCTCAGCATGGCCTCTCTCCTCCTTTGATCAAGACAAGCAGAGTCTCTCTCCCTCCTTTTCTTATCAAAACTAGCATAATAGTTCTCTCTAGCAAATTCTCAGCATGGGCTCTCTTCCTCTCCTCTGATCAACACGAGCAGAATCCTCCCCCCCCCGTCTCTCTCTCTCTCTCTCTCTCTCTCTCTCTCTCTCTCTCACACACACACACACACACACACACACACACAACTAGCACAATCCTTTTCTCTGTCGCGAACTCTCAACTAGCACAAGCTCTCTCTAGATCTCCCTCTGTGAAAGTTCTTACCATGGGGAGTTTGATAAGCAAGGCCATCACCAAGCCATATAATGAGGAAACCAAAGCCCTTAGAGAAAAAATAAAACACCTGCAAGAGGAGCTGACACAAGCGAAATCAAAGAGAGAACACGAAATCCGAGCTTACGAGCAACAGACGAGTGCCTTCAAGCTCAAAGAAAGCGAATGGAACCGAGAGAGAAAGAAATGGAAGGAAAAAGTGGGAAAGCTACGAAAGAAAGTGCAGGACAAGGAAGGGAAAATGCAGAGACTGGAAGAGCAAACGGTGAGAACGGGGAAAGGCGACAAAGATTGCGAATCGCAGGGTGCCAATTTCCTGGTAGAACACATGAGAGAGGAACGGGCCACAAGGGAAGAGGCTGTGGAGAAGTGGAAGCGACTTTATCTTGCTATCAAAACTGAGCTCGACGATCTCATCCGCATAACGCGTCAAGGTACGCACCTCACCATATGCTCTTCTAGGGTGTAGGGTTTGGGGAAGGGGCGAACTACAAGGATCTATAGTAGGCAGTCTTGCCTTGCATTTTGCAAGAGGCTGATTTCACACCTTAAACCCATAATCTTAAGGTCTCATGACGACAACTTTTACTATCGCGCCAAAACTCCCCTTCTCACCATATCCTCTTCTACGGTCTTGATATTGTTAGATTAGCCTCCCTCATCTTGATAATGGCACTCTTGTTTTGATTAAGGATTCTCGTACGATGGACTCGGCAAAACTATAAATGGTAATATGATCCAAACCGTTTAAGCAGGTTGTTTGCTAGAGATGCATCCTATTTAAAATCTATCCACCGCTAGACGATGCTAAAACTCTCGCGTCAACTAGGAAAATTTGTCCGATTTACTCGATGAGTTGACTCGCTACGTAGCATGTTTATTTTATTTTTGCTGGGATTTTAACTGAAGAACTTCACACAGTAGTAGCATATCCTGACCAACTCATAACATTTACATGTGCATTAAAAGTATATAAAAAATATATATTATTAAAAATTACGCTCAAGTAATTTGACTCATCTTACGAGTTTCACTTCGGATTAACTCAACTTCCTTATTATTATTATTATTATTATTGAAGAAAGAAAACAAACGTCCTTTCAAAAGACACAAACCAGATGCCTATTATAGTCATGGTGTGCATTAAAATCTTGGTAAATGGCTCACCAAAGTGGTAGGCAATTATTAGAACTAATTGTACTTTCACTGGGCGCAACAGTAAAGTTGTTGTCGCGTGAGCTTGAGGTTACAGGTTCAAGACGCAAAATCAGCGTCTTAAAAAAATGCAAAGTAAGATTATATATTGTGGACTCTCGTGGTTCAACCTTTCCTCAGACCCTACATGCACGGGAGCTTAGTCTACTAGTGGAGAGTACATGGCGTCAGGAAAGGTGGAGGTCTCATTCTGTAAGTAAAGAAAAACCAGGGGAGATTGCAAGGAAGAAAATCTTTTTCTTGAGGCGAGGCCTTCTTCTGTAGCGACGTTAGAAGGGCCTCGACATGCTTAGGTCGCAGTTTCAAGGCGTTCACGGGTGATTATTCACAAGGACCCAGCTTGTCTACTCAAAAAAAGAAAATGAAACTTTTTTTTTAATTTTTTTCCTTTTGAAGGAATTTTTATTTTGTTTGTTTATTATTATTTTTCCATCCTACATTCAATCTCCTTAATTAAACACTTGCCTCGTGGCCAATTGGCATCCATGGGTTTGGATTTGGCCTACTTGCCACCAAACTCAGCTGTGGGCCAAGCACGTGCTGCTTAGGTGAGGTATTTATTTGCGGACTAAAACGTTCGCAAATCACTTGATTGGGTGTAGCACAGACAACGGTTTTAATAAGCTGTTATATTTTGTTGGTAGAAAAAGTACCTGCTAGGACCATAGTTCATTGATTCCTTGGCCCCACAGTTGATAGACCATTGGCATGAAGTAGAAGGTTAGGGCTGTCAAAATATAAACACTTGGAACGCAAGTGATATGCGGTGGGGCTAGTAATGAACGGCTTGGATCAACCAACCGCTCCAACTGTGGTGTTGTTTGCTCCGCCATGTTAATGATCCAAATTATGCAATCTTCTGGCCCACATCTTAGTCATAGATAGGAAGATCTTCTCTATTAGCTATGTGCCTTGAACTCATATATGGTATTCGTCCATCGCATGTGTCCATACTAAAGTAATAAAGTAAAAGATTAAGGGAAGTGCAGGTCGTATTTTTTCCATGTATATGCACAGACTGTTTTGGTACCCTCTTTGTGTAGATTTAGATACAACCGTAACGATATCATCGGTCATGTCTAGTGGGTCCCAAGAGGAGCGTTGCCCACTTTGTTTCTAGCCATTGGTTTATAAGACGACTGATTTGATGATAAGGGAGGAGTCGTTACTGGTGCAATGACAAGGCTGTGGTTCATCCCTGGTGGGGCTCCCACAAACGTTAAGACCTGCAGCAACTATAATGTTTGCTAGAAGCACTATTTTTAACTGAGGGAGGGCTTGTTGATTTGAATCTCGGCAGAGACTGAGATGGGAACCACAACAGGGTACAGAATCTCAGAGGAATGTTATATTACGGCAGGTCTGTACTACAACGGTGATGCGGTTCTCATTTCAACCGTTGATTAACAATGGAGGGCAGCTCCTAATTGCAGTTGCAGGTTCAAGTTGCCTCCTTTTCATTTGGCTGGATTAGGATTAGATTTAAGAAAGATTTGAGTAATTTGCTTTGTAATTATTCACTTGAACCCTACAAATATAAATAATACAAAAGAAAAGAAAAGAAACCTATGGCCAAGTGCATAAGTGGGTAGGGGTAGTCTACTCTTCCACTCCTCTCAATGGCAAGTGGTACCTCTTGGTGTCCAGCCCTTGCATCAGCTATGGTTACTTCACAATATCAAATCCCCTTTTTTCTTTACATAATATTTTGCTTACTATTCCAGCTGCTGTAGGATTATAGACATTGGGATAAATCTGATCCCTTCCCCTGTTCCCACTTACATATATGAGATATTTTAAGAAGTGCATGTCTTTGTTAATCCCAGTGTACTCATCCCCACCTTTCAATAGCAACAGTTGTGCATATTCAACTTATTGCTTAGATATGAGTTAAGATGGAAATAATCTCAAATTGAATTTTCACTCATCTTATTTTATCTCGTGTCAAATTTCGTCATCACAAGCCAGGTTAAGTCGTCTCAAACTAGATCTCATATCAACTCATCCCCTCCTAAGTGCCGTCATGTCCTAATACATTCTTAGCGTAATTGCCATCGTCAAGATATCTAATGATGACAATTGTTTTCTTCAAAGAAACAATGATGATTTCTTTGCTAAATTTCAATTAATGCTAATGTAGAATGATAATAATACAAGAATTTCTCATTTTGAGAGATGAACATGATCCTATTTTGCAGGGGAAAGATTGTGGTGGGGAGCAGAAGATGACGCTATAATGGAAGGGCTGCAGACGGAATTGAAGGCCAAGCAAGAGACAGTTGAAGCATTGAGAGCAAAGGTATTGGCCATGGAGAAGGAAGGAGCCACAAGAGAGAGCGAGTTTGACATCCTAAGGCAAAGCTTACGAATCATAAGCAACACAAATAAGGCCCAATCAGCCAAAATCCGCTTTCCATCTTCGAACTTCAAATCAGCCACGATCCACTAAGTTAAAAGATGATAAGATCGAACCTAGTAATCCAAGCACGATTCAATGATCATCAGGCTACACCGCTGGAATCAGAAAAAGCTCTTGTGGTCTACTCTGACAAATAGGGAAAGCTTTCTTTTTTATTTACCATATATAAGCCTACTTGTAATTAATGATCTTGTGTCTGTAAGTTTAACACCTATGAATGACTGAAAATGTTTTTCTGGGTCAATACTGGGAAATAGAAGAGCCCTGTGCATTTGAGTGGAAAATGGATTGTAATTACACAGAATGCCTTTTGATTCAAACATAAAGATGTCAGAAAGTGAATCGAATTGCACATTCTGGTTTTCTTCGTGTGAACAGTCGGGCAGGGAATGACCCACAAATCCACTATAAGGATTCCCAGCATGTGACAATAGTTTTACTCATTCAATAACTTTCGGCCAATTTATACAGGTCAGAAAATAAAAATCAACACAAGTACAGAAAAGCGTATTGAAGAACAAAATACATCAAATATGGTTGAGGACAGATTGAGCAAATATCATGATTAGGCTGGAGCTCAAGGCCTATTACACTTGCAATTGACCGACCCCTAAGATAACAAGGGGTGCATAGATAAGAGACCTTTCCAATTTGCAACCCTCTACAGACCACAATCAGCCAGTCATTTAACTGAATCACACATAGTAGCACAGGCACACAATGTGACAGACTAAAGTAGTTGAAAGTTCAGAACAGTAGAATTCGTATTCTCATGAATTGGCGACCATCATTTTTTTTTACCTTTTCTGTGCATTAACCATTCTTACCCTCTGGTTCTAAACATGCATAGAGTGATGAACATATTTGATAGAGTTGACGCTAAGGTAGGAAGAAGTTGCGTGAATACTTTTATTCAAATATGCCCCAGCTAGAGAGATAGAGTACTTAAGCCAGATACCGGACGCCAAGAAGCAAGGTGCATATTCTTCTGCCAGTCATGTAGCAAGTAAAATAGGCAATGATGCTGGATATCCATTACACAATGACCTTGGGTCCTATGGCCAGATTGAAAAAGAAATACAATGCATGAACTCACACAGTTCCATGTCATAAGTGTACCATACATATCAAAGTATGTCGTGGTTGAAAACGTGATTGTCTACAGGTGCTTATCAACAATTCATATGTGGAAAACTTACATGATTTTCGAAATATGCTGGTACATAATGTTGTAACAAACGCACACATTCATCAGAACAGTCAAGGAACTCTTCAGTGGATGATTCTTTGCACAGGTGACATGGGACACCAATTGGAACAAACTATTTGACATCATCAGGAATTCAAAGAGTGTCATCTCCGGTCTTCAATCAAAATAAAACTAATTTACTAGAGCAAAATCGAAGGAAAAAGCTAGGTCCCTTCAACCACAATATGTACAGTTTCTGCATTAAAGCATGTTTTGACAGTTGAAAATATTACAATCACCTTTGCTTTTGGATTTTCTATACAAGTACACTTTTTCTTAATAACAGATTAAGCTTATGCATTTTATATGAAATAGTGAAGCATGTGATTTTGTATTGTATAGCAGCTAGCAGAAGAAAGGGGTTGCTTCATGGAAAAATTGATTACCGGATGGCATCCCCACCTCAGGCACTCAACCTATTACCTTCTTCATCGGTGTTAGAACTGTTAATGGTTCTGTAATTTGATCTGACGTTCTGAAGAAGACAGAAAATTCCTAAAATTAGTGGGATTGTCAATTAAGAAGAAGTAAATCACAAGATAATGGATCTGCTTGTTTACAAGAAAATAAGAAAACACGTATTCATGTTTTTGACTTTGTCCATCAAACATGCACCCATGAACAGCTCCATGATAAGCCAGACAGACACACAATATGTTCTCGGGGTGAACCTACTCTGTTTAATGGCACCATGTGCAATCACTATTATGGGGACACGTGTGCGTGCAGGTACACACACACACACTTTACTTGATGAACAGTTTAGAACTCCCAAAAATGTCCTAGGTGTGAGCCTACTGTTTAACTGCACAATGTGCAACTACTATTACTGGGACACACATAATATGTTCTCAGGATGAGCCTACTCTGTTTAACGGCACCATGTGCAACTACTATTAATGTGCATACATGCACACACACACACATTACTTGATGAACAGTTTAGAACTCCCAAAAATTTCATAGGGGTGAGCCTACTGTTTAACTGCACAATGTGCAACTACTATTACTGGGACTGATATGTAGATGTATGTTTACAGTCTAAAATATGGGCTGTTATAAACTGGATGCTCATATTTCCAAATAGGCAACAAGTGACTGAAAAGTACAAGAGTACACTGTTTCATTGAAAACGACTAATTTATTGCCTTCCTACAAATGGGCATTTGACCAAAGTCCTTCCTCACTAACCAATCTAAGCCTTTAAATTATGGATGTGCTCTTGATGAATGTAGACTGCTGCTTTCTTTCTTACTGTTTTGCTGATTAATATAACAAATCTAATTTATAGTTAATGTTGTAATTCATCTAGTTAAATATTATACTATCAATCCGATATATAGTTTACTTACACACACCAATACTCTCCTGCATAGTTTATACAGGAACACCAGACTCTCCCTCATTGCTCTGATTTAATCAACAAATGCCTTCATCTAGTTAATCCCCAAACTTCAGTTGGATATTATAAAATGCTCAGTAAAGAAAAGTTTTCCAATCTTATACATACTAGCCATTGCTAGCATCTTAACGGAAACTGAAGTAATTCAAGTAGATCAATGTGGATTAAAACTTCAAAAGTCAAAAGAACAAGCACCTCTAAAAGTGTGATATAGTAGAAATCTTCCATATGCTGCATAAGCGCAGTTCCATCTCTGATTGAACGGAAGAGATTTATCTCTGTCTGCAGTATCTTTTCAACAAGTTCCTTCTCTCCTTTCATCTGAGGGGAAAAAAATATTCATGTAAACTGCAGTATGGAATTACAATCCTTTACTTGTAGTGGCTGCTAAGACTTTCCAATTTCCTCCAACACAAATACAAACTCATTAAAGCATAAGTTGGAAAACTGAGCATATGAGAAAATTGGATGCTTATATGATGTCGTTTCCAAAGATAAAAGAACATAAATACAATCTTACAGACCTGTTTTTGAACTTCAACATAGAATCTTATAGGACAAATGGGGGCTGCATATTCTAATGAGAGAGAGAGTATTTTGGGGACATGAAAAACAACATCTTATTTTCCCTTCTGAAACATCATAGCTTGTTATTGCCCAAAGAGATGGATGTCCATCCCAAAAACAGAGGTAGTTTCCGTTTTGACACAAGCATTGATAGATAGAGATATCACATATGTTTCAATAAGACAGCACCTTCTTCTGGAAAGGCATGTGCCCAGCCATGTGGTTTATTAGTACTGATCTCATAGGACCTACTGTAGATAATGGCCAACATCCAAACCAATAGGAGAACTTAACATCAAATAATTTTTGTTTTTAATCATGAACATATTGTCCAAATGTGATTTTTGACCAACCACATCCAGTAATATACGGTCCTAAAAGGAGTCTTCCAGGAGACAACCATTTTCTTTTATGATCTAAGCATGATTTTTTGAAGATGTAAGCCATTCATCTTGTCTTGGTTGGGCTACATAAGAAAAAATCATGTCCACTGATTGATCTTAGTCTATCATTCTCCATCTTGCTTTGGGTTGAAAATCACAGCCATTGATTCTTACAACTCAAAAACTAGTGTTTTAAATCATCCTATTGTCGTGATTTTCTTTTTCACCCCCTTTTTTTGGGTGTTAGGGATGGATCGGTGGGTAGTTGGAAATCAAGATGAGTTGCTTAGGCTCATCTCAGATTATGATTTCTCATATAAGAATAGAGGTTATTGGATGAATTTTGACCAAAGCAGATTTAACACAAGGCCTAGCATACAGGCTGCTTTGACATCAATCAACATAGGATGCATTATGACATAATGTGCATGCCTCATTATAAACATGTATCCTCCTAACATCCATAAGTACTACATATGAATTCTTTAACTTGTCCTGGCTGGTTCCAACTTCACAAACTAATTATACCAGAAATAAAATAGAAGTACAATAGTAACAAAATTAGCACTACTAATAAAACTATTAACAATAATAATTAGTATGCAGTATATAAACATAATGTTAATAATGCCCCGGAAGAATAACTAGGAATGAGGTTCAGTATAAACATACAAACTCATTGACAAGAATATCCGGTGTGTACTCCCCGATCACATCACCTTGGTACTCATCTTCAAAAATCTCCATGTTAACCTGAGATAACAGCACTGTCACTTATAGAACATCTATAGTGAATTTGTAGCAGACAATTTAGTGTACTTGAAAAACATTCTGTGGCAGTTTCAGATAAAGAAACTACTAACAGATCAAAGATAACTAATAAATTTCAGTTATCAATGCATACAGAAGAGAATAAAGAGCAGTCAACAGATCAATTCAGTTTTCAAGTTGACATTTGAGTACTTCCTAACGTGTTTTATAGACAATACTAGACTGAGATTAGGTCAAGGTTCCAGACAAAACATATTCAGGTCAAAAAGTATTTGAAAGGCTTCATAAGTCATAACTATAATGTACATTGAGAATGTTGACAGCAATCAACTTATAATGGATTGAAGACTTCATGTTATATGCATGAACAACCACAATCATAATCACAAAGATTTTAGATGGCCATCAGATTAGAGTGAGGAAAGGTTCTGCACTTGGCTGGAGAAGTCTTCTCCTCAGCACCAAAAGGAGATTTAGGTCATTCATTAAGTTTCTATTAGTGATTTGCAAGTATTCTACCTACAGTGAAACCAGTTTCAGACTGTATTCTTGAGCCATTGTCTCAGGGTAATGATGCATAAATTAGCATTTGAAGCAGAGTTCTTCGGAAAGAAAGAAATTGTTCTACTAAAAGATTCAAAGTAATATGCTTCAGTCAAGGAGCCATCATATTATCAATGGGCAAGAGGCTGTGCATGCGACAAGCATGAGTGAGAAAGATGGTTAAAGGATGTTGCGACTAGTCTTTCATTCTAAAAGGACTGGTTTCTCATTGTAAAGGAGCTGGTCTACATTGCCCTGTGACAACATAGATAAAACATGACATGATTCAAAACCAATTTCTCCTAGCTAGGTAATGTTAAACACCTAAAAACAAAAGACAAATCTACAAAAATAATTTAAAACACACCATAAAGGCAACATCTTCATATGAAGTTCTCATATTGAATTACATAACATTGAAGTGAAATACTTCACCAAAAACATCATAAATATAGACCTAAACGTTCTTTTACCAAAACATACTGGTATTAGCACCTTCTGGAACATTTGGTTTTATCAACAAGGTGCACCAATTTTCATATGAGAAATAAAACCATGTAAAAGAAATACATGGTCTCCAAAATCAACTGCAAGATTTCAACATAACCCTGGATAGAACCTCAACTTAAGCCTTTGTAATGGAGAAATATTCTTCCAGTAAATTCTAGAAACTGAAATGTCACTGGATCTGTAGAATCTGCAGTCAGCTGTTGGTGACCTCTCAAGTTGTTTACATTTGGAATAAATCCAGTTTTTGAGCCCAAGGTTTACTTACCATGGAAATATAAAAATGAACAAAAATGGATCAAGCAGAGTGATGGCCAAATATTTAAGTTCTGGCAATTGGAGAGAGATGATCTAGTAGGGGAGATGACAGACAAATAGAGAAATCAGGGGGCTTCATAATTGGACAAAGGGAAGGAACGTGGTCATGGAAGGTGTAGAATTGAGATCTGTCTTAGCTTTTAAAACTACTTGCTTTAGTATTATAGTTCAGTTGCTGGATTTGGTTTGTTTTAACAGAATCAGACTTTGACCTGCAGCAACTATTTAGCTTTGTAGGCAAGGCTCAAGGGAACTCCTATATTTGGAAGCAGCATCTCTGTTTCTAATTTTTATTCTCGTTCTGATGCTTTTTGCCTTTTTCCATTTTTCTCTTGAGAGAAAGGATTAAAGAGGAAGAAGAATATAGAGGAATGCTGTTTTCAGAGTAAGAACATCTCTCTAACCTATCTAAAGAAGTTCCAACCTGTGTTTTGCACTATTATGTGCTATATTTTCATCTTTACATTGCTCCTTAATGGTCTCCATTGCCAATTTGATGATGAAATAGATTATCACTACTGGCTTGGGAACATGCCAATCTCAAGCAAACAAGAATATGCTAGTACTTGGTCAGCATGGATAAGAATTGTTTTGCGATATTACTGGAGTTTAACCAGAGAAGAAACAGAAGTATCTGGTAATCAAATCTTATATGGGGCATTTTTCTGCTCATCTAGGATAAGCAATGCTGATTGCAGGAAACACCAAGATATTTCATGGAAGGATGAATGCAATCACAATTACTGGCTTTGACACATTAAAAGAGGGTCTAGTGCTTGTAGCCTAAAAGGAAGTACTCACCAAAGCATCCTTTAAATCTCCAGCTGCAAGATAAACAGGTTGAGCAACATGGCAGTAGCCCATCAGCCGTGGGACTGTGGGAATAATATCTCTGTGATTAACGATTCTCCAACTATCTTTAACTTTCTGCAAATTCCATTCTAAGAAAATGAGTGTTCCAACTTCCGTTTCTTGGAATATGAATGGCAATAACCATAAGATAGCAATGAACAATGATGGAGGTTGCCTGAAGAGCTTGAATCAGCTAACATGAAAAGGAAAGTGAACTCTAACACATACATCACCGTCATAACACAACATGGAATACGAAGAGAACTACAACTTGCCTCATTGTAGACTTCGGTGAATCTTCTGTTACCAACTCTTGGAGAACCAAAGTTATACATGGTGACAGATATTGCACCACACCTATAAATAAACCAGGAAAGAGCATTTCAAACCAGTACCTCAAGAACAATGCAGCAACTTACAAAAGAACAATTACAAATAGATGAATTTCCAATAAATGGAACATGTTTCTCAACTTGTGAACTCTAGTTTAAGATATGTGGTAACATAAACAGTCAATATGGATCAGCATTCACCTTTGTAAATATCCACTTCTTGTATCTACAAGTTAGTCATGCTACCTTGTGCTTAAGGATGAAGCACAATATATATTCATATGTTAAGTAAATTGAGAATAAATTATCAAGGACTCAAGAAAGAAAGACTTTTGCATACAGATGCATAGGAGAAGGCAACTCAGATTTCCTATTTTTCCTCATAATTGCCTAAGTGTTTTGACCTGGCAACTAGAATTGCCTCGACAATACCAAAACCTTTAAAGAGGAAACATCCAAAAAAGAAAAACATCATCAGGGACAGAGATAATGGAGACAAACAGCTGCAGGCTGCCCCACTGACCTAAATGCATACTTTGGAAATCATGAAATAGGGGCAAGGAAATCTGGATCCAAGAAGGGAGTGGCTGATGAGATAATCTTGATATTAGCCAAGAATTTGCTGAATTCAGCAGAGAGATTCAACCATATGAAATCAGAGTAGCATCAACTGCCTCCAAATTCTTTCAGTTTTGTTGTCTTCTCAAAAAGGGAATTAAAGTTACTCTTCTGAAATTTATGAGGGAAAAGAGGGCTTTGCAGAGGTGCTGCTGGAGAGAACCATAAAGAAAGTGACTGGCAGAATAAATAAAGTGGTAACTAAACTTACTTGTCTGAAACTTATCAGGTTAATAAGGTTGTTGAGGAGCTCCAATTAGAGAGGACCATCAGAAAGTAACTGACAGAATAAATCCAACAAGAAGTCAGCTCCTGGAGTATTAGCATGACCAAGGGTCTCTAAAATGTTTGGGATGGCTTAACCAGAAGTCAGTAATCAAATAAACTAACATCAATGATCTGTTTATTTAGTCAATGATTAAATCCTAGGTTGAGTACAATTCCAGGTCTAGTCAGGAGAGTAGTGCTGGAACTTTTGGAACTAGTTCCAAGCACATTGTTTAACTTCAAGGGCTTTGTAGCAGGCTGGTAACTGTCACTTCATTTTACATCTATACTTGCTTATGTTTCATTCAAGGAGAGTGTAAGCAAAATCTTGGACTCCATGTAGCCTCGAAACTCCAGCTCATCCTCATGAGAGGATCAATGGAAGAAAGGAGCTGCTCCAAGAAATTTAGGTACTTCACAAAATAGCTTAAAAAACCAAAGGGTTGAGAGGATATTATAAGCACCGAAGCCCATTTTATAATATCAATTGTTCAGACTAATTAACTTATACTGTTGACTCAAAATCCTCTTTCAAGGTTTGCCAAATTTGACACTCCCGACTACCAATACCTCTGCAATAATATGGTCTAGGTTTGAAGATATCTTTATAGTTAAAACAACATATAAATCTCTTAACCTGGGTGATCCAACAAGGTTGACCCCCGTAGAAGGTCAAAGTGACTGAACTTAGCTCGACCTAGTCTTTAACATATACAGCTAAATGCTTTATCAAGTAGGACACACTAAACCAAATGTATGTGCACATGGGAGAGAAGGAACTAGCATTAAATTCTATGAGAAACATATGATAAAGGTACAACTGAAACATGATCCCTTATAGGGTAAACACCACTGTAATAAATCTCAGCACAAAAAGGTGAAATCTAAATTTAAACCAAAATGATAACATAAGTTCTGTAGATAAAATGATATAGACATCATTGTTCCTACTATTCAGAAAAATAATACAAAAATATTTAAAGTTCAGTTACCCTTCTTGTTGCCTTTTGGAGAGGTAACAGGCAATGCAAAATTTGCCTTGTTAAGGATATTATTTACCCAAACTTTATTAATCAACTGATACTCGACAGCTACGCAGACACTAATTTACAACCAAATACATTAACATATGTTTTTTATGCAATATTGAGTTCTAAAATATGGGCTACAACCATGTGACAATTGTCATCCACATTTTAAGGTCCCTATTGAGTACAATTCCCTGAAGGTATACAATAAAAATTCAAATAATTATGTGCAAAGAGAGCACATCAGCAAGGTGGCGTCCACATTCAACATTCAATTCAATATTCCAAATGGAAACAAAAGAATTAAATAAGAACACAGACTATTGTCCTTTGGTTTTGAAGATGAATGAAGGATAGCAGATTCAATGAATGTTTACCAAATGGATCTCATGGAAATTGAAACTTCCATTGCCAACACTAATTTAACTACTAAATCTGATGTAATAGTAAAAGAAAGTAAGTGAGATCAGTAATTCACGCATATTTATAAACACAATTACATGCATAATCACATGCATGAGAACACACAGGCATAAAGAAACAGAACCACACACATGGGCACAAGCAGAAGCACACACTGACATATATACAGATGCATATATATTGCCAAACAATCTTGAATTGTCCTCAGATATAAATCTGAACTAAAATATTTAACTGATCAGATAAAACTCACTTTGCCACCTGACTGGAAGAAAGTTCAAGAGCAAGAAGGGTGGCTAATGCACCACCTAAACTATGTCCAGTAGTGTATATATGCCATCCAGTCATGGTTTCCATAGAGTCCTCTCTGCAATGGAAATGAGTTCATGTTAAATGGCAGTAGAACGAAATCACTAGCAGTTAACAGTAGCAATCAAATAGTAAGGTACATTAGATGAAAGGAATTGCATTAGAAACATGATCTTTAAGACTAGCTCACAGATGAAATGGATTACAAATTGGGTCTAGTGATTGAATGGTACTGAAGCAAACATTTATTCTTTCTGCCTTCCATAATTCAGGCAATCCCTTTTATTGCTTGACTTTGCCACGATTCTATACACACACACAGACATAAAATATTACAATATGTGATGATTCCACTGTCCAACGGAAATTTTTGGTTTCAGGTATTCTTCACTTGATATCTAAGTATCTTACCTTCTAGCTATAAATACAGAAGTATAGGTGTAGCATATTTGATAATGCATTGAAGCAAGATTGCCTGATTTATTCTTGATGCTGAAATTTGCTTTGACAATTCACACATGAATTATCAACAAAATGAGCCATTGAGAGATGTTACGGATCTGCAATGAGTTGATTACACATAAAGCTGTTGAGGTTCAGATTTTTGTGGGGCACACCTAGGGGTGGTATTGAGGTCCCCTGTGCAGGGGCCACAGAGTGTGTAGCTTTGGAAGCCAATATTGAGGCTCATTACAAGAGATTAGTTGTAGAGGCTACTGAGACTATAGAGGGTGCTGCTTTGGAAGCCAATATTGAAGTTCATTCAGAGAGAATATTTGTAGAGGCTACAGAGCAAGCAGCTTCTAAAAGACATGATAAGGCTCATCCAAATATTGGGGATAATGAGGCTCATTCAAAGGAAAGAATGTACATGATGATGCAATCATTAGAGATAACAAGGCTCATACAGAGGAGACAAATCTTCATGATGATGCAAATAGTGGAGATGATCTCGAGATTGTTGGCATTATTTTGGGCCAATTAGAAAGAACCAAAAGAGATACTGGAAGGGCAGTTACAAGGTAAGTGAACAAGCTGAAAGAGAAAATCTTGATTCAGAGGAAACGGTAGAGGAGACGGACTCTGATTCTGACTATGCTTCATCTGATGAGCTGAATAACCCTCATAATTCAGACAGGGAAGGTAGATAGAGATATGCACTTTTCAAGCTTTCCATGGAGATTCCAATCCAAGTTCAACCTTGGTTAGATATACCATGTTGCAAATCAATTCAGGAAGCAAGCAATACTTATCAGATCAAGAGTGGGTACAATCAGATATTTAAACAACGAGCTAGACAGGCACAGGGAAAAATGTGTCCCACCTTTCAAGTTTCAAGTGGGAAATTTATGCTTCTAGATTTCTAGGAAAGGACTCGTTATAGGTGAAAACATACATCGAAGTGAGTGCCCTCAGAAGAACACTCAGATTAAAGCAAAGTAGGTCATAAATGGTTTTTTAATGTGTTGGCAAAAAAGCCAAACATAAAACTTAAAAATTTTGTTGAAATTGTTCACGAGAGGCACAATTTGACCATACGTAGGACCAGAGCCTGGCAAACAAGGAAACTTGCCATTGAAAAGCCTGAAGGGATAAAGGAGAAGTTTGCTAGGTTGTAAGACCATCGTGAGGATATTGTCGACAACAACCTAGGGAGTACAATTGATGTAAGGTAGTGTACCCAGATTCTACACGGGCACCTATGCTCCAAAGAGGTAATGATGACTACTCTGCTTTGATGGGAGGATTTAGGCCACTCATAGGCCTAGATCCATGTCATTTGAGGAGGGACACACCAGGGATCATAATTGCGGCTATTGGGGTTAATGGTAAAAATGATGAGATGTTCCCAACTGCATTTGCAGTGGTGTAGAAGGACAGGACTGAATCATGGAACTGGTTTATTGATCATTTGTTTAGAGTTATTGGACAAGGTCCAGAAAGTGGTACGACATGGATATCAGATATGAAGAAGGTATACTTCAGCCTGTACCTTATTATTTACGCGAATTGGTAGTAATTTAGATGAATCTTGACAAGTTGTGATTGTTGTGTGCATTTGCAGGAGTGATTAATATTATTACAGCTGCTCAGACTCATTCTAATCACAGGTTTTGTGTGAGGCATTTGTACCAAAATTCAAGGGCAGATACCTGAAGGATGAATTATGGAGTGCAGCTAATGCAATAAACACTGCTGATTTCGAGATCTGTATGCAGGTAGGAACTACAATCATAAAGCATGGGAATGACCACAGGTGGGAACAGCTACACAGTAGTCTAGGCAAAAATTTAGAGGAAATTGTAAGAGTGATATGATGCTGAACAATAACTCCGCTAATGCCGGTCCCAAGCCCGGATAAAAAAGCAGGGTCTTGTGTCAGGTGCCAGCCGGCAAGGGGGAAGTTGAAGATGATTCTATTATTTCTTTCTTACAAATGAATATGCATTTGTATATTAGTTTGTGAGGAAGAAATGAAAATCATCTCCAGCTTCTTAAAAGATAGCAACCCTTGTGTCAGGTAGCCAGCCGACAAGGGGGAAGTTGAAGATGATTCTATTATTTCTTTATTACAAATAAATATGCATTTGTATATTAGTTTGTAAGGAAGAAATGAAAATCATCTTCAGCTTCTTAAAATATGGCCACCCTTGCATCAGGTAGCCAGCCAGCAAGGGTAACCCCAACATGACATGAATCGAAAACTGAAATTCGCTCAAGCTAGGGCGTTCCCCATAAGCGACGCGCTGCATCGGATCCCAGATGCGATGAAAAATAGGCAAGGGTTGCTAGGGCGTTCTCCCAGCAGCTAGGGCTTTGCTTAGAGAATAGTAAGTGAGGCAAAACTTAAAGCATATGATGAGCTCTATAATAGACTAGGAACAAGAGAAGGTGAGAAAGATGTGTTTAAACTTGCAAAAGTAAGAGAACAGAAGGGTAAGGACTTAGAGCATGTTAGGTGCATTAGAAGCGATAATCAAATGGTATTAGTCAAAGATGATGAGATCAAACAAAGGTGGGAAATATACTTTCAAAAATTGTTAAATGACAATGGCCCTGAGAATATAGGGATTGAATATACTATAAATCTAAATAACACTGGCTATTATAGATATGAATGTAGGATTAGAATGCTTGAAGTAAAAGAGGCCTTGAGAAAGATGAAATCAGGAAAGGCCATGGGGCATGATGGTATACCAATAGAGGTTTGGAAGCATATGGGAGATAGTGGGATAGTTTGGTTGACCAAGTTGTTTAACAAGATTATAAAATCAAAGAAAATGCCTGATGAGTGGAGGAAAAGCTCTATTGTACCAATCTATAAGAATAAAGGAGACATTCAGAGCTGCACTAATTATCAAGGGATCAAACTTATGAGCCACACCATGAAACTTTTTGAAAGAGTGATTGAGAAGAGGCTACGACATGAAACAAGTGTATCGGAGAATCAGTTTGGTTTCATGCCTGGGAGGTCTACCATGGAAGCCATTTTCTTACTAAGACAATTAGTAGAGAAATATAGGGAGAGGAGAAACGACCTACACATGGTCTTTATTGACTTAGAGAAAGCTTATGATAGAGTCCCTAGAGAGTTATGTTGGGTGTTAAAGGGGTTTCTCAGGGGTATATAGACATAATTAAAGATATGTATGAGGGAGCAGTAACAAATGTTAAGACCATTAGTGGCATGACTGGTGATTTTTCTGTCACTGTTGGATTGCACCAAGGATCGGCATTGAGTCCATACCTTTACACATTAGTGTTAAGTGTTTAATTTTGGTCAAAATTCCCCTAATTTAGCGTTCAATTAGATCATCTAACCGTTCAATTTTATAAAACTTAGCTTGATTTTGAATATAAATCCAATTGACCATCCAAACCTTAATTGGTCAAAATCAACGGTCAGATGATCATTAGAGTTCATTAGATGACTAATGTGCGGTTCAGATGATTCTAATTTAGTCTTTTCTTTTGCAGATCAACCAAAGGACGCACGGAGGGATACGAGTAAAAGATAACGGTGCAGATCAACTTAAAAGGCGATGGATGGACCAGATCACCCATGGAGAGGGATGGAATAAAAATGGACAAAATGGAAAAAACAACTCCTTCCCCCACTTCTTTCTTTCCTTTTCTTCCTCTTTCTTTTTCTTTCTTTTTCCTTTTCCTTTTCCTTTTCCTCTTTCCCTTCCTTTTTCTCTTTTCCTTTTCTTTCTTTTCTTTCCTCTTCCTTTTCCTCTTTTCTTTCTTTCCTTTTCCTTTTCCTCTTTTCTTTCTTTCCTTTTCCTTTTCCTTTTTCCTTCTTTCCTTTTTTTTTTCTTTTTCCTTTCCTCATTCTCACGTACCCAACTCTCCCTCTTATTCTCCTCACTTCCCATTCAGCCTCGACTCTTCTTTCCCAAGCAGACCCGTCAACCCCACTTCTTTTCTTCTCAAAGTCCTCTCCCCTCCTATCTGCTCTCTCTCTCGTTCTTCTTTCCCCCGCACCAAACCCATCACCGAACTCTCCTCTTTGCCTTACATTCTTCTCTCTACCTAGCACCCTTCTCATCTTTTCTGACACCATCTCAACTTCATCACCATCGCCCAAAGACTACCCAGCCAATCACCGATTTTTCCTTGCATCCTTAGCCCAACATGCAGCAGTTTCCCAGACCAACCCAGCACCGCACCAGCCTGTCTGTACTAGCCCAGATCGCCCTAGCCGGTCAGGTTCCCCTTCCTCCATCTTCACCATCCAGGTCGTCTCTCCAAGTTCTCCCCAATATCTGGCTTCTTCCATCATCTTCGGTCGGCCCGGGAAAGTAAACCTAGATCCGGGTTTCCTCCTTTCTTTTCCTCAGTTTCTCCTCCTCCGTCTATCTCTCTCTCTCTCTCTCTCAACCATCGTCTCCTTCTCTTCAACCCAACACGCCCAGACCCATCCGGGTCGTCTAAACAGCGGAAACCCAAGATTGGGTTTTTCCTCTTTCCCCCACCATCTCCGGTGGCTCCATCACCTTCTTCGTAGGGTTCTCGGTTCGTACGCCGGAAAATCCGGCGTCTTTGTGTCGCCACACAAGATGAAGCAGAAACCCAAGTTGGGTTTCCACTCCCGAGTTTTTTTCCTCCTTCTCCCTCTTCTTCCTCTTCTTCCCCATCTCCTCCGGTTTTCACCTCAACGAGTTTTCCTGGTTTTTCGTTTAAAACCAGGACCTTGAAGAATTCCAAGTACGCCCCGGCGCATCTCGTAAATCCCATTTGTGTCCCCTGTTTAATTCCAACTGGGTCCCTGTTCTATTTACATCTATATCTCGGTTCTGTTTTATCCTCATTTTGACTATCCAGGGACAGGCTTTTAGTTTTATTTTCTGTGTTTTTGGAATAAATAATTGTGTACATTGCAATAGTTGAATAAATTTGAATTTTATTTTATTGTTAGTTTAATTCTAGTATAGTTTTTGTTTTGGTTCTTTTATTAATTAGATTTTATTGAAAACTCCATTTTAAATCAAGTCCTCGTGGGATCGACCCGTACTTGCATAAGCTACCCTACAATAGCTCGTGCACTTGCGGTAAAACAAATCAACAAGTTTTTGGCGCCGTTGCCGGGGACTTGCAAAAGAGTTTTCATAAAATTTAATTAAAAAATCCAAAAAATCAAAAAATTAAAAAAAAAATCAGAAAAATCCAAAAAAATACATAAAATTAGGAATTGCAATTTTAGCATTTTAGGAAATTTTAGGTGCATTTTTCAATTTTTTTTAGGGCATAATCACCTTGTTTCCTGAATTTGGTACTAATTTCTAATTTTATTTTTCAGGAAATAGGAAAGTGGAGGAATTTGGCAAGTGGATCTTCACCAAATTGGAAACTTCCTTGCTTTCCTAGAATAGGACTTTCTTTTTCCTTTTGAGTGAATCTTGTAGTGAGGATCCTTGTAAATTGCAATTTCCATTTTAAAATTTAAAGGGTTGTATAATACAGGGCAAGTGTGGGATAAGGTAGCCCACACTTGATCTTCATCAGAAACCCCACTGTGAGTTTCCTCACTCATTTATTTTCTAGATTAGGGTTTGCATTTAGAATAATTTGCATTGTTTGGTAGTGTAACTCATATAGAATCATTTTTTTTTATAATTGTTGCATTTTAGGATTTTGCATTAGTTTACTGCTTTTAATTGCATTCTTAGGGCATGTTTAAAGTTTTAAGGTGATTTATATGCGATCGAATTGCCATGGTGTGTGAAATTAATTAGTAAGGGCACCCTACCCCCATAAGATCAAGGGTGGATTTCATCACCACCTCTTGGCCCACTTAGGATAATCACCTCAAGCGCGCAAACCATCCTTTCACGTTAATTTAAAATCAATCAGAAGAGACCTATAGGGCCATCACATGCTCGTAGGACCCTCTTAATAGGACGCGAGTTACTGTCAATCCAGTGGCTTTTGATCACTGTGGTTATTGGGGGTTACTTAATAGAGCCTCGCTCTTCCCCCACCTCCTATTGACGTTTGTTGAGGTCTAAACGCCTCCTTACACGAGGGTTGTATTAACCACTTTGGACAGAACCCAACCTGTAGCAGTAATCAACTCCTAAAGAGAGGAGGAGCGCTAGTCTAGGCTAATAAAAGCATCGTCCCCACAGATAATCAAGAAAATCAAATATATTGCTGCTTATTAGCCTTAGGATTATTTGAGTGTGCTCTTTTGTTTGCGCATCATTCTAGAAGTTAGGTTGCATCATTTAGGTTAGTTTTCTCAAAGAAAAAAAAAAACAAAAAACAAAAAAAAAAAACAAAAAAAAAAAAAACAAAAAAAAAAAACAAAAAAACGAAAAGAAGCTTCCCTTGTATGCACTTTTGGAAACGCGACAAAACCGGAAGGTTAGTCAAGTACGACCAAAAAGACATACTGCAAGATCAGGCCACATCTATGGCTGATCAACGCTCAAGGGGTAATTCACCCCATGGAAGTCAAGGGGCTCCATTCATCATGAATGAGGACCCACCACCCTTGATAGAAGATGAATATCAACCTCCACCAAGGAGGAATAATCATCAACCAAATAGAGATTGGAGAAGAAACAATAGGGAGTGGGACCAACAAAGTGAACATGGGGATAATAATAATGAGGGTCATCAAAACTTTCGTGGTAGAACTTTAAAAGACTACCTTCAGCCTACACGCACCAGCACACCATCCTGTGTAATTCTTCCTCAAAATGCTGGTGCGTTAGAATTAAAAACGGGAGTAATCCAATTACTTCCCAAATTCCATGGTTTAGATAGTGAGAGTCCTTATTTGCACCTTAAAGAATTTGATGAGGTATGTAGTACCCAAAGAACACAAAATATAGGTCTAGATACTGTCGGGCTTAAACTTTTTCCTTTCTCTTTAAAGGAAAAAGCAAAAATGTGGTTTAATGCCTTGCCATCGGGTTCCATAAGAACACGGAATGAAATGACTAGGGAATTCTTAAAGAAGTTTTTCCCTACCCATAAAACCAATACACTTCGCCGCAAAATAATGAACTTTACTCAGAAGGATAAAGAATCATTCTATCAATGCTGGGAAAGGTTCAAAGAACTACAACTCACTTGCCCACATCATGGCTATGAACCATGGCGCATCATCAGCTTCTTTTATGAAGGACTAAATTCTGACATGCGCCGGTTGTAGAGATGATGTGTAATGGCAACTTTCTCAACAAACAACCGGATGAGGCGGAGGAGTATTTGGAATGGCTAGCTGAAAGTGCACGGACACTGGCTGACTCGAAAGAATAGAACATACGGATAGACCTAAGCCCAATAACACCCATGCTAGGGAGGCATGTATGCTATGTCAGAAAAAGATGATATCAATGCCAAAGTAGCATCCCTAGCGAGAAAAGTAGAAGCCATAGAAATGGGAAAGAAAAACTCAAATAAAGAAGAACAAGTGTGTAGTATTTGTGAAAGTACGTCACATCTTACTCAGAATGTCCTACAATCCCTGCTTTTCAAGATGTACTTCATGATCAAGCTAATGCACTTAACACATATAAAAGACCTTTCTCCCCATATTCAGACACTTATAATCCCAACTGAGAAACCATCCAAATTTTAGTTGGAAAAATGGACCCTCTTGCTAATGTTCCACAATCAGGACAATATCAACCTCATCAACAAAACCAAGGACTTCTTACCTTACCTTATCAAACTCATCAACCTCCTTCTGGACCTTACTTACCTCCACCTAAAAGGCATGTTGAGGATAATCAAAACGTTCAAAACCAGGAAAGGAAAATTTCTCAATTAGAAAGTCAAATAAAACAAACCAACCAGTCCATGAATGAATTAAAAAACATGATGAGTCAAATGATGCAAAGTATGGAAAAAGGAAAGTTCCCAGCTCAACCACAAGCAAACCCTAAGGGAGTGCATGCGGTTAGCATTAATGCATCTGATGAAACATCTAGCTCTACCATGGAACAAACTAAGGTCATTACTATTCTTAGGAGTGGTAAAAGAATTGAGAAAGATGAGCCTCAAAAGACTGAAAAGGAAGAAAAAGCCACGAAAGTTAAAGAAAACTTTAAACAAAAGGACCCTGTTTCACCTGTTGATCCATGTCCTATTCCTGCTCCATTCCCTCAAAGGTTGCGTCAAGCCCCAAAGTCTGCTTCTAATGATGAGATTTTAGAGATTTTCAAGCAAGTCAAGATCAACATACCGATCTTAGATGCTATAAAACAAATCCCATTGTATGCCAAATTCTTAAAAGACTTATGCACCATAAAGAGAAAGTTGAATGTCCAGAAGAAGGCATTTTTGACTGAACAAGTTAGTTCTATTCTTCAACACCATACACCACCAAAGTACAAAGATCCTGGTTGCCCCACTCTTACTTGCATTATTGGCAGCTACAAGATTAACCAAGCTCTTCTTGATTTAGGATCTAGTGTAAATCTATTACCATACTCGGTATATGAACAGTTAGGTCTGGGTGAACTAAAACCTACATCTACTACGCTCCAGCTAGCTGACCGTTCTGTAAAAATACCGAGAGGGGTAATAGAGGATGTGTTAATCCAGGTAGAACAATTTTGTTTCCCTGTCGATTTTCTAGTTCTAGATACACAACCGGTGGTGAATGAGAAGAATGAAATACCAGTTATCCTGGGACGACCATTTTTGGCTACGTCCAATGCCTTAATCAACTGTAGAAATGGTGTCATGAAACTATCCTTTGGCAATATGACATTAGAGCTAAACATCTTTAACATTTGTAACCAACCTAGTGAAACTACTGATGATTTGCACAGTATTAACATGATCAATTCAGTTGTGCAAGATCAGTTTCAGTCGTCTTCCTTGTCGGACCCACTGGAGGCCTGTTTGGCCCATTTTAATGAGTTTAATGAGGATGCATTAATAGAGGAAGTTAATGCCCTCCTTGATTCTGTACCTATCATGGATACAAGAAAATGGAAACCTCACTTTGAGGAGCTTCCATTAAGTGAGATCACTTCCCTCCCATCATCTGTAGAACCCCTTACGAGCCTGAAACCCCAAATAAGCCTTTTAACATAGAATATGTACCTGATAGGGACCTACAGCCTTCATTTGAACAATCATTAGATAATAAATTAGGCCCACCTGATTTGTTGCCTATGCCAATAGAACAGGACAAGAAAGAGTCCATTGATCTATTGTCCATACATCAACTGACTCCAAGGTACACACTAAAAGATAATCAGGATGTAAGCAAAACCATGCCCCCTCCTTTATTAATACAGGAACAATCTTATAAGGAAGGGCGAGTCACTTATATCTCAATCTCAGGAAAATGTAAGGGAAAGGGAGGACTCTTCACATCTATATGGTTCAAAAGAATTTAAATTCACGGTAGTTCACATTGTTATAAAGATTCAACCACCTAAAATTTCAAGGTGGAGGAGTTATATTGATTACCGTGAAATTTTGAAGATAGGAGATCATCAAAGTGGTCTCACTCAATTGACATTCATGGTAGTCTATTGTGTTATAATGCAACCATCACAAAAAATTTCAAGGTGGATGAAATATATAGACTATCGTGAGATTTTGAAGTGGCGTGAGAAATCTTTCCATTTCATTATTGGAATCAGGAAAACTCAAAAATAAATGAGGATATATGTCTGGCTGAAGACGTTAAACTTAGCGCTCACTGGGAGGCAACCCAGAGTTTTTCATTTTTGTTGTTTTCTACATCACTCATATTCATTTTAGGTCCTAATTTTTAAACATTGAGGACACTGTTTACATCGAGGTTGGGGGGTGTAGAATTCTAGCAAATTCTAGTTTTTTTAGATTTTTAGGTGTTTTCCTTGTTTTTCAAAAAAAAAAAAAAAATTGAAAAATTGAAAAATTAAAAATTTTAGGTTAATTTCCTACACTATGATGAGAATTGGATTTTCTGAAGTATAATCTGAATAACTTTAGCTTATTAATGGAATTGAATATGATTAATTCATCTTTTTACTCATTTGCTAAAGTATTCTATGAAAGCACGATCTCGGATCACATCTCAGACACTTAGCTATGCGTATAGATAGTCTAGATTGATAAGTGGCTATAACTTAGAAATTCTGAAGAAATTCGGTGGAGATCTATAACCTAAGTGAGTTTTAGAGCCATTCATTTTTTGAGAGGTTATAAATGTTCCCAATTTTCTTCAGCGAGCTTAAAGAAAATTGATCCCAAACTCTTAATTTGGCTAATTACCTGGATAATTAGAATATTACCTTTAAAATTCTAGAAGTTCATTAAATTTGATGGATTATAGGAAACCTAGAAAATGATTTAGGCCATCCTTGTTGTTAATCTAGAGACATAAAGCCTACCCATAAAGTATTGTTACCACTAGTTAGCCAACTTGAGCTTTTAATATAAGCCTTTTCTTTTGTCACCCAAATTATCCTTTACCCATATTAACCTAGTATAAATTATCCATTACCCATTTTCTTTGAAAAATGAGTTAGAGAAGAATGAAGAAATATCTTTTAGTTGTAATGAAAAGTGGATATCAAGAAAAGAAATATTCTTCAAAATGATTCAAAAGTATTGAAATAGTCTGAAAAAAAAAAAAAAAAAGTTTGAAGAATACAAAGAAAAATGGAAACAAAAATATTCACTTTAGAAAAAATCAAAGAAAGAAAGAATTATCAACTTTAGAAGACCTCTACTTATTTTTTAAAGAAACTTTGAATAGCCTTATACCCTTTCTTTGGTACCTGTCCTAAGCCTACGTTTCGTCCGCTTAAAGACCTATTGATTCTAGGAGAAATATAGTCTTGATGAGGAAATGAATGGACGAGAATATAAAAGAGTGGTATTTCTAAATATTCAAAGGTAATGGCATCTATTCTAAAGGGATCAAAACAATGAAATTCCTTAGTAACTCCCCATTTTCATGAGTACATGTGAGAAAATTTTGCTCAACTCACATAATTAAAAGAGAGATATGATTTGACCCCTTTATCTGAGAAATTTTGTTTCTGAGTGTATGTCATTAGTGAGGCTTGAGGTCAAAACATAGTTCGGATGGAGTTCAAAAGTTAGAAGTTTATTTAGAGATCAAGATGATTCCATATGTAAACTGTACATGCACACACTCACTCTGAGATTTGAGCTTAATTGGAATTATTTTGGCATATGGGTAGGGTTTTGAATTTTTCAGTCATTTTTATTATTATGATAAAGTTAATGTGATTTATTGAAGATAATTCTCTGAGGAAAAAGAGGAGTTGACTTAAAAATAAAATTTGAAATCTTGAAATTTGGTTTTTCGCATGTTTTGCTCGGGACTAGCAAAATCTTTGGTTGGGGGGTGTGTTAAGTGTTTAATTTTGGTCAAAATTCCCCTAATTTAGCGTTCAATTAGATCATCTAACCGTTCAATTTTATAAAACTTAGCTTGATTTTGAATATAAATCCAATTGACCATCCAAACCTTAATTGGTCAAAATCAACGGTCAGATGATCATTAGAGTTCATTAGATGACTAATGTGCGGTTCAGATGATTCTAATTTAGTCTTTTCTTTTGCAGATCAACCAAAGGACGCACGGAGGGATACGAGTAAAAGATAACGGTGCGGATCAACTTAAAAGGCGATGGATGGACCAGATCACCCATGGAGAGGGATGGAATAAAAATGGACAAAATGGAAAAAAACAACTCCTTCCCCCACTTCTTTCTTTCCTTTTCTTCCTCTTTCTTTTTCTTTCTTTTTCCTTTTCCTTTTCCTTTTCCTCTTTCCCTTCCTTTTTCTCTTTTCCTTTTCTTTCTTTTCTTTCCTCTTCCTTTTCCTCTTTTCTTTCTTTCCTTTTCCTTTTCCTCTTTTCTTTCTTTCCTTTTCCTTTTTCCTTTTTCCTTCTTTCCTTTTTTTTCTTTTTCCTTTCCTCATTCTCACGTACCCAACTCTCCCTCTTATTCTCCTCACTTCCCATTCAGCCTCGACTCTTCTTTCCCAAGCAGACCCGTCAACCCCACTTCTTTTCTTCTCAAAGTCCTCTCCCCTCCTATCTGCTCTCTCTCTCGTTCTTCTTTCCCCCGCACCAAACCCATCACCGAACTCTCCTCTTTGCCTTACATTCTTCTCTCTACCTAGCACCCTTCTCATCTTTTCTGACACCATCTCAACTTCATCACCATCGCCCAGCACTACCCAGCCAATCACCGATTTTTCCTTGCATCCTTAGCCCAACATGCAGCAGTTTCCCAGACCAACCCAAAGACCGCACCAAAGCCCTCTGTACTAGCCCAGATCGCCCTAGCCGGTCAGGTTCCCCTTCCTCCATCTTCACCATCCAGGTCGTCTCTCCAAGTTCTCCCCAATATCTGGCTTCTTCCATCATCTTCGGTCGGCCCGGGAAAGTAAACCTAGATCCGGGTTTCCTCCTTTCTTTTCCTCAGTTTCTCCTCCTCCGTCTATCTCTCTCTCTCTCTCTCTCAACCATCGTCTCCTTCTCTTCAACCCAACACGCCCAGACCCATCCGGGTCGTCTAAACAGCGGAAACCCAAGATTGGGTTTTTCCTCTTTCCCCCACCATCTCCCGGTGGCTCCATCACCTTCTTCGTAGGGTTCTCGGTTCGTACGCCGGAAAACGGCGTCTTTGTGTCGCCACACAAGACAGAGCAGAAACCCAAGTTGGGTTTCCACTCCCGAAGTTTTTTCCTCCTTCTCCCTCTTCTTCCTCTTCTTCCCCATCTCCTCCTAGGTTTTCACCTCAACGAGTTTTCCTGGTTTTTCGTTTAAAACCAGAACCTTGAAGAATTCCAAGTCTGCCCCTGGCATCTCGTAAATCCCATTTGTGTCCCCTGTTTAATTCCATTTGGGTCCCTGTTCTATTTACATCTATATCCCGGTTCTGTTTTATCCTCATTTTGACTATCCAGGGACAGGCGTATCCAGGACGGCTTTTAGTTTTATTTTCTGTGTTTTTGGAATAAATAATTGTGTACATTGCAATAGTTGAATAAATTTGAATTTTATTTTATTGTTAGTTTAATTCTAGTATAGTTTTTGTTTTGGTTCTTTTATTAATTAGATTTTATTGAAAACTCCATTTTAAATCAAGTCCTCGTGGGATCGACCCGTACTTGCATAAGCTACCCTACAATAGCCCGTGCACTTGCGGTAAAACAAATCAACAATTAGTTATGGATGAGTTAACAAAACATCTGCATGAGGAGATTCCCTGGTGCATGCTATTTGCAGACGATATAGTCCTACTTGATGAGACAAGGGAGGGTGTAAACATAAAGCTAGAGTTATGGAGAGAAGCATTAGAATCAGAAGGATTTAAAATTAGCCGAACTAAGACAGAATATATGGAATGTAATTTTAGTAAGGAGAGTAAGAGTGGAGCACCAGTTAAGATTGATAACCAAGAGGTCCCCATGAGAGACCACTTCCGATACTTAGGATCATTGATCCATGAGAGTGGAGAGATTGAGAGGGAGGTTACCCAGAGAATCCAAGCGGGTTGGAACAAATGGAGATGTGCATTGGGTGTTTTATGTGATCAGCGGGTGCCACTCAAACTAAAGGGAAAATTCTATAGGATGGCTATTAGGCCGGCCATGCTCTATGGATCAGAGTGTTGGGCAGTTAAGGAACATCATACTCATAGGCTAAGTGTCGCAGAAATGAGGATGTTGAGATGGATGAGTGGTAAGACAAGAAAGGATGGAATTAGAAATGAAAATATTAGAGAAAATTGAGGGATAGCACCAATAGGTAACAAGATGAGGGAGATTAGACTTAGATGGTTTGGACATGTTCAAAGGAGGCCACCAACGGCACCAGTTAGAAGGAGTGAAGCAATACAAGTTGAAGGTTCTAAAAGGGCAAGGGGAAGGCCCAAAAGAACATGGATAGAAGTGGTGAGGAAAGATTTAAAAACTTTGGGACTAAATGAAACCATGGTATTTAATAGAGTGGAATGGAGGAATAAGATTCATGTGGCCGACCCCTAATTGGGATAAGGTCATGATGATGATGATGATATGATGCTGAACAATCTCCCAAAGTTTTTTAACAGATGTATTTTTTAATACAGGGAAAAGCCAACCATCACCATGCTTGAGCTGATATGGAGGTACTGCATGAAGAGGGCTGTCATCGTAAAGCTTAACTGTCCAATTACAACTAGTGTACGGAAGAAATTGGACAAGGATAAAGGATCAGTGAGAAATTGCACTCTGTTGAGGGCAGCAACTCATACTTTGGAGATTAGATGCCAAAATGATTAGTTCAAGGTTGATATAGATGCAAGAACTTGCACTTGCAACTGTTAGCAATTGACTGACATATGATGGAAGCATGTTGTGACAACCATCAGAAATGATTGAAGAGACCCTAAGTATGTAGGTACATGGTATTCAATCGAGAAATATGTCCACACATCTGCACCAGTTATTCATCCTAATAGAGGTCAAATGAATTGTTCTAAGAGCAAACGGCCCCAATGCACAAAACTGCATTCTATATGTGGCCACAGTGTCACAAAGACCAGGTTTTGGAGGTGTGTGAATTTTGGTACCTATGCCATTTAAGAGAGGGCAAGGGCTGCTAGAGCATTCCTTCAGCAGTGACGCATTGCATCAGAACCCAGGGGCAGTGAAAAGTGGACATGGGTTTATGCCATAGAGGTCGAGAAAGGCGCTAGTAAATAGGATATCTCCAAAGCATAAGATTTGTATCGTCACATGGAATATAGGGACATTGACAAGTAAGAGTTTGGAGTTAGTAGACACGATGAAATGTAGGAAAGTCAACGCCGCTTGTATCCAAGAGACCAGGCGAAAAGGGGTTAAAGCTAGAGAAATCGATGGGTATAAATTATGGTATGTAGGAAAGGATAATAACAAAAGTGGGATAGGAATAATAGTGGATAAAGAATTAAAGGATAAAGTTGTGGATGTTAAAAGAAACAATGATAGAATTATAATAATAAAACTTGTTCTAGGAGAGTAGATTATAAATGTTATAAGTGCATATGCATCACAAGTAGGGTTAGAAGATATAATCAAAAGACAGTTTTGGGAAGATATGGAGAGAGTTAGCCAAGAAATTCCCAATACTGAAGGGATATTTATAGGAGCAGACTTCAATGGCCATGTAGGAAAAGAAAAGGAAGGATATGATAGAATACAGGGAGAGTATGGTATAGGTGAATGAAATGAGATGAGAGAAACTATCCTCGATTTTGCTTTGTCATATAACCTGGCCATTGCAAATACACTCTTTAAGAAGAGAGATGAACACTTAATAACCTTTAAAAGTGGACTTCATAAAAGCCAAATAGACTTTTTTCTACTCAGGAATACTGTACGATCAATGTGTAAGGATTGTAAGGTGGTACCCGATGAGAGTTTAACCTCACAATATAGGTTAATGGTTATGGATATCCATATCAAAAGATGGAAGAAAGGAAATGAACTTAATAACTACCCAAAAACTAAGTGGTGAAACTTAAAAAGAGAGAATAACCTCATTCACAAATAAGTTGATGGTAGAAGGAAACTAGAACTATGAAACAAAAGTAAACACCATGTGGATTAATATTGCTAAGTCCATTAAGAAAGTGGCAAACGATGTCTTAGGAGTATCCAAAGGTAAAAGGCAATTAGTAAAGAAAACATGGTGATGGAGTGAAACAGTGCAATAAGTTATTAAAGAAAAACAGATGTGTTTTAAAGCATGGTAGAAGATTAGAAATAACGAAAACTATGAACAATATAATAATGCTAAAAAGGTTGTTACGAGAATAGTAAGTGAGGCTAAACTTAAGGCATATGATCAGCTCTATAATAGACCAGGAGCAAGAGAAGGAGCAAAAGATGTGTTTAAACTTGCAAAAGTAAGAGAACAGAAGGGTAAGGACTTTAGATCATGTTAGGTGCATTAGAAGTGATGATCAAAGGGCATTAATCAAACACGATGAGATCAAATAAAGGTGGGAAACGTACTTTCAAAATTTGTTAAATGACAATGACTCTAAGAATATAGGGATTGAAAATACTATAAATCTAAATAACATTGGATTATTGCAGATATGAACGTAGGATTAGAATACCTAAAGTGAAAGAGGCCTTGAAAAAGATGAAATCAAGAAAGGCCATGGGGCCCAATGGTATACCAATAGAGATTTGGAAGCATATGGGAGATATTGGGGCAGTTTGATTGACCAAGTTGTTTAACAAGATTATAAAATCAAAGAAAATGCTTGATGAGTGGAGGAAGAGCTCTACTGTACCAATTTATAAGAATAAAAGAGACATACAGAGCTATACTAATTATCGAGGGATAAAACTTATGAGCCACACTATGAAACTTTTTAAAAGAGTGATTGAGAAGAGACTACGGTATGAGACAAGTATATGGGAGAATTAGTTTGGTTTCATGCCTGGGAGGTCAACCATGGAAGCTATTTTCTTACTAAGACAATTGGTAAAGAAATATAGGGAGAGGAGGAAAGACCTCCACATGATTTTTATTGACCTAGAGAAAGCTTATGATATAGTCCCTAGAGAGTTAATATGGAGGGTATTGGGCGAGAAAGGGGTTTCACGGGGGTAGATAGACATAATTAAATATATGTACGAGGGAGCAGTAACAAATGTTAAGACCACTAATGGCGAGACTGGTGATTTTCCTGTCACTGTAGGATTGCACCAAAGATCGGCATTGAGCCCATACCTTTTCATTTTGGTTATGGATGAGTAAACAAAACATCTACACGAAGAGATTCCTTAGTACATGCTATTTGCAGATGATATAATCTTACTTGATGAGACAAGGGAGGGTGTAAACACAAAGCTAGAGTTATGGAGAGAAGCATTAGAATCTAAAGGATTTAAAATCAGCCGAACTAAAACAAAATATCATCATCATCATCATCAAGATCTTATCCCAATTAGGGGTCAGCCACATGAATCTTATTCCTCCATTCCACTCTATTAAATACCATGGCTTCATTTAGTCTCAAAGTTTTTAAATCTTTCCTCACCACTTCTATCCACGTTCTTTTGGGCCTTCCCCTTGCCCTTTTACAAGAATATAAAATGCAATTTTAGCAAGGAGAGTAAGAGTGGAACAATAGTCAAGATTGATAACGAAGAAGTCCTCGTAAAAGACCACCTTCGGTACTTAGGATCAATGATTCATGAGAGTAAAGAGATTGAGAGGGAGGTTACCTAGAAAATCCAAGCGGGTTGGAACAAATGGAGATGTGCATCTAAAGTTTTGTGTGATCGGCGAGTGCCACTCAAACTAAAAGGAAAATTCAATAAGATGGTCATAAGGCCAGCCATGCTCTATGGATCAGAGTGTTGGGTAGTTAAAGAACATCATGCTCATAGGATGAGTGTTACAGAAATGAGGATGTTGAGATGAATGAGTGGTAAGACAAGAAATGATAGAATTAGAAATAAAAATATTAGAGGAAATTTAAGGGTAGCACCAATAGGTAACAAGATGAGGGATATTAGACTTAGATAGTTTGGACATGTCCAAAGGAGACCGAAAATGGCACCGGTTAAAAGGAGTGAGGAAATGCAAGTAGAAGGTTCTAAAAGGGCAAGGAGAAGGCCCAAAAGAACGTGGATAGAAGTGGTGAGGAAAGATTTAAAAACTTTAGGACTAAATAAAGCCATAGTACTTAATAAAGAGGAATGGAGGAATAAGATTTATGTGGCTGCCCCTAATTGGGATAAGGTCTTGATGATGATGATGATGCCATTAAGAGAGGGCAAATTAGATAACAGCTTGGATCACTATAGAAACAGTAAAAAGCAGGCTTGCCTGGCACTTTTTTGAGAAGTGACATATAACCACATACTTGTAGAGATCCAACCATTCGTTGTTTCTAGAATGGCTTAGATAGGCTATATACCAGAATTCACACTCATTCATGATCCTAGCCTATCTTTCTTTGAGTCTAAAATCAAGATCATTGATTTTTACAATGCCAAATCATCTGGTTAGAATCATCCAATTGCCATAATTTTTTGACATGTTGCCTAATTTTGGCATGCTGGCCGTACATGATGAACAGCTTAAAACTCCCCCAACACACACAGCATGCTGGCTGCACATGATGAACAGCTTAAAACTCCCCAACACACGCACACGCGCACACACACACACACACACACACACACAAAGAACATGTATCCCAATGTGGGAATAATGACCTAAATTGCAGAATGTTGCATCTGGATTCTAAGTCATGTTGTACTTTGAAAGATGTTGAATGAATTAGAGTAATTCCAAAAACATAATTTGAACTAGAAATAGATTAGAACATCAGCAATTGAAAGACCTAGGCTTTTCCACTACAACCTAAGTGTTGCAACAGGTATACTTCTGCAATGCATTTAATTTTGTCCAACAAAAAATGCTCTTAAGTCTCCTAATTGGAACTTATCATATTCTATAGAATAAACATAAAGTGGTTGAATACCTTGAGCCCGTCAATACATTGATGTCATGTGGAAGAGGATGACAAAGGAAGATAATGCTATTCTAAGCAACGATAACACTGTTACTAGAGAACAAAATGTTTGGCAGTAAAGAAAACTCTGAAGTATCAAGTGGAACTAAAGTAACATTGCACATCATAAAGGTTTTGAGGCAATGAGTTATTCAGCTCCACATATGGATCCTAAAATTTTGTTTGACAGTGGATAATTCCAAAACACATCTGTAGGATTATTAGAGGACATGTCTAAGTAGTTCATTGTCTCTAGACTCCAAGGAAGGCAAATCATTCATCGTCAACATCCCCATGTGAGTCCTACTTCTGGAGACAAAAAGTTTATTATATAATTGGAAAAGAAAAACAATTACACTAGGAGTGGATAACTTCATACTCCATTGCATTGATAAGTGCCTCAGGCTATTCATTAATTCTTGCAAATTTATTAATAAAGAGAGCCAGAGAGATGCAATTAGCACATTTGAAATATTGCTAACTTAATCCATTCTTTTTATGACAAGTATATGCACAAATTCAAAGACAAATACTTATATTGTACCTAAGAAAAACAACAGAATATTGCTAGCCAGATATAGCACTGGAGATAAAAGTTTTTGGAAGAATCAAAAGTTTGGGGGTTGACTACCAAGTATAGTGAAGCTCATACATGGGTCGGAAGAAAGTCAAATAAAACTCTTAAAAGTGTAGTGACTTACACAAAGCCTATCGAGACTTTAATGAGAGACATAATCCTGTTCCTGACTGAATCATACGCACTCAAGAAACCACTATGGACCTGATAAAAACAGACTAATTCACTAAAATACTTTCCATATTATATTTAGCTTTACATTTTAGCATACTATGATACCCTAAAATAGGCATCATATCTAGTTTAGCGAAAGTCCAAGTAAGTGACTTACCTGTAATTCTTCTTTAACGTCACCACCTAGCCTTTCAGGATTTAACCTGTCATACAAGTCATAGTAAAAGAATAAGAAACTTGTATGCAAGTCTCTGTAGATGTCCAAGCTTCCGAAAATTAGTCCTAAAAATACTGAACCTCAATGGGATCCTAGCCATATGAGAGAAATAGAAGTACAAAAGCAAGGATCAATCATCAACTTGATATTTGAGGGAACGGCATGGTTATTTTCTTAAATCTACAGAGCCACTTTTTAACATCTCAAAGATGTAGTTCAAGGACTAGTGCATTTGACAATTGAGAGAATATAATGTAGCAGGTAAAAGTAGATATGGCATGAAGAGAAGATTTCAGTGACAGACCCAGCCTTTGCTTAATTGTTCATAAATCATCTTCACAGAGGGAGAAGACCTAAGACTTCATATTGCATTGTGAAATGCTTTGTGCATAAGTATTATAATCAGAGTTGTCCATCAATACTTTGCACAGCTCAACATGGCAGCATCCAGTTAGAAAACCACTAGAAATTCATTTGATCTCTGACACGAACTAACACTGGAATAAGTCGCAAGTTCACCTAATCAATATGGCTCGGAAAAACTTTGCTTGCTTGATTAACCAGCCAATGGAATTCTTTTCACTTTGTAAACAACTTTCCTTATTTCCATTGTCCCAAACATAACCCCACCACTGCCATTATATGATCCTCCATCCACAACCTTCTTGGTTTAGGAGAAATTGTTGAAACTTCCAAGGTTTGGAGAGCGATCTTGAAAAATAAGGCTCTCCCATTGTGATCTACAAACCAAAGAGGCAGAGGGATGTGAACGTGTGCACATACACAAATAGACATGCAGACAGAGCAGTCACACATGAATACTTCATAAGAAGCATCATTGTAGGATAACATTGTTGGGATTTCTTAATTAAAGAGAAAGCTGTGTGCACATCAGAGCAAATGCCAACCCTTCAAATTCTAAAATGGTGATTTTGAAAAGCACCAGATCAATAGATTGACAGAACAGTTCCATTTGAGTTAAGGGTAACAAGGTCAGAGCTCTAGATTGGAAAGGATGTCAGTGTTTCAATTTATTGCTATTCAAAGCCATTAGAAATGCACCTGAGTAGGAAGGTGATTGTACTGCAAGACCAGGCTGTTGAGTTCACCAGGGACTTTCCTAAATCAAGAACGAGGAAGAGTAGGGGGTGAGGGGCTGTACTATTAAGAGATCTATTTTTCTGCTGTGAGCACTTTATTCTTATGGAATTACTCCATAAATATTTGGGAAAATCATACTCTGGATCACCCACAGTCATTTCCCCTTTTGTCCCCCATTCTCTTCGTATCTGCTGCATCTTGACCCCACTTTACGTCAGTTGGAAAACATGCCTAGTCCTATTTTATGTTGGAGGTGAAGGTTTACAAATGAAGAAATATACTGTACGGTAATCAATCCATAAAATTAAAGAAGCGAAATACCAAGTAGAAGAAATGAAAAAAAGAAGAAGAAAGAAGAAGAAGAAAAAAGAGTAGTATAAATCAACAAGATGTAACAGGTCTTGCACAAAACCTTATCAAGTCAATAATACCTCAATAAACACAGGAATTGCTCTAGAAACATTTATCTGATAAGAATGAAACATTACCCAGCTGGAACTAGCATTAAATCAGTTCGCAAGTCCTTCCACCGTGCCTGACCAAGAAATCAGCAGATTAGTATATGCCAGCTTGCCAGTAAGTCCTATAAGTCAATCTTGCATTCGTCAGACACCAAACAATGTCATCATCAGTTAGAACACAACCAAACATCTTCATGCATATGACAGAAAAATCATACTTGTTCAGTTCCCCTGAAAGCAACAACTAATCTTTTCCGCTGAGAATCGCGCCAAATTGCTACCTGCAATCATTCCAAGTTCAGCAACTTCCAAAAAAAAGGAAGTACTTCCAGAAACAAGATTAATCTTCAAATGCATGGAGAGTATGACATTAAATCTTGTGGATTATTGAACCAAAGAAAGAAAACCCCACTCAAGACAACTATATGTTCCATTAGATAGTTAAGATAAGAACTTGCCTGTGTATCTGTGGAGTCGTTATCAAGAAAACATATCTTCTCAAACTCAGATTTAATGAAACTCGGTTGACCCAATGAAGTAGCAAGCATAGCCCAAGCCTCCATTGCACTCTCTGCAGTTGTAAATAATGCCTTCATCTCCTCTGCTCTTCTCTGATCCAAAATGGACCCTCCCGTAGTGGAGTGTACCTTTCCATTTGTTGAATGTTCTATAACTCCATCCACTTCTGCAACAGAAGCATCTGTTTTACTTGAACTCTTTCCCTTTAGAAGTGCTTGCTTTTCTTGTTGAGAAAATGTTGTTGTCAGGACCATTAATGCTCCTAAGATGTTATCAGTCTGCCTTAACACATCCCATGAGGCCTTCTTCATATCTGGTAGTGCCGACTGAATCCACTTTGCAGTAGATAGTAAGTCATTTGTGACATCCTCACCATTTGTACTTTTGGGAGTTGCAAGCCCAGATTCAATATATGCTGCCTCAGCAATCTTCCTGGACTGAGATCCAATTTTCTTCAGTAAGTCAAATCCATCCATCTTGATTTTTTCAGACACAGGAAAACCAAACTTCTGGACAATACTTTGATTGATGACATTGGCAAAGGTTTTCCAAAAGTATTCATCTGATTCAGTAGATACATCAACTCTTCTCTCCACTGAAGAGCCACCCTCATTACCCCGAGCATCAGAATCGTCATAAAGCTCCAGCACACCATGCTCTTTCTCGTAAGCCAAGACATCAGCAGAGCCATTTGGACTGGTCTCCTCTGTTAAAGACTGATCTAGAAAATCACCTAGAGGATATAATGATTCTCCAGAGCTTTCCACATGCTGCATATTACTATCAGCCTTCTGAAGGTATCCATAATTGAATGATCTTAACTTCCCAAATGCAGACTGTACAAACTGACGAGCTTGTACACTCTCAGTGCCAAGGGCTATTTTTAGAGCAGTTCCCAAGCTACTTTTCATAAGGTCCGATAGAAAAGGTATCTTCCACCCTGTTTTCTCTTGATCAATTTCATCAAAAGTTTTATAAATGACCTGATAAACCTCAGTATTAGCCATAATCAAAATGATTTGCGGCACAAAAGGTGAAAACCACATCAACTTTCCAGAAATACAAATACTGGAAGCTGTCAGAAAGCGTAGTGATATGGATTTATGATTGAGAAAGTGTACAGAAGCGTGAAAGTGAAACAAGAGCCTACTTCTCAACTAATTGGCAGACTCATCTCTTTCTGAAAAGATTTCATATTAACTAGGGAAAAGCAATTATTAGGAAGGAAGAAAGCAGATTTATTTTCTGAATGGGTGAGAAAATTGTGAGAAAATAGCCTTTCTTGGCCTCATAGTTGACTGGGTCATATAAAGATAAGGTAATAAAGTTGAAAGAGGACTCTCACATTAATAGAATAAAGAGCCTTCATTTAGATATTGGCCCGACAACAAGTTCGAAGGGGAACCTTCGCACAACAGTAAAGCTGTCCTCGTTGACCTTGAGGTCATGGGTTCAAGGCATTGAAACAGCCTCTTGCAAAAATGCAAGGTAAGGCTGTGTACTATAGACCCTTGTGGTTTGCCCCTTCCCCGGACCCTGCATATGCAGGAGCTTCGTGCACCGGGCTACCCTTTTTCTTAACAAGTTCAATATGGAGCAGAAATTACCTCTAAATGTATCCTCCCCCCACCTCCCATGCCTTCTAGTTCCACCACCACTTCATGCAAGTTCCCTATAAGAAGATATTTCTATCATTCTAAGAACAACATTAGCTTCCTTTACATGCAAAGGCAGCATGTATCTCATATATCACTTCACAAATCAATCCTAAGAGTTAAGAACCAAATCTTGAAGAGCATTCACCATCCAGGCAGTGCATTTGCATAACTACTTTGGCAGCATAAGTGTGAATTCTGATATAGTAGCTTTCCAGTTTCTTCTAGAATGGAGGACATTCAGCACTCAACCATTCAGAAAGACATCAAAGATTCTAAAATCAAACAGAAGCCGAAAAAAGATGAGGAAACTAACTAAAAATCTAAAGCAAAGATAAGTCCATATTTTGTTTGGGAGGTACCATGTTAAAACTAATCCAAGTGCTATCACATAATCCATGTAAAAAGAGGATTCTGTTATTGTTAGACCCAAGCAATTTGATCTTTAAGGCTTTCCAACTGCCAACGCCTCTAAGAACCCTTGACTCCTCCAGGGAAAAAATCACAAATACCAGAGTCAGATATTCTTGGAGGGTGAGAAGCTGGTAGCAGGAAATTTTTTTACAAAAATTGGAAAATTTTTACAGAAATATCAAGAAACAAGCCAAAAAGTGTTCTACTCATTGAGGTTGCAAGTATTACTCATGCTCAGTGCATTTGGCCTTTGAAGAAAAACTAACAAAAATAAGCCAAGAAGGACGCACGCATCCTGCAATTTTCTTGCTTCAAGTGCTCTTTGAAAAAGCAAGCTTCAGATTTGGTAAAGAGGTCTTCAGAATGAGCTCCTGGGAAACAAGCTTACCCAGTTTGCCAGGAGCTTCCAGCAACTATAGAAAAAAATGGCAAAAGAACAAACAAAATAAAAAAGATCTGACATAGCCTGACAAGAATAACCAACATGATTAATGGAAAACTTTAGAATATCCAGAAGTCACTGGAACACAGATGACATGAATCTGTTCCCTTACTGGAAAGAAATGCATTGACAGCTTTGCTGGAACTAATAATTTCATCATCATTATATTTGAAAAAATACTGCTATTGTAATAGGTATACCAGAATTATAAACAACTTCCAACCTTGTCAAAGAATCAATCCAGCCACTTAAAAGTGTAAAACTGACTGCTGACAAAGGTAATATCTGAAGCATGAACAACTTTCATGATTGTTACAAAGACTAAGACTTCTATTATTAACCTGATTTGCTTTTATAATTATCCCACACAAGACAGACTAACATAATAGCTTGTCTATTTTAAGACTCAAAATACCATAATGCACATTACAATCATATGCTTTGTAGTATTTACTACTGAGAAGGAAATGATATATTTTGAGAATCTTGAATGAAGAGAAGTGTCCATTAAAATAAGGAGGCAAAGGCAGTATTAGCCAATTATACCCAATTTTTTACAGAGAGATTGAAAAATTAATATTACAGCGGAAAGTAAAAGAATTCTCACCATCACATAGGGATTCTAGGTTAATGCCTGAATTTCCCATGCGCTTATGTGGAGTTACAAGATTTGCATCCCAAGCTGCAATCTGAGGTTCGAAGATCACAACAACTCATGGTATAAGGATCATCACAACTCATGCAGTGTATCACCAATTGGACATCAAACATGGTATAAATGTCATCTACTTCACTGTCTAATCCAACTTCCTTTTCATTACAATATTGTCATTACACTGTACAAGTAGAATGTCATGTAGAATTGTTACACATACAAAACTAAACAGAGATAAAAAGAAGCTGCAGAGACATGCAACTAAAATGAATACATGGAAGACAGTTCAGATTTATTAAACATCAAACAAAATATACGGACAACATGTGCTATCAAACATGAAATTGAGATGGATGCATACCCAACAATCCCATGTTTATATAAATAATGTATGAAAAATATAAAAATATGAAACGAGAGATGTTGGTATACAGAAATAGATAGAGAATACACACTGAACTATCATGCTGTGATAAGTTTTCTTATTTGACAGATAAAATAAACTTCTGAAAGGAAAAAGAACCAAAACTACACAACAGGACTGATGATAGAGATTTCCTATGTACATTTCTCCAACTAAGATCATACAATAAATATTAGATTTTTTCTCTAATTTATTGGCATTTCAATGTGGTGTAGACCAAGGAGAAAGGGTGGAGAATAGGGTTCTAAAACAGTGTTCTATGGTTTGCCAGAATTTAGGGAACCAGGGCTTCAAAGGTAATTTCTAGGCTTAGCATTAAAGATGCACAAACTTGATTTGGGTCTGAGATTTTAGTGCTGGAGTAACTGGAAACAAAACAGGTTTTGTTGGGCCAGGAAGGAATAAAACTCAATGATAAACAGTGTTCAGAAAGAAATAGGGCTCAATTCATTAGTAATGTGGAGAAATTACTGGGAACCTTAAAATCAATCAATCAATCAAGCAAAAAGATTACTGGAACTATTAGGAAGTAGGAACTGAAGTTCCTCCTCTGCACTTCCCACTCCCTTTTTCTTCCTTTCTTTTTCCCCCCCTCACCCCCTCTCTTCTCTCCCTTTTATCTACCCTTTTTCCTTCCATTCCCGCCTCCTTCTGTAACAGACTGGATATCTGTATATCCTAACTCTGTAACCGACTGGATATCTGTATATCCTAACTGACTACATCAACTGACTACATTACTTGGTTGTTAACTGACTACATCAGGATCATCTTCTGTCATATCTGGGAAATCTGAAAATCCTTGTGCCAACAGTCCTTGCAATTATCTCCTTCTCCTGGAATATGTTTGGTATATGGGAGGTCTAACATTACCCCCCCCCAAGTAGTTTCACCTTGTCCTCAAGGTGAAAGGAGGGAAATTGAGTGTCCAACACCTCATAGAGCTCCCATGTGCTATCACACTCAGGTAGGTTTTGCCATTTCACCAAAACTTCAGTGCACCCATTTGGCAAAGACCTGATGTTCTGGATGGAGTCGAGATACAGGACAAGTTCCATTTCCTCAGTGAGGCCAGGAGGTAGGGGTTGAGATTGGGCTGAATTGGGCAGGGCTGCCTTCAGTTGGGAGACGTGGAAGACAGGATGGATTATGGTGGTGGAGGGTAAATCAAGGCGGTAGGCAACTGCGCCAATGCACTCCAAAATAGTGTAGGGACTGTAAAACGGGGGGCTAAGTTTTTCATTGGGTCGCTTAGCCAGTTTCTTGAACTTAAAGGGCTGGAGTTTCAGAAAAACTCTGTCACCTACCTGTAATTGGATGTCCCTGCGGCCCTTATCTGCTTGGGATTTCATTCTGGCCTGGGCTATTAAGAGATTACTCTTAAGCTCCTGTAAAATTGTATTCCTCTCGTGGAGTTGTCTATTGACTTCCTCCACGACGGACCCTTCATCCGAAAGCCTTAACACAGTAGGAGGATCACGCCCATAAAGAGCTTTAAAAGGGGTCATGCCAGCAGCACTTTGAAATGTAGTATTATACCAGAATTCGGCCCAAGGAATCCACTTGGGTCAGAGCTTAGGATGGTGGGAGGTGAAGTAGCGCAAATATGTTTCTAGACAGCGGTTGATGACTTTCGTTTGGCCATCCGTTTGACGATGGTAAGCAATACTCATCGTTAACTCAGTCCCGGCCATTTTAAATAGTTCAGCCCAAAATTGGCTAATAAAGAGACGGTCCCTGTCAGAGACAATGGAGCGCGGGTAGCCGTGTAACCGCACTATGTCTTTGAGGAAGAGAGCAGCCACCTCGTGAGCAGAAAACGGATGGTCCAAGGGAAGGAAATGGCAGTACTTGGAAAGACGGTCTACTACCACCAGAATAGTATCCAGCCCCTTAGATTTGGGTAAGCCGCCAATAAAATCCATAGATAAGTCATCCCAGACTTGTTTGGGAATGGGTAAAGGCTGAAGAAGACCTCCAGGTTTAAGTGCTTGGTATTTATTCCGCTGGCATACCTCACAGGAAGCTACAAATTGCTGCACATCCTTTCTCATTCCCTTCCAAAACACAACATTAGAAAGCCTTTTGAAAGTCCTAAAGGTCCCTGAATGTCCACCTGCTGGAGTGGAGTGAAATTCCCTGAGTAAGGTGGGAATTAGAACAGAAGTCTTAGGGATAGCGAGTCTGTCATAGAAGAGCAAGTGGCCATGATGAAGAGAGAATCCTTTGTGATGATTCAGGCCAGCCAATAAGTCCTGGAGGATGGGGCCTCAAGTCCCATCTTATCTGATCTCATCTGTTAGAGCTTGTAAGGCTGAATGCTGGACTGTCGAAAGGGCAAGGAAAGGAGAAGTGTGCGTCAGGTCTGATGCATCCTCAGGTGCATGCATCAGTGAAGCCATTGTTATCCATTCTGGAGAGGGCATCTGCTGCCCGATTATTCTTGCCTGGTTTGTAGTGAATGTCAAAGTTGAAACCCAGCAATTTGATGAGCCACTTCTGCTACTCACTGCTAAGAACGCTCTGGTTCAGGAGGAATTGGAGGCTTCGTTGATCTGTTAAGATAGTGAACTTCTGGCCTAACAAGTAATGACGCCACTTCTGAATAGCGAGGACAACCGCCATAAGTTCCCTTTCGTATACTGATTTGGATTGAGCGCGGGGAGCGAGTGCTTGGCTGAAGAAGGCAATTGGCCTTCCCTCTTGCATGAGGACTACTCCAATGCCTTTACCCGAAGCATCAGTCTCCAAAATGAACGGCTTGTTAAAGTTGGGAATAGCTAATACTGGCATCATCGTCATGGCTCGCTTAAAGTTGTTGAAGGCTTGTTGTGCCTCCCTTGACCAATGGAAGCTATCTTTCTTGAGAAGACTGGTAAGGGGTGCAGCGATAATGCCATAGTTCTTTACAAATTTGCGGTAGTACCCGGTGAGTCCCAAGAAAGCCCTTAATGCCGTAACATCCTGTGGAGTAGGCCAGTGGAGCATAAAGTCTATCTTTGAGTTATTTGCGGCGACTCCATCTGCTGATATTATATGGCCTAAATATTCCAATTGAGTTTGGGCAAAGCAGCACTTCTTTTTGTTAACAACTAAGTTATGAGAGGCCAACAATTTCAGTACCATTTCCAGATGCTCTAAATGTAGGTGAATATCAGGACTGTAAACAAGTATGTCGTCAAAGAAAACCAGCACGAACTTACAGAAATAGTGGCGGAAGATGTCGTTCATAAGAGCCTGAAAAGTGGAGGGTGCATTGGTCAGGCCAAAGGGCATGACAAAAACTCGTAGTGACCCTCATGCGTCCTAAATGCTGTCTTGGGAACATCCTCTTCCTTGATGCGAATTTGATAGTAGCCGGATTGAAGATCCAACTTAGAGAAAACAGTAGCTCCACCTAGTTCATCCAATAGTTCATCAATGGTTGGGATGGGAAATTTATCTGGAATGGTGATCTTGTTAAGGGCGTTGTAATCAACGCAAAAACGCCAACCTCCATTTTTCTTCTTAACTAAGAGTACTGGGCTAGAATAGGGACTAGTGCTTGCCCGAATGATGCCCGCCTCCTACAATTGTTTGATGATTAGCTCAATCTCGTTCTTTTGGCAGTGTGGATAACGGTATGGCCTAATATTAGGGGTGTAGTATGGCCGGTGACCCTGATGGCATGGTCTTGTGGTCGGTTAATAGGCAATTTCAACGGCTGATCAAAGAGATGGGCGTATTGGTCCAAGAGAAGTTTTAGCCTAGGATGGTCCGAGGGTGGTTGCGGGTCCATCTCTAGCTGCAGGCCTTGGTACTCCACCATGTAGCTTGCACCTGAGCAGGGGATGGTACGCTGCCGGGCTTTGAAGGATAAGAGTGACCGTGACAGGGATGGGTCGTCCTTCAAAGTGACCTTCTGGCCTTGCACGACGAACTCCATGGTGAGCTCGAGGTAGTTGGCAGCAACGTCGCCGAGAGTACGCAGCCATGCCATGCCGAGAACCAGGTCTGTTCCGCTTAGTTCGAAGGGATGGAAGTGGTGTTTGATCACCAACCCAGGAAGGCGCAAGACTAGATTCCGCCATACCCCATAGCCACGGATGCAAAATCCATCACCAACTTGCACTCCGAACAGCCTGGTGTTGGTAATCCGGAGGTGCAACTCGTCTACCAACCTCCGAGCTATGAAATTGTGGGATGCCCGTGTCGACAAGGACAACAACTTCCCGGTGCTCCAGAACCCCACGTATTTTCATCACATTGGCAACCGACATCCTGATTAGAGCTTGCGTGGATAGCTCGAGTCGGGTCGATTCCTCCTCGCACTGGCCGTCATCGTCGCGGTTATGGGTTTCCAGATCTTCCCCTTCGTCGCCCTCATCGCCTAGAAGAAGCACCAGCAACTAGCGATTCTTGCATCGATGCCCGGGAGAAAACTTCTCATTGCATCTAAAGGAAAGCCCCATAGCCCGTTTCTGCTGGAGCACTTTCTTCGAAAGTCGCCGGAAAGTGTCATGTCGGGCCAGGGAAGGTTCTCCCGTGCAGGATGACCGTTCTCCTCAAAACCCTAGCTCCTTTGTCGTCTTCGGGAGTCGGGCGTAGGTTTGCGTGGGAAAATTACGGACATGCCCCTGTGGGCCAGTTTCAACAGCAAGGCCCTTTAGGGAAGGCCCATGACCCCACGATGTCCGAGGTCTAGACCCACCCTTGTTCCCTTGGGCTCGTACCCGTTCAAGGGCTTCATTTTCTTCCTCGATCTTCTGGGCCAGGTCCATAAGCCCAGCTAACAAAGCAGGCCGGAACATTTTCACCTCGGCCTTTAACTCCTCCCGTAGCCCATTTAGAAAAGCCCCCCTCAGCAGGTCGTCGGGCAGATCCACCAGGGGACTCGACATTAGCTTGAAATCCCTGCGATAGTCGGCAACGGAGGCAACCTGCCGAAGTGACACAGGGCCTCGTAGTCGTCGTCAGACTGCGATGGCCGGAACCTTTGGAGAAGGGCAATCCGAAAAATCTGCCAAGAACCGGTGATCAGGCGTCGGTCCAAAGAAACCAATGGAGGGCTTCTCCCTCCAAACACACTAACGCTGCCGTCACCTTCTCCCCGTCGGGGAGTCGGTTTAACTGGAAATACCTCTCAGCTCGACACAGCCAGCCATGAGGGTTGTTTCTATTGAAGATCGGGAGGTCCAGACGTCTGGGTTCGAGCAGAGGGTTCTCCGGTATCACCGGCGGAACTTGGTTGTCCCCAACCGATGACTCCCCTGCCTCCGGTGCTCGAGCTCGTCTTCTATCCCCAGCCTGATTCAAGGGAGTTTCTTCCCCATCCTGCTTCTGCCTCATCCAAGCCCGGATCTCCATCAGGTACTCTCCTATAGCCGTTACGTTGGTTTGCAACCTTCCTAGGTCTTCTTTCATGCTGCCCACTTCCGATCTCACGTTCTCTAGCTCTTTTTCCATATTCTCTACTTTTTCTGATCTAGTCCTTACCATGTCCCAAGAATGAAACCATGCTCTGATAACATTGTTGGGCCAGGAAGGAATAAAACTCAATGATAAACAGTGTTCAGTAAGAAATAGGGCTCAATTCATTAGTAATGTGGAGAAATTACCAGGAACCTTAAAATCAATCAATCAAGCAAAGCAAAAAGATTACTGGAACTAGTAGGAACCGAAGTTCCTCCTCTGCACTTCCCACTCCCTTTTTCTTCCTTTCTTTTTCCCCCCTTCACCCCCTCTCTTCTCTCCCTTTTATCTACCCTTTTTCCTTCCATTCCCGCCTCCTTCTATAACAGACTGGATATCTGTATATCCTAACTCTATAACCGACTGGATATCTGTATATCCTAACTGACTACATCAACTAACTACATTACTTGGTTGTTAACTGACTACATCAGGATCATCTTCTGTCATATCTGGAAAATCTGAAAATCCTTGTGCCAACAGTCCTTGCAATTATCTCCTTTTCCTGGAATATGTCTGGTGTATGGGAGGTCTAACAGGTTTGTAGTTTTTTTATGGATTTTATTGACTGGGCACATCTGGAAAAGAGTAGTATGCATTGGGATTTTTATGTAAGTTTTGGAGACAGTGATTTGGATGACTAGGATTTGAATGTTTGGGTTTTTAGGGCTGTATTACACAGTATAGAGGACTGTAAAACAAGGTTAGGGCTGGAAAATGAGAGATTGGGCTTAAATAAAAAGGTAAGAGAGTTAAAAGACTGGGATATGATATGGGTATTGAGATGCCTGACCTTAGGGACTGGTTTACAGCAGGAACGGCTATAAACAATAGGGTTCTTGAGAGTAGAAAAGCTGCAACTCGTGGGAGCTTGTAAAGAAGCCAAAAACCAACTAGTTTTGGAGAAAACCAGTTGGTTCTATTACACTTTTCTACAGAAATTGCTTCCAAAAACCAGGATCCGTAGATCCTTTCAAGTTGGTTTATCCAAAAACAACCCCAAAGAATCACCGGGAAGTTGTACACTCCTTGGATATAAACCAAAGAAAAAGCAATAGAGTTGAAAAATGGTGAAATAGAAAAGAATTTTTTTTAATTCAAGAACAATCAAAACTACACAAAAGAAAGCTCAGTCCCTTTTATAGACATAGGGGGGGTGTCACTTTGTTGTCCGTCAAGTAAACTATGACCAAAGACCATTACATTCTTCACTTGCATGAAAAAAACTACTTAACCCTGGGCCACTACATAAATGCTTAAACTAGAGCCTACAAACCTAGTCAACTTAAAATTTAAGGAAAAAGAAAACACAACAAGGCTCTACTCAACTTAAACTTCAACCCTTTATTTTCTTCTTCCATGTTTTGTCATATTTGAGTATGTTAATGAACAAACAAATGAGATGCTCCTACCATCACAGTGTCTTCTGCAGGGTTCCAAAAGGTCAATTCTAGAAGGTGAAATATGTCATTCTAAGACTTGCTAGAATAAGGGCAAACTCTAGAGATTGCTTCAAGGTCAGATACTTGTGTGTATCATTTCTGAAAGATAATTTAAAACTAAACTCAGTGGATGAAAGATCAAAGATTAACAAAATCTAAACACTGATTCAGTTGGCCAAAGCTGCACAGACTTCTCACTCTGAGGAGAATCCACAAATAGCTAAGACCAACAAGTCCATACAATTATCATGAAGGTCACTTATGCAATAAGATTGTGGCAGTTTACTTTGCAATGCATACTTTACTATCTAAAACTTTGCACAACCACAAAGCGTAAATTCATTGACATCTTTTCACAATTTATACAAAACTTTACCAACTCCAAAGCCATGATTCTCTGCCATCTTCGACTACACAATTATAATACAGAACTTTATCACCTCTAAAGGATAATACTACAGTTGGAGGTAATTTTGCCCTGATTCAGCAGAGTACAGGGTACAAGATATCTGAACACAGAAGATACAGCCTACCAGTCTCAGGACCCAAAATCATCTTCTTATCAGTCCCTTGAAAGACAAAGTGATGCAACAATAAGATTTGTATTCAAGGAGCTGGCAGAAAGAAGGTTATTGGTTACACTACCTGTAAAACAGACAAGAGGATGAGGATTGGGAATGATTCTCTTATATTGGTATGAGAACCATCAGCTAGTGTAACACTATTAACAGATTTTAACTGAAAGGAAGCAAATAAACGGAGCATGCCAAATGCGTATTCGGTGGCCCACAACTCATCAACCAAGGATCTGCAGTGGAGAATCAGTGAGATGAAAGGCCATTGAATTAGTTTAATGAAAAATAGAGGTTTTACAAACTGTGGACGCACCATGAAGGCAGTTATTCTCCTGAAGCGAAGATTGCTAAATGCTCGAGATTAATGTAACTTATCCACGTCGGTAAACAAATTCAGGAGCCTCCGGAGATAGGTAAGCAGTAGGATTCACAGTATCTGCCAAAGCAACCATTGGACATAGATGATGGATCCCCATAATGGTACTCATCTGTCCAAAGTATGCTTTTCCAATCCACAACAGGAATCGTTCTTGTTTCCAACCCTCATACCTCTACGACTGTCATGGTTATACCTAACTTTTTCCCACCATTATCACTTCCTAGGCAATTGCCTTCACCATTCCTTGTAATCTCTTAGATCAGATACAAGAGAAGATCTATTATTTGCTTAAAAGAAGCTCCATAGCAATTCTTATAGATTCATCTCTAAGAAGTAAAGACATACGATTGAGAGATGCAAGAGTTTTAGGTCAAGGATCTGTGTGATTTACACAATTAAACCATTCAATCACAGAGATTTTCTGCTTTCTCAATATTTTTTTACCTGTCCATCATCTACAACATAATTGCAATTCATCATCATCATCATCAAGACCTTATCCCGATTAGGGGGTTGGTCACATGAATCTCGTTCCTTCATTCCCCTCTATTAAGTGTCATGGCTTCATTTAGTCCCAAAGTTTTTAAATCTTTTCTCACCACTTCTATCCACATTCTGTTGGGCCTTCCCCTTGCCCTTTTAGAACCCTCAGTTTGGACACCTGCTCCTACTAACTGGTGCCCTTTTTGGTCTCCATTAGACATGTCCAAACCATCTAAGTCTAATCTCTATTCGTGCTACTCCTAAGTTTCCTCTAATGTTTTCATTTATAATTCTATCTTTTCTTGTTTTGCTACTTATCCATCTCAACATACGCATTTCAGAGACGCTCATCCTATGTACATGTTGTTCCTTAATTGCCCAACACTCTAATCTATAGAGCACGGCTGGCCTTATAATCATTCTATAGAATTTTCCTTTTAGTTTGAGTGGCACCTTCAAATGAAAAAAAACTCCAAAGGTGCATCTCTATTTGTTCCAACCTGTTTAGATTCTTTGAGTAACCTCTCTCTCAATCTCTCCGCTCTCACAAATTATTGATCCCAAGTATCGAAGTGTTCTTTTAAGGGGACTTCTTGGTTATCAATCTTTACTGGTGCTCCACTTTCGCTCCTCTCCTAGTTATAATTGCATTCCATATACTCTGTCTTAGTTCGGCTAATTTTAAATCCTTTAGATTCTAATACATCTCTCTATAACTCTAGCATTGTGTTTATACCCTCCCTTGTCTTATCAATCAAAACTATATTATCCGCAAATAATATGTACCATGGAATCTCCTCATGCAGATGTTTTGGTAACTCATCCATTACCAAGTTGAAAAGGTACAGGCTCAATGTCTATCCTTTATATAATCCTATACTAATAAGAAAATCATCGGTTTCTCTACTAATGGTCCTAACATTTGTTATTGCTCCCCCATACAAATCCTTAATTATGTCTATATACCCTCGTAAAACACTTTCTTGCTCAACACCCACCATATTAACTCTCTCGAAATCCTATCATAAGCTTTGTCTAAGTCAATAAAGACCATGTAAAGGTCCTTCCTCATCTTCCTATATTTCTCTATCAATTGTCTAAGCAAGAAAATAGATTACATGGTAGACCTCCTAGGTATGACAAAAAAAAAGGCTCTCCTATATACTTCTCTCATGCCGTAGCCTCTTCTCAATCCCTCTTCCAAAATGTTTTGTAGTATAGCTCATAAGTTTGATCTCTCGATAATTAGTGCAACTCTTTATGTCTCCTATATTCTTATAAATTGGTACAATAGAACTCTTCCTTCATTCATCCAACATTTTTTTCGATTTTACAATCTTGTTAAATAACTTTGTCAACCGAACTACTCTAGTATCTATCATACACTTCCAAACCTCCATTGGTATACCATCAAGCTCCAAGGCCATTCTTAATTTCATCTTTTTCAATGCTTCTTTCACTTTAGGTATTCTAATCCTATGGTTATATTTATAATATCCACCATTGTTTGGATTTAACAGCCCTACATTTCATCACCATTTTAATTGAAAGTTGGAGTACATAATCGAATTTCACTTAAATCAAAATTTGTAGAAGTAAATTCACTGAAAACTCCAAATTAGACTTTGAAACCTCAAGATTCATAATGTAAACGACAAGAGCTTTCCAACAACACTAATTTTGCGTGAAACGGAGGTCGAGGACATAAAAACCTAAAATCTCACTAAATAACAGAGGGGACCAAATTGATAATGGCAACCTCCTCACAACAAATGAGCCCAACGCGAAGGCCAACAAGGAGGAGCTCAACGCATGGAGCTCTACTCCCAGCTACCTGTCATGCAAGGAGGAAGCTAGATGAGGGGGGCGAGGCTCCCTCCTCTCCACTGTATCTATCTCCCTCTCTACATTTCTCTCCACTCATCAGCGTCTTTCCCTCACTGTCTTTCTCTTTCCTAGCAACCATCAACACCAGAATTCCCACCAAAGGCGACTACTATTGCACAGGGTAGAAACCAACTTGTTCACGGGTTTTTCCCTCTCCCTTCCCTCTTCTCTCTCACCTTCATCTTCCTCCCATCGCCAACAACGACCCAAATTCAACCAAGGTTTTTTGTCAGTTTTTCCCTTTTTATAAGCATTAAACACTAACGGAATCACTCCATATTCCACAAGAGTGAAGGTAAAATGGAGATCTACAAAACCCACCATTTATTCCTACAAGAAAGAAAAAAAAAAATCTTTGAAATCCTTGTTATCTGATCTACAAATCCATGGCAACAAAAGTTCAATGAGAAATCATCTAACCATTGAAATTTTTTATCTAAACACAGTGCACAAGTGGTACTAGATCTACAGATATGACCGTTGAGAACGCAATCAGTCAGTAGATCTATGAATCTAATGATATGAATTGCATGTTAAGGACAATCTAGGGCAAAAACAATAAATGAAAAGCTTGTTAAATGTATAAAAGCTAATTGGACTATTAATTTGTAGATTTGATCGCTACAGCGCTAGGATTCATGTTATCTAAGCTTAGAATATCATATCTAACCGTTGATATGTAAAATTGATTTTCCCAACACCCAAATGTATCTTATCTGAGGTTGAACAGCAGATCAAGGACAATCTGACCGTTTAAATTAGGATCATAATATACAAAACTATGATCGAGGGACTAAGCTATGACATTTATTTCATATTTCTCAGAGTAGCGCTTAATTGATAATAAAAGCTTTGATTGGTGATTCCTATTCATCGATCAACCTTCAAACTGATTAGCAAATGATGTCGGTAAATTTGAACCGTCAAATCGAGGTGGATAATTCTAAGGTTGCTAAGTTTTCAGATTAATTGCAGTTATACATTATTTTGTTAAATACATGTAATTACTACATTTAAATTGTAGTTGATGACTCTATTTGAGGCTGGAAAATATAGCTTACTTATAACTTGATATTATCTGTGTATGAGATTGTTAGGAGATAGAGTCTCCATTCCTAAAAAGAAGGCTTATTTCCCTTCCATACTTCTAAAAATTGGTGATGTATAATTAGTTTCCCTATATATGTTAATTCTTCTCAATCTATATGCTGATTTTCTTTTCTTGACCATTGGAAGTCAACTACTATATGAGAATTCAAGCAAGATAATGGACCGTTGGGAGGCATGTCGAAGAGCTAAAGATGCAATAATACTTTTCTGTGCTTTTTATTGGTATGAGTTCTTTTAAGTGTTGTTCCTTTTGTCCATATTCACCTAGAGATCCTATTCCCAATTGTTGACTTGCAAAAGTTAAATAATTTCCTGTCAACACTTGTTCAAACAATGCTTAGACTTCATAACAAAAATAACAAGCATGGGCATTCATCTGGTCACATACATGTCTCAAGCAAAAAATGACATTTTTCCAAAGAATTTTGAGGTCTAAAAGTAAGTCCCAAATCCTCGTGTTTTTTGTAGAATCAGCAGCAATGCCAAGAGAAAAGGGGATAGAACATAGTCCTAAAGCAAAGATATAAAGACAAATTTCAATAATTACTTGTTGAGGATGGAATTGGACCTGTAAAAATTTTGTACCGCTCTTCTTGAAATTAAAAGTAAATTTCTCATTCCATGTCGGTTCTTTTGTCCTGTAAGCATCAAACCATAGTTAAAAGTAAGCAATTGTTCATAATGTGATGCTCCTTCATAACAAAATAGATGATTAGTTGGCAACAATACTTTATTTATCATGTTCAGCTAACTACATAAATAAAAAAATCCACAAATAAGCACTTCTTATATTTCTACATCTAAGATTTGACCCGTATCATTGATAATAATAGGAACTAAACCACTATGGCAAAGAAAAGTTTGATTCAGAGGAGAGCAAGAGGCAGAAATTGGAACAGAAATATCATTTGATTCGTCGATCCTCAAAAAAAGAAATAAGCAAAGTTTTGTCGTTGAGTGAAAAATGGGAAATTCATGGAAAATTGCAATCCCCACCACGTTATAGTGCAACTATATGTCTTCATCCACAAATAAGAACTTCCCTAGTACAATGACATTGTTCATTCAACTAACCTCCAACTAGTTAGGAGTTAAAACAATGAAAGACAATGACGAAACAACCAAAAGTGACAATCATGTGTTAATTGCCAGAAACAGTTCAACATTGAAATCTAGTTAGCTTGGTTCACTCACTGCATTATCTTGGAGTATAGATATGAAATTGGGCAAAGGAGAAATGTCTAAACACAATGCAATAGAATAAAACACTGAACTTTCATTTTCTGCCACACTTCCTCTCATCATCAATAATGTAATAACCTTGTCATATAAAGACATACACTTTACACATCAATGACTGTCACAACCCCGTCAGGCCCACAATAACGATATTGTCCCGTGCACACTCACGTGCCACGGGTTTTTCTCTTCCCCCACGTCTAGGGGAAAACCGGTTGTTACTGTGAAGGGAGGCATTCCCCCTTATAACTCAGGCCCATCACCCCCCCAGCTAATGTGGGACTAACTCTCAACCATCACCCCCTCGGCCTTCTCCGCTTCGCCTCCATCACGGTACCTGAGCCAACAAGGCTAGATCTCTCCCCCTTAGGGGACACACACCCTCGTGTTACCGAGGCACGCATGTGGTTAGCCATCCACCCTCGGGGTTGGGGTTTGACTTTGATACCACTTGTCACAACCCCATCGGGCCCACAGTAACGATATTGTCCCGTGCGCACTCACGTGCGCACTCAGTGAAGAGCAAAACCTGTGACACGTGAGTGCGCACGGGACAATATCGTTGCTGTGAGCCCGACGGGGTTATGACAGTGACACCAGATATTCCATATATATACAAATTTGACAACTTAGTAATGAGCAACTGACAATATAAAAGGAGAAATTATGTCAAATTTTGTAAGTAGGATCAGCTTCGTGCACGTACTAATAGAAAAAGTCACTATAGCTTGAGAAGAATCATTTCCTGATATGTTATGTGTCATCTATATGCAAAAGGCTCACGACAGCTTTAGCTTTCTACAGGGTAGATCTACAAGCTATATGTTTGGAGCAAGCTTAGGTGCAACATTGTTGACTGTATCATTTGAAGCAAGGTACCTAAAGCCAAAAGGGCCTGCATCCAGCCTTTCACATTGATCTGCAAAGGCTACGTAGTACCTAGCCCACGTTTTGATAATCCATCTAGGCAATCAGCTTCACTCAGAATGTGGACCTCTGCTACAACTCACAAAAGGTCTATAAGGAACCTAACAAGAAAGCTGTGAAGCAAAATTGTGGCAGTAACAGGCCCATTGAAAACCTGAAATACTAGCACCAAACCAACCTACAACAAGGATTGAGGGGACAGGTCCAACAAGTTTATTACATATAGCAAGTTTGCAACAGCTTCCAAAAACCCACTTCAGCATTTCTTATTTGTTGGTTGTCAATCTGGGTCTTGGAACTCAAGAATCACAGTGATGATTGTTTTTCTTTTCTGTTGATAGGTAAGCTGGGTTTGGCTGGCCTCCATCAGATTCTTCTTACTTTAGCTGATCAAAGGCACTCGGCATAAAATGGGTTTTTGACAACCTAAGTCCCCAATATTACAGCAGTTTTTGTCCTCCTCTTTGAGATTGAAATGCAGAATGGTAGCTCATGCCAAGTGGTTGACATGAAATAATAAGATTTCAAAAGCCAAAAGCAGAAAGAAGAAGAAATATAGTTCTTAATAAAAGATTTTGTCCACATAAAAATTTGAGGATCTGCACAAGGTCTCATTTAGTCTCATGGAGCATTCAGTTTTCAAACCAAACTGTGAAAATGGTCACTGATGTGTACATAAGTAGCCCGGCTTTTAGAAGCTGCAGGGCCCATTTCAGTTAAGAGACATGCAAAGAAGAAAGGTCCAAGAATAACCACATGGGCCCCTTTTCATTTAAAGCATTTACACATGATGGTCCCACCGATTTTCACCAGAAACTTGTATAGCAATGTTTCTTGTGTTTCTAGTTTTCTTGATCAATTTCTTAGTTTCCTTTCTCTTGTTAGGAGTTCAAGAGAAATAGAAATAGGTTGCTTTAATTGTTGCCAAAGCACCTAGTAGGTTTAGTTTTTTGTTTTTGGAGAGACAAAATCCTATATAAGATCATATGTACAGTTTCTCTCATGACGTCTGTCCATTGTTATTGAATTTGAGCTATTGAATGCCATTGAAAATTTCTCCAAGTTAGAGCTGCTACAGTTCATTTGATCATAAGAGTGCCACGTTCTTGTCCTTCTTCCTTGAGTGCAATGCTCAGGGAAAATTCTTGACAGTCCTAAGTACAAAGATTAGCTTACTGCCGAGTTCTTCTGAGTGCGACGCTTAGAATCTGCACGAACTCTCATGTAAGAATCTCTGCAATTCTCATTTGCATCATTATATACGAACCTTAGAAGAAATTTTTCAGCTTATCCTGCATCAGTCACCTATTGAAAGTCCAATCCAAGATCTTTTATGAATTTGACTCCCCAATCTCAAACACACAAATTATAGAGAGAGTTATTATTGGAAAAGATGCCGCTGGACCAGAAGTTGTGCACTTATCAATTGTAATAAAACTGAATTCTAGAAGCTTTTTTCTTTTCTTTTCTTTTTTCTTTTTTTGCACAGCTGGGCCTTTACCAACACAGTGCTCCTCATTCCACACCAGTTCAACAATTGAAGGAACTTGTTCATCATCATCAAAGCCTTATCCCAATTAAGAGTCAGCTACACAAATCTTGTTCCTCCATTCCCCTCTATCAAGTACCATGGCTTCATTTAGTCCAAAATTTTTTAAATCTTTTCTCACCACTCCTAACCACGTCCTTTTGAGCCTTCCCCCTACCCTTTTAGAGGCTTCAACTTGGATCAATTCACTCCTTTTAAACGAAGCCATTTTTGGTCTCAGTTGAACATGTCCAAACCATCTAAGTCTATTCTCCCTCATCTTGTTACCTATTGGTGCTTCTCTTAAATTCCCTCTAATGTTTTTACTTCTAATTCTATCCTTTCTTGTCTCGCCACCCATCCATCTCAACATCCTCATTTCGGCTATGCTAATCCTATGTACATGTAGTTCCTTAACTTCCCAAGACTCTAATCCACAGGGCATAGCTGGCCTTACAACCATTCTATAGAATTTTCCTTTCAATTTGAGTAGCACCTGCCAATCACACAACTCCAAAAGCACATCTCTATTTGTTAACCCACTTGGATTCTATAGGTAACATATCTCTCAATTTTTCTACTCTTATGAATTATCAATCCCCAAGTATCAAAAGTGGTATTTTTGGGGACTTCATGGTTATTAATCTTTACTGGTCAAAGGAACTTATTGATACAACCAAATATTGATCTCATTAGCCAAGCCAAGCATCTATCAATATCTGAGAATGCATCCAATCCTTAAAACAAAGAAGAACAAAAAGATCTTGCCAAATTGAAGTTTGTTTAGAAACTATCGGCAATCCATCCAACTCATCTCCAATACCTAATGGCTTTGTAGAGAAAGCACTACTTTCTCCTAACAGCTCAAATTGTGAAAGAAACTAAGGTCCTCCATCAAAAAATAGTTTATTATACAATTTCCATCTCTACTCTTAGGCCTTCACAAAAAAGGGCAGCCCGATGCACGAAGCTCCCGCATATGCAGGATCCGGGGAAGGGGTGGACTACAAGGGTCTATAGTACGGAGTCTGACCTTGCATTTTTGCAAGAGGCCGTTTCCATGTCTCGAGCCCATGGCCTAAAGGTCACATGACAACAACTCTACCGCTGCATCAAAGCTCCCCTTCTAATCATAGGCCTCTACAAGAGAAGTAAAAATGACTCATCCACGCAAGTCCATGCTTGGATTAAAAAAACAACTCACAAATCTAACCCTACATAGTTAGAGGTGCAAGGGGTGTGCCTAGAGCCTAGAGGGCCTAGGCAGACCTAAGTGCATGCCTGAATCACAAAACGCAAAAATAAATATTAAGAATTATAAAAATTCAAAAAATCCCAAAAAAGTAAGAAAAAAACATAGAAACATAATTCTATGATGAAATATTACCCAAACATGCTAATTTCTATGAATGGAAAATATATATGTGAATGAAATTCTGTTTCAAGGAATAAATGTAAAAAACAAAAGTTATTTCAAAATTCTGGAACTGTTTTTTTCAAAAATAAAAATAAAAAATTGAAAATAACTAAAAAGAAGTTAAATCTATAGCAAACAAACAAGAAAATCAAATGGAATATTTGTTTCCACCTATAGAATGAGAAATCATCAAGATTTATAAAAAAAAAAAAAAAAAAAGTATGCCAAAAATAAAAAATGGTACAAATTTTTACTTTTTTTTTATTATAGAAAATTTGGGTTTTAGGTAGAAGATTCATGAATCCATACCTTTTCTTCTCTTAGATTTGTAAAAGCTTGAAGAGGAATAGTCGTTTCCACAGTAGAAGCTCTCATGAGAAGAGAAAATAGGGTTGGAAGATGAAAAAATGAAAAAAAAATTGAAGTTTGGGGTTTTAACAACTCGCCACCTGTGCCTAGGCATCAGAGGCACTCCTAAACAAAGGCTCTAGGCACACTGAGGCATACCTCAGGCGCGTGCCTAGGCGTGGCGTCTGAAACCCCTGTGACTTTACAAATTTCAGGCGCAGTACGTGCGCCTAGCGCACCTCTAACTACATAGATCTAACCTTAGCATAATAAATTAATTGTGACTTAGTGTTTCCTCCAGATCATCACACAAGCTAGATGAGATATAAGGATTGTTTTCCTTATCATTGAGGACTCATTCACAGTTCTCCTAACAAAAAAAAAGAAAAAAAGTAGCTGGTCTAGTGAGACATCCTACTCTTTCACTGTTCAAGAAAAATGGATCATGAGTCATTCAGTGTGCAAATGGACAGACAAGAAACATGGCTTTTCCAGAATCCCATAGCAGCCTTCATTTGTGCTACAATATTGGCAACAGTGATACCATAAACCCATCCACAGTGGGTGTTCGCAAAAGAATATGACAAGCTGAAATGTACATTGCATCTGTATGTTATAATACCAGAACATAAACTTATTGTGTATCGTGCTAAGAAGGCAAGTGGATCCAAGAGATCCTGATCAAAGAGGCATGCTAGGATAATGATACATGTGTGTGTTAGCATGCAGACTCAAAAAATGAATAGTTGGAAAGTAAGTAAGATTTACACCATAACATGACAATAGTCTTCACAACAGGCTTAATATGAGTGAGGCAAGATATCTTCTATGAAAAAACAAGAGAAAAGAAGCCCTGCAGAGAAAGATCATTGTCCCATAACATTAAAATAGTCTTCACAACGGGCTTAATGTGAATAAGGAAAGATATTGTCTATGAAAAACAAGAAAAGAGAAGTCCTGCAGAGAGATCATTGTCTTTTGAAACAACTGGCATTTCAAAAGGGATGTACAAAAACATTAGTAACTTACCCCCATTTAACCTGGCTTTTTGCTACCTGACCATCCAATTGTATTACCACATATGGATCACTTGTTCCCTGAAAGTTCATCACAAGTTTGGGAAAAACTCTTGTTAGAGACGGAAGCATTAGAACAACGTCAGAGCTGCACAAATACATGAAAAGTATTGGTCCTGCAACTCATAAACTAGAAAATTTTCAACCAATTATGTTCCGGAAGAATATTCAAAAAATGGGGCAAAACTGAAGAAAAACAATTAGTTACCTTCTTACGCTCTCATGAGAAACATGAAAAAATACATAGAATTTTCAAAGAATCAAAGTGCCCTTATACAAGAAAAGATACGAAAGTGCCCATATTGAAGCAATACCTGCCAAATCTAATGAAACAAATAGTTGCAGGTCCTCAGTCTCAAGAGTTGTCAATCATGGTATTGTGGCTTTTGCCGCTGTCTATAGTATCTTAGCAGATAGACATAGTCTGCCACTTCATTGAGGAGAAATTTAGAAGCATTACATAAAAATAGAGACGGGGGGGTGTGGCATCCCCGGTGCACGAAGCTCCCGCCTATGCGGGGTCCGTGGAAGGGGCAGACCACGAGAGCCTATAGTAGGCAGCCTTACCTTGCATTTTGCAAGAGGCTGATTCCACACCTTGAACCCGTGACCTCAAGGTCACATGACGACAACTGTTACCGTTGCGCCAAGGCTCCCCTTCATTTAGAAGCATTACATATCCTCCTCAAAATGTTGGACATTGGACGGGAGCACTGAGAAAAATAATGCCATCTCATGTTAGTCCATAAACTACACTTTATGACCCCAACAGTCAATTTCATACTTGGAAGGACTCATTAGAAGTTGCTTATGTCATTTATAATGTTTATGGTTTGTATTTGAAGGTAGCATGTAGCAGTCAACCAACAGTCAATTGCAGACCTCAGATAAGTTCTATACATTGCTTATGTCCTCTATGATGTTTATTGTTTTCATATACAGGTAGCATATAGCAGTCATCTATAATAAACCCAAATATCTACTTAACCTAAATCAATATGTGAGACAGTTAGATACACATTAGTTCTCTAATCTTTTACAAGCATAATTGCATTGCAGTAAAAAGGCAATTCACCTGAGTACCATTAAAAATATCCAAATAAAAGAAACAAAGTGCTCGTACGCAATATTTAAAAGCATGTCAAATTGCAATAAATATAGATATAAAAGACAATGAACAAGAAGTGCATCATAAGGTCTAAGTGCTTTCCACCCTGCAAGACACCCCCAACCCTCCCTCCCTCCACCCACTCCCACTCCCCAAACACCCAACCCATCCTGCCCACTGCCCATCAGTCCTTCTACACACCTTCCTTCCACCATTGTGCTTCCCAGTATGGACTCCAATGCCAGCTCCCTTCAGCAAGCCAATATCAACCTCCACCTCATCCATGTCGATGTTAACCACAACGAGTATGTTCCCCAACACCCCCCACTCTCTATCAACGGCTTGCTTCAGTTGACTTGTGCATGGATCATTCAAAAGTCTCTCTCTGTCCACACGCAATGATAACAACCTTTGATAACCTCAAATTATCCAGACACAGTAACTTTTGTTTCCTCGAAATTGGTTTCCATAACTCCAATCCATTATAGCCAAATGACACCTAAAATCTAGGAAACTATTATTTATCTCTTCAACAGTTGCAAGTTAGACATGCATCTTTTCAACATATCATGCCAAAGGCATTGCATTCAATAATTTGAACACTAATTTTCAGTTAAGAATAGACTTAAAAGAATGAGTATATGCTTCAAAAAAAAGTAGACATACAATACATAGGAAATACAAGAAGCCAATACTAGAATAGTAAAATTAGAGTTCCTAATGTCAGAAAGAAACCATACCCATGGATCCATGGCAGGAAAATCTAAACCTTTTTTCAGCTTAACAAAAAGTTGTCCATCATATATCTCACGCAGAAACGATCTGCACAGGTGAAAGAATTCATGTGAAACTTCAAATTTGGGATCATTTTAAACAATGGCACATCATATTAATAGAAGTCAATGCATTGAATCCATTTTGAGAATTACAGTGACCAGAATCATTGTAAATATATACGGAATGTTATGTGTAGCATTTATCATTAACCAAGCCATATATTCAATTGGGAGTTTGAATAAATTAAGAATGCCACAATTATGAGGATGAAGTTCCAATGAGCTGCTTTTAAACTACTTTTAACTGTAATGCTTCACAAGTGACAGAAAACCACATTAGAAGAGTTAATAGAACATGTCCTCCTTAGAAACTGTTGGTTGTGTATCTTAGAAGACTATGATGACTGATCCTCAAAACAAGCACAGCCTAGTTGCTATTCTATTTCCAGAGTCTTGTTACTATTTATTTCCAGTAATGATAATCTCTTTATTCACTCCTGCTACTTTCAGACTTGTGAGTAGGCATTAAAGCACCAATTACAAATAATTATATATTAGGAACAGAAAAGAAGAAAGTAATTGACTCAAATAAACCAAAGAGAGGGTGGCTCAAATAAACCAAAGAAGAAAAGAAATACATTGTTGATGCAATGAGAATAAACACAAGATCTCTACAGGATACGCCAAAATCGGCAAAGCAGTCAGGCCTCATTAAAATGAATGTGAAGGATAAGATACTGACAAGACCCCTGATATAATCTCTACCTCTCAAAATGCCAAGGGATTGAGGCAGCTAGTTAACCAATTAATAATTTGGTAACAAACCCTTGGAGAATACTCACCAACAGTAAACACGAAACAGCAACAAGAAGCACACCTTTTGGTGTTTCAGTGGAGTAGTCCTGAAGTATAGATCACCACCATCAAGTTGGGTGGTATAAGTTGTTCAGAATGGTCGCAAAAGGCAAAAATGCTCACTCACTAAGTTGGCTGTATAGATGAACCTCTAATGAAAAATGTTGTCTCTCAGTCTCTAAGATATCAACCAACAAAAATGCCCTTCTTCTTTTCATAAATTCATTTGATTTATAGAGATCAGACATACTTCAAGCCAGCCAAGGTTCATCCACCATAAATAACATACAATTTAAGTTTTTCTCATGTAAAAAAAGGGGCGCCTCAAGTCAATCTTTCCTTTCCAGCTTCCTCTGGAACCATCATCATAATGAAGTTCCAATCAGGAATAAGAAAATTCATCTAAACTGTTTCATATAAGGAATGCTTGATTCAACCAACTCTCTCCAAACCAATTTAGCTGAATGCTTCTTATCAGTAAAGAAAGAAGACTGAATCTGATGTTGATTTTATTAATATTGGCAACAATTCTTACTGAAACCCCCATCCTTGCAGCAATCATACCAATGCCTCCAAAGAAAATTCTGAACATTTATTTTACTAATTATAAATTTTCAGTGAGATTTAATCATTCAATTATCCAACTTGTCACTGATTGGCCTCACAGTTGCAGTCTTGTTGCACATTCACCGCGTAGTTCCACCGACACAAGTCCCAACAACACACTAATAACTTCTTTGAAACATACCAAAGCAATACTGATGACTATAATTTCACCAAATGACTTGCAGATTCACAGGAGGCGTAACTTAGCCAAACACAAGGACACCAGCTTAATACATAATTAACTGGCCAGATAACAGCATTTCATAAAATCCATAGCAAACCACTTAATCTTTGTCAGTAAAATGCCTAAAGCAGCACATATGCTAACAATTGGACATGTAATTTGCATGGAGGCAATGCCTTGAAGCCTGCAAAAGGATGATGCAGTATTGCCGGACAACTCCAAAAAAGAAAGAAACATAGAAGTTCCAAATAAGTAATGTGTTGTGTGTGTGCGCGCGCTCAAAAAAGTATGCACCTACTCAGAGAGAAACACTGTCTTGCAGCCTGCAGCATCAATTTCACGCCTTGCAACATGTTCCTACAAGATGACAAAAATGAGGAAACAAATTCAATCACAAGAGAACTGAGTCTCGAACAAAACCCACCATGATGGCCTAAAATCTTACAATTCAAATCTCTTCTTTAGAACATGACAAGCAAAAGGTAAGAAATTCAATCACAAGACAGTCGAACTTGAAACAAAACCTCACCGGCGGGGTGTAATATGCTTCAAACGCGAATCCGGCAAGCACAACAGCGAGATTAAGATCGAACGGAGGTCGCTCGTTCTCCTCTACAACGGCTACCTGTCCTGTCTCCGAATTCACCCGGCACGAGCAAGAGAGAGAGTGATCGCCGTTTGTCCGTCGGAGCGATCTCGAAACGCTAGATTTCGTAGCGATCTTCGTGATGAGGAGCTTGGTATTTGAAGTGAAATGGAGTTTCCGAAGGCGGAGGGGAGTGGAGGAACGAAACAGAAGGAGAGCTGTAGGGTTTCGATAGCTACTGAGAGTAGCCATCGCGGAAAGCGAAAGCGTCTCCTTCTGCTGCAAAATCTTCTGGTGCTCGTATTGTACTTCCAGAGCGAGCGCGACGAGGATGCGGACGAGTTCGAGAAGTTGAGAGAAGATATACCGTGGTTTTTTTCAGTCATTTTTGTACAGGGGAATGAGGATGGCCCAGCTCGAGAATGATTTCTGTTATTCTAGAAATATCTTATATTAAGTAATTTCATAAGACAAAAAATATGATACTTTGAGGTGCTTATCCTCGTTACGAGGAGCATGGACTGGGTATTCACCTTATCAATTATCAAATCAACGATGGATTCTATTTGCCACTTAAAGTTGAAGAAGAGTAAGAGATCCTTGGCACGATTATAGATTTGTCGCAGGGTGATTTAGAGTCACGGGTTAGAAGAGTAGAAACTTTGTCATTGCAAAAATGTAAGGTAAATCTATATACTATAGACCTTTTGTGTACTATAGAAGTTGAAGGAAGAACTCTTAAACTGCAAATTCCTTGACTTAATGTGTCATGGACTATCATTTGCAATACTAGGCCACCTCCATTGGTGAGGTTTGGCTTCTGGCCCTTCCCAGAGTTAAAATTTGGTAAATGGATTCTTGATAATCCATAAGAAAATAGGGGTTAACTCTGGTCAGACTGAAAACACAGCTCGAATGGGCAGCGGACTTGAACTCACAATCTCTTGGTGAGTTAAACAAGGTACTTAATCTCTAGAGAGGAATTTGTCATGTTAATAGGGTATAGAGGAGATTCGGCAAAGACACTTTTCGTAAGGAGGGATCCAAAATTTTGGACATGCATAGGGGATCCAACTGTTTCATCTTGTGGCTAGGGCATCTACCTTTCATCATAGTTACAGAAAGCTTCAGTTTTTCTTTCTTTTTTTTTTGTTTAAAATGTAGCAACTTTAGAAGGACCAATCTTTTTCAATAGAACTTGTCTTTTTGAAGCTTTTTTTCTTTTAAAACTGTCTTCGTAAAATTAAATAAAAACAAGTTTTAGGACTTTTCATAAAAATGTATTTTTCAATAGTAAGCTTTACAGTTGCTTATACTATTATAATTCTTATCTAGAATATTGATGTTTCATTTTAGCTGTGATAATATAGTTTTACGCTTAAGAAGTAGTTGAATAGGTTGCTATCTTTTTAATTTCTTATGATTTTTAAAAGTTGCCATCTTTTTTTCAACTTTTTCCTGGACTTCTCCCAAATTTTTTTTTACCTTTTCGCTCACCCATTTTTTCCCAACTTCAGACTTTGTAATCCTTCATCGGAAAATTGGCTAAATAGGCAAAGAATATCTGGCAGTGGGATGATAAACTAGAATTATGCGCTCATTGATGACATCTTTTGGTCCAAGCAAAAAAGGCAGCCCCAGTGCAGGAAGCTCCAGCCTATGTAGGGTCTGGGAAAGGAGCGGACCACAAGGGCCTAAAGTACATAGCCTTACCTTGCATTTGCAAGAGGCTATTTCCACGCCTTGAACCTGTGACCTCAAGGTCACACGACGACAACTTATATCGTTGCGCCAAGGCTCCCCTTCTTTGGTCCAAGCACAGAGTATATTTATCCTTAGTTTCATCGATCACTTGGTGCAGCAATTTCGTTTGCATGCAACAATCATCTACACGAGTAGTGGCATTCGGATTCCCTTTGTTAAAAATCGATCTGATTTCACACGGATTCCTTAGGAAGCTGAAGACAAGTAACACTGTCCAATGACTTGCTTGACTTGTACTTGTTATCCTTGGGATAGAGAAATTTGTGATCTTTCACCAAATATGAAAAGAAGGAAAAGGAGAATGATCTGATGTCTTGACGCATGAGGTGGCACTGCGTGCATCATATCTACATCACAATCGTCTTCCATTTCCTGTACCCCATTTCAGCGTCATTATAGCCATTCTCGGGAGTCAGGACAACAGCCAAGGACCCTGGTAATACCAGTCTAGATGTGGAACTACAGGCAGCACACAGCAGTATAGGTGATCCGGATATCTTCACAACGTGATAAAACAAGCAAACCTGTTTCTCATGAAAGCATGTTTTCTTCAGCCAAGCAAATCCTATCTAGAAAATAACCACCATTGTGAAGTTCAACGATTGAATTTCCAATTACTGCACTGTTGTTGGGTTGGTTTCTTTTTTGAATCTGCTCAATAAGTATTGAATCCTTCCACTAGACTCTCAGACATGTCTCCATCCATGTCACTGATGCTAACCTCATTTGCTTTCTCATAACATCAAGAACCGGTTATTGGAAGATGACTATAACTGTATTCAGCATGGAACTCCAACGAAAACCTCTGCAGGTATAATACATGAGTATCCAAGTACACCTCCATCATAAGGTAATGAATCAAGCTTTCCAAAATTAGAGGCCGTGGGCCTTCCCTTTTAATAGCACAAGAGGGAGTCCACAGCAATGAACTAGTACACGATGCCTCTTCTGAAACTGTACATTTGAAAAACAATGGACCTTAAGCCCAGTAACTATCAATACCGATGTGCCTTGAGAGAAGGCCATGCTCACTCATACTCCCCCTTAATCTGTAAAAGGTTGGCTTGTTGCGCAATGTTCTCAAGGGACCGGATCTGTTGTGCGTTGCTAAGGATCCTCTTCTTCCCATACCCCAAGTCGGTGTGGAGAATGGTCGATCTGTTTCTTCAAGTAAACCAGAACTGTAGTCCATTGTTATGAAGGAAGAGGCATACCCATATCTCAAATGCTGGGTGCCCACATTCCAGCAACTGCTATCTGGGCCCAGGTCGCCCTTGAAATCACAATCTGGGCCAGATGACGACTCTTTCTGGCTGTAAGAATCTCTGCAAGTCTCATCTGCATCATTATAGACGAGCTTGAGTGCCTGCACAACTTCACCCATGAATGGCCTCTGTGATACCTCCGGATGAACACACATTGAAGCAATCGCTGCCACCCGTGCCATATTGTCAAAGTTGTAGTTTCCATCCATAGATGGATCCACCAACTGCTCAAGACCTTCTTTGCTAGTCATTAGTGGCCGTGCCCATGTCACAAGGTTCTCTTGTCCTTGAGGTTGAGACATGTCTACAGGCTTTCTCCCTGATAGAAGCTCCAGTAATACCACCCCATAGCTGTAAACATCACTCTTGACAAGAAGATGCCCTGTCATTGCGTATTCAGGAGCTACATACCTACAAAACAAATCCGCAGTACGCACATTTGTCAAAGAATATAGAAACCCTCTGGCCTCTTATGTCGGAGCAATAGAAGTTGAACAAATCAATTTTCACAATCCAAACCAAGATAGCAGAAAAGAAATCTGAATATACCCAAAGGTTCCCATGACACGAGTGGAGATATGATGACTTCCTTCTGAGGCTTCCCTTGCCAAACCAAAGTCTGATACCTTGGGAGTAAAGTCATCTTCCAATAGAATATTGCTGGCTTTAAAATCACGGTGTATAACCCGAGGATTGGAATCCTCATGAAGATAGGCCAGTCCTCTTGCTGCACCCAGAGCAATCTTCATCCGAGCATCCCAGTCAAGGCAGCCTTTGCGTCTGTCAGCACCTGAAACACCAAACAAATATAAATACCAAGAATTCATGACAAAGCCAACATGATAAGGCAACTGAGGATATACCATGCAAATGAGACTCAACACTTCCATTGCTAACAAGCTCATATACCAAGCAGCGAGTGTGTTCTTCAATGCATATCCCAATAAGTTTCACAAGGTTGCGATGATGCAATCGGCTGAGCATCTCAACTTCGGCAATGAACTCACGGTCTCCGCTCTGGTGAACCCTTGTGAGTAACTTCACAGCCACTTGAGATCCATCTTCCATGATTCCATGGTAAACACGTCCAAAACCTCCTTCACCTAAAATATTTTTAGAACTGAACTTGTCCGTGGCCTTCTCAATCTCAGTTAGTGAAAATGTCTTCACAGAGAGTACGCAAGTAGCCATGGTGGAAACTAGGGACACTGATTTCGAGCTATCCACACTACTTGATGGCATGGACCTCAAGCCTGCATTATGTACATCATTCAATCATGAGGATCAGGTCTGTAAAACTTTAGATATTGTCACAACATGGTCAAGGCATTAAGGTCCCTGGTTGAAATAATAAACTCATATTTGTCAAGATATAATAAAGAAATTTAGATCTCCAAGCAGTTCCAACAAAGGTTTTTGAATATCTTATTAGCAGACAGTAACCAGAAAAGAGAGAGAAGTAAACGTTGATGCCATTTCTTATAAGTGCACTCACCAGATTTCTTTGTAATTGATGATGTAACTGCAGGACCAACAGCAGAAGATGGTCCCCCATGGTACTTATATTTCAAAACGATGCCAAGTCCTCCAACACACATCAGCAATAGTATCAAGGACGATAAAGTGATGATAGCAATAACTCTGGCATTCATCTTCTGACCCCTGCTTTGCACATCTGCAGGATGTGGCTGTACACTGGAACCACTTCCACTAGGGCCCAAACCAGACATGGATGGTGGTGAGGAAGGAAGTCCTGGAAATGACATATGTCAGTGACCACATAAATGCATACAACACAGTCCACAAAGAGAAAAGCTAGTAGAAGTTGTTACCTGGATAACGGACAGATATCACTTCATAATCACCAAAAAGGGTAACATTAATTGGTATCTGCTTCTGCCAAAACCTCTGGTAGGTAAGGAAAGCAGTTGTATTATCAAACTTCTCGCCAAGTGGCACCAAGTAAATATTCACATTTGTTTTTCCTTGATCTTGACTATCAGCACTGGCACCCATTATCTTAACTTGACTCTGCTTCAAATATGTGCCTGCTGCAATCTCAATTTCAAGATCTGGGACTAGAGGAAAGAACGGAAGCAGAGCAATACCAAGATCAAGTTCAACTTGCATAGGGAGTACACAACCACAGGGTGAACCTATCGGTGTTGATGTTAGTGGATCAGAACAAGTGATTTGATTACAACCTGCCAAAGTATCAGCATCATACCCAATCAAGTTAGGGTTCTGTTTGTCTAGAGTAATTAAAAAAGGAGCCGATAAAGAAACACTAAATCATACTTTAAGGTCCACGGCATAACTGCACGACATATAAAAGTAGCATATACACTCACTAGAAGACTAAATAATTTCAGCGCTGTAATGCAGAGAAGTTAAAACCTTGGTCACGTGATGGGCTTGGCGAGGGAGCATGATGTCTCTTGTGATGGTGTCTTCGTCGAGTATGGCTATGACTAGGAGCAATACCTGAAATAACAGAGTAAAGTATAACTAAAACATTTCAAGGGCATGAAATCAGATAAATAACACATCAGTTTACCATGATATCTAGGAGAATCATCTGGTGGAGGCAATGGTGCCAAAGAAGGCTGAGGTGCCCACATTTTAGCCGGTTCTGATGGAGAAAGCACTGGACTTGTTGGCACGGACCTTGCTGCAGCAAGTAGACTAGAAGTCTTAGATGTTACATAAAAGGTTAGTAAACATTTAAAACTTTAAGAGACTGAGGAACACCTTCAGTTGGTGGCATCACAGCTGGTGGATGTCTAAGAGCGAGGAGTTGTGAGAACAAAGATGAACCATGATGACCAGGAGAAGAACCTTTTCCTGTAACAAATTAGTCAACAGGACAAACCGCATAAAGAAACAACATTTCTTGACAAAACAGACACCCTAGAAGAATCCAAGCAACTTCCAGATGCACAAAACAGAACCTTATTTACCAGAAAATGGTATTTGCCATCTAACATTACTGGGAATCTTCTACCCATTTGTTTGTTTAGGCGCTATTACCATGAGTAAAAGTGATAGCAAGCTGAAAGTACCAATAAAAATTCAATTTAAGTCGAAATAAAAAATAGGGAAAATATATGAATCTACTTTGAACTACCACTCTTTTACAGACAGACCCCTCCTACTTTTGGATAGTCATAAGTGATGCCAAAACTACCATGCAGACTATGCTAGTGATATTCCCGTTAAGATTCCGTCCAAGCTCACTAACAGCTGTCATTTTCGGGCCCACTCAACTATTCTTCAATAATATTAAAGTTTTTTTTAGTAATTTCATATTCAAAAAACATAGATAAAAATGGTAAAAATCAGAGAGGGTGCCAATCTCAAAATTGGATGTGAAAAACAGAACTCTGAGACTTCCTCCCCTTTGCCAAATCTTTGCTGCCAAGGTTGCAGTGGTAACGAACAGCGTGCCCGCACACACACACAGAGATTTAACATCTTAACGAAACACATTAAACCAAACATGAAAGCGGCTGGATAAGACGCTCTGCACAAATTAAATAGAACCAAACTCTTAAAATTTCCAGTGTCAAATAGAGATACTATTTGGAATACCCTTGGCGGTGATCTCAGCCCAAAGGAGGGTATAAAGAGCTTGTAAGTAAAAGAAGCCACACTCCTATTCTTTAGATTTACAACTCCATTCTGTGTTTTTATGATCCCTTCAATCTCCTTCAATTTACTATTGAGACTTACGTATGGAGTGTTGAGCAATTTCAATTTCCTTTCTTTTTGTTCCAACCTGTGGGATGGTTGGCAGTTCAATGTGCGATGAACTTGTTAAATCATGTATTGGATGCAATCCCCTATGGGCTTGCCCGAGAAGAATGGCTTCAAGGCTTACCATGAATCCTAGAGATGATTTTATGCATTGCCTTTTGTTGTATTTCTCACTATGTACCCTGATGCTGCTCATAGCAGCAAACAAATAGAGATATTCCTGCAACATGTTTGATTGAAGGCCAAAATGAAAACCTAGTACCGAGAACATATTAGCAAATCCTCCCTAAATCTTACAGATTATGTCAACGCCTAACAGACACTAGAAATGGTTGACGAAGGGCCAAGCCAACAGGGAGCTTAGTGAGTTTATCAATAGCGGCCTTTTTTGCCTTTTTGATGAGCCAATTGATGGGCCTTGCATGGTCTATCATAGCAAAGTCAATCTTCAACATGGTAGAATTGGATATCAGCATGAGCAGAAAAAGGAAAATTCTAAGAAATTAATCCACAGAAATCTTAATCTCTCTCTCTCATTCTTGCTCATAGAGAAGATGCTACGTTGCCAGAAGTTCAACTCTCTCTCTCTAGCACTCTGTTTTGGTTTTCAAGCATTTTCATTTCTGGAAAATAAACAAAAAAGCAAAGAAGTACTAACATATTCCAAAGTGGGCCGCAGAAATGGCAGCTGTTAATCAACCAAGAAGGAATTTTAATGGACAGATCCATTTCGCAGGACTGATGGTAGTTTTGGTAACAATACTAACGCCTGAAAGGAGGTCAGTCTGTAAAAGAGTGCTAGATCAAGTTTAGTATATACATTTTTTCCCTAAAAAAATAAGTGGAAAGTATGAAAATTTGTGAGTAGCAATACCATCTTGCTGTTTGCATCATATATCATAGACAAAAATGTCACATAACATTGTTTGAAGTCTTCAATTTGAGAATCTGGATGGAGCGAAGGGTTCTTCTGTGATTTTTTACTTCATATGAGAATTGATGTCAAAAGGGGAGCCTTGGCGCAACAGTAGAGTTGTCGTCGTGTGACCTTGAGGTCACGAATTCAAGGCGTGGAAACAGCCTCTTGCAAAATGCAAGGTAAGGCTGCGTACTATTGACCTTTGTGGTTCGTCCCTTCCCAGACCCAGCTTAAGTGGGAGTTTCGTGCACTAGGAGTGCCCTTCATGAGAATTGAACGTCACTGTAGTAAAAAGGAAACCTCTAAAGGCATTTACTGACCTACCTTTTGCAGTTTCTATTTGCCAGTACCAAATTATATTCCTTTAAGAGCAGCAAAGAACAAAACCTAGGACTCAGTAGCCAATAGAGACCTAAAAGCAATGGTTTTGGAGTACAACTGCCATTTCTATGTGCCAGCACTGCAGAAAATAATTTGAGGGACACTAAACCTAACGAGAAGAAAACACAAAAGTGGGTTGATCTTATTCCCCATCAGTTGACAGATCGTATGTACTCTAGATTCCTCTCTTCTTCATTATGTGGACACTTAAAAGTATTCATGAAGGCTACTTATTGCAGGACCTGAAAGACCTTCTCTGGATAATCAAAAGCAACACAAGACCTTCTGAGAAATCTATAATAAAAAATTTTAGAAGTGCACAAGCTAAGATTTTGGGGAGCGTACCCAAACCAAAGTTAGGAGGTAGACAATTTCAGCTAACAAGTAAAGGGAGGTTATTGCTCATGGGAAAAGAAAAAAAACAAGTACATGAAGACTGCAATTGGCATCCAAGGCCCCAAATTTTCAACAAAGGAGATCTAGCGATGGTGAACCCTTTCACGTTGGTTATGGATCAGTTAACAAAACAGTTGCACGAAGAGATTTCACAATACATGTTATTTGTAGATGACATAGTTTTGATTGATAAGCTAAGTGAGGGAGTAGACACTAATCTAGAGTTGTGGAGAGAAGATATAGAGTCTAAAGGATTTAAAATTAGTAGAACTAAAACATAGTATATGAAATGCAATTTTAGAAAGGAGAAGAGTGGGAGTGAAGCACCAATAAAGATTGATAACCAAGAAGTCTCCCAAAAAGACTACTTCAGATATTTGGAATCAATAATTCATCAGAGCAAAGAGATTGAGAGGGATGTTACCCAAAGAATCCAAGTGGGATCAGCAGGTGGCACTCAAACTAAAAGGAAATATCTATATGATGGTTTTAAGGCCAGCATACTCTATGGATCAGAGTGTTGGGAAGTTAAGAACAACATGTACATAGGATGTAAGTGTAGCCAAAATGAGCATGTTGAGATGGACGAGTAGCAAGGCAAGAAAGGATGGAATTAGAAATGAAAACATTAGAGGAAACTTAGGAGTAGCACTAATATGTAATAAGATGAAGAAGGGTAGACTTAAATGGTTTGGACATGTCCAATAAAAATTGAAAACGGCATTGGCTAGGAGTGAGTCGATGTCTACTTCGGGCTACTCTTTTCTTCTTTGTGTGGAACAGGGAACGCATAAGATGTTTATGAAGACTGCTTCCTACATATGAATACTCCCTTCTGGATTTTTCATAGTCTAACCTTCCACCCAGTAAGTCAGCATCAGGGTCTGAATCTTATAATCATATATTACATACGTGATCGGTATTTCTCTTCTCAGGTTGTGTTTAACTTGCAGTTCTCAATCTGTCCTGAGACTGAGATTTCTCTCATTCATAGTTATTTCACCATTTGAATCCTCCCTAGGAACAGTGCTCTTTCATTATCTCTTAGTGTCATTAGTTGCAGCTTTTACCTTCTCACGAACAATTTTGTGTCATTTAAAAGATTCAGAAATCTATCATTTCAGTGAGCACCTGGACCGAGGGAGGTAGCTGTCAGGACCTGAACTTGGATAACAAGATAAGGTGAGGAAGCTGTGCAACCATAGTTTATAAAAGGTCTTTTTCTCCTTTTTTCCTTTCTGAACATGAGTGGGTTTGAAGTTTTAAACCCACAACCTCTTGGTTGTGAGACTGAGCAGTTCCAACGCAGTTAATTGCTAAAACTCAGAAACCCAAAATCCTTGACTCTCTAACATTATTAAATTTAGATGATGTCTGAAGAAAGCCATAATTAGCATTTGAAACAAATTTTCAATTAACACATCTAATATTCCACGAGTCTGTAGCTGTAATCATTTACCATGCCTACCAGCATCACATAGCCAAATATCATATGTTCAAGTGCATTAGCCTTAGCATGCAGAAGGAATGTTGTAAAACTAAAAAGGTACGGATAACCAATCAAAACTAGTTAAAGATCATTTATAAGACAAAGTTGACCTGGACGTTTGCCTGCAACTTATGGCATGAACTTAAATAATAAAAATTAATCTCAACACTCTTTCCTTTTTGCAACATCAATAGCTAAAAGCATGCTTACCATGATCAAGTGAATATTTCTTAATCAACAGTGATTGGTTTGGCAGTATGGAAGGAGACAAGTTTATATGCACCAGCAGATATCCTAAAGAAGAAAAGGGTGCAGATAAGTTGCTAAGAGGAGCAAAATACACTTAAGTCTTCTAGAATATGATAATATAAACTTCAAGAGAATATTAAACTCAAAATTGGCACTCGCTTATGATTTACTAATTTCAATCAAAACAAGCTGGCAATTAACTTGCTTACACAGGCAGAAACTTAGGAAAAGCAAGTTTATTCTCAAGATTCTTCCATTATCTCTCCAGTTAAGTGCAACATGTCACTGAACATCTAATAGTAATTACCCAGAAAAATAAAATGATTTAGCACAGATACTTAAATAGGTTTACAAATTATTTAGTTTAAATATGAATTAGTTTGTACAAAAATCGGTAGTTCACAATCTTATGCTTTAAAAGCTGGACCAGGAAATGCTACTTTCCCTTTGAGAATTTGAATAATTAGCATTTAGTAAACTAAATTTCATGAAGAATATGACACTGCAAAATCATGTGATGATCTCATTCTGTCACCAACATCCCACATGCCTTTCTCATTCGATATTGTATTAATAAATTAATATCTCACCAGTAAATACATGTGCACGTGCATGTATATAATTGGAGACAGAGTGTGTGACACATGGAGAAAGGAGAGAGTGAGAGAGAGAGAGAGAGTTTCACAATTTTTAAGAAAAGAAATTAAGAAGGTTGACTACACATTTCCCTACTTCATTGCCCAACATATGTTCAGTTGTAATGCACTTTTTGGATGGTTATTCTCTACTACATAAACATAGATAAATATAGTCCCTAATTTGGTCACTTTGTGGTTGTCCTAGGGAGCTTATACATATAGTATAGATAATCTCCTAACCAGATAATGGTACATAGAAAATAATAGAGATATGAAGTCTTCTCGTTGGAAGTGCTTCCCTAAATATCTGTGAACTCTTCTCCGGGATACTCATATTGTGATAGATTTCTGCTTATAAGATTCTTAAGGAGCATAGTAAACCTCAATGTACATAGTTCCAATTTAAGAATCCTGTTAGACCTCCCATACACCACACGTATTCCAGAAAGAAGATATAATTGCAAGGAAACAGAAATACACTGGTTGGCAAAAGAATTCTCCAGAAGAAGATCCAGGGCAGCAGTTGGTTAGGATATAATTAGTTGTGATATAGTCAGTTAACAACCAAGTCAGGAAGTCAGTTAGGATATACAGATATCCAGTCTGTTACAAAGTTAGGATATACAGATATCCAGTCTGTTACAGAAGGGGACGGAAATGGAAGGAAAAAGAAAAGATAAAAGGAGGTGAAGAAGGAGGGAAGAGGGGGAGAAGAGGAAGGAGGTAAAAAGGGAGTGGGAAGTGCAGAGGAGGAACTGAGGTTCCTACTTCCTACTAGTTCCAGTAGTCTTCATTTTGCTTGAGTGATTGTAAGGTTCCCTGTAATTCATCCACTTCATCAATAAATCGAGTTCCATTTCTCATTTCTTAAGCTGTTCCACAAAAATTTCTACCGTAGCTCCATCAATGGTATCAGAGCTCGATCCAATTTTGGGGTATGGTAAGAACTAGGTCAGAGACGGCAGAAGACATGGAGAAAGAGATGGAGAACGTGAGAGCAGAGGTAGGGAGCATGAAGGAAGATATTGGGAGGTTGCAAACAAATGTAGCTGCGATCGGAGAATTTATGGCTGAGATCAGGGTTTGGATGAGACAAAGGCCCGAAAGTAATGAACCCTTACCAAATCAAGCTGGAGACCGAGGTAGAACCAGGGTATCCGAAGAAGGAGAAGCATCGGGGGGAGATCTCCGCGGTTCGCTGCGTGAGTCAGAAAACCCTAGACTGGAACATCGCCGGCTGGATCTTCCCACATTTGACGGACGGGACCCACTGGGGTGGCTATGCCGGGCGGAGCGCTACTTCCGGCTGAACCACTTGTCGGAAACGGAGAAGGTGACCGCCGCATCTGTGTGCTTGGAGGGAGAAGCCCTCCATTGGTTCCTGTGGTCAGATGCGAGATCGCCGTTCCAGTCATGGACCACTTTCCGGACGGCCCTCCTTCAACGGTTCCGGCCCTCACAATCCGACGATGACTGTGAGGCCTTACTGTCGATCAGGCAGGTCGCCTCCGTTGCCGACTTCAGGCAGGACTTCGAGCTACTATCAGGGCCCTTGGTGGATCTGCCCGACGGTCCTAAAAGGGGCTTTTCTAAATGGGCTAAGGGAGGAGTTAAAGGCCGAGGTGAAGATGTTCCGGCCCGCTTCGCTATCTGGGCTTATGGACCTGGCCCAGAAGATCGAGGAAAAAAATGAAGCCCTTGAACGGGTACGAGCCCAAGGGAACAATAGTCCAAGAACATCGTGGGGTCATGGGCTTTCCCAAAAGAGCCCTGCCGTTGAAACTAGCCCACAAGGGCACTTTCGTAATTTTCCCACTCAAACCTACGCCCGCTCTCCGGAGACGACGAAGGAGCTAGGGTTTCGGGGAGAACGGCCATCCCGCATGGGAGAACCTTCCCCGGCCAGGCGGGACACTTTCCGGCGACTTACAGAGAAAGAGCTTCAGCAGAAACGAGCTATGGGGCTTTGCTTTCGATGCGACGAAAAGTTTTCTCCGGGGCATCGATGCAAGAATCGCCAGTTGCAGGTCCTTCTTTTAGGCGAGGATGGCGACCAGGGGGAAGATCGGGACACCCAGAACCCCGACGACGAAGGCCAGTGCGGGGAGGAAACGACCCGACTTGAGCTATCCATGCAAGCTCTAGTCGGGATGTCGGTCGCCAACGTTATGAAATTGCGTGGGCTTCTGGAACACAGGGAAGTGGTGGTCCTTGTCGACACGGGGGCTTCCCATAATTTTATATCCCGGAGATTGGTTGACGACCTGCACCTTCCGATCACCAACACTCGGTCGTTCGGAGTACAGGTGGGAGATGGATTTTGCATCCGTGGTTCTGGGGTATGCCGCAACCTGGTCCTGCACCTTCCTGGGTTGGTCATCAAACACCATTTCCATCCCTTCGAACTGAGTGGAACAGACATGGTTCTTGGCATGGCATGGCTGAGTACTCTTGGCAACGTTTCGGCCAACTACCTCGAGCTCACCATGGAGTTCATCGTGCAGGGCCAAAGGGTTACTCTTAAGGGCGACCCATCCCTGTCCAGATCACTCTTATCTTTCAAAGCACTACAACGTGCCATCCCCTACTCCGGCAAGCTACATGGTTGAGTATCAAGGCCTTCAGCTAGAAATGGACACGCAACCACCACCTTCGGACCAACCCTGTCTAAAACTTCTACTAGACAAGTATGCCCATCTCTTTGATCAGCCATTGAAATTGCCTATTAACCGACTACAAGATCATGCCATCAGGGTCCCGCACCATACAACACCACCTAATATCGTGCCATACCGTTATCCACACCGGCAAAAGAACGAGATTGAGCGGATCATCAAACAATTATGGGAGGCGGGCATCATTCGTGCCAGCACTAGTCCCTATTCCAGCCCAAGACTCTTAGTTAAGAAAAAGATGGAGGGTGGCGTTGTGCGTAGATTACCGCGCCCTTAACAAGATCACCATTCCAGATAAATTTCCCATCCCAACAATTGATGAATTATTGGACGAACTAGGTGGAGCTACTGTTTTCTCTAAACTGGATCTTCAATCCGGCTACTATCAAATTCGCATCAAAAAAGAGGATGTTCCCAAGACGGCGTTTAGGACGCATGAGGGCCACTACGAGTTTTTGGTCATGCCCTTCGGACTGACCAATGCACCCTCCACTTTTCGTGCTCTTATGAACGACATCTTCCGCCACTATCTCCGTAAGTTCGTCCTGGTTTTCTATGATGATATACTCGTTCTACCCTGATATTCAACTACATTTACAGCATCTGGAAATGGTACTGAAATTGTTAGCCTCTCATAACTTAGTTGTTAACAAAAAGAAGTGCTGCTTTGCACAACCTCAATTGGAATATTTAGGCCATATAATCTCAAGATGGAGTCGCCGCTGATAACTCAAAGATAGACTGTATGCTCCACTGGCCTACTCCACAAGATATTACAGCATTAAGGGGCTTTTTGGGCCTCACCGGGTACTATCGCAAATTTGTACAAAACTATGGCATTATTGCTGCACCCCTGACCAATCTTCTCAAGAAAGATAGCTTCAATTGGTCGATGGAGGCACAACAAGCCTTCAACAACTTAAAGCACGCCATGACGACGTGCCTCGTATTAGCTATTCCCAACTTTAACAAGCCATTCATTTTGGAGACGGATGCGACGGGTAAAGGCAATGGAGCAGTTCCCATGCAAGAGGGAAGGCCAATTGCCTTCTTCACCAATCACTCTCTCCCGTGCTCACCCAAATCGGTGTATGAAAGGGAACTTATGGCAGTTGTTCTCTCTGTTCAGAAGTGGCGCCATTACTTGTTAGGCCAGAAGTTCACTATCTTAACAGATCAAAAGAGCCTCCAATTCCTCCTGCACCAGAACGTCCTTAGCAGTGAGCAGCAGAAGTGGCTAATCAAATTACTGGGTTTCAACTTTGACATTCACTACAAACCAGGCAAGCATAATCGGGCAGCTGATGCCCTCTCCAGAATAGATAACAAAGGCTTCACTGATGCACACAACACTTCTGCCCCTGAGCATGCATCGACACGATACACCCTTCTCCTTTCATGGCTCTTTCGGTAGTCCAAAGATTCAGCCTTACAAGCTTTACAAGAGGAGATCGGACTCGATGAGACTTTAGGCCCCATCCTCCAGACTTATTGGCTGGCCTCAACCATCACAAAGGATTTTCTCTGCGTCATGGCCACTTGCTCTTCTATGATAGACTCGCTATCCCTAAAACTTCTGTTCGAATTCCCATCCTACTCAGGGAATTTCACTCCACTCCACAGTGGACATTCAGGGACCTTTAGGACATTCAAAAGGCTTTCTAATGTGGTCTCTTGGAAGGGAATGCGAAAGGATGTGCAGAAATTTGTGGCTTCTTGTGAGGTAGGCCACAGGAATAAATACCAAGCTCTTAAACCTGGAGGTCTTCTTCAGCCTTTACCCATTCCCGAACAAGTCTGGGATGACATTTCTATGGACTTTATTGGCGGCTTACCCAAATCTAAGGGGCTGGATACTATTCTCGGTGGTAGTAGACCGTCTTTCCAAATACCGCCATTTCCTTCCCTTGGGCCATCCGTTTTCTCGCTCAAGAGGTGGCTGCTCTTTTTATCAAGGACATAGTACGGTTACACGGTTACCCGCGATCCATTGTATCCGACAGGACCGTCTCTTTATTAGCCAATTTTGGACTGAACTATTCAAAATGGCAGGGACTGTGTCAAAGATGGGTACTGCTTACCATCCTCAAACGGATGGCCAAACAGGTTGTCAACCACCGTCTCGAAACCTATTTGCGCCGCTTCACCTACCACCATCCTAAGCTCGGCCCAAGTGGATTCCTTGGGCTGAATTCTGGTATAATACTACATTCCAAGGTGCTGCTGGCATGACCCCTTTTAAAGCACTTTATGGGCGTGATCCTCCTACTGTGTTACGGCTCTCGAATGAAGGGTCAGTTGTGGAGGAAGTCAACAGGCAACTTCACGATAGGAATACAATTTTACAAGAACTGAAAAGTAATCTTGTAAAAGCCCAAGTCCGAATGAAATCCCAAGCAGATAAAGGTCGCAGGGACATCCAGTTCCAGGTAGGGGACAGAGTTTTTTTGAAACTCCAGCCCTTTAAGTTCAAGAAACTGGCTAAACGACCCAATGAAAAACTTAGCCCCCGGTTTTACGGCCCCTTCACTATTTTGGAGCGCATTGGCGCGGTAGCCTACCGCCTTGATTTACCTTCCACCACCCGGATCCATCCCGTTTTCCACGTCTCCCAACTCAAGGCTGCCCCGTCCAATTCAGCCCAATCTCAACCCCTACCTCCCGGACTCACCGAGGAAATGGAACTTGTCCTATATCCCGACTCCGTCCAGAAATCGTGTCATTGCCAAATGGATGCACCGAAGTTTTGGTGAAATGGAAAAACCTACCTGAATGTGATAGCACATGGGAGCTCTATGGGGATTTGGACACTCAATTTCCCTCCTTTCACCTTGAGGACAAGGTGAACCTACTTGGGGGGGGTAATGTTAGACCTCCCATACACCACACGTATTCCAGAAAGAAGATATAATTGCAAGGAAACAGAAATACACTGGTTGGCAAAAGAATTCTCCAGAAGAAGATCCAGGGCAGCAGTTGGTTAGGATATAATTAGTTGTGATATAGTCAGTTAACAACCAAGTCAGGAAGTCAGTTAGGATATACAGATATCCGATCACATTTACAAAGTTAGGATATACGAGATATCCAATGCATTACGAAGGGGACGGAAATGGAAGGAAAAAGAAAAGATAAAAGGAGGTGAAGAAGGAGGGAAGAGGGGGAGAAGAGGAAGGAGGTAAAAAGGGAGTGGGAAGTGCAGAGGAGGAACTGAGGTTCCTACTTCCTACTAGTTCCAGTAGTCTTCATTTTGCTTGAGTGATTGTAAGGTTCCCTGTAATTCATCCACTTCATCAATAAATCGAGTTCCATTTCTCATTTCTTAAGCTGTTCCACAAAAATTTCTACCGTAGCTCCATCAAATCCAGTTAAGAAGATAGATGACAAGTGTTCTGAATGTTATTGTTAGACAGCTTGTTTGGGGTATTGTTGACAAGCATTTTCTTACAATGAGATAGCCTAATTCGATGTGCTTTTTCAAACAAGAATAATACGGTTCAAAAAAGCCGAAATAAGTTGGGGCATGATAACTTATCCTGCAATCTCCTAGAATGTTATGCTCTGTGGACCATCATCTAGGAAATTCCAGCCACAATGCCACAATTTCTGCCAGAAATCTACATAAGAATCTTTGACTACATTAGACTGGTCACTTGATTTTCTTACTATTATTAATACTCTTAGTATCATTAGTACTTCAACAAAGACACAATATTCACCTGGCAGTCTTTGGCTATAGAGCTCTCAAACCCCATTTCTTTAGAATAAGCTGACAAAGGAATTTACACACACACAAAAAATATATATATCTTCAGAAAATATCTCATGCCACGTATTCTCCCTACATCTGACGTTGACAAAGAATAACCAATATTCTCAGTATACATGACACCCAATCAAAGAATCCTGCCACATGTGAGGCACTAACCATGGGATTCTTCCACATGAACATCTGAGAAGTAGTATAGAATTCTTTCGGATGTGTGGAACCATTCAGAATTTGAAGTTCCATTTGAAACATGTGACAAATGGAACATGAACCACAAAACACATCCATACAACAAATACAAAGTTATAAACTTATCTTCATTACAAAAAACGCGTCATAGATGAATTTGCAGCTCTCAGTATTTGATTGAGAACATGTAAAGGCCATATTATTAACCAACCCAATCACACTTTCTAGGATCAAAAGGTAAAGTTTTTCTTTTTTCAATTTTGGCTGGGGTTCAATATTTTATTGATCCAATAAAGATGGCTGTGAGATTCAGAGAGCTCCTCCAAATTGCATATCATTACTTCTCTTAAGATTACACCTTGAAGGACATTATCAACAGCTTCACCAAAGATATCAACTCGCATGAGAAACTACAACTCCAGCTACGTGTGTACTCTTGTTTTACAAAGTAGATAACTCCAGCACTTGGACGGAAGCTACCAAATAAACCCTGGCCCAATGTTGCAGTAAGCTAAACCAATTGACGCATTTTGCCCAGGTGAAGCACTTATTTCTTGATTTACGAAAAGCACGAAAATAACAACGAAAACACAAAATCCAAAAAGTAAGCTATACGTCTTGGAGCCTATACTAGATCCTCAGCAAATTCTTTTCCAGTTAAACCTCATGCCGATTTCATAGTTATCAGTGAGGTTCCTTCGATAATACCAAGTCCTCTCCAATCCCATGAACTTTTGAAGTGCTTCAGCAAACTAATTAGCTAGTTCATGTAATACTAACTGAATCCACTGCTTATGTGTTAAATCATACCCTTAACAGATCAGGAACTTGTCACTGCCGGAATTCCAAGCCAGGGTAAAAGCGTCCTGATTGAGAACATACCACATTCTCAAAAATGCGGTCCAGTACCAATTAAACAAATCAGAAGAAAAAACTTCTTTTTCGTTTCTTAGTTAGGGTTTATTGTTCGCCACAGCAATAAATACGTAAAAGAGAGCCGCCGAGCTTGTCAATCAAATATCAAGCTCACTCCAAGGGCAAAACCAAAATGCTACTCCTTTCACACATAATACATTCACAATTGAAGAATTAGACTCAGTGAGGAAAGCAAAACCACGAACAACAGCAAAAACAGCACCATAGTAGGCAGATTGCTTACCGTCGGCAGGAGAACTGGTATTAAGCAGTAAAAACAGCGGCAAGAGCACCAGAAGCATCTTCTTTCACCAGCATCCGCTCGTAAAAACCATCCTCAAAAGAATCCAAACTAAAAGAGCAAAATGACGGCCGCGACGTAACACCGACCAAAGCTGGAAAAGCGATTACCGGAAAACAGCTCCCCTTCCGTCGCCGTCATGGCGCCGGGAGACACTGCAATCACGAAAACCTAAATCCTAGATGGAAATGCAGGTGGGAAAGAAGAAAAGCGGAGGAAAGGGTATGCAGATGCATGAAACCAGGGGATTCGAGAAAACTTTTTTCTCGGGTCTTGAGTGGATGAGAACGAGAAAAGAATAGATCTCGAAAACAGGCGGCAGAAGAACGAAAGAAAGAGCAACAACGACCATTAACAGCTAACCTGAGGGGCAGAGAGCTTTCACATCTTTTCTTTTGCATTTTGTTTTATTTTTCATTTTCGCCCTTATTTCTTCTGTTTCAGTGGATAAGATCTCCAGAAAGCCCCTCGAAGTTCTTGTAAACCACGTTCCAATTTCTCACATCCCCCTCGCCATACTTTATTCAATGGACTAAGCCATGTTTAGGTCTAATGATAATGATAATTGGGCTGCTTAAAAAAGAGCCTTCAGGCAATTATAAGGATGGGAAAATATGACACGACACGATAACACAACTAGAACACGACACGGATTTAGCAGGTTAAAGTCGAGTTTTATCATATTCGTGTCATTTTTAGGTGTACCCGAAAATGACATGCAAAAAATTGTGTCGTGTTCGGGTCAATCAATGTTAACCCATTATATTGACATGTTTGACACGAGACCTATTAATTCGTCATGTTGACCCATCTAACCTGCAGGCTGTTAACCAATCGGGTTGAAAAGATAGGATGGTTCATAATAAACAGTCATATATTACTATAGTAATATATGACAGTTCTTCATAAAACATCATATATTAGTTATTTTACATTTATTTAATCGTGTTACACAAGTCGTGACGTCTCAATTCGTTTAATAATAGTGTTGTGTTATAGTCACGGGTTCTTGACACTTTTATTAAGGGAGTCGTGTTCATGTCGACCTATATACTATAATGAGTTAGTCTCGACACAACTCATGCAACCTAAGTTGTCAAGCCTACGCAATTGTATAGTTGTTGGCGTGTGACTTGAAAATCACGGGTTCAAGGCATAAAAGTAAACTCTTGTAAAAGTGTAAGGCAAGCTTTGTGACCTGCTGCGGCTGCTTGTCACCGAACTTTATACTCGGGAGCTTTTATGCACTAGGCTGCTTTTCTAGTGATATTAATTTATTAAATAAATACATGTTTCTCTTAGCTACGGTAGGTATGTAAGAGTTTGTTAGTTTAATAGCTTTACTTGATAAGTTTAAATATGTAACAACCTTTTTTTATTACATGATACATTTTTAAAGGAGTCCTGAATCACACAAATTAGATGAACCAATCATCATATTAATGATTGGCTGAGGAAGAGGAAAGTAGTGACTCGAACATATGACCAAAGATATTTTAGGTAGATGCCAACTTCTTTGCAATTAGCTATGTTAGACTTGTTCAATATTTCATGATTATTTACTTATAAAAGAGTATCTAATGGGTGAAATTTTCAAGGTATAGAATTTCCATATAGTAGTATTATTTAGATAATTTGATTTCAATTAGAAGAGGAGCTTTGGCGCAACGGTAAAAGTTGTCGTCATGTAACCTTGAGGTCAAGGATTCAAGGCGTAGAAACAGCCTCTTACAAAATGCAAAGTAAGGTTGTGTACTTTAGGCCCTTGTGGTCTGCCCCTTCTTTAGACCCCGCATAGGCAGGAACTTCTCATCATTTTTGTTAACAATAATTGCTAGAAAGAGAGACACTTGTTTAATAAGCAAGTCCTGTGACGGGGCTTCTTTACGGGGCTTCTTTGGTCATCATTGTTGAGGTAGCCATGACTAAAACCTGCACTGCAAAATAGCCACTGCTGTAATTCGTTCTGGATGAGGAGGGTATTTTGGGAAATGCGGCAAACTTTTAGTAATATCTGGAATTTCATTCCAACTTTTTTGTCGTATAATATTTTCCAAAGGCAGTCAGGAGACCGAAATGGGGCCAAGGAGTGACGTGTCATATCGGTATCCCACTTTCCACGTCTGAGTCTATGTCGTCTAACCACGACAGCCTAACTAGCGGTTGATATATCCGGTCAGCTTCAACGAGTCAATTTCACGCGATTTCTCCCCATCGGCATCTTTATCAACTCAAACTTCTGGGCCCACATATTCCACGTGGGAGTGATCAATTTCCGTTAATGTAACAGCTGCCACAATACTCTGCAGGTGCATTTGATGCTCTCACGATTGGATGATTTTAGACATGGATGGAGAAAGATTTGTTGGGGGGCGAGCGGCCGGAATACTGAGCCGTTGATTCTTGTTGGACTAGATCTTTCATGTGGGGCTAGCCATTTGGCATGGGTTCATTAACAGGACAGACGGCTACAAGGTCCCATTCTCTTCTTGCCGATTTTTTCTGCCGTTGATTTTGGTAGATAGTTTGCCGTTGCATTGGATATGTACTTTTGGTAGACGAGAATCAAGCGGATCATCTCTCGAGGATCTACAAAATCAACAGCATAGATCACACATAGACTAGCGAAGGTGGGCCCTAAATGTTGACCGTTTACTTACGGACGCAATATAGCGCGAGATATTTCTGAGATTGTGAACTTAGCACGTGTCCAGTTCCGTCCAACATTTCAATAAAAAAAACCCCGTCTTCGATGGAGTAAGTCCAATTTAGAAGGATTGAAGAAGTAGAGCCTGCGGAGACACAACCTACGTCTCCAACAAAAGGTGTGGGGTTAGGAAAATGGGTTCAGGGTTCAGAGTTCTAATATGTGACTTCAAGGTCACATAATGATAATTTTTATCATTGCACCAAGGCTCTCCTTCGCCAATACCTACGCTCACAAATTTTAAATAAGCCCTAGCTCACTCTTCTTAAATGATCTGAACCATCCACAATCTTAGTTGCATCCCAAATGAATTAGCACCAAAATTTTCATAAGTGTCAAGAAAAGATAAAACCACTAATTTTTGCTGGACTAAATGTGGGAAATGAAACACCACACCCTTCTAGCACAATGGCGCAAAGTAATCTCTCCCCTGGCTGATCATGATTCAAAATTATAAATTAATGTGTATTTGTGTAACTTTCTATATATTTCTATAAAAGCGCAGTCTTAGTGCACAAAGCTCCCACCAATATGAGGTCTAAAAAAGGAATGGATTACAGATAGTATGCAGCTTTGTCTTGAATTTTTGCAAGAAGCTATTTTCATGTCTTAAACCCATAACCTCAAAGTTACACAACAATATATATATATATATATATATATATATATATATATATATTCGCATCTAAGCCATTCTAAATACTATGAATCACTTTTGAGAAAAAGAAGTACCCACCCCCTTTTTGAAGGATGGCTTTTAGATCTAAGCGATTCTTAGTATTTAGAATGGCTTAGACTAGAGATCAAATTTTATATTCGTCGAATATTTTTAGCCAACGTTTTTGTAGTAAGAAATATTGATCCTCAATTCTAATTAAATATTTTGAAAGACCGAAAAAAAATAACCAAGACCATCCAAATGCTTTGATGTTTATTGGGTTGCTTAGTTATGCCAAGGGGTGGTCTGGGTAGCGCCAGCCAGGAGAGGGAGGGTGATCTAGGTATTGCCGAGTGGGGGTAGCGCTGGCTTGGGGGGTGCGATCTGGGTTGCGTTGGCGGGATACAGGGGAGTCAAAAAATGTGCTGAAAACAGGGGTTGTCAGAAGAGATAAGGGTAAAATTGATATTTAGTAAAAATTCTAACATTGAAGGTTAGGAGCATCGGCCCATGGTCCCCACTCCAGATATGCCACGCCTCCAAAATGTTCAGGAAAATTCTAACCATTGAAGGTTCTCTGAAATGGCTGGCTTATATAGTGAGAGATAGTCCTATACCATTCAAGATTGAAGGGTTACAATTGCCCAGTTACGGAGGTTTTTGCATCATCTACCGTTAGATTATCAAACCATTAAAACCCAACTTACAGATTTTGCTGCTAAAAACTTTTGGTTTGTTCGTTGGAACATGTGAACAGATACAATATAAATGGACCACCGACTGTTTGCAAATGATAGCAGTTTTCTTCAGGAAATTTTCTGGCATCAGCTGAGATCACTTTGATATGCTGGATGAATACCATCTGTAATGGACATTCTAAGTATAATCTGTGAAATTTTCTTATAATGTGATCATGAAAACACATTACCAATCTCAGAAACATCACTGAAAACCTTCAATTATCCACAACGCATGCAAGGGAGGAACAGTTTTTGTCCTGCTTGTTTGATTGTCACTCTCTATCTTTATGGTATACTGCTGCAGCTTCAACCAGTTGGCCTGTTTCTCTGCTCAGCGTCAAGTTCAGCAGCATTTCTGCACTTTGATGTTGGAAGCATACTGCTCATTCACAGATGCTAAACTTGAAGAATATCTTGATATTGTCCCTTTTGGTCTTGCTTCTGTTTTTGGGATGTTCTTCTGCAGCATCTATGCAGCCAGGAAGCATAGTTACTTTGAATCTCACTAGCTGCTTTTTGTTCTCTAGGCAGCAGCTTCAGGCAAATTGTGCATTCAAATCATACTGGTGGGAAGTATCCTCGGGAACATTACAGAATATCTTTGAATAGTTGTGGCATGTGAAGGAGAGTATGTTCTAGTCAACAACTAAAATTAAAGACAGGAAATTTTGCTTCATTCATCAAAAAATCTCCATAATTTAGAGACTTACAGACAGAATGGCCAACGAGGAAGAATCTTGGGATGCTGCCTTCTGTGTTTAAGGCATGGTAATTTAATGATTAGCGCTGCCCTTATGTACCAAGGCATCGTAAATCAATGGTTTACACCTTACAAAAGCTCACAAGACCTTGCATGGTTTCTTTTCACATGTACCCATATTGCTCCTGAATAAAGATAATCTAATCACCTCTGAATTTTTATATTGCCTGAGACTTATCAGATTCCTTGTGATTGGGCTCATATATCCTCATGGATTCACTACCAATGACCTTTATCAAAACATGGTACTGACTGAGAAACTTAACCAATAGTTGACAGCCCTCAAAAGTAAGGGTTTGGATCACCACTTTATGGCACTTACCTTATAGGTCAAATTAGCTCGGTCAGTTTTCACACTGTTCATATTAATATCTGGGGAACAAGCACTCAAGTTTCAGCTTTTAATCTCAGATCTCTGACCCTACCCAAAGATCTCTCAGTTTCAAGTAAGAAATCAGACTATAAATGTCATTAGTCTAAAGAATAGCTTCATAAAAAAGGATGAAAGCATCATCCCGTAAAACACCCAGCTGCAAGCCAGCAACTTACCTCTGTCTGAAATGATATAAGATTAAAACAAAATCATAAAAATGTGCATGGATCAAATATCAACTTTCTTTTCTTTACAGCAAATAATATATACATACATACATACGTATATTATAAAATGAAAGCCATGTAAGATGTACTAGGTTGGCTTTAGGTACTATCTGAAATGATCTTAACCCTGATTAGCTGTGTAAGAGGCAATATGACCTGCTGTCTGTTAAGCAGGACGTAGTTGGAAGGAAATCAATGATATCTATGGACTATCTGAAATAGTTTTCTTTGTAATCCCGTGGTGGGCTAGTTGAGTAAATAAAAGTCAGCCAACTTCGAGTGGATGAACAAGATGCAAAGTGCTACACGGTTCTTTTCTTTGAATTAAACCATCTTCATATGAATACACTTGACATACATGGTTCTTGTCTTTAAACAAATTTGTAGATCAGTTTGTCTTCTCCCCAGCAAACAGTTATGTCCATTTTGCATTGATATTTATCATCGTTGGTTGTGCAATGGCCTACTAGTTTCACAGCAACATAATTTCCCAACCGCTTCCTCAGACAGATAGTGGAAGATCATCTGAACATCTACACAAATGGTGTCTTATATATTTGTGGAAAATATGATTATGTTTCAGGACTCAGCTTAAGCACACCTGGGGCTCATTCAACTCAGTGAACCATTGTTATCCAATAAGAACTGCTTTCTGCAGATGGGTCTCCAGAGAGGGTTGAATTGGATCCTGAATTTAAGCAGGTGTGCTCGAAAATTTGAGAATGAATTTGGGACGAAAGACGATAACTGATGAATCAATCAACAATACTAATACAAGTATTAAGAGAATAATGACCAGTTCCTCACAACTTAAGATAAAAGGTGAGCCCTGGTTCGGAGCTCCAGAAGCAGGAGTTACAAGTTGGAAAGATAGGTTCTTCCAGCCTTATTAAGATGGCTTTATTGGCAAGAAAAACCTGGAATTTTTTAGTTATAGCATTTGTATCCTGAATTCTTTTTAGTTGTACATATCCGGAATTTGTAAAATAATAACAATTGCACCAAACAGTTTGACAGTAACTCCGTTAGGAAATGGCTGGGTTGGATGCTTATTGGCAAGTTAGCTGTGCTGACTTTCTGAGTTTGCAATGGGCAATGTTAAGAAGAAGAAGAAGATGATGAGCTTGCGCCAGGGCCTCAACCTTCTTCTCCTCCTCGCCACGGCAGCAACCAACATCCTCTCCCTCTACCATCTTTCTTCCACCCAAGAAAACCGTTCTCACTCTCCCCATCTGGTCCAAGCCAACGCAACAAGTCAACCCAGCATTTTTTCCTAATGGAGGCCGCTAAGGTAAAAGTTGTCCTCACGTGACCTTGAGGTCACGGGGTTCCAAGCGTGAAATCAGCCTCTTGCAAAATGTAAAGTAAGACTACCTACTATAGGCCCTTGTGATCCGCCCCTTCTCCAGACCCTGTATAAGAAGGAGCTTCGTGCACCGGAACTGTCTTTTAAGCCGCTAAGGTCTGTGGCAACGTATGTCATTGCCCTATACAACTAAGGTCTTTCTGTATACCTATTAACACACACTCCTCTCTCTGGAATTTCTTCCACAATGTACTTATTGATATTGATAGAAGAAAGATGGTGTATGGCCTAATCTTTTGTATTTTTCCATTGAACCGAGACGTTCGTACAATTATGCTTCAATCAAATGATCTTGGTATCAAAATTCATATTTATTGAAATTTTATAAGATCATCATTTTTGGGCCTTTATAGTTGTAAAATGGACAGTAAAAAGTTTTTTATTTTATTTTATTTCACACCATCCATTATATTTTGGCCATAAGAGGCCAAAAAATAAAGGCCTTAACTATTCCGATTAGAAATGAGAAATGAATTTTAGTACCAAAAATATTTGATTAAGTTGCTTTTTTGTGGCTTATGACCTTCTTTAGGTCTCAATAATCTTCTTCTCTCTTATAGCTTTATCCAACTCTAAAGTGCTATTAGATAAATATTCAGGCCCAAATTATATGAACATCTTGGATCAATACAAAAAATACAAAAAAGTAATCCAACAAAATTTTATTTAATACATATATATGAAGGGGTAGCCTTGGTGCACAAAGCTCCTGAATATGTGGGGTTTGGGGAGGGGCAGACCACAAAGGTTAATAGTAGGCAGTTACCTGGCATTTTGCAAGCAGCTGTTTCAATGGCACAGGTAAACTCAAGCTGGATCAAGTCAGTTACTGTCTAGTCACTTTGTTTTCTTCTTACACCAGGGAAATGATGGGACAAGATCTAATGATCTATTCCATTTGGAAATCAAGTGCATGCATTGCAAAATTTGTCTCTTTAGAAACAAACCCAAATCAATCCCTCCATGCCATCTGCTTTAGCCTAAACCTAAATCACTCCCTAACCTCCATGTCATATTGTTTAGAACAAACCCAAACCAACTCCTCCATTAACTTCCTAGCATTTGATAGTGGTGACCATGACACAGCGGGCATGAGAATGTTATCTCCACTAGTTTTGGAATCTCACCCAGCTAAAGCCTCACTTTTGATGATTAGGCCTGTTCATCTTATTCGGCCTCCCATTTAGGCTCTTTGCAAAATTTAATGCGCTTTGGATGCTTCTAGCTACAACTTTTCATGTTAACAAATTTGGTGCAATTATTACTATTTTACAAATTCGAATATGTCCAAATTAATAAAATAATTACGGTAAATATGTTTAAAAAAATAAAAAATAGTTTTGTGTGTGTGCACGCGCGCTAAAAAGCCTAGTAAGTTGGTAACATGTTTGTCAAGCTTGCCACAGGATTTGGATAAATTTGTTGTGTCCAACTTCTATGAAACGGATGTGGAGATTTTCATGACTGGAATCTTGAGGAATGGATAATGTATAAAGAAAATTGCAGGCCCAACACTTATTTTTGTAGTTGCCAATTAATGAAAAAATGAATACTTGGAAGTTATTGGTAAGTTGATCCTTTCCTTCTGAAATTGGGTCTTTCGAACTGGCAATTTGTATATCTACTTGGGTTGCTTTAACATCTTGAAAATTTTATCTCTCTTAAAAAAATAGACGGTAGATCTATTATCAAAACAACGGTTGAAATTCAATGACAAACTAGACTTTTAAGATTTTAGAATCCTTCAAAAAAATTTAGGAAGAGATATTCAAAGCAATGGTAGAGTTGTCGTCGTTATGAGTTCAAAGCGAGAAAACAACCTATTGGAAAATACAAGATAAAGCTGTGTACTATCAACCTTTGTGATCCACCCTTCTCAAGACCCTACATATGCAGGAGCTTTGTGCACTGGGTCTGCCCTTTTAGATATTCAAAGCAAGACAAATAAGATGAGCAGGTCAGATCATCCAAATGCGGGGGGCCCTCCATGCAAAAAGTGGTGCTTTGCTTTGGGGGCATGAAATTTAGTACACAGCCTAGACTGGGCAACATGAACAAGAGAAACAATTATCACCCAATTTTGGGGATTGTTTGGGCTGCGTCCTTTTTCAATGTCTCGTTGAAGAACTGTACGAATAAATGTCTGAGCATTTAGAAATGAGGAATGCTAAATTGACCGCACTAGAGTGCAATCTACCGCATTTTCTAAGGCCTATTTTTGAATGATCTGAGCTGTTAATATCATTGCTTCAGATTTATATGTCTTATAGATTAGGAAACATGTGATTTAGATGATTCAAGCATCTAAAAAGCATCCGGCAAAGTATGCTTAGAAATAGATACTTTAGAAGCTTTATAAACAACTCACAATTTCTTAGAAACAAGAATCATTCATGCTATATGATTTTGAATATAAAAAAAAACTGAAGTGAGAGCAACAAAATCGACGGCCTATGTATAAAATAGGAAGAATTCTTTGAATTTGAAGAAAAAAAGAATAATTAAAAAAAAAAAAAAAAACCAACTTTGCTAACAATTATAGATTTTTTTGTTTGGTCAGAAGAGTCCTCTGAATATTCTACTCTATTCTTGTATCAATTTTGATATCTTGGAATACAAATAGAGAAGAGAGGGTAGGCTCATTACATTAAAAGAGATGGGAATGACCATTGAGTAACTAAGAGTGAGAGCCAAATGAATCGAATGATTCATGTTTGGTTCGAAAATAGATTATGAAAGTGAAGTTGTGAAATGAATGGGAAGATAATCTACTTTCATTAAGTGACTTATTAGATGATAAAAAAGAGAGGATCTTGAGTACTATTCACCGCACCTGATAGGGCGGCGTTCAGTTTAGCATTATTCCTGTTGAGCTTCGTGCATTGGAGCTGCCCATTTTTAGGCTGTGAGCACGCGGCCGTGCACCAGAGCAAATGAACCTATCAATTAGACTTATATTTCCTAGACAATTTCTGCTCAGCAGATTGAAGCCAGCTTCAGTTCCAATTAATGAAGACAGCTAAATATGCCCAGCCCATCATCATGTATACAGTTTCTAGTCACAATCGACTACTTACCCTAACATTTATTACTGGAGAGATAATTTAAAATGTTCCTGTCCACTTCCCCCATTAGCCAATCTATCCTTGCTCTCGTAAATTTAATATATTTACAGGAACCGTAAAAATCGGAAAATTCTGAAAATATATGGATAAAGGATACAAAGGCATTTAAATACATGTGCAAGCAAGATGTTGATCCAACACTTGGGAACAGAAGATTGGCAGAGGACCCCACTAACTTGAGTGGTTCATATCTTATTATTTATGGTTACTATTAGCAGATGGAGGCAGCCCTGTGTCTATGTCCCCAAGTTAATTTCAAGAAATTGAACCATGACTCACTATAGAGCATGGTGTTTCCTAATCTATTAACCAATTAGCCCCACAACCCATATGACCAATTATAATCATGGTGGTGCATTTCCACTTTTGGTTAGTGATTAGCCATCGTGGTCCTACATCTTTGATCATACGATGAGCACTAGATCAATGTGGCCCCACTAAGAATTTTCAGTCTGCACGCGGAATCCAGCTTAATGAAGAATCTCCTTAGCAGTCCATGCCCAAAATTCTAAAGATTTTTGTACTTTTATTGTCATATCTGCTATTTTTAAAATCTTAAAATGCATGATTTGTGGAATTTTAAAATTTTACAAAAATTGAGATAATTATGGAATTGAGAATTTTAGAGACTAAATCATGAGTTAAAATCTTAATAATTATAATGTGCTCGAGAAATGGAATCCAATGTTACTAAGAATGCAAAAATCGAAGACCAAAGGAAGAATGACTAATTATTTTAAATTTTGTTTTAAATAAATTAAGCATGAGGGGTAGCAATGTAAATTCACGTAAGGGCCACGGATTGGGTGCTGGAATACATGAATTTACAGCCATTATGGGAGGCTTTAAATGCGCCTCTCCGCAATTAATGCCAGTCTCATTTTTCTCCCCACCATAACTCTCCTCTCCATTTCTTGTGCACTAACGAGGATGCCTGGCGCCAGCAATAGCGACGCCGGCAAATGCAGTGCACCCAACTTACGTGTGTGGGATAGATTCTTCCCCTTCGGCCGGCCTGACTAAGGTAGACCCTCATTTTCTTTTCCTATCTCCATTTTCAGCTTATTTTCATTGAGTTTTACAGTTTGTAATGCTGAAAAACAGCATGGATTGCCATTTTCTGGTGAGTATGTATGCATTACTGTTGATGTGCAAATAAACCAATGAAACGGTATCAGGTGTATAATCTGAACCGTTCATCTTAGGTATGATGAGACAAAGAACAAACCCATGAATTTTCATGGTAATCGGATGGCTAGGGATACCAGAAAACTCTAAAAACAGTAATGGAGAGATTTTTAGAAACGTGATAAAAAATAGTATAAAAATGCAAGATAATGATAGAATTTGTTAAATGAGAGCTTAAAAATAGAATGTACGCAAAAAATGGAGCGAAATGATGTAAAAATCGCACCATTTGGACCACCAAGGGGTTGCCAGCGGCAACTGGAGTCCAGCCGTCGTCTCTGGCCACAGCACGACACGCGAGGTGACATAAGAGTGCCACTTGCACGCACATGCAGGCCGCATTTGTGACGCAATTTAAAATCCTTTTTTTCTTGATTTTTTGAATTTTTTGAGCCATTTATTCACAAAAAATGTGATTTTATGAGCTATATAGGTCCAAATCATGATCCGAAAGATGTGTTGGGATTATCTCGGTGGCGCAGAGCTAGATTCTAAATAAAAACCTAATTTTGAGTACCTTTTAAATAGTTAAATCACTAAATAACATTAGATGACCTATATCAAGTTAATTAATAGATGATCAAGCCTTAAAATCTGATTGCATATATCGAATGTGAGATGATCTGGGATATTAGAAAAATATATCTCATTAAATCATCAAAAAAAGTAATCTTGTCCGTTGATTTGATTAGGTGCCTTACGGTTAGCTGATCAAAGAGCGATCTGACCGTCAAATCGAAGTATAATTATGGAGACATGTTTAAATAACTAAATAAGCACTGAAATTAGGAGGATCATGATAAGAATAGTTAGAATTGATGATCAGATGTCAATTATGAATATTATGGAGCGATCTAGCGGTCGGATCGTCTCCAAATCTCACGAGACGTTAGGGACTGACCCTTCATTGGATAAGGAGCATAAATTAAGCGGATCATGACATAAATTGATGATCAAAGACTCTAAATGTTCATCTAGATGTTAGAAAAACCTACATCTAGTACAGGATTAATCCGATAGAGGGTTAACCAGACGATCTGAGCTATTGATCCAGGATTAACAGCCGAATCAATGAAGTTATCACTTGGATTTGTTTACTTTTAGATGTAGGAATGCCAAGTGATAAATGATTGGAGTACCACACTTATTAAAGTAGGTGATTACATTTCAAGAATTTTTCTTGATTTCATGATCATGACTTTTCCATTGAAATTCTTGAGACAGGTGTTTTATACCCTATCGTGTCTATTAAAATGTGTTTATTACGTCTCTTTTGATAGTATGACATTGATCAATGATTATCCATGTTTTCACATGTGATAGTTTATACTTTATCATGTGTTTTGATTCAACCTATTAAGGTTTATTTTACTTGGGAGTTTTCCATGATTTATAGCATGTTTTATTGCTTTTATGACGAGTGCTTCTACCCGATGGGTACTATGCTAGGATGGTTATAGGGTTAACCACCCTCCCTCTAACTTTGTGATGATGATGAATGGATACCACCCTTGAGTGGTACATGGCCAAGTACATAAGTGGTGGTATCATGGGTAGTCCCTTTGACGGGTCCATTCTTCTCTATGGGACGAAGAAAGTCTCTCGTTATGGTGTTGATGGGGAGCGATAGTGGTTGAGATCCTTGTGTGGTTGTCATTGGAGCATAATAGCCCATACACTTATTATGTGTGCTCATGTGGTATTTATATGCAGGTGAAGCCTATGTGGGCGGGCTTATGGGTTGGGCGAGCTACCTGGTGTGCGAGCTATAGGTGAGGGACTCGCCTATGTGGGCGGTCAGATGTCGACAGGCCTATAGGCTAGGCGAGCTACCTGGTGTGCGAACTACAGGTGAGGGACCTTAGGTTTGGTATAAGTACTCATTATTGGTGATTGAGTGTCGTGGAACACTTTGAGGGCTTTTTTTTGTACGGTGCTCTATTTTATCATGACATGCATTATATTTCGATATGGACATGGATTCTTATTGCATTTGATTGATGCTCATCCATGTTTTGATCATGCCTTGCATGCCATGATGTTTTGCTTTAATATTGTATTGCCTCAAACGAAAAGCATATTTTGATCCTGATTGTTTTGTTCATATTTATGAGATTCATGAGCTTTACATTCTAAACACCTGATGATTTCATTTGCCTTATAAATGATTTACTCTATTGATATTCGACATAATATTGGTACTTTTTGCAAGTATTTATTGCATGTTTTATTTCTCGTAATCACCTACACAAGTATAGCTTGCTAAGGCATAATTTTGTTTGTAATGCCTCAGATACAGAAAGTGACAAAAGGTTGACGCGTTGATAGAGCAGGTAAAAGTGATGACAGTTTTCTAGTGAAGCATTGAGGATGTTCAGAGATGATAAGGTTGTTCAGGACCTCACTTTAGGCTTTGAGTATGGGCTATACTTTAATTAAAATTACAATGTGATTCAAATGTAAGAAAATGAATTCATGTTGGATGTGATGGCTGTATGGAGGGACCTTAGGTATTTTGTCATGACTTGATTTTCTTATCCATTGTTGGAGTATATATTTTATTAAAAATAGTATTTAATTGTGTGGATGGGTGGGGAGACTGAGTCTCCTATATGTAATGTCTTATATTATGTTTATCAAATTATTTTGTATTGCATTGGTCATGTGCAATGGTCCAAAATATAGAAGAGACTCTGCCAAATTTTCTATAGAAAGGGTATTTCATTTCACCATTAAATCCGTAGTCTTGTAGTTGTATGACTCCCCAAATTTTGAAAGAAATGCTTTTATTTAAGTTTTTGTTTTGGTCATTTTAAAAATTAAAGTTTTTAAAATAGGAATCCTGACTCTTTTTATAAATTTTTATTATGTTATTGTTAATCCCAGAGCGTCACAGTTATTTACATGACTACTAAATCTAATGACTAGCATGCTAAAGCGAGCTAGCCAAATGAGAGGGTGACACGTGGCATATATATATTAAAAATAAATATCTTGAAACCTTTTTTAGGTCTTAGTTTAGTTGAAAACTTTTAGAAAATAAAAATGATAAGGAGAAAAAAGAAGGCAACCTCATCTATTTTATAGGAGACGTATCTTGATTTATGGGATTTCTTATTAACCTTAAAGAATAAAAATTAAAAAGAAAATCTTATTGAAAAATAAATCGGTTACCGTGATATTAGTAGAATGTGCATTGATGTGGAAAATTTATCTTGGTACTAACCTGAATACGGGTGTTCAAGCTGCATGTAGCTTCTTCTAGTCTAAGACAAAACACAAGTTCCAACGAAAGCTTGCCATGTGGCTCTCCCTTATTTGAGTAGTTTGCTCAAGCAAGCTAGTAACTAGTTTATTATTATTTTTTATTAGCATGCTATTATTTCAATTAGAAAGGAGGCCTTGGCGCGACAGTAGAATTATCTTCGTGTGACCTTGAGGTCATGGGTTTAAGGTATGAAAACACCCTCTTACAAAATGCAAGGTAAGGCTGATTACTATTGATCCTTGCGGTCCACCCCGCATATATAAGAGCATCATGTACTGGGACTACCCTTTTTGTGTTATTATTTCAATTGAAAAGATTTTAGGTGCCGATGCATCTAGGAATGAATGCCAAGTTAGCAATGCTTTGGATGAGATGATATGTACCATATCAATTTCACCGATGTTTAAGCTGAGATAAGATGAAATAGTATCTCTTCATCTCACTACTAGTGCTGCTTGAGATAAAAATTATCTCAACTCAAAGTCAAGTTGAATTATCAGTCATCTTACTTCATCTCATTCCATGTATAATCATCTCTGCTATATCTAATATCATCTCATATCATATCTTCAAATTTTAATCTTAAATTAGTAATAAATTAAATTAAAAAATTTATGTATAGAAATTGGTCATGAAAACTAAAAATTAGAAAGTACACACGTCGAGTGGAATTGAATGGTATAAAGAATATGGAAAACGGAGCTCAAATAAAGAAGTTATGAGCCATTGAAGTTAGAAGGACAAATTGGTAATTTGGAGAGGCCGAATTACATGGGGCTGATTTTGATAACGACACCCCCCTTCTACACACCTCTACTAGATCTGACGATTTCGCCGAAAAAATCATCGTTGGGTGTCGTATAAAGGGAAAACTCCCCCTCCTCCGTTCGCAAGCCCTTCCTCTCTCAAACTCCCTCCCCATCTTCTCCATTCCCTCTCACCCTTTTCCCCCCTTCCATTGCAACATGTGCATTAGGATTTCACACCCGTTAATGCCAGAAAATGGCATGGGTGCATAGTTCTTCTAGGAACTCTGTGTACCCTACTGTTGGCATGGAAATAAATTAGTGAAACTAGTTGAAATTACAATCCATCCGTTCATATGGTACTTAACAAACCTAAGAACAAACCCTTTAAGTTTGAGAGAGATCCAACAGCTGATGATCCTGAAAATCATGAAAAATTGTACTTAGAAAATTTTTAGGAAGGTGAGAAAAATAGAGTAAAAACCTTAGTTTTTGGAAAATTCAAGCCAAAGGAGTGTTGAAAATGGAAAATACATGAAATTTCGAGCAAAATAGTGCAAAAATCTTAAAATTTGGGCACTTGTGGGGTCACCAGCGACGATTGAACTCCGGTTATCTTCCCCAACAATGGTCTTCGTGTCGGTGCCCTGTCACTAATGCTAGAACGCCGAGCGGGACGCCCTAGGCGAAGACGCAAAGCAGGTGCCCATCCTTGAGTGCGTACAACGCACGTGCGTAGCGGGAGCATGCCGCGCGCGGGGACGCCGGGCGTCTTGGCGACCGAGATGCACGCAGGAGGTGCGTTTTGGTAACTAGGACGCACGAGGCACATCCTGTAGCTCGTCTTGGAGGCAGAGCGTCCCGGGCGCGACAGCTCCACTGGTGCAAATCGGTGTAAACAGCACCACCTGTGTAAGTCGGTGCACGCGTACTGACCCCTATAAATTAATATATTAATTTATGAAGTTTTTTCCACAAAAAGCTTGATTTTAGGAGCTATAGAGGTCCAAATCACGAGCGAAAACATCTATTGCGATCGTCTTGATGACATGAACCTAGATTTAGCTTGAAAACCTATATTTGACTACTTTTAGATTAGTTAAATTATAAAATATTAATTAATAACTTAGAATGGACTAGTCAAAGGGTGACAAGGCCTCAAGATGTGAACAATGAGATAAAGTATGACAATAAATAAGGGTTCTAAAGGGTATATTAGCTTGACTACTCTAGAAATTAATCTAGACCATTGGTCTGAACTAGATCTTGGGAAATTATTGATCTGAGGATGATCTGACCGTCAGATTAAGGTATAAACGTTAGATATACACAAAACCGAACAGATGGACATGCGATGGGACTAAATTAAGAACCAAATCATAATTAGAAATCTTAAAGGATGATCCAATGATTGGATCACCATAGATTCTATTATAATAAAACAAATAACACAAAATAGTATTGTGGTACTCACAGGTACATCTGAACGGACAAGCTAAGAAGATTATATGCTTGAGTTGGGTGATCTCACGTCAAGGTAGGAGACGACATTTAATGTAATGTCTTGATTTTAAAAACCTTGCATTATCATAGCATCATGATTGATTGTGATTTAATTGCACTTATTATTAGTCTGTGATTTTGTGAGATTCAGAGTTTTATGATATGATCGATATTAGATTTCGATAATATATTAAATGGATTTATGATCGGTGATTTCTTGAGATTGATATTCCATGTTTATGCATAATTAAAAAATTTCTTTCCTTATTGCATTACTGAAATTGATGGGTTTTCATGAGAAAAGAAAGTGGAGGCTTGGTAGCTGGTCCTTTAAGAGGCTAACCCTGAGATGAGGGGCGTGCCTTGGGGATTGTGAGCCATGAGTGCTCCTAGTTTTTTAGATACGTAATTTTTGTATTTTGCATTTTATGACGGGTGTTCTCACCTAGTGGATGTCATGCTATGAGGGCATAGGGCTGGCCACCCACCCTCCGAAATTTGTGATGTGATTATGAAATGATAGATACTTGTGAACAGATGACGTTCAGTAGGAGTTTGGTAACATGGACAGTCTACACTACTGGCCTGGGTTGAGACTCTTGAGGGTTGCCACTGCAGCATGACAATCCATACTCTTATTCTGTATGCCTGTATGATGAGCATGAAGATATTATAGTATGCCTGAGTGTGACGACACTCAGAGATTTGATATGAATACTCATGACCTGTGATACGAGTGTATGGGACACTCATGGGACCCACGTACCTTGGGGTGCCCATTTGTTATTGTATGCTCATTTAAATTAGATCATATCATATTTTAAAATCCATGAGATGCATGTTTTATCGTATATGATGTTATAAGAATTTTATTGGCATTGATTATAATTATTATATCAATTGATTTATTATATTAGCACTATTATTCGATTTTGTTCCATTGTCATTACATTAAATGTCTATGTACCTACCAAGTATTGCTTGCTAAGGCATTGTGTTATTGTTGCAATGCCTCAGATATTGGGAGAAAGATAGGACAGATGAAGAGTTAGAAGAATAGTGATGGAGATGTCTCAATTAGAGGTATGTTCTAATTCCACATGGACTGTGTATGTATATCTATCTTATTGGACTTGATTATATTATTGCGGGAATGTGGCTATTGATTGGATGAGTCTTGGAGTAGTAAAATTGTTTTAAAAATGTTTAGTTGAAAAAATAATAATTGAGTTTTGAGTCAATGGTTGACCCTCGGGATTTTCTAAAAATGAAACTTAATTGAAATTGTTTTTTGCTGTTTTAGTTTTTATTTAAAAAATTGGGGCCTCACCTTTAGAAGAGCTTTATTAAAAAGTGTTGAAAAACTTAGGTTGTGACATCAGCTCATTTCATCTCAAGAACTACTAATACCATGAAACATCACCGATGGTTGTAAGCCATAGTGATAGTCTGCAACCACCACAAACACTTATTTGAGCTATGAGAAATGCTATATTTTTCTCTTTAATTTGAAGAAAAAAGGTTGAGAAGTATGTAAAATTCACTTGAGAAGAAAGAAGATAATGGAGATTGTAATTCTTTTGACAATTGGTGGATGACTGGACTCCAACCTACAACCTTTGGTCCACAGATCACCTTACCCATAGGTTATTATTGAGAGATAAGATTAGGCTACATATCCCATCAAATTCACTCAACCATAGTTCACCTCCAAAAGAAAAAAAAATGTTGATAAAAAGTCTATGAAGCTTTCATGTATGTGGGGTAGGGGCAGTTGATAAGGGTTTATAATATGTAGCTAGGGGTGGCAAATTGTGTTGGCAAGTCGTGTTCAGGTTGTATCAAGATTGACCCATTAGAGTATATGGGTCAACACAAAACACGACATGACTAATAATCGTGTCAAGAACCAGTGACTCAAAGACGACAAGTTTATTATACGAGTTGACACGACACAACTCATATAATACGATTATGTAAATGGGTAGTGAGTCAGACGGGTCAATACGATGGTTTAACAGGTTGCGAGTTAGAAAGGTCAACAAGACAAGTTAACAAAGTCGCGACTCAAATGAGTCAACACGACATGTTAATGGGTCACTAGTCAGACCAATCAACATAGGTGACCCAAACACCATATGATTTTCGCCGTGTCATTTTTGGGTTGACCTGAAAATGACATCAACACGATAAGACACGACCTAACTTGGTAAATCCGAGTTGAGTTTGAATTGTGTTATCATGTTGTGTCGTATTGGTCTCCCTATATGCAGCCTTACCTTGCTTTTTTGCAAGAGGCTATTCTCGAACCTGTGACCTCAAGGTGACACGACGATAACTAGTGTCGTGTCATTTTTGGGTTGACCTGAAAATGACGTGACCATGATAAGACACGACCTAACTTGGCAAATCCGAGTTGAGTTTGAATTGTGTTATCATGTCGTGTCGTATTAGTCTCCCTATATGTAGGGGTGGCAATTCGGGTTGGCGGGTCGTGTTTGTGGCGACACGAACACGACACGCTTAATAGTCGTGTCAAAAACCTATGGCTTCATTACGACCAGGTTCTTAAAAAAATGACACGACACGACACATGTAACACGATTAATTAATTGAGTCGTGTTGGATACACGACAAATGACACGACACGACCAGGCATATTAAAAAAGCGCCCTCTCAAGTCAAGTCCCAACTCCCAAGTGAATAGAAGTTATAGAGCAGTGCCAAAGGCCCGAGCAGACCAAATCCCAAAACAACCACAATAAAATAAACTAACATATAGGGCCGGTTATTTCTAGCGGATTCTATAAAAAACTAACATATGGGGCCGGTTGTAACATAGCAGGTCACATATATCATTGGTTTTATACGACAGTGAAATAAGCGTCCTATATATATGATTTTATAGAGCGGTTGTGAAATAGCAAATCCTATATGTTATTTTATAGTACGGTTATTTCATAACCATCCTATATGTTAGGTTTTATAGAACGGTTGTGAAATACTTAGTCCTATAGTTACTTTTTATAATTTTATTCCACTCCGCAGATTATGGTGATCTTCGATTACATTGACGTATCTTGAATCTTTGATCACACAAAGCAATGACAATGAGGTTAAGGCAGAAAAATCGAAATTGAATAGCATGGGTCTTTCGGTTATGAAGAACTAGACTTTCAACTCAGAGTTACCAAGTACCGACCCCACATAAATTGTTAGGAGGGAATTCATTTCTCCAACTCCTTTCATGCTCATTGTCCCTTTGGTCATTGCTATATCCATTGAATTGCGGTGGTGATCCACACACCACCACGACAAGTACATGAACAACCAAATTACCAATAATGTTCTGTAATATTTTGTTATTTTATTTAGAAGCAACACCATGAGTTCTTTATAGTTTAGTATTACACCACTCGGTCACTCCTTGACTCACTTCACAAGTTCACAATTCACATGATATGTGAAAAAGAGAGGCGAAATGAATCAAATAACCACAATAGTAGTAAATAAATATGGATTAAGTAGCACATGATGGAAATATACTTCCATCAATGTATTATGTATCAAACACAACAAATTAAAATAAGTCATGAAAATTATACAAATTAATCAAAATGAATTGATCAGAGTCTTGAGTTGGTTGAAGTGATCTGTGATGCTACTTATGCTTATAATGTCCTCGATAAGCTCATCCACGGCAAGCGTAATGGTAGAGTCTACAATCATATAGAATAAACAAGCATTAGTTATTACTAAGCTCATATAAAATATAATGTAAATATAGAATTATAAACTATTACCTTTCAATCCATATAGCCAATCTCTCACACAAATCAATGCTTGCACGGTTTCGGCTTTAAAGTAGATCTATATTGGTCAGAACCCGACCACCAACACTAAAAGCAGACTCTAGATGCGTAGATATAGGAATGCTCAAGACATCACGAGCCATGGCGTGATTCGGGATACCTAAAATCAACATTTGAATCAAATATAAATGTAAATAAGATTACGAGAAAATAGTGTTTACATGAGATTATTAGTCAAACAACTTTGTATTGATTGCCTTTCCAGAATGCAAGAATGTCTAGCTTTGACTCTCTTGCAATCTTGGTTCATCTAAATAAAGCTCAATTGTGATTTTTGCATAGCCAAAGTACCTCCTTCACCTTCAAATGAATCAAATTCTAATGCAAATGCAATTATATTATTCAACGTACGATAAGACAATTCATACTTCATAGCAAATTTTAATATGCTAAGTAGTAAGCGACATATAATGAAAGATACAATTATAAATAAAATCACCTTCATGACATCTAAAACCTCTTGACTATATGACATGTTACGTACATCATCGCACACACCTCAGCCACTTGTGTAGATGAGGAGGAAGGAATAGGATAAATCTTAACCTTATATTCATTGAAGAGAGAATAACTTTTCCCTAACTTGAGCAAACTCCAAGCAGCCAACGCCAAACAATTTCTTGTACGAGAATTCCACAAAGGAGAGCTTATACCGAGGATCCAACACACATGCAATTGCGAAAATGGTCTTGAGTCGGACAGATTACTTTGAAAACTTGGCAAACATTTGGGTGGACATACGCTTCATATAGTCATCATCACTTCTCATGTATTGTGTTAAGCGGAAATAAATTACAAATCTTTTGAAAGTAGAGATTTGCGATTGGGATATTTGGATCAGGAGAACATGCGGTGGCATCATAAAAAGCGCAAAAACTTGAAATTTTTGTAGCCTTTTCCCATTCAATGAAAGAAGGACAATGCTTATAATTTGAGTCACTTAGTTCTAAGTGACAAAATGCAAGTTGGTAACAAAGAGCACTTTCAAGCATCAAATACGTTGAATTCCATCTTGTAGGACAATCTTGTCTTAAGCCCTTTTTTGTCTCAATTGACATGTGATTCACACACTCTAAAAATTTTTGTTTTCTACTTTGTGATGCTTTGACATACTTGATACTCTCTCTAATTTTTTGAATAGCATCATCAATTTCTTTCAAACCATCTTGCACAATCAAATTCAAAACATGACAACAACAACGTAGATGAAGGAACTCTCCACCACAAACAAGAGTGTAGCTGATGTTTAATTGATGCCTTAATGACTCCAACGGAAGAATCATTAGAAGAAGCATTGTCTAAAGTGATTGAAAAATCTTTTCTCAATCCCTATTCTACCAATAATGAGTATAACTTTTACGCTAATGATATTCCATTATGCGGAGGTGGTAGGAAACAAAAAATTTAATATCCTCTTTTGTAAGACCCACTTGACTATCTAGAAAATGTCTTTGTGAGACTTATATAACCATCGATGTCAAGAAGTCCACAAATCAGATGTCAAACTTATCCTTAAGGTGCCAATTCTAACATCTCTTTTATCTTTCCTTTTTCTCTTTTATACATTCTCGAGAACATATGCTTTTCTTTATTTCTATTAATCAAGTGCAAATGCAAATATTTCAGTAGAGTTCTAATTCCATCATACTCAACAAATTGGAAAGGCAAATCATGCATAACAAGCTTTGTTGCTACTAACTTACGATAAACTTCGGATCAAACTTATTATACGAAAGCGCACTTAGTGACACGACATACTCCACGACTTTGAGATAAAAGCAATGGCCTATATCACGAGAAGAGCTCCGTTGACAAGTCTTTATATGACGATTTAAGATTACCAGGTACCAAATTTTGCTATCGCAAATGTATATTTGAGCACTTCTTGCATTTACACCTTTGCCTTCCATCTTCGATAGAGGAAGGTGTTCAAAAAAATTCAAAGCGGAGACATTAGTTTCCTATGCTTTTTACCTCATTGGATTTTGAAACTAACTCCACGTTCTCCAAATCGGCAAACTCATCATCATCGTTGTTGTGGTGTAGCATATTCAAGTTATCGAAACATCGGTGCTCCCAACTTCAACTTGTGCCTATATTGCAAAATGCAAATGACAAAAAAAATTAGTTCACTATGCGATGAACTAAACACTTCGAGTTCACCAACAATTACTAATAAGTAATAAGTAATAAGGGAAGGGAGTGAGTGAGTGAGACACTTGAGACTTGAGAGTTGGAGACTCGAGAGTGAGGAAATTGAGAGGAATGAAAAGAGTCGGACTCATAATTTTATAGAGAAATAACAAAAAACAAACACATGACATACTGTGGTGCTATAGTAGGGGTCTTCTTGCTCATCGTGTTAGAACTTAGAAGGGTTGATGTATGAACTTGAAGAAGATATCGGATTACGGTCCTGCAGGTACGGAAAGGGAAATGCGAAACGGATGTAAAATTGTAAATTATAAGCGGTACCAAACCTTGCAAGCCTTCAACTTCAACCTTGGGTTGGTAACGTTGGTTATGTTACTTATGTATTCGGTATTAACGGTCCTATATATATATTTATAAAATATAGTACGGTTATGTATTAACGAATCCTATATTTTAAAAATATAAACAGATTACTACTAGTCTTATTTTTAATAGCTTTAACATATGGGGACGGTTCGGACTAACCGTCTATTTTACATAATAATATAGGACGGTTCTGGTTTCTTAGTCCTATTTTACATAATAATATAGGACGGTTAATTACTAACTTAGTCTATTTTACACATGGTTTATTCCTTCATTACCAATCAGTGAGTGTGTTTGTGAGTACGTGAGGCTATTATTTGTGAAGTACGTGATGTGCCCGATTTTCGCTTTTCAAGTGACCGGTCTGCACGACAAGGCGATAGCCTTCTTTCCTCCAATTCCAAGCGGCAAGTGGCAAGTGGAGTTAATGAAAGTTGAAACTTACACTTCAATCATTTGTCAAATATTTTGATGCCCCTAGTTATTGTCCTTAATGTTACTTAACTAAGTTAACTTACTTGTTAGATAACTTAGATAGTTAGATGTCATGAATCATGATAGATGATCCGAGGTGGGGCGGGGGGCCCCCTTGTAGACTTGTAGTGGCGGAAAACAAAATGAAAGTTGAAAGCCGAAAAGAACATAAAGGTTTAACTTTAACTAATTAATAATTATCTAGGTATACTAACTACTAAGTCAATCTAAGTCTAATCTAGCCCCAATAAGGCAATTGTTTTGTCTTTTGTATAATTGTATTGTATCATGTAAGTTAAGTAAGCCCAAATCCAATTATCCAACTATAAGCCTATAACTATAAGTTATAAATAAGCGTATAACCAATTTCTTATCAACCATTTTCGGTTTAGCTACACATTGTCACATGTCAATTGTTACAACTTACAAGTTACACTTAGTAGATAAGTTAACGAGTTTTGTAAGTTGTACAAGTAAAAGTGAAGTGAGAGAGACTAACTAAGCTGTCATATATTGTTGTATAAAATTATAAATGCTAATGAATAATGATTTTCTTATGTTAATTTCACATGTCTCACCAACCAATTGATCTAATATATCTCTTTTCAATCAAATTCATGAATATCATGTATCCAACTCATATAACTCAATATTTGTTTCTCATTTCTAACTCCCAATTGATGATAATAGATTAGGAATAACTCATTCATGATTCATCCATGATCCTTTGATCCATCATTCATGTAGATATTGTAGAGTAAAATTTAGTAACTCCTTTAGTAATATCATTCCACATTTGTGTTAATTCAACACACAACTCCATTCTCTGTTCACATTCTCACCTCACCTAATGAGTTAATTACAATGTTACATAACTAAATAACTAATAACTATTCCCTTGGGACCCTTCCTAGTTCCTATACTATACTCATTATCCTCTAATGAGATAATTACAACTCTTTCTATACTCATTCTCAAGCTCTTGAGTTAATTACATAATTTGTTTCTATTCTAGTTCGATTCAGTCATTCTTACCTAATGAGTTAATTACATGATTCTTTCTCTTTCTTTACTTATTATCATTTATCAATGTTATCATCAACATTCAACAACTTTTGAATTGAGTATGAGTTACTTACATAACTTTGCTTTTTTAAGATGATCCTCAAGTGAGATCATCAGACATCGAATGAGTTAAATACATTATATACATAATTAACACCAACTTTACTCATCCTCCCACGACCTCAACCTCAACAACTATGTTGAATTGAATATGATAGTATGAGTTACTTACATAAGTAACATAACTTTGCTTTTAAGTGATAGATACTCAAGTAACTCAACTCAATGAGGAAGTCGAGCTTTGAGATAGTGAGATGAACATAATACATATATGATATATGCCTATATGCTATTGCTCTGTCTTTTTAAGCTCATCCGAGGTCATCCTTAACTTAAGGAAATTAAGATGAGTTAATTACATAACTCTTTCTCCACTCTATACTTAATGACTAGTTTTATTTAAGGACATCATCAACTAAGATTAATTAAATACATAACTCTTATAGCTTATACAACTCCTATATTTCAATATATAGATGGTTATAAACAAACCATCCTATATTTAAATATATTATAGAGAACGATTATTTTAAAATCGTCCTATATTTAAATATATTATAGAGCAGTTATTTTGAAACCGTCCCTATATTTAATATATTATAGAAACGGTTATTTGAAAACCGTCCTATATTTGATTATGTTATAGAAGCAGTTATTTGAAAACCGTCCTATATTTAAGTATATTATAGAACGGTTATTTGAAAACCGTCCTATATTTATGTATATTATAGAACGGTTATTTGAAAAGTCAGTCCTATATTTAAGTATATTATAGAACGGTTATTTGAAAACGTCCTATATTTAAGTATATTATAGAGCGGTTATTTGAAAACCGTCCTATATTTAATTATATTATAGAACGGTTATTTGAAAACCGTCCTATATTTAATTATAATTATAGAACGGTTATTGAATAACCGTCTTATATTTAAGTATATTATAGAACGGTTATTGAATAACCGTCCTATATTAGTATATTATATAGAACGGTTATTTTAAAACCGTCCTATATGGTTCTATACATATAATATATCGTTTTCACTTTTCACTTTTCACCTTGGTCATTCTCACCCTAATTTCAATCTTCCAAGTTCCAACCCAACGATCCAATCCAACCTATCTTTGAGAAGTGAGAAGGTGAATACGACCATTCCTCTTCGATCTTTCACAGATCTAAGCAAAGAAAGGTATGTATTTACGATTTTTTGCATCTTTAATGTAATTTCGTATATCTGATTACATTATACAGAACGTAAAAAGTAATAAAAGAACACAATCTGATAAAAAAAAAAAACCTCTGTCTGGTTTCTCTGATCCTTGCCTTGAACTTGTTACGTCATTTCGTTGTCAAACACCTATTTCTCGATTTTGATTTATGTTGTCTTTCATTTGAGTCCTGAAACGGGGTTTGTTGGGAAAAAGATGGATGAGCAAAAAAATGGACCTGGAAGCCGGAAGTGGAATGGGATTATGGGAGATATCGATATGTATGTTCCTCGACGGAAAAACCAAACATATAAATTATAAAGGTTCTGAGTCTTCTGACTTTGCCCATAGTTCATTAGTGCTGAATCAGTGAATCTTGATAGATAGGTTCTCAGAGAACTGCATCTACTGAAATAGTCTCCACTCTCCGAAATGTAGAAGCGGTGACGATGAAGAAGCGGGGACGGATGTCGAAGATTGAGGGAGAGAGACATTAAACTAGTTCTTTCTTTTACAAAATGGAAAAAAACATTACCTTTATCTAATTTATCACAAACTAGCTACTTATATCCCAATTTCTTCTTTGCCTTAAGGGAGCCCTAGAAAAAAGAACCAAATCAAGAAAAATCTCTCAAAAACTAAATTAACATATCTCATATCTGCATCAAACAATGTCAAATTTTCAACATTTTTGATGTGTTGGAACTGTTGAAACAAGAGGAATGATTAAGTGATAGTTGACCAAAATAAAAAATAAAGGATGAAGGAACATAACAGATTTTTTAAATTATTATTAGACTGGAATGAATGTTTTGAGATAGGAAACTTAATGAAATGGCCAAATCAAGCTACAAATAATGAATGTTATACAAAAACAAAATATCACATTTTTTTCCACTACGCATCTTGGAATGGCATACTTCTAGGGCTATGACACTATGCCAACATCACAAAAAATGGGAACATGCATAATTGCTTGTTTGAAGAGATAGAGGGAGCAACAATCGACCTTGTAGGAGGCTTCCAAGATAGTCTCCCTTTGTCAAATGAAAAATTTGTGATGGTTTTCAAGGGTGCTATTGCTTATTATCCTGTATAATTGTATTCCTCTTTTCTTGTCTAAGCGTAGTCATTTTTATTTTGAAGCAAACATGGAGCAAGTAGAAGAGGTAGGAGAGGTACAAGTAGAACAATTACAACACACAGAAGCAGAACAATCAAGGCTATCAAGCACATGTCCATCAAGAACACCACCTATGGTCAGTGTCAAGAGAAAGGTCAGGGGGAGGGGCCCAATGCAAATGGAACATATAAATAAGAGAACCTCAGTTGGAATAAAAGAAACAGTACAATTCAATACTAAAGGCCAACCGATTGGTGGTGTTGCACATGCCTATGCTAGCTTCATATGTTGCCTTTGTTAGAAGACTTGTGCCAGTATTAGTGACTGATTGGAGACATGTATCTCCACAAGTCAAAGATTCAGTATGGGAAATGGTCAAGGTATGTAAATTCTTCCTACATATAACATAATATGTCCTTTATATTTATATGTTTTGTTTTTGTTTGCATATGAATCACGATAAGATACACAAAGTTGTCTTTGCAATACTCACTAGTTAGTCACTTTAACATGCTTCTTCTTTTGTTTTGTAGTCACGCCTTTGACGTATCGATGAGTGCAAGAAGCAAGCCTTGCTTAGGAGCTGGTGAAGCTTGGAGGAAATGGAAGAGTGAGCTTGCGAGGAAGTACATACTTCCAAATTCTCATGATCCTTCTACGCTTCACATGGTCCCTCGGTTGTATTCTGCTTCATTAACCAGAAGCATGGAATCAATTTGTACAATATAGGCTATCTCCTGATTTTGAGGTAATCACAACTTGAACTAGCCAAGCTAAATTTTGAGTCTTGTAATTATTATAATTGATTGTATTTTGAATCTTTGATCACATTACTTTGATGTCCAGGCAAAGCGTATAAAAGGACAAAAGGCTCGTGCACAAAACCACACGCCACACCACCTTTCAAAGGTTGGCTATGCACGATTAGAGGCAGATGTAGTAAGTATATCATGTCACATTCCATTTTTCTAATCATATTAGATTATTATTTTTATTAACTATGACTTAGTGTCTCTTATAATCTTATTACAAAGAAAGAAGGCTGGGACAACGGATCCCATCGACCGTGCTATTCTATGGAAAATGGCACATTCGAAAGGGCGTAACTCCCAGACCTTTGCCAACGAGACAACTGCAACAATTGCTTCAAGAATTGTAAGTGGTTTAAGACTTTAAGTTTTATACTTTTACTTTATTTGCATACTGCCTAGTTAAATACTTTTATACTTTTATACCCTTGCATAGTATATTATTTAAATATTACATATATAATAGTGATTTTATCATGTTATGATCTTTATGTGTGCAGGAAGAGTTGACCCAAGAACAAGAAGAAAGTGCAACTACAAGGACTCTTAGCAGCACTGCTGCAAAGGGGGACATCTGTATAGGGCAATGGGCAACAAGAATGAGCACCCTGGCCGGTAAGGGGCCAAGGCTCGAGTGTTGTTCCTTCCAAATTTTTCCCCAAACAAAAGGCTCCTACGCTACAAGAATTGGAAGAATGGAAGAAGCAAACAGTTGTGGAGATATATAGCATGGTCAAAGATCAACTATTGAAGGAACTCCAAGGTGGCTGAAGAACCTCATGTGAGGATGTTGGCGGCCCTCAAGCTGAAGCTCAACCTCAAGTTCAACCAGCAAGAAATAATAATAGCTGCACTCCTACTCCTACTCCTCTATCAAATGAAGAGGTGGCAGAACAAGTACTCCCAATCAGTGAGGTATGTATATTCACTTGTTTAGTTTTACAATGTTACTTATTTACTTTTGTTTTTAGTTTACACTTTACATTACATCACTAATTATTATATATATGTCATTTCTCAAATGCAGTGGGTCGGTGCATGTTGCAGCTACATACATTTGAGAACCATGTGGCAGTGGCAACACTGTACGAGGATCGGCCCATGACTTCCGCCACCTTGCATGGTAAGTTGATGCCTGCACCCACTAAGCGTGTGTGCATCACTACCGCCATTCAACCGTATGCTCCCCCTTCCATTTCCAAATAAGAGGATGATGTTGAAATCGTTGGGGATGCAATTGGATATCATGTGTGTTGGCGAGAGAAACACATAAAACCAATGATATCCAATTCCAAGGTACATATATACTAACCGTAGTCATGACTTCATTTTCTCCTACCTTTTTTAAGTCCTCCTAAACTGTTCATTGATTAATATTGTCTCGCAACATGTCGGACGGTCGGATCACGAAAAGCAAGACAAGGGGCAATTGAAGCAAACCTTGCCGCCGGCAAATTCGCATAGTGGCAAGTGTAGCCACATCCCACCTTCTCGGGTAGTACTAGTTCTATGTTTTTCCATAGTCACTACTCACAAGTCATAAGTCAGTAGTACTAGTTCTTTAGTTCAAAACACTTGTAAGGTGCTCACTAGTCACTACTCACAAGTCACAAGACAGAAGACACAATGTTATTATTGTCATATTATAGAATATTCTAATTTTACCTCACTGGGATTCTTCTTTTATATCTGCTAGTATATCAGTATATGCTGTATATATTCATTACTAATTTCTAAAATGTTACATGATTACATTTATAGTGTAGGTATCAGGTGGAGGTTCCACCTAACACACCTCCATTCCTAAGGGTACTGTACAAACTGGCCAATGAAGGCAACACAAATACAATGAACCCTGTAAGGATAGAGGCAGGTGTGCTTTCAAACGATGTGGTTGAGGTTCCACTCTTCAAGGAAGACCTCATAGCCATATGTAATATGGATCAATTGGAGTACATGCACATCATAGTCTATATAGGGTACGTCGTGTAACTGCTCTATTAGAGTTAAGACTTACCAATCAATGTAACATTACTTAATACTTGCTTTTTTAATAAAACTTAATAATTATTTGACATTAACCCAAATTTCAAATGCAGGTATTTGCATGATAGCTTGCATAGACTAGTGGTCAAGGACATTTACAAGTTCCTTGACCCTTCTCTTGTCTTTCAATTGGCCCATTTGCCTAAGGACAAACAAAGTGAAGATATCATTCCTGGTCTCATGACTTGTGCGAAGGGGCAAGCATTGCGATTCCCTACAATAGCAGTTACGTTGTAACATAAGTTGCTTAATTATGCCATTTTAATTTCACAATTCATAGTTACATACACATGAATACTACATCAGTTAAGATTAGAGAAAATTCAATTGAACTATTATTTTTATAGGTCCCATTGGATGTTGCTAGCTTTGGATGTGCATGGTGGCCATGCAATTTTTTTTGATTCATGTGGAGCACACATTCGGGAACACCTTATGGAAATTATAAACAAGTAAGTCTTTATTATTCTTTTTATTATAATATAACTACTCACCTCAAGAACTATAATAATATTCATAATCTAATGCTTTTCAATTATATGTGTGTAGAGCATGGTATAAATGGGCCGAGAGAGGAAGGCATTCACCACCCACTAAAACTCAACCGGAAGAAGGCCAAGGTACGCTTTACTAATTCTTGCTCTTTAGACTCTTTCATATAATTTTAAACCCGAACTTGTTGGAAATTATATTTTGAAACTTTTATGTTGTCTTTGGTGGCATTGTTTTGCGGTGCCCTCAACAAAAATCAGATTGGGAGTGTGGATATTATGTTCTTAGATACATGAGAACCCTCATTCGCAATGGAGTTTCGATCTCACAATTGAGAAAGGTAACACTTAGACTTCTTGACCAAAGTTGCACTTTTGATTTGTATATTTCCCGACTTAATTCAAGATTACATGTCTAATCTCTGAACTAAGTTATTATATGTTTCTTGTAGGTGGATTTTGGAACCAAGAGTTACTCCCAGTTGGATCTAGATGATATTAGAATGGAATGGACAGATCATATTATGATTTTTAATTTGTAGTTCAAGGATGTAAAATTGTAAATGAATGTATATTATCATTCATGTATATACATTTTACTCAAATATAATACAAAGATCAGTTCATTTCAATGAATGTGTTCTATTTTTATTTTTATTGAAGTACAACTTTGTATCAATGTATGTGCTTTCTTTGTTTCAAACTTTCAAATTTCAATGATGTGATTGTGAAGTTGGTGTTTTGATCAATGAGATGGGTTAATCATCAATTTTCAATGATGGCTTAGATCAATGAGATGGGTTGTATTGTATCATGTATGTACATACAATCTACAAATACAAGATGAGTGGTTGATATCATATCATGTATTGTATCATGTATTGGAGAGGAGTCATATATGGAATGGAGGTTGATGATTGAAATTACCGATATATACCGAAGTTGTAGATATGATTCATATGAATATGATACCAAAAAACTTTCAAATTTCAATGATGTGATTGTGAAGTTGGTGTTTTGAATGGAGACTGATGGACATCCTCGCCTATACAGCAATTTCACTCATTTGTCGAGGAATGAGGATAAAATTAAAAATGCCAAAGTTCGAATGATTGTCTCGCATTGGTACACTGCCCGGGCCTATTGACAATTGGAATGATATAGTCATGGAGATGGTGCTAAGTGATTGATATGTTGGGCAATTGTGATGATTGGAGCCCATGATTCTAAGCTACCAAGTTTCTGACAATCGGAACACAATTATTTGTGTGAACGAAAGAGGGATGAGGAAGTTCCACTAGTTGTAATTATATCATGTTTGCAAGCTTTCACTTATCTCATTGCCAATCAAATGTGTTTTATCGAAGCTTGCAACCGGAAGGTCAAGTTGCTTCGGCTTACATTTCGGGAAATCTGCTTCATTCGAGATCTTGAACCACAGATTTCTGGATTATATTTTGTGAATCTCTGTTTATAGTTTGTCACTCTCATGTCTTTGCTTTCTTTTCATATTCTCTAAGATGCACCCGAACGAGAACCTGGAAGAAGTCAGTTCCTCTGAGAATATCTTTATAGTATATGTGTGAGAATAACTCATTAACTCTTAACAGTGGCTCTAGAAGAACCCTCCATTCTCCAATATAACTTAGTAATATAGGACGGTTAGTGAATAGCCGTCCTATATAAATAGTAATATAGGACGGTTTGTGAATAGCCGTCCTATATAAATAGTAATATAGGACGGTTTGTGAATAGCCGTCCTATATAACTAGTAATATAGGACGGTTTGTTAATAGCCGTCCTATATATATATATATATATATATAACTAGTAATATAGGACGGTTTGTGAATAGCCGTCCTATATATAAGTTATATTATATTTATAACTACTAATATAGGACGGTTTGTAAGTAACCGTCCTATATAATATAAATACTAATATAGGACGGTTACTCATGAACCGTCCTATATTTTCAAGTGTTAAGGTAATAAGGTCATGAGTGGGTCGCGTGTCAAACAGGTAGACACGACGGGTCAAATTCATTGACTCGAACACGACACGATTTTTGGCGTGTCATTTTGGGGTCACCCGAAAATGACACGAACACGATAAGACTCGACCCGAACCCACTAAATTCGTGTCGGGTTCGAGTCGTGTTATCGTGTCGTGTCATATTTTGCCGCCCCTACCTATATGCAGCCTTACCTTGCTTTTTTGCAAGAGGCTATTTTCATGCCTCGAACTCGTGACCTCAAGGTGACACGACAGCAACTCTACTATTGGGCAAGGCTTTCCTTCTAAAAAAAGTGTTGATAAGTAAATAATTTGCTCACCTTGTTAACCAAGTTCCTCTTCAATTCCAAATGCCGATTAATATTTATGGCAAGGGATTCACGGTATGATGCTGGTCACAAGGTGCATTAGCTCATATGGTTAGTGCATCTTCAAGTAAGATACATGGTCCATTCTTCTTCCCATTTGCTCAGTAATGCCTAACTTCCTTAAAATTTGCTTTCACTTAACTTGAATTCTCCCATGTAATAATCAGCCCGAATACTGAGGTGATGTATTATTCAGCAGAACTACGAGAACTTTCTCAGAAGAGCATAACAATGAGGCAGTAACCATTTGATATTACAGAGTGGAGTAAATATTTGCTAAGATGGACAACGGAAGATTAATACAATTTTTCTATAGAAAGAATTGTAAGCAGAAATCAGAAGGGCTGAGTCACAAAACAAGATCCACCAATCATCGGACAAAGATAATCCAACGTAGATCATCTGCACTGTGGATTGTTTCCTGGCCCACCATAGTAGAAGTAGGTGCCCCATTCATCGTTGAAGGAACTCTTGATGTCATAGCAGTTGGTATTCTCAGCCAATGTACTGACAGACTGCACAGAGCTAAGGCTGTTATCAGAATCTACAATCTCAAGGTTCCTGAAGTAACTCGATCGGCCAAATCCTTCTCCTGCAAAATGGCCAGAGCCCATCTGGGTGGCTGTATGCTGACCGTCGAACCTTGTGTTAACCACCTCCCCACCCCATTGCACCATAGTAGCATGGTCGGATAAGTGGGTGAATAGCTCAGCCGGCCAGTAACCAACTAGTGTCTTGTCACCAAAGCCCATCCACCAATTTCCCAGCTTGGGATCCTGAAAAAACTTGAAAATTAGAGCTGAAAGAAGAGAGCAAAGGATTCCTGGATTTTATAGAATGAAATTTACCTTCCATATAAGAATTGTAATGTCATATTGGCTGCCGGAGAAGGAGGAGACTGGAGATATAGCAGCTCCAATGGCTAGTTTTGGGTTCGTCTGTACAAACCCAGCACACAGAAGATTGTAGCAACCGGTTGCTTGATAGGCATCGCTCTGTGTGCAAAAATAACAACTGTTATCTTTCTTGTTATTGCAATTCTTACAATTTGCCAGTCCATGATGTACAAATATTATCGAAGTCTAAATTTTTAAAAGGACAAGAGAAAGGCTGAAAAGAACATGGATGGACACTTATTGTGGAATGGAGGAAGTCCCTTCTTTCCGACTATTGGTGCAACAAAGATAACGCATGATAGGATGTATCAAGTGGGGTAATCTGAATAGCTCAGAAGGTGGGCCACCACATACTTGTGAGGGATTTCCTTCAAAAGTAATTCCATTAACGATCTAGAGTGTCTGTTTTTGCAGGCCCAAGATTGATTAATTGATTGTGGGACAAAGCACGTTATTCGACAGGCTTGCTGGCGTAGAAGTCTTACATGGTGACATGGACCTTTGACCATGGCTCATTGGGCAATCAAAAGTTGTTGGACAGGAATTACATAGGTGGCTCCAAAAATTTCAGCACCAGATAATCCTAAGCATTAGAATAGTCAAATTTTCGTTTCTATCAGATAAGAAATATCGGAGCCGTTCATTTCATAGCCCATAAAAGAAATGCTCCCATGAAGTTGAGGTCCAGTGGATGAACGTTGGGATCACTGAGAAGCTTAGGCCACCATTAGCTTCTTAAAACAACCCTAACCTTACCAAGTTGACAAATCCAAGCATTCAAATGACCAAGATACCCGCCGCTTTAGCAGGCGGGTCTGAAGGGATTTTGTTGCTATTTCAAATGGGCATTATGGTCAGTGCAGATATAAAACTTGGTTTGGTCAATTCATTAACAAGTTGGGAGATGCAGATAAAAAGAATTCCAGACATGAGAGGAATTGAGAGAGAGATCTGACCGTCCAATACGTGAACAACCTGGGCCTGCTGTCTCCGTAAAGCTCAGGGCTGACCTGACTAGAAAAATCAAAGCTTCAGAAAAAAAAATTTCTTTCCTCTGTGCATTTTGCTCCTACTTCTTTCTTTTTATATTCTTTTCCTTGTTGTTTATTCATGAAAGGAATTGGAAAAATACCTGCCAACCAGCTTCGATGCTGTTGAGATCAGAACCGTCGAATGATCCCGAAAGAATCCAAATCTGAGAGAGGCTAAACTCGTTCACCACTTGAATTGCTGGGTCCCATACGTTTATTGTGGCCTTGGCGCCATACAGTTCTTGAGATGGTCCCGTGTAAGCTATTGCATGCTAGACATGCCCAAAACCAAAATTAAAAAGTAATTTCAGCAACAAAAAGCTAAATATGACCATACACCCAACCTGAGTGCATCAAACATCACTATTCAGTGATCATAGATGCACACCCATTTCCTGGTTGTTAAATAGACAAAAAGTGTGCAGAAAGTCAAGCAGAAGTTATTGGCAATTGCCCCTAAAAGGTTCATTAAACAGGCTGCTGAGATAATTTGATTGGTGGGTGTGACCAATCTAGATGTGGTGAACCATTCTACTGAATAGTCTGCGTCCAGGGCATGTGCACCAATTCAACAGTCTTAATGGTTTATGGACGGAAACTCAGCCTGTAAACCACCTTTTCAATTAACAGTGAGAAAAAGGAGAAAAAGTGAAAAAACAAGCTCTTCTGCTTGGCCAGGTAAAACTTATTCACCAGGAAGAGAAGATGAAATAGCTGGAGGTGTTTTTAACTTGTCTGAAAACCTTGACTGAATATTAGTCTTCTTCCTCCCACCGTCACATCAGAATATTAATTGTTGTCTCCATTAAAGGAAAAAAAGAAGAAGAAAAATCCATAAATTTTTTGCCTTTCATTAATATTTAAAACTTTATCTATTTAAGTGTGAAATATGGGTTACTTTTTGATCTTTCTTCAGAAGAATTTATGAAGAAGAATACCTCATGGCCATTGCCACTGACAACATCGGGTGCATCGCTAAACCTTGCAAGAGGCAGTCTTCTTTGCTTCTTTCCAAAGTGATACAACGATTTGGCTCTCAAAACGTCATTCACGGAGCTTCTCCTCACTGGAATGGTTCCCTTCGGACAAAGCCCGCTGTCATGCCAGGCTTGCCATGCTCCTCTTATGCCAGACGTGTTGTAATTTCTCACATCCTGATCTTTCCTCAGTTTAGGCCACCTAGTTGGTGCTCTCTGATATATACACAGAAGAATTGAAGGTGCATTTAGCATAAAATAGTAGCCAAAACACTAGAACATGAGAACAAGGAATACACAAGCTCAGATACCTGGATCTTGTGGTTCTTCAAGAGAGGATGATCCAGAGCTGGTTGTTTGTGCCTATTAACACAGTCAATGATATCTCCATCTGGGCTCTGTAAATATCATTCAAAGCAGCTAGATATGAGAAAACCAAGCAGAAATAAACAAACAGACCGGCTCAAACTTTGTATTTTCTCTTCTTCTACCTCTATAGTGTGGACAGCAGGCTTGTTGATCTTGTCCAAATGCCTCTTGATCCTGGCCATTCTCAAACTCCCAACATGCCTAAGGTTGGTATAATTCAGTGCCCCAGAAACAGCCGTCGATTGTTCAAAGAAAATGGCGAAAACAACTAGGATAGCAATAGACAGAGAAGAAGGAGACATTGAGCAACCAACACAAGCACCTAGCTTTCCTCCCCTCCTTCCCATCTCCATCTCTTTCAGTGCCAAAATGGAACCGAAAGCTCCTAGATCTCCATTACTAGAAACAAAGAGCACAAATGAATCAGTGCCCACTTAATAACAAGCCACGGAAGAGGAAAGAAAATGACCCATACAAAAGTGGGCGCACGTTAATTAATCTGCGCACCCTTCCACCATTTCCATCCCCACCAGCCCTCCCTGCATTTGCCCCGGACCAAAAGCAAACAACTCCTTCAAAGCATTATAAAAACCTCGACCTACCCATCTTTCAATTCCTTAATGGCACCTTGAGTTTGTATCTGCTGCCATAAATACAATTAAAACCGCAGACTTTTGCGTTTCTTCTTTCCATCTTCCTCGTGGAATTCTTTTTCATTGTTGAATTCTCTATATCTGTAATTAATTTTATTTCTAGCCAGGAAAATCGAGCTTCTGATTGGATTTTTCTGTTAATTTATTGATCTAGGGGCTTCTATTCTTGTTTTGATGTTCGAGTCTGCAAGCAATCTCTTGTCCTGTGCCAAGAAACTGCTCTTGTCCACGCATAAATGCACCAAAATAAGATAAATGGAAATAAAAAAATGACGAAACTAAGAGTAAGCATTAAAATTGTGATAATTTAAAGGCAAGTTTCCGTTCTCGATGCTCGAATGCCTTTTCACCAGTTGAAGAGAGATTAACAGTCGGTCTCAACCAACACCTAAAACTCACAAACTGACCCGAGATAAAGCCAAATTGACTTGAATGCCCATATACCATTGAAAAAGTAGCCAAGAAGGGGAAATGTGGTTTGTCTTCTTCAGTATAAAACTCCAGCTGATATTTAATATTGACACCCCTTTATTCTTGAGAAATACTAAATGAACGCTCCACACTCCGTAGGTGAGGGTCAACAGACCTCTTCTGCTAGAGCCTACCTTTGCATCATTCCGCTCGTTCTCTAGCTTGAATGTTTAATAGGTCAAAAACATAGAAATTATATGATTCTAGAATCAAAATATTTCTTAATATTTATTACCTTTCTCTTACAGTAGACTGATTCTAAGATTTTTAATGCTAGGAGACTATCTAAAATGGAGAGAAGAAGATGACCGGTTTGGATCACCAAAATTTTGAGACACATGTAGTTGTAGGTCCTAGTACATACCTAACTGGACTTCAATTTTGAGCCTGACTTGGGAGCTTTCAAGGACTACGAACTTGCTCCTTCGAAAATCTTACTCGGGGAAAATAGTGTAATCCTTTTAGTGCTAACTTGATTATTAATAGAAAGAAGAAGTACACTTTTTTGGTCTACGTGTTGGTATAATTCAATCTGTTAATCTAGCAAATAATGAAAAGCCCATCCTTTCCTTGCTAATTTTGTCTTGATTGAAAAATTTTAAATCGTTGTTTTTTGTAAATTATGTGTGCTCATTTGACATGGGACCAAAGCCATGTAGTTTAGTTATTGATAGCGTGCAAGTTTATTGGTGTGGATCTATCTTTAGGTCTCTCCATGTCACTCGAAGTATACTTCTTTCACAATTGGGACGGTGGCTTGCTTGGTTAAGAGAAATAGTCTAATAGAGTGTGGGCTGTCAACCACGCGATAGGTTGGACTGCGACACCCCATTCTTGATAAAAAAAACCCTATATTTGGCTGATCTGATCCATTCATTTCTGACTTTGGATGTACATCTCTGAGACCAAATGTTAAACTGTCTCTTGGTCGTTGAATGACAATCACTGTCTATACAAATTTTTTTACCCATCCGTAAGGGGCCCTTTGTTGCTGCCTAACAGAGTAAAATGATGGATCCTACGCAAGATAGAAGTTTGGCTCCTCCCATGAATTGATCCAGTGAAGGGGGCCTTTTGGCAGGTCTTCTGGCCAACGTTTTGCTATTATTACTAACCGGGCTGTATGTCAAACGGCCCTGTACGGAGAATTCACTGTTAAATGCATTTCGGGGTAAGTTCAGTCGTGCGAGCTTGATGTACCAACCAGATACATTGTTCAGTTTCAAGGGGGTTTCTTTATCAATTGTCAGCGGATCCATCTCGCTCCTTACCAATCTGCAAAATCTGATTTCCTCACTCCCTCGTTTCGATAATGGCAGCCCAAACTTTGATCATTAATCACTCAAAAACGCACTCTAAGATAAAGCGTCCATGTACCGGGGTAGGTATTTTTTGGAGCACGCAAACTTAACTCGTTACGTTGCTTGGAGGGTATTTTTGGAAATATAAAAATAAACCTTCCCCCATTTCGGGTGGAAAAGAGGAAGAGATTGGCGTGAACCGGCATGTTCCTGGAAAACCTTGCAAGAGGGTTGGAAACGTATTCCAGCGACGGAGAAGGGCATTATCGTCATTTGGATTCCGCGGATCCTTGAAGTCAGGAGAACGGGTTGGCGTTTAGGTGTCACCTTCTTCTTCTTCCTCTTTCTTTGACCTCCTCCTTTCCATGGCCGCTGCTGCTGCCAGGCACTTATCGTGGGGCGCTGTTGTTCTTGTTCAGGACTTGACGTCGAAGGGAAGTTTAGGGTTTTGTTGGATTCAATTCCACATGGGGCTGTTACAGCATTGCGGGTAGAAAAGCAGCTTCCATGTCGATTACCAACCTTTTCTGGGTAAAGGGTTGAAGATAATTAATGTGTCACACACGGGGAAAGTCTCTTTCTATGATGTTTGGGCGTGAAATCTAGATGAGCAAAAGCTGGAAGTCGGCTCCCAGGTTGCTGTCCAGATTGTTCATCTTTGGGTCACAATATAGCTAGTCCGTATCCCCAAGTCCATCTCCTAAATAAATTTGATAGCGATGTATGCACCTCGTGTTTTTCTCCCAGCCCCTCCACTGAACGGGACAAACAGCCATTATTACTCTAGGTGAGCTCATACTTTTTAAGATCTTAACCGTTCACAATATTACTTTGAACTTAATAGGAGTTAATTATTCAAAATTCTTATCTATTGGATGATTCTAGCTAGTGTATTAGTGTATTCTTCAGTTACAGTAACAGGCTTTGCCATTCATCTTGTAGCCAAAGACAGCAGTTTGAAGGATCATTAAATGGATGAGAGTTTTGAATCATGCCCTATTTGGCTAAAGGCAATATTATGAATGGTTTAATCTGGAAAAGTCCGAGCTACCTAGAGTGATAACTCTTCTTGGTATTTGGCAAAGGGGCTTGTGAGAAAAAGCAAATGAATATTTCATCAGCACGCTATAATTCGCCAAAGACAAATAGTTTACATTTTCTTAGTGAAATACTTCTTTGGGCTTCTTGAAGGGTCTACCAATATCCATTCAAGACAAACTTAGTGTCAAAGTGTTGGGCTCACCATTGTCTACAAGATTAGCATATTGGATCATGTTGGCATTGCACATGTAAGCCCTAAAAACTGTACCTCTTTCTTGAGCAAGCAAATGCACTTCTAAAGCAAACATATAAATGGAACCAAACATGACAACCTAGTTGACTGGCCTACCATTCCCCAACTCATAGCATCTTTTCAATAAATCAAGTGGAGAGAGAGAGAGAGAGAGAGAGAGAGAGAGAGAGAGAGAGAGAGAGAGAGAGAGAGAGAGAGAGAGAGAGAGATGTGTGGTTACTCAATGTACTTGCAATGGCCTAACCTCTCTAGCGATCTGCTTGGTCACATCTTTACTTTGAAAAAACAAAACTCCATTTCCATTTGCCAATCTTCTTCTTCTTTTCCAAGTATTGTTGTTGGAGTCCAATCCCTCTGATTCTTATGAAAATCCCCTTCCTATGATAACTCAAGATTGATTTAGGGTACTTTCAACTAGAGGAGAGAGATCGAGATCACTTAAATCAAGTAGAGAGAGTGAAAGAGAGAGGGTTTTTTCACTAAAGAGTCGAAGATGACAGAAAGAGAAAAGAGAGACAATGAAATATGAAATTTCCCACATTTTATATGTTTAAATAGAGTTCACAAAAAATTATTTGCCTCTTAACTAAAGAAAAATAAAAACAGGCATTTTTGGTATTTAAATAACTATATAGTGCTAAGTCAAGTTGTCGGGCTTCTTCCTTACCACCATGTACCATCCTAGCCTCAAATAAGGTTATATGATTTTGCCCTGGACTAGATATGGGTCACAATTTTCTTGCCCCATCCCAAAAAGGTATGGGTTAGGACAAGGCCCCAAAGTATCTACCTCATTATCATCCCGTCTCTTTGTCCATCTCTGAGTTCTATACAAGTAATTCCATAAGCTATTTTTAAAGTTGCTTGACATGGTAATAAGTGAATATGTTATTAGAGCTTACCCCTCAATTGTGATTAAAGAATGAGTAAAGTTCCTTTGACTTATTTCTTAATGCCATAGATGGTCAACTAAATATGGTGCATGTTGATCACAAAATATTAGAGATTGTCAACCAATTTCTTTAGTAAAATTAGCGGTGCCCTTCTTCACTTATTAAAAATGGAGGTGACAAACTAACTAAAATTTGTATCCTCTTTCTCTAATCATTGACAAATAGAACCAGCTATTAGTAGCCACCTTAATTGGATCACCACTTGTTTAGATCATGACATTAAGAAGATGTGTGCAATGGTGAAAAATACCTAAGCTAAATAAAGAACTTATGAATTAAACTAATCCTTTTTAAAAGTTACTGAAATATGCTAGATTTTTGTAGGGGATAAATACTTAGTTTAAAGGGAAATGAAAATGACCAAACTAAGTGAAGTTCACATAGTGAAACATAAATTTGACTAGTAATTCATTCAATTTTTAATATTACTATTGATTCTAGAATCAAATTCACATAAAAATCATGGCAATTGGTCTCTTTTTCTACATTTGCCTACCCATCTAATTTCAAAATTCCAACATTTTGGTCTGGGCACGGAACTTGGTAAAGTGTAAAGTAGAGAGTTCATTTTTGAGACCACATCAAGATGACCTAGATGTTTAGGGTTTTGTTGAGGCTTGGGAACCATAATAATGGACCAAGCACAGCTTAGCTAGTCATATGGATAGCACACATGGTAATGGGCTTGATTGCAGCAGCCAATAGATTGACATAAAGTTCATGCTAAGGCCAAAAAGTAACTATTGGGGAAACAATTTGACTGTCGCTATTCTATTTTTTTAATTTACTATTTTCATGAATGGGCTTGCTAATTCCAAGAACTTATTCATTGATTAACATATTTTCTTTCTTCTTTTTAACATTCTACACTTATAACCTTCAAAGTTCCACTAAGAGTACTTGCTCTAGAGGAGAAGAAGTGTGCACACCCCCCCCACCCCCTCTTTTTTATTCATGATAAAACTATTTTGTAGATAGAAGTCATTCTTCATGATAAGATCAACATAACTAGCCAAAGAATTAAATTTTTTGGCCATCAGATGGTTTTAACCTATGTTTTTTTGGGTCAAATTTTTTATGTTAATTCTACAAAGACTCAAAACAAGTAATGAAGATTGTAAAAATCAATAATTAGTTATTTTTGATATTTTGAACATGATGAATGGCTTAGATTTGAAAAAAATAATTTTTGTTCATTGAGAAATTGACGTGTACACCATCCTCTCTCTCTTAGATTTATCCATTTCCTAGTGGGATAGAGGGTGCCGACCTTGGCAATTTACCTGTGCATGGCATTGGCATGAGAGGTGGCTCTTTAATTTTCATGAAACAACTGGCTATTGGGCTTTTTGGTAGATAGTGTTCCTTTATCTATTAATAATTAATAAAGATGAATACTTTTTCAACTCTTTTTGTCTGTGCTATTATGAATCCTAGAAATATAACTAATTAGATATCATCTGGTTTATCCATCCAAACATTACAATCCTCTTACTCAACAACATGATTGGCTAGTTTATCCACTAGCTTATTTTTCATCATGAAACATGTTACTCAATATTAAGTTGGTTTGGTTGTTCCATTCCATTTTCTCTATGATGCAATAGTATTTCTCCTTGATCAGGTAGGTCATCCAAGCTAATGATTTCTGTCTTCTTAAGAATTTGAGCACCATATGCAATCCCCTTATACAAACAAGTTAAGAATGCTTAAATTAGTAACAATTTTCAATCCTTTCAGTAGTGCAACCCATTCTACCATGTTGTTCATTTGACTATGCAAAAGCATAGCACAACAAACGTCAAGCTTTCCTCTAAAGTCTCTACCATACCCCTACCAAACTTTGCCTTGGTTAACTTTATAGCACCATTAGTTTTTAAGATAAATTTTCCTTGGTTAGCGGTGCTTGAGATGAGATGATCTAACATTATATGAGATGATATGAACCATACTACTAATAATAGTGCTATGACAAGATGAAATAGTATCTCCTCATCTCACTTTTAGTAGTGCTTGAGTTGAGATGAGATGAAATAGTATCTTGAGATGAAAATCCTGTCATATTAACTCAAAGTTAAGTTGAACTTTTAATCATCTCACTTCATCTTGAAACATATTTGGTCATCTCAAGCCAAGTAGTCGTGACCCAAATCCCTGAGGTTGCAATTTAATGTAATCAAACGTAGCAATTGAGTCAAGCAAAGCCTATGCGGGCCTTTTTTCTTTTTTCTTTTCCATATATTATAGTAGAAGTATCGAAAGAGTTAAATGCTCTTGTCCTATGCAAGTCCCTATTTAGATAATATAATTTTCTTCTTCAATTACTAAATTCTACCAAAATTTCGACAGTCTCCCCTATATTTTGGACTTACGCATTTAATGCATGCTATGCAATTCCCTTGATAGACAGTATAACAATTATAAAACCTCCACAGGAGACGTAATCTCCACACAATTCATCACAGTAATTTACCATAACCTCTGCTTGCTAACTCAAAGTTTAACTGAATCCCATACACACACTATCCACATAAAATATACAGAATGCATAGGGCTACTCATCACTTAATAGGACATAGCTCAAACCCATCATCAACATACACTTACAATACAATATGTGACATTGTCAATTAGGCTTCATTCATTTCAATCAAGAGCCTTCACCTTATCAGCTTGACTGGTACCTAAAAAAAATAATAAGGCGAGCTGCGAAGTCCAGTAAGGAAGAAGAACTAAACTCATGCATACCCTATCATTCTTGTTGAGCTTAGCTCAATTGTATATTTTCATCCAACCATGGAACATTTGTTTGCATTTTTACGTAGTAATCAACAAAGCAAGTAGCATGTATTATGTGGCGACCCGGGTTTTTATAACACATTTTATAATATATTTTGTAAAGATAGGGCCTTTAGAGTAAAAAAATTTCACAAACCAAAGCAGCGGAAATTATTTTCTTTAGAATTTGTTTTGTAAAACCTAAGTCACCACCTCATACATAACATAAGTAGAATTTTGTGTAAGATAAAATTCCATTGAAGGAATATACTTTTATTAAACTTTAGGATCCATCCAGTGGTTCACAGTATACAACCCATTGTATCCTTACAATACTTGTCCAAATATACAATCCAAATTACAAAGTTCAAAATTCAATACATGTTCTAATACAATGTTTAAAGGGATATACCCTGATTACTTATTCTTCAATAGTTCTTCAAGTCTTGAGCTCCTAAGTCTCCTTCTCTGTATCTGAGATATTGTAAACATTTGAACATTTACAATATCTCAGCAAGCTATGCTTGGTAGGGGATAATAATGTAAGTTATTGACAGTATAATCTCAATATTCAAGTATCCCATAATTCGTTCTATCATAAACACATTTATAGATAACTATTAGTTACAAGGACATCTCATTTCCTTATCATTTGTGTTCACCTTTATACATACATATTGTATAAGGACAAATCTGTTAAAATTATAAAAATAATCAAGAATAATTCCTATACAAAGTTGATCAACTCCTTTCATTATAAGAGATTTGTATCTCAGTTAGTTACTATACAGGAAATTTCCCTTCTTGGAAAAAATATTGGTAATATACAATTACTTGGCATTTCATCATGCCATCCCTTAAGGCATTTCACTATGCCAACCTCATATGCATCACAATGCAAAATAATCAAGGACTACTATGCTTGCAGTCTGATCCGTACAGCGTGCCCAGATAATTGTTTAATAATCCACTTATATCATTCTCAGTGGAAATTACAATATCCATGTCTATATGGGAGGATCATGGTTGTCACAGTGGTGGCCTTCCCATAAATGCCCCAACCGACTTTTAGCCTTTCTTAGGCTTGGTATTCAATATCATCAAGTTTCAGAGAGTGCGTGGCCAAACCCTCTTAACTCTCCTAGCATAGCATTCCTAGGCCTATGCCTGTTTAAAACAAAACCACAAGCCTCCAAGCTTGTATGTAAAATAATACTTATACATATCAAACTATCTGTCTGTTTATCTAGGGCTGAAATATTTTCTACTTTCCTATTCACTTAGGGTTGTTCTCAATTCTCAACTTAACCATTTAATACTTATTTTCCTCATCATTTGGTTGGATCATATTTCAATTTGAGGTATTTACCTTAATGTATTGGTATCATACATGTCAATACTTCAAAACATAAAGATCATGTATTAGACATGTATCTGCATGTAAAGGCATTCTTAATAATTCACCTACCTCAATAAGGTATTCTTACTCCTTGAAATCTGTCATAGTCTCGATCAACATATATTTGTCAAATCATATGTATAATGTCATTTTTCTAATCAAGAGTACATACTACATGGTCTTTTGATCATCTTTATGTAGGATGATCTGAATCTTTCTTCCTTGAATATTATATATCCATATGTTTAATATCATCTATAGAAATACTATTTATATCATACATAACAATCTAATTTACATTGATGTTTCTTTTTTCTTATTATTTTTTATCATACAAGATCTCATCTTGTTTGATCATCCTTATCTTACTTACTATTTTTATTAGGGTTAGATAATTTGCTATCTTTTTATGTTCTTATTATTATTCAACCAGTTAGTGTCTTACTTGGTTGAAAATAATTTATTTCTTCCTATTACTAAACAACTCCTCCTTATTTCAGGATGACTAGTACTTACCAGTTAAAGTATGCTCAAAAAGTGGTTAATACAACCCTCATATAAGGAGGCATTTAGACCTCTCTTACGTCAACGGGAGGTGAGAGAAAAGTACTTGGCTCTTGTATACCCCCTATAACCACAATGTTCAGAGTCCATTGGAGTGGTACTATGTGAAGCCTTGGCCGATGAGGGCAGGCCAAGAGGGCTGGCAGGCTTCTAGGCAAGGTGAAAGACTGAGAGTTAGTCCCACATCGCTAGGGGGAAAGTTACTGGGCTCTAGATAAGAGTGATGAGGACTTCCCTTGCAACGAGGCCTTTTCCCTGGGCAACTGGGGAAGAACAAAACCGTGCGGTGTGTATGGGCACTCCGGTACGGACAATATTGTTGCAAGGTGTGGGCCCTCGGGCTGTTACAAGTGGTATCAGAGCCAGACCCCGACCCGGTGTGGGTGGCTAGCCGCACGTGGGTGCTTGGGTGTGGTAAGACACGCGGGGACGCGTGTCCCCTAAGGGGGAGAGGTTGTGAAGCCTTGGCCGATGAGGGCGGGCTAAGAGGGCTGGCAGGCTTCTAGGCAAGGTGAAAGACTGAGAGTTAGTCCCACATCGCTAGGGGGAAGTTACTGGGCTCTTGATAAGAGTGATGAGGACTTTCCTTGCAACGAGGCCTCCCGATGGGTGAAGCCCAAGACGGGTGAGGGACCTAAGGGAACAAAACCTTGAGGGGTGAAGCCCGGAGTGGCGAGGGACCCAAAGAGGACAATATCATATCCGCTGTGCACTCTGATACACGGAACGAGGCCTTTTCCCCCATGGGGGGAAGAACAAAACCATGGGTGGGCTGCGTGATATGGGCCCCAGTCTGCTGACACGGACAATATCATTGCAGGGTGTGGACCCTCGGGCTGTTACATACTAGCTCAACCTTTGACAAGGTTCCTATGAGTTCTTAACCTTAAGTCCCTTCTCTAATTGATTTTAATTAATTTCCATGGATATGCACAATGTCATCCATGGATGTTCATTATTTTCTTACTTTGGGCAAAGGAAATGATAAATCATTCCTTATATTGTCCTACTAACTATAGCCCTTATTAAGTCAAAATCATTCATTCATCTTTAGTTGTCCATGAATCTCCATATTTCATTAGTTTATATTTTTGGTGATTTATGCTCATTATATCTTAACAACTATTTAACAATTGAATAAAATTTGACAATAAGTAAATCCTAAACTTGAAAGCATAAATCAAATATAAATCTAATAACCATATACTAAGATTCCTCCTATGAATGTAACTTAACCTAGTGAAATAAAATTATACATAAACTAACATGATCCTAAGTTATGAAATACATAAAATTGAACTTCTATCTTAATGGAATCATGTTTAAATCTCTAATTTACACTACCATGGCCCTAAGATAATCAAATATACTAACAAACTAATCATTTAGGGCATAGCATGCTAACATTTAAAGATTACACTATCATGCTTTTTAACTTAGAACATAAATCACATTTACACTTTTATATCCAATAAAAGACAATTAAAACTTAGAATATAAATCATATTTACACTTCGATATCCAATAAAAGACAATTAAACTAATTATATTAAGATTATTATAAACCTTTAAATATGATCCAACCATTAGATCTTAGGTGTTTTTCTTTAGATCAAGAGTTTTAATTACCTTTAGGGCTTTTAATCCATTAAGATTCAAAAATCATATCCACTTGATTTTGTCACATTTCATCCATGATCTAACTAGATTCTATGATAATATTATCCATTTAATCCATCCCAAGGATCTGATCATACTTGATCTCATTGATCAAGTGGGTCCCTTTGTATTTTTTTATAGGGTTTTTCTACCACAAAGGGTAGATCTCCTAATTTATCCTAGATCTATGCAAATTAACCATAGATATTACTTTATTATAGTATTATATCATCATTAAAATAAATTACCAAAATCTGATCACCTCAGATCATGAAGATCTTAGAAATTGGACACTTATTTCCAAAATACAGAATAATTCAAGAATAATTTTTAGACATATTATGACTTCATTAGAAACTAGAAATTACAAGATTTCCATAGCTTCTTTCCGATCTCAATTTGGAGTTCATATGACTCCAAAATCTTAAATTGAAGTTTACAGCCGTTCCTAGGGTCCAGATTTGATCTAGGCCCAGCAGAACTAATCTCTCTCAATTGAGGATCCAAACCTTGTTAGATTTTCTTGAAAATTGTACCTCAAGGGTTTTGGACCCGTCTGGATCGATTGGAAAGCTCAAAATTTTCATCTGAGCTCTCTATCATCATGAATTAAAGGCTCTGGTATTTTACTTTAATTTTATAATTTTTCATTCAAATTAAATTGCAGAAAAATAAAAATTACACTAAACCATAATAAATATATATAGGAAGTAGTTCCACCTACCTGATTAGAGAAAATTTGTATATTTGATGCGCAATTTGAGAGAATTATTAGTTGATGATAATATAGCTCGATTGTCCCCCTTTTTGTGATTTTCTGTTGTTGGAACCATTGGATCTTGAAATTTATTTGGGGTTTTTGTATATAATGTAGTATAGGATGTTATGGACGGTGGAATTGATGAGATTCTACTTGGAACAGAGTGCTTAATTGAATTTAGGTCTCTTGTTCCAATTAGAAAGAGGAGAGAGAAAAAAGAAAAAAGAGAATTTGGGGAGGGATTAAGGGGAATTTGGGGCTGAAATTCCAGGGAAGATTTGAAAATTTTGTGGTTAAGGTTGTGAAGATTTTTGGAAAATTTTGGGACATATTTATAGCCAAATTTGAATTTTTTATCATTTCTTTTGATAAGATATTTTATTACTTAAGAATTTTTAATTACCAATGCATTCTCCATTCCCATCCCATTCTCCACTACAATCTCCACTACCAGCAATAATACATTGAGAAATTATTGTTGCTACTAAAACGTTGGATCACTTTTATGTAAAAAGACCTTTTTGCCTTTTTAACTCCAAAATTAGAGAATAATAGGCAATATTTGTCTGAACTCGAAATCGAGCATACTTAGTGGCATTGGAATCGTATTTCTAAGTACTTCATGAATATTGAGGTCTTATTTCTTGGATATGGGATATGGGTAAAATTACCATTTTACCCCCAAATGGAAAAATTAAGGAATTTTCATTTTAACTCAGAATTGAACGTACTTAATGTTGTTTCAATCAGTTTTCCAAGTACATCTATAATTTCTATGTTTTAATTCATAATATAATCTTTATAAAAAGAGAATTTGCAATAACCTACTATTCCAGCCTAGAATTTCTAAAAATTCAAACTTTATTAATTTTCCTTAATAATTTACAAAAATTCGAGGTCATTACATATTATTTGGTATATCATACTAGTATTAGAATAGAAATACAATTTGCTTCAAGTCCAAATTGTAAAGCAATGATCATAGGATGCAATTAAACCCATGCAATATCAACTCCTCACTCATGTCCAACCATAGGACATTTAGAGCATGCAAATAAACCCATAAATTACCAATTCCACATTCATGTCCCATCACATGACATCTTCTTTTTTTCTTTTTTCTTTTTTCCATTTCAACAAATAAGTAATGAAGTTATGAACTTTATACTTAATTCCAACAATAAAACCCTAAGCATAGCATTTAGATAAAGCCATACATGAATGTATTTCATTTGATTATTCCCTTAGCGATAATAAACAAGTATGATATCATCATATTGATCAAGTAGTGTTAAGTATTTAATTTTTGTCAAAATTCTCCTAATTTAGCGTTCAATTAGATCATCTAACCGTTCAATTTTACAAAACTTAGCCTGATTTTGAATATAAATCCAACTGACCATTCAAACCTTAATTTGTCAAAATCAACGGTCAGATGATCATTAGAGCTCATTAGATGACTAATGTACCATTCAGATGAGTCTAATTTATTTTATTCTTTTGTAGATCAACCAAAGGACGCACGGATGACAATGATTAAAAGTTAACGGTGCAGATCATTTTAAAAAGGATTGATGGACCAAATCACCCATGGAGATAGATGGAATAGAAATCATGGACAAAATGAAAAGAACATGTAAAGGGCAACTCTTTCCCCACTTCTCTTTCCGTTTCTTCCTCTTTCCCTTCCTCTTCTCTTTCCCTCCTTATTCTCTTTTTCTTTCCTTTATTCTCTTTTTCCTTTCCCACTCCCACTCCCACTCCTTCTTTCCTTTCTTTTCTTTTTCCTTTTTCCTTTTTCCTCTCTCCTTCCTTTTCTTTTTTCTTTTTCCTTCCTTTTCACTTTTTCTTTCTTTTTCCTTTCCTTTTCCTTTTCCTTCTTTCTTTCTTTTTTTTTTTTTCTTTCCTCATTCTCACGTACCCAACTTCTTTTTCTCCCCTATTTCCCATTCTCTACTCTCTCTTAAGGCTCTCCTTCTACTCCCTCTCCCTTCTCAACGCACTTCTCCCTTCTCCTCCTCTTTCTTCTCTTCTTCCACTTTCTCTCTATCCCCTCCTCTCCCAACGTTCTCCTCTCTCTTGCTTTTCATCACCACCTCTCTTCACATCCCAGCTTTCCCCTCTCCTTTCTATCTCCCACGTTAACTGTTTGGGTTGCACCGTACCAACTCCCCAAGTTCCTATTTCATTGTCGCACAACCCATCTATCTTTCACGCACAAAGTTTCCCATCGTTCTCCATTTCTCCCTTCCTTGTTTCTCAACGCAACCAGACCTTCTCTTGTTGTTTTCACACCCTCTGCCTAACCTCTGCCCAACCCAGACGACCCAATTTTCCATTGAGTCCCCTGCTTCGATCAACATCTGAACCAGGCAACACGATTGGGTGGTCAGACTTGTTTCCAAAACCCAAGTTCAGTCGACGCCCTCCACCCATTGAAGGTCAGTTTCTCCCGTCCAAGCCGGTTGCAAAGACCTAGGGGCGCATCACCCGTTGTCCCCGGCGTTTGCTTGACCCAGACCGGCACCTCCCATCATCCTCTTCATCCCAGCCGACACTCCCAGCTCGGCTTCAGATTGTCTTCTTCCCCACCGGACAGCCCCTTGCTTCTTCACCGCACAAGATGCCGAGATCTCCTCCAGCTTCCATCTCCTCCTTCGGCGTTTTTGGTAACCGGACATTCTAAGGAAGGAAACCCGGATCGGGTTTCCAATCCTTTGCCATCTTCCTCTCCTACTTTCTCTTCTTTTCTCCCCATCTTCTCTTCCCTCTTCCCTCTTCTTCTTCTCCCTCCTCCGTTTCTCCCTTTCGCCATCGGGTTTCCTGGTTTTTCCTTAAAAAAACCAGATTTTAACAACATTCCAGTTTTGCCCCTCTCTCTTAAAATAAATTGCATTTCTGTCCTTTTTCAAAAATTACATCTGTGTCCTGCTTTATTTCAGTTATGTTTTATCCATCTTTTTATTATCCAGGACCAGACAAATTCCAGACAGTTCAATTAAGGCCTAACCCATCAACGATTTTGCCTTAATCAAAACCAAATCTTCAATTTCTCCTTCTTTTCTCATCTGATTTCAAATTAATTTTACAGGTTCATTCTTAGGACATCCCTAGACATAACCAAGGCTTCTGATCTTAGATCTGAAATGCAGAAGTCAATCTGAGCCGTCCAAATCTTGAAATCACAATTTAGCCCAGATCTTGACCATTTTGAAGAATCTGTCAAATCCGACCGATGGATCACTAATCAAGAACGAGTTGAAGATATCTGTAAAGGAAGATCAGCTTTTAGAAGACCAGAAGTGAAGATTTTGATGAAAATTGATCTAGGAAAGTAGTTTTTTCTCATTATTTGAGTTTGTTTGTTTTCTTTAAGAATTGGAAATTCTGTATTTTTGAGAAGTTTATTAGATCTGAACATTGATTCTCATTTTAATAATTATAGTAATTTTGAGTGATTTATTTTTAATTTTAAATAATTAGATTTTATTGAAAACTCCATTTTAAATCAAGTTCTCGTGGGATCGACCCGTACTTGCATAAGCTACCCTACAATAGCCCGTGCACTTGCGGTAAAACAATCAACAAGTAGTCATCTCCTTTAAGGTTTATCATCTTGGGTGGCCTACTATGAGTATAATATATCATACAACCAAACCCTCAAGGTTTACCATTTTAGGTGGCTTCACCGTAATTCTAAGAACCAAGTAGCCCTTTCCCTCAGGGTTTACTATCTTTGCAGCTATAATGTTAGGTTCCCTCAGGATTTACTATCGTGGGCAGCTCCACCATAGCTGCAATCAACCAGGCAGTCCTTTCCCTTAGGGTTTACTATCTTGGGAGACTCATGTCTGCTAGCTCATCCCTTAGGGTTTACCATCTTGGGTGGGTCCACCATGATCTCAAAGGACTAGGCAGCCCTTTTCCTCAGGGTTTACCATCATGGGAAGCTCAATACCTGATAGCTCATCTCTCAGGGTTTACCATCTTGGGTGGGTCTACTATGATTCTAAAGAACCAAGTAGCTCTTTCCCTCAAGGTTTACAAACTTGGGAGGCTCAATAATCAACAATCTAGTCCTCAAGGTTTACCATCTTGGGTGACTTCACATTAGTTGTAATCAACAAGGTAACCTTTTCCCTTAAGGATAACCATCTTGGAAGGCACCATCATATTTTACCAAGTAGCCCCTCATGACATACTATCTTGAGATTGACCATTTTATCACAATTTACATCATCATATAGTTAAGCATGGTTAATCAAAATATCATGTGACAATTTTAACAAGTAATTGCAATTCATATCATCTATTCAAGTAATATGATAATATATTTATTCTAAACATTCATAATGTTAATTTTAATGAACAGATTGTAACACCCCGGGTTTTTATAACATTTTTATTTTATTTTATTAATATAATAATATTCATATTCGGGATCCTGTGTTAAAAAAATTCTATTAATTATTTTACTACAACATTTCTTGAAAACCTCTGGGTGTTATTTTCTGTTTCCCAACATCACAAATTTTTTTATTTTTATTTTAAAACATAACATAGTTTCATGATAATATATTTGAAAACAATACACATGTCTACCAATGTTAAATGCATCGGTGCCTTTATTTTCAAAACAATAAATATCCAAAATACGATCATAACATCGCCCAGGGTTTATCCATCATAACATCCCATTAAATATCCAACATATGTATAACTATCTTAATCAAATCCATAATTAAAAGTATACGGTCTATAAAGAAAATCAAATGATAGTCCTGTTTATTAACTCACATCACTGTCTATCAATCAAGTAAAGGAATCCCCCACTGCTATCACGGTTTCTCAACGGTCTTCCCCATCCTAATGTGGCGTTCGAGATCTGAGGCATTGCAAAACAAAGCAATGCCTCAGCAAGCTATTGCTTGTGTAAGTACATAGACAATTAATGTAATAAAGATGAAATAACAATAACGACAAAATTAACAGAACTAAAATCATTATAACTCATGCCAACATAGTATCAATTTCTCAAGTATGCTAAAACATGTATTTCATGAATTTAAAACATGATATGATCAATGTAATTGAGCATATAATAATAATAAAGGCATCTTAAGGTAATGGGTCCCATACGAGTCGTATACCCTAGCATATCTGATCATGAGTACTCATATCTAACCTTTGAGTGTCATCACACCCAGGTATACCATCCCATCACCATGCTCATCATGTAAGGACACATAATAAGAGTATGAATCGTCATGACGCAGTGGCAACCCTCCACGGGTCTCAACCACCGTCGCTCCCCGTCGACACCATAACGGGAGACTTAGCGTCCGTCCCCATGGAAAGGCCTGGACTGGTAGTGTGGACTATCCATGTTACCAAACCCCTACCGAATGCTATCTACGGGCAGGTGTCTATCATATCACAATCTCATCACATCACAAATCTCAGAGGGTGGGTGGCCAGCCCTATCCCTCCTAGCATGACGCCCACCGGGTGAGAGCACCCGTCATAAAACACAAAACACGAAAATCATATATATGCCAAAACTCAAGAGTACTCGTAAATCACAATCCCCAAGGCATGCCCCTCATCCCGAGGTTAGCCTATAAAAGGACAAGCCACTAAGTCTCCACTTTTCTTTCTCATGCAAATCTATTAATTTCAGTGATGTAATAAAGAAAAGGAATTTCTAATTATGCATAATAGATAATATCATTCTCATGAAATCATTTGTAATAAATCCATTTAATATATGATTGAAAATCAAGTAACGATCATAATATTGAATTCTAAATCTAACAAAATCAACGATTACTATTAAGTGCAAATTTAAATTCACAATCAATTATGATGCTATAATCATGCAGAGTTTGAAAATCAAAATAAAATATTAATTGTCGTCACCTACCTTAATGTGAGATCACTCAGTTCGCTTGTAAAATCCTCTTAACTTAAATGTTCGGATGCACTTGTCAATGCCACATCATTATTTTAAAAAAATTTCTAAATTAAAAGTGGTCATTTATAAGTTTTTAAGTTAAATCTAGGTCTGCGTCGTCAATACGGTCGCAACACTTCTTTCGAATCGGGATTTGGACCTCTGTAGCTCTCAAAATCAAGTTTTTTGTGAAAATACTTCATAAATTAATATTATTAATTTATAGGGTGTTGGGCGGTGCATCGGTTTACACCAGGTTACACTGGCGCCCAATTTACACCGGGTTACACCGGCGACCTCGGTTTGCACCAGTTTACATCTCCGCGACACGGAAATCAGCGCTGGAGAAGACGACCGGCTTTTGGCTGTCGTCGGTGACCCCACAGGTGCCCAAATCACTCCATTTTTTCACGATTTTGCTCAGAATTTCATGTACTTTTCATTTCTAATATTATTTTGACTTTATTTTTCTAAAAAACTAAGGTTTTTATGCAATTTTTTCCATGTTCCTAAAACTTCCCATAGGTACTGTTTTTCACGTTTTTTGACAATACCAACCGTTGGATCTTTCTCAAATTTAAAGGGTTTGATCTTGGGTCTCTTATATACTAGATGAACAGTCTGATTTGCAATCTAACATGGTTTCCTTAGTGGATTTACGCTCCAACAGTAGCGCACCCAAAGTTCCAGGAAAACTATGTTTTCCCTATGTTTTCCATGCATTTCTACATCATGCCTACTCATTAACAGGGAAAAAATATGCGTTTGGACTTACCTTGAATTGATGATTGAGTCTTGACATCGCCAAGTCCCTTGCTTGCCAAAAAACTTAAGTTTTGCAAAGGCTAGGGTTTGGTGAAAAACAGTGGTGCGATGGAAAGGGATCTGGGTTGCTTGAGGAGCAGCCTAGGGAATAAGGTTGCGTTTGCGGAGGGAGAATGAGGCTCTTCCCTTTTTACGCCCCTCATCCGATGATTTCGTCGACGAAATCGCTGGATCTGACAAGGCAGTGTGGTTAGGGGGTGCCGTTATCAAAACTGACCTCCTGTATTTCGGGCTCTGGTAATTTACCAAAATGCCCTTACACTTCAACGGCTCATAACTCCTTTATTTGAGCTCCGTTTTTCGTGTTTTTTTATATCGTTGGAATTTTATCGACGAGTACTTTCTAGTTTTTAAATTTCCAGGACCAAATTCTATGTATAATTTTTTTTAATTTTATTTATTAAATAAATCATTAATTTATGCTTAAAATTAAGGATATTACACAGATTAACAAGAATTTAAGGATAAAAAATGGTTTAAGGTCCTTACGTGAGTTCTAAATATAACTGACAAATCAATTATCAATATCTTTCAAATAGCATTCAAAACCTGTGTTAAGAATTAAGTTTTAAGTAAATTTCAAAATTCCATGCAATTGACTATAATTACTTCAAGATTTTCTATTCATAATGTCATCGATCTAACCTCTAACATCTAGATTGATAATTAGGACACCAATTGGTTGCTATGTATTAAGATCAATACCATTGGGCTCTAATTGACACTCTAGATCAAGTGCATATGTCTAGAGATTTTAACTCTCATCATTAAAGATAAGTTATCTAGTAATTCGATTATTTTAACCATAATTCATGGTCTGATCGCCTTTCCTAACCTTTGATAATCATCAATCGAGTTTTGAATGGTTAGATTGGATCTTCCATCAATTAGTTTATAATTGGTTTGTCATTTTTGTATTAATTCATTTTTGATGGGTAATTGAAGTCATGTTTTGCACAGATCTACTTATGATCATATTTTTAACTGTCGAATATTGAGATCTTAGTTTTTTCTACATACTACCAAGTTTTTTTAATAAAAAATTCAAGAATTAATTGATTCTTGATTGATGATCCGTCTTCACAGATGAAAAGATTAGTTGTGATTTATCCAAATCATTAAAATTTCAAAATTTTACATTTCTAGGGGTTTGTCGAAAAAAGTCATCATCGTCGGAGAAGGTAATCGGATTCCGATCATCGTTAGCAACTTACACAGGACAAAAACTTAACTAAATTGTATAGATTTTTTTGGAATTTCATGAATTAGAGTTCTATTTAGTTTTTATTTGCAAATTCTACTAAAATCTTGGGGTTTTGGCCGAATTTTATCAAGAGTTGTAAAATTACCTTAGTTACTCTTATTCTCAATTTTCAGTGTTGTTCCTTAATGGATCTTTATGAAGCCAAAGGGGTTTCACTCAAGATCAACTGAAGAACAATATGAACAGTTTGGATCATTGATCCAACACCGTTTTATTGACTATGTTTTTCAATAGTTGGTTTCCTCTGTCAGTTTCACTATCGATTTTGCTTTTCCTGTCACCGAAAAATGATGATAGTAATAGTGGATGGTGGTTGGGAATGATTGGGAGGGAAAAAGGAAAAGAAAAGAATAAAATAATAATAAAAAGAAGATGATTTACCTGTTGTCCTATCAATTGTAAATAAGATGTCTCGGGTGGAGTTCGTTGCATCGTCTATAGCTCACTGAAGAGAATGGAATGAGAAAGAATGAGAGATGGGGAGAGATGAAAGGGTGAGGAGCTTGGTCGGGAGATAGGTGGCCAGAGAGAGGGATGATCAGTGTGGGGAGCTTGACCAGAAGAGGGGGAGATTGGGGAATGGGGAAAAGTCAATGATACGGACTTTTCCCTTGTTTCTTCCCATCATTAACGCGTGGAAATAGAGCTCCATTAACTGAGTTTGATTCTTGTCTGTTGAGCCGTTTCCATGTGACTCACATGGTTACGCTAGTTAAAGTGGGGTGCCATTATCAATTTAGAACCCCTTCACTTTAATTTTAAATTTTTTGGATTTTTGGGTCCCGGTCTCCGTTTCATGCATTCTTAGTGTCATTGAAACTCTATTATCGAGACAATCCAATAATCGACCATTTATCATCAAATTTCAATGTTTTTAATTTATATTTAAATTATTTTTTATAAATACTTGGTTTATGACAAAAATTTCATTTTAGAGCAAAATTTAATAAGTTCTAAGGATTTAAAATTTACCAAAAACTATGTTCGATTTACAACATAACTCATGCAGGGCCCATTTACTCAATTCAGCCTTGTTTGTCTTATTTCACCTAATATGAGACAGTTAACAAGTTAATTCATCTTTAACCCACTCTTTAGGATACGGGTGTCACACAAGTTAAGCCATCTCAATGTAGATCTCATGTCAGCTCATTTCATCTCAAGAACAAGTAACACCATGTTATTGAATCTACCCAATATAATTTTGCAATATGTCTCATAGGAGGTTAGTGGTGCTTGAGATGGAATGATCTAAAATGATATGGACCATATCCCTATTATTGGTGCTTGAGATAAGTTGAGATGAAAATCATCTCTTGTTAATTCACAGTTAAGTTGAATTTTTAGTCATCTCAAACTAGATTATACTTCATCTCATCTCACGGTAGCTCATTTCATCTCAAGAACCACCGACACCATTTCAGTGATTTCACCTTATGTCCTTTTCCAATATTGATGTGCTGTTATTTGAGAAACCCGCATTGATGTCAATAGAATTTGACATTTTAATGACATCACGTTTGCATTTTACCTTAACATTCTATAGCTTGAAGGTTGCATTTTTTAAAACCATTTCAACCTAGACAAAATCACCATTGGTGGGATGGACTTTTGATTATCTGCTAGATTAGCATATCAGATCATGCTGACTTGGCGCATGAGTGTATTTCTTCCTTGAGCAAGAATATTTTCTTCTCCTTATCATTTTTCTAAGAAAATTCCAGGAAAGTGACCCATGGGAGTCACTGTGAGCCTGGGTTGCACCGGCTACATATCAGGGATAAACTTTTCCCGGAACAGCAATGGTATCTGTGCTATCAAATGTATTTTAGCATAAAAAATAAAATTAAACAAAGATCATTAGTCCATATATGAAAATCTAGACAACAGAGGCCCATCATCTCCCAGGGAGTGAGATTTTTGGGAAGAAGAGTAGTTTGGATCACATATGTGACAGGGATGTTTAGTCCGTATGCCATTATGTAGTATCCTCTCTCTCTCTCACATATGTGACAGGGATGTTTAGTCCGTATGCCATTATGTAGTATCCTCTCTCTCTCTCTCTCTCTCTCTCTCTCTCTCTCTCTCTCTCTCTCTCTCTCTCTCATATGGCAAAACAGGAAACTGTCTCGACTCCCTCATGTTGATACCACTTGATGGGTCTTCCATTGCTTCAATCTTAACCAAAATTTCTCGCACTTGTATAAAGGAATACTTGAAACTCTGTGTTTTTGGGTTGTTTATTTGTCATTGATCCGTTATCTCAGCAACTCTCTAAAGGGGAATGGATCAATGACGTTGAGAAGTGTTAAAATGAAAAGGACTCAACAAATATGTGGAGAATGAGAGGTCTCTTTCACAAGACTATATTGATAGGCGGATCAACATAAGGTAAGCACCACTCAACACATGGAAAAATATCTAACAATCAAGGAAAAGAAAAATCTAAAAAAAAAAAAAAGGATACACAAAGAGGGATGACACCTCCAAGTATAGAGTTTATAGGATAAGAGGACGTGTGGGAAGCACGTCAAGATAGCATGCTTCTGTTTATGTTGTTACATGTGGAGGAGAAGACCATGCCAATCCCATATCTGAAGACATTCAAGCTTGCCCTGCTACCAACTCTGATGCACATTTTTTAGCTTACAATTGTAGCCCCGTCGATTGAGCTTTGTCGCAATGGTAAATTTGTTGTTGTGTGAGCCTGAGGTTAAGGGTTCAAGACGTGAAATAACCTCTTGCATAAATACAAGATAAGATTGAGTACCATAGACTCTTGTGGCCCGTCCCTTTCCCAAACCCCACATAAGCGGTGTGAGGATGTTTTTTAATTGTAGCCCCCTTGATTATTCTTGCTTTCACAGGTAACCTCGTGGCATATAGCAGCTGTAGTGGATTCTCGCGGTGTGGGCACGCGAACAGGAGTCTATAGAGGTCTACCTCAAGTCTAAAGAAGCATGAAGAACTCCCACTTCCACACAGCTTAAGTAATTTATCCCCTGTATGATTATCCACTACTATCCCAGTTGCTACATCTTCTTCCCGTACATCGCACATTTCTTGCTGTTCAGGAGTTATCGATTCATCCCACCATACCTATACTGATATTAAGTAATGCGCAGATATTGGCAAATTTTGGGCACATTAGCCATGTGAAGGAGATGTAAATTGTGGTTGAAGCCAAACACTTGTAGGATAGGATTTGTATGCATACAATAATTGAAAATTTTGAATTTAATTTGCAAATAATGATAATTCTCCTAGATTTATATTAACTTGAAAATGTGGAAGCTCCGAGGTTAATCATTCACAAGGACTTCCTCTAAATCGTTTTCCCACAACCTCTTGTTTGTGAAGTCACTTCGGCCAAGTGCTAGTAACTCCGGAAGAAGACAACAAATTGTTGCGTAAGGCATGATAGATAGTTTTCTAACACTAAAGATGACACTTTTCCTTGCTATTACTGAGCATACCAATCCTTAGGAGAAATTCGGCGACTGACTGCAAAACTTCTCCAAGGCTCCAAGGCTCAATCATGGACACAAAAGGGTAGTTCTGGTGCATGAAGCTCCTATTTATGCAGGGTTTAGTGAAAGTGTGGGTCATAATGGCCTAAAATAGGCAGTTTTACTTTGTATTTTTGCAAAATGCTAATTCTACATCTTGAACCTGTAACCTCAATGTCACATGATGACAACTTTTACCATTGCGTCAAGGCTCCCCATCAAACTCAACCATGGACCATCTCCCTAATTCATCTTCTTCACCTTTCCCCATTTATAACTGCTAATTTTTCTCATTAAAGCCTATCGTGAATGGATTATATCATTCAAAGGTGAAGCTTTAATTGAAGAGTCACGGACACGTCCCGGAGGCTTAATCTGGATAGGATTTCTCAATCGCTTACCCACTTGAGTTCAGAGAATGGCGGGACGTGCTCATCGTTCAGAAGAAACAGCAGAGATTCTTTGATTGAAGTATATGAAACAAAACAAGAAAATACACCAAAAGACCAGTTTGAGGAGCATCTGGCTCTGGCCATGGCGTCTGTCATTATTTACTGCCATATACAATTTCTTCTTCCTCAACCATGCATGAGAGCCACCTGGGCTTCCTGCACCAAAGGCCGGGTAGCATGGACAGAATGCTCCGCCTCCCTATCCACTTCCGCCCAGCACCTACTCTTCTCCTTCCCCTCTCCCATCTTCTTTACAAAGGCTACAAATTTCCTCCAATTGTCCCCCTGGAACAAATCGGGCCCCATCCTCAAATACGTAAACGCACACATCTCCCTCTCCTCTCCGTCCTGGACCCCACCCATCTCCAACGCTGATGACCGTAGGATCTGATCGTGAGCCGTCTCATCGTACCGTGGTAAAGCGTTTTCTCCGGCGAGCCGGACCCCAGCTTCCCTGGTAGCCAGTGCCACCTGCCGTACCAACTTCTCCGGCAAGCACTGTGCGTCTTGGGGCTGCTCGTAGTCCCGCATCTCGATGCACGTGAAGTTGAAGACCGCTCCGTGACGTGCCAACATGCGGGCTATGGGAAGGTAACCGTCTCGGAGACGGGTGTTATAGTAGCCCGCCGTGAGTTCTGGGGCATGGGACCGGGTCCCGTAGTGCCAATGGATTCCTGCCACCTTGACAGAGATTTTGACTCCGGTTTTGCGGAAGAGCGATGCGGCAGAGGTCAGAATTCGTTCCCCGTGTTCGATTAGCATTTGGGAGTACCATGCGAGGAAGAACTCGCCGTACGGACTGTTCCAACCGCCTTCCCGGCGGAAGAAGGGAGTATCTTCCGGCCAGTTGTTGTAGTGGCCCGCGTCTGTGGGACCCCCTTTTCCCCACTCGGGTTTCTCGACGCCTTGTGCCGCGGCTTTCAGGCTGCTCAGCATGTACTGTTTTTCATGTCACAAAGGCATAGGGGTTGGTAAATCGTTGGAAGGGTGCCAATGTCAAGAGGTGGGGTTGCGAAAAGATAAGATTTACCCAGAATACAGACCTTGTCGTAACACTGGAAGGCGCCTATTCCGGGGAACTTCCATGTTCCGTTCAGCTCTGGATAAGATGGGTACCTGAGTTCTCCTGCTGGACCCATACCGACTTGAATTTCCTGGAATACGAATTCACCTTATTAGCTACGAATCTGAATTCAACGTTTGGTACAGATTTAAGATGACAACGAGTTTTGGAAAACGTACTACGATGGTATCGCCCAGAAGGTGTTTGAAGTTATCCCTGAAAGCGCGCATGAAGTCGGAGTAGCACTGAACTGGGGTTCGACCCTTGAGTGCAGCGATGGTATCGCAGCCGAGAGATACGTATTCGTAGTTTCTCCTTCCCCACTGATCCGTGTACGCTAGGTCCGGATCCTTTTCCATTTCTTCCAGTACCCATTTCGGTAGAGGGATCCTGCAAGCACCCAGAAAGCATGTTGGAAACATGTTAGAGAGAATTGCTACAATGCCAAGCCCAAAACTACGCAATTACTGTATCAGTTTATGGTAATCAAAGCCCTTCATTTGATGGGTCCATTTGTTCTTCGGTCAGATTGGCGATTCGAAAAGTTCACGATCAAAAATCACGGGGACACGTGAATTCTCTGACACGACGACAACTTTTCTGGAACGCATGAATGTTTGGTTCGTGTTCGCTCCATACTTGTGACCCGCTTGTAACTTTGTAGGCCAAGGGTATTTTCGTCAATCTAGAAAAATTGAATGCTTCACCGCGCAGCCATATGGCAAATTACTTAAAAGGAAGGCTTGCTAATTCATATTCTACCCCAAATTTGGTTCGCAAATAAAAATTTAAAATCAGAAAATAGGGAAATCGGTTTAAGAAATACAACGAAAAGACAAAATTGCCACTACTATGAGCTTGAAACTACCGGATCTTCCATCTCTTTCAGGTGCCTCTAGATTCTTCGTCTGAAACGCCGTATAGTGGATAAGAAGAGAGAAGACAGCAGAAAACGGAAAAAAGAAAGCGCATGTTAAAGGGGTGAAGGTTATCGTACGCACGTTACAGAATCGCCAACGTTTCCGCCGCACCGGTGAAACGACATAACCGCCTGCACCTTGAGCCCGTGTTTTCTACACATCTCCAACAGCTCCGCATACCCTCCCCAGTTGTACTGTCCAGGCGATTCTCCCTCCACCAAACCCCACCACACGTCCATCATCACTCCCTCCACCCCTGCGCTTTTTAGCGCCTGCAAACTTGCATTCATCGCCTTCTTCCTGTTCACACCGTGCCCTGGCTTCACACTGTCTAACGGCATCATCACGTAAACCGGCACCCCCTTCCCCTTAACGTGCGCAGCTCCCTCTCTGTACTCCTTCACCGCCTCTCTAATTTCTTCCTCGACCGCCAAGTCAGCAACCAATGCCCGACACGCCATGGACAGATCGCGCCGCGTCGCTCCTACCACCGGCGACGACGATCGTTGAGGACTCAACGGCGGGGACGGGGAGATTCCGTCCTTTTCCACCCCGGTTTTCCTGATCCGGCAGCGTAAACTCGACTGCGGTGATTTCCATATCGCTGCTGCGTTTAGGACACCGGTAGGATCGGCGGAGCTGTTCGATTCCGGGATCGGAGTTCCGCAGAGAGATCCAATCTGGTGAGATAAACTCAGAGAAATATCCATGAATTCTTCTACAACAAGGAAAAACAAAAGCAAACACAAATTGAATGAAAAGGAGAAGAGCTTTTGATCTTCTTTTTCTTTCTTCTCGATGGAGTTCTCGTTTCTGTTGGACACGAAGGTGAGGAGCAAATGGAGGCGACGAGCTTTCTTTTATAGAACAAAACCAAATTAAAAAATTAAAAAATAAAAAAATCTTCCGGTATTTCACGTTAGGAAAGGTGTCCACGACGAACGTGCCGTGGATGTTTGACTGACAATCCAGCGGCTACCATCTCTCGTCCTCTTCCCAAATGGACGGTGGGATCCGTCGGATCGTAAGTAGCAGGTTCGGCTCGCGTCATCGAATAATCTGGCCCCACATATGATAGTACTCTTTGGCGTTAAGTGTCAGCAGATTGGTTGGACTTTTGTGGAGCTGTTCCATGACTTTCTAGCGACTGTCCAGGGCAAAATTTTTATCTGTTTCATTATTGCTCCACGTGTCTCTCATGCAGAAGCAGTCTGTTCTCTCGGAGTGAGGAGAGCGTCCGTGGAGATTGGGACATCCCATCGTGAATATTCGCGAAGGACTAGCGTAGAGCAACGAGGATCACTGAGGTGCTCGTCCTGCCAAATGGTACTGTTCCACGTCGTGGTGACTTGTGGCTTAGACTACTCCTCGGATAAAATACAACAAAGTTTTTTTTTTTTTCTTGAAAAAATACCATTACATTTTGCAAAAAATTCAACGTTTCTAAAATTTTCATTTTTGTCGTTAAGTTTTTCAAATCTTTGCAAAAATGTCATTAGATTTTGAACCTGTATAAATGGATAGGGCAGTCCTAGTGCCAGAAGCTCCCGCCTATGCTATGTTCGGGGAAAGGTGAACTACAGGAGCCTAAAGTATATAATCTTACCTTGCATTTTGCAAGAAGCTAGGATAAAATTGTTAATAAAAACCTATTATAATGATATTTTTGTAAATATCTTTGAAATTTAATGACAAAAATGCAAAAATTAAAAATATATGAGACTTTTTTTTGCCAAATTGTCACTATTCACTCCATATAAGAGGGGTGGAAGAACCAGAAACTGGGGTTGATCGTCGTAAGGTGAGTGGTGGATGCAGTTGGAAACAAAGGGGTGGCCGATGGTGATGCAAAGGTGAAATTTCAAAAATTTTAACTGAAAATTAAGATGAAAATCTAGCATAATGATATTTTTGTAAAGATTTGCAAAATTTAATGGCAAAAATGTAAAATTTTAAAAAAGTTAGATTTTTTTACAAAATTATCTAAATGTAATGTCTTTTTAGAAAAAATCCAAAAGTAATCAGATTGGACATGGCCCACCACGTCACAAAGCTAGACCTAAATTCACCGGTTGGATTGGACCCTTTCTAAGATGTTACTTGCCAACGCATTCTTCTTTTGGCTCAACATCTAACACATGGCATGCCAATTTTGTTTGATTGGGAGATATTCCTTGGTTGGAGAACCCCAGCTTTCTTATCCATCCAGTTTGCGGTTGGGATTAATCACGGAAAAGTTGAATTATTATTTGTAGAACCCAACGAGAAAAGTACATTTGGCACTGAGATGGATGTTGATGGTGGATAAGATCAACGGTCCCCATTACATGTACATATTCTCACATGTGATTGATTTGTTGATTGGACCAGCACTGGTCAGGAATCTAGCCCGATCCCCCAAGTTGTGGCTCATGAATCCGCTTAAAAAAGTTGAAGGATCAAGTATGGGCCCTACTAGGTGCTCCTTCGACGTGACTAGGATCATTTGGATGAATCCATGATTGCCTTGCAAGGTCATTGGTCTCCATTATTTAGAGGTGCGGTAGAAGTGATTAACGTTGATAAAAAGGTCTCAAAGCTCCCGCCAATGCAGGTCGGGGGAAGTGGCGGGCTACAATAGTTTAAAGTAGATAGTCTTATTTTGTATTTTTGCAAGAGGCTAATTTAACATTTTGAATCTGTGACCTCAAGGTCATGACAACAACTTTTACCATTGCGCCAAAGCTCCCCTTCATTGATCTCTATTAATGTTGATCTCAACTGAAATTTTCATGTGTTGATAATAATTGTTATGGTATTGCTTTGGCTCTGCTAACTATGTACCAAGGCAAAAAGGGCAGTCCCAGTGCATGGAGTTCTCGAGTATGCAGCTTCACGAGCAGGCTTATATACGTCAATACCGATCTGGTGCTAGTGATGGTTATGGTGTTAAATCAATTGCATAATCGATTGGATCAACAAGGTCAATTGAATCTGCTACTGGTCCTGCTCACTTTGGTTCTGCTCCTGTGGGGAAGAGAACGAACTAACTCTAGATTTGCTAAATCAACTACCTTTACCCGCTTCTTGGGCACCAGAATCAACTGGATTGACTTGCCTCAATCAGCACTTTAACTGGCTCTACTTGTGCTCTAGCTTCGGGTTCACCTATGTGAATAGAGCACTCCAAGAAGTTTTGGGGAAGAGGTGGACGACAATGGTCAATAATACGCAGCCTTACTCACATTTTGCAAAGTCACTGATCTCACATGACGACAATTTTACCATTATGTTAAGATTGGATGCAACCTAACTTTATGAGAAAATAACAAACTATAGGTGCCTTTGTTTTATTAATCATATGCCTAGTTTTTTATATAGTATGGTTAGAACCCTTGCTTCCTTCCTCTAGTATGAATATTTTTCTTAATATTTGACGAAACTTTTCTATAAGTAAATTTAAAAGAAGATACCATATTTTATTAGAAAAATAATAAGGAGAAGTACACTTGCTTGCTTAAGAAGAAGTATACTTTTTAGGACCTATATTTGGCACATGGATGTAATCTAATCCATGAAATTGGAAGAAATGACAAGCCCAGTGTATGTCGACTAATTTATCTTAATTGGATATTCCAAGACCCTGCGTCCAATAAACGATTTAGGGTTTATCTTAAGAAAATGTGAACCATTGAGTGTTTAGTGAATTATAATCTAGCAGAAATAGTTCAAAATGAGATTAAAGCTACTTGATTTAGCTATCAATGGTGTACAAGTTTATTGGTATGGATTCGTACATAGATTCTTCCTGTGGTCCCATAAAATGTACTTCTTGCTTGATTAGGAAAGCGTCTTGCTACGAGTCTAACTCAGGTTATTATAATCACAAACTTTATGTGACAATTAAACAAAAAATTGATAACCGTTCAAAAGAAAAGAAAAATAAAGAGACTTTATCAAAAGAGACTGCTTAATGCCTGGACCGACTTAATGCCCGCCTAATTACACTCGCAAAAGGTTGTTTGTTTTTTTAGAGACAATCTTATAAGATTTTTGGATCGTTGACATAATTCAATTGGCGTAAAACATTTTTCAATTTTTTTATTTTTTGTGAAATCAATTGTTATCTATTTTTCTTTGTTAAATGAAAAAAATAATAATTTTCATCTATTTCGTACCAAACAAACAGATTATGTGAGAGTATGTTTAAGATCCTTGTTTCCCTTCATCTAATATGAATAATTTTCCTATTATTTGATAAAACGTTTCCATTAAGCTAATAAATATTTTATCCCAATTACAAGCAAATATTATGTCAACAATTAAACCATGAGGTGTTAACAAAACAAAAAGATTCTAGGAAGAAGACTATGCGCCATGGATGGACCTCTGTGTGTTTCCGAGACGACACAGCCTTGTGTAGTTTTCAGAAAATGATCAAGTTTTTCCATTTATGTTTACGTGACTTGAGCAACTGGGTCCGTAGCCCATGAGTGGCATGGGCGCGTCTCGACATCCATCGCTCTTCGAACGTGGGTTTAATATAGGTGAAACTGCAACTCCCTGACAATCAGCTTATATAATTTAGAGTTAATGGATGACACGTTATCTGTGTTGTTCTTCTGACGCTCCGACTTTGGATATTACTGACGGAGAACTCACGCCAAAAGAGCATATCTAGCATCTAAGACACGGTTCTTTCTTCTTGCTGGACATAGATGGTCAGAAGTTCTCCATAAGCAACGGTTTGCATTCAACAAACTAAAACACAAATTGTTTGATGTTATTGGCTCCCTTTTGGTATGCTCGTGCCAGTTTGCAGATATCCAAAGTTGGGGGATTCAGAAGAACATGGATCAAGGATGTGTGAGGCCCACCATACAGAAGTGGAGGAGTGGTGCCCTTTGCCGGCATTCCTTATATCTTGTGTCCCTTCATAAGGGTGGAAGTCATGATCGTCCGAAGCATCCCTCAAACTTTAGTTTGCCAATCTCTGTCCTTGAAAACTGAAGCCAACCATATGAAGCTGTCGATCCAGTTGTAGAGAGTGCTCCTCCATGAAAGGTTTGGGCAGCGGATTACCTATTGTCCATTCCACCTGCCGAAACCGATCTGTGTGACAGAAGAAGAAAGAGAGGACAAAGAAACCAGTCACATGGTTAATTTGGTAGAGTCTGGAGTTTGTGCGCTTTTAGAATGTCAACCAACTTTGCACATGGAAAACCAATGCATTGTAGCAATTAGGATTAATGTGTGGACAAGGAGCAGTTTTGGAAGCCTTGCCCACATCAGTGGCAGTGCCGTTAGGACGGTTGATTTGGTAGCTGTTGTGAATGTCTTGACTCGTTGCATGATGGGGATTACAGTTTTTCGTAAGCATGGAGATGACAATGGCCATTGAATCAAATGGAAATGCGGAAAAGATAGTCTTCATCTGGTGGCTACGGACCTTTGTTCGTTATCAGGATTAGCCATCGAGGCCAAAGTTAAAAGAAAATCGTATCAGATCATTAGAAGGTTAAGAAACATCAATCACCATTGGCCAGACGATAATTGTAATATCCTATCGGACGGCATCTCTCATCCTCGATCCTATGGCTCTGGGTGTATTTTAGTGCCTTACTTATACAGACAATTGGCTGCTTCTAGCTACTACTTTTCTCTAGTTTCTATGGTTGAAAAGTCCAGTGATTGTGATTAACAGAACCTTTTAATAGAGAAAACTGTTGTGCCAGATCAGCCATGGATTAACAGATTTGACAATTGGGATCTTAAGATTTGAAAGAACATAATCACATGCACAATGGAGACACAAAAAGTTACGTGACTTGGCCAAACTCGGCCTATGTCCACTGGAGGGGAGGAATGTTATCTGATTAGATACAATGGAAGAAGAGGCGGAGGAGGCTCAGAGCCTCCTCTAACCCTCTATTTCTCACTTTTATGAATATGAACTATACAATGATCCATCCCAACAATCTCTCCCTCCATGCCCATGGGAGGAGGATGCACTAAATCTTTTCAACTTAATTCAGCTCCCCCAAATTATAAGTATGTCTTTGAGCTAGCTCCCCATCTAATAATCATCGACGTTTTGCAGCAGCTCCATTAACAGTCTGCTCGTATCTGTGGCTTCTCCAAAAGAGTTACTGCTTTGCCTACTCAATACTCTTTGCTGAGTTTAAGTGCTAATCAGTCATTGAATGTAATATAAGTATTTAGAAGCTCACCACCTAAAAGCCTATAACATAGAACCCTGGTAGTGCATCTTACACCTACCCTCATCAACTGCCCTAATTAGTTGCTCACAAATATCATTTGGAATAATTACCTCCATTGGAATTATCATTGAGTCCATTTGGCATAGATTGCACCTTTTACCGAGTCATTTTACAACTATTCACCGAACCATTCCACTACTATCCATTAAGTCATCTTACTACTATTTTAAAGTCATCTCATTATTGTTCCTGAGTCAGCCTCACTTGCGCGGTCACCAAGTACACTCACAATAGTCACTGTATCCACTTTCTGCACTCATTCACTAGTCCACTCGCCAGCGATCACTAAGTTCACTCTAAGCTATCACAGAGTCCACTCATAGCTGTCACCAAGTCCACTCACCATCTATCATTGAGTCATCTCCCAGTTGTCCCTAAGTTCACTCTCAAGTATCACTGAGTCCACTCACCAGCTATTGTTTATTGTCGGTGACTGTCTCTCCGACGAGAGCTCTGTTTAACATTGCCACCGACTTTAGATTTCATCAAATCATCTCCAAGGTCCTTTCCATTTTTCTTCCTGGATTAATGGCCAAGGCATTACATCCATTTTTGCCAGGGGATTTCAAACAAACCCATCAACCTGGTCTTCGCTCTGTCTAGCGCTTAGCCACTACCGTTCTTGCCATCTCCACCTGAGACATTGCCCGCCTACTTCGATTGGCTGAGGATGAAATTTCCAGGCCAATCAATCCGTTTTTTTTTACCATTCTCTTTCCAGTAGCCTGCTTAACGTTGTTTTTCCTTTTCTATGCGGGACAATGAAAGGCCATTCCGACATGGTTAGCCATTGCTACTCCAATCCTTTGGCATGCACATCTACAACTTCAAAGCGTCATGGATTTGTATGAGAAATCCTTGCTGATCAGGTGAAGCATTTCCTACGCTATAGGATTGCCAAAATCTACATATCCAAGACTGGATGAATCCGATCAATAATCTTGCTCTAATACCACTTTGTTATGCCAGATCTATCATGGATTGGCAGATCTGACAATCAAGATCTAAAAGAACACAATCACATGCATAATGGAGACACAAAGAGTTACGTGGTTCAACCAAACTCAGCCTACATCCATGGGAGAGGAGGAATATTATCTGATTAGATACAACGTAAGAGGAGGAGGAGGCTCAGAGCCTTCTCTAACCCTCCTCTGTTAACCTCTCACCTACTCACTCACACAAATCTTAACGTTACATACATATAGGATTCTCACTCACTTAGGTAGTCCACCCCAACAAAAACTAGTAGATAGAAACATCAATGGGTGCAAATTTTTGTAGGCAGCCTATATATTGGTGGGCAAATAAGATGAATGGGATAGATCATCCAAAAGTGGGGCTTAGATGGGGGCTAACGGAACCAGTCCTTGAAACTTAGACCTGATTGCATTTCTCTTTTGGAAACCTTGCATCCGCCTCCATTCCAAGTTTAAGTAGTTTTAGTCTTTCTTTGAACTCCATATTTTGTTCAGAGTGCCTTACAAATGTTAAGTACTATTTTTCATGACTACTAGACTCAAATAGCTTAATATGTTGAAGTTGAAAAATAGAGCCATTGATTTTTTTCTTCTTCATTTTTTAGGAAATAAAACAAGTGCTTAGGATCATTCAAAACAATGATTTGTCATGGGTCACTTATTTTAGGGATGTCAAAAAATATTAATAATTTAGATCTTTCAAAAGAAATCAGCATCCACACTTTACATAATTCTTAAATTAATTTTCATAATGCCTTTTTGAATGCCGGTCCCAAGCCTAACTCCGCCAATGCCGGTCCCAAGCCTGGATAAAAAAGGAGGAGGGTCTTGCGTCAGGTGCCAGCCGGCAAGGGGGAAGTTGAAGATGATTCTATTATTTCTTTCTTACAAATTAATATGCATTTGTATATTAGTTTGTGAGGAAGAAATGAGAATCATCTCCAGCTTCTTAAAAGATGGCAACCCTTGTATCAGGTAGCCATCCGGCAAGGGGGAAGTTGAAGATGATTCTATTATTTCTTTCTTACAAATAAATATGCATTTGTATATTAGTTTGTGAGGGAGAAATGAAAATCATCTTCAGCTTCTTAAAATATGGCCACCCTTGCGTCAGGTAGCCAAGCAAGGGTGAAGTCAAGATGATTTTAATGATTGTAATGATTTTAATGAAAATCATCTTCAGCTTTTAAAACTATGGCAACCCCAACATGACATGAATCGAAATCTGAAATTCGCTCAAGCTAGGGCGTTCCCCATAAGCAACGCACTGCATCGGATCCCGGATGCGGTGAAAAATAGGCAAGGGTTGCTAGGGCGTTCTCCCAGAAGCGACGCGCTACATCGGATCCGGGTGTAGTGAAAAATGGGCAAGGGCTGCTAGAGCGTCCCCTCGGAAGCGACGCGGCCGCATCGAACCTGTGTGCAAAGTGAAAAGTGGACATGGGTTCATACCATGGAGGTCGAGAAAGGCGATAGTAAATAGGGAATCTCCAAATCATAAGATTCGCATCGCTACATGGAATATAGGGACATTGACAGGTAAGAGTTTGGAGTTAGTAGACATGATAAACCGTAGGAGAGTCAACATCGCTTGTATCCAAGAAACCAAGTGGAAAGGGGCCAAAGCTAGAGAAATAGATGGGTATAAATTATGGTACGTAGGAAAGGAAAATAATAGAAATGGCGTGGGAATAATAGTGGATAAGGAATTAAAGGATAAAGTTGTGGACGTTAAAAGAATCAGTGATAGAATTATAAAAATAAAAATGATTATAGGAGAGCAGATTATAAATATTATAAGTGCATATGCACCACAAGTAGGGCTACAAGATATAATTAAGAGACAGTTTTGGGAAGATATGGAGGGAGTTATGCAAGAAATTCCCAACACTGAGGGAATATTTATAGGAGCAGACTTAAATGGCCATGTAGAAAAAGATAAGGAAGGATATGACAGAATACACGGAGGGTATGGTATAAGTGAACGAAACGAGATGGGGGAGAATATCCTCGATTTTTCTTTGTCATATAACCTATCCATTGCAAATACACTCTTTAAGAAGAGGGATGAACACTTAATAACCTTTAAAAGTGGACTTCATAAAAGCCAAATAGACTTTTTTCTACTTAGAAATAATGAACGATCTATATGTAAGGATTGTAAGGTGATACCCGGTGAGAGTTTAACCTCACAACATAGGTTAATGGTTATGGATATTCATATCAAAAGATGGAGTAAAAGAACTGAACTTAATACACATCCAAAAACTAAGTGGTGGAACTTAAAAGGAGAGAAAATAACCTCATTCAAAAATAAGTTGATGGTAGAAGGAAATTAGAATTATGAAACAGAAGTAAATACCATGTGGACTAATATGGCTGAGTCCATTAAGAAAGTGGCAAAAGATGTCTTAGGAGTATCTAAAGGTAAAAGGCTATTAGCAAAGGAAACATGGTGGTGGAATGAAACAGTGCAAAAAACTATTAAAGAAAAACGAATGCATTTTAAAGCATGGCAGAAGATTAGAAATAATAAAAACTATAAACAATATAAGAATGCTAAAAACGTTGCTAAGAGAATAGTAAGTGAGGCTAAACTTAAAGCATATGATGAGCTCTATAATAGACTAGGAACAAGAGAAGGTGAGAAAGATGTGTTTAAACTTGCAAAGGTAAGAGAACAGAAGAGTAAGGACTTAGAGCATGTTAGGTGCATTAGAAGCGATGATCAAAGGGTATTAGTCAAAGACGCTGAGATCAAACAAAGGTGGGAAATTTACTTCCAAAAATTGTTAAATGACAATGGCCTTGAGAATATAGGAATTGAAAATACTATAAATCTAAATAACACTGGCTATTATAGATATGAATGTAGGATTAGAATGCTTGAAGTAAAAGAGGCCTTGAGAAAGATGAAATCAGGAAAGGCCATGGGGCATGATGGTATACCAATAGAGGTTTGGAAGCATATGGGAGATAGTGGGATAGTTTGGTTGACCAAGTTGTTTAACAAGATTATAAAATCAAAGAAAATGCCTGATGAGTGGAGGAAAAGCTCTATTGTACCAATCTATAAGAATAAAGGAGACATTCAGAGCTACACTAGTTATCAAGGGATCAAACTTATGAGCCACACCATGAAACTTTTTGAAAGAGTGATTGAGAAGAGGCTACGACATGAAACAAGTGTATCGGAGAATCAGTTTGGTTTCATGCCTGGGAGGTCTACCATGGAAGCTATTTTCTTACTAAGACAATTAGTAGAGAAATATAGGGAGAGGAGAAAAGACCTACACATGGTCTTTATTGACTTAGAGAAGGCTTATGATAGAGTCCCTAGAGAGTTAATATGGAGGGTGTTAGGTGTTAAAGGGGTTTCTCATGGGTATATAGACATAATTAAAGATATGTATGAGGGAGCAAAGAACAAATGTTAAGACCACTAGTGGCGTGGTAGTGATTTCCTGTCACTGTCGGATTGCACCAAGGATCGGCATTGAGTCCATACCTTTTCACATTAGTTATGGATGAGTTAACAAAACATCTGCATGAGGAGATTCCCTGGTGCATGCTATTTGCAGACGATATAGTCCTACTTGATGAGACAAGGGAGGGTGTCAACATAAAGCTAGAGCTATGGAGAGAAGCATTAGAATCGAAAGGATTTAAAATTAGCCGAACTAAGACAGAATATATGGAATGTAATTTTAGCAAGGAGAGTAGGAGTGGAGCACCAGTCAAGATTGATAACCAAGAGGTCCCCATGAGAGACCACTTCCGATACTTAGGATCATTGATCCATGAGAGTGGAGAGATTGAGAGGGAGGTTACTCAGAGAATCCAAGCGGGTTGGAACAAATGGAGATGTGCATCGGGGTTTTATGTGATCGGCGGGTGCCACTCAAACTAAAGGGAAAATTCTATAGGATGGCTATAAGGCCGGCCATGCTCTATGGATCAGAGTGTTGGGTAGTTAAGGAACATCATACTCATAGGCTGAGTGTTGCAGAAATGAGGATGTTGAGATGGATGAGTGGTAAGACAAGAAAGGATAGAATTAGAAATGAAAATATTAGAAGAAATTTAGGGATAGCACCAATAGGTAACAAGATGAGGGAGATTAGACTTAGATGGTTTGGACATGTTCAAAGGAAGCCAACAACGGCACCAGTTAGAAGGAGTGAGGCAATACAAGTTGAAGGTTCTAAAAGGGCAAGGGGAAGGCCCAAAAGAACGTGGATAGAAGTGGTGAGGAAAGATTTAAAAACTTTGGGACTAAATGAAGCCATGGTATTTAATAGAGTGGAATGGAGGAATAAGATTCATGTGGCCGACCCCTAATTGGGATAAGGTCTTGATGATGATGATGATGAATGCCTTTTTGAATGGATGTCAATGTGGATCATGAATTAAGTGGATCAGATTGATTCAATCCATTTGTAGCTGAAAATTGAATTTATCCAATAGACAAACAAATATTTGTAGATTTTTATATGTTTTGCTGATTCCAAATGGAAGATACAACACGTAAGATAAATTGTTTAAGCACGTAGCTTTTTTTTTAACATTTTTGCAAGAGTCTATTTCCACAACTTGAACCTGTGACCTCCACATAATTAGGCCATATAAGCACCAAATATGACTCATATAAGCACCAAATATGACTCTCTCTCTCTCTCTCTAAGCCACAAGAAATCAATGCATTTTAGATTATCCTTCTTGTTTTGGGTTTTTGAAAAAAGTAATAAAGATAAAATGGTTATGATTTTTGTCCAAAGGAAATAGAATAAAAGAAGCTGAACTTAAAAAGGGCAGTCCTAGTGTATGAAGCTCCCACTTATGCAGGGTCCGGAGAAGGAGTGGACTACAAGGGCCTATAGTAGGCAGTCTTACCTTGCATTTTTACAAGAGGCTGTTTCCACGCCTTGAACCCGTGACCTCAAGGTCATATGATGACAACCTTTACCGTTGCTCCAAGGCTCCCCTTCAAAAAGCTAAACTTATTAAACTTTATTCAAACTATCTAGGCATTGGTTGAGCAATCCTTTCTTAAACTTACTCTCCAAACCTTTCAAATATGCACCCCTCACAGTGGAACCCACTAAGAATAGGATATACACCATCTAACTTCTTCCAAACCTCTTCATTGTGGACTCTTATTGTGACTCATCTTCTTTCAATACTTTCGAATTTTCCCGCAACAATTAGAAGCAAAGTTGTAAGAAGGGGAGCCTTAGTGCAATGGTTGAGTTGTCACCGTATGACTTGGAGATCATGGGTTTGAGGCGTGGAAACAGCATGTTGCAAAATGTATGATAAGGCTGCATACTATAGGCTGGTTGTGGTCCACCCCTTCCCCGAATCCTGCATATGTAGGAGCTTAGTGCACCAGGCAACCCTTTTTAACTAGAAACAAGGTTGTGCCAAATGTCAACATTTGTTGAGAAGATTCACTTCAATCCAAATATAGAAGAAGATTTACATCTAGCGCTCCAGTTTCTTCTACAACAAAATAGTGGCTGGGATCATCCTACGGTGATCTCACTACTTAACAGTAGGTGACATCCCTTCTTTGTATCACCCAGTTTTGCATCCCATGTACAATTGTAAGCTTATCTAAGGCATTGCATTCATCTACAGATGTAAACATCTGTTCACAGCGATTCTCAATTCGCTGATCCACACCGTCCATCTATTCAACATTGTTTCTTAGGCCCACTCAGAAGTCTCATCTCTGTCGATTTTAATCTCATATGATCTGAACTTCAAAACTAGAAGGTAAAGATGTTTGCAGTCCCTTTAAATCTCATTTCAGTTCAAGGTTATTATCAGGCAATAGATGAGATTCCAAGCAGAAACTCTCAAGGATCTGGCCACAGATATGTGGACCCAACATGCACTTTGTGGCCACACGTCACCTATAGACCCACTGAATAAGTATCTGTGTGGAATTCTGGCCGTTGCTTGACAAATTGGACGGTTGGAAGTAGGGACAGGAAGATTGAATCTGAGTGACTAAAATGCCACTGTGGAGAGGCTGAGCTAAGGAATTCCCATTTCCACGTGGTAACCCATAGACGAGATCTCTAAAGCATTTCTCTGGTTTTTATCCTCTGAAAGGTTGGTTCTTCCATCGAATTCTTCGGATTCTTGGCTTCCAATTGACCAAACCCTTTATTTTCTCTCTGGAATCTCCATTGATTTCTCTTCTCTCGTGATTTCCACCACTTCTTCCCCATCTCCTCCTTTGCCATTCTTCTCTTCAACTTGTATTCTTTTCTGGATTACTTCTGCAACCCTTTTGCCCTACTTCTTGAATTCTGCATCTTTCTCCAAATGCTAAGTATTTCTAGCAGGCACCCACACTCAAGCACTACCAAACCCTCCAAAATTCCAAACCATGGAGAAGAATTGTCCAACACTTGGTCCAAAAGGCTTGATTAAAAGGTACGAATTCGTTAGAATTATAATTCAGTCTCTTTATTCTCTTGGGTACAGTGAAGCTGCCTCACTTCTAGAATCGGAATCTGGGATTTCGTATATATCCCGAGAATGTGCATTGGTTCGATCCCAAATTCTTCATTCAAAATGGGATGAATGTATCCAAACCCTAAACATGATAGAGAATTTAGTGGAAGAAACTCGGGCATCTGCCATTTTTCTCGTTCTTCGGCAGTTCTTCTTGGAAATTCTGAGTTCGGGAGATGTTTCGAAAGCGTTAGGGATCCTTCGAAAGCGGATTTCTCCGCTTGGCGTTAGCAGAGAGAAGGTTCATAAGCTTGCTTGTGGTATTGTTTTGGCTGAAAGGAATGATGTTGGTGTGGAAGAATTGAGAAGGAACTTGTTGATTGAGCTGGAAAATTTACTTCCACCGCCAGTTACAGTTCCACCGAGAAGGTTGGAACATTTGGTTGAGATGGCACTTACTTTCCAGTTGGATTCCTGTCTTTATCATAACCAAACGGAGGAAATTTCGCTTTATGAGGATCATTACTGCGGCCGCGATCAGATTCCTACTGAGACTGTGCAGGTCCGCTCTGTTTTAGTTGATGTGATTTGGTTTGAATTTTGAATAGCTGTTTGGTGAAAACTGATGTCCTTTGAACTTTAGCATTTTATTGATCAGTATCTTGGTTGACAATTGGTAACTTCTTGGGAACAGTAGGAGTGTTTAGCAGCTAAGTATCAGTGTTTGATCTTTAAACAAAGACGGGTTGCCAATAAAAGTATTCGATGAAGTGAAGTGTACTGTTACCAGAACTATTTGACGTTTATCTGTCTGATTTTTCACTTTTTAAGATATCCATGACTATAGGACCAATAGTTTCACATTTTATCTCTTTTATATCTAAATTTGAGATAATGACCATATAACAGCTCGGAAGTTTGGGTTTTATGAGCCTTTATGTATTATCACTGGGTTCAACATAAATGTATTCACAAAAGAAAAGAAGAGAGAAGTGGAAGAAGCAGAACAGTTGTAATAAATACTGTACCTCATCAAAGGAAATGGATGCGCAAAATACACCTACCTTGCTGTTAAGATGCTTTGTTTACCAACCAAAGGTTTCAGGTTCAAGTCTGCTCACTCTGAACTCCTCGAATTCTCAAGAAATTGTAAAGGAAATGTGATTTGGATCTTATGAGCCAGTGCCAATTGTGAGTAGATTCAATATCGATGTATTAAGAAAAAGAAAAGGAGACGGCAGAGAGAGAAACAAACCAGTTGTATTACATATTGGACCTCTATAAACAAAAGGGATGAGCAAAGTACATGTATCCTACTGATAAGGTGCCTTATTCCCCACCAAAGTTTGCAAGTTCAAGTCCACACTCGTCACTCCCGAACTCCTCATATCTCAACAAAATTAAAGTGATGGAGGAAGGAAGATAAGTCTTGAAATGATAAATTAAAGTAAAGAGCATACTTACTAACAATCTTCAGGCTGTCCTTTTCGTCCAAATTTGTTCCTTCAACTTTCAGTAGAAAAGATATGCTTGTAATGTTTAAACTTCAAGAACATCCTAGAATTATCATTTTCTGACAGAGTGATTGAGATTTCAATGTGGTCAATCTGTAAACTTCAGCAAGAAGGCATCATTGGGCTTTAGAGGTCTAAGAATGTTGTGCAGTGATTTCTGCCTGTGGTAGTCTTAGGCCTGGTTGATCACTAAATGGGCAACCAAAACCTCAGGACATAAAGTGTTCTCTTACAAGCTTTGAAGGGTTAAGGAAGACATGGATTGTTGTTAGATGACCACTTCCAGGGAGAGAAAAAGCCCAAAGTTCGGTACCCTTGGTAGTCTTAAGCTGGTGGGCTTCTGTTATGGGGCACCTCTAGAAACCCGAGGCTCTATATGTGATCCAAGATGTGTTCATTATAGTAATTGTATGGAGTTGTTGGGGTGGGGGGGTGGGGGGGGGGGGGGGGCTCGCGCAGCTTACCCTTCTTTCTGCTTCTGTTTGAAAGAATGCAGTACCATTGTATTTTTATTCCACCTCCTATGAAGTTCCAGCTGGTAGCAGCAAATGGTTGGCGCACTGATGCCTGGACTATGTAATTTCTGTACTAGTAAACTGTCAAATATAGCTCATACAGGTAAAGAAGAGACCAACAAACGGCTTTCTTTGTTTGGCCGAACTAACAGAGTACAGAAACAATATGCTTAGAGTTGTGTCTCTAAGGTCTTTCATTAATCAAATGATGAGAAATAGCATCTCTCCTTACAGAGCCACTTGATGCTGCTTATGTGTATGTAAGTTGTTGGCTTATTTAGTAGTGGCATGGGCATTCTTTTTCCTCATTAGGTTATTTTATAATTATTCATTAGGCCACTAGAAAATGAGGCCCATAACTTAGATGGTGTACATTCTTTGATGTTTTCTCTCTCTAGAGCCTAATATAAGCAATACTTAAGAAATTATGTGCCTTAAGTCTTTCATCATCATCATCATCAAGACCTTATCTCATTTAGGGGTTGGCTACATGAATCTTGTTCCTCATTCCCCTCTAGTAAGTACCATGGCTTCATTTAATCTTAAAGTTTTAAAATCTTTTCTCACCACTTCTATCCATATTTTCTTGGGCCTTCCCCATGCCCTTTTAGAACCTTCTACTTGCACTGCCTCACTCCTAACCGGTACCATTTTGGGTCTCCTTTGGACATGTCCAAACCATCTAAGTCTAATCTCCCTCATCTTGTTACTTATTTGTGTTACCCCTAAATTTCCTCTAATGTTTTCATTCCTAATTTTATCATTTCTTGACTTGCCACATATCCATCTCAACATCCTCATTTCTGCGATGGGCATCCTATGAACATGATTTTCTTTAACTGCCCAATACTCTTATCTGTAGAGTATGGTCAGTCGTATGGCTATCTTATAGAATTTTCCTTTTAGTTTGAGTAGTAGCCGCCGATCACACAAAACTTTAGATGCACATCTCCATTTGTTCTAACTTGCTTAAATTCTCTGGGTAATCTCCCTCTCAATCTCTACACTCTCATGAATCTTTGATCCAAAGTACTGAAAGTGGTCTTTTATGGGAACTTCTTGGTTATCAATCTTAATTGGTGTTCTACTCCTACTCTTCTCCTTGCTAAAATTGTATTCCATATATTCTGCCTTAGTTCAACTGATTTTAAATCCTTTAGATTTTAATGCTTCTCTCTATAACTCTAACTTTGTGTTTACGCTCGTTCTTGTCTCATCAATTAAGACTATAAGGGCAGCCCTGGTGCAGTAAGCTCCTGCCTATGTGAGGTCTGGGGAAAGGATGGACCACAAGGGCCTATAGTAGGCAGCCTTACCTTGCATTTTACAAGATGCTGATTCCACGCCTTGAACCTATAACCTCAAGGTCACATGACGACAGCTTTTACCGTTGCAGCAAGGTCATTAATTAAGACTATATCATCTGCAAATAGCATGCACTATGGAATCTCCTCATGCAGATGTTTTGTTAATTCATCCATAAACAACGTGAAAAGGTATGGGCTCAATGCCGATCCTTGGTGCAATCCTATAGTGATATGAAAATCATCGGTCTCGCCAGTAATGGTCTTACATTTGTTACTGCTCCATCCACGTTAACTCTCTAGGGACTCTATCATAAGCTTTATTTAAGTCAATAAAAACCATGTGGAAGTCTTTCCTCCTCTCCCTATGTTTCTCTATCAATTGTCTTAGCAAGAAAATAGCTTCTATGGTAGACCTCCTAGGCATGAAACCAATCTGGTTCTCTGATACACTTGTCTCATGCTGTAGCCTCTTCTCAATCACTCTTTCAAAATGTTTCATAGTGTGGCTCATAAGTTTGATCTCCTAATAATTAGTACAACTCTGTATGTCTCCTTTATTCTTATAAATTGGTATAATAGAGCTTTTCCTCCACTCATCAGGCATTTTTCTTGATTTTATAATTTTATTAAATAACTTGGTCAACCAAACTACCCCAATATCTCCCATATGCTTCCAAACCTCTATTGGTATACCATCGGGCCCCTTGGCCTTTCCTGATTTCATCTTTTTCAAGGCCTTTTTTACTGTAGCTATTATAATCCTACATTCATATTTATAATATCCAATGTTATTTCAATTTATAGTATTTTCAATCCCTATATTCTTAGAGCCATTGTCATTTAACAATTTTTGAAAGTATGTTTCCCACCTTTGTTTGATCTCATCATCTTTAACTAATACCCTTTGATCATCACTTCTAATGCACCTAACATGATCTAAAGTCCTTACCCTTCTGTTATCTTACTTTTACAAGTTTAAACACATCTTTCGCATCTTCTCTTATTCCCAGTCTACTATAAAGGTCATCATATGCCTTAACTTTAGCCTCACTATTCTCTTGGCAACCTTTTTAGCATTCTTATACTGTTCATAGTTTTCATTATTTCTATTCTTCTGCCATGCTTTAAAGCACACCCATTTTTCTTTAATAACTTTTTGCATTGTTTCACTCTAACATCATGTTTCCTTGACTAATTGTCTTTTACCTTTGGATACTCCTAAGACATCTTTTGCTACTTTCTTAATAGATTCTATCATATTAGTCCACATAATGTTTACTTCTGTTTCATAGTTCTAGTTTCCTTCTACCACTAGCTTATTTGTAAATGAGGTTATTTTCTCTCCTTTCAAGTTCCACCACTTAATTTTTGGGTACCTATTAAGTTAATTTCCTTTCTTCCATCTTTTAATATAGATATCCATAACTATTAACCTATGTTGTGAGGTTAAACTCTCACCAGGTATCACCTTACAATCATTACACATAGATCTTTTGGTATTCCTAAGTAGAAAAATGTCCATTTGGCTTTTATGGAGCCCACTTTTAAAGGTTATTAAGTGTCCATCCCTCTTCTTAAAGAATGTATTTGTAATGGCCATGTTATATGCTAAAGCAAAATCGAGGATAGTTTTTCCATTTAATTTCGTTCTCCTATACCATACCCTCAATGTATCCTTTTTTTTTTTTTTTTCCTATATGGCCATTTAAGTCTGCTCCTATAACTATTCCCTCGGTGTTGAGAATTTCTTGCATGACTCCCTCCATATTTACCCAAAACTGTCTCTTGATTATATCTTCTAACCTTACTTGTGGTGCACATGTACTTATAACATTTATGATCTGCTCTCCTAAAACAAGTTTTATTATTATAATTCTATCACAGATTCTTTTAACGTCCACAACTTTTTCCTTTAATTTTTTATCCAGTATTATTCCTATGCCATTTATGTTATTATCCTTTCCTACGTACTAGAGTTTATACCCATTGATTTCTCTAGTTTTAGCCTCTTTCCACTTGGTTTTTTGGATACAAGCGATGTTGACTCTCCTACATTTTCATCGTATCTACTAACTCTAGACTCTTACCTTTCAATACCCCTATATTCCATGTGGCGATACGAATCTTATGCTCTTGAGATAGCTTATTTACCCATGCACTTCTCGACCTCTATGGCATGAACCCATGCCCACTTGAGTCTTTCTTCTTCTGTTTTTTTCTTTATTCTTTATCGTCTTTTTCTTCGTACTAAACTTTGCCATAACTATTATATGTGCACAAGACAAGAAATCAAATGGGAAACTACCTATCGGCTATTGACGACTAAAGGACCAAAGAAACTAAATTTCGTTGGGAAACAAATGTAAATGAATGCATGCATATACTTGATAACATTGAGAATTAGTTCTTCATACTGCTTACAACTCCTACCTGATCATGTTTGATTCTTTAATCGTTCATTTTACCTGAATTATCCAGTTTCAATTTCATCATGCAAATATATTCAACCACCATTTTAATATTTTTCTGTTGCTAAATGCAGATATTACATAATCATAAGAATGAAGTTTGGTTTGTTCAGTTCTCAAATAATGGGAAGTGTCTGGCTTCATCTTCAAGGGATTCCACTGCTATCATATGGACGGTATGCTACATCTTATAATAATATTGGTATTATTATTATTATTAAATATGATAATTTTGTCCATATAATTCAAAGCGTACAATCACTTCTAATTATAGATGACTGGACAGAGTCATGTAAATGAAATATTTGAGGCAACTGTTCTAGGACACCATACTACCAATTGCAGTTTAATGCTTCTAGTCCTTTTGCACAAGGAGTTATGCATCAGTATAAAGAATTGCTAAAGTAGAAAAAGTTGGATAAATTCTGCACTGTAGATTTTTTTGAAGTTTCAGTGCATGTCTTAACTTTACAAGTCAGTAAAATATTTTATATCTATTTTCTGAGTGGCCACTTCTTCAATGTTGATGATAAAAAGTATTGAAGTTTTGTTGCCAGAAAAGGTTGGTACTGCAGATCTGGTGGCAACATCCAAGCTTTTATTTGCTGTGGCAGACAGAACCCTGAAAAATGGATTCTTCTTATACTGGATCTCTACTTGGCAAATCCCTTTTGCACTTGTTGCCACAATGATAAGTGGGGAAGGGAACCTCAGTTTACAGTGATAAATTCAAAATTCACATCCAAGAATTAGTTGAAATATTTCTCATATCTGGTTCTAATCATTTTTATCTGAATTAATATAGTTTATACTCTTTAGTTCTTGAGGTAGGGGAGGCACACAAAAATTTATTTGAAACAGCAACCCTCTTTGGCCCAGAAAATGGACTTTGTGTACAATTAGGATGGGGATTAGTGGCGATGTGCACTTTGGCTAATTTGAGAATTAGGCAGTAAGTGACCAGCATGAGTTGCATTTCATCAAAATTTATAATCCATGAGGTTCCATTTTCATGTTCTAACTTTGGCTGTTTTGAGCTGAGATATTAAATTACTCCTTTTGGAATCTATGTACTGAAGGGGCTGAATGCTTGTCTAAGACTTACTGATATATACAGTCCAACTGCATAAAGAAACTTCTTTTGGGCTCAGAATTAAGTTTTTCGTTTTACATCTGTGATGAGGATTTTGAACACAAACCTTCGATGTTCTGTTTTTACGGGTTCTTTTATCTGCCTAATCATGCTAGTTGAGCATGACCACAGAAGCAGTGGTCTTTCAACCCCAGAATATTTGCATTCTGTTGGGAGTTTCTCAAGTCAAAATCTGCTGTTCATAGTAGGATATGTGATTACTCTGTGACCACGACGTATCTTAAATAAGTGATCGGTGTCGTCTATGCTAAAATAAAAAAAAAAATGGCATTTAGCTAATAGGTGGTTCTTACTCTCTCACATGCAAAAATGAGGAGACACAATGTTAAAGGTCTTCAGTTTCTTACTCCTATTTTCGAATTTTTCTTTTAGGTGCCTGATGAAGGCTGTCTTTCATTGAAGCACACTCTAGGCAGCCACCAGAGACCTGTTTCATTAGTTGCTTGGAGCCCTGATGACACAATGCTGCTCACATGTGGTAATTTAGAAGTCCTCAAGCTATGGGATGTGGAGACAGGCATGTGCAAGCACACATTTGGTGGCCCACATGGTCCTGTTATCAGCTCATGCTCATGGTTTCCCGACTCAATGCGGTTGGTCTGCGCAAGCAGTGAACCTGACAAGTGCATTTACACGTGGGACATTCAAGGAAAGGAGCTGGATGCTTGGAGAGGGTCCAGGGTGCCTAAGGTCTCTGACCTGTCTGTGACACCAGATGGGGAACATCTAATCAGCATCTGTTCTGATAAAGATATCCGAATTTTCAACTTCAAAACAAAGGCCGAAAGGGTTATTATGGAGGAACACACCATCACATCTTTGTCTGTTTCCAGTGATGCTCAGTTCTTGATAGTCAACCTCAATAGCCAAGAGATCCACATGTGGGATGTTGCTGGAACATGGGATGCACCACTCAAGTATACAGGCCACAAGCAAGGGAAGTATGTGATTAGATCCTGCTTCGGTGGTTCAAACTGTGGTTTCATTGCTAGTGGAAGTGAGAACTCACAGGTACTCATCTGGGCTTTTCCCTTTTGCCGTGTTTGCTATGATTAACCATGTCTTCTGCCAACGGAAATGTCCCCATCCACAAAATCCTATAGCTTCATGAGCACCCTAAACTTATTCTAAGAACAGTTATTTTTGGTTTGCCTCATGAACCTCTTCTTAGTTACCCCAAGGATTAGAAAGAATCTCAGCTGCAACAATTTTCAACCTATCTTAAGAACATGGTGGTCTCGCTTGTGTTGACCAGTGTCCTCTCAGAAGCTATTAATAGTCTCAATACTTTGTTTTAGCTATTTTCTTCCAGTAACTTCTAATGTTCAGAGCTACAGAAGTCCTTTTTTCACAAGTTTGCAGCGTAAACTTGTTATAAAATTATAAATTATGGGTTTGCTGTTGAAGTCAACAACTTTATTCCTATTTACACCATAATCAGCTAAACTAGCATTTCAAAAGAGAATCAGACACACTGTAAGTTGTCATTATATGAAGAAATGGTGAAATCAGATGTAATCTCCCCAACTATTATTGTTCTTGAATGAATTAGTTGATATGTTTACCAAGATTGTTCCCAAATATCCAGCACCGGACTCTTGATTCCAGTATAAGAGTGACTGCCATCTATTCTAAACTTGAGAAGTAGTTTTGGAGTATATACACTACAGACTTCCAGCGATATATCTTAGCAGTGTGTGTGTGTACACACACAGACACACACAGTTGCCTTCTGATTTTTGGTTCGCTTGCTAATGCCAGTTTATGTAAATCACTGGAATGTGATCATGTTTATAAAATATAGTTCTGGTAGGAGTCCATGTTCAAGAATGGAAGAAGTAGAAGCCCCTTTTTCATGAATGGTGCAACCTTTTTCATAGATCTAAGCCTTTCCAATGGGTGTGAAATTTGATCTCTAGCCTATGTATGCCATTCCAAACATGATGAATGGCTCAGATCTAAAGAAAAAAGTTTCACCATGCATGAGAAAGGGGCATGGACTTCTTCCATGCTGTTGAGTGTGGACTCTTATTGGGACTTCTTATAGATAATATTGGATATGATAGGGGAATCAAAGACTGTTCGAATGTATTGTTAGATGTGTACAACAGTGGATATCCTGGAAAATAAGAGGCCTTTGAATCCTGATTGTATTAGGGGCAATCTGTCTTCTTTTTATTTCTTCATTCTGTATATATAATATCTTTTCCCATCATTCTAAAGACAACACCTTTCCTCCATTTCACCTTTTTCTTTATCCTCCCACTCGCCTCTTATCTGAACAGGCCGCAGGCACCATACAAACCAACCTACAAAATAATGACGGCATGCCACATGCACAAGTAAATTGGTTATAATTTTGCAGGCAATTATAGAATTGGTGCCATAATAGCAGGTTTGTTATATGAATCATGGGCATGTCCTTGAAACAATATTGAGTGACTACTGTCGTGAACATGTGCATCTGCATCATGCGAATGGTCAAGCATAGATTTGTAATTGTAATCACTTTTCATGCCTCATTTACATGCAGTTTTGCAACTTAGGACAAGGCATAGATTTGTAATTGTAATATTTGATGAATGTCTGTGGCAGAAATGATCTGGTTTAATTACTTATTGCAACTAATTTTTCAGTGAAATCCCGTCCATGTCAATTGGATGGTTGTCACATCTGGATCCCAATGCACCAGGTTGGGGCCAAGCAACCTAGCAGATGATGGTCCCACTGGTGATCTCGAGTTCATTTGCACTGAATTGTTGTAAGTGCTTAAACCAGATCATTGCAATTAATGTTAATTTATCTTGTTTTTGCTTGCATCAGTGCCTTAGTCCACTGTCTCTGCTCTGAAGATTGCTTGAGTTACCAACTCTATGATCGAATCCTTTGGAACGGGCACCCCTATTAGCTTACCACATGCCACTGTGTATCGTTTATCCTTTCCTGATGACTTGATGCATGTTGCCAAGTTTATGTTTATACACACATATGCAGTTTTTGAGGGAATGTATCTATTGTTTAGAACTGATTTTAACCATTTTATTTATGGGTTATTAGGTCTATATCTGGCACCGTCAAAGCTGCAGGCTGATTGAGGTTTTGCGAGGTCATACAATGACTGTGAACTGTGTAAGCTGGAACCCAACAAAGCCACGAATGTTGGCTTCGGCAAGTGACGACCACAAGATTCGGATATGGGGCCCCAGTGGAGGTAAGCCTAGAAAGGTGAATGCATGAAAGCCAACAAAATTATACAAGCCATGCGTATACACAGTAAGAGGATGGGCGGGGCTGGCCCTGGCTTCTGGTGCATCATCAGTTACATTTTAGTTTCTATTACGTGGGCGTCGATCAAGCACATGAGATGTCCTGCTGATGTGGAACCGTGCCATCACTGGACAGAAAGTTGAGCAGTCCAAAAGATATAGATCATGGGGTTCCATGGCTGTACTATTGTAAATATCATGGTTTTTCTTCGGTATTTTTTTTTATGTATTTTAAGAGTTCTTTTGTACATGTTTCTTCGACTCCGTCAAAAAATATTGGCAGCATGGAGGATGGGGCTGAGTTTGAACAGTGCAGAATTATGTGGGATTGATATCATATCAGAAAACTGGTCATACTATAATAAAGAATCAGATGGAACATAATTTTGATAAAGAATATCACATCACATTTGTTTGTTTTGTCTATCCTCTATTGTTGAAGCTCCTCCTTTGGTTGTTGAAAACTGGAACTCTACATTTAACATATCTCTCTCTCTCTCTCTCTCTCTCTCTCTCTCTCTCTCGCTCTCTCTCTCTGTTTTTGTTTTTGTTTTTTTTTTTCCATATGAAGATCTATTGACATCCAATATCTCTTTGCTTATGACAAAAAAAAAGAACTGTCCTTTTTCACGTGATTTATATCTCTATTTATGGGAAAGATACCTATGTTGTCTTTGTGAAATGATAAGCATTGGATGAATGTGTGAGATGAAGGTGGGTAGTCGAGGTTGCTGACACAAGTGCAATGTACAGGGCTTTTTAAAGCCCTGTGATATTGAACAAAGCTCATATGATTGATGTGAACAGATCTTACCTTCGAAATTACGGGCAGCAACATGCTATGCACAGACCTTTAATCTTCAAATCTTAAGGGAAGCTTACTTAACAACTGAAGGCAATTACATACGTCTCGGCAGAGAAAAGATACAAAATCTTCTCTTAGGATGACATAACCAAGATGGAAATTTGTCATGCCGTCCAGCTGAACTTCGAACTCTCTAGTACAAGCTGCCTTCGATGATAGACTATCAGCTGCCCATGGTGTGGGGAGCATCAACAGCCTCACAAATGAAATGATTTGTAGGATGCTAATGTGCAATTGGTTGCGGACAGCTCGGCAGCTTCCTAATGATACCGGCCAACTCAATTTAGCCCAAGACTATGGGTCTAGCCCATGTTTACTTTATAGGCCTTAACTCAAGGCCTACACTTTAAAACCAACAATCTAGAATGTCCAAACACATTAGGTAAATATCTCGTCTTTAGAATACTCTAGCTGTAATGTAGTAGAATTAGATATTCGTGTATAAACTTCTAGAGAGGATTCTAGAATAGTTTTCAACCATTGAATGGTTAACTCATGTAAAGATCTTCACCATCCATTGAGGAGGTGAAAGGGGGAAAGCGCCTATAAACAAGGGAGCTCCCTCATTTGCAATGCATCTAAGAGTTATAGGTATCTTCAAAATAATAAAGTTAGAGTTCTCTTCAAGTCCCCTTTAATTATTCTTCTCTTTAGAGATTCTAGTCAAGTTTACTTAGTTGGTACCGAGAGTCTGAGAAGCTAAGCCCGTGATATTACGAATATGCTTGGTCATAGGTTTGAGTAGCAGCTTTTCTCCTTGACAAGGTTAGATTTGGGAGTGTCTAGAGTGATAGTGTCTGGGGTTTGCTTCATAACTCTTTCCTTGTATAAAAAAAGAAAACAAGAAAAAGAAAAGGCATGGGCAGTTTTTATTTTGCGCTTCACTAATCCCTATTATTGATCTGAACCGTCTTGGATGTCTAGTAGCTCAATAATCAAACCAGTAGGGTACTCAAATATTTGATAATATATTTTGGTTACTTACAGCTTCTGACAGCCCAGACTGGCGATCAAAGACTCATTTAAAGGCCGAGCCATTGGAGGGTATGTTCACTAAATTAATGCAGACAAAGTTGGTATCAAAATTAAGCCTTCCTCAGATTCTATCAATAGAAATTTCATTGAAATTGAAAACATAGACAGAGACGCAAATTGCTTCTACCATTCCATAATTCATTAGCTTTATTACATCTCATAAAGAAAGGCTTGCCCTTGAGAAACTGAACGACCCAAGAGAATGTCAAACCATGATACCACAAAAGAACTAGCTTACAGTAAAGAGATACTACACCTCTCACCCCCTCTCCCTTCATTTCTTACAAACACCTACTCCAAACAATAAGAACAAAACCCACGAAAAACAAACAAAAAAACAGCAAAAGTTAGATAGAGAGAGACAGACAGACACTCATATCTACCCGCCTCTCATAATTTCTTGTCTAATACTAGCATGCAAAGACCTTCTATAAGAAGAGAGAGAAAGAGAGTGATTTGAGAGGCCTTGAATTTCTCTGCCATTCCCTTCTTCATTTCCTTTGATCACCCACACCTAGAGTGTTCTTAACGGTATCCACAGCCCCTTGTGCCATGTTCATCATTTGCTCCCCAGTCTACAAGAAAATAAAACCATCACAAATAACAAACATGGAGGATTACCAATGATAATCCACTCCCAGCCACTCTACTTTTACGTTAGCAGGATTGTAACTGTACCTGCTGGAGAAATCCGGCAGTGGCCTCCTTGCTCTGTTGGGCATTCTCTCGGGTGGCTTGGGCGCCGGCTGACGCCTTGTCTTGGCAAGCACCTGCTGCGTCTTTTGCAGACTCTACCCACTCACTCGTCTTTTCCTGTAAATCGAAGAAGGATGTTGCAGGTTAAAATAAGAGACTTTGGCAGGATTGCAACTGGCAGGTCCTGCATTATGCGGCTAAGTCCAATAAGCGGGCAGGTATGCCTCGTCTAGTGGTTGAGGACATCTCTCTTTTAAGGAGGGAACGGAGATGTTCCTAGAATCAGGGTACCACGAAAGGAAGTTGATCATGAATTCTCAATAAATCTACAATTGATTTTTTCTGGGTTAATGCCAGAGTGGTTAATGGAGACAAACTGTCAATTCGTTGGCATTATGTCTATGCTTGGTTCAAATCTAGCTCGACCCAGGAATTCACCTATCTATGAGGATGATAAAACTAATCTGTCCTAAAAAACAATACATGATATGGAAGAATAAAGAGCACGAACTGTTAGTGGCAGTTCGGCCACCATCATGCCGTTCTCATATAATTTTTCATGCAATCAAAGACAAGAAGAGTATATAGACTGGAAACATGTAATTATCTATAGGCCAAATGTACAAGCGAGACCCAGACTCCAGTAATCCAAACCATTCATCTAATACGCATGCATCTTACACATGATGTCGAAACAAAGGCTAAGATCATACAATGGATGCCATTTTTGAGTAATTGCGTATCTAAGATGGGGCTAACAAGTTGAGTGGTTTGAATGACTGAGTCAGGGCCCCGGTTGTACAATGATAAGCTGTTCTACTGGACAGAGCACCATCCTCTCTCACCTGAGCCTGACCCTGGGCATGTCCGGCCTTGAACATTTGCTGTGAATCTGCCATCCTTTTCAATAAAATTAGGAAAGAACAAGCTGGTTTTTGTGTGTGTTTGAAGTAGAAAGCCCTTAACACCTTCTGTGGGAGTGGGCAGGTCTTGTTTAAATAGTATGTTTGGATCGAGATGAGGATACACGTGGCAGCTGGATTTGTGGGTTAAAATAAAAAATGAGGCTGAGATTGGGAGTGGAACGAGAAATATTGCTTTTGACTTGGGCGGAGAAAGAAAGTGAACTTGGATGCAGAGAATGAGATCCTTGTCTGTAGCATCTTCAAACGAAAAGTGAAAATGTCAAATGCTGTATTTACGATTGAGATGATCTGATTGAGATTGTTTGGATAACAAACAATGGATTCATTCTTGAAAAAAAAAATAAAAAAAATCAAATTCATTTGTACTCATAACTCAAGTTGGGTATTTTTCAAAGAGCTCGAAAGAAATCCTTTGACATTGTTTGTTGGAGTCCCAACAAAAACCATCCGATTGGTTGGAATCCCAAAATTTCATAGATCTGGTATACATGGCAAGGTGACCACCTTTTATTATTATTATTTTAACGCAGTATAGAGTTAGTTATGAAGCAAACTACCTAGCTATACTATAATTTATATAAATGAAATCTCCCAATAAAAGAAAAGTGCCACTTCAAAGGCAAGCCTAACAATGAGAAACAGCTTGTTATCGGTGACCAACTATGCTAGACTGTTTTTTGACAAGGTGACCTAATTCCTTGTTATTTGCTGCCGAAAACATGGATACAAATTCTTCTGGACCCTTGAGTTGCTATGTTTTCAAAGGGCCAAATATAGTTGAGAAAAATTAGTATTCATGGAGCAATCCACAGATTGTTATCTTAGGCCGAATAGACCTAAACAGTTGATCCAAAGTTGCAGAAGAAGGTGGTGGGGCAATAATGTTTGGGTGCTTGAGAGGCCAGATGTCCATGTTGAACTTGCTGATCCAAGTCATTTATCTAGAAGAGATTGATGAATAGATTATTATCTCAGAATCCCATACATGAGATTATCTTTAATTTCCACAGCCTTCATTTATAAACCCAAGTTGAAGTGGCTAATACCACCTAATCAGCCCATCTAAAATGGGTCCTAGAAGAAAACTAGTTATTATCACCCAACCGTTATCTTATAAGTACTTTTAGTCGCTTAAGTACTAGGATTTTACATGCCCCAATAACATATAACAATTCTTTATCTGTCATTCATTTTAATGACTGAATGGACTAACAATGCTGCAACAGAACTTGGTTCATATCGTGGACTAAAGATAGATTGGCTGTTCAATGACTGATGTTCACACTTGCCCCAGGAAAATATGGCAGCTACAAAGACAAGCCAACCTTACTCATTCAATTATCAAGCCACTGGTTCGCTTGACAGTGGAATGTTATGGCCTGTGCACCAAATATTACCTCTTCAGATCCTAGGTGCGGCTCGGGTCCTTCCAGCATCTTTTGAGTGCCCGATACCCACTGGGTGTATCCCGGATGGAGCAAGCGAGGTGAAGGTTTGTGGAAGCTTTCCTTCAAACGATCTTGCAGAAATGATTTTTTGGTGGGCTGCTAGTGGGCTTTGCAACTCAAGAAATCAAATATTTCTCCACCAGGGAGAAAATTTTGGATCATGGCTTATGGGAATACTGTATACGGCTCAAATCTTCATAAATCTAGGCCTACCTATAGCTGTTTGTACCATTTAGAGTAAGGGGCTCACGAATAAAAACAAGACGTGCATATATCACTTTCCAAAAGTTAATAGGCAATCATTTCCCAAACATATTATGATGTAAGTTTATATCCCACTGTTAGTAAACTTCAAAATGAGTGACCTAGCAATTCGTATAAATATCGCAAATGCTGTATCCCCATAAGAACTTTGGTCAAAACTGGTGGACATGGCTATATGGGTGAGCTACAAAGAGTTTATAGTATGCACCCTTATCTTACATTTTTGCAAGAGGCTGTTTGTATGACTTCAACCTGTAACCTCTTAAGTTACATGATGACAACTTTACCGTGTCACCTAGACTCCCTTTCTAATTCCAATGAAATATTTTCGAAAAAAATTTGCTTGTTGGTTGGTCAAGATCCTCTTGCTACAAAATCCATATTTGGCCCTTGAGGACCTCCTGCAAGCTTTAATAAAAGGGGCAGCCCTGGTGCACGAAGCTCCTGCTTATGTAGGGTCCAGCGAAGGGGAGAATCACAAAGGCCTATAGTATGTAGTCATACCTTGCATTTTGCCAAGAGGCTGTTTCCATGCCTTGAACCCGTGATCTCAAGGTCAGACAACGAGTGGAAAGAAATAAACAGTATAAATGGTGGATCAGGCGCTTTCGGACTCGTTAGACACGTTTGCGTTCATATTCTTGGCAAGATACTGAATGCCTAGACACCACTAGACATGTTTTATGTTTGCTGGTAAGCCCTTGGGATGAAAACTCCACTTAAACCGTTCAGTGCAGGGCAATTTTATCATTTTATCTTCTTCTTCTTCTTTTACCCGATTAGCAGCTGTTCATCTTCCTTTCTACTAATTAGATCTGGCTAGGACATCATTTGGAGATGAATTTTGAGCCATTAGATCTGAATTTTTTGAGCGCTTTTTGCAAATGCCTTACTCGATAGCATACAGCAAAAGTAACACTTCAAATATATCGTCGCCTAGGGCACTATGTGACTAACCATGGTGCACACTATACTCTCGCATGATATTCTTTCACCTTGAATGTCATATTTATTTGCACTAGACCTCGGCTTACGCTCGTATCATATGTAAAACTAGCTTGTTATAACAAAAGGCTACTGTATGAATCCGTCATTTTCATGTTAAACTTGGTACTGATAATTAAATTTGAAGCATGTTGGTTATGTTTCAACTTTCTCGATCTATGTTGATATTTTCTAATTGTTGCTGCAGGTCATTGAAGGGGAGCCTTGGCGCAACAGCAGAGCTGTCTTCGTGTGGTTTTGAGGTCAAAGGCTCAAGGCATGAAAACAGCCTCTTGCAAAATACAAGGTAAGGCTGTGTACTATTGACCTATGTGGTCCGCCCCTTCCCCGGACCCTGCATATGCGTGAGTTTCATGCACTGGGGCTGCCCTTTTTCTTGCTGCAGGTCATTGTTGCTGTTAAGAAATAACATCCTCGCCCAGGATTATTCACACACATGTGGTCTGCCCCTTCCCCAGACCCTGCATATGCGTGAGTTTCTTGCACTGGGGCTGCCCTTTTTCTTGCTGCAGGTCATTGTTGCTGTTAAGAAATAACATCCTCGCCCAGGATTATTCACACACATAATACACGCAAAAAGGAACACCGTTTCTACGTGGTTCAGCAAAAAATGCCTACTTCCATGGTTGCAGAGCAACAATCCACTATAAAATAAGAATGTACAGCAAGGAGGGATTATAGGGATTGTGGTGGTGTTCTACATCGCTCCTCAAATCATCCTTATTTATAGGGGTTTTCATAACTCAATTTCAAAGGACGGTGCTGTAATTGTTGAAAAAATTCCATTGGTGCCATACTAGGTGACGGCATGGCCGTTGCTAGCGCCGACAAAATTTGAATACAATTGCCGACAAAATTTGATTCCATCGGTGGCTGTTCTTCTTTGACTAAATGGGACTGGACCCCACAAATCTCCCCCTCCAAGCCTATCAACGAAAGGAGGTTTCTTTATGTGTGGACTTCTAGCAAAAGCCCATTACGGTTAGTTCCCTACAAAGCTTGAACTTGTTCCGAGGTAATGCTTTCGTCTATTGTCGTCAATATAAATCTTCTCAAGCTCCAACAATTTCGAGTCTAAGACATCCAGTATCCAATGATACCTAATATCAATGTACTTTGACCTCCCATGAAAGGTAGAATTATTGCTAAGGTATATAGTACTCTAACTATCACAAAATAAAGCATACCTCTTTTGGATAAAACAAAGTTTGTTCACGAACTTCTTTATTCACAGTAACTTTTTGCAACCCTCTGTTACAACAATAAACTCTGTCTCCATTTTAGGAAAGGCAATGCATTTCTGTAACTTCAACTGTCATGACACAGCTTTCCTTGCAAAGGTAATCAAGTAGCCTGAAGTAGACTTTTTCCTGTCAATATCACCAACTATATCTAAATTAGTGTAGCCTTCAAGCACGAGCTTGCCTATGCCAAATCCCAAACTCAACTAAGAGGTACCACGTAGATATCTCAATATCCAATTCACTGCATTCCAATGTTCTTTTCTTGGATTTGATAGTCAATGGCTCACTGTACCAACTAAATATGAAATGTTTGGTCTGGTGCATACTATGGCATATATAAAACTGCCAACAGTTGAAGTATAAGGAACATCTTGCATGTACTCCTTCTCAGCATCACTCAAGGGATCTTGCTTCGTACTAAGCTTAAAGTGAGTAGGAAAAGGTGTGCTAACCACTTTAGCTTTATTCATGTGGAAGCGCTGAAGTACCTTTTCTATGTATTTCTTCTGAGACAGCCATAATCGCTTATTCCTTCTGTCACGAATGATAGAAATTCCGAGAATTTGTATTGCGGGTCCTACGTCTTTCATGGCAAAGACTTTGTTCAGCTCCTTTAACTAACTGATTCTTGAAGAGCTACATCCAACAATAAGCATATCATTGATATAGAGTAGCAAGATAATAAAATCATCCTCTGAGAATCTCTGCACAAATACACAGTGATCTAAGGTGGTCTTTCTATAACCCTATTGGGCCATAAACTACTCAAACCTTTTGTACCACTGTCTGGGAGCCTGTTTTAAGTCATACAGAGTCTTCTTCAACTTGCAGATGTAGTTCTCCTTACTTTTAGCAACAAAACCCTCTAGCTGCTCCATATATATCTCTTCTTCTAATTCACTATGGAGGAATGTCATCTTCACATCCATCTGCTCAACCTCTAGATCAAGGTTGGCAGTTAAACCTAATACAACTCCAATTGAAGACATTTTCACCACATGAGAAAATATCTCCTTGAAATCAACTCATTTTCTTTGACCAAAGCTTTTCACTACAAGTTTAGCTTTGTATTGTAGTCGTAAAGTGTCACCCTCGTACTTCATCCTGTAAGTCCACCAATTTCTCAAAGCTTTTCTGTCCTTAAGCAATCTCACTAGCTCAAATGTGTGGTTGTCCTGCAAGGATTTTATCTCATCCTTCAGAACGTCGAGTTTCTGATCCTTCAGCTTTGTCAATGTGTTCAATGGTTTGGTCTTCCATAAAGACCACATCACGTCTTCTAACAAGCTTCTTTGCAATATGATCATATAGCTTGTAGCCAAACTCATCCTACCCATAACTAATGAAAATATATTGTTTGGTCTTGACGTCTAGTTTGGACCTCTCATTTTTGGGTACATGCACAAATGCCTTACACCCAAATACCCGCAAGTAATCATAAGAGACATCTTTTTCATTCTATAACCTGTCAGGAACATTTGCATTCTAAGGCAACGGTTGGAGATAAGTTAATAACGTAAGCAGTTGTGTATAACGCCTCACCCTAGAAGGAACCAGGCAGCTTAGCTTCAAAAGGCAAGCATTTGACCCTCTCTATCAATGTCCTGTTCATTCTCTCTGCTAAACCATTTAGCTGAGGAGTCTTCGGAGGAATCCTTTGATGTCTGATCCCCTGTTGCTTACAATAAGCATCAAATGATCCATAGTACGCATTACCATTGTCGGTGCGAATACATTTCAGCTTCTTCCCTGTTTGACGTTTAACAGAAGCTTGAAACTCTTTGAACTTGTCAAGCACCTGATCCTTAGATTTCAAAACATAGACCTATAGTTTTTTAGAATAATTATCAATAAATGTGACAAAATAGAGAGCACCACCATATGCCCGTACCTTCATAGGACTACACACATCTGAATGTACCAATTCAAGTATGCCTAACTTCTTGGAAGGAGGATGGCTCTTAGAGGAAACCCATTGCTGTTTCCCAACAAGACAATGACCACAATTGCTCATCTTCATAACTTTGAGCCCTGAAAGCAAATTCTTCTTAACTAAACAATCTAGTCATTTCTCACTCATGTGACTGAGCCACTTGTGCCACAACTTTGAAGAACTAGCAACATCAACCGCGTTTACAGAGTTAGTAGGAATTGAAGCTTGCGTCACATACAAGCTAGATGATTTCTTCCCTCGAGCAAACATAAGCGCTCCCTTAGACAGCTTCCATTGGCAATCACAGAAGGTACTACAATACCCATTATCATCAAGCTTTCTGGCTGATATCAAGTGCAACTAGATATCTAGTATATGTCTGACTTCCTTGAGAATTAGTCCCGTCCCATTATTGGTGTCCAAACAAATAGACCCAATACCAACAATCTTTGACAGTCCATCGTTGCCAATCTTCAAAACTCCAAAGTCACCAGGAGTGTACGAGGTGAAAAACTCTTTCCTAGAGATAATGTGGAAAGAAGCACCGCTATCAATGGCCCAACCGATCTCACGAGCACCTAGGTTGATCTCATTCTCATCACAGGCTACAACAAGGTCTGAAGTGGTGGTAGCTACACGATCATTACAGTCATTATTTCTTCTCTCCTACTTAGCATTCTCTGTCTTGTTCTCAGCCTTCCACTTGTAATACTACTTTTTGACGTGACCCTTCTTGCCACAATGACGTCATTCCATATTCTTGTATATGAACTTGGATTTACTCCTACCCCTGTTATTCTTGTCTTGACTTTTGATCTTGCTTCTCTCTCTATTTTCTGAGACAAGAATCTCATACTGTGATGTGGTGGCTATTTGTTCTCATCGTCTCATTTCTTCATTTAAAACTGCGCTTCTCGCAAATTCCCAAGTCACTGCGTTGTCGGGAGTAGAATTTGCCAAAGAAACACGATTTTTTTTATATGAGTCGAGCAAGGTATTTAAAAGCCACAAGCCTATGATATTATCATCAAACCTGACACTAATACTGAATAATTGCTGAAAGCATCTAGTCAACTTGTTCAAGTGGTTGGAAATAGAACTCTCTTCCTTGTATCTTAGGTGCATCGCTTCATTAAGTAGGAATAATTTATTATTTTCAGTTCTAAACACGTACGAGCTTTCCGGCTTAATCCATAGAGTTCTAACATGTGTCTCATTTTCAATATGGTTCAAAACGTTATCTTCAACCTATTGCCGAATGAAACCACATACCTGTTCATATTCGAACTTGTCTTCAGATTTTTGAGTAGCAAAGACAGGTAGAAGCAATTTCTTCACAAAAAGTAGATCTTTCATCTTTCCCTTTCACTTGTAATAGTTTGTGTCATTTAAGCAAATCATTTTACTCATATTTGCCTCTATAGCTAAAGATAGAGTACTTACAGCAATTTTAGGAGAGAATTTCACAATTTTGAGAGCACCATTGTGTCCAAAATGCTCGATTTAGCTGGGAACATGTCTATCTCCCTTGAAAACAGGTCAAAAATAGGCTTGGTATAGTCTGGTCCACTATTGCAACTCTATACTATTACAACTTGTACTCGCACTGTTACAGCTCAATCACTATAGCAGCACTGTGGCCGACATAATGATGACACTTTTCACTATAGCAGACATAATGATGACACCTTTTGAAACGCTTTTCACTGTAGCAACACTGTAGTTGCAACACTTCTTCCTTCTAGAGTTGATCTACAGGCTCTGCGACTCTTCATTCTTTGCCTGTGTGTTTTGCAATGTGTTCATTGCGCCTCGCTCTACTCGTCCACGATTATTCACAAAATACATGCAAAAAGGAATACCATTTTTACATGGTTCGGCCAAAAATGCTTACTTCCATGGTTGCAAAGCAACAATCCACTATAAAATGAGAATGTACAACAAGGAGGGATTACATGGATATCTACAGATCTGTGAATCACAGGGATTGTCGTGTGTTTTACATTGCTCCTCAGAGCATCCCTATTTATAGGGATTTTTGGAGCTTAATTTCAAAAGGACGATGCTGCAGTTGTTGAAAAAATTCCATTGGTGCTGTAATAGTTGACGGTGACGGAAGCAAAATTTGAATACGGTTGCCAATAAAATTTGATTATGTCTATGGCTGTTCTTCTTTGACTACATGGGACTAGACCCCACAGTTGCTTGTGTTGTTGTCAATTTCTCTCGAGTGTGGTCGAAAGCTTATGCTCGCAATCCTTACATGGCACTTGAACTACTAGCAAACAATTGGTGCAATTCTACTTGAGAATTGCAAATGAAAGTAGTCATATTCATTGTGTCCAAATTGCTCGATTTAGTTGGGAACATGTCTATCCCCCTTGAAAACCGATCAAAAATAGGCTTGGTATAGTCTGGTCCACTGTTGCAACTCTGTACTATTACAACTTGTACTCGCACTGTTACAGCTCAATCACTATAGCAGCACTGTGGCCGACATAATGATGACACTTTTCACTATAGCAGACATAATGATGACACCTTTTGAAACGCTTTTCACTATAGCAACACTGTAGTTGCAACACTTCTTCCTTCTAGAGTTGATCTACAGGCTCTGCGACTCTTCATTCTTTGCCTGTGTGTTTTGCAATGTGTTGCATTGCGCCTCGCTCTACTCGTCCACGATTATTCACAAAATACATTCAAAAAGGAATACCATTTTTACATGGTTCGGCCAAAAATGCTTACTTCCATGGTTGCAAAGCAACAATCCACTATAAAATGAGAATGTACAACAAGGAGGGATTACATGGATATCTACAGATCTGTGAATCACAGGGATTGTCGTGGTGTTTTACATTGCTCCTTAGAGCATCCCTATTTATTGGGATTTTCGGAGCTTAATTTCAAAAGGACGATGCTGCAGTTGTTGAAAAAATTCCATTAGTGCTGTAATAGTTGACAGTGATAGAAGCAAAATTTGAATACGGTTGCCAATAAAATTTGATTACGTCTATGGCTGTTCTTCTTTGACTAAATGGGACTAGACCCCACAGTTGCTTGTGTTGTTGTCAATTTCTCTCGAGTGTGGTCAAAAGCTTATTCTGGCAATCCTTACATGGCACTTAAACTACTAGCAAACAATTGGTGCAATTCTACTTGAGAATTGCAAATAAAAGTAGTCATATTCATTGTGTCCAAATTGCTCAATTTAGCTGGGAATATGTCTATCCCCCTTGAAAACCGGTCAAAAATAGGCTTGGTATAGTCTGGTCCACTGTTGCAACTCTGTACTATTACAACTTGTACTCGCCTTTATTCTGACTCAATCACTATAGCAGCACTGTGGCCGACATAATGATGACACTTTTCACTATAGCAGACATAATGATGACACCTTTTGAAACGCTTTTCACTGTAGCAACAATGTAATTGCAACACTTCTTCCTTCTAGAGTTGATCTACAGGCTCTGCGACTCTTCATTCTTTGCCTGTGTGTTTTGCAATGTGTTGCACTGCGCCTCACTCTACTCGTCCACGATTATTTACAAAATACATGCAGAAAGGAATACCATTTTTACATGGTTCGGCCAAAAATGCTTACTTCCATGGTTGCAAAGCAACAATCCACTATAAAATGAGAATGTACAACAAGGAGGGATTACATGGATATCTATAGATCTGTGAATCACAGGTATTGTCGTGGTGTTTTACATTGCTCCTCAGAGCATCCCTATTTATAGGGATTTTTGGAGCTTAATTTCAAAAGGACGATGCTGCAGTTGTTGAAAAAATTCCATTGGTGCTGTAATAGTTGACGGTGACGGAAGCAAAATTTGAATACGGTTGCCAATAAAATTTGATTCCGTCTATGGCTGTTCTTCTTTGACTACATGGGACTAGACCCCACAGTTGCTTGTGTTGTTGTCAATTTCTCTCGAGTGTGGTCGAAAGCTTATGCTGGCAATCCTTACATGGCACTTAAACTACTAGCAAACAATTGGTGCAATTCTACTTGAAAATCGCAAATAAAAGTAGTCATATTCATAGTTCTCTGAAGAGAACTATAACTCCACCTTTTCAAAACTGCAAACATGCTATTTTTCCAAGTGAGCTAAAGAATAGTTGCCTGGAAATATCGACGACAACACTTTATGAGGGGCCTCTCTGATCCATGCCAATTCATCTTCCTTGTCTGTATTTGGATCTCAAATTTGATGTTAAAGGACCCCCATGTAAGAGCATAGATGGACTACAAATCATTTGCAAATTGCATTTTCATGATGGTCATCACCTCCTCAATTAACCCCCTCAGTTATGTGGTTGCTTGGGCATTGGGTGTTTCATTACAATTAGAAGATTATAGAATTCTAAAAACTGTATTTTTTTATTGTTGACTTTTATTGGTTACAAGCAAAGAATTACAAAAAATAAAATAAAAAATTCACGTACAATCTTATATCTAATCCTCCGCCAAAGGAGCAGAGACAACTTGATCTGCGATCAAATATATTTTAAGAGATGTTCAGATGCGCAGGAGATATTAATTAGGTTTTGATATAGACCCTTGTGATCTGTTCCTTTCCCCAATCCTACATGTGATAGAGTTTTATTCACCGGGCTGCTTTTTTTTAGTTGAATTTAGTCGATTCCTTAAAAAATTCATGGCGGACAAGCCAAGACTGGTGGCGGAAAATCCATGTAACCATGAGAAGTGCCCAATAAGAAGCAAGAACTACCAAGATTAACCTGCTACCTGATTCTGCTTGTACTGTACCATGCCTCCTTAATAGTACATACAAGCGGCTTCAACGTTCTCATTTTCCCAAGAGAAAGAATCACATGCATTTGTAAAATCTTTACCCCACGAAATTTGTGCGTTCATCATCATCTTTGTTAAATCCTCGTATTGGGCTCTGAAAATTCTTTCTCCTTGCCATAATGTAAGAGCTTGTATCTGATAATAATTCCTACATGTAAGTCTTTGTTTGAGGAACTTGGCGTAGAGAAATTTTCATGCCTTTTGATTGGTTACAGGGAAAGAAATGTTTTGAAGCCGATGGATGCTGAACAGCTCAGAGAGCATGGTCACAGGATGGTGGATTTCATCGCAGATTACTACAAGACCATTGAAAGCTTTCCTGTTCGGAGCCAAGTTGAGGTAGAAAAGCCACTTTCTTTCATTGCCTTTGTTTTGTTTCTCTTTGTATATCTGATAGTGATAATTGAAGCAATCATTGTGTGCTTGTTTTCATCAAATGGGTCTTTAGCACTCGTGAAGTGCTTATGTTATCTTTCATGTTTCTGTCAAGCCAGTAAGACTATAAACCCAATTGCTACGATTCTCTGGTTATCTCATGTTTCATGTTTCCTGTTATTTATTCCTACGCACGGTTAGCTTGTTAAGTGGCACAGTAAGGTCTATTAAATTCCCATGCACGAACAATGTTTGGGCATTCTCTTATTTGTTTCATTTGGTTAGGTGTTTTCTACTTTTGTTTCTATACTTGAAGATTTAGTTCATAAGATCTCTTGTAGATCCATTTATCTGATTATTAACATTACTTGCAGCCCGGGTATTTACGTGAACTTCTACCCGATTCAGCTCCCAACCATTCTGAGTCATTACAAGAGGTTCTCGATGGTCAGGACTCCAATGGTCTCAATCTTTTATACGATATAACATTTCAGTAATATGTAGAATAGTTCTGTATAATTTGGCTAGAAGTATGTTTCTCAGCACTGTTTGCGGCTTTCTGTTTGCAGATGTCATGCGGAAGATTTTACCCGGCGTGACCCATTGGCAAAGCCCAGATTACTTTGCATATTTTCCCTCTAACAGCAGCACCGCTGGATTCTTAGGAGAAATGCTCAGTGCTGGTATTAATATTGTGGGTTTTAGTTGGATAACTTCTCCTGCTGCAACAGAACTTGAAATTATTGTTCTGGATTGGCTTGCGAAAATTCTGAAGCTACCTGAAGAATTCCTCTCACGAGGTGAGAATGGAGACTACTACAATTTAATCAATTAAACTGCAGGAAGCTGTTTTTCATGTTTGAGAACTGGAGCTGCATCTTATGGTTGTTATTTTTGTTAATTACGTGAATTTGAATCATGCCGTCTATTTTATGCTACTATTTTGAATCAGTTCCAGAAGTTGATCTGCATTCATTTCTTGTTTGTATCAATCTCTGTTTTCTTTAAAGAGATTTTTGTAGTATTTGTAGTCACCAATATTTGGTTGGTTAACTGTTAACCCATGGGAGAATGTGGCAGGGCAAGGTGGAGGAGTGATTCAGGGTACAGCTAGTGAAGCAGTTCTGGTTGTATTGTTGGCTGCACGAGATAAGGTCTTGAGGGAGGTTGGTAAAGATTTGATAGGAAAACTTGTGGTTTACTCATCTGATCAAGCCCATTCTGCTCTTCAAAAGGCCTGCCAGGTATGGCAACTTATCCTCCAGCTCCATATTTGAATTACTCTGATACAAATTGACTATAACGTCATATTTTCTGCCACATTTGGATGAGTTATTTTAAGTTATATATTTTTCTCCAACTCTTCTGCTGCCCCCATTTGACACCATGCTGAAGGAAGCAACATTTATTTAGCATGTTAATCACCAACACATTTCTTGTTCTGTTCACAGGTAACATGAACCATATATTTTTTCTTTTTCTAACATTGTTGTTTTCCACTTAATTTATGCCACTCACATGTGTATTATCTCGCAGAAGTAGGCTGGAAACATTCTATTCTTTCAAAGATTTCAGTACTGCATGTCCACTGAAAGCAGTTGTTTAGCATGTAGTATTGTTTTGACCCTACCTTATGTGCTGTATGCTGTTGTTAACAATTGTGGCAGTCTTACTGCATCTTCAATTTCCCGTTTCTGATTTGTTGATATCAATAATTAAGGCATGACGTGAACGTTGTTGTTTATAAAGCATGTTGAATTGTTTTGACCCTACCTTGTGTGCTGTATGTTGTTGTTAACAATTGCGGCAGTCTTACTGCATTGGCAATTTCCTGTTTCTGATTTGTTGATATCAATAATTAAGGCATGACGTGAATGTTGTTGTTTATAAAGCATGTTGTATTGTTTTGACCCTACCTTGTGTGCTGTATGCTGTTGTTAACAATTTTGGCAGTCTTACTGCATCTGCAATTTTCCATTTCTGATTTGTTGATGTCAATAATTAAGGCATTGCTTGAATTTGTTGTTTGTAAACTCATTTTTAGTCTTGGATGCTCCCATGGCAGATTGCTGGAATTCATCCTGAGAACTACAGGCTGCTGAGAACTGATTCTTCTACAAACTATGCCCTAGATCCTGATGTAGTTTCTGAAGCAATCACTCATGACATCTCAGCTGGATTAGTACCCATTTTCCTTTGTGCTACAGTAAGAATTGCATTGTATCAGTGCTTTTGGCATCCGTTTGTTTTCCATCTTTTACTGTGTCATCTTTATTGTGTAATAAATTCTCTAGGGAACTATTTTATGATATTAGAAACTCAAGCTCAATAATGTTGTGTTTCTTATAGGAGAGGACTCATCTTGTCCTTGGCATACAATGAAGAAGCCAGGCCTTAGCAATTGTGCAGGGCACTTTTTGGCATTGCAGTAGCAATACAAGTGTACTAGTTAAATGTTAGAGCCATGCAAGGATTTCCTTTGTGGTTGGTGACTGCATTCTGGAGCAAACTAGATGAAGTCGTGGTTTCATCTTTTCAAACCAAATGGGTCATGAAGGTTGCTGTTTCCCATGCATTAGTATCATATAAATGGTCAAGTTCAGCAGTAAAGTCAAATAATTGTAATGCAACTCCAAGTTTTCATAAAAGAAGTTTCTTTTGAGTTAACCGGTGTTGGTTGCCCAAACACCGTCTATAGGGTGTTTAGGCAATCAACGTGAAACATAGATGGTGAGACAATATGGTTATTAATTTCAGACTAGAGAGGGGTATAAGGTGGAGAGTTTCATATTAGACACATGTCACTGTTGTTGTTGTTCACCACGAAGCTCACGCCCATGCAGGGTCCGGGGAAGGGGTGGACCACAAGGGTCTATAGTACGCAGTGACCATGGTTGCAAGAGGCTCTTTACACGCCTTGAACCTGTGACCTCAAGGTCACACAACGACAACTTTATAGTTGGCCAAGGCTCCCCTTATTACACATGTCGCTGTGAGACATAAATTGTTTGTTTGACAGATTTCATATTAGATGTATATTGTTGTAAGAAAACATATAATGATATGAAAAGGTCTTGCTTTCTTTCTTCGTTTTGTTATTTTAGAGGTTCTTGAAAGTTTGACAATTTGCAATCTTACCTTGATAAGTAACACCAGCCAAAGAAACTATTAAATTTTACACTATGTTTAAGTTTGCCTGATAAATACTTCTCCACTTGTATGCATTTTAAAGTAATTAGGAAAACTTGGACCATTTTGGTCCTGCCTCCAATTTTACTCATTTTGTTTTTGTTTTTTTTATTGTTTTCCATTTTTGTGTTCAAGTTGGCCAAATCAACTTGCTATAATGTGTACTGGATTATTTCCTCGTCAAGTTCAAAAATGGATTCTGGTTCAAGTTGCATGTGGATGGGAACAAACTCAGGAGAATCTAGACATTTTTTCCTTATGGGTCATTGTGTCTGTTATATCAGGTTTTCCTACCTTTTCTGTATTAAGTCTTCATCCTTGGCCTTGGCCACAGAACCATTTTGATCTCAGTTACCATTTTAAAAGTGCTAGTTCTTCTACCTCAATGAACAAATTGTGGGTTGAGTGGAACTGTGAAAATTGATGATTAATATGCTGTTTAAAACCTGATCTAATGTAGTTGGAAGTGCATTTTATCATGTCCCAGGGCCAAGTATAATACAGCATGTGAAATAGAATTAACTTGGCTGAAAAGATGCCTGGTTGAAAAACCCATAGTTGGCTGTTAGAATCAGAAGTGATTTGACCTAGCGGTACAAAAACACATCCAGCATCATTTAAATTTTGGATTGCTTCTAGATTATATCCTGGCTTTGCTGAGGCCAAAGTGGTGACAACTGCTGAGGTGGATATTGGATGTTGTAGTAAGAGCTGCAGGGTGGATGAATTGATGAATTAGAATTAGGAGATGAAGCTTAGCTGATACTTGCTCAAAATGAAAACCTGGATGGAAGAATGGAGGCCAACTCCCAAACTATCCATAAATGCAGAATGATATTTACAAAGCATGAAAAGAAAAAGATGCTCCAGTGCAACAGCCAGTAAGGGTTGTAAAGAACTTGTAACCAATACAACAACATTGACAAGAAAGTGAATGTAAAACAATAGTGAAATGTTTTTCTTTATGGAGTTGCATGTTGGAAATGTGTTGAGAAATGGTTGATTTATGAATTTTGTAGTTGTTTGTTTAGTATTGCAATAATCAAGGTGAAGTTTTAATAGATTCAAATTTTGCATTTTACTTTCAGGTTGGCACTACTTCTTCAACTGCTGTGGACCCTTTGCCTGCATTGGGTAAGATAGCTAAGGTATACACTAAAATGGTAATTATAAAATATCAAGGAGTCTAGAAAATTTTTCAGATAGTTGATCTGTTGTTATTTCTTTTGGGTTTTTGATTTGTTTGTTTGAATGATCAATAATTTCAAGTGCTATGCAACCACTGATCAACCTCTCCTCTCCTGTGAAGCATTAACTTCTTTGAGTTTGAAACTTCTTTACAAACTTGTAGCTCCTAAATAGACTAATTTAGTACTCCTTGATATTTAAGGAGTTACATCAAAGATTCTGGTCTAACTATTTCGATTGTTAGCAATCAGTTGGATCAATGACAAGTGGTCACTAATAATACGTATAGGGAGATCCACTGACAATAAGGCAAGCCACTTAAATTGTTCTAAAAAACAGAGTTCAAAAGACTAAAATTTTGATGTGACAGCAAACATTTTAACTTTTAAACTGATCTACCCATTTCTTCCTTTTTGTTTCTTATAAAACAAAGATTCTCTTGCGAACTTCATTTACCTGATGGGAGGAATCACAATTTTTTGAAGGCAGTGTTGTCAGTACCAGGCTGGACCCTATGCGAGTCTGGGGCCAGTATGGTATGTACTGCCAATACATAATGGTATGCAATTTATAAAAAAAGAAAAGAAATTTAGGGTGTCATTATCAAACTGTTGACCAGTAACAAACAGTATTGACTGGGTTTCCAGTATTTGACTGGCACCCATATCAGGGTTCTACTGTACAGTTTTCCTGGCCGGTGTCGAGAATAATGGAATACCAGCCTGTATGGCATGTTGTTGACAACAATGGTTGAAGGAAATATGCAGAAACCAGAATAGTTACTATAAAAATCCTAGCTTATTGAAAGGATTCTTGATCCTTGTACTCAAGAAGCTTAACCTAAGTACTAGCTACAAACAGCGAGAAAAGGAAAGAAAACTCCCTTATGCATTTATAGAAAGGAAGCCATGGGAAGCACCATGGTTGCAACACTAGTATACCTACCAACAGGAAGAAAGACGGAGCTCATGTTCTCATTAAATATATACTGAAAAGTATTTTGGTCTGTTAGCTGTGTCCTATTATTTTAATCCCTTGTTCATTACCTGAATGTTTCTCTAAGAAAGTTGCTGCTGCGCAAGGTATTAATGATTGAGTTGGGTTGTTTTCGAGCTGGCATCAGCATAATAATTGAACCTTTTTTTCTTTTTTTTTATTTCTTGGCTAGAAAAAGTATGCATGTTCAATATCTTTTATACATTTTCAATTTTCTTTTCATATTAAATGGAGGCATTTTGAAAATTTGGATGTTTCAAGTGTCTATGCAAACAGATAGTGACAGTAGTTAACTCATGTTCTCCTGATAGGGATTCGGCATGTGGTTCCATGTTGATGCTGCATATGCTGGTAGTGCTTGCATCTGTCCAGAATACCGTCACTATATTGATGGCTTGGAAGAAGCAGCTTCTTTTAATATGAATGCTCATAAATGGTTTCTTACAAATTTTGACTGTTCCACTCTTTGGGTTAAGGTATGACATGTCTAAATTATCGGCATATATTTTTTTCTCTCACTTACATAACAATATATAAGTTTGCCAAGCTTCATTGCTGTCATATATTTTTAAGACTTATGGAACTTAAATCATGTCTTTGTTTATCTATCCACTTTATACAGAAATTTAATCCTTTGCTTTATTGGGGAAACTAATAGCGAGTGAAAATTGAAATACCCAGCTGAACAAAGTCTGATCAATAGCTGGAATGTAATGAGAAAGATGCAGAGAAAAATTTTCTCTAGCTTGAAATAATGCAAGGACCCTTCATAACTCCAGCTCACATCATTCAGTTTAGTAGTAATAAACAGTTTAAGCAGATGTTGCCAAAATCTTGGTTACCTTAAATGAATAATCATTTTTTGCCGACCCAATTTCCTATAATTTTGAATTTCTAACTGAAGACAACAAATCATGGAAGAAGAACAAGAACAGAAATTAAGAATTGCGACAAATCATGGAACAATCTGTTCCCAATCCAGTTAAATGAGATTTATACAAAGTCACAGAAAGACTCTATACTGTTAAGTAAATATCCTCAATTGTGCTCCGGTATATGAAACATTCCCCCTCGAGATGGAGCATAGGTATCAAACATGTCTCACTTGCATAAAATATCTCATAGTCAATTGCTATGGTGGGCTTTGTTGACAATGCTAGCCAATTGATCTTCAGATCTGATTCAGGTTTTCTGATAATTTGGGATCCCCTTTTATTGATAAATTGACAATGGACCTTTATGCATCCAGTTCTCTAATGAAACACATGGCAGAGGTGACATGAATTGCCGTTTTGTTGCTGCGACATTTTAGAGGTTTTAATCCCAACTTATCTCTCCAAGAAGGATTTTGAAGTCAGAGCTCATAAGGAACATATTTTAGGCCTATATTTAGCTTATATGCTTGATCATGTAAATGCAGCTCTTGTTTTGCTTGTCCAAGTCACCAAATTATCTGCAACTATCATACAATGTGTCAATGCCTTTTGAATCTATATTTGAGTAATAATATGCCTTTCCCAGGTGTTCCCTTAAGATACCTCAAGATCCTATACACAACTTCAGGGTGGCTGCCACATAGGCCATGCTTCCTAATCAGTCTGGTAGTTGTATGATAAATAAGTTTCTGAAAAGTGCTGGTTTTCCATGTTCCTTCAGAAATGTGGGTCCTATGCAGGATCCCATGTTTGTTGGATCAGTCACTACCATCTCTGTGCTGTAATATTCAGCTCTCTCTACCATGGCACATGTTGAAAACAAAAGTTCCATTATCTATGTAACTAAGTTGAGTAGTAAAACTGGTTGATTTGTGAACCATGATCTGAACCTTTTACTTTTCATGTTCTATATTGCAGGACCTACAATTACAGATCTCTTCATCATTAACCTTTTCCCTTCTTCATGAACAGGACCGAAGTGCTTTAATCAAATCCCTTTCCACTAATCCTGATTATCTGAAGAATAAGGCAAGCTTTCCCCATCAGCTATCATTAGTATTTGTATATTTATCTTTTAAATAGCCATTCTTTTATGTGTGATGAACTTCTGGTGTCAAGGAGTAGTTTCTATAGATTAAGTAAACTCATAATTCTCGTAAAGATTGCCCTCTTCTTATCTTTTTTCTCGTGAGAGCGATGCCATTTTCTTGTCCGTGGAATTGTGAATTTCGAAATGATTGTTCCTGAAAGTTTGATGTTCGTTGTGTGATAAATATATATCATGTTTTCCATATATCTTACTTCTTAGATTGGCCCAGATCTTAATGATTGAAAAATACCATAGGTAAGTTTTTTTTATGGTTTTTTCTCTTTCTTCCAATAGATATTTACACCCTTCAGGGAGGGAAAAAATTACAATAGGTGAGGCTCTAAGCATCCTTATAATTGTGTTCTATTCTATTTACCTTAACTAGAGAATGGAATCAAAAGCAATCAATGATGGGAAGAATTCCCATACATCTAATTGTCAAGAGGCCCTGTATAGCATAGACAATTGTTCTTTAATTGTCACCATTAAACATTAATGAAGCATCTTCACCTGCCAAGGATCTGAAATACTGATTCAAAAAACACTGAGGGCATTATGCATGGAATTTTTGTTTAGTCTGCTACTCGCATGTTGCCTTTTCCCCTCTGAAAAAATATTTTGCTAATCATCAACCACCAAACCATGATTCAGAGTCTACGAAGTAATTTTAGGCTGCAATAGGCTTAGCTCCTGAAATTAATACACCTCTATTATGTTTGCTAAATTTAAACATAGCAACTTGGAGTTCCCAGCAACTTGGTTAGGCATGTATTACCCTTCTATTATAGTCTGTAATGCAGCATCTGATGGTATATAAAAATCATTAGTGGCGTAGATATTAGAGAAATATAATAACTCTAAAGGTTTTAACCTGCTTTAAAGCAAGATCTCTTATTTAAAGAACAGTGATGGATAGGAGTAGAATGAGTTGCCAAGAATGTTTTGATTATTAAACTTCTTGTTGAATCTGATGAACTGCAGAGATGTGGTGTTGACCATAAATACATTGGGGATACATTTTTATGTGTGAGATTTTAGGAACCGGCTTGATGTGCCAGAGTTTTACCAGTACTGTAGCCCACAATTCACACTGGTCTTTAAGAAAACATTGACAGATGGAACCATCACAGAAGCACATGTTCCGCATGTGTGAGTTATGATAAACACTATAGGCTATAGCCAAAGACTGTTGTTTGTTTCCTAATGAATTCAACCTTGTTAGAAACCAGTCACGTGTATAGTTCTGCCATCAATTGTGAGCAAGTTTAACTGTAGGAACTTATGGATTGGATGAACTGGAACTGGTGATTCTTACTCTATCAGGTTTGTGATAGGGACAGTATTGGGCATAGAAGGCAACAAGGATGGGGACGTATTGGGTGGATATATGCCAAGAGAAGTGCTCTTCAGGCCAGGCAGTTACATGGGATGCAGAGTTGTTACACATGCCTGTTGAGAGATGAATTTCCAGTCAGTTGAAGGAGGATCAGGTGGTTACAATTCAACTAAGAAAGAGATGCAATCTATTGGTTAGGATATACCAAATATGCAATAGTGATGTAATCAGTTGGTTAGGATGTAACAAATAACTGAACAAACAAAGCAGTTAGTATCTAATCTGTTGAATCTGTTACAGAGTTAGGCAAGAATATAATCAGTTGGTTAGGAAAATATGCAGTTAGTATCCAATCTGTTACAGATTTAGGAAGATAGGGAAGATAAAAGGGAGAAGGTAGGGAGAGGCAGGGGGAGGAAGAAAAGGAAGAAAGTAAAAGGGAGTGGGAAGTGCAGAGGAGGAACCGAGGTTCCTACTTCCCACTAGTTCCAGTAGTCTTTGTTTTGCTTGATTGATTGTAAGGTTCCCTGTAATTCATCCACTCCATCAATAAATTGAGCTCCATTTCTTTCTGAATACTGCTTATTATCAAGTTTCATTTCTTCCTGGCCCAACAGTTTGATTTTGTGAAATTTGTATAAATTAGATTTCCAGGAAGACCATAGCCAATTGCAAAGAACTTCAACTATGAGAGTTTTTATCAACTGTAGAGCATGATGATATGATGTTCTCAAGTTTATAGGATATCTCATATCCTGATACTATTAATTTTATTAATTTTGCGCTTCTAGGCATCAGAGGCAAATGCAGTTGTGGATTACAAAGATTGGCAAATTCCTCTTGGGCGTCGATTCAGGTACAAAATGCTTATGCAGCTACTCTATAGTCTGATATAAGACCATCGTGCATGTATGCTGGCATTATGAAACACTTTGTTTTGGAAAATGATACTTTGTGGAAAGTCAATATATGTGCAAAGCTTTGCGTTTTCATCAGATACCTCTGGAATCATGTATTTGTGGCAAACCGTTCAGGAAGATTAAATCTTTCCTGCAGAAAGGTTTTCATTTTTGGGCAAGAATTGATGTCGTCTTTGAGTGAAAAATTGACACATGCAGGAAAATGTTATTGGTTAGCTTGTTTTGATGGTCAGTTAATTTCAAATAACCATCAAGATTAATTAAGTGATTTTGGATATTTCTTGTGGTTCTTTCTTCTCAACAGTAAATATTATGCACATGAATTTGCATATCAGTTCGATAGAATATATCTAGATCCTCGATCTAAGTCAACAGACCAAATTCTTAAGATCTTCAGTGTCCTTGAAGAGTGAGCCAAGGCTTTGTTACCATCAACCTTACGAGCCAAGCCTGTATACAATTTTTAAATGTTTGTACTTGCAGGAGTTGTGGGGTTATAATTGAATATGCTTTGTTGAATAAATGCCCCACTTTTCTACTTTGTTCCATGTTTGACTAGTGACATTGGGATTGTACAAGCATTTGTCCTGCTCTAGATTTTACCTGACTTCTTCTTACCAGTCAAGATCAGCATAAGTGCTCTTCACACATATCCTTAGGTCCTCAGTTAGCAGGGTCAAAAATTTCCTATCTTTAGGTCCTATAATGGATTCAGCCTCTGAAGTTTCCTTGCTTTTCTATGAACGCTTTTCTTTTATAGTATTCTCCTTTCTTCACCCAATTTTTTGAAAGCTTTTGTGACCTTCATTTATTGTTCCCTAGACTTATTAGAAAAGGCCAAATAAGCCGAGCCTGATGCTTTTGATCGAAGCAGGACATGGGGTGTTGGTTTCTCAATGTGTCCTGGTAGAGATTGTTGCCTCCAACTGGCTATAATGTACAACCAGTGAAGAGAGGATTCTCGTTGAAATGTAATCCTTGGTTAGTTGCTTCTGGATGTGACTTCTGTTGCTAGTTATGATAAATCAGTTTGTCATCAGAATATTGGGTGCGTGTGTGCAGGTGTGCATTGTTTTTTCCAGACAGGAAAAGGGACAGTAGTCGTTTCACTAATTTAGATGTTAAAATGAATTTCATCTTTTGATTATCACGGCTATACATTAGGGCTACTTGAGGATGCTATGCCCATTGACATTCTTATATTTGATCTTCTGTATTTGCTGGACCTACCAGATGAAATAAGGACCTAAATCTTCCACGAGTACAGAAAGAAGAAAAAAAGATAACTAAGTGCCTGCCACCTCTTATTTCATGAACAAAATCCTCATGTTGTGATTCAACAGGCCTCATCATGTCTCAAGCAGCTTTTGCCATTGAATGTAAATATGTCAGCCTTGAACCCTGGTCACCCAGGTGAAAGACTCCTTGCGCTAGAATTAATATTAGAAGTTTGTATGAGATTTGGTGAAATGTTGATATTTGCTTTAAGATTGATGAACCACGACTTAAGTGACATATGGAAGTTTATATAAGATTAAGGAACATGTTGATATTAGCTGTAAGACTGATGAGTCATGACATATGGATCATGAAAGATGGAACTTCAGACTACCATGAATTATCAGCTCGTAATTCTGTTTATCAAAGTTTCACATTCTTGTAAGTAGCAAGATGCATGTCAGGTTGATGTTCGTACTCTTCTCTTTTTGTATGAATTGTGAAATTGCATGGTGGCAAGAATCTTTCATCACCTGTTTCTATGTCAAACATATGTACCTTTTTCTTTTGCTTCATATCAAATTCACAGTTTATTTGCAGATCATTGAAGCTATGGATGGTTTTGAGATTATATGGTTTGGAAAATCTGCAAAGTTACATAAGAAGGCATGTCAAGTTGGCTGAACAATTTGAGGAGCTAGTTGCTGCTGATCCTAGGTTTGAGGTATAAACGTTTCTGATTCTAGTTCTTTTTTTTTATTGCTTTTAGCATAGTACCCCAAGTATATTGTCATTTGAATTATTTTCAGGATTGTTATGTTTTGTAAGGTTATCCAGATTTTCCTGTTTCTCTTAATCTTTCGGCTACTCTCTGTATATTTTCTAACCCCTCTCATTTTATAATACTGAAACTTTTGCATCTTTGTAGAACTGGGTATTCTCATTAATGGTAACCCATTTTCATGGTTTATTTTATTATTTTTGTATAGTACCTCAAGTACATTCGTAGATTCCATTTCTTCAGAACCATTATGCTTCAGAAGCTTATGCAGATTTCTGATTTTCTCTTATTCTTTGACTCCACCATATAGGTATTAACACCTAGTATTTGTAATGCTGAAACTTTTCCATTCACTGCACCTTTGCGTCAAGTGTAAGAGTAATTAGTTTTTGTCTACTTAGTTGTAGTGCAAATCCATCACATAATCAATACTGACAAGATTTTCTTCCTTTTCGAAGTTTATTATTTCTCAAAGCAGCATACCCTGGATGATTGGAAAAGAAATAAACAAGAGAATTGGTTTTTTTTCTTTTACTTTACACTGGAAAAATCGCTAATCTTGTAGGAAACTTAAAGAATCAGTAGAGGATGACAATAATCTGGGCTAATCACTTGATGTTTATGGGGGATGAACTGTCATTATATATAAAAAACTCTGATTGCAGACATCTTTCCTTGCCTGCAACTGTTGTTTCCATCATGAGAAGGGAATGATACTAAATCTACATCCATGTCTTTTCTTATACATTTTGTGCTTGAGTTTGAGAGAATTGTGATATGTATGCATGTTCACACAATAGAAGGGGAGCCTTGGTGCAATGGTCAAAAAGCATATTCACACAATACAGCAATATTAGAATTCATTTTCATAGAGTATATGTATCATTATAAACTTATATTTGTCCGGTGCAGTTCTTTGTTTTGACTGGAGCAAGCTAGAGGATTCTTTACTTAAGGTGCATTTACACCTAATCATTGGGAGATCAGATGCATCTACATACGACCTTTAAGAAACTCTTTAAGTTGATACAAATTTTCAAATGCTTAAGATTAGAGGTTCACTGAGAGCTCATTCTCCCATAATATAAGATCCAATTAATGAAGGTATTATGACAAGTACTGATTGTGTCATTGGACTTCTTATCATATTTATGGAGAATCCACCTTCCTGCTTTGTACCATATATGGAATGAGAGAACTCAAGCCAATTTGGAATAGAGTCATTATATGGTCGTTTAAGATTGTAAATATGTTTTTCCATCTGAGGATTGCAGAAGTTAATCCGCTATCAAATTGTTCTATTGTCAACGTACAGTTTTCAGTTCCCTGCTACCATAGCCTTCCAAGTAGGGATGGCAATGGGGCGGCTTAAACGGGGCCTTTAAGCCTTCCCTGCACCTGCTTGGGCAGGAAGTCAGTGACCTATACCCATGATGGGGCAGAAATTTTGTGACCCAAGGTGGGCAAGGCAGGGCAGGTCAGTGAGGAAGTTTTGTGGGTCAACCCACATTTTTCATATATATCTTCATATACCAACAGTGCTCATGGTTTATTTGTATACTTTAGTAAAGAAGAAGGGTGTCCTTATAAAATCAGATACAGACATATAAAAAAGGTTAGAAAACTAAAATTTTCCTCAGACAATTAAAAAAGAAGAAGAAAAAGAATAGGAGAAAAATAAAGGAAATATCTCAATATTCATGCAGGGATGGTGATATTGACTCCGCCTGCCCATAACAGTTGATGGGGCGAGGCAGGTCAAGGTGGGTTTTTCACAATCTGCCCCCACCCTGCAGCAGGTTGCAAATCTCAGTGGCCCGCAGAGGGGCAAGGAAAAGCAAATAGTGGGGCACAGCGCATCAGTTGAAACCCCATCTTGCTCCACCCATCACCATCCCTACTTCCAAGGTTTTTATGTCATGAGATATTCTACAAGTGCCCTAATCCTCTATTTTTGCAACTCATGCAGGTTGTTGTTCCTCGGAAATTTTCACTTGTCTGCTTTCGTTTGCGACCTTTACCAGTTGATCAAGATGATGGCTATAGACTGAACTATAACTTATTGGAGGCCGTAAACTCAACTGGAAAACTCTTCATGTCACACACAGTAAGTCCAAAGATTTAAATATTTAGAAAAAATAGCTCTATGGAGAGCCTTGGCGCAGTTGAGTTGTCGCCAAGTGACCCGGAGGTTATGGGTTCGAGGCATGGAAATAGCATTTTACAAAATGCAAGGTAAGGCTGCGTACTACAAGCCTGTTGTGGTCGACCCCTTCCCCGACCCAGCATACGCGGGAGCTTAGTGCTCCGGGCTACCCCTTTAAGCTCTATGAAAAGAGAAAGGACATGTAACATAATCAACTCAATTTACACAGGTATTATCTGGGATGTTCATACTGCGTTTTGTTGTCGGAGCGCCATTGACAGAGGAGAGGCACGTCATGGAAGCATGGAAGGTGTTGCAGGATGAGGTGGCGATGCTCTTAAGGTGTCCTGGTCCACAAAGTAAGTGCTTTTGGTTTTTTCTATTGTTTTCCTATTGGATGACACTCATTGTTTCTAGTTACTGCATGGCTACATCATCGTATATTATAGTCCTTTTCGTTTGCTTGATTTGCTAGTAGATGAGCTTTTTTAATTCAAGTTGCTTTCTTACTTGTTATTCTACCAAGATGCAAGGAACATTTTGTTTGATTGAAAGAGATTGAATAGTCATTTGATCCTGATCCTTACAAAATGGGAAGAGCAGTATCTTGGATTTGCAATTTTGCATAGAGCTTCCAAATCCCAACAATGATTTATTTTGGAACAGATGAATCATTGTAGGTTCCTGGTAAATGCATACTGCTGCAAGCTTTATGATTACAGTCTCAGGTCACTTGCATTCTTTTGAGAAATGACCATAGTTCTCATGCATGAATTTTGTTCTAAATGAATGTTGTCTTACATAAAATGGTGAAGGCATCTTAAATTTTTGTCAAATGTTCTTGGGAAATAAAACATCAAAGTTTCTTTAATAAGACAAGAAGCTTCAGACCGTGTCCTTTGGTTGATGACTGGTAGGGTTAGGCAGGTGGTACAATACTATTGAGGAGCTTGTACACTGTTGAAAAACTTGGTGCAAGGCCGCTGCTATTGTTGGTTAGCTCAATTTTCCTACAAGCATGTGGGTTCTTGGTCATTGCAAAATTTATCTGTGGAAACAGGAAGCATCTCTGTGAGAACTTTTTCTACTACGACAGATGAGATACTGATTGGATGGACCCCTTCTCTGATGTCTGTTGAATCCCAACAGTTTTCTGTTGGTGTCTTAAAGGGTCAGGAAGATTTTGCCCATTCGAGCATTAGTGAGGAAGAAGTCTTCCAGTATTTTTGAAAGACTTGAAATCAAAAGATATGAGCAGAATACATGGTGGATACTGAAGTTGCAAGCAGTCACAACCGTGGTTGAAGTTTTGTTTGGGATCTCTGGAGAGTGACCATGATTCATAAAGGAAAAACAGACATGTCAACTCCATGGCATGTGGGTGAAGAATGTCCAAATTCGATATCTGTACTCAAAGAGCCAATGAGATGTAGTTGGGGCTTCATTATCTGGGTTCATTAGCAGTAATGATGGATGCCCAAACTCTTTATTTCTCGGTTCAAGTGCCTTTGATCCGTCTGAATTGCTGGTCTGCTAGACAGTTTTAGGCAGAGGACTTGTACATCATTTGATTATGTTGTATATGCACTATATTAGTCATTTGAGTCTTTGTTCAATTCTTGGGTTACAGTAGCATAGTGCAGGCCTAGCTGCAAAGTCTCTAACAGAACTGCAGTTAATCTTTTTGTTTCCAAAAGCTAGAAATTTCATGTTATTTCCACTATTCTGCAGATCTGGGGCGTTCCAACACCTAGGCTCAACAGCAAAATCAAACAGCTTGGGAAGCACAAAAGCATCTCGTAAGTCCCCCATTTAGTGACTCAAGCAATTCTGTACTCAAGATAAAACCTCAACCCATCAAGAGGGGGGGAAGCTACTCTTGCATCAATGCAAAGCATTTCTAGAGTTATGACAGATTAAGCAAGTTCTAATGCTCAGAAACAAGTTTCAAACTTGAAAGAGAACTTTGAAGTAATAATTCAACTTAAGAACTGAATCTGTGAAGCTGCATAGCAATGAAAAATCTGGACAGACACTACTGTAAAGAAAGATAATAAAATATGTCTTGCAAAATATAAGGTAAGGCTGCCTACTATAGGCCCTTGTGGTCCGCCCCTTCCCTGGACCCTGCATAGGAGGGAGCTTAGTCCCCCGGGGCTGCCCTTTTCTTTTTAGCGGGACATCGATTATACCGTTAATCCAGGATTACTATTTCTCTGTAATAATGGAAACATTGGATGTACAGAAGACAATGATGTAGCATATAGATAGGTAGGCAATTAATGATAGTTCTTAGTGCATGTTAACTTCAAACCACGCTACTGAATGAGACTAACTCCATTATCTCTGTATCCATCAATCTTTTCCGGAAGCTGATAGAAAGAGTCCATTCAAAGTATGAGAAATGTAGGTAGATGAAGTACAATGGATGACTAGTATTCCGGTTTCTTTGACTGCTTTGTTTGGTAAACCACGTCTTGCTTTCTTAATTCTTTATCAACCATCTGCATTTAACCGCTATACCGGCATGGCAGATCGACGATTGGTGGCAGGGGAACTAGGGATGATCAGCGGTGTTGATCTTGTGGGCCATCACTGCACTCGAGCAAACTATGAAAAGACCCAACTCTAATTATCCATTATATTAAAGCTAGTGGATTACAGGCAAGCGAAAGCGCTGTCTCTTTGAACTGTGTCTCCTAACAACATTTTTCAGTCAAAACTTGTTGCCGATACTTTATACCATTTTGTTAGTCTCCCACATATGCGGGGAAGGGATGGACCACGAGGGCCTATAGTACGCAGCCTTAGCAAGAGGCTGTTTTTACATCTCGAGCCTGTGATTTCAAGGTCACACGACGATAACTCTACCAGTCCACCAAGGATCTCCTTCAGTTTTACTGCATAACATAGGGTCTCTCAATTGCCAGAACGATTTGCTTCGGTTGGATAATCCTAACCGTATAATCTCGTACCACTTATCTGTAAATGATAGATTGTACGAAAAAGATCGTCTGATGTGATAATTTGGAGGAATGGTTGGCAAATTAAGTGGGGCTCATCAGTGATAGTCTAAGTGACCAATCCCATGCATGCCAACACAAAGGAAACATGATTTGTTAAGGATGAAGAAAGCCAATAACACACTTGTAGCTAGCTCAAACTGTTGGTCACACGGCATGACCACATGTTACATGCCACTTATTATATACTTATTAAGAGATAATTAGATATAGATTAATTAAAGTATGTTACTCTGTTAATGACGTGATCCGAAGGCCAGAAATTCTCGCATGAGACAAATAATGCAGGCTGTGTTGGACCCACATGAATTGACATGAGTCTCCTTGATGATCAAGGATTATGCTTGAAATAAAATTTATCAAGGAACCAATTTGAAATTTGTGGCCCACCTTGATCTGATTTGCGTAAGCAATGGTGGCCCACAGTCATACATCTTGAACTTGGTCAAGCACGAAAACTTGTTGACTTCGTCAAAACAAGTGGAAATATAAAACAAAGCCCCCTACCGTGGCATCTCAAAGGAGTCGTGCGAAATAAATACTAGAAAAAGTAATAACGCTTAAAAAATTCAAGTGGACCCCATTTCTTCAACGATCAAAACCGTTAATTTACTAGGCCTTGTAATTGTATCCAGAAGCGTCTCTCAATTAACAATTCTAATCTTTTGATTCGTTTCCCATTTTCTAATGGTCCTCCCCTGAAAGCAAGAAATCATCGATCGGCTCCTAATGGGGTTGAACTTTGCTGCACGACTAGCCAGTGGTAGGGCCTACGAGATGAATGGTTTGGATTGTTATAAAGGTGGGATCCACTTGTATTTTCAGCCTTGTTTCCTAAATCTATGAAAACTCATCTATAATCCCATGGCAGCACCATCCAATCTATGCACCCATTGCATCACATACTCTTCACAGCTCACAGGTTGGACAAACTAAATCGTCTAAACAGGAGAGAGAGAGAGAGAGAGAGAGAGAGAGAGAGAGTTGCATTTGCAATGCATTTTGGTAGTAGAAGTTTGTAAGAGGCTCATAATGAAAGAGAGTAAAAAATACTAAGTGACATTTGTAGCGGTTGTCATGGTAGACCATATTTCTGCAGTCTAATCCATCGTCATAAGAAAGATGAGACAACTCTCATTCTTACTCAGAGAAGCATTTGACGGACTACAAGGGTCTATTGTACGCAACCTTATTTTGCATCTTAGCAAGAGGCAGTTTCTACATCTTGAACCCACGACCTCAAAGTCACATGATAACAATTTTAACATTGCGCCAAGGCTTCCCTTCGCCATTCTTACTCTAAAGTTAGATGAAATATGCGGGATAGAAGGAAGTGGTCTGATTCTGATCAGTAGCTTTGGTGGTGCTATACGTGTTATCGTAGCCCCCATGAATATCATCCAAGTTCCACAAGCCACCCCACAAGCCCTCCTCACTCGAAACCTCCGGCAAAGGTCCGTCATCGCGATACAAGGAAGCTAAGCATTGCTCGTCGGAATTTGGATTCATAAAAACCATCTCCGGCCTACTTTGTGCCACCGCGGCTCTATATTCGCACTCTTCGAATTGGGTCAAAATCTTTTTCATGTCGAATTGTTGGTCCTGTTGAACTTCTTGCTGCTGTGCCTGCTGCTGCTGATTTTGCTGAATTTGCTGCCTCCTCTGGAGTTGCTTTCTTAGGATTCGTGTCTTCGGCATCTCAGGCTTCTGTGAACACTTGGCATTTTTCTTGAAGTGAGTCCTCCAATAGTTCTTGATTCCGTTGTCAGTTCTACCGGGGAGGCTTCGGGCGATGGTCGACCATCTGTGGTTGCATTTTTCTCATTAATAGGTTATAAGCATAAACAATGGAAGCCTTGTAATTTTGTAAAGAAAGTAGAGTTCACAGGATTTGTATATATATTATCCCAATAGACTTACCTATTTCCCCACCTAGCATGCAGCTCCACAATGATGTTCTCTTCCTGAGGAGTTATCTGCCCTCTCTTGAGGTCTGGCCTCAAGTAATTCACCCATCTCAACCTGCAGCTCTTGCCATTCCTTTTCAACCCTGAACCCAAAAAAGCAAAGCCTAATGAGAGAGATTTACTAGTCAAGGATGCAATGTAATCCCAAGCTGACAGACTAAAAACTCACGAGTCGGCGATTTAGGACACTAATTGGAAGCAAGTAAACTCAGCAGCAAGTCTCAAGTTACCTGCAAGTCTAGCCACGGAGTTCCATCTGCCTTCACCATGCAATCTGACATACTCGATCAGAAGCTTATCTTCTTCGGTAGTCCAGGGTCCCTTCCTCCACCCTTCCTCTACAGTCCCCCAGCCCAAGGATCCAACTCCAGCCATCACTCCACCAAAAACAGGAATCAGTTTCAATCTCATATAAGCTGTCTCCCAATTTGTGTGACAAGAGTGCATAATACGTGACATATATATACCCATAATCAACCTCAATCTATCAACTCAACGTCCCTTTCGCAATCACCCCGCTATCCCATTTTGCTCCTAAAGCAGAGTTTGTTTTCCAAATTGCCATGATCATCTCACCACATTTATCTACTCCCCCGATTATTATAAGCTCAATTCGGATCCTCGTCACAGAATCACGATCTAGAAACGATGGCCCCACTCCCACGATCTACCCCAGATCTCACGATGGCCTATCTATAAACATCTTCACTAGGGCCAACTTAGGAAGTGAAAGAAATGGCTAGGCAGCAAGCAACATGTTCATGGAAAAGATAGAACCAGATGGAGCGTGCAAATAGAGCCGAGATGGATAAAATTAAAATCATGGCGCACCCTACGAGTACGGCCACGTATACGTATGGGCACGGTCTTTTGAGGACACATCTGCAATCATGGGTTAAAGAAAGCACTTCACTTAATATAGCAAAGTGGGTTGTTGATGTTTCCTTGAAAACGGCTTCCAAACCAATGCCTGGCAACCATCTGTGGACGTACTTTGCCCTTAAACCATACTTAACCGAATAATCTACTCCCATAACTTTTGTTTCTTAGACCAGGGGGGAAGATTGTGGATGCTAATTTGGGTAATGGAGGATTAAGATATTCTTGATTAGGCGATCACGCAGGGACACGTGTTATTCGATATCAATCCGTGTCGGATTATGGAATGTCCAGACCTCGACGCTGATGTACGGATTGTTAATTACGCCATTTTATGCATCATCCACCTCTTAATATATATTTTAAGATGATCTGCTTTGTAAGCCACAGGTTAAAACACGAAATAAGGCAAGGCTGCGTGGTTAATACCTTTGTGATCTGCTCTTTTTTTCGATTCTCTTTCCACTTGGAGATTAGGATAAGAAAAAAACCGATTAAGGGAGACCAAGGATTAGTTGGTATCTCCTTTTGATCACGTCTTGTCTCATACTTTCTTCTAGAAGGATTCAAGCCCCCTGAATCTATGACTCATGCGGGAGTTCTTTTTTTAGGGAGGAAGCCCAATCGGAATCCAACGCGTCAAATTGTTTAATAATCATGAAATCAAGCTGTCTACGATTTCGAATGATCTAGTGGACGAACTCGTCCTCGGAATGTGGGTTTGAGCCAGTTCGAAAGTAGTTTGATCCTGATCCGACGGCTGATAGAATCTGGTAAGTTATCGACGGGCTGGATGGTGGGCTCCAGACTGATTTTGGTTTAAAATATTTGATCTCGTACGTGACAGGTGTTGCGCAGAGGTTAGAAGGACGGGGAGAAAATTCTCGTTCACCCAATTGGATGTGGCGTTTTTATCGGGCTTCTCGTTTGGGCCCACCATGATGAATTGAGATCGTCTGGTTGTACATCCGTATCTGATTGTGATACCCGATGAAACGCATCGAGATGACCGTGCGCCGTAATGCATTTTAATAAGAGATATTTATGCAGATCGGATCTCGTGTTGTCGGCCGTGTTAATCAACAGTCTTTGTCTAGTAGAAGATCCAGACCGTCCATTTGTGTCCCTACTATGGCACAGGGACAAGCATTTATGGCTGTTCTACCGTAGATTCATCTCTACGATCGGGATCAAATTAATAAAACCATAGAAATCCATGTTTTCAACCGAGAAATCCCACCTATAATCAGACAATCCCAACCATTGAACAGAAGGACTTCCATGTTTTAATAAGAGATATTTATGCAGATCGGATCTCCCGTTGTCGCCCGTGTTAATCAACAGTCTTTGTCTAGTAGAAGATCCAGACCGTCCATTTGTGTCCCTACTATGGCAGAGGGACAAGCATTTATGGCTGTTCTACAGTAGATTCATCTCTACGATCGGGATCAAATTAATAAAACCATAGAAATCCATGTTTTCAACCGAGAAATCCCACCTATAATCAGACAATCCCAACCATTGAACAGAAGGACTTTCTGTCGGCAGATTGTGGAACTTGTTTGGTATTATGTGCTTATAACCAAAGTTGGACAGCAGCGAGAAGAAACATTTAATTAATGGCAGCGATTAAAAAGATGTGGTGGGCCCACGGAATTTAGATATAGTATTTGGAATGTAGTATAGTTTAACTCGGTGTGCATCAGAACATGAAATGTTGGAAGTGATTGACGAGAGAAGGAAAGGACGTTAGACAAGTTTGTTGAGGAAACGAGAGGCAGCATTATTGACGAGCTGACAACAAAACAAGGTTGCTGATGGAACGGTGTTTGCGCGTTTAGATCAGCGCATGGATTTTGATTTCGCGCCTTAAATGTACAGGTGGGGTCCAGAATTTGGCGATCCATGATGCTGAATTCTCTTTCGGGTCGCATCTGATCTGAGGTTGGTCCTGCACCTAGACGCATCTCCATTGGATAATCCCGACCACTTATTCGCTGGTGGAAATTGGACGATTCGTAAAGTTTGGACAAGAATACCAGATCAAGTAGCAACTTGGATATTTCAAGATGTGGGATATCGCATAAGATGAATGATCTGGATTTCCAATCATCTGGGCCCCGCGGGCACACATTTTCCCTACCATATGTTGAGCTTCATCCTATTCTTACAAGATTAATTAATTAATTAATAGAGTCCTATATAGGACTACTGTTTTATAGGCTAAAGGATCTCTGGAGTGCCATTTTGGGTGGTCAGGATTAAAATTAAAAAAATGGAAAATCGTGGCCGATGACCGATTTGATACGTCACGTGGGGACACGTGGTCTATGAGATCTAATTGTGTTTGGAATTATCGAGTGATTAGACACGTATACAAGAAGATGGATATTTTAAGGCGGCTTTATATGGCGTTTACGCGTGTCAAATCAAATGTAGTTAGAGGTGCACGTGGGGCCTAGACCTAAACTGCTCCACCTCCATTGACAAAAACCTTCTCCGCTGGATAATCCTAGCCGTAAGATGAATAGCTTAGAAAATTCAACATTGATAAAATTTTGATCAACTCAGAGGGTTGGGATTATCTGAAGACCATGGAGCAGTGAGATGAACGGGTCCGATCATCTACAGGTAAGTAATGTCCTTCTAGAACCTTTCTATTTCGGATCTGGTCTCCTTTCCACGAGCTTCTTCCAATGAGGACGCTGCTCAAACCACCATAACCACTCAGCCACGTGTATGGCTTATTCTTGGCAATAATCTGAGCTTGATCGTGTGGCTGAAATATGTAACTTCGATGATCGGACGGTGATTGGTTCGGATACTTACATGGATATTTCATGAAGGTGAGACGATTAGTAGTGTTGGAAATCGTGGGCCCTCCAATTATTTATTAATCCCTGAACAATTTGTCATTAATTTGACGATATTCCTTCTTCATCCGCATGTGTTAAGCGTTCAGATTTTTTCATAAACAGACTATAGATAGATGTGTTTTGTGTCTTCATCCACCAAGGAGGCCCCACCATATACGATGTCTATGTCATCTTTATTCCACTTCGTCATAAAATCCAGCTTGTTCCCCATTTATGCCAACATTGACATCATAAAATCCAGCTCATCCATTTTGTGGGTGCTGGAATTGATGGGCCAGGGTGCAATAATCTCACTGATGGGCATCTGTCTACTAAATTTGGCCAAATTACTAGTTTAATCTCAGCAAAACCCAGTTATTATGTGGGCCATCACCATGGGCATCTCATGGTCCAGACCCCCCAGGAAAAATAAAAATGGATAGGCGAGTAAGTTGAGAATAAGCATGCCCACTATTTTGAATGATCCGATGGCAAAGGATCGAGCCAATTAGGGAAGCCGGCCTTAATTGAGTGGTAAAGGTCGGATTTGGGTCGGGTAGGGGTTAAAATTTGTGACCAAATTCATATTATGACCGGGTTAGGGTCAGTGACTAAAAAAATAGAGGCCTCCAACTAAAATGCTATATATATTTTTAATGTTATAAATGCAAGGGTATTTTGGTAATTAAAAAATTCTACTTTCAGTATAGATCTAATGTTGTCTTTAGTAAAAATGTTCTAATTTATTTACATAATATAAAAGTTGTTAATATGGAAAGCTAGGAAGCGTTAAAAAGCTTCAGGTGTTAGGGTCAATTAAAGGGCTCGGCTCAGATTGGGCTCCGGTTTGCGATTAGCCCCTCAAGTTTTACTTTCGTCTTCAAGTGGACCTAAATTTCTTTTTATTTTTTTTAAAGTGGGTCCTGAACTTGATAAATTCTTATGTAAGTAGCACTTTGGACAGAATCTATTAAAACAGCTGTTAAGTTGAGAGGCATTTTGAAAGTTTTGATTCCCTTCTTCTTAAAATAAAAGAGAAAATCCATGAAAAAGGGGGAAAGAATCTCAAGTTCTAGGGGAAGTTACAGGAGGGCCATTTGAGGAGCCATAGATCTTTAGAGGCATCTGAACCCACCACTGCAATTAGTGTTATTTGGGGAGCCATCTGAACACAATGCTACTTGTATGTGCATGAAAACCCTTTCAATGATACACAGATGCAGAGATGATCCTTTTCTTATAATGCGAAGCAGAGTTTCAACATAAGTTTATTCTAGTTTTTTACATTACAATCAACTATGGGCCGAAGCAGGATCATAATTCACAAACACATGCAAGGTTTGGAGAAGGGGCGGATCATAACTCATAAAGGAGGCAGCCCCGGTGCATGAAGCTCCCGCATGTGCAGGGTTCAGAGAAGGGGCAGATCATAAGGGTCAATAGTACCCAGCTTTATCTTACATTTTACAAGAGGCTGTTTTCAATCCTTGAACCCGTAACCTCAAGTTGAGACGATGACAACCCAACTGTTGTGCCAAAACTCTCCTTCCAATGCAGATTCTGTTGGTTATTATCATTCTAGGGTCAAGTCTATTGGAATATTATAAACTTCCATTCAAAAGGGGAGATAGAACCTAGAGAGTGCAGTACAGTAGCGGGCGAATAAGCACGAACGAGCCATGAGCAAATGAGTAAGTAGGAAACGGCAACTCAAGAGGTGGAGAGACTGATTACTCTCTTTTATTTAGGTTATGGAAAGCCAAAGTCGTTTTGTGTAGTATGAGATGGCTACACACCTCGTGGCACTCTGGGAAAATTAAGGGCTATAAACAGACTGATTTATTAAGTCCAGCAACGGATAAAAACAAATATAAGGCCTACTTGGAGATGAAATTCCAACCCATCTAGCGCTTCTAAGACAAAAATTTATAACCTCCAAACGGATAAAGTGATGAATTCATCACCAATCTTTGGCTCAGAATCTTTTGATGGCAGAGAATTCTTACATATAACTCATCCGAGCAAGCCTTATCAGACAAGGGGTTGGGATCATTGAATGATTGGGCCCCTCTTGTATATATGATCTTCCATGCGAAGCCTGAAATTGAACATTTCACCGTTTCATCAGCACCCACCCAAAATCCTATCCTTCCTTTATCTGTCATATGATCTCGTACATTATTCCAACGAATCCTTGTGGTTCCAACTGCCGTCTTCTCCTACAATTGCAACAACATTAGCCCTTTACACTTTCTTATGAGGAGATGAAAAGCTTCTTACATTGTAAAGGGCAGCCCTCGTGCAAGAAGTTTCCGATATGCATGGTCCAGGGAAGAGGCGGACCACAAGGGTCAATAGTACACAGCCTTATCTTGCATATTATAAGAGGCTGTTTTCACGCCTTGAACCCATGACCTAAGGTCACACGATGACAACTCTACTATTGTGCTAAAGGTCAATCTCCGTACATCGTAGACAAAGCAAAAATTTTCCAATATTTTTCACTTGTAAATAGTTTGGGTTTAGTACGAGCATGACCCACTATTCCAATGATCCAATTATCTGGTGATTTAGAAGTAGTGAGAAAAGATTTAAAAACTTCGTGACTAAATGAAGCCATGATACTTAGTAGAGGGAAACGGATGAACAAGATTCATCTGGCCGACCTCTAATCAGGATATGATCTTGATGATGATGATGGGTAATGGCTTTGTTGCTTTGGAAGCCAAGAATCAAAGGCCTCCAAGGCAGATGGTTCGTGTTTTGGTGCATGGCTTATCTGCAACTAGGATGGTTCGGATCATCTGAAAAAGGTGGAACATTTAGAATATATCTAAAATATTCAGAGAGAGAGAGAGAGATGTCAAAAGCATGTTCTTGGTCTCCAAAATAGACGCCATACAAAACGTTATTCTGTTTGTCATTCTCCTAAAAACCCAAACTGCACCACCCAAGAAACTTTCACGTCCATCTGCAAGAAGAGATTACTTATTCTGATTGTTTTCCCTCACAGTATCTCTGCAAGCAAACCCAATTTGTTTCTCTCTCCCTCATGGATAATCTCCATTTCTCTCTCTCTCTTAATCATCTGTTTACACTACTGCTTTCTGCATTCTGTTTGCTGTCTTTCGCTTCTGTTGCTTACTCCGAGATCAACGATGCATCCATTGTCAAAGACGCAAGGCCATTCATACTGTTCGAACGGTTTGGATTCACTCAGTATGGACGGGTAGACATATCAATCAGTGAGGTTTCATGGCAACCAACCAAACAAGGTGCTGAATTTGACCCTACTTCAATGGGATTCTTCCTGTTAAGAGAGGCATCATATGCAGCGATCCTGAATGAATCAGAATACACCAATAGCTTCTGTGTCGTAAAGAGTCATTATGTGAAATCGATATGCAAACTTGATGACTTAGCCGTCGACTCAACCTACAGCGGTTCCATGGCTGTCGATGATCCAGATGAGTACGGTCTGGTATTTGGTAACTGCCAACCTGAATTTGAGGTTACAATGAAGGTTCACAGTGAGATGTATAATATAGAGGGAGACAAGAAGGTCTACCTCCCGGTTGGCATGGTCTTGTTGCCAAAACTCTACTCTCTTTTCTTCCTTGTATACTCCTGTTTTTTCATAGCCTGGATCTACACTTGCATAAAGCAAAGGGCAACAGTAGACAAGATCCATATCTTGATGGGAGCCTTGGTTCTGTTTAAAGCCCTGAAGATGGTCTGCGCAGCAGAAGAATCATTGTACATAAAGAGAACAGGAACCCCACATGGATGGGATATACCATTCTATGTCTTCGGCTTCTTTAAAGGTATAATGCTATTCACTGTAATCATCCTCATTGGTACGGGCTGGTCCTTCATAAAGCCATACCTGCAAGAGAGGGAGAAGAATCTTCTCATGGTAGTCATACCACTGCAAGTCCTCGAGAACATAGCTTCTGTTGTGATTGCTGAAACTGGACCTTCGGAGAAGGATTGGTTGACCTGGAACCAGATCTTCTTGTTGATCGACATTGTATGCTGTTGTGCTGTCTTCTTCCCAATTATTTGGTCAATAAGGAGCCTTCAGGAAGCATCGAAGAGTGATGGTAAGGCAGCCAGGAACTTGGCAAAACTAACCCTTTTCAAGCAGTTCTATATTGTCGTTGTTGCATACCTCTACTTCACAAGAATCGTGGTTTCCGCCATTGGGGCCGTTGTTAGTTATAGGTATAGATGGATAAGTCCAGCTTCTGCAGAGGTGGCGAGTCTGATATTTTATATCTTCATTTTCCACAACTTCCGGCCTGTTGAAAAGAATCCGTACTTTGTGGTGGACGAAGAGGAAGAGGCTGCTGCAGGCCACATGCTCGAAGAAGACGATTCATTTGAGCTCTAAATGCAACCATTCAGCTTCCAAAAATTTCCTTGGTACAGTAAATGAGAAATCCATCACATGGTGCAAAAAGCTCATAAACATGTTTTGTTTGAAGACAACGATACATCCAAGAGTTTCCCAATTATTGAATGAATGTTTTGCATTCTTTTTCTACTAAAATTCTGCATCTAAGAGTTCCCAATCATTTGATGAATGTTTTACATGTTTTTGTTTCTTCTTTACTTCCATGTCTTTCATTGTGTACTATGATGAAGCCAACAATTAGAGGTTTTGGAAGGAAATACAGATTTACAATTTGAATTCACAATGGTTTTAAGGGGTTAAGGATTCCTGGAACTACAGTTGATCGTAATTGTAAGACATGGTTACTTGGATATAATGTGAACATGCAAACAAACAATTGCCATGAAAGAAAAGCTTGTGAGTTAATTTGGAAGAAATGGACGAGCCCATTTTTTTAAGAGGAACACGGTAGCTAGGCAAGTTGAATATGCTTGATCTTAGAATTACAAAGACCCATATAATAGTTTCCTCTTCCAGGGGTACAAAAAAAGATCATTCATCTTCAATAATAGGATTAAAAGATGGAATCAAGCAACAGTTCTAGGAAGATGTGTAGGTAGTAATAATGCTAGAAATTTCTGACACATGGGAGATATTTAGAGGAAGAGACCCAAATGGTCATGTAGAAAAAGAAAATGAAGGATATAATAGGGTACACAAAGGGTATGGTATTGGAGAAAGAAATAAAATGAAGGAAGTTATCACTAATTTTGCTTTGACATATAACCTAGCTCTAGTACACATACTTTAAGAAGAGAGACAGTCACTTATTGTCCTTTAAAATATATTGTATAAAAGTCAAATAGACTTTTTTTTCTACTTAGGAATACCAAAAAATCAATGTATAAAAATTGTATGGTAATACCCAGTGAGAGCTTAACCACATAACATAAGTTAATAGTTATGACTATTTATATTAAGAGATAAAAGAAAGAAAATGAACTTAATAGGTATTTAAAAACTAAGTGGTAGAACTTAAAAAGAGAGAAGATAACATCATTAAAAAATAAGTTGATAGTAAACAAAGAAATGTGGAACAAAAAAACAGAAGTAAACATCATATAGACTAATATGGTCAAGTCCATTAAGAAAGCAGCAATAGATGTTTTAGGAGTATCTAAAGGTAAAATACAACTAATAAAGAAAACTTGCTAGTGGATCAAAAAAGAGCAAAAAAAAATTATTTTATTTTTAAACTATGTTTTAAAGCATGACAAACAACTAGAAATGATAATAATTATGAACAATATAAGAATACTAAATATGTTGCTAAGAGAGTAATAAATGATGCTAAACTTAAGGCATATGATGATCTCTATAACATACTGGTGTCAAGAGAAGTTAAGAAAGATGCATTCGAACTTGTAAAAATAAGAGAGCAGAGGAGTAAGGATTTATACCATGTTAAATGCATTAAAAGTGATGACCAAAGCATACAAGTCAAAGATGATGAGATCAATCGAAGGTAAAAAAACTACTTTCAAAAATTGTTAAATGACAATTGTCCTAAGAATATAAAGATTGAAAGAACTATAAACCCAAATAATATTGGACAATATATACATGACCAAGTAAATAGGCCTTAAGAAAGATGAAACCGATCAAAGCCCTAGGGTGCGATAGCAGACCAATAGAAGTTTAAAAGTATATGTGAGATACTGAAGTAGTCTAGTTGACAAAGTTGTTTAACAAGATTATAAAATCAAAGAAAATGTCAAATGATTAGAAGAAAATAGCTTCTATTGTACCAATTTATAAGAATAAATGAGATATACAAAGTTGCACTACTTATCAAGGGATCAAACTTGTGAGGTATACCATGAAACTTTGAGAAAGCAACTGAAAAGAGGATACGGCATTATACGAGTCTATTGGAAAACTAGTTTGAGAGGTCTACTATAGAAGCTATTTTCCTATTTAGACAGTTGATAGATAAATATAAGAAAAGGAGGAAGGACCTCCACATGGTCTTTATTGATTTAGAAAAAGCTTATGATACGGTTCCTTGGGAGTAGTGACAAATATTAGCTCTACTAGTAGAGAGATCAATGATTTTCTTATCACCATAAGATTGCACCAAGGATTGACATTAAGTTCATACCTTTTCATATTGGTTATGAATGAGTTAACAAAATAGTTGCACGAGGAGATTTCATAATGCATGTTATTTACAGATAACCTAGTTTTAATTAATAAGAGAAGGGATGATGTAAACATAAAGCCAGAGTTGTGAAGAGATGTTATATAGTCTAAATAATTTAAAATTAGCCGAACTAAGTTATAATATATAGAATGCAATTTTAGCAATGAGAGAAGCGAGACTAAAGCACCATTAAAAGATTGATAACCAAGAAGTCCCCAAAAAAGACCACTTTCAATACTTGGAACTAATAATTTATGAAAGCAAAAAGATTGAGAAAGATGTTACAAATAGAATTCAATTGGGTTGGAACAAATATGGAAAAGTGCTTCTGGATTTTTGTATGATTAGTGGGTGCCACTCAAACTAAAAAGAAAAATTATGTAGAATGCTGTAAGGCCAACCATGCTCTATGAATTAGAATTGGACAGTTCAGGACCAACGTATACATAAGATGAACATGGCTAAAATAAGGATATTGAGATAAATGAGTAGCAAAACAAGAAAAGATATAATTAGAAATGAAAATATTACAGAAAACTTATAAGTAGCACTAGTAGGTAATAAGGCTTGAGAGGGTAGACTTAGATGGTTTGGACATGTCCAACAAAGACCGAAAATGGCTCCGATTAGGAGTGATATGATCTAAGTCAAAGGCTTTAAAAGAGTAAGTGTAAGGCCCAAAAAGATGTAGTTAGAAGTGGTGAGAAAAGATGTAAAAACCTTGATAGAAGAGAATGAAAGAACAAGATTTTTGTAGCCAAACCCGGGATATGGCTTTCATGATGATAATGAATCATTTTCTTAAAATACAAAAAAGGAGTTGGGAAACTAAATTTATGCCCTTTACTTTTATAACCACACCCTTTTCTTTATAATCTTAGAAAATAAGAAATGACAAAGAAATCCTAACCCTCTAGAGAAAAACCCAAAAATCAGAAATCCAAAACCTCTCTCTCTCTCTCTCTCTCTCTCTCTCTCTCTCTCTCTCTCTCTCTCTCTCTCTCTCTCTCGACAGGGCTCGATCACATAATCTCTTAAGGGGAAGAAGAAGATTATCATGATGATCATGTAGAAATTTTGATTCAAAGCTGAAAAAGTGGTCAAGAATTTTAGATTCGTAAGATATGCTCCCGTAAAAATTATGTTATTCAAGTATGGTGAAATTTAGTATGTGGGTTTCCTTCTACTTTTTTGAACATGTTCTTGTAAATCCCCTCTCAAACCCTAGACCTATTCAAATCTCCCTTCGTCTCTACATTCATTATTCACATTCAACTAATCATCATTTTCCTCATAAGAGATCCATTCTCTTATCAATATCTTAATTTCCCACCACTAAATTCTATTGTAGTTGTGGTGACAATATGATACTAGAGTTGTAACATGTATCTTACAATGTAAACCTTCAACAAATTTTTAACTTAAATATTTATTCCTTCATTTAACATAAAAAGTTCTACTTTTCTTTCAGTAGGTAAAAGAATCTAGCATTTAGCTAGGACTTTTGAAATTTTCCATTTCAGGTAAAGTTGCATTTAAAGTTTGGTTCGAGTAAAAGTTTAGCTTAACTAACATGAATTGCCAGTAGAAAAGGTCCTCATTTTAGTCTTAGAAATTATTGGAAATTATAGTTTTTACAGTCCACTAACTATTAAATTCTGCACATATGGTTAGTTTGACTGGATTAATACTAAATTTAATGGTGCAAGATCAATATATATTGTTGGATCATGAGTTCTTGTTCTCTCCTCTTCCTGCTATTAAAAAGGTAAGACATTGTTTGGAACTAACATGTTTAAACTTTTCCTTATAGCTAGAAGTTTGAGCTTCTTTGAATAGGATTGTTGTTGCTTTTGAGTCTGAATTCAGTTGGACTTGATTTGGAGTTCATCTCTACTTTGAGTAAGCTCTAACTAAGACTGTCTAATTGAATGAAACTATTACAAGAAAAGGTAGTTTGTACTTTGTAGTAATTTTGAGGAGCTACATTAGACTTTTATAATATCTCATAGTATGTAACTATTGTTAATCTTCATGTGATTTAAAAATATAATTTCATGATAATAACAAAATATGCTCATATTGATTTGTTCACTTTAGATCGTAATGCATATGTTAATTGACCATGATTCTATTGTATCTTAAGATTTGTTTTTAAGTAAAAAAATTTATGTTCAAAATTTATATGTTAATCTTCATGTTGCAATTTATTTTAGGAGTTACTATTTGATTTCAAATGTCGGTTCTAAAGACAATGGTAATTTTTTATTTCAACGGAGGCACCGATAAATGGCTAAGCAACACGTTGGGTGCTTGTTAACTTTATCTACACTTTCTATCCCTTTTCTGCTTACATTTTGAAATATGATACAGTCATGGTTAGCTGTGCTTTTAGAAATTAGAGGCAATATTGTCTCAAGTAGGTTGCCTAGTTTATGGTCTCTTTTGATGATTTTTGTGAATTAGGGTTCTCCTGTGCTAATGTTAAGATACCTTCAATTTTTCCTTATCTATGTGTCTAATTCCATCACATTAAATGAATCATTGGAGTAAGTTTTCTTAGTGCTTGCCACAATTTCTAGTTAGTTGTTTGGTTTGGTTTGTCTTCTCTTCTTGTTTCCTTATTGTCTTCTAAGGTTCTAAATCATTAATTATGTGATGTTAAAAGTAATTCAATGTATGTGAGACTAATGCCTAAATGTATAGTGAGCTTCAATTGGGTGTTTGGCCTTTTTTATCAGGTGTTCACACTTTGAGCTAAAATATTTCGTCCTATTTTAGTTTTTATTTGTAAAGCAAATTGAGTTTCATTTGCTTCGAAGTCTTACTGAGCTTTTAATTAGATGGATGCTTTACTGAGCAATGATTCTAGCCATATTATAAGAAGAACGCTAACCACAAGAAATGTGAGGGTTGCCTCTCTATCTAGTCTATCCATCAGAAATGACCAACTTTCAATTGCCTCTGAGAGTTAAGGCACTAGAATAGTAGTAACTGCCATGTAAGATTATGTGACTTCTTCTAGCTACCATCTTTTGCTCAAAATTATACCAAACATCTTGCCAATGTGAAAAAAAAACACTAATGATGCCAGTATTGTCTGAATGGACTAAGTTGTTTGCTGATCTAAGGTATTCATCTCATGTTGCTAATCTTAAATAACCTTGTAGTTTTTAGTTTTCATATCAGTGTTACTCTAAATGTTAGAAATATGTTTTGAGGTTTCCTACGACCTCTCTCTTTTTTTTGAGTCTATAAAAATGAGGTTTAAATATAAGCTAATATTTTAAGTCTCTAAATGTTGAATTAATTTTGTGATGACTTGGTTGAATATGGTTGAGTCTTTATCTTGTTGTCAGTCGTAGAAGAATCATATATTCTAGATTTAGGATACCTTCAATCAAAGAAAAATGTTACCAAGAATTTCAATATTTTTTATTACAACTAACTATAGATTTTGCATTATTGTTGGTCCTTTCATTGATGTTTATGTTTTTGTCCAAAAAAAACAGAACCATTTCAGTATGCTATCTTAAAGGATTCATGAATATTGAAACTCTATAATTATATTCTTCGTATTCTAATTGTTGTTCCTACTAATTGCTTCAGGGTTTTCGTGTCCTAATTGGGCATTTCTGTTCAAGAATGTCTTGATCCTCTCTTACCGTATCTTTTCGTGATATTCTGCCGCGGGTATGTAGAAAAAGATATAAGTAGAAAGGGAAGAAAATAACAAGATTAAGAAAATTGTACAAGGCAAAGTTTTTTGCGGAGGACTGCTTTATGAATGTTAATGAATTTAACTAGACGTACACATCTTGTGCTCTATTTTTGGGGTCCATAATCCCTTTTGTATATGATTTAGATGTGCCTTTTAACTCATATATGTGCTACATTCATTTCTATAGCTATTTTAGTAGAAGAGTTTAAGCTTGTTCGTTTTTTTTACTAGTGATATGAAGTTTCTCTATTTATTGCAAAACTAAATGAAGCTAGATGAAAGATGGCTATTTGCTAGAGTATGGCTTAGAGTTTCGTATCAGTTTAAGCCAATGTTGGTTATGCCAACGTCTAAATTGAGAAGCTTGATGAAAGCTAGTTATATGCTCCTTGGCTAGAAAGGAGGCTATTATAGAAGTTATTATTGAGTTTACTCTGCAAAATTGATCTACTGGATGCTTAGTTCCATAAACCATGCTGAATTTGCATTTGGAATTGTGAATATTGAATTGACTTCTTGGATTTCGTGGGTGATCTAAAACTTTCATTTCATTTTTCCCATATGGATGTTTGATGGCCCAAAACTACCAATGGCGTGTTTTTTAGGCCATCAAATATTCGATATGAGAGAAATGAGATGAATCTTGGATCAGCTTAGGGTGGATCTTTGATGCAAAGTGGGGCATAACACTCGAACTTACATTGTGGGTAGCCTTCCTTTTTGGCTATTAACTTTTTCCCACTGCAGATACTGTAAGTGGGGGGGAGTGGAATGTCGCCTCTACAGTGGCTTCTAGCGGCGATTACACTTCCCCTGTTGGCAAATGCTTCTATAGATAAATTTTGTAGTTGTACGTGCGCATGCCACCCTGATTACAGATGACATTTAGAGCCCCTCCCAAAACTTCTCTTCAGTTCCACCCAGATCTCACCAAGACCTTTAGAGCTTCATTTACTGATGAGGATGCCATCGAGACTGCCGAATCACGTATTATATCCTGCATCTTGGCATAATTACATCAAGCATATAACTCCCCAGTGTAGGCTTTGGTCTTTCAACCGTTCAACTATTTGGTACCCCTTGTTTGATGCATCCTCCAATTTATTTATGTCACTAGCAAATCCTCCCATAGCTAGTATCATATTAGCAGAAATGATAGACTGAGACACGCCTTGTAGCAAGCACAATTGCAGACCTCAACTCGTCCATTACCTCCTCGACTAAATCAAGCCGACTGAAAAGAACTTTGTTCGTTGTTTGTAATGCAGCTTACCAAGCAAAAGGATTTCATATCATCAGCATTGTCATGGTAGCTGCACTTTTGAAGCAATAGGCGAATACTCAAAATCAACGTGGTGTACCTGATCCATCCTCGACACTTATGTTTTAGCAAACTGTCAAATGACCAGTCTTTAGTTGATGGCGATTACCAGGGTACTAGTAGAAAGAGTAAACATGTCACAACCGTGGCAATTCTTAAATATCATCTGCATTACGTGTGCCACCAACAGCACAATTCGTACTAGGTATACCTAAACAAAGCTACCATGGGAGGTTGAAATCTTGACTTGGCTAGTTGTTAAGCTCGAAACAAAAATGCAGCTGACAGTAACATATAAAGCCATGTTCTAGAAACCAATTGCCCCAGAGGTACAAGACCGTTAATATAACTTTCACTAACTTGTGGAGGGAAGGGGAGAATGAAGAAAGCAATTGCCTCTGAGGTGAAACACCAGCAAGACCCAGAAAATTATAAATATATGATTACAGACTACCAAGTCATAGGCCCAAGCTACAATATAAGTCATAACTAAATGCCAAACATAGACATCTAAAATTAAACCCCAAAAGATAACAAAAGGATCTAAACCTAAACTGCACAATTGGTTTGATCGTGTTTCCATTATACTTCAACCACCCGCGTCCCCTATTATAATTTGAAGCTGCTATATGATGTCCCCAAATAAAGAGGGGCTCTGGTACAATGGTAAAGTTGTCGTGATGCAACCTTAAAGTCATGGGTTCAAAGCGTAAAAATAGCTTCTTAAAAAAATACAAGATATAGTACTACCCTGCATAGGTGGGAGCTTCATGCTCCAGAACTGAGCTGCCCATTTTTCCTACGATGTCCCCGAACATTATCCTATACACAACCTCAATGTCTGGGTACCAATTTGGTTGTATCGGTTGACTTCAAAACTTAAATTTTAATTTGCTAGCAGTTCAAAAAATTTACAAAATGAAAAATAAATAAACCAGGTGAAAAGGATGAATGCTTTGAATGGGAAACTCATTTCTGATTTCCCCACAAGACGCTTCGGATCTCCGTTGCTATATCATTTACATACAATAAGTTCTTTTCACTTATGACCAGGTATACCCAGTTGATCTATCAACGTAATCAACCCCCAGCTCCACTGATAATGAATTCAATAATATAAAAGAAGAAAGGTCACAATTTAAAGGCAACAGATAGATATTACAAAAGATGGCTTCCCTCTCTGCAACGTACTTGATCTTCAAGAAAGCCCCGTTACCTCTGGATAAAATGACTACCCACCAGACTTGTAACACTTAACAGGTGCAGAGATAGCATGGATCTGTACTCATTTTCCCAAAAAGCATGCAGTTTTTGCCAGTCTAACATTCGCTCCTTTCATTTCTCATACGGGTTGAAGACACTGCTCTATTAACTGATATAGAAGATCAAAGATTTGAATGCAACTGAATTAGCAAAACCAAAGCACGAAATATGGAGTCATGAAGACACGAAACATGTATCCAGATTTCTTGGTAATATGAAACCAACACATGATTGGAAAAATAAATAAATAAATAAAAATTGAAAGCAGCAGTATACAAATGAAAAGCCACCCTGAAAAAGGCAGACACTTGATGGCGCGCAAACTAAAATAAACATCATCATGATGAAATGGAGCTACTTTGTAATGTGAAATTAGTAGAAAACATTATATCAGAATAAAAAGATGACAGCAAACAGGCAAAAAAAGCTGTTAAATATCGAGAGGCACAAGCATACCCGTGTTAGGCAGCTTGTTTAGATGAAGAGGGTATACTGATGCGTCCCAAGGAAAATATAAATGGCCTACCTTACTTCCTTCTCTTTCGACCTTTTCCCAACTGTCCTGATTTGAAAGCATGTTCTTGTTCTTGGAGGAAGGCCCTTGCCTTCCCATACTTCTCAGCTCTTTCTTCTTCCAGCAACAACCTGTCCCTCTCCTTTACTTCATATAAGAAATAATTATCTTTGCGCAGTTCACGAGTTGCACCTTTAGCCTCTTGCTTCAAAAGTTTCTTCAACTTCTTCCCCTCAGCTCGTTCTCGGTTTGGATCATAATCTCTACCCTTCACAAAGCTGTAAAGGTGTGTGAATTAGAAGCCAATGGTTAACTCCTGCTTGCAAAAATAACTCGAATGCAATCTGGAGATTTAAGGGGGCAAATGACATTGAAAAGGCACAAGACAAACATACTAGCAATATCACAAAAACTAAGATCAACCTAATAATATCAGCTCATGTGGGACCGACAGGCCGGCTATCCATAGCAAAAAGAAAGCGTTTCAAATTTATCATTGGTTTAATATAATAATAAACATAGTCTTCTAACAGATAAAAAACATATTAATTGAACACTTTACAGTATTTTTGGAATCCCAATTTCGACATGAATAGAGACAACAAAATATACATAGATAAAAGGTCAACAAAAGACTTCATGGAATCATAAAGCATAAGATAAATCAGAAATGCAGACACTGTAAATGTAAACATGCTCAGCTACTAAACACTAGAGTGTAAAATAATTATAAATTTTGAACAAAAAAAATTAGTTCAGTGGAATTTCAATTGCATTTAACCAGAACAATGACAATGACCTACAAGTTATTCAATTAAAAGATAGAAAGCAAAAAACCCTGTTTCTTTCTCCTGTTAATTCGAATTGGTTTGCCTAGAGTTTTCAGTTCTCCTCTTCTAAAGAAAAAAACGAAATTCTGAAATACATGCATGAACCTTTAAGAAATAAATCTACAGATGAAAGTTCATGACTGCAGCCACAGGTAAGAACAGATCTAGGTTGAAAATTGAGATCCATATGAAATTTCTAGCACTTCCAGGAAGGTAGAGACAACTAAAGATGATAATCAGCTACAAGAGGCAATAGAGTTAAAGAAAGAAGAAATACTTCTCTTCAAATTTCGGATTCAATAGCTTGATTGGCACTGGCTTCTGCTTTCGCATCTGGAGTGGCTGCCGAAGCTTCTGGTGTTCATCACCTTTCTTTTTTATCAGCTCCACAACATCTCCCATGTTTCTTCGTAACAAATCGGGCATGTTTTCTTGCTCTACCAAATTATGCAGTAAAACAGAGATTGGCAAGAATATTTCAGGGAAGGAACTTAACCCGTCATATAAATTAACAAATCCTCCCAAGGCTTCAACAACCGATAAAAGGACACTAGACCTGTGGTTCGGTAGAAGATGGGATTAGAGTTCATCTAACTACAAAAGATGAAGACAATAACACTGATTGAGACAATGTAGCATCAAAAGCAGCTAGCAAAGGCATACTTGAAAATATCTGAGCTGAAGAAAGGGGAGTCTGCTGGCATGCCCATTACCAAGAGAAAATCCAGAGGTTGGATTTCAGATACATGACCACTTATATGCAGCCAGGGTTTCAGCAGTTTGATCTCCGTGAAAGAGTACCACTGTTTGGCAGAAAAAAATTAAAACAACAAAAGAATATAAAACATTAAAAGGGTCCTTCTCTACAAATCTAAAAGAAGTTAGCAACTTTGCCAGGAATGATTAGTGAAACATAGACAATGAATTCAATTTTAAAAGTAATTAAAACATAAGTCATTCAGAAATAAATAACTATTGCAAAGTGATTGCAAAAAATTCTCAACATATAAAACATGCTTGTACCTGGGAACGCTGATCTAATCCTTGTACTGTCTCTGAAGCTGACATTAACAGAGTATGCAGAAATATTATAGTCTCAGGACAGAACTTATGAGATTGTTTAGAAACCTACATAACAAAACAAACAATGAATTCACGTTACTAATCTATTACAAGAAGTTAGCAATTATAGGGCATCAACAACATGTGACCAATTATACTCATTCAAACAAAATGAACAAGCTCAAGGCAATGGCGATGACCACAGACCAATAAGATGATGTCTAAGCAGACTTCCTTTTGGTCCTGGAGAACTGAGAAATTTTTGATACGAACAGAAGAGAGGAGCAAACTGGAATGAGCACCCAAAGGAACAAAGAAGGATTCTCATATAAGAAACAAATGAGACAGCCAACAATTTTTTAGCACAAACATTGTTTCATTCACAAGTTCAATATGACTAACCCACTGGCCAAACAAACTACCATTTTATTGCCAGATCCGTGTATATTCTTGCCAGAGCCATCATTCCATCAATGTTAGCTACCTGCCACGGCCAGGGGAAGATCTAGATGCCCAATATAAACCCATAAAGTTCTTCTCAAATAGGCATACCAACATAAGTATTCTTAACTTCATTTAATTTTAACCTGTGACCCTTATAGGACTGTAAAAGACTTCCACAAGTTCCAGTACTTCATTTCAGAGAACCTGAAGCATAAGCAGGATCCGGTTTCCCAGGTGACTTCTACTAAAAATTTAATTGACGAGTACTTGGGTTGGGATTCATCCAGGTCAAACCTCCATCTACTAAAGTGGAACAGTCAATTGCCAACCCTGGAGTATCTCGCCATGCATATCTTTCTGAATTCACACATAATTATTATTGCTCTCATTCCAGATGACACAAATCAAAACCATAATTTGTTTCCTCCAAAAGTTCCTTTAGTTTCCTCTGAAGAAAGAAATGAGGTCAGGCAAATCCGCTATTCTTAAACCTGTTATGACCACCATGATTGGTTTCCACTTGCCATCAAACTCAAGCTATTATTGCTTTCATTCCAAATGACACAAATCAAAAACATGGAGTTGCTTTCAAAATCATCCATCCCCAAGAGCCTCAACCCATGAAAACATCCACAATCTTCTTGGACGAGCTCAACCAACAGCAGCATATGAGATAATAAAAAACAAAAAATTATATGTACTTTAGCATTTCGTAAACATTAGCTTTGTTGTTGTCTCATCCAACAGAGGAAGTCCAGTTCTGGAGCTCCTGTAGCATGCAAAACCATCATTACTGGGTAGAATTTCAGAAATGTCACTCAGCAAAGAAAGATCTCGCTGGAAATTGCACCCAGCCCAGTTTAAAGTTCTCTTTATTAGGTTCAGTAACAGAGATAGTGAACAGGATCAGGAAATATAAAAAATGCACACAATTGATCAAACTCAACTTGTTCCATGTTCCCCCTAAAACCTAAAGCCTGAGCTACTATCCACCTCAGTGACCTAAAAACCAACGATCTTCACTTACAAGATTGCAAATCTTCGAAAAAGGATGACAAATTTAAGTAAGATCCTCCCAAAGTTAAATAGTCTGACAAACCCCCACCCTAAACCTAAATATAGTTCAAATTCCTCCATAGATATATGAAGGACAACCACACTGTTGAACATCTCTTAAGACGGTTTATATGAAATCTATTTATATTTGCTACAATAATATGGCACATTTCTTCCAAGAAACACCGACGGATCTCTACTTCTCATTTTTTGTGTTCCTTTAACCAAGCCCCTTATCTTTCTTGAATCTTGAAAACTGCTAGTTTATTAGGTGTTTAATCTTCTCACCTCCCTGCTTTCCTTCCATAGATCCTTTGCAAATCCTGTTGCTACTTCTCTCTCTGGATATACAAAGGAACCATTGCATATAGGACAGTCCCTAGACTGTTCTTCACCTACTACAGCCACATTGTCCTCCAATTTTAGGCCGCCAACAAGGCAGTTATCTCCAAGAGTATCCCTAACTATTTCTTGACAACATCTACCTTCACATTTTTATATCTCCTAATACAAGCCAATAACTGTGCTCCTACATCATCAAGGGTTTGACATTCTTAACTCCTGTGTTTCTTTCCATCAGAAATCCCCTTGTGCTGTTCTTCCAGGGAGTTTAATAAATTATGCCAAATAAACTTGAAGATTAAACAGGGATGGCATTGATGAGGTTCTCCTTCAACTCAAGGGAAGGAGCTCTACGCCAGATGTTAGTTTTTCTTCCATACTATTCAAGAAATGTCCCATTAATATTTGCTGAAAAACCAAAGTGGCAACTAAGTTACGATGCAGGATGCCATTCTGCTTCATAAGTTCATAACCCAATCTACCATCAAGACCATCCCAATTCTAATGTTATGACCCATTATATCACTCTTTCCCAAGTTCACCCACGAATGGGGACTACTTCAAACCATCACTTTCCATCTGACACTATTAAGAACCTTCATAAGTATTTGCAATCAAATTTACGAGTGCAGAAGATAATGCCCTAGTGGAGGTAGCACATTTTAACATAAGCTATGACAGCAGAACTCACAACGCCTTTGATGTTCCTCATTATAACCATAACAACATATCATTATGTAAAAGTATGATCTTGAGTCAGCTAATATATATAACACCAAAACTGTACAGATAATTACCATGGAACGCGCAATACTTGTCCTCCAGCTGCAGCCTTCAAATGGACAAGATAGTAAATTCCTATCAATTACTCACTAAGATCTATCCACCAAATGATGATCACAATATGCACAGAAAAGTATACATAAAGAATTAACATGTAGTGTAGTTTGACAACAACAACAACAAAAAAGAAAAAAATATGTAATGAGGATGAGATGAATGTTAACAACACACCATTGAGAGAGAAAAAATCAAATTTCAAAGTATGATGGAAATTAGCATTTGGTATTGTTTAGCACCTAACTCAGCCGATGCTAGTCACAAGCCTGGATGAAAAAGGAGAAGGGTCTTGCATCAGGTGCCAGCCCGCAAGGAAGAAGTTAAAGGTGATTTTGATTTATTTTTATTTTTTTTCTACTTGCAAATGAATATGCATTTGTATATTAGTTTATAAGTAAGAAGAAAAGAAAATGAAAATCATCTCCGGCTTTTTCAAAGTATGGCAACCCTAACATGATATGAATTGAAAACTGACATTCCATCAAGCTAGTGTGTCCCCCATAAGCGACGCACTGCATCGGATCTCTAGTGCAATGAAAAATGGGCAAGGGTTGCTAAAGCGTTCCTCTAGAAGCAACGCATTACATCGAATCCCAAGTGTAGTGGAAAATGAGCAAGGAGTGCTAAAGCATACCCTCGGAAGCAACGTGCTGCATCAAAACCCAGGTGCAGTGAAAAGTGGGAATGAGTTCATGCCATGGAGGTCCAAAAGTGCGCGAGTAAATAGAATATCTCATGAGCATAAGATTCATATCACCGCATAGAATATAGGGACATTGACAGGTAAGAGCCTGGAGTTAGTAGATACGATGAAATGTAAGAGAATCAACATCGCTTGTATTCGAGATATCAAGTGGAAAGGGGCTAAAATTAGAGAAATCTATGGTTATAAACTCTAGTACATAGGGAAGGATAATAACATAAATGGCGTAGGAATAATGGTGGATAAAGAATTAAAGGATAAAGTTGTGGAAGTTAAAAAAAATCAATGATAGAATTATAATAATAAAACTTGTTCTAGGAGAACAGATCATAAATGTTACAAGTGCATATGCACCACAAGTAGGGTTAGAAGATATAGTCAAGAGACAATTTTGGGTAGATATAGAGGGAATTATGTAAGAAATTCCCAATAGTGAAAGGATAGTTATAAGAGTAGACTTAAATGGCCATATAGGAAAAGATAATGAAAGATATGATAGGATAGAATACATGGAGGGTATGATATAGAAAAACGAAATGAGAGGGAGAAACTATCCTTGATTTTAATTTGACATATAACCTGGCCATTACAAATACATTCTTTAAGAAGATGGATGAACACTTAAGAACCCTTAAAAGTGGACTTCATAAAAGCCAAATAGACTTTTTTCTACTTACGAATACCGAAATATCAATGTGTAAGGATTGTAAAGTGATACCCAGTGTGAGTTTAACCTCACAACATAGGTTAATAGTTATGGATATCTATATTAAAAGATGAAAGAAAGAAAATAAACTTAATAGGTATCCAAAAACTAAGTAGTAGAACTTAAAAGGAGAGAAAATAACCTCATTAACAAATCAAATGGTGATAGAAGGAAACTGGAACTATGAAAGAGAAGTAAACACCATGTGGACTAATATAGTTGAGTCCATTAAGAAAGTGGCAAAAGATGTCTTAGGATTTTCTAAAGGTAAAAGACAATTAGTAAAGAAAACATGCTGGTGGAGTGAAACAATGAAAAAAGCTATTAAAGAAAAACAGGTGTGTTTTAAAACATGGCAAAAAGCTAGAAATAATGAAAACTATGAACGGTATAAGAATGCTAAAAAGGTTGCTAAAAGAATAGTGAGGCTAAGCTCAAGGCATATGATGACTTCTATAGTAGACTAGGACCAAAAGAATGTCAGAGAGATGTGTTTAAACTTGCAAAATAAGAGAACAGAAGGGTAAGGACTTAGACCGTGTTAGGTGCATTAGAAGTGATGATCAAAGGATACTAGTCAAAGATGACGAGATCAAACAAAGGTAAGAAACTTACTTTCAAAATTTGTTAAATGACGATGGATCTAAGAATATAGGGATTGAAAATAATGTAAAACCTAAATAACATTGGACATTATAGATATGAACATAGGAATAGAATACTTGAAGTGAAGGAGACATAGAGCTGCACTAATTATAGGAGGATCAAACTTATAAGCCACACTATGACACATTTTGAAAGAGTAATTGAGAAGAGGCTACGACATGAGACAAGTGTATTGGAGAACCAAATTGATTTCATGCCTGGGAGGTTTACCATGGAAGTTATTTTCTTACTAAGACAATTGATAGAAAAATATAGGGAGAGGAGGAAAGACCTCCACATGGTCTTTATTGACTTAGAGAAAGCTTATGAAAGAGCCCCTAGAGAGTTAATATGGAGGGTGTTAGGCGAGAAAGGGGTTTTGAGGGGATATATACACATCATTAAATATATGTATGAGGGAGCGGTAACAAATGTTAAGACCACTAGTGGCAAGACCAATGATTTTCCTATCACTGTAGGATTGCACCAAGGATTGGCATTGAGCCCATACCTTTTCATGTTGGTTATGGATGATTTAACAAAACATCTGCATGAGGAGATTCCATAGTGCATGCCATGTGCAAATGATAGTCTTAATTGATAAGACAAAAGAAAGCGTAAACACAAAGCTAGGGCTATGGAGAGAAACATTAGAATCTAAAGGATTTAAAATCAACCGAACTAAGACAGAATATATGGAATGCAATTTTAGCAAGAAGAGTAGGAGTGGAACACCATTTAAGATTGATAATCGAGAAGTCCCAGTAAAAGACCACTTTCGGTACTTAGGATCAATGATTCATGAGTGGCGAGATTGAGATGGAGATTGAGATTGAGATGGAGGTTACCCAAAGAATCTAAGCGGGTTGGAACAAATAAAGATGTGCATCTGAAGTTTTGTATGTTCGGCAAGTGTTACTCAAACTAAAAGGAAAATTCTAAAAGGATGGACACAAGGCCGACCATGCTCTATAGATTACAGTGTTGGACAGTTAAGGAACATCATGTTTATAAGATGAGCTATGCGGAAATAAAGATGTTGAGATGGACGAGTGGCAAGACAATAAAGGATAGAATTAGGAATGAAAACATTAGAGGAAAATTAGGGATAGCACAAATAGGTAACAAGATGAGCAAGATTAGACTTAGATTGTTTGAACATGTCCAAAGGAGACCCACAACAGCCCCATTTAGAAGGAGTGAGGCAATGCAAGTAGAAGGTCCTAAAAGGGCAAGGGGAAGGCTCAAAAGAACGTGGATAGAAGTGGTGAGCTAAAAGAACTAGCATGTAAAAACTATATGAAATACACGCTTCAGAGTTCAGAATCTTCAGATTATTAAAAGAAAAGCAAACATACACATGCATGCATGCATCCATCCATCCATCCACACACACACATACATACATATATGTCAGCAAATGCATGCATAATGTGAATATATGTTAAGTGAGGATAGTTATGTACACATATCATCTGTTCTACAGTACTGATTAATGAAAGGATGAAATTAGAAGAATAATAGTTCAGAGTACACTTACGGAAAGTATCATGGAGCATAAGAAAGATCCATTTGCAATATCTTGACCTGATACTATAGGGCACCGCATCAGATACTCGCACATCAAAAGGATTGCAGGCGTCATAACAACGTGACGGAAGTCGGAGCATGGAAATATCATGGACCACAACCTTAAAAGAAACAACGTCTTCAAAGATGGCCAGCTACTCTTCTCTGCATGGATTACAGAAACAGACCATTTGATTTAAAGAATAGCATTTCCATGAAGAATTAAAAAACAGAACAAGACAGAAAATAACTTATGAAATATAATCACCAGAACCTGGATTCTTGATATCCTCGCACAATTGAGTACGTATTCGAAGTAATCGCTGCCGAGCACAAATAGCTGCAAAATATGGCGTGTCTACTGTCATCTCCATCAGGGGTTTGACCAACAAATTTATCAACTTAAAGTTCAAAGGCTTTCTATTTGTTAAGACAGCAAAGTATTGCAAGAGAACTCCATAAAAGACCTGCAAAAAAAGTGGACTTTTAATACCACATATGCAGGAACAAAAGTGCAAGTTAGATAATATTGTTCAAACTCATTTAACAATTAAACTTCAGAACATGTGGTTAAGATCTGTTATATTTATACTAATGAAGCATCCAACAATTACAATTTGCCCAGCTACACATAAGAAATCATACTTGCATTTTCTTCCGGTTTTCTGCTGCAAGCCTAATTGCATTGCAAGCACGAATTCGATTGATCGCCTCAACTACATCAGCATCTGACCAATTGTCAAGCAACAAGGATAGCTCTGCCAGGTTGCTTGGAGCTTCAATTACAAAAGGAATGGAATTTTGTTGAACTGAAGGAGATTTTGCAATAGCATTTTGCCTTTGGACATTTGAAGAATCATTTTTATCATTTTTTTGCCTTTGTACTTTCTTATCCTCCACCTTTTTAGGTATTCCTTCCTCCATCCCATTTTCCTCTTCCAAATCTGTACTGAGATAATCATCATCACTTTGTTCCCAGTCTTTCACCAAGAGTTCATTCCCAGATTCTCCATCATTTTCATCACTTTCTTCTGGACCACTGTCATCTCCATCATTTTCTGATTCCTCGGAGGATGTTGCATTTCCATTTTCAAGATTTTCTGCATCCTTCCCCTGAAGAATTTCATCAACCCAGCCCTTCTTCTCTCGTGACTGTTCATCATGAGAGAATGAATCCCCAAGATCATCACCAGAAAGAGATTTTAATTTCTTTGGTGTTGATCCCTTAAAATCTTCATGACCATCAGTACCTTCATCACTGGTGTCACCAGTCTCAAGCATCCTTTTCTTGCGCTCCTCCTGTCAATGCATGACTTACTAGAAATCAGAAGCAACAAGATCAAAGAGTACATAATCATCTGCGCTCTCTGTTCTTACAAATGAACATGCATTACCATTTAAGAACAGAAAAGCTAAACTCGCCACATACCTCCAACTGTTCAAGCCGTTCCCTTTCTTCTTGGGCTATCTCTTCTGGAGTCTTTGTTCGGTCTGATGGACGAGCACGCATATCCAGCACCATCTCTTTCACAAGACAGTCATAAGCATCAGGTTGTTCCTGCTGAAAAAGTGTAGATTGTCATGCATCCTAAATGACCTTTACTATGTCAATTGAAGACCAAAAAGATTGATTTTGTCAAGCAAGCCAATATGGAAATCATCTTCTCATAAAGGACAAGATGACCCCCAAGTACAACGATACCACTTGGAATACAAAATCATTCAAGATAAATATTTTGATTCTTTGAGAAACAGTCTTGCAGCTTACGATGTTGTGAAGACACTACTGTGAAGTTTCCACTAAATATCGCATATAAAAGAGGGGGGAGGGGAATGAGGGGGCTCTCATCCAACACTGAAAATGCATAAAATTCTCAACAGTGACTCTGCCATTGAAGTACAGAAGGGGGAAGAGAGCCAAACAGACAGACATGAATGGTGCGTGCCTAGTGAACTGTTTCTCAATTTGGTATCCACTCACTCTTTGCCACTAAAGCAGAAAAAATGCAAACATGAACAAGAGCCACACCCATTGGAAAACATGAAGAGAATGTACTATTAGCTCAACTGCACTTAATGATATTACTAACTCAACTGTACAAGTTGATGTGTGCTGCATGCTGAAGTGATAAAAATAACCATTTAAAAGAGCCATTAAGTTTATGACATTAAACAATCCAGGAGCGTCACACCCTCTCATGAACATACTCGAAATTATAAAACAAGGAAAAAGCATAAGGTTTCTGGTCCTTTTCACTTCTAGTCAAAGTCCGGTACTGTCTCTCTTTATTTCTAGTTGAATTTTCACCTTTGGTCAGAGAAACAAGGTGCAAAGGTGAATTAGAAAAATGTGTTTCTCATTAAAAAGTACTCCAAAACCAGCAGGTTTTTCCCTAAAACTTGTTGGAATTTTACTTTCAAAGCCTAGTTTTAACCTGTTTTCCCATTCCTTTATTATCAAAAAGAAAGAAAGAAATTGAATTTATCCACTACATGCAAATTCAACACATAGAAGAAGAGAATTTATGAAAACTTTGTAACAAGGATACATTCTTGTTCAGCATCTACCAAATCCAATAGAGCAATAAGGCTTAAAATAACTAGCCAAGCAGAAGTATTACCTGAGAAATTTAATGCTATAAGGGGGTGTTACACCTCCCATACTTCAGACTTATTCCAGGGGGAGGAGGCAATTGAAAACAAAACAACAGAAACACTTCTGATTGCAAAACGATATTCCAGATATGCAGATCAACCGACAGAAGATTCTACAGAGGGTGAATCAGTTGGTTAAGATACATAGATATAATCAGTTGGTTAGGATACAACAAATAAGTGATGCAGTCAGTCAGTTAGGATATACAGATTTGAGTAGGATATACAGAACAAACAAAGCAGTTAGTATCCAAAGAGTTAGGCGGGAATAGGAGATAAAAGGGAGAAGAGAGGGGGAGGAAAGGCAGGAAGGAAAAAAAATTGTAAAAGGGAGTGGGAGGTGCAGAGGAGGAACTCCGGTTCCTACTTCCTACTAGTTCTATGTTGTCTTTTGCCTGGTTGATTTCTAAATTCCCTGTAATTCATCCATGTTATCAATGAATTGAGTTCCATTTCTTCCTGAATTCTGTTTCTCATTAAGAATTATACCTTCCTGGGCTAACAGGGGGTCTCTAGTAGAAAATTTGAAACTGTTTAAGAACATATGTAACTTTTACTGGTGTAAGGTGGTATATGAATTGCAGCAAATAAAGAACTAGACAACCAAGAAGCACATATCAATGACATAGAGTTCAGAAGTGGAGTGCAACAGAGACATAATCCAAATATCAGTGCACCTGTATAGAAGATTCCTTGGTCGCAGTAACAGATAATCCATCCTTCTTGGATCCTTTTGTGTTGCTTGTTTTTAACAGGGCCTCCAAGGCATTCATCTTGCTTGGTTGAGTCAAAGATAACAACACCTTAGATTGTGCCAATGATGAGAAATCTTTGTCTAATTGTTCCATCAAATGGTCATCTTCTTCCCTATCCTTTGCTTTTTGGGCCTGGAATATAACAAGAACAATTAATGAATTACCGTAACATATAAATGTAGTGCTGAGAGCCTGGGGGAAGGCCAAATTCCACTACTACACTTGAGAAATCTACTCCAGTGACAACATCAACGACACAAATATTATGTTTAATAACAAAATCAGAATGCAGCTTGCATGGCAGCAAGAGAAAGATGTTTAAAGGTTTTTTTTTTTGCTTTGCTTTCACTTATTTCTTTGCTAGAAGAAAAATATTATTAAAGATATTGAATTATATATATATATATATATATATAAAAGGCCAACAAATACAAGAAAGCAAATTTAAAACTTAATCTAAGGCCTTCTAGCCTACTAGGTCACAGGTTCGAGGCTGCTCTTGAATATGTATAAATTTCAAATAAAAGAAAGGTACAAATATAACACTTGGTCAAACACATCTAGCATCAAATACCAGGCATGAATATGCAACTTGCATGCCAACTCTTGGATTTCCACTATCGAGGACCACCTGCATGCTATACTACACTTGCATTCAATAGCAAAAGAAACCTAAACATAAGCTAACATGCCACATACAATCACTATGCTAGCAACATAGAATTAGACGATATTTACCTTGTAGAATTTGCTTTTGGAGATAATCTCTTCCATTACTTCTTTCTTTGTTTTATGCCTCTGCAAGAAAATAATCATAAGGAGTCAGGCATCGCAACCTCAGATATCATGAATAAAAGGTGAAGCCAGTGCACAGAAAATCTGAGCAGGGATAGTCCTAACATGATTACAGCATGTATTTTCCAAGATTAACAAACATAACATAACACAGCAATAGCTCTAGCCTGAGAGCATATGATCCTGAATAATGATTCTCAGATATATTTATTAGTAGGAACATCTCACTACCTAATATGATTTATCTTCAGATATATTTATTAAAAGGGAACTGGGCGAAGCTGACTCATCTTCCTCTACCTCTCCAAAGAAGCATTGTTACAAAATTCAGCTGTTTAAAAAAAAAATTTTGAAAATATAGCCGACTTTTATGATTAAAATAACGCCAAATTTTTACAATTTGTTGGTAAAAAGAAAACAAACTTAATGCTTATAACACAATTTCTGAAATTAATTGCAAAACTTTTATGATTTTTTCTTTTCTTTATTCTTGAAAGAGATTTTTTTTCCTTTTGCAGCAGAAAGATTAAATCCCTAATCCATTCCTTAATAGCAGAAAAGAAAGAAAAAAAATCATCCTTATTCACATTCGCACTAGGTAACTTATATCTAATGGTCTTTAACATGATTGGTTGGTTAAACAAGCTTAAGTAATAATAAAGAATCACAAGGGGGCCTTGGCGCAAAGGTAAAAGTTGTCATCATGTGACCTTGAGGTCACAGGTTCAAGGTGTGGAAACAGCCTCCTGCAAAATGCAAGGTAAGGCTGTGTACTTTAGGCCCTTGTGGTCCGCCCCTTCGCCGGACCCCGCATAGGCGGGAGCTTCATGCACTGGGCTGCCCTTTTAAAGGGGGGCCCAAATTATCTTGTTTTAAGTTGTTCTATCTTGTGACCCCCATCTTAAATATGCCATATCAAAAGACCCTTCTGGTCTGCCCCTTACCCAGGACCCGTACAGGCAGGAGCTTCATGCACTGGGGCAACTCTTTATCAAAAGAACTTTAAATTTTAGATCAGCAAATTCTGAGGTCCACTAAACTCTTAACTTTGTGCAATTTCTTAAGGTAAGCCACACTGCATACACCAGAAATCTAAAGGATTTGCAATTCAAAATTTATGATTGAGCCACACCAGTGCCATTGCTTGATGTTAACTTTGTTCTAATATTTTAACTGAAAATTTCTTGCCAAATTTTCCAAATTTATCCTGAACCTCTGCCTAGCTGATTTTTTCCCATGTCCTAAAAACCCATCCATATAAGAGGCACTTTCTTCGTTAGGAGGTTTGAATTCATAGTTAGCTTATATAGTCTCAAAGATTAAAAGGTCAAGTTCTCTAAATTGCATCACAATAATGATCATTACAGGAATATCTCCTGGCAACACCAATACTACATGGACACCTTTTCTTTTTCTGAGCGAGAATAGAATCTTTATTTGGAAAAGAAGAAAACTAGAGCAGGGAAGATGCACAATTTAAAAGCATAAAAAGGCAAAAAAAAAAGTTCTTTCTCCAAGTAAAGGCATAAAATATCATCTCCCACATGACACCAGATTAAGAGAATGAGCTAAAGCAGTATTATTTCTTGAACCTACTTCACAAGAGCTTTCTCATCAAATCAATATCCTAAAGGACGATCTGTATGGCCACAAAGAAGAGAAAATGCACTGGCTTGATAGGAATTCTTCTGACAAGTATCCTAAAGAATGATTTGTAAGGCCACAAAGAAGAGGAAATGTACTGGCTTTATGGGAATTCTTCTCACCAGTACCACTATGAAGATATCGGCTCATTTTCAAACATACACAAGTCAAATTTTCCAAATTAGCTGTGTCATATGGGCTTTATCAACTACAATAAGGACTGAAACCCATGGTCCCAATAGCCATTCTTTTCTCTTTTGACCTCGATTAGAGATGATCTCTTCTGAATCCCAAAATCATTTCCATAAGATCTCACAGCCATTTATCTGAGAGATCTCCAGGTTCATTTATTCCAATACCCCAAATGCCCAAACCTTCACCTAGAGTTGCAAACCATCTTTAAACACCCCATACGGTATTTCATGTTGTCCAACATAACATCCAAAGCAAGGTCCTTTGCTCTCTCTAAATGACAGACTGCACATTGGGGATCTGAAGATCCAAGTGTACAGACTCAGACAGAGAAACACCCTAACCATCACCTAGAGGTGCAAAACATCTTTAAACACCCTATGTAACATCCAAAACAAGGTCCTTTGCTCTCTCTAAGTGATGGATTGCAGATATAGGGATCTGAAGATGCAAGTGTATAAGACAGAGAAATGCCTGCTTTTAAAGGGCATGAGTGTTTCTATATAGAAAACCACCTCATGGAAGATGAAACTATATAGCCTGCAAGAGGCTACAAGTAGTCTTGAAATACAAACATTTCTCAAGGCTATAAGTGGCCACGAGTAGTCTTGCAACGTGAACATAAAAAACATTCATCAAGGATGGCAATGTTGCTCCAAATTCCAATAGCATTGATGCTAACATAATAGACTAGAGAAATCTGGAAGAGAAAAACGATGACCACCATTAACCAACATTCTAATAGAAAGTGAGACAAAGAAACTTCAATCCAGTTTGAAAAATAAGATCCCTGAGAACTGACACTAAATGAGAGAACGTGAACTAAGGTAATCTGATACCCATCAAATAATATTCTGGAAGCAGTGGAATGAATCTCACATTTTCATCTCCTTCCAAAAATCCAGGTTCCAACCCATCATGCACAGAATGAGCTTTATGCTGTTTGGAGATGGCTGAATTCTCTGAACAGATAACATGACAAGACACAATTGGATCAAATTATGCAATCTCAACAGATCATTAAAATGTAAATTCAGTGGAACAATAAAATGTGTGAAAATGCAAGAAAGAATTCATCGTTCTATAAGTATTATCTCAACATCCATTGCATATAATGCTAAGTTTGATTATTTGGTGGCGTTGACCGTATGAACATCTTTTGTACAAGTATTATCTTGACATCCATTGCATATAATGCTATGTTTTAAGTATTTGGTATCGACCATTGTGAACAACTGTAGTAGCATCTATTGAAGGCATTGGTTAAATATAACTTTCAGATCTTAGCTGCAGAAGGGCACCAACACTTCACTTGTTATCCCAACAGAATGGTTCATACTAAATCAAACCTTGCAGACCAGGAGAAGACTGAGAAAAAGATCAGAAAAGGTAGTGCAACTGACTAGGAATACACAGCATGAGTGTGAAACATCTAATCTGATATGTAACAAACAATATGTTGACATAGATACAACAGGCCCTCTCATACTTAATAAGAGGGTATCAAATTAGTGAAATCCCTCTCATATATGATAAGCAGGGAATTTTCAGAGATTATAAAAGATAAGGGGGTTTCACCATTCGGAAGTCACTAAAATTGTACAATGAAGTTTAAAGGACAACAGAATTAGGGAAGAAAAGAAATGTATTTACCCTTTTATTCCAAGAAAATTTAAACCAAATATTTAAAAAAAAAAAATCATCTATTACTGTGGAAAGTTTGACAAAACCCTGGTTTAAACAAGAGCAAAACCTTGAAAATCTCTAGAAATGAAGGCTGTTTGCTGCTTTTGACCCTCCCAATACTCCCAAACGATTAGTAGGGTCAAATACACTAAAATCACTTCTTCTTTTTTAAAATTTATGAATTATAAAGGACATTCTAATGAAATACGGTGAAATAAACCCTTTATTTTCTCAAGATATTTTTCAAATTTTTACAGCTGTTTCATATTTGGGGCCGAACACCCTTTCAGACCAGAACATGTAAAACAGGATGGGAATGCTGGGAAAATCTTATTGCTAATATCTTATACATGGTCATGAATGTATAAAACACCTAATATGAGAGGTATAAAATAGTAACCCAAAGATGGACCCTCTTTTGAGAAAATGTGATGAAAGGTATGAGATTATAAAGTTCTTGAATATAGAAATACAAACAGAAGAAATGTAAGATAACAGGTAATCATTCAATGCTATAAAATCTACATACATAGTAGAATCCCCTTAATTAATAGCCTTGGGACTGGAGGACTTTTAGTAATCTCACAGGATTTCATTTTATTCAACTATCTCATTGAATTAGAAAATACGTGACACCTGTCATTTCAATTATTGTAGCAGAATTTTGTTCTTAAGTACTACCTCTCAATGTTTTCCCCTTTCTCTTCTTCAAAAAGTCTCTCTCTCTCTCCCTCTCTCTCAATAATTTCTCAAAACAGAAATTTTAATTTCATTTTTCATTTTCAACTTTAAAATTTTTGAAATAATGAGAAAATTTTAGTATCATAACCAAGGACCGTTAAAGTGACAAAACAAGAGGGTTGTGTGTGTATAACCTAGCTATGCACATCATCATTAAGTCAAATGAAAAAAATCTCCAACAACGCATTTGGTGAGTCAACAGCGAAAAAGGAGGAGATTTTAAGTTTTTCCAGCTCCAAATGCTCCAATTCCAAGCTCAATTTGGTCATTTTTATTACTGACTGCAATATCAATGATTTTTCAAAGAAAATCATGAGTTTTCACGTTTCTGGGTTGTCTTCTTCACTGGGATACTGGGTTTTGGGGTCTTGAGAGAGGAAACCAAGGAAATGTCCGTTTCTTGGAAGAGGAAAACCTCCCAATCAATTGGGACAATTATTTTACTCAAAACTCCTATCGAAACCTGTCTTAAATGACTCCAACTGAGTTTTTTCTTGTCATTTTAACAAAACATACAGTCAAAACCATATTCTGCAGTACCATTAATTTCAACCAAATTATATGATAAAATTAAAAATTGATAATGTATAGTAACAAGATGAAAGAGGGTAAATTTAAATGGTTTGGACGTGTCCAAAGGAGACCGAGAATGGCACTGGCACCAGTTAGAAGCAGTGAGTCCATCAATGTCAAGGCTCTAAAAGGGCAAGGGGAAGGCCCAAAAGAACGCAAATAGAAGTGGTGAGACAATATATAAAAACTTTTGGACTAAATGAGGTCATCACACTTGATAGAGGAGAATGGAGGAACAAGATTCAAATAGCCAATGCCTAATTGGGACAAGGTTTGACGACGATGATGATACTGCATGGTATGATCAAAATTTTAACTAATACAGAAAGTGGGCTCATTTTGGACCTTTTACCAATACTGAAATTTCAGCAAAATTTCATCAATACCATGTGATATTGATAATCATGCTCAAATGTTCTTGCCTTTAGTTATCCTTACTTTTCCTTCACTCTCTCTCTCTCTCTCTCTTTCCTCCAACCTCTCAAATCACTCTCTTGCAAGAATGCACCCTCGCCCTTGCCTATACTGATTCCCATGTTTACTCCAAAAAGAGGTTCTCAAGCTTGAGAAGATTAATTTATGTAATCAATGGGCCTTTTACGAAAATCTGAAAATATATTATGTTATCAGTCTAGTGAATTTATTAGTTTACCACATGGGCCCAAGTTGGGACCAAACAATTTGCATTAGCTTCATCATCATGACCTTATCTCAATTTGGGGTCGGCCACATGAATCTTATTCCTCCATTCCTCTCTATTAAGCAACATGGCTTCATTTAGTCTCAAAGTTTTTAAATCTTTCCTCGCCACTTTTGTCCACATTCTTTTGGGCCTTCCCCTTGCCCTTTTAAAACCTTTTAGTTGCATTGCCTCACTCCATCTAACCACATGGGCCCAAGTTGAGACCAAACAATTTGCATTAGCTTCATCATCATAACCTTATCTCAATTTGGGGTCGGCCACATGAATCTTATTCCTCCATTCCACTCGATTAAGCACCATGGCTTCATTTAGTCTCAAAGTTTTTAAATCTTTCCTCACCACTTTTGTCCACATTCTTTTGGGCCTTCCCCTTGCCCTTTTAAAACCTTTTAGTTGCATTGCCTCACTCCATCTAACCGATGCCGTTTTCAATCTCCTTTGGACATGTCCGAACCATCTAAGTCTAATCTCCCTCATCTTGTTACCTATTGGTGCTACCACGAGATTTCCTCTAATATTTACAATCCTAATTTTATCCTTTCTTGTATTACCACTCATCCATCTCAACATCCTCATTTCTATGACGCTCATCCTATGAGCATGATGTTCCTTAACTACCCAACACTCTGATTCATAGAGCATGGCTGGCCTTATGGCCATCCTATAGAATTTTCCTTTTAGTTTGAGTGGCACTCACCGATCATACAAAACTCCAAATGCACATCTTCATTTGTTCCAACCCGCTTAAATTCTCTAGGTAACCTCTCTCAATCTCTTTACTCTCATGAATCATTGATCCTAAGTACCGAAGGTGGTCTTTTACGAGGACTTCTTCGTTATCAATCTTGACTATTGTTCCACTCTTACTCTCCTTTCTAAAATTGCATTATATATATTGTCTTAGTTCGGCTGATTTTAAATCCTTTAGATTCTAATGCTTCTCTCCATAACTCTAACTTTGTGTTTACACCCTCCCTTGTCTCATCAATTAAAACTATATCATCAACAAATAGCATTCACCAGGGAATCTCTTCGTACGAATGTTTTGTTAACTCATTCATAACCAATGTGAAAAGGTATGAACTTAATGCCGATCCTTAGTGCAATCCTACAATGACAAGAAAATCACCGGCCTCACCGTTAGCAATCTTAACATTTGTTACCACTCCCTCATACATATCTTTAATTATGTCTATATACCGCTGCGAAACCCTTTTATCGCCCAACACCCTCCATATTAACTCTCTAGAGACTCTATCATAAGTTTCTCTAAGTCGATAAAGACCATGTGAAGGTCTTTTCTCCTCTCCCTATATTTCTCTACCAATTGTCTTAGTAAGAAAATAGCTACCATGGTAGACCTTCCAGGCATAAAACCAAACTGATTCTCCAATACACTTGTCCCATACCGTAGCTTCTTCTCACTCACTCTTTCAAAAAGTTTCATAGTGTGGCTCATAAGTTTAATCCCTCGATAATTAGTGCAGCTCTGTATGTCTCCTTTATTCTTATAAATTGGTACAATAGAACTTTTCCACCACTCATCAGGCATTTTCTTTAATTTTATAATCTTGTTAAACAACTTGGTCAGCCAAACTACCCCAATATCTCTCATATGCTTCCAAACCTCTACTGGTATACCATCGGGACCCGTGGCCTTTCCCGATTTCATCTTTTTCAATGCCTCTTTCACTTCAGGTATTATAATCGTACGTTAAAAAGGGCAGCCCCGATGCACGAAGCTCCCCCCTATGCGGGGTCCGGGGAACGAGTGGACCACAAGGACCTATAGTAGGCAGCCTTACCTTGCATTTTGCAAGAGGCTGATTCCACACCTTGAACTCGTGACCTCAAGGTCACATGACGACAACTTTTACCGTTGCGCCAAGGCTCCCCTTGCATTATAATCCCATGTTTATATCTATAATATCCAATGTTATTTAGGTTTATAGTTTTTTCAATCTCTATATTCTTAAAGCCATTGTCATTTAACAATTTTTTAAAGTACGTCTCCCACCTTTGTTTAATCTCATTATCTTTGACTAATACCCTTTGATCATCACTTCTAATGCACCTAACATGCTCTAAGTCCTTACCCTTCTGTTCTCTTACTCTTGCAATTTTAAACACATCTTTCTCACCTTCCCTTATTCCTAGTCTATTATATAGCTCATCATATGCCTTAAGTTTAGCCTCGCTTACTATTCTCTTAGCAACCATTTTAACATTTTTATATTGTTCATAGTTTACATTATTTCTAGTCTTCTACCATGCTTTAAAACACATACATTTTTCTTTAATACCTTTTTGCACTGTTTCACTCCACCATGTTTCCTTTACTAATAGCCTTTTACCTTTAGATACTCTTAAGACATCTTTTGCCACTTTCTTAATGGACTCAATCATATTTGTCCACAGGGTATTTACTTCTGTTTCATAGTTTCAGTTTCCTTCTACCATCAACTTATTTTTAAATGAGGTTATTTTCTCTCCTTTTAAGTTACACCACTTAGTTTTTGGATGTGTATTAAGTTCATTTCTTTTCCTCCATCTTTTGATATGGATATCCATAACCATTAACCTATGTTGTGAGGTTAAACTCTCACCGGGTATCACCTTACAATCCTTACACATTGATCGTCCAATATTCCTAAATAAAAAGAAGTCTATTTAACTTTTATGAAGTCCACTTTTAAAAGTTATTAAGTATTCATCTCTCTTCTTAAAGAGTGTATTTGCAATGGCTAGGTTATATGACAAAGCAAAATCGAGGATATTTTCACCCATCTCATTTCATTCACTTATCTCATACCCTCCGTGTATTCTATCATATCCTTCCTTTTCTTTTCCTACATGACCATTTAAGTCTGCTCCTATAAATATCCCCTCAATGTTGAGAATTTCTTGCATGACTCTTTCCATATCTTCCTAAAACAATCTCTTGATTATATCTTCTAACCCTACCTGTGGTGCGTATGCACTTATAACATTTATGATCTGCTCTCCTAGAACAAGTTTTATTATTATAATTCTATCACTAATTCTTTTAACATCCACAACTTTATCCTTTAATTCTTTATCCACTATTATTCCTATGTCATTTCTGTTATTATCCTTTCCTACATACCATAATTTATACCCATCGATTTCTCTAGCTTTAGCTCCTTTCCGCTTGGTTTCTTAGATACAAGCGATGTTGACTCTCCTCTGTTTCATCATGTCTACTAACTCCAAACTCTTACCTGTCAATGTCCCTATATTCCATATGGCAATACGAATCTTATGCTTTAGAGATATCCTATTTACCAGCGCCTTTCTCGATCTCCATGGCATGAACCCATATCCACTTTTCACTACACTTGGGGTCTGATGCAGCACGTCGCTTCCAAGGAGACGCTCTAGCAGCCCTTGCCCATTTATCACTACACCCAGGATCCAATGTAGCACGTAGCTTTTAGGAGAACACCCTAGCAACCCTTGCCCATTTTTCACCACACCCGAAATTTGATGCAGCGCGTCACTTATGGGGAACGTCCTAGCTTAAGGGAATGTCAATTTTCAATTCATGTCATATTAGGGTTGCCATAGTTTTAAGAAGCAGGAGATGATTTTCATTTCTTCCTTACAAGTAGGAAAGAAATAACAAAATCATCTTCAGCTTCTCCCTTGCCAACTGGCACCTGACACAAGGGTTGCCATATTTTAAGCTAAAGATGATTTTCATTTCTTCCTTGCAAACTAATATACCAATGCATATTCATTTGTAAGAAGGAAATAAATAACAAAATCATCTTCAACTTCTCCCTTGCCAACTGGCACCTGATGCAACGTGACAATTAATTTATTGGATATTAACTTAAGGGGATTTATTGTAACAATGATAGTTAGGTAAGTATTTCTGGTACTTATTAATATTGTTACTAATTTTAGTTAAGTGCCGCCAATATGTGTTGGGCGGTGGACTGGGAGGCCCCTATGGTGGTTCGCTATTTGGTGGGCCTGGGTCTGGTGGATATGGTGGGTTGGGCAGTGGTTCATCACTCTGTCATCGGATGCCGCCAAGTTTAGTCAGAATTCCTTCGGGGGGGTATCCTGAAGGTGGGCACTATGGTTTGTCATCTTCTGGTTATCAGAGTCAGCATCATCAGCAGTCAGGTTCTTCGCTGGTTCCAAGGGTTCCATCTGGGGGGGGGTGTATCCAAACATGCCGCCATACTATTGAGGTAAAGTGTGTTATCTTTTAGCTTATTTTCAATTTTGTTCATGAGCGTTTGAATTTATTTAGTTCCGTTAGTCTTAGTTATTTATTGGTATTCGTAGATATGTTTTAAGTTATTTCTGTAGTAATTCAATCCTGTAATGGTGACTATTTTCTTGTACTCTTCTATATATGTTGTTGGATTGCTACATTTATTTGTTATTGTGTTAGCTTTTGCTTGATTCCAGTGTGATTTTATATTAGGGTGGAGCCTTGTTGTAGTGTCCATCGCTTTGCTTATTTGAAGTCGTCGATATCAATTACTTTCTGATCCATTTATGTTTATTCACTGTTTCGGTTACATTTTGTAGTTCTTCCAATTTGAGTGGAAGAACGCTTTTGTTTCAGTGCTGAGATCATGTGTGTCTTTCGAGGTTGATTTTCTGTATTCTCTGGTGTGTGTTTATGGTTTATTTTATCCATGTTTCTCTCTGGTTTTTATGTTTACATGATAGACACAAGTAGGATTAAGGTGTTGTTGGCTGAGTATCGAATGCTTCACTGCTTTTTGGTAGGTGATTCTTCTCTTTTGATGGTTCTTGTTGAATGGATTTCATTTGTTTGAGTTATTTCCTTGTACTGAGGATTTCAATTTGGTCATATTTCAGTGTGTATTGTTTTTCAAGGATCATAGCTTTGCTGCTTTTGTGCTGTCTCAAGTATTTTTTGGATTTATGCTTCTATCTGCTCATGACTTTTCCAAATATGATGTCTAAGTTAGCTTTTCTTTTTCCTATTTGCTCCCTGATTTTCTTTGTGCTTTTCAATGTTTTGTCTACCTGTAGACATGTGCTGTTTGGCATCAGTTTTTGCCATCAAAAGACTAAGGTAACTGGGAGAAAGAAAATGCTAGCTTGAGCTATGTTTCTAACTAGAATACAGAATTATGCTTTTTGGCTTGGGCTGATCTTGATGCAAATTGATTGCATTTCTCTTGAAAGAATCGTTTTGTCTAACAGGAATGCAGAATTTTGAATTGTTTTCACTTGCTAGTTGCAAATTGTTGTATGTTTGTTGACTGTGAGAAGCCTACTTTGCAACAAGAAGTTAACATTATACTTCATATAAAATTTGGGACTAAATGAAGCCATGACACTTAATAGAGGGGGGAATGGTGGAACAAGATTCATGTGGCCGACCCCTAATTGGGATAAGGTCTTGATGATGATGATGATGATGCCGCCAATATGTGTCTAATAAATTCTTTATTTTGACATCCCAATGGAGCTTTTTTTTTTTATCTTTCCATGTTCAAGATCAAAAGTTCCATAACTTAATAGAAAATTGGAAGTGTAAACAACTTATGACAGTAGCATCATTACAATTCTCTATTCACTTTTTGAACTGAAGCATTTTTACTCTTTAATAGGTTTTGCATACCACCTTTCTAAAACTAAAACCTTCAGAGACACGTTGCATCAAATTAAACAAGCTTTTAGCTATAAGTAGTTGCACATCTATATAATTGGCATTGAAGTGTTTTACATATAACCAAAAGTCAAGTCACATGAGTGTGTATTGTCAAACCATGCTGGCTTCTCATGTGCTTTCATTATCTCAGTTAGTCATATGCTTTTATGAAGATGCGATGGTTAATCAAAGCCACCTTCACTTTCAGTCACTAGGGAGAGTTCCTGGCATTTGATGTAATTCATAGGTCTGAGAAACGCCAAATGTCATTTTATAGACCTCAGAACAATAAGTTTGAGAAGGGGAGCCTTGACGTAACAGTAGAGTTGTTGTCGTGTGACCTTGAGGTCACGGGTTCAAGGTGTGGAAACAGCCTCTTGCAAAATGCACGGTAGGGCTGAAAGTTAAGCTCCAATGAACAGAACACCGTGGACTCAAGATGACTTTCACCAAAATCTGTTTTCTCCGACATCAGTAACAAGACAATGGCAATAATCAAAATTTAAAATTCAAGATGTAAATGAGGAAGAATTCAACAACTCAGATGAAATAACAACCATCCAATCCATTCAATGGAAATAGCATAACAAAATTTAACATTATCATAAGTGAAAACATACTCTCAGTCTCAGTTGCATCAACACCATCATCTGGTGAAAGATCATCCTCGAAGTCATCCATTTTTGAGAGGGATGCAATGCCATATTCCTCCTCCCCATCAGACAAATTATATTTGCTTTTCCTATTCAACTTCAACTGAAAAAATAATAGATAGCGGAACTGAAATCAGAAAAATTGTCAAGCTGCTTTTTCAAAGTTCAAATATCTGGTAGAAATTGTTCTAAGACACATCAAATAGATAGGCTTAACAATGCAACACAGCGAATGTCCATATAAAATATTTTTCTACAAGCTACAGAAAAATGAAGCACATAGTTGCTCAGATAAAAAGATACTCGAAGATAGAGGTACAGGTGTCATCCTTGAGTTCTGGGGCTTATATGATGTAAGTTATTAGCTGGAATTGATTTTTATTTCTTTCAATTAATTCCAAAGCCCAATTGAAAAGAAAGCAGTCTCAGAAAGACAAATACCATTGAAGTATGAACAAGGAAATGATATCCTGAGAAAAATTGGTCCCATTCACAGCTTGCTGGATTACATGGCCTAATGAAGACATGATGGCGCTTCATATATGTAATATACATGTGCTAGTATATTTGCAAGTTGTAATACACGAAATTGACCCATTTGTACATTGATCCAAATCACTAAATTTAAGTCGGGTTATTTTTTGCAAAATAAGCAATTATTCAAGTGCTCCCCATTTCATTATAAAAATTATTCAAGTGGGGCCTATTTTTTGCAAATAAGCTGTGAGAATTTAGATATAGCTGTGTGCGTGTGCGTGTGCGTGTAGAATATATAGCAAAATCAAATGAGGGTTTTGTTACAAAGACTAAGAGAAAGGAAGAAGAGACAGACATAGGCTGGTATGCAGAAAGACACCAATATAAACAAAGCATTAATATAGGGGTAGTTTACAAGCAAGGAGAAAGGGAGTCGTATAAGATTTTTTTTCTATAGATATTCTAGGTCTATTCTTATGGTTTAAGAGAGATGTAAAGTAGAATTAGAGATAGCAAGAAAGATTATATACTTAGGAATCCACAAAGACCAATAGGAGAGAGAGAGAGAGAGAGAGAGAGAGAGAGAGAGAGAGAGAGAGAGAGAGAGAGAGAATATCCTATGAAAATACAAAAACCCCTAAAGAGATTTTGGGAATATAATAGATCTTTTTTACTCATTTATTCGACTAATAAACAACTACATCCTTTAGTAGCCCACTTACTCAACTAATGGAACATGATAAAAATAAAAGTAACTAAAATTTTGAGGAATGCCTATGTGGTGCAAGGAGAAGTAAGGTTCAAAGAACTCAGGGGAAATAAAAAGGGAAAACTTATTAGTAGATAACACTTCCAAGCATTAAATACAAGGATTTGTTGTTCTCAGTTTTTACGAAGTTTTACCATCAATGCACGCAAGAAGACACACACATTCTCAAAAACTTTTACAAAATTTTACCATTTTGTGGATGCACGCACACAAGTCCCACAACCACACACACACGCCATGTTTGATCATTGACCCAACCCACTGATTCAAGTGGGCCTACTTCTTTGAAAGATAATCCGTGATTCAAGTGGGGCCTCCTTTTGAAAATAAGGTGAATAAATTTAGTTCTAGTAGTTAGATAAATATAAATGGATTAGAAGTAGAAGTTAAATAAGAAACTAAGAGAGAGAGAGATGGAGGGAGAGAAAGAGAGAGATTTTAAGGATGGATGATAGAGACAGATATATTCTATTAGAATTAGAAGTTGAACGAATTACGATAGAAATCAAGAAATAGAAACCTAGAGGTCATGGGTTTGAGGCGTGGAAACAACCTCTTGCACATACATAGGAGCTTCGTACACCGGGATGCCCTTTTGATAGGCTTTATGATTCTTATTGGTTAAGAGAGAAAGGGAAGAGCGAGAAAGGTGGAAGGGCAGAATCAATATCGTTTAGTGGGAGAGGAAATTCCTTTGTCCCACTAATTCACCTAATCAAATAAGCAAATTTTTAGTATCCCACTTATTCAACCTTACAAAAGGATAAAAATAGAAGTAATAAAATAAATTAACAATATCTACATGGATCAAGGAAAGTAAGGTTCAAAGGAAGTTGCCGGTGAGGCACAAAGAGTAGTAGGCTTCAAAAGGCTCAAAGAAAATAGCTATTTGCTTAATATATAAATAGATGCGCCTAGAAACTAAAGTTATGAAATGCAAGCTTTCTACATAAAGGCTCACTATTACATTGATGAAGAGCATCTACGGGATTGAGATTTCTAACCAAGATAAACTAACACTCCAAATATTAAAGAAGTAAAGAACTACAATTTTGAAGAATTTATTGTTTAATGGAACTAAAAATTATTACACATGATTCCACATTAATATAATAAACTTAGTTGTAAGAAGCCCAGGTATCTATTCAAAGCAGACAGTTGATGCAAGGACACTGAAGTTTCAAACACAACAGCAAAAAACCAAACTATTTCAATTTGTTCTGAGGCCAGTTCTTAAGCATTCAAATAATGATCAAGCATTTATCATGAGCTTCAGATTTCATATGTAATGGCATCTGCAAACATTCTTGGACTTCGAATAAGGGTACCATCTTTTTGCATCAGCATCAAGTTGTTAAGGCAGAAAAGAACTTGCTCTGTAGAATGCATATCACTATAAGATGCCAAAGTAACTTCTGTTACCCTCCAGATACGTGTGCATTGGTCTGTGTGTGTGTGTGTGTGTGTGTGTGTGTGTGTGTGTGTGTGTGTGTGTGTGTGAGATCACAAGATGCTAAAAGCATACTGTTGCATGCAGAGGAAGCAATGTCAACCACGAGTACACCAAAGAAACAGAAAATAATTGTTTTTTTAACAAAGAGAGGTATATTAACACCTGCCGCTCACGCTGAAAACGTAATATGGCCTTATCAAATTCTTCAAGTTCATCATTCTGTTCCCCTATCCGCTTGTCCAGGAATAAGGAAGACTTGCCACTTTGTTCATATTCCTTCAGCAGAGTCTTTTTCCTCTGTTAGAAACAAGTGTAGCATTAGTCAGCAAACAGTAAATACTTTTTCCTTTGTTTTCCTTCTTCTAAGTCATAGGGCAACTTAGGTGGTATGCTAAAAAGAGCACATATAAATTGCCAAGCATAATAAGAGTAGTATTGAAAACATGGAAGTCACTAACATTACAAAAGCACGGAAGCATCATTCCGGTCCCAAATGTTAGTTAGTCTGAACATGTAATTCATAGAATATGCCACAGCATCAACGACCACATAATTCAAGGCAGTAACAAACCAATCCCTGAAATTTATTCACGGCTGATAGAGCATGGTGTGAAATTTAAAAAGCACAGATCTTAATAATCCATCCCTCTTTGGTCATCAAGATCCTACAGATTGCTGGAGTGTTTCCTAAATCACAATGGATTTCATTGTGGCTGATAGACTATGATTTGAAATTTAAAAAGCACAGATAGAACCAAATTGGTCCCGCTTTGCCACTAAAGTCCAGCAGATTGCTTGACTGTTCACTAAATCAATAACAAGCCACCTACTGAACACAAAACTTTTGTGAGTAACAGTGAACAACAGCTATGAAAAATAGGACCCTGACACAATGCAAAACCACTCATCATTAAAGTAGAGCTGTGGATCATACATGGCCTTCTCAAGCTGACATTATCTCAATATAGAAGCTGATGATACTGCCGTCCTTGCTGTAAAGTGTAAACTGACAAGGTAAAAAGTACTATTCCAAGTACAGCACCAAAAGTTATCTGACCAACTTACAAGATAAATAACACAATACTCCTTGGGGAGATAAGCAAGCAGTGACTTGAACCCAAAACCTTTTGGTCGCGAGACAAATCCCTCACATCTAAATGAGATGCTGCTGGGGATGGTGGTCATTTCAAGTACACACCCACAACGATGCCATATATGACAATCATGGATAATCACGGATTTCCTCAAACTCTTCAAATTGTGCCATTCGTTTGAGGCCTTTCACTCATATATAGTATATTGTCTAAAAATTAACATGGATATCATGTATAAATTTCCGAGTACAGCCAGACATTGAAACACGGCAAATTGCACTTCTCATTCAATTCAGTCAAATAGACACGTATAGACAAGGTATAGCCAAAATATAGAGCTAAATTATGTTAACCTACTCAAGTTGCCTTCCTTCTCTTTCAACTAAACAGATGTCATCCTTTCTTTAAGTTTTCTTAAAGTAATCAACTGCCAACAAATGAAACAGCTACTACATTTCCCGTGCAGACATAGCTGAATCTAGATAATAAAACATGTCAAGAAAGAAAACTGATCAAAACATCGATGGACCGAAGAATAGACCGGAAAGAACATACAAACATATTTTAAAAATAGAGAACCAAACCCTAAAAAAGAGCTTTTGACGTTCACAACTGCAAATTGAAGCAATGAAGGACTTCAAACGGGACCTGGGAAAGTGCACAAGAGAGTGAAAAATCATGCCTTTTCTATGGCGCGAGATCGAGCTTGTCCAATGCGGCATTCTTCACCCTTTCGTTTCTTGCCAAGGATGTCGAATTTTCTGCGAGACCAGATGGTTTCGAAGGGATTTTCTCTGTTAGACTTGGTTTTCATGGTCGTGGCACTGGGAGCTGAGAGAAGTTTCTTCATGCCCTGCCTCTTCTTCTTCTTGCTAGAAGAAGAGATTTTAGATTCATTCTTCTTCTTCGCCATGAGAGCTGGTGAAGAAGACTAATGCAAGGGAGAAGAGACGTGAGGGGAAGTTAGGGTTTTGAGGAGGTTTTGGACGGGCAAGAGAATAGCCGTCGAAGAGGTCCTACCACAACGCACCCGCACGTATAATAGACACACAGGTTTGCATTTCAGTAGCCGGAGATTGGCAGTAGCAAACCTAATTTAAAGAGGTGTAAATAGTAGCATCACCCCGAACCGGAAAACCAATTGAAAACCGAACAAAAAATTTAGCTATTATTATTTAATTAGGGTTCCCTTTGGTGTATGCTCTTGGCATAATGATAGAGTTGTCGTGTGTAACCTTAAAGTTATAAGGTTCAAGACTTGAAATAGTCTCTTCTAATGCAAGGTAAAACTACATACTATTGACTCTTTGTGGTCTCATAGAGTTCAAGACTTAGAAACAGTCTCTTCAATGCAAGGTAAAGTTGCATACTATTGACCTTTTGTAGTCCTCCCCTTTTTCCAGGCCTTTCATGTCAAAACTCCAATTTTTCTAGAATTATTTATAATTAATTTTTTAATTTACAAATTTGGAGGTAAAAAAATCAGGTCTTGAAACATAGATATTTGAAATCATTCACAGGAAACCAGTCAGAATAACTGTATTCATAATTTTTGCATATTTACCCATATAGGTAAAATGGTCAATTCACTTTTGTGTGAGATCTATAAAAGTTAGGTGAGCTGGTGGACAACTAACTCAGAAAATATTAATGATGAAGAATAAACATGATGAGGAATCTCTTTTGATTTTAATAAGAAAAGAATAAAAATTATTTTTTAAAATATATAATAATAATTATTAAAATAATGCACAATTAACCCTATAAATAGCCCTATAATAAGCTACACGAAATTGCACAAATCCTCTAGACTCTTCCTCTTTCCTTCTCTTTCTCTCTCTTCTTTCCTTTTTCTTTCTTTTTTCTTTCTTTTTTCTTTTCTTTTTCTCTCTCTTCCCTTTACACCTACAGAGCGCATCTGCGGACACACCGGAAAGAATATTCCATCTCGAAGTGTTGGGTGCGGGATGGGTTTAGGTTGACCTGATCTATAAAAGCCGTAAGATTCTAGATTGATCGGAGGTGTATTCACCAGTAAAATCATCGAAAAACAATAAGTCTGGCGACCCTATCTTTTCCAGCGTGGATCTCTCTTTTCCGGCTATATTCTTCCATTGTGGATGCTTAAGGTAGGTTCCTCCTCCCCACTCTATCTATTTCAATAGTTTTTGTAGTAAGAATATCGCCAAACTGAATCTTCCAACAAGGTTTCTCTCGTAAATCTAGTACCGATGACCTATCTTGAAAACTTTGGTAAATCAACATTATTTGGATATTTTGAGCCATTTGATGTATTCCTGGGATCCAAAAACCCTAGGGGATGAAATTTGAGATGACGGCTTGCTCAAATCTAAGAGATCGGGGGAAACGTTGATCTGACCCAGGATGCCATAGGGTAACACACACGAAAACGGTCCTTATGGGAGTGTCTCCGCGCATGCAACGCGGGCGGTCTCTACCTGAGATGCCGCCTACTTCCCGGCTACAAAGACTTGTGCCGCCCTTGTTTTGTTGCGTTCTAGATTCCAAATCAAATTTGGATCATTCATTCTTATTTAAAACTTCAAAATGCAATTCAAAGCTCATTTTTACTCAAAATTAAAATAAAAAAATAAGTTATAGATTCCTAGTGAAGAGTAGACTCTAATGGAAACATAAAATTTAAGTTTTATTCAATGTAAATCATAAAAAGTGGTATTAATTCCCAATATCAGTCAAATATGACATGATCAAACCTTGAATTTCTAATCCATTAGTGATATCATGATAAGGGAATATGATATCACGAGTTAGATGTGACTGATTTGGAGTAAATTACGAAATTTGGCCTTAATTGATGAAAAATCATAAAAATAACCATATGACTACTTGATCTTAAAGATCAAGCATGATCAGACCTTAGATTTTTTATCCAATATGATATAACGATGTAATAACTTGAATAAATAACAAAATCCTTGAAAATACATAATAATCTCCTTGATCAGATTGATCAAAGATGTTTAGAAACTATGAATCAATATGGATGATGATTTAATGGTAAGATCATAATAAATAAATGGCCTGATGTGGCTAATTTGGGATAGATGGAGATCTATGCCCTTAATTTTGATAAAATGGCTTAAAATCTTCTTGATTGGTTAGATAAAAAAAGATCAGATCATATGATGAGATGCATCAATGATCTAGTGATGATATCACATTAAGAGAATGTGATAGATTTGAATAAAATTGAAAGATCAATATCTAAACCCTTAATGGGATGAAAAATGATGAAAATATGATCATGGAATCAAAATGGAGAAATAAAATATATTCAAATGAGCATGTGAGCTATTATATTATATTATAAATGTTGCTTTATTTGCTTAGTATATTTAATTGTTAGATTTATTTATTTACGCTTTAATGTTCATGTTATGTAAATTATATGAAAAATGTAATTAAATGAAATAGATATTGATGAACATTTATAATGAATATGGACATGGACTTAATGATAGTAAGCGTTATAGTTAGTAGGACAATATTAGGAATATCATTTCCTTTGCCCAATTTAGGAGAATAATAAACATCCATGAATGACGTTATTTATGTTCATGGACATAAATTAAAATCAAGTAAAAATGGAACTTAGGGTATACGAGCTCATAAGAACCTTAATGGAGGTTGCTATAAGGTCACCCCAGTAAATGCTAAACATGGTGGTTAATGGGGTTCTCTAATAGTGCCTTGCTCTTCCCATACCTTTTGACAATATTTGTTGAGGTCTAAATGCCTCCTTACATAAGGATTGAACTAACCAATCTACGAGCAATTTTTAACTGGTAAACCTTAGTCAATTGGAAATAAGAGGAGCTGTTTAGAATTAGGAGTACATAAATTATCTTCAACCAGCAAAACATTAACTGGTTGAATAATAATAAGATCATAAAAGGATAGTAAAATATCTAATCATAATAAAAATGATAATTAAGATAATCAAAGATCAAATAAGATCCCTAAAGAGATCTTGAATGATCAAGAATAATGAGAATCATAATATTGTGTTAGTATTAGTGTAATTGTTAGATTTAAATATAGATTAATAGATTACACCTTGATCAATATGATCCAAGGAAAAAGATCCAAATCATCTTATATAAGGATGATCAAAAGAACAACTAGGAAGTATAAACGAGTTAAGGAATGACTGTATATATAGGATTTGATAGATACATGAAGGATATGATGATCAAGATTAATGGGATGATGGATTATTGAAAGTAAAAGTAGGTGGACCTTAAGAGTATATTCAATGTAGAAGATACATGTATTTTATACAGGATCTTATCGTGATAATTATAGATTGATTATAATTGCCTTAGAATTATTTATGAATCAATAAATGACTTTGAAATGAATACAAAATGATTAATTAAGTATTTATGAAATTACTTAATGGGTAGAATGAGAAGATTTGAACTATATAAGTTGGACCCCAAAATATTAAGGAAAGAAGCCATAGGCATGTCCTATTATAACCACTACTCAAAGTATTTGCTTTGAGAAAGATTGTATCGATTATTTTATAATTTAGATTGTAATATTTGGACAAAGTATGTAATGACTACTAAGGTTGTGTATGTGAACCACTGGATTGATCCTGATTTTAACAAAAGTATTTCTATTGATATTCAATGAAAATTTTATTTTATACAAAAATCCATGTATGATAAGTAATTTGAGGTGGTACTCAGATTTTTTACAAATCAATTTCAAAGAAAATATGTTTCCACTATTTGTATTTTTAAATTTTTTTTAAATCAGGGCCCTACCTTTGCAACTATTCATGAAAATGTGTTTTAAAAACCTTGGTTGTCACATTTCATACCCATGAGCTTTTATGCATGGGGCTGGCCTTTTTTTTGTATATGTCCTTAATATTCTACAAAAATCATAAGCAAGCTCCTAAACTCCATATTTTCCTTTCTCCAATGATCCATTTCGTTCATCAGACTTGCCCAATCCCAATAAGGCATGAAAAATCTAACGAGTAGTCATAAGATGGAAGCCTTTCATCGCTCGCTTAAAGTGTGACTGGTGTTAATATAAAATGAAATCATTGTTGAGTATTATCCACATTTGAAGGGTGAGGGACATACCTTAGAAATATTTGTTGGATGAACATTCTAATACCAACTTATTTTGGGATAGGACAAATCTAATAAATGAAACAAATCAATCAGGAATGTGAAGAAGGCTCATATGCCAAAATGCCTCCCTTGCAATGTATCATGGACTTGTGTTATAATGCATGTGACCAAGGCTTATAGTGTAATAACCCCAAATTTTTATGATTAATTAAACATGTGGAATGAAATTTTGGAAAATAGAACTAGAATTTGAAATTCTAAGAAATCAACTTTTTATATAAATAGAATTAGGAGTTGAAATATTAATATTTGAATTGTATTCGAAAAATCAAATCCAACGACATAAAGAACATTGAAATCGAAGTTTAAATGAAAATCCATATTTTTCTCAATTTTTAGAATTTAATTATTAATTATAAAGGCAAAATGATAATTTTACCTATATGTGAGTTCCACAATAAAGTTAAGTGGTCATAGTTCACCAATTATTAGAGTTATAGTTATTACAATTGTAATTATGATAAACAAGCTTTTTAATAAAATAATAAATGAATTTAAAAGTTAAAATCATTAAATAATAAAAATTAAATCTATAAAAATTTATGAAAAATCATACATAAAACCCTCAGATCCCCCTTCTCATTCCTCTCCTCTCCCTCTTTCTTTCTTTATTTTCTCCCTCCTCTTTCATCTCTTTCTTCTCCCCCATTCTCCTTTCCCTTTTCCTTCCCATCCTTTCCTCTCCGGGTTTTCCCCTTTCCTTTCCATTTTCCAGCAATCTAAATCACCAGCTAGCTCAAAAAGGCATTTACACCCCCCGCAATCATCATCCTGTCCTCCAACTGCCACAGGTAACCTCTCCTCCCTTTGTTCTTCTCTTTTTGGCACTTTCTTTTACCCATCTTTGGCAGATCTGTTCTCACTAGAGGGCGATCTACCAGTGAAAATAGATCCGATAGATCTGAGTTGCAACCACCTCAAGGACAGCTTAGATGCAAGGTCTGAACCTCTGATGAGTTAGTGGGACCCCAAAACCTTAGAAACCATAAAAATAGTTAAATTCAAGGAAATCATGGGCATTGGTCAAAGACCAGAATGATGTGATGATCCACTTCATAGCGTCTCATCCCGGTCAATTTGATTAGGTGACCAGGGTGCACCCCAATGATGTGCGATGGAGACACAAGCGTGCGGGGGCAATCATAGAATAACCAAAACATCAAAGCATTCTGGGGATCGCGACACACCGATGGTGCAATTCGGAGACCAGGACGTACTAGAATGTCCTGGAGCATACTTTAGGCTTCAATGCATCTTGATGACCCCTTTTTATTCTTTTTTGATTAATATTTTCAATCTAAATTGTTGAAATGATCTGAAACATAAAATTTGAAATTCAGAGGGTTATATAAGTTTGATTTATGATAAAAAACGGTCCATTGGATTTGTATTGATGACATAGACCCAATTATGCAATAAAATTTAGGATCAAAGAGCAATTTAAACATATCAAAACCTAAAAACTATAGGGTTAACTTAGATGGATCATATTAGAGGTGATCATATCCTCAGAAATGATCAATTAGGAAATTTAGTAGGATAGTAAAATAATTTGGATGATTGGATCATTTAAATATGCTAAAATTGATGATCTCAAATACTAATTAAGATTAGGATCATAGATCTGACAGATTAGTGTTAGATGTGATTGTTAGATCGACACATAAACTTTAGACAAGTAACTAAATAAATTAAAATACTAGAATTTAGTATAATTATGATTAATTGAGATGTAGATGGATGATTTAATCAAGTTCATGGTTAGATCTACCTTAAACACTGAGATATATTAGAATTGACATAGATAATGGTTAGAAACCCTAAATCTGACTAATTAAAAGATGATCTAACCATCATATTTACAAATTAATAGCTGGTAGAGGATAGATGAACCAAGTATAAGAGATATCAATCGATTGAGATTAGAATTTAATTATCAACGGTCATAATTAAATGATCGGACAAACTATAAGGAAATATGACTATGATTAGGGAAGATTAGATGTAAGATAATCTAAATTTATGATGATCATGAATAAAATAAATAAAAATATGTTACTAAAAGAAAGACAATAATCATGTTTTACACATATATTGACAGATATACCAAATTTCAGAGACAAAAAGGAATACAGTGTTAAAGGGGATTGGCTACTCGTCACGAGGTAGGTGGAATCTTAAGAATGCATATTTCTAAATTGCAAGATCGATATTTTAATCATGATCTTATTAGTATCATGAAAATTATAGAACTTAAATTGTTCATTATATATAATAAATGGCAAATTAATATGCTTTAAATGTTTAAGATGTGTAATGAGATAATTAGAAAGAGATAATAATTTCATGTTTATAATTGTGAACATTAGCTGAACAACATGATCTGAATTTATATTATTTGTATATTTATGAAATTATATTCTTGGTACATGGGTACCGATTTCATGATTTATTGAATTGTCAATTTGGATTGATGAATTACGTCATTGGTTCATGATCACCGATTAAGTGAGGATGTTGACATTATTTTCCATTTTATTCATGGATAAGCAAATCGGCAGCTAGTATTATTATTTTACATTCGAGCACAGAGCCCTGAGAGTTTTGTTTTCAATAGGCACATACATGGAGACACTATGCTAAGGGAATACAAGGGTTGGCCACCCACTCACCCAAAATTGATAGTATGTGGATATCATGCCCAAAGAGAGGCTAAACATTGAGCGGAGCAATTATGGGAAGGCTGCCACTGTGACAGCCATGTCTTCCCATACAAACATGAATAGTGTATATTTTTTTAGTGTGGTATTAATGGAGTATATATGCAATCATCTAGGCAAGCTAGTATGGATTAGGCTGCAGCATAATGGTCCTTATATTTTATACACTATGGTGTTGACGATATTGCATAATAATATGCCTTTTGATATGATGATATACTTTGTATGAGCTTATTACCGATATGTGATATTATTTTATTGCTTTACCAGAGGAGGTTTGGGTGATGATGAACCCCGCGTAGTGAGGGGTATAAATATTGAATGTTATGATATTATACTAGTAGAGGCCGGATGATTATGGACCCCATATGGTGAGAGGTATGGATATTGGACCCAGTACAGTCTAGGAATGGATATTATGATGCTATTATTGATGACATTAATAGTTTTGTATGATTTTTAACAATTTCTATATGTATGGTATAATTGTGCATGTGCATGTGTGAATTATTGAAGGAGTACTTTCATAGAAGTTTTCACATGGAAAATTACATGGTAGACTTACTATATAGAGTATGGTTCATGAAAATTGGATGACTTCATTATATGAAAAATGATGAATATGGATATTTGAATTATCCAATAATTATTTTATTACAAATTATATTTTAAGTTTCATATATTTTTTAAATACCCTACCAAGCACAGCTTGCTAAGATATTGTAAATGTTTGAATGCTTACAATATCTTATATACAAACAGATAGGAGAAGATGGATACCACATGGGGACACTAGCAACCATATTACTGTTAGATATATATTTTTATTCTAAATATTGTATTGTGTAGTTAGTTATTTGGGTTGTACACTTAGACATTTTATATAATATTTATAAGGGCTGTGCAAGTGAACCATTAGATGGGTCCTGTTTTCAAAATGAATTTATATTGTTAATTCAGTATAAATCTACTTTATAAATAATATATACGTATAGTGAAAGTGACATCCAGGCTTTTCATAAATGAATTTCAAAGAAAACGTTTTATGTTATTTTGAATTTCAAAATTTTTGGCCCACTATCTTTTGAAAATAAACCTAAAAAAGTGTTTTAAAAACCCAGGGTGTCACATAAAAATTCTACGAAAGATCTATTTGCCCATTACCAAGTTCTGTAGGCTTCGGAAGAGTCTTGTTTGGTATATAAATATGGCATAAGAGACTTAAGCTCGTATTGGCAAATCTGTGGAACAAGGTCTAATTCTAGAAGGCCTGATTTTTATATAAGTCCTTATAAGTATCTAGAATATCCTAAAAGGATTGCACATTAGTTTAGAATGTAGTAGAAGTGGGATATTTTGTATGATGGTTCCAGAAGATGATATAGACCATTGGAATAGTGAAACATACAATAATCCTAACCATCTATTAAGGAGCTGAACGAAGGAGAACAAGTATAAATAGGGAATAGCTATTCATTTATAATCAGACAACTTAGTTGCGCTTAAGTAAGGGATAACAGGTTCTTTTTGAGTAAGTCTCATTTTTTAGTTCCTCTTGTTAATTTAGTGGGTGAGCAATTGTAGCCCTAGCAAGTAAGAGTGGGAGTTGAAGGTTGACTTACACTTTGGAAAGGACTTGCGCACAAGTGCCACATGGGTTTATCATAGGCGAAACTGTAATCCCATGACAGTTGGTATCAGAGCAATGTTAGTATCGGGAGTTGGTATCAGAGTAGGTTGAAATGAGAGTTGCTTATAGAATATTGCGAAAATCTCTTGACAACATCATGGCAAGTGAGTCAAGAGTGACTAACATGCCAGTGGAGGTTCAATAGAAGTCGAGGTGGGAGAAGTCCAGAGACTCATCATAGAAGTTGGTTTTGGACGCTCAACTTTCTACTGTGAATACTCGATTGGTTAAGTCTGAACAAATTATGTCTGATTGTTTGAACAAATCTAGTGCATTCATATATGCCTTGCATAGCCTCGAAGATAACATGCAAAGAGCAGTTAAGGCATCTAAGGTTATGGATGTTGAGACTATTGAAGGAGTGGAGTGCATGTCAGATTGTTTTGAGTCTACCGAAAGTAAGATGACCAATCCACATGAGGAAGTGGCTGAGTTGAAGGATATAAAGTTATTAAGGTAATCCACAATGTGTGGAGATGGCACATCTAAGCTTATGATGCCTAGGTGCCGTGAAATTGTTAAGGTTTGAAGAACCTCAGGAAGAATCGGTGGTCAACAAGGGTGTTGCCACCACTAATGACAAAATGAGGAGTGTGCCACAACAAGAAGAGTCCTCGAGGAACAAGACCAAGCAAGAACATGTAGGTAGCACGGCAGCTTGTAGATGTCACATTGATTTGCAGGAGGCACATCAGTAAGGGTAGTTGCCCAGAGGTACAAGAGGCTTTGCAAATCACAATTGTTCAAGGAAAAAACCATAAGACAAGGGAGAGGTGCAGGTCGAACAAATATAGAGTGTGTAGCATGATGGATTTTCCAACACTAGAAAAGTTGTGTCAACAAGGGCGTCGACATTATTAGGTGGGAGAGAATTCCATGGTCTTATGTTAAAGGCTAGTGACCAAGGCTTACATATTCTAAGAAAGATCTATTTGCCCATGACTAAGGTCTACAAGCTCTGAGAGAGGTTTCTTTAGTATGTGGATGTGGCCTAAGAGACTTAAGCCTGTATTGGCAGATATGTGGAACAAGGCTTGATTTCTACAGAAGTCCTTGTAAGTATCTAAAATATCCTATGAGGATTGTAGATTAGTCTAAAATGTAGTAGAAATGGGATATTTTGTAGGATGGTTTGAAAGATGATTTGGACCATCACAGTAGTGACGCTAATAGTCCTAACCATCCATTGAGGGGGTGGATGGAGAGCAAGTACAAATAGGGGTTAACTCCTCATTTGTAATCAGACAACTCAATTGAGTTCAAGTAAGAGAAAACATGTTCTCTTTGAATAAGTCTCATTTATAAGTTCCTCTCATTGCTTTAGTGGATGAGTAAGTGTAGCCCTAGCAAGTGAGAGTAGAAGTTGAAGGCTAACTTGTGCTTTGTAAAGGAGTTACGCACAAGTGTCATATGGGTTTAGCATAGGTGAAACTGCAACCACGTAACAAATGACTCATATAAGAACTCTTTAATTAGAGATGTTGAATTTCATTCCATAGAGTTGAATCTTGTTGGTGTGTTAACCACTTTACACCCAAGTACTTAGATCCCAATTAATAATTAAAAAATAAATATATAAATTAGTAGACTACAATGCTTTGATAGTGATATTTTAAACTTATGTTTTCATTAGAATAAAATAATTATTTAGAGTTAGTTAAATTGTATTAATAACTAAATTATTATTATTATTATTGTAGTAATACTCTTAGTTGTCCTTTTGTTCCACGCCTTAATTGAATTTGGCTTAGCTACACCCTGAATCAATAAAAAAGCTTATTAATTTAATTCATATTATTTAAAGTTAATTAATTTTTAATAATAACTAAATTTAGAAATTTGTTTGACAAAATACTCTATAGCTATACTTTTATTCCATAAAGGGTTATATCTTTTAAAACATCCCATGGAAGGGCCCAAATTTGAACTTTTCGTATTTTCATTCTACTAGTCCACTATATCAATTTTAGTTAGAATAGCTTAAAAACACAGTTACATATCTTTCATGTATATATATTTAAAATGTTAATAGGGTGAATGGGTATTTCCTTATTGAGTAATATCTTAAAGGCATCTTAAATATCCATTTTACTTAGTTAACGCCTTAAAATTACACATGAAAGACATATGACCACATTATACTATGCGATTCAATTGGTAATTTACCAAAATAGATTGTTGTAGAATGAAATTAAACTTTGATAATTTTATAGGATGTTTTAAAAGACAAGCTCTCCAATAGGATAGAAGGATAACTATAGGGTCCTAGTATGAAAATATTTTTTAAATTTATCTAATATTAGAGTAGTAATCCGCACTTGCTCATGCATGTCCAATTGAAGGCCATAATAGAGAGAAGGGGGGAGAGAGAGCCTTTGGGTTTCTTTTTTCAAAAATAGTAATTAATAACTTAATCATTAAGAAGAGAGAGAGAGAGAGTGTGTGTGTGTGTGTGTGTGTGTGTGTGTGTGTGTGTGACTTTTTTAAGTTTTTAAAGATACATTAATAGCTATCATAAAAATTAAGGAGAAATGAGTTATCTTATGAGGAATACCTGAGTCTTGCACTCCTTTCTCATGTAAGGGTGTCATGCCAAACTTTACCATCATGGGCACTCTTTTTGGTTGATCGAACAAGTTCACTTAATCCCTCTTGTTGTGGATAACTACTAACCTTAAAATAGCGGTGATTAGTCAAGTGCGAAAGCTAAAAGGAATACTTTTAGTGACATAACAATAGAAGGTCATAAACACTATTAAAAGAACAGTATAAAATGAATGAGTTGAATGTTAAAATCATCCAATATTGGTAATCTTCATATGAGATGTCTAAAGTTAGAGAAATTAGATGAAATGGTCTAAGCAACCAAAAGGAGCCCACATGGTAAAACACAATTACTTGGATGTTGTGTGCATGACTCAAGCATTTTTCTTATCTTATAATACTTAATTACATATAACTAATAGTAATAGATAAATATACCACTCTTTAACTCGGTACATTTTCAACCAAGGGAATTTCCTTCACACACACACATATTAAAATTTATTTCATTACAATATTGGCACCTAAGTTTTAGATTATTTATGAATCAACCATTGCAAAATATTTGTAAATTAATATTTTAAGAGCAAAAGAATAGATAGGATTGAGAGGAAGTGATATATACACTCCTTCCAACCCATCAATTCTTTATGCTTTTGCGATTAATATATTGATTTGAAAAGGGAGAGTTTATATTTCATCTCCTCATAGGTGTGGAAACACATTCCCATTAGGGGTTTGGGAGCTATAGTTTTTATTTCCAAATTGAGTCGTTGTAGGTTTGCAAACGCAAAAAGATTTTGAAGCAGAGGTTGCAAGGTCTAATGTGTCTGAAAGACCACCAATCTTCTACGCAGAACTCCCCATTTCCTTTCACAGTCGAAACAACTTCATTCATCTTCGAGTCATCTCATCTATTTGCGCTCTGCAACACATGATCATTAATTTCCACTTTACTATTATCATCCCAAGAAATTTCTTTTTGGGCAACCTCCCTTCTTCTCTATTTGAATTTCATCTTTCAATCTCGATGATAGTCATCTTCAATGTTGATAACCTCAATATTTTCATCAATCTTTCTACATCTTGGATTTGAAGAAGAACCCATCAACATCCTTTTTGTTTCTCCTTTGTCTCAACCACAGTGCTAAGTTTTCTCTAGGGCGTTGAGTTTTCTAGATCGATTTTTTTTTCCTTTTATTTTTATTTTTATAGTTAGACACGTAGTCAAATCTCTAACCTTAGTAACAAAGGTGAGAGACTTTTCCTTGTACCACAATACTAGAAGGCTTTAATGCACACACATCAAGAATATTAATATTGAGTTTTACCTAATTTCTCTACTTTTTGTAGATAAATTTATTGTTTTACTGTATAATATTTATTTTTTTTATTTTTTATTTTCTTAGTGCAACCAAAAAGCTACAAGGCAAACCACACCCTCTTAGTCACACGCTCTCCTAAACATAATCACACTTGCAACCAAGCATAATTTAGGAGAAATGTTAAATTTTCCGTGACCAACTTATAGTTTATAATTCGTCTTTTCTAGAAATTCAAATGATAATTCATTTTAGGGTTATCCATGAAAACCCAGAAGTGGGCTTTTATGTTCTAGTCGCTCCTTGATTCAGGGTTACCCATAAAAACAGTAAAAAAGAAAAAGAAAAACTACGATGGTTTGTATCAAAGCCGACCAGATAAACAGCTATAACGTTAAAACGTAGGCCCACTCGATCTTTTATCTTGTCCATAATCTTACTTACTCTTCCTGTTTCCCAAAGGATCGAATATAGAGACATTCCCATCCAAATAACAGTTGAAGTCATCAATGTACACTTCCTTGTTTTTCCATTTGAATGACTAGTAGGTCCCTCTGTTGCCATTTCAGTTAACTACCACGACCAAGTCACCTACTTAGTAAGAAGAGAAATCAGATAAACAGGCCTGATCAATCAGATATGGGGCCACTCTGACTCGAGCATTCCTCTTCGCGAGGAACAGTGGGAAAGGTGTATTGGGCCCATCCCTTTCAAGTGATCACAACCATTGATGTAGGAGACCCACAAGTAGACGCTTCAAAGCGTGTTTGTTTAGGACAAGCTAGGAAGAAAGCAAACAGTAGGCTTTGTTTCAATCCCGGCCGGCCAACTCCCACCCGTCCGTTTGAAGGTCAGGCAAAGGGACCAATTTGGTCCATGGCTCACCCATAACACACCCCGACTTGATAGACGGATTTGATCATAAAAAAATCGTAATCCATTTCTGCATCCCATCACCTGGCTGAAGTGTTAACATGTTCCGAAATAGCAGCTTCTGGATAATCGCTAGCTATGTGATAGCACGTGCTATCCAAAAAAAGAACCCAAGTAGGTGCCGATTGCAGTGCCCAGCTTGCCTTCGTTTAGTCGAAGCTCTAAAGCGGTGGATTCCAAAGCAAGAGGCCAAACGTATGTGTTTTGGTTGACGCGTGCTCCCTTACCTGTACTCTAGTCACAGGCTTCCATTCACCAAAGCAGTATCCAAACGACACGTTTCACGTCGAAAGCTTCTGTTCCTGCTTATAAATGCATGTCTTCCAATTCATGGATGTAGCTAGACAAGGAAAGAGAAAGGCTGGGTTGGCTTTGACAGTTGGTTCTTTAGTGGGAGGAGAAGGTTTGAGAAGTTAAGAGATGGCGCAAACAGTTGGGAGGAATATAGCAGCTCCGCTGTTGTTTCTGAATCTGGCTATGTACATTGTGATTGTAGGATTTGCTAGTTGGAATTTGAATAGATACATCAATGGCCAAACACATACTCCAGGTACAAAGTCTCTGAGTTTTACTTGCTTCTGTTTATGTATCTGTTGATGATTGGTGTGTTCCTGATATGTTTTGCTTTCCCAATTTTTCTGTAGCTGTTGCTGGGAATGGTGCAACCCCTTATTTCCTGTTGGTCTCGCTCTTGGCTGGCGTGTTGGGCGTGGCATCTAAGTTCGCCGGGGGGAACCATATCAGGGCTTGGAGAAATGATAGCTTGGCTGCTGCTGGTTCTTCTTCTATTGTGGCTTGGGCACTCACAGCTTTGGCATTCGGGTGAGCTTATTGATTTGCATCTTATTTTGGTAAAAGTGTTTTTGAAGAAATCTCCTGGTATTTTACTTGCGTCACTTTAATAGATGTGATCATGAGTTTGATAAGATATAGATGGATGAAGGGTTTTGGCTTTTCCTTATAAGGGCAGAGGGTCGAGAAGGTCAGGTCAATAGTGCTAGCAAAGTATGAATAGTAGGCAGTCTTACCTTCTAAATTGGACGACAACCTGCTGTTACTGTTGCTGTTGCAGAAAGCTCTCGTAAGCTCAAACTTGGGAATGCTGCCCAAAAAATTAGTTTAGTAGTCATTAAAGAAAATGTGACCTCGGCTGAACGGGTCTTCTATCACTGTTCATGTTTAACAGCATTTGTTCAACCACGTACGATTGACTGGAGTGGGAATTATGGGATCAATAGTGGCACCCACTAGCTCAGTGATTCAGAGCCTTGCACATTGGGTATTAGAAAATTTTCCCTCTTTATGCTTGCCTGTAACAATTTTTGGCGCCCAGCTATGTGTATTTCGTGCCAGGTGACAGAAGTTTCCATCTTATGATCTGCGGACTTAGAGCAAATCCTGCCGTTGCGGCAGGGAAAATCATCTATGGACGATGATATCACATTCCTGCTGTATTATAACATGTCTAAATCTGGCTATTTTGATCAAACATTATATTAGCTAATCTCTCCCTGACTTAGGCTTGTAAATTTCAAGTGTTAATATTACTGTGAGTGGATGATTTTGCCGAGGGGACAAAGTTAATATCAAGTGTATTGTTCGGCCTTCCTGGTTAGACACCAAAATTCACGACTGTAGCTGCCCGTTTTGTGCTTTCAAATCATGACCATTTCATTTTTCAACTGAAAAAAAGCTTTAAAATCATGACCATTCCAAGCATCTACTGGGCACGATTTATCGCAGGTAATCTGAAGAGGAGACCTAACATCATGATCGGGTCAGATCATCCCATGGCTAGCTTAGCTCGGAGGTTTTCGAAGTCAGTCCCAAAATTCGGTCGGAATGGCATTTCTCTTTTTTTATGTTTCTTCTCCTTGGTAAGTGCTATTAGTTTGCATGCTAAACTAGCTGGATGGATAAAAATGGCTGCATGTGCAGCAGCACCAGCTATGAAAAACCCGCCGATTCACATGTAGTGCGTTGAGTTGCTGTTGTCTAGTGAAATGTGTACGTATAGACGATGCAAATACATGGTGTAGGTCAGGCAAGAGAGTCAAGAGCATGTAGTAGATGTGTTGAATTAGCTGTTTTCCTCGTTAGGCAGTGTGCGCATTGGTTCCATTAGCTGAACAATATAGGTTGGACCTTGCGTTGTGTCGATTGCTATTGACTCTTTCATCAATTCTTTTTGTTGGGTTAGGTTGGCTTGCAAGGAGATCAATATTGGAGGACACAGAGGATGGAGACTGAGGGTGTTGGAAGCCGTTGTAATCATATTGGCGTTCACTCAATTGCTTTATCTATTGCTCATCCATGCTGGGATCTTCAGTAGCAAGTATGGCCCTGGGTACAGAGACAATGAGTACGGTGCCGGTGTTGATCCAGCCCACAAAGGAGGAGCCGGCGGTGGCCTGGCCGGGACTCGAGTCTAAACTATTGCATGATGTGAAGCTTATTTTATCACGTCATTCGTATTTTCTTGTACTCAACAGCTGTTCGTGTTGTTGTTTGGAGTCGGTCGGTATGTGTTGTTGTTGCTGTTGTATGTACCGAGTGTTGTTGGTTACCGGTCAGTCCTTCATCTGTAGATTGATGTGTCATCATGCAATGTAATTAACACCCTGGTTTCTTTCTAGAACTAGCAGAAATGCAGGCTTTCAAATGGGCTTTATCGTCTCTATATGTTGACTGACAAATGTTATTGTATTTTAAAAATATCAAAAATATATATTACTAAGTCATTCTAACCTTGAGGTCACGTGACCTTGTGTCATGAGGTCACGTGACGAAGTCGTCACAGGTTCAAGGCACGTGACGAAGTCGTCACAGGTTCAAGGCATGGAATAAGTCTCTTATATAAACATAAAAATGCAATATAAGACTGCCTGCTTTTTTACATAAAAATGCAATATAAGACTGCCTGCTTTTTTCTTGGATCCCATGTAGGCAGGAGTTTTGTGCACCGACACCGTCTTTTATTCTGATAACTTGATCATTTTGTGTGTATTTACCCTCAGTTAATTCGCCTAACTTTGAAGGCTTCTTGATCATGCTCCTTTTGTAAGAATAATTTTCATAACTTGATCATTTTGTGTGTATTTACCCTAAGTTAATTCACCTAACTTTGAAGGCTTCTTGATCATGCTCCTTTTGTAAGAATAATTTCCACATTATCACCTGCATTCTAGAAACTTGTGCACTCCATTTTTCGACCCCTCACCCAAAATTGTTAGATTAAGAGTCCTAACGACTAAAGTAAAAGATACCCGTATAATAGTTTTTACATTGATTTTTATATATAATCATTTTGTAGCTTTATATTTTTGAGCAGAGTGCACAACCAATCTTTAACATTGCAAACTATTGATAAAGTTCAAGTAGTGGTTGAACTCCTGTGCTGTCCTTAATTTGTGGATATATTTGTAACCATTTTTAGAGTAAAAATGTTTTTTTATCAAGATCCAACTCAACTTTTATAATTGAAAGTCCTTCACTATCATCATATGAATTTTTTTTTAAACCTCTTTTGTATGAAGAAGAACAATCTTCTATCGGATTTGCCCAAACTCACGTAGTCTAGAGCATGAGAAATCTCCTTTCCTGTCTAACTCTTTCTCAAACACAACCGAACTCTGATAACACATTTTGTGATTCTAGAAGTCATTCACGCAAATGACACAGGCAATAAATTAAACACAAGCACTGTACAAATGTTTACATATTTGGTTAAACTACCTTCATCTTCATCTAAGAGGTATAATCCCACTTGCTGTGGAAAAAAAAGAGAGTTAATGTATAAAAAATAAGAGAAATAATCAAACCCACAGACACGACACGTATTTTATTCCTTAAGCTTTAAATTGCATCGCTACCATTCATGAGAGACTGCCTGTTCAGCTGGTTAAATGACTATGAGAAGAGTCTGCCTCTCTCGCTACTTGCAATGAAGATCTTCATAAGGGCTTGACTTGAAAATTTTGGCGAGGAGGTTAGGGGCTCCTAATTAATCCTCTAATGCAAGGAGGGTGCGGTTTAGTTGAAAAGAGAGGGTAAGAACTCCAACTCTGTAGGAGGATTCGGTCTTGGCAAACGTCTCTGCCTAACTGATGGGTGTGACTCCTGATTTTTCAGCAACGCTTTATTGGCGATCTGCATAACCTTCTGGGCCTGACCGAGTCCCTAGAGTGTAGCTGCTCTATGCCTGAACAGAGAACCGAAGTGTGGGATCTGGTCATGTAGGTGAATGGTCATAATCCGTCTTTCCTAGCGTGGGGTCTGGTTACAATGGGCTGCTTGTCTACTTCCTGTTTAATGCACGCCCATTGTTTCCTTTTTGAAGAATAAGGAGCCAAGAGCAAGAATGGGCTTTGGAGCTTACTTTTTCTTACTGGTCCACTCACAAATTCCAATACGTTTGGTAACTCGTTTTCACTATTTTGTGTCGTTGAAAGCTCTTACATTTGTCTGCGCTGTAAGTCTCAGTGTATGGACTTGTAGGCACGGAAATTACGAAGTAGGCCCGTGGGTCTGTGACCTTTAGATATTCAAACTGGCTGAAGAGAACCTTGCAATGGTTGAGTTGTTGTTGTGTGACCTTGAGGTCATGGGTTTAAGGCGTAAAAACAGTCTCTTGCAAAATGCAAGGTGAGACTGCGTACTATTGACTCTCTTCCCCTGACCCTACGGTGTTTCATGTATCAGAACTGCCCTTTAGATATTCAAACCGGCTCATCCTTCAAACGAGCCAAAAGTCTTATTTCCTTGGTTGATCATAACATTCTGCTTCGGAGATAAATACATGCACTGCTTGGGGGTAGGGGTGGCAAAATATGATATGACATGATAACACGACACGAACCCAACACGAATTTAGCGGGTTCAGGTCGAGTCTTATCGTGTTCGTGTCATTTTCAGGTCAACCCAAAAATGACACGCCAAAAATCGTGTCTTGTTCGGGTCAATCAACGTGACCCATCGTGTTGACCTGTTTGACACACGACCTATTTATTTATCGTGAACTAATAGTAATATAGGACGGTTCATCTGGAACCGTCCTATATGTAGCATGTAATATAGGACGGTTCCTCTGGAACCGTCGTATATTGTAACTCTTATATATGGTAATGGATTTTGGTTCACAACACCAGTTCAAATTTATGAAAGTTGACTGCCCAGGACACAAATCAAAGAATATTGTAATGTGAGATGACTATTCAATTGACTGTCGTGAAGGGCATTTGGTGCTTTTAACGATAAAGATGTGATCTTAATTGCGTGCACAATCACATTCACAATACAAAGAATATTGTAATGTGAGATGACTATTCAATTGACTGCCTAGGACACAAATCAAAGAATATTGTAATGTAACATATAACATAGGACGGTTCCTCTGGAACCGTCCTATATGTAGCATGTAATATAGGACGGTTCGTCTGGAACTGTCATATATTATAACTCTTATATATGATAGCATGTAATATAGGACGGTTCCAAAGTAACCGTCCTATATTGTAGCTCATATGGTTACTTTTATAGTAACATCTAATATAGGACGGTTCGGAACCGTCCCATATTGTAACTCATATTATATGGTAACTGTTACATATTGTAACTCTTATGTAAGTGGTAACATCTAATATAGGACGGTTCATTTTAACTCTTATATGGTTATATGGTAACATCTAATATAGGACGGTTCCAAAGAAACCGTCCTATATTGTAACTCTTATATGGTTATATGGTAACAGGTAATATAGGACGATTCCTTTAAAACCGTTCTATATTGAATAAATAGGCAGCCAAATTCGCCATGTAACTGTTTGGATATGGAAAGGTTCATAATGCACCTGGAGCAATAGTACAGCTTGGGATTTGGGGCTTGATGACGGCAATTGGATGGACTTGGGGCCTTTAAGCAGCCAACCAGATTTTCTAGTTCCTGCGATGCTCAGCTGCATTATGAACTTTTCTAGCTGATAGCAGTAGTACAGCTATTAGTAGTATAGGCGGTGCGCCAAAAAGAACAAATAGGCAGCCAAAATCGCCAATATGATAGCAGTAGTACAGGCGGTGCTCCAGCTGCATTATGAACCTTTTCATATCTAAACAGCTACCGAATAGCAAAGATTTTGCGTTGTTTAAGTGAGGTGACGGTGATTGGACGGACTTAAGGCCTTTGCGCAGCGAACCAGATCTTCCGGTTCTTTCTCAATATCTTTTGTATGAAGTCAGTATACCTCCGCTTAATCAAGTGTCCCTGCAATAATAGACCTGTGTTGTCTGAATTTATCTTTTGTCGCGCCATAATTTTTATATTAGAGTAGTAATATAGGACGGTTCTTCTAAAACCGTCCTATATTATTATATTATTTATTTATTCGTGTTATACGAGGCGTGTCGTGTCGACTCGTTTAATAATTGTGTCGTGTTCGGGTTACGGATTTTTGACACGATTATTATGTGGGTCGTGTTCGTGTCGACCTAAACTTGAAGCGTGTCGTGTTCGTGTGAACACAAACACAACCCGTCAACCCGAATTGCCAGGCCTACTTGGGGGAGAACACGACCATCACTATCTAAATTGGTCATAATTAAACTCTTTTGAATTTGGCTGTGATCTGCAGATACGAAGATGATAGTGTTCATTAACAGTCTTGAGGCAGTTGCTTCACAGTTCTCACAACTCTTGCTCGGCACTCTTTACCAACTTCTAGACCTTCTGAGCTTCATGGGATTGATTATTGGCCTCACCATCTCTGATTATTGATCCAAATGAATCATGGAGCAATCCAGCGTATTAGCATGGCTATCTGGTTCATCAAGGATACAACTTTGAATAGCAACTCTAGAAGATGGCCAATGTTCGCCTAGAAATAAATCCATTATACAATATGTCACAAGCTATATCGACCAGATTCTTCCCCTAGGTGAAGCAGCATCTCTTACAAGGACACAAAATCTTGCCGCCACTAGGCAGCATTCTAAAGTACAAATTTGAGGAACCGACACATTCCGTCTATGAATTCATTGGTAGCCTGTCTGATAGATCAATCCAATTCCTATCCATAACTATGTTCCTCAATTGATGGGGAAGTTACTGCAATTATAATGGAAAAATATGTGCAAGACACAACATGATAATTGAATTATCTTATAAATTTTCGTATGCATTGTACGATATCTAGCATATTCAGTGAACTAGGATAGGGCCAATCAGCCTCTGTTTGTGACATGAAGGATTTCCCTACTCACAGGGTGACTAAGCAATAATTCCCACCATGCACTTCCATTGACCAGAAGCGGGAATTGCAGACTGTTTATGTATGTACAGATAGACTTTCTCTGAAATTTGGTGGACTTGATAAAGAATCGGGACCCCAAATCCGATGAGCATTCTAAACGTGGGAATAGGGAATGAGAATAGAGACAAGATTGTATGGGTCCCTTCCTTCAAGGCTTGAGGTGGGTCCTTGCTGGTTTGTAATTAATATACTTGGAAAGATCTAGCTCTAGTCCCAGTGGCGTGGATTTGTATAGAAGGTCCAAGTTCTAGCTGCGTTGGCACTACGAAAATTGAAATCCGAGGCAGATTTTAAAATTGTTTTTCTAGCAGCCAACAGACCACCTCGTCGACTACATTCACTTAAAAGAGTTGTGTATTTTGGGCTTCGGTTGGCGATCATCGCCCCCAACTCCGGAGACAGCTTTGCAACAAAACAGATTGTAGTTCTCTTAGTCATGAGCTGGGCCAAGTGTAACGGTTGTCTGCTTCAGAAAGAGAAATGGCCTATCACCAATTTTGTTCAATACAATCCATACAAAGGTTTGAAGTGGAGCCTTGGCGCAATGGTAAAAGTTGTTGTCGTGTGATCTTAAGGGTTACAGGTTTAAGGCGTGAAAATAGCCTTTTGCAAAAATACAAGATAATGCTACTTACTATAGGCCCTTGTGATTCGCCCTTTCCCTAGACCATGCATAGGCAGGAGCTTCGTGCACCGAGACTACCCCCACAATCCATACAAAGGTTTATACAGTAGAAGTTCGACAGGGAGAGGAAAGGGCAGTGTCTACTCAAGCAAAGACCAAGGTCCCCTCTAATTGTCAAATGGGGGGTTCAAGTTGGCTAGAGTCGTCAACATCAAGGGTTGATCCATGCATTTTAAGTAGCCAAAGACCAATCTAGAGCAACTTGTCTTAAGATAACAATCATCTGGCCATCATGTAGTGATGTAGAGATACTCCTCCACCTATGTTTTGTTTGATGATTAGGCATAAACTAAGGGTTCCAATCTGTTTAATATGGGACAGATTTCTATTCTTTCGGGCTCATTGGGATCGTCTCTTACCAAGGTGTGCAGGATTTACCTAGATAAATAAAAGAAGAAAAATATCATCGTGCCATACTGTAATATTATTATTTAAAGGGGTTTTTTTATTACAAAAATGCCATTATATTTTGGTATTTTTGTAAAAAAATCCAATATATATATTTTTTTTCAATTTTACAAATTTACCATAAAATTTTAGAAACTTTGCAGTTTTTATTAAATACCAATACTATCCTTGTCCTTCCAATCGCCCCTATCTTTGGCACATTTTTTGACGTCCCTGTATGCCCTCCGCTGGCACTATTCGGTCGACAGCGAGCAGATCCTCCACCAGTGCTACCTGTTCGACAGTGACCAGATCCTCCCACCTACACCATCATCGTCCTTTCCCTGCTAATCATCGCGGCCATCCTCCCGGCTCCGACGCTACCCTCCCCACCCACAACAGCATCGTCAACCACCCCCCCAGGGCGCTAAAGGAAAATCGCCGGCATTAACCAGTCTATAGACTCTCCGTCGGCACTACCCGATCGATGAATCGTAATGCCAGTTTTATGCAAAAATGGCATTGCATTTTGGTATTTTGTAAAAAAAATCTAACATTTTATAAAATTTTATAAAATTGCTATTATGTTAGTTTTTCTTCCTCTTTTCCTATTAGTTTTATTAAATATCAATATTACCCTTGTCCTTCAGACGGCCCTATTTTGGCAAATTTTTTGACATCTCTGCGTGTCCCATGTTGGAGCTATTCGGTCGATGAGAGTAGATCCCTTGCCGGCTTTACCTGTTCGATAGTGACCAGATCCTTCTCACCTACATCATCATCGTTCTTCCCCCGCTGATCATCACCGCCACCCTCCCCGGCTCCAGTGCTACCCTCCCCACCCACAACAGCATTGTCCTCATCCCCCCTGTTGTTAACTGAAACTCACTTTCCTCCCTCCCCTCCCAAGTGGAACCACATACCCCCCTCCACAGGCGATAACCGATCTATAGACCATCCTTCGACACTACCCGATCGACGAATCGGCTCCCAGCACTACCCGATCGACAAATCGGCCCCCTCCCTCATCGGTACCCATTACATTTTGGTATTTTGTAAACAAATCCAACATTTTTTTTTAAATTTTGTAAATTTGCCATTATGTTACTTTTTCTTCCTCTTTTCCTATTATTTTTATTAAATATCAATATTACTCTTGTCCTTCAGACGTCCCCTGTTTTTGGCACATTTTTTGACGTCCCTGTGTGTCCCACGTTGGTGCTACTCGGTCGACAGCTAGCAGATCCCCTCCTAGCGCTACCTGTTCGACAATGATCAGATCCCCTTCTGGCGCTACTTGTTTGACAATGATCAGATCCTTCCCACCTACACCATCATTCCTCCCCCGCCGATCATCACTACCACGCTCCCCACTCACAGCAGCATCGTCCTCGTCCCCCCCCTATTGCTAATTGAAAATCGCTTTCCTCCCTCCCCTCCCAAGCGGTACCACATACCCCCCCCCTCCGCCGGCATTAACCAATCTATAGACCCTCCATCGGCACTACCCGATCGACAAATTGTCACGCCATATTGTAATATTATTATATAAAGAGTTTTTTGCAAAAATGGCATTACATTTTGGTATTTTGTAAAAAAATCTAACATTTAAAAAAAAAAATTAAATTTGCCATTATGTTATTTTTTCTTCCTCTTTTCCTATTAGTTTTTATTAAATATCAATATTACCCATGTCCTTCGTACGGCCCCTGTTTTGGCACATTTTTTGACGTCCTTGTGTGTCCCATGCTGGAGGTATTTGGTTGATAGCGAGTAGATCCCCTGCCGGTGGTACTTGTTCGATAGGGGACCATTTCCTTCCCACCTACACCATCATCGTGCTTCCCCCGCTGATCATCGCTGGCGCCCTCCTCGGCTTCAGCACTCCCCTCCCCACTCACAGCAGCATTGTCCTTGTCCTCCCTGTTGCTAATCGAAAATCGCTTTCCTCTCTCCCCTCCCAAGTGGTACCACATACCCCCCCTCCGCCGGCAGTAACCGATCTATAGACCCTCCCCCGGCGCTACCCGAAAGACAAATCGTCCCCCTCCCTTAGCAGTACCCATTACATTTTGGTATTTTGTAAAAAAAAAAATCCAATATTTTTTGTTGTTGTAAATTTGCCATTATGTTAGTTTTTCTTCTTTGCGTATTAGTTTTTATTAAATATTAATATTATCCTTGTCCTTTTGTCGGCCCATGTTTTTGGCACATTTTTTGATGTCCTTGTGTGCCCCCTGCTGGTGCTATTCAATTGACAGCAAGTAGATCCCCCATCGGTGCTACTTGTTCGACAATGACCAGATCCTCCCACCTACAGCATCATCATTATTCCCCCGCGGATCATTGTCGTCCCCCCGCCCCCCAGCACCCCAGTCTTGCCCTTAGGTTGATTGTTTCCTTGCCCTTGATTTTAGAAGGCTGCCCGCCTGGCTTCCCTGCAATTTCTGTTTTTTGATGCCTTTTTCGGTGACTATATGTTTGTCTGATATCTGTTAGACAAGGATAATATTGGAATTTTATAAAAATTAATAGAGACGGAGGATGGAAATCTATCAGAATGCGAAATGTGCAAAGTTCTTAAAACCTTAATGGCAAATTTGCAAAATTGAAAAAATTATTAAATTATTTTATAAAAATACTAAAATATAATGCTATTTTTGCAAAAACACCTTATATAAGTGACGTCAAGTAAAATCAATTAGGAAGCACACTGTTAAATAATAGTATGTACCGCCTGTTATTGATCCCAACCATTCTTCTGATTTCTCTGACTTCGGATATATCAGAGACCAGAAAAGTATTCCCCTTTTCTACTCCTAGTTATTAGAAGATTGAGAAATCATCAAATGAACGTTTGAGGCGAGATGCATCAAGTAAAAGTGTAGTGTCATTCTCCATGAGAATTGTCCAAGCTTAGTGGAGAAGATTGTTGGCATATTGCTTATCAAAGGCAGGTTCAGAAGAGATGAATGGGCTGAAGTAAGCTTGTAGTCTGTGGGCGGCTGATGGTACCAGGGGTCGACGCCAAGATTGCAAGAGTAATTACTGACGTAAGTGGCAGTGAAAATGTCTACAAGGGGCAGCCCTGGTCTACAAAGCTCCCACCTAGGCAGGGTTCGAGAAAAGGAGGAACTACAAGGGCTTATAGTACGCAGCCTTACTTTGTATTTTTATAAGAGGCCGTTTTCATGCCTTGAAACTTATGACCTCAAGGTCACATGATGACAACTTTTATCATTGCGCCAAGAATGAAAATTTTGTAACATAAAATAAGATTGTGAATAGCTTAATCATCATAAATTCAAGCCACATAGATTTATAGTCATCCAAAACATTAGCAGAGAGTTAATGAATAAAAAAAAAAGCAAGAAATTATATCACTTCTCTTTTTAAACTGCAAAAAGGGCAGTCCAGGTGCCCGAAGCTCTAGCATATACAGAGTCTGAGGAAGAGACAAACCACAAGGGTCAATAGTACATAGTATTAGTTACTGATCCAGAGAGATTAACAATAACATCCCCGCCCAATATTAGTTACCAACATCAAACTCTTATCAGTTTTCTCTCTCCTCTCTATCTCGAGTGTACTGTGACTTGAAGACTTACGACATTGTGTACTTGCACTTAAGTTTTTCCATTGGAATTAAATCTCATAAAAGTGTGTGAAGCAATTTCGTGCTTTACACCTTGTAAGTCACTTCTGCATGCGGAAAGCAATATTTTATTTTTCTCTATCTCGCTTGCAACTATCTTAGCTTTTTAATAAAGTGGGGCTACCTTAGCGCAACAGTAAAATTGTCATCGTGTGACTTTAAGATCACGGATTGAAGACCTAAAAACAATTTTCTATAAGACTGCAGATTATAAACCCTTGTGATCTATCTCTTTCACAGACCCGTATCTCTTTCACAGACCCGTATACGCAAGAACTCTGTGGGCTGTTTTTTCCTTTTTTTTATGCCGGAAGGTAGAAATATTGCAGTACCTAACAGTCAAACGATACTTTTTGTGTCAAAATGCTCCGTGACTACATCTCTCTCTCTCAAGAAAAGAAAAAGAAAGTGAAAAACTTTGTAGTCATGCAATGTGCCTAACACTTTGCAATTGACTGGATCAGGACTGGACGAGCAACAACTTTTAAGCAAAGTATTCAAGGATCTGGCTACATCACGATAAGCCAAACCATGCGAGCCTGTCTATGCTTGTCTGGCGAGAAAATGTCACAATCATGTGTAGACACCTGCTATGTTCAGACTAAATGGTTAACCTCTAGCATTATAATAACTTGCACGATATATAGTTTGGGCATTGAAAATTGAAAATCCTATTTTATCCTTTAAATTTACAAACCTTAGTTAATGGGGTCTAAACATAAAGGGGGCCGAAGCCCAGAAATACAACTAAAATAAAAAACTTATAAAGACTGAACTGGGTCCCGATACCCACTCAAATCAAGTAAATAGTCAATTAGAGCCTCATGGGGAGGATCTTTAAAGCTTTCTATGTTATCTGAGGAACTAAGAGGTAGGTTCGCCATGCAATTTGTGCATTTATTAGCATTCTTTGGGACAAAAACGGATTGGGTTTCCCAGCTTGTATTTAGTAGTGCCTTGATCCGTTTATACAACGTGCCAGTAACCCTATCTTCTGAGGTATCGTCATTAAGAGCATTGGCTAGTGTTAGATAATTAGTTTCGATTATAAGTTTTCTTATCCCTCAATCCCACGCCATGTTTATACCTGTGAAAAGAGATCGTTGTTCTGCCAGTAGAGCATTGCACCATCCCACTCTCTCACAAAAACCTCCAGCCCATATTCCATAACTATCTCTGATAACTCCTCCACATGATGCTCTCTCTGGATTTCCTTTTGCAATACCATTTATATTTAACTTGTACTATCCCTGCTCAGGTGGTTTCCACCTTTCATCTGGCTCATGTGGTGATGTCAAACATGTCTCTGCTCCTATGCGATTCATCTTCTTCTAGTAAGTTGTCATTTGCTCTAAGAAACCACTCCTTGAGGTTTAAGTTGAAGAAAATAAACATTTTGGTAGGTTTGACAACCTTTCTCCAAACTTGTGCTGCATAGGCACACTCCCTTAGTATATAGATTGTTGTTTTTGGGTCTTGATAAACATCCTACCTTAATTGCAACTTCTTCTTCTTTTTTTTCAATTTTTTTTTTGACAGGCAAAGATTTACAAAGCAAATAATACGGACACACTTACGTCTAATCTCCAGCCAAAGGAAAAAGTGGCAGACTCAAAACTACCACAAAAAGACTTCAAGGAGCTGCAGAGTTGTTAATAACTAATATTACTTGCACTACACATTTGTTAGTAAATTAACTGTGACTTATTATTTAATGTAAAAGAAAGGGCAGTTCCAGTGCACGAAGTTCCCGCCCATGTAGGGTTTGGGAAAGGGGTGGATCACAGACCATGGAATTATTTGATGTACAACCAACATTTACCATGGAATAATATGGCACAGTGTGATAATATTTCTGGAAGGATCCGAATCATATATATGTGAGACATCTTACTTTTCGTTCTGGCCAACCGTTTCCTTCAATAAGAAACAGCTGAATAAATCTCAAGTTTAATATATCAATAGTATTATATACTTCTCTTAATTTTTCTCAGAGTCCTAACTAAATGATAAGAAAGGCTATAACTCTAAATAGGTCCAAGTTTTTAAAGATATGAATCATGCACAATATTATAGTTGACTTAGATGGCCATGTTCTATAGTTCAACTCCCACTCTTCTTTCCCCCTCTCTCTAACTAAGGATTCAATCCAGTCCCAAGGGCTACCTGAGTCCAATAATGAGTTTCATATAAGTTTGTAGGTTATGCTACCCACCCCTCGAGGGCTACCTTCCAGCTTTGATTCACCACTGGGAAACGGCTTTGGATGATCTGAGCAACTTCTAATTTTAGATTAGTGGATGGTGAAACTTTTACTCTCCATTTTACAACACAAGAAAAATAGTAGCTAAGATCATTGAATGAAAATTTCGGAACATGACCAATCCAAGTCAAGGGCAACATACTAAATAATTTGGATTTTCAAAAATCTAAGCCCAATTGAATTTATAGAGGTGTTTATCATTCATTGAGGGGCTCATAAGGAAAAATAAGACTCCACAAAATTATTTATTAAAGAATTTGTTTTCACTATATTACTAAAATACCCTACTTTTAACTTATACATGTTATAGTGTTTGATTTTTTTCTACTATAAAGTCCTTAAATTATTGGTGGTTTGATATTTTGTGAACATTGTAATATATATATATATATATATATAGGTGTTAATTTTAATTATTTAATGCATGTATAAAGTGCAGGTAATATGTGATTAGTTAGGAAAAAGTTAAAAGCAGAAAAAGTTAGTGTTTTTATCTTTTTTCAGCCAATCACATATCACATGCACTTTATACTTTTATTAAATAGCTTAAATTACCATTCACTGATAGGTGTACAAAAAAAATGATGCTCCACTTTTTTTTGTTGACATTGAACTCTTTCTAAAAATCTAAACCGTTCATCTCGAGTCCACAAAATTGAGTGACCCATAAAAAATATTTCATTTGGATTGATGGTCCTAGGCACTTGCTTTTGACCTTTGCAAAAAGGTCTAAAATATGTGGCTTTAATTCTTGACTCAGAGTATAAGCATCTGCTGATCTTAAACTTTGGTATCTAGCCTATTTAAAGCATTTAAAACAAGATTGGTTTAGATATTTCAAAGGAAGTCAGTAATTATAAAAAAATAAGGTGTCGACTTCTATCCACGCCTTGAGAGGTGACTCTTATCAGGACTTATGGTTATTATAAGACCCTACTCTGCCACTGCATGTATATGGTAAAGAAACGATCTTACACCAGAAATGTTTGAACAACAATTAAGAGAAAAGACAATACTACTCAAACTTTTAATCTAATAACTTACTACAGATGATTGTCCCACCGTGTGTTCTCTAACAGAACTTCAATGGTTTATGAACTAATAAAAAGATCTAACAGGAAAGCAGGACTATAAGTTAACGAAGAACTTCTGTGTCATTGAGAGGCTTGTGGCATGCCTATTTATAGTTTTTGAGTCTTCACCAACCCTTAACCAACCAACTCATTGAATCGGACTTTCAGCACACCTTTTATATAGCTGCTGTAGAATGGGTCAAAGGAGTGGCTGCAGGAAGTTTCCTGCTTTTATATTTGACACCTTTTGAACTGCAACTCGAGCTACAACCTTCAGATAATGCGTACCGTCAGGCCAGACCTTGCCATCATGAAGTGTTGCCCCCTTAAACCCCTACTGGGGCTACCTCTCCGTACCCCGCTCCTCGGGGGCGCTACCCCCGAACCCTCGTTATTTCTTCTTGTAGCCATCACGGTCTCTAATGACCTCATCAACAACTAAGTTAGATATATTACTGTGGCACTTCTAGTAGTATCTTATTGAGGTGGGCATTGACATATACCAACATATATCACTAACTTTTAAATATTGCCTAATGATTAATTAATTAATGATGGAGTAGTATAGCTCAGAATTTGGATAAAAATGAATAATAAGAAATGGATGCAGGAAGAAAGTACTCTTTTTTTCTCGTTCAAGGATGTGGAGCTTGCTAGATAGCATTATATTCCCAAATCTTAACAGCTCTAGCTAGCAGAAACTGTGGTCTGTATACGGTTGGACATATGCAAATAAATCTAAGGTTCAAATTGCTCAGATAGGGTGTTGGGTAAGATGTTATTAGCAGATTGAGACGGCCGAAATAGAAAGGAAACTCTGGATTTGTAATCTACAAAATCTGTGTTGCGTTTCATGAGCACCACAATTCACAACAAACAACCAATAAGTTTGTCTCTGTTGAGGCATTGACCAATCTAATGGTTTCTATGCTTAATTGAATTTGAATGTGGTCTGCCTTTTTCCTGAACCCCTCATAAATATGTGGAGCATCATGCACCAAGACCGACCTTTTCTTGTTTTGTGATGCAAGGCTCGCCTAATGTACTTGCTAGATATTTTTTGTCATATAATCGGTCATTCTTAACTATGATCTTTCTAACGAATCAGACTCAGGTTGGATCAGCATTATACTGGGCATTTTAATTTTGTTGCATTGACTTGATATAACGTTTTTGTTCAATAGAGTGTCAAGATTATCGAGCCTTGATGCAACAGTAAAATTATCGCGTGACCTTGAAATGACAGGTTCAAGACATGAAACAGTCTCTTGCAAAACGCAAAATAAGACCACATATTATGGACTTTTTAGATGCCAAGATTACCAGGATAATTCTCTATCATCTTATCATTCCAAGTTTCTATTGAGGCAGAAATTCCCAAAACTTGTCAAAGGAAAAGGACAGATTCCAACAAGGAGCAGGCTTTTTCTCGCAGCATGGACGGCCACTTTAAGGACTATGCAATGAATGTCTCTATCATGTTTGGCAATATGCAAGCAAAGCAGGGTCGGAGATGAAAATTAAACTTTCTTCAACATATAAAGGGCAGTTCTGGTGCACAAAGCTCTCCAAGGGTTGGAGGAAGGGGCGGCTCTCAGGGGTCAATAGTACTTAGCTTTATCTTGCACTTTATAAGAGGCTGTTTTCACTCCTTGAACCAGTGACCTCAAGATCACACGGTTGCGCCAAGGCTTCCCTTCAACATATATACTCACTAAATACTTGGATTCTTTGTGGTTAAAATTCTTATCCGTAGATTCTTCTGCATGGCATAATAAAATTCGTGTTAGTTTTGCCGTGCAAAGTTGTGTAGGTATATCTTGGTATAGATAGAAAGTGGTCGACAGTGTGAGAGGAATCACTTAATCTAAAATGCTTCTGGATGAACCTGAAAATTGATCTGCACATGTTCTAGAAATTGTTGGATAAACCATTTCCCACCTGATAGATACGCATCACCTTAGACCATCTGCTCGGTTGCATTATTCATAGACTAGTAAGATGCCAAATTTGGCATCAACGGTTGATGGTCGTGATTACTTCATTGTTTTCTCTTCTTTTCTTCTTGTTTTTGGACGGTTTTGATCTTGACTCTTGATTGTAGTTCATAATTTACCTTAATCGTTGGATTTTCGTGCCTTAAGTACACTGCATAAGTGCTGGGGAGCCTTGTGCAACGGTAAAAGTTGTCATCTTGTGATCTTAAGGTCACGAGTTCAATGTGTAGAAACAACCTCTTGCAAAATACAAGGCAAGGCCGTGTACTTTATGCCCTTGTAGTCCGCCCCTTTCCCGGACCCCGCATAGGCAGGAGCTTCGTACACCGGAGCTATCCCTTTTGAATACACTGCATAAGTTGTTAAAATTGTTCTGTATAATTAGTGCAAGAATATCCATAATATATCCATGAAAAAGTGGGAATTACATGTTGAAGAAAAGCAAGGATCGGTACCATGTTGGCCCTCCCCTCCGACCTCTTTTCCTTCTGTCTGATTGGGATTGAAGTGGGTTGGGGGCTGCAAATGGCAGACGGGTGAACTAAAGATAAAGTAGATACTGTTTAAATACGTTTTCTCTGTCTGCTTTCCTTGTAATCTTTCCTATTTCCTCTACTATAGTACTCTCTCTAGATCTCTTTCTTTCTCTGTGGTGCACTAGCCATTGCTAGTAAGGACTAAAATCCTTTCAGCCATGCTATTAACTTCAGTTGAAATATCTGTATTTCAATTGTATATTTACTTTGATAGTGGCAGCACTGTAATGTGTTAAGCTTGTTTCATGGCTCATCGAATCTTTATGATTTCCGGCAAAGTAAGACGGCAGCTAACTTGAAATAACGTAAAGTACAAAAAGGACCATCGCTGTTAACAATGGGATGCGAATGTCGTTTCTATTGTTTAACTTAGAGAGCCTTGGCGCAATGGTAAAGTTGTTATCAGGTTACGTGTTCAAGGTGTGAAAATAACCTCTTGCAAAGATGCAAAGTAAGGTTGCATACTATAAACCCTTGTGATTTGCCCTTTTCCGAGGCGGGAGCTTTGTGCACCAAAGCTAAGTCTAACAAAGACTTGCCTTCATGTCCACACAACTAAGGCCACCCCACCCCTGTTTCTCTCTTTGTGTTGAAAGCTATATGCCAAAGGCTGTCATGATTTCAGAAAGCTACCACTAAGCAGACAAAGAAGTATATACTAAAGTGAGGCCTTGCTTATTTACAATACAAAACCTTATCACATGATGCCCAAGATACCACCCCACCCTAACATAGGAACAAATCATAAGATTCCCTTTATAAAAATCTTTAAAAGAAACGTTCTTTCAATGGGACCACGGAACAACAACTTGTCTCCTAGCTCACCACAAATGCACCTTTCTCTCTAAAAGGGCAGCTCTGGTGCACCAGCTCTTGCGTGTGCAGGGTCTAGGAAAAGGGCAGACCACAAGAGTCTATAGTACACAGTCTTATCTTGTATTTTTACAAGATGCTATTTCTATGCCTTAAACCCATAATCTCAAGGTCAAACAATGACAAGTTTACCATTACGCCAAGGTCACACCTCTCTCTAATGTACTTGAAATGGTGGTTGTTTGCCAACAAGTGAAAAAAATACAGAATTTTCTTTTTATTTTTTGAAACTGTGGCTCTTTTGAAGGCTAGATAGCATGTGTTTCTCATCATCCAATGGCTTTGGTTATGGGTAAACGATCAAATTTGTGAGCATAGATCCTGATCCCTTAAACAAAAAAAAGGCAGCTTTGGTGCAAGAAGCTCTCGCACATGCAGAACTTGGGGAAGGTCGAACCACAAGGGTCAATAGTATGCAGTCTTACTTTGCATCTTGCAAGAGACTATTTTTGTGCCTTGAACCCGTGACCTCAAGGTCACACAACGACTACTCTACCATTGCGCAAGGTTTTTGATCCCTAAGAAAAAACAAAAAGTTCATATTTCCTGACCACAAGTCAAAAGATTTCCAGTTATTTGTGAATGCCAGACCATGTCAAACTCATGATGGATCCAGCCAGAATGCAATGCATAAACCGTCAGACAAATCCCGGTAAAAGTTGTCGTCATGTAACCTTGAGGTCATGGGTTCAAGGCGTGAAATCAGCCTCTAGCAAAAATACAAGGTAAGGCTGCCTACTTTAGGCCATTGTGACCCACCCCTTCTTCGGACCCTGCATAGGCATGAGCTTCATGCACCGGGGCTACCCTTTTTATTAGATTAAGGGGGCCGATCAGTTGTTCCCTTCTCTTTACCACGCCTTACAGTACCTTTTTGATGACTAATGATAGAAGAGTTTACTGGTTTACGATACCATTAGAAAGTGGCAGTAATGGCAGAGAAAGAGAAGCGATTTATCATCACCTAAATGAATCATGGCCATTATGATTAAGCAAACATTACTTTTCGTGAGAATTTTGTTAAATAAATATAGGTGCTCTTATGAAGGAACTAAGGTTCAGAACATAGAAGCACTAGAAGAACCTAAATTGTCGGATTCCTCCCTTCCTTAAACATGTGGTGTACCCCAAAGATGGTTAATTAGTCTCATGTTCAGCAGTCCCCATTGAAAATGAGAAGAAAAATCAGGGACTTGTGATTCTTAAACCTCTGTAAACTCACTATGGAGCCCACCGGATGTGTGACTGTAGACCATTCGACCAATACATGACATGATTAGTAGTCATAAAACCAGTGGAGAAGTCACTTTTATGATAAGCAAAGGAGGTCGTTATGGTTTCTTCAGACCTTGTTTAATTAATCTGGGTGCCATTTTGGATGAGCTAAGGTATGGTTTAGAACATCTAAATATTGGTATTTTGGCTTTAACATATGGTGATGAAGAAAGGGTCAATTGTATACAACGAAACTGGGAAGCAAAGGATTAGTTACAATGTGATCCTTGAACATCAGTCAGCTCATCATGGAGAACATTAGACAAGCAATATGGACCATCAGATATATCTATCAAATGACTCGTATTCATGGTAAATAAACAGATACTTGGGGGACCATTTTACCATTGGAACATAGAAATAGTAAAATGTCATATATATATATGTAGAGAGAGAGAGAGAGAGAGAGAGAGAGAGAGAGAGAGAGAGAGAGCGCATCACAAATCCCAAAAGGCCCCCTAAAAGGGACAACGAAAGCTTCCCCTTTTCAATAGACAATTAGTCATGGATCATGACACTTAGAAAGTAAAAATAACACTAATCCTAAACCAACCAACCAAAGCAACATCTCTCTCTCTCTCTCTCTCTCTCTCTCTCTCTCTCTCTCTCATGCACAAACAAAGAGAAAAAGGAAATAAAAAGAGAGAGAGAGAGGAAGCAAAATCAGATCTCCTATTGCAACAGGACCCAGCACCAACTACATGCTAGAAAACCACGTCAGGATCCAAAATCAGACCAAACTCTCTGCAAACTTCATTCCATATAAAATTCCTTTAAAATCCATCATCTCTTGCCACAACATTCTCCATCTCCCCTCTAACATCAACCATTTGATAGATAAAATAATATGCTCCTGCCCCCTGTCACCCACCCGCCACCTTTTTATTTAGTATGTTCTCTCATTCCTCATATATCGCCTTTATATACACACTCATCTAAGCATAACTACATTAAATATTGCTCTCTCCATGCACTCCAAGAAAGAAAAGAGTCTTCTGCCTTATTTTTGCATGCCATCAAAGCCCCCAAAAGCATAACCTTTCCACCTGCATTTACTTCATCTCCCATGAGCAAACACCCATTCGAGTTTGTAAACTACACCGGCGTAAACCAACAACAGAGAGAGAGAGAGAGAGAGAGAGGGAGAGGGAGAGAGAGAGAGTGACAAAAAAAGGGCAGTCCCGGTGCACGAAGCTCCCGCCTATGCGGGGTCCGGGGAAGGGGCGGGCCACAATGGCCTAAAGTAGGCAGCCTTACCTTGCATTTTTACAAGAGGCTGATTCCACGCCTTGAACCCGTGACCTCAAGGTCACATGACGACAACTTTTACCGTTGCGCCAAGGCTCCCCTTCTAGAGAGAGTGACAGCAAACCGTAAAAGCAAAAGGGAAGAAAGAGAGAGCCCATCTCCCTCTCTTTCATTCTTTCAGAGGAAAATATATATTGTACTCGAAACTCTTGCAGTATTTTCATCAGTAGTGGCAGAAACCTCCTCGGTAATCTGCATTGGCTCACATACCATTGCATGGTATAACCAGGCCAGGCAAGATAATCATAAGTCGTGGGTTGCTGCTGTTTTTGCCAAAATTTGACGTTGTTGTCTCCTTCTGCCACTGTTTTAGATTGATAGATAAAAAGGAGGAAAAACCAGGAATCTTTTGGCGTTTTCTCTTGAGAAATCAGTCTGTTTTCATGTGCAATGTGTCGGCGACATATCTGTCCAATATCCCATTTTTTTCTTGTGGTGTCAATTTTAGAGTTGCACTCTTCTGCAACATGTCACCCTTCGGAAGCTATTCTCAAATAACCTCTTGCCAGATGGTGTAATGATCATAAGAAGGATCAATCTGCCGAACCCATTTTTGTTTAAATCAGATCCCAAAAGCTCTTGTTTTCGTTTTGATCATCGAAACAATAATGGGTCCTTATTCAGGTTTAGAATCCTCTTCCGCACTACTGAATACCCTTTTGACAGATTTCAAACAACTTCCTTTGTTAGAGCGTGTTGTAGTTTCGATCCATTTAGGGCTCTTTCTTCTGTTTCTCTTCTTCGTTTCAGTGAGGCAGATTTGCAGCTGTATTCCTCGGGTACCGATCTTCAAAGAGAGCCCAGAAAATTCTTTTTCGGTGGATGAAAATCGGGGAAATATTGGTGTAGGTAACGGTTACAAGATTGCAGTTTTATGTTGCTTGTATATCCTACTTTTGCATGTAGTGATTTTAGGGTTTGAAGCTGTTGATTTAGCAAGAGAGAAGCATGGTGATACCTGGTCAGTTATTTACTTACCATTGATACAATGCTTAGCTTGGTCTGTTATGAGCTTTCTAGCTGTTCACTGTAAATTTAAGGCCTCTGAGAAATTCCCCATTTTGTTGAGGATATGGTGGTCGGTTTCGTTTATTCTGTGCATCTGCACTATGTATTCCGATGCTAGAGAGCTTATATATGGGTCAGGTAGCTGGAATTCCCATGTAGTAGAAAATTTCGCTGCCACCCCCCCTCTAGCTTTTCTATTTTTCATTGCAATTCGTGGTGTTACTGGTATAGAAGTGTATAGGAATCCTGATCTTCAAGAGCCATTGCTCGAAGAAGAAGCGGGTCGTCTTAAGGTGACCCCTTACAGTGAAGCTGGGCTTTTTAGTTTGGCCACACTTTCTTGGCTGAACCCCCTATTGTCAATTGGCGCAAAGAGGCCACTTGAGCTCAAAGATGTGCCACTTTTAGCTCCGAAAGACAGAGCAAAGACATCATATAAAATTTTGAATTCAAATTGGGAGAAATTGAAGGCTGAGAACCCCTCTAAGCAGCCCTCTTTGGCTTTGGCGATTTGGAGGTCGTTTTGGAAGGAAGCAGCATGGAATGCAATTTTTGCTGGGTTGAATACTCTAGTTTCTTATGTTGGTCCTTATCTGATTAGCTATTTCGTTGATTATTTGGGTGGGAACATAGCTTTTCCTCATGAAGGTTATATTTTGGCGGCAATCTTTTTTTCTGCTAAGCTTGTGGAGACCATAACTACCCGGCAGTGGTATTTAGGTGTTGACATCTTGGGCATGCATGTGAGATCAGCTTTGACAGCTATGGTGTATAGGAAAGGGCTTAGGCTTTCAAGCACAGCAAGGCAGAGTCATACGAGTGGTGAGATTGTAAATTACATGGCAGTTGATGTGCAGAGAGTAGGGGATTATTCGTGGTATCTCCATGATATATGGATGCTCCCACTGCAGATTGCCCTTGCTCTTGCAATTTTATATAAGAATGTTGGTATTGCTTCAGTGGCAACACTGATAGCTACAATTGTTTCTATTGTTGTTACTGTTCCACTGGCAAAAATGCAAGAGGACTACCAAGATGGGTTAATGGCGGCCAAAGATGACCGCATGAGAAAGACGTCTGAGTGTTTGAGGAACATGAGGATTCTGAAGTTGCAGGCTTGGGAGGACCGTTACCGTTTGCAACTGGAGGAGATGAGGAATGTAGAATTCAAATGGCTGCGGAAGGCCCTTTACTCACAGGCATTTATTACATTCATCTTTTGGGGCTCCCCTATTTTTGTTTCTGTGGTCACTTTTGGTACATGTATCCTCTTGGGTGGTAAGCTTACAGCAGGAGGCGTTCTTTCTGCATTGGCCACATTCCGTATCCTCCAAGAACCTCTTAGGAATTTCCCAGACCTGGTCTCCATGATCGCTCAGACAAAGGTGTCTCTGGATCGGATATCGGGATTTCTCCTGGAGGAAGAGTTGCAGGAAGATGCGATTATCATACTTCCTCGGGGTCTCACGAACTTCGCCTTAGAAATTAAGGATGGCAAGTTTTGCTGGGATCCTTCTTCTCTTCAACCAACGCTTTCAGGGATACAAATGAAAGTGGAAAGAGGGACGCGTGTGGCTGTCTGTGGTGTAGTTGGTTCTGGAAAATCGAGCTTCCTGTCTTGCATCCTTGGGGAGATACCAAAAATCTCTGGTGAAGTATGTCATCTTTAATTCAGCAATTAGCATAGGGCCCACTGTTGACAAAATTTTTCATGCCAGTTCTGTTGTTTGGGTTGAAGTATTCTCTTTGTTACTGATAAATGTCTTGATATCCTGGCTATTTTCAGGTTATAATTAGTGGCTCTGCTGCTTATGTCTCTCAATCAGCCTGGATACAGTCTGGAAACATACAGGAAAATATTCTGTTTGGGAGCCCAATGGATAAAGCAAGATATAAAAGCATCATCCACGCGTGCTCGCTGAAAAAGGATCTGGAACTGTTCTCACATGGAGATCAGACTATAATTGGTGATAGAGGCATTAATCTCAGTGGTGGACAGAAGCAACGGGTGCAGCTTGCGAGAGCGCTATATCAAGATGCAGACATTTATTTACTTGATGATCCCTTCAGTGCAGTTGATGCACATACAGGATCTGAGTTGTTCAAGGTTAGCAACTCTTGCAATTTTGAAGCATGTCAGGTTGTGTCTATGATGGTGCTTGTGCTAAACATGCGGCGTAATGCTGCAGGAATGCATAATGACAGCTCTTGCTACAAAAACAGTGATATTTGTCACCCATCAAGTTGAATTTTTGCCAGCTGCTGATCTCATACTGGTAAAAAATCAGATCAGCCTCATAGTTGCTTCTACATCATAACTTTTCTTGACATCCATGTCATGTGACAAAATATGATACGTGATACATCCTTCTCCATTTTCCAATCGGTATCTGCTCGGCACGTGCTGCAGTTCTTTGTATTTTCAGTTGAAATAAAACCTTGTTAGTCAGATATGTTTTCTTTATTCCGGGGTATATATGAATTAGCGTCATTGCTCTTCAGAAAAGCTATAATTTAATAACATATGCAATGCTTGCAGCAAAGGGTTCTTCATGCTTAGCTAGATCTACGGTTTCCTATGTGCCTTGAAGGAAATTACATACCCAAGAAATTCAAGACAAGGTTAAGATGAGAATATAAGGCAATCTTCAGTTGATACAGTTGCTATCTTTTCGTGGGTAACTAATAATTTTCTAGAGGTAACAACCAACATTCTGCCATCATGAATGAATCTTATTTGCACTACTAATGTATCAATATTATACTTGCCAGCACCAATGTGTCTTGTTTAGCTGTGTAGTTGCTGGTTGAGAGATTAGTGCAACTTAGCATTTATCTGGAGACTCACGGCTTTCCTCTGTTTAATAAGTTGAGATTGATGTTTGAGCTCTTGCTTGTAAGTTCCTTGGAGACAGTCTTGAGGATACTGCACAATTCCAATGTCTACCTTTTTCAGTTTAGCTTTATCCATTATGTATTTTGTCTTGGTTGTTAAAATTATAGTGAATGTAAAATACAACAGAGAACGTTCCAATGCTTGAGATTGCATGTTCATCTCAACTCACCGACCCAATAAACAGAGAAAAAGGGAAACGATGAAACGTAGAAAGTCAACATAAACTGCTCTGACTTGTTTTTGTTTTCTGCTGACAATGGCATTTATGTTCAGTCTTAAGTGGCAGCCTGTTATTCCATTTAGTGAAGAAAAACAAATCTCCTGACAACAAGTTCTGTTAGTAAATGTTCAAAACTTCCTAACTTGGAGGATACATGTGATATAGAATGTAGCTTCATCGTATATGTCAGCAATCTCTTATGATGATTCTTTGGGCTATGCGTGAAATTTGTACAAACAGATTGAATACAAAAAGTGTCTTCTTGAATCTGGATTAAGGATACACGTAACACAACTTAAAGTGATGGAACTTTTTACATTCATCTTTTGAATCTTTATCTGATTGTTCATAATTTAAGATCTAGTTTAATCCTAAAGATTAGGTTTTCGCCTTCCCATGTAAATAGATCTAACTGAGTTGTGTTCTTCTGTTGAGACAATTTTCTACTGAAAATGTTTATTAATGTGGAACTGAATAGCCAAATAAACTACAAATAATTCTTGGGTGGCCTTGTAATTATGATCCTCTTCTTCATGACTTGAGGATATTGATATACATTCTTACAAGGTTGAATAGCATCTCTTCGTTGCTCTCTCTTCATCCAATTTGATGCGTAGGGTCTCCAAGTTTTGGACCTTCACTAACTAATTATCGTCCCAGATCTGCTAGAATTCCATTACTTTTCATGGAAGGATGTCATCCCAGGTTCTTATCCTCATTTTGCACTGTGAACTTGTCCTCAATTTCCTTTTGGTAATCATAGTTTATTTCTATTTAGTAGTAGTCAATGCTTATGGTTATTATTATGTCTATGAAAATTCATTAAAATGTAACTGTGGTTGATCAACACACTCTGTAACTATTATTCATGTCTGCATAGGCTGAATAAGTGGGTCCTCTGAATGTTTTTTCTATGAAACCTTTGGGCTAAAGTTACTATGTAGTTTTGGAATAACTTGACTGCCCCTTTTATGTTGCTCATATGCAGGTCCTTAAAGAGGGTCGCATTATACAGGCTGGAAAATATGAAGATCTTTTGCAAGCTGGAACTGATTTCAATGCTCTGGTTTCAGCTCACCATGAAGCAATCGAAGCGATGGATATTCCTGAGAAATCTGAAGATTCAGATGATGCATCTGCTGTGCTTAGCAACAGAATTGAAGCCACACCCAGCAATGTTGATGGTTTGGTGAAAGAAATGTCTGGAAATGAGTCAGCATCTGGCAGCAAAGCAATTAAGGAGAAAGAGAAACCAAAGCGTTCGAGGAAGAAACAACTAGTTCAGGAAGAGGAAAGAGAAAGAGGGAGAGTTAGCTTCAAGGTGTACTTGTCATATATGGCTGCTGCATATAAAGGCCTATTGATACCACTAATCATCCTTGCTCAGACAACATTTCAGGTGCTCCAGATAGCTAGCAACTGGTGGATGGCTTGGGCAAACCCACAGACCAAAGGAGACACACCAAAGACAAGTAATATGGTTCTTCTCATTGTTTACATGGCTCTTGCTTTTGGTAGCGCATGCTTTGTATTTGTTAGAGCTGTTCTTGTGGCAACCTTTGGTTTAGAGGCTGCGCAGAAGTTGTTCATAAAGATGCTTAGAACTGTCTTTCGGGCACCCATGTCTTTCTTTGACTCCACACCAGCTGGAAGGATTTTGAATCGTGTAAGTCTCAGCTACTGAAAAATAAGCTTTGATATAACTTCATATGTACAATGCATCTTTTTCTATGTCAAATTATCATTAGTTATTATGAATTATCAGGTTTCAGTAGATCAAAGTGTTGTGGATCTTGATATTCCTTTTAGACTCGGTGGGTTTGCATCAACAACGATTCAACTTCTTGGTATAGTAGGTGTAATGACAAAGGTTACCTGGCAAGTCTTGCTCCTGGTCCTACCAATGACCATCGCTTGCTTGTGGATGCAGGTACTGGTTCTCTTATGTTCATTCTTTGTTTAATCTGAATAAATTTTGAGATAGTTACCTGCAGCAGTGCAAGAGTTACTGATTTATACATTTTGATGCTTAGGTTTTACTGAATACGATACTTTCAACCAAAAGGGCCCTTTTATTGATGGTTTCATTTAGGCTGAATTACTGATACTTTTAATTTGTCATCTTGGAACTACTCATGCTCTGAATCATCATCTTTATCTGTATCAGCTCTAAAATCTGTAAAGCTTGCCCCAGATTTATGATTAAGATGGAAACAAAAATGCCTGATGTTCTCATACTTTGCCAAAGGAAGTTGAAGCATGACTTTAATATGAAACACACGTTCATAATGAAAAGGTTCAATTTCTTTATTTCCCCATATTTATGCAGAAATACTACATGGCATCATCGAGGGAGCTGGTCCGCATTGTTAGCATCCAGAAATCTCCAATTATCCATCTCTTTGGGGAGTCGATTGCTGGGGCAGCTACTATTAGAGGTTTTGGCCAAGAAAAACGGTTCATGAAGAGGAACTTATATCTGCTTGATTGCTTTGCTCGTCCATTTTTCTGCAGCCTAGCAGCCATTGAGTGGCTCTGCTTGCGCATGGAATTACTGTCAACTTTTGTGTTTGCTTTCTGCATGGGTCTGCTTGTGAGCTTCCCACATGGAACTATTGATCCAAGTACGTGATTTCATATACTTCTTTCAGCATTTGATATTTGTCCATATTCATTGTCCTTAATTTCCAAGATGTTTTTTTCCATGAATTTGGATGTAAATTTAAGATGTTATATAGCACTATGGACTATTTGGATGTTGTTTCCTATTGCAGCTGAAAATATTCCTCCAAATCTAATTGGTATCTGCAGAGAAAGAAGACTATATTTTTTAGAAGATGGTTGACACTTATATTGTTTTGTTAATTGCTATTGCTGCTTCTATTGTGTAGGTATGGCAGGTCTTGCTGTAACGTATGGCCTTAATCTGAATGCCCGTTTATCCCGGTGGATACTGAGCTTCTGTAAACTTGAAAATAAAATTATTTCAATTGAGCGCATTCATCAGTATTGCCAAATTCCTGGTGAAGCTCCTGCTATTATGGAGAACTGTCGTCCACCATCCTCCTGGCCTGAGAATGGAACAATTGAACTGATTGATCTAAAGGTATGGATACTCATCTAGTTATGTGATAATCATTTCTTGTAGGATGAAGTGCATTGTATGCAGTTGAATGTTCCCAATGTCATTTTATCAGCTTCTGTTTGATTTGTTTTTCTAGGTTGTGCTCCGTTGTAGTTTGCAATGTTTTTATAGAAAACTATGTCTTTAAAATAATCCTTTTCCAGAAAGTAGGGCACTGTATAGCAACTGTTAGACCAAGTTATCAGAAAATAAACTCATTATCTTGATAATGAATCAATGGCTGCCATAAACTACTATGAACTTGATGTCCTGGCCTTTGGTTCTTTCTTTGACTATGATTTGTGGGATCCAGCCAAGATTTAGCTGAAGCTCCGCCTAAATGTGCATGGAAAAGAAGGTGCAGTTTTGGAGGACACCATGAACCTTCTGATTCAATTGGGTTTGCAACTGGGAGAGATCTGTTCATTTTCTGTCTGGAATGCTCGAAATTGTAGATCCCTTGCCCAATTCTCCTAGTCTGTTTTGAGCTTCATGATGTCTTATATCCTGATTTGCTCCATTGTAATGGCATAATCATGCTTGATTCATGTGCCATACTAGTGTCATTGAATGTTCTCTCTCTCATCCAGTGGTTATGTGCCACTCTGTTATGCGGGTTAACATGTCAAGTTGCACCTGAACCATTTGGCTTGCTTTCATCTGCTCTTAATAATGCATATCTGTTAGTCCCTTCACTGATGTCAACCGTGCTAACTCCATGGGGGAATTCTCCAATCATGAGAATTTTATGTAGGATATAGAGACTCTTCTCAGTTGTTAAATTTTTCTTCAACTGCTTGGCGGTTTCTTCCCCATCCTTTGCCTACCCTCTCGTTCTCCACAACATATTCATATATGTACGTGTACATATATGAAGCTTACTGCCAACATATTTGAACTTTGAAGCTTACTTCATATATGAAGTTCACGACATACATACATCTGTGTCAATATACTTGAAGCTTACTCTCTGTTTTCATTTAAAAATGGACATTATAAATTGTTTTGGTATTTTCCATTAATATTTCTTCTTTTTTTACTTTCATTTTCAAAACAAGTACTGTTCAGTTGACTCAGAAAACTTCATCTTATTTTTATTCAGCTCAAGCCTTTGCTGAACCTAAACTGGGTCTTGCATTTATTTAGCTTGGACAATGATTATCATCCCTAATCAATTATAATAAGATAGGATAAGAATCTGTATAAAATTGTTGGCTATTTTCTTATTTGTCATTGCATTAATGTGCTTATATTTGTCTCCAGTAGCTTTTCTCCTTATTTATTTGTTTTATTTTCTCTTTTACAAAGTTTGGAGGAGGTGCAGAATTCTTTCAGAGTACTTTTTGTTTAAAACTGAATTGTTTCAATAGTTGAAATCTCTCCAGCTAATGGAAAATCAACTGAACTTCATTGTTGTCCCTGAACCTTCATATTGGACCTTGCAACCTAGGGAAAGACTGCTTGGTCAATTGGATTGATGAGAAGGTTAGGGTGCCTGTATGATCATTCCATGGGGTACCTTGTGTCAAGTTGACATGGCTGAAGTAGATTGGTACGGATAGATTTATTTACCGGCATTATCAGAATCTTCTCTGTATCGCCTTGTGCCTTTCTGTACCATCGACCATTCAATGACCTGGATTATCCATGGCCTGATCCATGAGGCTTTAGTGTAATCACTGTTTTTTCTTTCTTTTCTAATTTATTATTTTTTGCTGAATGGTAATGAGAGAAAGAAGTTACTACCAAAGCCAGATTATCTGAAACTGTGGATGTCCAATGCTGGAAGACTCAGAAAATGGCTAAAAGCTGGATCAGCCATTCACGGGTAGAGGGTAGCCCAACAACAAGGGTATCAACTAGGAGCAAGCGTGGGCCAGTAATGAGTCCAAAGTTTTCGGTCCCTGCTAAAATATAAGCATGGAAAAAGTTTTCAGAATATTTCAGAAACAAATCTCTAGTGCACAACTCTTTATATGTAAATTACTGATGGAAAGAGTCCATGGTTTTTCATTGTTTTCTAGAAGGAAACTTCTGCTTTCTTCTTTACATGATGGAATTCATGGCTTTGGTTTCCTCCTTTGCATTTACTTCTCCATTGTCTACTCAGAATATCCTCTCTTCTCCTGATAGGTTCGTTACAAGGAGAACCTTCCAATGGTCCTTCATGGTGTAACCTGCTCATTTCCTGGAGGGAAGAAGATTGGGATTGTTGGTCGCACTGGCAGTGGTAAATCTACCCTTATCCAGGCTCTGTTTCGCCTGATTGAACCAGCAAATGGGAGAATCATTGTAGACAACATCGACATCTCAACAATTGGACTTCATGATCTACGTTCTCGTTTCAGTATCATTCCACAAGATCCAACCTTGTTTGAAGGAGCCATCAGAGGCAATCTTGACCCCCTTGAAGAGCACTCTGATTATGAAGTCTGGCAGGTAATGCCATTTGCATAGTCTTTTTACTGCTAGATTTAGCCAGTTGGCACGACTTTTCTACTTCTGGATGTTATCAATAAACTGGCTTTGCAATAAACATGTTCTAATTTGATCATTTATTGGTTTTTCCTTAGGCATTAGATAAGTGTCAGCTTGGAGAAGTAATCCGCCAAAAAGAGCAAAAGCTTCATTGCCCGGGTATGGTTGTTTAGATACAGGTGTACTCTGATTTACATTAACAAGGTTGGAGATTCTTTGTCTTTAATGCATATGCTAAATTAGGTGAGTTTGCACCATTGCAGTGTTAGAGAATGGAGATAACTGGAGTGTTGGCCAGCGGCAACTTGTTTCACTTGGCCGGGCCCTGCTGAAACAGGCAAGGATTTTGGTGCTTGATGAGGCAACAGCCTCTGTGGACACAGCCACCGATAATCTTATTCAGAAGATCATCCGGACAGAATTTAAGTACTGCACTGTCTGCACCATTGCCCACCGTATCCCAACTGTTATTGACAGCGATCTTGTTTTGGTCCTCAGTGATGGTAAGTGCTGTAATATCCTGAATCTCAACAAACTCGAAGTAAGTTATATGGCCAGCGCCCTTGTCCTTGTAGTTATTGATGTCCTCTTAATTTTTCTTGACCAGTGTCTAGAAACTCGTAGTACATGAAAAACTTGAGTTGACTTACATTAAGGTTGGGTAAAGTTAAAGGTGTAATTTGGTTTACTTAGATCAAGGAAAATTGTACATTCTTTTGAAGGTGGAAAATTTTGTCCCAGTCAAAGACCTGGTTATGTCTGATTCTTGCCTTAATTTTATGATTTTGACTCTAATAACCTTTCTATTAACTAATTGGTCCTCTATCACTTTTTTCTGTGACCAGAATTTCTAAGTTAGCCTGTGGAGTATGAGGAAGGGGAGCCTTGGTGCAATGATAGAATTGTTGTTGTGGGATCTTGAGGTCATGGGTTCAAGGCGTGGAAACAGCCTCTTGCAAAATGCAAGGGAAGGCTGCGTCCTATTGACCCTTGTTGTCCTCCCCTTCCCCTGACCCCGCATATGCAGGAGCTTCTTGCACCGTGGCTGCCCTTTTAGCCTGTGGAGTGAGAGATGGTTAAGGGCTTATTGCTTGTGGAAATTGGGATGTATCTGGATCACTTCAGCTTTTGCAATTCCATTGCTGCATGTACCAATAACTTATGTTGTTTATGCTTTAATTACTTCAGGTAGAGTAGCTGAGTTTGACAGTCCGGCACGTTTGTTAGAGGATAAGCAATCCATGTTTATGAAGCTAGTGTCAGAATACTCCACAAGATCAAATAGTGTAGCAGATGCTTGAATTCCAGTGAACCCATTTGATGGCAAGTAATGCAGATCACAGAAACAGCCCAAAATTCACTGTCTTCTTCCAACAGATGAACCACCGACGACTACATTGGGAAGTTGATAACAAGGGGAGGATAATGTGTATTAATTTAATCAGCTGATGAGGAGGAATTGAAAATGTAACTGTTTACGGTTATGATCAGCTTGATTTTGTTTCTGTAAGAGTAATCCTCACTTTCTGTGGGAGGAGGGAGTGGATCGGCGTAGTGCCGGGGCAAATTTGTACAAGTAATGAATGGACTGTTTCTATAAGGTTAAATATAAAAAATAATATGCCAGTCAAAAGATGGCATGAGCAGCCATTTTCTATTCAACAGGTAACAAATTAGTTTTGGCATCGTTTCTGTGATTTCATCTTAAATTCTTTCACAATCTGTTATTACTGCATATATTTCAATGATTATAACCATCCATCTGGTTGACTGTGCTGTAGATGGGAGACATGTAAGAGTGATGCCCCATTTGATGATTATAGGCCCTTCACATGGTGCTTCTGTTGATTTGCTATTTTGAATGGCAGAAACGAAGGAGAGCCTTGGCACAAAGGTAGAGTTATCATCGTGTGACCTTGAGGTCACAGGTTGTAGGCGTGGGAACAGTCTCTTGTAAAATGCAAGATAAGGCTGTATACTATTGACCCTTGTGGTCCACCCCATCTCCGGGTCTCATATATGCGGGAGTTTTGTGCACCTGCGCTACCGCACACCCCCCATTTTGAATGCCAGAAACAACAGGCCTAGGATTACCAGATGGGTAGGAATTTTGTTGCAAGGTTCATCCATAGGATGGACTAACATAGATGGTTCATCAAAGAAACTTGTATCTTTGCTGGCATGGCATTTTACATGGGCATGCACTGAACAACAGCTCTGAGAAGACATGATAAAGTGAAAATTGAAAACAAAGAGAGGGCTGTTGCTTTGGGGGGACATTTCAGATGCCATCTCTCTCTTGCAGCTAACAACGGCCTAAGTCCCTGCTAAGATTGTGCTCAAGTTAAAGGGCTTCATATATTTGGTAGACCCGTTCATCGTGAAGTTTGCAAGGATCCGAAATGTTCTTTCCGTGGGATGAAACTTATCCCAGTAGACGTACAGGTCCCTGTCCGAACAAACATTCGACATTGGCGTGCAAAACCCTTCTCCATTGTATTTGCCTTGCCCACAACATGCCATTTTCGACGTCCGAAAACCTGCTCAAAATTTAGAGGAACAATCAGATTTGGAGCTGTGACCAACTGGGACTGCCGCTGTTATTATGATCATCTTCTCAAACCATGGCAGGTCTGACAACCAAGAAGATTAGCCTGCATTGAAAAGAAGTAATCCTGAATTGTTTCTCTTACCATATGATTTGGGCGAGTGCATCAGATGGTAGCTGGTCTGTTGGGTGTTAGCAGCTACGAAGACGTCGGCTCCGATCTTGCCATTGAGTTCACTCAACTTTTGTTCTAGCTGGTGGCTGAATAGATCGACCGCCCGATTTAACTCAGCATCACATTCGCCTGATCGGCTTAGTATAGCTCTGTGACCAGGAGTACAGCCCAATGGCCCCAATCCACTCACCAGAACCTTGCGAGCTCCCAATTTATGTAGCTTCTGCAAAATAAAACACAAGTTAACGTTGAATCATGGGGGTGACAGAGAATCCCAACGCGTGCTTAATGTAATTACATTTAGAATTTTGTGGTAATCCTTGATTAGAAGGCTAACAAATTCCTGCATCGTCAATTGTTGAAATGTATTCTTGTCAGTACCATAGTAGTTATTAAGGAAATCATTGCCACCAAGTGTGATTAAAACCACAGCCCGATTCATGAGCCGGCGAGCCTTGGTCTGTCCAATCTGGTTCCTCACCCTTTTCTTGTACTCCTTGAGGTACTCTAGCTGCTCATTCATCTTAATTATGTCTAGCTACAAAGGGAACCCATGTGAATTAGAACACCAAAAACTGATAATTGAATAATAAGCAAATTAATAATCTCGTTAAACTAATACAATATATCTAGTCTCAACTGGAGGCAATGAAGTAAACTAATAATCTCACTAAACTAACATAATATATCATGTCCCCAACTTGGGCTAAGGTTGTAAACTGTAATTTCATGAGATAATATATTTTCATTTTTATAATCTACACTAATATGGAAATATTGTATAATCTGCTTCATTTTTACCTACCAAAATAAAAATTTTGTATTTCATAACAATATAGAAGACCTTATATTGTATGGTTATATCTTGTAGATACACACGCAAAGATCTCCTTGCATGTATTGTAGAGATTTCTAGGCTTATTATTCAACTATGCATAGTCAACCCTATAAAGTATCAGCTTGAGAAAGGCACAGTTCTTGGTGATTTACGTTCCTCAAAAGTACTTACAAACTGGTTACCAGTATTCTTCAGGATTCCTGCTCCTGAGGAAGCAAAGTTGGCGCCGACCAGTAACTTTTTCCCGGTGAGCTCTGGGCTCAAGTAAGGCAACGTTGGCTCCACACCCATAGTTTCACCTGATTTGCATTCATGGTCAGTTGGTATAGAAGTAACAGAAAATACAAAACAAATTATAATGAAATCCACATAACGAGGGTATTGAGGCCAACAGATTATATCTGCCAGGTTTTTTCCGTTGGTGAATCTGCCAGTGGGCTTGTGACTTGGATAGTCGATCCCATGAGGTGGGTGGTTGGCTTTTGCTAAGGTTAACCGATAGTTGTTGTTTCCTTGGTCTACTAAGGAGTCGCCCAACACAAGGAATGCTCTTGGTTTGCTGGCCATGGTGGCAACGGGTAGAAGTGTAGCTAAAGCAAGAAGAAGAAGAAGATCCATGGTGGTTGTGGTGCCGGTGGGAGACTGGTCAGAAGATAGCTATATTTGGAGTTTGAAGGCACAGAAAAAGATGGATGCATGCTTTTATTGCTGAAATATGGGTCTCCTTCTCTCCCATTAAGTAACTGGGATATCGTATCAGAGAGAGAGAGAGAGAGAGAGAGAGAGAGAGAGAGAGAGAGAGAGAGAGAGAGAGAGAGAGAGAGAGAGAGAGCTCTTAATTGGTAAAGATTTTCTTGCAGGACTATCCTTATTTAGGAGAATATTTGCTACTAGATTATTGTGAGTAACTAAATTACTAAGGTTTTTAAGGGATATTTATCTATAGGTCCCTAAAATTAACTCCCATAACCACATGTGTAGAAGGGTTAATTTATATTCCTAATTTGTTCCCACTATCTATTTCATTCTTCTCAGCATGGAAACTTCTATTGCCACCATATCCGAGCTTATCTCATGGATGAGGAGGTCAGGTAACAGTGGAAGAACAACCCAAGTACCAGTAACCAAGGGGGACCTTTGGCATGGGGATTACAATCCATATAATGTATTTCACGCATGGAAATTAAAACCGCTCCATTTTAGTTGACAAGTTAGCATATGGAGAGAAACAACTAGTTTTTCAATTGCAAGATTCTGCAGATGAACAGTTGGGAAGACATTGCAATTACAATCCAAAAACAGGTACACGGGTAAAATGGAGTGGGGAATCCACTCCTTCTCAAAGCAAACACTGGAAATTTCAAAATGGAACCTGTGTCTGTAAATGTTTGGATGCATAAATTGTTGCCTTCCATGTAGTATTCCTGGGTGCTCATTTCACCTTACATAAGAAGAATGGGCAATTAATGACTTGATTCATACACATGACAGGAGATAAAATGGCCTTCCCCATATGTAGTTAGATAAGTGGTGATAAATAATCTGAAGAAAACCTTCTGTTTTAGCACCTCCTGTTGCATCAAACACGTTTGGAATACTCTCTCTATATTATGAAAAAAGAAAAGAATAATGAACAAAAAAACAAAAACAAATTAGAAGCTATCTATGACATGGCAGGGACTTAAAAGATGTTTAAATTGATTCACTAATACTTTCCTCTGTTAAAGAGATGGAGATAGACGAATAGCACAAATTAGGGGTATATTCATGTTTCCCCGAAAAAAATTCTAAGGTATGTTCACCTCTTTGGCAAGGTTATGAAGGGCCGTCTATAGGATTTAGCTTTCAGGGACTTATTGACAGATATTACCTTAAACTTTTAATGGTATATTAGTAAATCTGCCATATATTAAAAGAAACCTTATAGTATATATATATATATATATATATATATATATATAGGGTGTGTTAATTTTTGGCGTTTCATGCAGGTGCAAGGAGCATGTGGCATTTGATTGGCTGAAAAAAGTTATAAAATAGAAAAAGGTAGAGGAATTGGAAGTTAGAAGCTTTTTCCTGACCAATCAAATCTTTGCTGAAATTACTGCTCCTATATATAATGTTCTATATCAATATGGAAATACATTTCTACCTCTATTTATTGTGTTGTAGCTAGTCTCCATGTACATTAGTCAGTCTAGTGCACATTGTCACTTTATCACATTATCCCAAAGTCCTGTAGAGTCGCGCTTTGAAGTGTGTGAAAATTTGATATTGCTTTTTAACATGTATGACAAATTTTTTTGGAAGATCTAAGCCATTCATCATATGAAAAATATCTTAGATAGACTGTATAACAAGGTTTATGTCCATTAAATTCTTTTAACCTATGTTTTAAAGACCTAAAACAAGTTTTTAGGATCATCCAAATGCATTAATTTCTTGTGAGTTACCTATTTTGGCAATGCCCAACACGATGAATGTCTTAGATTTTCTAAAACATTTTACTATGCATGACAAGAATGGGCATTGACTTCCTCACATGCTCTTGAGCACATGCTCCTGTCATGACTCGTTATCCAATCTAATCCCCTATTATCAGAAATCTGCAGATCCCTTTGCTTAGTCAGTAACTTAACAAAAAAATAAAAAATGTAGATCTCTATGTATCAGAAATATGTAGCATCTCTCTCGATGCATCTTTCTCTCAGGCCTCAAAATTAAGATAAATTTGCCCACTTCTTGATGTATCATCTTCTTCCTTCTCAAACAACCTCCATGAAATAGAAAGATTGAAGGGGAGCCTTGACGGAACGGTAAAAGTTCTTGTCATGTGACCTTGAGGTCACGGGTTCAAGGCATGGAATCAGCTTCTTACAAAAATGCAAAGTAAAGCTGCCTACTTTAGGCCATTGTGGCCTACCCCTTCCCCAAACCCCGCATAGGTGGGAGCTTCGTGAACCGAGGCTGCCCTTTCTATTGAAAATATGAGCTTTGTTTCAATAGTCAATCAAAGTCGTTGTCTAGTCACTCAATGCCACTCTCATTTAACCTTTGTAAAATCACATTCAATTTCAATATTAATTTCATAGAATTTCACCGAAATAGAGAAATAGAGAGAAATAAACACTTTCATTTATTCTAATTGTCAATATATTTGAAATAACACTTTCATTTACATGAAACCCCCACTGCATTTTCTGTTCTATAACTAAAATAATAGCCAAAAGAAGAAGATGATGCTAAATAACTTACCATCCTTGTCCTCTCCATAGAAGGGGAGCCTTGCTCAACAGTAGAGTTGTCGTCATTTGAACTCAATGGATTCAAGGCTTGGAAACAGCCTCTTACAAAATGCAATATAAGGGTGGGTATTATTGACTCTTGTGGTCGACCCCTTCATCAAACCCTGCATGTACGGGAGCTTCATGCACCAGGACTGCCCTTTTATTGTTATCCTCTCCGTCAAGATCTCCTTTCTCAAACCTTTTTAAGCTCATATCCTCGCTACATCTCTTTCTTCTCTAAAACGGCCCTGCTGTCCTTCAAGCAAGCTATCCTCAATTAGGGCCATGTCAACCAAAAAAAATGCCACAATGTCCCTGACCCTACAAGTAATCGTACATGTCCAATGGAAAAAGATAAAATAGATAAAAACACAAAGAAAACTATCATATGCATATGTAGAGGACCTTACTTGGAAGTCCTAGGAAAAAGCTGGTGCAGCATGGCATATGATAGTGTGGTAGAAAGTCCTAAAAAAGGGCTTTGATTTTGGTTTAACTGCAAGTACAGGCAATGGCCAAGATGGACAGGACTAAGAAGATGATATGAAATTGGGGTTTACTTTTATATCTTAGTGAGATATAGAAGCAAAAGCTGTGTACTTTATGTTCTTGTGGTCGCTCCTTCCCCAGACTCTACATAGGCAAGAGTTTCGTGCAGTAAGGCTTCCTTCTTTCTTTTTTTTTAATATCTCAAGACTTATTTTGTCTAAGAAGAAGGGGCAGTTGAAATGAAAAAACTGCCCCCAACTTAATGGTTGATTAAATAGCTTCCATCAGTTTGGGCCAGCCATAAATAATTTTCACTAGTTTGAGGACTACTTACAGACAAATGGGATGTCAAGGGCTACTTATAGACTGAAAACCTAAGTCAAGGGGCCAAATGTGGACTGAATCCCTGTAAAATTGAAAACGCAAAACTAAACCGAAGAAGACAAGAGGCAATAGAACTAGCCCTTGGACAAAATTAAATCAGTTTGCTTTAGGCTATTGTGGTCTGCCCTTTCTCGAGACCCTGAATAGGCAGAGAGCTTCGTGCACTGGGGCTGCCCTTATTATAAGGGGATTAGCGTGAATTCATGCCTTTTGTATAAGAAGATGCCAGCAGAACTACAGTGGTGGTGCAGCGCAGGTTAACGAATAGGCAGAATCGATGGAAGACGATGAAATCAGGGCGCAATTCCCTCTCTCTTTCGGGAAGCAATCCAAAGCTGCTTCATCCTCTGTAGACGCCATACACAACACTACCCGGCGCACTGCAGAACCAGCCTCTTCACCGGCTCTTCCCTCTCTTTCCTCTTCTTCCAAGGCTTGGTTAAACGACCTCAGAAACCCTAGTTTTCGCCGCAAAAATCCTAACTCTAACCCTAACGATGATCGTCTTGATCACGGAAGTTCCAATTCCGGCCATGGAAACGGAAGTTTGGAGATCCGGGAACCTGATCCTAAGCGAGAAGCAGCTTATGATGATGATGATGGTGGTGGTGGGGTTATGATTGGCCCGCCTCGAGCGCATATGAACGTTGATGCGGATGAAGATGGCGAGGATGGGGTGATGATTGGGCCCCCTCGACCTCCAAAGAATGTTGATTCCGACGAGGATGAAGATGATGATGCTGATGAAACGGAGAATTCCTATCGGATTCCGCAAAGTAATGAGATCGTTCTCAAAGGGCATTCCAAGGTATGGGGACTACCGAACGCTCTGAAAAAAAAAAAAAACTGCAAGAATTGCTCGTCTTTCTTTGGTTTGCTTTAGTTAATTTATTTTCTCTGTTCCTTTGGTGTGGCTGCTTAATTCTAGGGTTCTAAGCTGTGGAAACTAAGTTTGATGTCAGTTCGAGGCAAAGTTTTAAATTGTAGTTTTGGGTACCAATTGATTTCTGTTATATACAGTGGATTTGGTATTTGGAGGAGAAGGTTAGTAGAATAATGTAAAAGGAGAAAGGAAAACAGCAGATAATATGTCCACATATGGCATTGAGACTTAAGTAAAGACAGTTTCAAGTTGATGACAGTTTGTTTGGAGCAAATGTTTTCGAATAAACTAACAATGGTGGGGTCGTATGAACTCCTGAACTGGAACATATGTTGGTAGATATGATTTCATCCCATCGGGTCTAAAGATATGAGACTGCATTAACAACTGGGTTAGTAATATTCTGAGCAATGTGCTCATGCTTAACGATAAGCTGTGATTCTGGCTGGATCTTTCAATGATGGCCGCTGTAACTTGATTCAGGCAGACAACCTGAGAAACGGACATGGTGCCACAAAAGAATGTCCACGTAATACTTTCTGAAGTGAGGAGACTTGTGTGACACCAATAGATGGATGAGCTTGTAGAGAATGTGGCGTGGCTGGTTTTGGATACTATACACAGGATAGTAGATTGCATTTATTGATATCTTGTAATGTTTCGTCATGTCATGGCTCCCTAATGAGAAGGTAAACGTGCATACTGAAGATGATCATTATCTTATTTCTTGTTTCTTTTCAATTTCATTGTAAACATTTGGTTGGATTTTATGATTTTTGCTACAGTTGTTGTGTCTTCAGAACCTGGACATCTTGTAATTCTCTTGACTTTCAAAAGAAAAAAATGAAAAGAAACCATGTCTGTTCTCCTTTACAAATTTGTTGAAGAAAAATAAGAGTTTCTTGGAGCTCTAGGACCTTTGAAATTCTGAATCCTACTTTAGTTTCAGTTTACCAAATTGCATGTTTTGTACCCTCTCTTCAGCCTCTCCCTGTTATTATGCTGGTGGAGGTCAATGTTTCTTGGAGTAGAATTTATGCACCTGCTTAATAAATCAGGAGTTCAGTTGTTATGAATTCTATCAATTTAATGATTGACCTCTAATAACCTGTGTGTGATATCACATATATGTGCACTAACATTCACGTAATGGTTATATCCTGTATTACTCAAATTTTCATTCCTGTACTATACGAAAAAGCTCAGAGTCTACTATATGTTTGTAACATAAAGTTTCAGTATTTTATTTCCAATTATTGGAATTCTTGTTCATAGGAAGCACCTAAACCATGTTGGCTGCTGAATCGCTGTTTATGCAAATGTAGTAACAGTATTATTATTTTTACAAGAGAAATATGTTTCAGTGACTTGAAGGGCTGTTGTTTATACACTATATTGAACTCAAGTATGTTTCTACGAGGCTTTGATCTATATATCATTGTTTTGGGTGTCTTTGTAGGTTGTCTCGGCTCTTGCTGTTGATCACTCAGGATCTAGGGTACTCTCTGGTAGCTATGACTATACTGTCCGCATGTATGATTTTCAAGGGATGAACTCTCGGTTGGCATCATTTAGACAGCTGGAACCATTTGAAGGACACCAAGTCCGTAGCCTAAGCTGGAGTCCAACTGCAGACCGTTTCTTGTGTGTAACTGGTTCTGCTCAGGCTAAGGTTCTCCTATTCTACTTATTTTATTTACTTTTCTCTTGTGTTGCCACCTTCAGGAAATCATTTGAAACTAGTAAGTAGCATATGTGCATATCTCTCATGATTCTGTATTAATCTCCTTTCAGATTTATGACCGTGATGGGCTTACGCTGGGTGAGTTTATAAAAGGCGACATGTATATCCGTGATCTGAAGAATACCAAGGGGCATATCTCTGGATTGACTTGTGGACAATGGCACCCAAAAGACAAAGAGACAATCTTAACTTCTTCAGAAGATGGGTCACTGCGTATATGGGATGTATCTGACTTCAAAAGTCAAAAACAGGTCTATATCTTTCCATGCAATAGTGCTTCTAGTTGTACCCCTGATTATGATATTGAAATTTTCAAATAAAGAATATGCTATATCTAGTTAGACTAAAACAGAAAATCTGTTGATTTATTTTTTTCATCCGCATAAGATGCAAATTTCTTCATGTTGTTCTGAGTAATTTAGTAACAAAATCAGCAATCCATTTTGCCCCTTTGGAGCATGGAAGAAAGAATGTCTGGATTTCTGTTAAATCTTTCTTGTCAAAGGTAAGGGACTCCATCCCTATGCTCTGGTAATGCACAGCTTAATTCCGTTGAGCCATTATACTTGCACACTGAATGCCAAGGTCCCCTGCTTTGATTTTCAAGATCCATTCTCTATAACATCCATCCCTCCTGTAAAACAATTGTGAACTTGTCTCAGACCTCAGTGGAGTCCTTTGCTCTAGTAGCACCTGAAGTAGCTAAAACTGCAGGTTCTTACAGCAGATGGACCCACTTCCATAGTATACTGCAATCAAACTTGATGATTTTGGAGGAAGGTCCAAGCTAGTGCTTTACTTAGCTTCTTCACCAACCTTCCTGCTCTTATTTATAGATATTAGTAAAATTCTGTGCTGGATAGGGTAAGAAGATGGAGAAGGAGAAGAAGAAATAGCCAGGGAATTAATGTCCTTAGAACCGCCAAGGAAGCTGTTGACTCATCAAGACAATAAGACCTGAGTGGGACACTAACATTTTATGGGGGAATCCTGCAGTGGTGACACTGCCTTCTAGTACCTTACCTAGTCAGTGAATGCAAATGATGTAAGTCAACCCTAAATGAATCAAGTTCATCAATGTGGTGGTGAAAGAAAAACTATTGAAAGAAACATTAAAGGTCTTTAGCACTTAATAATAATTTGGGAACAAATAAGCAATAAATATCAGATAAGAGTTTTGGACTGTAGAAACAAATAAGAACTTGGAGAACACAGGAGAGAAAAAAAAACTGCAGGGGTTCAAAACAAGCAAAAGAATGGGACTAAGAACAGTTTACCGAAACAAGAAAAAGGAGGAGCAAAACCAGGTTCACCAGTCATGAAATTTCAGGATATGTAACAGTCCTATTAGTACTAAAGCTTGATTGAACCCAAATTTTTAGGAGGTTCCTAAATTTTCTAAAAGAGAATGAACGGCAGTGAAGTGTAGTCTCAGTCTGCAAAAAATTATAGCATAATCTAAACCCAGAAATGGTCATAGAACTGATAACCGTAGATTCAATTAGTGGTTAAGCTCAGAATCTGAACATCATTCCAATAATCATTTCTATATCACTGTATTTTTTAGATTGACTTGCTGTAAAAGAACCGTAATGAAGTCAGGAAAATTTGAAACGCTGGCCTAGAAAACAAAGAAAGAACTCTTATCTGCAAACAATGAATGAATATCAACTAGAGACAAGAACAGAAAGAGCCAAGGTTTAGGATATAAGTTGTCAAGAAACAATTTGAAATTGAAGTCTCAGTAACTAGTTTCAAACACCAGAATTTGTAGTCACTCTGATGGGATCATAGATGCTTAAAATCTGTCCAAGTTATTCTTGAAATCTCTTGAAGAAAGTACTTAGAATCTCATTCAAAACAAAGGCCAAGACCTGAAATCTTCACTCATTAACTTCCAACTATTAGAAGGAGAGAAAAAGTATCTTTTTATAGGCGAAATGGGATATCCATCCCTAATTAAGTTTTCTTGATTGCCAACTCTCAAGCAACCTATTAGTTGACTCTTAGGCAACCCAGAAATAAAATACTCCTTTAGCCCTCACTTAACTCTAAACATGGCCCATAATGTAAATAAAACATTAAACAACTTAAAGCATAAATATGACGCACCATCCATGACTAACACAAAAATGTAATGTAAGGCTCTAATTGATAACCACATATTTTTACAATGGATAGGATTAAGAAGTGCATATGATACTCGCTGTCAGTAAATCACTTGAATTACCTCCTAATGATGGCCTTATGAGATGAAATTTGAAGCTTCATCTCATAATGCTATGTGAACTTCATGCTTAACTTTCCTCTTTATCAATGAAGTGTGAACTTAGGGCATTTAGCCTGATTGTTTAAGTGCCCTATCTCACGAACTAGAGGTTGTGAGTTCAAGTCACTGTTCACACATGCACAGATATAGACACACACACACACACACACACACAAAAAGAAGGAAAAGAAGTGGGAACTTAAGGTTTCTTCCTTTATTTTAAATTTAGGTGTCCTCCTCAGCTTGATTATTGTAGTGAATGAGAAAGTTCAATATACTACTATCGTTTAAATAACTATGCATGTAGCATGTTGTCTGCTACAACTTTCTTCAACTGTCTCAGGGGTTTCTTTCATGTACAATAATTTTTTATGGGTATTGTTATATGATGGATGTCAGTTTCCTATTTACCTGCCATATACTTTCTTACTTTCGGTTGTGTTATATGAGTACACTCCCTGTTGTTTAATAAGGAATACATGGCAGTTCACGAGGTCAGCAGTTTAAGAAATCACATTACAGAACTGAAGCATGATATTAGCTAAGAGCTTTAGCTTGAGAATTGAGCTTCAAATAACTTCAAAATCTTTGGTTATCCAGGTAATCAAACCTAAGCTTGCCAGACCAGGAAGGGTCCCTGTAACAACATGTGCATGGAATTATGATGGCAAGTGCATTGTTGGGGGTGTGGGAGACGGTTCCATACAGGTAATTATCTTTTCTTCATTACTATTTTTGGTATTAGACAAATTACAATGGACTTTACAAACTTAATGAGATTATTTTTGATGTGTGTAGCTTGCATATATCACTTGTGCAAAATTTGAATCTGTTTTCTGTTCATTTTATTTACAGGATTGCTTCATTTTTGACAGGTGTGGAATCTCAAGCCTGGATGGGGAAGCAGGCCAGATGTTCATGTTGAAAAAGCCCATAGTGATGATATAACTGGACTTAAGTTTTCTACTGATGGACAGATTCTTCTGTCGAGAAGCATGGATAACACACTGAAGGTACTCTAGGATCACTTGCTCATGACGTCTCCCTACTTTCAGATGTTCATGCTACTTTGTGTCATTTAGCATCATTTACTCATGCAATCATGGTTAGGTTTGGGATTTGCGGCAAATGAAAAAACCTCTCCAAGTGTTTGAAGAACTAGCAAATCATTATGCTCAAACAAATGTTGCACTGAGTCCAGATGAGCAACTCATCTTTACTGGAACATCAGTTGAAAGGGAGGGTACAACTGGAGGCTTGCTGTGCTTCTATGATCGGAAAAAGCTTGAGCTTGTGGCAAAGGTGGGAATATCCCCAACATGCAGTGTCGTCCAATGCACTTGGCATCCAAAGCTTAATCAGGTTAGGATTTAACTATTGGTGGTCCACTGATGATATTTGTCTTAAGAACCAGTACTTAGTGTATGGTACATGCACAACCTGCTTGGTGTTGGCATTTATGAATTGGCAAATGGTTTAGTAAGTTTCTGTCAGGTTACTTGTAGTCATCGTTATATAGGCATAGCTTTCTGGAATGATATTGATGTTCTAAAGTTGTACTTTGTCATTTCTGAAGGTCTTTGCAACAGTTGGGGACAAGAAACAAGGAGAGACTCACATACTCTATGATCCATCACTTAGTGAGAGAGGAGCTCTTGTATGCGTTGCCCGTGCACCTAGGAAAAAGTCCATTGATGATTTTGAGGCAAAGCCAGTCATTCACAACCCTCATGCGCTTCCCTTGTTTAGAGACCAGCCAAGCCGTAAAAGGCAGCGAGAAAAAGCTTTGAAAGACCCCCTTAAATCACACAAGCCTGAAGTGCCTATGACAGGGCCTGGCTTTGGTGGAAGGGTTGGATCTACTAAAGGGAGCTTATTGACCCAGTACCTTCTGAAGGTATGCATGCCTGATACTTGAAAAAATAAGTGAAGAATGCTCTTTTTTCCACAAAAAGCAAAATGATCCAAGAAACTTACCCATTGAATTTCACTGCAGCAAGGGGGTTTAATTAAGGAGACATGGATGGAGGAAGATCCAAGAGAAGCTATTCTGAAATATGCTGATGTGGCAGCAAAAGACCCGAAGTTCATTGCCCCTGCATATGCAGAAACTCAACCAGAAGCAGTATTTGCAAAGTCAGATTCTGAGGAGGAAGAAAAGTGATAGTAAGATATTCTTCTTCTTCATGTGATTTTATACTATTAAGTGTTATTATACATATATTTGTTTCTGGTCTCCACTTGTACTGGTATGACATGTTGTATTTTTCTTAAGTTCTACATTGGCTTCTTTATTTGGTTGCAGGGCCATGTATTTTGACGCAGCAGGGCATCAGATCCATTTACCTTGTTTTGGTTTGGAACTGAACTTCAACTTCTGTTATGATGGTACTCTCTCTCTCTCTCTCTCTCTCTCTCTCTCTCTCTCTCTCTCTCTCTCTCACACACACACACACACACACACACACACACACACACCCCTTTCACTCTCTTTTCCAGGAGTTGAATGTAGGGGTGCAAGCGATCTGGTTCCATTGAAAACCATTACTGTACCATTAAGATTTTTCATTTCTTTGTACCATGCCATTGGAGAGTTTGGTTCCTAGTTTAAAAGACTAACTTGTTTGCTCAAGATTTCGACTTTCTTGTTGAAGAATGCCAACCATGTTCTTTGCAAGTAAAGAAATAGAGAAGAAATGAACTATTTGCTCAATAGATTAAACTTAAAAAAGCTAGAAAAGGAAAATGTTGAAAGAATGAGTAGAACCATTGATATCTAACCTGTTTCAAATATGTAATCCAGGTCTCCTGTATAAAGCAAGTTCTGTAATAGGATTACGGAAATCTACTTGAAAGATTCAACATAGAATCTTCTGACAAGGCAGCATAAGGAGAAAATGGTATAGATAGAAAGGAGAAACCAACTTTTGTGGAGTTTTCAAACTCAAGAATGCACAATCACAACTGATTAAGATCATGCATGGATAAACCCAAGAATTGCAAATTTAAATGACCAATTGTAAGCAAGACGCAGAACACATGTTAGACTATTAAAGTAATGGTGGTACAATCATTATATGGAACACAATGGTTTCAAAAAGCCAATCCTAATGAACAATACTTCCAAAAACCAGTTCTAATGAGCAAACCACAAAACTTTCTCAAATCATTCTAAAGAACTACTAATCTTTCAATAAAACTACAGTGAGATCACCTCTCTAAGATCAGTCCCCCTTGCAAAAACATATGGATGTATGGTTCTTAAACAAATGTATTAGATGAGAAACTAAGACAAACCAAGTCCAACAATTTGGATAGAGACCCACCTATTCTCATAAGAAATTTAGTAGTATAGAGTTACAATTCATCCTTTTCATTTCTAAGGATAGGGGTGCTACTCTCACCTAATATAGACATAATTTTTTTTAATATGTGCACAAGCTAAATGAAAGATTAAAAGTAACTAAAAATTAAAAAGTTGGTTATCTTCTAAAGCATGTAACAATTTTGTGCACAAACTATACCCTCTACTGTCTTTGGGAACAATGCACAGAGATATTGGTTAGGTACTCTATCTCTTATGCTAAATGCCCATTCAGATGCCAGAGTACAGACTTGGATCGCAAAATGTCATGCGCCATCTTAGATACTACAGACAATCTTGATGCATCGACTTTCCACCAATTTAAGAGGTCGAAATCCTCTATATCAGTGACATCATCCTCTTTAAGATACATATCCAATTCGTGCTTCTTTTATGCTGCACCAGAAATACTTGTCCTACTTCTTGATCATCATCCAATGTAGCAAACTAACTAGAAGTGGAAGATGGATCCCTACAGTTGAACTAGATTCTCATGCTACTCCAAATTGCTGTTTTTGTTATAAATACTTGTGTCCCACTTCTTCATCATCATCCAATGTAGCAAACAAACTAGAAGTGAAAGATGGATCCGTTTGAACTTGATTCTCTTTCATATTCTTGGTATAATGGCTCCAAACTCTCCTTTGTGATCATGTATGGGTTAGAGGGATTATATCTTGAACCATAAGTATCTTGAAAAACCATTCAAATATATTCGACTTATATTACAGATAGAGATGTCAATGTCAATGCCAAAGCCCAAAGACTACTGCACGCACTCCAATATTTTTTTGTACTGCTCTTTCATATGCTCAACAATGGATGTCATGAATGCATCTTCTTTAGAATATTCTTCATTTAATTCATGTTGAATATTTACCAATACAAAAAAGAACAAATTGGAAGTTGAAGTTTTTGATGTGGAGCAGATATTAGTAACTTCATAAAATGGTTTTGGGAATTCGCAAATGGTAGAGTTGTTGTTGTGTGACCTTGAGGTCACAGGCTCAAGGCATGGAAACAACCTCTTGCAAAATGCAAGGTAAGGCTGCGTACTATTGACCCTTGTGGTCCGCCCCTTCCCCGGACCCTACATACGCGGGAACTTCGTGCACTGGGCTGCCCTTTAGGAATTTGCAAACGACATATGCTTTTCTCCACTCTTTTTTTGATGGTGCATCTTCATAGTTCAAATCATGGTTGTTCAACTGCATAAATGCTTTCTTATTTTCTGATGTTTATTGCAACATTAGATAGGTGGAATTCCACCTTGTTGAAACATCAAGGCAAAATTCCTTACTACTCTGTCTCTGCATTAGCCCTTTGAAACCCACTTCTCTCAGCCTTTGCATTCTTTGAATAACTATAAACGTGCCAGTGAATCTTTCACATACTTCACACTGTTGTGAACTTCGGAGATTGCAAAATCAATATCATCTAAACCCTTCTTTACAACTAGATTAATTATATGGGCAGCAAGTCTAACATGAATGTACTTTCCACCAAGTGGAAGATGTAAGGCTAACTTCTCTTTGGTTATCCTCATAATGCAATCATTTGCGAGGCAATTATCAACTGGGATTGAGAATATTTTGCGCTCTATGTTCCATTCCATTGACTGCTTAGGAACTGCTTCACTAAGCATAACACCATTATGAGGAGAAGGTTCTTTAGAGAAGTTTATGATCCTTTTTTGCGACTTCCAATTTTCATCCACATAATGCGCTGTCAATCAGATGTAGCCTATGCTTTGATTCGACGTCCACATTTCTGATCATTAAGCTAACTAACAAGGCCAGGAATCCTTTTTGGAAGAAACTCTTCAACTTTTGTCTTCTCATCTCTGCATAAACTGCCACACAATCATTCTTCACAGTAATCCTAGACAATTGCTTGAATTTGGGTTGAAGATTTGAGAGAAATTGCTTATATCCCTTATGCTCAGCCAGCTTAAGGATCTTCATGCAATACAAACATTCTACCTTGGTCCCTTCTGCTGAGCTCTTGATTGAATGAACTCTTCAAGGTCACATTCTTGAAGATACTGGTTGAGGTAAATGTAAATGCACAAGCAGCTTTATACTTCACCCTTTTTCATGAAATAGATCTCTGTAACACCCAGTTCTGGGTCCATTGGGGAGTGAACATATTTAAGTCCTGGGACAAGTTCATTGGAGTAAGTTGGGCCCGAAGCATCCAATGGCTCACTACTCTCTCAAATTTGCAGTCTTCAATTTTCTTTTTGTAGTCCCCAACACTAATTCCACCCCCCCTTCCTCCCTTCTCTCTCTCAATGGTCGATTACCAATTTCAAATAATCTTCACAGATGTTACAGTGAGGAGCTTCTTCCTGCACACTGGTTGTACACCTGGAACAACTTATGTAGGATCTTGTCCATGTAGAAAAGAACTTCCCAACACCTGGATGTTGTCAGTGATTTTCTTGTGCTGACATCCAAGTTGAGTCTACTTCTTGGGATGGTGCACACATTCATCGTTGGTTGAGTATCCATAGATCAGTTGATTTGGGTAACAGATAACTGTTGTTATGCTGATCTTGTGGCTACAATACATGATCGTTAAGGTCTTTGCCTTAGTATCCTCCTAGTTGTCACTGATAAATGCATTATGACTTGTGTTTACTGCTATAACGATGTTTTCTACCATGTTACTCTTGCTTTAGTACTAGTTTACATATGATAGTAAAAGGGAAATTTCGACGGGATATTTGACAAAAGGCAATTTTAACACCAACTCATATCTAGAGGTTATCAGATCTGCACTTTTTTTATGTGCTTTGAGTTTTTTACCTGGTACTCTTTCCTGTTTCTCGACATGTTTCAATATGTAGGATCTTGTCCATGTAGAAAAGAACTTCCCAACACCTGGATGTTGTCAGTGATTTTCTTGTGCTGACATCCAAGTTGAGTCTACTTCTTGGGATGGTGCACACATTCATCGTTGGTTGAGTATCCATAGATCAGTTGATTTGGGTAACAGATAACTGTTGTTATGCTGATCTTGTGGCTACAATACATGATCCTTAAGGTCTTTGCCTTAGTATCCTCCTAGTTGTCACTGATAAATGCATTATGACTTGTGTTTACTGCTATAACGATGTTTTCTACCATGTTACTCTTGCTTTAGTACTAGTTTACATATGATAGTAAAAGGGAAATTTCGACGGGATATTTGACAAAAGGCAATTTTAACACCAACTCATATCTAGAGGTTATCAGATCTGCACTTTTTTTATGTGCTTTGAGTTTTTTACCTGGTACTCTTTCCTGTTTCTCGACATGTTTCAATATGTAGGATCTTGTCCATGTAGAAAAGAACTTCCCAACACCTGGATGTTGTCAGTGATTTTCTTGTGCTGACATCCAAGTTGAGTCTACTTCTTGGGATGGTGCACACATTCATCGTTGGTTGAGTATCCATAGATCAGTTGATTTGGGTAACAGATAACTGTTGTTATGCTGATCTTGTGGCTACAATACATGATCGTTAAGGTCTTTGCCTTAGTATCCTCCTAGTTGTCACTGATAAATGCATTATGACTTGTGTTTACTGCTATAACGATGTTTTCTACCATGTTACTCTTGCTTTAGTACTAGTTTACATATGATAGTAAAAGGGAAATTTCGACGGGATATTTGACAAAAGGCAATTTTAACGCCAACTCATATCTAGAGGTTATCAGATCTGCACTTTTTTTATGTGCTTTGAGTTTTTTACCTGGTACTCTTTCCTGTTTCTTGACATGTTTCAATATTATTGTTGTATGTGGTTTTGTTTCCAGCAAACAAGTTCAGCGGTAGTACACACACAAGATTATAAAGGCAAGTTCACAAGATGCAAAGCTCCATGTGAAATGGATGTTTTCAATCCACTGTAGAGAAACGATGGAATTCCATATGCTGAGAGCAACATTTAGATGCTGATGCATTGATCTGAGTTCTACACAGACTTGCACATGAAAGTGATATATATTTGAAATCATGTACCATGAGCTAGTAAATTTGTACAATATTTGGTAGACGAAACGCGGGAGACATGCATATTTGCTTCCCCACGCCAGTTTGTCTTGTAATAGTTGGATCAACATCCTGATAGGTATACCGGGAGATATTTATCTGTCATGCATTCTAAGATATATAACCTGTAACTGTTTCTTGACTGAATATTTGTGAATCAGCAGTATCAACTTGGTGCAGAATTAGGAGTTGGTTTCATGAAGTGATTTCAGACGGGTTTAAACTTATGATAGCCACATCTTTTTATTTGTTGCACTGGATTCCAGTGAGACCGCTTCTTTGTCCATATCAATGTTAACTTATGTAGTTCTAGCGTAAGTTGTCCAACATGTTTACTATTCCTAGAGAGCGTGTTTGTTTCTGGTATTGGCTTGTAACTAGCACTTCTAGAATTACAAGATACCTACAACCCATCACCTGGTTTATCCTTTTTTCTTTTTTTTTTCCTACTTTGACAAAATGCTATTTGTCTGCTTTAAAACTACAACGGTCTTCCCGCACAAAGCTCCGGACATCCAGTGTAGGTTTGAACGTCACTTTCACAACCCTTTTTTAGGTGAAAGTTGTGAAACTGACTGATTGAGCTGTCTGCATTATCTAGTATGGTAGTTCGGATCTTTAGGAAGTGCTTTTTTGAACTCTTTGATTCATTTCATGAATTTTCAATCAGTAATGTGGTCATATTTGAAGGGGAGTCTTGGTGCAATGGTAAAGCTGTGGTTGTGTGACTTTGAGGTCACGGGTTCAAGGCGTGGACACTGCTTCTTGCAAAAATACAAGTTATGGCTGCGTACTATAGACCCTGTGGTCTGCCTCTTTTTGGACCAGGACTGCCCTTTTTTTCTTTGAATGTGGTGATAGTTGCTGTGTATATATCGGGCAAACGCTTAGTCTGTTTGGGAGGAAAATATGTCATGTATCTGAACATGAAAATATCCGCCAGCAACCAATAAATGGTTCAAAATTCTGTGTAAAGGAGCGACCTCTTTGATCATTAACCTCCCTGTGGTGCATTTTATTAAGCCCTTTTTCTTCTAACGTGACAAGTACGTTTAGACGTGTATATATCAGTCTGATCTTTTTTGTTTTTCTGTCGGAGTTTATTTGTGAGAGGGGCTCACTGGAAACTAAGAACTGCAAAATGTAGTGCGATAAAATGTACAAAGCTTTTCATAGAAATAGTTTTTTCATAGCTGGTTGAGGAAGAAAAACAGATTGGAAGCAAGCTTCTAATATGGTAGCAGCATCCTCAACGACATGGTCTTTTTTTTTCTTTTTTTTTGTAGAAAGAAAATTCATAGTTAATTCATGTGTTACATTAAGAATCTGAATAGCATGGCATTTTTCACGACCAAGGAAAAGTACCCTTTCTGGGCTTGGGGAAATCTATTGCCCGATCCAATGGATGTTCCACCATCACGCAATTAACACCTAAACGGCATGGCTTTGGTCCTATACCAGATGGATTTTTCATCAGCACGGCTGTCGATCATCAAAAACCACGTTAGGCACCTTCCAATCAGGACAAAAACAGTATTGATGGGATGGGCTTGTCATAATCTGCCAGATTAACGGACTTGATGATGCCAACATGCATGGTCTAGGCAATAAAGAGTGTGCTTCTTCCCTGTGCTAGCAGGTGAGCTCCTTATCGGTTGTTCTATGTTTAATAATACAGTCCTATCTAGAGTGAAAAGGACCCAAGCAATTAGGCCTAACACTTGGATGATCTAAACCGTTTATTATGTTTGGCCTATCCTATTCAGGTTGTATACAAAAAATTATGCCCCTCAGAGGTTTTAGATGCGGGTTTTTCATTTATAAGTAAAAAGTAGTACGGCTAAAATCATCTGAAATATGAAAGCTAGCCCATCTAAGGTAAGATAGATATGATGAATGAATCCGATAACCAAAAGGAGGGTTCCGGATCCAAAACCATCAAACTGTTACAACAATCAGCTAACGGAATCTAACTTGTTTAAAAGAACCTAAAACCAACTGTTTGTTCTTGCTATTTGTTTGTATCTACCACTTGTAGAATTACCATATAACAACCATTCTTTGGTTGACTGGATTATGCAATTGATTGTTTTTTGGTTTTACAATTTCATTTTCCTCTTCTTGAAAGCGCTGTTTTGCATAGTTGTACTGCTCAGAGATGCCTTATTTTTTATTTTCATCTTAAGAATCTCCACCAGTCTGATATCTTTGGGGCAATTGAAGGAATCCTCTCCCTGCTGAAATTTCATTTCGTATACTCTGTCTTACTTCGACTAATTTATATCATTTATATTTTGATATATCTCTTCATAACTCTAGCTCTGTGTTTATGTCTTTTTTTGTCTCATCAATCAAAACTATATCATCTGCAAATAGCATATACCATAGAATCTCCTAGTGTAGATATTTTGTCAACTCATCCATAACCAACATAAAAAGGCATGAGCTCAATGCCAATTCTTGGTGTAATCCTATAGAGATAGGAAAAACACTGGTCTCTCTGCTAGTGGTCCTAATGTTTGCTGCTGCTCTCTCATACATATTCTTAATTATGTCTATATATCCCATGACACTTAATAGAGGAAAATGGAAGAGTGAGATTCATGTGATTCACCCCTAATCAGGATAAGGTCTAGATGATGATTTGCAACTTGCACTCCCGCTGATCTTTCGGAAATACTTTTTGAAAAAGGGCTTTATTTTTCTCTCTAATTACCAAATGTGAGTTTTAACTTTTTTTTACTGAAATATCCATAAGCCAAAAGAGCATTTACAGAGTAAAACAGAAACATGGTAAGCAAAAACATACCTGTCGACCACGAGACTACCATCACGTTAATGCCTAGTTCTGTATGTAGCTGCACACTCGATGCAGTCTACTACAAAGGAAAAACCAAAACACAAGCTCACTACTTGACTGTGCTACTTGCTCAGTAAAGTTCATCCTTTCTCTCATCTGCCCATCCCCTTACCCAGGGATTGCCTTAAGGATCTTCTTGACAGTCACAATTGACACACGCCCCTGAATTAGCATCCTTGTTCACACTCTCTTTCCTTCATTCGCCACTGATATATGCAGGCATCCCAAGCTTTCTTTATCCTAAAAGTGGTTATCTATGTCGAGGATGCTTTATGCTTAGAATGGCTTGCTTTGTTTGATAATATGAATTTGGGATGAGCACTTGAAAGAACATCCCCAGTGAATTCTGGTCTATAAACTATGCTAAAGCTGTCTAGCCTGTTTGCATCCTTGATGCTTGTTTCTGCTCACACTCCATGTGGTCCGCTGCATTTGAAGCGCCAATAATTGAGCACGCCACTGGGCCACTCGCTTAGTAAAGGATCTTTGTTTTGCTCGACTGCCCCTTGCCTTTCTGGGTGTTAGGTTTAGGCTTGCCCTGTGGATCCTTCTTCTTGACACTCATAATTGATCGCATCTGGATTATGGGTTCTTCTTGAGACTCTCTGTGTTTCGTTCACCATGCTTGAAGGAAGGGTCTCGTTATTTTGGTACGATCTTCCCAACAGAAATCTCACTTTCAGCTTCCTAAGAGGCATAAACAATGGGTAGCCACAGAAGTAGCCTTAGCATTGAACTGATGAAGCAGGCATTTCTTTGAGTATACATATCCTTGAATTGAACAATCACACCAAGCTGAAACTTTACATATTGATTCCACCCATGAATCGGGAACCTCTATATACAGAGTCATTATGTCATCGAATTCCATTTTGATAGGCAGTCACCCCCCACAAGCAGCCCTGCAGATTTTGAAAACGCCAGTGCAGTTAATCTTGTTGTATGTCCAGGGCAAAGAATTTCTTGATCGTAAAAGTGTCTGTCCCACGTCGAGGATACGTCGTATTTAGAAGAGCTTGCTTTGATTTATGATATAAACTTGAGATGAAAGTAATGCATGGCTTAGTGTACTGAAGTTGACTGGCCTGCTTCAATCCCATAAGAAAATACGGGATAAGATAAAAAAAGGGCAGCCCTGGTGCACAAAGCTCCCGCCTATACAGGGTCTAGGGAAGGGGCAAATCACAAGGGCCTATAGTAGGCAGCCTTACCTTGCATTTTGCAAGAGGCTGATTTACGCCTTGAACCCGTAACCCCAAGGTCACATGACAATAAGATATAGATAAATATTGTTTGTGGGAGCATAGTAATGGCACAATTTGCTTACTCTTTACGCATTCCTTATTCACTGAAAACTCAAGGTTATTAGTGTATATCTTACGCATAATTGACTGTCAATTTTAAAATCCGATCCAGAATAAAGAAGAAAACAATTAAGTCAGTTCTGATCATCAGAATCTTCCAACTTTGTTTAATCCGTGGATGTGTAATATGTACATGGACAAAACAATTGGAACAGAAATGGATTCTGCGAATGACTAAAAGGGTTAGGGGAACACTAGTCATAAAAAATTGCTCTGAAGCTAGTAGTCTGCAAGATTCATATCAAAATCAAGAGATTAGGAGGTCTTACTTTGCAGTATTGTGGATGCTACTTTGTCTACCGATTAATTTGGACGACCTTCACCTCTCCTACCCTATACTTTGGTCCAAGTTTTTTACATGGAAATTAAACCCAAGTATAGAATTCAGCTTTCTTTACTAATCTTCTGCCCTGTTACTGGAACCTTTTTGTAGGAACTATGGAGAAGTGCCACCCTTCTTTTACTTCTCTTCCATTTGTTCCTCAGGTTTTGCGGAATAGGCATGTGAGATAGCAATCCTAAAGGCAAAAGGGCAGCAAGAAACTGCACTAAGATCGCGAAAGGGTAGCTCGAGTAATCCTAGGATGATATCCCAAAGAGAGAACACAAACCAGCGCCCAAAAAGCCGCTGAATATTTACAACAAGCATATAGCTGAAGCCAAGAAAGCACTAAGCGATCCTTCACATCCCCAGGGGCAGAAATTTGCTAACACCATTGAAAATGGCAGGATCTTAAACTGAGCAACAGCTTTAGCTAAAGGAGACAAACACAAGACATAAACCTCAATTGAAATTCCCATGATGACGTTGATCTGCTTTACTAGGAATAGGTGTGAAAGTGTGGATAGAGCATATGTAATCTGCAACCAAGTATCAATCGCCTCATAGGCATCGTTTTCAAGTATCGATTGTAAAAGACTGCTGCAGACAAGACCATCATTTGACCGATCACTTTTGACATCCCAATTGTTGAAGGATCAAGCTTCAGACACTGTGTTTGGCAGCCAAAGGCGGTTCCTGACAGCATAGGCACAATTGCAATGGAAGCAACAACCCATTAAAGAGGACGTGAAATTATCTCGCAGTGAACAGATTAGAGAACTGTTTACTCAAACTTCCATATACAGACCTCCTTCCAAGATGATGATCTGAGGATCGTGACGAATCAAGCGAACTCTCAAGTTGAAATGTAAGTAGGAGAGAGAACACAAGAAACATGATCTTGGGTTGTATCCTCTGCAAAACTAACCCTCCAGACAAGTTGCCTAAGAATCCACCCGGAGCTAGTGCCATTAAGGTGAAGGATTGAAGTTCACCCACTTCATGTTTCTTACTGAATTCTGCAACAAGAGCATCACTGGCTACTTCGGTGATTGATGCTCCAAGGTTGCTAATCAATATGCATGCCATTTGAGTAGGAAAAGTTTCAGATACAGCTGGGATCAGTGCCAGTGTGCCCCATGACAAAACATGCATTGATGATGACCTGTACCAGCTTAACCAGATACAGAATAAATGGTAGTTATCAACTTCACCTCATTCTGCTCCCAGCATCATGATTATTCCAATTAGATTCAAGAGTGTCAATAGTATGCAAATTCTCAAATTTATGTCTGACCATCAAATGTTTTTCTTTGAAAGGTATTATCAACATTATTTAACTGTTCCTTCACTCTGCCTTCAGCATGATGATTGTTCAAAGATTCAAAAATTTTAAGTATAAATATATCTCCAGATTTATTTTAACTGCCAAATTTTTGCATCAGATACATATAAGATTAGTTTATTCTCATAAACTGTATTTATAAATTACAAACACACTCCAATCATGCATACCATTCAATAAAAGAACAAAAAGAAAGTAAAGAAGGCAAACCCTCCAAGCAAGATTTGCTTATCAGACTCATCAGGAGAGATCCTCAATCCCAAATTCCTAAGTCAAATAAATCCAAAGGTTTCCTTCTTCCAGTACATTAAAACCCACTAACACAAACCTTTAAGATGTAAACTTCGAGTCACACAGAGAGAAGACTATTAAATTTCTAAATGCGACAGATGAAAACCACCAAACTACATCCTGTTGTGTGCAGCGTATGGATCTGATCCGTTGTTCAGTAATCCAAAGGTCTGAAGTAGATCTGATCCAAAGGTTATGGATCACAAAATCTTAGGGCAATTGTAGTTCCAGCTGCCGTTATAAACTTTCTATTTTGGGTCGGTCCACCACACTGAGAAACGTATTCTTTGAATATGGACGTCCAACACATGCAGGACTACAACAAGAGGAAATAGTGAAATTCTGATCCAGAATTAGAAGCCAATGATGCCATGGCTTTAGGTGCGACCAGCACCTGTTTGGCTGTAGCCCCTATTCAGGGAGACTTTTGCTCTTTCCTGTTCAGTTTGTCTATTCCCATGGCTATTCAATATTAAAAAAGAAAAAAGAAAGAAAAAAAGAAATTGCATTGATCAAGTTGAGAGGCATTGGGAAGTGGAAACTTCCCTTTGGTCTTCTAAGAAATTCATGGCATTCATCATCGTGAAAGGTTTATTTTTTGTCAGATTGCAAAAAAGATTTCAATATGAAACAATCTAACACATGTGAGTTGTGAATTTTTCTTCTTCTTTTTTTTTCACTATTATTAGTACTGATTCGAAATGTTAACCTCTGTACATAGTAATCCAGAGAGAAATCTACCATTGAAGCAACATCTTCTTGAAGCTATTCAAACTTTAATAGTATTCCCGTGAATATTTGGAAAAACCGGTTAACTGTATAAATGATCTTCCTATTCCAACTGGATGAAGTTGCCACAGTCGTATTGACGTTAGATCGTCGGTTCCAAAGTTGCCAATGTTAAGTCTTCAGATTTATCAACTTCTTATAGGATGTACTGCATGATTCCAGCATACTCACAAAATTCTCCAAAAAATTGAAAACCTTTTCACAAAATTCCCGACTTGTTTCCTAACAAACTAAAAATTTCTACATTTTTCAAAATTTAAAATAAAATTTCAAAATATTAACATAAATATACGTAATACAATTCAAATTTCACAAATAATTTGTCAAATCTTCAAATGGTATTTATAAATCTAATTAAAAGCTCAAAAGAAAAGCTTAAACTCATATTTATAAAACAATTTTCTCCAAAATTTTTATGAACGTTTGCTCAATTTTACAAATATTTGGCTTGCTGATTTATTCTGGAATTTGAAGTATATGACTATGATTATGAGGAATTATTCAGAGGAATAGAATACTTTGCTAAAGCTGCAATTTTACTGTCCTCTTGACATTCGTTAACCAAAAGCTATGATTTGACTTTGATTATCCATAAGATGAAACAGGGAAGAACAATGATTTAGAGATGCAAAGAATACTTGTTTACCCAATATGCATCCCCAGGCATGATATTTTGAAAGATCTAATCCACTCACCTTCACCTTATTTGGCCAAAAATCAAACCAATTGGCTAAGTTTCTAGCCTATGTTTTAGGAGGGACCGAAAATCTAGACCACAAATTCCTAGAATTGGAAAAAAGAAGAAGAAAAAAGTAGTCACAATCATCCCATGCTGACACATCTTATATGTGTTTGAATAAACCAATTAAGCAGACGGCTAACAATAGATGGATAAAATAAACCTATCCATTGAGAGCCATCTCATTACCCATTGGCAGTCCTAATACATGAATGAAAAAATTCAGACGTATACGAAATGGCCAACAACCTGGGGTTGTTTGTGCTTCGATAATTTTATGGGTTGTACTCCTGCAAAAGATCCAACTGTCCATGGATAACTCAATCCAAGGAAGTTTTACTGCTGTGCCAAAGGGCAGCAGTGATTTCCTTCACGTTTGGAGCAATTCAAGGCACCATAAGGTGATGGTCACGGTAAAGCACCAATTTTAAGTGCTCCAAGACCACAGTTCCTTTCACCCCAAGAAAAAGGAACCTAATTCACTTGAGGTAGACTCATCACTCATATCCAATAAGACCACATGGCCCTTATGAAGGCAGTACTCTTATCGGATTAGGCTATGATGAATCTTAAAAAGGTTTGGATTAACCCGTAGACATAGTTCTATTTTAACTCCTCCTTAATGAGTCCATATAGGGTTTTGGTATACCATTTGGAAATTGATAGTTCGGAAACGACTTGAATTTCTCAGTGAAAACATGGGTGCCAAGGTCATAACGTCAGAGAATGCAGGTGATCATCATCAACTTGCCATTAGTTCAGGGGGCTTATTATCTATGTTTCCCGGAAAGTTTTGCATCCACATGAATCAGTTCAGAACACGCATCTGTGCCAAATGCAACTCCGTGAAAGCATTCTCAACAGATACATATCAAAGGAATGCCTGCTTTGGAGGATGGACGTAATGATGGCGTCCCAGTTTATGGGGCATAATTCAATGTTTTAGAAACGGTTCTCAAGCAAGGGACTCATTAGGATATGTTCATCTGCACTCATTGCAACACAGAAAAGATGGCAACTTCGAATGCATAGTGGCACTTCCAGAAGTAGGATTCTGCAGCAGATATAGTGCCATGAGCATAGAACTAACTGCTGCTGGTTTTTCTCCACTTTGGTGCAAACAGCAAATATTATCAATCTTGAAGTCACGGGATCTATACTTCAAGCAGAGAGAACATGCAGAATATACCTCCCAACAAAAATCTGAGCATCACTCGACTTCAGCAGCAAGGTGGTTGCAAGACTCGTGCAGTAATGGATTTTCAGGATGAATGTGTCATTTGTCATATGCTTACCGTTGTGTATTCTTAAGCACTTTGTACTATGGTATCAATACAAAATTTGCTTCCAAGAGAGAATAAACCTCAGCAAGAGAAGACACCTTGAAATCTGGTTTTAGATCCATGTTGAGAAAATCAGGAGAATCATACCTCCCTGTCTGATCAAGCAAGCATGTAAATGCCCCAGCTCGTTTTCCACAAGCCACCTAACGGTAACAAGTACCAGTGTTGGATGAGCATAGTAGACATTTGTCATTAGAAATTTGAGATGTCAGAACACATGAATATGAGCATCTGATTAAGAGGACAAACCTTAATGTATTTCAAATCAGCTTAATTCCAAGAATGTGGCAGAATTTATACTGAGACAGCATTTTCATAAAGCACCTAAGCAATGACAAATTATTGAAAGAACTTGAATAGTAAATCAGACTGAACCCCACTTTGGCAGAGTAAAAAGGTCAACATGAGATTTCCAGCATCAACCTCTTCTTTAAATAGGAGGCAAAAACTTTGTTTCATAATGAATCTACTTCTTTTGTTTCCATTTATATTTCCTTATGGCAAGCAACTGCTGATCACTGCAAAGGGTTTCTCTAGTAAATGATTTCATCTTAGAGGGAGAGAGATTGCTGCATATCAAGTCATGTGTTACATATCAAAAGAGGAAAAAGAAAACGAGAGAGAGAGAGAGAGAGAGAGTTGCAAATTTTTCCATGTTTAGTCTACTTAATGGGACCCCCATACGTCCTGAGAAACAAATTTCGGTGCCAATGATTGCTGCAGCATGGCTGCTTTAGCCAAAATAACTAAAGCTAATGTTAACTTCTGAAAACTTTTCAACTTCCCCAATTTACTAGACTTTGTGTCCTGGGCTACAGCCAACATGACAAATTATCCTAGGCAGCAACAGCCCTTGACCTATTTCATGTTTTTTTAGAGCAACAAGAGATATAGGAGATATAGTTGCACACATAACTCCCAGTTCCATTTCCATGGAGATTCCATTTCTCTTATTGAATGAAACTTTTCAAAGTTCTACCCTTTTTTCTTTTCAGTTTTGAGAAGGAAGAAACAAATTTTTTAAGAAGCTAATAGATAAAAAATTAGAAGGGGGGATAGAAAAGTGAGAGAAGAAGATAAAATACTAAAGCAAAACATCAAGCAAGTATTTTGTTTGATCTACAATTTACTGATACTAGGCTTGCATTTTTATAAGATTAATAATTCAAGTATCATGTCATCTATGGCCAGAAAAGGCTTTCTTCTTGCTAGCTCCTTCCTTTCCTCACTTACAATACCTTAGTCTTATACTCAATCATTTTATATCTCATTGCTAACTGTGTTGCAAGAATGCAGAGAATGTTGATCACTTGCCTATCAGATGCAGCGTTGCTAAAAGTTTTGATGAGGGTTTTGGAAATTTGGGTTTCCAAAATATGTATGATTAAACTTTTGCATCTTGGTCACTGGTTGTGATAGTGCAATAAGGAATCTGTATGCACCACTTATCATTTGGTTAAAATGGAGAGAATGCAACAGTTTTGTGTTCATTGACAAGAAAGCTTCACTTGGGACTAGCAGTATACAAAGCCAAGTGAAATTGATTGGGCCGGTGGTTGGAAGCTGTTTTCTGAGATTTCCTCCTGAAATTCTGACGGTAGTGGTACTTTATCTTGATAGCATGGACCAAAGTGGTTTTCTCCATGCTGGTCTCTTCTGCTGTTTAGGTCTTGAAAATTAATTTTGATGGTCCATTAACTGACAATCCTTAAGTGATCCATTTATTGGCAATTACAAAGAGGTAGCCTCTCATTTTTAATTTTTATATTTTGAAATGTGGAACCAACTCTAGTAACACAATTAGCCGGCTGCTGGCTATGGTAATATCCACTGCCTGGTTCTTTTGGATGAGGGGCTGGATAATGTTAGAGGGTTTCATATCTCCTAATCTTTATGAGCTTAGATATGCTAAGGGTGTGGCTGGTTCTCTTTCTACAGATAGTGTGGAGGAAGTATGTGGTTTGCAGAGGCTCCCACTTTTTCTTCAGATTTAAAACCATAGGCCTTTATTCCAACCATCTCAAAGTAGACTAGAACAGTCATTTTAATATAATTCTCTCCTTTTGATAAAGTGCTTGCTATTCTCTAGAAAAAAAGATCACAGTGGTGAGCAATGAAACAGATGGATGGATTTTGAGCCTTCTTGCCTACAGCATATCTCTGATGAAAGCCCAAAACATTCACAGAACCAATGCAAACATTTGATGGTGGATACATCAGAGGTAAAACATAACCAAAATCGGGGCTTAAAAGCAGAACGGTATGAATGAGCTAAAATATCAAAGAAAAGGCAAACAGCAGAGGTTTGGACACATGAGAGAGATGCAGCCAGACCCGACAATGGCTGTATCTTGAGTGACAGGATTGACGAGTGATGAAATGCTCTTTTTAATAACAAGAAGCTGGCAAATACAATGTTACATAATATCAAAATAAACAAGTGACTTAAACCCGTATAACAGAAAACATAACATATGCAGTGAGGATAATGTTTAATTTGCATCCAAGTTCATTTCTCACATATCACAATATCAACATCACCTACTCTAAGAGATAGTTCAGTTAATATTTTGAAAAGCTTTAGAACTAGCAATCATCTTTGGACAGAAATGAAATGACCCAGTATGCGTATATGGAAACCTAGTACATAGACTAAAACATCTATTGATATGGGAAAAAAGAAACAAAATGGATAAACAATGGAAGCATTGGAATAAAATAAGCGTATAATAAATGTTGTAGTAAGTTTTGGGCTTGAGCACTTATTCAAGTTGGTTAAGTGCCTCGTTTCATGACCAATAGTTTGTGGGTTCAAGACCACCCACAATCTGAAATAAGAAGACATATAAGATTTATAAATCCACTTACATCGTCTTTGAGACTATCACCAACCATCACCACTTCATTAGGCTGCACACCCCAAGTTGAGCAAATGTGCAATAATGGAGCTGGGTCTGGTTTATATGGGAGAAACTCCCGGCTAAGTGCAGGAGTAAACTTCAGCTGCAGTGGAAGGCAACAACAAATGTGAGAAGTTGTTGATGGATGAATTCATCAGAAAGCTGGAACACAGGTAACCAACTGGTGCAGAACACGTAATGGCTACTGCAGCACCAGAAAGTATTAGCAGGTTTAGCTGCTTATTCTATCAAAAGCTTTTCCTTCTTTGAACTTCTCTATTATGCAAGTTAAAACTGTAGCAGCCACTATAAAGTATAGCAGAATGACTTCTGCTGCAGAAATAAATTAGCCTGGCAAAGATAATGACAAAATTTAGATATGTACTAAACATCATAACAGTTTAACATACGTTACAGGCTCTAGTATTACATGGATTCTTCTAGACAGAAGTAACAATGTGAAAACATAAAAACACTGAAGTTCTAACGTTTGGATAATTTGTGAGGTACAGACACTGATCTGGAAGTTGGGCCAGAACTTATGTGTATCTAGATGTTTAAAAGATTAGAAGCAATAATTTAAAAATAGGAGCTGATATTCCTACAACCCTTTGGTACTAATGTTACATACTCTTTTGGAGTTTTATCATACATTTATCTAAGAGTTCACTTTCATGATCTCAACTGTACATGCTAGCTATCTTGCATTAGATGAGGACTGACCTAAAACTCAAATACATTGGATAATTGCAATATTGCTTTTTTTTAGTTCTAAAATCAATGGTAGAAAAATAACGGTGCTAAAAACAGCTAAAAAAATTAACGTTCAGATCATTTGAGGCAAGGCTGCCTACTATAGGCCCTTGTGGTCCGCCCCTTCCCCGAACCCTGCATAGGCAGGAGCTTTGTGCACCGGGGCTGCCCTTTATCATTTGAAGTATGTGATTTTTGAGATGTGCCAATCTATAGCAAGATGCTTAAGCTGAATGGTTTGATTACTCAAAAAGGTCGACCACCCATGTACTTTTCCATAAAACCCCAAAAGAAGGGGTGGCATTAGTATCAAAGGGGAGTGGGAATATCAGCTCCCAAAAATCAACATTTTATGTTATATATAACAAGATGTTCACGAGACTGGAAGCAATAGTTTAAAAATAATGTTTCCTTATTAAGTAGTGAACCAAGAATTCCCAGCAAATAAAAGCAGTGAAATTAGCTAAGCAGCCTAGGAGAACAGGTTTCTGCTGAAAGTCAAAATCCTTCATAATCAACACAAAGTCAAATGTCTTTGTTAAAACAACTCACCCCAAACCTCTGATGAAACAAATCAACTGCTGCCTTGACATTTCGAGTAATTAAACCCCTTCTGCAAGGCAGTAGGCAAGGATATTAACTTCGGGACCCAATTAGCCCCGGATTTGCTAAGTCAAAGTTAAAAAATTGACAGTTATGTGCATATATTGTGACAGAGAAATGAAAGAAGTGAGTAGGTAAGAATTTGAATTCCTGATTAAAAAAGGAAGCTCATCCTCGGCTCGATTTAGGGTGCAAATATGCAGCTAATTGCTAACATACATAAACCAACACAGGCTCATTTTAGGAACCAAAAGCTCTAACATATATAAACTAACATAGTCTCTACTTTAGGTCATTGTGGCCCGCCCCTTCCCCGGACCCCGCATAGGCAGGAGCTTTGTGCACCGGGGCTGCCCTTTTAGTCTCTATTTTAGGAACCAAAAGCAGACAATTCGGAGAATCTATTGCATTACTCTATGGTTAATACACAAAAGGAAGAACTTTGGTGCTGTCTTTGTGTGCATTTTCAACCAGATGATGGAATGAATTTCAAGCCTCTACATTATATAATTTAAACAGCAAAGCTTTATTGTTTCTAGACCACTTCTTTGGAGCCTTCCAGCATGTGTCACAATTCTTAGCTAATTGCTACCCTTCAACAGTGTTTGCCCTAGCCTTTCAACACTATCTGTCACATTTCTCTCCTTATTAAGAATCTGTGTCCTCAGAATGTGCAAAATGTTTTCATGCTTCAAAGTGTGCTCTCGTGTATGAAAACATGTTTGGCATCCCCCAATAAATGGAATCTTCTTATATTATCAGAACAAACATTCATGGCACTGTGCTTTCAAGTTACATGTCAGCCTCAAAAATGACTTTCAATGTGGCTAAACTGCCACAGGCAGTAGTCTGAAAGATCATAATCACGGTACACGCAGAATAGCAGAAATCTAGTCAGGATGAAAATAATAGAATCTAGTTCCATGCCCTCTGCCCAATAAAAGAAGCAATAACAAAAAAGTGATCAATCTAGGTGTGATGCACAACAATTAGTTTTACCAGGATTACATCTGACTAAACTAGAAGGTGCTGTTGATAGATGAGCAGAAACAAGAACAAACAACATGTAAAAGATAACTGCTAAAGGAATTGTCACTGGAAATTATGAGGTAGTGGTTTTCCTACAGTGCAACAATAACTAGAATAGTAATATAAATTCCAGTACAAGTAGTAGCTATAATAATAATAACAAAAGAGAAAAAGAACCTTTTCTAAGAAAAAAAACAAAAGAGAAAAAGAAAGGGGAAAAGGGACAAGTACCTTATTTTCTTAGAATCAAGAAAACCACAGAGTTCAACTGCACCTGGCACATATTTAAGCTTCTATCAGAACTTAAATTGGAAGGAACTAACAGGTTTCATACATCACAAGGTAAACCTTCATGAGCAATTTAAAAAATTCCAAAAGTTAAAAAGCTTGCTAGTCACATTCTATTCTTTATTAGTACAATGGTGTAGGTTCTACGCTCTTTATTGTCTGTATAGAACGCCTTTGGTGTCAACTACACAAAGAAGTAGAAAAATGGTGAGAAGAATTGCTACATTTAATTCACCAATCACTAGAAAAATGCAGCTTAGATAAGACTTTCACTGAGCAGAATACTAAAGCAAGCTTACTGTAATATGCATCAATAGACTTAACGATCAATAGCCGCTTCAAACACACCTAAAATATAACTACACCCATATCCATTTCGTTCTTCAAATTCCTGAAATTACAAAAGCATATAAACAACCCCATTCCTTCTTTAGCAACCAAAAAGACAGAGCATTAGCAAACTCCATTTGCCTCTATTGTAACTGACAAAGAACGGGGCGAGATCCGATTAAAATACTAACCATTTTACAGAAAACACAAGAAAACACAAGAAATCACAAGAAAATCCAACAGAGAAATAATCACAATGAAAATTATATCATTAAATACTAGAAAACAACAGAAATCACAGGAAAATCCAACAGAGAAATAATCACCAAGAAAATTATATCATTACCCAATAGACAAAATAACCCAAAAACCTCGAACAAAAAAGACCCAGATCCAATTTTCTTCTCAGAAATTACCAAAAGCTAGGAAAACACAAACCGGGCATAATCTGGAGACGCTCGAGACCCTGTTTTTCGAAATCGGCAATGATCTCGTAGGCCTTCTGCTGCTTAGGTGGGCTCCACGTCTCTATATGATGCAGGATGTCAATTCCTGAAGGGTTTTTGGCTCTCAAAGTATTGTACTCTTCTTCTCCCAGCACTGACTTGTACATGGCAGCAAAGTCTATGGCAGGGACAGTCAGAGTGCCGTCCATGTCGAAAACAACTCCTCTTAGTTTTGCCTTGATGCTGCTACTAGTGTAATGCGCCATGGATTTCCGAGAATTCAATACGAGGAAACTTCTTGAGAGGACCAAAAGCATGACCGAAATGACCGCTGGCTTTTTCTCACCTGAGCTGGAACAATGTCTTTGTCTGTTTTTCCTGATTATCGGTCGGCTGTGTTAAGATTTAGATTAAGCGGGGAACGTGGTAGTATGTGACAGTAGAGTGATTGTATAGTTTGGCAACTGACCGGTTCTCACATTTTTATTTTACAACTGAGTTACAAAATACTTACAGCCCAAGACTTAGTGAGTGAGAAAAGGTAGAACTAGTTTCCACTTCAGTCCTCGCTTTGCCTCTCTCCACCTAGATTGGAGATATGGTGAAGGTTGTATCTTATAAGATAAACAGCTTGGATGAGAGAGGTGGAACTGGCCAGTTCTTCATTTAGCAACTTTAAAGTTCTTACTTAGAATTGCCCAGTTTAAGGGGAGCCTTGGCGCAACGGTAAAAGTTGTCATTATGTGACCTTGAGGTCATGGGTTCAAGACGTGGAATCAGCCTCTTGCAAAATGCAAGGTAAGGCTGCCTACTATAGGCCTTTATGGTCCACCCATTCCCTGAACCCCGCATAGGCGGAAGCTTCGTGCACCGGAGCTGCCCTTACTTGGAATTGCCCAGTTCCCAAACTCTACACCCACATGTTTAAATTTTTTAGCCACATGGAGAAATCTATATGAATAGATTTGCACACTATTAACACATAACTACAAATGAATATTTCACAGGCATACTATCTTATGAAGATTAAAAACAAGAAGCCCACAGATTTATGTAATTTCTTCTCAACCGAGGCACATGCCCGGGCTTACACCAGTTTTACAATTCCCACAGTCATCAAATAGCTGTCACAAGATATAAAAGATTTCTCTACCCTGTACAAAACTATAGGGTCATGCAAATACATATATACTGGCAAAAGATGCAATTTTAAGCATAATAAGACCAAGTCAATCAGGCTCCATACTCACAGCACACTGTAATTCACCAAAACTACGGTTCACATTTTTCCCATATAACCCTAAATGTAACTTTTTGGATGAAGGGTCGGTCTAGGATTTTCCAATCAAGATGAAAATACCGGCTTCTAAATTAATCGATTAGATTGTGCCAGTGCCGCACATGAGGGCTTTAGAAACTATGCTTCTTCTTTGAGAAAGCAAGTGCACTTCTCAAAAGCATCTATCATGTTATTATGTGTTTTTACAAGTTCATATTTCTATGGGAGGAAATGTAGAGAGGAGATGCATTTTCAAGTTTGCAAGAGTTTGTTGGACCAAATCATATCGTCGTCAGTGGGTCTTCAGATGCATGAGATTCACATTTCTCCAGTAATCTACCTGTTAGTGGATCAAGAGATTGCTTAAGTTTCAAACTTTTCAACCCAACGTTAATGCTTAACTCAAGCAATATCAACCTTAACTCCGCGTGTGGGGAATGGAACACTTTTCTGTGTTGTCTGGAATTTGTTTTGCTTTAAATGTAGGGTAGAATATGGTTAATGACTTTAAACACTACCAACCTCGTTACTGTATGGCTGAACTCGATGAATGAACTCTTTATGAATCAATCACAAAGTTTCATTTTGCAGCCTGTTAGAGTTGGCGCGTAAAGAGCTTCATAGTTCGGGCCACAGATTTTAAGGCAAGAGACTATAAAATTGGGCAACCCAGACAGGTTTCTTGGAAGTCCTTACGCTGGTTTCAAGTTATAGTTGTCAAATTGGGCTGCACATGTTTCATGTAAAATAGACCCACACAGTTCTCAGACTGAGAAGATACATTTACAGGTTTTCGTTTGCAGACTGGAACTGTCTTTATTCCTCCTTTCTTCACTACAAGCATCATACAGAATCATATAGAAGAACCATTAGACAGCAAATGACTATGAGCTCGCTATTCTGAGATAGGGAAAAGGCGTACGTGCCCGAGTACGACACGTTACAGCAGCTTAGGCTACCTCTTTGGATTTCGTGTATGTTTTTCCCTTCACTTGAGATAACCAATTTCATTTTCATTTTAGGGGCAGTTACAAAAATGGAATGGAATTCTGTGATGAATGCCTACCCATTAGTGGAATGCACTCTTGAATTCCCCTGATAGTTGAAATCCACCATATTAAAATCCTCTTATCATGGATTCTACCTAGAATCTGAAATCTTTGTTAATATGATGTCAGATTGTGGTGGCTACAAGTTACACTGTCCACTGTAAAACAGTGCAGGAGGGCCAGTTTCTATCACCATGTAGTCTCTGCTCATTTGGATACATTATTAACTAAAGGAAAATTCAGTCAAAAATTGATGCTAATTTCTAACATAGAATCATTTACCCTTTACATATTAAGTGGTACAGTTAGATTACGAAAAGCATTCCCTACTGAGATGATCAACCTCAGTAATTCTATAATGAACATGAGTACCAAGCATTAGTTATGCTAACAACCGCTAAGTTGTATGAGAAGATTCTGAAATTGGAAAACCTGCGTTTCTTCCAAGGAACCGAAGCAGCACTCACAGTCTCCATTCACTATAAATCATCTAAATGATAGTATCTACTGTTACAACACTCACTACAATGCCCAACAACTCCTTTTGGGCTCTCCCTCAGTGGAACATACAAGAGACAGCTTAACCTCTTTCATCACCCTCCCAGTTATTCTTTTCTTTTGGTCCAGTCGGTCCTTCCTCTCTGTAAAGCTCCACCGGAATTCTATTGAATATGTTCTCCACTGATAATCTGAGCATTACTGGAAGAAGACTGATTACCTTGTCCAGTTCTGTTCTTGAATTGTACACGATAGTTGGACCCCATTCTCTCATGTACTGTAGCCAAGAAGGTTCTGTAATCTTCCAATCTCCTACATATTCTGCTGCTACAATCTGATACTTGATACTCGAATCAACAGAAAAGTTGCTCCGAGCAGCATCATTCCTAATGCCTATTCCAAGCTTCTGCGATCCTTGGAGGTAGTTACCGGCATTTGGGAAACTTGCATGACCACTTTTTGATGAATAAATGACCGCTTTGTTACCCTGAATATATTCCAGACTACAAGCATCCACCCATTCACCACCGCTGTGCTGCGAGAAATATATACTCCAAAGTTCACCAGTGAAATTGCTAACACGAAGTGTGAAATGCTCCCAGTCGCCAACATGCTGCCCAATCTTACTGAATGGAAAGTTCGCCATTCCGACTTTGAGAGTAGCAGGGCCATTGAAGGGGCAGAAGACCCACATTGCAATGTCACTGAAAGTTCCTCCTAGAGCCGGTTTTACATGAACATAAAGTTCCGCACTTTCTATATTTCCATGCTTTACAGAATCCTCCAGGTCATCAGTGGGCAGGTCTACCCAATACTCACCATCATTGCTGCCGCCATTCGGCAGGTTTAAACCCTTACGATCAATGGGCTCACCGCTTATCTCACCTTTCCTGTATAACAAAGCTCCATTTTTGAAAAACCAGGAAACTGATGAGGGCAAATAAACCTCATCAGGATGGAAGAAAACAGTTGGCCCATAGTGTTGGATAAGTGCATGGATCTGATCCAGATTTGGCATTGCATGGAGACTGGGATTAAGGTTCTTCAAGCATGCTATGCACAGATCATCTCCAGAGCTCCAGTAGGTACTGCAGAAAAATGTCCCCAGGGATAAACCCGTTCCCCACATTCCCCGGTTACATGGCCTTGTGTTCCAGACCCGGAATGAAAATTTTGGGGACCTAGAATCTGTGTTGAAGATCAAATTATGAGTCTCACATGTTCCAGTAAGATCAGCCCGGACACAACTAACTTCATCAAGGGAAGGCTTGTTAGGTTTGTTAGTGACAACACAACCCATAGCTGTGTAACCCTCAGGGGGGCAAGGTAACCAAAAGTAACTGCATCCTTCATGGCTGTCCTCACTCCAGTCATCCGTACTCCAAACAAGTGTGTAGTTAAGGGGTTTCTGAAGAGCTGGCAAGTTTAGAGCTCTGGGGCTGCAACAAACAGTTTCTTGTTTAGAGTTGCCCATATCTCTAGCAACAAGAACAAAGCCATGAAAAGGTTGGCCATTTGGTTGGCAATAGTGACCAAAACTGAAAAAGCCATCTGGTATCCCTATAGGTTTATAAAATGAAACACCTTCACTCTTTTCTTTCAATAAATGGCAACTCCAAACACGCTCAAACTTGGTGATTTTTAGAACCTCAAGCTCTCCTATACAGATTCTTCCAGTTGCAAAACCTTCACCTGAGAAAACAGTAAAGCAAATTGCTATCAGTCACAAGATATCGGTAACTGGAATCAGGAACTTTATACAAATTGCAAGTATGGAATTCTAATGTCTCAGAACAAAGGGCCAGACCATCTTATGGAAACAGACAAGCAAGACAAACTGCAGCCATCAAACTATGTAACTAGCATTTGTTCTTATAACTTAAAAGAAGTCTGGCAAACATCTCATATAATTAATATTAAAAATACTAAAAAAATGTACATTTTCTAATTTCAGAAAGAAAAGAAGATAGGCAAGATAATTTGGAGCTCTTACGTTGAGGATCTGGAAATACGATAAACCTGAGTATATGACACAGTGACCAAACAATTAAATCAAAACAAATAGCTCAACAATTGTTGTAGTAGTTTTTGATCTGCTGTACTCACGCAAAATAGAACCCCACTATGATCAAATAAACATAAACCTCATGACACAAAGATATGTTACACGTAAAATTATTTTAACCTATTTTATAATTTGAAAATGTAAGAGACAAAGTTTACTAAGATCTGCAACGATTGATTTTCCTAGAAAGAACTGTTGAATTCATTGTTTGTTTCTAACTCCAACGAGCTTACATATGCAGGCACTACTACCAGGGTTCATCGTTTACTTAAGAGTCCAGTTATAGGTAGACAGAAACATATATTTTTCAGCTGCTGGTGATGAAGTGATCAAGGTTCAACATAAATTGAAAATAGTAATTCTACCATGACTCCAGGTTGCCATGCGTGCTTCCTGGAAGGTTAAATGGAATAAGTGACAGAAAAATATGGTAGTCCCAGTTGATGTTAATATTTAAGAAGAGATAGAGTGCAAAAGTTATGTATGCCTTATACAGGTCAAAGCAATGGAAACCAGTCTTTATGAGCAACATAAAAATGTTTAATCTGAATAAACTAAATCATCCATTAGTATGACTATGGACCATAAGCAGTCCACAGTGATTAACACATTGTAAAAGGAACCGAGAAAGGTAGATGTTAACTAACAGTTAGGTACATTGTAATAAAGTCACCACAATCATAAGCATGCCCACCCTGTATGATAGAAATCCACACCTGGACATGTACCAGTGAGCAGAAGGCCCAGTCCTAAATTAGTATAGTACCAAAATTGACATATAGCACAGGCTTGGAGATATGTACATTCAAGCAAAATTACAAACTCAACTACTAAGTTCAATATGAAACTTCATAAATCAGACTACACATTATTTCAACCAGAGCAACATTCCAAACATGGCAAGGAAAGGAGCTTCGCGCACTGTTATTATAGCAGTCCTATGATCGAGATAGCTTTCTCATTATTACTTAGAAACATCAAATTTGTATTGTTATGATGAAGATGACCTTTTATTACATAGAATGTGGCCACCTGAGTACAAATACAAGTAGCAAAACTGACTTCAGTCCAGCAACTTGATTTTCTTTGGTAAAAGCTGTAGCAGAGTCAAATTTGGCCGAAGTTGATCAGGAAATTTCCATAAATATTCAAATAAAAAAGTTGCATGAAACTGGACATTGTAAAAATGAATGAAAATAAAAAGATAAAAAATTGCAAAAAAAAAATCATGTCCTAGGTTTTCCCAGCAGAAGGTGAACCAGTGAATAACAAAATAAAAGGGTGCCAATTAAGACGAACAAGTGTGGAGCTCTTGGAGGTCAGCAGTAGCAAACCATCCAAATGTCAAGTGATTCAGCATATAAGATGGGAAGCCCTTTTACCTAATTTAGTTATGGTTCTAGCCAAAGTTGACAGAAAATTGAAAGAAAGAACAGAACAGAAATGGTAAGAACCAGTGCCAGAATGTGACTTTGTACACGAAGCCAATTGCAGATAAGAAGTACATATTTAAAAAGCCCCACAACACAAAACCAAATAGCAAGGATATTTAAATTCATCTATCTGACCCACAAATTTCATTAAATTCTAAAAAACACCGGCGTCTACCTAGAAAATCTAGAATTCAAACAACAAGACTGCAACCACCAAATACCAAGAACTTTTCTGCTATCCCAAAATCCAGAAACAACTTTCTAGCAGAAAAGACTAAGGATCCAATGTTCCAAGATAAGATTGCTGCTATCCCAAAATCCAGAAACAACAACTTTCTAGCAGAAAAGACTAAGGACCCAACCTTCCAAGATAAGATTGCTGCTATCCCAAAATCCAGAAACAACTTTCTAGCAGAAAAGACTAAGGATCCAATGTTCCAAGATAAGATTGCTGCTATCCCAAAATCCAGAAACAACTTTCTAGCAGAAAAGACTAAGGATCCAATGTTCCAAGATAAGATTGCTGCTATCCCAAAATCCAGAAACAACTTTCTAGCAGAAAAGACTAAGGACCCAACCTTCCAAGATAAGATTGCTGCTATCCCAAAATCCAGAAACAACTTTCTAGCAGAAAAGACTAAGGACCCAACCTTCCAAGATAAGATTGCCTTAGAAATGAATTTTAAACCAAATATGCAGCAAAAAGAAACCAAACCTATCAATGCTCTTCAACACGTAAGATCACAACTGTGTCTGAAAAAAATACACTATAGACAACGGAAAGAAAAAAAAAACCGTAATCATTCATGCACATTAGCAATATATCAACCCGAAACAATCGAATCAATACTATCTACAATTCAGGAACCACAAAGCACAAATGTCTACTAGTTGACCAGAAAATTCAGAAACATTCATAACAGAGGAGAAGAACTCCACAACCCATTTCTAAGTACAGACCAAAGCTTAGAATCCAGACTATATGAAATAAAACTCCAGACTATATGAAATTTCCTAAATACCAGCCCAAACAGGGAAATCAAAACAAAGATAATCAGACAAAGAAAACCAGCAACAAGAACAGGAAATTTAACCAAAAAAGCCAAAACCCAACTACGTAACAACAGAACAGGTCCCCGAAATCCATTAAAAAAAAATAAAAAAATCTCACCCACAAAAGGGTTGAAAACAACATAACGAAAACAAAACTCAAGATGAAATTCCACAAAACCGAAGAAGACGCAGCAAATCATCAAAACTTGCAAACAAATACCTTGAGGCCATTGAGGAATCGGCGCAGGCAAAGAAAAAAGCTCTGGTTCTGGTGATACGACGTCGTACACCCTCTTCCAATAAAAACACTTGCTCCCAAACATCTTCTCCTCGTCAATCGGAAAATCAAAACCCTTCAGAGACCCATCAATTTAAAAGCCGTTCCGCTTCCGGGTCGTCGTTATTCCTAACCAATTCAAAGCATATTCCATGAATTTGAAACACAGCCGTGAGAGGAAGAGAAGACAGAGAAGGGAAACACGCTCTCTCTCTCTCTCTCTATGTCTCACCGCAGTGCAACTGAATTGAACTAAATTACAAATTGAAGAAAACAGAGAGGGATGAAATGCCAGAAGAGGAATTCCTTGTTGACTCCTCCAAGGATTGAAGGTAAAAAGAAAAGGGTCGAAGGGGGTGGTTGGTATTAGTTTGAATTTTTTGTGTAGTTTCCTTATTTTACTCCTCTCATCAAGGATTTTCAGGGAAGACAAAGGAGGCTGGTTTATTATGGCTTCTTCAATCTGGACTCTGCTATTAATCAAATTCTTAGGATTTAGATAGCTTTTAGGAATTATTGCACCCTGAAATTTCAACAAACTGGGCTAATTGAAATAGTAAAGAAGTTTGGATCGTTAAAAAATAATAATAATAGAAATGGATAGTTGTGATTTGGACTTAAAAGAACCATAGGCTAAAAACATCAAAGGGGCATGAAATTTGATTTCTAGTTTATCTAAGCCGTCGTAACATGATGAATGGGTTAAACTTAAAAAAGTGTTCTACCATGCATGAAAGAAAGAGAGGCCCGTATCTCCGTCTCTCCTCTTGAGCATGTAATCACATGGGGACTCAAAGAATTTGGACCTTTAGGATCCCAACTATCAAACCCACAAAAGAAAAAAAAGAAAATAAAAGAAAGGAAGCAATGTTAATAAACATCTCTTTCATTATTATTCTAGGTATTGATTTCTTGGGTTTGGTCTCATTTGTGTGAAGCTTAATTAATATAAGGCTTTCATTTTGATAAATTAATCATAGGCATTGTACCAACTTTTCTTTTCAACCCAATGATCTGGTGATATGGACAATTAAGTTAATAACATAAACCTAAAGGGGAGTCTTTGGCACAATGGTTGAGTTGTCTTCATGTGACTTGGAGATGATAGGTCCATGGCGTGGAAACAACCTCTTGCATAAATTCAAGGTACAACTGCATATTGTAGACCCTTTGTGATCTATTCCTTTTCTGGACCTTGCAGATGGGGAAGCTTTGTGCATTGGTCTTAAAGGTAGACGATGGAACTGTCTCTACTATGATTCTTTCTGCACAAGAAGAAGCTTGGGTAGTGACTTCTGAGTAGTAGCAAGTTCTTTCTACAGCCAAACACAAACAATGATGCAATTGTCTACCGTAAGGGGTATCAAAGTACCAGAATATTGATTCTTATTAAGCAAACAAATTATAATCTTAAAGGATAAATGGGGTATAAATCAGCAACCCATATGAATAACAAGCAGCCTGCACTACATAAATGTGTTCAACACCGGTTCTTTGGTCTTCAGTTGATGGAAACAAATATAAGGATGGGAAAATGACAAAGTTTAATTAGCTTAATAGTGAAATTCTTTTGAACTGTTAGGAACAAGTAAAAAGGGCAGCTTGATGGACGAAGCTCCTGTGTATATGGGGTCGGTGGAAAGGCAGACCACAAAGTATCTCTAATATGCAGTCTTACCTTGCATTTTTGCAAGAGGCTGTTTCCATGCCTTAAACTCAAGGCTCCACAAAGTAGTAGGAACACCAGCCATCCTTAAACTAAGGCTTCAAATTTGAATTGCATTGGAACCATCTGCTGTATCAAAAGATTAAGTTGATAAGCCACGGATAAAATTTTCAATTTACCAAAAATGTTGATAAATCATGCACACCCAATTTGCATCCGTATATATTTGAACTTTCCTCGTAGTCCCACTGTTACTGGCATATTCTAACTGCCATTTTTAAAGCGTCATCCATGTGGATAGGACAGGCATTCTGGTTCCTGTTACCAAATCATTGCATTAATGTAAAAATTATAAATAATTAAAATTAAATATAACAAATTTTAAGTTGTAAGTTTACTGGGAAGTTCTTCATTACAATTACCAGTCTTCCTTCTCCTTTTTTGAGCTTGGCCAGCATGTTTAGCACAACATGTTAACTTTTGTACATTCGGATAAAACTCGTCTCTGAGTCTGACCCGCTTCCATTACATGTTCGGAGGCTCTCTTCACTGCTTTTATGACTGTTTTCGTCTCTTCCACTCTCATGCAGAAGTTGCTGAGCAGATATGATCTTACATAAACTTACTGATCCAGTTGCAGCATCGAAATCTCCATCATTTTTACCACTACGAGGGTATGGCAGCGCTAGTCTCTCTTTGAGGGCTGAATGATGGCCGGTATTAGTAGCTACTGGTAAACTGTATAGAGGGATCACCTAACAATATATATATATATATATATATATAGAGAGAGAGAGAGAGAGAGAGAGAGAGAGAGAGAGAGAGAGAGAGAGAGAGAGAGAGAGAGAGAGAGAGAGAGAGAGAGAGAGAGAATTTTAGATCATATTTGCCATTTATTATAAACTATCGATAAAATTATGCACACCCAGAGGCTTCAATCTGCTGCAGGTTAAAACAGACAATGGAGAAGGCTTAAATGGGCCTTTCTTGGGAGTTACTCTTGGTCTGTGCTATGGTGTCTACATGAGGACTTCTTTTTGTATTATCATTCCATGCAATTATCTCTTTTTGGGAAGCTTTTTTTCGATCTTTGGTTTTGCTTGTAAAGTTTACTCAATATGACACACCAACCTTATAATCCAGATATGATCTTGATGATGACGATGACATATGCCAGGCAAAGAGTCATTACCAACGTAAGAGGATGCCAGGCAAAGGGGTCGCCGTAGCGCAGAAGGCTGCCATCTGTTAGGATTTTATTTGAATTGTTATTAAGTACTTTCTTTCGTTCGGCTGTCGCGGAGTTGTAGACGTTGAGGGCTTGAATGACTTGAGTTATTGTTTCTTGAGCAAAAAAAGGCAGTTCTGTGCACAAAGCTCTCGCCTATGTGGGGTCTAGAGAAGGGGCAGACTAGAAGGGCTTAAAGTATACAGCTTTACTTTGTATTTTGCACGAGGTTATTTTTACGCCTTGAAGACCTCAAGGTCACACGACGACAACTTTTACCATTGCACCAAGGCTCTCCTTCAATAAATAAGGTAACTTCCCTCTATATAACTATGTCGTACCAGTGAAAGGGGAAAGAAAAGTAGAACATAAGAAGTCCTTTAGATTGCCTTTTCCTTGTCTCGACAATCTTCTATTCTCTTAATTTAGGTTATATGTATGTTGATGAAGAAAGACAGCCTACTAAAGTAGTAAGAAAAAAAAAAGGTCAGTCCCAGTGCACGAAGCTCTTGCCTATGCAGGGTCAGGGGAAGGAACGGATTACGAAGGTCAATAATATGCAGTCTTACCTTGCATTTTACAAGAGGCTGTTTTCACGCCTTAAACCCGTGACCTCAAGGTCACATGACAACAACTCTACCGTTGTCAAGACTAAAATCAGTATTGTGGTGTGCATTTTTCTTCTAATACTCGTCGTTGATTTCTGCATTCAGTTATCATAAGTAGGTTGGTATGACAAGTTCCCTTAATCAAATTGAGCAGTAAATCAAGATGGTGTGCACGCTCAGATCAAGCATTTCTGCTGCTAGCTTTTACCTAGTCAGTGATCAGATTATGTGAAGAGTACTTACTGTAAACCTATAATCTCAGGATGTTTAAAATAAAAATAAATAAATAAATCAGAAAAAACAAACTTGCGGAAGCAAAATAAAAATGGATACTTACCTCCAGACATAGAAGGGGAGCTTTAGCGCAATGGTAAAAGTTGTCATCGTGTGACCTTAAAGTCACAAGTTCGAGGCGTGGAAACAGGCTCTTGCAAAATGCAAAGTAAAGCTGTGTACTATAGGCCCTTGTGGTCCACCTCTTTTCCGAACCCCACATAGGCAGAAGCTTCATGCATCGTGGCTAGCGCATTCAGAACAAATGGGAACTCCTTTGCCAAAGTATGCCTCACTCCTATTAGTTAGTCCGTTCGTGAATCTAGCTTTTACTGTTTGTTTCTACGTCACAATAGAAAACTAAAACTGATTTTCTACTGAGAAATAGAAGGAATACAATAAAATCGAAGTTTGCAAACACCGACTTTAGAGGTTATAAAATACAATAGAAGTTCCACAAATTAAATTGGCCGAAGATTTCTATTAACTTAATAGGACTCTATTTTTATTGAAAAATATTAATAGATTATTATATATAGAACTCTTGTTGTTATATTATTTTAGCAAAAAATCTCAATATTTTGTGTCTCTCTAAACTACCAAATTTATCACTATCTTTCTTTCTTTCTTGAGTCAATATGCATTTGCTTTTTATCTCCAATTTTCCTTTAATCTCCAAAGTTTCAAAAGTATTATATTATAAATTTACTATATTAGCCCAAGTTAGGACAGGAAATATTGTATTATCTTAATGTAATTATTAATTTATCAATTATTAATTTATTAGACTTTTATTGTATAGAAGTTTCTGATTCTAGGGCTACTAAGTGGTTTTAGTTTTGTCTTTGAGGCCAGTTTATTTATATTCCCAGAGGAGAAATGATAAATCCAAATGCACTTTACTTGCCTCTTTTTATATATCGAAGTCGTTCACTGAGAGGCTAAGTATCAAATCTCATGGCCATTAGATACTTTATCCTTTTTATATGATTTTTAACTTGAAAAATATAGGATAAAATTTGGATGTAATTTTTATCTCAAACATGTGGCAAATTATTTAATTGAGATGAAATTTGATACTTAACTTGTCAAAGCTATTCTCTACATCTTGAACAAGTTAGATCTACAAAAGAGACAAGTGACTTGAAATCCAAGTGCATTCTTGGATTTATCATCCCTCGAGCCCAAACCTCATGCTAGTTAGTATAGGTGTGCTCTCACTTGTATACATAAATGGACCCTGTATGTGGTTGATCCTCACCGTCCATCTGATTTTTGCTGCAATGGATAACTAGCAGCCTGAAAATCCCGCCAATGGGGGCAGCCCTAGCATCCGAATGTGTGACTCATTGGACAGGGATGATCTCAAACATTCCATAGTTACTAGGACCATAATGTCCGAGACCGAATAATATGAATTCCATACAGTACAAGCATGGTTGACATCGGCGAACAGCTGTGTGGCACAGTTGGTCGCAAACAACTTGACATCTTCCTTGAAATATGCTTGGTCATAAGTTTGAGTTGTCACTTTCTGTTTTGGCTAGGGATTTTATTTACAAGTAAATGTATGTGATTTGCTTTGCAATTCTTTGCTTGTAAAAAAAAAGAAGAAGAAAGTAAATTTAACTTTGGACTACCAGTGACAGAGACAAGATTAAGAGACCATCAAAATCAATTTGGGGCAAACTCAGCAGCAACCAATATGCATAGGTCTCCTCTATCATTTGGGGACTGATTCTGGAACCCACCTAGCTAATCTCCATCTTTGAGATCTAGCCATCTTGTTCAGCCACCGTTAGATTGGCTGGATGTTAAACTTCATGACCCTTGAATGATTTTAACTATGCCATATTTGAGTTTTTAAGAGCAACTATGGGATTTTTCAACTGAGAAAACTAGTAGCTACAAGCGTCTCATTCTCATGATTTTTTGTAGATAGGCTATACAGGGGATGATGAACTATGTAATCAGGTCATATGCTCCAAAGATGAGGATTTGCTAGGCGGGGTTCTGGAGTCAGTTCAAAAACTCAGTCCGGATAGTATTTCTATTTTCAATAAGGCCTACATGGCTGACATGCTAGCGGTTTATCCTCCTCCGCGGCAGGCAACATTATATGGTGTATGTCATAGGCAACCCTCTAAAAAAGGGCAGCCCTAAGAAGCTCCCGCATATGCAAGGTCCAGGAAGGGGGCGGACCACAACAGTCAATAGCACGCAGCCTTACATTTTACAAGAAGCTGTTACTACACCTTCAACCTGTGATCTCAAGGTCACACGACTAGACAACTCTACTGTTGTGCCAAGGCTCCTCTTCTACGCCAACGCACCTCTGGCTTGAAAAAACTAAAGGTACGGAAGGAGCCAAACACGAGTTAAGCATGGAAGGGTGCCACACAAGCGAAGAGAGCGTCAGTAATGGCAATGACAAGTGCATTCAAGGCATCGCTTCCTCCTCCTATTCCAGTTTACTTTGTCTCAAACACAAAAATTCTGGAATTTGAATATAACGGCTACGTAGACAGCATGGTAATAAATCCGACCAGAACATCTCGTGAAAAGCCCGGGCACTGTTTTCAGTTCAGCAGCTCCCTCTGAAGCAGCTCTCCTTCCTCTGATTTTACCAAAGGATCCTCGTGATGAAGAGCCCTTATAATTCACGAGTTTCATCTTCTCTAAGAAATGCTTCCAATTCCCAAACACCACCTTCAAATACCGTCGTTTCTCACCATGGAACATCATCCTCCATCACAAATCTGTTTCAATTTATTCATCAAAAATGGAACTTACAGTCCTCTTCCACATTTTCTCTTTCTTCTGCTTTTCCTTGGTCATCCATGCCCACAACCTCCAGACTTACATAGTTCAACTTCACCCCCATCATATGGCTAGCTCTGGTTTTGAGTCAAAGCTTCAATGGCATCTCTCCTTTCTCGAGAGAACCATTTTTGCCGAAGAAGATGATGGGCCGTCTTCGCGGCTCCTGTACTCTTACCATTCTGCAATAGAAGGTTTTGCCGCCCATCTCAGTGAAAGTGAAGTGCTGGCTTTGGAGAATACACACGGAGTGATTGCAGTTCGCCCTGATCGACGACTTCAACTCCAGACCACGTACTCGCACAAGTTCTTGGGGCTGAATTTTGCGAGTGATGGTGCTTGGGCTCAGTCAAAATTTGGACAAGGAATGATAATTGGAGTGCTTGACACTGGGGTCTGGCCCGAGAGTCCGAGCTTCCAAGATAAAAGGATGCCTCCTGTGCCCAAGAGATGGAGAGGATTTTGTGAAGAAGGGGAGAGCTTCAATTCTTCCCTTTGTAACCGCAAGCTCATAGGTGCACGGTTCTATACTAAAGGGCACGGATCATCGTCATCACTGTCTCCTGCCATGGAGTACGTATCTCCACGTGATGCACACGGTCATGGGACACATACATCATCAACGGCAGCAGGGAATTCAGTTGGTGGAGCTAGTGTGCTTGGGAATGGTGCTGGAGAGGCTCGGGGTATGGCACCCGGGGCTCATATTGCTGTCTACAAGGTTTGCTGGTTCAGCGGGTGTTACAGTTCTGACATCCTAGCTGGGATGGATGATGCCATTAGAGATGGAGTGGATGTTCTGTCGCTCTCTTTAGGCGGTTTTCCATTGCCATTTTTTGACGACAGCATTGCCATAGGTGGTTTTCGGGCAAATGAAAGAGGTATTTCAGTAATCTGTGCCGCTGGAAATAATGGTCCGATCCCAAACTCAGTTGCTAATGAAGCCCCTTGGGTAACCACTGTTGGTGCTAGCACACTTGATCGAAAATTTCCTGCCATTGTTCGGATGGGCAATGGTCAGATTCTATCTGGAGAATCTATGTACCCAGGAAGCCGGTTTCCTCATGCTGGAAAGCAGCTCGAAGTGGTCTACGAAAGTGGAAGGGATAATGGAGGTGAATTTTGCTTCAAAGGATCCCTTTCAAAATCTAGAGTTGGAGGGAAGATTGTGGTCTGCGACAGGGGAACCACAGGAAGGGCGGCAAAGGGTGAGGTCGTGAAAGAAGCTGGTGGTGCTGCAATGATTCTAGCCAACACAGAGATCAACCAGGAAGAGGACTCTGTTGACGTCCATGTCTTGCCTGCAACACTAGTTGGTTATGCAGAGTCTGTTCGCTTGAAGAACTACATAAACTCCACAAGGAGACCAAGAGCCCGAATTGAATTTGGAGGGACAGCAATTGGTAAATCCAGAGCACCTGCTATTGCATTGTTTTCTTCAAGAGGCCCAAGTTTAACCAACCCTTCGATCCTCAAGCCAGATATTGTTGCACCAGGGGTTAACATAATTGCTGCTTGGCCCCAAAATTTAGGTCCCTCAGCGTTGCCTGAAGATTCTAGGAGAGTAAATTTCACTGTCTTGTCAGGAACTTCCATGTCTTGTCCTCATGTCAGTGGAATTGCTGCTCTACTACGGTCAGCTCACCCATCATGGAGCCCGGCTGCAGTTAAATCTGCAATCATGACAACTGCCTATGTCACAGACCATTTCGGTAAGCCTATCATGGATGGGTCCAGACCTGCCGGTGTCTTTGCACTAGGTGCTGGACATGTAAACCCGACGAGAGCGATGGATCCTGGATTGGTATATGATATAAAGCCAGATGACTATATAACTCACCTTTGCACTCTAGGATACACCCGATCAGAGATTTTCATCATTACTCACAGGAACGTGAGTTGCAAAGAAATTTTGTTGGAGAGCAAGGACTTCAGCCTTAATTACCCCTCCATGTCTGTGAATTTCAAGCATGGGAAAACAAAGAAGATGATCAGAAGGCGAGTGACAAATGTAGGTTCACCTAATTCGTCATACTTGGTACAAGTAATTGCGCCACAAGGAGTAAAAATGAGGGTTAAACCTCAAAGGTTAACGTTCAATCGTTTGTACCAAAGCAAGGAGTACAGAGTTTGGTTCATTTCCAAGAAGAGGATAGCTAAAGAGAAGGTGACTTGTGCTCAAGGGCAACTAACATGGGTGCATGAACACCTGAACCAATATAAAGTGAGGAGTCCAATCACAGTTACATGTGTAGGTGACAGGAAGTAATAGTAAGCCTAGCAACTTCTTGTCAGATTTTCTATAATTTCAATTTGCATTAATAGTATCCTTCAGGGAGGAATGCAGCCAGGAATATTGATATTGAAGAGAAAACCTTTTGTTTTCAATAAACAGGGAACTGGTATTTATATCAAGTTCTAGTAAATGTATGGAGATGCTGTCATTCATTTGACTAACGGACAAATAATACTTTCTTTTTATAGGAATACTCTCGCTAAGAACTTCTGTAGTTTTGATTTGCATTGTACGAATTCTGTGGGAGAAATGCTGGCAATATTGAAGAGTAAACCCTTTGTTTTTAGATAAACAGGGGAATGCTTGGAGTTGTTGTCATCTGTATGACTCAGATACAGATATTTGACAATGATACAAATAATACTTTCTTTTTATATGTATATTCTCACTAAGATCTTCCTTAGACTTAATTTGCATTATTTGCATTCTAATGGGAGAAACACTAGCAATATTGAAGAGTAAACCTTTTCTTTTAGATAAAAAGGGGATTGCATAGAGCTGTCATCATCTGTTTGACTCAGATACAGATAATAACCCCCCACCCACTTCATACCAAGTACGGATTCTCCATCTACAACATCTCTTCAAGGTTATACTGCTAATATCCAGTTCTGAGGCTCCGTATCTAATTGGCCAACCCCTAATTGGGATAAGGTCTTGATGATGAGGCTTCGTATCTAATTCCAGTTCCAGATTCAGAGTTGCTTTAGTAAGGTGTTCTAGTGATGCTCACATCAGAATCTTAAAAGCACAGAGTCTGAAATCTTAGAGTTGCTTTACGCTCCATCCAAGAACATCTTCTTTCAATGTAGAACCTGTGCAACCTATTCCTAGGACTAATCTTTGGCTATTAAATTAGTTAGCTTATTACTTAAGAAACTATTGCTACATTTCTGCTTTTTCTTCTATTCTAGACCCACATTTTAACTTCATCAAACAGGAGTCACTCTGTCATGCTGAAATGGAAACATAGACAGCGATGTCAAGAAAAAGAAATGTTCCAATTAGAATGTCATAAATTCAGGCTGGAAGTTTAAAGATCTACACGATGAAAAACCTGGTTGCTATGGATGTTTCTAAAGTACATCAGTGTTAGTTGGCAGTTTAGGCCAATGTAGTATAAAAAAGGGCAGCCCCGGTGCACGAAGCTCCCGCCTATGCGGGGTCCGGGGAAGGGGCGGGCCATAATGGCCTAAAGTAGGCAGCCTTACCTTGCATTTTTGCAAGAGGCTGATTCCACGCCTTGAACCTGTGACCTCAAGGTCACATGACGACAACTTTTACCGTTAGGCCAATGTAGTATATGAGCAAAATTACCATCTAATAATTCTATTTTTACTCGAGCACACATTATCTAGTAAACATTAAATGCCAATTCTCCTTTTGAATATACATGACATCTACATATTGCAGGGGGGAGGTTCATGAAACATGAACTGTCTCACTCCATATATGCAGAACCCTGTTTTCCATGAAATTAAATGATACACTAAGAGTGTAAGCAGACAAAATCAAACAAAGAAGAAGCAAATGGTACTTGCATACAAGATACAAGGGCCTCAACCAAAATTTTCAAGTTCCAGATAGCTTTTGTCACATAAACCCTACAAGATGAATATGAATGAATGAGAGGGCAAACTATGTACACAGCCTCATTTCTTGATGAACTGCAAACCATTCTCATTTGAGTACCTCTCCATGAACCTCATGAACCTGTCCCATTCTTGTGGGTTCCTCATTACATACTTTGCTTCTATTCTGGAAGGTTTCCCATTCACAAACTTGGCATTGACATCAACGGATTGGAGCACCCCCTCCTCATCGATCATGTAGAAGCCTGTGATGTCACCCAGTTCACTCGATGAATCAAAGACAGATGGTTGTTCAAACACAAAAGTCGCAACACCATTTGTACCATCTCTTGATTTGGTTAATGTCACATCTGGTATAGTCTGCTCATCAGTTCCTTGTATGAACTGAATTGCTGGCCTGACCATCCTAATTATATTTCTGGAGATTTGGAAGTTTTGTCTAACTCGGGCCTCCCGTGGATGAGTATGCTTCAACTGTTGGCCATTGAATGTGGAGAGTCCACTTCGACATACAACCCAACGCAAAGATGCCAACCCTGAACCAGGACACAAGGTACAGCATTTGAGATGGAACATCTAGAGTTCATAAATGTAATGACAAGAAAAGTGGACCTAAATTATAAAGTCATCTTCTAAGCAATCTATGACAGCAAAGAGTGACCCTTAAAAGCATCCTTACATGTTCTAGATAAATTGAAGAAACTTTAGTCTAAAATGTGTACTTTCTCAGTTTAGGAGCATTTGAATGACTTCTTGACAGCAGGATGGATTATGATGGTTAAAGCAAGGATTTATTGGAATTCTTACAAGCATGACACAAATAAATCTCATGGAAAAACATTAAAAATAATAAATAAATTTCATGAAATTATGCATTACGTGCAACATCACAATGCTAGAGGAAGCAGTTCAGCTTTTAAGCAGCTTTCAGTTTTCTAGGCCTGCCTAAAAGGATTCCTGGCAGAGACAGACTTTGATACTAGCACAATTACAATGCTGGCAGTACAGAGACAGCAATATAGATAAGATATCTGAGACCCCAAGTCAGCCAGATACTCTGCCATTTCTCCATGGAGATAACTTCCCTAGTAGGCTTTCTAGCCATGTTCTTGTTGGCACTGCAACTTTTTGGAAACTAAGTATCCAGTTTGTCCCATCCATACCCATGCATCATAGTTAAAAAATCTAGATGTAGACAGTTCACAAAGTTTCGTGGCATTCAACCTAATTCATGAAAGTAAGAATAAGAACCAGATGTCTGGAGTGATTAAAATTGCAGCCTTCCACAAGGTATTCAAGAAACACAGAACATATTCAGAGAAGCATGGCCACCACTCCTGATCACAGAAATTCCATTGTGTAAGAATTGGACAATTTACAAAATTAAAACATAAAAGGGCAACCCCAGTGCACGAAGCTCCCGCGTATGGGGGGTCCGGTGAAGGGGCGGACCACAAGGGTCTATAGTACACAGCCTTACCTTGCATTTTTGCAAGAGGCTGTTTCCATGCCTTGCACCCATGACCTCAAGGTCACACGAAGACAACTTCACCGTTGTGCCAAGCTCTCCTTCCCAAAATGACAACATAAAGGGAGAAAACTTCAAGTGGAGGGAATGATTATCTTTGACATCCTCGTAAACTAATGAGGTATTTTGAGTGCATTCAAGAAATAAAGGCAGTTTTATTTCCATTCAATGACACCCAAATGTCACAAAGATCTTCAACCTATAAGGTAGAATGAAATCTGCAGGAACCTTGAAGGAAGAACTCTCTCCAAGACTCAGTGACTATTAATGGAGAAATCACAATGCTAAATTAACTCCACTTAAAATTATTATCACGCCGTTAACCATACCATGAGAATAGCTACCCAAGGAGAACAATAGCTTAAATCTCAACCAAATGTTCACAATCATGGGAGAACTTGTGAATCTGATATCAGGATTTTGGAAGGAGTTCTTCACAAGATGACATGAATCATTAAAGAATTCATGGAATTAAGTTCAACATACCCAACGTTGCTCTTTCCCAATTATGTGACATAATTTTCAGTCAAAAAATTGTCATATATACTTGATATTAAAACAGCTCAGACGCAGAATCAAGTCAGAAATTCTGAAGATCCCACACTGAATTTTCCAGGTTAAATAATTATCTCTCTCCATATTCACAAATGTTAAAAACAAGTAATTGTCTCACCTCAAAGAAAGCCATCTTTTAGCTAAAAGCATTTATCTTTGTTTCCTATAATTTCTGAATCTTATCATTTGGTGTAAAATTTAACGGCCAGAAACATATCCTCCCATGAAAAGCTAAAATGTTATTCCCATTACAGTATGAATTTAAACCATGCAAAACATGAAAATCCCACCAGGAAAACAGTAACTGATTTCGTAAGGACTAGAGGAAAGGACGGGAAAATGAACTGAAATGAGCATACCCGCATGAGAGCGATGGTGCTGTGGACACTGAGAAATGGGAGAGCAGAATGCCCATGACTGCGTTGCTGCCATTGCACACATACCCACGCCCAGAGGGAGAGAGAGAGAGAGAGAAGAAGAAGAGTGGAGTTAGAGGATGGAGAAAGGTGGAAGAATTGATGGAGTATGGTGTGGACAGAGTATAGCCAATCGCTGCAGGTCTAGAATCTGAAAGGATAGACAGACCAATCATTCTGGTTCGCACGTTGGTAGACTGGATACTGTGAGATGCGCTTGTCTTGAAACCACTGCCACCGTTGGCCCCATGCAGAAGAATCTTAAGTAATCTGAGGCGTTCATCTACCGCTCGTTACTGAGGAGATAAAAAATTCAGAAAATTTCACCAATTGACTTAGCCCAACCATTCAGTTTTGGGTTAATAGGTGGCGTTTATCCCTGTTGCACAAAGATTTCCCAAAGAGACTGTAAGCATAGAAGCTCATAAGGAGAGGAAAATGGTGTATAGACACATTTTTTGTGTTAAGGTGGAACTTCTATTGCAAATTTAAATGCCAAAAATAGGTAAACATTGAGAAATCAATTAAAAATTGTTTTGAATCTTTAAATAATAAATAAATATACAGTAGTAAATTTCACCTTAATAAAGGACAAAATGCCAAAACTTGCATAAAATTTTTAAAAATAGCACCAACTCCTAGACTTTCTCAAAGGTTGTAACTATTTTTTAATTAAATTTTTTTTTTTTCATTTCTAGCTCGAGTCCTTAAGTCCTTAAACAGAGTTAACAGCTAGTCCAAAATGCAGTGTGAGAAGAAATCAGAAGCCCTGGTCACAGTAGCTCCAAAATCTGTCATACTCATGGAATAAATCATAATAAAAAAATCTTCAAAAAAGGCAATTACTGGTGCAAAAAATTTAAAAAGCACCAAATTTTCTCGATTGTTAGTGAAAAGGCCCAAACTTGAGATTGTTTTCAAGTCTGGCATAAGTCATTAACTACATAAACATCGTTTGTATCTTTCCGGCATGTCAATGCCCATGTGTAGCTACCTTGATGCACTTATGAGTTGACTTGCTATGTGAAACTAAAAAGACATCAAAATAAATTAAAAATACAAATGGCACAAAAGTTAAAAGGAGAGCAGTAGGCTTGATTATAAAATTTAACTGCAGGGATATATACCCATTTCATTGTAGATAACCCGCACCATGGTTTTTGCATATTCATTGATAAAAAGGCAGTCCCAGTGGAGCATGAAACTCCCGCATATGCAAGATTCAGGAAAGAAGCGGTCTCAAAAGGGTCTATAATATGCAGTCTTACCTTGCATTTTTTAAGAATCTATTTCATTCGTTGGTATGCCAAGAAAAAGAAATTATGTTGCTCTGCTTTCCAATATCTTTTATGAATAGTTGCTAGACCACGACCTGTAACTACTGAAGACAAACATGCTTCCAACATGGTTAAATTTTCATTTTCCTTTGGATGATTCACGAACTGACTTGAATACTCAAACTTCATGGTTGTGGGATGAACACCGTCCAATAAAGTTAACCCTTTTATTGTAAGACAAGTCCTAAATATGGTTATATATCTTTTGCAATGCTGGAAGGGGAGCCTTGGCATGACAGTAAAGTTGATGCCGCGTGACTTTGAGATCACGGGTTCAAGACGTGAAAATTGCCTCTTGCAAAAATACAAGATAAAGCTGAATACTATAAACTCTTGTAGTCCGCTCCCTGCATATGCAGAAGTTTCATGCAGTGGAGCTGCTCCTTTTTATCTTTTGCAATGCAGACTTTAATTTGGAAGAAGAAATAAAACCTGGACATGACATCAACTGAGAAGTAAGAGTGATGTTGTTAAGCAGATTCCTTTTGCCATAAAGCAGCCATCCAAACAGTGCGTGCATTCGCATGCTCTGGCGTTTCGTAATTGCTCTTGAAGAACTTATATTTACTATTTTTATGCAAAGTGGGGAAGAAAAAGTCAATCTAAAAGAAGATTATAGGTCCTAAACCATTTAGAAACAATCTCCTCGGCTCTGCATTAAACATGCCACTTCTGTTTAACTTTAAACTGGCAATTCCTTTGAAGGGGTTGCTTGGAGTTATGACTCTCTTTTCAGACATGGGGCTCAGCATCCACCATTGAGTAGTTAATTTAGATGTTTTATCTTTTACAATTTGCAAGATTGACTATATCCCATGGCAGTTCAAACTTACGAAAATAACAAGAACAATTTTATCCAACGAATTGAGTTTCTAATAAATAAAAAGGGGAGCCTGGTGCACAAAGTTTCTGGGTATGCTGGGTCCAGTACGCAGCCTTACCTTGAAGTTTTGCAAGAGGATGTTTCTAAGCCTCGAATCCATGACTGCAAGGTCATACGACAACAATTCTACCATTGCGTCAAGGCTTCTCTTCTTGAGTTTTTAGTAAATGTCTGATATTTTTGTTCCCTTAAGAGTGTTCACATGAAAATTGTAGGAACCTCATTGCATATCTCTTTAGTTGTTATCTGAAGTTTCGACTCTACTTATCTTGTGGCTCTTGAAACTTGCTTCCTCCTGGGCTTGTACAATTTTTATTTTTTTCTAAAATGTTTTCCAAGTATACTAAATGCATTTTTTGAGCTGGGTAGATGAAGAGCTTGGTCAGTGTTGATATTTTAATTCTCCAACTTAAATATTTCCCTCTATCCATATTATGAGGTTGGGGCAGCATGTGGTCCACTCCATCATATTTTTTGGCTCAGAAGAGTATAATCGTGATAACAGTTGTGAGCTAATGAATGTAATACCTGAATGAAGTTGTTGTGAAAAATCATTGCATATTTGGTGCTTGTTTTGTTATAACGTTTTTTCTTGAGTAGTTAAGTCTGTTGCTTCATTTTAATGCAGAGTATTTCATGTTGAGAACTGCATTTTTTTTTATTTCAAGCCTGAAACAGGTCCAAATTAGAAACATGTAAATCCAGGAGAGAGTGGCTCCCATCCTATGCTAGGCACGGAGCTACTTGGGCCTGCACATCATCCATCTGATAAGGCAAGTTAATGTTTCCATTGTTTTCCTTTGGTGCACATTCCACTCCATGTGTGTTGGAAAATGCTGGTTGTTAACATTGTTGTAATATACTTTATTGATGAATATTCCTTCATCACACCAAGATCCTCCACCAAAATCATCAAGAATAAAAGGCTAGATGCGGAAGCGTACCTGAATCCATGAGGCTGGACGTTACCCCTGAGTCTTGGGTTCCTGATCTTCCAAACTGATGTGTATGACCTTGTTGGATAATGGTATTCTCTCTTTTCTAATGATGGATGCCAAAAAAAAATCATACATACAATTTGGGGACCATAACCATTTATAACTATATCTCCTTTCCTTATTTCTTATTTTGGCCCATCATAAAATATAAATTAGAGATTAGGTATCTACACATAATAAAACCATACCTTTTGAGATGACTATGACCCATTTTACGTTAACTTTACTAGATCACTTTAATATAGGCCAAAATCATATGATAGCATATAATATACATTATACACACACACACACACACACACACACACACACACACACACACACACACACACACACATCCAATATCTAACAATCTCTCACTTTGGCTATATATATAACACTTTATAATTGTATATCAAAGTATAACCTTAAGAGCTCAAAAATTTTGTTATCACAAAAAATATCTCCAAACAATCTCATCCATTAACTATGTTAATATAAGATCAAGGCAAACTTCGTTACATATATCGTAACTAAATCCATCCATGGTCACATATATTAACATAACAAAACGACATAGATCAAGTACGGATGTGCAGCATAGAAATTACATGTAATGTGATCTAAGCATGCCTATTTCCAACTGGTCCATCTTTATTCCTTATGAGATCATATTAAAGCCAAATCAGAATGAAAAATATAACTGAATACTTTATTTCTGCAGAAAATATCCATAAGCACAAGATGTGTCTAAAATAGAAAAACATATAAATACAAACTCTAATCTAGTATATCATCAAATGATATAACACCCATATGAGTAGTATGCCCATGAAAGACTTTGGGTGGTAGCCCCTTAGTAAATGGACCCACAACCATGGAGTTTGTGTCAATATATTCTACAGATACTTGACCAATCTGAACTCTTTCCTTAACAACTAAGAATTTGATGTCCATATACTTTGACTTCATCAAGCTCCTGTTGTTATTGGAATATAAAACTGTTGACTTATTGTCACAAAATATCTTAAGTGGCCTTTCAATTCCATCCACAATTCGCTACCATGTGACAAAATTCTATAGCCATATCCAATGATTGGATGCCTCATAACATGTTATAAACTTAACTGCCATGGTGGAAGAAGCAATGAGGATCTGCTTAGTACTCTTCTAGGACATAGCTCCTTCAGCAAGTAAATAGATATAGCCTGAAGTGGATCTACGACTGTCTTGGCATCCAGCAAAGATGGAATCTGAATACCTAAAGATCTTTAACTTATCCAACCTCTTGTATGTGAGCATGTAATTTCTTGTTCTTTGAAGATACCACATGACCCGTTTGGCTGCTTTCCAATGATCCATTCATGGATTGCTCAAATGTATGCCTAACATCCCAATAATGTACGCAATATTCGGACGCATACAAACCTGAGCATACATTAGACTCCCCACTGCTGAAGCATAGGGAATCTTCCGTATTTCCTTAGTTTCAAAATCATTCATGGGGCCCTGGTTGAGACTAAACTTGTCTCCCTTAGCAACAGGGGTGTCTCCTGGTTTACAGTCTTGCATGCTAAATCTCTTTAGTACCTTTTCGATATAGCTCTTTTGTGATAATCCAAGAATACCCCGAAAGAGATCTCGATATATTTGAATTCTCAATATAAAAGATGCATCCCCAAGATCTTTCATCTCAAATTTATTTGATAGAAATCTCTTGGTTTTGTGCAACAAGCCCATATTGTTGCTCGCAAATAATATGTCATTGACATATAAAACCAAGAATATGTGTTTACTCCCACTAAACTTGTGGTATACACAATCATCAACCTCATTCATCTCAAAACCGAATGAGATAACAACTTGATGGAATTTGTAATACCATTGACGAGAAGCTTGCTTAAGCCTATAAATGGATTTCCTTAATTTGCAAACCATATTCTTTACATCTCCTGACACAAAAGTTTTTTGGCTGCAATATATAAATTGTCTCATCAATGTCACCATTAAGAAACATAGTCTTTACAACCATCTGATGCAACTCAAGGTCAAAATATGCCACTAATGCCATTATTATCCTAAAAGAGTCTCTCGATGAAATTGGAGAGAAAGTCTCATTATAATTAATGCCTTCCTTTTGAGTGAAGCCTTTTGCAACAAGATGTGCCTTATATCTCTCCACATCACCCTTCAAATTCCTTTTGGTTTTAAATATCCATTTGCAACCAATGGGCTTCTCACCTTCAGGTAATGGGATGAGTTCCCAAACGTCATTATCTTTCAGGATTTAATCTCTTCATTCATGGCATCAATTCACTTTTGAGAATTAGTACTTTGCATGGCTTGATAAAAGTTGATCGGATCATCTTCCACCAATCCAATGTCATCATCATGTTTTTGGAGAAATATGATATAATCATCAGAAACTGCACTTCTCCTTTCTCTAGTGGATCTCTTTAATGGAATCTGTTCTTGAGGTTGTTGAATTTGTTCTCCAGGAATAACTTGTAGACCTTGATTAGGAAGATTTTCAACATTGTTTTGTGGTTCTGGTATTGCTTCTTGAACGATATCAGGAATAGGAGTCTGATCATTATCAATAACAATCGTAGGAAGAGAAACAAATTCCTCTTCAAAGACAAAATCTTTAACCTTATCTCTCCTCCCAAACTTAATATCCTCAAAGAACCGGGCATTTCCCATCTCAACAAAGGACCTAGTAGTAGGATCACAAAATTTGTCCCCTCGAGACTATTCAAAGTACCAACAAAATAGTTGCTTACTGTTCTAGAGTTCAGTTTCTTTTCATTTGGCCTATAAAGCCTTGCCTCAATTGGATAACCCCAAATGTGTAAATGCCTTATATTAGACTTCTTGCCTGTCCATAATTCATAAGGGGTTTTAGCCGCTGTCTTAGTTGGAACTTTGTTAAGGATGCAAGCTGCAGTTTTGAGTGCTTCTACCCAGAGTGAGTTTGGTAAGGTAGTATGATTAAGCATACTCCTCACCATGTCCTTTAATGTTATGTTTTGTCTCTTCGCAACACCATTCATGCTAAGAGTTCTCGGCATGGTGTACTATGGAACAATGCTGCATTCCTCTAGGAATTTGGCAAATGGCCTTGGCCATTGTTCACCTGATTCATCATATTTGTTGTAATATTTACCACCATGGTCAGATCTGACAACCTTAATGCTCTTACCAAGTTGGTTCTTAACTTCAACCCTGAATGCCTTGAACACATTCAATGATTGATACTTCTCATGAATTAGATAAAGGTAGCCATAATGTGAGAAATCATCTGTGAAAATAATAAAATATTGTTGATCATTCTATGAAGCCATAGGGAATGACCCACAAATATCTGTATGTATTAGTTATAAGACGTCTGAAGATCTATTGGCACCTAATCTCCTTATGTTTGTCTGCTTGCCCTTAATGCACTCAACACATACTTGAAAGACTGACAAATCAAGGGGATCAAGAATTCCATTTGATACAAGTCTTTTAATTCTTTGTTTAGATATATGCCCTAAATGCTTGTGCCAAAGTGAAGCAGAATTCTCATTAGTTAATTTGTGCTTTATATCACGTAAACTCACATGCAAGGTTTCATTAAAAGAGGTAATAGTATCAAGTAAATAAAGGTTATCATAAGAAGATAAAAAACCGGTACCAACAATATTTGAATTCAAAAAGATATTGAACTTATTATTTCCAAATGAACAATAATAACCAAATTTGTCCAAAAGAGAAATAGAAACCAAATTCCATCTAAAAGACGGTACAACATATGTCTCTTTTATATCCAAATAATTACTGGTCTTTAATAATTACCTAAATGTCCCTATCACCTCAACCTCTACTGATTTGTCATCGCCCACATAGATGAATCTTTCAGCATCATTTGGCTTTCAACAACTCAAGCAACCCTGCATAGATACACTTATGTGAGTAGTAGCACTAGAATCTACCCACCAAGTGTGTCTAGGTACTGAAGCTAAATTAACCTCAGAACAGACCAAAGTGAGAAGCATACCTTTCTTTGCACGCTAAGCGTGATATTTGGTACAATCCTTCTTCTGTGTATAGGATTCTTGCAAAAGTAACAGCCAAATTTCTCATTTTATTTCTTTTGAGGTGGACCACTTGTAGCTTCTTTATCCTTATTCCTTATCTTATGCTTGTCCTTAAAGGTACTTGCCAAGCGAGTACTTTCATTCCTTTCTTCCTTCATCCTTTCCTCTTGCATACAATGAGAAATGAGCTCGTTAAGAGATTATTTGTCCTTTTAGCAGTTGTAGCTGACCTTAAATTGACTAAATTGTGCAGAAAGAGAAATCAAAACTAAATGCACGACAAAATCCTCAGACAGCTCTAACTTTAGTGCCTTTAGTTTTGAAGCAAGATGAGACATCTCCATGATGTACTCCCTGTGTTGCCTTTTCCTTTATACTTCATTGAAATCAAGTTCGACAAAATCATACTTGTTTCAGCCTTATCGTTTTTAGCAAAATGCTTTTCAATTTCCTTAAGGAACTCCTTGGCAGTAATTACCTTTTCAGACACAGCACCCCTGAAGGTTTCTGAAATTCCACGCTTCGTGATCATCAAACTCATGCAATTTGAATGATCCCACTTCTCAAAGTCCCATTTTTCCTCAATGGAACTTTTATCCATAAGAGCAGTGGGTTGTTCAATTGTTAGTGCAAGGTCCAGATCCATGCAGCCAAGAACAATCATGACATTCTCTTTCCATTCCTTAAAGTTGGTCCCATTCAACACGGAAATAGAACTAATGTTGACAGATATGATAAAAGCAAATGTATTAACTGAAAAATAGAACAAAACAAGATGCTCACATAAGTTCTATATCATACTTAAATAAAATTAAATTCAAATAATAGTAGGGCCCATCACAAGATACCTAGCACAACATTAATATTTAGTCTTTGGACAGAAATATTAACTTGTAAGTGGTATTCTTAGTGTGGTAATCAAATATTGATAATAAATCTTGTCAAATAATAAGCCTTTCTTTGGACCGACTTATTGTTCATATGGAATACATAATAAATGTCACATATTTATTACCACAAGTGTGCATGTAATTCGGCCAAATATTGACCATCCTTTGGGATAGTCAATATCCGCATGAATTATATACCCATAACCATCTTGATGTTCAAAAAATAAATTGATTTACACAAGAGAGGCTATTTGATAGCATGTTATTTCAATAAACTTATTTTAAAAACATTAGACACCTAAAAGGAACTTGTACCAAGATTTGAATTCAATTTTTCCTTTTTTTATTATCAAATATTCCAATTTTAGGACTTGATTGCCCTCTGATTGGCTTGATCTAAGCAATTTTAGCACTATTTTATGAATTTAACCTAGGTAGGTGTGATCAGATCATAGATTTAGTTCCAAAATCATGTCTGTGCCGTCAAAAGCTTTCCAATAGACCTTTCGGATCTTAAATTAGGCTTCTATAACTCCCATAATCAGAGTATTTCTATTTCAGTACATCGTTCAACGGCCTGGATCAAAATCAGGGCCGGAATGGTAATTATTGTTTGGCGCCACTAGGATGCCCAGTGCGGACGCGCCATGTGCATCCCGGTGACCGGGACGCTCCCACATGCGTCCTTGGGTTCCAGGACGCCTGGTGTTTTGTCACGACCCGAGTTTTTATATGATGCAATTTTGATAAAAAAAAGGTGAGATCTCTTGTTTTATAAGTACGAGATGCATGATAATCTTTTATCTTTTGGAAAACAATCTTTCATAAAAACCCCGAGTGTGAAAACACATTCTCCAATAATTTAGTCGTGGTAAAGTTTAAATCAATATTATTCCCAAAAAAGTGTTAGTCACAGCCCCAGCTATTAGAGAGTAACTACAATCAAGTAACATTGAAAGATAAGATAGGGGTTTACTTACTTGTACTTAGTCTGTGTCTCTTAGTACAAACGTTCATTGCCCTTAAGTATTCGCTTTGTATCTGAAAAATGTTGAGGATTGGGTAAGTATATAATATACTCAGTAGGAGCCTATCACTACTAGTTTTATAAATGCATGAGATGTTTTAAAATCATATGCTCATTCAAAACATGTGTATGTTTGAATACTCGAGTTCAATATCAGTATAAGAATCCATGATCAAACTGAAATACTCATGACTTAAAAGATCACATAATCCAAAATTGAAAGTATCATATATATATATGATGACATCATGATATGCAATAGATGCTTCATGGAGTCCAACTCATGGATCTCTATTATGGTATGGTCGACCAACCTCATATCATGCTATAGGAAATGCACATAAATCATCAAACCATAGGGTCCACTATGCCCACGACCTCCTCGCCGTGTGGTCCCCAGGTACCTGAGGACACTCGGTCATAGCCTCCACGGGGCCTATGACACGTCGACCCAGTGCCATGACACTAGTGGTAGTCCCCTGTACCACATGCAGTCGACGTAGGGACTTGCCTCTTTTTGGACGTGGTACCCATCCACCTATTAGTGGTAGAGGCCGGGTGGCCAACCCAGACCCCTCGGCAAAGCACCCACGGGCTTACTTGCGCAAATCACATAAGATTAAATAAGCCAAAACCTCTTGTTAAAACTTGTCCTCTTTGGGTCCCTCACAACTGCTTGGCCCTCGGCACTCCAGCATCTTTTGGCAACCCTCAAGGACATGCAATCTTTGCAAGTACTTAAATTATGCAATGTATGCACTTGTTTGCAACACATATATGTGCATAATGTATATGCAATCATTTCAAAACATGGCTATGAACAAAGCATTTATCATGCATGCTGAATTAAGTCATGCAAATCAAGTCATATATTTAAAACATATGTTCCCAAAACAATAATAGTTCTTTTAAAAGAATCTAATAGTGATAGAGCACCTACATGGCTAGGTCGCGTTAACCCTCTTGTCCTCGTACGCTCCTGAACATGGTTTGGGGACTCAAGGTTAGTTTAACCTATCTTTTAGGGGTTTAGAGCAGTTGGGTCTTATTACTTAGGCATTAGGGGTCCATCCCTATGCTTATGGGTGTCCTAAGGTCCTAATTGGGCCTTGATATCCTTAGCTTTCCAAAGGTCTAGTGGCCACGCACCACCGTCCTATTCTAAGGGTCATGTTCACCTTTGATTGGGCCTTGATCATGGATTTTATAGTTTGGATGTGTCCGCGTCGTCGACACAGACACAACGCCTTTTGCGACGCCTCAATCAGAGCTCTAGATCTCAAGTTATAAGTGTTTTAGTGTCGCACGTACATAAGACCCTTAAGAATTAAAAGACGGAATGCTAGGGTGCTGCGCGTCAGCGTCATGCGCCCTGGCTTCCTTAACAAACCAAAAACGACGCCTTTGCTAGCGCGCTGTGCATCTGAGGAGTGCGCCTCAGCGGGCCCGTCTGCAGACGTGCGGCACTCCTTAGCCCGTCTTCCTCTTTAGCGGGCGCGTCCACGGACGAGCCCGTTGGTTTTCTCTCAGATGTGTTCGCCGCGTCTCGTCCGGAGTGGGGCATTTCCGTCGTTGGGGGACCGGGGCATCCTTGGGATGCCCTGGTTCGTCCTTGAGGAACCAGTGCGGCCCTGGGGACGTCCCAGGGTCCTTGGTTCTCCATGGTTTTTTCATGCAAAAACCTAGGGAAACTGAGCCTAGGACTATGGGTGAGATGGGTTTGAGGAGTTTTTGAGCGTACCTGCGTGGCTGGTTTTCTCTCCACGTTTTTCTCTCTTGGTCACTGCTCCACGATGGGTTTTCTCCAAGGTTTTGGGCTGCCATTAGAGGCACCCAAGAGCTCTATTTATAGAGCTAAGAGAGGGTTTTGGAGGGGGCTCTCACCGCCTTTGAATGGCGGTGGAGAAACCTCCAGAATGGCGGTGATTTCTCCTCAAATCACCGCCGTTCTAGAACCCTCTAGAGGTTGAAGATGATGGGGTGCCCGTATCAAAACGGGCCACTGTGTTTTTCAGGTTAAGTCGTTTTTGTGAATTTTACAATTTTGCCCCTGAACTTCAAATGGCCATATCTTGCTCATTTTAACTCCGTTTTGGGTGATTTTGGTCTCGTTGGATTCCTTTTTCTGAGACGCATCTAATAGAACTATTTTTAGGACCAAATTCCTGGGTTTAGTCAAGGAAACTAGTAAAATGACCAAAATGCTCTTATCTTTAAAACTAAACTTTTCATTGCTAAACTTGGAATTTTAATATTACAAAATTGGAGTCATTACATGTTTTGTGCTAGCGTGACAGTGTGGCTCAGGTTTCTCATGCGTGCGAAGGAGTGCCTGTGCTCTTTGTCCTGCAAACGATGTCCTAGGCGCATCGTCCAGCAGAGACTATGAGCCCGAGCCGTTCATTTTGTTTTGATCCGATTAGGGCCCCTGATGACCCAATTTTTGTTCTGATTTTGCCGTTTTTAAGGTTTTGAAGCTCCCTGAATCCATTTGACAGTTCAAATCATTCATTTGGGATGTCTTTATGATGGGTTTTTTTTATTGTATTGTGGTTTTCCAAGATCGAAGCCCTAATCTCATGAAAAACTCATATCTAACATCTGAGAGAGAGAGAGAGAGAGAGAGAGAGAGAGAGAGAGAGAGAGAGAGAGAGAGAGAGAGAGAGAGAGAGAGAGAGAGAGAGAGAGAATCAGCAAAAATAAACTCTTTGTTGACTTCAATAACCATTCTAAATAATCACATCATAAAACCAATTTGATAAACATGCTTCTCAATGATTTAATGTGAAGAGGCTCTTATACCACTTGTTGTAATATACCTTATTTATGAATATTCCTTCATCACACCAAGATCCTCCACGAAAATCATCCAGAATAAAAGATTAAATGTGGTAGCATACCTAAATCCATGAGGTCAGAAGTGATCCCTGAGTCTTGCAGTTTCTGGTCTTCCAAACTGATGCGTATGACCTTCCTAGAGAATGGTATTCCCTCTTTTCTGATAATGGGATGTCAGAAAAGAATTATACGTACAATTTGGGGAACATAACAATTTATAACTGTATCCCCTTTCCTTATTTCTTATTTTGGCCTATCATAAAATAGAAATTAGATATTATGTATCTACACATAATAACTATAGCCCATTTTACCTTAACTTTATTAGATCATTTTAATATAGGCTAAAACTATGTGATAGCATATAATATACAATATATATACATATATACGTCAAATATCTAACAAACATAGGTGGACTATTCACTAAAAGATTCAAAGTATGTGGATGCTTCACTTAGTAGAGTTGATTGCTTGTTCATGGAATATTTTTTATTGGAGTAACCTTTGATTGTTGGTTCAATTAAAACAACGGAAGGGGTCAGGTCGGCTATGATAATGGCTGTACCCGAGACTTAATTAAATAAATATATTAAAAATATTAAAATAAAATTATAATATATAATTAAGGGAGAGATCAGTGTTTATAACGCCACCTCCTTGAAGTTATGACAGTCTAAAAGTCGACTGTTACCTAGAGAGAAAAACGTAGGGAGAAGGAGAAAGAAAACCGACTGTCACACCCCTCTTGCCTCTGTAAGTGATCGACAACGTGCTTGGAGAAGAAGACGGTGAAAACAGTGGAGAACAATGAAGTCCGGTATGTAAATGATTTCAGATCCATGCCATTCATTTCGTTCTTTGATACATTAGGAGTAAAACCCTTTTGAATTATTGAATATCGGGGAAGAAAATTCTGGATTCATAGTGAACAATAACGAACGGTCAAGATCGACAAAACATGGGCATGTGTATGATCACATTTCGAAGATCTGAACTGTTCATGTTCTTTCTCGTTCTGTTTTGAGCAAAACCCCTATGTTTAAATTTGATCAGTGAAGTTTTCAATGGGGAATTTGGGAAACAACAGTGTGCACGGTGACTGTCACCGTCCGACACTGAAAACAATTAAAAATGTTTGTGCAAATGGTGAAGATTTAAAGAGGAAAATCACGTAACTAGGTAGGTGATCTTCCCCAGTTCGTTTTGATTGTCAATATGTGAATTTTCCACGGTTAGATTTTGGATTTCAGACATTTTAATCATAAATGGTTTAGATTTAAAATGTAAAATGCGTTAATTCAGCAAATAACAGAGCTGGATCGACAGATTGAACGATCTTAAACATTGATCTACCCATGAATAGTGAAATATGAATGCACCGAGGACTGTGAACTACTTGTGAAAATTCATGCCTATCAGATGCTTCTACCTAGTTTTTCTAATTGAAAATTTGAATTGCAAAGATTTTAAAATCCAAAATGAGAAGCTAGCTAGATAATCTTCGCCTTTTGATGATCTGATCTATTCATCTTTTTCGGACTTCCTTATTTATGCTACTATTAAAGATTCACATAATTGGATGCTTTTTCCTACCCATATTTTTATTTGAAAATTTCAATCATCATGGCTTGAAAATTCAAAATGGGATGCCACCTAGCTAGTCCTCACCTTTGGATCATCTATTTCATTTATCTCATTCAAGTATGCTACTTCAGCTGCTAGTAAAAATTCATTCCCATCAGATGCTTCAACCCAACAATTTTCTAGTTGAAAATTTCAATGCTCATAATTTAAAATTTTAAAATGGGATGCCACCTGGCTAGGCCTCACATTTGTATGATATGATCCATTCATCTTGTTTGGCTATCCCATTTAGGATATTAGAAAAAATTCATTCCCATTTGAGTGCTTCTACTTGCTAATTTTCTAGTTGAAAATTTCAATAATCATGATTTAAAAATTCAAAGGGGGACGTCACCTAGCTAAGCTTCTCGTCTAGATTATCTGATCCATTCATCTAGGTGGCATTCCCTCTTTTCTGATGCGTATTATCTAATGGGTATGACCTTCCTAGAGAATGGTATTCCCTCTATTTTGATGATGGGATGTCAGAAAAGAATCATATGTACAATATAGGGAACATGACAATTTATAACTGTATCCCCTTTCCTTATTTCTTATTTTGGCCCATCATAAAATAGAAATTAGATATTATGTATCTACACATAATAACTATAGCCCATTTTACCTTAACTTTATTAGATCATTTTAATATAGGCTAAAACTATGTGATAGCATATAATATATATACATATATACGTCCAATATCTAACAAACATAGGTGGACTATTCACTAAAAAATTCAAAATATGTGGATGCTTCACTCAGTAGAGTTGATTGCTTGTTCATGGAATATTTTTATTGGAGTAACCTTTGATTGTTGGTTCAATTAAAACAACAGAAGGGGTCAGGTCAGCTATGATAATGGCTCTACCCGAGACTTAATTAAATAAATAAAATAAAAATATTAAAATAACATTATAATATATAATTTCAATGCTCATAATTTAAAATTTTAAAATGGGATGCCACTTGGCTAGGCATCACATTTGTATGATATGATCCATTCATCTTATTTGGCTATCCAATTTAGGGTATTAGAAAAAATTCATTCCCATTGAGTGCTTCTACTTGCTAATTTTCTAGTTGAAAATTTCAAAAATCATGATTTAAAAATTCAAAGGGGTACGTCACCTAGCTAAGCTTCATGTCTAGATTATCTGATCCATTCATCTAAGTGGCCTTTCAATTCCATCCACGATTCGTAGCGCTGTTAAAAAATTCGGTAGCTGTATCCCATGATTGGATGTCTCATAACATGCTATAAACTCAGCTACCATGGTGGAAGGAGCAATGAGTGTCTGCTTAGCACTCTTCCAGGATATAGCTCCTCCAGCAAGTAAATAGATATAGCTTGAAGTGGATTTATGACTATCTTGGCATCCAGCAAAGATGGATATTGAATACCCAATGATCTCTAACTTATTCGAGCTCATGTATGTGAGCATGTAATGTCTTGTTCTCTGAAGATACCGCATGACCCATTTGGCTGCTTTCCAATGATCCATTCCCGGATTGCTCAAATATCTGCCTAACATCCTAACAATGTACACAATATCCGAACGCGTACAAACCGGAGCATACATCAAACTCCCCACTACTGAAGCATAGGGAATCTTCTGCATTTTCTTCATTTCAAAATCATTCTTGGTGCACTGGTTGGGACTAAACTTGTCTCCCTTAGCAACAGGGGTATCTCTTGGTTTGCAATCTTGCATGCCCAATCTCTTAAGTACCTTTTCAATATAGCTCTTTTGTGATAATCCAAGAAAACCCCGAGAGCGATCCTGGTGTATATGAATTTCCAATACAAAAGATGTGTCCACAAGATCTTTCATCTCAAATTTCTTTGATAAAAATCTCTTGGTTTCGTGCCACAAGCCTATATTGTTGCTAGCAAGCAATATGTCATCGACATGTAAAACTAGGAATACGTGTTTACTCCACTGAACTTGTGGTATATACAATCATCAACTCATTCATCTCAAAATCGAATGAGATAACAACTTGATAGAATTTGTAATACCATTGACAAGAGGCTTGCTTAAGCCCATAGACGGATTTCCTTAATTTGCAAACCATATTCTTTGCATCTCTCAACACAAAGTTTACTAGCTGCAACATATAAATTGTCTCATCAATGTCACCATTGAGAAACGCAGTCTTTACATTCATCCGATGTAACTTAAGATCAAAATGTACTACTAATGCCATTATTATCCTGAAAGAGTCTTTTGATGAAACCGAAGAGAAAGTCTCATTATAATCAATGCCTTCCTTTTGAGTGAAGCCCTTTGCACAAGATGCACCTTATATCTCTCTACATCACCCTTAGAATCCCTCTTGGTTTTAAATATCCATTTGCAACTAATGGACTTCGCACCTTTAAGTAATGAGATGAGTTCCCAAATGTCATTATCTTTCATGGACTTAATCTCTTCATTCATGGCATCAATTTGCTTTTGAGAATTAGTACTTTACACGGCTTGATAAAAGTTGATCGGACCATCTTCCACCAATCCAATGTCATACTCATGTTCTTAGAGAAATATGATATAATCATCAAAAACCACACTTCTCCTTTCTTTAGTGGATCTCCTTAATGGCATCTGCTCTTGAGGTTGTTGAGTTTGTTCTTTAGGAATCACCTATAGACCTTGATTAGGGAGATTTTCAACATTGTCTCGTGGTTTTGATATTGCTTCTTGAACAACATCAGGAATAGGAGCCTGATCATTGTCAATAACAATTGTAGAAAGAGAAACTAATTCCTCTTCAAAGACAAAATCTTTAACCTTATTTCTCCCCCCAAACTCAATATCCTCAAAGAACCGGGCATTTCCTCTCTCAAAAAGGGACCTAGTAGTGGGATCATAAAATTTGTACCCCCGAGACCATTCAGAGTACCCAACAAAATAGTTGCTGGCCATTCTTGAGTCCAGTTTCTTTTCATTTGGCCTATAAGGCCTTGCCTCAGCTGGACAACCCTAAATGTGTAAATGCTTTATACTAGGCTTTTTGCCTATTCATAATTCATAAGGGGTTTTAGCCGTTGCCTTAGTTGGACCTTTGTTAAGGATGTAAGATGCAATTTTAAGTACCTCTCCCCAGAGTGAGTCTGGTAAGGTAGTATGACTAATCATACTCCTCACTATGTCTTTTAATGTTTTGTTTCATCTCTCAACAATACTATTCATGCTAGGAGTTCCTGACATAGCGTACTGTGGAACAATACTAGATTCCTCTAGGAATTTGGCAAATGGCCTTGAATGATGTTCGCCTGATCCATCATATTTGCCGTAGTATTTACCACCACGGTCAGATCTGACAGCCTCAATGCTCTTGCCAAGTTGGTTCTCAACTTCAGTCCTGAATGCCTTAAACATGTCCAGTGATTGAGACTTCTCATGAATGAGATAAAAGGTAGCCATAATGTCAAAAATCGTCTATGAACGTAATAAAATATTGTTGAACATTCCATAAAGCCGTAGGGAATGACCCACAAATATTTGTATGTATTAGTTCTATGACGTCTGAAGATTCGTTGGCACCTAATCTCCTTATGTTTCTCTGTTTCCCCTTAATGCACTCAACACAGACTTAAAAGTTTGACAAATCAAGGGGATCAATAATTCCATCAAACACAAGTCTTTTAATTCTTTGTTTAGATATATGCTTAAACGCTTGTGCCAGAGTGAAGCAGAATTCTCATTGGTTAATTTGTGCTTTATATCACATGAACTCGCATGCAAGGTTTCATTAAAAGAAGCAATAGTATCAAGTAAATAAAGGTTATCATAAGAAGATAAAGAACCGGTACCATCAATATTTGAATTCAGAAAGAGACTAAACTTATTATTTCCAAATGAACAATAATAATCAAATTTGTCCAAAAGAGAAATAGAAACCAAATTCCATCTAAAAGACAGTACAGCATATGTCTCTTTTAAATCCAAATAATAACCGGTCTTTAGTAATAACCTAAATGTCTCATTCACCTCAACCTCCACTGATTTTCCATCCCCCACATAGATGAATCTTTCAGCATCATTTAGCTTTCGACAACTCAGGCAACCCTGCATAGACACACTTATGCGAGTAGTAGCACCAAAATCTACCCACAAAGTGTGTTTAGGTACTACAGCTAAATTAACCTCAGAACAAACCAAAGTGAGAAGCATACCTTTCTTTGCATGCCAAGCATGATATTTGGTACAATCCTTCTTCATGTGTCCAGAATTCTTGCAAAAGTAATAGTCAAATTCCTCATTTTGTTTCTTTTGAGGTGGACTACTTGCAGCTTCTTTATCCTTATTCCTTTTCTTGTGCTTGTCCTTAAAGGTACTTGCCAAATGAGCACTTTCAATCTTTTCTTGCTTCAGCCTTTCCTCCTCTTGCATACAATGAGAAATGAGCTCATTAAGAGACCATTTGTCCTTTTAGTAGTTGTAGCTGACCTTAAATTGATTGAATTGTGCAGAAAGAGAGATCAAAACTAAATGCACAAGCAAATCCTCAAACATCTCTAACTTAAGTTCTTTTAGTTTTGAAGCAAGATGAAACATCTCCATGATGTACTCCTAGATGTTGAATTTCCTTGATACTTCATTGAAATCAAGTTCGACAGAATCATACTTGTTTTAGCCTTATCGTTTTTAGCAAAATGCTTTTCAATTTTCTTAAGGTAACTCAAGGAACTCCTTGGTAGTAGTTACCTTTTCGGACACAGCACCCCTAAAGGTTTTTGGAATTCCATGCGTCATGACCATCAGATTCATGCGATTTGAACGATCCCACTTCTTAAAGTCTCGTTTTTCCTCAATGGAACTTTTATCTGCAAGAGCAGTGGGTTATTCAATCCTTAGTGCAATGTCCAGATCCATGCAGCCAAGGACGAGCATGGCGTTCTCTTTCCATTCCTTAAAGTTGGTCCCATTCAATGTGGAAATAGAATTGATGTTGGGAGATATCATAGAAGTAGATGTATTAACTGAAAAATAGAACAAAACTAGATGTTCACATAAGTTCTATATCATACTTAAATAAAATTAAATTCAAATAATAGTAGGGCCCATCACAAGATAACTAGCACAACATTAATATTTAGTCTTTGGACAGAAATATTAACTTGTAAGTGGTGCTATTGGTGCGATAATCAAATATTGACAATAAATCCTGTTAAACAATAAGCCTTTCTTTGGACCGACTTATTATTCACATAGAATACCTAATAAATGTCACATATTTATTACCACAAGTGTGCATATAATTCGGCCAAATATTGACCTTCCTTTGGGCCAGTCAAGGTCAATATTTGCAGAAATTACATATCCACAACCATCTTGATGTTCAAAAGATAAATTGATTTACACAAAAGAGGCTACTTTGGTAGCATATTGTTTCAATCAACTTATTTTTAAAACATTAGACATCCAAAAAAAACTTGTACCAAGATTTGAATTCAAAATTTTCTTTTTTTGTTATCAAATATTCTAGTTTTAGGGCTTGATCGCCCTCTGATCGGCCTGATCCAAGCAATTTTGGCACTATTTTATGAATTTAACCTAGATAGGTGTGATCAGACCATAGATTTAGTTCCAAAATCATGTTCGTGTCATTAAAAGCTTTCCAACGGACCTTTCGGATCTTAAATCGGGCTTCTATAGCTCCCAGAATTGTAGTTTTTCTGTTTCAGTACACCATTCAACGACCTGGATCAAAATCCGGGCCACAACGGTAATTACCGTTCAGCTCCACTAGGGTGCCTAGCTAATGCCCAGTGCGAACGCGCCACATGCGTCCTTGGGTTCCAGGAAGCCTGGCATGCTGCACTAATGTGACCGCGTGGCTTAGCTCTTTTGCACTTGCGACAGAGCGCTTGAGCTAGTTGTCCTGTAGTGCATCCTACGAATGATGTCTTAGGTGCACCATCCAACATAGACGATGAGCCTGAGCTGTTCATTTTGTTTTGATCTGATCAGGGTCCCTGATGACCCAATTTTTGTTCTGTTTTCATCGTTTTTAGGGTTTTGAAGGTCCCTAAATCCATTTAATGGTTTAGATTATTCATTTGAGATGTCTTTATGATGGGGTTTTTTTTTACACTATATTGTGGTTTTCCAAGATCAAAGCCATAGTCTCGTGAAAAACTCAGATCTAACATGAGAGAGAGAGAGAGAGAGAGAGAGAGAGAGAGAGAGAGAGAGAGAGAGAGAGAGAGAGTCAATGAAAATAAACCCTGATAAACATGCTTCTCAATGATTTAACATGAAGAGGCTCTGATACCACCTGTTGTAATATACTTTATTAATGAATATTCCTTTATCACACCTAGATCCTCCATGAAAATCATCAAGAATAAAAGATTAGATGCGGAAGTGTACCTCAATCTATGAGGCCGGATGTGATCCTTGAGTCTTGCGATTCCTGATCTTCCAAATTGATGCGTATGACTTTCTTGGAGAATGGTATTCCCTCTTTTTTTATGATGGGATATCAGAAAAGAATAACATATAATTTGGGGACCATAACTATCTATAACTGTATTCCCTTTTTTTATTTCTTATTTTGACCCATCATAAAATAGAAATTAGAGATTAAGTATCTACACATAATAAAACCATACATTTTGAGATGACTATGACCTATTTTACCTTAACTTTATTAGATTACTTTAATATACACCAAAACTATATGATACTATACAATATAACATATATATATATATATATACATATCTACATTGAATATCTAACAAACATAAGTGGACTATTCACTAAAAAATGCAAAATATGTGGATGCTTCACTTGGTAGAGTTGATTGCTTGTTCATGCAATATTTTTATTGGAGTAACCTTTGATCATTAGTTCAATTAAAACAATGGAAGGGGTCAGGTCGGTTATGATAATGGCTCTACCCGAGACTTAAAAAGAATTAAACATATTAAAATAAAATTAAAATATATAATTAAGGGAGAGATCATTGTTTATAACACCACCCCCTTTAAGTTATAACAGTCTTAAAGTCGACTGTTACCCGGAGAGAAAAACGCAGGGAGAAGGAGAAAGAAAACCGACTGTCACACCCCTCTTGCCACTACAAGTGATCGACGACGTGCTTGGAGAAGAAGACGGTGAAAACAGTGGAGAACAATGAAGTCCGGTATGTAAATGATTTCAGATCAAAGATCCATGCCATTCATTTCGTTCTTTGATACATTAGGAGTAAAACCCTTTTGAATTATTGAATATCGGGGAAGAAAATTCTGGATTTAGAGTGAACAGTAACGAATGGTCAAGATCGAAAAAACGTGGGCATGTGTATGATCACATTTCGAAGATCTGAACTGTTCATGTTCTTTCTCGTTCTGTTTTGAGCAAAACCCTATGTTTAAATTTTGATCAGTGAAGTTTTCAATGGGAAATTTGGGAAACAACAGTACTCACGGTGACTGTCACCGTCCGACACTGAAAACAATTAAAAATGTTTGTGCAAATGGTGAAGATTTAAAGAGGAAAATCACGTAACTAGGTAGGTGATCTTCCCCAGTTCATTTTGATTGTCTATATATGAATTTTGCACGGTTAGATTTTGGATTTCAGACATTTTAATCATAAATTGTTTAGATTTACAATGTAAAATGCTTTAGTTCAGCAAACAATAGAGCTGGATCGACAGATTGAACGATCTTAAACATTGATCTGCCCATGAATGGTGATATATGAACTTACCGAGGACTGTGAACTACTTGTGAAAATTCATGCCTATCAGATGCTTCTACCTAGTTTTTCTAATTAAAATTTTGAATGGTAAAGATTTAAAAATCCAAAACGGGAAGCTAGCTAGATAAGCTTCGGCTTTAGATATCTGATCTATTCATCTTTCTCGGCCTTTCTTATTTAGGCTACTATTAAAGATTCATATAATTGGATGCTTTTTCCTACCAATATTTTTATTTGAAAATTTCAATCATCATGATTTGAAAATTCAAAATGGGATGCCACCTAGCTGGTCCTCACCTTTGGATCATCTATTTCATTTATCTTATTCAAGTATCCTACTTAGGCTACTAGTAAAATTCATTCCCATCAAATGCTTCAACCTAACAATTTTCTAGTTGAAAATTTCAATGCTCATAATTTAAAATTTTAAAATGGGATGCCACCTGGCTAGGCCTCACCTTTTGTATGATATGATCCATTCATCTTGTTTGCCTATCCAATTTAGGCTATTAGAAAAAATTCATTCCCATTGAGTGCTTCTACCTACTAATTTTCTAGTTAAAAATTTCAATAATCATGATTTAAAAATTCAAAGGGGGATGTCACCTAGCTAAGCTTCACGTCTATATTATCTGATCCATTCATCTTGTTTGACCTACCCTATTTAAGCTACTAGGAAAAATTCATGCCCATTAGATGCATCTACTACTAATTTATCTAGATGAAATATTTCATAATCATTATTTAAAAATCCAAATGGCATTGAGTTTAATAAGAAGGAAAAAAAGAAGAGGGCAGAATTAATATCAGCATCCTTTTTTCTCTCTCTCTCTCTCTCTCTAATTTGTTTTAAAATACCACAATTATAAGGAATGTCTAATTTTGGACTTAAGATAAACGCATTAAAAAGTTCAGGCCTTTATGTGTTCAATCAACAACTTTAAACCTTTTAGGGAGACTAGGCAATAAGTAAGCTAAAGAGGCCCTTTATTGCAGACAAATACACTTAGATTGGCTCGATCTTGAAGAATTATTCTTTATTCAGCAATACTACTGCTATTATGTAATCGCCATATTGTACTCAACCACCTCAGTCTTTTTATTGATCAATAAATCCACCCTATTCATTAGAAAAAAGAAAGAGAAAGAAAGAAAAAGCCAAACAAGCTAAAGAGGCCTCGGACTTGGGCTATTAAAAGCACTCGCTCTAATATCCAAATTCCAACAAGTTCTCAAGTCAACTAAAATAATGGCTGTAAAAGGTGCACCCTATAGCAAAAGCCCAATAAGCACTCAAGGCCAATAAGTCTCCATGAGTCGCTAAGATAAGGGCTATAAAGAGTGGACTCATGAACATGCCTCAATGGAAATCACAACCATAGAGAATAACTTTTAGAACTTGAAAGAGAGAAGAAAGAATGAATTAGTATGAAGTGAAATGGCCTAAGGGACACCCCTTATATAAGTGAGCCTTGCTTGGTCACGAAGTGGCCTTACTTGGTCCTAAATTCTCTCTAGGTTTACATGGTTGGTTAGCTGCTGAGTCTAGAAAATAAGCTATGTATTGGGACAGTAGTATATCTGGTCAAGAATGATTCCAGGTTGGAATCTAATGTAGCTAAAAGGGCAGCCCCAGTGCACGAAGCTCCCGCCTATGCAGGGTCTGGGGAAAGGGAGAACCACAAGGGCCTAAAGTACACAGCCTTACCTTGCATTTGCAAGAGGCTGTTTCCATGCCTTGAACCTGTGACCTCAAGATCACATGACGACAACTTTTATCATTGCGCAAGGCTCCCCTTTTGGAATCTAATGTAGCTAGACAATAAAAATTTTAGATGAAAACCAATGTATTTGGACAATAAAAATTCCAGGTGAGAACTCTTTGGATTTGGCTTTCATGGTCACTTTAATGTTTTGACTTAAATCAAATTTTAACACTTAATTGAAATATTTCATACAATAATATACTTCAAACTCTTGAAACATGTTCACACCTTGCTTTACTGGGGCTGAACCAAATCCAAATTTTGAGTTCTTATAGGACATCTACCAATAAAAAGGGCAGCCTAGTGCACAAATCACCAGTATGCAGGTTCTAGGGAAGGGGCGGATCACAAGGCTCTATAATACGCAGCCTTACCTTGCATTCCAAGAGGCTGTTTCCACACTTTGAATCTGTGACCTTAAGCTCACACGATAACTGTACTATTGCGCCAAGACTCACTGATAACTAAAATCATAATTTTTATATTGGTTTCTTTGACTGATTTAGCATTGAGAAATGATATCCAGGCTGAGCTTCCAGGACGGAATTCATGATGGAAACACTGCCTTTGGATGATCTAACCCATTCATCTTTTTCACACTTCCTTAGGTCACATGCAAAAACTTGTGCCCATTGGTTGCTTCTAGAACTAGTTTCCTCAATGCAGAAGTCCAATAACAATAACTAATTTTCAGTTGAGAAAACTAGTAGCTAGAAGCATTCAATGCCTTATTAGTCATCCAAAGTTGGGAAAAAATCAGATAACGGGTCCGATCATGCACTTTTAGGGTCCATCACGCAAACAGATGTAGTGAGCTCCCTGCCGTTGGTGCCATCATCCATGTGAATCAAGAGCATTGATCCAAAAGGTGGAACGGAATTCAATTCACTCCAAATGAGGTCAGAATGAGAACTGTGCTTCATTCCATTCTTTGAAACAGCTAGCTCCACATGAGAGCCCCTACCGTCCAATTGATCGGATTAATTCCAGCTGTTCGTTCATAAGACTTGAAATTTGGCTGCTATTTTAGAGGATTTACATAATTATTTTATGTATGAGATGATTTTATACGCTGCTTATGGACCTATCATTACAAGGATCTGTACGCTAGATCTTAGATATATAGAACATGTACCAAATGCTTCACCAACTGAAGATCCCAACTACTTTTCATCTCAACCGTCCATTGACATTGGCTGGCCCACAAGTGAAAAGTAGCAGCTAGCATTCGTGTAGAAATATATGCATCTCTTGTCTAGTAAGAATGGCTTTCGTTATTTGCTTTTTCCCGAAAACCCAATTATAGCCTTAAGAAGCTATCCTAATAGCAGTTACATCCCCCTAGGGTTTAGTTTGATCGGTTATTTCTTTGCAAATTCTAGGGTTTACAGGTTGAGATCTTCGCCTCATTCTTCTTGTTTTTCTTGAAATTTTTTGTCTCTTACATTTGATGTAATTTCAGCCCGACGGGATTCTTGAAGAAAAAAGTGGATTTTGATCATTTCTTCGACCAGAGAAAAGCTGTTTGAGTACGCTACATACTCGAGGTACTTCATTTTCTTCTTCCAATTCCATTCCTCTTCCTGTTTATTTTTAGTTCTTTTGATTTTGCAGTAGAATGTGTAATCTGGGAGAAGTTATAGGAATTTTTCTCTCTCTCCTTCTGATTCCGTGCTGTTTTGCAGTTTCTTACATCTTTCTCCTATTCTGAATCAATGTATATATCCATTTTCTCATTTGTTTATACCTACTAAAGTAGATCTATATAGAATCTGCATTTCATTGATATGGTCCTGTAAAATTTTCCAAGTAATTGAAGCAACACTGTCAGCCTTCTGTGTATTTGCCTAAACATGCTTAGATGCTTTAATGTGGAGTTATATTTTCTATTGAGATGATTATGCATCTATGGGAGTTTGGTTCTTCCTCCTGCAATGTGGCATAACCATAATACCTGCTACCTGTTCCAACTGCAATCCATAAAATCTACGAATGCTACTTCTGATGTAGAACTTGGAAATTAGATTTAGTTATTACTGAGTCAAAGCTAGAATAGTAGACAGATGTAGTGAATCATGATCCCTGAAATGACTTAAATGTTATTTTGACGTCTGAAGTTGTATTATGGGAATCCTCCAGATATATAGGTTCACATTTGTTAGATACTTAAGAATCTTTTTTATTAATGCTTTAGTTAGAAGCTGAAGTATAAGAAACAAAGGCCTTAACTGCAGTCTTTTTTTGGGTAGGAGGTACACGTCAGTCTAGTCTTTGGTTAATTTGCTAGTTGGGAAGCATCTCTTACTACAACAACACAATGATTAAACCATCAAGCAATTTATGAATAACTTTTTTGTTTATTCATGCAGTTGTCTCTGTGTTCAGTTAAAATGGTAGAAAAATCTGAATTTCCATAATTGGGACATTGCTATTTCTCTTTGATTGACAAAGCAGTGAGATAACCCAGATGTTAGAAGAGTACAATAAGTTCGTTCACTTGTTGAATTAGGAAGGACTTCTGTTTCAGAATGTTTCAATGTTATCAAGTGGCAAAGACCCACTTATAAAGTTCTTTCAAATTTTAGAAACTCAGTTTACTCTCCTTCTTCCTTGTTCTGCTTTTATTCAATATTGAAATTCTTGCTTAAGTCCCTAGTAATTATAAAACCAACAAATTGGATCTTCTTCATTGCTCCTGCATTTACTTTGCAACTGTCATACACAGGAATGCCTATCACTCTCAATTCCAATGGTTCTGTTGAATGATTTCAAGCCACTTATCACCACCTGCCCTTTTCCTTTTTGCACCCTAGGTTTTCCTTTCCTCTATTGCAATTTTCTGAATATCTGTTTTCACCTTTTTCAACTGCATTTTTTTATTGAAAAATTAACTAGGAAATATAAAAATCGTGGGCAGTTAGTTTGGCTTTGCTTTTTTCTTAAATGATTTGGTATGTATGAATCTGAGGGGAGCTCATCTGGGGAGAAACCTCAAGATCCAATTTGACAGATCTTTGTAATTTTCCAAAAATGAGATTTTTCTCTAAATCTATTTCTTTTCCATTCTGGAGTTCTACTTCCAGAAATTAGCAAATTTGACTATTGATTACAGATATTTGAGACTTTCTGGGCATTGTTCCTTTTTTGTGTCGTGGTGAGATAAGAGGTCTGCTATGACATATGAAAAAACATGATCTTTTGATTCTGTAATGTATTCAGCTTTTCATTTGATCATCTTTTCAATGGGACTGATGCTCTAAGTTGCTTATGTTTGATGATGTATATTCCTAAGAAAGATGTTCCTTTGTACGATTTGGTTATGGACTATGGGTGATTTCTAAGCTTTTAGGTACACAGAATGATAGAAAGATTTTTACATTACCCACCTAGTGAATCTTAAAATCTACAGTGCAAACCCCTCCTTGAAAACCCTCAACAAATCAGTCATTCTCCCTTGTTAACCTTAAAACAAACATCTTTTGAAAAGTCCCCCTAAAATCTCTTTTCTAATGACTTCTCTCTTTCTTACCAAAAACATAAACAACCACCAAAGTTTCTCTCCAGGCAAAACAATCCATCTACTGAGATTATCTGAAAATTAGGAAAAAAGATTCTGATTTACAGAGAACTGAAGGTCTAACAGGAGATTCAGCGACTAAAGAACAAGGTGGCAGGGGAGAAAGTGCAAACATTAAACTGGGTCTATATTATTCTGCAAAGTATTATGGGGTTTGTGCAGTTGGGGAATGTTGAGCACGAGAATGACCCATTTGGTGATTAGGTAGTTAAATGTTCTGAAAGTGAATATGCAGGTGAGCTTGATCAGAGAAATTAGTGAATTTTGAGATTTTGGTTCTGTTTTGGGGTTGGGTTTGTTGATTTTAGTAGTTTTCTTTCTGTTATTTGGAAAGGAGTGTCTTGGTTGTGATCTCATTTGTGTTTATGTGTTTGATCAAGATAGTTTGTTCTTCTCTTTCCTGTTAGGTAGCTTGTTAAATCTGTTTGGATGTTTTTGGTGAAATGGTAATGTGCCTTGCACAGGAATAATTTGATTTGTCATGGTTCGTGTCAACGTGTTTTGCTTAGATTTTTTACAAAGACAGACGGTTTTCAGTAATTTTTCTTTGAATTGAGAATCAGCTTATAACTGTGGTATATGTGTTGATGATTGATTATTGGTTCTGTGGCTCTTTTTCTGTCCTGATTTTGTAATCTGATTAGTTACTATGTTGCTGTCCTAATCTGGTGTTCTGCTTGGCTGCTTTGTTCTCCTGATTTCAGAGCAGATTGGTTACTTGTCCAAGTTGATGTAGTTGCTTGTTTTGCTGGTGCTGCAGTGCCTGTCTATGTAGTGGGGTTTGTGATTGTTGCTCAGTGCCTCATGTCTTCGGCACCTTTGTGCAGCTTGTTCTGTTTTGTTAAGTAGCATTTGCTACCAACTTGGTCTGTCTTTCGATGCTTTCTTGTGTAAGCCAGTCGCCACATTGCATCTTCAAGCTTTCCTTGGTCACCGATGTGAAATCTGTATTTGCAAGAAGTTTCAGTGATATAGGACTTGAGAGAGACTGAATGACATGCATAATCAGATAGTGAGGTGTTAATGACTGAAAAGTATCTGGTTCTTAAATGAAATTAGCTTAATTCCATGAATTGTCTTGGATGTGAAGAATGTAACTGCCATTTGATATACTATAAGCCTACTTTATGTAATCTGATCTGGACACTGATGAAAAGCCTTCTTAGATTTAAGTTCCTTCATGATCATGAAGAATTAAAGTATTATAGTGGATCTTTAGCTCAAGCGGAAGTGCACTTGTGGATTGATTGCATCAACAGTGATGCTAACTTCCCTTGAAGTTTTGCAAGAGAAGCACTCTGTCTAATGATTATCAATCTAGACTTTCCATTAAGGTACCGAGGATTTCCATTTATCAACTGCCACTTGAGCTACAAACAATATTGACCTCTTTGCCCTTCGGATCTGCAAAATGCTTTAAGTGTCTGAATAACAACAATTGAATAAGCCGAAGAATCAGCCAGAAAAAAAGAGGAAAAGAAATGGACCGAACCAACCCAGAAAATACCTAGTTGAGAGAGCAAAAATATTCTCAAAACCCAGTAACATCTTGATCGGAGATACTCTTTGACCTAGAAAAACCATTAACCACTCACATAGAGATAGAGGACAAATTCTTCCATACAAAATGGAGCAAAATTAATGAAACTTTCTTCTGATGTGATTCCTGAGATATTTTTAGAGTAAAACAGTCTAGATTACTGGCTTTTTCAGAAACTAAAAATGCAAAATTGCAAAGTTTCTACAAAAAATATGTTTACTACTTGAGAAAAGTTACAAAAGTTTTAGAGAACTATGAACTGCTTAAACCCATTTAACAGATTCATAGGAAAATAGAGTAGCAATGTAATTGGATCATTGGTGTCTATTTTCTCCTTTCCTTTGAAGATTGCTCCAACCTTGACCACTCTAGGGAGAATATTTCTGGTTTTTCTCAAGATCCCTTTTTTCCTTGGTAAAGAAAATCGTTTTCCTTCCCAAAAACAAGGGTATTTAAGGAACACACTGTTTCGGTTTATCTTAATAAAAGGAAGAGCTTTGGATGGTTCAGTGATTTTGACAGAATGTGTTGCATTGTAATTTGAGGTTAAAATTGGGTTGCACTGTAGATTTTAAGACTCACAAGGTGGGTCATGTAAGAATCCCAATGATATAGGCATTTCAATACTACGTGAACTTCTTTTTAATATTTTAACTTGTGTCATGTTGTGATCTGTTTATGGATCATAGAAAATGATGGAGGAGGTTACCCAGACTGTTGAGAAGGTGATAAAAGAATGGGATCAGGCATTTGCACAAACCCAAGAGCATGTAAAAGCAATTGAGGGATGTGGGAAGTCGGGAAGAGGGACAGAGGAAGCCAGTTCTCTTCCAAGATTGAATGGTATGGCACAGGATGGACTGGCTTTACTTAGATCCTTGCAATTTAGGCTTGATCTTCTTGCGCAACAGCTGCCAACAGAAGAAGAAGCACAATCTGCTCAAGAGAAATTAAAAGCTTGGAAGGAGCAGTATCAGAGGTGGTAACCTCTCTTAGACTATTATCCAGTTCAGAGTTATCTATTATTATTTAAATGAGTTGAATCATTTTTGTTTCTTTTTCATCATTTTCTCCTATTTCCTGTTTTCTTGGTGCAGTTTGCAATTTTGGGTTTTGAAGCCTTTCTTTCTGATTTGGGTTATGTTTGAATCTTGATGATGCTTGTCTTTGTTGATTCTTAGCTTGCACATGGGCCTTAGGAATGCTAATTTGCAAGCAAAAGCCAATATCAGGAAAGCTGCCCAGGAAGAGGTATGGCATATTAAGTGTGCTACTTTTCCATAGTTTAGTGCATGGAACAGTACATTGTTTGGTTTTCACATCATCAACATGCCAATATTTTGATGTTCTGTTCGATGGAGCTTCAGCATAAATCAGTTCTTAATATATTGGCAAACCTTTTAGTCCTTTTCTTATTTATGAAGTGCAAATGCCTTGGTGCAGAGGGAACTTCTATTAGGAGGTGGAGAAGAGTCTACAATCCGCAGACGCAATTTGCAGTATGTTCTACTGTTTTCTGAGTGGGGATTCTCTTTTGCAATCACTGGCTACTGATAGATTTATGAACTTGCTAATATGTGCATTACTGTTCATATATTTTCTTGTCTTTCTTAGCTATCCTGGACCATAGGCTTATATAGCAAAAGAACTCTGTTTCTCTAGCCTATACTTTTATAAGAAGCTTTTATAAGAAAGAAAGAAAGAAAGAAAAAAAAAGATAAGATAGAATTCGAAATGAAAATATTCGAGGAAATTTAGGGATAGCACCAATAGGTAATGAGATGAGGGAGACTAGACTTAGATGGTTTGGACATGTTCAAAGGAGACCAACAACGGCACCGGTTAGAAGAAGTGAGGCAATACAAGTAGAAAGTTTTAAAAGGGCCAGGGGAAGGCCCAAAAGAACGTGGATAGAAGTGGTGAGGAAAGATTTAAAAACTTTGGGACTAAATGAAGACATGGTATTTAATAGAGTGGAATGGAGGAATAAGATTCATGTGGCCGACCCCTAATTGGGATAAGGTCTTAATGATGATGATGATGATGATGATGATGTTAGATTCATACTGCAGGGATAATCTTCCTTTCAAATTCAAATGCTGTTATGAGTCATAGGCATTTGATGTCCCAAGGAAACTCCATTTTCTCTTGAATAATTTAAGCAGGCTAGTTTTTGTCTAGCTGCAGTATGGGTGTTCATTGTATGTGTACTTTATTGCATTAGAAATTGTGTAGAATTTGCATTACAGTACAAGAGTTCTTTAAAAATTAGTGTATAGGCATCCAAAATTTGATAAAGCAGGCAATTGTTTGAGAATACTACGAAGTTTCACTCTCCGAAGGCAGATAAGTAGCTATGCTCCTCTTTTATTCCTGGAGAGATAATAGAGACTTTCTGTCAGAGAAAGAAGACAGAAACACGAGTGGGAGTGAACTGGGATGGCTCAACATGAGCACAATGGGCAATCAAGGAAAACCAGGAAAAGAGAACAAATGAAATCATAATTTTCTACCAAGGGTACTTCATTTATTAACTTGTTTATGGCTAGAGTGACCTTCTATCCATAGTTTTCAAGAGTTAACGGGAGGATGGTTACGTGGTTTCTTCATCCATTAGCTGAGACATGATTCCCTCTTTTGTCTTTTTCTTGTTGGTTGAATGTTAAGACACTGTTTGGTAGTTTGTCTATTTCCCTTTGGAGGTCATATATAAAATGGCGTCATCTTTTCCAAATCTTCTTTCGATCATCTTCCAGGACAAAAGCTGGAATGACATCTGCTGCAGAAGGCATCACCGAAAGCCTTCGACGCACTCGTCAACTAATGGTTCAGGTGATAATATGTGTTTTTCAAGTCATTCACGTGTGATTCCTTTTTAACTTTGTTATTTTTGGTGGCGATGTCTGGAACTCCTATGGTTGGATTTTTTCTTGCTAAATCTTGATGTTCTTCAGGAGGTGGAAAGAAGTGCGAGCACTCTTATGACGTTTGGTAAGTTCTTTCCATGCCTGGGGCATGCTCCTTTTGTTTAAAGTGATATCTTCTGGACTAAGGTTTTTGCTTGTGTTAATTGTCACGTTTTGACATGCAATGTAGTCATGATTAAAAAAAAAGGAAAAAAAATGGAAATTCTTAGTTGCTTACCTCGGCTTCTATTGATGTGATATGCTGGTTAATGAGTTAAACCAAGTTGTACTGAGATTAAAAAACTAGTAGCTCAAGCTAAGCTAAGGAAGACATATTCTTGTAAATTGATAATTTGATAACAGTGAAATTCATACCAAAGTAATTAGCATCTAGAGAAAAGACATATTTGGAACTCATGTAATAGCTCATGAGAGCAGGAATGATGAAACCATAGGCTGAACTTTCAAATCCAGGGGCTTTGTGCCTAAAACTCTCCTCCTCTTCCTGCCTCTCTTTTGGCCATGAAAGTAAAATGAAAAGAAGGGCATGAATGGCCTTAACCGCAACTTCAATCTGATCATGCAGTCATATATCTTAATGTTCTGTTTTATAACTAGTTGCATTTTCCAACTAGAATCCTGCTGCTTCATTTCTTCAAATGACCTTTGCTTGTGCAGTATGTGCAGATGTAATTTCAATATTCAGGGAAGAGATTGCAAATGTACTTCGATTTGTTCAGATCCAACCCTGTATATATCTTGCTGGAGAGACTGGACAAGATAATATCCTGTTTCAGATCCAACTCTATATGCATCTTGCTGGAGAGGCTGAACAATCCAATATCTCCTGTTTGTATACACCTTATGATCCATCACAAGTTGACAAGTAATTGAGAACATGACTTGGCTGTTGAACGGACTATAATCCAAACAAGCTTCCTAGGATTCACTCAGTGACATTTACTTGTGACCCACCAAATTTGTCTTTTCCTATGTAACCCAACTACTGGATCCAGGAGAGCCTATTGTGATGTCCACAGTAAGTCTGAATCCTGCATGCATGCTAGTGCCTAATATGTAGCATAGTGCCTAATATGTATTAAGGTCAGACTATACTGGTCTAATTGAATTCACACAATTAAGATTTTTGCATTTTCTACTATTGTGTGCATCTTTCTAAAATAGATTCAAGCATTTTTTAAGTTTGGATTCCTGGAGACTTTTAGACTATACACTTTGTTCTTTTCTTTTCTTCTTTTTGTAAAGATAGTTGACTCTGTTTATTTTGCCGTACAACTTTGAGTAGTGCACCATTTGAAAAGTTCTTGATCTTAGACCATGTTGGCATGAGTGATGTTGGGTTGGAGACCATCAACATAACCAAGAGATCCAAGATGTTGTAGTCCTGCAAACATAGGGTGTTCAAATTGGGAGTTGTTTTGAGTCATTTAAGCTTCTCGAGATGTTATGCCTGATGGGCGTCAATTGCCTACATGCAATTTGCTTCTCAATCATAAGCATTTAGCTTGTGGAAAAAATGCCTATGTATATGGGCTTCATTTATTTCGTTTTTTTCCTTTTTTGAATGGAGGCGTTGGGTTATTTATGCTGTCTATATATGGGTTTATTACCAAATGTAACTGTCAGAACAACATTTTGAAATTCTGGTGTATTTTCCAGATGAATCTACGAATGTGTTAAAGAAGGCAGAGAGTGAATACAAGGGGCACCGCTCATTGCTAATGCGAACCCGCCGCCTACTCACCACAATGAGACGTCAAGATGTACTCGACAGGTAAATTCCTTACCGCCCATATTTACCAGAGACTTCAATTGCAGCCTTGCAGTGTTAACTCTCGACTTTGTTAAACAGGGTGATACTGGTGGTTGGATTTCTCTTATTCACCATTACTGTTCTCTATGTGGTCTCAAAACGAGTTGGGCTGCTTAAATTGCAGAGGAAGCTTATTGCTGCTGCCAAGGCAGGTATGACAGGAAACAAAGAGATGGAACCAGTGATGAAGGTCTTCGAAGCTGAAGGTGGCTTAAACCATGTGCAGAATAATGACATTGTACAGCCGAAGTTGGAAGTTCCATTGGAACATATGCATGATGAGCTATGAATCTTGCGTCCTTTTATTGGATGCAAGTTCCTCTCTGACTATTGCCAAAATTGATTTCTTCTCTACACATAATACAGTGCAGGGCAGCAACATCCATAGACATATGCGTGTAAAAATAGCCCAAGAGTGCCCATCTTCTTCGATAAATCAAGACCTAACCTTATACAAATCTCATCAAGATTTTGGATCAGAAGCATTACTTGATGCCATCACTAACGAAATGACAGTGGTTATCTTTCCTGTATGTCTCTCTCGTAAGTCACGATGGCTATGCCCCATGGGATGACATGCATAAGAAACCATCAAATCCTTCTTAACAAAGAGAAGATGGAGAAAGGTATGCAAAGCTACAAAAGTGCTAAGCAAGGAGCCAAAAGTTCTTATGTGTTTTGGTGTTGAGGACATAGCCTGCATTTGCCCCTTTTTTAGCAACACCCACGCATAGACAGCTGCTATTCTCGATCAAGTATTCAGCTGCATCTGGCCCTTTATTGGAAGCTGCACTAAGCTTGCCTCTGTAAAGTAAAAGAAATGAAAAAAAAGGACAAAAGTGCATCAGACATTATTTATGTGCAGAAGAGATTGCACACAGAAGTTTCCTAGAGTTCGAAATGGGTTTTCTTTTATTTTGGTTTTTTTTTTTTTTTTTTAAGGGCAACATTGAGAAATAGCTTATATGACAAGGTTTACAAATATTAAAATTTTTCGTAAATTTATGGATAAAAGAAAACAAGTTTAGTAACATTACGTTGTTGTTATTGACACTAGATAATAAATGAGAATACCAATAATGGGAAATGGGAGGTGATATTTAGAAGCTCTTTAACTGGGCATCAAAGCGAGGCTCCCTCTCAAGACAACTTGTCCCATTTAACCCAAGCGGTTAGTTCATTTCGCCATTCAAAAGGTAGTTAATCAGAGTCTGTGGTCAAACGAGACAAGTGGGATACTGAGAGGAAGCCTTACTTTGATGCATGGTTAAAGAATCTTAGTTTATCATTTTCTATAGATCAAGATTAATCATTAAAGCATTTTTTTCCTTGAAAAGCCAATAATTTGGAATAGATTCATATGGAAAGATTTGCATAGCAAGTGGTAATTCATGCTTTACAAATTTTTTTATTGCTTCCAAAGGATAAATTCCATGAACAAAAATTATACATGGATAAATTTATATTAAAACGCATAAAAGAAAAAACCCTGTTTATTCTGGAATGCTTTTAAGTATGTCTAAAAAAAATGCTTAAAAGCTGGAAAAACATTTGGGAAAAGGTTGAATCAAAGAAAAGGCAATATTAGAATGGGACTTCAATTTATCATTTTGGATTACGAATTTTATATGAGAATTTGACAAATTATTCATGGAATTCACATTGAATCTATAGATTTTTTATTATTCTTAAAAGGAAAAAAATGGTAATATAATTACATGCAGTATTTATAATGAGCAAGTTGCAAAACAATGGACTCACCCCAAGAAGGTCTGAGAGAAATTCCGCCGCTGGCCAATAACAATAAGATCGATGGAAAGCTTCTTGGCCTTCTTGAGGATGGTGGCTGCTTTATCCTTACCTTCCATCTGCACCCTCTCTATACGAACCCGCACCCTCGGCTGCATCTCTTGGCATCTTGATCTCATCTCGTCCAGAAACTCGCTGTCTGCACCGTCCATGGTGGATGATGTCGAATCGACGTTGATTGAGTGAGATGATGGTCGTTTAAGGAACGATGAGAAGCTCCTTCGAGATGTGTTGGCCTCAACATGTAGCAAGATAATCTCATCTTGTTCCATGACGGCATGAGATAAAGCATACTGGAGGGCTCCGGAAGCCTCCCGTCCAGGGTCGGCTATGATCATTATTCTCCTAGGAGCGCCGGTGCCGGCCACGCCCTCCATGGGCGCCTGCAACCACCACCACCTGTTGGAGCGTGCAAGGATGCTGCTGGTGCATGGGAAGGCTATGAGCCTGTGCTTAAAATTCAGTCGCTTATTTTTGCCGTGTTTTTTCTTGCCAGAAGTCCAACCATATACAACACATGCATTGATTTCGCTTTTGTTGCCATTGATGGGTTGGGAAGCTTTCTGGTTCGTACTACATGTGGTTAGTCACGTTCCATGTGACTCGGTCAATGTACGTTAACCGATCCATCACTAAGAATGGACACGACTTTCCAATTGTGGGGAGAGTAAGGCTAGTTTGGTCAAGGAATCATCTGGCATCTGTATGTGCATGTAAATTAATTTGTTCAAGGTTTATTGACGAATCTAAAACCTTTATTTTCTAGTCATAGGTTAGACTTTGAAGGGAGCCAGTTCGTGCAGAAGATTATAATTTTTATGATGGGGATTTGCTAGATATACTATCAAGTTACTTGGTAGATAAAGATATGGAGTTCTACTTAGGCTAGAGGAGATATTTGTCTAGTTATAAATATCACCACCACCACCATCATCAAGACCTTATTCTGGTTAGGGGTCAGCTACATGAATCTCATTCCTCCATTCCCCTCTATAAAGTATCGTGGCTTCATTTAGTCCCAAAATTTTTAGGATTTTATTATAAGGCGAGAGAAAAGTTTTTCTTGTAAGGAGGTTTTGTCCTGTTGAAAAATGGCAACAGTGGAGGTTAGTCCTCTAGGAGTTGCTCTATTCATGAAACTATGTCAGTTCAGTACACACACACACACAGATATATATATATATATATATGGATGCTGCTTTTTGTTGCAGAAATCTCTGCAGAAGGTGCTCTAGTTCCTGATTTCTTGAGGACTTAATGTTTAGCAAGGAAGTTCTTTGGTTTATGCCTCATCAGCCAAGACCCCAGTTTTTTTTACATCTCCTTTACTTGTCTCATTATTTTTTTTGGTTATGTCTTCTTTTTGCAATATGGAGATATCCAATTTATATGTTTGGGATCCTATGGCTGAAGGAATACCTTGTCCTTCTCTTTTGTGTATGGTGGTCCATTAGTGTATTCTCATTCGCATTAGTACATGCTTCACCTTTAAAAACAAAACAACTTTTTAAGTCGGAAACATTTTTCGGAAGCTCAATTTAGTGGGTTTATTTCCTTTATATCTTTTTCTAATGGCTTAGTGCCTAGAATGGAGGTGGAAGAGGCTGAAGCTCCAAGCCCTCCCCAGACTAAACAACGGTTTTTCGATTCCTTTTCGCTGGCCCTAATAAAATTATACTTGCCAGTTGCTATCAGAACTTTTTATTGATCAATGAAACTTTTTTTTGAAGGAGAACCTTGGTGCAACAGTAAAGTTGTCATTGTGTGACCTTAAAGTTACGGGTTTGAGGCGTAGAATAAGGTAAAGCTGTATATTATAAACCTTCAAAACCAACTCGCCTCAACATTGTGAATTTATCCATGATATGCCCCATAATAAATATCTATATCATGTAGGGAAATATGGGTGGGCTCAAATCAGGCTCCATTTAACGCCTTACCCAATGAACAAGTGTGGACAAAAACAAGATTAGTTTATCTATGTTTTACAGTAGCCAAGCATGATATAAAATAACCATCCAAGAATAATCTGTCAATTGGCTGCTCTAAAAATGTTTGGCACGAGGCAAATGGGAGCAAGATTATCCAAACATGATTAGTTTTTTTGCTTCTATTTGCCTGCCAGCAAAAAACACAGATGTAAGCCTATATTTATGGGAGTCAATGGCAGAGGATGAGATAGGAAAATCACCACCGATCTGGTTTGCCGACACATTCATCTCATGCTATAGCCTATTCTCAATCACTCTTTTAAAATGTTTCATGGTATGACTCATAAGTTTGATCCTCAGATAATTAGTGCAACTGTGTATGACCCTTTTAAAAACTTTGAGACTAAATAATGCTACAAGGCTTAATTGAGGAAAATGAAGGAACAAGATTCATATGATAGACACTTAATCGGGATGAGGTCTTGATGATGATGATGATTTTGACCCCGAATTTGTCCATCGTGCATTATTCATGCATGTGATTATGTCAATGTTCAGTCATATAATGGGGGCAATAGCTGCATGAATGTGGGCCATTGATTAGACGATTCACAAGCCCCCAAATCCCCACATGTGGAAGAAGAAGGTCATGTTTATTTAGGAGTTCTCTAAGAAAGAATGATGCCTGCTCACTAAGTGCTGGCCAGCTTCATATATGTTCAAAACTCTTACTTGAATTGGGTTCCCAAGTCAAACACTGCCACAAGCTTACTTTCATTAAAGCAATCAAAGAAAATCTCTACTTTGGATTTTGGTTGGTTTTGCATCTAACATCTCCTGCTTTTCATGCTTGATCGTGCTTCAAGTTTTCATTGACCTAATTATCCACTAGGCTGCATCATATCATATTTGAGCAGCCCACCTTTAGTTAGTGAATCATGCCAATAATTAAATTTAAAAACAAAGAAAATGTGAAGGAAAACAGCCATGATTGGACTTGCCACCTACTCATCCAATTGGTCAATTTAGCTAGGCCCCACCAATTACCAATGTCTGATTATTGTGATCCATGACTCAGACCAGTAAAGGGCAGCCCGAGTGCACGAAGGTCCTGCCTATGCAGGGTCTGGGAAAGGGACGGATTACAAGGGCCTAAAGTACACAGCCTTACCTTGCATTTGCAAGGGGCTGTTTCCACTCCTTGAACCTGTGACCTCAAGGTCACATGACAACAACTTTTTTCATTGAGCCAAGACTCCCTTGCAGACTAGTATGGTACTGTATACAATATTCACAACCAACCGGTCGTGGTGACAAGTGGATTGCGTTAGACGGAGAGCTGGTACTTACACCGAGAAAGTGCGGTGTATATACACTGTACATTGGATTATGCCTTTTGTTTATATCATTATCTATTCTACTAATCACTATGGAGATTGTGACTAACCGAGTCTTCCAAGTAAACTTTTTGGTGGAAAAAACAAAACAAATGAAAATGATGGCAAAGGAGAATTTACGTGTTCATCGTTCTTATCCTAAACTATAGGGCATCAATAATTACTTACCTATATTGGTTTAAGTTAAAGAGGCTTTAGTTCTATGATCCAAGGGGAGCCTTGGCACAGCAGCAGCAGTAGAGTTGTCGTTATATGGCCTTAAGGTCACGGGTTCAAGGCGTGAAAATAGCGTCTTACAAAATACAAGGTAAGGTTTAGTACTATTAACCTTTGTGGTCTGCCCCTTCCCCAAACCCTGCATAGGAAGCTTCATGGACTGGGACTGCCCTTTTTTAGGTCTGTGGTAATTGGATGTCCTTTATAAGAGTCAAAGCTTATCGTGCAACTTAGGACTTAAAAATGGAACTTCACCAAGGTATCCAGTTTAAACCAACTTGTGGATGTATTTTACATGGTTTAGTGGTGCATGGCTGAGATGAGATGATTGGATGTGATATGAGACGACGTGGACCATATCATCGCTGCTTGTGGTGCTTCAGCTGAGATGAGATGAAATAGTATCTCCTCATCTCACTGATAATCGTGCATGAGATGAGTTGAGATGAAAATTATCTCATATTAATTCATGGTTAAGTTGCATTTTCAGTCATCTCATGTCAAATTTGGTCATCTCAAACTAGATCTCATATCAGTCATTTCATCCCAAGAACTACTAACTCCAAACTTTGCCGGCGAACATAAAACAGATACCTCTCTCTCTCTCTCTCTCTCTCTCTCTCTCTCTCTCTCTCTCTCTCTCTCTCTCTCTCTCTCTCTCTCTTCTGTATGTGTAGACATATTTATGCATAGAAATTATGTTCTCTCTCTCCTGTATGTGTAGACATATTTATGCGTAGAAATTATATCCACATAGCCATTTGCTAACAGCATTTTACTCTTGCACTTAAACTAACATGGATTGCTTTTAAAGGTTTTTATTATTCCCAGAGGGAGCTACCGATAACTAGTCAAAAGTAAGTTAGCTCCTTATCCTATATGGGAGTTCAAATACATGCAATTCCCCTAATATTCATCTACGATAATTGGAGTATAGCATAGGAACTTGAAGAACTCTTATTTCCAGTAGGGGACACATCAACACCATGGTTCTGGAAGTTTGATACAATACATGTTATTCTGCTAAAACACACTAGAGAGTCCTCCAAAAGATTTCATCAATAAATCTTTACCAGAACAAGTGTAGAGAGAGAGAGAGAGAGAGAGAGAGAGAGAGAGAGAGAGAGAGAGAGAGAGAGAGAGAGAAACAAAATCATATATATTATGAGCAGATGTTCAAAAGAGATAATACATATATTTGGTCTTTAACAGAAGAAATTGCTGTCCAATTCCTTGCTTTTGATGGGTAAATCTGCTACAACAAGACCAACTAAATCACACATGAACGAAAACTGGAGCTGAAACTGGTATTGTTTATTTATTTATTTATTTTAGAAGATGGGCCGAAATGAAAACTAATTTTCATGTCATGGCTTTACTGTCTGTCATCTAAAACCATTACTTAGCACTTGCAATCCAAAGTTTTCATCCAACAGATGGATAACATCTATCTTAAGACAGTAAAAGAAAGAAACAGAGGAAGACAAAAACCCGAACACGGGCGAAGCCAAGTATAGGACTTGCCTAGAAGTTCCATGATCACTTCATCAACACCACCTTCCGTTTCTTCCCTTCTCCTTCTTCTTCTTCTTCCTCCTCCAACTGCGCGCGATTTCACCGGACGTCGATGGGGACTTCCCCATATTGTCTGCACACACGATGAGGATCATGAATTGGTGATATTCTTCAGTCTGCAAGTGGAAAAGTTGAACGAGATTCTTCTCCCAAAGAAGAAGGATTTAGTCCCTGGAGAAGATTGGCTGATCCAGAGGGAATTCAAGGCCAGTGCAAAAGAGGAAGCGCCAAAGACATGATGGATATGTATATATTATACTCGTAAATATGCACTGCATGATCACTCATCTGCCACTTTGACGTTGGAAAGTAAGTTGGTGACTTAAAGGGCAGGGCCCAAGAGTCAAATATATCATCTGTCAATGTGTCAAATTTCCATGTCACAATCTTGCTCTGGCTGAATCAGATAACCATTATCATGATTCTATGATCCTGAAAAGTTGGGCCCAAACAAGTTCAAGATGACTTTGCCTGTGGGAAAGACTGGATCCCACACCACAACGTTGAGTAAAATCCAAGGATTTTACACGCCAGCTAATAGATTATGATAAGTGCATGCATGTCAGCTGTTTGGTGATCCAAACTGTTCATCTGCTGGCCCCATCAATCTTATCAGAGATCACTTGGAACGCTAGGAATAAAGCTTTCAGGCTTGATGCTGGATGCTCATTGGGCATGCCTCTTCAGTTCTGTTCTGTTAAGAAGGCATCAAGAACTGGGACCCACAAGTTTAAACCCTCACCATATCTGATTACTAATCCAAGGAAGCGGATTTTATATATTGAGTATCCGTTTTCCTCATTTTCATGCCAGGATTGAAGATCCTGTATTATCCATATCCATAAGATTGAGTCCTCAGGTTTCCAAAATATTACGATTCGAATCCCTTGATCACACGATTTGACGAGATGTCTTCTATCCAAGTCAATTGGTACATGTATCATATCAATCAAGCAAATCTTATTTTGATGGGCCAAGTCAATAAAAGCAAAGCAAATGTGCAGGAATTGAGTTGCATAAAAATAGTTTTGGTGTATAAAAACTGCTTCATATTATGGTTGCTCGAAATATGTCCGCTTGCCCGAAGCTTCCTTCGTAACTCCCAGAACTTCTTAATACTGTCTCTGTTTAATGCCTCATTTCATAGGGAACCTCAAAGCGGCTCTATTTCATTATATTCCATACATATTCCAATTTCATTCATTAAAGATCCGTTTGGTATCATTGACATAAGAGACGTCGTACGCTCATTGCTGGACCTATTGCTAGCATGACTATTGCTTTCCAATTGGCCGTTTTTGCATTAATTGCTTCTTCATAAGTCATACCAATTAGTGTACTCGTTGTATTTGCTTCTTCTGATGGCTGGTCAAGTAACAAAAATGTTGTATTTTCTTGTACATCATTATGGATTGGACTAATATTTCTATTACATCTAATAAGTACATTAGATCTAATAGAATTATTTTGCAATATCCAAAATAATACCAATCCCACCCATTTCATGAATAAAATGTGAAGTTTAAACCTCATCATATCTGATTACTAATCCAAGGGAGTAGATTTTATCATATCTCCCATTGTGAACATGTATTAAAATCCGCAATGGACGAATTGCAAAAGATATTAGCCGCTTGATTACATTATCTTCCACCAATTAAATGTTGTTGATCGTTAACAATAACCTAATGAAAGTTAACTTGAATTTTCTTTTACTATAAAATAATTGGGCACATAAGATATTGATAGGCCCACAAGTGCACATTGACAGGTGGGTGGAACAATTTTTTTTTAAAGATAAAGACGTTTAGCTTAATTTAAGTTTAGTGTAGTGGAAGAGTGGGGACCCTTTTGATAGAACAATGGCAAATGGATAGAAAATAATGGTAAACTTAAGGTCGATTGCATGAATGATTACAGGAGTAAGACATAAGTTATAGGTCATAGCAAGCGTTGCACAACTTGTCACCCTCCACTAGACTATAATTAATGTGAGGAAATGATGCATTTATCATCATTAAATAAAAGATTTTTTGTAAAAATGCCATTATATTTTGGTATTTTTTAAAAGAAAAATTCGACATTTTTTTAGTTTTGCAAATTTGCCATTAAGTTTTCGTAAGCTTTGCAAAATTGATGTTCCGTTAGTTTTCCATCCAACTTTCGCTGTTAGTTTTTTCAAAATTTTGATATTACCCTTCTCTATTTCGAATTCAAGTTATTGTAAATAAAATCAATTAGTTTTCCATGTCAAAGTCAAAGAGATAGACACGACGATAAGGATGCTGATGGTGGTGAAGCTACATTGATACTGAATTTGATGCATCAAGTTTATTGATGGTTCAGAACTGTCTGGGACCATTTATTTGACGATCCAAGCCGTTGATTTGCTCGAACACAAATTAGGTTGGCATTGAACCAAGAGTATCTTCTTGATTGGATGATCCTACCCATTCTTAAAAGAAGAGAAGCGTAGCCAAATCTCAACTAGATCAAAGCTTTGAGTATCTTAGATGGGGTCTAGCAGACGGTTTGGATCACCTAACGCACAAGAATTTTAGGTGTGTATGATGATCCTTGGCCTAAAAATGGATGCCATATAATTTCTCCAACTAATTTAGCTATAATTCTTTCTTTTGTGCAGTGATAGTTATGATCCTTACCAAATGTGTTTGTTTAGAGTATTAATTATGATTTCCTTATTCTAAAGATTAAATAGTAGTTGTCTGTAAAAACGATTCTTGGAGTTCTTATAACTTGTTCCTAGACACATCTTGTCTGAAGAATAATCCATGGATTAGAGATGATTTGTTATGGGAAAAGTACAAGTAGGATCCACCTTTTGAATGATCCGTCCGTTGATTTTAACTGGCATCCAAGGGTAAAAAAGACAGCCCCCGTGCACGAAGCTCTCAGTCTGGAGAAGGGGCGGACCACTAGGATTTATAGTATGCAGCCTACTTTCTCATGAGCAATGATTAAAATCATTCACGTTTAAGTAACAACAGCTGCTAGAGTCTATATTGCTTGATCTTACATTTGGTTGCTCATATTTTCCATTCAATCTTGCTGAAGTATGATGTTACATTGTATTGTGTTGGACACAATGTTGGCTTCTTGAGTGGAGCTATATGGAGCAGGCTCGGTGCACAAAGCTCTCGCATATGCAGGGTCTGAAGAAGGGACAGATCACAAGGGTCTATAGTACGCAGCCTTACCTTGCATTTTTGCAAGAGGCTATTTCCACGCCTTGAACCCATGACCTCAAGATCACACGACAACAACTTTAACATTGTGTCAAGTATACACACACACACATGGAAGTGCCTGGATAACTGTTCAATAGCGCAAGCCCGGCTATACCTTGTTGATCCACAAAGGGGATCCTGATGTCTCATGCTTGAAGATTTTCCTTGGTGGTGTTTACAGAATCCAATTATAGCTTTCGGATTTGCCATTCATAAGCAAAGCATCAAAGGAATTGCTGCCAGTGGCAATGAGTTCCATTGAGTTCCCACCAGAAGATTCACTGATAACACAAGAATAAGATAAATCTTTTGCATCAACCTACAACAGTTCTTATTATAGTTTCAGAACACCAACGTCCGCAATGGGAGCATGGTAATCGACAAGATTCACGGTAAAGTGCTTGACACCATGATCAATCGAGAAATGAAGGTCCAATAATTTTCATGGGCATCATTCAGGTGAATGCAGGTATAGAGCTGTAAATGCGGTTAAATAGTCATGCATGCTCAAATGTTCCAGGACACTCACGTTCCGTGAAAATCCGGGACATTAAGGAATGTCCAGGAAGGCATTTAGAGAATCAATCTGATTCTATCTCTGTTAGTTCCATTTGAAGAAAGGAAGGATCCTAGAGAATCGATCTTTCTTTTAGTTGCTGAATCTCTGTTTGATGGATTCCTGGGGAAGAAGATCAAGTTGGCCTTTGCAAACAGCTTGATGCACTATATCCCTTCAACCCTTGTCACAAAAGGAAAATCCACAGACCAACCCCATCATCTCCACCTGTAGGAACTACAAGCATACCAATATTAGTGCATAAATGTAATTCGCTCTCCAAACAACTATTCAGAGTTCCTAGAGCTCCTTGTAAGGCTTTTTTTGAAAAGGAAATAAGGGAATAGATTCTCTATTTTCATTTATAATAAGAATCTAATTCGTTATTCAATTGATTTAAACACTACTGCATAAGCATTTTAGCATTAAAATAAATGAATTTATTTTGTTATTTTCTCTTTTCATCATTTAGGAATTCTTTCTATTTACATAGTCTCATCATGAATCATTCATGATTGACCACCGCTACATCCATTTCATTAGAAATTGATAATCTTTTAACAATACCTTCTAAAAGATGACTAGTCTAAGATTCTGAACAACAAAGTTTGATTTCAATTTTGAAAAAGTACCATCATTATGGGAATGTACACGCGGTAGAAAAATTACGTCAACCATCATCTGAGGAAATAGATCCAGTCGAAATTCATTCTCTCTTCTTCCTTAGGCTACAAACAGAACAGTAAATAATGGGTGTTAAACCAAATCAAATCAATCTTCACCACAGATGTAACCACCAACTATGCTCCTGGAGATGATAGGCAAGATATATTCCAAGTCTAGTAGCTTTGATTCAACAGTGAGGACGGACCCAAAACAAAATCATGGATCAAATGCCACACCCAACGGTAATGGTTGGACACAATCCTTATCTGGATATACATGTACAAGTGGCAAAAACAATCCGTAGCAAGAAAAAAAATCTACTGTGATAAACAAGCAGAGTAGTCAGGAAAACAAAGCTACACCCTGAGCCCCCCTCCAAATTGATCAGCTTTCTGCATTCAACTTCTCTGCAAGTATCTTATTTAGAAGCACCGGGTTTGCCTTACCTTTAGATTCCTTCATTACCTGAATATACAGCCATTTTAAGTCATAAATAAAAGATATTGCAGATAAAGTAGCCAATTCTGGACTGCCTAACTGCGTACCTGGCCAGCAAAAAAACCTTGTAATTTAGTCTTTCCTCCACGGTATTGTTCAAGCTGCTTTGGATTTGCTGCAAGTACTTTCTCTACGATTGTCTCAATGACAGAGGGATCTACTATCTGTTGTTTCCAGATCAAATGAAAATCCATTATTATTCTCTTATGAAGTATAAGGGTCTACAGAAAGGCTTGAAAGGTACCAGATATTCAATTTCTATATCATAGAAAAGGTTCTTGTGCAATGATGAATGCACAGAAGACAACCCCATGAAGAGGAATATGATCGTCACAGTATGACTTAAATATGTCCACCCTTCTGGTCAATTTATCAGTCTATAGAGGAAAGAGAAGGATCTTCTTGGCCATGACAGATCAGAATGCCTAAGTTTCAAGTGATTGCAGGAATGTGGTACTAATTTTAAAATAATTCTGACCTGCAATCACATACAAGCTCCCGAGCATGGAAGAGTACTGTTTTCATAGTGACCAAGCATGCCAACCTAGGAAGTCTTCTTTGTGTGCGTGTATGTACATAGGTATTAACGAGATAAGTTTAAAAACTATAGGAAAGCAGTGTGCAAAGCAAGCTGAAATAGTTCAGCAATTTCACAAACACCTCCTTTCACAGGTTTATAAAAGATTATGATGAATGTGGCAGAACTGATGTATAAAACAAAGTTCCAATACTTTTAACTGTTTCTGACTAGAAATCAGAAAAACAAATAAAGTTTTTTGCGACAGAATTTGGAAAGAGAAATAGTCTAACTCAGCAGAAAATAATATAGATTTAGAGGGTCAGGAGAATGGGTTCTGTTAATAACTGCTAATACAGTCCCAAAGAAACAATAATATACCTAGTCGAGTTGCATGGAGGAGCCGACGTGTTGAGAGTTTGAGATTGGTGTGAGGAAACTAAGAGCAGGAGAGATGAAATACACTAACAGTCCACAAAGCCTCAATTATTCAATCCAGGGATACATCTAATAACAAAATCTGTCTGTTCTATCTACACTACATGGTAAGCTCATCATGAAGTATTCAATTAATCGCTTTTGGACAATGGATAAGTACAAACTCACTTGATTATCATACATTATGCTTTTGATAACTACAGTGTGCCATTTCTTTTCAAAAAATATGGGTTATAATGCACATCCATACAGCTATTTGATTCTTTGCAGACAAGTAGAAATATAAGTGCCGACAGAGTCAAAATATATGCACTAACAGTGTCAAAAGTGTTCCCGATAACATCAACAGATGCCTTGAGATCTTATAGCAGTGGGTTTTTACTTGCTTTCATGAACAAAATGTTTCTGAAAACCTTTCAGCAATGTAAGATGACTTGCCTGAACCAAATCTCTCTCTTCTATGAGTCCCTTCACAGTTCCTCCTTTGGATATGAGCTCAAAAAGTATCTGCATATATCAAGACCCAAAACTTAAACAGCAACAACAGAGCTATTCTTTCATTTTTTTAACCAAAGTCTATGTTTCCTGCCTGAAACTTTCTAAATCAGTATTGCCAGTAGAAATGGAGAACAATTTGGAAGTACAGACTCAAATTTGGAACCATTTTAAGTAAATAATTTCCAAGAGCCCCTGTTTTCATATTGGGCAAGAGTTAATAATTCAAGTTAGTCCTTTACCCAAAAGAGCCAAAAAGGCTCCCAATAATTTTCCGATTTCACAATCTCCACAAGGAGAAATTTGTAAACCTTCTATGGTTTTCCATCTATTTATCAGCCAAGCCAGTTGCCAAAAATAGCCTGAGTCAGTGTTAGAAAATTGTACTCAGAGACAAAAGGCAAACAGAGCCAACTTGTAGCGATTCAGTTGCTGCCAACATGTTTTTCATTAACTTAGGCCTTGACATAGTAAATACTTTAGTATCTACGGTGAGCTAAAAGAAGTTTCTAGTTCACTTCAATGACTTCACTAGGATAAAAGAGAGTTAACTCACACAAGCAAGTTAATTCAGCAGTTGATTGCAAGTCTTTTAATGCAGTTGAAAGAGTCATTTACACATACTACATTCAAATGAAAATACAGTAAGAAAACACTACCACAATAAAATGTGTTTACTAGAAAACAATTATGTTTGAAAAAATAATTTAAAGAACAAATCTTTGGTACTGATAAGATAGTTAATTTCAGTCAACAGGATCTTAAAGACCAAGATTATGATATTAATTAGCAAATACAAAATCTGATACTGCTTGTTGAGAGATCTTGGTGCAGTCCCCATGTTGTGCTCCCACAGCCCTATTCCTTAAAACACCACACCGATATAGTACTAGGAAGACACTTCCTGTTATGTACTAAACTACAGAAGCAGTTCTTGCCGCTTGATGTGTGAAGGAAGCTGCTAATGCGCAACTGCAAGCCTTATGTTTCAACGGGTAATACAGCTAAGGGCATAACTTACTACTTCAAGTTATCTGATGGCACATTGATAGGTTAACAGAGAAAGTGGCAGCCCCCTTAAAAACTGTTTGATAGTCCTGTTTGTTTCTTCAAACAAATGCTAAACCAGTTGGAGCATCAGGATTTTGAGCCAGAACCAATTTGTAGAAATTATGGGAAGCTGGGAAGGATATTTTAAGGCCTCCTGAATGGTATCTAGCTCATGAAATGCAACCAAATATAACTTGGAAGCAGCAAAGGATTGTACCTCTTTCCCAATCTTTCCACTGATAGTTCCATTTTTTATAGAAGCTATCAATTCAGCCAGCTCTTCAGATGTCAACTTAATCTCATTTATCGTTAGCCTTTCATTGTTCAAATAGGCCGCTATATCACCCATAATCCAATTTGCAGCTAGCTTCACCTCAGCACCCTTTTCAACAGCAACATCAAAAAATTTGGCAACCTGCTATATGTATTGGAAATTAGCAGACTGACATAGCACTAAAACAAGCATTCAATCCTGATACATTTATTGGAAATTAGCAGACTGACACAGCACTAAAACAAGGATTCAATATATTTTAAAGAGAAATGACTGCCAACAGTATATATCTCTTACATCTGTGTCATTGGCAAGAAATAAAACATCCTGCATGCTGAGGCCCATTTTCTCGTAGCGTCTGCGTTTTGCTTCTGGAAGTTCTGGTAGAGAAGAGCGGATATTGTTGACATATTCATCAGTGAGAACAACTTCAGGAAGGTCTGGTTCTGGAAAATATCGATAATCAGCAAGCCCTTCCTTTTTCCTCATAGTAACCGTTTTCTTGACAGCATATGAAAAGGTTACTTGTCAAGACAACTAGGTAAATGTCAAAAAAAGAGATGAAAGAGGAGAGAACAAATGACACCAGAAAGATAACCAAAGCGGAAATTATACACTTTCAGTAGGAAGCATGCATTGTATACCTGGGCACCTTCCTCCCATAGCCGAGTTTCCTGAACAATTTGATCAATTTGGTCTTGACTGTGGAGTAGAGCCTGCCTTGAGATCTCAAAATCAATTGCCCTGTGCATTGCAGAAAATGAATTCATGTTCTTTATCTCGACCTGCCAATATGGAGGAGAAGGGTTATGCACATGATTAGAATCCTTTCCAATTGTTGTCAACTTTGGTGCAGTTGTGCAAGTCCATGTAGCTTTAAAAGGCAATGTGGCATGAGAAAACTAAGCGGTGGAAAAATGTACATTTGTTGTCATCAAATGAATAAAGCAGAAAATGAAAATGAGGATCTTAACAATGTATCCTCCTTACACTTCCCTCCATATAGGTTTGTTGAGCATAACTCACTGCTATAAACAGCAACTAGCATCTCAGACCTATGTAAACTACTTTTGTATTTTCACAAGTAAAAACCCTGAATAAACTATATGGGGAGAAGAGGTCATCTGATCCAAAACAGAAAGGATACACAGAAAACAAATGTAGCTGATTTAATAAATTCTGAATTCTACATCATCACAAGTTTGATGGTTGAACTATGTTCCCTTGGTGTTTTTCCAAAGGGACAAAAAGCACCTTCTTTCCTTACTCAATCCAAATTCCCCTTTTCAAAAGCCTAACAACAATCTAACCGAATATGAAACACGTTTTTCCATACCACTGCAGACTTGTGACATTGTGCTGTTTTAGCAAGAAACCATATTTTATTTGGAACCCATTTGGCAAGGGAGCATTTAGAGTAAAAGGGCAGCCCAGTGCATGAAGCTCACACGTATGCAAGGTCCGGGGAAGGGGCAGACGACAAAGTGTCAATCGGATGCAGCCTAATCTTGCATTGCAAGAGGCTATTTCCACACCTCAAACCTATGACCTCAAGGTCACACAATGACAATTCTACCATTGCACCAAGGCTCCCCTTCAAGTAATTAATCAAAATTAAGTTACCTTTGTCCCAAATTCTGACTGCCCCACAGGTCTTATTGAAACATTCACATCGCAACGAAGTGAGCCTTCCTGCATATTGCCATTGCTCACTCCCAAGTATCGAACCAACCTTTGTATCTCAGCTGCATATTCAGCAGCCTCAAGACCACTTCTCATATCAGGTTCAGAGACAATCTCAAGCAAAGGAACCCCTGCTCGATTCAAGTCAATCTGCAAAAGAACTACAGAAGTCAATAGACCCATGAGAATAAACCACACAAAACCCATCACCAGACATAGAAAAGCGAATAAATAGGATAGCAAATGATAAAATGTCACATCAACTAATAAGAAGCAAGCAATAACCATAATTTCCAATGCCATTGCATTTATAAGCTGAAGAAAGAGCAGCATTCATTAAAAAAAGAGTAAAAAGGATTACCTGGGAATAAGTCCCCACTCCAGAGTGAAGCAACTTCCCCGCATCTTCTTCCATGTGAACCCTTGTTATCCCAAATCTCCTATGCCCACCACCAAACTCAACTGGAAGATCCAAATCAATGAAACCATTGGTTGCTATTGGGATGTCAAACTGTGATATCTGGTACCCCTTTGGGAGGTCAGGATAGAAATACTGCTTCCTATCAAATTTGGAGTTCATAGACAAGCTGCAATTGAGTGCAAGGCCGAGCTTCACTGCAAACTCAATGACCTTCGAGTTCATAACAGGTAGAGCGCCAGGAAGTCCCATGCATATGGGACAAATACTACTATTTGGTTGTGATCCGTACATGTAAGGGCAATTGCAAAAGGCCTTGCTGAGAGTGGATAGCTGGACATGGGTCTCTATACCAATGATTGCTTCATATTCATCTAGGTTAGGTCCATGCGTTCTTATTTGTCTTTGTGGGGCTGCTTCATGTGTTTTGGTATACGCTCGAGGCTTCCTTTCATGTTTAATGCTTTCTTTAGGTGGGATATTCATGGTGCAGAACAAACCATATCTCTTGATGAAAAAACTAGATGGTCCAAGGAAGAAAGGGCTGGTTTTGATCCCTCTAAAGCATATAGAAATCATGGTCCGTCCAATGTGGATGGCTGCTTCTATGATGGATAACTGCAAAGGAAATTGATATGCAAAAACCACCAAAGCAATCAATGAAACACTAAATAAACTAAACTGAACCATGAACATAGTAACGTTCCAGCAAGTACAGCCAGACATACAAATCTCTGAACACTTGAAAACAAAACCAACAAACAAAACTGAGAAGGAAATATGAAAAGAGATGTTATGGCATTCAGCTGAAATCTCCATCCACCACATAACCATCTATTTTAGCTGAAAAAAATTAAAGAAAGAAGCACTATGAGAAGCGAAACTCTCATAAGAAACGAGACTAAAGCTTACCCATCATTGAAAATGCTACGAACCACTTGCAATATTACTTGACCAAAAACTTAAACAATTCCCTGAAGAAAATCACTTCTAGACTGAAATGGTGTTTGATAGATGTTGCGTACACTAAGTTCCATTATTGCTTAAAAAATTCAAATACCGATGCAAAAACTCCTCCGGAAGACTTTTCCATGTTCTACCCAGAAAATCAATGAAACAACGTAAAGAGACATGGGAAAAAAAATGACTTTAAGCCATGAGCAGAGCCAAAAAAAAAAAAACTATTTGTGCAAATGGAAAGAAGTAAAGAATAACGGTACTCACAATTTGGATGACAACCCAGAAAATTATATTATGGAAACCCAAAAGAAGGCTTGGAAAATGATGATTAAAGCTACCACTATCACTAAAATAAAATGCGTGTTCTTACTAAAAGGACAAAAGGAAAGAAGGGTATTCACCTGGTGGGTTCAGCAATGGCGATTGGTTGCAGAGATGGTAGGCAAATACTTAAATTAATAATATTTTAAATCTTGGCTCTCTTCGTTGCGAGAGAGCGAAGAACCAGCATATGGATTGCGCGCAACAGCATTAGCCGCTACCGTGGATGAAACCCATCTCGATCTCCAAATTACATGGGACCCTAGTTATTTATTAGGACGCCCATTTTCTTTGTCGTTCCAAGACGTTAGCAAAGAATTCGTGAGCTTCACCTCCTCGACTTCTTTTGGAAGATCTAAGCTGTTCATCTTGTTTAGAATAATTTAGACGGGCAACATATCAAACTTTAAGATGAAATGTTTATAGACTATTTTTTTTCACTTAAAGTCACATGGATTAATCCTTTTAGGTTTTGTTAAAGAAAAAAAAAATTACTTAAATGCATCTAGTTTTGGTGAAACCCCCTATCCAAGCCATTATGAATAAGATGAACAGCTTAGATTTTTCAAAATAAGTTCCGCTCTATAACAAAGTGGAATATTGACTTCTTTGTAGTGTGCCGACTCTTACCAAGACTCGTTGGGATTACTAATAGTGTGCTCAAATCCATGGTTGGAGGCTTGAGGTAACACTTTCTCGTAAGCGGTGAGATTTAAAGTAGATTTAGGAATTAATTCATACTTATAGGTAGTTTACTTGTGATTCTTTGCTTCAACAAAAAAAATGAAAACAATCAAAGTCTAGTCGAAAGTCATCTAGTGTAGTTGGTTGTAGACAACAAGGCAGCTCTCCTCGTTGCTCTTAGTGGAAGGTTCAAGGTGGCACTTTTCCTTTTGTTGAGGAGATTTCAAGTAAATTTAGGAATCATGATAGTAGATTCTAGCCAGTTTGCTTCATAATTCTATTACAAAGGATTATACCCATCATAAATTAGGGCTTCCTATTAGAAAGGATTATCTACTATCTAAACCAGTTAGAATACACAAGACATGGGAAGGAAAAACTCTATTTGTGGATGGATATGGAATTGACTTTGAATATCTACATTTTTTTGGAATGGATATAAAATAGAGGTACTTTGTGGATTATTTGATCCAAAATATTTTTTTTATAGAACTAAAATATTCCTAAATATTTATTAAATCATATCATTAATAAGGTGGGTGTTAGTTATTTATATATGTTAATATCTATATTATTAAAATAAAAGAATGTTATATATCATTTATATAAGAAATTATTATGATTTACGAGTTTTAAATTTTAACTTTGCCAAACAACATTAGCAGAAAAGAAAAATCAATTTTGGAGTGAGAGAAGTATCTCTAAGGAAATAGTCTTTCTTCATGTGTCAAAGTATGTTGTTATGTTTTAATTTTCAGATATGCTTGATTGTGATCGTGTGTAATGCAACTTCATTTTCATCTCCTTAAGTGTCTTCCACCATACTCTTTTATATTTGTCCAAGGGAAACCTTGACCCAACGGTAAAAGTTGTTGTTGTGTGATCTTGAGGTCACAGGTTCAAGGTGTAGAAATAGCATCTTGCAAAAATGCAAGGTAAGGCTGCATACTATAAACCCTTGTGATCCACCCCTTCTTTGGACCCCGCATAAGTGAGAGCTTCTTGCACCGGGATTGTCCTTTTTTTATAGGGTTTGAAATGCAAATGTGAGAATTATTGGGTACAGAGTTGATATGAAAGCCATATCAAAAGACTTTTTACCTACCAATATCCTGTCCATCTCGAAGAAACTTGCAACTACTTAACATTTGGATTTCAGTTTGGTACTGAAAATTTAGGTAGGTCTTTCTGTTTTGGTTACTTGTCAACCTTCCTTACAAGTGGTGCTTCATGAGAATTTTTGGCCGTTCAAAAATTTTCACACTTGTATCAAGGAATTAATATAACTCAACAAAAAGGGGGCAGCCCCGGTGCACAAAGCTCCCGCCTATGCAAGGTCCGGAGAAGGGGCGGACCACAATAGCCTAAATTACACAGTCTTACCTTACATTTTGTAAGAAGCTGTTTTCACGCCTTGAACCCGTGACCTCAAGGTCACACGACGATAACTTTTACCATTGTGCCAAGGCTCCCCTTCAAATAATATAACTCAGTAGTGTTTCAAAATTAGCATAACTTGTATTGCAAAGGCTGTCAACTTGAACACTTCAAAAGTGTATATCACTCTATGCATTAATCTAAGGAGACTTGTTTTGTGAATCTTTGTCCTCATTCCTTGTTTCCTTGTAAATCGAAAAAACCTCTGTTCATTTTTGTCACTATTTATAGATAATTTGTTATCCAAACCAAACCAAATGAAATGGATACGGAATGACGTAGGCATGTCCAAACTACTATCTGAATCAGTATTCAGTCAGATGAAATTCAAGGGAATAGATATGGAATGATGGTATTCGAACCGTATCCAATCAGTTGGCAGCTCTACTTGTGTTTCACCCACCCAACCTCCTTTCTTTTTTTTTACTTTTTCTTTCAAATTGATAGTGGGTATTTTAGAAAGAAAAAATTACACTTCTGTGGAGTCATAAGGAGATAATTCGACAAGAACAACGACCATTGATTCTCTTGAAGGAAATAGAGAGAGAAACAAGAAGAATTTCCATTTTAAAGAAAAAACAGGTAACAATAGATAAGAAATATAAGAGTTGCTTCCAATTCTCCAAGTACTTGAAAATTTAGAGTATTCCTTTTTTTTGTTTTAAGAATCGAGGTACTGAAAGTATAATTCAATTGAAAAATGAAAAAAATGGGGTTGAAAAGGATTGGGGACTTTAACATGGAAGCTTATGCTTTTGTTATTTTCCAAGAAAAATATGTTGTGCAGATGACATTCACTGCTCTTGTAGTTGGTTTCTACGATTTATTCGGCGTTTCTAAGTTCATTCTTGCACGGAGTAAGGCTTTCTTTGTTAAGAAATGGGGGGAGGGGAGGGACCACTAGGATCAATAGTACGCAGCTTTACCTTACATTTTGCAAGAGGCTGTTTCTTTTGTTAAGAAATATCATTGTAATATATCTTACTATGTTTTCTAAGCCTTAGAAATAGATAGAATTAATTGACGTATATTTTGTACTCTGTTAATGTTAAATTCATTTAGCCAACTCTCTATTATTCTTTCTCTAAGCCTGCTCTTTATTTTCTTAAGATCCTTCCCCCATAATGATATTTCTTTTTGGTCTAGTTTATTTTGCTCTCCAATCTATGATTTTTCTTGTTCTCTTTCGATGGTTGATTGTTCTTGTTGAATTACCTTGATCTTTATTTTCATGCATGTGTTTCTCCTTTCCCAAATTTACAAGTAATACTCGTTTAGCAATAAAAACTAGCTATCTTAATAGTTGAGCCCATGCTACCATAGTCCCAAAATTCTCTAAATAGTTGATTTTTTTTTTTAAACTTCTTTATGCCCAACTTTTTCCTAAAGAAATCATAAGTTTCTATATTTTTCAAGTTCAAGACAAATTTCAAGAAATTAGCATCAATTTACCTAACAAAACTCAAATTTGTCAAATTCTCAAATAATATTTGTAAACCTAGTTATAAATTAGAATGAAAAGCTTAAACTCATGTCTGAAAAATATTTTTGCCAATTTTATGGATTTTTGGCTTGCTTGACTTTGAACTTTGCAACTATGCCTGCTAACGACGAATAAGCCTTTTCATGAATTGGATTATTCAGCTGATAATATTTTCTGCAAAACACCATCCTTGGATAAGTTTATCGTGATTCGTCCTGCATCCTTTTCCTTTTCTTTTGAAAACCGAATAAGTTGGAGTACTGTTTTGAAACAGGCCATGCTTAAATCTGTACCCAAATTCGTCCTTAATTAATCCAACATACTTGTCTAAGACCAATGAGCATTTCCATTCAATCCATTTTGTCTGCAATTTATTCTACACTATTCATTAACCCCCACTGAAGGGAAATGCTCCAAGTCAATTTGTTTTTCCAAAGTCCACATTTTGAGTTTTTACACTTTGATTGCATGAGGCTAAGACTGACAAATCTCGTTAATCCACACTAAATCAACAACATATGCTTAAAGATCAAGATAATTCGGGGTATCTTTTCGCATTAAAGTTGGTTCCATTATTGTCCCTTCAAGGGTCTAGAACAACCATGACTTGTTACTAGGGATGGCAAAGGACGGGTAATCAGAGTCCCAGTCCTAACTGACCAGTAAGGTCTAACTAGGGTCAAACAATTTGGTGTTACCTGATCCTGATTGACCCGTAGGGTCAAAGTAGAGTCAAGAAATTTGGTGTCAGGGATGGGCCATGGTCGAAAATGTTACAGAAATTCATACTAGGGTCAGACCAGGGTCAGTTACAAAAAACATTAAAAGCCAGGGGATAGTTTTCTATGTATTTATATATGAACTAAAATGCCTTTATATATTTTTTTTCTAAAACTATAAATGCAAGATATTTTGGTGATATATTCTAATTTTAATATTATTCTAATTTCCCCTTCTCTTTCGTAGAACTGTTTACAAGAAGTAAAATTGTTAATATTAGAAAGTATAATTACTTTAATAATTATTATCAATATATTTTTCAATAATTACATTTTTCAAGAACAATTTTTTTTGGGTGTCCTGGTTAATTGAAGGACCCAACCCGAATTGATCCATCCAAGTTTAGGATATGAGCAGCAACTCTTTTTCACCAGAACAATGATGAAGATAGAAAACTGGGACTAGAAGGAAGTTAGGATCATGACAAAAACATTAGGGTCAGAGTTAGGGTCAAATAAAAAGTTTTGCCGACCCAACCCTTTGCTACTCCTTTGGACTACCAATATTCTGAACTGGGACGAGCTTGGCAGAGAGAAAGCTTTTTCATATCCTTTGGACATGAGGCAGAGGCTGCCTCTTTTGGTTGGATTGCACGGGCAGCCATAAAAGAGGCAGAGCCCGCCAAATCCCTAGCAACTAAAATGATTCCAATGCCAATCTTGGTAGGATTTGGCCCAAATGAATTGGATTGAACTTTGTCATCAGCCAGGCAAATGCAGTAACAATCTGCCATGACAAGATACGGTCCTCAACAACGTTAATATTCTCAAAAGAACAAGGTAACACAAGATGAGCCAGAAAGAGCCGTGAACCTCCATGGAACTTTTAGTCCTTGTCACCAGGGAAGAAGGGAAACAAGGCATATCCCTTCACATCTGCTCCAACAACTAAAATACATGAGATTTGATGCCATCGAAGGGATAGAGCTGAAGAAGCAAACAAATGGGAAGAATATAAAGCTTTACGTGTTGATCTGAGAATGATCATTCATTATGTCTACATAATAGAAAACACATCTTCCAAATGACCACCCCCAAAATTGAATAGCCATGAACGAATGTTTCAATTAAATCTGACGTCTATTAGACAGACAAATTCATACATCTCCCTCCAGTTTTTGGGCCATTTACTAACTGGAACCTCCCAATACCTGAACAAATAGAAAAACAAATAAACCATCATTAGATAAGAAGCAAATGCAGAAAATAGAATGAGGTTTCTGGGAAGAGATCAACTGTACCCATATCATACGCATATGCGACAAAAATTCGGCATTTGCATTCACACGACAGTCCTGTGGAAAAAAAGAAGCAGCTGACCTGGTGACTCTGTGTAAAATTAGCCACCGTTGTTGTATATACCTATATATATGTGAATTCCTGAATCTGTTCTAACTAATAAGGAAACGAGAAAAGAACCCATTTAGGATAACTCTACCGCCCCAAAATAAAAGCATATATCTCGGCCCAACTAGAGACTGTATAAAGAATGCCACTCAGACCCTTCCACTCGGAGTTTCCTTCCACAAATTCCCTTTGCTTTTTCACTAAACCGGAGAACAACGGTACAAAAGAGACACCAAACTGGGTGCCCACTCTCCTTAAGCTTGAGCTCGATCCAACCACAATCCCTACATCTGCTTCAAGCAGGCAGAGCAAGTCACCCACTGAATCCCCAATGTAAATTGATAAGTGTTTGCTAGGGTCGCTACAGCTCTTCAAAGTGTCCTTGAAAGCTTGAAGCTTGTCCATTGGAGACTCCACCTTCCTAACAATTTCCCCCGTGGAAACAGAGGCTTCGTAAGTGAATTCATTTGAATGTATATTCAGAACATTTAAGCCACCTGCTCAACAAAACATTACAGTTATAAATTATTTCCTGCCATGCCATCACCATGGTGCAAGAGCATAACAGAAGATGTCAAAGTACATCCTTTCTCTAAAATGAATATAGCTATTCAATCTCAGAGGGAGCTGAGTTGCATGGTATTGTTGAAGGAAATAGAAATAGAATATTTTAAATCAAGTATTCCTATGTCAGATAAAATGAATCCATCAAGCTGACTCAATAGTACAAGCTAAGAAAGACAGCATACATAGTTCTAGAACAGTGCAACTTTTCACATAAGCAACTTAGAAACTTATATAATGCCATTGTGTGCATCAAAGATGTGATACTGTTTGCACGCAATATATGCTCCAGATTAAAACCATGCAAGTATTCACATGCAAAAGAGAGCAGAGGAAAACAAAATAGAAATAAGATTTATAAAGATTAACAAGGCCTTAAGTATCATTCACCCTTTCAATGTCAGTAAGATCATGAATCTACAATAAACAGAAAGGGGCTGCAGCTGTAATTCTTTGGTGGAACTATGCTAAAAACATCCCAATAGCAGATAGCTAACTGAAGGATGCATAAATGGTGCAATTGAAATGCACATGCCCATGGCTCATGTGTAAACAATACCCATTATCATTTGGTAGAACAATGCTACGAATGTTCCAACAGCGTATAGCGATCTGAAGAATGCATAAACAGTACTCCTAAGAGAAGATGCATATAGCTACTACATATTGCTGGATGCTCCAATGAACAATAGCTCGTATATGACCAATAATGACAGCAAGGCTGAAGTACTAATGGATATTTGACATAATGTCAAGAAATTTCTCTTAGCTTGATCAACAGATGGGCATTACTATTAGAACAACACCTAAGGAAACATTTTCACATAGCGAAAAGTATGGAAAGACCACAGTAGGCAAAACATTCAAACAGCAGAATACAATCAAATGCCCCATAGTACAGAATACTATTGACTACACTACTGATGGAACATTTCTGAACTGATAAGCAGATGACGTGTTAAAGAAACATGGTCTTCAAGTGTCTAGAGTAAAAAAATTGGATGGTAAATATGGCCAATAAAAGTCAGATGGCCAGGTTGTACAATTGAGCACACAATTACTTGGCACAGAGTTCCAGTAGTAATCGAGTCTTAGGCCATTGGCACAGTTAAAAACAAGAAGTCCCTTTAACTAAAACAGCAAATGCATCCAAGCAACAGCATTAAATGACAATCAGGAAAGAATGAGTTTGGATTTAGCTGAAAAATGGACCCAGTTAAGAAGAAACTACTTGGTAGAGATCAATCATCAACTTTCCTCTCATTAACATTCTCCAATCTGGTTACAAGTATGCAAAAGACAATCAGGAACTCAGGAAAGATCATAGCAAGAAATTCTACAAACGATCTTCGGAGTTTGGACAGCTAGCCACCAGCTATTGTAATAGAAGCAAGTTCCAAGTGGCAAGTAACTAGAATAAAAAAGACTCATAATGCCCAGTCAGAAAAGATATTATTGTATAGCATAAATTAGAGGATTGGAAGATCAAGTTTGTCAATCATGTATAATAGATACTCCGGTGTCAACACGAGAGAGAGAGAGAGAGAGAGAGAGAGAGAGAGATGAATGCTGGTACTTAAAGAGCTAGTCTAATATAAAAAGGAAAGAAAGCAAGGAACTCATCAAAAGTTTTTGGATCAAATGAACACCAAAAGTAGAACCAGTAAATGATAGAACAGGGGGCAACAGCTTTGCAAAAGAACCATAAACAGCATACAGGAAATATGTGAAGGAATGATCTGCAATACATGATAACTATAATCATGCCATAAGAGCTTCCTTGCTGAATTTCGGAATCAGATTTTAAAATATCCAGTCATACATGTGGAGCAACAAATGAAATCATCATAATTCCAAATCCTCCACTTCAAAGCTGTAATCTTTAACAGGAAAAGATGATAACTGGTGAAGGAATACCGGCTTTGCAGAGGTTAAAAATTTATCATTTTCTTTCCAATTTCTGTGTATAAGCATATTTGCATACTTTAGAAGACTGAACGGCAGAAAACATTTACTAATTGATATAATTGGCAAAAGAGGAAGTCCAAAGATTTTAGCTGCGGCAGAATATACCTGATGAAAAAGCTGATCTAATAAGATCTGCACACCAACAATATGAGAGTATGTGAATATCAGCATTCAGCTCCTCCTTCTTCCGTACCACCTGCTTGAAGAACTCTGTGCAGCCATCTTGGAGTATTAGACGTTCTCCAGCCCGTTTTATATCCTCTATACTCAAACCTTTCAGTACTCCCGACTCACTAACTCTAGAATTAGCTCGTTTCTCAAAGTCAGATAACTGTTCAAGAGCTTTGCACAAGCCTTCATAGTTGAAAGCCTTCCCTGAAAAGAGAAAGTAGGACACATAAACATAAGCAGCACAGCATCCTCATGTTCCCTGACAATTTTCCCAGTAATCTATCCCTCCTAATTAATGGAAAGACCAAATCAGAAGCATTACCTTCTTCACTGGGCAAAATTCTTTCTATGCATTGCTCATATTCTTCAGTATATTGCTTGGAAAGGGCATCCCAGGAGTTCCTCAAATCAGCTGATAACCTTCCAAGATTTAAATTTCCAGGTCCATTCTGATCAGCTCTTGGTGCAGTTACTATTGCAATCTCTGCTAGGATTGCAGAGGAGTCCACAACAGTGCATGTCAAATCAAAATCAGAAAATATAATAAGACGCTGCTCTGCAGGGTCATGCACTCTCGAGAAGGGAAGTACTGTCTTTTGAGTAATTGGTTGGGCACAAAGAAAATCAATTTCTAGTTTCATAGCTTGGTGATAAAGTTTTTCTATGACTTCAAGCTCCTCTCCTGTCAAAGATACACTGAGTCTGTCAAGTAAGTCTTCTATTTTCAGAGCCAATGCCTGTGTTTGTTCAGAAAGGGCAAAACAAGAGCAGTTTCAGTAAGTATAGCCTACTGAGCCAATAAACAAACCACTAAGGGAAAATATATAAAGTCTAAACAAACCTCAAAATTTTCTGAGGAATAGCTGTCAATCCACTTCTTGTAGGGGTGATTGTACTCAAGATGAGCCAAAAGTGCATTAAGTTCCTTCCCCAAGAAAGCATAGAGCCTCATACAAGGAGTCATGGCACCAACAGCATAAGCAGCAACTTTTGTCTTCTCAAAAGGAGTGGCTATTCTGGCAGGGCCTTTTCCTCCTTCAACCTTTCCTGTAGCAGTTGCGAGCAGGAAATCAGTGTATTTAACTGTTGCTGAGTTGGGCATGGTCTCTTTTGCAACATCAACACCCCATTCCTGCACAACCAAATTCTTTCAAAAAGTATACTTGCACAAAAATCCCCTTCTAATAAACAAGAAAGAGCATGTATGCATAGTTGTTGCTTTATTTTCTTTTGCATTAATAACCAGGGTTCCTTTTTTTCATGAACTGCAGACCGTTTATTTACATGAATGGCACGATCAATCAACTTCATTGTAGAGATTTCACATTCCTGAAAGGTACATTTGATATTTGCTGGTGTAAGAGTTGCAGAAACTTCTTTATTTACTGTACTCAGTTGAAGGGTTTGAATTTTCGTACTATTTACTATTGACCCATTGTGGTCCGCCTCGTCCCCAGAACCCACATACAAGGGAGCTTTGCGCACACGGCTACCCTTTTAAGTGTCTTGGTGTGGTTTCCTTATTTAGATGAATGGTTCAACAGTTATTTATGACAAATAGTCACATATTCTGGTGATCTTGTCTAGTGGCAACCCTTTCCCTTTGGTTAATATGAAGGAACAAAATACACATCTTCAGGTGTAAAGAGATAGTAGAACACCTTTTTTTTTCTCTTTTCTTCCTTTTTTCTTTTGGTGGCTGGCAATCACTTACCAAAGACTAGACATCCAGCAAGCAATTTAAGATAATGGAGGGAAGATAATGTTTGGCATTTTTGGACATAATAACTGCCGGTAAAGGTAGCTGAGAAGAAATAAGTACAGGTAAAGGTCGGGTGGAAATCTCCAAACAGTAGCCAGGTTTCTGGTTCTGTTTGTTAGAGCACTTTTGCATTTGCAGAGTGCCTGGTAAAACCAATTCCCAGGATTCAGTTTATTCAATTCATGACACTAACACTAAGTTCATAGATATGATCATTTGATACATGGGATACAGTGATAATATGGTTTAGAAGTACTGTAGAACTAGAGAAATGCTTAGATGGGACATAATGGGCAAAACAAGGGTTCAGCACACTTACCTCTTACCTTCAAGTGTCTCCAGTTTCAACTTCTTACAAATTAAGACTTAAAAAGGGCACAAATTCAGGAAAAAAAGAGAGAGAGAAAGCGGGGGGGGGTGGGGGGGGGGGGATGGGATTCACTAATTTTCTCAGATACTGCTTACAGCAAACTCCAAATCATTTTTGATTTCACATGCTCAAAGCACAAACGCCACTACAGCTAAGTTGGTAACCATGCCATTCGAGCTGATGTTTTTCCAAGAAACTCAGAAGGTCCAATTATTAGTGGCATAATGCCCGAACATTTCAGGAAACTGCCAAGAGTTTAGTACTCGACCTCAGAGTCATGGATACCTCCTATACTTCAGAGTTCAAATATCTTGTATAATTTTGGAATATTCCTTTGATTTTTTTTGCACAAGATAAAAACAGGAAACCTGCCAGGATTTCTTACTATCTTTTAAGATATTTTTCAAGCCCTTATGCTACACCTCTTTGTTATACCTAGAAAGCCCAGAAGTAATTGTAAATATTGAGCATCCCAAAGAAAATCCTTGCTGATAAATTACCAAGAAGAAGACTTGTAGCTATTACTAGCAAAGTTGGTGATCAACGACTCTCTAAGCAAACAAATCATTCTAATCCTGATTACACAGAACTGATAGAGATATATGGAGTCTTCCTCGATCATAGATTTTTGAGCCTTGGCGAGACATTCAACATCTTTTACCACATTAGTTTAAGAGTTGACTTCAGACATCTCAATCTCTCTAAGGATGGGCAAGGATTTTATAAGGGTACGCATTAGCACTTGCTTGCCGTACTATAACTCATCAGGTTAAATCAACCTTTTAATCTTAGATACACGACTCTAGTGGGATTGAATTATGGGTGTCTTGGTACCAACAAGTAAATATCAAAGTTTGGTCAGGCTTAGATTAGGCCTTTCCCTTCTTTAACTTTTTGACTTGAGTTAAATTCTTTTGACATGTACAAAACCAACTTCATACTATGAAAAGAAGGACAATCAAGGGACAAGAATACTCAGGGATGCATAATAGACACTTGAGGGGAGAAAGAAAAAGAAAAGAAACATAAAAAGGGATCTGAGAATTTGACCCAAGACATCTCCAGCAGTCCCTAACAGTGAAGGTTGAAGGATATACTATGGAAATCTACCTTCTGAAATTAATTAATCTTCTGAATACTCCCTCTCCTCTATAGATGCTTCAAAATCTATTGACAAATATCTTTTAAAAATGAAAACATTTTATATAATTTGCAGTGATTAGGAAAGACAGATACAACCAGCATAGTCATAATTGCTGAGTCTAAATCAACTGACTGCTATAGAAAAATGCACAACTCCGGACAGCATAGCTGAGAAATAATGATTACATCAAACTGATACATGCATGGTTAACATAATCTGACTTGTAATTCAAGAACAAAATAAGTGCTCCACCAGCTAGAAGAGTCCCAGTAGGAGTAGACACTCAAGAACCTCCACACCTACGGGCTGCTTTTGTGCATTGATGGTGATAATAGTTTGTAGCTTTAAGCCATTCATAAGGTCTGGGAAGGCTTCGATAGACTAAAGACCAGTTTCATGCCCATTGGATGCTTATAGCCTATTTTCTTTGGGTAAGAAATCAGAATCATCCAAAAAAAAAAATTCATTTTTAAAAGACCAAAAACGTGGTTAAAATCATCCAAATGCATTGATTTTTTTACCTAATTTATGTAGACCAAACATGATGAATGGCTTAGATTTCACAAAAAATGTCTCTAGTGCAGTGCCTACTTGAGCGTATACTTCCTACCAGGACTCTTGAGGATGAAATATATCGCAATACACTGTGTTAGGTTTTAGCTTTATATAGAAGGGACAGACATCAGGTTTTAATAACTGACAAGATCTAAGAACTGCCTCCAGCATTATGTAGGTTCTCTAACATTATTCAGTTGAAGATAAATGGTGTTTCATTTGTTTGAGAAAGAATATCAAACATTTGAACTTTCTCAAGAAACTAAAAATTAACATGCAGAATTTTTTGGAAAAAAGTTAAAATGTAAATTTTCATATTCTTTTTATAGCTGTTCCAAAAATAGTTGCCATGAATGAGATAACTTGGCGAAAACTGAAAAGTCAAGACTAAAGTTGAATGGTCATTAGTGTTTGACAATGACTTGTGTTATTATATGTGATGTGAAATTAAGAAGAATTTCGTTATAGTACAGAAATTTCAAGCAAATCATATTGAAAATGCAAGAACCCGGAAATGATAGCCTGGTCTTGCAGTTAGTTCCACAACAAATTCGGAGTCATCCACAAGCAGCAAAATCATCATTAAAAAAATTTTGAAAACAAGAAAGCGTTGCAGTTAGTTCCTCAACAAATTTGGAGTCATCCACAAGCAGCAAAATCATCATTAAAAAAATTTTGAAAACAAGAAAGCAGAAAAACAAGGCACATATTGCAAACGTTCTTGCAATGTAAGCAGCAAAGTTGTTCTGTGATCTTTGCATGGTCTCATTTTCCAGAACAAGCTATTGCTATTCCAGGAGTATTTTCCTTTCTCCCACATCATTTCATCCCCTCTGACAACCATTCTTATTTTATGGACATTTCTGTTTATTCTCTCCCCGACAGGCGCATAAGTGTTTAGGTCTTGATCCACCTCATCTTTTCGGTTATCTATCTTCTTCATCCTGCAGCGCCTAATCAACACAGCATGACACAAAAAGCTTCTCCATGGTAACCTATTCACCACCGACTTGGAGTAGTATTCTGTTCCATTTAAACTTCATACTGAATGGACTCAAACCTCGCAAAGGTTTAGATCCACAGACCCCGTTTCTAAGAAGCCCACATGAGATTCCAAAACCGTGTTTCACCGCGTTTTTTAGAGGAAGAATCACAAACCAGACTGGACTGAATAGTTGTCGAGACAAGTCAAAAGAAAATCTACAAAATAAGAATATTATCCAACTTCTGTATGACTTACGGAGAAAAGATCGATATCGCACAGAAAGATCACAAGTAATCCAATGTCATCGAAGCACAAAATCTCCAAGGAAAGACATAAAAAAGAACCCGGAAACCCTACCTTAACATACGAATCGTGCAACTTCAACTCCGCAAAAACTGCCTTTCTCAAATCACATATTGCAGCTTTCGCATCGTCATCGTCCGCACAATCCTCAGCCATCTCATACCTAAAAACCCAGAAGAAAACCTAATTCAGCCAAAGCAAAACAGAAAACACCAAAGAAACAGAAATCCCAACTGTTACCCTACCAAGATGAAGACAAACAACAAATCAAACTCACGCTTTCGCAAAAGCCTTAAGAAAATGAATGTCCTGCGCGATGTAATGCCGGAAAGTATCCAATTCCAAATCTCCCGACGCCAAACAAACAACAAAAGGCGTATACGCTGCAAAAACCGATTCGTTCCGAAACTTGATCCAAAACCGGCGCGCCGCGCCTTCTTCGCTCGGAACTACTCCCATGCCTGAACCAGATGCCGAAACTCGGGCGAGATTTGGACCAGACACCTTTCTCTCCACCGAAATCTTCGTCGGCGGCCAAGAGAACCGCCGATTTTCGTCGAAAAACGACGGGAATCTTGATAAGAGACGAAATGGAGGATTGATAGAAGAACAAGATTTGATCCGGAGAGGGATCGAGGGAACGAGAAATTTAAATCTGACGATGGAGATGGAGGGTAGATTAGGGTTAGGGTTTCGAGCGAGGATGGAGGAGATGAGCATCAATTGAATTCTATAAGGAGAAGAAGATGAAGAAGAAACGGTGAGAAAAGAAGGGTTTCTCTCTCTCTCTCTCTTCTTTTTCTTGGTTTATTAATTAATTTTATGTTTCTCTCCTTGCAAGAAAATAAAAGACCCGGCGGGAGTGAGAGAGAGTTAACATAACTTATAAGAGGGTGGGGAGAGGGGCCGGCGGCCGGCGCCTTTTTCACGCTCTTCCCGTGAAAGCGACCGCGGTCCGAATCGGACCGTGCAGAACTTTTGGTGGGCAATTGACTCGCCATTGCTCCCCCATCTCCATTTGGATAATGCGACTTAATCCAATACAAATTTTGGTCAAGATAAGTGATAGATGGCTGAGATTTGGCAATCTAGTGGGTCCCATAAAGAAAATTGGAAACAGGAGTTGCTTATTTGGCTTCTGCGCGTGTAGATCAGTGCAAATTATTGCTGAAAAGCTAATGATGTGAGATCGAAGGAAGCCACCACTAGTGATCAAGGGGCAAGGGCCATCCGATGACGGTGGGACCAGCTCATATTTTTCAAAAATAATCAGATCGTGGATCCCAAATCATCATTCAGCCCCAAGTGGGGTCACGTCATACAATGACACTTTTTTTACCATTTTTTTTTAGGAACAACTGGGAGGAAGCTTTTTTTTAATAAATAGCAAACACAAATCATGACGCTTATGGCAAATACTTTTGGTCTCAGCTCGATTGGATCCCCAATCAATCAGGTTACAGGAGATATGGTGGGGGCCTGATCCTATCTGGCTCAATCAAGGACCAAAGAATCAAAAAGTTTCAGATTTTGAGACTAAACTCCAAGAGCAAACATTTCATCCGAAGAATTGATTGAGGTGCTAATCGTCCAATCAACGTTGGATGAGTGTCGGATGGATGGATTTTGTGGTGGCCCACTAGATCAATGAAGGTGATCATCATACGCACGGAATGGGTGAGGGCTGTGTCATTCGCATCTGCTTCAATAATTCTGTCCACTGGGCACTTTCCTGTTTGAGGAGGTACGGTTGGAGGCTGCCCCACCTGCTATGCTAATTTTAAGATTAGAGTATTGATGGATGGCGTGGGACCACAGGAATGTTATATGATTTATGCCAAGAAAAGATATGGACGGCTGAAAATGCATCCACGCTTTTTCATTTTTGCTTCCTTTTCAAGAATAGAAGTACAAGTAGGGCCCATCACATTCATAAACTAAACCGTTTAACATATACATTTGCGTAGTGTATATGGAATATGGATAAGGCAGTGCAACAAATTCAACAGCATTGGATAGGATAGCTTCTTGCACGAAGCTCAGCACATGCTGGTTCGAGGAAGAGGCAGACTATAATGGGTCAATAATATGCAGCCCTATCTTACATTGTAAAAAGCCGTTTTCACGCCTCAAACCCATGATCTCTGAACAATTTCAGACCTCTGTGTGGATGATTTGAGAATAAGTAGTTTCATTTAACTACATTCCAAAATAGCCTGTAGCCTCCCACATATTTTACTCTTTGAGTTTTCAAAATAAACACGGTGATGATAAAATTGTCTGCATCATTCAATGCACACGAGATTCCAAATAATATACAAGTATAATCCATTATTATATTTGTTAGTTGGGGTTTTCAATAGATTTTGACTGCAGCTTGGCACTGGGATAACAAACAAACATCAAATAGAATTATCCATGCATAGTAATTGAAGGAGAGCCTTGGAATGGTAAAGTTGTTGTCATGTGACATTGACGTCATGGTGGCAAGACTACGCCTTTTCCTCGGATCCTGCATAAGAGGGAGCTTTATGTAGTGGGCTGTCCTTTTAGTGATATTGATGTTTTTTAGGTTTTTGTTCATATTTGAGGTTATGGTGGCACAATGGTAAAAAGTCATTGCCGTGTGACCTTGAGGTCACGGGTTCAAGGTGTGAAAACAGCCTCTTGTAAAAATTCAAAATAAGGGTGCGTACTATAGGCCCTTGTGGTCCTCCACCCCTTCCTTGAACCCCACATAGGCAGGAGCTTCGTACACGGGGGCTGCCCTAAGCCTCCTACTAATGTTTTGAGTGACTATAACCCTATATAGGCCTAGTTTTGTAAAGATTTAAGCTGTTTAAAATGTTGCCCTTGACTTTGATGAGCTATGGTTAAAACTATCATCTATTAGATAATCTTAGCCATTGACCATCTATTTTATAACTGAAAACAACAATGTCTAGGATCATCCAATGGATGAAAATCTTGAATCATATTCTATCTGAAGGGGAGCCTTGGTGTAATAGTAAGGTTGTTATCATGTGACCTTGAATTCACAGGTTCAAGGCATGCAAACAGCATCTTGCAAAGATGCAAGGTAAAACTGCACACTATAGACCTTTGTGGTCCGCTCCTTCCCTAGACCCCAAATAGGTGACAACTTCATGCACTAAGGCTGCCTTTAAATCTATCTGAATCAAAGAAAACATTTTGAGTGACTAGAACATATAGAGTTATAGACATCCAAAGCCTTGAGTTCGTAGCAGCCATTGACAGATTGTTGGGACAGTGAAGAGAAAGTTGGGTTGTTTGTTTTTCCTTGGAAGTTCCTACTCATCCATATCTGTCTAAGAAGAAGAGGACTAGCCAAAAGTAGCTATACAAAGTTGAATTTCGGCATAAATGGCCTAATTAGAGGATAATAATAATACATATATATATGTTGAAATATTATATAAAAGGCCCACTTTGGAAAATGAGATTTATTCATTAAAATGTTGTTGTTTTGGATGTCTAGTATTTTAGAGAGCAAGTTGACTGGAATTTTTTTATCATGGCAAATGGACAGGTCATGGTAGACATCAGCTATAGGAATTTGAATTTGTAAACTTATGCTGAATTTTGAGTAGCCAAATTCTGCCAATTTATGTTCAAATAAAATTGCAAATTCTGATTGTAAATTCCAAAACCCTACACCAGCTTAGAATTGCATCAATAAATACTTAGAGAGAAAATTTTGATGTACATAATTAGAGACATGTTGAAACTATTGTAATATTGAAAAATGAGTTAATAATAATATACTCTCTTAACTTGGTGACTTGGGGAATTTCCTTTATATGTTGTGTAGATAATCCTGAAATAGCTCAGCCAAAAGATGTTAGGACAGAACTAGAATACCTTAATATTTGAGGCCTCTACACTGGGATGTGTTAGTCATTTTTAGACAATGGCCATTTGTATAGTTTATTTTTCAAAAGAAAAAATGACAATATTGCTAATTGCAGTCATTTTTGTGAAAAAAGCTAACACAAACAATGAAAACATTCATTAGTCTTATGAAGCTTATGTGAGGTCTTCTTTTTGAAATAAAAGATTGTTAATTGAAAAAAAAAAAAAAAAAAAAAGGCAGGGGGGAGGAGAATCCAATCATAACCGTTTTTTATAGGAAAATGGAGCAAAAATAAGTTAAAGGCTAGGGGTATTCATTTTCTCATTTCTAACCAAGTTAGCTTTTCTAGTGGTTAGAAAGAAACTAATGTGGGGCTCTTAATTTCTAGGCTCTTAATATGGAATGCACATATCATTGTAGGTTGCCCATGACACTGGATCCACTTATTTGCACATATTTTATAGTACGAGGCCATGTATATTGTAGTTGAATAGGTGACAACTAATGTAAGCTTATCAAGTTTTAGGCTAATTGTATTTCAATGGTGGGCCTATTTATTAGTATTTTATAGTGTGAGACCTACGTACATTTGCATTTGAATAGGTGATAATTTGTAAAAACCCCAATTTTTCTAGAATTATTTTGAATTAATTAGAATTTTTATAAAAATTGAGGTAGAATATTATTTTTTGTATAATATTATTTTTTAGAAGAAAAAAAATCAAGTCTTGAAATATAGATATTTGGAATCATACTCGAAAAATGGATTAGAATAACTGTAAGCAAGCTGAAATTTGAGCTAACTAATTAGGCTTACCAATTAGACTATATTGATCCTAATTTTAATAAAAGTATTTCTATTGTTATTCAATAGAAATTTTATTTTATACAAAAATCTACATATGATATGTAATTTGAGGTGGCACTTGAGTTTTTGACAAATCAATTTCAAAGAAAATATGTTTCCACTGTTTGTATTTTTTAAAAAATTTAATTCAGGGCCCTACCTTTGCAAATATTTATGAAAATATATTTTAAAAACCCAAGTTGTCACATAATTAATTTTAGTTTCTTAATTTCTAAGCACCCTTCATGTGGAATATACAGTTATTGCAGGTTATCTGTGACTATCGGCCCACTTATTTCTTAGTGTTTTATAGCATGGGGCTGCACACATATTGCATTTGAACAGCTAACGACTACTATAAGCCTCTCAATTTTTAGGCCCTTTAATATAAATAAATGTGCAAGTTAATACAACTTGTCCATGACTGTGGGTTCACTTATTTATTAACATAGGCAAACATTTTAACTATGGACCTCCATTGTGAGCTAACCAATTAGGCTTACCAACAAATATTGTGTTGGGTCATTTTCTAAACAATTATAAAATAACAAGACAAATGAGAGTTTGTCCCATATCTCTTTGTAGATTTTTTTCTTGGAAAAAAATACCTATAGATGTTTCTGAAAAAAAATAAATGGTTGTTTCTTTTAAATAATTTATCAAAAAAAGGCCAACCCAAGCTCCTGCCCATGAGGGGTCCGAGGAAGGGATGGATCACAAGAATTTATAGTATGCATCCTTACTTTGTATTTTTGTAAGAAGCTATCTTTCAGTTCTTTTAAAAATAATGCTTTTCAAAGCACCATCTAATGCCTCCTCTCTATCTATCTGAAAGTAAAACGCATTCCTCTTCAGCCATGGTCCAAAAGGGAGGTCTAGAGTCTAGAGTCTTAAATGAAAGTGGATGTGAAAGTTTGGTGGAAGGAAGCAAAGGTTGAAAGCATTGAAGGAGTTCACAAAAGTCTCTAGACATTGGTTGACACATCTCTCGTGTATGTGTGTGCTAGGCAAGTAGTGTCGGGTCAAGGAAGCCATCATCACAGCCCTGCCTTTTCCTTCACTTTGACAAAATCAGCTTATCTTTGATTCCCAATACAAATTCGTCAATTACGTCTTTGACTCGATCTTAAATACCGCATCTTAGAACTTTATACGCCCATTCATTACATCCATGACTAACAGCTACTTTAGAAAGTCTATTACTTTTTCAAGTAGTGGAACGAGCGATAATACTAAGAACTGCGTATACACGATGTTGTCCATGAAAAATAGTGCAGTTGGTCCAAGATAATTCGCCATCTACTCTATAATACGCTTAGTTGCAGGTTTGAGTTGTTACTTTTTTTTCTTTCACCGGAGATTAAATCTCAAATTAAATGTAAGAGAGTGTGTGAGTGACTTTGTTTGCAATTCTTTGCTTGTACGCAAAAAAAATTGGCGATCAATACTACTTATCTAGTATACTCAACTGAAGATGAGGTTCAAGAGACAATTGTTCAGATAGCTAAATGTGAATGACATTTTTTTTTCTTTTGTGATCACAGTGTATAATTCTTCTTTTGGGGAGCCTTGGCGAAATGGTAAAAGTTGTTGTCATGTTACCTTGAGGTCATGAGTTCAATGCGTGAAAATAGCCTCTTGCAAAATGCAAGATAAGGCTGTGTACTTTAGGCCCTTGTGGTCCACTCCTTTCTTGGACACCGCATAGGCGGGAGCTTTTTGCACTAGGGCTGCCCACTGTATAATTCTTCTTTTGGTTACTAAACGCGAGTAAACAACACGTCTGCATGCACATGCACGTATGTGATTAGAGAAATGAGGTTCAAGGTAGAGTTTAATAGAAAATATTTTACCGGTATATTTATTAGCTTTCATGGCAGAATTCACTCCCTGTGAAAGTCATCTTGTTGTTTTTAGCCTTTTCCCGTGTATACTTTCATTTTTATATATACTTATGAATATGACACTATCTTTTCCCTTTTCATGAAAGGCAAAATTGGTAGTGAAGAAGTTTCATCGAGTTATGATCGATGGAGGATCTACAATCAACCTCGTACCAAAAAGAATACTTGCACAGTTAGGCACATGGGTCTCTTGCTTGCAACCAAGCCACGTAATCGAAATGAGCAACTTCTTGATCCTATCTTGAATACGTCTCACTCCCTCGTTGGACAAATAGTCCATTCATACGTGTGTTTTTGTGAATCTGTGGATGCATTTAGGCTGTTATATATGTAAAAAAAAAAACCAAAATATTTGTTAGCTTTATTATCGAATAATAATTTTCTAAATTTTCCCAGATACCCTTCCATTTTAATACTATAAATATGTCATCCCTCTTTAGTATTTTTCCATGCATTTTGGTGAATCCATCAAGAGTTCACCTGTAAGGGGTGTTTGCTTTATATGTAGTCTAGGTAATGTAATTCTCCATATTCATTTGGGTAAAACTTGCTTTTGACTGTTCTAATAGCAAGTGACTCATGATTTGAACACACCCTCCTTGATTTTCAACATCTAAAAATTATTCCGAAACGCAGGAAAGAGGTAAGTTGTACAAGAAATGCTAGGCCCAAGGCCTAAAGGAGCTTATACCTTAAATAGAAGCACCCCACATTTGGTATGTGCTCACCTCTAGATGATTGGAACCATTATTGCTTTGACTTTGGATAATTATAGACCGGACAAATCTGGCAAAAATAAAATAAAATTTGGGAGATAAACTTAGAACATTATTTATAAAAAGTCTTTTAACCCTTTGTTTTTTGTGATAAAAATTATACTTATTTAGATACTAAAATTATCCAATTTGCATGTTGACCTCAGAGAAAAAAGAATAGAAGATATCGGGTTTTCAGAAAGGGGATTAGGGGTCAATTTGGCTTGAAAAATTACTCCTTCCCTAGACCCAACATACATTAGAGCTTCATGCACCAGGACTGCCCTTTTTGTCCTTTCAAAATAATCAGTCAAAGTATCCTGATTTAGGTTTAAGTTATAGGAAATGCTTGGATATAGACAAAGCCCAACAATTTATTCTTTTTGGGAAACTACTATTGAAGTAAGTTTCAATGGGAGTAATGTTGACTCTTCTAAATCATGGTAATAATATTCTACGATCCAAGCTATTCATATTTGAAATGACTTAGATAGTCTAGAAATTAAATCTCATAACCATTGAATATTTTTAGTCTGTATTTCTTTGGTTCAGAAGTTGACACTATTCATTTCTATTTCATTTTTCAAAGACCTAAAATAAGTGATTAGAATTGTCCAAATGCAATGATTCCACACTGGTTAACTAATTTCTGCATTCTGTAAATGATAAATGGCTTACACATTTAGGGAAAAAAAAAAACCCTCTAAGAAAGCATCTACTCCTTAAGATACGTAAGAGCAGCTACACCCACCACCTACCAGGACTCATTGAAGGATGTCTTCTGTTGGGCCTCTTTGCTTTGGCATGGGATAGAAAAACCCTAGATAAGCTTGTTAGTGACATATAGCACTTATCCCATGCTATTGGCAGCCCTAAATATGGATAAAATTATTTAGAAATAACCCTAAAACTTGATTACTTTCCTCTAAACAAAGGAATTTCTTCCTCTATGATATTGTTAAAAGAGTTTATACTTTGAAGTTGTGGCCTTTTCCTATGTAATCCACAAAGGAGGTGGGAAACGGATATCACATGGGGAAGATTGAAGTCCCAACAATCAACAATTTAACAATAAGTCTTTAAATATGACTTATCAGATTCCTGCTGAAGTGTTTGCCTATCACTTAGCCTATAATCGCCTGTCTTATTAGTTCAAATTAGGCAGCTTCTTTTGGTTCATTCCTAAAGTCCAAGAAAAAGTTGTGATAGGCCTGCAGCTGTTAAACCAGAAAGGCCAAGCCTATGACAATTTGAGTTGGAATTCTCTGCAAGTCATGCTGGCACCTTTCATTTCAATCCTCTCTGGGTGAAATTATTACCCATGGAAGCCCTACTTAGTGGATGGTCCATATCAAGTGAGTCGATAGCGGATTCCTTGTATCATCCTCCCACTTCTTGACTCTTTCAACTTATCTAAAGCAATAATACGTGGTAAACTTATTTCTTCTATAAAAAGAAAGGAATAATATGTGGAAAATTTGACCTTTTTCCCAATTGGTCCATGTCATTTTCTGACAAATCAAATAAGAATGGTCCAAGAGTTAGAGCTTTAACATCACCTAGAAAGCTTGCTAATGAGACTGGATTGTCTAATTTGAATGATGACGAAGGAAATTCCTTATAGAGACAATAAAAGGGCAGCCTAAGGGCACGAAGTTCCTGAATATGTGGGGTCTGGGAAGAGGCAGATTACAAGGGTCTATAGTACACAGTCTTACCTTGCATTTTTGTAAGAGGCTATTTTCACGCTTTGAACTCAGGTCACACGACGACAACTTTACTGTTACGCCAAAGCTCAACGTGTGTGCAAAAATATTTTCATTCTACACCCTTTATCGATGCAACCCAAAATCTCATGATTCTCCTCTTTGGAATTTGTTATTGAAAACAGAAAAAGACTAAGAAAAAAAAATGCAAAAGATGGCTAATGGTGATGGAAGAGGGTTAGATTAGGCAAGATAATTGGGTCAAAAGCATATAGAACTATTAATATTTGTTGAAGTCATGAGTTATTTATATGAGGCCCAATAAATGAATGGTTTATTTACCAAAAATCTGTATCCAAGAATATATACCCCCAATAATATGTGCATTGAAGATTATTTAATTATAAATTAAAAAGCTTAATCATACATAAAAGAAAGGTGCATATATATTCACCCCTATTTTACTTTTTCATTTCAATAGTATACTCATTGTTTTTCAAATACTTAAAAACAATTGTTAAAAGGCTATAGTTTTGAACGAAAGAAGCAAATAATAGCTTTTAAAAATACTGGATTTTTTGAGTCACTAAGTTGGTAGATGCTCATGATCGTGAAAAAATACAGGATAACCACAACATGACTGCACTATTCCATTTTGGAGTCTCTAATCTTTAAAACTCACTGCCACACAGCAACATACAGTTTAGTATTTGCCAATGCCATAAATACCATATAAATCTAAGGTATCAATGGTAGAACCATCAAATTTTGGGATTAAAACTGGCAACTCAAAAAAAAAAGGAAGAAAAAAAACTTTAACAAGATTTACAAAGAAAACATTTGAGAATTTTTATTTTTATTCCCAGATTCATATAAATTTCCATGAAACTGCCATTATATTAACATATATATATGATATTTTTGAATTATTTGAAAAAAAATTGGAAGCCGTGCTCGTGTATCTATACTAGCAGGAAGAGGTGAGGAACAGCCAGTGCTTAACAAATCTCCACACCAGTAACCACTGCACAGGCAAACCATCGCGGGTCACTCCTTCGAGAACAAGTAAGAACCGAAGTAGGGTAGACAAAACTCCACCCACCATAGTAAAAAAAAAATGGTTGGGACGGACCACAAGGTTTTATACTATGCAGCCTTTATCTTACATTTTTACAAGCAGTTATTTTCACACCTTGAACATGTAATCTCAAGATCACACCACGACGACTTTACCATTGCACTAAGACTCCACCACACGACAGCAATGATGCAGTAATCAATCAGACCCTCAAAGTCTTATCACTGAGAGGATACGCACGTTTCCTGACAAGAGACACCCTGCCTTGCAAGAAATCTGCCCATTGTTACTGTTAGCAGATCTCTTCACGTGAACAAATTTGGCCTTTAAAGCATCAGCCACCTTAATGACAAAGCTGGGATGCTTGGTTGTTGCATGGTCTATGCAGATTTGGGAGGGCTCTTTACTCACACAGTTGTTGCATGCTTGGAAATCACGTGAAGCAAATGTTGTATGCGGCAAGCAATTCGTGGTAGACTTCTAATATGGGAAATGTATCTTTTCTTCTACCAATTCCATCTTTGATTTGCCAAATTTGCGATACTCTCCCATTCAAAAAAATATTATGTCACACCTCAGTTTCTGTAAAGAACGAGAGCCTTGGCGCAACGATAGAGTTGTCGTCATGTGACCTTAAGGTTATGGGTTCAATACGTGGAAACAGTCTCTTGCAAAATGCAAGGTAAGAATATGTACTATTGACCCTTGTAGTCCATGCCTTCCCCCCACCCTGCATACGCAGGAGCTTCATGCACCACGGCTGCCCTTTAATCAGTCTCTGGAAATGTGGTGATTCATGCCATATATGCATGCCTGACGATGCAGAGGCAGTATGGTAGCAGGCAAACAGGTTAGGAGAGAGCTTTCACCAACCAAACGTGCAAAATCAAGTAATAAAGTTATGGAATCAATTAAAGCGCAAAATCCCGGATACTTCCTTTGATCAAAATGAAGCTGAGATTTTAAACGAGTGGGGGCACTCAAATCTGCAGCTAAGAATCAATAAAGTCACCTATATATGTTTTTACATATGAAAAGGAACCCACCTCTGCAGGATTACTAATTTTTGTAAAAATTTTGATGTGCTTCCGAAAGAAACTTCCTGGTAAGGCAAGAACTGGGGGCTAGCCCGTGACAACTAAGGAGATTTTAAAGTTGCTTTTAGTAATCATATTTATGAAGATTCGGAGTAATATTACAAAGGGGTTACTACCACTTCATTGAGGATTATTACTTGCTAAGAATGCATCTGTTTCTAATCTTATGCTGCAGATTCTCCTGGTGATGCACTACAAGTCTATGAGCCACTCTGACTATAAATGTTAGTTATGTCTAAGATTTGTTACTAGAAGGGAAGCCTTGGTGCAACAGGAGAGTTGTCGTCGTGTGGCCTAGAAGTCACGGGTTCAAGGCGAGGAAGCAGCCTTACAAAATGCAAGGTAAGGCTGTGTACTATTGACTCTTGTGGTCCTCCCCTTCCCGAATCCGCATACATGGGAGCTTCGTGCACCAGGGCTGTCCTTTTTTTTTAATGTCTAAGATTTGTTACTACAGAAGCTGCTTGGATATCTTGACTTAAAATCCATTTTAAAATCAAAATATGTCTAAAATTATGCTTGATTTTGGTATGGGGTAAGAACCACTCTCTCACATGAATACTTTTGGGAAGTAAATGTGATATTAAGGTAGCTAAACACTCTTAATATAGTAATTAATACAATCACGTTTAAGGAGTGCCTTGAAATTAATTACTTACTGCAATCCAGTAAGATTGTGAAGAAAATAAATAGGCAGTGAAAAAAGCATGCATGTTTAGATTTGCACCAAATTGAAAGGGAGAGAGAGAGAGAGAGCAGTAATCAATCCTCTAATACCAAATGCTCAAGAAGGCATTTGCCTTGCAGTTGCTGATCTTGGTCTCATCAACTCCTCCCTAGCTTGTGATGCTAAAAGAGGCCATTTATATGGTGTCAAAAAACTAAAGGTTCAACTTATATAAACGTACGCAGGAATAACTCCACCATCACCTACCAAAATGCTTGGTCCCTTTCTTCTCTTTGCCTTTCTGATAGCCTTGGCACCATGGACAACCATTGCACGGTTGACAGAACAGAGGGCTTTCTTTGTTTTTGGAGATTCGCTTGTTGATAGTGGCAACAACAACTACCTGGAGACCCCAGCTCGGTGCGACTATCCACCATATGGCATTGATTTTCCAGATCAAAGGCCCACTGGCCGTGCTTCGAATGGTCTTATCCTCCCAGACATAATCAGTTGGGTGAACTAGAACCATTTCCATAAGGGCTGGTTGTCACTGGGAATGACCATCCATGGATTGATATCTCACAATTATGAATTTCATCCTTGTTTTGGGAGAGAGAATCAACAATGGGTTCCCATCCTTGAATTGCTCTGGCCATGTCAAACAGCCTCTTAATTCTGCGTCAATTATTTTTAATATAATTTTATGTTACCATTACTAGTAACTACAACAACTGAAAATGGTTGCACTATCAGGTGAAAGGATTGGTGCGGAGGAGCCCCCATTACCTTATTTAAGCCCAGAGCTCGATGCAACCAAACTACTTTTGGGTGCCAACTTCGCCTCGGCCGGAGCTGCAATCCTCCAAGAGAGCAGCAATTATTTTGTAAGGCAATTAGTCTATACGCTAACGTTAATTAAAACAACCGGTTTTGATTTATCATTAATTTTTAGTACCCATTCTAGATGAGTTGATCTCATTGTACAATGTGGTGTTATACCAAATCTCACAGATTTGGAAATCAGGATCAATTCAGTCACACACACAATAAGAGATGAGAGGATTTACGTGGTTCGGCTAAATTCAGCCTATGCTCACAGGAGAGAAAGTTTTACTATCTGATTAGATACAATGGAAGAGGAAGAGGCCGCTGTGAGCCTCTTCCAATCCTCTTCTATTTCTCTACGAACAAACTCACTCATGCACACACACCAACCCTGACGTGTGAAAAATAGGATGAGAGAAACTGCCAGTAATTTAGGCATATTTTTAGCAGTAAATCAGATTGGTTGAGTTTTTCAGGTAAACGTAAGTAATCAGGACCAGCAATTAAGGCAGTACAAGGAGTACCAGAAAAGGTTGAAGGCCTTGATCGGCCAGCCCAAGGCTGAACAGCTCATTAAGCGGGCGATCATTCTAAGCTCATTCGGCGGCAATGACTTCATCAACAACTACTACTTTCCTGGCTCGAAATCATCTCGTCAGTATACAATGCCAGAATTTATTCGCCTTGTGATCAAAGAGTACCGGAAATTTCTGAAAGTAATTCTTTTTCTTTTCCCACTCCTTTTCTCGACTAGATATCATATTATGGAAGGAGTTTTGAGATTTCATTTCCCCCCAAAACTTTAGACTAACCAATATTTCTTTTGCAGGAGCTACATGAATTGGGTGCTCGCAATATCGTGGTCACTGGAGTTGGGCCTGCGGGTTGTTCTCCTGGCCTCAAAGCTCGGCGAAGCAAACATGGCGAATGTGATGCTGAGTTAAATGGCACCATGGAACTCTACAGTCTTCAACTAGAACAGATGTTGAGTGAGCTTAATGGCGAGATCGGAGCCAACGTCTTTATAGCCTTTAACACCCGGAAAGAGGCCCATTTCGATCCACATTTATATGGTAGGAAAGTAGTTCCTGATTATTGAATGACTTAGCTTAAACCTTATTTTTGGTTGCATATTCGATCCATGTGTTTGATGGCCACACCCTTCATCTGCTGGGATGAGCCCCTTCTCAAATAGGCCAAAAGGATAGCCCCGGTGCACAAGCTTTCCATCTATGTCTGGGTCTGGAGAAGGGACGGACCACAAGGGTCAATAATACTCAGCTTTACCTTACATTTTGCAAGAAACTATTTCCACTTTTTGAACCCGTGACTTCAAGGTCACATAATAACAACTCTACCATTGCACCAAAACTAGCCTTCTTTTCAGATGGGCCATACCCCAAAAATATTCTCCATTGAATGGCCCTAACAATAGCATTATTTTGATCACTCTGTTTCCAACTCAATCTTAATTCTTATGCTGTAGCAAATGTGTTTGTATCTGTAACTGAGCAGGTTTTAAGACAGCAGAGATTGCTTGCTGTGGGGAAGGGCTTTACAATGGGGACATACTATGTAGACCAGGGTCCAATGTTTGTCCAGAGAGGGACCTTTACTTTTTCTGGGACAGCTACCATCCAACAGAGAGAGCAAGTAGGATCATCGTCGACCATATGATGTACGGGTCCACCGATCACATGAACCCCGTGAGCTTGAGCACCATCTTAGCCATGGATTAGTGGTCGTCAATTGTTTCTTTTCTTTTCTTCTGTAGATGAAAGTTATTTATGCCAAGAAATTGGTCGCGGACGACTCAGCACCTCCTTGGAAGACATGGGTTGAAGGTTTGAGTCATGGTTTGATGAACCCTGTGTTGATCCTGCATCTATCGAAGTTCAGATTGGCAGCCATCCTTCTAATGAAAGTCTGATCAATCAGAAGCTTAATTTTACGAGCCTAAAAAGTCCATTGATATAAAAGGTCGCATATCCAATGGATTTAAGAAAGAGATGCGAATGGACATTTTTGAAGGTGAGCCTTGGCATAATGGTAGAGTTGTCGTCGTGTGACTTTGAGGTCATGGGGTTAAGGGGTGAAAACAGCATCTTACAAAATACAAGATAAGACTGCATACTATTAATCCTTATAGCCCGCCCCTTCCTCGGACCTTGTATATGCAGGAGCTTCGTGCAATGGGGCTGCCCTTATGCAGATGAACGTTTTCACCACACTTTAGCCTTATATCAAAGGAATTTCTGCAAAATCCTCTGCATAAAATCGGAAAGTGGAAACATATGCTTTTAGATCACCCAATGCGATTATGCAAGTTATTTTCAATTTTTTAAATATTTGTTTGATGCTGAAATTCTTCCGATATAAGCAGCAGTACCAGAAAGGTTATCTCTCCACGGGGCCTTTTTCCTTTTTTGAATGATTTAATTTCCATAACCTGATTGAGGAGATCCAAGGTACGGAAAAGCCATTCAGGCAGACATTTGACTGAGAGTATAGTATACCCTCCACGAAGGGCAGCCTTGCTGCACAAAGCTTTGGGGTTTGGGAAAGGGACGGACCATATGCAGTCTTATCTTGCATTTTGCAGCACGCTGTTTCTACACTTTAAACCCGTGACCTCAAGGTCACATGACTACAAGTTGACAATTCTACTGTTGCCCCAAGACTCTCCTTCTTATCAAACCCTTCTATATAAAACCAAAATATAGACAAATCGAAAGGCAAAGAAAATAACCACATTGAGCCAAAATCAATACAAACTCAAAGGAATCATTCCTTTAGATTTGTCAGCTGTGTTCCTTCCCTTGCAAGTGAGTCAGCGTTCGAGTTTGCTTCTCGCTTAATATGTCTAAACTGAATGTGAATCCCAGATGCCAAAGTGTGAATCCTAGCAACATCTCGCCAGAACCACTCAGGGGTCTGCATTTGAAAGCCAATGTATTACGTTCTTTGGGTCGCCTTCCACGATAACATTATCCACCACAAAATCTCTGCACATAGAAACGCCAGCCGCTTTCATCTTAGCATTGTGTGAATCCAGTTTGATAAACCCGTTCCAATCCCTTGGGAAACCCCCAGTTCCTGAAATTCCGGGATTGCCGAAACAGGCGCCTTCTATATTGAGTTTTATCCATCCTATGGGGAGGAGACCACTGCACCGTGATCTTTTTGACTGGCCTGGTTGTCCTTCTAATTTCATCCCATTTTCTGTAAAGCTCGGTGCTTGAAATCCCATAAAAGATCTTCGACGCAGTAGGCCAATGACCCACCTCACTTTTAATATTTTCAACAATTCGTCCGTTACTCGGTTTTTTGCCTTGAAAGCGCTTGTAAATCCTCTCTTTCCACAGACCCAAAATTCGCAATTGGATGCCAAAGCAATCTGTTCCTTTTAGTTTTCTTCTGATGGATACACTGTGTCATAATCTGAACTGGAGTTTGAGGAAAAACCCAACTCATCTCAAACATCTAAGAATAGCTTTCCAAATAGATGCTGAGAAAGAACAATTAACAAAAAGATGGTTACCTACTTCAAAGAAAAGATAACAAGCAGAAGGCTCTGCCATCGTCTTTGTTTTAGATTACCCAATGTTAAAGATCTTCTTTGGAGATTATCCAAGTGATGACTATAATTCTTGGAGGAGCCTCTTTGCGCCATAGAAATCCAGCCACCTCACTTCTCTGGAACTTATCCCTAATTGCATTGAATACAAGGGTCAATCGTGTGCAGCCTTAGCTTGTATTTTGAAAGAGGTTGTTCCTATACTTTGAACCCCTGACCTCAAGCTCACACGATAAAAACTCAACCATTGTGCCAAGGCTCCCCTTCTGAATTGAAAATTTTACTTAATTTGGTTATTCTACAATAATTGTTTTCACACTAGACATCCTCCCAAAACAGTTTCTTATCCTATTTTAACAAAAATCGAAGTGAAGTTAGAGAACAATTCACTATCCAAAAGATATCTTTCTAGACCCCTGAACACTTCTTCATATTAGTTATATCGATTCCCCAACTTCTTTTCCATATTTCCTTTTAATGATCATCTGCCATAGACTTTCTGGATCATCTTTGAACCTCCATAGCCATGTGAGTAAAAAGGCCTCGTTCAACATTTTAAGGTCTTTGACTCCAGGACCCCCTTCATCCATCGAACGAGTTACTTGATTCCAACTCACGAGGTGGCATTTCTTCTTTCGTTGGTAATCATCCCAAATAAAGTTTTTCTGCAGTTTCTCCAGTTCACTACAGAAGCTAGGCATCTGAAAATGGAGATGAAATTTAAAGGTAGGTTTGATAATGTTGCCTTGATCAAAGTGATTCCTCCTCCCATTGAAAGACACGCCTTCCACCCTGCAAGTTTTGCATTAACATTTTCAATAGTCTGATTCCAGATGCCTAATTTTAAGTCTCCGAATAGTCGAAGGAAGCCCAACATAGGTATAAATCATACTTTCTTACAGCCCATTAAATTAGCTTCAAGTTCAATTAGGTTCTCATCCACCTTCACACCCACCAAAGCAAACTTTTGAATATTAACTCTTTGCCATGTAATCCAATCATAGCATTTAAGAATAACCTTCAATTAAAGTATCATCAGCAATTGGAGGGGTGACATGAATCTGACCGGGATGCACTCTAACTCCAGAAATTAGTCTTGCTTGTGTAAGATTTCTCAACATTCTAGAGAGGATCTCATTCACCAATGTAAACAGGTAAGGAGAGATTGGATCTCCTTGTTTAAGGCCTCTAGAGCTTTTGAAATAGCCTTGGGGAGATCCATTCACTATGATTGAGAAGAAAGAAGTAGATAGGATCTGTAGATCCTATTGTTATGCGCAGCAATGTTGAGATCACACAAGACACACCCAGAAAACACAGAGATTTATGTGGTTCGGTTATGTATAACCTACGTCCACGAGAGGAGGTGGGGGATAATCCACTATAGAGAAAAGATGTACAACCGATGGATGCCTTTAGCTTTGCCTCTGGATCCTAAATATAGAGATCAAAGGCAGGCTAGAGGCATTCTACACAAGCTCTTTCTTCTTATCCTTATATGATTAGGACTCCTAATCAAATTAGGTTTTCTACCTCTAACAGATTTCTATTCTTTGTAGGAGTCTTAGGATGATTTAATGGGGATGGACATCATCAATTCTCCCCCTCCATCCCCATGCCACACTCCACTAGTTTAAACTCATGCTTGCTATGTTTTTACATAGCAGTAGCTTCTTATAGGTTACCACCTTTGTTAACATGTCTGCAGGATTCTCAATAGTGTAAATCTTTTCCAACTTTAGCATCTGTTCTTCTGTCACCTCTTGTATCTAGTGATACCATATGTCTATGTGTTTAGTGCGTACATGATACCTTGAGTTCTTGCTCAGGTATAAAGCACTCTGACTGTTACAACGTATCTTGTATTCTTCCTGTGTGATACTGAGCTCTTGGAGAAAATGCTTTATCTATAACATTTCCTTGCCTGCTTCAGCTACATAAATATATTTAGCTTCTATTGTCGATAGAGCTATGCAATTCTGCAACTTGGATTTACACGATACAACTCCCCCTGCAAAAGTAAAGATAAACCCTAATGTTGACTTTCTTCCATTAAGATCTCTAGCAATATCAACATCTATATATCCTTCCAAGAACGTTTCTGTACTTTCGAAACACAAGCACAACTTAGATGTGCCCTTCATGTATCGTAGTATCCACTTCACGGCTTCCAAATGATCTTGCCTAGATTTGATAGAAATCTGCTCATGACTCCTACTCCATGAGCAATATCTAACCTTGTGTACACCATCGCATACATCAGACTCCCAACTGCTGATGAGTAGGGAATCATAGCCATTTAGTCTGTTTCTTGTAGTGTTGAGGGACACGTCTTTTTGCTTAATTTGAAATGATTGCTAAGTGGAGTGTTGACTGGGTTGACACTCTCCATGTTGAACCTCTTGATTACTCGTTCAACATACTTTTCCTATGACAACCACAACTTTCTTTCTTTCTTGTAACATATGATCTTCATCCCAGATCTATTGAGCTACTCCTAAGTCTGTCATGTCAAAGGACTTAGATAACTCCCTCTTCAACCTGCTGATTATAGTTGTATCTAGTCCAACTATCAGCATATCATCTATATAGAGTAGTAGGATGACGAATTTACCTTCGGGTAATCTCAAGATGTACACACACTAATCTGCAGTTGTTCTTTTGAAACCACTGCCTTGGCGCTTGCTTAAGGCCATAGAGACTTTTATCAACTTGCAAACCAAATGCTTCTTCTTCTCAGCTTCGAAACCCTCTGGTTGTTCTATGTATATCTCGTCTTCTAGATCTCCATGTAGAAAGGCTGTCTTTACATCCATCTGCTCAAGTTCTAAGTTGTGTCTTGCCACCAATCTGAGTATAATCCTAATTGATGTCATCTTCACTATTAGTGAGAAGATCTCGTCAAAGTCTATTCCTTTCATCTGCTCAAAGCCTTTGACGACCAATCGTGCTTTATACTTAATTAGTTCTCCATTGGTTCCTCTTTTCACCTTGAAGATCCACTTGTTCTTCAGTGCTCTTTTTTGCTTTGGAAGTGGTATTAGCTCATATGTCTAATTTTTCTTTAATGAGCTAATTTCTTCTTGCATAGCTTGCACCCATTTGCCCTGGTCTGCATGCGTCAGGGCTTGTTGAAAATTCCCTAGCTCCCTCTCATTAGTGAGCATGATATATTTTGATTCTGGATATTTCTATGATGGAATCAGAATATGTCCTCTTGTTACATCTTTGGCTAAATTACTGCTTCTGGTTGAGAAGTCGATTCAACATCTGATGTTCTAACATCTTCTAGTATAAGGGGCTGATGCTCCCCCTACTCAAATTCCTCTGCCTCTAGTTCAGCTTCTGGTGCAGCTTCTAGTGCAGCTTCTGAGTCAACTTGTATGGGTGCTGAGTCTAGTACCAGATCTGGAGTACTGAGGTCTTTAACCTTCCTTGATTCTTTGTAGAACTGATTCTCCAGAAACACTACCTCTCTGTTTCGGATGATTCTTCTAGCTTCAGGGTCCCACAATCTTTATCCGAATTCTTCATCTCCATACTCGATAAAGATACAAGGGGTATACTTCAAGACTAGCTTTTGTCTCGTCTCTCTGGATACATATGCAAATGCCCTACACCCGAATACCTTCAGGTGTGAATATGTCACCTTCTTGCCGGTCCACTTCTACTTTAGAACTTCGAAGTCTAGTGGTGTTGACAGTGACCTGTTGATCAAGTAGCAGGTCATCTTCACCACTTCATCCCAGAATAGCTTAGGTAGTTTAACCATACTGAGCATGCATTTGACTCCCTCCACAATGGTCTGATTCATTCTTTTAACTACTCCATTGTGTTATGGGGTTCATGGAACTGCCTTCTTGTGTCAAATGCCGTGTATTACGCAATATGCCCTGAACTCTTTTGAGGTGTATTCTTCTCCGTTATCTATTCTAAGGCACTTGAGTTTCTTTCCAATTTGTCCTTCCACCATCTCATGGAATCTTTTGAAGCATTTGAATAACTATTCTTTATTCTTTACAAAGTATACCCATACCTTCCTAGATGCATCATCTATAAAAGGTTACAAAATATTTATTCTTGCCGAGTGACTCTACTTCCATTAGGCACATACATCCGAGTACACCAAACTCAAAGTTTCATTTCTTTTATTACTAGAAGAAGAAAAAGCAACCTTATGTTGCTTGCCGAATAAGCAGTAATTACATGGATTAAGAGCTGTACATTTGGATGGTTTGATGAGCTGCTTCTTTGCAAGTGTGAATAGACCTCTCTCTCCCATGTGGCCGAGTCTTTTATGCCAAAGGTTTGGTGATCCTTCATCTTCCACTGCATTAAGGCCATCTCTAGATATTCTTTTGTTGGTCTTGTATAGTGTGCTGCATATGTGTCCTTTCACTATGATCATCTTGCCTTTCATCAGTTTTCAAGTATTGTTGCCAAAGTAGTTGGTATAACCTTGTCTATCGAGAGCCGGGACTAAGATTAGGTTCGGTCTGAGTTCTTATATGTGTCGCACCTCCTTTAGTACTACTATGCAGCCAATATTTGTCTTTATATGCATATCACAGATCTCAACTATTCTTGAGGAACTATCATTTCCCATCTTTACAGTGCCAAAGTCTCCTTTTTTATAGGTGATGAAGAAGTCCTTGTGTGGAGTAGCATGATAGAAAGCTGTTATGTCTATCACCCACTCTGTTTCACTCTTCACCATGTGCAGGCATGATTCCTCCTTAGTAGTGAGCACTGTTATATCCTAAGCAATGGTGATTAGCGTCTCACCATTATACTCCTTTAGCTTGTTATGTGTGACACCCGGGTTTTTCATGAAGATTTTTTCGCGGTTATTTCAAAAGATGGCGCCTCTAAATTTTATTTTATTTTTGAAATACAAAAACAACGGAAGGTTTTTCTTTGAAATTCATTTTTTCAAAAACCCGGATGTCACCTTCATGCTCACACTATACATATATATATAGTTTTCTAGAAGATAGAACTTTATTTCTAAAAACAGGACCCATCCAGTGGTTCACTTGGATAACCCTTATAACATTATATTAAATGTCCAATATCACAATTCAAATGACTAACTACACAATATAAAAGCTTTAAATAAAATGTATACCTGTGCGTAGAAGTATGGTTGCTGGATTCCTTTTGTTGTGTACATCTTCTCCTGTCTTTCTGTATCTAAGATATTGTAAACATAAAACATTTACAATATCTCAGCAAGCTATACTTGGTAGGGGAGTTTAAGAAGCATGTTAAATCTTAAGATACATTAATTATTCAATAGTAATTAGAATATTCATTTCCATAGCAATTAGGTTAAATTTAATTTACAATCTGTTTCATATCTCAATAACCCATTTGTCAGCCAAATATCTACATGTTTTCATCATTATTAATAATTCCATTGATAAATCAGATATCTTTACTTATTATTTATCATCAAATAAATACTTCAATTCCATTAACCATACTTTGCATACAATTCTACTCATTCATTAACCCATATGAAAACATATATGAAACTACTCCCTCAATCATATTAATATAACAATAATACACATATATGAAGATTGTTAAAGGACATACGAAATTATGAATAAAATCAACGTCACCTAATTTGCATTCTCAGACTATACCGGGTTTCAGAATCACACCCCTCATCATGTGGGGTTCCTAATTATCCAGCCTCTGCTGGTATATCAACATAATCCTCATGCCCCTCACCATACAAGGTCCACAATCCTCCAGCCATTGCTGAGAAACGATGTAAGGCATATCATCATGCCGTATCATATAAAGCATCTCATAATGCCATCATACATTTATGTCCCATGAGCAGAATGCACAACGAATACAATATTTTCCTCTTTGAGTCCCTCACAACTGCCTAACCAGTGTCTCTTGGTAACCCTCAAGGATATGCACCATAGTGCACCAAATATAAGGACTACTATGCATGCAGTCAGAATCTGTATAGCGCGCTCGGATAACTACTCAATAATCCATCTATACCATCCTCGATGGAAATCATAATATCCATGTCCGCATGGGGAGGACCATGGATGTCACAGTGGCGGCCTTCCCATGATTGTCCCACCCGACTTTTTGCAACACATAGTGCATGGTATCCATAACATAATAAATTTCGGAGAGCAGATGGCCAAACCCTCACAACTCTCCTAGCATAGCATCCCCAGGCCTATGCCTGTCTAAAACAAAACTCTCAGGCCTCCATGCCCGAATATAAAATAATCATAATAACAGGTAATTCGCCTGTTCATATATTTCATAACAAGAATAACATCCTCACTTATTTGGTGATAACCCACCAAGGATGTATCCTATAACCTAAACTCATACATCATCAATATTGACATGGTACCCATGTACCATAAACATCATTTCACAATTCACATACATAATGTACAAGGCATAAGCATCAATTATAACATGCAATTCTTTTAATTAACATTATTTCAATTTAAAGCATATCGAATATCATTCATATAGTCAGGAATAAGATCATGTTAGAACATGCGTCTTATAATTTAGACATGCTGTCTTAAATTTCCACCTACCTCGTGTAACGCATTCACCAGATTCCACTACTTTAATTGCACTCTTCTTCACGATTGACCCCGTACGCTTCAACTCATTGTATGATTCCTAACAAGCATTGATGTGAGGACCTCATTTAGGTAAGCTGGAAGCTTAGCAACACTACGATGTGACCTACTAGATATCAATCAAAGTTTTTCACCCATGTACGCAATGACAACAAACATGCACGAAATGACCAAAACTGCAATAAATGAAAGAATAGGACTGATCATCCACACCCGAGTTACCATTTCAGCTAACTGGAGGCCATTTGGTATAATACTATTCAAAAGAGCATAAAGTGTATATGCGATGTCAAAAGCCTCTGCGGTAATTCTATGCACAATGTCTCCAGCCAAAACCCCTCCACTCCCTTTAAAGAAGCCTAACTCTCTCTGCAACACCCTTCCACATGCATCCACCCTGCACAACGCTCCAGTGCATCACCGGCTGCCCCGTGTGATCTGTTGCATTCACTCCTCCCCCAACACCCAAGTTCCAGGAACCCAATTCAGAAGCAATCAACCAACAGCTAATGTAACAATTTCCAATCCACTTTGAATCATTCAATGAAAACATCAAATGCAATTCTTTCAAAACCAGAATCTAGTAATTTGCTCAAATTCGTTTCACTAAATCCCCCATGGTCGCCTATCAAAGAAACAAAACCCATCTTTGGGAAATCCGTACCCAGCTAATGCAGAAATTGTATTGTTCCAAGAAACACATCCCAAACAAACATTTTTTCATCAAAATTTTCAGGCAACTATTCATGCGTGCACTGTTTCCCTTTAGATCCAGCATCATTCTTCATCTAATCACAATGGAAACAAAGGGCTTTTGATCGTGCCCTTCTATGGGTCTAATCCACCGGTCGAATTGGAGATCAAAGCCGCCATCGTCTCCGACGAGCTCTGTTTCTTCGTTGACCTAAAACCTGAAATCCAAGGGAAACAGAGGCAAACGGGTTTCCACGGGTGGCTGACCAAAGGAAGGATGGAGAGATGGTGACCCTAGATCGATCTCCATCGAGGTTGCCAAGAACCGAATCCAAGCAGTGGGGGTTTGCTAGGTTGTCGGAGAGTAGGGTTCTTATGTACATGAAGGGGGTTTTCCAAGTAGGAGAGGAACGAGGTCTCACCGGCAAGGAGATCTGATCAGTTGCAGGTGAGAGGGGGGGAAAAGGGTACAACGCTGGCGCCAGTGGAGAATCAAACGAAGAAGATGCAAGGGTTTTGGCTACGATTCCATCATCGGTGGAAACCGAATATGGAAGATCGAAGCAGGCAAAAGCCCTAAGTTTTGCCCTGGGTTAGGGTTAGAGAGAGAGAGAGAGAGAGAGAGAGAGAGAGAGAGAGAGAGAGAGAGAGAGAGAGAGAGAGAGAGAGAGAGGTGCCAATATCAATTTGGCCCCCTCCTGTTAAATGGTGTTCTTTGTTGTTTTCTTTTTTCTTTTAATTACCATATTGCCCTTGATTTCAAAGGCCCATAACTTCTTCATACGGGCTCTGTTTTGAGCATTCTTTGGCTTGTTGGATTCTGTTTTCCGAGCACTAGATAATGGTTTTATTAGTTCCAAATTATACTTCTATAAAAGGATATAAAATTTTGGGGTTGTTACACTATGTCCCATCTCTCTCTTGAGTTTTCAATAGTCTTTCTTCATGTGATCTAGAATGTCGTAGTATTAACACTTGAACTATCCTCTGGGTTGACTTTTTGATCTATTGCAAGTCTGGGATCTCCCCCTTTGTCTGCTCAAACTCCTCCCCCTGTGCTTATCTCTCCTAGTGTTCTTATTTTCTGTTACCAAGGCATGTGCCCGGCCTGTTCCTGTAACATCCTCTATTTTTAAAATAAATAAAAGAAAAATCAATTAAACTAATTAAAAGGGGGCCCGGTTTGATAGCGGTACCCCCTCACTTAAACATAATTGAGAAATAGACGTAGTCCAAACTCGATGAAAAGGGGGAACCTGATGGGAAGAAAAGAAAGGGGGAAGAAGAAGAAGGAAAAGAAGAGGGAAGAGAAAGGAGAAGAGAGGAGAAAAGAAAGGAAAGGAGAAGAGGAGAGGAGAGGAGAGGAGAGGAGAGGAGAGAGGGAGAGATTGTGCGCCGGAGAATAGAGCCCATCCATGACGGAGGAGGAGTAGAAATGTAGGGTTTCTATTTTTTTGGAGTTGCAGAGGTCGTCAGAGAAAATGGTGGCCTGGATTGATGCTCCAAGCCGTTCATTCTCTTCAGCATGAAGTTGCGAGCAAAACCCCTTTGGATTTGCTACGATCGGAGAAGAAATGATGCAGATTGAGCCATGAACAGTGCGCGCGGCTAGGGATGGATCGTTTCACAGCATATGGGAGCCAATCTAGCACGCCTAGGAAGGGGAAAAGCACAGTTACGCATTCTTTAGGTAAGATCTACAAAACCCTGATCTTGATTTGTTGAAATTTTGATAAATTCGTGAGCTTTGATCTTAGATATAAATTTAAAGACGATCCAATCGTTAAATTGTTAATCCATGCTTAGTAATGGGTAGATCGATGCCTGAGATAAGTCATATTTGATGGAATTCACGATCTGTGCTAGAAAATAGATTGGACGATTTGGACCGTTCGATCGGTTACTGTTCACACAGTAACTTCTGAATGTCAGATGAATAATCAGACACTACGGATGACTCCTACAACCCTAAATTAGCTAGGAGGTGATTAGATTATTGTAATTTGGATTACAGTGACTAGTTGATGTTGGATCGACGATCGGACCCCACAGATGAGTTCTGATCGTCAATCCAAAACTAGCAGTGGTCCATCCAACCACTGTGCATTCTTAAATTAGCTAGATATGACCAATTAGAGTAGATCTTAACCATCGGATTACCTAAAAAAGGTAGATCTGACCACTCTTAGTAGATATGTACAGTCAGATCACTTGAAAAGGGAGGATTTGACCACTCTTAGTAAATGTGGACCATCAGATCACCTAAAAAATGTGGATTAGACCATCTTTACCCAATCTTAAATGTATGGATCATTTATAAATAGTTGATCAGTTATTGTCATCTTGTGAAAAACACTAAATTTAGAGGCTCACATAAATCCAACCCTTGATATAATGACATAAGACCAGATAGTTAAATCATAACTATATGTAAGTGAACGTATTAAGAAAAGAATTTTTATGTCTTGTATAGATTGAAGCGTACGGGGTCGATCAACTAGTGGACAATGGATGAACTCGCCACATGAGGTAGGTGATTTACATCTGGGATTTTTCTCTTAATTTCATTTATTGTGACTTATCTACGATTCTTAAGGCATATGTCTTGTGTATTATTGTGTTTTGTTGCATATGTATAGTGCTTCATAATTGTTATCGTGACTTTTGATTTCATAAGTATCCACATTTGAGACATTATGGATTACACTATCACATATCTTGATTGAGACCAAAGGGTGAAAGCGGAATTGAACCTCGTCTTTCTGTGAGTGCATGAGTGCCCTATTGTAGGTGAAAGGGTGAAAGCGGAAAGTGCTGAGAATTGGCCCCACATTGTCGTGAGTGCATGAGTGCCCCTTGTGGGTGAAAGGGTGAAAGCGGCATTAGAACGCATCTTGCCGTGAGTGCCTGAGTGCCCCTTGTGGGTGAAAGGGTGAAAGTGCGATTGGAACGCGTCTTGCTGTGAGTGCCTGAGTGCCCGTAAGGGTGAGGGTGAAAGAGAAATTGAACCTCGTCTTTCCGTGAGTGCCTGAGTGCCCTATTGTGGGTGAAAGGGTGAAAGCGAAAAGTATTGAGAGTTGGCCCCACATTGCCGTGTGTTCGAGACACTCATAGGGCTGGACCGAATCCGATGTTTTATTGGCTCTGACATGCATTCATGATGTTCTATGGATACTGATCTTCATTGATTTGACATACATGTACTTACATATTTTCTCATGTTACGTATGTTTTGATGCTCGGGTTGATATCGCTTTGCTTATATCATGGACTTCTTGTACTGTCCCTTGTGGATTATGTTGTTTTGTGCATATATGTTCTTCTTACGGAAACTTCTATGTTTTTTACTTCTTGCGACATGTGATTTTATATCGTTTTTGGTAAATTGAATATGAATCACCTACACAAGCATAGCTTGCTGAGGCATTGCTTTGTTTGCAATGCCTCAGATACAGAGAGTGACAACAGGTTGATGTGCTGACAGAGCAGGTAAAAGTGATGGCAGCTTCCAGGGAAGCACGGACCATGTTCAGAGATGACCAGGTTTGCTCAAGACCTCACTTTGGGTTTTGAGTATGGGCTGTACTTTAATTAAAAATGTAATGTGACCTGGATGTCAGAATGTGGATTTATGTCGGATGTGATGGCTGTATGGAGGGACCCTGGGTATTTGGTAGTGATAATATTTTCTTATCCATTGTTGGAGTATATTTTATTGAAAACAACATTTGGTTGTGGATGGGTGTGGATACTGAGTCTCCCTTATGATATGTATTATACATTGTTTATCAAGTGGTTTTGAATTGCAATGGTCATGTGCAATGGTCCAAATTACAAAGAAAACTCTGTCAGATTTTCGGTAGAAATGGTATTTCATTTCACTGTTAAATCTGTAGTTTTGTGGTTGTATGACTCCTCGGACTTTGAAAGAAATACTTTTATTTAAGTTTTTATTTTTGGTCACTTTAAAAATCAAAGTTTTTAAAACAAGGATCCCAACTATTTTTGTAAATTATTGTTATATTGTGTATAAAAACTCGGGGTGTTACAGTTGGTATCAGAGCCCAGGTCTACTCCATCACATCCACTCCAATAAATTCAATAGTCACATACAGTCCATGAGGTGAGGTGGTTTCCTAAATATGAGTTACAGAGAAAACTCATGTGAGCCATATTGATGATCATGAAATGGATATTGCCATGGAGATTGGCAGACTTCTTAGAGGAGTTGCAACCTTAAGTCCTTGTCTGAGCACAAGGAAGTACACTTTTAAGGGAAGTACATGATTCTTAGAATCATGAATTAGAATAAAAATTTTAAGGTAGTTTCTCTTAGTGAGAACTTTAATATATGATAGAATATATATTCATTTGGAATGCTTTTGATGGCCAATTTTCTAACTTGATTGTGCGTTTAAACTGTTAGAAAAAGCCTGACAATTATAGTAATGACAATAGTATGATAAGAATGATGGAGGATTAGAAATGATTACAACTAATGAGAATGCGAGAACGTTGAAAGAAGTATGGTATTAATTTAAACTTGAAGCAAATTTAAGTGACGAGTAAATTATAATATGGTGAAAATTATTGAGAGTTTGATGAAGTAAGATTCTAGTATTTCTATGTGTGAAATATCTGAATTTGAGATGAAAACTGATGAGTTAGTGTATATAGAGATATTGATAGCCAGTAATCAAAGAAGGCTAAATGCTTATAAACCTTTATGAGGATTTCAATTATGATTGGAGATTATAGCACTTTGAGGATATGGCAACCACCTTATGATTATAGTAGTGTAAATGATGTGAACAGGTAGGGAGAGATTCTTATTGAAGTAAATATGGAGAATGAAATAGACATGATTTTGTAATAAGTCAACTAGAAAGAACCACTAAAGTGAATAAGGCGAGATGAAATTAATTATGATTGATTATATTCAACACCGATACAGAGGAAGGTGTGAAATTGATCTAATTGTAAATTATTTGGCTGATATGACCATCAAATAATTCATTAGTTCAAGAAAATGAAATAGCAGAAGTGAGGACACTGAAAATGTAATTACAAATATTTTAAGGATGATTAGTCGAGAAGATGTGTTCCTCCATTATTGAGATCTTTATCTAGAAGGCTCTTAGAAAGGCCTATGATAATATGTATACCTTTGCCTTGTGAACAACTGATGATATTATGAGTGTTGTTGCCGAAGAGTAGAGAAATTAAATAATTTAATAGTATTGAACCAGTATGCTCAATACAAGAGACTTGCCCTAACTCTTTCATCATGAAGAAGAAGACCATGGATAGTTTGCAATATGTCAACAACCATATTGAGGAAACAGATGAATGTGTCCAATTCTATACCAATTGCGAGGCTGCAGACATAACCTCTATGTAAAGAGGGATCCTTTTAGGGCAAGATTGATTGCAAAAAAAAAAAACTCGGACATGGGTAGTTCGAGCCAACTTAGTAAGGGCAAGAGACTTTTCATTGACATGACGACAGAGGCCGTTGAGCTGACGACATTTGATCAGATGGTGTTGGGATGCGGAAGAGAGACATACTATGTACAAGTATTGAGGACAGGCACTTGGACAACTATGTCTTAGAGTTAGTGGACCACCGCAGCAATGGTAATGGCATCAGTAGCTGCCATCACTGTGGAGACCCTTTAAATGGTTGATTGTGGAGGGCTATGAGATTCCTTTAAAGACTGCCCCAGTGGACAATGAGTCTGATTGACTGACATTGGAGACAAGGCAGAGATGGCCTCACATTAGTAATGATGATCCGTTACTGTCATTATCATTACTTGAAGCAAGTATCAACCTCAACCCAAGTTAAGGAGGGCACCTACTTGATTGTTGATAAACATGCCAAGATCCTCCTTGATTTAAAATTCAGCCACCCTTGTAGTTGAGTGTCAGCACCCTGATAAATGTGCCTTTATACGTATTTAAAGATCCTTGGGTTGGAGGTTATGGCACCGATTGACAAGTTATTGAAACTTATAAGTACCTCTAATGAGTACTAGTAAAAATGATGATGAGTGAGAGGTTAGATATTGACTTTATTGTCCTTGATTTGAGGGATTATGATATCATCCCTGGGGATGAATTCCATCGTTAGAGGATAATTGATTGTAGTGAGAAGAAAGGTACCTTTGATAAATCAGATAACTAGTGATCTCTCCTGAGTAAGAAGGGGCATCATTGAGATTTGCGTTAACCTTGCCTTGAAGGCAAAATAGTGCTCATATGATGTATCAAGTCATCCTAGTTTTGTGATTGTGGATGACAAAGAACGACTATAAATCGAGCACACAATGGGTTTGTGAAGATTCACAATCTTCTAGAGGAGGCTTCAGGGTTTTACGCCACGAGAGATTGATTTTTATATTGATTTGGCATCAGATATAGTGTCATTTTCTAAAGTGCCATACAGGATGGCTCCGGCTAAGTGGGAAGGGTTTCAACTAAGGTAGTTGTTCGACCAAAGACTATTAGACCTAGTGGGTCTTCATGGGATGCATTAACCCTCCTTGTAAGGAGAGAGATAGATTCTTATTTCTAAGTGTGGATTGTTGATTATTGATAGCTCCACAGTAGAGAATTGATATTCTTTATCGTATATTGATGATCCGTATGATCAGTCTTGGATTATGCATAGTATTGGTGGATATTGATTTGAGGTCTGGTTATCACCAGCTGAGGATTGTGACTGAAATGCCTTTAAGACAATTATTAGAATTTGTTATGATTACTACAAGCTCTGGATCATATAAATTGATAAAATTAGTACATTGATTGTGAAGCCTTGGCCGATGAGGGCGAGCCAAGAGGGCTAGCAGGCTTTTAGGCAAGGTGAGGGACTGAGAGTTAATCCCACATCACTAGGGGGAAAGTTACTGGGCTCTTGATAAGAGTGATGAGGACTTCCCTTGCAACGAGGCCTCCCAGAGGGGTGAAGCCCAAGAGGGGTGAGGGACCTAAGAGAACAAAACCTTGAGGGGTGAAGCCCGAAGTGGCGAGGGACCCAAAGAGGACAATATCGTATCCGCTATGCACTCTGATACACGGAACGAGGCCTTTTCCCTGGGCAACTGGGGAAGAACAAAACTGTGCGAGGTGTATGGGCACTCCGGCATGGACAATATCATTGCAGGGTGTGGGCCCTTAGGCTGTTACAAGTGGTATCAGAGCCAAACCCCAACCCGGTGTGGGTGGCTAGCCGTACGTGGGCGCTCGCATGTGGTAAGACACGCGGGGACGCATGTCCCCTAAGGGGGAGAGGTTGTGAAGCCTTGGCCGATGAGGGCGGGCCAAGAGGGCTGGCAGGCTTCTAGGAAAGGTGAGGGACTGAGAGTTAGTCCCACATCGCTAGGGAAAAAGTTACTAGGCTCTTAATAAGAGTGATGAGGACTTCCCTTGCAACGAGGCCTCCCAGAGGGGTGAAGCCCAAGACGGGTGAGGAACCTAAGGGAACAAAACCTTGAGGGGTGAAGCTTGGAGTGGCGAGGGACCCAAAGAGGACAATATCATATCCGTTGTGCACTCTGATACACGGAACGAGGCCTTTTCCCTGAGCAACTAGGGAAGAACAAAACCGTGCAGGGTGTATGGGCACTCCGGCATGGACAATATCGTTACAGGGTGTGGGCCCTCGGGCTATTACACTGATAGTACATATGGATATAATGAGCTGAATTTCTAAAGTTTGCTGAGGTAAGTAGGAATATGCATTGAATAATGTTTTCTATATATCATGACCTTGTAGAGCACAATAAGTTATTGTGTAGTATTCTGAGTGTCTAAAGGACTCATCTTTTACTATAATTGTATGTAAGCTGGAATTATGGTCCAAGAAGGTGAACAATATTGTTGAATGATTGAGTTCTCCAGGATAACAACGATATATATACTGTTTTATATTACGCATATGAGCTTGATTTCTTATGCATGTGAGAGGTGTGACAGTAAGGTATGTTTAGTATGAGAGCCTTTTCTTATGTGTAATCAGCTCAAAATTTTGGCTTATACTTGTGAGTACCTGATGAGGGTGGCCGATGAGGGCAGGTGTGTGAGGCACCGATAGGCTTCTAGGTGACAAGCTTCTAAGTGGCAGGCTTCTATTTTTAAAATAAATAAAAGAAAATTCAATTAAACTAACTAAAAGGGGGCTCAGTTTGATAACGACACCCTCTCACTTAAACGTAATTGAGAAACAGATGTAGGTCTGTTTCCCAAACTCGATGAAAAGGGGGAACTCGATGGGAAGAAGAAGAAGAAGCAGAAGAGGGAAGAGAAAGGAGAAGAGAGAAGAAAAGAAAGGAAAGGAAAGGAGAAGAGGAGAGGAGAGAGGGAGAGATTGTGTGCCAGAGAATAGAGCCCAGCCATGACGGAGGAGGAGTAGAAAGGTAGGGTTTCTATTTTTTCGGAGTTGCAGAGGTCGTTGAAGAAAATGGTGGCCTGGATTGATGCTCCAAGCCGTTCATTCTCTTCAGCATGAAGTTGCGAGCAAAAACCCTTTGGATTTGCTACGATTTGAGAAGAAATGAAAGCAGATTGAGCCATGAATAGTGCGCGCGGCTAGGGATGGATCGTTTCACAGCATATGGGAGCCAATCTAGCACGCCTAGGAAGGGGAAAAGCACGGTTACGCATTCTTTAGGTAAGATCTACAAAACCCTAATCTTGATTTGTTGAAATTTTGATAAATTCGTGAGCTTTGATATTAGATATAAATTTAAAGACGATCCAACCGTTAAATTGTTAATCTATGCTTAGTAATGGGTAGATCGATGCCTGAAATAAGTCATATTTGATGGAATTCGCCATCTGTGCTAGAAAATAGACAGGACGATCTGGATCGTCCGATCAGTTACTGTTCACACAATAACTTCTGAATGTCAGATGAATAATCATACACTACGGATGACTCCTATGACCCTAAATTAGCTAGGAGGTGATTAGATTATTGTAATTTGGATGAAAACTATCAAGAAACCTCAGTTGTTCGATCAGTCACTATTCAAACAGTGACTGGTTGATGTTGGATCGATGATCGGACCCCACAGATGAGTTCTGATCGTCAATCCAAAACTAGCAGTGGTCCGTCCAACCACTGTGCATTCTTAAATTAGCTAGATATGACCAATTAGAGTAGATCTTAACTATCGAATTGCCTAAAAAAGGTAGATCTGACCACTCTTAATAGATATGTATAGTCAGATCACTTGAAAAGGGTGGATTTGACCACTCTTAGTAAATGTGGACCATCAGATCACCTGAAAAATGTGGATTAGACCATCTTTACCCAATCTTAATATATGGATCTATAACACCTAGGATTTTTAAGACATTTTTTTTATAATACTAATGGCATTTTTAATAAGAGCGTTTGGGATCCCGTTTTAATTATCATTTTACTAAAACATATCTTAAAAACTTCGGGTGTTATTTTTCCTTTCTCAAAATGGCATACATATAAATAAAACCATACGCGTATCAATCAACGTCAAATAATTCGACACTTTTATTTTAAATCAAATAAATATCCAAAACACAATAATAATATGGCTCAGGGTCTATCCATCATAACATCCCATATAAATGTCCAACATATGTCCAAACATTTCAATCAAATCCAAAATATAAAGTATGCAGTCCATAATTAAATTCAAATGATAATCATGTTTAATGACTCACATCGCTATCTAAAACTATAGAAAAAGGAATTTCACGGGGCCTATGACACGTCGACCCAGTGCCGTGACACCAATGGTAGCCTCCTGTACCACATGCAATCGACGTAGGAACTTGCCTCTTTTTGGGCGTGGTACCCATCCACTTATTAATGGTAGAGGCCGGGTGGCCAACCCAGACCCCTCGGCATAGCACCCACATGCTTACTTGCCCAAATCACATAAGATTAAATAAGTCAAAACCTCTTGTTAAAACTTGTCCTCTTTGGGTCCCTCACAACTACCTGGCCCTCGGCACTCCAGCGTCTTTTGGCAACCCTCAAGGACATGCAATATTTGCAAGTACTTAAATCATGCAATGTATGCACTTGTTTGCAACACATATATGTGCATAATGTATATGCAATCATTTCAAAACATGGTTGTGTACAAAGCATTTATCATGCATACTGAATTAAGTAATGCAAATCAAGTCATAAATTAAAACATATGTTCTCAAAATAATAATAGTTCTTTTAAAAGAATCTAATAGTGATAGAGCACCTACCTGGCTAGGTCGCGCTAACCCTTTTGTCCTTGGACGCTCCTGATCATGGTTTGGGGAACCAAGGTTAGTTTGGCCTATCTTTTATGGGTTTTGGAGTAATTGGTCTTATTACTTAGGCATTAGGGGTCCATTTTGCTATGCCTATGGGTGTCCTAAGGTCCTAATTGGGCCTTGGTATCCTTAGTTTTCCAATGTTCTAGTGGCCACGCGCCACCATCCTATTCTAAGGGTCATGCCTACCTTTTATTGGGCCTTGATCAGAGATTTTATAGTTTGGATGTGTCCGCGTCATCGACACGGACACAATGCCTTTTACGGCACCTCAATCGGAGCTCTAGATCTCAAGTTATAAGCGTTTTAGTGCCGTATGTACATAGAGTCTTAAAGACAAAAAGACGGAATGCTAGGGCGCTGCGCGTCTACGACGTGTGCCCAGCTTCCTTACGTAACCAAAATTCAACGCGCTACGCTTCTGCAGCGTGCGCCTTAGCAGGCGCGTCCACGGACGCGCCCGTTGGTTTCCTCTCAGACGCGTTCGACGCATCTCTTCCGGGTAGGGGCGTTTCCATCGTTGGGTGACCGGGGCATCCTTGGGATGCCCTGGTTCGTCCCTGAGGAACCAGTGCGGCCCTGGGGACGTCCCAGGGTCCTTGGTGACTCCCTAGGGGCCTATTCTCGATGGATTTTTATGTAAAAACCTAGGGAAACCGAGCCTATGACTGTGGGTGAGATGGGTTTGGGGATTTTTTGTGCGTACCTGCTTCGTGGCTGGTTTTCTCTCCACGTTTTCTCCTCTAGGTCGCTGCTCCTCAACGGGTTTTCTCCCACGTTTTGGGCTGCCATTAGAGGCGCCCAAGAGCTCTATTTATAGGGCTTTTAAAGAGGGTTCTGGAGGGGTTCTAACCGCCTTTGAATGGCGGTGGAGAAACCTCCAGAATGACGGTGGTTTCTCCTTGAAACACTGCCGTTCCAGAAACCTCTAGGAGGTTGAAGATGAAGGGTGCCCACATCAAAACGGGCCCCTGTGTTTTGCCGCTAAACTCATTTTTGTAAAAATTATAGTTTTGCCCCTGAACTTCAAAGGGCCATAACTTGCTCATTTTAACTCCGTTTTGGGTGATTTTGGTCTCGTTGGATTCCTTTTTCTGAGACACATCTAATGGAACCATTTTTAGGACCAAATTCCTGGGTTTAGTCAAGGAAACTAGTGAAATGACCAAAATGCCCTTATCTTTAAAACTAAACTTTTTCATGGGATTTTAATATTACAAAAATTGGGGTCATTACAGCCTCAGCAAGCTATCGCTTATGTAGGTATATAGACAATTAATATAATAATTAAAATAAATAATTAACAGTACTGATGAAAAGTCTATCATTTATGAAAATAGCAGTATCATAAGTCATGTCCTAATAAATGCTAATTTATTCCATATGCTAAAACATGCATTTCACAGAGTTAAAAACATGACATGAATCAATGTAAATGAGCATACAACAAGAATAAGGGCACCCTAAGGTAATGGGTCCCACAACATCACACTAACATCACTGATCATGAGTACTCATAGCTAACCTCTGAGTGTCGTCACACCCAGGCATACCATCCATAACCATGCTCATCATACATGCACATATAATAAGAATATGGGTCATCATGCCACAGTAGCAACCTTCCATGGGTATTAACCACCGCCGCTCTCCGTCGACACCATAACGGGAGACTTAGCGTCTGTCCCTATGGAAAGGCTCAGATCGGTAGTGTGGACTATCCATGTTACCAAACCCCTACCGAATGCCATCTATGGGCAGGTGTCTATCATATCACAATATCATTACATCACAATCTTGAAGGGTGGGTGGCCGGCCCTATCCCTCCTAGCATGAAGCCCACCGAGCGAGAGCACCCGTCATCAAATATAAAACACGGAAATCATGTGTATATGCTAAAACTCAAGAGCACTCATAGCTCGAAATCCCCAAGACATACCCCTCATCTTGGGGTTAGCCTATAAAACGACCAACTAATAAGCCTATATTCTTATTTCCATGTAAATCCATGCATTTCCAATATATAATAAGAAATAAATCTCTATTTAAGCATAATTAATTAACATCATGCTCATAAAAACATTTGTCATGAGTTTATTCAATAAAGGATTTCAATTTGTAATAATCATAATGTGCTCAAAGTCGCATGAAATCCACGGCAAATAATAATTGCAATTTAAAACACAATCACACATGATGCTATGTTTAAACATGGTTTAAAAATCAAGGCAAAGTATTAATTGTCGTCACCTACCTCAATGTGAGACCACTTAGCTTGCTAATAACTCCCTTTAACTGGTATATTCAAGTGCACTTGTACATGTCACATCACTATTTTAAAAAGTTTCTAAATTAAAAGTGGTCATTTATAAGTTTTTTAAGTTAAAAATAGGTCCGCGTCGTCAATACAGTCACAACGCTTCTTTCGGATCGTGATTTGGACTCCTCTAGCTCCCAAAAATCAAGTTTCTAGTGATTATTTCCATGCCTCGAACCGTGACCTCCATTTCATGACAAAAACTCTACCAATGTGCCAAAGTTCCCTTTCTATATATTATCAATCTGGAAAAGCTAAATACTTGTAGAAAGATGATTTTTTTAAAGGTCAAATATGAAGCTAAAGATTCAACCATGTGGAAGCATATTCTTAGGTACCAAGAAGTTTCAAAGTAGATGATGGAAGTAAAATAATAATCTTTCATGATCATTGGCTTTCAAACCACAAAAAATCTCTACATGGGACAATGATTTGAGAAATAATGCTTGATCTTTAACTTTTCTTTTGGATGATAATGGATAGCGGAATAGAAAGATTTTGGAGATGTTGGATACTAGCTGCTTCCTAGGATATCATCCATCTTGAGGCCTACTTGTACTTCAAAGGATAAGCCTATGTTGTAGGCAAGTAAATCATGTGACTTCTCATGTAAATCCACATATTGGTGGTTGTTTTACCTTAAAAACTTAGGCCCAAGTAATCATATCATGGATAAAATAGCATTTGGCAAAATTCACTATCTAGTGGAAGTTAAAATCATTTTTGTGCAAGCACTTCTTAACAGACTACCAATGAAAAAGAATCTTAATCATATGCCTTTCATCAATGATGCAATATGCTTGATATGCACAGAACAAAAACAAAACAAAAAAAACTACTATTCATGAGTTGTTTTATTGTTCATTTATTAAACATACATGAATTATGGCTAAACAAATCATTAAGGATTTACCATATCATAGATGATCAATAAGTGAGGTTGGAATTCATGGATGGTTAGCTTCTCAAAGAAAGGAAGGATAAAATAACTAGGTATAAATCTTTTGATATATTCTACCAAGCATAATGAATTTAATATTAACAACATATTAGAACATGGTCAGTCATTTGAGCAAAAAATAAAGCTCAAGTGCAAGGTGACAATTTATGAAAAAAGAAAATGTGATTGTTGAAGATTATTTGCATACTTTAAGGCTATGATAACAATAAAACTTGATGGGGAAACAAAATGAATGCCACATCCAAACATATTATTTCATGATGAATTTTGATGGATCTATAAGGGGCAATTCGGATGCAATGGGAATAGGAGTTCAGATTATAGATGCTCAAGGCATATGTTATATTGCTCTCTCTTCATATGTTGCTAAAATGACTAATAACATGGCTGAAAGGCTTGCCTTAAGGGAAAGGCTCATCCATGTCAAGGAAGCTAATATATCTCACCATATCATCCAAGGTGATTCTTCTTCTCTGGTTGTGCAAGTCATTACAGATCCAACTATGAAGATCCAATGAGATTTTTAAATCCTATGTTAGGATTATTGGAACCTTCTTATTGATTTTAGATCTTGAAAGATAAAGTATATTTACCATGAAGGAGAAACGGCAATAGATCTTTTTAAAAGCAAAGCATCATTTGCCACGTCATCCTCATTACTCTAACATCTAGATTGGATGATTCTAATGTCTAGAATTTGTGCTTGAATGGGCCTCTGTCTTGCCTGTTATATGCATAAACTTGGCTATTGTGCTCCCTATTTCTATTATTGTGTACTTTTTAATTAATCATCTTTGTCTTTTGGATCATAAACTAGACTCAAGGATAAAAAAAAGAATGAATAATAGTTTGATGATAATCACAATAAGGCTTATGTTATTTGGATCCATTCATGTTGCATTAGGTCCCATATCATATGAAAGTAATCATGCGTAGTGGCACAATCATTTCCACCAATGTTTGGTAGAAATCTAGTAAGAAAAGTTGAGCTAATGCTAGAATATCATGTGAGTATCATAAAGGATAGTTTTATCTTTATAACGTGGTGTTAGTAGATCATGAGATGTAGTGAGATAGCTTAATTTTTAGACTTCTCAAGCCATCAACTTGTTAGTGGTACTTGCGATGGCTCAAGTTTAAAATTTCTCATCTTAATTGCTTATTAGTGGTGTATGAGATGGCTTGAGTTTTAAACTACTCATCTCATTTGCTTGTCAGTGGTTATTTGGGGACTGAATATTAAGAAAGAGAATATCATCTCATGCCATCTCACATGGAGACAATTATAGTATAAAACCAAGTCATTCTTGTTTTTTGGTTGAGGTGGGAGGAAAGAGGAAAAGCAGCTCTCAACCTATGAAGATTATTGAAGTCATAGAGCATCGCACTTTGGTTATACCCAACCAATCTCTAATCAAAGGTGGTTTTTTTTTATGTGTGTGTGTATGGTATATAATCAAAGACTATCTGTATGTATCTAGTAGTCAAAGGCTATCTATATGTATTCAACTATCAAATAAATGTAACTAACAATCACATGTAACTGCAATATAAATGTAACTCTTGATGTAACTAGGGGAATGTATACTATAATCATTTGATAAATTCAAAAAACCCTTTCTACTAGGAGAAATCAGCCCTCTTGTTTTGCTTTATGTGATTGCATGCACAAATATGAAAAGTCTAGACCGAATAATAGTTTATATTATTTGTGTCTTTTTAGATTATCATGTCATCTCACACCATCTTATTCTATCTAACCCCATCCCATAGCTCCATCTCAATAAAACCCTAATGTTATATCAAGTCATCTCATTATATAACATCCCATCTCAAGATATATTAAGTCATCACCATCTCATGATAACTCATTCCATCTTAATCCACTCAAGATCTAATAACACCCTATAAAAGCATATGTTATATGCACAGTATGACTAAATAAAAGGGCATAAGACATATACAAGAAAGGGACATTAGAGATAATGACCCTAAAACAAGGGGCCTTAGAGATTTAAAAAATTTTCTTTTTCATTTTCTTTCTTTTTTTCCTTTGAGTAGCAGTATATTTGGGATTCCTCATCTTCAAGAAGAGAAAGAGGCACTAGTTCATCTAGTACCTCTTTATTTGGATGCTTACTAACTTAAAATTCATGCTGATTGGAAGATTCTAGTACTTGAAAAGTTCTACTTTTGATCATAGCAAATGGATAGTTAAACATTATCGAAAAAACAATTTTAATCCAATGTGCTACTCAAATTTTTAAGATGCTAGAATCATCTAAAACTTTAAATCAGGAGCTATTAGATATACAGGTTGGATCACACAAGGTGTGTCCCCTTTCTTCAAAAGTGGATGCTTTAGTTTAGCATTCCTCTTTTAACATTTGAATGGAATGGATTTTCAAGCAAACATGCCCATATTAATGCCTCATGTTGAGGCATATGCCTTAGTTTATCATTTCTTTTAAAGTTTTGCCAACTTTGGTCATTAACAAACAGCCTTGGTTCAAGCAACCTCCTCTAACAATGTCACAAAAGGTTGACTCCAGTGCTTCAGCTATTTTCTCTACTCGCTCTCATTTGCCTTGACTAGTTAAGCAAAATTTGGCCTATGAATCTATTAACTAGGAGCCAGTCATCTAGGAATCTATTGCCTCAACTATATGTATGTATATATATATAGACACACACAAGTTACCGAACTAATTGACCAAATTATGGGTCAAATAATTAACAATAGGCAGAAGGATAACTATCGAATAGGAGAGAGGATGTTTTAAGAATAGGCAAAAGGGTATTTTGGAAATAATAAACTGCAAATATATAACTCACAGATCTCGAGATCTGAAAGAATATTCCGAAAAGAAATGGCATAACTAGTCACTCTTTACCGGTGGAAAATACCGCCGCTAGAGGTGAGGAAATGGCCTGTAAATGTCCATTCTGCAAATCGCTCTCGTACATGTGCACATGTTCATGACTAGTATATAAAAATACGAGCTCTCCCTCTTAACAAAAAAAGTAAGTTGTGAAATGGTCCTCGGTGAGAACAAAGAGCCAGCAAACAAAATACCATTACCAATCTCATTACAGGAAACCCCAGCTGAAACACATTCAAATGAATGCCCAACACTTAATATTGAGAAATGAACATATACTAGGCACAATTCACTAAACACTAAGAACTTCGACAAAACACTTGCTCACTGGCGTTCGGACTTGCAAATTTGAACCAAGAATTCTATAACATCATCCATACACCGGCATCATTTGCATGGCCAACCTATGAATCGACTAGAAGATATGTGGGGGGGCAAGCAATGAAGAACACAGAAAGTAGAGGTGCGGAACAAGGGAAGGAGACTGGGAATACAATCTAGGTGTTGATCAGAGCTTAGGTCCACGAATCCATGGCTAAGATGGTGCTCAAGTTGTAGGGCTTCATGTAGTCGGTGGACCCGCTTAGGATTTGGTCAACCAGGATCCTGTTTGCTTTCTCAGTTGGATGGAAGGGGTCCCAGAATGCATAAATGTCCCTGTTTGGACAAATGTTGGATAGCACAGTGCATAGCCCAAGCCCGTTGTAAGGCCCTTGTCCACAGCAAGCGATTTTTGATGTCACAAAACCTGCTCAAATCAAAGGATCAACTTAAGATCAGTTCTATGGATGGTTTACTTTATCTGAATTATGCAGTAGTTTATACTGTTCTCGTGGCATTTTACATCTAGTGTGGTTATGAAATCGAGACCGTTCGGATCATGCAAAGAGACCAATTCGAATGATGGCTAACACAGGATTGAACTCACAGTTTCCGTGCTTAAGAAATGGACTTAAGCCTGACCTCCAACGATTTCAAATGTTTGGTTATAAAAAGCAAATCTAAGGTTGCAAGGCTCACAATTTAGATATTGAAAAATCTCCATCTTCTGAAAAGTGATAAGTTTTGTGTATTTATTTTTAAAGCGATAAAAATTAATTGTATTGTTTATTAGGTATTCTCACGCATACGTCAAATGCACATATATCTGAAAATAAAATAAACTCTGTTAAATTTTTGGTAAAAAAAAAATATTTATTTTACTATAAAATTCTTGTGTTTGTGTAAGAAATAACACTCAGATTTTCAGAAAAATCTTTCAATGAAAAAAAAAAATTATACTATTTTTATATATATATAAATTCAAACAAAGAATATTTTAAATTTCAAAATAATTTTCAAAAAGCATTTTGAAAACCCATCATCGACACAGTTTTGCTTATGGAGCGTAGTCGAAAATTAAGTATCCATCCAATCATCAGTGATCCGTTAAGTAAGCGGGCTAGACTGTGTTGATGACTTCGTTTAAGGAAAATGGCGGGCCCGTTATTGACTTTGAAGACCACAATTACACAATGCAAGGACGCGATCCTTGTTTGGAGCAATTGGAGACGAGTGACAACTAATCTGGCACCTCCAGAGTACCTCCCATCATTTACTGGGTGGGCCCAAACATTTCCACTATCACAAGATCAAGGACCTCCGTAGGAGCTTTACATTAAATATTGAACCATTTTGGCCTTCCGTTTAATGTCAACGTGGGGCGCAATTGGTTACGACAAGCCCAAGAGAATGGAACGCGCTGACGCAGTAACTTCCGCAGTGGTGCAAGATGGGCCACACTGCAACAAACATGAGTTAGGCCATAAATGCCTGTGGGACAACCAGCACGAACGACTCAGATCTCTGCCAGAACTGGCCGAATCGTCCAATTAATAGAGTCGAAAGGACCCTGGCAGGAAGGACAAAGTTTATAGCTTCCAGTACGATCCCCCCTACCTAATCTCCATCTTAAACATATATCGTGTGGTGGGTAACTAATAGTCATTTAGTGGGTCCCATCTTTGTGGGACCAGCGCAGAACAATCCCAGGATAAAGTGATAATCAGGAGTGTGATCTTACCGTAGGATTGTGGCGAGTTAATGAAATCGGTCTGCATTTGCCGGGTATTAGCCGCAACGAAGACGTCGCCTCCGATTTCACTATTGAGCCCACTCAGCATATCTTCAAGTTGAGGATTGAAAAGGCCTGCAGCCCGTTGCAACTCGGGGTCACACTCGCCATTTCGGCTTCTCTGAGCCAACTCGGCCGGAACACAACCTAAGGGCCCGGTTCCGGTCACTAGAACCCTCCGAGCACCCAATTCGTACAGCCTCTGTCAAATAAACACAAGATTAAACCTTCAAATGAGGAACCCAAGCAAAAATTCAACTTGCAATCAGTGTGCAGATCGAGTTACAATTTCCACCCTGCATCTTCTATTGGTCACTGCGGCCATCACAACTTTTGCCGCGGTGATTAGCAACTGGCCCACCACAAGCTGCATGGTCAGATGGCTGGCCCCATTCATGATTAGTGGTGTATACATCGAATGCTTAGTGTGATCACCTCTCAACTGTGTAGTGTCTTCTTAACAGAAGTATAACACTATAAAAAAGGCAGCCAGAGCATGAAGCTTCTACATATGCAAGATTTAGGAAAATGGCAGATAACAAGGATTTATAGTACACAACTTTATCTGGCATTTTTTGAAAGAGAGGCGAAAGGTTGTGTCTGCATCTCAAACCCTTGAACTCAAGGTTATACATCGACAACTCTACTGTTGTGCCAAGACCAAGACTCCCTTCTATAAAAAAGACAGTACACAAAAGAGGATATACCCACTTTAAGTTGATTACGATAAGGAAGTATTGGTTTGAGTAAATTGCTTTGTGAGAAGAAGGCGGCGGGCAAAAAAAGGACAGCCCCAGTGTACTAAGCTAGTAAGCTCTCGCACATGCGAGTCCAGATAGCGTTGAATCTATGATTTCAAGGTCACACAATGACAACTATACTGCTAAGTCAAGACTTTGTTTCTTAGTCAAAATGACAAAAAAAGCAGGAAACTCTAAACGTAATTTCTTTAGTCTTTATGGGTCGGCAATGAGATCTGTGGAGAGGAATGAAAGATGATGGATTTTTATCCATTTCAACAGCACTTCAAAACATGTCGTCCTCGTAAAATGAAAAAGAAAAAAAAAGGTAAAAAAAAATGGTGGTCTCTCTCCTCTCATAATGGCAAGTGTTAGGCTTTTCTAGGTGGTTTGTATTAATTGCCAGCAGACTAGCAACGACCAAAATAGTAGCGTCATACAAAGCAAATGAAGAATGCCAGCTCTAACCAGCACAGTTGGCCGATCAAAGATAAAAGAAATCACCTGTAAAATTTTTCTGTACTCGGATATCACATAATTAACGTAGTCCGGTAGCGCAAACTGGCGGGATCTGGCCGAGAACGGAACTAAGTAGTAGTTGTTGACGAAATCGTTGCCGCCGAGGGTGATAAGAACAAGCGCTTGGTTCACAAGCCGCTGAGCCTGGGCAGGACCGACCAGGGCGCTCACCCTTTGTTGGTATTGTTGAAAATAATCTAATTGCTTGTAGATCCTAATGATGTTTAGCTGCAAATTCATTTCATAAGCAGCAAATCAACTTACAAACAATTCTTAACCAGGAGAGCACAAAGAGAACTAGTGCTTACAAATTGGATGCCTGTGTCATTCAGAATCCCGATTCCAGCGGATGCAAAATTGGCACCAACGAGTAGCCTTTCTCCAGTCAGTTCTGGGGCTAGGTAAGGCAGTGTAGGCTCAGAACCGATTCTTTCACCTAATTCATCTCACCCTGATTAGTTACGGTTTACGTTTGCTAATTTACAACAAAAGATGAAGTAAGAGAGACGCATATAATATGATAGACCGAACTGATGATGTCTGGGATGTTAAGGCCATTGGAGAATCGGCCGGTTGGCCGACGAGTCGGATAATCAATGCCGTATGGAGGCGCGTCGGCACGAGCAGTGGTCGCCAAGTAGTCGTTGTTCCCGCTGTCGACGAGCGAATCTCCAAAGACAAAGAAAGCCCGAGCCTCCGTTGGCGGGGCGAGTGCGGCCAATGCTGCCAAGGCTATCAAAAAAGTGCAGAGAAGAAATGGACTTTCCATGGCCGTGGTGGTGGCAGGGAAGTGAGACTGGGAGAGGGCTCGTTCTCTACACCACTTGGGATTCAGCTCTAGAAGTAAACGGCCTAGATAGATGGGTTTATATAAGGTTGCAAGAGAAAAACTTCGGAGTTTACTATCTCATCGGTTTAATTTCAGCCATTGGTGGGCTTTCACTCCGCATTGATGGCTACTTTTAGAGAGCCGGACAAATGATTGGACCACACTAAACCAGCAACTGCCCATGCAAATTTCTTTTCGGAGGTGTGTAACAGAATTAAAAGATGCATTTGGAAAGAAAAAGAAAAAGAAACAGAAAAGAAAAGAGATGGAGAAAGCCAGACTGAAAATATTTAGTAGTTCTTTTATTATAGTCTTCACTGACAGTCATGCATGCAGCTGGAGAGTTCTGATTCCCGGGAGACAGAACATGAGATGCCATGCTGCTCCGTACTTTATCATGGTGAAATTTTAGTCGATAAGTGGATAATTCTACTGTCCCAAAAATATACTTCTTACTCGTTAATTTAGACCATTCTTTACACACTGCATCTGAACGTCCATGTCACTGTGAAAAAAGGCACGTTTTTTCAGATTTTAGATTCATCCAATAGGCCAGGATTAGTTGTTAGACAAGCCTGATGAATGGGTCTAATTAACCAAAGGTACGACAGCCCTCCATGATAAGGTTAGGAGATGTATAACAATTCTGTGCACCGGCATTCCTCTTGCCCATATACATATCCAAGAGCCTTAATTTTTATTTTTATTTTCATAGCTTCGTCAAGGCATGAAAATAGTTTCTTCTAAAAATACAAGATAAGACTGCGTAATAAACTCTTGTGGTCTACCCTTTCTCCAAACCCTGGATACAAGGGAACTTTGTCCTGCATACGAGGGAACTTTGTGCACCAACGCCATCCTTTTCTAGCTTCATCAAAATGATGTCATAGACACATCCAAAGTTTCAGGATTTTCTCTGTGATGGTAGCCCTGTTATATTGATGCGGTTTTAAACTTTTTATATTTTTTATCTTGGTGTTTTTTATTGGTAAATTTTTTGCCGGTAATATAAAAAAATACTTTTATTAGCAAAAAATACCACCAAAAATATATATATATATATATATATTAATTAGAGTTAAAGACACGCTTCCATGTACAATCTCAAACCCTAGTCAACCAAGTAAGATACTCCTCCTTGCAATATTACGTTAGGAGACCTTAGTACTAGATAATATTAAATTATATTTCTCCATTTTCTGCATTATTTGAGTTCTCCACGTAGACTCATTTTTACGAAGTGTTTTGAGTTTTGACACCTTAGAGTAAAATACTACAAGGGAGTTCAGATTTGGGACAACCAGAAGAGGTCATTTATTGTGACCTCCGTGTCTCAAAAATCTCCTACCTTCCGTGATCACAAGTCTTTATTGTTCTAAGGTGTAAATTAGACGTTGATGGTCAGCCTACCACTAAAAACGTTTTCTATAAAGTAAAATTCCTTACCGACCATCGGACGTATAAGATTACAAATTAATTGGCAATTTATTTGATGGATAGAAATAGCTTTCCCCTTTATTTGGTTTGGTAGTGGCTGAAATGATCGAAATATCGATTTCAGTGAAAAAAAGAAAAAGTAATGATATAAAATAGATGATTTCGGTTTCTGAAATTCTGCATTTCTTTCTTAGTTTTTTTTTTTTCTTTTACTTTCAACGGAAATGTTGTTTACCAACTTTTTTATACCCACTTTGGTAACTTACACAGCTGTAGACACTCCTTTATTGCCATCAATCGTTTTAAATTTAAATATTTCCTTTTTATATTATAAATTTAAATCATTAAGATTAAATTTTCACTTTTTTATTAGTAACTATGCTATTAAGGAGCAGCCTAGTGGACAAAGTTGGTGCAAATGAGGGGTCTAAAAAAGGAATGAATTATAATGGTCTACAGTACGTAGTCTTACCTTATATTTTTGCAAGAGGCGGTTTTTACGTCTCGAACTCATAATCTTAAGATAACAAGACAACAACTCTGCTGTTGCGCAATGTCCTCTGTTTAAAAAAAATTAATGGTCTATAGTATGATACGTGCACAGAAAAAAAAATAACTTTATCATGGGCCATTTTAATATTTGCACACTATGGAGTTGTGGACAAGCACTGGGACCCATGTTTCTTGCCAATGGGAGAAGCCAGTACTATCTGCTGGCGTTAATTATTGTCGTTCGGCTTCATTAAATACAAGTGCTGGTCGTTGAGATGATTTTCTTATTTTCCAATCTTATCCAGAGCTTGATATGTATCCAGGCTCCAGTCATCAACACCAAACCCCATTTAATGGCAAATATCTTCATTTAAGTCAAACGACATACCTTAATAGCTATAAGCTTAAGACCCCAACTCAGGGCCCAATCCCAGCTTTCCCAGCGAAAATTAATAATTATAGCACATGAGCCCACAATATCCTTTAAAACATCAAAAAAAAATTATTATTAACAATAAGAGACATGCACTCCTATACTTGAAGAGTCTCGAACCTTTGACATTTGCGATTGAAACTCACTCTTGCACCACACTCGCGCAATCTATCCTTTAAAACCCCTCGGCATCTAGAAAGCATCTTCCATAGACCATCCATGAAAATTATCTCCATTGGACCAAGAAAAAAATGTCAATGAACAGGAAGGTCAGAAAAGTTTAAGTACATAAAAAGATCTTAACAGCTCAGATGACTAATAAAATCTAATTTAAATGATTATCGGGGTGTAGCATCTGAAAAATGTTAGCTAAAAGATGAACGATTCTGATGGCTGATGTAGAGGCTAACACACCAGATGAGAACTCTTTGTCGTGGTCGTGTAGCTCACTAATAACTGTCTCTCCTCCACTATTTGCCGTAAAATAAATTAACCCTAGTCACAGGCCAAGACAAGGGAAAGACATCTTTAGCACCTTCCATGCTAGAAAATTAATGGCTATGTCAGCTAGGAGGTCTTTCATAAAGTTTTCTCCCATGTGAGCTACATAAATTGGTGGGGTTGAAGTTTAAGAAGGGTAGATGAGTCCATCTTCCCACCACAATGGAAAAAGCTTATGAAGGATCTCTAGCTCCACAATGTAAAAACCTTATGAAGGATCTCTAACATCAACTACCCTGCAGCAAACATTTGAAGCTCGAGATCCCACAAGAGAGAAGAAATGTACCAACCAACCAGAGAGTACTATAGATCTGAGCTGCCACAGCATCAATCCTACAACTCATTTTTCCGGCTATTAAATTATTTGGAGTGCCAATCCTCTACCATCCTTAAATACCAGAAGGTATCAGCAAGTCACTCCAAGTCATTGCTCAAAAGCCTTAAAACTGGCACAAGTACATGACCAACTAGCCTCTGCTGCCACAGTTGTTAGTCTGGTGCTGGTTGATGTTACTATAAGGTTGAACTAGACAAATACACCAATCTAGAATATCTCTTCCTCTTAGAAAGTTTTTTATAGGATTATGCTTGATTTTGTTCTCACTAGTTCTTGTACACTTTGTGAAGGTGTAAGCAGTTGAATCATCTACACAGCATTTTGTTAGTGTGGCTTCCTATTTTATACATGCTTTTTTTTTCCAGAAAGATTGTACATGTACAGAGCCGACACCCAATTAGGACAAGGTCTTGATGATGATAATGATGATGTGTACAAGCACGTTTTGCCAATTTATTAGAAATTATTGGATTTTGGTTTTAAGAGAAACATTGGTCAAAGTGTCAAACATATCAAATCATTGGGATTATAGCAATTGTTAAAAGCATTTGCAACACTAGATATATTTATTTCAGATGTTTAGACTTTAAGAGGCCAACCCGTAATTGAGACAAGGTCTTAATGATGATAATGATGTTTAAACTTTGAGAAGTAGACTCGTAATTAGGATAAGATCATGATGATGATGTTTAGAATTTGAGAAATTCGTGCTAATTAATATCATCATCTATCATGATTTGTAGCAATCACGATCCCTCTGGGGCCTAAAAATGCTGGGTTTTTCTGGATTCTTTCTTGACATTAATGTTTTGAGATTCGCTTTCCAAGTATCCATGACTATAGCGACCATTGGTCACATCCATGATCCAAATGCTTATTGGAGCTGAGATATTTGTTCAAAATAAAAATATATTATGAGATGCAAAACTATGTATATAATCGTATTTTACCAATGGGAGCTTCGTGCACTGGAGCTGTCTTTTTTTTTTTTAACATGCATGTATAAAGAAAGGTTTCAAACATAGAAACTACCAATATAATTATAAATGCCAATTAAAACCATGCAATTATTTAGGTAAAAGTAGGCTATTGATTTCATGCTTCTAAACAATCCCATCATTGTCAAAGCAACCAAAACTTAGATAGACATAACCTTGCTTTTTTCATTTTTATTTTTCTTCACTTTCTCTGGTTGGATGTTATCTATTGATTCGCCTTCTTTGTTTCTGTTTCAAATAAGCAGACCTTTGTTACTGTAGTCCCGATGTACTTCTTGTCTGTAATTGATATTGGACTCCTTTGGCCTTGTCAAGACAGCTTAGGTTCCAAGAATTAGGTGCAGCATTGAATCACATGAGATGTAGCATTTAACCCATACCTTTTGAAGCTTGAAAATATGGCTGAAATAATAAATAATAGCTGCCCTAATTGCCCATGAAAGTATTGAGTCAAGATATTTAGCAGTTCAGCAACATTGTGTGTGTGTGTGTGTGTGTGTGTGTGTGTGTGTGTGTGTGTGTGTGTGTCAATAAGAGAGAGAGAGAGAGAGAAAGAGAGAGAGAGAGATGTGGACTGTCATCTAATCGTTTCCGGACGGCAACAGTAACAGGAAGGACCACAGGTTCAATGATTTTAAGTCATTTATTTCCTGGACCTCAGAAGGGATGAGAGATGCATCCAACATCAGCCCATTTTGCAGACTTCAATCTGCCTCCTATGCATGGATGATTGTAAAGTAGAGAACAGTTGCTTACACTCATCAGCAAACACCCCACAAATGAAAGGCTTAAAATTGTCCTAGGTGGGATCATGTTTGCACAAGACCCATCTAAAGCAACATATAATAATAGATAAATGGTTTGCATCATTAAACCAGTAGTAATGGCTGCTCATTGAAACCAGCATGGAGGATCCTTCCTAATTAACATGCTTCTTATCGAACCATCTGTCTTGCACATTAATAAACCATCATCGATCATGGCGAAATGTGCCTTCTCTGTAAGAGTTCTTTTTTTTTTTTCTTTTTTTCTGAGCAAAGCGGAATATTTTAAGACTTCTTATTTGATGGATGCAAATATCTTAAAAGGAAATATAAGTTGGGTCATGGATGACATAGGCGTACTCTTTCAATGAACCATATATCTTTATCTGGTTGGACGTGCTATCATTGATCTCTCATACATAAAAATATACTGCTCAAGTCTATGATTTCAGGAGGATTTGTTGATGAACATGGAAAATTATTTTTTGGTTCCACAACCATCCATTTAAACGCTAAAATCAGAGGCAAATGTTCGTAACAGCACTCAAAGTTTAAAGTAATTTAGCAGCATCAAGTCAGCAAATGTCTAGCACAGTTGATTAAAGACAACTTAGTATCTCCCTTGAAATACATTTGATCTCACTCGTTCGAGTCACCGCTCTCCCCTTTGGCTAGGATATCTTGAGGACTGTGTGGAGTGATTTGGTTCGTAAATCTTCGCTTAATAATTAAAAAAAAAAATCTACAGCCCAAAGCCTTTGGTAAAATGGCAAAAAGATTCTCTCACCCAACGTGACGAGTAGTCAAGGGTGTGCATGGGTGTATGTCTAGCTTTCATAATAGTTTAAATTAAATTTTATTATCCAAAAAGCAAAAAAAAAAAAGTGAAGATCTTAAAAATAGAAAAAGAAAAAACAGTCCTCTTAAGTATTACCTATAAAAATAAAAATAAAAAGGAAAATTAAATGAAGCGAGATAAAATAACCAGCCAATTGAGGAAAATGTTGCATAATGGTGTCCTAGGAAGTGATTGGATCGAGATAACCGTGAAATTCCTAGCTCGACCAATTTTATTGCCGAACATAAGTTCAAATTAACTATCATGTTTCACCCAAAAAAAAAAATATCATAACCATGTAATTTTGGATGAACAACCAAGTGCATTGTCCAGATTGACTAGAATAGTCTACATAGATGAGAAACAAATTTTGATTATCAAGATTATAATCTAATGAACCACTACTGTCGAAAGCAAATGTGTCTCATCTGTTGCATGCCCAATTGGGAACCCATTGTGATAGAAAAGAAATAATTAACAACTATGCATGTGTCATTATGTGATTGCTCATAGAACAACCTAACAATAGTACTACTTATACCATATAAGCACTTTTTTTCCTTTTTTTTCAAAGAAGGGGATGCATATAAACACTTTAATTTGTTTTAGACAGACAATAACACATGTTATATAAAGAGAAATGCTATCTGGGACTGATCTATAGTCTCTCCCTCTAAGCCTCATCTCTAGATGATCTAACCCATTCATCTTCTTTCTCTCTCTATTTTAGGTCAATTGCAAAAATTCATATCCATTTGGTGCTTCTGGTACTAGTTTTCTCAGTTGAAAAATATTTTAATCATGATCATTGAACTTTTTAACTAAGGATACAAGATAAAAGTAGGAGTTAAAAGCAACCAATGGACATAAGTTCTCGCATCAGGGGCAGCTATCTAGCAGGAGTCATGGTAGTTGTATGCCACGAGGTCTCTATGGATAAGGGGACAAGTGAATCATCACTTTTGAGTGCAAGCAGCCCTCTACCATCCATCCCATTGCATTCCATAGTCTTGTATTGTATTGAAAAGTAGAGTCTTGATTAGCCTAGTGCACCAACCACATGGCACTCAAAGACCTAGCAAATGATGGCCCACCTCACCTAATCGTCGTGACTCCCACCAAATAGCCTCGCCTTTTTCTTTTTTTAAAGCCTATCTGAAGAGGTGAGGAAGATGAATTAATCAAATCATCCAAAGGTGTGATTTCAATATAGGTGTCATGGACTCAGTCCAGATGGCATTTCTTGTTAGATAAAGGCTTTTAAAATATAAACCCTAAATTTATTTTAACTCTATACATATTTTAAATTTGTAAAATACCAATAATTGTACTAATAGTCTTTAGTAACTCAATTAGAAATGTGTTAGGTTGAATGCATACATTGCAAGTCAAACTTATAAAATGGGCCAAAAAGCAGCCTTCTTCTTTTTTTATCTTTTTGTAATGGTATATGCACCCCTTAGCATTTTGCATATGCCCTTTTTTATTTTTTTGTGACTAAGTACTTGATGAAAGTCTACACTCGGGGAAATATCTTACTATATATGTGGCCCTAGTATGGTATGGTATTCTTCTCTTGTGAGTGAAGTAAATGATATAACTAGGAAGTTGCCAAAAAGGATAAGGTTGGATAAAAATTACAAGCTCAAGATTTTGAATGATCTTAATGGTTCATCCTCTGGCCCCATTTTAGAACTGCTATTCTTGAAAAACTCATATCTATTAAGTGAACCTAGACTATGTAATATGAGAAAATATTTATAAAAAAAGTAACTCCACCTATGTGGTTTTGTAATCTCACAGCTGGTCCTACCTAAAATTATTTAAAGGAGGAGGGTTGCTTCAGGTGCTAGTTGGCAAAAAATCTTTTGGCAAATCTCATAATATGAATTTAAAGACTAAGACATTTCCTTAAGTTAGGACATTTCCCTATAAGTGATGCACTACATAAAAGCCCAAATGCAGTGGAAAATGTGCAAGGTTTACTAGGGCATCCTTGTGTAAGCAATGCACTGCATCAAATCTTGAGTCTAGTGGAAAATGGGCAAAGGTTAATAGAGGGTTCCCTTTGAAGCAACACTACATAAGAAGTCAAGTGAAGTGGCAAGTAGGTAGGGGTTCCTATGCCACTCTAGATTCTCGCCAATAAAGAGGTTAGTTAATGTAACACCCCGGGATTTTCTGACATATATATATATATATAATAGCATTTGGGATCCCAAGAGAAAAAGGTTTTATTAATTTGTTTACTAAAACATTTTTTGAAAATCTCCGGGTGTTATTTTCTTTTTCCAAAACATCGCAATTTCATTCACAACATAAGTAAAATATCGTGATAATAGAATTGAATTAATAAACCTGTCAATCAATGTTAAAATGTATTGACGCCTTTATTTTCAAACCAATAAATATAAAAAACGCAATAATAATATGGCCCAAGGTCTATCCATCATAACATCTCATTAAATGTCCATCATATGTTTAACTGTCTTAATCAAATCCATAGAATAAAGGATACAGTCCATAAAGAAAATCAAATGATAATCATGTTTATTAACTCACATTACCGTCTATCAATCAAGTAAAGAAATCCCCCCACTGCTATCACGGTTTCTCAACGATCTTGCCCTTCCTGATGTCGCGCTCGAGATCTGAGGCATTGCAAAACAAAGCAATGCCTCAGCAAGCTATTGCTTGTGTAGGTACATAGACAATTAATGCAATAAAGATGAAATAGCAGTAATGACAAAATAAAATACCTATCATTTATAACGATAAAATCATTATAACTTATGCCGACATAATATCCATTTATTAAGTATGCCTAAACATGCATTCCACATATTTAAAACATGACATGAATCAATGTAAATAAGCATACAATAATAATAATGGTACCCTAAGGCAATGGGTCCCACGAACGTCGTATAAATAAATATCACTGATCATGAGTACTCATATCCAACCTCTGTGTGTCGTTACACCCAGGCATATCATCTCATCACCATGCTCATCATGCAAGCACACATAATAAGAGTATGGATCGTCATGCTGCAGTGGCAACCCTCCATAGGTCTCAACCACCGCCGCACCCCGTCGACACCATAACGGGAGACTCAGTGTCCGTCCCCATGAAAAGGACCGGACCGGTAGTCTGGACTATCCATGTTACCAACCCCTACCAAATGCCATCTACGGGTAGGTGTCTATCATATCAAAATATCATCACATCACCAATCTCGGAGGGTGGGTGATCGGCCCTATCCCTCCTAGCATGACGCCCACCGCGTGAGAGCACCCATCATCAAACATAAAAACACAAAAATCATATGTATATGCTAAAACTCAAGAGTACTCGTAGCTCGCAATCCCTAAGGCATGCCCCTCATCCCGAGGTTAGCTTATAAAAGGACCAGCCACCAAGCCCCTATTTTTCATAACGTAATAAAGAAAAGAACTTGATATCTATGCATAATTAGCTAATATCATGCTCATAAAAATCATTTATCATAGGTTTACTCAATACATGATTGCAATTTATATCACAACCACTCATGATGCTAAAATTTATGCATGGATTCAAAATTTAAAAGAAGACATTAATTGTCATCACCTACCTCAAGGTGATATCACTCAGTTTGCTCGAAAAATCTCTTTAACTTATATATTCGGGTGCACCTGTCAATGTCACATCACTATTTTTTTTAAAATTAAAGTAAAAGTGGTTATTTATAAGTTTTTTGGTTAAATCTAGGTCTGCGTCGTCAATACAGTCACAATTTCTCTTTCGGATCATGATTTGGACTCCTCTAGCTCTTAGAAATCAAATTTTAGTGAAAATACTCAAAAACTAAGGCTGACCGACCACCACAGCCCCTTTTGCACCGACGACACTAGTTTATACCGGCGTAAACTGGCGTCATGAAGACGCCCACCACCAAGATGCTCAGCGGGGATGCGCCACGTGCGTCCTCGCTACCGTGACGCACCACCGCGTCCATCATGGTCGCCAGGACGCCGTGCATCCCGACCTACAAAGACAGCTCGCGCGGACGCCATGTGCGCATGCGACGTCAGTCGCCCTGAGGCATCTTCGTTGGGCATCCTGCTGGGCGTCCCGGCGTCAGCGCCAGGGCACCGACGTGGTCACCGCCGTCGGAGAAGACGACCAGATTCCGGGCTTCTCCGTCAAGCCTATAGGTGTCCAAATCTTGCAATTTTTGCGCTGTTTTTCTCAGAATTTTATCTAGATTTCATTTCTACCCTCCTTTTGCATTGATTTTTTCAAAAACTATGTTTTTTATACGATTTTTCTCATGTTCCTAAAAACTTCCATAGGTACTGTTTTTCATATTTTTCGGCAATACTTGCCGTTGGATCTCTCCCAAATTAAAAGGACTTGATCTTGGGTCTCTTGTACGCTAAATGGACGGTCCAATTTGAAATCAAACATGGTTTCATCCACGGATTTGCTCTCCAATAGTAACACACCTTAGTTCCAGGAAAACTACGTTTTTCCTGGTTTTTCAAGCATTTTCTATTTTTCAATATACTTATTTAATATAAAAATCAAGGGTTTAAGACTTACCTCGTTTTGCTGCGCTTTGGTGGACGTTACCGAAGCTCTACTCGCCGGAAAACTTGAAATTTTCAAAGCTAAGGTTTTGAGTAAAACTCAGAGAAAACGGGAAATGTGGTGTGATTTGGCAACTGAGGAGGAAGTTATAGGCTGTAGAGTTAAAGGGAAAGGGAACCTCTTCCCTTTCATGTCTCTTTCCGACAGTTTCTCTAGCGAAATTTGTCGGATCTAGTAGAGATGTGTAGAAGAAGGGGGTGTCGTTATCAATTCCGGCCCCTGTGTTTTACGTCTCTGCCAATTTACCAAAATACCCCTATAATTTCAATGGCTCATAACTCCTTCGTTTGAGCTCCGTTTTCTGCGTTCTTTGTGGCGTTGGAATCCTATTGACGAGCACTTTCTAATTCTTAGTTTTCAGGATCAAATTCCATCTATAAATTTTTATCTAATTTATTAAATAAATTCTTAATTTATATCTAAAAATTAAGGATATTACAGTTAAGGAACGTAAATTCTATATAACCACATAAAATATAGGTACATTAACATGTAAGAGTATACAGTTAGTAGATAGGATGAAACAAAAGAGAGTCAATATAACTTGTATATAGGAAACCAAGTGAAAATGGCTAAAACTAGAAAAATCAGTGGGCATAGGCTCTAGCATATAGGAAATGATAATAATAAAAATAGCATAGGGGTAGTGGTGGATAAAGAATTAAATAATAAAGCTGTCGACATTAGAAGAACCGGTTATAGAATCCTACTAATAAAACTTGTTCTAAGTGAGAAATCAATGAATATAAGCTATAGTATGTAACAAATTATAATAATAGAAGTGGCATAGAAATAGTAGTGAATAAAGCCTTAAATTATAAAGTTATAGACATTAAAAACCCAGTTTTAGAATCCTACTAATAAAACTTGTTCTAGGAGAGAAGATCATAAATGTCATAAATGCATATGCTTTATATTTATGTTTGAAGATAGAATTAAGAGATAGTTTTGGGAAGACATTGAAGGAGTGATGAAAGAAATTTCCAACACATAGCAATATTTTTATGAGCAGATTTAATTGGTTATGTAAGAAAGACAAAGAAGGATATGATAGGGTATATGGAGAGTATGGTATTGGAGAAAGAGACAATATAGGAAAACTTATCCTTAATTTTGCTTTGGTATATAACCTAGTTCTAACAAACATATACTTTAAGAAGAAGAATGAACACTTAAAAGTGAATCAAATAAAAGCCAAATCGACTCTCTTTTTTTACCTCAGGAATATTGAAAGATCAAGGTGTAAGGATTGTAAAGTAGTACATAGTAAAAATTTAACCACAAAACATAGGTTAACAGTTATGTATATTTATATTTGTTAATTGTTTACCATAAGTGCATTGGCTATTATAGTATAAATTATGCAAGTATGGGTTGATCCCATGGGGACTCAACTTAAAAATTTATAGTTTGAATAAAATTTAATTGACCACCAATTAAAAGAAACAAAAATAATAATAACAATGAATTGTAAACTCAAATTTATTTAACTAATGAAAATTACACCAACCCAAGTTCCAAAAGATAGAAAATTAAACTAAATGACAAATAAAATCCACTTCCCTAGCTTTATTATGACAAGTTCCTTCAAATCCGATACTATCAAAGTTGATCGGCCTTCATTAGTTTCTCACTGATACTTCTGATTAAGGATCCAATGGCTAGATTAAACAAATTTTTCAAATTTTTGATGATCTAAACTAAGAAAATATTTTAAATTTTGGATGGCTTAGATCAAATTTTTGAGTTTCAGATTGAAGATCAGGGATGATGGATAAGCTAAGAGTTGTCCTAAGAGCAAGATGTGAAGATTAATTGAAAAACTTAGGAGAAAATTTATAGGAAATAAAGTGATCCTTCTTGTTAAAGCTAAACCATTTATTCAGTTAAGCTTAAATCAAACAAAGCTAGATTAATTAATTCCTTGAATTAATTTGAGAACAAAATAGAACTTAGATAAGGTAAAATAGGAATAGGAATAAGACAACTTAAGGAAAAGGACAAAAATGAGATTAAAATTGAATTAAAATTTAAGTTCAATGGGCAAAATTGAAATTTTGCCTAAAACTTCCTTCTTCCACTTCTTTTCGTAAATAGAAGAACACGAGAGAAGATGATGATGCAGCGGATGGAGAAAAGGTAAAAAAGGAGTGGGATTTTGGATGAAATGCGAATTGGGTTTTCCCTGAAACTAAAAAAACTTAGAGATTTCAGAAAAAAAAAAAAAAAAAAAAAAAAAACAATGGTAATTTTTTTTTGAAGTGGAACCAAGGGAGGGTGCAAGAAAGAGAGAGTGGAACCGAGGGAGGGTGCGGGAAAGAGAGAAATGAGAGTGAGAGAGAAGGAGACAAGAGCGAGGGAGTGAGCTGGGTTTAGTGAGGTGTTGTAGTGCAGAGAGAGAACAAGAGAGAAGAGAGTGCGGGAGGAGTGACAGAAGCAGATTTGAGAAAGAGGGGAGCAACAGTGATGAGACATAGAGCAAGGAAGGGTGCAGGGATAGGGTGAGAAAAAGAGAGGTGTTGGTCGGAGGACTCTATAGTGCGAAGATTAGGAATGAGCTAGGAGGGATAAGTGGGAGAGGGTAAGTGGTTGGCTGTTGTGCATTTACTGATGGTAACCTTAAGAGGGAAATAGAGATGGATGGTTGGATTTGAAAAGAGACGTAGAGTAAGAGAGAAGAGAGGGAAGAAGAGAGAGAGAAAAAGAAACAAAGGGAGAGATGTAGGTGCGGATTGACAGTCGGACATCCTCCTACTGGGAAGAGGGGGTGTTGTAGATCTTCTTGATGATGTATTAATTATTTTACCAACATTCACGGGCTATTGAAGTGTACCTGATGTAAGTATAGGTCGATCCCACAGACTCTACTTAAAAATATGAAGTTTAAATAAAATTTAATTGTTTCAAAATAAAAAGTAATAGAAATTACAGAAAATTTGAAAATTACAGAAATTCAAGTTCAAAAAGACAAAAAAATTAACTAAAAAACAAATAAAGTCCACTTTTTTAGCTTGATTATGATAAATTTCATCAAATCTAACATCGTCAATGTCGATCGACCTTCATCAATCTCTCACTGATGCTTCTGATTAGGGATGCAGTGACTAGATTAAGCATGTTCTCCAAAAATTTAAAGATTTGGACTAAAGAATGATTTTGGGTTTTGGACAGCTTAGATTGAATTTTTGGTTTTTAGATTAAATATCTGAACTTATGGATAAGCTAGGAAATTCCCTAAGAACAAGATCTAAAAATTAATTAAAAATTCGATGAAAAAAAGTTTAGAAAATAAAGTGATCCTATTTGCTAAAGCTAAATCGTTGATTCGGTTAAGCTTAATCGAACAGGGCTTGGAATACTTAGTTCCTAGATTAATTTGAGAATAGCACAAAATTAGATAACTCAAAATAGGAATAAATATAAAGACAAAAAAAATAAAAAAAGGAATGGACACATTTGGAATTAAATTAAAGATGCAATGGGTAGAATTGGAATTTTTATTTCCTTTTCTTTTAAAAAGTGAAACCCAAGAGGAAGGAGATGACAGGGAGCTGTTTGCATCATTTAAGTTGCTTGAACTGAAGGGAGACATGGAGATCAAGATGAAATTCAAACTGGGTTTTAACCAAAATAGTGAAAAGTTGTAAAAAAGAATGATTTTTAGAGGAAAATTCATGAAAAATCAGGGTTATACCAGGGATTGTAAACAAAGGAAATACATGATAAGAGGAGACTTCATACGTTCGAGTAGTTGAGAGAGAGGGGGGTGTGGAAGAAGAAGGATGATCTAACTAGATGGGTCGGGTAGAATAACATGCGAGAAAGACAGGTTCAAGTGAGAGAGAAAGGAGAAGGGGGTGTGATGCCGGTTTTTTAGACAGGGAAGAGAGCTGAGAGAGTAAGTGAAATAGAGTAAGATGAGGGATTGAGGGAACATGAGAGAGTGGTGATAGAGGTGAGAGAGATAGCGGAGGGGGAGAGTGTGAAAGCAGAGAGGGAGAGTGAAAGAGAGAAGTAAAGAGATGGCTATGGGAGGAGAAACGATGGGAGAGGAATGAAGGAGGCCTAGTTGGTGTGTGGTGGGCAATGACAGAGAGAAAGCAATGAGCAGGTGCGATCAGCTTCTCTTTCTGAGGTCGTCGGAGCTGAGCGTTGAAGGGAAAGGGTGCGATGAAGGGGGAGGAGAAGCAAGGTAGAAAGGAAGATGTCGGTCAGTCCTATGGCTGCCCTCTTTAGTTTGTGAAGATCTTACAGTTGCCCCTTCTCCTTTTATAACATTACCAAGCTTCCAAGCATCCCTCTTTTCAAGCATTCCTCTTTGGGTGTCTCCTTTTCAATTTGTTTCCCAATTAAGAAATTCTCTCATGAATCATCTTACTTTCATAGTGATTTGGTTCATTTATTTGCTCTCATCCATTCAATGCCCTTTAAGATGATCTACACTATTGAATTTTGATCTGAGCTATCCAAGTCTATTTTAGTTGATCTACAGAACAAAATACCATATTGGAGTCATCTAAACTGTACATTACACCTCTGATTAGCTCTGATGATTATCTGACCGTTAAATTTGACAAATCAATGGTTGGATGGTCAATTGAAGCTAAACTTCATATTCTATCTAAAAATTACAAATTTGATCGGTTAAATAATCTAATCAAATGCTAAACTATGGGTATTTTGACCAAAATTGAGCACTTAATAAGCTGCCCCCTTCATCCTTTTAAAGCTAAGATCCTTCTAAATTTGGTCTCTATCTCTCCTACCTGATATCTTCAAAAGAAAACTTTCTATTTTCTTTTCTTTATCTTCTTCTCTTACGTTTCCTCCATTTGAGGTCCGCTTTATCTTTCTTAATTTTGGTTTCCTTTCCTTACTTAGAAGCAATATCCAAAAAGGGAAAACCCATATAGGATTTTCTTTCCAAACTCCCTCACTTTGTTAACTTTCCATTTCTTTGTTTGGTTTCCTCTTTAATTCATTTCCCAATTAAGAAATTCTATCATGATCCATCTTGTATTGATAGTGATTTGGTTCATTAATTTGATCCTAACCATTCAATGCTCTTAAGGATGATCTGGCACCATTGAATTTGATATGAGCTATTCAAGTCTTAATCTGGTTGATCTACAAAACATAAGACTAAACTAGAATCATCTAAACCGTACATTATACATTTGATTAGCTATGATGATCACCTAATTGATAAATTTACCAAATCAATGGTTGGATGATCAATTAAAGCTAAAATTTGCAAAATTAATCTATTGGATGATCTAACTAAATGCTAAATTAAAGGTATTTTAGTCAAAATTAAACACATAATAATATTAAGAGATGAAAGAAAGAAAATGAAATTAGTAAGTTTCCAAAACCTATGAGTGATAGAATTTAAAAGGAGAGAAGACAACAACATTTACAAACAAGTTAGTGGTAAAACAAAAAGTGGAAAAATAAATCACAAATAAACACCATGTAGACTAATATGCTTGAGTCCATTAAGAAGGTGGTTTTTTGTTTCTGCATCTTTTGAGCATCTTTCTCCTTCTCTATCTTTTCTTCCTTTAGCAACTCTTATCAAATTCTAGTTAGAACTTGTAAGTGCTTAAGCAATATAATTAGTAAATGGAAGGTTAGTGGTTCTTCCCCCCTTGGAGAAATTAAAGCATTGCCACAATCCATCAAGCATGGAAGGTAATGTGAGGGAAAAAAAACCCATTCGCACACTCCATCCCTTGCATGATAACATGTGACGACCTGGGTTTTAGAATGCAATTTTATAAAAACACATTGAGATTGATCTCTATTTTTAAAACACTTTGTGCAAAAGAATGCAGGGAAAATTTTTCTTTTACAAAAATCATTGTATAAAGAGCTCGAGTGTCATAATGAACTCTCAATGCATAGTGTCATGGCAATTTATAGACCAAATCGAAACAAATATTACTCCCAGGATTGTTAGTCACAGCCACAGCCACAGCTATAAATAAATACTTACAACCAAGATTATAGCAGGTACCAAAAGAATCACTAATTAAGTCTTACCTTTTCCTACTCGACTGTGGGTCTAACGCCTCCTGATACTCCTATTTGTACATTGTTTGATCTGAAAAATAATGGATTGGGTTGAGTATTTATCATACTCAATAGGTAACCTAATACTACCCTTTTTGAAAACACGGCAATGCATCATACAAAGTTCAAAGGGTTTGCATGTATGACGTTGGGATGCTTAATTTGAAATAAGTACACATTTGTATGACAAAAAATGTAAGCAATTCCATCTATTGGAATTCTTTATTAAACCTCAGTATACAATACTAGCAGTATGTCTAATTTTAGAAAGCCGAAATCAATAGAAATCAATATATCCATGTCATAAGATCTACACAATACGGCAAATCAATGAGTCGTAAATAATGATCAGGAAATACTTAAAATAGTCTCCATATGAGTCAAACGATAGCATCATGCATAGGGTCTCAAGTTAACTGGTCACGAGTACTCGTTTACGACCATTTCAATGATATAAGCATATCAATACTACCGAAATTGTAGAGTCACTCTGCTCACGACCATAATCCCTCTAGATCGTGTGTCTCTGGTATCTAGAGACTAGTCCACCATAGCCTCTACGGCGATTATGGATATGTCCCCGAAAGGGTACCATGAACACCTCCAATGGTCGTCCCTGTTTACCACAGCAATCAAGGAAGGGACAATGCCATTTTTGGCAGCGATACCATCCACCTTTTTGGTGATAGAGGCCGGGAGGCCAAACCCGTATCGCTCAACATAGTGCCCACTATGCTCAATAGCCCAAAAACATACATAGATGATCCAAATCTTAATCAACATAAGTCATGCAATTTATGCATTTGTTTTCAAAGTATGAGAGTATTGCATAGAATCTACTCATGCTAGTACCTTATGCAATGTCATGAATCTATAAACTCATATAAAAACATTATTTCCCAACAGCATTCTTAATTTAAAGCAAGATTTGTCAAATACATAAATCATGAAAGCAGGTCACGCATACTTGTATAAGAACAGGTAACTTAAATAGAGTTTGGGATGCATTTTGAAAACAGAGTAGTATCAGACTGCCTACCTCGAGTGTCATTTTTGAGCTCGTGTCTGTCTTTAATTCGAGTCAATACCTCGGTAAAGTCCTGAATGACGTTCAAACATAAGATACAGACGTTATTTCTAGGTTTTATAGGGCAAAGGTTAGATCTATATGATTTGTCGGCTTCTAAGGGTCACTTTATGACATTCTTGGGTTGATCTAATCTCTTGATCCTAAATTTTTAGCATATCATTAGGTCCACGTTGAAATTACGGATGCAATGGTTCTTTCAGACTGTTAATCGAAGTCCTACAACTCCTGTAATTGTCTTTTTAGTGTTGCAAGGTCATAGACGAACCAGGATAGTCCCTATAGGCCCGCGCGTCACGGTTCCTAGGACGCCCGAGCGGCGCTGCAGTGCGTGTCCCAGGAGACGTCCCACAGACGCGTCCTCGACGCGGGCAGGATGAGGCTTGGCTCCCAGGACGCCGTGTGCATCCCAGTTGAGCCGGGTTTCCACCCTCACGCGATGCGCGTGCGAGGACCGCCTCAAGGAGAGCGTTCCGGGAGCGTGTCATGCCCGAGCGTCCCTGGGACTGTCCCTGGTGATTTTTAGCTGGAAAACACCCATATCTGGCATGGATCTGGGAGGGAAAGAAGGGGGAAAACAAGGAATATGTGGGAACTCACCTGGCAACCCGTAATGGCGCCTCTTCCAGTGGGTGTGGCCCCCTTCCTACGCTAAACCCTAGCCTGCAGGATGTTTTTGGGTGAGGCTATCCAGAGAAAATGAGAAGGAGAGGGAGAAAAGGATGGTTGAGGAGGAGGGGAGAATCAGGATTTATAGCTATGCTAAGGCAATGCTCACCTTATGGCAGTGCTAGCATTTCTTCTGGCACCACCTTACAGAGGCAGTGCTGGAAGTTCTATAAAAATCAGGAAAGATGGCTGGAGGAGGAAGAAGATGGGGGTGCCCTTATCAAAAGGGTCCCCTACGTTTTTCATCTTTTTTCGTTTGTAGGTATAATTTATAAAAATACCCTCAATCTTCAAACGCCTATAACTTCTTCATACGAGCTCCGTTTTCGGCGTTCTTTAAGGCTTTGGATTCCATTTTGAGTGTAGAATCTAGTGGCACTGATTTTCTTCACAAATTCCTAAGTTTTCTATTTTAATTAAGATAAAACATCCAACCACCTATTAAGACCATTAAACATATATTCATTCCCAAAATAGGCAAGTTACAATATTGTTGGCAAATAGCAACATCATGATTGTTCTTTATACAAAATGTCTCCAAAAATTTGGGTCATTACATAACATGTATCTGGAAATAAATTGAGAATAAAAATTCACCAAGGTGTACAGAGAGAACCTGTGAATGATTGTCCTCTATTTACAAAAGAAAACATATCATAACCATCATCAAGACCTTATCCGGTCACAGGCATGAATCTTTTTCCTCCATTCCCATCTATTGTCACAGCTTTATTTAGTCTAAATCTTTTCTTCCCCATTCCCCTCCATTGCCTTACTCTTCTAAATGATGCCCTTTTCAGTCTCTATTGCACATGTCTAAACCATCTAAGTCTAATTTCTCTCATCTTGTTACCTATCAGTGCTACTTCTATGTTTCCTCGATGTTTTTGTTTCTAATTCTATTCTTTCTTCTTTTGGCACTCATCCATCTCAACATCCTCATTTCGGTGATACTCATGTTATGTGCATGTTGTTCCTTAACTGCCCAAGACTTTTTCTGTAGAGCATAGCAGGCCTCAAAGCGATTTTATAAAATTTTCCTTTCAATTTTAGTAGCACTCGCGCAATCACATAAAACTCCACAGGTGCATCTCCATTTGTTTTAACCTGCTTGGATTCTCTAGGTAATCTTCCCCTCAATCTCTTAACTCTAGTAATTATCGATCCCAAGTATCGAAAGTGTTCTTTTAGGAGGACTTCTTGGTCATCAATTTGTATTGATGCTTCACTCTTGCCTCTCTCCTTACTAAAATTGCATGCCATATACTTTATCTTAGTTCGACTAATTTTAAATCTTTTAGATTCTAATGTATTTCTCTATAACTCTAGCTTTGTGTTTACACCCTCCTTTGTCCTATCAATAAAAATATATCATTTGTAAATGACATTTATAATAAATTCTCCTTGCATAGATGTCTTGTTAACTCATCCATAACCAATGCAAAAAGGTATGGGCTCAATCCTGATCATTGGTGCAATCCTATAGTGATAGGAAAATCATTAGTCTCCCCACTAGTAATCCTAATATTTTTTTATCACTCTCGCATACATATCCTTAATTATGTCTATATACAAACTTAAAATTCTTTGATCAACTTCTGGGTAATCCTATTGTCAATTTATTAAATTTGTCAGTACAACAATTTACAACGATCGTCCTGTTCATTAAACTTCCACCCTCCATATGATGTTTTCAAGTTTCTCCTGCCACTTCCCTAAAGTAGCAACCTTGGTGGACAGATGAGTTCCAACTCAATAGACTTCTATGATAGACCAATATCTTATATCGATAGAGGGAATGGAAATAAGCCATTGACAAGTTTATCATTACAACTAGCATGAGTGAGCTCCACATACCACATACTAGTATTGTTTGCCCCCAGACAAATCCACCAGATTCGACAGCCCTAGATGCATCCCAAGAACTTCATAACCTTGGTCGCTGTCTCAAACGCTGAAGCTACCATCCTCACCTTTCTCATGGCACATGCATTTTTTAATAATTTTTTTACAACCTTTATCCTCTTAAAGCAGCCATATACTGCAACAATATATATATATATATATATATATATAGAACGAGAGAGAGCAGATGATATCTCCTGCAGTTCATATTCATATTAATACAAAATCCTATCACAATACCAAGTTTCCAAGAGATTGCTGGATAAGGAAAGTGCTATGACCCGAGTTTTTAGAAAATAATTTTTGAAATATAATTTGGAAATGAAAATCTCCTGCATGATACTTTTTTAACATTTGAAATATCTAATATATACTTATTTTCACAATTCCACCCTTCAACCCAACATCACACTAAAACATTCACATATAATAGCATGATAAAAATATATCTTACAGGATTCCCTAGTCACAACCCAAACAATAAGAAATTTAAACTCAGGTAATAATTTAGACAAAATATATCAATTTACCTATCTTATTACATTCATATTCAAATGTTCATAGTTCAAAAATTAAATTAATAAGAGTTCAACTAACTGCTCTTTTTCAATTTAAATTTTCTTCCTCTACCTCTCCTTATTCAATTTCTTCTAACCGACCACATAGTCCTTTTGTGTTTCACCTGAAATGTTTTGTAGGGGTGTATACAAAGACTCAATACAAACAAGTCTAAACCAACCATTTGAAAACCATGACTTAAATCATAAGTACAATATAATAATTATATATACAAAAAATTTTATATTTCTAAAAACATTAAATATTTCTTTCAAATCTCACATATATAAGCTCATTAGGACTTCTATTAAAGAATGACATATCACAATCTGTCATATCACTAAGTGGTACTATCTTACCACAAACCTATCTGGCAATGGTCAATATTCTCGATGATGATTGACATGTTAGTCCATGTCTATAACTATATGGTATATTATGCACGTAGAGGACTCGCATCTAATTACGTTCAGCCATAAATATCACATGGGCTACATCGTAAGAGAGTAGTCTCCCCATGACACAATACTCTCTACAATAGGCCTCTTATGACGGGTATCCCATTTCAGAAGGCATGGCCAACAAGTCTTCTTAGCATAGCAACTAAAGGATTTTACCCTTATCAATACTTGGCTTGACACAAGTAAGCATACATTTTGACTCTTTGAAGTCCTTATATCAGTTGTGATTAATCTCTATTGCCATTTATTTAAAAACTATTCATTAGTTAAATCTTTCTTTAATTATTTTGCATAAAATGAGATTATATTAAAACTTAAATTGACATATGCTCTAAATAATTATCAATGACACCATACATATATGGCCACCCATCCATAACCAAGATCCAGAAATCCCAAGTAACATGTACTAGCCATCAATGGCTATAGTTCATCTAATCTATGAAAAACATAAGCATCTAATATAAATAAAATTTATATTTCCAAAGTGGATCAAAATCAATGAGAATATATGCTAGATAGACAGATGTTCAAAGTGAAAATCAATTGAAAAATCAGCTAGTGATAGGTGCTACACGTAGAGATTTATCTGTATTCAAATTGCAACTAAGCATTGTTAGGATTAGGAGATGGCAATAGATAAAACCAATGGCCAAAGATCAATTGAAGTAAGGTTCAGTACATGCACTATAATTCATTGGAGGCCAACGATCAAGATCAATCAAAACTTATATAAGATATATGCACTAAATAGACTCAATAATCAAAATCATCCAAAGTTGTGCTAGATCCAAGCCCAACACAGAAGTGAAATCAACAACTTAAAATTGACTATATCTAAGCTAATAACGCCCGTGGTATTTTTTTGTAAATTTTTTGGTTAAAAATGGTCTAAACTTAGACTAAGATGGGCCAACATATATTTGGAAATTGATGATTAGATTTGAGTAAAACTAGGCTGTAATTAGATGCAATATATATGCATAGGTCAACAATTAGAATCAAAACAATCTAAGCTAGTACTAGGTTGTATCTATAGATGATAGAAACCCCAAAGCCTATAAGATTAGTACGTATCTTTTGAAAGGCGAAAAGATCAAAATCCAGGTAGTTGCCATGCACCATATACTAGGTAATGTAAATATTAAAAATTAATGCATCATGTGCCATCTTCCACATAGGGTGAATCCAAAATATAAGCACCCATATATGCACATCATATACAAGGTCGATGTTGATAATAAAAAAGAAAAAAAGGGTCAAAATGTTGAATGTATTAGCTCTAAGTCATATAGACCGATCAAAGTGTAAAGATCAACCAATTACATGTGAGTTAAAATGTGATGTATAGAGGATAGATCAAGGGTTAAAATCTATCATATACATGTTAGTTTTTATGCACATTATATAGGGACACTTAATGGTTAAAGTCGATTAGAACACATACTAGGACTATGCATTCTATCTAGGAGATGATCAAATGGTTAAAAATCTATCAAACACATGCCGGACTTTAGGCATCATATAAATGGAAAGTCAAAGGTTAAAATCAATCAACATGAGTGTGTACTTAGGCCTAGATCAGAAATCAAGATACAAATCAAAAGGCCAAACAAGAATAACACACATTGTCTTAAATTAGAGGCCAATCCAAATTGTGGGATATATTATGGAGGATACAAATGGTATGACATTAGAATATCAAATATGAATGGAAGAATCAATCATGGAAGATGCGCACGTTGCTAGACGTATTAAAATCAAGGGCATAGATTCATGTGCTATTTATGACCAAGTGTTAGGCATTAATTTCTATTTGCATATGATTCAAATCATCATGCATTCAACATCTAACTTTTACAAATCTAATATGGATTATGATCAACCCAAATTGAAGAATCTATTTGTTAAGTGTTTAGTTCTGGTTAAAATAACCCTAATTCATCATTTAATTAGATCACCTAACCAATCAAGTTTGTAAATTTTAGCTTAATTTTGATTTTAGTTATAATTAACCATTTAACCATTAATTTGTAAAATTTAACAATTAGATGATCATCAAAACTAATCAGAGGTGTAATGTACAGCTTAGATTATTCTAATCTACTCTTATGTTTTGCAGATTAACCAAAATAGGCATAGATGGCTCAGATTAAAATTCAACGATGCAGATCATCTTAAAGGGCATTGAATGAACTAGATCACTCACGAGGCAAAAAATAATATAAAATCCAAGAAAAGGACATCTAAAGAGGAAAAAGGAAACATGCAAAGAGGAAATCTAGGAAAACGAAGAAGTTTAAGAATGGGAGACAACAATCTACAAAGGCTCTCTCTCCCTGGACTGTAGGAGGCAGCTAGTAGGAAACAGATCAACCTCCCTTTCTTCTCCTCTTCCCTCCCTTTCTCTGCCATGCTTTTCCCTCTCCCCACGATCTCCTCTTCTTCACCACACTCCCTCTTCCCCCCTCTCTCTCATTCTTCTCTCACCACCTATCTCTCTCTTGTTTCCTCTATCACAGCCCACCTCCTTTTCTCCCACACCTCTCCCTCTATTCTCTGCATCTCTCTCTTGATTTCTTTTTCTCTGTCCCTCCACTACCAGGAAGACTAGAGGAAGGAGATTGAGCACAGCTGTCCATCCCTAGCCATTGTCCTTGTCTCTCTACCATCCATGTTCTCTCTTTCTTCGCTCTCTTCTCTATTCACCAGCTTTGCCGCACTCCCCCCTAGCGCTGCACAACCCTCTTATGTTTCTCACCCTCCATCTCTGTTCTTCTCTTTATTGTTCTCTCATCCCCCTGCCGGCACCAACTTCTCAATTTCTCCCCCTTCTCTTTGTAGCATCGACAAAACTACACTGCTCTTCCTTCTCCGCCTACTCCAATCACCACACAGCCCTCCTCCTTTTTCTCAATAGTAGAACAGTTAACCAATCGATATCTTCTCTGTCATCGGTCAGCTCCATCGACGACGCCCATCACACCAACCTCATATCTCCTATTCTCTCCTCCTTTCATGGTTTATTTCTCTGCTCCCTTCTCTCTCTGTTCATCGACATCACCATTCAGTCGACTGCTCTTCACCGCCTCTCTACTCCCCTGTGTCTTTGATTCACCCATAGCTGGCAGGCTCCCACGATCAATAGGAGAAAACCCAGTCTAGGTTTTCCCCTGTTCTTCCCCTCCTGCTCACCTTCCCCCTACTCTCCTTCTTATTCCCCTGCTTCATCTTCCTCTCCCTCCTTCGGCAGAGTTTTCTCTTTTTCGTTTAAAATTAGTTTTTTCTTAAATTTCATTTCTGCCATTTGGTCTTTAATTCAAATTACATCTCTTAGCTCATTCAACATCTCTGATCTTCAATCTGAAATTCAAAAATTAATCTAAGCCATCCAAAATCTTTCTTTAGTCTAGATCTTTAAAATTTTAGGGAATCTGAACAATTAAGCCATTGGATCTTTAATCAATGACATGTAGGAAAGATTAATGAAGGCTGATAAACTTTTATGATATCATATTTGATGAATTTGGTGTGATTAAGTTAGGGAAGTAGATTTTAAGTTAATTTTCTATCTTTTTGAATATGAAAATCTATAATTTTCATCAGTTAAATAGATTTGAATTTTTTTTCATTATTAGTTAATTTTTGGATAATTAAATTTTATTAAAACTTCGTCTTTTTAAGTCGAGTCCCCATTAGATCAACCTGTACTTGCATCATTTACACTACAACAACCCATGTACTTGTGAGAAAACAATCAACACTATCATAGAAGATTGTGCATGGTATTTAATGAATTGGAAATCTAATGCAATTCAACAATATAACACAATTCATGCACATGATTTTTTTTTATAAAATAATATTAAAGAAAACTGAATGAGAATCATATTCAATCATGATACTATGCGATGCATTTAGGTTCACAAAACAACATGCCCTTTTAGATCTAATCTATGAAAAACCTAGCTAGTTTAGGAATGATCTAGATCCCCTATCTTGTTTACGAAACTGCTCTTCTATGGACTTCTTATAAAAAGATGTGAAGTTTGGAGGAATAAGCAAGTAATCTCCTTTCCTTCTCTCTCTCTCTCTCTCTCTCTCTCTCTCTCTCTCTCTCTCTCTCTCTCTCTCTTTGTGTTCAAGTATTCTCTTCTTCCTTACCTAACCACTTTGTAAGGAATTTTTTCCCAAAAAAGTTGTCTTATGGGTAATTTAACTCTAATTCTAAAGTTTTCATACTCGCCCTATAGCTAGTAGAGGCAACTAATCTTTTATTGTCAATCTCATGCAAAAAAAATATTTATATTATAAAAACTAAAGTTGTCATCGAAAGCTATAGCAAAATTAAGAAAGCCCTCTACTCACAATAAATGCAGGCCAAATTCTTTCTCTAAATTCATCACTGGTAACAAAATCCATTTTTGCGTGTTGCTACTACGAAAACTACTCCATTTAGATCGCATAAAATCTCCAAGAGAACTTCATAATACAAGAAAAAATACGCAAGTCTGCAATTTAGCCCTCAGTAAAAGGCTTAGAGAACATAACGACAATAATCAGAAGATGGTGTTCACAAATCATTTCAACAGTAAAAGATTTCAGGAACAGCCCACTTATTTTACTAAAAAATAAACAAGCATACATCAAAAGATCGTATTCCACAAAATCATCTCACCACTAACACGTTCCAAGAACAAAATAACACTTGAACATGCAGAGTCTATGGAGAGCTGGGAAAGGAAGAGGGCAAAAAATGCTCTGCCTCTGCCTCTGCCTCTTTGGCTGTGAAAACAAACAGGCAAAAAAAGGAATTTTTGGCAAAGAAAAGGCTTTTTGGGCCAACCCATTGCAGGTGGGCTCACTCTGGTCCAGTCCCGAAATGAAAATGCGAACGCAATACTGTTCCCACAACGCATAGATCAAAGTTGTGGTTTTCATCTCCCCCTCCCTTCATTCCTCTCTCTCTTGTTGGAAGCTGTCAGGGGCGGGACATCCATTCAGCAATTTGGATCAAAACGGAAACTAGAAAAAGGAGATTCAGATGTAATTCATGCCACCTAGATGATGATCACTCTCTTGAAACAGTGGAATTGCAGTGACTTCTGTATTTGAGAAGAATGAATAACTAGGGTTTGTATTTTGTGTTTCTCCTAACCGTAATCCCTCCTTGGAAACCTAATCTGCAACCGTCTGTTTTGTTCTTCGTTCCTTTTTTGCATTTTGAGTCTTCGTTTCTGTCTTCTGTTTTTCTCCTGGATTTATTTCGTCAACTGTTGTTCTAAAGCTTCAAAACATATTATCTCCGATTGGCATTTTAGTTTCTTGTATTGGCCGTTTGATTTCATTGTGTATGAACCTTTTCCAATGATGAAACTCTTGTAGTACTATTGTGAGTTTGGCATTCTTCTTCTGCAACTTAAGCTGTAGTTTACATCGTCGTTCCGGTGTTTCTCAACTCACAAGAATGGGAGAAACTCCACCTCTACTGTTATTGTGTGCTAATGCAATCAGCAGAGGATTAATTCACGGTAATCTTTTGCTCATTTTTTTCTTTCAATCTTGTGATATTGGTACCGTTCCTTGGATTTTTTGTTTGGTTATGAAGAATATGTGAATTTTTGTACTAATGTGAATTTGCTAATTGATATGTTTTCTTCTGCAGAAGATCAGTATCTGCAAAACATAGTTGAACTTCCTTTGGACTTGGTTGATTATTTAGTGATGAACTTATCTGCACTGGCATTGCAGAAGTTGCATGCTGCATTGTAAGTTCCGTTTCTGTGTCCTTATGGACTTTCTGTATTTGATTGTCAAATCCATCATGGTTGTGAAGTTTGTTGAATTTAAGTTATTTTACTGAATTTATGTTTCATATTTATTGCATTTTGTATAAGAGCTGGTGGGTGGAACTTGAGTCAATTATGTAGAGGTAGAGTTCCCAGAGCTTGGAGGTCCATTTCTAAAGTTAAAACTTCATTGACTTTTTATACATTTTAGAGTTGGGATATGTCGTGTTTGGTTTTGGGAAAACTTATGAGTAGGTCCAAGGACGTTTTGCTGTGGTCAATAAGGGGTGACTGTTGCTAATTGTTATGAGAGAGTGGATGGGAGGGTCATTTGGGGGTGGGTTTTTCAGGAGAAACCTAGCAACTGTGAATCTTGGAGTTTTCATCTCTTCCCAGATCACTGTGGTGATTTTAGTGTTAGATTGTTTGCCCTGTTCTAGTATTTGGAATGAGATATGGGTGCCAGTTCTGCCTCCTAAGATTTGATGTTTCAGCTGGTCACCTTGTCATCAAAAGATCAATACTTAGATTGCCTTTGAACAAAAAAATTATATGATCCCTAATCAGTGCACCATGTGCAAGAATGAGAGGAGTCTTGTTAGCATTTTCTTCATTCATTCGAGGTGGTTCATGTCATTTGGAGTATTCTTTCTAGATTTAAAATGACCTAGGTGCTTCCTAATTCAATTGGCTCTCCTCTTATCTTGGAGGTGCCGTCATCATGGAGGCAAAGGAAAATTGCTGTGGTCTTTGGTCCCTTTTGCTGCTATTTGGGTCATTCCATGTGAGCAAAATAGGAGCACTTTTGAGGACAAGGAGAGGTATACTATAGCTTTGTGTGGAGATTTATGCGCTTATTCTTTCTTGGGCATCATCTACAAAAGAGTTCAAGGACTATTCAACTTATGATAGTCATCAAGGTTGAGATTCTATCATTCTTGATAGAGTGGGCAAATCTAAGCTGAGACTGAGGTAATCTGCTCTGCCTTTGAGATCTTTCAAATTAAATTTTGATGTAGCTTTTTTTGGGAATGTGGGAGAGGCAGGGATTCACTGTTACTCGTAACCATGTGGAGGTTATTATGTGGCATTTTAAGGACTGCTTGGTGTCACAGATTCTGATGAAGTGGAGGTTGGGACTCTTATAGTTGGGCTGGGATTGGTGGTAGCTAAGTTGGATGGAACCTGATTGTGGAAGGACATTTGTCCTATGTCATTGCTTGGGCTTCTAATTGCTCTCCTGAACCTTGGTGATTTGCAGTGATCATTGTCGAGAATTCTCTTTTAGAAAGTCATTTTGGATTCTCGTTTAAACATATCTATAGTTGTACTAATGATGTAGTTAATGCTCCTGGTAAGGGAGGAGCTGGGTTGCAGATTTGTGTGTGGGGTAATCTCTGCCCCAGCAGTGTTTTGTTGTTTTTGTTATTTCTTCTTGGATTACTGCTCCTGCTTGTATCACTGTTACTTCTAATGTACCTACCTTTTTGAAAAGAGTCTTTACAATAAGAATTTTTCTTCCTAATCTTAGGTTGTTGCTAGAAGCTGGAACATTCACGAGTGTTTTAACATCAGTATCGTGTGGGATGCTAACTGCATGAACTGGGTTGTGCTTTTAAAAAATAGAGAAACTGGACTTCCTTCAAAAATCTGTTGGAAGATTCAAAGTATATAGTTTTTCATGTAAAAGATAACCAAAGCTTCTTCATAAGATTTGTTCATGAAAACCTTAAATGTAGAGACACAACAGGAATAGGTTGAGTTGAAGGTTAGAAAGAGGATGCTCACTAAGCATATGATTTTTGCAAGACATCATTGCACGAGGTACAAGAAATAAAGGGTTATACAAGAATAAATAAGAGAAAGATCGTGGTGAGGAAATTATTAATGTAAAATATGAATGGCCTAAATAGTCCTAGTAAGAGGAGCAGTTAGTTTATGTTATCAGGGATCAGAGGGAAATGATGTTTTCACGACAGAAATAAAAGTAGAAGAATTAAGAATGTTATACACTGTTACTAGGCAATGATAATTCTGCTCACTGAGGTGATGTTAGGGATGTGGTTATATTATAACATGATAGGACAGAGCATAGATCAGAATTTTGGGTGTAGCCTCTGTTTTGGTGCATTGACTGATGGCCATTTCTTTTACAACCAATCCTGCCCTCTGGCAGACTAGATGAGTTTCTTTTTTCAGGAATTGGAGTATGTGTTTCCACCTTTTTCGTTTTTGATTTTCAGAAATTGGTTGAAACACTTGAACTTCTTGTTTATATGCTCTACTATGGTTGGACTTTGATCATATGCCCCAATTATGTAAATGTCTTCCAAGATGAAATCTAGTGTGTCCATTATTAAGACATTGTTTTTGCCAGTTTTATAGGTTTTATGCAAGTAAATACTGTCACACTATTGAAAAAGTCCTATAAATTTGGTGTGTTGCATGGGTTACTCTAACTGGGAGTACCATGTAGAGAACAGTCACTGTGGTCTATGTATGACACTTCTGCTTCTGTTTTCAGTTCTTATCTTTCTGATAGCAGACAACATGAGCTTACAGTTACCATTAAAAAATTGAAAAGATAATATACATTTGGCGTAAGGTTTGGGTTGCATCTGTCTCACTGGTAAGGTAAGTTTAGTAGTGAAAATTTACAACTAATCATATGAAAGTTACCATGATACAACCCATTAATACTCTGCTGTTATTTAAAAGCATTAAATTGCAAATATCAATATAGAATGTTTTATTGAGTTGCTGGCCTTAAAAGCTTGGAATATCTAGGTTCAGGCACACCCAAAATTAGTCATAGGGAAAAAGAGTGCTCCTGCTCCCAAGGGAATCACAACAGTAGTGCTTAGTGATCGGATCAAAGCATGAAAGCTGGAGGGGTGGAAGAGCATCATATATGATAAATTCCACCTACTAAATTTATTCATTTTATCTTTTCTGAAATTTTGAGTTTACAAATTCTAACTCAATAACACATGGACAGACACACATGCAAATTGAGATATATAAACACGCACATATATATATGTTTATGTGTTTAATGTGTAATTATTAGTTTACTTACATTTTACCAGAAAAATAGATGTCTTTTCTGAAATTTGGAGTTTACATCATATTCTATAGTTTACTTACATTTTATCTTTTCTGAAATTTTGAGTTTACAAATTCTAAGTCAATAACACATGCACACACACACACACATGCAAATTGAGATATATTATATTCTATAGTGTATGTAAACATATATGTTTATGCATTTAATGTCTAATTATTAGTTTACTTACATTTTACCAGAAAAATAGATGTCTTTTCTGAAATTTGGAGTTTACAAATTATAAGTCAATAACACACGCGCACACACAATTTTGAACAAGTCAATAACACACCCTTGGGTTGCAGGTTTCCGGATCACTGTGATAGGCTCGAGTTTGTAACTGATAGCTCTAAGGATAGTAAGAAACGTGGAAGGTTAGTTAAGATCTCAGTAACTGAAGTTGCAGTCTGTTACTTCTTCGTCAATTTGTATATGCATTTCTTAAATAACTCAGGGCATGCAGGTATGGAAACTTTAATGCAGCATGGAAGATTTTGTTCAAGTCACGCTGGCCTGAAGGTGTGAAGCATACCCTTCCAATAAGTTGTGTCGCAAAAGAAGATGGAGTAGCAAGATGTGAAGTGACTCTTAGTACTGGGGATTGGCAGCAGATGTATTGGGAAGCACACCTACAAAAGTATGTAAATCTGCTTACATAAGTTTTTGAGCTCTAGCAATTCTAATACTATGAGTCAGAATCAGTTGCTCAGAATCTAAATGAATGATTTATAATTGTGAGCTTCATTTGGCCCTGTGAAGAAGTTTGATTTTGATTTGAGAGATAGTTGCCTAGATGAAGCAGCAGAGACAGCATTGCTTCCTTCCTTTGATGGATGCATTGGTGAAATAACAATATCAGGTAAGAGAACTTCCTGCTTACTTGTGATTTGTCATAACTGGCATTGTTTATCCTTGAGGCTGCACAGTAACTGGCAAAAAATTGAGCGAATTATGTTTTCCTCAACGCAAAAGAAACTCAAATCATGATTCAGTTTGTCAGTTAAGTGACTTAAATATCATTTCAAAGGTTTGGAATTCATAATTTAGAGCTCATTCATCCATTATTTACCTGGTCTTTAGTATCTGAAAGGATGAATGATAAAAATGGATTCGTACTTGCTTATATCATTACACCCAGTGAAGGTTCTTGAATGAGTATTTGGATTATTTTTCTTCTCTTTTTTACAAAAGCAAGGAAGCTAGTTCTAAGTATTTGTTACAGATCCTAAAGCAATGGGCCAAAACTTATGTGCTTGTTACATATTCCAGATCATATGAAATTTTATAACCCTTTTCAAAATGTTTAAACATGTTGAAATAATTTAGATTATTGCCTATGCCTAAACAATTCCTTCTGAATGGGAGGGTTCTGGAACCCACCTTGAACAGTGATTGGGATATCTCTGCAAGCTGATTTTTTCAGAAATATCAGATTTGTTTTGAATCTTTAGCCTATAAGAATCTATTTATTGCATTGACTGTTTTGGAAGTTTGCAGTAACTGCAAAGAGTTGAAAAAAAATGGGGAACAAGGGCTCCGTTCTATCCAAGTAGTCATATCTGACTTCTGCGGATGTTGAACTTTTGAGTTTTTATTCTTATGTGAGATCCCGTACTTTTCCTCTAGATTTCCTGGAAATCTGAAGTGTAACAGAAGCAAAATGACTTGGAGAATAAAAAAAAGGAATGCTTGCATCAATCTAGCCAAGACAGCTGACTTGACCTTGCCTATTAGGGCGGCCTTTGTAGTCTGCCAACAAGACATTTTTGTCATGAAGTAAATGTCTTCATATTTGCTGTCAATTTATGCACATTATTTATCTTACTTCACTTTTCTGCCCTTTGTCATATAATCTGTCCATTGCAAATACACTCTTTAAGAAGAGGGACGAACACTTAATAACCTTTAAAAGTGGACTTCATTAAAGCCAAATAGACTTTTTTCTACTTAGGAATGATGAACGATCTATATGTAAGGATTGTAAGGTGATACCTAGTGAGAGTTTAACCTCACAACATAGGTTAATGGTTATGGATATCCATATTAAAAGATGGAGTAAAAGAACTGAACTTAATACACATCCAAAAACTAAGTGGTGGAACTTTAAAGGAGAGAAAATAACCTCATTAAAAAATAAGCTAATGGTAGAGGGAAATTGGAACCATGAAACAGAAGTAAATACCATGTGGACTAATATGGCTGAGTCCATTAAGAAAGTGGCAAAAGATGTCTTAGGAGTATCTAAAGGTAAAAGGCTATTAGCAAAGGAAACATGGTGGTGGAGTGAAATAGTGCAAAAAGTTATTAAAGAAAAACAGATACGTTTTAAAGCTTGGCAGAAGATTAAAAATAATGAAAACTATGAGCAATATAAGAATGCTAAAAATGCTGCTAAGAGAATAGTAAATGAGGTTAAACTTAAAGCATATGATGAGTTCTTTAATAAATTAGGAACAAGAGAAGGTGAGAAAGATGTGTTTAAACTTGTAAAAGTAAGAGAACAAAAGGGTAAGGACTTAGATCATGCCAGGTGTATTAAAAGCGATGATCAAAGGGTATTGGTCAAAGAAGATGAGATCAAACAAAGGCGGGAAACATACTTTCAAAAATTGTTAAATGACAATGGCTCTGAGAATATAGGGATTGAAAATACTATAAATCTAAATAACATTGGATATTATAGATATGAATGTAGGATTAGAATACCTGAAGTAAAAGAGGCCTTGAAAAAGATGAAATTAGGAAAGGCCATGGGGCCTGATGGTGTACACATGGAGGTTTGGAAGCATATGGGAGATATTGGGGTAGTTTAGTTGACCAAGTTGTTTAACAAGATTATAAAATCAAAGAAAATGCCTGACGAGTGGAGGAAAAGCTCTATTGTACCAATCTATAAGAATAACGGAGACATTCAGAGCTGTACCAATTATCGAGGGATCAAACTTATGAGCTACACTATGAAACTTTTTGAAAGAGTGATTGAGAAGAGGCTATGACATGAAACAAGTGTATTGGAGAATCAGTTTGGTTTCATGCCTGGGAAGTCTACCATGGAAGCTATTTTCTTATTAAGACAATTAGTAGAGAAATATAGGGAGAGGAGGAAAGACCTGTATATGATCTTTATTGATTTAAAGAAAGCTTATGATAGAGTCCCTAGAGAGTTAATATGGAGGGTGTTGGGTGGTAAGGGGGTTTCTCAGGGGTATATAGACATAATTAAAGATATGTATGAGGGAGCGGTAACAAATGTTAAGACCACTGGTGGCGTGACTGGTGATTTTCTTGTCACTGTAGGATTGCACCAAGGATCGGCATTGAGTCCACACCTCTTCACATTAGTTATGGATGAGTTAACAAAACATTTGCACGAGGAAATTCCCTGGTGCATGCTATTTGCAGATGATATAGTCTTACTTGATGAGACAAGGGAGGGTGTAAACATAAAGCTAGAGTTATGGAGAGAAGCATTAGAATCTGAAGGATTTAAAATTAGCCGAACTAAGACAGAATATATGGAATGTAATTTTAGCAAGGAGAGTAGGAGTGGAACACCAGTCAAGATTGATAACCAAGAAGTCCCTGTGAAAGACCTCTTTCGGTACTCAGGATCATTGATCCATAAGAGTGGAGAGATTGAGAGGGAGGTTACCCAAAGAATCCAAGCGGGTTGGAACAAATGGAGATGTGCATCTGGAGTTTTATGTGATCGGCAGGTGCCACTCAAACTAAAAGGAAAATTCTATAGGATGGCTATAAGGCCGGCCATTCTCTATGGATCAGAGTGTTGGCCAGTTAAGGAACATGATACTCATAAGATGAGCGTTGCAAAAATGAGGATGTTGAGATGGATGAGTGGTAAGACAAGAAAGGACAGAATTAGAAATGAAAATATTAGAGGAAATTTAGGGGTAGCACCAATAGGTAATAAGATGAGGGAGATTAGACTTAGATGGTTTGGACATGTCCAAAGGAGACCAACAACGGGAGTAAAGCAATACAAGTAGAAGGTTCTAAAAGGGCAAGGGGAAGGCCCAAAAGAACGTGGATAGAAGTGATGAGGAAAGATTTAAAAACTTTGGGACTAAATGAAACCATGGTATTTAATATAGTGGAATGGAGGAATAAGATTCATGTGGCCGACCCCTAATTGGGATGAGGTCTTGATGATGATGACGATGATGACTTTTCTGCCCTTTATTGGCCCAGTTCTTAAATATTGACCATTTTAGACTTTGTACAAGTACATTGTTCTGTCTCTTGCTGGAGAATACTAAGTGAATTTCCAAATGGTACAAATATGATAAATTGAGGATTTTCTTTCAAAGACTCAGAAAAAGGTGGGGGATCAAAAGCTCCAAAATATTGAAGCAATCATATCAGTTTTCACTGGAGGTTGAACTTTCAAGTTTCTGTTCTTATATCTGGTCCTTACCTTTCTTTGTAATCTGCTTGAAATCATAAGTGTAAATCAAGTAACAGCACTTTGAGAATAACCCAAAAGAAACACTTGTGCCATTCTGGTTGAGAACTGCTGCCCTGACCTTGCCTTTTAGGTGTACCTTTGTAATCTCTGCCAAAAAAACATGTCTTATTTGTCATGAAATAAGTTGTCTTTCTGCTTGTGGTCAATTTATGCATATCATTTATTTTATTTCTCTTCTCTGCCCTTAGCTGGCCTAGTTTTTAAATTCAGGTTCATGTCATATCAATGCTAAGGACAAAATGTAGGACTTCCGGAAATAGATAAGATATGAATAATATAAGAGTTATATATGCTTCTAAGATAGTTTCTTTGTCTGATCTACTGCATCATTCATTTTGTTCTGTCAAGAAGGATCAACTTATTTTATTATCATCTCAGATACTATTATGAAGACCGTTGGTTACATGGAGAGCATGGTTCATAGAACTGATCAATACTCAAAACTATCTTATCATTGCCAACAATTTGGATGCTATGCAAGGTATTATAGTTGTTTTACTCATGCTATTTTGATGTATAGAAAAGGGTAATAGGTAATATCATTTTTTAAACAAATATTTGCTATGCGAAGAAATTATAAGGAACTGTTAACCAAGCAACCAAATAGAAAAGGGCAGCCTGCTGCATGAAGCTCCTGTGTATGCAGGGTTCGGGGAAGGGCTGACCAGAAAGGGTGAACCAATAAATCTGGAAAAAAAATAAAATAAATAAATAATAAGATTACAACTTGAACATATATTTCCGTCATTGTATCTGTACAAGGAACTATAAGGGTAGCTGGCTTGTCAACCTTTGAGTTTCATATGCAGGGAAAAAGAAGGAACTCTCGGCAAAGTTCAGAAAGATTTTTTAATTTGTCTAAAATACCAAAGTATGAAGGAAGCTACTTTCAAAACAAAGTGCCATGGATGCTTATTTTTTCCTTAAGGCATCTAATAGTATTAGAAGTTTTCTTCTATTCAATTCCCAAAAATTAATGATGGATAACGAACCATCAAATAAGTGTCTTGGTCCATGAATATTGAACCAAATCTATCACCTGAATACGAGGAACAAAGATATAAAAACTTGGTCAGGAACTCATTGAAGAGGGAATGCTTGATTGGTGGTTTTTCCAAGACAATTATTGACCTCTGAGGTTCTCATTCACAGTTAGTTGAATCAAACTTGTTCATGATTTACTTTGTTAGGCTGAAGCAAAGACAATCCAGACAAGGGCATGACTGATGGACATAGTTCTAAACATTGAATATGTTGTCAAATGTAGGGATTGGATGAAAACTATCAATTTTGAAGCTTTATGTATAGGCTCATCTAAGATGAAATTGCCAGAATTGAGTGGTCAAACACGAAGAATTTTGGTGCATTTAGGCCATCTGTGACACCCTGGGTTTTTTCTACACAATATAATAATTACAATAATAGTCGGGATCCCTGTTAAAAAAAAACTTTGATTTTTAAAATGACCAAAACATAACTTAAGCGAAAGCATTTCTTCCAAAATTTGAGGAGTCATACAACCACAAAACTACGGATTTAACAGTGAAATGAAATACCATTTCTACCGAAAATCCGACAGAGCTTCCTCTGTAATTTGGACCATTGCACATGACCAATGCAATACAAAATCACCTGATAAACAATGTATAATACATATCATAAGGGAGACTCGGTCTCCACACCCATCCACAACCAAATGTTGTTTTCAATAAAATACACTTCAACAATGGATAAGAAAATATAGCTACTACAAAATACCCAGGGTCCCTCCATACAGCCATCATATCCAACATAAATCCACATTCTGACATCTAGGTCACATTACATTTTTAATTAAAGTACAGTCCATACTCAAAACCCAAAGTGAGGTCTTGAGCAAACTTGGTCATCTCTGAACATCGTCCGTGCTTCGCTGGAAGCTGCCATTACTTTTACCTGCTCTGTCAGCGCGTCAACCTGTTGTCACTCTCTGTATCTGAGGCATTGCAAATCAAAGCAATGCCTCAGTAAGCTATGCTTGTGTAGGTGATATACATTCAAAGTAAACTCAATAAAACAAATCACATGGTGCAAGGCATAAGATCGTAAGATGATCAAACATATATATAAAGCCTTAAATTACCCGATGAAGGACATACCAAGTCCATGAAATAAATGAGATATCATCAACCATGATATCAGGACATGCACAACCGAGAAAATCTAGAAACACGCGAATGCATGTCAAAAGTATCAAACATCATACATAGTTAAGCCCTATGAGTGTCTCAAGTACACTCACGGCAATGTGGGGTCAACTCTTTGTACCATCTGCTTTCACCCTCACGGGCACTTATGGAAACAACACATTCTACTTTCGCTTTCACCCTTGCACCCTCATAGGCACTCAAGCACTCACGAAAAGTCGCGTTGCACGCCCGCTTTCACTCTTTCACTCTCACGGGCACTCAGGCACTCACGGGGTGAAGAAATGCATCCTACCACAGGATCAATAGTCTCAAACGTCAAGACAGAGTGATCCCCCCATGTCAAAGATACCAAAAATCAAGTGAATATCACGAAATATATAAGAAACAGTGCATGCAAAAATCACCCGAAAGATAGCACGCACATGAGAAACTACATGCCAAAATTAACTTCATGCATATGGTAAGGCATAAATCATATGCCTAAAAATTCAAATCACCAAGTCATCATTTGAGAATCATGAAAAAATTGTGAATGAAATCACCTAGCTCGTGTGACGAGTTCATCCATTGTCCACTAGTTGATGGATCCCGTACGCTTCAATCTATACAACACATAAAAATTCTTTTCTTAATACTTTCACTTACATATAGTTATGATTTAACTATTTGGTCTTATGTCCTTATATCAAGGGTTGGATTTACCTCTAAATTTAGTGTTCTCCACAAGATGACAATTACTGATCAACTATTTATAAATGATCCATATATTAAGATTGGGTAAAGATGGTCTAATCCACATTTTTCAGGTAATCTGATGGTCCACATTTTACTAAGAGTGGTCAGATCCACCCTTTTCAAGTGATGTGACTGTACATATCTACTAAGAGTGGTCAGATCTACCTTTTTTAGGCAATCCGATGGTTAAGATCTACTCTAATTGGTCATATCCAGCTAATTTAGGGTTGTAGGAGTCATCCGTAGTGTCTGATTATCCGTCAGACGTTCAAAAGTTACTGTATGAACAGTAACCGATCGGACGGTCCAGATCGTCCGATCTATTTTCTAGCACAGATCGCGAATTCTATCAAATATGACTTATCTCAGGCATCGATCTACCCATTACTAAGCATGGATTAACAGTTGGATCGTCTTTAAATTTAGATCTAAGATCAAAACTCACAAATTTATCAAAATTTCAACAAATCAAGATCCAGGGTTATGTAGATCTTACCTAAATAATGCGTAATCATGCTTTTCCCCTTCCTAGGCGTGCTAGATTGGCTTCGATCTGCTGTGAACGATCCATCCCTAGCCGCTCGCACTGTTCATGGCTCAATCAGCATTCATTTCTTCTCCGCTCGTAGCGAATCCAAAGGGGTTTTGCTCACAACTTTATGCTGAAGAGAATGAATGGCTTGGAGCATCAGTCCATGCTGCCATTTTCTCCGGTGACCTCTGCAACTCCGGAAAGATAGAAACCCTACGTTTCTACTCCTCCGTCATGGTTGGGCTCTATTCTCCGGTGCGCAATCTCTCCTCTCCTCTCCTCTCCTCTTCTCCTTTTCTTTCTTTTCTCCTCTCCTCCTTTCTCTTCCCTCTTCTTCTCCTTCTTCTTCTTCCCCCTTTCTTTTCTTCCCATCGGTCCCCCCCTTTAAAAAAAAAATAGAGGATGTTACACCATCAGAGTAAATATATGAACAGACATTTCTCCTTTTGATGTATGTTTTTCAGTGAATATTTTTGATGCTACATTTGGAGATCCTCTTGCAGAGTCGAGATGTGGTTCATATTCTTTCTTTAAGGCATGCATTCTCGTTCTTCTTCTATAATTTGATCTCTTTGAGATAGTGTAATCTGTTTGTCATTTCTATTAAGTGATATCGGTGCTTCTATGCATTTGATTTTGTTATGTCATCAATTATGTCAAATTGATGGTTACTACAGTTCATTCTTGCTCTCAAAAATGCAGGCATCTGAGACTTCAGAATGTGATTTGTAACGCAAAAACATGTGTAAGTAATACATATAAGCAAAGGGTTGCTAGTTTCTGGTACCTGAAATGTGAATTGATCTTAATGATTTTCATATATGGAAGCAGAACACTTTACAAATTTTGAATAGTAAATGCTCATGTTATATTCTGTTGGTTGAATTTTGTTTGAGAACTGTCAGCCTCAAATATCTGTATTGATAACTCAGTTTGTATTAGCCACCTTTATTACATATGATCCTCAAATTTACTGGTCTTGCCTATGAAAATCTTGCAATCAACTTGTCTGAAAGCAATCATGAACTAGAGATGCAAGAACCATAAAGCTAAATTATAGGCCTTGAGTCCCATTTTTATTTTGATTCCCTTTCTGCTCCAGTATGCTAGATGATCTTTCAGTGGGTAGCTGTACTAGCTTAAGACTTATGAATTTTTTATTTTCTTGCTCCCGAAAATGGTATGCCTTATCAGGGAGATGAGGCAAAGTTAAATCAGGAACATATGTAGAAATTGGGTAGCAGAGGCCCTGAGTACAGGGAATCAAAGGACCAAATCATTAGCACTTGAAGGAAAGTGAAAGAAATCAATATCCAACCTGTGGGATAGATCACGATTCTCATTCATAAGGATTTCTTGAGAGCCCAGGAGTGTGACATTCACTAAAAGCTTTCCACCATCACACAACTACTCAATAGAAAACCTGATAGAATGGATACCAAAAGGGCGCAAGCTCTGCTTCATTAGAATGCACAACACTTTTAGGATCTTTTCTTATGATACTCACATTTGGCCTACTCTATCTTTCATGTAGTTTATTAAAGTCAATTTGGATTCTGGATGTTGTCCCTCTCTTTTTGGTATGAGTTTTTCATCACTCAATCTCTTGCCATCACCAGCCATAAAAATTCTTAGATTTTTTGCACGTTTATGAAGTATAGGAATAAATTTCATCCATCTAAAGATAATAAGGCATCATTCATCAAATAATCACATTGAATCCTAGAATATTAACAAAGCTTCTCATAATCAAATTCAACGAAATACTTATAACTTCCGTAAGTAATGAGCAACCAAAGGCTTCCAGGGCAGTGACTCAATGAGTCTTTCACCTGGGAGACCAGGGTTTGATACTGTGCATGGATGTGTGTATAACTTTCAAAAGAAAAAACAATAATGAGGAACCAAACACCCAATGAAAGGTCAATTTCCACATTAAGCATCATCCTAGCATATGTTGTCATAAGCACATTGAGGATATCAATACTGTTCTATTTTGGGGATGCTGGCTGTTATATTTATGGACCCATTTCTGTTAGTGTGAATCAAACCTTTTCTTATTTGGCTCTTAAAAGGTTATTTCATCCTTACAAAGATCATCAAACTGTGTGCATTCAGTTACTGCATCACCTTGTAGGGATTTCTATGGATTGTGAATTCTGCTTCCCACCAAAAGAGAAGTCAACAAACCGAGGCATGTTTGATGCTTGGGTGATGAGCTATTTTGATGCTTAAGCGATGAGTTATATAGGAGTGAGAGCAACTTAGTTGTGCTCAGAGCTTATTTCGAGAGATCATTTAATTGAAGTTTATTTGCTTTGTTCATGTATTTATCTTGAAGCATCAGCCACAATTGATCAAGCAGAACCATATTACTACATTTCCAAGAATGATGGCATGATGGCACAAGTAGGTGTAACTTAAGCATACTACAGAAAAAATGAAGTCTAATATTATCACAATGTGAGAACATAGATATGAAAGTTGACTTACGTGGCCTAAGTTTAACAAAAGAATCAACGAAAGATTCTGTTACTAAGATTTAGGATCAAGTTTTGCGGTGAGCCATGAGATTTGTGGGCCTTATGCTGTCAAGATTGTGGTTTCAATACATCCACAGCTGAAATTATGTAAATACATGTTCCCTGGTGGCTGATGCTATCATCGGTTGGGAGTGTTTGCTGATCAAGTTTGATGCACTTGACTGAGATGCTATGTCCAAATATGATTATATATATGATGCTTCGACAATTAGTTGGCTCCAACTTCATAGATCATCGTCAGCATCATCATCAAAGCCTTATACCATTTAGGAATCAACTAGCCGAATCTTGTTCCTCCATTCCACTCTATCATGTGTTATGGTTTCATTTGGTCCAGAAGTTTTTAAATCTTTTCTCACCATTTCTATCCACGTACTTTCGGCCTTCTCCTTGCCCTTTTAGAGCCTTCAACTTGGATCAACTCACTTCCTGACCAGTGCTGCTTTCAGTTTCCACTAGATATGTCCAAAACCCTTTCTCATCTTTTTATCCATTGATGCTACTCCTAGTTTCCTCTAATATTTTCATTTCTAATTTTATCCTTTCTTGTCTTGCCACCCATCCGTTTTGACATCCATATTTCGGCTACGCTCATCCTATGTACATGTCGTTTCTTAACTACCAACACTTTGATCCATAGAGCATGGCTGGCCTTACAGCCACTTTATAGATTTTTTCTTTCAATTTGATGGTGTCCGCCAACCACACGAAACTCCAAAGGCATGTCTCCATTTGTTATATCCCGCTTCAATTCTTTCAACAACATCCCTCTCAATCTCTTCGTTCTCATGAATTATCGATCCGATTTTCTTTTTTTCTTGAGTGATGAGTGGATTCAGATCTACAACCTTATGGTTGTGAGACAGGGCACTTAACCAACTTGGCCAAGCCCTTAACCCAAATTACTATATTTTCTTGTAAATCAGAGCAAAAGAATTGGTGCATCTGGTCTATTTTTTACAACATGTAACTTTAATCTTTTACTCACCTCTGATGCTGCAGTCTCTCTATTATTTTCAGGAGCTATTAAGTGGGAACAAGTTGCAGGGATTGGTCTTCCGGAGTATCTCCAAAAATCACGTATGACATGACCTCTTTATCTGCTCAAGGGCTCATGCATGCATATAATGCCAGGAAATTGAAGTATGAGATCTAATATGAGCAATGTACACCTAATTGTTCTGGTTGTCCTACAGCTGTATGCTCATGTCATGGACTAGGCACTGGCGTGAATCCTATAATGAGTTTTCAACAAAATATTACCAGTTGCCGAAAAACTTCTAAGCACAGTGGTGCAAGGAGTCTTTCACCTGGTGATATAAGATAGCATGCAAAATGGCGTAATTTATGTACTGAGATCAGATCGAAATTAATTTAAATAAGAAAAACATAAGTTAAACTATAACTAGAATTTTTAGCATGCAAAAAACACCCTTAATAATCATGAATAGCCTATACGAATTACAAAATCTACAGATCGCCCCAAATCTTTACCAATTAAGGTAAGATCGAAGTTTTAATTTGTATTGTCCCTCTAAATGATGAACAGTCCTGATTAAGCTTTGCATCCAGGGTTTCAAGAATTTAATGCAAAATAACAATTATAAATTATTAACGACTCAGATCATTTAACCACATATAGCACGGAGATCCTCTATTAAAAGATAAAGTAAAAAAATTACTGACTTATAGTAAGTTGGCTTTATATCGAACGCGGCTTCACGCTCACGGGAAAAAACTAGAACGAGGAATCTACCAAGTCTAACGAAATTTTCATTCATTATTCATCAAAAAACCTTTACACAAAAGAAAAAAAGATCCTAAGTAGGGGACATCCAATCATAATCTATGAAAAAGACAAATTACCCTTTCTTAAGTCACATCATACTAAGAAACTTAATACCCTTAATGGTAAATATTCAAAGTAAAACTAAACTATAGCATAAGATAAAAAACAAAAAAAAACAAAGGTGGTGGGATGGTGGTCCCTGTCACTTGGGTTACCAGGGTTTGAGGCTGAGCTCGTGCGTGTGTGTGTGTGTCAAACTTTCAAAAAGTAAAACATAAAAAAACAAAATGCTACCAGTTTGTTGCATATCGTGGCTATTATGTGTACCTACTTATGTCGTTATGGCTCAGCTGCATACATGCATGGTACACACAATTGAAATTTGTTTCTGCATGGAAATAGTTTAGAAGTTAATTACCTCAGAAATTGCATCCTTAGAGTACAATGGAAATAAAAATGCAAAAATTATTGTTTTTAACTAGGACTATAATTTCCAAATGTCGCGTCTCAGGTTGATGGGGCATGCAAGCTTCTGATGCAGAATAGTGAGACATTGTTATGGCTGGAATTCATTCATTGCAGGTTGCTTCCTGCTTGTTGGGTCAGAATTTGTGATTCTTTATGCATGGAGAATTCAGGAAGACACAGGATTCAATACTTGTCAATCAAATCATCGGCCATAATTAATGAAAGTAACCCAGATTCCTTACCTAGTGGCCTTCTTTATTTCTTGTCATCAGGAAGGTATATGTCACATTCATGTTTGGATTTTTGCCATGAATAGTTTATTATTTAACTTTCAAACTTACATTCCTCTGATGTGAATACAATTTTTAAATTGATTAACACAATGATCAACAAGGGAGATAGCCCTTTGACTTCTTACATGATACTGTTATTTTACTCATTTGAAGTCAATTGATTGAGAAAGAATTTACGTGAATGCTACATCCTGCCATCTCCTTAACAGATGTTGGGGGAATTAATTACTGGGAAATGTCTGTAGCAATACAGGATTCAGTGAACAACCTGTAAGCAAAAATCTTAAGAGTCAGTCTGCTAACATATGTCATAGTTTCTCCACTGAAGGAATGAGCTGCAGGCTTTTAACAAGATAGTTCTACACAAAGGCCTGAAATAAACAGGCAAAACATCAAAAGGGCGGCCCGGTGCACGAAGCTCCTGCATATGCAAGGTCCTGGGAGGGGGCGGACCACAAGGGTCTATAGTACGCAGCCTTACTTTACTTTTTTGCAAGAGGCTGTTTCCACGCCTCAAACCTGTGACACAACAACTCTACCATTGCGCCAAGGCTTCCCTCCTAAACAGGCAAAACATCATTGAAAAATTTATTTCCAATCTAAGAGTGTTCAAAAACTCTTGGCAGTCAAGGACTGCATGCGTAGGTCAACTCATATTAAAGGTGGATCTGTCCCCAGGAAGAAAGTGGATATGTCATATAGGCCCTGAGGAATGCCCATAAATCAATGAAAACATAAAACCACCTGAAAATGTTTGGTTGATTGATTTGATTTTAAAGGTTTCATTTTCATTGTGATTAAGAAATTCAGTCCTGGAATAAATCACCATCATTTGGAGAACTTTCATGATGCTGTGTAGTGTCTTCTGAATCTGGCTTTATTTTGGAGAATTTCCTCAATTTCTAACTGTCGAGGTTAATTCACTGATCAAGAAGAATGCCTCGAGGAAAAGCTTATACTTATGCTCCAAAGATGTCTACGTGTTTATCTCCTAAATCTTTGTACCACAACTCTATTTCCATTTCCTCGTATTTGGAAGATGGACTCAGAACCCACAGTTACTAGACCTAAACCTCATTACAGTTCCCAGATACAAGAACTAGAAAAAATTATGGTGGACCATTAACCATGAAATAATTCCACTGAATGCAACTACACCACTGACTGCAGAACAGAAGTTAGTGATATATGGCATAGTGGTACTAAAATTTAGATCATGGAGCAACTGTTTAAGAACTTGCACAATTGTGGCATAATTCTCTATAGCTTTTCTCATTTGACTGATGAGTTAATTTGTTAATTTAGACTAATGAGTATTCTTGGTATTACTCATATTCTAATGTTTTTGGTGTCAGGTCTTTGTGTTCACTTAACTTATCTGACAATCGAGTGGGGCCAGATTTTTTGAAAATGATTTTTGATACTCTCTTTGATTCTTCATCTACTTTGTCTACTCTTGAGATATCGGACACCCATGTGAGTGATGCGTCTGAAATGTTCAATTCTTCTTAGCCTTTTGTTAGTCAAACCAATGGTGTACTCACTATGACCGTAGTGCAGGTTGCAGGTTGGCTTTCTAAGGCTGATGGGACATTCTTATGCAGACCATTGAGATCATTGTGTGTTCTTAATTTAAGGTAACAGGATGTTGACTGATTTGTTATAACTTTCATGTGCATTAGCTATTCTATGCCATCTTCCACTTGGTCCCTGTTTAGTTCTCATCAGGTTTGTCACAGCTAACTTAGTTCCAGTTGTTTCATGCCCTTTGTATTTCAGTCCTTCCTTACATGTTCCCAGTGGTGGAAATCCAAATTTCTGTCATTTTCTTGATTTCTTTTTCCCCATTTATGGAGTCTGGCAGCACCATTTTACCTGTTTTGCCATTTTTAACCTGCCGCCAGTTGGTGACTTGAATAGTGGCATTCCCAGCTGAATGCAAGGGCAAAGTGAATGTTGAGTTGGATTAGGTTCAATTTTTTAGGGCATTGGATGTGTTACTGGATAATTTTGGTGTTATGCCAGGGGTAACAATTTGTGCAAGGAAGACATGGAGGAATTTGCATCTGTGCTGGTTGACATGCCTAACTTGCAGAGTTTGGATATCAGTGACAATCCTATTGGTGATGATGGGATTAGGTTTGTTAAAGGCAATTTTATTTTTGAAATATTATTTGGATTCAATTAAAGATTTCGTGACAGCAATAAAATGATTACAGGAGTCTAATCCCATATTTCATTGAGGCTTCTAGTAGAACCTGTAGACTATCAGATATAAAAATGGAAAATTGCAGCCTTTCTTGCATTGGAGGTACAGAACTTTTAAGAAGCCTGTCAACATTGAGTAAACCTTTGAACGCACTCTCAATTGCAGAAAATGATCTTGGCAGGTTTGTCTTTTATTCTACATATACATTCTTGTATTTGTCGTTATCTTTTATATCTCTCAGATGATTGATTCTCATGTTACCACTTCCAGTAATGTAGCAGGGTCACTAGCAAAGTTTTTGGCAACTTCACATATTAGAGTACTTAATATTGAAGATATTGGGTTGGGCTCTTCTGGCTTCCTAGAATTAGAAACAGAAGTGCCAAGTGGAGTTCAGCTTGTTTGCATCAATGTGAGGTTAGCATAGATACCATAATTCTCACGAATTTGCTGTGCCCAGATCTTGGGGTTTTGGAAGCTAACAATAAATATACTTCTGTCTCATGCAGCAAAAACCGTGGTGGTATTGAAACTGCAAAGTTTGTGTCCAAATTAATTTTGGAGGCTCCACAACTCGTTTCAATCAATGCTGGTTTTAATTTTTTGCCTGCTGAGTCATTGGTGATGATATGCACCGCACTGACATTGAATAAAGGTATTTACAATCTTGCCTCAGAAATCTTTAGTCCACACCTTGATCTGGTCAGTTGTTACAGCGTAGTAGCAGAAAAGCAGAACTGGCTCTAAATATAAAGATTGCAATGTTCTCGTGCAGTTAATTGGCATTGCATTAGTGTACAACCTCTCACATGTGGAGCACATATGGATGGCCAGAATGTAAAAGCAATAATTTGGATTCTCATGGCCCCATTTTCATCTGATTGGCAGATCTCACCATCCCAGCCATGGCATGTGAGAATGGCCTTTTTTTCCTTTTCATCTTGGTTGTGCTTTTGCAGGCCTTAGTGAGAGGTTGGTACTTATGCAACTGTAGTTTTTTCAGGAACCTAACAACAGTAGGAGGAATTGTTGTAATTTTACCCTTAATCTCAGATATCTTTGGTACTAGCAAATGATGCAAAAATGCTTAGGTGGGCCTGTTCTAGAATGAGGTGTAGCAAACAATTGCTTTTTTCACAGGGATACTTATTACTAGGTGATGCAATTCATGTAGAGGAAACTTCATGTGCATGCAAGAGTGCTGAAAAAAGTGTAAAAATGTCTGAGTCTACAAGAGAGAGCCGCAAGCCTCATTTCCTTTTGTTTTGATTAGTTTTCTACACTATTAGTTTGCTTTTTACATCACTTAATTGAGTAGAGGTATTTCCATCATTTATCTTTCCATTATTTTTAGTTAAAACAAGAGCCTTTAGATTAGTTCAGAAAAGAAGGGATGAGATAGCTATATTATGCGAAAACCCTAAGAGTGTTTATTTATGTGAAAGAACAGCCTTGCAAAGAAGGGTTTTCGTCCCCTGGAGCTGTTCTAACAGCAAGATGACTGTTTTAATGACTTTTCCCCCCCTAGTACTCTATTTTCTGTGTTTATTGTTCATCGTTTCTTTTTAAAACCTTCTGTTGCCATGACAAATTGGTGTTAGATATAGAGATCCGTGGCTGCATGTGGAAGAGGTTGTATTGTAAATCAAGAAAAACAAGAAGAGATGCAGGAGTTATGGAGAAAGGTAGATCATTTGATGCACAATCTACAGAATTTGTAAGTGTCAGGAGCATGGAAACCCAAACAGAAGGCAATCTCAATGATGATGACTTCATTGATCATCCGAAAGGAGATGAGAAAGAAAGTGACTGGAACCTGGAAAATCCTTTTCATGAGGCATCTGTGTGATAAATTTCTTGGATTGCAGCACCAAAAAATGAGTGTGCATGATTATACAACAGCATTTCATAATCTGTCCATTCAGGAGGGTTTGAATGAGACAGTTGAACAGCTCCTTTTGTATCTCAACTCTGAAGCTTGCTATTAAAGATTGAGTGTTATTTCTGATCTAACCTTAAAAATGCCTATCAATATGCTTTATGGAATGAGGAACATGTAACATGCTTTATGGATAGAAGAAACACATTCAATCACTCGGGAATAACCGGAATGCTTGTGGTTTTGGTGGTGGTTAGGGCACTGTTGGAAGTGCTGATGGAGCAGAAAAGGGGAAGGCTTCAGCACAAAGTACTTGTGTTGAATGCATAAGCTGCAACACTGTAGGCAACTAATTTCAATGCATAACATAAAGTAACCTATAACAATCATACAGCAAATGAGTAGATATCAAAACAAGGCAAGTTCGAACCACAACATCATCATCATCAAGACCTTTTCCCTATTAGGGGTTGGTCACATGAATCTTGTTCCTCCGTTCCCTCTATTAAATATTATGGCTTCATTTAGTCCCAAAGTTTTTAAATCTTTTCTCACCACTTCTATCCATGCTCTTTCAATTCTCATTGCCTCACTCCTTCTAACTGGTGCTGTTTTAGGTCTCCGTTGGACATGTCCAAACCACCTAAGTGTAATCTCCCTTCTCTTGTTACCTATTGGTATTACTTCTATGTTTCCTCTAATGTTTTCATTCCTAATTCTATCTTTTATTGTCTTGCCATTCATCCTTATCAACATCCTCATTTTGTCTGTGTTCATCCAATGTACACGATGTTTCTTACCTGCCAAATACTCTGTTCCATAGAGCATGGCCGGCCTTATAGCTATTCTATAGAAATTTTCTTTTAGTTTGATTGGCACCCATCGATCACACAAAACTCCAGCAACGCATCTCCATTTGTTCCAACCTACTTGGATTCTCTAGGTGACATCCCTCTCACTCTCCGCTCTCATGAATCATCGATCCTAAGTACCAAAGTGGTCCTTTAGGGGGGCTTCTTAGTTATGAATATTTACTGGTGCTCCATTCTCGCTCCTCGCTAAAATTGCATTTTATATATTGTCTTAGTTCAAAGGGAAGCCTTGGCATAATGGTAAAGTTGTCGTATGACCTTGAGGTCATGGGTTCAAGGCGTGGAAATAGCCTCTTGCAAAAATGCAAGGTCAAACTGCGTATAATATACCCTTGTGGTCTGCCCCTTCCCTGGACCCTGCATAGGCGGGAGCTTTGTGCACCGGGGTTGCCCTTTTTATACTCTGTCTTAGTTTGGCAGATTTTAAACCTTTTAGATTCTAATGCTCTTCTCCATAACTCTAGCTTTGTGTTTACGCCCTCCCTTGTCTCATCAATTAAAATTATATTGTCTGTAAATAATATGCACTATAGAATCTCCTTGTGCAGATGTTTTGTTAACTCATCCGTAACCAACGTGAAAAGCACGGTCTCAGTGCCCATCCTTGGTGCATTCCTATAGTGATAGGAAAATCACATGTCTTTCCGCTAATGGTCCTAACATTTGTTACCACTCCGTTATACATATCTTTAATTATGTTTATATACTCCCGTAAAACCCCTCTCTCACCCAATACCCACCATATTAACTCTCTAGGGACTCTATAGTAAGCTTTTTCTAAGTCAATAAAGACTATGTGGAGGTCCCTCCTTCTCTTCCTATATTTCTATATCAATTATCTAAGTAAGAAAATAGCTTTCATGGTAGATCCCCTAGGCATGAAAACAAACTAGTTTTCTGATACAATCATCTCATGCTGTAGCCTCTTCTCACTCGTTCAAAAAGTTTCATAGTGTGGCTCATAATTTTGATCACTTGATAATTAGTGCAGCTCTATATGTTTCTTTTATTCTTATATTGGTTTAATAAAGCTCTTCCTTCATTCATTCGGCATTTTCATTGATTTTATAATCTTGTTAAACAACTTTATCAACCAAACTACTCATGTATCTCTCATATGCTTCCAAACCTCTATTGGTATACCATCGGCCCCTAAGGCCTTTATTGATTTCATCTTTTTGAAGGCCTCTTTCACTTTAACTATTCTAATTTTATAGTCATATTTATAATGTCTAATGTTATTTGGGCTTCAATACCTATATTCTCAAGGCCATTGTCATTTAGCAATTTTTGAAAGTAACTTTTCCACCTTTATTTTATCTTGTCATTTTTTACTAGTACCTTTGGTCCTCACTTCTAATGCACTTAACGCGATCTAACTCCTAACTCTTTTGTTCTCTTATTTTTGCAAGTTTAGACACATCTTTTTCAGCTTCTCGTGGTCCTAATCTATTATAGAGATCATCATATGCCTTGAGTTTGACCTCACTTAGTATTCTCTTAGCAACCTTTTTAGCATTCTTATATTGTTCAAAGTTTTCATATTTCTAGTCCTCTGCCATGCTTTAAAACACGCCTATTTTTCTTTAATAATTTTTTTTACTTTTTCAGTCCACCACCATGTTTTCTTTACTAATTGCCTGTTACCCAAGTTTCTTTCACTAATTGCCATTTACCTTTAAATACTATTAAGACATCTTTTGCCACTTTCTTAATGGATTGAACAATATTAATCCACATGTTGTTTGCTTTTATTTCATTATTCTATTTGTGAATGATGTTATTCTCTCCTCCTTTAAGTTGCGCCACTTAGTTTTTGGACATCTATTAAGTTCATTTCCTTTCTTCCATCTTTTAACGTAGATATTCATAACTATTAACCTATGTTGTGAGGTTAAACTTTCACAGGGTGTCACCTTATAATCCTTGCACATTGATCTTTCGGTATTCCTAAATATAAAAAAGTCTGTTTGGCTTTTATAGATTCTATTGTTAAATATTGTTAAGTGTTCATCCTTCTTCTTAAAGAATGTGTTTGCAGGGCTAGGTTATATGCTAAAGCAAAATCGAGGATAACTACCCCCATTTCATTCTGTTCTTTGATACTATACTCTTTATGTACCTTATCGTATCCTTTCTTTTCTTTTTCTACATGACCATTTAAGTCTGCTCCTATAAATATGCCCTCTGTGTAGGGAATTTCTCGCATGACTCCCTCCATATCTTTCCAGAACTGTGTCTTGATTCTAACCCTACTTGTAGTGCATATGCACATAACATTTATGATCTTCTCTCCTAGAATAAGTTCTATTATTATAATTATATCACAAGTTCTTTTAACATTTACAACTTTATCTTTTAATTCTTTGTCCACTACTATCCCTATGTCATTTCTATTATTGTCCTTTCATATGTATCAAAGCTTATACCTATCAAATTTTCTAGTTTTAGCCCCTTTCCACTTGGTTTCTTGAATACAAGTGATGTTGACTATCCTACTTTTTATCATATCTACTAACTCCAAACTCTTACATTACATGTGAATGTGCCTATATTCCATGTGGTAGTATGGATCTTATTCTCCTGAGCTAGCCTATTTATCCACGTACTTCTCCACCCTCGTGACATGAACACATGCCTACTTTCCACTGCACATAGGTTCCAATCCAAAAGTTCACTTTTGAGGAAATGTTCTGATAGCCCTTGCCCATTTTCTACCACACCTAGGATTTGATGTAGTGCATCGCTTCATGGGGAAGGCCCCAGCATCCCTTTGCCCATTTTCCACTGCACCCTAGATCTAATGCAATAGTCGCTTACGAGGGACACCCTAGCTTGAGGGAATGGTAATAATCGATTCATGTCATGGTAGGTTTGCCATAAGTGAAGAAGTTAAAGATGAGTTTCATTATTTTCAGTTCTTACTTATAAATGAATATACATATGTATATTCATTTGTAAGTAAGAAGAGAAAATAATAAAATCATCTTCAACTTCTTCAAAAGGTTTTACTTGCTGTTTGGCACCTGATGCAAAACCACCCTCCTTTTAATCCTGGCTTGGAACCCCAATCCTATCAATAAAATAACTATTCTCACTGAAAGTGAATGCTTTTGGCAAGGAAAGGATAATTTGAGTCCAAATCTTGCTTATGGGACAGCCATGTTTTAATATAGATATATGGTGCTTATAGGAAAGGCGAGAAGAAAGACCATGATTCTTTTTGTAAGCAACAATATCTTCCAGGGGCAGATGGTTTGCAGAAAAGGACACATTAGAGTCCATGTTGGAGCAACAACACCTGCCAAAGGCTGCTGGTGCTCGCGATAGGAGACAAAATTGTGTTCACCCGCTAGAAGCAAATCGTATTCACGAGTGTGGAGAGTATAGATAAAAAGAAAGAATGGGGAGTAGAGTGGATAGACTTTCAACCTTCTACTGTTCAATCTCTCACTTGGTTCTCGCTAAAAAAAAATAAGAAGGGCTGGGATCGCTTAAGTGACTCGGTTTATTTCTTTATCTTACAGTATGTTTTGTCAAAACAAGAGCCTTTAGATCAGTTTAAGAAAAAAGGCCGGAATTGCTTTCTTATGTTAAAACCCTAAGAGGTTTATTTATGTGAAAGAACAGCCCTAGAGGCTACAGATTTTGGATATTGCAAAGAAGGGTTTTGTCCTCCATAAACTGTTTTAACTTAAAGATCACTGTTTTAGTGATTTTTCCTCCTCAATTACTCTATTTTTTTGTGTTTATTTTTCATCTTTTCTGTTTGAAACCTTCTGTTATCATGCTACTGGGACAGTGGTCCTTGTTACTGAGTTCATTTCAGGAAAGATTACTTGAGATCATTAACAAACAAAAGGCATTTGTAGGCCATTTACTACTGTGCATGTTCATTGGAAGCCATGGGAAGGATTATCAATGTGATCATGTATTTGCTTATTGTTTTCACTGTGGAATCAACAGTTCTCAAAATGGCCTAAGTTGCCACACAGCAAGTTGTTGAACTTTTTCTCCTCGGCCTTAAAGCAGTTTAACAATTTCTATAAAAAATGAGACAAACCAGGGTGTACTAAATTAGATTTGCTGAGTCTCCTGGTATTTCTCCGCCCACTAAGTCCTCTTGGTGGTTTATACCCCGGCGAAGCAAGAAACATACCACTTGCTAAAAAAAAGAATGAGATGATATTTTGAGAATGTGATGTTACATTGTTTTTGTGAATGAGATAGGATACTTTGAGAATGTGATATAGGAAGCATAATGAAGTCCTGAGATGATAAATATGTTGGTTCACCTGTGATTATAAATTTAAGGGTAGACACTAGGTGGTGGCAACTTGTAAGGAGGGTGAAGTGTAAGTTGTCTTTCAGATTCTATGCTATTACTGGGGACTGCAAACTTGGGAACTCCTTCACCCCCAATAGATTCTTATCTGCATTATTTCTCTTGCTTGCATCCTGCCTTGGGACCAGCTTGGCTTTTTTTGTAATATCTGTTTTCTTTATAAATAGAGTGATTTCTGTTCAGAGATAAAGAAACAGGGAAGCACATGTAAGCATGATGATACTAGGATGCAGGGAAATAATGAAATGATGGCTTCTCCTGTTTTCTTGAGCAAAAGTACTACCAATCTGTTGACAAAGAATATGCGTGTGGATGTTGTTGGAAAAGGGTCTAGGTGGTCAGTCTCTGATAAAAGTTAAGTAGGAACTTCTAAGTTGAGATGTTGGTTTAATGTGCCCATACTGGCAAGTTAATTGATTCCCTTGTTTAATGGCAAGCTGAGAATATTGAAACCCAGGATTGGGCAAAAGTGCTCAAGGTTGTTAAATATCAACCGATCCATAGGCTATTTAGTGTTCACTGGCTTAGCTTTTACTTCATTATACAAACCTAACATTTCTTAAACCTTTAAGGTTAAAAACAAGACCAGTTGGTAGACTTAAAATCCTAGTTAGAACAAAAATATAATATGGGTATGTTTTGTGAAATTAGGAGTTCTAGGTTTACCAAGTCTGTTGATTCTGGAGTCTACTACCTCAGTGTGTTGAAGAAGATAAGGGATGTTATTGTTATTTGGTTGGCCAACTTGCTTTGATTGTAAGCGTTTCTTTGGGGGCTGAGAAGTGTATTAGCCTATTAGAAAGTGGCAATAGTGTGAGTAACTTTGTTTTCTGGGTTAAATTTGGGTGGATAAGACACTTCTCCCTGTTTGAGATCAAAACTGTGTCATCTTCCACTTTGTAGATTTTTAACAATGCTGAAGGTTTAGTGCCGAAAAGGGAGCCTTGGCGGAATGGTAGAGTTTTCATTGTGTGACCTTGAGGTCACGGGTTCAAGGTGAGGAAACAGCCTCTTGCAAAAATGCAAGGTAAGGCTGTATACTATAGACCCTTGTGGTCCGCCCCTTCCCCATACCCCGCACATGAGGGAGCTTCGTGCACCGGGCTGCCCCTGGAGGTTAGTGCCATATTCCCTTTATTTTTACAAGAGGTGCATAATCAAACAAGTGAATTATATATTATGTTTCTCAAGACACTAAAATTTGGATATGATCTTTTGTAAACATTAGAATCAACTTGCATAAGATTTCTCTTGTGAAGCCATAAATTTGTATATTGACAGCATCTAGACCAAAGGCAGCATTCAATTTTTGCTGCATCTTCACCCCAAGTGAATAGTCAAACTAACCTAATTACATAGGATGTCTCTCTATGCAATAATATGTATATATAAATTATTGTAGATTGAGGAATACTGCTGTTTTAGCCGTATCCTTATAACGATTGAACAATCAAAATCAGCGATTACATAATATTTGGATGGAGAATTCTTTTAGTATCATTCAAATGTCTAGAAACCTTCACTTTCTTGAGCTTCACCCGTGATTAGAACTTTGTCTACAATGTTTTGTGCTACCAATACAAGTGTGATGATTTGTTCTGGCAAATCAAGCACAGACGTTTCTGAATCTCTTTTATGTCTTGACTTCCAAGTGTGATTAGAACTATCACAGTATGTGTTCACTCGTCTATGCTACTAATAAGAACTAATGATTTATGCTGGCAAGTAAAGCTCCGAAATTTCTAGATTTCCTCTTGGAAAAATTCTTTAGGCAAAACACATGTCAAAGAATATCTGACGAGCTCCACTTTCAATCCTTTAAAACATACAGACGATTTTCTTCTCATGAATTCTGGATCTTTTATGCCGAGAGATAACACAATTTTCGCCATGACATTTGACTCGATAAATCCACTCGCTTGACATAATGAGATGAAATGAAACAGGAGACTATTAAATAGGAATACACATGGTCCAGAAACTAATTTTGGAAGCTTTTTAAAAAATTTTGGCTTCTTCCTTTGACAAACTTGTATATAGGAACCATGGTGTAAAAATTAAGTTGCTCAAATCAGAACCTCCAATGAGTCAGCAGTTCAGGTGTTATTGCTGGATTTCTGGGCTTTGTGCAAGAAGGCGAGGAAGCAGTTAGTTGCAAATCAGTGTGAAATAATTTGGGCCTCGGATGAGCCGCAGGGCCCATGTTCACTAGCTCATATGTTTATAGGGCTCGAGAATTTTCTATAGAATTGAAATTCCTTTTATAATAACATGCACAAGGGAGTTGGAGTTGTCCCGGAGAAGTTTTAGTGAGACTGAATAGTGGTGGCAGCTTCATCCCTTTTCAATCTAGAAAATCTTTGCTAGTAAGAGCAAAGCTTTAGAGCTGGAAAGATCTTTAGTTTAGTCCGTTGGCTGTGACCCTTGACTATGTCTCATTTCTGTTCTCTTTTAGTCGCTGGCTGCTATCCAATAACGAGTTGGTTAGTAGAATTTCTTCTTGGCTCGTTGCTTGAATCTCTCAGATTGTTTCACGTTGTGTTCAAGTCTTTCCATGCGTTGGGTTTGAGTACAAATGTAACCTTGTAATAATCAATAAGATATGCTTCTTGCATAGTGGTTTAGTTCATCTTTATTACAGAATAGCTGAATATATTAGTAGTTTATTTGCTTCCAGTTTGGTTAAATAACTGAAAAAATACCCTTACCAGCTGTATCATGCTTCCTCTCGTTCAGGTAACTTGAAGAGACTGGACTTGACGGGAAACAGTCGATGCTGTGAACCCTCTCATGTTTCTATGGTGGCAGAGTTCCAATTTCATGGAAAACCCATAGTAATTCTTTCACAATCACCAGAATCAGCTGCACCTTATGATGATGACCCATAGAAGAATATGGTTTGAGTCTACCACTGCTAATTTTACGAAATGAAGATTTCGACTGACTTGACAATCATGGGTTGAAGGATTGGGTTCATATCTTACTGCATGCATTTGAGTCTACTACTGTAGACGGTAGTTTGTTGCTATCAAGTCATATGCCTGTTTGAGCTGCTGAGCTGGTGTCCTTTTTAACATATCATATAGGTTCTTGAGGTAAGTCTGCGTGCTATAGGCTCTTGTGGTCTGCCCCTTCCCTAGACCCTGCATAAGGGGGAGCTTCGTGCACCGGTGCGTTCCTTTTTATATAGGTACTGAAGATGATAATAGCAGGATCAAAATATGCCTTGAACATGAGCCAACACTGAATTTTGGGGCCAATACTTTGGTTATGTATACAATTACCAACTCATCTTTCATTAGAGCGGCAGTGGAAAATCCTAACCTCCAATTTGTCAAGATTGTTATGCCTATGGAAAAAGATCCCCACTCATCTCTTGCTTCCTGAATAAGTGTGATTTATTACAGGTGGTACGTGGAAACTGGTATAAAAAATTTGGAGATTTTCTCAGGTTTCGACTGGACACTTTATTGAATTTCCTTTCATTTTCTTCCTTTGTTGTTACCGTTCAATTTTTTAGTTATTTGAAACTTCAGGGGAAAATTCAATGATAACAGATATTACTATAATGCAGTAACCTGACCAATAACGACACTGGGAATGATAAAGTATGGCATGACTCGGTGTGAGGTAACAATCTAGGAACGTCTAGGCATGTTTTCAGGAAAATCCATGCCGCTTATCTTGTTCATCCTTAGTAGGACCAACCATTGATTATGAAACTAAGGTTGAAAAATGTTCAAATCATTTGGTTGGCATGATTTTTCCCTGGAAAATTAAACAAGGGATGGACAACGTAATGAAATGCATGGCTCTTCAAGAAAACATGCCTACACATTGCTAGGTTGATGCCTCGCATTGAGGCATGCCTCAAATGTAGCGACAGCTCTACAAAGAGAAAATAAAGGTAGCCAAAGGATGATGCAAACCGCGGAAGGTTCTGTTCAGATGTACGAGATAATAAAGGGCAGCCCCAGTGCACGAAACTCCTGTGTATGGGGGTCTGGGAAAGGGGCAGACTACAAAGGGTCAATAGTATATGTCACCTTATTTTACATTTTGCAAGAAGCTGTTACTATGCCATAAGCCCGTGACCTCAAAGTCACATGACAATAACTCTACCTTTGTGCTAAGGCTCTCCTTCAGATGCATACGATAATATGATCTTTAAAAACCTTTGGCTGCATCCCAGAGGTGAGCTGTACAACGTTAGAAAGCTTGAAACAATGGTCCTATACCTCAACCGAAGGAAGAGCAGGGCCGTGCGATTGAGATATTTCTGAGGTTTCCCCTCTCAACGGTGTGTAACAAACGATCTGAGATTTATTTGCACGTTTGCGCACTCATTGTGATCAAATTAATAATTTCGAATGTACAACTCTTTTAATTTTTGGGAAGAAAATAGCGTTTTCTGTTAGACCGGAATCTTGAATTTGTGATTTCAGTTTTGCAATTGCAAAGTAAGAAGTGGAGCCTTGGTGCAACAGTAAATTTGTTGTCGTGTCACCTTTAGGTCACAGGTTCAAGGTATGAAAATAGCTACTTGCAAAAATACAAGGTAAGGCTTCATATTATAGTCCCTTATAGTTCGACTGTTACTCAGACAGGGCACTGGAGCTGCCCTTTTATTCATTCTACATGATTTCACTTTGGGTACACTGGAAGTCCCACTCCGAGGTTCATCTTCTTTATCCACGACTCTGCTTTCCACTTGGGTGGTTGCAGTTTAACTTTCTACCTATCCTGCTAGTTTGTTACAATAATAATGGTTATGCAAGAAATTTTTGGGGGTGGCCACAGCAAAAATGTGGAGCATTAAATGAATGGTTAGGATGACTGAGAAAGTCGTTCCTACCGAGTAGTCTCACCCACTTCAAATACTTCAATGCCAAAATGGGGCCACAGTCACACCTCGAGTCAAGTGTGTATAGCCTTGTTTGCTGCTACTTCAATGAAGGAATTACATAATGAGTTTTAGATAATTGGCTTCGTAACTCTTCACTGTAAAATATAAATGCTAACATGTTCAGTTTGGAAAAATTAAAGGACAGAGCAGAAATCTTGAGATATATTTGGACAAAAACATGGAACAAAAAGTCTAATCTCCGTGTTAAATTCCATAAGCATGCAACTTGGAAGCAGTATGGTTGAATACATATCTAGTAACCTTACCGTTTTTCTGGTCATTTGAGTGCTGGCACAGAGTTAAACAATTTACTGTTCATTATTAGGTCTCTAACAAAAAAAGGAGCCTTGGAGCAACGGTAAAATTTTTGTCGTGTGACCTTAAGGTCACGGGCTCAAGGCATGGAAATAGCCTCTTGAAAAAATGTAAGGTAAATGTACGTAATATAGACCTCTTTGGTCTGACCCTTCTCTGTACCCTGCATAGGCAGGAGCTTCGTGCACCAGGCCGCCCTTTTTATCAAGTCTCTACCACCCATCATCACGGAATTATACCCAAAGAAAAAGGTTGATGATTTAAGAGAGATCGGGATCAGAGAGAAGATGGTAAATTTAAGTAGCCAATGTATGTTTTCCCCTACATTGCACTGCTAATATTCTCATCAGCTTTATCAATGTTTAACATTAATTAAAGTAAATCTGAAATAGCCTCTTGCAAAAATGCTAGGGAAAGCTGCTGAATATAGACTTTTTTCTGGTTCATTTTTTGGATCATGCATACGTAGGAGCTTCATGCACCGGGCTGCTGTTTCTTTTAAAGTAAATCTGAAGTAAAATTGGAGACGGTCAAGTAACAAATACCAACTCATGTCTATGATAGAAGAGCAATCATTATGTGATGTAAACAAGGAAGTCGGTTCGCATGAAGGTGTCCTCCGATTACCTTTAAGCTCCTTCTTGTGATTTCTTAGATTGTAAATTAAGCCACCGAAGGAGTGTATCCAAGGGAACTTGGACAAATGATAACGTCGTACAATTACATATTAAAGGTTCTCTTTAATACATATATATTTGAAAGGGTGCTTTGGCGTAATGATAAAAGTTGTCGTCATGTGACTTTGAGATCACCAGTTCAAGGCATGAAAACAGCCTCTTACAAAATGCAAGGTAAAGCTGTGTACTTTAGGCCCTTGTGGTCTGTCCCTTCCCCAAATCCTGCATAGACAAAAACTTCCTACACTGAGACTACCCCTTTTATATATATATATATATATATATATATATATATATATATATATATATATTATTTTTATTTTTATTTTTGTGGTAAGCAAGCTGGGTTGTCATGGATATTCCATAGCAAACGTGCGCTAGGAATCTATGACCTAAGCACAAGGGCCCTTCTAGGGTCACTGCAGTAGCAGACCTGTGCACAGTAATTATTATTTTAGTCAAACAAATGTTATAAAGACGCTTGAAGATAATGACTTTTGATGAGGTTTCTATGATGCTCATCCTGGACCCGTACGAGTCCGGGCCATGTCTCAGTCTTAGTATGACTGATCATCCTCGGAACAGTTATTAATCATCACCTTAATAAGTTATTGCCTCACCAACTAACTACTCAGACGTGAGCTCCTCCTAAAACTGATTCTTCCTTTTGCTCCTCAGTCTACAGGGTATTAACAACCGATTCATGCATGATAATAGAGGGGTCCAGTGCAGTGATCCTTCCACTGCTGCTAACTGAGATTTGATCGAATGATCTCCTCATAAGGCATCATGTAGGGTTCAAGATTAAAAAGTCAAAAACAAAAACAAAAGAAAGAAGAGAAGAGAAGAGAATTTATCTGCAAATCCAAGGGAAAATTTTCATTCAAATGGGATATGACCAATATGGTTTGTCCTTGGTGATGATCCACCGAAGCAGTAGTCCAGATTACACGACATGTGTACAGCCAAATGTGCGACCGGATTCTAATCTTTGGGAATCAATCTTAACGGTGATCATTCTGTTATTCTTCTCATCATATGTGAGTTGACATAAAAAAGGGCAGCTCTGGTGCACAAAGCTCCCGCCTATGAGGGTTTGGAGAAGGGGCGGGCTACAATGGCTTAAAGTAGACAGTCTTATCTTACACTTTTATAAAAGGCTAATTCCACGCCTTGAATTCATGACTTCAAGGTCACATGACGACAACTTTACCATTGCGCCAAAGCTCCCATTCTGAGTTGACATGTGGGTCTCAAATCTATTTCTCGTTTTCTAAATCAAAAGCTTGGTTCACGGGCCTGCTGTTGTCAACCTCAGTCATCCTGCAATAATGTATAGCAAGTCAATTGCCTCGATTTATCTAGATTGACAACGAAATTTTACTCATTAATAAAAGCCAGCCCCGCTTAATCAGTTTAAGGCTTGGGGCCAGCAGTAGCGCAGCTGGTCTTCCTAACATTTCCCAGACACCCATCCCAAATTCACAAGCCATCTTTTCCGGTTCTTCACTGTTCGACCTTACACTTTTCTTGGATTAGTGTCGCAAAAATAAGAAGGTTAAGATGAATGAGTGGTAAGACTAAAAAGAATAGAATTAGGAATGAAAATATTAGAAAAAATTTAGGAGTAGAACCAATAGGTAACAAGATGCAGGAGATTAGACTTAAATAGTTTGGACATGTCCAAAGGAGACCGAAAATAGCACCAGTTAGAAGGAGTGAGGCAATGCAAATATAAGGTTCTAAAAGGGCAAAGGAAATGCCCCAAAGAATGTAGATAGAAGTTGTGAGCAAAGATTTAAAAATTTTAGGACTAAATGAAGCCATGGTACTTGGCCGACCCCTAATTTAGATAAGGTCTTGATGATGATGAGAGAAGAGGTTCTACCCGTTTCGTGAGTAAGATCAAATGGAAGGTAGACCTACTTGATAATGAAAAGAATGTGCTCAATATGGAGGGTTAGGATCACTTGATCCCGTGGAACCTAGCTAAGAATGGTTGGGATCACCAAGTAAGCAACCCAAATCATATAATTATCCTAAGTAATATATTTAACAGATCTACAAATACGTATGTTCTAATTCAACTCTGTGGTCATTATAAAGTAAATATCTTGAGAGAATTAGAGGCAACCTAAGCATCTCACTGATGAGATAGTCAGTAGACCAACCAAAGAGCATAATATATCAACAAGCGTTTCCTTTCTTTGCTTAAGCTTGATCCAAAAGTTTGGTGGCGTGTTCTAATCATAGTGATAATTTTTATAATTGGAGTACCAATCGCCCTTTTGAAAAGCATCCTTAATCGTTATAAAGCAGGGAATGTAAAGGGCAGCCTCGTGCATGAATCTCCCGCCTATGCGGGGTCAGGGAAAGGAGCAGGTCATAATGGTCTAAAGTAGGCAGCCTTACCTTGCATTTTTGCAAGAGACTGATTCTACGCCTTGAACCATTAACCTCAAGGTCACATGACGATAACTTTTACCGTTGTGCCAAGGCTCCCCTTCATAAAGGGGGAATGTACAAAGGCTAAAGCCAATCATGGAAGGACTCAACATCACCCTTATGAGTGGGTGCATGCAGAATTATTAAAGACTCAAAATGAGTGCCATGTGGGACTTTTTTATCCTTGGAAGTAGTGTTCTCTTCCAACAGTTCCCTTGAAGCTATTTTTAAAAAATAAATAAAAGCCACAAGAAACAAAAAAAATAAAAATAAAAATGGAGCTACTAAACACTGGTTGACTTGTACTTCTTCGTTAATTAAGCCGATGCTCTACTTGATAGTTATGTTAATAGAACATCTTTTTTTTAAGGGCATTGATGTATTCACCCTTTTCCTTCCTAGGTCACCCACTTTCTAAATCTGCCTCTAAAAGGGCAGTTCTTGTGCACGAAGCTCCTGCCTATGTGGGGTCCAAAAAAGGAGCAGACTACAAGGGCTTAAAGTACACAGCCTTCCCTTACATTTTGCAAGAGACTATTTCTACGCCTTGAACATGTGACCTTGACGACAACTTTTACTATTGCACCAAGTTCCCCTTCTTTCTAAATCTACCTCAACGGGAAGAAAAAGGGGCGAATGATGAGCACCATTTTTTAAATGGTGTGTTAATAGAACTTAGTAGTTGTAATATTTGTTTTTTCCTTCTTTTTTTTCTCTCTTAGGAGTGATCTTAGCATGACACGTGTCTCTATTAATTAAATGCTACTTTTCTCTATCTATGAAACTGTGTAACCACTCGAATATAGTTTCAGGGACATGTGTCATGCTAAAACCGCCTAAAAAATAACCTTTTAGCGAGTGCTTATTGTATAAAAGAAAAAAAGACTGTCCCCATGCACGAAGCTCCTACTTATGTAGGGTTTTAAGAAGGGGCGCACCACAAGGATTTATAGTAGACAGCCTTACCTTGCATTTTGCAAAAGTCTAATTTCACACTTTAAACCTGTGACCTCAAAGTCACATAACGACAACTTTTACTGCTGCGCCAAAGCTCATGTACTTACTGTCAGCTTGAACTTTTAGTTAAATGGTAATCCAATATTACCTAACAAAATTGTAAAATAATTAATGCATACAAAAAACAAGATAGAGTCGTATCAAGGACCAATCTTAATGGGCATCCATGACATAATAAAAGAATGATAACTACATTGCTCAAGAGGATTGAACTATTCATTGCATAAGGTTATTTTTGTGCTCTTGCACATGAATTTGATAAATGGGATTTTGAGCTCTTGCACGCAAATTTTATAAATGAAAGTTTCTCAAGATTTGAACTCCTAATCAATAAAACTCTAACACTACGCTGAATTACCATTTGAAAAGCTTAACCTAATAGGAAGTGGATTGATAATATTTATATCTTTAATGAGTGGATAGTTGATTAAGGACATCTAAGAGGGACACTTAAAAGATGGCACTGAAGCTTTAGGCTGCGTTTGGCAAATGTTTTCATTTCTATTTCTAATGTTTAAAAGCAGAATTCATGGAAGTACTTGCAAACTACATGAGCACTTACAAACAACAAAACCGGCTTTCTGAATTGGATATTACTCTGCAAACACCATTGCTCAGTTAATATCCGTCATCAACTACTCATGTATGAAAAAACATCTCAGGGTGGCGAGATGAACTATGGAGGAAAATGGCGATTGGATGGTGGATAATTAACCATTTTATATATGATCATTCTTTGAGTGCAGTCAACGGGTTTAAGGCGTGGAAACAGCTTCTTGCAAAATGTAAGGTAAGGCTGCATTCTATAAGCCCACTGTGGTCCACCCCTTCCCTCTCTGCATATCCAAGTGCTTTGTGAAGCGGGCTGCCCTTTCTTATTCTGTGCTTCATCTCCTTAGTGCAATGGTAGAGTTGTCACCATGTGACTTAAAGGTTATTGGTTCGAGGTATGAAAATAGCCTCTTGGCAAAATACATCATAAAGCTTTCTACCATAGCCCCTTTGTGGGTCGTCCCTTCTCCGGACCTGAACATAGGTGGGGGTTCCGTGTACCTGGCTGTCATTTTTCGTTTATTCTCTGCTTCATCTAATTAGTTTCTAGAAGTCGTTAAAATTATCAGACTGTCACATTAACCATGAATAAGATATTTGATAAAAGGGAATTGATATTTTTACCCTTTAAATTGACCTTCCTCCCGTTCCCTTATGATCATTTAGTCATTTATGGTTATACATTATAGATTTTTTATATTACAAAACCATAAAAAACAACCCTAAATAACCAAAAACCATTAAAAGACAGAAGTAAGGTGAATACAAGGGGCAGGATTATCATTTTCCTTAAAAAAGAGTGTCACCACCAGAGGTTGGAATGGAGATATGACTTTGTGGCGTAGGTGAAAAGGAATTTAGAAGTGATATTCTGAAAGAACATTTGTGGTTGCCTCTTCTACCTAAACATAACATGTGATGCCCCAGAAAACTTGCATTTGTTTTTGCCCACCCCCACTCCACCTAGCTGTAAATGTCTAAAGTTGCCTCTGGTTGCTTTCTAAGCAACCACAGCACAGGATCAATTGTCTAGTATTCATGAGGTGGCATGAGATATGAATAGTCTAATCAAAACAGGCAGTTCTTGTGCACGAAGCTTTCACATATGCAGGGTCCAGGGAAGGGGTGGACCACAAGGGTCAATAGTACTCAGTCTTACCTTACATTTTGCAAGAGGCTGTTTTCACACCTTGAACCCATGACCTCAAGGTCACACGACAACAACTCCAAGGCTTCCCTTTTACCAATAGTCCAATCAGCTCATCAATAATCTGAAGAAGTGATCAGATGGCAGCCATATGGGACGATATGTACCCAGCAAGGAATTGCTTAAAGTTACACATATCATTTTAAAAAAAAGGGAAAAGAAAAAGGATCGTCTTAGAGAGTTCTGAAAGAATTATCCAAGAAAAATATGATGTTTAGGAGAGCTATGATTCTGTCTTACTTCTGTTCTTCTTCCGCAAATTCTGTTAAAGTTTCCTTGGGATGGTAAGATGAAAATATAATAGTCTCAGTATATAATCATTATTACCAAGATGATATTTTCAACCCCATAATTAGCAATTCCACCCCTCTTATTTTGTCCTTTATATCAAAGTACTTGTTGAGCAATGCTTCGTTCTCTCTTTTGATGCAATCTCATGTTTAATATGATAAGTACTCCTAGTAACAGCATCAAAATTTTAGGCACTGAAATGCTAAGATTATGATGAATTGATTTGTGGGTTTTGGGCTTCGGATTTCACTTTGTACTCAAGCCAAGCTCTAACTCACTTATCTGACAGAACTCAAAGAGTCCATAAGAGCGGAGTAAAGCTTCTAAAGGTGTAGTCAGGGCTTGTAATCAGCATCTTCTGTTGGAGGAAATAAGTTGACCAGTCTCTTTTGCCGAAGCAACAGTCCATGAACAAGTCAGTGTCCTGCAAACGAAGTGAATAAACAAGTTAATTTTATACGATAATTAAATTTCACAAATTAGAGGAAATAACAATTTTATATTAATAATACAAAACTGTCGTCATGAAGGTACACTTGTATCCATGCATGGCAAAGTTTCACATACTTGGGGAGAAGAAGTACAACTTTTCTAAAAATGAACTTCCCTCTCTAAGGGACTTACCTTTGTCATTCTTCTTTGCCTTCTCAGATCTTTGTTGTATCACATCAATGATGATATGTTTAAAAAAACGTATATGCACATATAATTCTTTTTTTCTTTTTCTTTTTCCTTTGAAAAGAAAATTTCTATATTTTTTTTCTTGTTGTTATAGAGATCTGATTTTAAACTTTAAAACCCAATTTTACTATTTAAAATAAGTATTTATGTGAAAACCCCAAATTTTTTTTAATTAATTGGAATTTTTACTAAGAGGTGAAATATTATATTTAATATAATATTAATTTTTAAAAAAAGAATCAGGTCTTGAAACATAGATATTTGGAATCATTCATGGAAAACCAATCAGAATGACTGTAAGCACGTCAAAATCTAAGCTCGGTTGAAAAATTCCTATTTTTTGTAATTTTTGTGAATTTACATTTACCCATAAGGGTAAAATGGTCATTTCACTTTTGTTTGGGGTCTACAAAAGTTAGGTGAACTGATGGAAAACCACCTTAGGGAATATCAATGATGAAGAATAAACATGATGAGGAATATGTTTTTAATTTTATAAGAAAAGTGGAAAAATATTTTAAATAAACATAATTAAAATAATGCAAAAATAACCATATAAATACTCCTTCTAAAAACTGCACAAAATTGCACAAACTCCCTAAATTCTCCTCCTCTTTCCTTCTCTTTCTTTCTCTTCTTTCCTTTTTCTTTCTTTTTTCTTTTCTTTTTCTCTCTCTTCCCTTTACAGCCGCAAAGTGCATCTGCAGACGCACTTGAGGGGAATATTCCCCCAAATCTGTAGGTGCGTCCACAGACATGTTGTCCCCGATAGACCCAGGGTTTCACCCTGGTACTATTTTTCAATTAGGCATCCATTTTCAACCGTTGAAACATGATCTTGACCATTCATCTTATTCGAAAATTCACAAGCTTCAAAAGACCTATAATTTCACGATGATCGAAGAAGTATTCACCAATGAAATCGCTGGAAAACAGTAACTCCGATGACCTTGGATTTTTTGGTGTGGATCTCTTTTTCGGCTTGATTCTTCAATTCTGGACATTTTAGGTAGGTTCCCCATCCTCCCCTCTAACTATTCTGATAGTTTTTAAGGCAAGAAGATCACCGAACTAAATTATTTGGCGAATCCAATATCGATGATCAAGCCTAAAAACTCCAGTAAAATGTAATTGTTTGGAGTTTTTGAACCATTGGATTAGTTCAAAGGGTTCCAAACCCCAGGGTATGAAATATGAGCCTTTAACGTGATTAGATCTATGGAAGAGTTGATTTGACATTCTAGATCAAACTGTCTCAATTATCCTAGATCGCCCCTCCCCGTACACTAGCTATCATCAGTGGAACGCGGTGAGGGCAGGCCGCTAATCAATCTGTCAATTTGTGAACCCAGATTGAATCTGGGCCCTTGTTTTAATTGAAAACTTAAAACTTCAATTCATAGTTCATTTTACTCTAAATCAAGATCGGAAAGAAAGCTCTGGATTCCTAGTGAAGAGTAAAATCTAATGGAAACATAAAATTTATATTTTATGTATTGTAAAAATCTATAAATTACAAAAAGAGGTACTAATTCTCAAGATCAGTCAAATCTAACATGATCAGACCTTGGATTTCTAATCCATCAATGATCTATTATTGAGAGAACATGGAATCAAGAGTTAGATATGACTGATCTAGGATGAATTAAGAAATTTAACCTTAATGAAAGAGAAATCTTAAAAATAATCATGGATTTACTTGATCTGACTAATCCAGCATGATTAGAACTATAAAATAGTATGGATGATGATCTAATGATAAGATCATGAGAAATAAATGGCCTGATGTGGCTAATTTGGGATAGATTAAAATCTATGCCCTTCATTTGAATAAATTGACTTAAGATCTTCTAATCCAGCATGATTAGAACTATAAAATAGTATGGATGATGATCTAATGATAAGATCATGAGAAATAAATGGCCTGATGTGGCTAATTTGGGATAGATTAAAATCTATGCCCTTCATTTGAATAAATTGACTTAAGATCTTCTTGATCGATTGGATCAAGAAAGATTAGATCATATGATGAGATACATCAATGATTTAGTGATGATATCACATTAAGAGAGTACGATAGATCTGAATAAAAATAAAAGATTAAGATCTAAACCCTTAATAGGATGAAAAATGAATTGAAATCAAAATATGATCATTTGATCAAAATGAATAAATATGATGTATTCAAATGAGCACGTGAATTATTAAGTTCTATTGTAAATGTTCTTTTATTTGCTTAGTAGATTTATTTATTTACGCTTTAATTATTCATGTTATGTAAATTACAAGAAAAATATAATTAAATAAAAATAGATATTGATGAACATTTACAATGAATATAGACGTGGACTTAATGATAATAAGGGCTATAATTAGTAGGATAGTATAAGGAATATCATTTCCTTGGCCCAATTTAGGAGAATAATAAACCCCATAAAAGACATTTTAAATGTTCATGAATTTAATTAAAATCAAATAGTAAGAGTACTTAGGGATTAATGCTCGTAAGAACCTTATGAATGTTGAGCTAAGGTCAACCCCAATGAATGCTGAACATGGTGGTTAAGGGGGTTCTCTAATAGAGCCTCGCTCTTCCCCCACCTTTTGACGACGTTTGTGAGGTCTAAACGCCTTATTACATGAGGATTGAATTAACCATTCTGTGAGTAACTTTTAATTGGTAAACCGTAGTCAATTCTGAAATAAGGAGGAACTGTCTAGAATTATAAGTGCATAAATTATCTTCAATCAGTAAAGCATTAATTGGTTGAATAATAATAAGATCATAAAAGGATAGTAAACTATCTAATCATAATAAAAATGATAATTAAGATAATCAAACAAGATTCACAAGGAGATCTTGAGTGATAAAAAATAATAAGAATCATAATATTGTATGTACGTTTTGAAGTAGTATAAATATTAGATTCAAATGTAGGTCAATAGATTAGACCCTTGATCAATATGATCTAAGGAACAAGATCTAAATCATCCTATGTAAGGATGATCAAAAGAACAATTATGAAGTATAAATGAGTTGAGGAATGACTGTATATATATATATATATATATATGATTTGATAGATACATGAAGAATATGATGATCGAGATCAGTGAGAAGATGAATGGTTGAAAGTAAAGGTAGGTGGACCTTAAGAATATATTCAATATATTCAATATATGTATTTTACACATGATCTTATCCTAATAAATTAGTTTTGATTATAATTGCCTTGAAATTATTATGAATCAACAAATGATGTTGAAATGAATACAAATTGACTGATTAAGTAATTATGAAATTATTTAATGGGTAGAATGGAAAATTTTGAACTATATAAGTTGGACCCCTAAATCTTAAGGAAATAAGTTATAAGCATGTCCTATTGTAACCAAACACACAGTCTATAAGTATGAAATATTATTTTTTATACAAGCATGAAGGCTTGTGGTTTTGTTTTAAGACAAGCTTATGCTTGGGGATGCCAATGCTAGGAGAGTTGTAAGGGTTTGGTCACTTGCTCTTAAAAACTAATTATAATGATGATACTATGCCCAAAAAGAGGCAAAACATTAGGTGGGGCAATTATGAGAAGGCCACCATTGTGATAGCCATGGTTCCTCTCATACGAACATGGATCTGTATTTTCCACTGTGATATCAGTGCAGTATTAAGCAGTTATTTGAGAGCGCTGTACGGATTGAGACTGTAAGCATGGTAGTCCTTTGATATTTTGCATCATGATGCTATTTATTATGGCATGATGAGATGCTTATGTTATGGCATGATAAGATGCCTTATGTTATGGCATGATGAGATGCGCTGTAAAGTTATTACCGAGGTTGTATTGGAAGATGTTTCTCAATACGGTATGATTATATATTAACACCTAATGTTAATATTGAAATCAGTTTAGAAATGAGATATTATTGACTATATTCACGATTTTCAATGGTTTTATCTATATATAATATATACATATAATTCATATGATGAGTGAAGGATAAAATGAATATCCAATTGTATAAATTGATTTATATCATGGATATAATGAACTGTTAATTTTAAAATATATTGAATATATTTTTTAAATCCTCTACCAAGCCTAGCTTGCTTAGATATTGTAAATATTTTAATGTTTACAATATCTCAGATATAGTTAAGAAAGATTGAAAGCTCAAGACTTGTGAATAATCATCATCGAACTATGGCTCAGGGTATTTACTCTGAGGAAGATTGTATTAATTATTTTATAATTTGGATTATAATATTTGGACAAGGTATGTAATGATTACCAGGACTATGTATATGAACCACTAGTTGATCTTGATTTTAATAAAAGTATTTCTATTGATATTCAATAGAAAATTTATTTTATACAAAAATCTATGTATGATAAGTAATTTGAAGTAACACTCTCGTTTTTGACAAATCAATTTAAAAAAAAAAATGTTTTCGTTGTTTGTATTTTAAAAATTTTCAAAATCGGGGCCCTACCTTTGCAAATATTTATGAAAATATGTTTTAAAAACCCGGGTCATCATAATTTATGTGTGGCTCTTATTAAGCATAATGGTCATCTAATTAGAAAAATAAGCCTTCATGATCAAGCCCTTCCAACACAATGGTACAACGAAAAGTCTCTCTGGGTGACCAAGGTTCAAGGCTATGCATGGGGTGGGTTGGTGTCTAACTTTTAGAAAAAAAATAAAAAAACAAAATATCAAATATTTCTCATGACCAGGGAGACCCTACTAAATTTTTAGATCAACTTTCTTAGTAATGTAATTAATGGAATATTTCATAAGAGTATTCAAGAATCCACATCATGTCAGTGCTTTCTCTTTGAGTGAGTAAAATGAATAAATAAATAAATATATATATATATATATATATATAGTTTTAACAAAATACTCTGTCCCTGTAAGTCTACTGTCTCACAAGGAAAAAAAGAGAGAATGCATACACTAATTTTTATGCATAATAAAATTATTTTTATTAGATCTAATCTATTCATCACATTAGGAATGAATTAGATAGACTAGATATCAAATTTTATACCCATTGGAATCTTTTAACCTATATTTCTTTAGGTAAAAAGTTAAGACCATCTATTTTTGTTAAGTTTTTCATATATATAAAACAAGTGGATAAGATTATCAAAATGCACGAATTTCTTGTGAGATAGCTAATTTTGGTATTCTAAACATGATAAACAGCTTACATTTGCAAAAAATATCTTACCATTCATAAAATTATGAAGAATTCCAATTGCCTTTATTAAAGAAAAAAATCATTAGGATAGAAAATAGAATTAACTTGTGCTCGTCCATACGTGGGACCCACTTGGGAAATCGTCCAAATTATTATGGCGCCCTTGTGTGGGCCCCATTTTGGAAAAGTAATCAAAGCGTGCTGCAAGATTGCATCCCGCTTATGTGACATTTTCCATAAAGAAATACCCAGTGGCAATTATTATTTGGAAAGAAAAAAAAGAAGAAGGAATACGTGTTTGTCGTTTCAAAATGCTGGCGATGTGGGTTAATTTTTATTTATTATGAGAAATCCAATAAGATTAATTAGGAATAATTTAGGGTAAGCAGCTCCGTCGTGGGTCCCATTTGGTGGTTATAAAATTCAAACTCTTGATAAATCTAACATCCCTTGGTGGGTCCACCTTCAACCTCAGCGTTGGTTAGAAAATCCAATCTCCTTGGAAGAATTCATATCTTTGTTTACATCCGAAGATAGGCCGCGACAAACGACTTGAAATGGAGACTAAAATTTATGGTGGCCCGCGGTGCATAATCCCAATTCTACCTTCGTTTACGCGCGAGGCCGATTAAGCAACAAGGGACTTTCGACTTGGAGGGCTTCTTATGTAATTTCCAGAGGCATTAAATGCGACACTCCGTGCTACGGAAATCAGTGGCACCAGAAAATCGTTGGATAGTCATTGTCGAGATTGCCCTAAAATTACTTTCAAATTACTGAATTGCCAGGGGGTCGTGCTTATGATCCTATGACTCGGATGAAGCGAGTCATACTTAAGCAACTCAGCAACCTACCCCAGCACAGTAAGACCTTGAGTTTTTGAGTTCTTTTTGCCTTGTGTTAAAAGCTGATAGTCCCCTCAAACACTATCAACAGAAAGGGAAGGCTTCTTCAAGTGTGGAGTTCCAATTGTTAAAGAAAGGGACTCTAGAGCAAAGGCATTTCTAGCACTGTGGTGCAAGAAGGAGCCTCTCCTGTGATAGGTTATAGGTTCGAAGTTGCCCGTGGGTGCACATTTAGTAGACAGTATCCCTAGTATCATTTTTTGGAAGATGTAACATGTTTTGAGACATTCATTACACAACATATACAAGTTGGCTAACCCATGAGATATCATCACATTTGGACAATTTTAGTCACTTGTTTTAGATCTTTAAAAATTTAATAGAAATGACTGGTTTTAATTTCTGACACATTCAATGGTTATGGCATTTGATTTCTAACCTAAGTCATTCTAAACATGAACATGATAAACAACTTAGATCTACAAAACATAATTACTGTGATTCAAAAAATGCAGCCTGTATGCCTTAAGATGCTTAAGAGCGTCTACTCTTATTAGGACTCTTGGCACAAATGATATCAGCATCTCAATTATTTTAGTGTTACATGAAAAGAGTTATGATCTTTGTAAATAGTAGAATGTTTGGATGATTATGAAAACTCACACAAGATGAAGTAAAGGGCAGCCCTGGTGCACAAAGCTCCAGCGTATGCGGGATCTAGGAAAGGGCAGATCCCAAGAGTCTATAGTACTCAGCCTTACCTTGCATTTTTGCAAGAGATTGATTCCACGCCTTGAACCTGTGACCTCAAGGTCACATGATGCCAACTTTACCATTGCGCTAAGGCTCCCCTTCTCACATAAGATAAAGTACCATTCAAAAATAGGAATTTTGCGTGTATGACAAAACCAGTTTGACGATGGGCAACAAGAAAAATGACACTTTTTTCATTAATCAGTGATTGTAAGAGGGATTCTATTCAAGATTGGGACATCGGGAAGAGATACATATTGTAGATATCTTTGTCAACGACCTTTTTTAGGTTCAAGTCTGAGTATTCCACGTTAGAACAACGTTGTTCAATAGTCCAATAAACTGTCCCTCAGAATACTCAGCAAACATTCAATCAACGTGTTGCTTTTTCTTTCTTTGATTGGTATCAATCAACAAGTTAGCGGCCAGCATTCTCAGTGTTTCAGGTAGCATCCTCAGCAAGCTTTTGGACTGATGGTCCAATGGCTAGATACTCTTTGACTTGTTATACTGAGCCAGTGCCACAGGCTTTCATCTATGTTATCAAGTGGTCGCTTTCTAGCATTGGTCGGTATACTCTTTTGCACCACGTAGCCCCTGGAAAACTAGTAACTCTGTTCGTTGATGCAGCAAAGCCTTGTGGCACAGCGGCTTTAGCAGTCTCTCATCTGACTGACCAGAGGTTTGAGGCTATGCATGGTGCAATGTTAAAGTTGTCATCATGTGACCTTGAGGTTACAGGTTTAAGTCGTGAACACGACATCTTACAATGATGAAAAATGCAAGGTAAGACTGCAGACTGTAAATCCTTGTGGTCCACTCCTTTCCTGGACCTTGCATTGGCGGAAGCTTCATACACTGGAACTGTCCTTTTTAAGTAAAGATATTATTAATGGCGATTGAGCAGATTGACCAGCTTTTGTTGTCCTGTATATGTTGAGTCCATATACAATGTAAGTTGAGTCCATATACAATGTAAGATAATATTACATCTTCGTACCTTTTGCAAGCAAATTACTGTATATGTTCAAATACTTGTCCAAACCTGTCATCAATAATCTGAAGAAGTGATCAGATGGCAGCCATATGGGACGATATGTACCCAGCAAGGAATTGCTTAAAGTTACACATATCATTTAGAAAAAAGAAAAGAAAAGAAAAAGGATCGTCTTAGAGAGTTCTGAAAGAATTATCCAAGAAAAATATGATGTTTAGGAGAGCTATGATTCTGTCTTACTTCTGTTCTTCTTCTGCAAATTCTGTTAAAGTTTCCTTGGGTTGGTAAGATGAAAATATGATAGTCTCAGTATATAAACATTATTACCAAGATGATATTTTCAACCCCATAATTAACAATTCCACCCCTCTTATTTTGTCCTTTATGTCAAAGTACTTGTTGGGCAATGCTTCGTTCTCTCTTTTGATGTAATATCATGTTTAATATGATAAGTACTCCTAGTAACAGCATCAAAATTTTAGGCACTGAAATGCTAAGATTTGGATGAATTGATTTGTGGGTTTTGGGCTTCAGATTTCACCTTGTACTCAAGCCAAGCTCTAACTCACTTTTCTGACAGAACTCAAAGAGTCCATAAGAGAGGAGTAAAGCTTCTAAGGGAGTAGTCAGGACTTGTAATGAGCATCTTCTGTTGGAGGAAATAAGGTGACCAGTCTCTTTTGCCGAAGCAACAGTCCATGAACAAGTCAGTGTCCTGCAAACGAAGTGAATAAACAAGTTAATTTAATACTGTAATTAAATTCCACAAATTAGAGGAAATAACAATTTTATAGTAATAATAAAAAACTGTTGTCATGAAGGTACACTTGTATCCATGCATGGCAAAGTTTCACATACTTGGGGAGAAGAAGTACAACGATTCTAAAAATGAACTGACCTTTCTAAGGGATTTACCTTTGTCATTCTTCTTTGCCTTCTCAGATCTTTGTTGTATCACGTCAATGATGATATGTTTAGAGAAATGTATATGCACATATTATTTTATTTTATTTTATACCTTTGAAAAGAAAATTTCTATATTTTTTTCTTGTTGTTATAGAGATCTAATTTTAAACTTTAAAACCCAATTTGACTATTTAAAATAAGTATTTATGTGAAAACCTCAATTTTTCTGAAATTATTTGGAATTAATTATAACTTTTATAAAAATCAAGGTGGAATATTATATTTAATATAATATTGAATTTTAGAAAAAGAATTAGGTCTTGAAACATAGATATTTGGAATCATTCATAAAAAACCATTCAGAATGACTATAAGCACACTGAAATCTGAGCTCGGGTAAAAAATCTCTATTTTTCGTAATTTTTGTGAATTTATATTTCCCCATAAGGGTAAAATGGTCATTTTACTTTTGTGTGGGGTCCAAAAAAGTTAGGTGAGCTAGTGGACAGCCAGCTCAGGGAATATCGATGATGAAGAATAAACATAATGAGAAATATGCTTTTAATTTTATAAGAAAAGTGAAATTTTAAAATAATACAAATAATACAAATATAATCCTATAAATAACCATCCTACAGACTGCACAAAATTACACGAACTTCTTGGACTCTCTCCCTCTTTCCTTCTCTTTCTCTCTCTCTCTTTTTTCCTTTTCCTTTTTCTTTCTTTTTTCTTTTCTTTTTTTCTCTCTCTTCCCTTTATAGCCACAGAGTGCATCTGCAGATGCACTAGAGGGGAATATTCCCCCAAATCTATCGAGCGCGTCCATGGATGTGTCGTCCCCGACGGACCTAGGGTTTCACCCTGGTATTGTTTTTCAATTAGGCATCCATTTTCAACCATTAAAATATTATCTTGACCATTCATCTTGTTTGAAATTTCACAAGCTTCAAAAGACCTATAATTTCACGATGATCAGAGAAGTATTTACTGGTGAAATCACTGAAAAATAGTAACTTCGATGACTTTGAATTTTCCATCGTGGATCTCTTTTTCCGACTTGATTCTTCAACTCTGGACACTTCAAGTAGGTTCCTCATCCTCCACTCTAACTATTCCGGCAGTTTTTAAGAAAATCACCAAACTAAATTCTTCGGCAAAATTTCTCCTGTGAATATAGTACCAATGATCAAGGCTGAAAACTCTAGTAAAACATAATTGTTTGGAGTTTTTGAACCATTGGATTAGTTCAGAGGGTCCTAAAACCCCAAGGTATGAAATTTGGGCCATTAACGTGGTCAGATTTGGGAGATCTAAGGAAGAGTTGATCTAACGGTCCAGATCAGACCGTCTCGGCTATCCCAGGTCACCCCTCCCCATACACCAACTATTATCGGTGGAACACGGTGGTGGCAGTCCACTGATCGATCCGTCAATCTGTGAACCCAGATTGAATCTGGGCCCTTGTTTTGACTAAAAACTTGAAACTTCAATTCAGAGCTCATTTTAACTCCAAATGAAGATTGACAAGAAGCTCTGGATTCCTAATGAAGAGTAGAATCCAATGAAAATATAAATTTTATATTTTATTCATTGTAAAAATCTATAAATTATACAAAAAGGTATTAATTCCCAAGATCAATCAAATCTGATATGATCAAACCTTGGATTTCCAATCCATCAATGATCTAGTGATGTAATAATATGGAATCAAGAGTTAGATGTAACTGATGTAGGATAATAAATTAAGAAATTTAACCTTAATGAAAGAGAAATCTTAAAAATAATCATGAATTTACTTGATTTGACTAATCTAGCATGATTAGAAACTATAAAACAGTATGGATGATGATCTAATGATAAGATTATGAGAAATGAATGGCTTGATATGGCTAATTTGGGATAGATTAAAATATATGCCCTTGATTTGGATAAATTGACTTAAGATCTTCTTAATCGGTTGGATCAAGAAAGATCAGATCATACGATAAGAAGCATCAATGATCTAGTAATGATATTACATTAAGAGAATGTGATAGATCTAAATAAAAATGAAAGATCAAGATTTATCAAAATATGATCATTTGATCAAAATGAATAAATATGATGTATTCAAATTAGCATGTGAATTATTAAGTTCTATTGTAAATGTTCTTTTATTTGCTTAGTAGATTTAATTGTTATATTTATTTATTTATGCTTTAATTGTTTATGTTATGTAAATTACAAGAAAAATGTAATTAAATGAAAATAGATATTGATGAACATTTATAATGAATATGAACATGGACTTAATGATAGTACGGCCTATAGTTAGTAGGATAATATAAGGAATATTATTTTCTTCGCCCAATTTAGGAGGATAATAAATCCCATAAATGACATTTAAAATGTTCATGGATTTAATTAAAATCAAATACCAAGAGTACTTAGGGATTAATGCTCTTAGGAACCTTATGAAGGTTGAGCTAAGGTCAACCCTAGTGAATGCTAAATACGGTGGTTAAGGGGGTTCTTTAATAGAGTCTCGCTCTTCCCCCACCTTTTGACGACGTTTATGAGGTCTAAACGCCTCATTGCATGAAGATTGAATTAACCATTTTGTAAGCAACTTTTAACCGGTAAGCCTTAGACAATTCTAAAATAAGGATGAGCTTTCTAGAATTAAGAGTGCATAAATTATCTTCAATCAGTAAAACATTAACTGGTTGAATAATAATAGGATCATAAAAGGATGGTAAACTATCTAATCCTAATAAAAATGATAATCAAAGATCAAACAAGATCTATAAGGAGATCTTGAATGATTAAGAATAATAAGAATCATAATATTGTATGTATGTTTTAAAGTAGTATAAATATTAGATTCAAATGTAGATCAATAGATTAAACCCTTGATCAATATGATCCAAGGAACAAGATCAAATCATTCTATGTAAGGATGATCAAAAGAACGATTATGAAGTATAAATGAGTTGAGGAATGACTGTATACATATGATTTGATAGATACACGAAAGATATGATGATTAAGATCAATGAGAAGATGGATGGTTGAAAGTAAAGGTAGGTGGACCTTAAGAATATATTCAATATATAAGATAGATGTATTTTACACATGATCTTATCCTGATAAATGAGTTTTGATTATAATTGTCTTGGAATTATTATAAATCAACAAATGATGTTGAAATGAATTCTAAGGGATTGATTAAGTAATTGTAAAATTACTTAAAACAATAAATGATGTTGAAATGAATACAAAGGGAATGATTAAGTAATTATGAAATTACTTAATGGGTATAATGAGAAAATTTGAACTATATAAGTTGGACTCATAAATCTTAAGGAAATAAGTTATAGGCATGCCCTATTATAACCAGACACACAGTCTGTAAGTATGAAATATTATTTTTCATACAAGCATGGAGCCTTGTGGTTTTGTTTTAAGATAGGCTTATGCCTGAGGATGTCAATGCTATGAGAGTTATGAGGGTTTGGCCACCCGCTCTCCAAAACTGATTATGATGATGATACCGTGCCTAAAAAGAGGTAAAATATCGGGTGGGGTAATTATGGGAAGGCCGCCACTATGACAACCATAGTTCCCCCTATACAAACATGGATCTGTATTTTCCACCGTGGTATCAATGGAGTATTAAGCAGTTATTCGGGTGCTGTACGAATTGAGACTGCAAGTATGGTAATCCTTTGATATTTTGCATTATGATGTAATTCATTATGGTATGATGAGATGCCTATGTTATGGCATGATGAGATGCCTTGTGTTATGGCATAATGAGATACCTTATTTTATGACATGGTGAAATGCCCGATAAGGTTATTACCGATGTTGTATTGGAGAATGTTTCCCAATACGATATGATTATATATTAACACCTAGTATTAATATTAAAATTAGTTTGAAAATGAGATATTGTTGATGATATTGACTATATTTACGATTTTCAATGATTTTATTTATATGTAATATATATAATTCATATGATAAGTGAAGGATAAAATGATTATCCAAATGTATAAATTGATTTATATCATGAAAATAATAAACTGTTGATTTTGAGATATATTAAATATATTTCTTAAATCTCCTACCAAACATAGCTTGTTGAGATATTATAAATGTTTGAATGTTTACAATATCTTAGATACAGTTAAGAAAGATTGAAAGCTCAAGACTTGTGGATAATCATCACCGAACAACAGCTTAGGGTATTTACTCTGAGAAAAATTGTATTAATTATTTTGTGATTTAGATTGTAATATTTGGACAAGTTATATAATAACTATCGGGGTTGTGTATGTAAACCACTGGATTGATCTTAATTTTAATAAAAGTATTTCTATTGATATTCAATAGAAATTTTATTTTATACAAAAATCTATGTATGATAAGTAATTTAAGGTGACACTCGGGTTTTTGACAAATCAATTTCAAAGAAAATATGTTTTCGTTGTTTGTATTTTAAAAATTTTCAAAATCAGGGCCCTACCTTTGCAAATATTTATGAAAATGTGTTTTAAAAACCTAGGTTGTCACAATTTATGTGTGGCTCTTATCAAGCATAATGACCATCTAATTAGAAAAATAAGCCTTCATTATCAAGCCCTTCCAACACAATGGTACAAGGAAGAGTCTCTTTGGGTGACTAAGGTTCAAGGCTATGCTTGGGTGGGCTAATGTCTAACTTTTAGAAAAATAAAAAAGCAAAATATCAAATATCTCTCATGACTAGGTAGACCCCAATAAATTTTTAGATCAACTTTCTCATTAATGTAATTAATGGAATATTTCATAAGAGTATTCAAGGATCCACATCATGTCTGTGCTTTCTCTTTGAGTGAGTAAAATATGAGATCAATGAGGCCTATTATATATACATATATATATAGTTTTAACAAAATAATCTGACCCTATAAGTCTATAGTCTCACAAGGAAAAAAAGAAATAAGAATACATATCCTAATTTTTATGCATAATAAAATTATTTTTATTAGATCTAACCTATTCATCATGTTAGGAATGGATTAGATAGTCTAGATATCAAATTTTATGCCCATTTAAATTTTTTAGCCTATATTTCTTTAGGTAAAAAGTCAAGACCATCCATTTTTGTTCAGTTTTTCATATATATAAAACAAGTGGATAAGATTGTCAAAATGCACTAATTTCTTGTGAGATAGCTAATTTTGATATTCTAAACATAATAAACGGCTTACATTTCAAAAAAATATCGTACCATGCATAAAAAAGAGCACGTATTCCTTCCTTTCCTCTGGTACCTTATCCATGAGTCAAAGAAAATTATGAAGAATTCCAATTGCCTTTATTAAAGAAAAAAATCATTAGGATAGAAAATAGAATTAACTTGTGCTCGTCCATACGTGGGACCCACTTGGGAAATCGTTCAAATTCATCATGGAGACCTTGTGTGGGCCCCATTTAGGAAAAGTAATCAAAGCGTGTTGCAAGATGCATCCCGCTTATGTGACATTTTCCATAAAGAAGAAAAAGGAATACGTGTTTGTCGTTTCAAAATGCTGGCGATGTGGGTTAATTTTTATTTATTATGAGAAATCCAATAAGATTAATTAGGAATAATTTGGGGTAAGCAGCTCCGTCGTGGGTCCCATTTGGTGGTTATAAAATTCAAACTCTTGATAAATCTAACATCCCTTGGTGGGTCCACCTTCAACCTCAGCGTTGGTTAGAAAATCCAATCTCCTTGGAAGAATTCATATCTTTGTTTACATCCGAAGATAGGCCGCGACAAACGACTTGAAATGGAGACTAAAATTTATGGTGGCCCGCGGTGCATAATCCCAATTCTACCTTCGTTTACGCGCGAGGCCGATTAAGCAACAAGGGACTTTCGACTTGGAGGGCTTCTTATGTAATTTCCAGAGGCATTAAATGCGACACTCCGTGCTACGGAAATCAGTGGCACCAGAAAATCGTTGGATAGTCATTGTCGAGATTGCCCTAAAATTACTTTCAAATTACTGAATTGCCAGTGGGTCGTGCTTATGATCCTATGACTTGGATGAAGCGAGTCATACTCACGTAACTCGGCAACCTACCCCAGCACAGTAAGACCTTGAGAGGAGTTTTTGAGTTCTTTTTGCCTTGTGTTAAAGGCTGATAGCCCCCTCAAAACACTATCAACAGAAAGGGAAGGCTCTTCAAGTGTGCAGTTCCAATTGTTAAAGAAAGGGACTCTAGAGCAAAGGCTTTCTAGCACTGTGGTGCAAGAAGGAGCCTCCCCTATGATAGGTTATAGATTCAAAGTTGCTCATGGATGTGCATTTAGTAGACGGTATCCCTAGTATCATTTTTTGGAAGATGTAAGATGTTTTGAGACGTTCATCATACAACATATAAAAGTTAGGTGACCCATAAGATATCATCACATTTGGACAATCTTAGTCACTTGTTTTAGATCTTTAAAAATTTAATAGAAATGACTGGTTTTAATTTCTGACCGTCATGACATTTGATTTCTAACCTATCTAAGTCATTCTAAACATGAACATGATAAACAACTTAGATCTACAAAACATAATTACTGTGATTCAAAAAATGCAACCTATATGCCTTAAGACACTTAAGAGTGTCTACTCTTATTAGGACTCTTGGCACAAATGATATCAACATCTCAATTATTTTAGTGCTACATGAAAAGAGTTCTAATCTTTGCAAATAGTAGAATGTTTGGATGATTATGACAACTCGCACAAGATGAAGTAAAGGGCAGCCCTGGTGCACAAAGCTCTAGCGTATGCGGGGTCTAGAAAGGGGTAGATCACAAGAGTCTATAGTACTCAGTCTTACCTTGCATTTTTGCAATAGACTATTTCCACGTCTTGAACCTGTGACCTCAAGGTCACACGATGCCAACTTTATCGTTGCGCTAAGGCTCCCGCATAAGATAAAGTACCATTCAAAAATAGGAATTTAGCATGTATGACAAAACCAGTTTCACGATGGGCAACAAGAAAAATGACACTTTTTTCATTAATCAGTGATTGTAAGAGGGATTCTATGCAAGATTGGGACATGGGGAAGAGATATATATTGTAGATATCTTTGTCAACGACCTTTTTTAGGTTCTTGTCTGAGTATTCCACGTTAGAACAGCGTTGTTCAATAGTCCAACAAACTGCCCCTCATAATACTCACCAAACATTCAATCAACGAGTTGCTTTTTCTTTCTTTGATTGGTATCAATCAACAAGTTAGCGGCCAGCATTCCCAGTGTTTCAGGTAACATCCTCAGCAAGCTTTTGGACTGGTGGTCCAATGGCTAGATACTCTTTGACTTGTTATACTGAGCCAGTGCCACAGGCTTTCATCTATGTTATCAAGTGGTCGCTTTCTAGCATTGGTCGGCATACTCTTTTGCACCACGTAGCCGCTGGAGAACTAGTAACTCGGTTTGTTGATGCGGCAAAGCCTTGTGGCACAGCGGCTTTAGCAGTCTTTCATCTGACTGACCAGGGGTTTGAGGTTATGCATGGTGCAATGTTAAAGTTGTCATCATGTGATCTTGAGGTTATAGGTTTAAGTCGGGAAAAAGGCATCTTACAGTGACGAAAGATGCAAGGTAAGATTGCAGACTATAAATCCTTGTGGTCCACCCCTTCCCTGGACCTTACATAGGTGGAAGCTTCATGCACTGGAACTGTCCTTTTAAGTAAAGATATTATTAATGGCGATTGAGCAGATTGACCAGCTTTTGTTGTCCTATATATGTTGAGTCCATATACAATGTAAGATAATATTACATCTTCGTACCTTTTGCAAGCAAATTGCTGTATATGTTCAAATACTTGTCCAAACCTGTCATAAGTGTTTAATAAAGTAGCAATGCCATACCAGCTGATTGCGGGCACACTTTGTTCCCATTATATTTATTAAAAGAGACAAACACATACTATAGAAGGAGAGCTTTGGCGCAACGGTAAAGTTGTCATGTGACTTTGAGGTCACCGGTTCAAAGCTTGGAAATAGTCTTTTATAAAAATGCAAGGTAATACTACGTACTATAGACCATTGTAGTCCGCTTCTTTCCTAAACCTCGCATATGCAGGAGCTTTGCACACCGGTGCTGCGCTTTTCAGACAAAGACGTATGATGAATGTGGCATTGTCATGGCGAAACAAAAGCAATCAAAGTATATATTAACAGGAGACACATGCCACACAAGGTTTTAGTCTCCTTGTCCTTCTGCGAACCCTTTGCTAGTTTCTAAACATGTACTAAAGACGAAGGATGATAGTAGGGTCAGTCTTGTAGCCCAATTGGAAGACCTGGACGCAGCAACCTGGTGGATAAGAGTTCAATCCAAGGGTGAGTTGCCGCTCTTGTCGAGGAAACTCATTGCATCAAAGCCAGGCTCAGGCACTGTTATTGTGGTGGATGGACTTGCCATAGGAGCCAGTTCAATGGCTCTGGGCTCTTTCACTTTATGTGTTCTACGAATTGTTTCACTTTGGCAGGAAAGAAAGAAGATAAAAGGAAACTGAAAATGCAAGGAAGCATGAATTTGTTTGCAAATTTTAGAAAACAATGCTCGTTTCATACTTGTAGATCCACGTATATACATTTCGTATTTCGTGTCATGATCTTTACTTTAGAAGGGGAGCCTTGGCGCAACAGTAAAAGTTGTCATTATGTGACCTTGAGGTCACGGGTTCAAGGTGTAGAAACGGCCTCTTATAAAATGCAAGGTTAGACTGTGAACTTTAGACTCATGTGATACACCCCTTCCCCGGACCCTGCATAGACAGGAGCTTTGTGCACCGGGACTGCCTTTTTTTTTCTCTTTACTGTGATGGGCCATTTGCAGCAGTCACATGCTGGAGAGAGATCCATACTTTGATGGGCGCAGATTTTCTTCTTGGAAGATTGCGAAAGAATCTCTTTATGACCAAAAGGTTGATGTCATTCTGTTTAAAGCGACGTTACTGCACAAACAACCTATAAATATAAAATTATGTGGAGATGATCAATTTGTCCCTTACTTACCAAGAACCACTTCACATAGTTTTTACAAGAATATAAAATTATTTTGAGATAATTATGAGAGCATAAACATGGTTAAGAGGTCCCAAGCTTCGATAAAAAAAGAGGAGGGTTTTGCGTCCGATGTCAGCCAACAAGTAAAACCTTTTTGAAGAAGTTGAAAATGATTTTACTATTTTCTCTTCTTACTTTCAATTGAACATGTAGATGTATATTAGTTTGTAAGTAAGAAAAAAAAGATAATGAAAATTATCTTTAACTTCTTCAAACCATGACAACCCTAACCTTTTTTTTGGCAGCCTCAGTCCACGAAGCTCCCACCTATGTAGGGAAGTATGACAACTCTAACATGACATGAAAATGTAAAAGTACATACTAGTTCTCTAATAGGAATAAAGTTATGCTTTAGTATTTCTCCAAACTGTTCTAAGCACTAAAGAAAACTCACATAGTATCAAAGGGCCTATCAAACTCTTTGGGAATGAAGATTGCCCGTATGACATAATAAGGAGGTGTCATTGTCCCAGAATGCACTTTGGCATTTGAGGTGAAGGTAAACAAGTACATAGAGAATTGAAAACAATTTGGGTGTGTTAGCGTGGCCCAGTGGCACAAGAGTTAGCTTCAATTGTTCAAGTGACGGAGTTGGAAGCCACTCAAGGTTGCAGGGTGTGAAAATTTACCTAAAAATGTTAATGTTAAAAAAAAAAAATTCCCTATAATCTAACACAATTGTAGAGCATATATATCAACTAACAAAATATTCAAATAGGGTCATGCATGCTAGTAGGAACAGAGCTAGAATTAATTTTATGTCAACCGGGGCAATAGATTAGAGAGCAGGGATTGTACAAGCTTCAATCTTCCTCAAAAGGACACAGTTCCTTGTTTTTAACGAGAGTTGTCTTTTGACTATCTTGAACAACAAACCTCTACAATTCACAATAGGTGCTTTCATGCTCCAAACCAAGAAAAAAGATACAAGAACCCACTCGATGTCCTAGTTACCTTCTTTCAAAATTTATAGTTATTAGGTGGATAATGCTTTTTATTTAAAAGAAAAAAGATGAAAAAAAATAAATAGAAAAAAGATACTTATAATGCTTCAATGTTTAAAGTCTCAAACCACCTTAACATCATTTTTTAATTTTTGATCTTAGCATAAACAAAAGAGTGCTGTCAGTTGCATACAAGCTCGAGTGTAAGAAGAAGTCCATATCCCATTTTTCATGCATGATGAAACCTTGCTCTCTATAGGCCCTTGTGCTCTGCTCCTTCTCCAACTCTGCATAGATGAGAGCTTCGTGCACTGAGATTACCTTTTTAGCTAACCAGGGATTAGAGAGTCCTCCCGAGTCTGGACGAGTCATGCTGGTCATTCACCTACAAACCGCGAAATAGCTGTGTCACCTTGGCGCAATCGACGCTGGCACCCACCATTGACGACATCCCAATAACAAGCGGATGGCAATTCCGTAAATTCACCGACATGCATCCGAAATTAACAACAATTTATAGCCCTGCCCACTGCCGTCACAAATGACTGTAAAAGAAGCCTCCGAATTACGAGTTTCAAAATCCAGTTTTTTTCCTCAGAAATGTCAGTCTCGTAACTACCCGTCCCACTCCACTCCTACGCTTCCCTCGCTCATCAATCCATCCAGTAAAACCTTTTCCACTCAGAGCGACTTTACCCTACCACCCCTTTTCCCACTCCCCCATTTCTTCCTCCGCCAAGATCTGCACTTTCGCCTCTCCCACGCAGATCTGCGGAAACCCTAACCCTACCGCTATCTTCCTCCTGCGCAAAATGGAGGAGGCGCTGGAAATGGCGCGCTCGAAAGACACCAAGGAACGCATGGCTGGAGTAGAACATCTGCACCAGCTTCTAGAAGCTTCTAGGAAGAGCATGTCTTCTTCCGAAGTTACATCTCTCGTTGATACCTGTTTGGATCTCTTGAAGGATAACAATTTTAGGGTTTCTCAGGGGGCATTGCAGGCTTTGGCATCTGCTGCTGTTCTTTCTGGTGAACATTTGAAGCTGCATTTCAATGCGCTTGTTCCTGCTGTTGTTGAGAGATTGGGAGATGGGAAACAGCCGGTTAGGGATGCTGCGAGGAGATTGTTGCTTACGCTTATGGAGGTAAGGCTTTGGATGAAGATCGGAGGGCTTTGCTTTGTTTTTTCTTGTTTTTTTTTTTTTTTTTTGGCTTTTTAGGGGTCCTTGTATTTATTTTTGAATGCTTTTAGAGAGGTTTGGGATTAAATGTGCCGAATTAAGGTGTTAGGGTTTGTTTTCCGGGCGAAAGTTGCAGTTTGGAATCGTTGAGTTACTGGTTCTTGTTTCTTGGATCGTGCGATTTGGTCGATTGGATTTGGCGTTTCATTTATTTCGTTGTTGGTTTATACTGGTTTCGATGGAGCACTTGGTGGTATTATTGAGAGATTGAGACGCGTGGGATTTTTAGGTTTCTTTAGTTTAATTACTTAAATTTCTTTTGTCTATAATCTAGATTGTTTGCTATTCGATCTTAATTACTTGAATTTTCGATATTTAACATGGACTTTTTTGGGTTAGTATAAAGTGAATTGCTTTTGCTCAGATCGTTGTGGTAGTGGCATTCTACTTTCTGGGTTGGTTTTTGTTTTTCCATAATTGGAATTTGGAAGTAAGATATGGTATTTTTATGCGGTCATTTTCTGAAATAAGAAAAAGAAGACTGAGAGACTAAATGTTGGATGTGAATTAGATTTCTTCACCCACAATCATTGTTGAACGAGCTGGTAACCATGCGTGGATGCACAAGAGCTGGAGAGTCCGTGAAGAGTTTGCACGAACAGTTACATCAGCGATTGGTCTTTTTGCGTCAACAGAACTTACTCTTCAACGGGTTTTACTTCCTCCTGTATGTCTGGCTTCAGCTTCTGGGTTGAAAAAGATATTAGTCTGTCATGTTTATTTCCTCTTCTTGTTTATATGCTGATTTTTGTTGTGTTACTTGTTTATTGCTTTTGCATTTTCAGATTTTACAGTTGTTGAACGACTCCAATCATAGTGTTAGGGAAGCAGCAAGTTTGTGCATTGAGGTGAGTGATGAATATTTAAATATAATGAATCTTGAATAGCATATACTGTTGCCATTTGCTTAAACTCTATTTTACATGTTCTTCTTAATGGCTGAAGTACCAGCGCACATGTATGCCGGTGGGTGCTATGCATTTGTGTTGTTTTTCCCTTCCTTTTCTCATTTTCGGAATTGCATGGGAAGTAAATTCTATTCAACAACGTTTTTTGAACTTTTCATTAGAAGTTTGATTTTTTTTTTTTGTTCACAAGCAAAGAATTACAAAGCACATCAGGAACTCACACACTCCTAAATTAATCCTCATCTAGAGGGAAAGCGATGACTCGAATATACTACCAAGCATATTCCGAGCAGATGCCATGTTGTCTACGACAAACTGCACTAGACATTTTTGCATTGGGTCTTGGTTGGGCTTGACCTCATTGTAACAAAACTAGGCATATAGAATTTATTGTTACATGCCTCTGGTTGATTTGTAAACTAGCGGGCACAATGTTGAATCTTCAATGTGTTATCCATGCATTTATAGGTATTTCTATCTGTTGCATTTTAACTTTTTCCTGTTTGTAGTTTCACCTACAATCTCTAAGGCCTTTTATTGGATAAATAGAATCATTCTATGCTCTTTTCTGACTTCTTGGACAACTAATTGGGTCTGTTGTATGAAACATCTAGACTGGATAAAGTTAGGTCAAGTATATGTAGTAGCTCGCATGCGTAAGTTACAATCAGGTAACACCTTACTTAAACTTTCAACTATAAGACCTATTTAAAATTCCATCTATACATTTCATTGAAGCTGTTGTTATATAAATTAAATTCTAAATCATCCAATGTATGAAATCTAGTAATACTAATTTTGGAGTCTGCCAACTGCCATGATTCTTACTTATGTCTGATTTTACTTAGGGATGGCAAAGGGTTGGACCAATTAGGTTTACAGTTTGGCTTGGCCTCGGAATATATTTCTATTCTTATGACTCTCTATTGCTAAGTCTTATATTGCAACATTCCAAAAGGAAAAAAATAAAAAGACAAAGGTGCTTTATGAGGGAAAAAAGAGAGGCTCCTCATGTTTCTTTGTTACATGTTGCCCTTGAAGTGGTACGAAGCTGTAATTAGGTTCATAAATTACACCATGTCTCTAAGTGAGTACACTTGTCTAAGTATGGATTCTAGCTTCAGGGACTGAGTTATCAAGACTGTTCAAAACTGATGCTATGATTTTAAAATTCTTCCTGAATAAGTTAGGTAGCTCAAAGTTCAAAAGTTGATTCCTTTCTCCAATACTGAGCCAGAAAGATATGGCTACTTCAAACTTAAGAGACTGGCAAACTTAAGAGCGCCCATCTCATTTTTGTGGCTAGTACAGATTAAGGAACTACTTCCAATCAGCAGCATGGATGCTGGTATCTCTTAATTTAGTATTTATCCTCAATATTTGTGGCTGCTGCTCCTTGTGGTCCGCCCCTTCCCCGGACCCTGCATAGGCGGGAGCTTCATGCACCGGGGCTGCCCCCTTTTATTTGTGGCTGTTGCTCCTTATGCTTGTGACATGAAATAGCGAGTTAAGATGCTATGACTAGCTTAACAGGTGTGATAAGGCTTAAACTCTGCCATCTATTAATTGTTATTAGGATTGCCCCACTACAAGTTTGTCTTATTGACTTATGGAGAACTTCAATCTCTCAATGGAGCTCTAGATATTTTATAGAAAAATTTCACCTCTAACTCCTTGGAACATCCGTAATATGACTATTAAGGGATTGGAAAAGCTTAAGTTGTGGAGAGATAGTATAGATTTTGAAGGATTTAAAATTAGCCGAACTAAGACAGAGTATATGGAATGCTATTTAAGCCAATAGAGATTCATAATCAAGAAGTCACCCAAAAAGACAACTTTTGATACTTGGGATCTATGTAGTTAAAGGTGCAAGGCGCACCAAGGCGCAAAGGGGTGCGCCTGGAGCCTGGGGCGCCTAGGCGCGCGCTTGGAGCCTGAGGCTCAAAATTATATTTTTTATAATTAAAAATTAGCTAAAAATTAGCTAAAATAACACTAAAATACAAAAAAAGCATGAAAAATACAGCATACATGAAGACACAAGCATGGGAAAGCTATATATGTATATAAGAATAGGTATTAACTAATAAATATAAATAAAACAATTTTTTTCTAATTTTCGTAAGTTTTATTTTCGGAAAAATTGAACAAAATAACACTACAATACAAAAAAAGCATGAAAAGTACATCATCATGAAGATACAAGCATAAGTAAGCTATATATGTTGATAAGAATAGGTATTAACTAATAAATATAAAAAAGAACAATTTTTTCCTAATTTTTGTTTTTTTTTTCGGAAAAATTAAAAAAATAACCCTAAATTACAAAAAAAAGATGAAAAAATTATCACACACGAAGACACAAGCATGGGAAAGCTATATATGTGGATAGAAATACGTTTCAATGAAGAAATATGAAAAAACGATGACTTTTTTTTATTTCCGTAACTGATTTTTTTTGGAAAAACAGTAAAAAACCTAAAAACAAACTCAAATCTAGAGCAAAAAAGTATAAAACTCAAATGGAATGTTTTCTTATAACATATAGAACTAAAGCCCATCAAGATCTATGGAAAATAGTTAACAAAAAACAAAAAAAATTGAAAAAACAGTACTGGTTTTACGTTTTTTTACAGAAACTGCATATACATGCTAAAATTCATAAATCCATACCTTTTTCTGCTTAGATATGTGAAAGATCGAAATGGAATGGTCGTTTTCACCTTCTCAGGAGGTTGGAAGATTGAAATTAGGGTTGGAAGGTGAAAAACGAAAAAAAACGAGTTTTATACTATACCGGGTTAAGTGGTCTGCGCCTGGAGTCGGAGGCGCGCCTGAAAGGGGCACCTAGGCCCTCGCCTAGGCGATAGCGCCTCATTTCCTCTGCACCTAGCCCCCTTGTAGGCGCTTACATGTCGACTAGCGCCTAGGTGCGCCTTTAACTACATAGGTTGGGATTGACAATTCATGAGAGCAGAGAGATTGAGAGGGTTGTTACCCATAGAATCTAAGTGGTTTGAAACAAATGGCAATGTGCTTTTGAAGTTTTGTATGACTGGTGAGTGCCACTCAAACTGAAAGGAAAATTTTGTAGGATGGTTGTAAGGCTGGCCATGCTTTATGGATCAGAGTCTTGGGTAGTTAAGGAACAACTTGTATACAAGATGAGTGTATCCAAAATGAGGGTGTAGAGATGAATGAGTGGCAAGACAAGAAAGAACGTAATTAGAAATGAAAACATTAGAGGAAACATATGAGTAAGCACCAATAGATAGCAAGATGAGGGAGGTGTAGACTTAGATGGTTTGGACACGTCAAATGGAGATCATAAACGGCTCCGGTTAGGAGTGAGTCAATCCAAGTCGAAGGCTCTAAAAGGACTAAGGGAAGGCCCAAAAGGATGTGGATAGAAGTGATGAGAAAAAATGTAAAAACTTTTGGACTAAATGAAGCCATGACACTTGATAGAGTGGAATGGAGGAACAAGATTCACGTGCCCGACCCCTACTCAGGATAAGGCTTTTATGATGATGATGATTTCGCCCTTTTTTTTTTTTTTTGCTTAATCTTCTCTTCTGAGTTCATCATAATGAATGCTACAAGAAGGTTGGTTTTCTGAGCCTGATCCAAGAAGTTCCATTGCTAAGAGAACTGTGTCATCAGCATATTGACTAGCTAAGATGATGAGTCAACTTAATATGCATGTCATTAGTTTTATGCAAGACCTGAGGTTGAACAAGAAACATACCTTGGTTTTGTTGCTGCTAGTGTGGGCAGGAAAGATGATCCCCTGATGCAAAGCAAACAATCCCATTTGCCCGCCATTAAATAATAAATGCATGTAAGAATCCTGATCCACTGTCCCCGTGCCAAAGCATTCGTTCCAATTCAGGGTATTGTTCATTCAAACATGTGGTGAGCATTTTCTTGTTTAAGCTTGACATTTATTCCTATTAGATAGTCTGAGTATCATGCCAATATGTTTGTTCCCTGATATGCACATCAGTGATAGCTAAACTATAGATTATTCACAAGTTCATATCTTTGTGACCAATGTAGTTTCAAGTTCAAATTCTCAGAAATCTTAAAAAAGCCACCAACAAGCCATCTGGGCTCGAGGCACTGTCCCATCCTAAAACAGGAGCAGATTTGTTGAAGAGGTCAGCAAACACAAGATGTTGCATCTACTTGCTAGATCTGTAAATGTGCAGTTCTGCTTGATGCATAAGGATGTTTAGTCCCAGATAAATCCCTGTTACGCTACTGCCATTTCTTGTTCTAGCATGATAGTTCCTCGTAAGTGAACTCAATAAGGGATCTGCAGGTATTACCATTGGTTATCTGGAATGCTTATTGGAGTATCATTCCACTGTGAGCTTTTCCTTTTATCAGTCCAATCACTACTTTATCGCAGTGTGCTGGGTCCTAAGGCAGCCCCGGTGCATGAAGCTCCCACCTATGCGGGGTCCGGGGAAGGGGCGGACCACAAGGGCCTAAAGTAGGTAGCCTTACCTTACATTTTGCAAGGGGCGGACCACAAGTGTGCTGGGTCCTGAGAGTTAATATTTTAAGACTCAAGAAGGATTCTCTATCCATTATGTTGCCTTTACCCATTCTATTTTAATTTGAATGGATGAACTTTGTTTTGCATGTACAGCTAATTGAACCAATAGATCCAGCAGATTGATTGTCAAAAATATTATTTCAGGTGTAACTCTTGAGGTTCTGAGTTATTTTCCTTACTGGTTGTTTGGGTTTACACATTTCTTCTCTGTTATTGTAGTAGCATAGACTTTTAAAAAGCATGAGTCTTCATGTATTGTATATGTATATGCATATTAGTATATATGCACACGGATACCTTTATTACATGCATATATGCATAGTACATGCTTGCACATGCACACACATATATGGAAATAATATTTTCACCCCTTGTGTTTGCCTTACTCAGATCCCATAATGATTTTTTTGGAATTTAGTTTTAATGCGTTGACTTTTATATTAGAAAACTGAAAAGAGAATCATAACCATCAAAAACCATTAAGAGGGCTGGAGGAATATCATTTCCCATGTATGGAGACATGTGCACACGCTTAACTGAAAAGAGAATCATAACTATCAAAGAACCATTAAGAGGGCTGGAGGAATATCATTTCCCATATATGGAGACATGTGCACACACTTTATGTTGTGAGGTGCTTAATTGAAAAACAGAAAGGGAACCACTAGTATTGAGCTTGTCAACTACAGATTAGTCCAGTAATTCTGTGTTCATCTTGTAATGTGCTGGGATTCTATGACCCTTCTTCCTGAATTTGTCTACAATAATGTATGTTTCTCCAACTAGTTCACAATCATCTGTTTCTATTTAAAGCGTTAATATGATAAAATTTTTATTTAGTTTGATCTAAGGATGTTGAGCAGCTGAAAAGAAGTAACCTGCTAGAAGATTTAGTCCTTGAAAGATACCGTGCTAGTATAGTTATTGATGCTTTCTAGGGATTTGAAATTGTCTCCAGTTCATGAAATCCATTCTAAGTATTCTAACATATGTTATCTTCTATTGAACTTCTTTTGCCAACTTTAAGTGATGTGAAATTAACTGAGGATGCCAGCTGCTTGACTCTGCTTCTCTCTTTCAGGAGATGTATACACATGTTGGACCTCAATTCCGTGATGAATTGCAGCGCCATCATCTGCCTACATCTTTGGTAATCATCTTAGACTGAATATTATCATCAGAGGCATTACTTCTATGGTGTCTTGATAAATTCGTAATAGTGGTTAGATTTTTTATAACATTAGTAGTAGTTAGAGAGCAGTGCTAGTTCTTGATATTTGGTGAAGTATTTGTCAGTAGAAGTTACTGTTTCTGATTTTCCTTAAAATTGCACTACCATTTGATGCTTCAGGTGAAAGAAATAAATTCCAGATTGGAGAAGATTGAACCTAAGGTTGGTTCCTCAGATGGGCCTACAAGTCACTTTCCCATGGAAATGAAATCAAGCAATGTGCCTGTATACAACCATAAAAGAAGCAGTTCAAAGGGCAGGAGTACTGCACGCGAGACCTCTCTTTCTGGAGGTCAGTGGCACTACTTTTACCTCAAACAGTATCACGACTCTGATACTATATAATTCAGTGATGGTGAATGTATATGGTTGTATCAAGTTGTGACATTACTTTTGCATGATAAATGTTGCAACAATGTCTCTTGTTCTTTTTCCTCCAAATGTAGAAGTTTTTTGTTGGATAACTTTTTCACGGGTTGCCCTATTTCATGATTTTGATGTCATTGTTTCTGCACTTTTAGTATTATGTCTTCTGTATTTATAGATGTTATTAGCTAGGACTTTTTTCATATGTTTTATGGTCCTACATTCTGATTTAGTTGTTTTGAGCTCTTTTATCTATCTTATTATCCACCTAAAGGAATGGAAATGAAACTTTGGGTGTGGTCTTATCATATTTTCTTCATCTAGATGCATTTATTGTGTCATCCTATTCCCTTGTTGAGTAGACATCATTATCATCATCATCAAGATCTTATCCTAATGAGGAGCCGGCCATAGGTATCTTGTTCCTCCATTCCCCTCTAATAAGTGCCATGGCTTCGTTTAGTTCCGAAGTTTTTAAATATTTTCTCATTCTATCCATATTCTTTTGGACCTTCCCTTTGCCCATTTAGAAGCATCGACTTGGGTTGCTTCACACCTTCAAACCAGTCCTGATTTTGGTCTTCACTGGACATCTCTAAACCATCTAAGTCTAATCTCCATCATCTTGTTACCTATTGGTACCACTCCTAAGTTTCCTGTAATGTTTTCATTTCTAATGCTATCCTTTCTTGTCCTGCCACTTATCCATCTCAACATTTGCATTTCGGTGAGGCTCATCTTATATAGATGTTGTTCCTTAACTACCCAACACTGTGATTCATAGAGTATGGCCAGTCTTACAGCCATCCTATAGAATTTTTCTTTCAGTTTGAGTGGTACTTGCCGATCACACAAAATTCCAAAGGCGCATCTCCATGTGTTCCAACCCACTTGGGTTCTATGGGTAACATCCTTCTCAATCTCTCTGGTCTCATGAATTATTGATCCCAAGTATTAGATGTGGTCTTTTAGGGGGACTTCTTGGTTATCAATCTTTATTGGTGCTCCAAGCCTGCTTTCCTCCTTGCTTAAATTGCATTCCATATGTTTTGTCTTAGTTGGGTTAACTTTAAATCTAATCCTTTAGATTCTAATGCATCTCTCCATAACTCTAACAAAGAGCATAGATGAATAAAATTCCTTTGTAGGTTTTGAGTTGAAAACTTGGTACTAGAACTACAACCATTCCTTTTCACTAAAGATTAATGTCTATTTTTCCAGGATTACCTTAACCATTTCTTTTCTCCTTGTCATTTTCTGTAAACGATGGATGTTAATGTGCAAACAAAAGAAGTGGTGGGATCACTTTGAGAAAATTTAACTTTTAAAAACCCATTTATAAAGATAACATTGCTCTCTGAATAATGTCCGTTTAAAATGTGTTTTTTATCTGGCTTTTTCTTTCGATTGAAACATAAATATAAGGATTGGATGCCTCAGACACCTTATTTTGTGTATTTGGCTGTTCTTACTGTTTGTTGCTTTGATGAGTATGAGCTGTTTATAGTTGATCTATAAGGTTCCTCAATGTATTAAGGGAGAAAAAACATGCAAGTAACAACCTTTTGGAAACTGTTGTTCTTTTCAGAGATACTTTGATAAGAAATGTTGATGTCGATATGAAATGATTCTAAGATGTGATTCGTGAATTTACTAATGGTTTATTAACTTTTCAACTCCATGGTTGCTTAGAGGCTTCTTTTCCGCTAGGTATACAACATGTTCTGGAGCATGCTTGGTCACTAATCTTAGAATTTGGGCCTGAAAAATAATCAAGACAGGGAATTTTCATGAATTCAGGGGAAATCTCTGAATGTACTATTTGGACAAAACATGAAATATGAGGATTAAGGATTGATGGGATGATTCTGTGGAATGCATCCATTTTTTTGGAAGCTGGCATCAAGGAAGCATAAGTGGGGGATGAAGGACAATATTTTGTAAAAAATGCTTGGGAAGGAATTGCAGTTTATGCAGGTAAAGAGCCGGGTAACCTTCTAGAGTTCACCTCTAGGGACAGTAAAGAAAGTGGTGATGGGGATGAAATCTTTTCTCCTTTATTTTCTCTTTCAATAAATTGGTCTTGTGTCCTCCTGGAATGATTGGGAGTCTATAATTCAATTTTATGAAGCTAACTCGATGCTTTAATCCTTTAGCACATGTATATTGCCCATTATATGTACAAATGTGAATGAGCCGAGGATGATTTATTGCCTTGGTGGTTTTTGTCCGCATCTGCTGTGTCAACAGACATTTCAATTGTATGGACAGAAATAGTAGGTTTATTATAAAGCGTCTAATCTTTTAGCAGCTAAATTGGGTGGTGTTGGCTGGGGACGTAAAGGAATGTGATTTGTCATATCTTCTAGCATGCTAAAAATTGTTAATGAGACAGAGGTTGGCTAGGAGAGATGCTATTTTGAAACGCATGCTACTCAGTGGCTATGTAGTCAGGCGCATGCCTAGGCACCAGGGGCATGAACGTTGCCTGGATTTAGCAAAGTCACAGGGGGGTGATGCACCGGTGCCTAGGTGCACTGTAGGTGCACAGGTGTAAGTTATAAACTTTTAGAAACCCAAACTTCATTTTTTCATCTTCCAACCCTATTTTCTCCTCCTGAGAGCTCTATTGTGGAAATGACCATTTCTTATTAACTCTTACAAATCTAAGCAAAGAAAAGGTATGGATTCGCGAATCTTCAACCTAAAACCCGATTTTCTTTTAAAAAAAAAAAGAAGCATAAAAACCAGTACTATTTTTTCAACTTTTTCATTTTTGGCTTACTTGAAACAAATGTTCCATTTGATTTTCTTGTTTGTTTGCCATAAATTTAACATCTCTTTAGGTTTTCATCCATGTTTTTTACATTTTTTTCTTAAAAAAGCAGTTCGAGAATAATATTTTGAATTTTTTTACATTTATTCCTTCAAACTGAATTCTGTTCACATATATAGCTTCCCTTTGCTTGTGATGGTGTATATGATGAGTTCCTTTGTTTTTTTATGTTCTTTTTTTAGAAAAAAAGGGGCAGCCTTGGTGCACGAAGCTCCCGCCTATGCGGGGAAGGGGCGGACCACAAGGGCCTATTGATTTTTTAATATTGTTTTAACATTTACTCCTTCAATCTGATTTCCCTTCACATATATAGCTTCCCTTTGCTTGTGAATATATTATTATTATTATTATTTTTTCCAATTTCAATTTGGAATAGTTTCTTTTTTTTTTAGGTTCATTTTATATTTTCTCAAAAGAACAGTTATTGTATAATTTTTATTATTATTTGTTTTTTACATTTACTCCTTCAAACTAATCTCCATTCACATATGTAACTTCCCTTTGCTTGTGAGTAAGATCTAGTAGTCCTAAACTCTTAAATTAAACTAAATAGTCTAAAATAGTTGTTTAGGGTCATATGTTCATACTCGTTGCTTTCTAAACTCTTAATAGTTTTTTGTTTTGTAACTTTTGTTTTAGCATAAATGTCATTTGACTTGACTTTTCTTGTATATTGTTTTGTTCATAGCTATTAGCATGGTTAGGTAATATTTCATCATGGAATTATGTTTCTATGTTTTTCTTTCTTCTTGGGATTTTTTTAGATCCTTTTGGATTTTTTGTAAGTCTTAAATATTTATTTTTGCCTAGTGAGTCCGGTGCGTGCCTAAGCCATCCAGGCACCAGGCGCACCCCTTGTGCCCTTGGCTATATTGAAGTTTTCAAACTGATTGCCGAAGTCCTGATGATAAAGATCTATCATGGATTCATGGATTTTCTTATCAAGTACTTATGCTTAGACATGTTGTTCAGATTTTTCCCTGTGGCCATCTGTTTAGAAATTTTTTATACATTGGCAGTTTTGAATTTACAAATGGAGAAGTCAGCTTGCTGATAGTCTCTCTGATCTTGTTGTGACAAAAAATGTACATGCTGTGGTGCCTTGGGTTATCTTCTGCATGATTGTTTTACTTATTTTAGTTTTTGGCTTTCCTTTATCTTAGAACTTTGCTGCACTGAGTTTTAGCACTACTTCAATAAGATACTCTGTGGAAATCAGTTCGTGAATACATTTGGGTAGCAATTATTTATGCTATTGTATTTTGCCCTCTTCCGAGTAATGATACATTTGAAATCTTTTCCTCGCTGCAGTGGTCGTTTTTGAGGCTCACATTATCTGCTTCATTTTGAGATGCAGGGGATGGTGATGCTACAGAGAAACCTATAGACCCTGTTAAAGTGTATTCTGAAAAAGAACTGATTAGGGAATTTGAGAAGGTAGCATCTACTCTTGTGCCAGAGAAAGATTGGTCAGTCAGGATAGCTGCGATGCAGAGAGTTGAAGGCCTTGTCTATGGAGGTTTGTGTAAACATCTACCTTGTCGTTTTAATGTACTCATCATTCTCTTATTACTGTACTTATTACCCTGATTAGGTATTGGAAGTTTCTAGAGCTTGTATTATGCAAGTGATAGGTGGACTTTGATGACCCATGTGATAACCTTGAGGCCTGGGAAATATGTTATGGTTTTATGGACTGATAACATAATGGGGTTACTGTATTTCATTAGAACTCACATAATGATTGTAGTGTTTGAAACTTTTGAAGTTAATAACCGATGACTTCATCAACAGTAGTCAAGCATAATCCAAAGCATGCTCTTGTCAAGTCTTCAACTTGTGGACTTCGTCAACTTCCATCCAAAGACTTTCTTGGTCATATTATTACTGGGATAATTACTCAGAAGATTTTGGTTCTATTCATTTTATTTGTAGCCATTTCTTGGTTTTTTGCTGAAGGGGAGCCTTGGCACAATGGTAAAAGTTGTCGTCATGTGACCTTGAGGTCACGGGTTCAAGGCGTGGAATCAGCCTCTTGCAAAATGTAAGATAAGGCTGCCTACTAAGGCCCTTGTGGTCCGTCCCTTCATCGGACCCTGCATAGGTGGGAGCTTCATGCACCGGGGCTGCCCTTTTTTTTCTTGGTTTTTTGCTAAGAAGTCATATCGATCCTGCGCTTTTTAGAGGAGGTTTCAGTTTTGGATCTGGGCATATATGAATGCATTGCTGCAAATCCAGTTGCAAAAGTGATTGTCTGCAGAAAATATATCCAACTGCCATCAAGCCACATTAATCAGGCAACTTAATGGTTTAAATGGAGGGCTCATTACTGAAGACCCACTTAATCTAATGGCTGTGGACAAATGAAAGTAGATTTGTTGTCATAGTATTCCACATTAGCTTAATTTCGAACTAATCTCATTCAATATGTGGTGTTTGTTTCACATGCCTGGCCTTTCATAATTTCTTCATTAGTTGGAGAAAAGCTGAGTTGCACTGAAACATTTTGGTGGAACTGTTTGCTTTTTCATTTTTTACCTCTGAGAATGTAGTGCAACTGTTGATAACTTGTGTTATCAATAGAAATTGGTGACAAATGGTCTTGTCATGATCTCCATTGATAAAATTCTTTGTTTCTCTCTGTGTGTCTGTCTCTCTCTCTACACACACACACACACACACACACACACTCATCTATACTAAATACTAGCAACATTCTTTTTCTAGTATTTTATGTCATATATGATGTCTTAAATAGAACCCTGTATCAGGTCCATGTAGCTGCTACCAGTTACAAAACTGTGGGGCCTCTGGCGTTGTCTAAAAGTTCATCTTCACTATTTCAGAATAAATATCTTAGAACTCTCGTTATGTTCGCATCAGCTCTTAATAGCCGTTCCATTTCCCTGAATTATAGTGGTGCTAGGGTGTTAGGGGTTTGCAATTTTGATTAAACACAATGTTTGAGTAGTAACATCACCATAGAATTGGGGACGGGCAAGAATTTCAACATACATTACAAGTGGAGAACCATCTGAGTCACTAACTTTTCAAGTTCTTTGAAGGAGGCTATGCTTGTTCCATTTTTTGGGTTTGATATGTTATGCTCAAATTCAGCTGTAAGGTCCTGATATGGGATGTTCTGAACACTATTCTTGGTTTAAGAGGGACTGTAGCTCTCTTTGGGCGCTTCTCTGGCTTGTCTAGGAAGATGGAGTCACTATGCAGTTGTTCCAGCTTCTCTAAGTGATCCTTTGCATATTCATTGACAAGGAAACTCTCAAGTTAATAGACTGACTGAATTTTACGTATTTTGTATCAAGACTACTGATTGGTGATTGCGTTGAGCGCCCAGTTCATATTTTTTAACCTTGTGCTTTTTTTGCTTTGCTTTATGTCCCATTCTTTGGCTTTTCTTGCCTCATATGGATCTTACCATTTGGTATCTTTATCCCTTATGAGGAGTTTGTCTATTCAGAAAGGGATAAAAACTGCCCCTTTCATATTTGGTAATGAGTTTAGCATAACAAGATGGACCAGCTGTGAAACCAAGTCTCCTTTGAGGTCGTGGCTGCAGCCAAGGAAGTTATCGATGTATCATGTTTTTTGGAAGTATCATTTTACCATATGCTTCAAGTGGATGATTGAGTGAGGAAAAGTAGCCTTTTAAGAAAGAAACATTTACTCCAGATTTTATTTTCCTCTTTCCTTGTTCATGTATCTGGTTTTCCAAATAGAGGTTCTAGAATATGATTTGTCTTACAGGTTAGTCTGCAGCAGAGATTAGGCTGTGTTATTGTCAGGGAACTGCTGTAAAGTTTCAGATGCTGTAATTTGGTCACTCCTGATGAATGATTTGAAGGCAGTCCACTTCCATCAGGTGCATTTTACCTGGTGTTTGCTATGTTGATGTTCTCCTTCATTTAGTCTATGTCAATGTTTCCAGAATTTCAGTTAGACTTAATCTTAGAAGATGAGTATTGACAACCTCATATCAATATAATGACTGCTAGGAATTTACAGTTCTATCTCAAGCTGATTGTTCTTTTTGCTGGAAACTGTTGATCGTTTGTGCTGATCATCAGTTTCAAGTGCCTCTGTTCTTATACTGTTTGTTTCATCTGTATCCTATTAGATGTTGGAAAAAAAATTATTATGGTAAAAGAAAGTTTCCCTTTTGGTTGGAATTACTGATTGCTAGAAATATTTCCTTGCAGAATGTATGTTTTTCTTGGTCAGCACCTGGTTTTATGTAAGGCCTGCTGTTTGCCCGCTCCTGAATATAATTTTCCATACTTTATAGTTCTAGGTCCTGATTCCGTTGACAGCAGTGTGCTGTTCTTTTCTCCTGAATTTGGGGCTTTTATGATCTTTAATGACTTGGTCTGTTGTGCCCTAGAGTTAGGGCAGTGTTATATAGACTAATGTTTAATTTGGCTCCTTTCTGGAAACTCATCTATTCTATTTCTCTCTATTCCCCCTTCTATCATGCAATGATGTTCATTGAGTCTTCTAACAGGTGCGACAGATTACCCCTCTTTCCTGACCCTCTTGAAGCAGCTTGTTCCTCCTCTGAGCACTCAACTATCTGATCGCCGGTCTAGTATAGTAAAACAGGTTCTTGAGCTGACACCTATTTTCTCGCAAATAAGTCATATAGGTTGTGTTTGCTGATACTGTTGTTAGATGTATATTGTGATAATGAGTTGAATATTTCGTTCCCAAGATTTTGCTGATGGGGCTTACCATTTTGTAGGCATGCCATCTTTTAAGCATGCTGTCAAAGGAGCTTCTGGGAGATTTTGAAGCATGCGCTGAGATGTTCATTCCAGTAAGTTAAACTCTTTTGTGCATGAAATTGTAGTCTGTTTTTCAGGCTTGTCATCTCAATAAGTTTTTCTTCAGGTGCTCTTCAAGTTGGTTGTAATAACAGTCCTTGTAATTGCAGAATCAGCAGACAACTGCATAAAAACGGTATGATCAGGTTGCATATTATGTTCACACTGGACTAGGATTATTCTTTTTTTTTCTTTTTTTTTTTTAATATGTTATGGGCTTTTTAGATGTTACGTAACTGTAAAGTTGCCCGCGTACTTCCTCGGATTGCTGATTGTGCAAAGAATGACCGCGGTGCAGTCCTTCGTGCAAGGTATGACTTGCCTGTAATTCAAAAGTTCACATTTGTCAATTGTTACTATTTTGTGTGTGCATTTGTCAGTTGTTACTATTGTGTATGTGCATGTCTGTGTGTTGTTTTTACATCTCTCTGTTGCAGGTGTTGTGAATATGCACTTCTGATCCTTGAGTACTGGGCTGACGCACCTGAAATACAGCGAGCTGCTGATCTTTATGAGGATCTTATAAAATGTTGTGTAGCAGATGCGATAAGTGAGGTATCACTTTATGGTTGATGTTTCACTGGGGTTCAGTAGAAAAAAATTCGGTAACCCTGAAGTCTTGCCATGTTTCATCTTCTTCCATTTCATTCTGTTGTCATTCTCTCTTACTATTCATATATGTTGATGTGATCTATTGATTGCTTGAGCTTTGCCTGTTTCTGTCTCTATATGCCTTCCTATGCCTTCCTATGTGTTCATATGATGTTAGGCCATTTTCTTTTGTGAATAAAGGTTCTTATAGCTAATGTTGTTGAGTTTCTATTTTTATTTTCACCTCATTAAGCTATATCTAATCAGTATTCTGATACCCAGGTATAGCTTTTCTTTTTCTCTGTTTTGGTCAGAGTTTCATCAAATTGCAAAGACCTTGGTGATTGTTGGGTTGCCAATATATTCTCAATGATTAATCAAGTCTGTTCGTTATGGATATTTTGTTATTGGAAACAATTAAGAAACTTTTCATGACAATGTAGTTGAGAATATACTGGCTCCTAACTACTACTAGATCGTTTGTAACATTTTAAAAATGCTGTCTCAGGACCCTGTCCAGTTTTAACTGTTAAAGACTTTATGTAGGTTGCAGACTGTCAGTTCACCCTGATGTGTTGGCCTTGTGGGATGCTGACTATTTTGTTTCTATTTCCCATTTTAGTTTGGTTTCTTGTCTGAGGCATATGACTTCGTTTTTGTTGTTTCCTAAAGGGGTTTGAGTGCTGAGTGTATGGGCAGTGCCCTGTACCAGACTTGGAAATAGCATTGTGGGCACGTATGAGAAGAGAAAGGAGATGGTAAAAGCTTAATTTTAATGGATTTTCTTTGGAAACTCTAATTGAATTGCATTGGTATCTTCAAAAAGGGAAGATTATGTCTTTGCTGATGGAGATTTGAGTGTTGAAGGACTCTAAAGTTGTGAACCAGGGAGTTTAAAGAGTGCAGTATGTTGAGTAGCCAGCTATGATTCTGATAGAAATGGTCATGTTATTGATGGGATTAGCTGTAGTGAAGGAAGTGGGCTTGCAAAAATTTCATGTTTCTAGCTGGCACCATTGCAAAAAATGGAGATGACTGTGATACACTGTATCTGTGTGACCTTTGCTGTAGTGTTTTGTCCTTTCTTCAATCTGTTCTCTCTTCAATGTCAGAAAAAAGAAGATATGGCCTATCTAGCATCAATACTTTGCTGGATGCATGTTCACAAAAATTGTGTTTCAATCTGTTGTTACCATGTGCTTGTTCTGCACAGATGGCTTGGTGTCTCATTTCATGCTCGTGGCATGTTCTATACCATGCACGGTTTGCATGGCTTGGTGTCTCATTTACTTGGAGCAATGTTCAAAAGTTATGTCATATTACTAATGCCTCGATATTCTGTTTCAAGCTCTGACATTATTATGGGCTTTTTCTATAGATGCTAGCAAATTCTAGATGGGTTTCAATATTGACGTTGATGCTATGGTCACTCATGTTTCCTGTGCATCGATATTGTCTTTGAAGCTGTGACACTATTATTGGTGGGTCCTTAGTTGTAGATCCTTACTGATTACTGGTAGTAATGCTAAAAAAATTTGTTAAGTGATTCACCAGTTTCATGAAACCTGTCAATTTGAGTTTTAGTTTTATGTTCTCCATCCGGCTTGTTCTGGGTTTTCATTTAGAATTCCAATGATGATAAAAGAAGAAGGAATGTGGTAAGCTGTTGGGACTGGTTGATTTGGACGAGTTCTTATGACCATTGATTTCTGCACATAGTTGTTTGACTGCAAAGTGACTGACGCTTGGACAACTGAGACAGAGAGCATGAGCATTAAGACAGTTATTGTCATCTCAAAGCCACTGCTTTTGACTGTAATGTGAATTATAGATTCATTCTCTAGTAGTGTTGTCATTATAAGGGGGGAGGCGGGAGGGGGGGTGGTTGTTTCCAACATATTTTTTCTAGCACTATCAGAAGGTATTTCCAAAGAAATTCTAGAAGTCAAATATATTGCTTGAAATTGGGTCTGATTTTGCTGGGTCTATCCAACAGTACATAGGGTTGGTGGGTGTTGGATAACATATGGTATGTGGTTAATGCAAAACTGCTGATTGAAACTCTAAGTTTGATAGAATCCTTTGCATGAAATTTGGAACAGTTGTTGTAGATGAGAAGTTGGAACTTGGGTGCCTCACTTATTGCATGATGTGGGTCTTTCCGCATAGTTTCTGAATTCTATGCAATGATATGGTGTCTCGCATTATTATCTGTCCTTTTTTTGTGGTACAACTACAGATGCTACTTTTTTATCTCTGTTTTGTTCTTTAAAAATTTGTTATGGCACATTTATTTTGAGCATCTGTAACTTGTAATCTGCAGGCTGTCCTACAGTTTTATCATCAAATGCTCACTGACTTAGAAAAAAACTGTATAGGTAAGATCAACTGCAAGAACTTGCTATCGGATGTTCACAAAAACTTGGCCAGAACGTTCCCGCCGCTTGTTTTTATCCTTTGATCCTGTCATACAGAGGGTACTGATATCTTTCTTAAATCTTTTTAGTACCTTTTTAATGCCTTGCACAGAATAAACTGTTTTCCAACATGCGTGCCATTTGTGCAGCTAATTAATGAAGAAGATGGTGGGATGCACAGGAGATATGCCTCTCCTTCACTCCGTGAGAGAGGTGTGCAGCGCAGCCAGTCTGACACTCATACTCATAACTTACCTGGATATGGAACTTCTGCCATTGTCGCAATGGACAGAAATGCAAGTAGAACTTCAGGGACATCTCTCCCTTCTGGTAGTATGCTTCTATCACAAACGAAACCCAGTGGAAAAGGCACAGAAAGAAGCCTTGAAAGTGTGCTGCATGCCAGCAAACAGAAAGTGACAGCTATTGAAAGCATGCTTAGAGGTTTAGAGATATCTGAGAAGAACAATGCTTCAACTACACGCTCAACTAGTTTGGATCTCGGTATTGAACGAACCCCATGTAAATTTTAATTTTTCAGTGGCAACTAAATTTGTTTCGATGCATGTTTCCACTTGTTTTGAAGCAATAATATCAATCCCTAACTTAGTAATTCTTTTGTCATTTTTCTGAATGGATAAACCTTCACCATTTGCCCTTAGTGCAGGAGTTGACCCTCCATCAGCTCGTGATCCTCCGTTTCCTCCAGCTGTACCGGCAACAGATCATAACACATTGCAAGCTTCTGTATTGGCTGATTCAACTGCAGCTAATATTACTAGAAGTAGTCTCCGCAATGATGGCTCGATTTTGTCTGATCTCAGCACTCCTCATATTCAATCATCCAAAGATGCTGGCAAAGTATCTTACCTCAGTAACCTGAAAACTGACTCTTTGTCAGCCCTGTCATTGTCTTACACAACCAAAAGATCTTCTGAGAGGCTACAAGAGGGAAGTTCTGTTGAAGATATGGATTTCCGGCCGAGGCGTTCTGGTAACCCTCTCATTGATAGACAGTACCTGGATACACCTTATAAAGATGCAAGTTTCAGGGATTCACAGAACAGTTTTGTCCCAAATTTCCAGAGGCCACTTTTGAGAAAACATGCAACTGCAAGGACTTCTGCACCCAGTAGTAGTTTTGATGATAGTCAAATTTCACTTGGTGAAATGTCTTATATGAATGGTTCAATATCTCTCAGTGATGCTCTTACTGAGGGTCTGAGTGCCAGTTCTGATTGGTGTGCTAGGGTTTCTGCTTTTAATTTCCTCCATACTTTGCTGCAGCAAGGGCCAAAAGGAATTCAAGAGGTCACACAGAGTTTTGAAAAGGTCATGAAGCTGTTTTTCCAACATTTGGATGATCCTCACCATAAAGTTGCACAAGCTGCTCTTTCTGCTCTTGCAGAAATCATTCCAGCCTGCAAGAAGCCTTTTGAAAGTTATCTTGAGAGGATATTACCACATGTATTTGCACGATTAATTGATCCGAAGGAGTTGGTCAGACAACCTTGTTCGATAACCTTGGAAATTGTCAGTAAGACTTATGGGACTGATTCCCTTCTACCTGCATTTCTCCGTTCACTGGACGAACAAAGGTCCCCCAAAGCAAAATTGGCTGTCATTGAGTATGCTATTAGTTCATTCAACAAGCACACAATGAGTCCTGAAGGTGCTGCTAATGGTAGCATTCTTAAGTTGTGGCTTGCTAAATTATCACCTTTAGTGCATGATAAGAATGCGAAACTGAAGGAAGCATCTATTACTTGCATCGTATCAGTTTACAACCATTTTGATTCATTAGCAGTTCTAAATTTTATTCTAAGTCTATCAGTTGAAGAGCAAAATTCTTTAAGACGAGCACTTAAGCAGTATACCCCTCGGATAGAGGTGGATCTCATGAACTTTTTGCAAAACAAAAAAGAGCGCCAACGGTCAAAAACGTTTTATGACCAGTCAGATGTTGTTGGCACTTCTTCGGAGGAAGGCTATGTGACGACATCAAAGAGAAGTCACATCCTTGGAAGGTATTCTGCTGGTTCCATTGATAGTGATGGTGGCAGGAAGTGGACCTCGATGCAAGAATCAACCCACATCAGTGGCTCAATTGGCAAAGCTATGTCTGATGAGACACAGGACTACTTGTATCAAAATTTTGATGCTGGCTCCAATATCGAGGTTATCGGCTCCAAAAGCAAGGATCTGAAGTACAATAGTACTATGGTAGATAATGCGGGTTCCAGGACTGATTTTGAGAGTTCTTTGAAAACTCCACATCTGAATATCAATGGATCAGTGAGCTCTGATCGGCATGCAACAAATGGTGTCAGGCTTGGAGGCGAATATTCTCCTACTTTGGAGCTCAACCATGAGAACCTCACTGCAAGTAAAGCTAATTCATCTACAGGCTATGGACCCAGCATTCCTCAACTTCTTCACAAGGTGAGTTTTGAGAGCAACTTTTTGGTGCTAAAAATGTCTTTTCTGAACTTTGCTTATGTGCTGAAGGTAGCATTTGAGATCGTTTGTTGACATTTGAAACTTAATGAACGAAGAATCAAGAAATTGTGAGAATGTAGCATTATCTGCCTTTTCTTTGTAGATTTGCAATGGCGGTGATGAGAATTCAATAATGAGTAAACGGGAGGCTCTTCAACAATTGGTCGAAGCTTCTGTGGCTAATGATCACTCTGTGTGGACCAAGGCGAGTTTACATTCTGGGATTTAGATTTATTCTGAAGTGATAGTCTTGACTAGGAGTATCTTCTTTCCTTTTTTCCTGCTTCTTTTAGTAATGTTTCTTTGCTGTATTTAAACGAACAACTGCTTCTAGGATAGTACTGCCTTGTTGCTTTAGTTTGTTTTCTGACCACATTTTTCTTGTTGGCAACTAACGGGGACCTGGCTAAAGTCTGCCTGGCACATGTTGACTTGTATTTTCATCAATGCACCTGCACACGGGTGTTCCCAAAACATATCCTGCTGTCTTCCTTGTGTCTAACGTGTTGTCTATTCTTTTTACCTCTTTCCGGTCTAATGTGATGTCTAAAGACTGCTATGAGAAAAGATCTGATGGGCAAGACTAATTTAGGAAAAAACTGATGGGTAAAGACTGCTATTAGAAAAAATGTAATGGATAAAGACCACCCCAAAATGTCTATCATATTGAAGTTCCTGACTATTTCTCATTCCTCCATCTTTTTCGAAAAATTCCACCTTGAACTTCATTTTTCCCTGCATGTGTGCAACTCTAACTCCAATGACTGGTACACGGATGATTAAATTTCTTTTTTCAAAAAGTCAAGTGTATTATATAGATAGGGGGCCACACATGACTTAAGCAGTCGGCAATATACAGGAAAGCTAAATAGAAAGTTCAGATTGAGATGGTCTAGAGGGATAGCAAGGCTCACCTTACCTAAGAGACGTACCTGAAATACAGAAGGTGGCAGTCTATAATTCATTCTTCTCAGTGAAAGAATTAACAGATAGCTTGAGGATTGTAAACAGAAATTCACACTTCTTGGAGGTTAACATCCTCTCTAGTTTTTTGTATATGGTCTATATATTGTGGGTTATCTTTGATTACTGTTTCAAGAGCTTTATTTATTACAATTTACTGGTCCCATGTAATTAGGATGGAAATTACTGTGTTATCTAAGTAATGCTGTTAAATGAAATTCAGAATGTTCGATTGATGTGTAATTTTAATAGTGAAAGATTTGTTTAGGAGTGGAGCGGTTTAATCATGTTCTTGATTTGAAGCTATGAAGTTCTTGTCCGAATTTAATTTTTATTTTTGCTATATCTCATTATCTATTTACTTGCCGTGTCCCCTTGTCTGGGTTTTGAGAATGTGCCGTGTGGGATTCCCATATCCGTATTGTGTCAGGATACCCTTGTCCGACTCCACAAATCATAGGTTGTTGAAATATGTGATCATTTTTGGTTATTTCTTTGACAAATACAAGGGTTCCTATAATACCGGCATGCTTTCTGGTGCACGTTTGATCTTCCATGATTTCAGGACTCTTGGATACATGTAAATTGTCTTCCTCACCCTCATCTGGTAGTAATTTACTGATTCCTGATGGTCAGGAATGCAAGAGAGAAACTGTGGCATTTGAGCTGTAGTTTATTTTCTTTGAGGATTACAGCACGTAGGTCTAGAGGGCAATGAAGATTGCTATCAGCCTCCAGTTTAAGTTGTCCTACTTTCTAATGGAAAGATTTATCTGTTAAGCCAAGCATTTAAAAATTCATTTATATTCTGAGTTGTTTAGCTTAAATTGCATCTTCTTGATTGTATATCCAGGTTTTCAATTGGTGGTTGTTTATATAGTATTTTATGCCCAAATAGGAATTGTTTTGTTGCATGCATGAACATCGTCAATTGGAATATTCAAGAGAGAGCATGTTGAAGTGTATGCTAAGTTTTGGAGAAAAGAACCTTGAAATATTTCATGAAGAGAAGAAAAGAAAAGAAAACATGATGATGATGATTGCCAATGATATAACTGTATGATTCATTTCTGGCTGGAAGATCAACTGATTCATGATTCACCTAACATGGTAGTTCTTCTCAAGACAAGATGCTGGAGCATCTTCTATCTCGTGTTGTTTGCTAATGACATGATATTATTTTTGCAGTACTTCAATCAAATTCTAACTGCTGTTCTTGAGGTCTTGGACGATCCTGATTCTTCCATCAGGGAACTTGCTCTTTCTTTGATACTTGAAATGCTTAACAACCAGGTTCACAAACTGTTTCCTGCTCCTTCCTATCTTCTGTTGTCCTCCTGCACTTGCAAACATTATTATTAAAATCCTTGTTTTCTTCTTGAGCAGCATCATACAACTAAAGCTCTAACAGTAACTGTGTATTTTTCACTTTCAGAAAGATAGTATGGAAGATTCTATTGAAATTGTGATTGAAAAACTGCTTCATGCCACCAAGGATACAGTTGCCAAGGTATACATTGTGCCATTTCTCAATCTTTGTTAGGGATAAAATTTGTTAAGATTCTTTGAGAACTTGTTCTAGTTGTATGGTCTTCTGAACAATTTTCTTCATCTCATAATAGTTTAAGTGGTTTCTTGTGTTCAGGTTGCAAATGAAGCAGATCATTGTTTGACTATTCCATTATCTCAGTACGATCCATTTAGATGCCTAACTGTATGTATATATTATAATTCACTTGGTTGCTGATTTCCTGAATTGTTGACACTAAGCCCAAAGCTTTTTTTCTCTTTTCTGAAAAGCACTAAGGCAAAAGTTGATTTCTTAATGGTGTTTTATTTTATTTTTCCTTCACTTTTGCAGGTTGTTGTTCCTTTATTAGTCAGTGAAGATGAGAAAACCCTTGTTACCTGCATCAACTGTTTGACAAAGGTATTCTTTTTTTGTTTTTGTTTCATCTTTAAGAAGCAGATGTTCATTCTTACTTGACAGAGCAGTGTGCCACATGCAGAATTTGCAAATATGAAAGTCTGTTCTGTAATTTTCTTACAAAAATAAAACATCATTTTAGTGAATGCATGTAACCATGTTTCATGTTATGAAAGTTAATCTATCATTTTGTTTTCCTATCCATGATCCAAAATTTGTTCTTTGAAATTTTTATATGGGGTGTTCAGTTTATCAGCCATTTGTTGCCAGTTATTTTAGTTATCTTGTTATTGTATTTTGTGTTCCATTGAGAGAAAGGCATCAAGTTCTAACGGTGTGTAATTTAGCCAATAGATGGTGGTCCATGGTTTTGTGCTGTGGTAATTCATGTCTAATTTAGCTAATGCATTTTGGTCTATGGTTTTACACTGCTAATTCTTATCATCTTTATTTAATGTCTTGAGGATAAACCTGAGGAGGAATGCTGGTATAGAAGTGTCAACATCCTATAGCACTCCACTTATGCATGATGGGCCCCACATATAACTGATCCATGCCATTCATCAGACTCCTCTAGCTTTGGAATTTAGTGGGGCAAAAGTCTTGCCAAAAGGGCACCTCTGGCATCCAAGAAATGGTGCTTTCATGTTACTAGACAAGGACAATCAGATGCTTCTTTTTGGCATGATCTTTGGGCCATTACACATCGATATTAGAAGAGACTGATGAATGGCTTGGATCAATGGTATGTGAGGCCTGCCATACAAAAGTGAAGTTGAAGAGGTGTTGGGGTGTTGTCACACTCTACACAACATTCTTCAAACCTAAATCCTTGTCTTGTCACCGGTGCTTTTAGTCTTGCTGGAAAAGTTGTTGGGAGTTGGCTCTTCATCCCCAAGCCATGACTTAAAGCATGGTATTTTTCATTTATGATTAGTCACTGACACATGCATTATATCTATCTATCTATCTATCTATCTATCTATCTATAGAGAGAGAGAGAGAGAGTTTCTACCAGCATGGATCACTGAGAAAGTAAAGTAGGCTGCCATCCATTTTATTCTTATGGAGAGATGGACGGCACGGATCAGTGAGAAGTACCAAAAAGGGCCAACCATCCATTTTGAAATTAACAAGAGCTCGCACATTTTCCCACTTTTGCTTGTCTTTGTAGGTAATATTTATTGGTTTTCCTAAGTTGGCCATTGTTCGACCAGGGGAATTTCCTTTATATATAGCATAGATTTGGCATTTCAATTTAATAGAAGGAATCATGATCCTCACAGGGCTTTCCATTAATTAATGGAATGTAATCATAGGAACTAGTGTTCTCTTTAGCAGCAGGCAGTATGATGCACAAGTTAGCATAGCTGCACACCTAGTGGCTGAAGTGCCACTATTTTAGCTTTCATGAAAAAATTACAATGAAAAGAAAGATAGGATAAGGTACCACTTCTCTTTCCTTTTGACACCTGCAGGTTACTTCCTCTCAAGCTCATTGGTAGCTTGTGTTAAAGAATCTAATATGAAGTTTTCTTATGGGTTTGGTGAAGATATTTTCTAGGTTATCTTCTAACTTGGCACAACGGTAGAGTTGTCATCATGTAACCTTGAGGTCACAGGTTCAAGGTGTGGAAACAGCCTCTTGCAAAATGCAAGGAAAGGCTGCGTACTATTGACCCTTGTAGTCTGCCCCTACCCCGGACCCCTACACTGGAGCTTCGTGCACCAGGGCTGCCCTTTTTTATCTTCTGACTTCATGGGGATAGCTGATTCCTCCTCAAGAAGGAAGTCCAGTGTGACAACTTTTACTCCAGACACTCTCTGCTCTGGATGTCATTTTCTATCCATTTTCTTAATACATAATTTTACGTTCCAGAAGATTTGTGCTTGCAACACTCTTGTTAGACAATAGAGTCACACATCATTTCAGTCTACTGGTGTTAGTTTGAAATCAAGTGTGCATAAGCTTAAGCTCAGTTTGTGGTAGATTTTGTCATTCTTTCATTCATTTTAATTTTTCTCATGAGTGTCATGGACTCCAAAAATCAGTTCCAGGTGAAGAGTCGGAAGATATCACACAAAGACGAACTCCATTCAAAATTTTATCTCCAAATTGGCAGTAGCATTCAGCCATAGTTATCATATCTGAATAACAAGATTTGACATCTTTCATTGGAGCAGGGTTGTCTAATTATATTTATATTTTTCTATCCTTATAGTGAAGCTTATGCATTTTTCAGCTTGTTGGGCGGCTTTCGCAAGAGGAACTAATGACTCAGTTACCATCATTTCTGCCTGCTCTTTTTGATGCTTTCGGTAACCAGAGTGCTGATGTCCGCAAGGTTAGGATTCTTGTCTTTCGTATATGATTGCAATGATTATTGTATTCCTTGTCATGAGTGTGATGCAAAGCATATGGACTGATTGATGGTATCTGTGCTGGTCCCTAAAATATGAAAATGCATATGCATGTTAGAATGCTTTCCTGTTTTCTGTGGTTTTTGGTTAACTATCAAGACAAATTATGAGTATTCACGAAAGTCTGCCATGTACTTATTTGGAAGATAGATTGGCGGAAGAAACTGACAGGCTTAAGGGTTTTCCAGAATCGGAACTCTGCTATTTGGTAGAAGTTGATCACAATAGTAAAAAAATCAGTCTGTTCTTAATTGTGTTCTTCCCGTATATTTCAAAATACTGGAGAATATGTTTTACTCTCCAAAAGTGTGCTGATCTACTCTTCCATATGATTGAAGATGTTAATCACATTTTCAGGAATTTCAGGAGTAATCTCCTTCATGCTTAGATGATCATATTAGCTTGTTCATGGCCAAAATATGCTTTGCCTTGCTTTCTTCATTCTTTGTTTCCTACTGTGCTTCTGGATGATTGTAAAACAAGAAAACTCCCAATGACAAAATTTGGTCATTCATGCATGAAACAGTGCTAACATCTTCCATCTATTAATATCCAAACCAATTCCATGATTCTGGTGCAAGCAGCAAATGGTGTTTGTATGTCAATGTTGGGAAATATTTCAAAGGGTCCAGCTTTTGTTTCTTCTTTTGACCCGAAAAATTCCTTGAGCTGTTGAGATTCAATTTTGTTCTGGCCTACATGTGACTTGGTAACTATTTGTTTTTCTACGGTTCTGATTGTCATCTTGTTCTGGTGGTGGTAATGCAGACTGTTGTCTTTTGTTTGGTGGATATTTACATCATGCTTGGCAAAGCTTTTTTGCCGTATTTGGAGGGGCTTAATAGCACACAACTGCGGCTCGTGACCATCTATGCTAATCGGATATCACAGGCAAGGTCTGGTGTTGCGGTAGACGCTAACCATGGTTAGATGTCATGATTCTGTGGTTTTGGTGTTGATTATTCGTTATTGTCTATTTGTACAGTGTGTGAAATGGCCCATTTAGAAAGGGGCTATTTGGGTTTGAAGTGGTTGGTTTTTTTTGGGTGTGTGAGAGAGTTTGGGGTGTAAAACAAAATTGTGAAATTTGTACTCATATCCATTCTAGTGAAAAGAGAGGTTTCCTTTCGAGTGTAATTATAAATTTATTGAAATCAGATACATTCCAGGTAAAAGCACAAGTAGAGCGATATGAATAATCTCATGAATCTTTCAGTTGCAGAAAAGAGAGGCTGCGTATTATGGAAAAGAGGAAATTATACTTTTGTTATTATTAAATTGATGTTCGAAGTCATTTCATTTTATCCGACCTAACCAGTTCAGAGGTGTGAAGGTTAAACAACCATCTCTAGAGATTTTGCAATAAAGGGCTTGCTTTTTGTTGGAAGTTCCGTTTTTTTCTTTTTTCTTTTTTGTCTTTTACATGGTGTGAGTCAATCTTGATTTCATCTAAACTAGGCTGAACTGGGATGAGTTTGGCTAGATCATTGTTAGTCATACCTTAGCTAAAAAATTAACTTAGATTATTGTTATTCATTCTTGAGTTAGATTATTGGCCTGCGGCAAAATCAGTGGTAGTCATAGCTGAGCCATAAGTGTTTCACAAAACTCAGCTTAGCTCATGGATTTTATATTAAGTTAGGCAGATTTTCGTGTTTAAAGTATTTACATTGAATGCTATCTTTAGTTTGGAGAAAAAAATGAAGGGGAGTTTTTCACTGGCTTCTACTGTGAGAAAATGGGCGCTAGGCATTAGAATTTCCTGTCTATACCCATTTCAAACTATTGAAAATTCGTATCGATATCCATTTTCAACAAAAAATGTATTTACGGAGTGGGCTCTAGAAGTTATTTAATCTCATTTTCAAAAAGAAAATTTGTACATGATTAACGTAAAAGTCATCTGCTAATAAGCCACTTACATGGTGGGCTTAAGTAGCTAGCTATTTCATACATTTTTTTATGGGAAGTGATAATAACTTCCTATTTTTATTAATTAGGCCCCTAATTTTTAGGAAGCTGAAGCTCTATGTGGACTTAGTTTTGTGAAGATCCAAGTCATTTGGAATACTGCCCTCGACTTAAAGGGATATGGCCTAAAGTCTCATCCAATGGAAAATTCTAGCCATTGTTGCTTTAGTTATAAATTGGATACTGAAACTTTTGATTCTTTATTTTACAACTCAAGAAAATAATGATTAAGATCAATGGATAAGGATTTTGGACCATAACTTTTCTAAGTCAACGGGTTTGATCTTTAGAAACTTAATGCCCGTGGAGTTACAGCCATTCAAAAGATTTGTAGAGGGCTAATTTGTCAAAAATGGGGACAATTATATCACTTTTGTTTTAAATAAAAAGCTATTTACATGATGGCCTTGGAAGCTATCATCACCAATTTCAAACAAGAGAAGACATTTATAAAAAATAAATGTATTGACTGTTTACACGGTGGGCCCTAAAAATTGCTCAATCCATGCCCATTTCATATGAAGAAGTTATTTACATTGTAAAGCCTAAAAGCTATTCGTACCCATTTTTAAATAAAAGCTATTTACATCCACAGCCCAAAAGCTATGCACACATATTTTTAAATAATAAACTATTAACATAGTGGGCCTTAGAAGCTATTTACATGGAAAGACCTGGAAATTAACTTCATGCATTTTCAAATAAAAGCTATTTACATTGTGGTCTATAGAAGTTATCCACACTCATTGTCTAATTAAATTTATGGAAGGTCCACAAAAAAGGCTTCACGATATGGATGGTGGGTCACAAATAGGTTCTATTGTGAGGGCCACCAAATAGGATTCATATTATGAAAGGAGGACCTACAATATATACTTCATGGTATTTATGGGAGCATACAAACACATTTAACATAATGCAATATAAGCCACACACATGTTCATAATGGACTCTATTACCTTAAGCCAACATAGGTTTGCCAAGAATTGGGTCGAAATAAAATTTATTTTAATGTTTAAATCTTTATGTACAGTTCTAGTCAAATATAATCAAACAAATCCTAGATTAAGTCAAATTCACCTAGGTCATCCTAACATCTTGCAAAATCTAGCTCACTCAAGTAAGGCAAATTTAGGCTAGATAAAATAAAATAAAATTTTAGACTCAATATTTAGTTAGATTAGGCTAGCTCTAGTTGAACCAAGATTAGGCAAACTGAGATAAGATTGAGTGACCTCAAACTTGATTAAGATACTATTAGATTTTTCAAAAGATGTCTTTTCCAAAATTCAATTTTTTAAGCATGACCTACAGTTAGTAGTAGTATGAAATGTAACTGAGAATTAGTGGATTCTCTTTTCAAAGATTTCTCTTATGATCAATACAAATTTTCCAAGTACTTCATTTATATAAAAATGTTTAGTGGGCTTAAGGGGACAACAACTAGTAATGTTTTAATGTGGATTTCGAAGAAAAAAGAATACCAGTCGTTGAATGTATTTAACTTCATTCTAAATGGGTCTTTTGATTTGATGATATATATGTTTATTCTATAGCAAGAGGCCGTCTAAGATCCATCGCAACAAATTTTGGAAGAAAGTTTTTCACTTCTTGGACATTGTATGATCACCGTAACAGTCATGATAGCTCCACGCTTTAAAGAGTGGTCAACGTGGCTATCTAGTGAGCCACTTAGAATGAAAAAAGGGAAAAGGTAGGAACCTAACACTGACACTAAGAGACAAAAGCTAGGGGACAAATGGGATTAGATACCTCAGTAGTCCTAGCTGTAAACAATGAATACTAGGCATTGTGCTTATCAACTCATGCAGTGCTGTAGCTAACGCACCTTTTCATGCAATAAACTTTGTCATCATTTTTTCCCCCTTCTTTGTGGGTTTAAGGTGAATATTATGTATGGATATTCAACAAAGGTACTACATAGCTCTAAGTTTAAAGTTATCATTACATTCCAACTCTAGTAATTCAGAAACAAAAGCAAGTTGGATGATATTCCAACAAAAGTTCCCCTAGTTCTCCACTGCATGATTAGCAAGTGCAAGTCCCATTACATTCTCCTCCCTGTAGATGTAGCTGAGGGAGGGGTCACCTCCTGATCATTCTTCGGCATTCCTTCTTCAAATGCTGAGTCTCCTTAGTTAAAAAAGTCAAACCCTCGTGGTGCTGAGGGATTGTAGGATCTTCAACTGCTAAGTAAGTTAAAGAAGTCACAACTTGGCGGTGCTACAAGCATTGTAGTATCTCAACTTCACAAGGTAATGTATTTAAAATATTTAATATAGTTTGAAGAGTAGACAATAAAGTCATATGTTCAACATAATTATTAGTTTAAGAATATAGGGGAATAGAAAAGGCTAAAGCATAAAAAAGGGCAGCATCAATGCACAAGCTCCTGCGTATGCAGGGTCCCAAGAAGGGATGGATCACAGGGTCAATAGTACGTTGCTTTACCTTGCATTTTGTAAAAGGCTATTTCCATGCCTTGAACTCGTGACCTTAAAGTCACATGACGATAACTCTACCATTGTCCTAGGGCTTAAGAAAAAGCTAAAGCATATCCTTTCTAATTCTTATGATCCTTCTTGCCCTATCTTTCTAGGTTACTCCTAGGTCCTCCGTCAAACTTGAGGAGAAATCTGTTTCTTTTAGGTGGGATCCATTTAACCCATATGCCTTTCCCATCTTCTCTCCAATGCCCAATTGTTTTCCACTTCCTAAGGATGTGCCCATCAACCTTGCAAACTTGTTATTAGCTTTCTCCTCATTAGTTATCTCAGTCGCATAGGCCATCTATTAGTGCTTAAGCTAAGTGAAGTTGAAGTTCACATTGTTGAAGAGTACATCATTTCTGTTTTGTTAGATTATCAACATCAGGTAGCCGCATTGATTGACTGCAGTTGACCTCACTCTTCCTCTTCTTGATACCATTTTTATATAACCTAAAAAAATGTTTCTTCATTTTTGTCATCTTTAATCCTTAAATGTTAACTTTTTGGGTGTTCTTTGACCTCTAGTTTCAATTAAGTGGGAGCTTAACACATGAGACAATCATGGCCTAAAGGCTCTATATACAATTTACTGCTCAATTTTAATTCCAAGTGGAATAAAAATTCTTAAACAAAAAGGAGTGCAAGGTTCATCCTTATCAAATTTCCTACTTTCCAATGAACCAGTTTTTGCTTAAAACCTATTATCATAAACAAAAAATCTCAATGGCCAAACATTTTTTATCCCCAAAGAAAGGATGCTTAAAGTATTTTTGAATTCCTTGAGAGGATGCAACTTTGAAACAATATAATTGAAAGCCACTTGGATTTTTTGAAGCTCATTCTCGATGTAAAAATATGACTGATTGGAAATGCAAACTAAAAATCAAACTATGACTCCCCGAGTTTTTTCACAACAATAGAATAACAATTTTCAAAATGTGTTGGGAACCCTATTTTAAAATTTCAATTTTTAAATTGACCAAAAACAAAAACTCAAATAAAAAGCATTTATTCCAAAATTTTGGAAGTCATACAACCACAAAATCACAGATTTAACAGTGAAATGATATGTTATTTCTACCAAATATCCAACAAAGTCTTCTCTATATTTTGGACCATTGCATATCATACGTGCGATACAAAAACCATCTGATAAATACAATAACATGACATGACACTTAGAAGACTCAATCACCATGCCCATCCATCAAAATCAAATACAATAGGGCAGCCCCAGTGCACGAAGCTCCCGCCTATGCTACGTCCGAGGAAGGGGCGGACTACAAGGACCTATAGTAGGCAGCCTTACCTTGCATTTTGCAAGTGGCTGATTCCACGCCTTGAACCCGCGACTACAAGGTCACAGGACGCAACTTTTACCTTTGCGCCAAGGCTCCCCTTCCAAAATCAAATACAATGCTCAATAAAATCGTATACTCCAATAGTGGATAAGAAAATCAAGATATGATAGCATTACTCAAATTTTGTCCATACATAGTCATCACATCCAACAATTTATCTAACTTCGATTCTTAATTACACAATATTATATTTTCGTATCCCAATGCATCATGTTTAAGATTGTCCAATGTTTTTCAGTCATGAAATCTCAAGGTGGGGTCCATCCTAAGCTAATTATTCAAATCATACTCAATCAGGCCTACTCATAACCATTTAATCCTTATCCTTAATTGTATCATTGCATATGTCGTGGCTACTAGGCTTATATCATCTCAATATTGGTTAATGTATCATTTAAATCAATTAATCGAGTATTATTATATGAATTTCATGTTCAATCATATTTAATTACTATCAAATCAACCCATTAAATGATTATAGTACAATTTGATTGGCACTCAATTATTTGCTTGGTCAAATCTTCCACCGATCGCTTCAACTGTGCTTGATCATCAGATATCCATACTAATCTCATCAAAGATCCTCATCTAATCTCCCCAGGTCACATAACAAATTTGTACTTCTAACAAATTAATCCAATTAAGAATTCTAAACTATTCAGATCATCAAATTGGATCCAATTTCTTACATAGATCTTCAATTGATCTCAGTTGTTGAACAAGATTGGCCAAATCATCTTCATAGATATTTCATATCCAAAATATCTTGCATGGATGTAAATGTACACTTTGTGAGGATCAAAATGGAATATTTAGATATGAAAATAACGTTAGATCATCTCAGATCAGACGATATGAAGTATGATTAATGGTTTGATCAAATTGATAGCTAGATCTTCCCTGATGGATAAATGGGAAGATGGGTATTGTTTCTCGTGTTGCCAGGATCATGAGAGTTATCTCAGATCTTCGAGATCCTTCCTAGATTGGTCAAAAATTAAAGTTGAAGTTCAAGGTGTAATAAGGCATTATGGGTTAACTAGGTTCCCTCAAAACGAGTAGGGATCTGGGAAGAGAAAAACCTCGATCTAGGTTTTCAATCAATGCCAAAGAGAGGGAGAGATATGGGAAGAGAAGTCAAGCACTGGAGAGCCCAATTTGGAAAGGAACTACGCGCCATTGAAAAACCCGATTGGGGTTTCTATCATTGCTGGAGAGAGGGACGGAGATGTCGGTGGGAAGCAGGAAGGAAGTTTTCGGGTACGTGGCCAGCCTGTGCTTGGTTGACTTGTACACTACAAGGAAAATCCATCAAAGAGGAGAAAGAGGGGATGGAGATGGAAGATCCGACTGGGAAAAGGAGGAGTCGCTGGTGAACACAAGGGAGTCTACTCGGAGAAGGGCCTCGAATGCCAGAGGCAAGGTGTAGCGATGGGGAGGAGGGTCTTTGGGTAGCTAGATTTTTCCAGCAACCCTCCCTTTTTTCTTTCCATCTTTGACTGTACCAACGCAAAGGAGAAGAGGGGCAGACGACGCATGGCAATTCTGCTGTCGCGTCACCTGTCAAGCAACTAAGGGTGTCAATATCAATTTTGAACCCCCTCTCTGATTAGTAAAATCCATAAGATTTCCTACCCCAATGTCCATTTTGCACAAAATTAGTGTTGTTGGTTATATATCAACATGTACATTTCAAATTTGATGGCCTCTAGTCCAAATTTTGAGCCTATAAGAAGGCCATTTTCATGAACTCAAATTTCATGAAATTAAATTCAAATTTCTTATCCCCATTAAAATTACAATTTAATAAATAAAAAATGACTCAAAAATGAGGGTCGTTATACAAACTCTCCTTATTGTTGTTGTATTTTCAATACTTGAACATCACCAAAAAACATTTTCTAACAATAGTAGGGCCTACCATTAAAACACAGTAATTCCTTAAAACTAGATAGGAAAAAAAAAGGGTAGTAAGGACGTTGTAGGTCAAGAACTCTCCATAATCTCCTGACACATGAAAGCATTCTTGCAAAGAATAAATATAGAAAGAGCTTGAAACTCGGATGATTTTAGCATCCTAAAAATTGTGTTTTGGTTACTAAATGTATAACTACTGTTTATATAGATCTCCTAACAACCTGTTTCCTTTTATGGAAGTAAACATTTTCAAATGATACAATCACTTGACACACATACTTTTTGGACTGGTGGACATCTAAACCCAATCCAATCACGAGGTTGGATCATTCAAAAGTGAGTCCTTCGTGCAAAAGTGCTGTGATGACCCGGGTTTTTGAAACACATTTTATAATATATTTTTCAAAGCAAGGGCGTCCCCTCAGTAAAAAAAATTTTTGCAAAACAAAGCAGTGAAAATTCTTTTATTTTAAAACTTGTTTTGAAAGCCCAAGTCACCACTTCATACATAACATAAGTACAATTTGTGTACAAAATAAAATTCCATTGAAGGAATATGATTTTATTAAACTTTCAGAATCCATCCAGTGGTTCACAGTACACAACCCATTGTATCCTTACAATACTTGTCCAAGTACACAATCCAAATTACAAAGTTCTAAATACAATACATGCTCTCAATACAATGTTTCAAGGGATATACCTTGATTACTTATTCTTCAATAGTTCTTCAAGTCTTGAGCTCCTAAGTCTCCTTCTCTGTATCTGAGATATTGTAAACATTCGAACATTTACAATATCTCAGCAAGCTATGCTTGTTAGGGGATAAGAATGTAGGTTATTGACAGTAAAATCTCAATATTCAACTATCCCATAATCCATTCTATCATAAACACATTCACAGATCACTATTTATTGATTTGAACATCTCATTTCCTTATCATTTGTGTTCACCTTTATACATACATATTATATAAGAACAAATCTGTTCAAATTGTAAAAATAATCAATAATCATTTCCATACAAAACCGATCAACTCCTTTCATTATAGGAGATTTGTATCTCAGCCAGTTACTATACTGGGATTTTCCCTTCTTGGGAAAAATATTGGTAATTTACAATTACCTAGCATTTCATCATGCCATCCCTTAAGGCATGTCACTATGCTAATTTCATATGTATCATAATGCAAAATAATCAAGGACTACTATGCTTGCAGTTTGATCTGTACAGCGCGCCGGGATAACTGTTCAATAATCCACTTATACCATTCTCAGTGGAAATTACAATATCCATGTCCATATGGGAGGACCATGGCTGTCACAGTGGTGGCCTTCCCATAATTGCCCCACCCGACTTTTAGCCTTTCTTAGGCTTGGTATTCAATATCATCAAGTTTCAGAGAGTGGGTGGCCAAACCCTCTTAGCATAGCATCCTTAGGCTTATGCCTGTTTAAAACAAAACCACAAGCCTCCAAGCTTGTATGTAAAATAATACTTATACATATCAAACTATTTGTCTGTTTATCTAGGGCTGGAATATTTTCTACTTTCCTATTCACTTAGGGTTGTTATCAATTCTCAACTTAACCATTTAATACTTATTTTCCTCATCATTTGGTTGGATCATATTTCAACTTGAGGTATTTACCTTAATATATTGGTATCATACATGTCAATACTTCAAAACATAAGATCATGTATTAGACATGTATCTTCATGTAAAGGCATTTTTAATAATCCACCTACCTCAATGAGGTATTCTTACTCCTTGAAATATGTCATAGTCTCGATCAACATATATCTGTCAAATCATATATATAATATCATTTTTTCTAATCAAGGGTACATACTACATGGTCTTTTGATCATCCTTATGTAGGATGATCTGAATCTTTCTTCCTTGAATATCATATATCCATGGGTTTAATATCATCTATGCAAATACTATCTATATCATACATAACAATCTAATTTACATTGATGTTTCTTTTTCCTTATTGTTTTTGATCATACAAGATCTCATCTTGTTTGATCATCCTTATCTCACTTACTATTTTTATTAGGGTTAGATAATTTGCTATCTTTTTATGTTCTTATTATTATTCAACCAGTTAGTGTCTTACTTGGTTGAAGATAATTTATTTCTTTCTATCACTAGACAACTCCTCCTTATTTCAGGATGACTAGTACTTACCAGTTAAAGTCTGTTCAAAAAGTGGTTAATTAGACCTCTCTTACGTCAACAGGAGGTGAGGGAAAAGCACTTGGCTCTTGTATACCCCCTATAACCACAATGTTCAGAGTCCACTGGAGTGGTATTAGCTCAACCTTTGACAAGGTTCCTATGAGCTCTTTACCTTAAGTCCCTTCTCTAATTGATTTTAATTAATTTCCATGGATATGCATAATGTCATCCATGGATGTTCATTATTTTCCTACTTTAGGCCAAGGAATTGGTAAACCATTCCTTATATTGTCCTACTAACTATAGCCCTTATTAAGTCAAAATCATTCATTCATCTTAGTTGTCCATGAATCTCTATATTTCATTAGTTTACATTTTTGGTGATTTATGCTCCTTATATCTTAACAACTACTTAACAATTGAATAAAATTTGACAATAAGTAAATCATAAACTTGAAAGCATAAATCAAATATAAGTTTAACAACTATATACTAACATTCTTCCTATGAATATAACTTAAGCTAGTGAAATAAAACTAACATGATCCTAAGTTATGAAATACATAAAATTGTACTTCTATCTTAATGGAATCATGTTTAAATCTCTAATTTACACTAACATGATCCTAAGATAATCAAATCTACTAACAAATTACTCATTTAGGGCATATCATACTAAAATTTAAAGATTACACTATCATGCTTTCTAACTTAGAACATAAATCACATTTACACCTTTATATCCAATAAAAGACAATTAAAACTTAGAACATAAATCACATTTACACTTCTATATCCAATAAAAGACAATTAAGTAATTATATTAAGATTATTATAAGCCTTTAAATATGATCCAACCATTAGATCTTAGGTGTTTTCCTTTAGATCAAGGGTTTTAATTACCTTTAAGGCTTTTAATCCATTAAGATCCAAAAATCATATCTACTTGATTTTGTCACATTTCATCCATGATCTAACTTGATTTCATCATAATATCATCCATTTAATCCATCCCAAGGATCTGATCATACTTGATCTCATTGATCAAGTGGGTCCCTTTGTATTTTTTTATTTTTATTTTAGGGTTTTTCTATCATAAAGGGAAGATCCCCTAATTTATCCAAGATCTGTCCTAATTAACCATAGATATTACTTTATTATATTATTATATCATCATTAAAATAAATTTCCAAGATCTGATCACCTCAGATCTTAAAGATCTTAGAAATTGGACACTTATTTCCAAAATATAGAAATAATTTTTAAAAATATTATTACTTCATTAGAAACTAGACATTACAATCTTTCCATAGCTTCTTTCCGATCTCAATTTGGAGTTCATATGACTCAACAATCTTAAATTGAAGTTTACAGTCATTCCTAGGGTCCAGATTTGATCTGGGCCCAACAGAATTAATCTCTCTCAATTGAGGGTCCAAACCTTGTTAGATTTTCTTAAAAATTGTACCTTAGGGGTTTTGGACCCTTTTGGATCGATTGGAAATCTCAAAATTTCCATTTGAGCTCTCTATCACCATGAATTGAAGGCTCTGGTATTTACTTTATTTTTCCCATTTTTCATTCAAATTAAATTACAGAAAAATAAAAATTATACTAAACCATAATAAATATGTATTGGAAGTAGTTCTACCAACCTGATTCGAGAAAAAACATATATTTGATGCTCAATTTGAGAGAATTACCAGTTGATGATAATATAGCCCAACTGTCCCCGTTTTTGTGATTTTCTATTGTTGGAACTGTTGGATCTTGAAATTGATTTGGGGATTTTGTATATACTGTAGTATAGGAGGTTATGGATGGTGGAATTTATCAGATTCTACCTGGAACGGAGTGCCTAATTGAATTTAGGTCTCTTGTTTCACTTAGAAAGAGGAGAGAGAAATAAGAAAAATAGAGATTGGGGAGGGATGAATGAGAATTTGGAGCTAAAACTCCAGGGAAGACTTGGAAATATCGTGGTTAAGGTTGTGAAAATTTTTGGGACATATTTATAGCCAAATTTGAATTTTTTATCATTTATTTTGATAAGATATTTTATTACTTTAGAATTTTTTATTACAAGTGCATTCTCCATTCTCCACTACATTCTCCACTACTAGAAATAATGCACTGAGCAAATTATTATTTCTTCTAGAACGTTGGTCCACTTTGTGGGCCCCACTTTTATGTGAAAAGACGTTTTTGCCCTTTAAACTCCTAAATTGGAGAATAATATGCAATATTTATCCAAACTCGGAATATAGCGTACTTAGTGGCTTTGGAATTGTATTTCTAAGTACTTCATGAATATTGAGGTCTTATTTCTTGGATATGGAATATGGGTAAAATTACCATTTTACCCCAAAATGGAGAAAATTAAGGAATTTTCATTTTTTAACTCAGAATTGAACGTACTTAATGTTGTTTGAATCAGTTTTCCAAGTACATCTATAATTTCTATGTTTTAATTCATGATATAATCTCCATAAAAAGAGAATTTTCAATAACCTAATATTCCAGCCTAGAATTTCTAAAAATTCAAACTTTATTAATTTGCTTTAATAAGTTACAAAAATTCAGGGTCATTACAAGTGCAGTGCTTCACACAAGGTGGCATGATTTATGATAGCATTCCACATCAAGAAATGTTTTTAAGCACCAAAGTTCTAGTGTTCTAGTGTTGAATTTGAACATAAATCCTCGTTCATTACAAATATTTGAGCTACTGATCAGATAAATTGAATAGAAGTGGCAAAAATGTTTGGCTTTTGGATCATTCAGTCCAAAAGCTTAAGGGGGTGCATAATAGACCATAATTCATCAACATATATAAGGTAAGGCTGTGTACCAATGACCCTTGTGGTTTGCCCCTCTTCCCCTTACCTCACATATTCATCTGCAAATGTCAGAAGGCACTACACCAACGTTGCAACTAGAAAGATAATACAAGGATAGCGTTTTAATTTTAAAACCATTCTTTTTTGGATTTTCAACATATTCTTGTGAAGATCTAACCATTTTATTTTGTTTGAACTCTTTTATACCACATACACAACAAAAGTACTCCAATTGGATGCTTTTGGCCTATATTATCTTCCGCCAATGTCGGTCCCAAGCTCGAATGAAAAAGGAGGGTCTTGCATTAGGTGCCAGCCAGTAAGAGAGAAGTTGAAGATGATTTTGTTATTTCTTTCCTTCTTGCAAATGAACATGCATTTGTATATTAGTTTATAAGGAAGAAATGAAAAACATTTCCAACTTCTTAAAAGTGTGGCAACCCTAACATGACATGCATCGAAAACTGAAATTCCCTCAAGCCAAGGCATTCCCCATAAGCGATGCGATGCATCAAATCCCGTGTGTGGTGAAAAATGGGCACGGGTTGCTAGGGCATTTTTGCAGAAGCGACATGCTACATTAGATCCCGGGTGTAGTGAAAAATGGGCAAGGGCTACCAAAGCGTCCCCTCAGAAGCAACTTGCTGCATCAGAATCCAAGTGGAATGAAAAGTGGACATGGGTTCATGCCACAGAGGTTGTGAAGGGCGCTGGTAAATAGCATATCTCAAGAGCATAAGATTCGTATCTCCACATGGAATATAGGGACATTGTCAGGTAAGAGTTTGGAGTAAGTAGACATGATGAAACGTAGGAGAGTCAACATCACTTGTATCCAAGAAACCAAGTGGAAAGGAACTAAAGCTAGAGAAATCGATGGGTATAAATTATGGTATGTAGGAAAGGATAATAACGGAAATAGCGTAGGAATAATAGTAGATAAAAAATTAAAGGATAAAGTTATGGACGTTAAAAGAATCAGTGATAGAATTATAATAATAAAACTTGTTTTAAGAAAGTAGATCATAAATGTTATAAGTGCATTAGTACCACAAAGTAAGGTTAGAAGATATACTGAAGAGACAATTTTTGTGAAGATATGGAGGGAGTCATGCAAGAAATTCCTAACACTAAGGGGATATTTATTGGAGCAGACTTAAATGATCATGTAGGAAAAGAAAAGGAAGGATATCATAGAATACACAGAGGGTATGGTATAGGTGAACAAAATGAGATGGGGGAAATTATCCTTAATTTTGCTTTCTCATATAACCTGGCCATTACAAATATACTCTTTAATAACAGGGATGAACACTTAATAACCTTTAAAAGTGAACTTCATAAAAGCCAAATAAACTTTTTTCTACTTAGGAATACTGAACAATCAATGTGTAAGGATTGTAAGGTGATACCCAGTAAGAGTTTATGTTAAGTGTTCAATTTTGGTCAAAATACCCTTAATTTAGTCTTTTCTTTTGCAGAACAACCAAAAGACACATGGACGACTACGATTAAAAGTTAATGGTACAGATCATTTTAAAGAAGATTGGATGGGCTAGATCAACCATAAAGATGGATGGGATAATTTTCTAAAAGATAATTGAGCATCATGGAAAAAAGGGGCAACTTGCAATTCTAAATTAGTTTCCAAAGTCAAAGGAGGGGACCCAAATCAGCATTCTCTTTCTTTTCTATTACTCCCTTTTTTTTTTCCTACTTCTCTCTTTCCATCTTTCTTATTCTTCTCTATTTCTCTTTCCTTTCCCATCCTTTTTCTCTTAATCACCCATCACGCACAATCCTTCCCCCCACTCTCTTTCCCTCCTTATTCCTCTCTTTTCCTTTCCCATCCCCATCTCACATATAAATCTCTCACTTCTTCCCATTTTCACTGCCTTCCTCTTCTCCACTCTCTCTCTCTCATGTCTTTCTCCCCCTCCTCTTGACCTCTCTTCCTCTCTTTCCCACGTCTATCTCCTCCATTCTCTTTTCACTTCTCCTCTATCTCTCACCAACCCTCTCACTCACGTCCTACTTCCTCTTCTCACCTCCTTTTCCCCTTCTCTCTTCTTCTCTCCCTTTCCCTCTTCTCCTTTATTCTCCACCTCAACACACCAAACTCTCTCTCTCTCTCTCTCTCTCTCTCTCTCTCTCTCTCTCTCTCTCTCTCTCTCTCTCTCTCTCTCTCTCTCTCTCTCTCTCTCTCTCTCTCTCTCTCTCTCTCTCTCTCTCTCTCTCTCTCTCATCAATTTCTCCCTTTGGTTCCTTCTCCCTTTTCCTGGCGATCGACGCCCAAACAACCCAACCAGACACTGATTTCATCCTCTGCTCTGGCGTCGTCGACCTCAATCTCTGCTCCGGCGTTTTTTCTCGCCTCCGGACGTTCTGGGGAAGGAAACCCAAAACAGGTTTTCTTTCCTTTCCTCTTTCCCTCCTCCTTTTCTCTTTCCTTCTTCTCCCTTCTCCTCCTTCCCCATCTTCCTTCGTCAGGTTTTTCATCTGGTTTTTCTTTAAAACTAGATTTTTCGTGAAATTCTGATTTTGCCCCTCTTTAACATAAATCTCATTTATGTCCTTTTTTGTTAATTTCATCTGTGTCCCCAGTTTATTTACATCTGTTTCTCATTTTATTCCCATTCTGTTTTATCCATATTCTGTTATCCAGGAACTGTCCAATCTAAATCAGATCATTTAAGGCTTAACCCAATCAACGGGTTAGCCTTAATCAAAACAAATTTTCAATTTCTCCTTTGTTTCTTATCGGATTTCAAATAAATTTTATATAGTCATTCTTAGGACATCCCTAGATCTAATTAACATTTCTGATCTTCGATCTGAAATCCAGAGATCAATCTGAACCGTCCAAATCTTGAAATTACAATTTAGCCCAGATTTCTTTGATTTTGATTAATCTGACAAATCCGACTAGTGGATCTCTAACCAAGGATGTGCAGAAGATATATATGAAGGATGATCATCTCTCAGGACATCAGATTTGAAGATTTTAATAGTGATTAATCTAGGAAAGTTGTTTTTTTCTTGTTATTTAATTTTATTTGTTTTACTTAGGAACTGAAAATTCTGTAATTTTGATAAGTTGATTGGATATGATCTCTGATTATGATTTCAATAATTCCAGTAATTTTGAGTGATTTATTTTTAATTTTAGACAATTAAATTTTATTAAAATTCCTACTTTTTAAATCAAGTCCTCATAGGATCGACCCGTACTTGCATAAGCTACACTACAATAGTATGTGCACTTGCGATTAAATATCAACAAGTTTTTAGCATCGTTGTCGGGGACTTGTAAAGGAGTTTTCATAAAATTTAATTAAAAATCCAAAAAAATAAATAAATAAATAGGAATTTCAATTTTTTAGAATTTTAGGAAACTTTAGGTGTAGTTTTTAATTATTTTTAGGGTATAAGTTTCCTAAATTTGGTACTAATTTCTAATTTTATTTTTCAGAAAATTGGAAAGTGGAGGAATTGGGCAAGTGGATCTTCACCGAAATGGAAATTTCCCTGCTTTCCTAGAATAGGACTTTTTTTCTTTTCTTTTGAGTGAATCTTGTAGTGAGGATCCTTGTAAATTGTAATTTTCATTTTAAATTTTAAAGGGTTATAATAATACAGGGTAAGTGTGGGATAAGGTGGCCCACACTTGATCTTCATTAGAAACCCCACTGTAAGTTTCCTCACTTATTTATTTCACAGATTAGGGTTTGCATTTAGAATAATTTGCATTGTTTGGTAGTGCAACTCATATAGAAATCATCTTTTATAATTGTTGCATTTTAGGATTTTGCATTAGTTTACTGCTTTTGATTGGATTCTTAGGGCACGTTTAATGCTTTTAAGGTGATTTATATGCTGATAGAATTGTCATGGTGTTTAAAAATTAATTAGTAAGGGCACCCTACCCCCATAAGATCAAGGGTGGATTTCATCACCACCTCTTGGCCCACTTAGGATAATCACCTCAAGCGCGCAACCCTTCATTTCGTATTAATTTAAAAGCAATTAGAAGATACCTATAGGGCCATCACATGCTCGTAGGACCCTCTTAATAGGACACAATTTACTGTCACTCCAGTGGTTTTTGATCACTGTGGTTATTGGGAGTTGTCTAATAGAGCCTCGCTCTTCCCCTACCTCCTATTGATGTTTGTTGAGGTCTAAACGCTTCCTTACACAAGGGTTGTATTAACCGCTTTGGTTAGAACCTAACTGGTAAGTAATAATCAACTCCTAAAGAGAGGAGGAGCATTAGATTAGGCTAATGAAAAACATCGTGCCCCCAGAAAATCAAGGAAATCAAAATATTGCTGCTTATTAGCCTTAGGATTATTTGAGTTTGCCCTTTTGTTTGCGCATCATTCTAGAAGTTAGGTTGCATCATTTAGGTTAGTTTTCTCAAAAAAAAAAAGAAAAGAAGAAAAGAAAAGGAAAAGAAGAAGCTTCCCTTATATGCACTTTTGGAGGCGCGACAAAACCTGAAGGTTGGTCAAGTACGACAAAAAAGACATACAATAAGATCATGCCACATCTATGACTGATCAATGCTCAAGGGGTAATTCACCCCATGGAAGTCAAGGGCCTCCACTCATCATGAATGAGGACCCACTACCCCTGATGGACGATGAATATCAACCTCTACTAAGGAAGAATAATCATCAACCAAATAGAGATTGGAGAAGAAACAATAAGGAGTGGGACCATCATAGTGAACATGAGGACGATAATATTGAGGGTTATCAAAACTTTTGTGGTAGAACTTTAAAAGATTACCTTCAGCCTACACGCACTAGCACACCATCCTGTGTAACTCTTCCTCAGAATGCTAGTGCATTAGAATTAAAAACAAGAGTAATTCAATTGCTTCCCAAATTCCATGGTCTAGATAGTGAGAGTCCTTACTTGCACCTTAAAAAATTTGATGATGTATGTAGTACCTAGAGAACACAAAATGTAGGTCTTAATACTATTAGGCTTAAACTTTTTCCTTTCTCTTTAAAGCAAAAGGCAAAAATGTGGTTTAATGCATTGCCATCAGGTTCCATAAGAACCTAGAATGAAATGACGAGAGAATTCTTAAAGAAGTTTTTCCCTACCCGTAAAAGAAATACGCTTCGTCGCAAGATAATGAACTTTACCCAGAAGGATAAAGAATCATTCTATCAATGCTGGGAAAGGTTCAAAGAACTACAACTCACTTGCCCACATCATGGATATGAACTATGACGCATCATCAGCTTCTTTTATAAAGGACTAATTTTTGACATGCACCAGTTTGTACAGATGATGTGTACTGGTAATTTTCTCAACAAACAACCAAATGAGGTGGAAGAGTATTTGGAATGGCTAGCTAAAAGTGCATAAACCTGGGCTGACTTAGAAGGAATAGAACATGTAGATAGACGTAAGCCTAATAACACCCATGCTAGGGGAAGCATGTATGCTATGTCTAAAAAAGATGATATCAATGCCAAAGTAGCATCCTTAACGAGAAAAGTAGAAGCCATAGAAATGGGAAAGAAAAACTCAAATAAAGAAGAACAAGTGTGAAGCATTTGTGAGAGTACCACCCATCTTACTTAGGAATGTCCTACCATTCCAGCATTCCAAGAGATACTTCATGATTAGGCTAATGCACTTAACACATGTAAATGACCTTTCTCCCCATATTCAAAGACTTGTAATCCCAACTGGAGAAACCATCCAAACTTTAGTTGGAGAAATGGACCTTCCACTAATGTTCCACAACCAGGACCATATCAACCTCATCAACAAAACCAAGGACTTATTACTTTACCTTATCAAACTTATCAACCTCTTTCTTTTGGACTTTACTCGCCCCCACCTAAAAGGCATGTTGAGGATAATCATCACGTTCAAAACCAGGAAAGGAAAATTTCTCAATTAGAAAGTCAAATAAAACAAACCAACCAATCCATGAATGAATTAAAAAATATGATGACTCAAATGATGCAAAGTATGAAAAAAGAAAAGCTCCCAACTCAACCACAAGCAAACCCTAAGGGAGTGCATGCGGTTAGCACTAATGCATTTGATGAAACATCTATCTCTACAATGGAATAAACTAAGGTTGTTATCATTCTTAGGAGTGGTAAAAGAATTGAGAAAGATGAGCCTCAAAAGATTGAAAAGGTAGAAAAATACATGAAAGTTAAAGAAAACTCTAAACAAAAGGACCCTGTTTCACCTGTTGATCCATGTCCTGTACCTGCACTATTTCCTCAAAGGTTGCGTCAAGCCTCAAAGTCTGCCTCTAATGATGAGATTTTAGAGATTTTCAAGCAAGTTAAGATCAACATACCGATCTTAGATGCTATAAAACAAATCTTATCATATGCCAAATTCTTAAAAGACTTATGCACCATGAAGAGAAAATTAAATGTCCAGAAGAAGCCATTTTTGACTGAATAGGTTAGTTCTATTCTTCAACACCATACACCACCAAAGTACAAAGATCCTGGTTGCCCCACTCTTACTTGCATTATTGGCAACTACAAGGTTAACCAAGCTCTTCTTGATTTAGGATCTAGTGTGAACCTATTACTATACTCGGTATATGAATAGTTAGGTCTGGGTGAACTGAAACCTACATCTACTATGCTCCAGCTAGCTGACCGTTCTGTAAAAATACCTAGAGGGGTAATAGAGGATGTGTTAGTTCAAGTAGAACAATTTTGCTTCCTTGTAGATTTTCTAGTTCTAGATACACAGCCGGTGGTGAATGACAAGAATGAAATACTAGTTATCCTGGGACTACCATTTTTTGCTACATCCAATGCCTTAATCAACTGTAGAAATGGTGTCATGAAACTGTCATTTAGCAATATGACATTAGACCTAAACATCTTTAACATTTGTAAGCAACCTGGTGAAGCTACTGATGATTTGCACAATGTTAACATGATCAATTCAGTTGTTCAAGATCAATTTCAGTCATCTTCCTTGTCGGACCCATTAGAGGACTGTTTGACACATTTTAATGATCACTTCCCTCCCATCATCAGTTGAACCCCTTATAGAGCCTGAAATCCCAAATAAGCCTTTTAATGTAGAATATGTACCTGATTGGGACCTACAGCCTTCATTTGAACAACCATTATATACAAATTTAGGTCCATCAAAAACCTTGCATGTGCCAATTGAACAGGAAAAGAAAGAGTCCATTGATATAATGTCCACATATCAACCAACTTTAAGGTACACACTAGACGATAATCAGGATGTAAGCAAAACCATGCTCCCTCCTCTATTAATACAAGAACAATCTTTTAAGGGAGGGCATAGTCAGCTTATACCTCAATTTTAGGAAAATATAAGGAAAAAGGAGGACTATCCTCATTATGGTTTAAAAGAATTTAAATTCATGGTAGTTCACATTGTTATAGAGATTTCACCACCCAAATTTTCAAGGTGGAGGCGTTATATTGATTACTGTGAACTATTGAAGATAAGAGATCATCAGCGTGGTCCCACTCAATTTACATCCGTGGTAGTCTACTGTGTCATAATACTACCATCACCAAAAATTTCAGGGTGGAGGAAAAATATTGACTATCGCGAGATTTTTAAGTGGCGTGAGAAATCTTACCATTTCATTGTTGGGATCAGGAGAACTCAATACCAATTGGGTGTAGATTAGGGTAAATTAGGACATGTTTGGCTGAAGACGATAAACTTAGCGCTCGCTAGGAAGCAACCCAGAGTTTTTCATTTTTGTTGTTTTCTACATCACTCATTCTCATTTTCAGTCCTACTTTTTAAACATTGAGGACAATGTTTTGTTCGGTTGGGGGTGTAGAATTCTAGCAAATTCTAATTTTTTTTAGGTTTTTAGGTGATTTTCTTGTTTAAAAAAAAAGGGAGAGATTTTTTATTTTATTTTTTATGTCATCTCCTACACTATGATGAGAAATGGATTTTCTGAAGTATAATCTAGATAACTTTAGCTTATTAATGGAATTGAATATAATTAGTTCATCTTTTTACTCATTTTCTAAAGTATTCTATGAAAGCAAAGTCTCAAATCACATCTGTATACACAGTTGCATATAGATACTCTAGATTGATAAGTGGCTATAACTTAGAAATTCTGAAGAAATTCAGTAGAGACCTATAACCTAAGTGAGTTTTAGAGTCATTCATTCATTTTGAGAGGTTATAAATATTCCTAATTTTCTTCAGTGCGCTTAAAGAAAATTGATCCCAAACTCTTAAAATTGGCTAATTACTTGGATAATTAGAATATTATCTTTAAAATTCTAAATGTTCATTGAATTTGATAGATTATAAGAAACCTAGAAAATGATATAAGTCATCCTTGTTGTTAACCTAGAGACACAAAGCCTACCCAGAAGTATTTTTATCACTAGTTACCCAACTTGAGCCTTTTATATAAAGCCTTTTCTTTTGTCACCCAAATTACCCTTTACTCATATTAACCCAGTATAAATTATTCATTATCCTTTTTCTTTGAAAAATAAGTTAGAGATGAATGAAAGAATGCCTTTTAGTTGCAATGAAAGTAGAAAAGTGGATATCAAGAAAAAAAATATTCTTCAAAGTGATTCAAAAGTGTTAAAAGAAAGAAAAGTGTTAAAAAAAAAAAAAGTTTGAAGAATACAAAGAAAAGTGGAAAAAAGAAATATTCACTTTAGCAAAGGAAAGAAAGAATTATCAACTTTAGAAGATCTCTACTTATTTTTTTAAGAAACTTTGAATGCCCATATACCCTTTCTTTGGTACCTTGTCCTAAGCCTACATTTCGTCCCAATTAAAGACATATTGATTTTAGGAGAAATATAGTCTTGATGAGGAAATGAATGGATAGAATCTAAAAGAGTGGTATTTCTAAATATTCAAAGGTAATGGCATCCATTCTGAAGGGATCAAAACAATTAAATTCCTTAGTAACTCCTGTTATTCATGAGTATATGTGAGATAAATTTTGCTTTTATTGACTCAACTCACATAATTAAAAGAGAGATATGATTTGACCCCTCTATTTGAGAGATGTTGTTTCTGAGCTTATGTCATTAGTGAGGATTGAGGTCAAAACGTATTTCAGAGGAAGTTCAAAAGTTAGGAGTTTACTTAGAGATCAAGATGATTCTATATGTAGACTGTACATTCACACACTCACTCTGAGATCTGAGCTTAAGTGGAATGACTTTGTGTTGATTGTTTTAGCGCAAGTGCATGGGCTATTGTAGGGTAGTTTATGCAAGTATGGGTCGATCTCACGAGGACTTGATTTAAAATGGAGTTTTCAATAAAATCTAATTATTTAAAATTAAAAATAAATCACTCAAAATTACCGGAATTATTAAAATGAGAATCAATGTTCAGATCTACTACGCTTCTCAAAAATACAGAATTTCTAGTTCTTAAAGAAAACAAACAAAATCAAGTAATGAGAAAAAACTACTTCCCTAGATCACTTTTCATCAAAATATTCACTTTTGGTCTTCTAAAAGCTGATCCTCCTTTACAGATATCTTCAACTCGTTCTTGATTAGTGATCCACCGGTCGGATTTGACAGATTCTTCAAAATGGTCAAGATGTGGGCTAAATTGTGATTTTAAGATTTGGACGACTCAGATTGATTTCTGAATTTTAGATCTAAGATCAGAAGCATTGGTTATGTCTAGGGATGTCCTAAGAATGAACCTGTAAAATTAATTTGAAATCAGATGAGAAAAGAAGGAGAAATTTAGGATTTTATTTTGATTAAGGCTAAACCATTGAGAGGTTAGGCCTTGATTGATCTGTCTCAAATTGGACAATTCCTGGATAAGAAAAACGAAGATAAAACAGAACTAGAATAATGCAGGACGCATATGTAATTTCTGAAAAAGGACAGAAATGGAATTGAATTTTAAGAGAGAGGGGCAAAACTGGAATTAATCTAAAAATCTGGTTTTTTAAGAAAAAAACCAGGAAAAACCGATGAAGAACGACCGGAGGAGGAGAAGAGAGAAAGGAGAAAAAGAGGAAAAAGGAGAGGGGAAGTGAAAACCAGATCTGGGTTTTTGTCTCTAAGACGTCCGGTGAAGAGAAAAATGCCAGAGCCGTTGGGCTAGGTGCGCTATCCGGTCGGTGAAGAGGGAGCTCCTGGCCGGTGATGGGCATCGACTGGCAGATGGGTTGAGCAGAGATAGTAGGGAAATCAGAGGGGGATGCCAAAAACTGGATTTTTCGTTGAAACAAAAGCCGACGATGGATTGTTTAGGAATTGGCCGGAAGGAGGGAGGAAAAGATAGTAGAGAAAAAGGGAGTACGATGGAGTGCAGGGCTGGGGAGTGCCATCGTGTGGGTGCTATCTAGAGTAGTGCTGGAAGTGAAACAGAGTTTGATGAAGAGATCTGGTTTCCTGTTGGAAACCAAGGGTGAGAATAGAGAGTGATAGTTAGGCAGAGAGAAGGAGAGTGCGGTGAAAAGAGAACAAGAGAGAGAGGAGAAGTGGACTAGCTGGAGCGGTTTGGAGAGTGAGAGCCTCTAACGTTCCAGCCTAAGGGGGAAACAGAAGAACGTGAGAGAAAGAGAGGGAGGCGATGGAGGTGATGGGTCTACCTCTACGTCCAACCAAAAGGAGGAAAGCAAGAGAGGGAGAGTTTCAAAAAGAGGAGAAGAGGTGGCTTTTGTGATGGTGTGGAATAGAGAGGGGAATGAGAAAGAGAAAGTGTAGAGAGAAGGGGGTGGTGCGGTGATCTTGGTTGAGGAGATAGTAAGGAAAAGAGAGAGGGACGGTGAGAGAAGAGACTTGGGAAAGGATGGGAAAGACAGTAGAGGAAGAGGGAGAGAATAGGATGGTCAGAGTTGGGTACGGTTGGGTGTAGGGAAGAAGAGGTTGAATGGGAAATGGGGGTAGAATGGAGAGAGATGAGGAGAGAATGGTGGGAAAGTTGGGTACGTTGATGGTGAAGGTAATAAGGAAAGTGGGTACGTGAGAATGAGGAAGGGAAAAAGGAAAAAGGAAAGAAGGAAAAAGGAGAAGGAGAAGGAGAAGGAAAAGGAAAAGGAAAAGGAAAAGGAAAAGAGAAAAGAGAAAAGAGAAAAGAGAAAAAGGAAGGGAAAAAGGAAAGAGGAAAAGGAAAACTTAAAGGAAAAAGAAAGAAAAGAGAAAAAGGAAAGAAAGAAGGAAGGAAAAAGGAAAAGGAAAAAAAAAAAAAAGGGGAAAAAAAAATGAAAAGGAAAGGAAAGAAGTGGGGGAAGGAGTTGCCCTTTACATGTTCTTTCTATTTTGTCCATGATTTCTATTTCATCCCTCTCCATGGGTGATCTGGTCCATCCATTGCCCTTTAAGATGATCTGCACCGTTATCTTTTAATCACAGCCGTCCGTGCGTCCTTTGGTTGATCTGCAAAAGAATAGACTAAATTAGACTCATCTAAACCGTACATTAGTCATCTAATAAGCTCTAATGATCATCGGACCGTTGATTTTGACAAATTAAGGTTTAAATGGTCAATTGGATTTATATTCAAAATCAAGTTAAGTTTTGTAAAATTGAACGGTTAGATGATCTAATGGAACGCTAAATTAGGGGAATTTTGACCAAAATTAAACACTTAACACACCCCCCAACCAGCATTTTGCTAGTCCCGAGCAAAACATGCGAAAACCAAATTTCAAGATTTATTTTTATTTTTAAGTCAACTCCTCTTTTTTCTCAGAGAATTATCTTCAATAAATCACATCAACTTTAGCATACTAATAAAAATGACTGAAGAATTCAAAACCCTACCCATATGCCAAAATCATTCCACTTAAGCTTAGATCTCAGAGTGTGTGTGCGTGTATGTATAGTTTACATATAGAATCATCTTGATATCTAAGTAAGCTTCTAACTTTTGAACTCCATCTGAAATATGTTTTGACCTCAATCCTCACTAATGACATACGCTCAGAAACAGAATCTCTTAGATAGAGGGTTCAAATCATATATCTCTTTTAATTATGTGAGAAGAGTCAATAAAAGCAAATTATCTCACATATACTCATGAAACAGGAGAGTTACTAAGGAATTTCATTGTTTTGATCCCTTTAGAATAGATGCCATTACCTTTGAATATTTAGAAATGCCACTCTTTTATATCGTGTCCATTCATTTTCTCATCAAGATTATATTTCTCCTAGAATCAATAGGTCTTTAACTGGAACGAAACATAAGCTTAGGACAAGGTATCAAAGAAAGGGTATAAGGATATTCAAAGTTTCTTCAAAAAAATAAGTAGATGTCTTCTACTAAAGTTGACAATTCTTCTTTTTCTTTGCTTTTTTTCTAAAATGAATATTTTTGTTTCCATTTTTCTTTGTACTCTTCAAACTTTTTTTTTTTTTTTCAGTACTTTTGACTCACTTTGAAGAATATTTCTTTTCTTTATATCCACTTTTCAACTTCAATTGCAACTAAAAGGTATTTCTTCATTCTTCTCTAACTTATTTTTCAAAGAAAATGGGTAATGAATAATTTATACTGGGTTAATATGGGTAAAGGGTAATTTGGTTGGCAAAAGAAAAGGCTTATATTAAAGGCTCAAGTTGGCTAACTAGTGGTAACAATACTTTATGGGTAGGCTTTATGTCTCTAGGTTAACAATAAGGATGGCCTAAATCATTTTCTAGGTTTCCTATAATCCATCAAATTCAATGAACTTCTAGAATTTTAAAGGTAATATTCTAATTATTCAAGTAATTAGCCAAAATTACGAGTTTGGGATCAATTTTCTTTAAGCACGCTGAAAAAAATTAGGAATATTTATAACCTCTCACAAAAGGATGAATATCTCTAAAACTCACTTAGGTTATAGGTCTCCACTGAATTTCTTCAGAATCTCTAAAGTATAGCCACTTATCAATCTAGACTATCTATATGCAACTGTGTGTACAGATATGATCTGAGACTTTACTTTCATAGAATACTTTAGAAAATGAGTAAAATAATGAATTAATCATATTCAATTCCATTAATAAGCTAAAGTTATTCAGATTATACTTCAGAAAATTCAATTCTCATCATAGTGTAGGAAATGACCTAAAAATTTTCATCATTTTTTTTTTTAAAACAAGGGAAGCACCTAAAAACCTAAAAAAACTAGAATTTGCTAGAATTCTACACCCCCAACCTGACAGAAACATTGTCCTCAATGTTTAAAAAGTATGACTTAAAATGAATACGAGTGATGTAGAAAACAACAAAAATACAAAATATGGTACAGAGGGATCAAATCCTCTCAATTCTGATAAACAAGATCCTCCAGAGTTGTGGACTCAACTTCTGGATTCTCATAATCTAGGTAAGGCTTTAAATGTTGACCATTCACTTTAAAAGAATGACCAATCCTAGTATTCTCAATCTCGACAGTCCCATATGAAAAAACTTCTTTTACTATATATGGACCAGTCCATCGAGATCTAAGCTTACCTGGAAATAAGTGAAGCTTAGAATTGTAAAGTAGAACCTTCTGGCTTGAAGTAAAGGATTTTCTCATTATGTTCTTATCATGAAAAACTTTCATCTTTTCTTTATATATCCTATTACTCTCATATGCTTCTTGCTTGATCTCTTCAAACTCATTAAGTTGGAGTTTGCGATGTGAGCCTGCTTTATTCATATTGAAATTGAATGTCTTTATTGCCCAATAAGCTCTATGTTCCAATTCCACAGGCAAATGACAAGCCTTACCGTATACAATATGATAGGGAGACATACCAATCGGGGTGCGATGTGCAGTCCTGTAAGCCCAGAGCGCATCAGTCAGTCTAAGAGACCAATCTTTACGATATGGATTAACAGTCTTTTGAAGGATTTGTTTGATGGCCCGATTAGATACTTCTACTTGTCCACTTGTTTGTGGGTGATATGGTGTTGCAACTTTATGTGTAAATTATATTTTTTCATTAGTGCTTCAAATGGTTTGTTGCAAAAATGTGTACCGTTATCACTTATAATGGCTCGAGGGGTCCCAAATCTAGAAAAAAATGTTTTCTTTTAAAAATTTAAGAACTATTTTGTGATCATTATTCCTACACGGGATAGCCTCAATCCATTTTGAAACATAGTCTACGGCTAATAAGATATAAATGTAGCCAAAAGAAGGTGGGAATGGAACCATGAAATCGATACCCCAACAATCAAAAATTTCTATGATAAGAATAGGGTTTAGAGGCATCATATTCCTACAGGTTAGTCCTCCTAACTTTTAACATTGCTGACATAATTTACAGAACACATGTGTGTCTTTGAACAACGACGACCAATAAAAACCGCACTGCAAAATCTTTGCCGCTGTTTTCTGGGCAAAAAAATGTTCGCCACATGCTTTTGAATGACAAGGAGATAACACTATGTTGTTCTAGGTCAGGGACACATCTCCTAATGATTTGATCTGGGAAGTATTTAAACAGGTATGGATCATCCTAGAAATAGTGCTTAACATTGGAAAAGAATTTTTTATTTTCTTGGTTAGTCCAATGTTCAGGAATTTTCCCCGTGACTAAATAATTTGCAATATCAGCAAACCAGGGAGGATGGGAAACATGAAAAAGTTGCTCATTAAGGAAAGTGTCTTTAATTGGCAACTCATCTAAAGGCTCTGTTAGGACTAAGCGAGACAAATGGTCAGCTACCACATTCTCTACTCCCTTTTTATCTTTTATTTCAATGTCAAACTCTTGGAGTAGGAGAATCCATCTAATTAGTCTAGGCTTAGCATCTTTCTTAGAAAGAAGATACTTGAGGGCCGAATGGTCAGTGAATATGACTATTTTAGATCCAACCAAGTAAGACCTGAATTTATCCAATGCGAAGACAACTGCTAAGAGTTCTTTCTCCGTAGTAGAATAGTTCATTTGGGTGCTATTTAAGGTCCTACTGACATAATAGATTACGTATGACTTCTTTTCTTTTCTCTGTTCTAGTACAGCTCCTACAGCATAGTCATTGGCATCACACATGATTTCAAAGGGTAGACTCCAATGAGGTGGCTGCATAATAGGTGCGGTGGTCAACTTGTCTTTCAACTTTATAAAAGCTTCTTGACAATCCTCAGTCCACTCAAAAGGAGTATCCTTTGTGAGGAGGTAACATGGTGGTCTAGATATTGCACTAAAATCTTTAATGAACCTCCTATAGAATCCTGCATGACCTAGGAAAGAGCAAATATCCCTAATAGATTTTGGAATGGGTAGATTGGAAATTAGATCAACTTTAGCTCTATCTACCTCTATACCTTTAAATGACACAATGTGACCTAAGACAATTCCCTTAGGAACCATGAAATGACATTTTTCCCAATTAAGCACTAGGTTCTTTTCTTTACAACGGGTTAAGACTTTTCTTAGATTTTCAAGACATGTTTCAAATGAATTACCGAAAACAGAAAAGTCATCCATGAAAACCTCTAAAATTCTCTACACCATGTCACTGAAAATGCTTAAATGCAACGTTGAAATGTGGCGAGAGGATTACATAATCCAAATGGCATTCTTTTGTAAGCAAAAGTGCCAAAAGGACATGTAAATGTGGTCTTTTCCTGATCATCGGGTGCAATTTCTATTTGGTTATACCCTGAATAACCATCTAAGAAACAATAGTACTGATGTCCTACAGCCCTTTCTAATATTTGATCAACGAAGGGCAAAGGAAAATGGTCCTTCCTTGTAACAGCATTCAACTTTCGATAGTCAATACACATACGCCAACCAGTAGTAACCCTGGTAGGGATCAATTCATTGTTGGCGTTAGTTATTACTGTCACTCCAGACTTCTTTGGAACCACCTGAGTAGGACTTACCCATTTGCTATCACTTATGAGATAGATGATTCTCACATCAAGCAACTTTAGGACTTCTGCTCTAACCACATCTTTCATATTAGGATTTAACCTTCTTTGCATTTGACGACATGGTTTAGCTTCATCCTCTAGATAGATCCTATGGGTGCAGATTAAAGGGTTAATGCCCTTTATATCAGCTATGGTCCATCCTATAGCACCTTTGTGTTCTTTTAAAGTGTCTATTAACTTTTCCTCCTGAGATGTTTCTAATTGGGAGAAAATTTTTATAGGAAAAGTCTCTTTGTCTCCTAAAAAGGCATATTTTAAATCTGATGGTAGAGATTTCAATTCAAGCTTAGGAGGTTCTATGAATGATGGAAGGGGAGTGGACTCCCTCAGTGGAAGGTCCTCAAAAGGAGGTTTCCATTTTTCTGTTTCCATGATAGGAACAGAATCTAGGAGAGCATTAACTTCCTCTATTAATGCATCCTCATTAAACTCATTAAAATGGGCCAAACAGGCCTCTAGTGGGTCCGACAAGGAAGAGGACTGAAACTGATCTTGCACAACTGAATTGATCATGTTAACACTGTGCAAATCATCAGTAGTTTCACCAGGTTGCTTACAAATGTTAAAGATGTTTAGCTCTAATATCATATTGCCAAAGGACAGTTTCATGACACCATTTCTACAGTTGATTAAGGCATTGGACATAGCCAAAAATGGTCGTCCCAAGATGACTGGTATTTCATTCTTCTCATTCACCACCGGTTGTGTATCTGGAACTAGAAAATCGACAGGGAAACAAAATTGTTCTACGTGAACTAACACATCCTCTATTACCCCTCTTGGTATTTTTACATAACGGTCAGCTAGCTAGAGCGTAGTAGATGTAGGTTTTAGTTCACCCAGACCTAATTGTTCGTATACCGAGTATGGTAATAGATTTACACTAGATCCTAAATCAAGAAGAGCTTGGTTAATCTTGTAGCTGCCAATAATACAACTAAGAGTGGGGCAACCGGGATCTTTGTACTTTGGTGGTGTATGGTGTTGAAGAATCGAACTAACCTGTTCAGTCAAAAATGCCTTCTTCTGGACATTCAATTTTCTCTTTATGGTGCATAAGTTTTTGAAGAATTTGGCATATGATGGGATTTGTTTTATAGCATCTAAGATCGGTATGTTGATCTTGACTTGCTTGAAAATCTTTAAAATCTTTAGATGCAGACTTTGGGGCTTGACGCAACCTTTGAGGAAATGGAGCAGGTATAGGACATGGATCAACAGGTGAAACAGGGTCCTTTTGTTTAGAGTTTTCTTTAACTTTCGTGGATTTTTCTACCTTTTCAGTCTTTTGAAGCTCATCTTTCTCAATTCTTTTACCACTCCTAAGAATAGTAACAGCTTTAGTTTGTTCCATGGTAGAGCTAGATGTTTCATTAGATGCATTAATGCTAACCGCATGCATTCCCTTAGGGTTTGCTTGTGGTTAAGCTGGGAACTTTCCTTTTTCCATACTTTGCATCATTTGACTCATCATGTTTTTTAATTCATTCATGGACTGGTTGGTTTGTTTTATTTGACTTTCTAATTGAGAAATTTTCCTTTCCTGGTTTTGAACATTTTGATTATCCTCAACATGCCTTTTAGGTGGGGGCAAGTAAGGTCCAGAAGGAGGTTGATGAGTTTGATAAGGTAAGGTAAGAAGTCCTTGGTTTTGTTGATGAGGTTGATATTATCCTGGTTGTGGAACATTAGCAGTAGGTCCATTTTTCCAACTAAAGTTTGGATGGTTTCTCCAGTTGGGGTTATAAGTGTCTGAATATGGGGAGAAAGGTCTTTTATATGTGTTAAGTGCATTAGCTTGATCATGAAGTACATCTTGAAAAGCCGGGATTGTAGGACATTCCTGAGTAAGATGTGACGTATTTTCACAAATGGTACACACTTATTCTTCTTTATTTGAGTTTTTCTTTCCCATTTCTATGGCTTCTACTTTTCTCGCTAGGGATGCTACTTTGGCATTGATATCATCTTTTTCAGACATAATACATGCCTCCCCTAGCATAGGTGTTATTGGGCTTAGGTCTATCTATATGTTCTATTCTTTTTGAGTCAGCCCAGGTCTGTGCACTTTCAGCTAGCCATTCCAAATACTCCTCCGCCTCATCTGGTTGTTTGTTGAGAAAGTTACCATTACACATCATCTCTACAAACTGGCGCATGTCAGAATTTAGTCCTTCATAAAAGAAGCCGATGATGCGCCATGATTCATAGCCATGATGTGAACAAGTGACTTGTAGCTCTTTGAACCTTTCCCAACATTGATAGAATGATTCTTTATCCTTTTAGGTAAAGTTTATTATTTTGCGACGAAGCGTATTGGTTTTATGGGTAGGGAAAAACTTCTTTAAGAATTCCCTAGTCATTTCATTCCAGGTTCTTATGGAACCTGATGGCAGTGCATTAAACCACATTTTTGCTTTTTGCTTTAAAGAGAAAGGAAAAAGTTTAAGCCTGGCAGTATCTAGACCTATATTTTGTGTTCGTTGGGTACTACATACCTCATCAAATTTTTTAAGGTGCAAATAAGGACTCTCACTATCTAGACCATGGAATTTGGGAAGTAATTGGATTACTCCCGTTTTTAATTCTAACGCACCAGCATTTTGAGGAAGAATTACACAGGATGGTGTGCTGGTGCGTGTAGGCTGAAGGTAGTCTTTTAAAGTTCTACCACGAAAGTTTTGATGACCCTCAATATTATCATCCCCATGTTCACTCTGTTGGTCCCACTCCCTATTCTTTCTTCTCCAATCTCTATTTGGTTGATGATTATTCCTCCTTGGTGGAGGTTGATATTCATCATCCATCAAGGGTGGTGGGTCCTCATTCATGATGAGTGGAGCCCCTTGACTTCCATGGGGTGAATTACCCCTGGATCGTTGATCAGTCATAGATGTGGCTTGATCTTGTTGTATGTCTTTTTGGTCGTACTTGACTAACCTTCCGGTTTTGTCGCATCTCCAAAAGTGCATACAAGGGAAGCTTCTTTTCCTTCTTTTTTTTTCCTTTTTTTTTTCTTTGAGAAAATTAACCTAAATGATGCAACCTAACTTCTAGAATGATGCGCAAACAAAAGGGCACACTCAAATAATCCTAAGGCTAATAAGCAGCAATATATTTGATTTTCTTGATTTTCTGTGGGGACGATGCTTTTATTAGCCTAGACTAGCACTCCTCCTCTCTTTAGGAGTTGATTACTGCTTACCAGTTAGATTCTGTCCAAAGTGGTTAATACAACCCTCGTGTAAGGAGGCGTTTAGACCTCAACAAACGTCAATAGGAGGTGGGGGAAGAGCGATGCTCTATTAAGTAACCCCCAATAACCACAGTGAACAAAAGCCACTAGACTGACAATAAATCGCGTCCTATTAAGAGGGTCCTATGAGCATGTGATGGCCCTATAGGTCTCTTCTGATTGATTTTAAATTAACGTGAAAGGAAAGTTTGCGCTCTTGAGGTGATTATCCTAAGTGGGCCAAGATGTGGTGATGAAATCCACCCTTGATCTTATGGGGGTAGGATGCCCTTATTAATTAATTTTCACACACCATAGCAATTCGATCAGCATATAAATTACCTTAAAACATTAAACATGCCCTAAGAATGCAATTAAAAGCAGTAAACTAATGCAAAATCCTAAAATGCAACAATTATAAAAGATGCTTCTATATGAGTTACACTACCAAACAATGCAAATTATTCTAAATGCAAACCCTAATCTAGGAAATAAATGAGTGAGGAAACTCACAGTGGGGTTTCTGATGAAGATCAAGTGTGGGCCACCTTATCCCACACTTGCCTTGTATTATACAACCCTTTAAAATTTAAAATGGAAATTGCAATTTACAAGGATCCTCACTACAAGATTCACTCAAAAGGAAAAAGAAGTCCTATTCTAGGAAAGCAGGGAAGTTTCCAATTTGGTGAAGATCCACTTGCCAAATTCCTCCACTTTCCAATTTCCTGAAAAAATAAAATTAGAAATTAGTACCAAATTCAGGAAACAAAGCGATTATGACCTAAAAACAATTGAAAAATACACCTAAAATGCTAAAAATTGCAATTCCTAATTTTATGTATTTTTCTGTATTTTTTTTTTAAAATTTTTGATTTTTTTGGATTTTTTAATTAAATTTTATGAAAACTCCTTTGCAAGTCTCCGGCAACGGCGCCAAAAACTTGTTGATTGTTTTAGCGCAAGTGCACGGGCTATTGTAGGGTAGTTTATGCAAGTACGGGTCGATCGCACGAGGACTTGATTTAAAATGGAGTTTTTAATAAAATCTAATTATTTAAAATTAAAAATAAATCACTCAAAATTACTGGAATTATTAAAATGAGAATCAATGTTCAAATCTACTACGCTTCTCAAAAATACAGAATTTCCAGTTCTTAAAGAAAACAAATAAAATCAAGTAATGAGAAAAAACTACTTTCCTAGATCAGTTTTCATCAAAATATTCACTTCGGGTCTTCTAAAAGCTGATCCTCCTTTACAGATATCTTCAACCCGTTCTTGATTAGTGATCTACCGGTCGGATTTGACAGATTCTTCAAAATGGTCAAGATGTGGGCTAAATTGTGATTTTAAGATTTGGATGGCTCAGATTGATTTTTGAATTTCAGATCTAAGATCAGAAGCATTGGTTATGTCTAGGGATATCCTAAGAATGAACCTGTAAAATTAATTTGAAATCAGATGAGAAAAGAAGGAGAAATTTAGGATTTTGTTTTGATTAAGATTAAACCGTTGAGAGGTTAGGCCTTGATTGATCTGTCTCGGATTCGATAGTTCTTGGATAAGAAAAACGAAGATAAAACAGAACTGGAATAAAGCAGGATGCAGATGTAATTTTTGAAAAAGGACAGAAATGGAATTGAATTTTAAGAGAGAAGGGCAAAACTGGAATTAATCTAAAATTCTGGTTTTTTAAGAAAAAACCAGGAAAAACCGATGAAGAACGACCAGAGGAGGAGAAGAGAGAAAGGAGAAAAAGAGGAAAAAGGAGAGGGGAAGTGAAAACCAGATCTGGGTTTTTGTCTCTAGGACGTCCGGTGAAGAGAAAAACGCCGGAGCCGTTGGGCTGGGTGCGCTATCCGATCGGTGAAGAGGGAGCTCCTAGCCGGTGATGGGCATCGACTGGCAGATGGGTTGAGCAGAGATAGTAGGGAAATCAGAGGGGGATGCCAAAAACTGGATTTTTCGTTGAAACAAAAGCCGACGATGGATTGTTTAGGAATTGGCCGGAAGGAGGGAGGAAAAGATAGTAGAGAAAAAGGGAGTACGATGGAGTGCAGGGCTGGGGAGTGCCATCGTGTGGGTGCTATCTAGAGCAGTGCTGGAAGTGAAACAGAGTTTGATGAAGAGATCTGGTTTCCTGTTGGAAACCAAGGGTGAGAATAGAGAGTGATAGTTAGGCAGAGAGAAGGAGAGTGCGGTGAAAAGAGAACAAGAGAGAGAGGAGAAGTGGACTAGCCGGAGCGGTTTGGAGAGTGAGAGCCTCTAACGTTCCAGCCTAAGGGGGAAACAGAAGAACGTGAGAGAAAGAGAGGGAGGCGATGGAGGTGATGGGTCTGCCTCTATGTCCAACCAAAAGGAGGAAAGCAAGAGAGGGAGAGTTTCAAAAAGAGGAGAAGAGGTGGCTTTTGTGATGGTGTGGAATAGAGAGGGGAATGAGAAAGAGAAAGTGTAGAGAGAAGGGGGTGGTGCGGTGATCTTGGTTGAGGAGATAGTAAGGAAAAGAGAGAGGGACGGTGAGAGAAGAGACTTGGGAAAGGATGGGAAAGACAGTAGAGGAAGAGGGAGAGAATAGGATGGTCAGAGTTGGGTACAGTTGGGTGTAGGGAAGAAGAGGTTGAATGGGAAATGTGGGTAGAACGGAGAGAGATGAGGAGAGAATGGTGGGAAAGTTGGGTACGTTGATGGTGAAGGTAATAAGGAAAGTGGGTACGTGAGAATGAGGAAGGGAAAAAGAAAAAGGAAAGAAGGAAAAAGGAGAAGGAGAAGGAAAAGGAAAAGAGAAAAGAGAAAAAGGAAGGGAAAAAGGAAAAAGGAAGAGGAAAAGGAAAACTTAAAGGAAAAAGAAAGAAAAGAGAAAAAGGAAGGAAAAAGGAAAAAGGAAAAGAAAAAGGAAAAAAAGAAAAAGAGAAAAAGAAAAGAAAAGGAAAGGAAAGAAGTGGGGGAAGGAGTTGCCCTTTACATGTTCTTTCCATTTTGTCCATGATTTATATTCCATCCCTCTTCATGGGTGATCTGGTCCATCCATTGCCCTTTAAGATGATCTGCACCGTTATCTTTTAATCACAGCCGTCCGTGTGTCCTTTGGTTGATCTGCAAAAGAATAGACTAAATTAGACTCATCTAAACCGTACATTAGTCATCTAATGAGCTCTAATGATCATCTGACCGTTGATTTTAACAAATTAAGGTTTAAATGGTCAATTGGATTTATATTCAAAATCAAGCTAAGTTTTGTAAAATTGAACGGTTAGATGATCTAATTGAACGCTAAATTAGGGGAATTTTGACCAAAATTAAACACTTAACACTTTGGCATATGGGTAGGGTTTTGAATTCTTCAATCATTTTTATTAGTATGCGAAAGTTGATATGATTTATTGAAGATAATTCTCTAAGGAAAAAGAGGAGTTGACTTAAAAATAATTTTTTGAAATCTTGAAATTTGGTTTTTCGCATGTTTTGCTCAAGACTAGCAAAATGCTGGTTGGGGTGTGTGTTAAGTGTTCAATTTTGGTCAAAATACCATTAATTTAGCATTCAATTAGATCATCTAACCATTCAAATTTGCAAAATTTAGCTTGATTTTGAATTTAACTCCAATTGACTGTCCAAACTATGATTTTTTAAAATCAACGGTCAGATGATCATTAGAGCTCACTAGATGATTCATGTACAGTGTAGATGATTCTAATTTAGTCTTTTCTTTTGCAAAAGACGCATGGACGGCTACGATTAAAAGTTAACGGTTCAGATAATTTTAAAGAAGATTGGATGGGCTAGATCAACCATAAAGATGGATCCGATAGTTTTCTAGAAGATAATTGAGCTTCATGGGAAAAAAGGGCAACTTGCAAGTCTGAATTAATTTCCAAAGTTAAAGGAGGGGACCCAGATTAGCATTCTCTTTCTTTTCTATTACTCCCTTTTTTTTCCTACTTCTCTCTTTCCATCTTTCTTATTCTTCTCTATTTCTCTTTCCTTTCCCATCCTTTTTCCTTTTTCTCTTAATCACCCACCACACACAATCCTTCCCCCCACTCTCTTTCCCTCCTTATTCCTCTCTTTTCCTTTCCCATCCCCATCTCACGTATAAATCTCTCACTTCTTCCCATTTTCACTACCTTCCTCTTCTCCACTCGCTCTCTCTCACGTCTTTCTCCCCCTCCTCTTGACCTCTCTTCCTCTCTTTCCCATGTCTATTTCCTCCATTCTATTTTCACTTCTCCTCTATCTCTCACCACTGGCCGGACATCTTAGCATCTGCCAGCATCTTCCCCTACCAACCGCACCTCTCACGCATCTATTCTTCCTAGGCTTCTCTCTTGTTCCTCTTCTCTACCGCACCAACCCCCACCTCTCTTTCCTTCACTCCCTCTCTCTACTTCCGTTCTTCTCCACCACCCGAACCAGCACGAACGACGCTTGCTCTCCTCTCAATACTGTTCTTCTTCATCACCGCACCGCTCAGACGAAACCCAGCTCTAGATCATGCCTCCACTTCCAGAACCGGAAGGAGCCTAGACCAGAAATGCACTCAACCAGCCAGGCCTCCTCACTCCCGTCTTCGTCTCTCTTTCTCTCGCGCTCCTCTAGCACGGTAGCCTCGGTCACCACATGAAGCTACCTTCCTCTCTTCCCTCTAGTTCCTTCTCTCTTTTCCCAGCGATCGACGACCAGACAACCCAACTAGGCACTAATTTCATCCTCTGCTCTGGCGTCGTCGACCTCAATCTATGCTCCGGCATTTTTTCTCGCCTCCGGACGTTTCGGGGAAGGAAACCCAAAAAGGGTTTTCCTTCCTTTACTCTTTCCCTCCTCCTTTTCTCCTTTTCTCTTTCCTTCTTCTCCCTTCTCCTCCTCCTCCTTCTTCCCCATCTTCCTTTGTCGAGTTTTTTATCTGGTTTTTCCTTAAAACTAGATTTTTCGTGAAATTTTGATTTTGCCCCTCTTTAACATAAATCTCATTTCTGTCCTTTTTCGTTAATTTCATCTGTGTCCCCAGTTTATTTACATCTGTTTCCTATTTTATTCCCATTCTGTTTTATCCATATTCTGTTATCCAGGAACTGTCCAATTTAAATCAGATCATTTAAGGCTTAACCCAATTAACGGATTAGCCTTAATCAAAACAAATCTTCAATTTCTCCTTTGTTTCTTATCGGATTTCAAATAAATTTTACATAGTCATTCTTAGGACATCCCTAGATCTAATTAACATTTTTTATCTTTGATCTAAAGTCCAGAAATTAATCTGAACAGTCCAAATCTTGAAATTACAATTTATCCCAAATCTCTTTGATTTTGATGAATCTGACAAATCCGACAGGTGGAGCTTTAATCAAGGACGTGCTGAAGACATGTATAAAGGTTGATCATCTCTCAGGATATCAGATTTGAAAATTTTGATAGTGATTAATCTAGGGAAGTAGCTTTTTCTTGTTATTTGATTTTATTTGTTTTACTTAGGAACTGAAAATTTTGTAATTTTGATAAGTTGATTAGAATGATCTCTGATTATGATTTCAATAATTTCAGTATTTTTGAGTGATTTATTTTTAATTTTAGATAATTAAATTTTATTGAAATTCCTACTTTTTAAATCAAGTCCTCGTAGGATCAACCTGCACTTGTATAAGCTACAATAGCCTGTGCACTTGTAGTTAAGCATCAACAGTTTAACCTCACAACATAGGTTAATGATAGTGGATATCTTTATCAAAAGATGAAAGAAAGGAAAAGAACTTAATAGGTATCCAAAAACTAAGTTGTGGAACTTAAAAAGAGAGAAAATAACCTCATTCACAATAAGTCGATGGTAGAAGAAAATTGGAACCATGAAATAGAAGTAAACATCACGTGATTAATATTGTCGAGTCTATTAAAAAAGTAGCAAAAGATGTCTTAGGAGTAACTAAAGGTGAAAGGCAATTAGTAAAGGAAACATGGTGGTAGATTGAAACAGTGCAAAAAGTTACTAAATAAAAATAGATGTATTTTAAAGCATGACAGAAGACTAAAAATAATAAAAACTATGAAGAATATAAGAATGCTAAAAAGGTTGTTAAGAGAATAGTAAGTGAACCAAACTTAAGGCATATGACGAGCTCTATAATAGACTAGGAACAAGAGAATGTGAGAAAGATGTGTTTAAACTTACAAAAGTAAGAGAAGAGAAGGGTAAGGACTTAGATCATATTATGTGCATTAGAAGTGATGATCAAAGGGTATTAGTCAAAGATGATGATATTAAACAAAGGTGGGAAATATACTTTCAAAAATGGTTAAATGACAATGGCTCTGAGAATATAGGGATTGAAAATACTATAAATCTAAATAACATTGGATATTATAGATATGAATGTAGGATTAGAATAACTGAAGTGAAAGAGACCTCGAAAAAGATGAAATTAGGAAAGGCCATAGGGCCCGATGATATACCAATAGAGGTTTTGAAGCATATAGGATATATTGGGGTAGTTTGGTTAACCAAGTTGTTTAACAAGATTATAAAATTAAAGAAAATGCTTGATGAGTGAAGGAAAATCTCTATTGTACCAATTTATAAGAATAAAGGAGACATACAAAGCTGCACTAATTATTGAGGGATCAAACTTATGAGCCACATTATGAAACTTTTCGAAAGAGTGATTGAGAAGAGGTTACGACATGAGACAAGCATATTAGAAAATCAGTTTGGTTTCATACTTGGGAGGTCTACCATGAAAGCTATTTTATTATTAAGACAATTTGTAGAAAAATATAGGGAGAGGTGAAAAGACCTTACATGGTCTTTATCAACTTAGAGAAAGCTTATGATTGAGCCCCTAGAGAGTTAATATGGAGGGTGTTGGACAAGAAAGGGGTTTTGCGAGGGTATATAGACATAATTAAAGATATGTATGAGGGAGCGGTAACAAATATTAAGACCATTAATGGCGAGACCGGTGATTTCCTGTCACTGTAGGATTGCACCTATAACACCTAGGGATTTTATGACTTTTATAATAATAATAATACTAATAATAATAGCATTTGAGATCCCATGAGAAAAGTTTTTATTAATTTGTTTACTAAATCATTTCTTGAAAACCTCCGGGTGTTATTTTCTTTTTCCAAAACATCGCAATTTAATTCACAACGTAAGTATAATTTCGTGAGAATAGAAATGAAATAATACACATGTCCATCAACGTTAAATTGCATCGACGCCTTTATTTTCAAACCAATAAATATCCAAAACACGATAATAATATGGCCCAGGGTCTATCCATCATAACATCCCATTAAATGTCCATCATAGGTATAACTATGTTAATCAAATCCATAAAATAAAAAAATACAGTCCATATAGAAAGTCAAATTGTAGTCCTGTTTATTAACTCACATCAATATCTATAACCCAAAGGAAGGAAATCTCCCACAGCTATCACGGTTTCTCAACGGTCTTGCCTTTCCTAATGTCGCGCTCGAGATCTAAGGCATTGCAAAACAAAGTAATGCCTCAGCAAACTATTGCTTGTGTAGGTACATAGATAATTAATGAAATAAATGAAATAACAGTAATGACAAAATAAAAGAAATAAAATCATTATAACTCATGCCAACATAGTATCAATTTCTCAAGTATGCTAAAACATGCATTCCATGAATTAAAAACATGATATGAATCAATGTAAATGAGCATACAATAATAATGATAATAAGGGACCCTAAGGTAATGGGTCCCACAAGCGTCGTATACACTAGCATCTCTGATCATGAGTACTCGTATCCAACCTCTGAGTGTCGTCACACCTAGGCATACCATCCCACCACCATGCTCATCATGCAAGCACACATAATAAGAGTATGGGTCGCTATGTCGCAGTGGCAACCCTCCATGGGTCTCAACCATCGCCGCTCACCGTCGACACCATAACGGGAGACTTAGCGTCTGCACCCATGGAAAGGTTCGGACCAGTAGTGTGGACTATCCATGTTACCAAACCCCTACCAAATGCCATCTACGGGTAGATGTCGATCATATCACAATCTCATCACATCACAAATCTCGGAGGGTGGGTGGCCAGCCCTCTCCCTCCTAACATGATGCCACCAGGTGAGAGCACCCGTCATAAAACATAAAATATTGAAATCATATATACGCAAAAACTCAAGAGTACTCGTAGCTCACAATCCCTAAGGCATGCCTCTCATCCCGAGGTTAGCCTATAAAAGGACCAGCCACCAAGTCTCCACTTTTCATTCTCATGCAATTCTATCAATTTCAGTTATGTAGTAAAGAAAATTCTAATTATGCATAATATATAATATCATTCTCATGAAATCATTTGTAATAAATCCACTTAATACATGCTTGAAAATCAAGTAATGATCATTGTATTAAATTCTAAATCTTGCAAAAATCACGAATACTATTAAGTGAAATTTAAATTCACAATCAACTATAATGCTATGATCATGTAGAGTTTAAAAATAAAACATTAATTATCGTCACCTACCTCGACGTGAGATTACTTAGTTCGCTCGAAAAATCCTTTTAACTTATATGTTCGGATGCACTTGTCAACATCACATCACTATTTTAAAAATTTTCTTAAGTAAAAGTGGTTATTTATAAGTTTTTAGGTTAAATCTAGGTCTGAGTCGTCAATACGGTCACAACGCCTCTTTTGGATCACGATTTGGACTCCTACAGCTCTCAAAAATCAAGTTTTAAGTGAAATTATCCCACAAATAGGGCTGACCGACCATGTACACCAATTTGCAGCAGCGGCTCGGGTTTACATCGGTTTACACCAGCGTAAACTGACATCACGTAGACGTCTGTCTCCACAACGCACAACAGGGATGCGCCCCTTGCGTCCCCGTGACCGGGACGCACGATTGCATGCGTCGCGGTAGCCAGGACACAGTGCGTCCCGTCTCCAAGTGATAGTGCCTACAGGCGCTCTCGCGCGCACGAACGTCGCGTGTGCACACGAGAACATACACCCATTGTGCGTCTCCGTCGGGCGTCCTGCTGGGCATCCTAGCGTCAGCGCCCTCTCAACGTTGCCAGAGAAGACGACTGGATTCTGGTCCTCTCCGGCAAGCCTACAAGTGTCCAAATCTCGCGATTTTTGCACAATTTTTCTTAGAATTTCGTTTAGATTTTATTTCTACCATCCTTTTGCATTGATTTTTCCAAAAACTATGTTTTTATGTGATTTTTTTAATGTTCCTAAAACTTTCCTAGGTACTATTTTTCACGTTTTTCGGCAATACCAGCCATTGGATTTTTCTCAAATTAAAAACGTTTGATCTTGGGTCTCTTATACACTAGATGAATGGTCCAATTTGTAATCTAACGTGGTTTTATCAATGAATTTATGCTCTAACAGTAGCGTAAATAGGGTTCCCAAGAAAAACTACGTTTTTTCCTGATTTTTCAAGTATTTCTATTTTACAAATATACATATTTAATATAAAAATAAAGAGATTAAGGCTTACCTCGTTTTGTTGGGCATTGGTGGATGTTGCCGGAGCCCTACTTGTTGGAAAACTAGAATTTTGTAGAAGCTAGGGTTTTGGAAAAGAGACGGCGAAATGAAGAGGAATGAGAGTTGATTGAGCATTAGGCTAGGGGAGGAGTTTTCGTTTTGCGAAGGGGGATGAAACTCTTCCCTCTTAAGCTTTTCCTCCGACGATTTCTCCAACGAATTTGTCGGATCTGATAGAGACGTGTAGAAGAAGGGGGTGCCATTATCAATTCATGCCCCTATGTTTTGCGGCTCTGCTAATTTACCAAAATACCCCTATAACCTCAACGACTCATAACTCTTTCGTTTGAGCTCTGTTTTCCCCATTCTTTATGTCGTTGGAATCCTATCAACGAGTACTTTCTAATTTTTAAGTTTTCATAACCAAATTCCATATATAAAAATTTAATTTAATTTATTTAATAAATTATTAATTTATACCTAAAATTGAGGATATTACAGCACCAAAGATCGGCATTTGGCCCATACTTTTTCATGTTGGTTATAGATGAGCTAACAAAATATCTACACGAGGAGATTCCTTAGTGCATGCTATTTGCAGATGATATAGCCTTACTTGATGAGACAATGGTGGATGTAAACACAAAATTAGAGTTATGGAGAGAAGCATTTGAATATAAAGGATTTAAAATCAGCCAAACTAAGACAGAATATATGAGATGCAATTTTAGCAAGGAGAGGAGTATAAGTGGAACACCAGTCAAGATTGATAACAAAGAATTCTTAAAAAAAAGACCACTTTTGGTATTTAGGATCAATAATTCATGAGAGTGGAAAGATTGAGAGGGAGGTTACCTAGAGAATTCAAGTGGGTTGGAACAAATGGAGATGTGCATCTGAAATTTTGTGTAATCGGCAAGTGCCATTCAAACTCAAAGAAAATTTTTATAGGATGGCCATGAGGATGACTATGTTCTATAGATCAAAGTATTGGACAATTAAGAAATATCATGCTCATAGAATTAGCATAAAAAAAAAAAGAGGATGTTAAGATGGATGAGTTGTAAGACAAGAAAAGATAGAATTATGAATGAAAATATTAGAGAAAATTTAGGGGTAGCACCAATAGGTAACAAGATGAGGGAGATTAGACTTAGATAGTTTCGACATATCCAAAGGAGACTAAAAACGGCATCGGTTAGGAGTGAGGCAATGTAAGTAGAAGATTCTAAAAGGGCAAGGGAAAAGCCCAAAAGAACGTGGTTAGAAGTGGTAAGAAAAGATTTAAAAACTTTAAAACTAAATGAGGCCATGATACTTAATAGAGAGGAATAGAGGGTTAAGATTCACGTGGCTAATCCTTAATTAGGATAAGGACTTGATAATGATGATGACATTAAAAAAAAAGAAAAATAAAAAAAGTAAAATCATTCACCTGTTGTGATTTTCTACCAAAAAGTTAAATATGAGAGTTCAAACACAATGAACACGTAAGATCTAATAAAAAATGTTAGAAAGCCAGCGTCTGAAATAAGCGTTTTGAAATTACCAGGATTCTCTGTATTATATATCAACGTGTAATCAAACGAACGTCATTCTGGGTTTTGAATGTGGACTGTTGTTTATGCATAATTTGAGACTATCCTCCATGTTCAGTGATGAAAATCTGTGAACGGACAGGATCAATTTCAGATGGGTCCCTGTAGGGATCGCCCTCCCTCACGGTCGCGTTAGATTTACCCAAACCCATGCCTTACAAGGACTAATACTGGTAGAATGTAAACGTCTCTCTGTTGCGGCCGGTTTTGTTTAGCTGCAGCCTAAAACCCTAAACCCTAAAGGACGCTTCTAGACACTTTCTAATCTCTAGAACCCGCCAGCCCACGATTTATACCTCTCGTCCTCCTGCGGCCCAACTCTGTACAGAAAACCTACTCCTGAAACTTTAAAAATCGCCTCACTTTCATTCTTCCCTCTGCAACTGGCTATTCATCTCTCCCGCCATGTATCGGCTAGTAGCAGGACTTGCTTCCAAAGCCAGGTAACCATCACAAAAAAAGTTGCGGAAATATTTTCTTTCATCTTTCGAGTTTTATTCTTTCGTCTTTTTGCATCTGGGTTTTGTTTCATTCTCTGATTTCTCTGTCTTTGTATCTTTCACTCTGCAGCAGGAACAGTACCCAGCAGGTAGATTTGGCTTCTTTTACTGGACGCCTCGGGGTTTTTATCTCTAATGCTTCTTTTGATGCTGGAAAAATGAAGAAGCCTTTATTTCCTATCTATTATGCCTTTCGGTAGGAATTTGGATATTTTCTGAAGTGGGTTCTTGGTTTTCACCTTCTTGTGATGTCTTATGCAGGTCGGTAGCCAGTTGAGTTGGAGTAGAAACTATGCTGCGAAAGATATCAAGTTTGGCGTTGAAGCTCGCGCTTTGATGCTTAAGGGTGTTGAAGATTTAGCGGATGCCGTTAGAGTAACTATGGGGCCTAAGGTTAGACTTCTTGTTTCTGTTTTCTACTTGATTTGCGAATTATTTCCTGTTAATGGTTTCCTTTGGCTTGTTCTCATGCCCCTGGAGGGATTCATTTGATTTCAAGGTTTCACAAATAATGACTAGTTGAAAGGAATGCTCTTGGTTGAAATGTTAAATTCGGAGAAATCGACCCTCACGTTGCTCGTTCGATTCTACATATCATATTGGAACCAAGGCTATTCACATGGAAAATTAAGGAAGAATGAGACTAAAAAGAAATGGTCAAATACTTTTGAAATGTGATACTTCTATTTAAGGATGAAAACTTTGGGAAGGATCAAATGTAGTTTTACCATTGTCTTCTATGGGACATAAGTCACTAGGATCATAGTTTGGGTTGGTTCAGAGTGAATAGTGGTTTCATAAGGGTCAATTTGACAAAGGGATGGCTGTTGTGAGGGGTTGACAGTTGACACCTTCACTGAGGGCACATGGAAAACAGTACTTCATACGTCCCATCTGTTATGTTATTCACATTGCAGCTGATAGATTTTTCAATTACTGGAACTAATTTTCAAGTACGTCCATTGTAGTGGTCGTTCTTACAGTTGGGTATCTATTGCTCTAAATAACTTATATCTACAGATTTTATACACGCAATTCATACTTTAAATTCCTTTGTCTTTGCTGTGGTCTGTATGCTTTCAGCAATTGATTGCATTTCAATGAACTTGGGAAATTCAGTTTGGTAGTTGTGTTTGCTTTTGTTGTTTTGAGTGGTCATATTTTTATATATACACATCAAATTGTTGAATACTTGGGATTTTGTAGGGCCGTACTGTTGTTTTGGAGCAAAGCTTTGGTGCGCCCAAAGTGACAAAAGATGGTGTGACTGTTGCAAAAAGTATTGAGTTCAAGGAAAGAGTTAGGAACATGGGGGCTAGTCTTGTGAAGCAGGTTGCTAATGCAACCAATGATGTTGCAGGCGATGGTAACCTTTTTGTTACCGCACATAAAGATTTTTCTTTTGTTTTAAATTTAACTTCATTATTGAAGCCTAAACCATGATTATTCTGGAGGTTTTAGCAGGTTTTACATGTATCCTGTCTTTGTTGACCTCTTGGGCATTTTGCTCCAATTGACTTGGTCTTAGCCTAGGAAATCAGTCAAAAACTCATCTGATAAAATAAAATCTTGCAAGCTAGTTGATCTTGCTTACATTTGGGCTAGGTTGTTTACAGATTTTTGAAATATATTTCATCTTGTCTGTGAAGTTCTGTTTAACGAAACCTGGGTTTAAAGAAAGTGCTTAATTTTCTCTGTGTTGAACTGTCTCCAGGTACCACATGTGCCACGGTCCTTACACGTGCAATATTTTCTGAAGGTTGCAAGTCTGTGGCAGCTGGGATGAATGCAATGGACCTTAGGCGTGGAATAACAGTGGCAGTAGATGCCGTTGTTACCAACTTGAAGAGCAGAGCAAGAATGATCAGCACATCAGAAGAAATAGCACAGGTGCATTTTCTGGCCTCTGTCTGCTTTAAATTCTGGAGGATGAATATCAGGGCATGGAATGCCTGATCCAGTTGATCCGCCATATAGGCTGGATCGCGTCATTTCAAGAGTGAACAGTTTGTATGAAGGCGCACTCCTGTACCAACTGTTGTTGCAAAAATCATTGCTTTTATTAGGGAATCCTCCCTTAAATTTCATAAAGGCACTCCTTTTATTATGCACTTTCTCAGGAAAGACTCTTATCTTTGTAATGAAATCCTCATTTCGTTCTGCACTTTCTGATGCGTTGGTAATGACTTATTAAACTGTCAAAAGCCATGAACAACTAATAAAAATGTGCATCAAGTGAAGTAAAAGTGCAATCACAAGAACCAAGGGGCGTGGATATCATTCCTGTGTTAGTGTACGACAAAATGATGCATTTTCCACCAATATTATATAAGCTGTAAGTAGCAGTACTATGTCCATTCTTAATGTACTGAAATGTTATACTCCTTGTTTTGGAAAAGGTCGGTACTATATCAGCAAATGGAGAAAGGGAGATTGGTGAGCTAATAGCAAAAGCTATGGAGAAAGTTGGCAAAGAGGGTGTCATCACTATTTCCGTAAGTTACAATATCAATTGTAGTAGTGTATTGTACAATTGGATTGCTCTGGAGGATGGGCTTTTTTGTCTGTATTGCTTTTGCTTTTTGTGGATACTTGGGTGCTTGGCATTGCTGATTTTGTGATAGTGCCAATTAATGTTATTTAAGTTTTCCAGCATCCCTGAATAATATTTTCCTCAGATGGCTTGAGATAAATACTAAAATTGTGGACTCATAGACTGCATTTGAAAGTTCATGTTTTCAGTTAACATTTTTCCTTGACATGAGGGAAGAGTGAAGGGTGGAAAGTCTTACCTGAATTTCTTTTCGTGTTATTTTCCATTTAGTCTCTGTTATGGATTTCAAGGCCCTCTTGCTCTGTTGTTGCAAAATTAGATGGCCATTTCTTGTTCCACAGATCTGCATTGTTTAGTTATATTAATTATCTAATGTTGCTGAAATGTTTACAGGATGGCAAGACTCTGTACAATGAATTGGAAGTTGTTGAGGGAATGAAACTGGACAGAGGCTACATTTCCCCCTATTTTATCACTAACCAGAAAACCCAGAAATGTGTAAGCATTTTGTTTCTTGCATCTCCTATGGCTGTTAATTTATTCTCAGCGCATGATTGCTCAGACTTGTTTGTGTTTTAGGATAGCAAGCTTCAACTTTTAGGTTTTTTGAAACACTGAGTTGTTCAGCTATTTTCCTGGATTGTCTTTCTGTGATAAATGTTGACAGTTTGCTTGTTATGCCTCTTTTTGCTGCTATTAAAAGTTCATTGTTCTAACTTAGTAATTTTCTGCGGTGTCAGGAACTTGATGATCCTCTGATTTTAATACATGAGAAAAAAATCACAAGCATAAATGCAGTGGTGAAAGTACTGGAGTTGGCTTTGAAGGTAAGTTTTCTTCAGGAATCCTCTGTGTTCACAACATGGGAGAATCGTTTGCACTAACATAGCTGTCTTTTATACATATGCAGAGGCAGAGGCCTTTATTGATTGTTGCTGAAGATATAGAAAGTGAGGCATTAGCAACCCTCATTCTAAATAAGCTTAGGGCGGGAATCAAGGTAATATCTTTAATAAATTATGTTTCTTTAATTTTTATTTTTATTTTTAAAAGTGTTTGTAAATCTAACCATATTTGGTGGCCTATTGACAGGTCTGTGCCATTAAAGCACCTGGATTTGGAGAAAATAGAAAAGCCAGTTTGCATGATCTGGCTACCCTCACTGGAGGAGATGTGGGTTAATGTTTCTAGTTATTCATCTTCTAAACATCTGAAACTTGTTGTGTTTATCTATTATATCATTTTTCGTATTTTTTATTTAGGTCATAACTGAAGAACTTGGTATGAACCTCGAAAAGGTGGAACTGGATGTGCTAGGCTCTTGTAAAAAGGTGAGTCTGCCTCCTGGAATGTGTTTCAAAATTTAAAATATCAGATTTCTGGATCTAAATATGAATCTTTTGTGTGGTTATTAACTATGTAGTTAAAGGTGCGAGGCGCACCGAGGCACAAAGGGGTGCGCTTGGAGCCTGGGGTGCCTAGGCGCGCTCCTGGAGCATGAGGCACAAAATTATATTTTTTATAATTAAAAATTAGCTAAAAATTAGCTAAAAATCATTAATAAATTCTTAAAAAAGCATGAAAAATACAGCATACATGAAGACACAAGCATGGGAAAGCTATATATGTATATGAGAATAGGTATTAACTAATAAATATAAATAAAACAATCTTTTTCTAATTTTTGTAAGTTTTATTTTCGGAAAAATTGAACAAAATAACACTACAATACAAAAAAGCCATGAAAAGTACATCATACATGAAGATACAAGCATGAGGAAGCTATATATGTGGATAAGAATAGGTATTAACTAATAAATATAAAAAAGAACAATTTTTTCCTAATTTTTGTAACTTTTTTTTTTCCGAAAAATTAAAAAATAACCCTAAATTACAAAAAAAGGATGAAAAAATTATCACACACGAAGACACAAGCATGGGAAAGCTATATATGTGGATAGAAATATGTTTCAATGAAGAAATACAAAAAAACGACAACTTTTTATTTATTTCCGTAACTGATTTTTTTGGAAAAACAGAAAAAAACCTAAAAACAAACTCAAATCTAGAGCAAAGAAGTATAAAACTCAAATGGAATGTTTTCTTATACATATAGAACTAAAACCCATCAAGATCTATGGAAAATAGTTAACAAAAAACAAAAAATTTGAAAAAACGGTACTGGTTTTTTTTTTTTTTTTTTTATTACAGAAACTTTATATACATTGTAAAATTCATAAATCCACACCTTTTTCTGCTTAGATCTGTGAAAGATCGAAGAGGAATGGTCGTTTTCACCTTCTTAGGAGGTTGGAAGATTGAAATTAGGGTTGGAAGGTGAAAAAAGAAAAAAAAAAAGAAGAGTTTTATAAGTTACCGGGTTGAGTCGTCTGCACCTGGAGTCGGAGGCTCGCTTGAAAGGGCGCCCAGGTGCACCCAGGTGCGCGCCTCATTTACTCTGCGCCTGGCCCCCTCCCAGGCGGTTAACCGTCAACTAGCGCCTAGGCGTGCCTTTAACTATGTAGGTTATTAACTTGTTAACTTTCTTCAAGATTTTGATGATCAAACTCAATTTGTAGTTCCTAAGAAGTATAAGCAGAGAAGGTGAGCCTTGGCGCAACGGTAAAAGTTGTTGTATGCGACCTTGAGGTCTGGGTTTAAGGCGTGGAATCAGCCTCTTGCAAAATGCAAGGTAAGGCTGCCTACTATAGGCCCTTGTGGTCCGCCCTTTCCCCGGACCCCGCATAGGCGGGAGCTTTGTGCACTGGGGCTGCCCTTTAAGACGTATAAGCAGGAGATTTTGGTAGCACATCAGTTTGCTTGGCCTTTTATTATTTTTCCATGTTTATTTACTGTCTGTTGCAGTTGGTTGCTTAAGTTCTGTTCACTACGCCTGATGAAGTATATGGAATGTTGCTGTTAATAATATGTCTAGTTTTGGTAACAAGGCTGGTTGATTGGGATGGGTATTGGTATTGTGATGTTGATCACCTCATAACTTAATGATAATTTAGGTAACAATTTCTAAAGATGACACTGTCGTTCTTGATGGAGCTGGTGATAAGAAGGCCATTGAAGAAAGGTGTGAACAGGTTGGTGTTGTTCCTCTATATTTGCCTTGTTTATTGTTAGGTTCTTAGTGTTGCAACTCAGTGCTACTTCCATTTTAGATTGGCTTTTGCGATTGTTTTCAACCTAAAGTTTTGGTTATCTGACAGCTGAGAGCTGCAATTGAAGCAAGCACATCAGATTATGACAAGGAGAAGCTGCAAGAAAGGTTGGCAAAGCTCTCTGGTGGAGTTGCTGTTTTGAAGGTATGCTTTTCCTTTATCCTTCATACTTCTTCTAAGAAAACTAGGAAAATTATCGGACTTATCCTAGTAAATGAATTTTGCTCGTATTCTTACTTCTGTTGCAATCTGCATTGTCCTATGAAGACATTGTAAAAAGAAAAAAAATAATGCCATGACTGTGAATTCCGCGAGACTTAGATTAGTTGGCTGCATTTTGCAGATTGGAGGAGCCAGTGAAGTAGAGGTTGGAGAGAAGAAAGATAGAGTAACCGATGCTTTGAATGCAACCAAGGCAGCTGTCGAAGAGGGGATTGTACCAGGTAACTTATTCTCCTCATTTTATTTCTTGAGGTCATCATGGTTGCTCTCATAACCTGAACTCAACAAAAGTGCTCTCTGTTTGCAGGTGGTGGTGTTGCGCTTCTTTATGCGTCAAGAGAGCTAGATAAGCTTCAAACTGCTAACTTTGATCAGAAGATTGGAGTCCAAATCATTCAGAATGCTCTCAAGGTTCCACATTCATTACTTGCTCATTTAGGTCTTGGGACTTTCCTACTAGTTCTAGTTAGTTTTATTTTAAATTTTAAAGATTATGTCTGTTTAACTGTAGACACCAGTGCACACAATTGCCTCCAATGCTGGAGTTGAAGGGGCTGTGGTTGTTGGCAAGCTCTTGGAACAGGATAACCCAGATCTCGGATATGATGCAGCTAAAGGTAGATTTCCTTTTCCATAATGCTTGGCATTTTGCTTGTTTAATGATTTAATCTGAGGAGGGGTGCTAATTTGTTTCTCCTATTCTTATAACCAGGTGAATATGTTGACATGGTTAAATCGGGGATCATTGACCCATTGAAAGTAATAAGAACTGCTTTGGTGGATGCAGCAAGGTAATTAGAACTGTTGCAAATCAAATATTCAGGGATATTGATCGTATACCTTACCTTGGATAGAAGTGTTCAAACTACTGATTAAAAAGCTAGCCCTAAATATTGGGCATTTTGATGTCTCAGTTCATGTGTTATTGTATCCATGCTAAAACACCACCTAGAGTTGAAACTAAAGATGTGATATTGTTCTCTGCTTGAATCTTGGATAAAGTGTGTAACAGATGTACGCAAACACTGAAAAATGTCATTCAAGCACTTATGCAAACACACCCAGAATTCTAAAAAATCTGATCTTGTGAAGTAGCGGTGTACCTTAATTCTAACATCTAACATTTCATTTTCTTGCAGTGTTTCCTCTCTGATGACTACAACTGAGGCTGTTGTTGTTGAGTTTCCGAAGGATGAGAAGGAAGCTCCGCCAATGACCGGTGGCATGGGTGGCATGGATTATTAAGAGCCTGGCAGCAGCAATTGAAACTGATTTATAGAGTCTGTGTGACCAAATCAAAACATAAAACAAGGTTAGGATTACGGGGCTGGGTTGGTTAAATTAGTGTGCTTACAGGTTATTACTTATGTTCCAAAAGTTTCATCTTGGGAGGCTCAAGCAATGTAATCATACTGAGAGGTCATTAGAGAATTTTGTAGTAGTTGCTTCAGTCAGTGATCGTAACAGCCCTTTGATTATTTTGTGTCCCCATTCTGTAGGAAAAACTGAGGTGGTTCTATTAATTTTCAAGTAAGTTTGTCGCCTCCAAGTTTCTGCTATGCATCTTTTGACTCTCTGTTGTTTGTCGTTGTTCTTAGGTTCATCTTTTGTTGAAATAGGTTGCTAAATTTGGTTGATGCTTTATGAGAAGTCAGGAGCAAGTTACTAATTCTCACGCCACTGTTTTGATCAATTGGAAAGTTCTGGATTTGAACAAGTTTTTGCTTCTGAGTGAGGGGTCTGCCGCATCGCCAGCATTGCCACAATGCAGTGAAATCCTCCCTCCCCTCCTCTCTCTCTCTCTCTCTCTCTCTCTCTCTCTCTCTCTCTCTCTCTAGTTTTGTTGCTTTCCAAATTTTGTTGCTTTCCAAATCTCTATGGAGATGCTTGTAACTCTTTCACATTCAGAAAGCATGCCAGGAAACCAGCATTAGGGCAACAGATCTGGTTTCATCATTCTCTTTGCAGAGAAAATTTTAGCGCCTTTTGCTTTACTTCTTTTTCCTTGAAAAGGGCGATTTGATCAACACTCGTTTACAATTATACTGAATAGAAGGGGGAGCCTTAGTGCAATGGTAAAAGTTGTTGTTGTGTAACCTTGAGGTCAGCCTCTTGAAAAAATACAAGGTAAGGCTGTCCACTATAGGTTCTTGTGGTCTGTCCATTTCTTGGATCTCGCAAAAGTTGTTGTCGTGTGACCTTGAGGTCACGGGCTTAAGGCGTGAAAACAGTCGTGTAAAAGTACAAGGTAAGGCTGCCTACTATAGGTCTTTGTGGTCTATCCCTTTTCTTGACCCGCATAGGAGTTCCCGATTTGGTCTGCTGGGAATACTTAACCTTATCATGAATGTCACCTGTCATTTATGGGGCCTACCTTCTACCTAGATGAATGTTGTAGAACATTTGGTGGTGGTTTTTCTGGGTTTAAGTTGAAGAAGAGCCTTTGGTGCAATGGTAGAGTTATTGTTGCGTGATTTGAACATCGTGAGATTTGAGATGTGAAAATAGTTTTTTGCAAAATATAAGGTAAAACTGTATAGTATATATCCTTTGTGCAGTACTGGATTGTCCTTAGGTTTTACACTCAACGTAGACTGCATAAAGCTCACCTTTGACTATGTTTACAATACTTTTCTGTTCTAGCCCTCCTGTGCTACTAGGTCATACCATTATGCCTTAGATTGAGCAGATTGCAACTAGATACACTTGTGATCCTAGAGGCATTCGGGCTATGCCATTAACTTGCATTTTCATACACAACACTGAGACGGTACAGGGTACATGTACCAGTGCCATGCCTGATCCACCAAACTCAAGTTTTAGTTCAGCCGATATACAAGCTTGTAGAAAACACATGGCTTCTGCCCGTATAAACCGTCCTTGCTTGTGGATTATATAGTTTAGAAAATCAACTCGACTCCGAGGTGGGCTCACTCAAGTTCACTCGAAAACTTGACAAAAAATATTTGGGTTTATATTATTTAATATTTTATTTAGAATATTTAATAAAATCGAAAGAACTTAACTTTGGTTAGGCTAACTTCCGTGGAACATTTTGTTCGAATAAATATTGCTTGATGATGAATCCAAAATTAGGTTATTGTTGTGTGACGTGGGAGTCATAGGTTTGAGGTGTGAAAATATTTTTTGCAAAAATGCAAGGTAAGATTGTATATTATAGACTTTTCGTTATCTGTTCCTTTTTCGAGACCCTATATAGGAAGTTTTATGTAGTGGGCTGTACTTTATATCCATCCAAAGTTGGGTTTACAATTTAAGTAATTGTTCCTTTAAATAGGTGAAGGGAAGCCTTGGCGCAACTATAAAAGTTGTCATCGTGTGACCTTGAGGTCACGGGTTCAAAGTATAGAAATAGTCTCTTGCAAAATGTAAGGTAAGGTTGTGTACTTTAAGCCCTTGTGGTATAAGTGGTCTAGCTCTATGAAAAACCACAACCATGCTATTAAGATTTTACATTTCTTAGTGCCACACGGTATGGGAGTTTGGTTGATAGTCTGAAAATCATTCCCATTCTAGGGCTTGAGCATTTAACGATTCTAATGTGTGACATTTGCAAAAGACAAACAATTAAGATATTAAAAAATAAGTTATGCATTATTTTATTCATTTAATTATTTACATACCAATTACTAATATATTTATTGTTTAACTATTATATAGGCAAGTAGGAGTACATTATAAAAAATAACATAAAAGTTAAAAACACATATCATATTGATACATATAATACATAGACGTTAACAACAACATGAATTGGAAATAGTAAGCGACTATTTTGAGGCTTTTGGCTGTTTTGGGAAGAATAGCATGCTTTTGAGCTTTGCTTCCTGCTTTCTACAATAGTCAGTGTGCCTATTTATGGATGAGCCATAGCGGGTCATTCATAAATAATTACTACTATATTAAATACTAACCTAAATCTAAAATAAATAAAAATAATATAAAAGGATAATTATAACTTTTTTTTTTTTACTTCTTCGTAGTCAATCAAATATCACCTGCTCCTTGCACCTACATCAAACAGCTGAAATTAACACACCCATACATGTGTGTGTGAGTTCTTAACATGGTGAACGCCATTTCATTTAGAAATAAGAGCGGGCACCAATCCTGGGTTCACTCTTCTCAATGATCCTCAGCGTCTATCTCATATTTCATGGCACAGATCAGTCGTGCATCAAAATTTTTCTAACCTGAGAATTTTGTGAGCCTCTGATTTTTCATACGCCACTAAAATTGCCCCTAAAAGTCCAACCCATTTGAGTTTTTACGCGTTGGTTCACTTGGACCTTATGTCGTGGACCTTGTGGTGAATGGTGCACCAAAACTTGGGCCACTGATCCAAGCCGGGACCTTGCAGATCGAGTAATATTTAAATGGGATTGGAAACGTGTTGATGGAGTTCTTTTATCTTTCCTTAAGGCCAGCAAATGAGTTAGCAGTTTTCCTTAACATTCATAACAAGCTCAACAGATGAATATTTTTAGATAATTAAAAAGAGTGGCCTTACTTGGACAAATTATGTCTCTAGAATTTAATCTTGCAGTATAATTTGTACAAAATAACCATGTGACTGTTAGTGGTGCTCTGCCGAGCTGAGATGAAATAGTATCTCCTCGTCTGATTGGTAGTGGTGCTTGAGATGAGTTGAGATGAAATTCATCTACTCAACTCATAATTAAATTGAATCTTCAATCATCTCACTTCATCTTGTTTGGGCCCGCCTATGCTTTAACCACCCCTTCTCATGTAAAGCGTGTGCCTGAAAAAAGATTTTGAAAATTTTTTCTACTTAAACTAGTGCTTCCATTAGTGGATTAATGTGATAAACTTATGTAGAAACTGTAACAACAAAAAAATCTAAAAAAACAGAAAGATTGGATAAAAAAAGTCAACTACAACCACCTATATTTTTCTCTATCGGACATGCAACTGACTATGCTTGCCCATCGCTGGTCACCATGCTTGCCCATCGCTGGTCACCTGCATAAGGCCGGCTTTGGAGTACGAAACTGCTCTCGCTCTAAGTCATCTCCATGGTAGTTAAAAGAGAGGAATGAAGGAATAAGATTCATATGACCAACTCATAATTGGGGTAAAGTCTTGATGATGACGAGGTGGCATAACTTATCTAGGACGTGGACAAGGATGTAGCTATTGAAGAGAGGCATGAATTTATCTACAAAGGATGTTCCTGGTGCCTGAAATGAGTTAAACTAACTTGAGATGAGATGAGTTGGGCCATAAGAGCATTAGTAGTGCTCCAAATGAGATAATTTAACTTGAGATGAGATGAATTGGGTCATATCACTGTTAGTGGTGCTTGAGCTAAGATGAGATAAAGTAATATCTCCTCGTCTCACTATTGGTAGTGCTTCAAAAAAGAGGAGTTAAAAACCATCTCATCACTGGTTGCTACTAGTGAAGTTCAAGATAAAAATAATCTCATGTCAACTCATTGTTACTAGTGCTTGAGATGAGATGAAAAATCTAAATTTATCCTAACTATGTTTGCAAATCACTTCCATATCAAGCCATCTCTTCTCATTTAGTGTAAAAGAAAACTAATTTCTTCTTGCCTCAAAATTCATCCCCACCTCCTATATTTTGTTTGAGATGGAAAAGAGTCATAACATGTCATCTCAACCTTCTCCCAAATTGATGTGAACTTATTTCTTCCTGCTCATATGGACCATCTCATTAAATCCAGCTCTTCCTCAACTCATCTCAACCCACACAGGTGATATTTCAAGTACTCTCAACCTAGGTTCCCTCATTATAAAATGGTACATCATTTCTTCTATTTATTAGACTATCACTGTGCATCCACGCTGAGTAAGGGGTAGTCTGCCTGCAACTAGCGATGGACAAAACAGGGGAAAAGGCAGAAACACCAGTAGCAGGAACACCGGAAAACATAGTCCTTTTCCCTTTCATGGCCCGGGGCCATCTCAACCCTTTCGTCCACCTCACACATCTTCTTAACTCCCGCTTTCCCCTTCTCACCATCACAATCGTGACCATCACCCCCAACCTCCCAAACCTACGCTCCCTTCTTTCTTCAATCCCGACCGTCCGTTTCGCCCAACTCCCATTCAACGCCTCAGATTTTGGACTGCCGGCGGACACGGCCGACACCCACTTTCTCTCACGCGCCGGGATCTCCAAACTCTATAAATCCTCCGAAACCCTCCAGCCCGCTTTCCACGCCCTCATCTCCGAAATATCGGAGTCTGATGGGCGGAAACCAGTTTCTATCGTTTCCGACATGTTCCTTGGCTGGACCGTCGACGTGGCAAAATCCTACGGCATCTTCCATGCCGTTCTCTACACATCTGGCCCGTACGCCATGTCTATTTACAACTCCATCTGGGCACATCTCCCTCACAGACTAACGAGCGCCGATGAGTTCACCTTGCCGGACCTCCCAAAAATCAAACTCCACCGATCTCAACTCTCCAATAATATGAAAAATGCTACCGGTTCAGATGACTCGTCGGTTTTCGCTAACCGGCAAACGGAATTCTGCCGTCGATCCGACGGAAGCCTCTGGAACACCGTTGATGTGCTTGAAAAATCGAGTTTCGAAGAGTGGGCCCGGTCGAATGGGAAACCGTTGTGGGCGATCGGACCCTTGCATTCTTACAGTCCGAAAGAATCGCCGCTGGTTGCCGGCGTCGGGTCTCCGCTAATGTGTACCGATTGGCTTAACCTACATCCACCTAAATCCGCCGTCTACGTTTCGTTTGGGTCGCAGAGCAGTATTCCTCCGGCGCAGATGCTGGAATTGGCGAGGGGCTTGGAGGAAAGCGGAAAGCCGTTCATCTGGGTCTTACGGCCGCCGATAGGATTCGACGCTGTGGATGATTTCAGATCCGAGTGGTTGCCCGAGGGATTTGAAGATCGGATGTCCGAGAACCGGCGAGGTTTGTTGATCAGGAGATGGGCACCGCAGATGGAGATATTGGCGCATGGATCCACGGGAGCGTTTTTGAGCCACTGCGGATGGAATTCGATTTTGGAGAGCTTGAGTTTCGGAGTTCCAGTTATTGGGTGGCCGCTTGCGTCCGAGCAGTTCTATAATTCGAAGCTGTTGGAGGAGGATTTGGGGGTTTGTGTCGAGATGGCTAGAGGAGTCGATGAGATGATTAAGAAGGATGATGTTATAAGGGTTTTGGGTTTGGTTTTGGAAGGAGGGGAGATACGGAGGAAAGTGGAAGTGTTGAAGGAAGAGATGAAGAGAGCAGTTTGTGTAGGGGAAGGCGTCAAAGGTTCGTCTTTGCAGGCCGTTGATGATTTTGTAAACACCATCTTAGAGCATAGAAGTGATAGTTGATGTTCAGGTAAGAAGAGGAAATAATGGGGTCCCAACTATTTGGTGATCCTAGTTTTCTGATGGTGTTTCGTATTCGATACATTTTGGTTTTCTTTGTAGGTTTTGGTGTTTCCGGTTTTAGTTCGAAAAGCTGGGATGGATTTGCTGGTCGATGTTGTGTAGTGTTGTTTTTGCCTGTTCGCTGTTTCAAAGGAGCTTTCGCCGGTTTCTTTTTGCATTATGTTGCTGCATCTTGCGATTATTCTTTGATTTGACTTCGTTTCTTTTATTTTCTTCTCTTTATTTATTGGTTTGTTAGTTGAGACATTAGACTGTAGAGTGTTTCCCTTACCAACTGCATGATTATTAATATTTTCTTTAAAAATTTCTTTGTACTTCTTGCCAGCAGATTGTTTTATTTTGATTAATTTTATTTTTTATGTTCCTTATTTTGTTTGGCTCTTTTTTGCTTCTTCTTGGATGTAGGGTCTGGTTTAAATTTGTAAGCATCTGGAGCTCCTCTTGGTGCTTTCTTAAACTATTTTGCTTAGTTTGGGTGTCTGCACTCCAGAATCTGCGTTTCTGTTAGTCTCTTATGATTGGTAAGTCTAGTATACGTATTTTTTGTTCTTATTGAGTGTTAACTGCATCTTTTAAGAGCAAAGTCCTTTATATGCGGACGACTTGCAAATGTTTGAAAAACAACTTTGGTTAACTTTATTATTTGTTGTTTTTCCTTCTTATTTTTTTAAAATTATTTTTGAACGAATCTCTTTTCATTCTACATGGCATTTCTCAACATTTTTTTGAAAGTTTTGGGTGTTAACTAGATCTTTTGAGAATGAATTCCTGTTTTCTTCCGTAGCAATGGGTATGTTGGGAGGTGTTGCAAATGTAAGAAATTGTGAACCTTTCTATTTTTCTTTCTTTTCTGGACCTTCTCTTTTCGTGCTATTGAAGGGGTAATAATCTAGGTTGACTCTGTGGAACTTCCACCGCACTCTCTCTTGCACTCTCAAAGTAGTTGGCTTTACTCAATCATAACCGAGAGGGAGTCAAGGAACTGACTAATTTTGTTCATAACCTAGATATCATAGTTGGAGTGCTTACAACTCATTCAACTAGATATTAAACTCACTGTAGAAATGATATTGAAGTCGTACAAACTTATGGGCTCTTTTCCCTTCCATCCCACTCGTTGAAAGCCCTTCTGATATTAAAGGCTGCATTACTCCTAGCCCGCCTCTCAAAGGCACCCGATAGGAGTTGGGGGTTGGATATGACGGGGTGAATGATGCAAGAATCAATCTAGACATCCAAAAGCAGTTGACTCTGATTGGCCTGCATTGATGTCTCAATCTAGACATCCGTCTGTGTTCTATTCTAGGAGTGACCCTATTGGAGATCAAGAAGTCATTTCGAGATGTTGATAATGTATTGTATGATTGGATAGACGCTGCCTCTTCAGACTATTGTTTGTGGAGGGGGGTCACTTGTGATAATCTGACATTCAACATCATTGCACTGTAAGATCTTATTTATTCCATTTTGCTGTCTTTGGCGAATAAATATGCTTTGTGACCTTGAGGTCACGGGTTCAAGGTGTGGAATCAGACTCTTGCAAAAATGCAAGGTAAGGTTGTTTACTTTAAGCCATTCTGGTCCGCCCCTTCTCCAGACCCCGCATAGGCGGGAGCTTTGTGCACCGGGGCTGGTGGTGAATAAAGTTATCTGATGGTGTTTATAAGCCAATTAGTACCTTAATTATCTCATGTATCGGGCAAGTTTTCGCATTTTGATTCCTCTAGATGATGTTAAGTTTTGTGCTTCGCCCTTTTAGAACTAATTGGGACAGTGCAGTGTCGTGATCCAAATTGTTTCCATCTCCTCAGGGTTTGTTCTACTTCTTTTTTAAGTAAGCCCCACAAAATGTTGCCATTATCTGCAATGCAAAATCGATTCGTATTAAAAGGGCACAGTCCCGGTGCACGAAGCTCTTGCATATGCAAGTCTGAGAAAGAGACGAATTACAAGAGTCAATAGTACACAAGACCTATCTTGCATTTTGTAAAAGGCTGTTTTCAAGTCAACTAGATCGCTATTGAAAAGTTCAATGTAAAAGAGTAACAGGTAAAATTGGTATGGAGGCCAACATACCCTTTGGATATCAACTGGTATGCCAAACAGGCACCTCTAGCATCAATCTTACTTTCCGATTGCAAGTCATCAAATGCCTGTGCTCTCCAAACACAACAGTCATTTGCGCCTACAGACAAAATGTGTAAACCTTTGCAAATTGGAAGCTAGAATTGATTCATGTGGTGCTTTTTGGGATATTGACTTATCCAAGATTAGTCTAGTAGATAGACGGTTGAGATTTCGAAATGGCAAGCCCGCTTGTGTTTTTCTTGGGGGTGTAAGCAGTTTAGTTCCAGTTTGGTTTCATGGAAAATCAGAATGGTACCAGTAAGAATTTATATTTCTTAGTACAATACCCTACTTGAGTTCGGTTTCTAATCTAAAGACCGTTTCTATACTATCGGTTTCGGTGATAGAGAAAAATGCAAAAGACAAACATGAAAGTTAAAAACACATATCATGACGCTACCTACAGTATATGTAAAAGTTTATTATGATATGAATACAAAATAGGCAAGCGATCATACTTGAAAAGACATAGAGAGAGCCAACATGAAAAATATTTAATAGACTAATCTGTTTATTCAAGATTTCAACCTTCTTGCCGAAGAATATCAACTATGTTCTCTACGTATAAAGAATTAGAGTTACCTGCCTATGTTCGTGTGTGCGCATGCGCATGAGAGAGGGGAGGAGAGTGGGAAATTAGAATGGAACAGGAGGAGAGTAGCATGTGCGAGAAAGACATAGAGAGGAATAGTGAGGAGAACAAGGAAAATGTTAGAATGGAAGGGAATTTTTGTTTCATATTTGATTTTCTAACAAAGAATGGGTTTTAAACTTTAGGTGGTTTTTGGCTCTTTTGGGAGGAATAGTATGGTTTTAGACGTTGGTTCCTCACTTTTACAATAGTCACTATGCCCATTAAAAGTTTAGATTTATGGATAAACCATGATAAGCCATTTGTATCTCTATATTAAGTACTAACCTACACTTAAAAATAAAATAAATATAAATATAGTATAAAAGATAAATAATTAATAATTAAATTGAGTAGACTTAAATTACTATACTATCGCCTATTACACAAAAGTTTAAAATAATATTACAAGGTCAGTTTTGTATATTGATTAATAGTTTTTCAGTTCTCAGTTTATGGGGCCTGCTTTCCACCTAAATGAATGTTGTAGAACATTTGGGACATCGTGGGATTTGAGGTGTAAAAACAGCTTCTTGCAAAATGTAAGATAAAACTGTATACTATATATCCTTTGCGGATTATATAGTTTAGAAAATCAACTCAACTCCAAGGTAGGCTCACTCAAGTTCACTCGAAAACTCGACAAAAAATATTTGAGTTTATATTATTTAATATTTTATTGAGAATATTAAATAAAATCGAAAGAACTTAACTTTGGTTAGGCTAACTTCCTTGGAACATTTCGTTCGAATAAATATTGCTTGATGATCAATCCAAAATCAGGTTATTGCAGTGCCATGTGGAGGTCACAGGTTTGAGGTGTGAAAATACTTTTTACAAAAATGAAAGGTAAGGTTATGTATTATAGATTTTTTGTTGTTCGCCCCTTTTGGAGACCCTATATAGGAAGTTTTATGTAGTGGGCTGTCCTTTTTATCCATCCAAAGTGGGGTTTACAATTTAAGTAATTGTTCCTTTAAATAGGTGAAGGGAAGCCTTGGCACAACGTTAAAAGTTGTCGTCGTGTGACCTTAAGGTCATGGGTTCAAGGCGTGAAAATAGCCTTTTGCAAAATATAACGTAAGGCTGTGTACTTTAGGCCCTTGTGAAATAAGTGCTCTGGTTCCTTGAAAAATCACAACCATACCATTAAGATTTTACATTTCTTGGTGCCATGCCGCATGGGAGTTTGGTTTATAGTCTGAAAATCATTCTCCTTCTAGTGATTGAGCATTTAACAATTCTAATGTGTGACATTTGCAAAAGACAAACAATTATGATATTAAAAAGTAAGTTATGCACTATTTTATTCATTTAATTATTTACATACCAATTACTAATGTATTTATTTTTTAACTACTATATAGGCAAGTAGAGTACATCATAAAAAATAACATAAAAGTTAAAAACACATATCATATTGATACATATAGTACATAAACGTTAACAACAACATGATTTTAAAATAGTAAGCGACTGTTTTGAGGCTTTTGGCTGTTTTGGGAAGAATAACATGCTTTTGAGCTTTGCTTCCTGCTTTCTACAATAGTCATTGTGCCTATTTATGGACGAGCCATAACAGGTCATTCATAAATAATTACTACTATATTAAATACTAATCTGAATTTAAAATAAATAAAAATCGTAGCCAATCAAATATCACTTGTTCTTTACATCTACATTAAACAGCTCAAATCAACACTCATATATGTGTGTGTGTGTGCGCGTGCGCGTACGCGTGCGCGCAAGTTTTTAACATGATGAACGTCATTTCTTTTAAAAATAAGAGCGGGCACCAATCCTGGGTTCACTCTTCTCAATGATCCTCAGCGTCTATCTCATATTTCATGGCTCAGATCAGTCGTGCATCAAAATTTTTCTAACCTGAGAATTTTGTGAGCCTCTGATTTTTCATACGCCACTAAAATTGCCCCCAAAAGTCCAACCCATTTGAGTTTTTATACGTTGGTTCACTTGGACCTTATGTCGTGGACCTTGTGGTGAATGGTGCACCAAAACTTGGGCCACTGATCCAAGCCGGGACCTTGCAGATCGAGTCATATTTAAATGGGAGTAGAAACGTGTTGATGGAATTCTTTTATCTTTCCTTACCTTCTTGAGGTCAACAAATGAGTTAGCAGTTTTCCTCGGCATTCATAACAAGCTCAACAGATGAATATTTTTAGATAATTAAAAAGAGTGGTCCTACTTGCACACACATTATCTCTCTAGAATTTAATCTTGCAGAATAATTTGTACAAAATAACCATGTGCTTGCTGAGCCGAGATGAAATAGTATCTCCTCATCTGATTGTTAGTGGTGCTTGAGATGAGTTGAGATGAAATTCATCTTACTCAACTCATAATTAAATTGAATCTTCAATCATCTCACTTCATCTTGTTGGGGCCCGCCTATGCTCTAACCACCCCTTCTCATGTAAAGCGTGTGCCTGAAAAAAGATTTTGAAATTTTTTTCTACTTAAACTAGTGCTTCCATTAGTGGATTAATGTGATAAGCTTAAGTAGAAACTTAATTCTTCCTGCTCATACGGACCATCTCATTAAATCCAGCTCTTCCTCAACTCATCTCAACCGAGACAGGTGATATTTTAAGTCATCTCAACCTAGGTTCCCTCATTATAAAATGGTACATCATTTCTTCAATCTATTAGACTATCACTGCACATCCACCCTGAGTAAAGTGTAGTCTGCCTGCAACCAACGATGGAGAAAACAGGGGAAAATGCAGAAACACCGGTAGCAGGAACACCAGAAAACATAGTCCTTTTCCCTTTCATGGCCCGCGGCCATCTCAACCCTTTCGTCCACCTTACACATCTTCTTAACTCCCGCTTTCCCCTTCTCACCATCACAATCGTGACCATCACCCCCAACCTCCCAAACCTACGCTCCCTTCTTTCTTCAATCCCGACCGTCCGTTTCGCCCAACTCCCATTCAACGCCTCAGATTTTGGACTGCCGGCGGACACGGCCGACACCCACTTTCTCTCACGCGCCGGGATCTCCAAATTCTATCAATCCTCCGACACCCTCCAGCCCGCTTTCCACGCCCTCATCTCCGAAATATCGGAGTCTGATGGGCGGAAACCAGTTTCTATCGTTTCCGACATGTTCCTTGGCTGGACCGTCGACGTGGCAAAATCCTACGGCATCTTCCATGCCGTTCTCTACACATCTGGCCCGTACGCCATGTCTATTTACAACTCCATCTGGGCACATCTCCCTCACAGACTAACGAGCGCCGATGAGTTCACCTTGCCGGACCTCCCAAAAATCAAACTCCACCGATCTCAACTCGCCAATAGTATGAAAAATGCTACCAGTTCAGATGACTCGTCGGTTTTCACTAACCGGCAAACGGAATTCTGCCGTCGATCCGACGGAAGCCTCTGGAACACCGTTGATGTGCTTGAAAAATCGAGTCTCGAGGAGTGGGCCCGGTCGTATCGGAAACCGGTGTGGGCGATCGGACCCTTGCATTCTTACAGTCCGAGAGAATCGCCGCTGGTTGGCGGCGTCGGGTCTCCGCTAATGTGTACCGATTGGCTTAACCTACATCCACCTAAATCCGCCGTCTACGTTTCGTTTGGGTCGCAGAGCAGTATTTCTCCGGCGCAGATGCTGGAATTGGCGAGGGGCTTGGAGGAAAGCGGAAAGCCGTTCATCTGGGTCTTACGGCCGCCGATAGGATTCGACGCTGCGGATGATTTCAGATCCGAGTGGTTGCCTGAGGGATTTGAAGATCGGATGTCCGAGAACCGGCGAGGTTTGTTGATCAGGAGATGGGCACCGCAGATGGAGATATTGGCGCATGGATCCACGGGAGCGTTTTTGAGCCACTGCGGATGGAATTCGATTTTGGAGAGCTTGAGTTTCGGAGTTCCAGTTATTGGGTGGCCGCTTGCGTCCGAGCAGTTCTATAATTCGAAGCTGTTGGAGGAGGATTTGGGGGTTTGTGTCGAGATGGCTAGAGGAGTCGATGAGATGATTAAGAAGGATGATGTTATAAGGGTTTTGGGTTTGGTTTTGGAAGGAGGGGAGATACGGAGGAAAGTGCAAGTGTTGAAGGAAGAGATGAAGAGGGCAGTTTGTGTAGAGGAAGGCGTCAAAGGTTCGTCTTTGCAGGCCGTGGATGAGTTTGTAAAGACCATCTTAGAGCATAGAAGTGACAGTTGATGTTCAGGTAAGAAGAGGAAATAATGGGGCCCAACTATTTGGTGATCCTAGTTTTCTGATGGTGTTCGTTTATAAGCCAATTAATACCTTAATTATCTCATGTATCAGGCAAGATTTCGCATTTTGATTCCTCTAGATGATGTTAAGTTTTGTGCTTCACCCTTTTAGAACTAATTGGGACAGTGCAGTTTGGTGATCCAAATTGTTTCCATCTCCTCGGGTTCGTTTCACTATCTTGCATTTTGTAAAAGGCTGTTTCCACAGCAACTAGAGTGCTATTGAAAAGTTCAATGTAAAAGTGTAACTGTTAATATTGGCATGGAGGCCAACATACCTCTTGGATATCTACTGGTATGCCAAACAGGCACCCCTAGCTTCAATCTTACTTTCCGATTGCAAGTCATCAAATGTCAGTGCTCTCCAAACACAACGGTCGTTTGCGCTACAGACAAAATCTGTAAACCTTTGCAAATTGGACGTTAGAATTGATTCATATGGCGCTTTTTGGGATATTGACTTATCCAAGATTAGTGTAGTAGATAGACGGTTGAGATTTGGAAATGGCAAGCCCACTTGTGGTTTTGCTTGGGGGTGTAAGCAGTTTAGTTCCAGTTTGGTTTCATGGAAAATCAGAATGGTACCATTAAGAATTTATATTTCTTAGTACAATACCCTACTTGAGTTCGGTTTGTAATCTAAAGGCTGTTTCTGTACTATCGGTTTTGGTGATAGAGAAAAATGCAAAAGACAAACATGAAAGTTAAAAATACGTGTCATGATGCTGCCTGTAATATATGTAAAAGTTTATTATGATATGAATAGAAAATAGGCAACCGACCATACTTGAAAAGACATAGAGAGAGCCAACGTGAAAAATATTTAATAGACTAATGTTGATTCAAGATTTCAACCTTCTTGCCCAAGAATATCAACTATGTTCTCTACATATAAAGAATTAGAGTTCCCTGGCTATGTATGTGTTTGTGTATGCGTGCGCATGAGAGGGGGGGGGGAGTGGGAAATTAGAATGGAACAGGAGGAGAGTTGCCTGTGCGAAAAAGACTTAGAGGGGAAAAGTGAGGAGAACAAGGAAATTGTTAGAATGGAAGGGAATTTTGTTTCATATTTGATTTTCTAACAAAGAATGGGTTTTAAACTTTAGGTGGTTTTTGGCTCTTTTGGGAGGAATAGTATGGTTTTAGATGTTGGTTCCTCACTTTTACAATAGTCACTATGCCCATTAAAAGTTTAGATTTACGAATAAACCATGATAAGCCATTTGTATCTCTATATTAAGTACTAACCTACACTTAAAAATAAGTTAAAAATAAATATAGTATAAAAGATAAATAAATAAAAATTAAATTGAGTAGATTTAAATTACTATACTATCTCCTATTACACAAAAGTTTAAAATAATATTACAAGGTTAGTTTTGTATATTGATTAATATTTTTTCGGTGCTCAGTTTTGGTCTGGGTACCCAGGCATAAAAACCTTTGGTTCTTTAAATTGAAAATCAATATTGTATCTTTTTCCAATTATATAATCTATAACAACTTGAAAATTTAGGTCATTTTTCATGATTTAAAATTATAGTTTTAATGGGGACAAGAAAATTGAATTTAATTATATGAAAAATGAAGGTCATGAAAATGATCTCTTTATGGGTTTGAAATTTGGACTTAAGATTATCAAAATTAGAATATATGCGCCAATACGATTTGAATGTTACTAATTTTACATGAAACGGAGATGGGGGTAGAAAAAACCAAAAGTGTTACTAATTTAGAGGGGGTCAAAATTGATATTAACACCCCAGTGGTCTGGCACACGCGACATGACAGCTGAACCACGTGTTGCATGCCCCTTTCCTCACATGTACAGCAGAAACAGGAAAGAAAATATGAGGATTGCCAAAAAATATAGCAACCTAAAGACCCAAAAACCCTCACCTGTCTCTGATCTTCTCATTCCCCATTGCTGGAACCCTACAGTCATGGCAACAAAGTGCAACCCTATGCTCCTCAGATTTGCTAGCACCGGTGTGCAAACCCCCCTCTCCTACCTGATCTCCCTCTCTCCAGCTATAACAACCTAAAATTTTAAGCTTTCTTATTGTATTTTTTTGAAAATTTGAATGGAATGGAAATGCGTGAATTTAAAAACTTGAGTTTTAGAAGTAAAAGTTTTGATGAATATCAAATTGAGTGTTAAGACCTATAATTGAATTGTACTGGGAAAAACGATTCCAATGACACTAATTTTGCTAAAATCTGAGTTCGGACGAAGAAACCGTGATTTTTCTCGTGAAAGGTATTTTTGTAAATTCATTAATGGGCCCCACTTGCAGGAACCTAAGCCCGACGACAAGGTGTTTAAAAAACACTATGAGTAGCCATCATGAGTGTTGACTAGATCCATGGTGGTGTGATGACGGTGAAAACATCATCATCACTTGCTTTATATATATTAAGAATTTTTTTTTATTAAAGTAATTAAAGGGAGAGGCAGAATTTGATAACAGCACCCCCCTCAACTTAAGTGGGATGGAAACAGATGTTGAGTCTATTCCCGATCCTGACGTAAACGAACGAAAGAAAAAAAAAAAGAGAGAGAGAAAAGAGAGGAGGAAGCCGGCAACGAGAACCCGACCCTGAGAGAGAGAGAGAGAGAGAGAGAGAGAGAGAGAGAGAGAGAGAGAGAGAGAGAGAGAGAGAGAGAGAGCCAGAAATCCCATTTGTCACCAGTGGAGAAGAAATCCCTTGTTACTTGTGTAACAGAGTTCGTCAGCGACAACGACAACTGATTGTTTCTTTAGGAGTTGGGGAGCAAAACCCCTTTAGTTCCAGCACCATTGAAGGAGGAACGTCACTTGATCTGAGGGAGAAAGGCAGCGTGCATGGGGAGCATTGCTGGAAAACATAGAACCCATCTTCTCCGACTATAATTGAAGGTCGTGGAGTGTTGGAGCGTCCTTAGAGGTTAGCCGTCACACGATTACTCTGTTTTTTATGTTCATTTCGTTTGTAGAGTAGGAAAACTAGTTTTTAGACTGTAATGTAGGGAAATCCGACCCTAATGCCCGGATCAAATGAAAAACCACTTCCTTAATCAGAGGACATGATCAAGGGTAATGTTGATCATCTTGTTTAAGCTCTAATCTTCCATATGGAACTCAGATAGGGATGATCTAAGCCCTAAATCAACCCACGAAGGGGATTCATGTATGAACCTCATCCCTACATAGAAGACAAAGAACGTTCAGATAATTGATCGACCCGTCTATAGTTCTGATCATCGGATCGAAGCTCGAATAGTAGTGATCCGACTCCTAAACCTTGATCCATTGACAATTCAATGGTTAATATTGTCCGTGATTATGGATAGGGACTAACAATAGCTTGGATCACCCATATGATATCAGATAGGGATGATCCAAGGCCTAGATCGATCTTTAAGAGAAATCTAGCCGTCAATCTCATCCATGTTATTGGACAGAGATTGACAGGGACTTAAATAAACCATCTGAGATCATATGGTGAAGATTCAACCATCGAATTATAGTAGAATTCCATTGTTAAATCATAAATTTGTAAATTCGGTGATTATGATGATTTGAGATTGATTAGAACCCCCAGCATACAAGAATAATCTTGGAAAGACCAAAACTAACGGATTCAAACAGTCGAATCATGTGAAATATATAGATTCAACCATTTTTAATATACTGAAATGTTATACTCCTTGTTTTGGAAAAAGGTTGGTACTATATCAGCAAATGGAGAAAGGGAGATTGGTGAGCTAATAGCAAAAGCTATTGAGAAAGTTGGCAAAGAGGGTGTCATCACTATTTCCGTAAGTTACAATATCAATTGTAGTAGTGTATTGTACAATTGGATTGCTCTGGAGGATGGGCTTTTTTGTCTATATTGCTTTTGCCTTTTGTGGATACTTGGGTGCTTGGCATTGCTGATTTTGTGATAGTGGCAATTAATGTTATTTAAGTTTTCCAGCATCCCTGAATAATATTTTCCTCAGATGGCTTGAGATAAATACTAAAATTGTGGACTCATAGACTGCATTTGAAAGTTCATGTTTTCAGTTAACATTTTTCCTTGACATGAGGGAAGAGTGAAGGGTGGAAAGTCTTACCTGAATTTCTTTCAATGCTATTTTCCATTTAGTCTCTGTTATGGATTTCAAGGCCCTCTTGCTCTGTTGTTGCAAAATTAGATGGCCATTTCTTGTTCCACAGATCTGCATTGTTTAGTTATATTAATTATCTAATGTCGCTGAAATGTTTACAGGATGGCAAGACTCTGTACAATGAATTGGAAGTTGTTGAGGGAATGAAACTCGACAGAAGCTACATTGCCCCCTATTTTATCACCAACCAGAAAACCCAGAAATGTGTTAAGCATTTTGTTTCTTGCATCTCCTATGGCTGTTAATTCATTCTCAGCGCATGATTGCTCAGACTTGTTTGTGTTTTAGGATAGCAAGCTTCAACTTTTAGGTTTTTTGAAACACTGAGTTGTTTAGCTATTTTCCTGGATTGTCTTTCTGTGATAAATGCTGACAGTTTGCTTGTTATGCCTCTTTTTGCTGCTATTAAAAGTTCATTGTTCTAACATAGTAATTTTCTGCGGTGTCAGGAACTTGATGATCCTCTGATTTTAATACATGAGAAAAAAATCACAAGCATAAATGCAGTGGTGAAAGTACTGGAGTTGGCTTTGAAGGTGAGGTTTCTTCAGGAATCCTCTTTGTGTTCACAACATGGGAGAATCGTTTGCAGTAACATAGCTGTCTTTTATACATATGCAGAGGCAGAGGCCTTTATTGATTGTTGCTGAAGATATAGAAAGTGAGGCATTAGCAACCCTCATTCTAAATAACCTTAGGGCGGGAATCAAGGTAATATCTTTAATAAATTATGTTTCTTTAATTATTTTTTTTAAAGTGTTTGTAAATCTAACCAGATTTGGTGGCCTATTTACAGGTCTGTGCCATTAAAGCACATGAATTTGGAGAAAATAGAAAAGCCAGTTTGCATGATCTGGCTACCCTCACTGGTGGAGATGTGGGTCAATGTTTCTAGTTATTCATCTTCTAAACATCTGAAACTTGTTGTGTTTATCTATTTGATCATTTTTCATATTTTTTATTTAGGTCATAACTGAAGAACTTGGTATGAACCTTGAAAAGGTGGAATTGAATGTGTTAGGCTCTTGTAAAAAGGTCAGCCTGCCTCCTGGAATGTGTTTCAATTTTTAAAATATCAGATTTCTGAATCTAAATATGAATCTTTTGAGTGGTTATTAACTATGACACCCCGGGTTTTTAACAAACTTTTTTCCCAATAATAATAAAAATAATAAGATGTTTAAAGAAAAATAAATGGGATCCCTAAAAGTGAAAATTTATAGTATAACTTTTTTTATTTTTTTAGCACAACTTTAAAAAGATTGATTGAAAGCGAAAACCTCGGGGGTCAACCACATTCAAAAACTATAATCATAAATAAAATTAAACCCATGATACTCTGAGCATGCTCGATTCAAAACCACAATAAATACACATGCAAATTAAAGACAATAATAAATCAAATCAAATGTCACCAGTTCCATCTATGATCACCACAATATTTACATCTAAGATTTAACGTTCTCCATACCATAATATGAGTCCACTCTATCCAAATATATAAACCTCTAAATCTCAAAAGTCTAATACCAGTCCAGGAGACATACTCTAATCTATTGTAATATCCATTATTTTAAAATTTCCAAAAAAAATACATAAATGGTGACATTTGACAATATTGAGGAATTGTGAAATGGAGAATTGTAGAGATTTAATCACGAGTTAAAATCTCAATAATTGGAATGTACTTGAAAAATGGGATCCAACACCACTAAGAACGCTAGAATCGGAGATCGGAGTAAAAATGACTAATTATTTTAAGTTTTGCATTTAATTAAATGACAGAAGGGTAAAAATGGTAATTTCACATGGGTCCCACAGACTGGGCGTGGAAAACCACAGAAGAGGCTTTAAAAGCCCATCTCATTCCATACAGCCATAACTCCCTCCCCCCTTCTCTCGTTTCTTCCCCACCGCAACCGGCCACTGGAAGGAGTCTTCCCGGCGATGAACCATGAATGAAGGGTTGGAACCCCGTGCGCATTGGCGACGCAACGACCAAGGTAAGCCATCCCTATTTTTCCTCGTTCTCATTCCTTGTTTAGCGCCGAAAAATGGCATGGACTGCCGTTTTTTGGTGAGTTTAGGCGTTACTGTTGCCCTGGGAAAAAGTTGATGTAATGGTATCATATGAGGATCTGAGCCGTTCATCTTGAACATACCAATGCAAGAAACACGCCAATAAAATCTCAAGGTGATCAGATAGGTAATGACGCCGAAAAACCCCAAAAATAGTATGATGGGAGCTTTAAAAAACGCAATGAAAATCGTGAAAAATAATAGATTTATGAGAGATTTGTGAAAATGAGATGTAAGCGAAAAACTGGACATATAGGTGTAAAAATAGCAAGAAACAGAGCACTTGGGGTCGCCGGCGATGGCGAACCAGTTCGGTTGTCGTTCCCAGCAACGACGACCTACACCGGGCTAAGGACACCCGCACCAAATGCGTGACATGTGGTGCGACTGGCAGGCCACATGGCGCAGCAGACGTGCGCCATGCAGGAGACGCGTGGCGCATCATGCTCGCACCATGCAGAAAGGAAATGAGTGGATGTCGGAGCACCATGCGGCGCGACGAGTGCGCGCCATGCGCAGGGCACTTGGTGCGACTGTTTAACCCCATGCATAGAGCGTGTCTACAGATGCGCAATCCAACACTTGCTGGTTCCAGATGAGCGCCACATCCACAGACGCGCGCCACGCACGCACGTGCAACGGGCCCATTTTCTTAAATTTTGGTATTTTTGACCATTTATTCATTAAAAACGTGATTTTAGGAGCTACATAGGTCCAAATCATGATCTGAAAGAGGCGTTGTGATCGTCTCAACAAGATGGACCTAGATTTAAAACAAAAATCTAGTTTTGAACTTCTTTTTAATAGCCAAACTACTAAGCACTATTGAATAATTTAGATTAAGCCGATTAATGGATGATCAGGCTTTAGATTTTGGTTATATGCGTTAACCATGACATGATTTATGGCGTGACAGGTACATCAGGGCATACACCTTGATTTCGTTTACGCATTGTTTGGGATATTGCGATACCGAGGTAGGTGATTTGATTCACAATTTTTCCATGATTGTCACAGGATGACTTGGTGATTTGAATTTTGAGGCATATGATTTATGCCTTACCATATGCATGAGATTAATTTCAGCATATAGTTTCTCATGTGCGTGCGATCTTTCGGGTGGTTATTGCATGCACTGTTTCTAATATTTTCGTGATATTCCCTTAATTATTGGTATTTTTGACATGTGGGAGACGCTCTGTCTTGATGTTTGAGACTATTGCTCTTGTGGTAGGATGCATTTCTTCACCCCATGAGTGCCTGAGTGCCCATGAGGGTGAAAGCGGGCATGCAATGCGACTTTTCGTGAGTGCCTGAGTGCCATGAGGGTGCAAGGGTGAAAGCGAAAGTGGAACGTGTCGTTTTCGTGAGTGTTTGAGCATCCGTGAGGGTGCAAGGGTGAAAGCGGCTTGTACAGAGAGCTGACCTCACATTGCCATGAGTGTACTTGAGACACTCATAGGCTTGATTGTGTATGATATTCGATACTTTTGACATGCATTCATGTGTTTCTAGATTTTCTTGGATTGTGCATGTCCTGATATCATGATTGATGATACCTCATTTATTTCATAGACTTGTATGTCCTTCATCGAGTAATTTAAGGCTATATATATATATGTGTTTAATCATCTTACGATCTTTATGCCTTGCGCCATGTGATTTGTTTTTATTGAGTTTACTTTGAATGTATATCACCTACACAAGCATAGCTTGCTGAGGCATTGCTTTGATTGCAATGCCTCAAATACAGAGAGTGACAATCGGTTGACGCGCTAACAAAGTAGGTAAAAGTGATGGCAGTTTTTCAGTAAAGCACGGATGATGGTCATAGATGACAAGGTATGTTCAAGATCTCACTTCGGGTTTTGAGTAAGGGATGTACCTTAATTAAAATTGCAAGGTGACTTAGATGTAAGAATATGAATTTATGTTGGATGTGATGGCTGTATAGAGGGACCCTGGGTGTTTTATCGTGACTATATTTTCTTATCCATTGTTGGAGTATATTTTATTGCAATTAGTAATTGATTATGTGGTTGGGTGTGGAGACTGAGTCTTACATATGTCTGGTCTTACGTCATGTTATCCGGTTATCTGGTATTGCACTAATCATGTGCAATGGTCTAAAATATAGAGGAGCATGACTCCTCAGACGTTGAAAGAAATGCTTTTATTTAAGTTTTTATTTTTGGTCACTTTAGAAATCAAAGTTTTTAAAACAAGGATCCTGACTATTATTGTAATTATTATATTGTGTAGAAAAACCTAGGGTGTCACAATTTGGTATCAGAGCCCAGGTCTACTCTATCACAACCACTCCAACAAATTCAAAGGTCACATACAGTCCATGAGGTGATGTAGTTTCCTAAATATGAGTTACAGATATAAGTCATGTGAGTGATGTCGATGATCGTGAAATAGATAATGCCATGGAGATTGGCAAACTTTCTTAAGGAAATTGCGACCTTAAGTACTTGTATGAGCACAAGGAAGTGCATTTTTTAGGGAAGTACATGATTCTTATAATCATGAATCAGAGTAAAGATTTTAAGGTAGTTCTCTTAGTGAGAACTTTAATATATGATAGACGATATATTCAATTGCATTGCTTTTGATAGCAAAGTTTCTAACTTGGATTGTGCGCGTAACTATTGGAAAAAGATTAACAAATTTTGTAATGATAATAGTATGATGAAAATGGTGAAGGATCAGAAATGGTTACAACTACCAAGACCTTGAAAAAAAAGAAAAAAAAAGTTGAGAGTAGTGTAGTGTCAGTTTAAACTTGAAGCAGATTTATTGATGAATAAATTGTAATATCGGGAAAATCATTGGAAATTGATGAAATAGGATCTTAGTGCCCTATGATGAAATATCGGATTTTGAGACAGAAACTGGTGAGTTAGTGTATAAAGAGGTGTTGAAAGTGAGTCATCAATGAAAAGTGAATGTCTATAAATTGTTCTGAGGGTTTTCAATTACGATTAAAGACGCCTAGCCCTTGAAGGAGGTAACAACCCTTGTTTGATAATCGTTAGTAGTAATGATATCAGACATTGGTAGGTGAATACTTACAAATTGTGTAACAGCCCGAGGGCCCACACCCTGCAACGATATTGTCCGTGCCGGAGTGCCCATACACCCAGCACGGTTTTGTTCTTCCCCAGTTGCCCAGGGAAAAGGCCTCGTTGCAAAGAAAGTCCTCATCACTCTTATCAAGAGCCCAGTAACTTTCCCCCTAGTGATGTGGGACTAACTCTCAGTCTTTCACCTTGCCTAGAAGCCTGCCAGCCCTCATCGGCCAAGGCTTCACAAATTGTTTGAGGTCTTAATTATGATTTGAAGTGCATATTACCTATAGGACATTATGACCAAATGGTGAGAAAAATTCTTGAATAGAAATGATGTTGTAATAAAGTAACTAGGAAGAAAAACATACAAAGTGAATAAGGCGAGACGAAATTGATCATGATTGATTTACATCCAACACCGACAGAGATAATAGTGTGGTTTCTGATGACTAAGAAAGTATTATAAAGGTAAATTTCTTTGGGTATGAGATAAATCTTGTAAATGATTTTGATTGATGTGACCATGAAAAAAAAAGAAAAAAAATTCTTTAGTTCAAGAAAGTGAAATAGCGGAAGTGAGGACACTGAAAACATAATTACAAGGATTTTAAGGGTGGTTATTGGAGAAGATGTGTTCCTCTACCACTGAGACTTTTATCTAGAAGGCCCGTGGGAAGGCCTGTGATAATTAGTATTTTTGAAAACTAAGAGAGTTGTCACTTGAAGAGAAGAATGAGATGGTTCAACGATACTAAACCAGTATACTTAATTGAAGACTTGCCCTAACTCCTTCACCATGAAGAAGGAGACCATGGATAGATTGTCATATGTTGACAACTGTATTGAGGAATCAGATGATTGTGTCGCATTCTACACCGGTTGCAAGGTTGTAGACATAACCTCTATGTAAGAGGGATATTTTTAGGTCAAGATTGACTGCAGAAACTTGGAAATGGGTAGTTCGAGTCAGCCTAATAAGAGCAAGATACTTTTCATTGATATGATGGCAGAGGCCATTGAGCCAGCGACATTTGATTAAACTGTGTTGGAATGTGGAAGAGAGACATAATGTGTACTAGTAGTGGAGATTATGATATTCTTTTACAGATTGTTCTGGTGGACAATGAGTTAGACTGACAGACATTTAAGACAGGGCAGAGATGGCCTCACATTAGTAATGATGATCCATCATGATACGTTTACAATTATGTACATGTCACGCTTTTGACCATCATTACCATTACTTGTAGTAGGCACCCTGATAAATGTGCCTTTATATGTATTTAAAGATCCTTGGGTTGGAGGTTAGGACACTGATTGGCAAGTTATTGAAACTTATAAGTACCTCTAATGAGTAGTGGTAAAAAATGATGATGAGTGAGAGGATAGATACTGACTTTATTGTCGTTGTTTTGAGGGATTATGATATCATCCCTGAGGATGAATTCCATTGTTGAAGGATAATTGATTGCAGTGAGAAGAAAGGTACTTTTGATAAATTAGATAACTAGTGATCTCACTCCTGAGTAAGAAGGGGCATCATTGGGATTCGCATTAACCTTGCCTTAAAGGCAAAATAGTGCTCATCTGATGTACCGAGTTCAGGTTTTGTGATTGTGGATGACAGAAAATGACTACAGATTTAACACACAGAGGGTGTGAAGATTTACGATCTTCCTGAGGAGGTTTCAGGATTTTTTGCCATGAGAGTGATATATATATATATATATATATATCAATTTGACATCAGATATAGTGGCATTTTCTAAAGTGCCATACAGGATGGCCCTAGCTGAGTGGGAAGGGTTTCAACTAAGGTAGTTGTTCGACCAGAGACTAGTAGACCTAGTGGGTCTTCATGGGATGCACTAAACCTCCTTGTAAGGAGAAAGATAGATTGTTATTGCTAAGTGCGGGTTGTTGATTATTGATAGCTTCACAGTGGAGAATTGATATTCTTTATCGTGTATTGATGATCCGTATGATAAATCTTGGATTATGCATTGTATTGGTGGATATTGATTTGAGGTCTGGTTATCAGTAGCCGATGATTGCGATTGAAATGCCTTTGAGACAATTATTAGAACTCATTATGATTGCTACAAGTTTTGGATCATATAAATCGATGAATTTAGTACACTGATAGTATGTATGGGTATAATGGGCTAAATTTCTAAAGTTTGTTGCGATGAGTTATGATTATGTAGTGAATGATGTTTTCTATATATCACGACCTTGCTGAGTACAAGAAGTTCTTGTGCAATATTCGAATTATCTAAACATAAGAAGTTCTTGTGTAATATTCTAAGTATCTCAAGGACTCATCTTTCGCTATAAATGTATGTGAGTAGGAATTATGGTCAAAGAAGAGGGATTCTCTTAACCAAGGTACCTCGATCGATTGAGAGATAGTTTATAGGGACTATGATAATTTGGGACTAGTTAAACTAATGACTAAGGTTGATAATCTCCTTAGTCTGATGAATAGTTATTGCTAGAAGATTGAGTTCTCCAGGATAGCAATGACATGGATACTATTTTATATTATACACATGAGCCTGATCTCTCATGCATGTGAGAGGTGTGACAATAAAGTATGTTTACTATGAGAGCATTTTCTTTGGTGTAATTAGCTTAAAATTTTGGCTTATACTTGTGAGTAGCCGATGAGGGCGGGTGTGTGAGGCACTGGCAGGCTTCTAGGTGGCAGGCTTCTACATACTCACAGTATGACTGTGCAATAGACTGGATTTTTTTTTTTATATTATTGGCATGTGATTGCCTGTTACTGAGCTAGTATGCTCTGATCTTGATTGGCATGTGACTACCTGTTACTGAGCTCATATGCTCTGATTTGATTGGCATGTGATTGCTTACTACTAAGCTAATACACTAATTTTGATTGGCACATAATTGCCTATTGTTGAGCTGGTATGCATTGATTTCGACTGGTATATGCTTGCTTGTTGCCGAGCTAGTAAGCTCCGATTTGGTTGGCATGGATTGCTTGTTGATGACTATATATGATCTAGTTTTAATTGACATGTATTTACCTGTTCAGGGGTTAATATGATATATGTGATTGAGAGATATACACCATCTAATGATGAGTTAGTATATGCTAGAACGGACTTGATGTGGAATTGCCTATATGTGAGTTGTGACACTACAATTTCATTGACATGGTGATTTAATTATACTAAAGATGTAAACAAATGATTATCTCGTGGATGAGAGTATGATTGGTGCAAATGACATTATATGTGTGCTTATTACGTGTTTTAACCACAATATAAGTATCAGATTTGGAATGGCTTGAAACATACATTGGTTTATATGTATGAGTCGTTATCCAAGGAGAACGTAATATGAAACTGTTTATCGACATTGGTTCTAAAAGGATGATACTATATGTGGGTCTTATGATACCATACGATGATATCATGTAGGGATGTTTATAGAATTATTAAGGAATGACATGAAAAGAATTTCGAGGACAAAATTTTCTATAAGGTGAGTATGATGCAATATCCACTATTTTAAAATTTCTAAAAAAAATACATAAATGGTCAATATTGAGGAATTATGAAATGGAGAATTTTAGAGATTTAATCACGAGTTAAAATCTCAATAATTGGAATGTACTCGAAAAATGGGATCCAACGCCACTAAGAACGCTAGAATTGGAGATTAGAGTAAAAATGGCTATTTATTTTAAGTTTTGTATTTAATTAAATGACAGAAGGGTAAAAATAGTAATTTCACATGGGTCCATAGACTGGGCGCGAAAAACCACAGATGAGGCTTTAAAAGCCCATCTCATTCCGTACAGCCATAACTCCCTCCCCCCTTCTCTTGTTTCTTCCCCATCGTGACTGGCCACTGGAAGGAGTCTTCCCTGCGACAACCCACGACTGGAGGGTTGGAATCCCATGCTCATTGGCGACGCAACGACCAAGGTAAGCCATCCCTGTTTTTCCCCATTCTCATTCCTTGTTTAGTGCCGAAAAACGGCGCGGACTGTTGTTTTTCGGTGAGTTTAGGCATTACTGTTGCCCTAGGAAAAAGTTGATGTAACGGTGTTAGATGAGAATCTGGGCTATTCATCTTGAACGTACCAATGCAAGAAACATGCCCATAAAATCTCAAGGTGATCGGATGGCTAGAGACGTTGAAAACCCCCAAAAACAGTATGATGGGAGCTTTCAAAAATGCAATGAAAATCATAAAAAGATTATAGATTTAGGAGGAATTTGTGAAAATGGAGGGTGAAAATGAAATATGCGCGAAAAACTGGACATATAGGTGTAAAAATTGCAAGAAACGGAGCACCTGGGGTCGCCGGTGACGGTGAACCAGCCCGGTCGTCGTTCTCGGCAACGGCGACCCGCATCGAACTGAGGGTGGGTGACCAACCTTACAACCCTCCTAGCATAGTACCCATCGGGTGGAAGCACCCGTCATAAATCATCGACAAGATATAAATTATGTAAAGGCTCTATAAATAATCCCAATAAATACAATCAAAACCCAGGATAATATAGTACATCACATGTAAACATGATTTTTAACAAAATGAAATGTCATGTTACAACAAGAAAGTAGGAATCTATTTATGTGACATGAGAAAACATAAAACGTGTGCTTCAAAACTTTAAAGGGCAAGTCATGGTTACTAAAATTGCAAAATAATTGAATAAAATCACCTACCTCAATAAATGTAGTGCTCTAATAAAGGGCATGGAAGTATCACGTTGCACACTCTGATGTACCTATCACATTATAAATCCTCTATCATTTGGCAATTTAATGATGTTTATCCTTCTAATCCCCTAGATCATCTCACATTTGATGTATGCCATTAAGATCTAAGGCATAATCATCCATTGATCAACCTGATTTAGATTATCTCACAACATTCAATAGTTTAACCCTTAAAAAAAAGAATTTGGATCTAGATTTTGAAGTCAAATCTAGGTCTGCATCGTCGATACGATCGCAACGCCTCTTTCGGATCCCGATTTGGACCTGTGTAGCTCCTAAAAATTAAGTTTTTGTAAATGGACGGGGTCAGAGGACCCCAAAAATCCAGAAAAATCGTGCGCTCACACATGCCGTTGCGTGTGTGTGCCATCTTGCATGTTCTCGCGTGTGTGTCATTGATGCGTGCGCGAGCATCATTCGTTGGCGTGTGCGCGGGTGTCATTCGCTGGCGTGTACACGCTCGTGTAGTGCTCGCGCATGCACTGGTGCCCATTGTGCGCTCGTGTCGGGCGCGTGTGTCCTGCGCATGTGGCCCCTGCATGGCACCTATGTGCACGTGCGCTACGTGGTGCACATGGCGCCTGTGTGGTGCCTATGTGGCACACGCTAGTTGTGTCGCGTGTCACCATTAGGTGCCATTGTTAAAGACGACGATCGAACTCTGGTCACTGCGGGCGACGCTTAGTCATTCAAATGGTGGTATTTTTGCACTGTTTCACTTAGTTTTTCACGTGATCTCATTTTAAAGTACACTTTCAACAAACTCTATCACGATTTAGTATTTTTACACGATTTTTATCACATTCCTGAAATTTCTCTGTAACACCCCGGATTTTTAAGACAATTTTTTTTTTTTTTTATAATGGCAATTTAAATAAGAGCATTTGGGATCCCATAAGAAAAGATTTATTCAACATTTTACTAAACCTATCTTAAAAACTCCGAGTGTTAGTTTTCTTTTCTCAAAATGACGTACATGTAATTTAAACATAAATAAATAATCCGCGTATAAATCAACGTCAAATAAATAGGCGCCTTTATTTTAAATCAAATAAATGTCCAAAACACAATAATAATATGGCCCAGGGTCTATCCATCATAACATCCCATATAAATGTCCAACATATGTCCAAACATCTAAATCACATCCAAATATAAAGTATGCAGTCCATAATAAAATCCAAATGATAATCCTGTTTATTGACTCACATCACTGTCTAATACTATAGAAAAATGGTCTTCAGCAGCTCTCACGGCTTCTCAACAGCTTTGCCTTTCCTGTTATCGCGCTCGAGATCTAAGGCATTGCAAAACAAAGCAATGCCTCAGCAAGCTATCGCTTGTGTAGGTACATAGACAATTAATGTAATAAATGCAAGAAATAATGAACAATACTGATGAAAAATCTAACATTTATGAAGATAGTGATATCATAATGCCATGTTCAATAAATGCCAATTTATTCCATATGCTAAAATATGAAATTCACAGAGTTAAAACATGACATGAATCAATAAAATGGAGCATACATCCAGAATAAGGGCACCCTAAGGTAATGGGTCCCACCACATCGCACTAACATCCCTGATCAGGAGTACACATAGTCAACCTCTGAGTGTCGTCACACCCAGGCATACCATCCATAACCATGCTCATCATACATGCAAACATAACAAGAATATGGGCCATCATGCTGCAGTGGCAACCCTCCATGGGTATCAACCATCGCCGCTCTCCGTCGACACCATAACGGGAGACTTAGCGTCTGTCCCCATGGAAAGGCTCAGACCGGTAGTGTGGACTATCCATGTTACCAAACCCTTACCGAATACCATCTATGGGCAGGTGTCTATCATATCACAAACTCATCACATCATAATCTCGGAAGGTAGGTGGCCGGCCCTATCCCTCCTAGCATGACGCCCACCGGGCGAGAGCACCCGTCATCAAATATAAAACATGGAAATCATATGTATATGCTAAAACTCAAGAGCACTTATAGCTTGAAATCCCCAAGACATGCCCCTCATCCTGGGGTTAGCCTATAAAAGGACCAGCTACTAAGCCTCTATACTCATTTCCATGTAAATCCATGCAGTTTCTATATATATAATAAGAAATAAATATCTAATTAAGCATAACTAATTAACATCATGCTTGTACAAGTATTTTAAATAAGTTTATTCAGTAAAAGAATTCAATTTGGAATAACCATCATGTACGCAATGTCGCATGAAATCCATGGTAAATAAAAATCGCAATTTAAAACACAATCACACATGATGCTATGTTTAAACATGGTTTAAAATCAAGGCAAAACATTAGTTGTCGTCACCTACCTCAGTGTGAGACCACTAGCTTGCTAATAACTCCCTTTAATTGGTATATTCAAGTGCACCTGTACATGTCACATTACTATTTTAAAATTTTTCTAAATAAAAAGTGGTCATTTCTAAGTTTTTAAGTTAAAACTAGGTCCGCGTCGTCAATACGGTCACAATGCCTCTTCCGGATCGTGATTTGGACCTCTCTAGCTCCCAAAAATCAAGTTTTAGTGAAAACTACGCTAAAATGGGGCCTGCTGGACCACCATAAGGTGGTTTAAACCGGCGGCACCCTTTTCCGCCGGTTTACACCGACGTACACGGGTGCAAGAAGACGCACGCCGACGCAGACGTCGTACGGGACGCGCGCGTGCGTCACAGTCGCCAGGACGCGCCGCGTCCCGGTCCCACCGCGACAGCCAACCAGAGCACGCTCCGCACGCGCGCGGCGCCGCGCACGCGTGCGGCGACGACGTCATGTGACGTCGTCCTGGCTGCGTCTCTGAGTGCGTCTTGGCGTCAGCGCCAAGCGCCGACGCCGTTGACGACGCCGGAGAAGACGACCGGATTCCGGTCGCCTCGGCGAGCTCTGCAGCTCCGTTTTGCGTGATTTTTACGCCATTTTCTTCAGAATTCTCTCTAGAATCCATTTATGCCCTCCTTTTGCACTAATTTTTCCAAAACCCATGGTTTTTAAACGATTTTTCCCAAGTTCCTAAAAACATCCATAGGTACTGGTTTTTGGATTTTCTGGAGAAATCCACCGTTGGATCACTCCCAAATTTAAAGGGTTTGCTCTTGGGTCTCTTGTGCACTAGTTGGACGGTGCGATTTCCAAACGGACAACGTTTGGTCTATGTAATCACGCTCCAACAGTAGCGTGCACAAAGCCCCCAAAAAATCTGATTTTTTTCCTAATTTTTAAATGGTTTTCTAATTAATTTTCTAATTAATAAATACAGAAAAACATGGATTTGAGGCTTACCTTGTGCCTGGTCGGGTTTGCTCGTGTTGCCGGGGCTCCACTCGCCGGAAACTTCAGATTTTTGCAGGTCTAGGGTTTTGCGTAGCATTCATGGAAAACGCTCAAAGTGGAGCGTTTTGGCTCCTAGAGGAGCATAGATATAGGGTTTTAGAGTCTTGGGGAAGAGAAACTCTTCCCCACACGCCTCTTTCCACGTCTCTCAGGCGATTTTTCCGGCACTAGTAGAGACGTGTGGAAGACGGGGGTGCCAGTATCAATTTGGACCCCTGTCTAATACGTCTCTACCAAATGACCAAATTGCCCTTCCAACTTTGACGGCTCATAACTCCCTCGTTTGAGCTCCGTTTTTCGCGTTCTTAGTGGCGTTGGATTCGTATCGACGAGCACTTTCTAATTATTATGTTTTTAAGGAAAGAATTTCATCCATAAATTTTTATTTTTATTTATTTAATAATTTCCTATTTTTATCTTAAAAATTAAGGATATTACATTCTCATTCTACTGTTTTTCTAAGTTTTTCGGCATCCCTAGCCATCTGATCACCATGAAAATTCATGAGTTTGTTCTTCTTATTACAGTGCACAAGATGAATGGTTCAGATCACGATCTGATTCCGTTTCATTGCTTTACGTTGAAGAGAACAGTAGTACATAGTAGTTCATCAGAAAGTGCCAATCTGTGCCGTTTTTCGGCATTATAAACGACGAAAACTTTAAGAAAGAAAAGACAAATCGTAGAGGGTGGCCTACCGTGGTCAGATAGGCCAGCGCTAGTCTTTCCTTCACCGCGTGCGCCTGATTCCACGTCATAGTAGGCGTCGTCATCACGGAAACCAAAAGGGATAGTTTGGCCGTACAACAAGACAGGGCAAGCTTTTATAGCCTCATCGTGGGTCCCACACCCTGTAGGCCCATGTGTATTTACCATTTTACTCTCTATTAATATTTATTTATTTTGGTTATTACATTAACTTGTTAACTTTCTTCAAGATTTTGATGATCAAACTCAATTTGTAGTTCCCTAGAAGTATAAGCAGAGAAGGGGAGCCTTGGTGCAACGGTAAAAGTTGTCGTCATGTGACCTTGAGGTCACGGGTTCAAGGCGTGGAATCAACCTTTTGCAAAATGCAAGGTAAGGCTGCCGACTACAGGCCCTTGTGGTCGGCCCCTTCCCCAAACCCTGCATAGGCAGGAGCTTCGTGCACTGGGGCTGCCCTTTAAGAAGTATAAGCAGGAGATTTTGGTATTATATCAGTTTGCTTGGCCTTTTTTTATTTTTCCATGTTTATTTACTGTCTGTTGCAGTTGGTTGCTTAAGTTCTGTTCACTAAGCCTGATGAAGTATATGGAATGTTGCTGTTAATAATGTCTAGTTTTGGTAACAAGGCTGGCTGATTGGGATGGGTATTGGTATTGTGATGTTGCTCACCTCATAACTTAATGATAATTTAGGTAGCAATTTCTAAAGACGACACTGTCGTTCTTGATCGAGCTGGTGATAAGAAGGCCATTGAAGAAAGGTGTGAACAGGTTGGTGTTGTTCCTCTATATTTGCCCTGTTTGTTGTTAGGTTCTTAGTGTTGCAACTCAGGGCTATTTCCATTTTAGATTGGCTTTTGCGATTGTTGTCAACCTAAAGTTTTGGTTATCTGACAGCTGAGAGCTGCAATTGAAGCAAGCACATCAGATTATGAAAAGGAGAAGCTGCAAGAAAGGTTGGCAAAGCTCTCTGGTGGAGTTGCTGTTTTGAAGGTATGCTTTTCCTTTATCCGTTATACTTCTTCTAAGAAAATTAGGAAAATTATCGGACTTATCCTAGTCAATGAATTTTGTTCGTATTCTTACTTCTGTTGCAATCTGCATTGTCCTATGAAGACATTGTAAAAAGAAAAAAAAAAATAATGCCATGACTCTGCATTTTGCAGATTGGAGGAGCCAGCGAAGTAGAGGTTGGAGAGAAGAAAGAGTTACCGATGCTTTGAATGCAACCAAGGCAGCTGTCGAAGAGGGAATTTTACCAGGTAACTCATTCTCCTCGTTTTATTTCTTGAGGTCATCATAGTTGCTCTCATAACCCGAACTCAACAAAAGTGCTCTGTTTGCAGGTGGTGGTGTTGCACTTCTTTATGCGTCAAGAGAGCTAGATAAGCTTCAAACTGCTAACTTTGATCAGAAGATTGGAGTGCAAATCATTCAGAAAGCTCTCAAGGTTCCACATTCATTACTTGCTCATTTAGGTCTTGGGACTTCCCTACTAGTTCTAGTTAGTTTTATTTTAAATTAATAAAGATTATGTCTATTTAACTGCATACACCAGTGAACACAATTGCCTCCAATGCTGGAGTTGAAGGGGCTGTGGTTGTTGGCAAGCTCTTGGAACAGGATAACCCAGATCTTGGATATGATGCAGCTAAAGGTAGATTTCCTTTTCTATAATGCTTGGCATTTTGCTTGTTTAATGATTTAATCTGAGGGGTGCTAATTTGTTTCTCCTATTCTTATAACCAGGTGAATATGTTGACATGGTTAAATCGGGGATCATTGACCCATTGAAAGTAATAAGAACTGCTTTGGTTGATGCAGCAAGGTAATTAGAACTGTTGCAAATCAAATATTCAGGGATATTGATCGTAAACCTTACCTTGGATAGAAGTGTTCAAACTACTGATTAAAAAGCTGGCCCTAAATATTGGGCATTTTATTCACTATACTTCGATGATGTCTCAGTTCATGTGTTCTTGTATCCATGTTAAAACACCACCTAGAGTTGAAACTAAAGATGTGACATTGTTCTCTGCTTGAATATTGGATAAAGTGTGTAACAGATGTACGCAAACACTGAAAAATTTCATTCAAGCACTCATGCAGACAGTCAGAATTCTAAAATGCTGATCTTGTGAAGTGGCGGTGTACCTTAATTCTAACATCTAACATTTCATTTTCTTGCAGTGTTTCCTCGCTGATGACTATAACTGATGACTACAACTGAGGCTGTTGTTGTTGAGTTTCCGAAGGATGAGAAGGAAGCTCCACCAATGAATGGTGGCATGGATTATTAAGAGCCTGGCAGCAGCAATTGAAACTGATTTATAGAGTTTGTGTGACCAAATCAAAACATTAAACAAGGTTAGGATTACGGGGCTGGGTTGGTTAAATTAGTGTGCTTACAGGTTATTACTTATGTTCCAAAAGTTTCATCTTGGGAGGCTCAAGCAATGTAATCATACTGAGAGGTCATTAGAGAATTTTGTAGTAGTTGCTTCAGTCAGTGATTGTAACAGCCCTTTGATTATTTTGTGTCCCCATTCTGTAGGAAAAACTGAGGTGGTTCTACTAATTTTCAAGTGAGTTTGTCACTTCCAATTGCCTTGCAAGAAAATATGAGATAAAGTTTCTGCTGCGCATCTTTTTACTCTCTGTTGTTTGTCGTTGTTCTTAGGTTCATCTTTTGTTGAAATAGATCTCTAAATTTGGTTGATGCTTTATGAGAAGTCAGGAGCAAGTTACTAATTCTCATGCCACTGGTTTGATCAATTGGAAAGTTCTGGATTTGAACAAGTTTTTGCTTCTGAGTGATGGGTCCGCGGCATTGCCACAATGCAGTGAATTCCTCCCTCTCCCACCTCTCTCTCTCTACCTCTGAGTTTTATTGCTTTCCAAATCTCTGAGGCGATGTTTGTAACTCGTTCACATTCAGAAAGCAAGCCAGGAAACCAAGACTACGTGCATTACCACAACAGATCTGGTTTCATCACTCTTTGCAGAGAAAATTTTAGCGCCAATTGCTCGTACTTTTTCCCTCTTTTTCCTTGAAAAGGGCGATTTGATAAAATAGAAGGGGAGCCTTGGCGCAACAGTAAATGTTTTAGTCCATGTTTTAGTCCTGTGACCTTGAGCTCACAGGTTCAAGGCGTGAAAACCATCTCTTGTAAAAATACAAGGTAAGGCTACCCACTATAGGCCCTTGTGGTCCACCCTTTTCCCGGACCTGCAAAAATTGTCATCATGTGACCTTAAGGTCACGGGTTTAAGGTGTGAAAACAGCCTCTTGTAAAAATACAAGATAAGGCTGCCTACTATAGGCCCTTGTAGTATGCCTCTTCTCTAAACTCGCATAGGCAGAAGCTTTGTGCACCAGGGCTGCCCTTTTAGTAGGATCCTGCAGAGCGGTTCCTGATTCGGTCTGTTTTGTAATTCTCGCATGTAATGGAACAAAATCTAGGAAATAGAAGCATGAAAAGCACCTGGGAATAGCTAACCTTATCATGAATGTCACCTGTCATTTATGGGGCCTGCCTTCCACCTAAATGAATGTTGTAGAACATTTGGTGGTGGTTTTTCTGAGTTTAAGTTGAAGAAGAGCTTTTGGTGCAATGGTAGAGTTATCGTTGCGTGATTTGGACGTTGTGGGATTTGAGGTGTAAAAACAGCTTCTTGCAAAATATAAGATAAAACTGTATACTATATATCCTTTGTGCAGTATCGGGTTGTCCCTAAGTTTTAAACTCAACGTAGGCTGCATAAAGCTCATCTTTGGCTATATTTACAATATTTTTCTGTTCTAGCCCTCCTGTACTACCAGTTCATACCATTATGCCTCAGATTGAGCAGAGAGCAACAAGATATGCTTGTGATCCTAGAGCCATCCGAGCTATGCCATTAACTTGCATTTTCATACACAACACTGAGACTATACAGGGTACATGTACCAGTGCCATGCCTGATCCACCAAGCTCAAGTTTTAGTTCAGTCGATATACAAGCTTGTAGAAAACACATGGCTTCTGCCCGTATAAACCGTCCTTGCTTGTGTATTACATAGTTTAGAAAATCAACTCAACTCCAAGGTGGGCTCACTCAAGTTCACTCGAAAACTCGACAAAAAGTATTTGAGTTTATATTATTTAATATATTATTTAGAATATTTAATAAAATTGAAAGAACTTAACTTTGGTTAGGCTAACTTCCTTGGAACATATCGTTCGAATAAATATTGCTTGACGATCAATCCAAAATTAGGTTATTGCTGTGTGACTGAGAGGTTCCAGGTTTGAGGTGTGAAAATACTTTTTGCAAAAATGCAAGATAAAATTGTGTATTATAGACCTTTTGTTGTCCGTCCCTTTTCAAGACCTTGTATAGAAAGTTTTATGTAGTGGGCTGTCCTTTTTATCCATCCAATGTTGGGTTTACAATTCAAGTAATTATTCCTTTAAATAGGTGGGTTCAATCGTACCCTTGACGTTTTCCCTGGATGCATATATACTTTTCCTTCGTCAGAGGATGGCATACAAGACACATAATCACTCACATACAAATAGGACAACATAATTTGGGACCAAGTCCATTGTTATGGCATGATTCTAACTATCAATTTAGAAGATTATGCCTATTGTACGCAGTCTTACCTTGTATTTTTATAAGAGGTTATTTCTACTCCTTGAACATGATGACAACTTTGACTGTTGCGCCAAGGCTCCCCTTCATTTATCCACAAACATACAATTTGGAAACTTGATAAAGAGAAGGGATTTTTTTCTAAATATGGATATTTTGGGGATTTTACTTGGGGGTATAAGTGGTCTAGTTCGATGAAAAACCACAACCATACTATTAAGATTTTACATTTCTTAGTGCCATATTGTACGGGAGTTTGGTTTATAGTCTGAAAATCATTCCCATTCTAGTGCTTGAGCATTTAACAATTCTAATGCGTGAAATTTGCAAAAGACAAACAATTAAGATATTAAAAAGTAAGTTATGCATTATTTTATTCATTTAATTATTTACATACCAATTACTAATGTATTTATTGTTTAACTACTTTATAGGCAAGGAGGAGTACATCATAAAAAATTACATAAAAGTCAAAAACACATATCATATCGATACCTATAGTAGATAGACGTTAACAACAACGTGAATTGAAAATAGTATGCGACTATTTTGAGGCTTTTGGTTGTTTTGGGAAGAATAACATGCTTTTGAGCTTTGCTTCCTTTCTACAATAGTCATTGTGCCTATTTATGGATGAGCCATAACGGGTGCACGAGTTTTTAACATGGTGAACGTCATTTCATTTAGAAATAAGAGCGGGCACCAATCCTGGGTTCACTCTTCTCAATGATCCTCAGCGTCTATCTCATATTTCATGGCACAGATCAGTCATGCAGCAAAATCTTTCTAACCTGTGAATTTTGTGAGCCTCTGATTTTTCATACGCCACTAAAATTGCCCCCAAAAGTCCAACCCATTTGAGTTTTTACGAGTTGGTTCACTTGGACCTTATGTCGTGGACCTTGTGGTGAATGGTGCACCAAAACTTGGGCCACTGATCCAAGCCGGGACCTTGCAGATCGAGTCATATTTAAATGGGATTAGAAACGTGTTGATGGAGTTCTTTTATCTTTCCTTGACTTCTTGAGGTCAGGAAATGAGTTAGCAGTTTTCCTCAACATTCATAACAAGCTCAACAGATGAATATTTTTAGATAATTAAAAAGAGTGGCCCTACTTGCACACACATTATCTCTCTATAATTTAATCTTGCGGAATAATTTGTACAAAATAACCATGTGATTGTTAGCGGTGCTCAGCCGAGATGAAATAGTATCTCCTCGTCTAATTGTTAGTGGTGCTTGAGATGAGTTGAGATGAAATTCATCTACTCAACTCATAATTAAATTGAATCTTCAATCATCTCACTTCATCTTGTTTGGGCCCACCTATATTCTAACCACCCCTTCTCATGTAAAGGGTGTACCTGAAAAAAGATTTTGAAATTTTTTTTCTACTTAAACTAGTGCTTCCATTAGTGGATTAATGTGATAAGCTTATGTAGAAACTGAAAAAAAGAAAAAAAGAAAGAAGGATTGGATAAAAAAAAGTCAACTACAACCACCTATATTTTTCTCTATTGGACATGCAACTGACTATGCTTGCCCATCGCTGGTCACCTACAAAGGGCCAGTTCTAGAGAACGAAACTGCTCTCACTCCAAGTCATCTCCATGGTACTTAATAGAGAGGAATAGAGGAATAAGATTCATGTGGCCAACCCCTAATTGGGGTAAGGTCTTGATGATGATGAGGTGCATAACTTATCAAGGATGTGGATCAGGATGTAGCCATTGAAGAGAGGCGTGAATTTATCTGCAGAGTGTGTTCCTAGTGCTTGAAATGAGTTAAACTAACTTGAGATGAGATGAGTTGGGCCATAAGAGCATTAGTAGTGCTCAAAATGAGATAATTTAACTTGAGATGAGATGAATTGGGTCTTATCACTGTTAGCGGTGCTTGAGCTAAGATGAGATGAAGTAATATCGCCTCATCTCACTATTGGTGGTGCTTCAGATAAGAGGAGTTAAAAACCATCTCATCACTGGTTGCTACTAGCGAAGTTCAAGATGAAAATCATCTGATGTCGACTCATTCTTACTAGTGCTTGAGATGAGATGAAAAATCTAATCTCATCTTAACTATGCTTGCAAATCACTTCCATATCAAGCCATCTCATCTCCTTTAGTGTAAAAGAAAGCTAATTTCTTCTTGGCTCAAAATTCATCCCCACCTCCTATATTTTGTTTGAGATGGAAAAGAGTCATATCATGTCATCTCAACCTTCTTCCATATTGATGTGAACTCATTTCTTCCTGCTCATATGGACCATCTCATTTAAATCCAGCTCTTCCTCAACTCATCTCAACCCAGACAGGTGATATTTTAAGTCATCTCAAACTAGGTTCCCTCATTATAAAATGGTACATCATTTCTTCAATCTATTAGACTATCACTGCACAACCATTCTGAGTAAAGTGTAGTCTGCCTGCAACCAACGATGGAGAAAACAGGGGAAAATGCAGAAACACCGGTAGCAGGAACACCAGAAAGTGGAAGTGTTGAAGGAAGAGATGAAGAGAGCAGTTTGTGTAGGGGAAGGCGTCAAAGGTTCGTCTTTGCAGGCCGTGGATGAGTTTGTAAAGACCATCTTAGAGCATAGAAGTGACAGTTGATGTTCAGGTAAGAAGAGGAAATAATCGGGTCCCAACTCTTTGGTGATCCTAGTTTTCTGATGGTATTTGTTTATAAGCCAATTAGTACCTTAATTATCTCATGTATCAGGCAAGATTTCGCATTTTGATTCCTCTAGATGATGTTAAGTTTTGTGCTTCACCCTTTTAGAACTAATTGGGACAGTGCAGTTTGGTGATCCAAATTGTTTCCATCTCCTCAGGGTTCGTTCTACATCTTTTATAAGTAAGCCCCCCAAAATGTTGCTATTATCTGTAATGCAAAATCGATCCCTATTAAAAGGGCACAGCTCTGCGGATGCAAGTCCGAGAAAGAGACGAATTACAAGAGTCAATAGTACACAGACTGTAAAAGAGTAACGGGTAAGATTAGCATGGAAGCCAACATACCCCTTGGATATCTACTGGTATGCCAAACAGGCACCTCTAGCATCAATCTTACTTTCCAATTGCAAGTCATCAAATGTCAGTGCTCTCCAAACACAAGTCATTTGCGCCTACAGACAAAATGTGTAAACCTTGGCAAATTGGAAGTTAGAATTGATTCATGTGGTGCTGGATATTGACTTATCCAAGATTAGTCTAGTAGGGTGCTTTTTGGGATATTGACTTATCCAAGATTAGTCTAGTAGATAGACGGTTGAGATTTTGAAATGGCAAGCCCGCTTGTGGTTTTGCTTGGGGGTGTAAGCAGTTTAGTTCCAGTTTGGTTTCATGGAAAATCAGAATGGTACCATTAAGAATTTATATTTCTTAGTACAATACCCTACTTGAGTTCGGTTTCTAATCTAAAGGCTGTTTCTGTACTCTTGGTTCTGGTGATAGAGAAAAATGCAAAAGACAAACATGAAAGTTAAAAATACGTGTCATGATGCTACCTATAATACATGTAAAAGTTTATTATGATATGAATACAAAATAGGCAACCGACCATACTTGAAAAGGCATAGAGAGAGCCAACGTGAAAAATATTTAATAGACTAATGTTTATTCAAGATTTCAACCTTCTTGCTGAAGAATATCAACTATGTTCTCTACATATAAAGAATTAGAGTTACCTGACGAATAGGGAGGAGAACAAGGAAAATGTTAGAATGGAAGTGAATTTTTGTTTCATATTTGATTTTCTAACAAAGAATGGGTTTTAAACTTTAGGTGGTTTTTGGCTCTTTTGGGAGGAATAGTATGGTTTTAGACTTTGGTTCCTCACTTTTACATTAGTCACTATGCCCATTAAAAGTTTAGATTTACGGATGAACCATGATAAGCCATTTGTATCTCTATATTAAGTACTAACCTACACTTAAGTATACATTAAATATAAATATAGTATAAAAGATAGTTAATTAATAATTAAATTGAGTAGATTTAAATTACTATACTATCGCCTAATACACAAAAGTTTAAAATAATATTACAAGGTCAATTTTGTATATTGATTAATATTTTTTCAGTTCTCAGTTTTGGTCTGGGTACCCAGGCATAAAAACCTTTGGTTCTTTAAATTGAAAATCAATATTGTATCTTTGGTTCCAATTAAATAATCTATAACAACTCAAAATTTTAGGTCATTTTTTATGATTTAAAATTTTAATTTTAATAGGGATAAGAAGTTTGAATTTAATTCCATGAAAAATGAAGTTCATGAAAATGATCTCTTTATGGGTTTGAAATTTGGACTTGGGATTATTAAAATTGGAACATGCGCGTCAATATGATTCAAACGACACTAATTTTGCACGAAACAGAGATGGAGATAGAAAAAACCAAAAGTTTTACTAATTTAGAGGGGTCAAAATTGATATTGACACCTCCTCTAGCACACGCAATGCGACAACTGAGCCACATGTCGCATGCCCCTTTCCCCGCATGTACAACAGAAACAAGAAAGAAAAGATGAGGATTGCCGAAAAATTCGGTAATCGAAAGGCCCAAAAACCCTCACCTATCTCCGATCTCCTCGTTCCCCATCGCTGGAACCTTGCAATCACGGCAATGGAGCGCAACCCTGTGCTACTCAGATTTACAAGCACCTATGTGCAAACCCCCCTCTCCCACTTGATCTCCCTCTCTCTAGCTCCGGCACAGCCCTCTATTGGGCATTTTCTGACAATGCGCGGAGACCTGTGATCACCCTTCCCCGGCATCGACGTGCAATCCCTCATCCGAGCTCTCTTTTCCCCAGTGCCTGATTTCCCTTCCTTTTTTTGGCATTGATAGAAACCAAGATCGAGTTCTTGCCGGCAAGCTACCATCTCCCCTTTCCTTGCCATTTTTCTAGTAAACCCTTGTTAGATTCCTTGTAATCGTGCTACAACACAAGGAGCCACGCACAAAAACCCCCTTTTCCCCCTTCAGTCGGGTTTCTCTTCCCCTATAGCCATCTGAACTGCATGCGCATAGATCGACTGCATGATCTGGTATTTTTTTCCCCCTTTTGACCTTGCATTTCCCTCCATCAGCACAACCTGGCTATGGAACGCTTGGCGTGCCTTGGTCTCCCCTCTTCGTTTTTCCCCTTGTCAAGCTTCGGCAGTAACTGAATAGAAACCCACCACTGGTCACCATCCTCCTCCCCTATTTTCCCCTTTCATTTGACGAGTTAGGGTCGTGTTGACTCATCAAGTCAACTCACCCCAACTCATTTGGGGAGACACTAAGTTGATCCAGTAACTCTGTTGAACCCTTAAGCTTTGACCCACGATTCTGGTCAATTCAGGAAGAGTCCTGGAGATTCGAGAGTACTGCCATGATCCTGGAAGCACGGGAAACGATACCCATCTTTCCATTCTTTGATCAAGAAAGATTTAATCGTCGATTTGACCAGACCTTTGATTGGATGTTAGATCGTCTGATCTGTGATGATCTGACTTTATTTTTCTTATCCGAATAGTACATTATGATCCCCATGAAATATAGTTTAAGATTCATATAAGATTATTTGGATCTAAAGAGTTTATGGAGATGATTTAGCCGATTGTGATCAACGGCTGAGATCAACTGAAGATCCAGGTATGAAATTGGATCTAATTTGATGATCTGAACTGTTCAAAGTTCTTATTTAGATTAATTGATTATAATTACTAAGTTTTTATGTGATCTGGAAAAATCAGGTGAGGATCTTTAATGAGATCAGTGTGGATATTTGATGAGATCAGGCATAGTTGAAGTGATTCGTGGATGATCTAACCTTGTAGACTTTGGATATTATTCAAATTGACTTGTTCAAGGTAAGAATACTATCTAATCATTTGATGGAGTGATTTTATTTCAATTAGATATGATCGAGCATGATATCCATGTAGTAATGCTCGGTTAGTTGATTTAAATGATAAATTACCTAAGATTGATATGATCTGAGCTTAATAACTCTAAAATATGCATTGACATAATGAAGAATAAGGATTAATGGTTATGAGTGAGTTGATTAAGTATGATTTGAATTATTAGCCAATTAAGGCTGGCTTCGCCTTGAGATTCCATAGTTGGGAATTCTTGGAATGCCTTGAACGCAAGGTAATGAAATGCGAAAACATAATATTATGTGATTAAGAATCTAGGTTAAATAAAGTGTATTTTGAGTATGATTGGATGTGTTGTGTATCCAAGTATGAGTATTGATGTGATTGAGCTAGATTAGAGTCTTATCGAGACTTGAGATGTACAGACGATTAGTTCTTCATCTGAGGTAGGCAATTACATTTGGGATTTTTCCTTGATTTCATGATTATGACTTCTCACTTGAAATTCTTGAGGCATGTCTTTTATGCCCTGTCATGTTTATTAAAACGTGTTTATTACTTCACTTTTTGATAGCATGACATTTAATTATACGATTATCCATGTTTTCACATATGATGGTTTATAATTTATCATGTATTTTGATTCAACCTATTGAGGTTTATTTCACTTGAGAGTTTCCATGATTTATAGCATGTTTTGCTTCTTTATGGCAGGTGTTTTTACCTGGTGGGTACTATACTAGGAGGGTTGCAGGGTTGGCTATCCGCCCTCTGACTTTATAATGATGATGATTAGACACCGCTCTTGAGTGGTACAGGGCCAGGTACGTAAGTGGTGGTATCATGGGTAGTCCTTCATACAAGTCCGTTTTCCCCCATGGGGATGGAGAAAGTCTCCCGTTTAGGTGTTGATGGGGAGCGGCAGTAGTTTAGATCTTGATGTGGTTGCCACTGTAGCATAGTAGCATATACTGTTATTCTGTATGCTCATGTGATATTTATATATGAAGTGAACCAGGGTAAGCCAGGCTTAGGTTGTGAGTGACTCCGAGAGCTGATGCAGGATGCATGGGAGGGACCCAGGATTTTATATGAGTACTCATTACTAGTGTTTGAGTGTCGTGGAATACTCCTAGAGCTTATTGTATGAAATGCCCTATTTATCATGACATGCTTCATATTATTTTGTGGACACGAATTTTTATTTGTTTGACAGATGCTGATTTATGTGTTGATCATGCTTCACATGCCATGATGTTTTGCTTTGATATTGTGTTGCCTCAAACGAAAAGCATGTTTTGATCCTGATTGTTTTGTTCAGATTTATGAGATTCATGAGCTATATATTCTAAATGCTTGATGATTTTATTTGCCTTATAGATGATTTACTTTATTGACACTCGACATGTGAAGCAATGGGGCGATGAGGGTGGGCCAAGAGAAGGCTGGCAGGCTTCTAGGTTGGGGTGATGGATAGAGAGTTAGTCCCACATTGCTTGGGGAGAGGAAACTGAGCTATTTATAAGAGTTCGGGAAACTTTAACTGTCACAACGCGTTTTCCCTAGGAAACTTGGGAAGAACAAAACCGTGAGGGGTGTATGGGCACCCCAAAGTGGACAATATTGTGACTGTTGGAACGTCGGGGTGTTACAAATAGTATCAGAGCCAGTTCCCCTTGTGGTGTGGTGGCTAGCCGCACGCAGGGACGTGTGTTCTCTAAGGGGGGAAGATGTGAAGTCCTGGGCCAATGAGGGTGGGCCAAGAGAAGGCTGGCAGGCTTCTAAGCTTGGGTGAGGGACAAAGAGTTAGTCTCACATTGCCTGGGGAGAGGAAACTGGGCTGTTTATAAGAGTTCAAGAAACTTTAACAGTCACAACGCATTTTTCCTAAGAAACTTAGGAAGAATAAAACCGTGAGGGGTGTATAGGTGCCCCAAAGCGGACAATATTGTGACTATTGGAACTCCGGGGTGTTACACGACATGATATTGAAACTCCTTGTAAAGTGTTTATCGCATGTTTTTATTAATTGTAATCACTTACACAAGCATAGCTTTGTTTGCAATGTCTTAGATATAGAGAATTGTAACAGGTGGACACGCTGATAGAGCAAGCAAAGGCGATTATGATGCCTAGTGAAGTATTGAAAACATTTCAGAGATGATAAGGTTTGTTTAGGACCTCGCTTTAGTCATTGTTTAAGGACTATACTTTAATATAAATTGCAATGTAACCTAGATGTGAGGATATAAATCATGTTGAATGTGATGGTTGTATGGAGGGACCCTAGGTATTTTTGTCATGACTTGATTTTCTTATACACTATTGGAATATATATTTTTATTGAAAATTGTGTTTGATTTGGATAGATGGGCGTGGAGACTGAGTCTCCAAGTGTTGTGTCATATGTTGAGTTTATCAAGTGAATTAGTATTGCACATGGATGGGCGTGGAGACTAAGTCTCCAAGTGTTGTGTCATATGTTGAGTTTATCAAGTGAATTAGTATTGCACATGTGATATGCAATGGTAAAAAATACAGAGGAGACTCTGCTAGATTTTTGGTAGAAATGAGATTTTATTTCACCATTTAATTTTGTAGTTTTGTGGTTATAAGAATCCCAGGATTTTGAATTAAATGCTTCTATTCGAGTTATATTTTTAGTTAATTTAAAAATCAAAGTTTTAAAACAGGGATCCCGAATGTTTTTATAAAATTGTTATTTTATTGTTGGTAAAACCTAGGGTGTCACAGTTTGGTATCCTAAATTTTTAGTTAGTTCTTGTTAGCTTTGTGGTGTTGAGTATACTGTTGACACCCCTAGTTTTGCTGCATGTGTAATCCTTCAATTTTTTAGGCACAAACAACATGTAAATTCTCTTCATTTAAATCTTAGAAAAAGACTGGTTAGCATAATGTGATAGGAAGCAATTTGCAAGTATCAATGCCTTCAGAGTCTTAGTAGGAATAGATGTTGATAAGTGATTCTTTCTCTAGAGCGTGGTTTAAAAGATACAAGTCATTGATCATGTTCAAAGTCCAAATATTAAGTAATCCATAAGAAATCAGTTCATTGGATAATATTGACCACCACTTTTGAGTATTTGAAAAAACTAATGGTTTTGATTTTCAACTCAAAGAAGTATAAGCTAATAACATCCAAGGTACATGAAATTTGGTATTTAGCCTACATAAACCATTCCTAATGTTGATGAATGGCTTTGATCTACAAAAAACCATTATTGTATGGGAGAGTATATTCTATCAAATATTTATGATCTGTTACACTTACTGGAACTCGTATCTTAAAAATAGAATGAATTTTAAGTTGGGGATCTTTTTATTTTAGATTATTAGATGACAATCAATTTATGCTAATTATTAGGAGTCTTTTTTATTGTATATTAGAATAAATTCCTTTTCATATTTTGATTGTAATTAAAAATATTACATTTTATATATTGGAAATCTCCTTAAAAAGGAATGAGAAATTATTTATTTGGCTCCTTGTAAATTAGGATATCCAAGTTCATCTTGAATTGAACCTAAAATAGGAAAGTCCCAACCTACTCACAGTGATCGTCTTCCTTCTCTCTCTCTCTCTCTCTCTCTCTCTCTCTCTCTCTCTCTCTCTCTCTTTTTTTTGTTTATAAAAAAATTAGTATCTAAACCTTCGATCTAGGAAGGATTTTGACAAATTTGTGGTGATTTTTGGTGAGTTTCAGCAATCCTTCCAATTATTCTAGCAAATTCATAGTTAATGGTGATTTTGGGTGTTTTTACAAGGAGCCAAATAAATAATTTCTCATTCCTTTCTAAGGAGATTTCCAATATATAATTAATAAGAGAATTTATGCTCTAATCATTCTCTTAATATCAAAGAGACTTTCAAATATTTGGAGCAAGGAGGTTGTTATTTTTATTATTATTCCAAGATATTAAGAATACAACTGTGGATCAAGGTGTTCATGAGCACAATTCATAGATAAAAAAGTAGCAAATTTGATAAATTATTGAATTCCATCCCACCAAAGCCATCAAATTAAAAACAGTTGAAGTGGGTTCTAGAAAAGGCATGTTCATCTATCTATAACCACCACCAATCTAAACCTTGAGGATAAGTTTCAATTCAAGGAAGGTGGAATGATGGGAAGCAATTTACAATTATCAATATCTTGATAATAGAATAATTATTAAGTTAAGGATCTTTCTATTTTAGATTATTAGAAGTCCTTCTATTTATATTTTACTTAAGAATCAAGTTATACTAATTATTAGTAGTCTTTTTTAATTGTCTATTAGAATAGTTTCTTTTTCATATTTAAACTATAAATAGAAATACTAGGTTTTTTATACTAAACATAAGTATCTTTAGAAAGGAATGAGAAAATATGTATTTAGCTTATTGTGAATTACGAGATCCTAGTTCTTTTTGAGTTTGAAATTGAAATAGGGATGTCTGATCTTCTCAAAGTGATCATTTTCTTTCTTATTTTATACTTTAATTCGTAACATAATGGTATCAAAACTCATTGCATTTTGCATAAGTAAGCCGAGTCAAAGCAGTTTGGGCTTGTTTCACGTATTACATAACTACACCAAGTTAAAGCAATTTGGGCTAATTTCGCATTTTGTAAACATTACTTGGCAAATTTTTGCTGAGTTTTAGTATCTTTTTTTTTTTTTCTAAAGCTTTTAAATGACTTATCCACATTATTGTGTTAAATTGCATTATCCCAAGCATCAAGCCAAGCCAAGTCAACTCTTTTGCTGGAAACTTTGTGGTTTTGAATTTTGCACTTTAGTTGGGAACTTGGGACAAACCCAAGAAGATAGCCATATGGATGATAAAATTGCAAGAACCAAATAATACACTTTTAGTAATTATTATCTATCTTTATGGCAAGTAATCGACTGGTATGAAAGAAAAATCCAAGTCAATTAAGCAATATTTGTACTAAAACTGATATTTATATGCAATGGGATTAATGATCTTGTAGAAAGTTCTTTATTTATCTGGTTGTGGCATCTTTTTAAGGTTAGTAGCACACAATCCAATAAAGTAGTAGTTGCTATCATAGTATCAAAATGCGCCATGTCGAGTCAAAACTTGGCGAAGCCAATACAATTCTAGACTTTCTCTATTTTGCATTTTGGACTCATTGCATTTTGTTAAGTCAAGGAAAAATAATTTTATGAATGGATATTTTTGTGGTAACATGAAGAATTACTTCAACAGCAGATATTTTCTACTAATAGTACTAAACTATATCTTAACCCCAATTCAAGTCATTTTTGCAAAGTCCTCATTGTATCTCTATTTTGAGTTTTGACACATTGGTTGATAGTGTCTGGACTTCACAATTAATTTATTGGCTCAAAAGGAGAATTTCGTGAGTGATTTCATTGTGGAATTAATACTTGAATGCTGAAATAGAGGGCAACAACACCCAAGAGCATGTAACTTCTCCACTTTTGTATAATAGACTCCACTGTCCAATTGACCCATATTGTTCATCTGTCTCCCCAGCCCTTAGATATCTACTGGTCCAAAAGTCATGCTAAAAGGGCATATTTACAACCCAAGTAGTTGTGCTTTTATGTTGCTAGACATGAAAGCACTTGACAAGCAATGGTTTACATTCAACGAAGCAAATTGTCATTTTTTTTTTATATTACTGGCGCCTTTTGGCATGACTTTTGCGCCATTAGATATACAAGGTTAGGAGAGTCTGATAAATGGCACGGATCAAAGTGGATGTGCTGCATGCACTAGGGGTGTTGTTTTTTGTGCTCTATACCAGCATTCCTCTTAAATTTTCAATTCTTATGGTTAGAGTATATTTATCAATGTCATTTTGTTTCAGCCAAAATTTTAGTTTTGGGCCAAAAAAAGAGAGAGAGAGAGAAAACTAAACTATATCTTAGCCGAAACAAGCAATAACAACAAATTTGCTGATATTTACCAAAATTTAGGCCAAAATCTCGATTTTTGCTTTAGTCCAAAATGAGTTTCACACCATGGGCTAAGAGTGCAAAGTGAAAGAACAAAGTGTTTAGTCTCTTCCTTGCTTCCACCTTATCTTTGTAAACGACTGGTACTCAAAGAGTCCTTGTAATAGTATGCACACAAAATAGGCCCAAATAGCAAGCCACAGACTCATGGCCATTTTTGGGAAATATAAGGCATTCATTAATCATATTGGGCATACCAAAATTAGTTATAAGAAAACAAATGTTGACAATCTCATGACTCTAACCTACTGTCAAGAGTCCCATTATTAGTAGTGAATGAAGGGGAGCTAAATGGTCGGTGCACATTTTTGATCCATGGTAATATTTTTTCAGATCTAAGCCATTCATCATTTTTCTAATGATATGTTACCAATCTAAACCATTAAAAAGAATACCATGAAAAAACATCGCCATGGATCAAACAAGGTACACTTACTATTTAGACCCCCTCTATTCACCACTATTGCAGAGACTCTTAACTCAAACTTTTGCAGTTTGGTGGGGCAAAGCATAGTTGTTATCTACTAGGCCCTTTATTTATTTATTTTTATGCATGTGTCTATATTTATGCAGCATTTACTTTACTTAGAAGAGGAACTATATAAAACACTCATGTTTATATTAACATGAAAACAACATTTCCCAATCTAACACGTTTCATGCAATTTAAATTAGGCAACCGGTGAGGTCTTTTCCAGGTTTGATGATCCAACCCATTCATCAGATTGTCCTTACTTTCATCTATGAACAAAGGGACATATAAGAGGATTTTGGTATCCTAAAAATCATGTTTTGGAAGTTTAATTAGACATATCAACCATTAAGAAAGGGTTATAAGATTTTTTATTACAGGTGCCAAAAGTCATCTAGCGCAATTGGTCATAGACAACATTGTATCTCTTCTCATTCTGCTTGGTCAATGGTTCAAAGTGACACCTATTCTTTAACTTAGTAGAGGATATAACTTAGTCAAAGATGGAATAAATTTACCAATTAATTAAGAAGCTAATACATACTGAGAAATCTCCAATTCAAACCACCTAATTGCTAAGTGGATCTGTAGTTCCAACCTTATAAAGTTGTGTATCCCATTCACTTAAGTGGGAAGAAAAGAGAAAATGATTGAGTTCTCAAGTGATGCACGTGAGTTTTGACAGAGAGAAAAGAGAAGGACTTAGTAGGTTAGGGTCGAGTCTTATCGTGTTCGTGTCATTTTTAGGTCGATTAGAAAATGATATACCAAAACTCTTGTCCTTTCGGGTCAATCCGTGTAACTAGAAAATGACATGGTTGTGACTCAAGTAATTCAACAAGTTGTGTTGACCTATATAGCTGGTGACCTATTAACCCAATTATATTATAATGCATTGTAATTTATTTCTAATTTATTATCAATCATGTTACACAAGTCGTATCGTGTCGACTCATTTAATAAATAGGTTGTGTTCAAGTCATAGGTTCTTGACATGATCATTAATCGTGTTGTGTTTGTGTTAGGTCAATCTCGATACAACACAAATACGACTTGCAAACACAATTTACCACCCCCATAATCATTCCCTTTCTTCTTAATGCTACAAATTAAGTTAATTGTCTTATTCATAAATGTCCGTACCAGCTCCATAGAGAATTTTACTTCAAGGCACTCGCCAAACAACCCTTAGTTCTTGGGTGTTTAACCTTCTCATGATGAGGCCTTTCTTCCACGTCAACAAGTTATATAAAAGTGTGGTTTCATGAACATGCTCATAATATCTTTTTTTCCCTCTTAAGTTATACGTGGCCTCAAGATTATAACTATTACTCATGAATATGTGCACATGCATACGTGAGATTAGAAGAATATATATTTATGCAATTAAACAGACATGCTAATAACATCTTTTTTCCCTCTTTAAGTTATACATGGCTTCAAGATTATTACTATTAGTCATGAATATTTGCACATGTATACGTGAGATTAGTAGAATATATATTAATGCAATATTCATTTTTAGGGACATCATTGTCATTTTGTAAATTTCCTTTTGCCTTTTTCCCAAAATGCCCTTCTAGCTATAACTTAACGTGGGACTAGATTTACGAAGATCCAAATCATTTACAATGTTACTTTGGCTTTGATAGGCCATGCTCTGAAATTATAATCCATTGGTTGGTCCTAGCAATTGTTACTTTTAGTTGAAAAATGGATAGTTAAACTCATTTTTCGACTTAAGAAAATAGAGTTAGGATCATCTAATAAATGAGAGTTCTAGACTATGATCTTTTTAAGAAAAACAATGTTAAAGGTTCAGATATTCAAACTTTAGCGGTTTGTACCATTTATTGATGGGCTAAGGAGAAGGAGAGCCTTGGCGCAATGGTAAAAGTTATCGTCGCGTGACCTTGAAGTCATGGGTTCAAGGCGTGAAAACAGCCTCTTGCAAAATGCAAGATAAGGTTGTGTACTTTAGGCCCTTGTGGTCTACCCCTTCCCCGAATCCCACATGGGCAGGAGCTTCGGAGAGGAAAAACAAAGGGAGCATATATACTACTCTAAAGATATAATGGGGTTGGTGGAGATAACCTTAGTGTGCAGAAACGAGGGCACTTGTTTTCACAAGCTGGGAGAGGGGCGGGGTTATGATAATGGCGTAAGTGCCCCCGGTCTATAACACCCTAACTGGGACAAAACCGTCATTTTCCCTGTCCGTTTTGGCGCCAATTCCACGACTTCGAGTGTCGACTACCGTTCTTTCATCAAAACCAAAACCGGGAGAGCGTAATGCGGGAGAGCTAGCAATCTCAGAAAGAATATTCGCTTGAGCAAAACCAAGATTGAATTTCAGAAGAGAGAATGAAAAAGAATTCAGGAATTTCTTCTGTTAAAGTTCGCGCTCGGATCCGGAAATCTTCTTGGAGGAATGTTGATGGAGTTCGGAGCTTCGCAAAATCGTCCAATTCTGGGGCGTCTCGTGAATTTCCAGGTATCCTTCTGATATCTCAGTTTATTATCATTTTTGCTAAATTGTCTCCTTGCTTTGGTCGTGAAAGAACCGATTGGTTACATTTTTTTATGTTTCTTGTGGAATGGACCGGGTTCCGAATGTGGAATCAAGATAGTTACATTTATTACCTCGACTTAGATGTAAGTTTGTTCGGCTAGGGTTTTGTATAGTCACATGATAATCTCTTCGTACATTAGATTAAAAGGCTTTTAGTTGTTTGTGAAACCAAAAGCCACATGTAGCTAGGTTGTGGAATTGGGCTTGAGGAGTACAACCATATGGTTCAAAAGTGGATGTGGGGTTTACTGATCACTTTTGGCATAGATGGGTTGTAGTCCGACATGTAATTGTAGAGGTGTTTATGCAGTTTTCTCAAGTCTAGTAGATTATATGTTGAAAGTTTAAGAATGTCCATGACAGGTAGGAAGACGGAGTTATGGATTCATTCTCAGTGCTGTACTATGCCGGTTGATCTCTTCAAACAGTTTTCTTGTATCATTCATTCGCAAGAATGTCCCAGATGCCCTTTTGGTTCTTACCCATGATCTATGCTGCTGTAGGGAAGAATTTTATAGTTTACTTATTCTTGGTATGTCATTGGTAAAATCAATGCATTCACTGTGGGTTACAATTAAGGTGGTGCTTACTGAGTATGACATTGAGTGCAAAGATGAATCACTCTATGTATTCAATCAATATTTCAATTAGAGAGAAGTCTAGTGTCTCATGTATCAGATGATCCAACTGACATCCCTCTGCTATTTTTCAATTTGTCAAGAATATTGGTGCCTTCTTTTGCATTCTAAGCTTTGTTATGCAGCCGTTGTACATTTCTTAAATTATGTGATTTCTGATTTGACTTTGTTACTTTATCAAATTGATAGCTTAGATATTTTGAAATTACGGACGCGCATGTTAAGATTGACTTCTTTTTATAGTGGTGCCATTTATGCTTTGTGTTGCAGCTGCTGTACATATCTTAAAGCATGTGATTTCTGGTTTGACATGGTTGCCTTATCGTATTGATGGCTGAAATATTTTGAAATTATGGTTGCATGTGTAAAGTTGTACTTCATTTTCCTGTTGTGCTTGGCAGATTAATAATCACGCAGCTGCACCTGCAAGATCACATCATATAAGAACTGAACTAGTTACTTCTTACAGGGAACTGTTTATGCTAATTTAGATTGTCTGTTTCTTCACAGGTATGAGCAGAATAAAAAGAGTGAGGTTTGCAGACTTTGATAATAATCATGCAGTTACTTGCAAACCAGATGCATCTTCACTTCCAGCAGAAAGCAATCCTTCTCAAAACTGTAAGTTTTCTACTATGCCTTTATCTGCTAAGTTTCCAGAGCTGCATATGCTATTACTTTCTTGTATATTACCTTTATCTTTTTCTTTTCTTCCATAAACTGGGAACTTAACTTCTATTCTTTATGTAATTGGCGGTTAAAAGATTCCATTCTCCTCTTCATTAAATACGAATTCTGATCAGAAAATCTGTATGCAGTTGGTGAACCAAAAACAGCAGAGTACAAATATTATAAGAAACTGCAGGGTGATACCAGCCGCAAGTTTATTTCTTATCTTCCACAAAAACAGGCCAGCCATTCAGAGAAGTTGGAAGCAAGCGGCTCTCTGGAAGGTAGGTAGTCACTGGGGATATCTATTTAATGTCCATCTAATAAGAGAAAAGCAAACTTTCACCTGATTATGTTGTGTTCTTTGGATTAGTGGTTTCATTCTTGATACCAATCATCATGTTATTGCCCCCAATTTTTGACTTAAAAGGTTGATTTGTCATTTCTGTCAGTTCTTGATCATCATGTCCAAAGTGCGGACCTGAATGACATGGTCAGTGTCAAGTTTGAGGTGAGCAATTCCTCATCATCTATTGGGGAGGTTACACCTATCAACCTGAAGTCATCTCCTTCAGCAGCTGGAGCCTCAAGGAGCTCAGGTACCGCTATATGATAAAATTCTTTGACCAATTAGTTTAATAGCGCATGCTTTTATCCCTATGCTCAAAACTGAAATTGCAAGAAAGAAATACTAATCAATTTTTGCCTTTCTTCAGAGCTGCAACACAGACATGGAGAAATCTTTTCCAGAAAGCGACAGAAATTACTACGGTTAGCAGCAACAGTCTTGTCTTTGGATGCATATTCACTACGGTCAGACACATTTTATTGATAATATCTTTATTTTCTAACCCATGCTGCTTTTACCAAGCCTGATAAGAGACTTTGTCAGATCTGACATGGTTCCGGAGTTACTTCTGCGGCTGGGTGTAGAAACAGATGCAAGCAACAGTCGCGCACACCATAATCTGGAAGTTAATAAACATAAAGGCCAATCTGTTTTTAATTTCAAGTCAATTTGGTTTTGACAAATTTTCTGTTGCTAGCTTCAACCGCTGAGCACTGATATTTGAAAATTTTGATGTTGCGGCAGAGTTTAACATTACCAAGGCCACGGGAGATACAGATCAATCCAGAGTTACATGCTTCTCTGTACCTGGATACTCACTATAGAGAATTGCCTCAGACTCCAAGATCCAACCTTGTGGTAACTACTGCCAGACATCACATGGAAAGAGCATTGCCTGGCCTCTGGTCTAACAAGGCAGACAAGTCTGTTCTATCACCTTCATTAGACAGTGTTGATGCTCTCTCTCTTTTAAGCTGGGAAGCTCTTGAGACTGGTCTGGAAGATGAAGGCAGGAAATCTGATTATTTGCCTGAGAGTAGAGCCAAAGTTTCTCTCAAGAGTATAGCTGATATCAATCTGAGCAGAAAGTGCTCATTTAACAGATATGGGCATTCCAACTCCACAGAATTGCTTCTGACTCCAAGATTTAACCTCATGGAGACTACTGCTGGACATCACATGGACAAAGCATTGTCTGGCTTCTGGTCTATTGATGCAGACCAGTCCATTCTCCCACCATCATTGAGTAGTAATGATGCACTCTCTCTTTCAACCTGCCATGCTCCTGAAACAGGTTCTAAATCTGAAAGTGAGCAATCTGATTATGTACCAGATTGGAGAACCAATGGTTTCCTAAAGAGTAAAGTGAATATCAATGTCAGCACAGAGTTCCCATTTAATAGATATAGGTATGTCACATTGGACAAAATTGCGTCTCAATTGGATTTCTTGGCACAGAAGAACTTGTCTTCTTGTTGGTACCCCCACCAGCAATCAGTTTTCCTGCATAAAACAGAAAGTTTCAGAGAGCTGGATGACATCTGCAATATTGATGAACCTCAACCTGCAAGAGAACGATGCAGTCCTCGGTTTCTAGGTTGGGAAAATAATATAGAGGATGAACATGGATTGTCTCCTGTATTTCACAGTATGGTAAATGCAGCTATTATGAAGTCTACTTCTTTAGAAGATTGCTGGACGAATTTTAACAGAAATTCTGGTGCAATTGCTTTCTGTCCTCCATCCACTGTCACCTACCAGAGTACACCAGATTTTGCTTCACCGCAGAAAGTTGTTTCCAACTGCTGCCCTATCTCTAACATTGGAAGATATATCCTGGAGAAGAGAGACTTTCCAGTTTCTGATCATTTTCCTGCGACCTTATCTTGTACAAAAGATGCCATATTGAGCAATAATTATGATGGGGACAATCTCTTCTAGCCACTGCCTCACAGCAATTCTGTCAGCAAGGCCTTTCCAGAGAAAATCCATCCTAGGTCTGAGACTTTATTACTATGTCCTAGGCCTGACCTTGAATTTGGAAGGAAGAACTTAGAATCAGATTTCACTATTGAACATGATCTGGTAACCCAATGCTGTCTTCAATTTCCCTAAGGGAAGATGGGAGACGTCAGCAGTTACCTACATATTGGACCTAAAATCAAAGAGTTCCTGGAAAGATCAAGGCTCAACTTACACCGATCTCAATTGGATCATGAGGCAATCAGCTTCTTCAATGTTTTGCCATTCAGTTCCCATAGCTCTTCAAACAAGCAAACGGTCTGGCCTTTAGTGCTTGATAGATGCCGATAAACTTCTGCAGATGAATTATCTTCTGACTGAGGTGGAAACAAATTCAGACAATGAGTCTCAATGCTCGCACAGGCAGATTTTTTAAGGTGGGAATATATTTTAGAAAGGCAAAAACTGCTCATGGACATGGAGGTCATGTCAGGGTTGATAGTACTCAGGTACTTCCAATCATCATTTCAGTCGTTTGCTTTCTCAGAAACAAGGTTCCTGCCTATATTGCAGCATCTTTACATGCTCTAGTGCCCTAACTATCGTACAGACTGTAATGCATTGCTGCCGCATAAGAGAGACCATATAATGACTTGTAACATATATAGAATTATCATTAGCAGACAGAAATTTGAAGAATACTTTGATATGCTCTTGTATCCTGTACCAGTGACCAGCTGATTCCTCTCATATAGGCAGGTCCCCATGTGGCTCATCTAATTAGTGCTTGTTTGGTTGTCTTTCACATGGTAGTGTCATGAGTGGTATGAGGTTAGACGGTATCTTAACTTGGGTAATTGGTCTATTAGAAAAGTATGATTTCTTGAAAACATGAACTTATTGATGCAGTAAATGATATATCAGGGCAGGATATTGATTCATAAAATAGATGTGCAACTTCGTTGGGTTTGGTTTCCCTTTTAGCTTTCACTTTCAAGAGCAGATAACAATTTATTAGTATTTCTTAATCAGATGGATTATCATGACAGCTGTCCAAGTGACATCCTCAGAATTTTTTAAACAGTTACTGTCAAACACTGCAATGGGTGGCTACAAACTTACAAAATGTATGAGCCAATTTTGTATCCAGAATTCAAGTATTGTACCCTGTTACGTCTTGCTTGACTGCATCTTGCATTTTACCTTCCATGGTAATTGTTCCTTTCTTCTTTTCCTTTTTCCTTTTCCTCCTCACCATGTGCGCATGTGTGTGTATATGTATCTTCCTTTATTCTCATCAGCAAAGAAAGCGAGTGTGGAAGCTTTCTATTATTTGATTTGAGGCCTTACAGGTTTCATATTGTTACTCTATTTCAACATTTCTTTATTTCATGGAAGAATGCTAGTTGAGCTCAGAGGAGTTTCTCAAAGTTCAAGCAGCCACGAGCACCTTTCTTCTCTTTATTTTGCATCATGTGAAAAAGCTTATTTAGAAGGATAACATATACTTTTGCAAAACCATGAGAATGGCTTACTGCCGCAACTGCTGGAATGCCAAGAACCCATTCCAGCTATGTAGATGACAGACCTAGCAAAGCAAGCGTGTATTTTATGGCTCAAAACTGCAAGTATACTCTTTCTACGCAAACATAGATCTTCAGCAGATAACTCTCTCTTCAGTGTTAATTATCAGCTCCCGGTATGTCACATAAAACAGTACTTTACATCATTATAATTATTGTTATTAATTACAAGAAAAAATTGCCTAGATTCTCATACTAGTGTACCTTCTGCTTAATTGAATGAAGGGTCATTGAACTTGAGCTACGGTCATGGGTTTGAGGAGCTCAAGGGCTATGGGTATCCATAAAAATTCAGCTTGCCTGCCAAAAATGATACTAATAATAATTGTTTCTGCAGAAATAAGCGTCCCTGGTCATTGAACTTGTTCAATGTAATATTTGTTTTTACAGAAACAAGTAACTGCCATTGGTTATTGAACATTTACAAATTTTGGGTTTGTCTGTTCCTGCAGAAGTAAGAGAGGATGGATTTTGATGTGGAGATTCATTACAGACCTGAGTTGTTTTTGAAATCTATAGTTCAGATATTACTAAGGACCATGATTATAAAGGGGTGCCCGGTGGGGTGATTGGAACCATGGAAATGCAGTCAACAGAAGCTGACAGATATTAACAATTCAGTGAATATAGCTTCAAGCAGGGGAGATCTTCCAGCAGTGATAGGCTTCTGCTAAAGAACGCTGTTTGTGGAAGCGGATAACAACAGCCCTGGCCCAGGTTCATTAAATCCAAAGATCAAGAGGAATTACACACTCTCTCTCTGACACACATTCTCTTACACTTGTTTATTGTATTAGCGTATTCAGGTGTTTCAATAGAGATGATTATGAATTCAAACATATTTCTTTATGATACTCATGTTCTTTACTTTGAAAAGTCCTTGTAACAGCTGTCCCCATAAAAAGGGCAGCTTGTTGCATGAAACTCCTGTGTATGCAGGGTTTGGGGAAGGGACAAATCATAAGGGTCTATAATATGCAGCCTTGTCTTGCATTTTTACAAGAGGCAGTTTCCATGCAATTTTACTACACCAAGGCTCCCCTTCTTACAGCTGTGCTCATACACGCATGTAACTTTTGCATGTGATACGATTCTGCATGGCACAAAAATTAAATAAAGCAAATCCAAACAGACGTGGGTACTCAGGCTATAGATTCTTGGAGACGATTGAAATTGTTAGCTCGGTAGGTGGAGAGGATGAGTCCCTTCTACATACAAATGGATATAACCATATGCCGAAGAGCATCAATCCATGAGATAGCAGCAGCCATCTGTGTCCGACCTTCTGTGCTGTAATCAAATCACAAATTTCAGATTCCTGCTCATCCGATCCCCACTCTTTTGAAGCAGTAAAGAAATCAGATGAAGAGATCTTGGGGTGTCCCCATCAACAAGTGTTGCCCACCTGCCATCATTCGCTAAGGGTGCTGCAACCCACTTTCCATGATGGGCCTCACATTGGAGTGATCAGACCTGTTCATCTGATTTCACATTTAATTGATCAGACTCATTCATCTGATTTATCTCATTGTAGATGACTACTAACCCTCAAATCGTGCTGATTGGATGAATCTTGAAACTAACTTCCAGTTTAAAAAAAGGTCCATCATGAACTAGTTGAATCCAACGTTACTGAATGTTAAAATCATCCAATCTTGGTGATTTTTATTACATAAGATATCAAGAGTTAGAGAAATCAGGTGGACAAGTCTGATCAACCAAATGTGATGCCACTATTGTAAAGTGGGACGTGCGTCTCGAGTATGACTCAACCATGAGCGGGTGCATCTAACGGAGTTGGTGAGTACACCGGAATGCGTTAATCCTAAGAGTGACAAACGACCGCCTCCAATGCACCCGGTGTTGGTTATTACAGTTTCTGACTCGATTGTCTCTATAAAAGAAGAAGAGGGCTTTATTCGTCTTTTCCGATTCTCACTTTTTTAATCAGCCTGTCCGTCTGTCTAGGGCTTGGAGATTTTTGCTTTCTGCATCCCCCGTCCAAAACTTTAGGGCGGGAACAGGCTTTTCACGAATCCAATGGCGTTTCTTGAAGATTTCCAAGCCAGTACGAAGTTCGCCTTCCAGAAACCTAGTTGTTTTCTGTCTCTTGAATTTCGCCGCTTTTTCCAAATCATAAGCCAGAGCATCAGTCGCGATCTCCATTACTTTCTACATTATTTCCCTTTGCTATATAATCGCATCCCGCAATTTTCTTCTTCTTCTGATCTGTTGATGTTGAATTTGTACTACCAGTTGACAAAAGAACAAAAACCCTTATAATGGAAAGGATATAATCGAATTTAAGATGATTTGATGAGTTCGGTCTGTAATAAAAACGTGTTTCCCTACGAATTGGAATTTTTGTTTTTTAAAATTTAAATTAGGGGATTTACATACCTTTGCGTTGTTTAAACTACTTTCTCTTTGTTCAGGTCTGGAGTCATTGCCATCCATGCTGCAGCGTTACTACTCAGTGATGCGCGATTTGGACAGAAGTTTACAAGGTATGCTTTTATGGCCCGTCTTTTTTCATCACCGTTTGTTTCTATCATTCTTACTGAGGTAATTGTTTTGCTACAACATGGACGTACAAGTCTGATTTCTCATGCGGGAAGATTAGGCTACAGGCTGCTATGTGATGGTAGAGTGTAATGTGCTATAGATTTAAGGATATCTCTTGTTAATATAGTGTCACTTTATGGGATGTATGATAGTAAAAAGATGCATATGAAGGGGTCCTAGAGCTTGGGTGATATGTAAATCTTTCTATTGACACTAATACTGTTGAAACTAGTACTCTATAGGCTTTAAGAATGTCAAAGATTAGACGTTTATCTTCAGTCTCTACTAACTTGTATATTCCTTGATGCCAACAATCATGTTCCGCTGACTCCTGTTGAGTTACTTACCCAGTAATTATGTTTGCAGAAAGTCCTCGAGTGCTCAAACATAGACAAGCTTCAGCTTTGCTGAAATCTACTGTCATCTTGGTCCTTCAGTCATATGCTTGCCAACGTTAGTTGTTTATGAGGGATTTAATTGATACTTGGGATTTCATTACTTGTTGTTTCCATAATTTGACTATGGAGTTAGCCTCCAGAAAATGCAGTATCTCTCCCCAAAAGGTGGAGGACCCAGTTGATTGACTTTTGTGCTATCTCGGTAAGTATCATACTGTTCTACTTCATTGTTCTAACATTTAACACACTTTTCCCGCTCTATTTTGCAATAGCCATCAAATTTTGATATACTAGAGTCTTGGTTGTGACCATATCAGCTACAAGTCGCCTTCCAAGCAGAACTTGGAGGAACCTGCCCCTTTGTCTAAGATGATGATATAACGTTCAGATGAAGTGAGACTTCTGAAATAAGTCTTGACTGATGGAACCCCATGACTGAGATTGAATCTCCAACGACCCTCATCTCACAGAATGTAGAAAGTTGAATACCCCAGGAAAACTACCTTTGAAACTAAGGTCCAAAGTCCAAAAACCTCCTTTTAGATTTACGTTTACTATTCTTGAACTTGGTCTTCAGCTTAAATATTGAAGTTGTGGGTCCTGGTATTTGATTGGGACAAATCAATTGTGACAATTGTGATATGCTTGTAATTATGGGGAAGGAATTTGCACTTTTTCCTAGCAAGGTCCTTGGACAACCATGCTGATCGATACCTAAGTGCATACAGTGTCTTACTTGACCTTTTCCTTGTACCAATGATTTGATTGATCATAGTAAACTATAGCTTTTACAAAAATGTCCCTAAAATAGGCAGAACAAAAGCAAGGATCAGAACAGAGAATGGAATGTGGAATTATCATTAACTGTTCCTGTTTCCTCTCCCTAGACAATTTGTCCACAAATCTGATTGCCTCCTGGTGAAATAATAGAAGGCATCTCTAGCAGATGCATAATCTTTGCTTCTCTTCAACAGAATCCCAAATCTCAATTGTGGGAATCTTTTCTCATTATGCTTTACCACGTAAGTATTAACTGTTTATTTTGAAATGAGATGGTGTTCTGAAAATGTTCATTCATTTTTTCTAAAAGTTTTCTTTTATATTCATTCATTTATTAGTGAATTTGAGTTCTGACAACACAAGCTCATTTATTCCCTTTGCTAATTGGTTGTGCAACTTGCATCATCTTCTGATTACTGAAGCAGGTTTTTAAACCATGCCCCATTTGTTCTTTTGTTAATGTAAGCAGTTGCTCAGCGACAAAATGAACAACGATGTGAACAAGAAATAGAAGATATTAGGCGAGGGGTCCAATCTGGTAACATCACGCCTGATACTTCACTTATCAGATTTTCAGACGAGGCCCTTGATGAGCAAAAGCACTGCATTAGGATCTCTGATGAAAAAGTTGCCATGGCAGTTAGTGCATATGATATGGTATTTACCTTGCAAACTCCATGTCACTTCTTGTCAATCTGATTAAAGTTAGTTAATTGTTTTTTCCTACATATGCTGGAGCTGGGAATGGTGCTTGCAAGATTGGAACATGGTGAAGTTCACTTAGAAGTGAGAATTCCAAGTTGTTTAATAGTTTTCTAAGTATACAGTTGTCGGTAATTATTGACAAAAGATGTCTTTGCAAATGTATATACAGCCTCCTAGTACATAACCAGTCCCTAATACTAAGTCTTAAGGAATTGAACTTGGTTGCATGGTAATATGACACAGCAGAATACCGATCAATTGGAGATTTCCTAACTGAAATCTCAAATGGGTGCACAATGAAACCCTAGAAGAACCCTTAGGCTGCTGCTCCGTGTGATATTCAATCATGAAAATATAAGAAAAAGACCAAAATACACTTGCTTAAGATCACTTATGGAGTTTATGAAATAAGCAATAAAAGCAAAGTAAAATTGACCTAGCTTCTGCTTATGTCAATCTTATCCCTTTTTCCTAGCTTTGAATTGATTAAAACAGTCTATGTGAGCTTGGGCATGCTTCCCTACATCAGACTTGCACATGGAGAGGACTCGTTCTCGAGTTCATCGAAGGAGATTCAGGAGAAATGTCTATGATGCTAGCATTGCCCAATAAATACACTTTCCCAATCTCCGTTGCATTGGTAATCCTTTGTTAATGTCCAATGTATATCCAAGCGGCTAGATAGGGTTTTGAGTGAGGTATTGCATCTAGTCATGGTTTGCAACTTAGGTGGCAATATTCTCCTAACAAACATTATCCATTATTATGTGGCTTACTACCGCTTTGTTTGCTAGTGTTTAAAAGCCTTTCCACTACTCCAAAATGCCTTTCATCATTTGCAAAAGCCCAGTGTGCATCATTCTTCTTCAACCAAATCATCTATCTGATGGTCTAGTCGATCATTTTCTTCTTTATAGCAGAGCTCACTCCTTTGGTATAAGTCTCCATGCAATTTGTGGAAATATCCCCCTTTTCTACACCATGAAGGCATGTAGTTACCCTAAGCTACACGTAAGGGCTAGCTGGATTTGTGACTGGGCTTGTTGATTTTGGTGTATTTCAAGTGGCAAATTCCTTCTTTTGCATGTTTGTGGTGTTGCTGCATAGTTGGAATTGGGTTGAGAAAAAGAATTTGACAGTTGGCTGCTCATAGTCACTCCCTTTCCTTTATTTTATGCCCCATCAGACAATAAGGTATCTCTTATACATCACATCTCAGTTGATTGGTCTTTGTAAGAGAAACTATTGAGTAGAGTTTCTATTTTCTTCGCTGAGCAGATTACCATATTTAAGCTCCAAACCTCTTGCATAGCCACCTTCTCTTTTAAAACAGGTTTTAGCCCTTCAATAAACCTAACAGCCTTTTAGGTATCAATTTCTGTCATTTGGTTAAAGTCGTATTCTTGAACACTTTGCATTGGCTGCTTGCAGTTTTGGTACTGTAAAAGTGCCCTCCAATTGCAATCCCATGGAAGGAATTGAGCTTGTAAAAGTGGCTTCATATAAGGCCATCTTCTAATAGGTGCTTTTCCCATCTATGAGCCAACCCAGAAATCTTCAACATGTAGCTCCGTTAAAAGATGGAAGATCACCTTCATCTTGTACTCAGCTTTATGGCTAGTTCTTGCTCAAAGATGCCTGCCCCTAGCTAAACTCTCTTGTTGAATTTTAGAATTGCCTTCCTCTTCACTAGAGAAGGCTTTTGCAGGGGGTAATTGTGCTTCTTGCTGTTGAATGCCAGAACGAGTGTAGAATGAGTAATTGATTGATTCACAACACATGTTGGCTGCGCCCTAAGATTGTCATCTTGGTCTCTCTTTTGACATAGTCCACCACTAGCCCCATTGTTCGTGGAATAGTTCCTTACTATTAAATTTGCAGATTTGCTGTTTCCTCAGTCATATGACACTTGGGCCACTGCACACCTTTGAGAATTTTCAAGATAGTTCCCATTCTTGCAAACCAGCACCTCCTTGACACACATTAGAACACATCACAGTGATCCTCCTGCTTTAATACAACTTAACACCGCAAAATATCAATCAAGTGGAGACTTCCTAATTGAAATCTCAAAAGAGTGCACAGAGCAACCCTAGAAAAGCCCTTAGGCTGCTCTCCCTTTCATTAGAAATTGGTAATTTCGTTTTAGTACTGTAAGTGCAATATTTAAACATAAAAACATAAGCAAAAGACCAAAATTCCCCCACAATGACCACTTGTGGAGGGTACAAACGATGAAAACCCTCTTATTTATGAAATGAGCAGTAAAAGATGCCTAGCCGGTGTTTACTTCAATCATAACCCTTCTTTCTAGCTTGAATCGATCTAATTGGTCTAAATAGGATTGGGAAGCATTCCCTACACAATAATAGCTGCTAGCCAATTCAAAGAGGATGAACTTTTCCTGACAAACAGTTATCAGTTCCAAATTATCGTATTCATTGTAAAAGAGGAGAAGTTTTGAGAGATATTCCTTGTTCTATGGACTTGAACTCCATTATGTCAGTGATCCAAGGGGATGAAAAAACCACCTTGCACCGGAAGTAGACATGGTTCATCAGATCCAGCTTTTCGTCAGTGTTTGTTATTGAATCTTATTTTCAAATTTCCCCAGGTTTATGTTTGATTGAGTTTCCCCCCCCATCTCTTGGAGCCCTTATGACTAATTTTACAACCCCAGATACTCATAGAACTAAAGATCATTTCCAGGCTCAAACACTCCCAAGTTAATGCCCTCCTACTTTATCCTCACCCAAATGTGCACACACCGAGGTTCACTTGCCATAAATAGCATATCTAAATGCATTATCTGTTCTTTGTTGCCAACTGATTTATATGTGTAATTATGTTGTAGGTGGATGCACACATTCAACAACTTGACAACTATATGAAAAAATTTGATGAAGAGTTGAGACGAGGTTGTTCTGTGTACTAAACTTCTCCTTGTCCATGCTACTGCATGCAGGATTTCCTTTCTTTCTATTCCATGTTTAGAGACCTTTCTGGCATGATTTTATGGTGGGCACTTATTTATGTGGTACATGTCAGCTTCTTGTGCCGATCCCTAATTAGGATAAGGTCTTGATGATGATTATGATGTTGGCTTCTTGTGGCTTGTAACAGAAAAGGATCTAACAGGTGCTGCAGGGATGGCTGCTTCAAATCTTGATAATAACAATAAATCTGCAAGGGGTAGTGAAAGTAGCAAAGGAGGACGCAAGAAGTATGCTCTTTCTAGATATTAATCAAACAATTTCCTGGCATTGATATCCAAACTCTTTCTTCTCAATCACATGTTCTTTCTCTCCCATGTTAGAGGCACTATTAATTCCTTTCTCACTTTAGGGGTACTAAAAACTCCTTTTTCATGTTAGATGCACTATAAAATTTCTTTTACTTCATGCAGCAATGAGTTCTTAGTAAGGAAAAGAAATTCTGCATAGAAAACCTCAGAGAATGATGAGCAAGCTCAAACTTAGTTGAATCTGTTCATGCAGTCACAAAGGGAGCAGAAAGACTTAAAGAAGTCTTGAACTGAGAATTGCCCTTCCCTGTGGAAACTTCTTTTATAAATCTTCCATGTACTAAAATGAAAGGTTCAGGCACCCAAATCTCCGTTCTTTCAACACATGGCATAGTTCCCGTTTATCATTCTCTCTCTCTCTCTCTCTCTCTCTCTCTCTCTCTCTCTCTCTCTCTCTCTCTCTTTTTTAATCTAAAGAAAGTGTCTCAGGAATATGTTGCGTCACTTCTGAAAAAATTGTCCAACTTCTCTATATCTCTCTCATCAGTCATGACAAAGGCCACATGTCTGGTTCTTTTTTCTGTTCTTAAAATGCTGCTAGTCTCTCTTTTTATCCTTTTTTATTTTTATTTTTTATAGTTCCATGTTGTAACTGCCTCGTCTCATTTTCATGGCTCTTCAAAGTTTTATTTATTTGTTCTCTCTTTTCCTCACACACTTTGTGTTACCTTTGAAAAAACATCAGAGAACTATTCCCTTAGGTTTTATCCTTTGTGAAGAATAAGCAAATGGAGATATAAGAGACACATGTAATTTCTAAATTTAATCAAGTCTCTCATTTCAACATTTTTAAGTTGCATGTGACCCAGATCCAAGGACTCCATTTTGTTATTATCTTTTAATATTTTTTCGTTTTATATTTTTCTATTTGGTCATTATCTGTACTTAGCTGTTCTTATATATAATTTTTTTTATAAATTTTGGAAATTTTTTTATTTTATTTTATTTTTAATGACTTTAATATTTGCACATTCTTTATGTTTGTGCCATTTTTATTGGAACTTCTTTATGAGCCTTTTTGGTAGAAAGTTTATTTATGTGCCTTTTTCTTCTGCAGCTTTTTAGAAGTAGTTCATCTTTGTGCCTTTTGAATATGGATTAGGCTTTTTTGTTTGCTACTTCTGCTTTTACTATCAGCAGCTTGCTTATAACATGGATAACATACATAATGTTTGGTTTAGTATTTGAGATGGTTTAGGCACTTTCTTGGAGATCTATGGTTTATTTAAGGCCCAATCAGGGTTCATTGCCAATGAAATATTCCATCTGCAAAATAAGATGAAAGATAAACTTACTTTCCAGTTATAGTATACACGATGGAACTCATTCTAATAATAACTTTATTAGGCCAATTTTGTTTTTTAATTAAGTTGGCCTTGTTGCCTTGTTATTGGTCAATCAAGTCTGCCTCCAATGGTCCAATCTTTATCTATACCATGATAAATTAAACTATGTATGATGAGAACTCTGTGGTAGCATTATTTTATTGACCCTGCATCATGCATGCACAGTGCATATGCTCGTCTTATATATAGGGAATTAACATAGACGCTAATCTGATATAGACTTTTCAATTACCCACAAAATGGTACCTTCCTTAACTTTAGAAATTATTATTCGATATAAATGTGCGAGCAAACATCCATAAACTGGAAATAGATCATCACATGCATGCCTTACTGCAAACTGCAATCCGTTTTTTAACTGCTGATAAATTATTTAACACATTCATAGGAGATTTCAGTAAATGAAAACATCAGTAGCCATGAACTTGGTCACAGACTCTCTACCAGTTGGCTGCTGTTGATGTCAGTATGGCATTGTTATGGTGTCATCAGTACAGCCTATTTCAGATTGTTTCGCGTGCTGTTCATGACTGGGCCTTTAAGAAGCTTGAGTAATTGCAGGAGTAACCTGTGGTTCTGAGTGTGAGCTTGTAATTACGTAACGAAGTCACTGATTTATATCCAACTTAATCATGGTAATCAGTTTACGAACCTTAGGCCGCTAGGCCAAAGAGGAGCTGTTTTGCCTTCATAGTATAAGTATGTTATCATGATTAATATCATATTTGCCTGCAACTTGGGACCAACTATAAATGGTCTCAACTTTGTGAACCTCAATGTTCTTTGAAGAAACAGATTATAATTGAAAACCTCTTTGGAAACACCTTCATGTTGTTTGAAGAAACAAACTATATAAGAAAGCCTCTTTGGAACCTCCTAGGCAATCATTGTCGAGTCCTGATTGAATGGGGATTTATCTTTGCCTAGTTCTTGTCTGTTCCTAGTTTTCCCCTACCTAAGCAATCAAAAACTTCTTTGACTCCACCAAGTTAACAGAAAATTTGCTGTGCTCATCAGTGACTATCCCAATTTGACTTGGTTTGTCCTTGAGATGATTCAAAAAAAGGGCAGCCCCAGTGCATGAAGCTTGTAATATAGTAGGTCCTCGGGCATGATTAGAAGACAAACATTATAGTGTAGTTGTGATAATCTTTCTAATTGCATCATTCTCTCTCCTCTCAAGTGAATGAGATTTGTTACGGTTCTATCTAGATCAGATCAACCCAACAAGGATCCGGAGTGGGTTCACTGGGTTTTTTCAGAGCTAGCGAGTGCCCCCCCTGCTTACTTAGAAAGTAGATTCTAGTCCTTCTTAAGGAATTCATTGTTGGTTTGAGGTAAGTCAGTGTCATTGTTTGGGTTTCCAAACAATGCCCTGGTTCCTGCAGATCTGCAGACTTCATCTATGAAATTAAAAGTTCTGTATAGAAACCTTTCTATCTCATTCTCTGATATTGCCCAGAGCTCTAAAGAGATGGTATGCAGTTTGGCTAGGGAGGGCACTTGTCAGAAGCCAGAGGCTTCACTTAGGATAATATTCTAGGTGGTAGCACTCTGTGAATCTTGTCACATTTGCGTTTGATTGCCTTTCTTATCGAGGGATGCTTTCAACCTTTTGCTTTACCTTTTCTGTTAGGGAAGCTATCAAGAACTAAGCAATAAAATTTCCTTTAGTGTATCATTCATCAAACTCAAGAATGATAATTTTTACTGGAACATTTTTTCTTGAAGTGTGCACATACGAAATGAGTTTTTTTAATCTACTGATTATGAAGACAAAATTTTGGTTTCAAAGGTATTGGATGCTTTTGTTGTTGGTTTAGAAACTGTTGGAGTGACTCTGTTTTCTCCACCATTGCATTGACTGCCCCCGCTAATTGTGAGCAGATCACGGGCTGCAGCGGCAGTAGACCCGCCTAGCATGGATTTGGATTTGCCAGTGGATCCGAATGAACCCACTTACTGTTTCTGCAACCAAGTGAGCTATGGGGAGATGGTTGCTTGTGATAACCCAGATGTATGTACAGTACCGCAAGCTCTATATCTTCTTTCAGTTAAGAGCTAAATCTGATTTTGGCCTTGTTAACTTTTAACAGTGCAAAATAGAGTGGTTTCACTATGGCTGTGTTGGTTTGAAAGAACAACCCAAAGGAAAGTGGTACTGCTCAAATTGCTCTGGAGTGCAGAAGCGTCGGAAAGGCAAATAGCTGGAGAACCTTATTTCAGGTGGCAGCACTGGACACAGGTGCTCCCACACTCATCACCATATATCCTACAACCTGTTCTGTGATTTTCAAGACCATATGCTTAGAAGTGCTGTCCAGAGATGATAGCGTCATTTCAGCCAATGGAATTAGCATTATTTCAGTTAATGGACCTAGCATCATTGGTCAATGATGGCTAAATTCAAGCATGAGGATTAAATATGCTGTTTTGGTGGATCCTTTTTGTGGCAACCATAATTGGGATTTTTCTTGCAACAGGCTGGTGGGAGTAGTTGCGTAAGTGTTTGGAATTCTCAATCATGGAAGGATATTCACTGACTGAAGGGAGAAGCGGAGAATATCTCATTTCCCAGCTTTAGTTATAGTTCATCTGTACCATCTAACTGGATTCTCCATGCAATTTGTATGTGAATCTGTAGTTGTTGAACTGAAATTGCGCCTTGGGTGGCCAAGTTAAAGACTGCTGAGCTATAGTGTTCAGGTCTGATTCAGGATTCTTTCATCCCTGGAGGTGCCAAGATTCAGTCATGTACTGGTTTTTATCGGTAGTGTCTTTCATACAGTCACGTGGTACTCATTGATTTGTACTTCTCCCTCCAACGAGTGCCTTGCTTAATTGTCTTACTCTTAACCTCTTGATTAAATTAAAGCTTGCAAATGTACGTTTCAAATGTCAAATGCAGAGTGAGCAGAGTACGAACATGTGTATCCGTAGGTTCAATCAGATTTGTTTAATTCAATTGACAACTGTCGTGAAGATCTAATAATTTGGCCCGTAAAAAATGCATGCCGAGTTAGATATTGTTTGTTTCTGTTTCTTTTTTCTTTTTAAAAGAAAGAATACAGTGATATTCTTGTGAATTACGTGCTATTTGATTTTTATATATATTTTTTTATATCTTTCTTCAAATCGCCGATGATGATCTTGAGGCATCAGATTTTCTGAATTACTGTGGCCCAGAAAGTAAACAGAGGAACGATAAAGTGAGGAGTTTCCATATGGCCTGATCACAAACACTGTTAAAGCAACATAAATAGCATAACATTCGAACTTGGACCCACATTGTGTATGTCCAGATCTTCCATTTTAGCAGACTTTGGTCGGTTCTCATGCAATGCAAAAATTTTCCTACTCCATTGATGAATTGTTGGCATACCAGATTGTGGTTCTCCAAATACGCATATGTAATTTTATGGATACTTGAGTGGCAATCTCAAACCCTAGCATTTAATATCCTCTAATTACAAGCCCCTAGATGGCATTATCCGCAGCGGATGGATATGGTACACGTGGCGCAATCCAAGTGGTGGAATCACTTCCCTCATTTCATGAACTGGTGTAGATAATTTAGCTGGAAAAAGTGGTTTGTTTCTCAATTTTGGTCTCTTCCATTTCATCTATACCCGCTTGTTACATTAGCAAGGGAGTGAGAAGAACGGCCATGGCCACCAACATGGCTTCTGCAGCCTCCAGCTTTGTTCTCACATCTAACATTACCACCACCACCACCTCCTCCTCACGGGCTTCCATCTTCTTCCCCAACAAGAACAATTCAGCCTCTGGAAGGTTTGTTGTCCGTGCACAAGAAGCGTCGCCGCCCGCCGCAGCGGCTCCCAAGGAGGGCGAAGCTCCTCCGGCCCCTAAGCCAAAGCCACCTCCAATTGGACCCAAGAGAGGAGCCAAGGTATGATAATTCATCATTATTTTTTTCTAAAAATAATTCATAATTATTTTCATGATGATGACGATCATCTTTAAGCATTATTTGGTTGTTGGCCATTTGCTATTGGACTAGTATTTGGTTCTAAACATGGACAACCCGTTTGAGACATCAAATTATCTAGAAATTAAGATTGAGAAAGGATGGTTGCTTTTGATTTAGCCTTTTCCTGTTTCCATCTAATGAGGGGAGTGGTTGCGGGTAACAGATTAATCATCTCTCTTTCTATATTTCCTCAAAGGAAATTTGCTGCCTTCCTATGGATGGCACAAATCCTGACTGCATGTCCATTTGACTCCACTTACAAAGATGAGTTGAATTTTGGTATGTGCTGCTTAGCCTACAAATGGTTTAAGTGGATCATTAAACAAGTGGGTGCAACTGGTACACTTACTCGTGCATGTTCTTCATGGGAGAATATGGACACCCATCATAATAGAACACGATCATCTGGATTCAAATACTTGGGTTATGGTTTTGTGGATTTAATTTCAGAATTAGTGCCTTTCCATCTTGTGTCTTATTGAAAAATGCAGTTTACTTCCAAATACTTTTCAGGTTAAAATTCTCAGGAAAGAATCTTACTGGTACAATGGTATTGGATCTGTTGTAGCTGTCGATCAGGTAAGCTCACCTCCTTCCTACCACCAAGTATATTGGTTCCTCATTATACAACAGAAACATTTGGAGCTATCAGGTTTAACTATTTTTTAAGATCTAGCTCCTCTGCAAGTGATTACTTGGAAGTAAATATTTAGCGACCCGCTAGAATCCGGTTATATCCAATGGTGAGCCTGATTGCTTAGGGTAATACAATCCGGTTTATGCACACATGACAACATAAACCATAGTATACAAGCCTTGCCAATCGGGCCCTTGGACTCATGAAAGCTCAGGAGACTCACTTTGGTGTGTTTGGTATTCCTTCTGTTCTTTTGTTTTGGTTGTTTCAAGTATTCCGTTTTATGTTTTCCTCTTCATTCTGCCAGGACCCCAAGACTCGCTACCCTGTGGTGGTTCGGTTCAACAAAGTGAACTATGCTAATGTGTCTACCAACAACTATGCGTTGGACGAGATTCAGGAGGTGAAATGAGAGACGGCTGCTTGCATGTACGCTCATGTATTTTGCAGTTGTTAGTGTGCTTAAAATTTGTAATATGCTTCTCCTCTGTAATCTCCTCTTCATGTTTTCAACCCGTATTTATTTTTGGCATACAAGGTGGTACTCTTCCGGCATGTCTTGCTCATGTTGTACCTTCTTCTTCGTTTTGTCAATTGAAAACCATGAGTTCAACTGGAAATTAGTAGAGATGTCCATCACAACCGAGCTACTGCTTTGGTGATCTCCTCCCTTATAAGCACAGACCCTGAGATCCGCCTGCAGACATCAGCAAATGTTTTACCAGACATCTGATGAATCTTCATTGAATACACTTATGATGAGTGGAAGGTTATGAGGTCCAGCACACAGATTGCTTTGATTCCTTTTGCTGTTCTAGTGTCTGATTAACAGTAGAAAAAGTCCAAGAAGTAGCCTCCTCAATGATGGGCACATCCCATGAAAAGAAGAACTTGGATCTTCCTCTGTGCTCACAACGCGTTTAGAATTGGAATCCCTGTTTTGACATGCCGCCCAAAAGCATCGGGGTATCCTATAGCTATAGGTTGAGCATACTCTGCTTTGGGAGAACATGTACATGCACAGGTCAAGGGCTTTCCTTACAAATCAATCATCTGGTCCATCAATCTTGTACGGATGAACCATGTATTAAATATCAACCTCACCTGAGGGCTTTACTGAAGGGTCGTAGCAAAAATAACAGGACATTGCTCTCACTCGATGACTAAGAAATTCATGAGCTGAAAGGCCAAAGGGTCATGCACTAACGAAGAACTTGTCAGGCATTGTTCTGCTCATTGACTAGAGGGACAACTTCAATTGTATTTCTAACAGCTGAAGGAGAAAAGCATGAACACCCATCATATAGCAGATTGGTTTATCACACGAGAGACAATAGGGTCTTGGCAGTCGATTATCCAAAGCCTCACACCACTCCCAGTCCCTGATGCTGCAACATAACTACTCACAAGCAACACCAGTACCACAAGCTTCTTGCAAACCAATTAATCAACTAAAGCTTGGCTCATCTCGTAAAAAAGAAAGCATCAAACCGGCTAAAAATATGTACACTGCTGCTAGTTAAAAAGAAAGCATCAAACTAGCTACAAATATATACACTGCTATAGTTGACGTTCTTACAGCGCACAAACTATGAAGCAACATCAAGCATAAAAGACTTAACCAAAATTTTTAGAAGACATCATCCAGCCCTAACCTAAAATCTACAAAGAGTTATCAGCATTAGATACCTAATAGACCGGAAACAACGGTCCAGTGCCAGCTTCCTTCTCAGGGTCAGAAACACTTTTATAATGGTACAAATGGTTTGCCAGCTCCCAGCTCCAGTCCTTATTCCTTGAGATAGTCATCTTAGGCCATCGATTTATCCTGGCGGAATGCTCTCTTATTCTTCCATTGTCTACAAAGCTTGTAACAATTAAATATGTGCACTCATGACCGCCCCACACTTCGTCCTCAGGATCTGCAGTTTGGGAGCCATCGGGGTGGAAGTAGCAGCGCATGGGAGGACCAGTGCCCTTCCAAGAAGGATCCAGGTTCCGCCAATATGCTGGAGCTGCCTGCAACAATGATTAAGTATATACAAGATGTTAGTGAAAATGGTAGCATTGAGACATTGGAAATAATGATACTCGTTTCTCTGGCAGTTTCAATCCTATTGCATTCCTGATAATCCAAGTTAACAAACAAACTTGCTTTGCTAACGAAGTGAAGTAAATTTGCGAGTCTTACCAATATATTCACACTAAACAAAAAAACAGAATTAAGATGGGGATTTAACAAATAGACTTGCCTTGCTAACAAAGCAAAGTAATTTGCAAGTCTTACCAATATATTCATGCTAAACAAACAAATACAATTAAGGTGGGGATTATTTCAAGGTACACCATCCCCCTCCTGTTCCGAATTCAACATGCTTTCTAGTTAGGGATGGTATCCAGGGTTGGAGCCAGGAATTTAAGTCATTGGGGTCTTATAATAACCATAAGAGTCCAGGTAGTAGTTATCAATCACGAGCATGCAAAGAAGTCGATGCCTCACTTTTTCCTAGACGCTAACTTCTTCTGAAAAATCTAAACCAAGTATCTATTCAGAATGCCTTAGGCCGGATACCAGGTTCAAGACCAATGGATGCTTATAGTCCAAGTCATAGATGTTTAAAATAGAGCCATTGATATTTTAAACTTTTTTCAAAGGTAAAACACAAGCAGCTGAGACCATCGAAATAAAATTAATTTTCACTGGTCACCTATTTTAGGGGTGCCGAAGAAGATGAATGGTCAAAATTTTTTGAAAGAGTTCAGCATCAATGAAAAAGTGGAGGATCAACTGCTTTGCATGCTACAAGTGCTGACTCTTACCGGGATTCAGACCATAAATATGTAAATACATCTTTAAAAAAATTGGTAGAACACAATAAGATAGTAAAATAACATTCACGTATCAGCACAACGTTCACAAAATATCAAAACCACCAACAATTTAAGAACAGTAGAAACAAATCAAATACTATAGCCTATACAAGTTAAAACAAGGGTATTTTAGTGATATAGTGAACACGAAAATTTATAAACAATTTTGTGGGGTCTTTTTTTAGTAGGGTCTTAAGTGAGTTCTATTTATAAACAAAATCCATATATATATATATATAAAGGCCAGCCCAATGCACAAAGCTCCTACATATATGTAATTTAAAATTTTTAAAAATTTGAGTGAGGTCTTAAGATCCCACTCTTATACGCTTTCATCTGCCCACGATGGTATCTGAACTCCACTGCTAGTTGGCTTTGCATTTATCACGGTTCCTAGTCTTAAACATACATATGAGGAGTCTCATGATTAACCAAAACCATTCTAGTGCTGGACTTGGATGATGACGATCCAAACATCAAATCCAGTTAATCCCAATAAAATCAAGGTCCACAAAGGAAACACTGATAACTGGAGAGCTTGGGAATATCCCCACTCAATGACTAGAAGAGGCATCCAAGGTATAGATAAAATAGTTAATTTCCTGGCTACAGTCAAACCCAGATGACTATAACTAGACCCACCAATGTGCATGACAAACTAGGAAGCATAGCAAATAAACAAGCAAGACACACCACTTGGGTTACACGAAATATGCTCAACAGGGAGAATTTGGCAAACCTTTTCAAACTGAAATTCCCACACATGATCACAGAGGTCTTCCTGCATGATCCAGCTCTGAGAAACAAACAGGTGTGATCTGTTAAACAACTTTCCTCCAAGCAAGATCAGCTAAAACAATATGTTGTAATGTATTTTATAACATAAGCAAAAAACACAACATTTGAACAGTTTCTTGCCAGCTGCAGGTCACTTTCATTTTAGATGTAATTGTCTCAAAAGTCAAGCTCCGCTTGTAAAAACATCACATTGCTTGAGTTAATAACCATATTAATTGCATCAAGCATCACACTAACTACTGCCGCTGTAATTCTCACAAGCAAGGGAACCGTTAAGTTAAAAACAAAATTAGATTTTCTACACAAATGTGCACTTAATGGTCATGATAGAAGACGGGAACCATGCAAGACTGCAGTTGTAAATGAGGTAATCTTTACTCACACGTTTGCCATCCATTACTGAGAAAGAATAAGCCGCCAATTTTGAAAGGTGGTGCATCTTAGATATTCGAGGAATGTGTGCTTTCCCAAGCCATAACTCCTCCAACTGAAACAGAAAACAATCATCAATTAGATCAAGCATGCCAGGCAAGTGCAGAGGAAGCCAAAATATAACCAACTGAAGAAATATCAGGAAATATGGTCTATTCCTTTTCCAGCATTTTGTCTGAGTTTCCCCCTCATTTCCACCTCCTCATGTTTGCTTCCCACAGATTGGGGAAAAACATGGCAGTAGAAATGCCAAAGTGATAGTACTAAAGACAATTTTCCTTTTTGAAAAGCTAAACTGAACAATAGGATATGCATAGTGCTCCAGCGGTGAGCTAAAACTAACAATGTGTCGTCAAATGTCTAATTACCACCTAAAAATAAAAACAGCAAGGACTGACACAAAAGGATCTCCACCCATTGTTGAAATAATCAGAGTTGAAGAAATAGGATCGTGCCACTGACTGTATGCCTTCACCATTTTCCAAACATGTCAATCTTCATGTACGATCTGATTGCTGATCAAATAGCTAAAGCGATCAGATGTTGAACTTCACTCAGACAGACATTGGTTTCATTCTTCCATATATATGGTGGCCAATATCCAAACAGAAGCTCTCCAGATCAAAGAGCATACATCACATCACTGATTGGTCAAAACCATATAGCAGAACCAGAATAGGCGAGCTGCAGGAAGAATGGCCAATGGATTGACAGATAATCGAGAAAAGATATGGATGTGAGATAGTCACAAAGGAAAGATCTGCCAATACATAACAACAAGAAACCTTGATGGGATCATGTCAAAGGTCCACATACCAAAGGTGGGGCACAGCCGTAAAGATGTGGACAAGAGCTATAAGATGCACACAACAAGACCCTCCTTAAGGTGAGCAGAATTAAAATTTTGCGCATAAATTCTTGCAAAATCCTCTATATATAAAAGCATAAGTTTAACAATATTATTAATATTTATTTTTATAGGTAAGCTGGGATGAACTTGCAATCTCATGGTAAGGGTTTTGTAAAGTTTCACAATATTATTAACAGGGAGATAATACCTGACTTCCCTGGTTTTAGTAATAAGCAATATTCAACTATCAAACAGCTGAAGGAAAGAGTAGCTGATGAATCCATTCAAGTGAAGATATTTCTGGTAAAATATCAAAACTTTTAATAGTATTATTGGTTTGATAATACCTCTCTGCTAACCCCACTACGTACAGTAACAATGTCAGCCATTAACTTCTTTAATTCTACATGCATAGACCACGGCTGTGAACAAGAGGACAGATAAGTTGGAAGAACTAATTCATTTTATACAACTATTGTACAACTACAACAGGGCACGGAATCTCAAGCCTGCACCAGATCTCTGAGCTTCATTTTGCTATTACAAATCCCCAACTTCAATAATTATGTGTTTCTTCTACATTAATCTCCGGAGATTAATTATCCAACCACGAACATACTGCTACAGAGATCACCCTTCAGAGCAAGATGACATAGTCCATAAAAAATCATAGGACAAAGGAACTGAAACAGGGATTGTTAAAAAGAAGTTGCTAGTGCTTCAAATAACACTTGAGGATCTGGTGTGGAATGTAATACTTCATTTTCCATCAACTGAAAATTAAATCAATTCTTCTAATTTTCCTCTAGTTCTCCTAAAAGTAACGGACTGGACTCCATAAGGAGCGGTACTGACCGATTTCTCTTACAATTTTTGCCAACAATTTACATATTGACGTCCAAAATGAAGAAGATGAGATGAAATCCATGAACAAGAGATACAGAGAAAGCAGAATAGCTTGAACTGAGGTGACATTGGCTCTAAAAATGAGATGAACTAGGAGATGAGAACAGATTGGCTGGAAAAACAATATAACTGATGGAGAAGTCTTTGGGTTTCTCAAAACAAGGAAGAGAGGACCCTTTGATTTGAGGCTACCAGCACGTGCACAATCTGTTTGCGTTTGGTGGCTATAAGCACATTGGAAGTCAAATCACATCAATAAACTACCCTATTATCGAGTTGAGATGCTAAAAGACATCAACTTAAGTTATGAATAGTGACTGCCTATTAGTGATTAGTGAAGCAAAAACTATGAAGGAAGATGGCAGGATTTAAAGATTTAAAATTCAAAGCTAGTTCATCCATTCTGTAGGACGAAGAACTAGAAGACCTGACTTATGGTTTATTTGGAAAGGAAATTTGAGGATTCCAAAACTTGAAAAGGATAACTCTACCAATGCCGGTCCCAAGCCCGGATGAAAAAGGAGGAGGGTCTTGCGTCAGGAGCCAGCAAGCAAGGGAGAAGTTGAAGATGATTCTATTATTTCTTTCTTACAAATGATATGCATTTGTATATTAGTTTGTGAAGAAGAAATGAAAATCATCTCCAGCTTCTATGGCTACCCTTGCATCAGGTAGCTGGTCGACAAGGGTGAAGCTGAAGATGATTTTGTTATTTCTTTTCTGCTTGCAAATGAATATGCATTTGTATATTAGTTTGTAAGGAAGAAATGAAAATCATCGTCAACTTTTTAAAACTATGGCAACCCCAACATGACATGAATCGAAAACATACATTCCCTCAAGCTAGGGCATTCCCCATAAGCGACACACTGCATCGGATCTCGGGTGCACTAAAAAATAGGCAAGGGTTGCTAGGGTGTTCTCCCAGAAGCAACGAGCTACATTGGATCCCGGGTGTAGTGAAAAATGGGCAAGGGCTGCTAAAGTGTCCCATCGGAAGCGACGCGCTGCATCAGAACCCAAGTGCAGTGAAAAGTGGACATGGGTTCATACCATGGAAGTCGAGAAATGCAATAGTAAATAGGGTATCTCCAGAACATAAGGTTCGCATACCTACATAGAATATAGGGACACTGACAGGTAAGAGTTTGGAGTTAGTAGACGAGATGAAACGTAGGAGAGTCAGCATCGCTTGTATCCAAGAAACCAAGTGGAAAAGGGTTAAAGCTAAAGAAATAGATGGGTTTAAATTATGGTATGTAGGAAAGGAAAATAACAGAAATGGCGTAGGAATAATAGTGGATAAGGAATTAAAGGATAAAGTTATGGACATTAAAAGAATCAGTGATAGAATTATAATAATAAAAATTGTTCTAGGAGAGCAGATTATAAATGTTATAAGTGCATATGCACCACAAGTAGGGTTACAAGATATAATCAAGAGACAATTTTGGGAAGATATGGAGGGAGTCATGTAAGAAATTCCCAACACTGAGGGGATATTTATAAGAGCAGACTTAAATGACCATGTAGGAAAAGATAAGGAAGGATATGATAGAATACACGAAGGGTATGGTATAGGTGAACAAAATGAGATCGGGGAGAATATCCTCGATTTTGCTTTGTCATATAACTTGTCCATTGCAAATACACTCTTTAAGAAGAGGAACGAACACTTAATAACCTTTAAAAGTGGACTCCATAAAAGCCAAATAGACTTTTTTCTACTTAGGAATAATGAACGATCTATATGTAAGGATTGTAAGGTGATACCCGATGAGAGTTTAACCTCACAACATAGGTTAATGGTTATGGATATCCATATAAAAAAACGGAGTAAAAGAACTGAACTTAATACACATCCAAAAACTAAGGGGTGGAAATTAAAAGGAGAGAAAATAACTTCATTCAAAAATAAGTTGATGGTAGAAGGAAATTGGAACTATGAAATGGAAGTAAATACCATGTAGACTAATATGGCTAAGTCTATTAAGAAAGCAACAAAAGATGTCTTAGGAGTATCTAAGGGTAAAAGGCCATTAGCAAAGGAAACATGGTGGTGGAGTGAAACAATGCAAAAAGTTATTAAAGAAAAATGGATGCGTTTTAAAGCATAGCAGAAGATTAGAAATAATGAAAACTATGAACAATATAAGAATGCTAAAAACTTTGCTAAGAGAATAGTAAGTGAGGCTAAACTTAAAGCACATGATGAGCTACATAATAGACTAGGAACAAGAGAAGGCGAGAAAGATGTGTTTAAACTTGCAAAAGTATGACAACAGAAGGATAAGGACTTAGATCATGTTAGGTGTATTAGAAGCGATAATCAAAGGGTATTAGTCAAAGATGATGAGATCCAACAAAGGTGGGAAACATACTTTCAAAGATTGTAAAATTACAATGGCTCTAAGAATATAGGGATTGAAAATACTATAAATCTAAGTAACATTGGATCTTATAGATATGAATGTAGGATTAGAATACCTGAAGTAAAAGAGGCCTTGAGAAAGATGAAATTAGGAAAGGCCATGGGGTCTTATGGTATACCAATAGAGGTTTGGAAGCATATGGGAGATATTGGGGTAGTTTGGTTGACTAAGTTGTTTAACAAGATTATAAAATCAAAGAAAATGCTTGATGAGTGGAGGGAAAGCTCTATTGTACCAATCTATAAGAATAAATGAGACATTCAAAGCTACACTAATCATCGAGGGATCAAACTTATGAACCACACCATGAAACTTTTCGAAAGAGTGATTGAGAAGAGGCTACGACATGAAACAAGTGTATAGGATAATTAATTTGGTTTCATGCCTAGGAGGTCTACCATGGAAGCTATTTTCTTACTAAGACAATCAATAGAGAAATATAGGGAGAGGAGGAAAGACTTTCACATGGTCTTTATCGACTTAGAGAAAGCTTATGATAGAGTCCCTAGAGAGTTAATATGGAGGGTGTTGGGTAGAAAAAGGATTTCTCAGGGGTATATAGACATAATTAAAGATATGTATGAGGGAGAGGTAACAAATGTTAAGACCACTAGTGGCGTGACTGGTGATTTTCTTGTCATTGTAGGATTGCATCAAGGATCGGCATTGAGTCCATACCTTTTTACCTTAGTTATGGATGAGTTAACAAAACATCTGCACGAGGAGATTCCCTAGTGCATGCTATTTGCAAATGATATAGTCCTACTTAATGAGACAAGGGAGGGTGTAAACATAAAGCTAGAGTTATGGAGAGAAGCATTAGAATCTGAAGGATTTAAAATTAGCAGAACTAAGACAGAATATATGGAATATAATTTTAGCAAGGAGAGTAGGAGTGGAACACCAGTCAAGATTGATAACCAAGAAGTCCCTGTGAAAGACCACTTTTGGTACTTAGGATCATTGATCCATGAGAGTGGAGAGATTGAGAGGGAGGTTACCCAGAGAATCCAAGTGGGTTGGAACAAATGGAGATGTGCATCTGGAGTTATATGCGATCGACGGGTGCCACTCAAACTAAAAGGAAAATTCTATAGGATAGCTATAAGGTTGGCCATGCTCTATGGATCAGAGTGTTGGGCAGTTAAGGAACATCATACTCATAGGATGTTGAGATGGATGAGTGGTAAGACAAGAAAGGATAGAAATAGAAATGAAAATATTAGAGGAAATTTAGGGGTAGCACCAATAGGTAACAAGATGAGGGAGACTAGACTTAGATGGTTTGGACATGTTCAAAGGAGACCAACAACGGCACCGGTTAGAAGGAGTGAGGCAATACAAGTAGAAGGTTCTAAAAAAGCAAGAGGAAGGCCCAAAAGAATGTGAATAGAAGTGGTGAGGAAAGATTTAAAAAATTTAGGACTAAATAAAGCCATGATATTTAATAGAGTGGAATGAAGGAATAAGATTCATGTGGCCGACCCCTAATTGGGATAAGGACTTGATGATGATGATGAAAACTTGAAAAGGATGTATTTTGACAGGAAGATAATGGACAAAAGCAAGGAGAGAAGAAGAACAAGGAAGAAACATATTTAGATAGACAAAAATTAGGATAACAAGAATGATGTGCTGATTGGATCAAGATCTTTATGAAGAGAAGAAGCAGTTATATCAAGGTATGAGATAGGAATTGGACATGATAAGTTTAAGATTGAGAGGAGAGGTGTGAAACCAGAGACTTGCAACTTAGAGTCATCCTATATGAATAAAATGCAACATTAGTGATGTATCACATGGTTGATGTATCAAGCTAATTTAGTAACTTTGGCCGGTTTAAGGGAATAGAATTGAATGGAAATCTTGGGTTTAGTGGGAATGAAATCAAATGGAACTCTTGGTAGGATTATGTAAGATCCCAAATGGACCTAGGTTTTGGAGTTTGGTAGGATCTCATCTATGATTTTGGCTTGTCAAAGCTAGTTCATCCACTCTGTAGGAAAGCTTGAAAATACCCAAACTTGGAAAGGATGGTTTTTGACAGAAATATTATGGAGAAAAGCAACAAAGAGAGAAGAAAGAACAAGAAAGAAACTTGTTTAGAGCAATAAAAATTAGGATAAAAATAATGATGTGCTGCTTGGATCAGAAGAAGAAGATATATCAAAGGTAAAAGACAGGTATTGGACATGGTAAGTTTAAGCCTGAGATGAGAAGTGTGAAACTAGAGGCTTGCAACTTAGAGTCGGCCTATATGAATAAAATACAACATCAGTGGCCAATTTAGTAACTTTGGCTGGTTTAAGGGATGGAATTGAATGAACCTCTTTATTTAGTGGGAATGAATTGAATGGAACTCTTGCTAGGATTATGTAAGATCCCAACTGGAACTAGGTCGTGGAGTTCTAGGATTTAATCTACGATTCTCATAAAAGAAGTATATGGCTCTACAGTTGCGACAGAAAAAACTTGTGAACTTCTAGTCTAGTTCCTTGTCTCATGCATTATGAATACAATACTGTGCCATGCATTTTGTGCATCAAGTAGATCTAGGAAGCCTTGGGCTGGTCTACTGGTGATTGATTCAAATGGAACTATTGTGAGAGCTTGGAAGTAGTGAGATCCAAGAGGACCTTGGAAAAGAACTAGGGTGGGATCACTTCTAGTGTGACTAGGTGGAGAGAAAATTTAAAAAGTTGTGACAATCCCCCACCTAATTCCGTCAACAGCTTTGACTTCTTACTGGTCCTCAAATTGCCAAACCTCTCTTCGTTTGTCCCAATAGCCTCACTCTTTGACAATCCTTCCACTTCATAAGTCAATCTGATAGAGGGATATCGAACCTTTCCCTAATATTGACAAAAAGATAATTCAAGCTTAGCCTCACTCTCTGGCAATCCTTCCGACTCAGGAATCAATTTAACAGGGGAATGTTGAACCTTACTCTACTGTTGAGTAAAAAATGTGTCAGTATGCCTCATTCTTTCATAGTCTTTCCACTTCAGAAATCAATTTAACAAGGATATTGAAAACCGAAAGTCCAGGATGTTTCCAGCTTTGCCTCGAACAACTTCAAGGAACAATGACCACTGCTTTTCTCTTTTGTCACAGCTGATATGGAACAGCTTATGCTGATAAGAAAGGGCAGTGAATATAGTTGAAAGCAAGCATCTAATATCTGCTAAACTACAACGAATCCTCCATGTGTGAAAGGATGTAGTCACTAATTCAATTTCACCATCACAAATCAAAGCATGTCAAAGGTGAGCATCACTTTACTTAGGAAAGAGTTCTTCTTTTTCTTTATGGATTCTTCGTCAAGAACCAAAAACAGACAGATAGCAATAAGGGAATGATCCATTAATGCGAAGGAGAAAGTAAAAACACAGATTGAGACAGAAGAAAAAAAGGGAGGTAAAAGTTATAGGCATACTAGAAATGATGAGCAGCTCAATCAAGACCTACATAACAGAACATTAATCGGCCATTGTTATAACTGTTCCTCTGATTGTGGAGATGTTCCATTTTCCATTTGAAGCAAAAGCATAGGCTTTAGGATGTGTTGACCGTTATTTAGTGGAGTCTTCAGTGAGAAGACAACTGTTGCAGCTTTGGATTAAACTAACCGAGAACCTTGTTTTGGTACTGCTGATGTCAGTCTGTCACGTCAAAATTGAAAAGGAGCTATAATTTTTGAATGGTTGTATGTTTATTGAGTTGGAGAAAAGTTTACAAGGAACTATATTATTCAAATGGTCGTTTGTTTATTGTGCGAAGAAAATTTACATATGCTGACTGAGATGTTCAGATCATGCAATTGCTCGGAAAGTATTCAGAAGAAGAAACATAACAGCAGTCACGCATTTAAGAAAGGAGAATGAAACTAAATGCTGCATGCTTAAATTCTTGTTTGGATTGTGAATGTTATGAGCCTCAAGCAGAACCTGCGAACTGACACAGTTTTGCCCATGTTTATCTACCTTTTCCATCAAAGGAATCATATTATTAAGAGAAACACAGAACTGGAGAGCTTAGTTTCCAGCACCATATATCCTGCAAAACTATAATCCTCCTATGGTAAAGGTTTAACCTCTCCTAGATCACTTAGAATCCCAACTAGATCTAGAAATGGACAAGTGAACATGAGCAAGGAAATAACCCTTCCCAGAATAAAAGAACCAAGATGTTTACATGGTGAGACGAGAGAAAGCAGGGAGTGCTAGCTTTTTACATTGCAGAAAGATCACTTCAGAAGCACCAAAGGCAACTATTGCACTAGAAATGAAGGGTCTTTTGTGAATAGCATTGCATAAAATCCTTCACAGAGCAGGTGAACCATCATGCAACAAACTTCAAATTTTGGAGTAGCAAATCAAATGACTGAAAAAAAAAAAGACACAGTCAAACCAGGAAGTTTACATGGTGAGACGAGACAAAGCAGGGAGTGCTAACTTGTTACTTTGCAGAAAGATCACTTCAGAAGCACCAAAGGCAACTATTGCACTAGAAATGGTGGGTCTTTACCAAATACATTACATAAAATCTTTCACAGAGCAGGTGAACCATCTTAACAACAAACTTTGAACTTTGCAGTAGCAAATGAAATGACTGAAAGAAAAAAAAAAGATACAGTCAAACCAGGAAATGTTGGCTAGCCTAGAATGATGGCAGCTATTGGCCAATGGTGCATAAACTCACCTGGAACAATGGATCAACAGTAGGAACTTCTAGATTCTAATGGTACTAGCAACTGCCGCGATGAAATATTCACAAAGGAGAAAAACCATCTCAAACCATTTGCACGCAATCAGTAGGTATTTACTTTCCCCTTAGTAACTAAGAACGAGGTATGCAACTAAATATCCAGAAAGCGGAAAAACCAACTCAAGCCATTCCATGCAATCAATAAGTGTTGACTTTCCTCTTAGTAACCAAGTAAGAGTCTGGCTTTCTCAAGGGAATTGGTTTCATGCAATCAAGCAAGAATTTTAAAGGAAAACAAAAGAGTAAATTTTTTATTATATTTCCATCAGTCTTTGCCATGCATATGCATGAAATTCCTAAGGGATCAATAAGAGTTACCTCCTTTCACCGAAAGGAGTTTACTATTACGAGGAACTGGATTCAAGAGACAGTTGGGCTAGCTAATTGAATTACAGATCAAAGCATGAATATCATTATATGCAGAATAAATTGCGTCTGAGACAACTACTACAAAACAGCAGGCTGTAATTTCACTGTCACCAAACAAATCTACATGAAGAAATGGAGCTCCAAACCAAATGAAATAGAATGAATATTTACTCACAGAATATAAGATAATAAGAGTAAAGAGAAACCAAAAATAGAATGAAAACGTTCAAGGTTGTCTAACACAATGGCAACCAAATGTTGGCAATAAAATGAAGAAAGACAAAAGGCAAATGAGAGTCAACCGAAAATTATAACAAGTTTACAAAAACCTTAAAGTCCCATGTGAACAGATGAAAGATCAGCAGAAAAGGCCAGACACATAAACCAAATAAGTTTGCATTTGCAAGTAACTTCAAGAAAAACCAAAGAAAGATCAACAGGTGTATGAATGAAAACTGGACAAATAGAACTCAAAAGAAGAACAATAATATTTGAGAAAGCATAAACCAGACTCAATATCCAAAGGCACAAACCAAATGGTTATTGAACACTTATCCAACTACAAACAAAGCTATAAAAACAACAAACCTATAAATGGTCACCAAATACAGCAAAATGCACCAAAACAAGAACCAAACATAGCAAAACAACTTCGAAAAAAATAATCAAATAACAGTCTATTGTAAAGCGAGCAACATCGACACCGACTTAAGATGGAAGCATACAAATGCCATAAAACGAACCAATTAAATTATAGAAAAAAGCATAAGCACGAAACCGTAGCACTCCAATGAAAACGAAAAACAAAATGAAACAGTAGCTAGGATTCCAAAATTAGAAATAGAATTAGTAAAACTCGAAGTTACCAAGCAGAAGAACATGCTACAAACTCAACTACAAAGCCACCTAAACAGAAACGCCGCAAACCAGAAACCAAGCGGCCAACATTTGTCTACAAAACCGCTCTACACTAGTACAGTTCACGAAATTGGAACCCAATTCCTCTACAACAAACAAGAAAAGGAAAAGAAATGAAACCAGCCGGTGAAACCAATTGGGTACTTGCAGCAACTCATAGAACTTCCACCAAATGGCAACTTTCGCAGCCCAGGGAAGCAAAAACCACATAACCCATCAAAGTTAAGACCAAAACGTGCCCAAACATTTAAACAAAGAAAGAAATGTGAAAAATAACCTTGCTACTCCAGAGCCTATCGCTGGAAGCAAGTTCATGCCAACCGCGAGAGACGAGGAGCGCCTGTGCCACGCTGCATGCACCAAGATGGCTCAGGATCATCATGAAGACGTCAGAACCAAACACTGAAAGTGGATCTCTCACTTTACAATCAGCTTTTCCTTCTGTTTCTCTCGCTCTCGCTCTCGCTCTTTTCCTTCTCCTTTCCATCTCCATACTCACAATTGCCATTTCCCTTTCTTTTGGAGAGGAATACAGAGAAAAATGAAAGGATTCAGGGTTTTCATCTGAGTGTTGATGCTTATGGCATTGTGTCTGTGGGATTTCTTCCACCATTAAAGCAGATATTCTGTTTCACAGGGGAGATGAAGGAAACAGAGGTTTGCTGCGTATATGCTTTAATGTCGTACGACCGAGTGGACGAGTCTGTTTTATGATTGACCCTCACTTTTAATGTTTATTGCTGATATGCCACTGTCTTTTGGACTCTAGCGACCGTCAGACGAAACCGTTTCTGTCGTACGAAAAACGGAGTCAAAACTTTTCTTACTAGGGTCCGGTCAGCATACGCGCTTAATAGGAGAGAAAGATTTACAAGCAATTTTTTGTAAAAAAAATTTTCATATATCGAGCTCACATATAATAATAGGAATGACTTAGATAAGTTAGACATAAATATTATGCCCAATGAATGTTTATAGACATTAATTTTTAAGCTAAAAATTGAAACCATTAATTTTTATTAAGCTTTTTAAAGATCCAAAACAAGTGGTTAATATTATCCAACTAAATTGATTTTTTATGGGTTAACTAAATTTTATATTCTAAAGATGAGGAACAACTTAGAATTGTAAAAAATGTTACATTGTGTATAAAAAATGTGGCATATACTCTTTTATCTCCTATTGAGTATGCACTCTTACTAGTAGTTTGGTGGAATAATCCAATTTGAGTATGATTCCTGATATAATGAGCAGCTTAGATCTAATAAAAATAGTTTTATCATGCTTGAAAAAAGGGCGTGTACCCTTCCTCTTCTAATAAGCACACACACTTATCAGGAGTCAAAACGAGTAACAACAATGCACAAAGAAGTATGATTTTTGGGCCAACATAGAAAATTTATGTTGGGCTACAGTTCACAAAAAAATCAATGGTTAACCATTTTATAGAGAAACACTAAACAAGGTTTCTTGAATTAAGATCTAAGAATGTCCGATCAAGACAAAATTAATATATATGAGATAATCTTCTCGATATATGTTAGTTTATTAGAATGGTTCCCCAAAGTAATACTTTTTCCTAGAAGTATTTTTCTAATTTCAATTAACAGTAAAAATCATAAGTTAGACATCTCTAAAGGCATTTTTCTCTAAAAAAGTCCAATTCTTTGTGGAATTTTAGTGTCTATATATTTTCCACCACCTCATACTAAACAATAACCATAATTTTGTTGCCTTCAAAAAAGATAACCGCATTTTGTGTGTCTGGTTTGAGCTGCTAATTAAGTTATGTAGTAACTCAATTTTTCAAGATCAATTGCTAGACCTTTGCTTCACACATCATCAAAGACTTAAGTCTAGTTGACAAAATACCTTATTTTCTTTAGTTTGAGTGATTTTATTTGCCAAAAAAAGTGAAATTGAGAGCAAAGGAGAAACCATAAAAGAGAAGAAAGAAAAAAAAGCATAGGAAGGCATATTCATCTCGAGGAGTCATTTGGTTAGGGGATCTTGGATTAACTGAGCAATAAATATTTATGGTTTTTTCCTTTAGCAAGGTAATAAAAAGAAAAATGTTCATAATTAGGAAAAGGATTGAAAAATATAAATATTAAAGGTTAAAACATTACTAGAAAAGCCAAAAACTGTCTAAGGCAGTTTGTCATAGTCATTGCGGTACCTCTCCTTGTTATATTTGGTTGGAGATTTTAGGTGGCATTTTTTCTTTGCTGGAGAGATTTCAAGCAAATTTAGGAAGTTTACTTCATAACTCTTCATTGTGAAAAAACAAAAAAACAAAAACAAAAAATGAAAATATAGGATTTTATATATAGACCAAAATAAATAAAATATTATTAAAAATCTTACTCAAGGGTTTTCAAGTCACCCATAAGTCGCTTTGAGTTAACTCGATTGGTCTCACTTTTTAGCCGTATGATGCTTTCATGGATTAGTTCAAAAATTAGAAAAACAAAGTCAGAATTGAAGTGCTTTTTCTGCAATGGAAATGAAGATCTCAAACTCGATAGAATTTGGACTGATTGGAGATTCAAGGTGATTGACTTTACAAATTCCCTCAAGGACTGCTTCCTTTATAAACCATGGGATTATGAAAAGAAAGGAAATCTTCATCACCCAATCCTGACTATGTTCAAATCTCCTTTCATGGATCGTGTATTAAACTACAAGCTGAAGCTGATGACAAGCTGATTGGCCTCCCGTCCACTCTCCTGACTCAGTAGCTCCAGTACATGAAGCTTCCACGGATCACAAGGGTCAATAGTATACAGCCTTACCTTGCATTTTGCAAGAGGCTATTTCCATGCCTTGAACCCATGACCTCAAGGTCACGCGATGACAGCTCTACCATTGCCTTCCTGCCTCTACGTTAGGTGTGGCAAAATATGACACAACAAGATAACACGACTTGAACCCGACACGGATTTAGTGGGTTAGGGTTGAGTCTTATCGTGTTCGTGTTATTTTCGGGTCAACCTGAAAATGACATGCTAAAATTCGTATCGTGTTTGGGTCAATCAATGTTGACCCATCGTGTTGACCTGTTTGACACGCAACCTATTAATTTGTTTTGTTGACCCATCTAATTCGCAAGCTATTAACCAATCGGGTTTAAAATATAGGACGATTCATCAGAAACAATCTAGGACGATTGTTCATAAACAGTCCTATATTACTATGGTAATATAACACGGTTTTTGAAGAGCCATCCTATATTATGGATGAGGCCGATAAACTTTTATCTCCAGAATTTCAACCATCAGTGGAGCAGCTGATTCGCTTTCTTCCTTCAAATCAGCAGATTTTGTTGTTTTCCGCAACATTTCCTATAACTGTTAAGGATTTTAAAGATAGATTTACATCATTAATCTCATGGATGAGCTCACTCTGAAGGGTATAACCCAATATTATGCTTTTGTAGTAGAAAGACAAAAACTTCATTGCCTCCACTCTTTTCTCTAAGGTTTGTATCTCGACTGGTGAATTTCTCTATGGGTCTTGCATCAAGTGTCAGCCGGCAAGGTAGAAGTTGAAGATGATTCTATTATTTCTTTCTTACAAATGAATATGCATTTGTATATTAGTTTGTGAGGAAGAAATGAAAATCATCTCCAACTTCCTAAAATATGGACACCCTTGTGTCAACTAGCCAATCGGCAAGGGGGAAGTAGACGATGATTCTATTATTTTTTTCTTACAAATGAATATGCATTTGTATATTAGTTTGTGAGGAAGAAATGAAAATCATCTCTAGTTTCTTAAAATATGGTCACCCTTGCGTCAGGTAGCCAGCCGGCAAGGGTGAAGCTGAAGATAATTTTAATGAAAATCATCTTCAGCTTTTTAAAACTATGGCAACCCTAACATGACATGAATAGAAAACTGACATTCACTCAAGCTAGGGCGTTCCCCATAAGCGACGCGCTGCATCGGATCCCAAGTTCGGTGAAAAATAGGCAAGGGTTGCTAGGGCATTCTCCCAGAAGCGACGCGATACATTGGATCCCGAGTGTAGTGAAAAATGGGCAAGGGCTACTAGAGCATCCCCTTAGAAGCGACTTGCTGCATCAGAATCCAGGTGCAGTGAAAAGTGGACATGGGTTCATACCATGGAGGTCGAGAAAGGCAATAGTAAATAGGGTATCTCCAGAACATAAGATTCGCATTGCTACATGGAATATAGGGACACTGACACGTAAGAGTTTGGAGTTAGTAGACACGATGAAACGTAGGAGAGTTAACATCGCTTGTATCTAAGAAACCAAGTGGAAAGGAGCTAAAGCTAGAGAAATAGATGGGTATAAATTATGGTACGTAGGAAAGGAAAATAACAGAAATTGTATAGGAATAATAGTGGATAAGGAATTAAAGGATAAAGTTGTGGACATTAAAAGAATCAATGATAAAATTATAATAATAAAAATTATTCTAAGAGAGTAGATTATAAATATTATAAGTGCATATGCACCACAAGTAGGGTTACAAGATATAATCAAGAGACAGTTTTGGGAAGATATGGAAGGAGTCATGTAAGAAATTTCCAACATTGAGGGGATATTTATAGGAACAGACTTAAATGGTTATGTAGAAAAAGATAAGGAAGGATATGATAGAATGCATGGAAGGTATAGTATAGGTGAACGAAACGAAATGGGAGAGAATATCCTTGATTTTGCTTTGTTATATAACCTATCCATTTCAAATACACTCTTTAAGAAGAGGGATGAACACTTAATAACCTTTAAAAGTGGACTTTATAAAAGCCAAATAGACTTTTTTCTACTTAGGAATAATAAATGATTTATATGTAAGGATTGTAAGGGGATACCCAGTGAGAGTTTAACCTCACAACATGTGTTAATGGTTATGGATATTCATATCAAAAGATGGAGTAAAAGAATTGAACTTAATATACATCCAAAAACTAAGTGATGGAACTTAAAAGGAGAGAAAATAACCTCATTCAATAAAATTATAATAATAAAAATTATTCTAGGAGAGTAGATTATAAATATTATAAGTCCATATGCACCACAAGTAGGGTTACAAGATATAATCAAGAGACAATTTTGGGAAGATATGAAAGGAGTCATGCACGAAATTCCCAACACTGAGGGGATATTTATAGGAACAGACTTAAATGGCCATGTAAAAAAAGATAAGGAAGGATATGATAGAATACATGGAGGGTATGGTATAGGTGAAAGAAACGAGATAGAGGAGAATATCCTTGATTTTGCTTTGTTATATAACCTATCCATTTCAAATACACTCTTTAAGAAGAGGGATGAACACTTAATAACCTTTAAAAGTGGATTTTATAAAAGCCAAATAGACTTTTTTCTACTTAGGAATAATGAATGATTTATATGTAAGGATTGTAAGGTGATACCCGGTGAGAGTTTAACCTCACAACATAGGTTAATGGTTATGGATATTCATATCAAAAGATGGAGTAAAAGAACTAAACTTAATACACATCCAAAAACTAAGTGGTGAAACTTAATAGGAGAGAAAATAACCTCATTCAAAAAGAAGTTGATGGTAGAAGGAAATTGAAACTATGAAACAGAAGTAAATACCATGTGGACTAATATGGTTGAGTCCATTAAGAAAGTGGCAAAAGATGTCTTAGGAGTATCTAAAGGTAAAAGGCTATTAACAAAGGAAACATGGTGGTGGAATGAAACAGTGCAAAAAGCTATTAAAGAAAAACGAGTGTGTTTTAAAGCATGATAGAAGATTAGAAATAATGAAAACTATGAACAATATAAGAATACTAAAAACTTTGCTAAGAGAATAGTAAGTGAGGCTAAACTTAAAGCACATGATGAGCTACATAATAGACTAGGAACAAGAGAAGGCGAGAAAGATGTGTTTAAACTTGCAAAAGTAAGAGAACATAAGGGTAAGGACTTAGAGCATGTTAGGTGCATTAGAAGCGATGATCAAAGGATATTAGTCAAAGATGATGAGATCAAACAAAGGTGGAAAATATACTTTCAAAAATTATTAAATGATAATGGCCCTGAGAATATACGGATTGAAAATACTATAAATCTAAATAACATTGGATATTATAGATATGAACGTAGGATTAGAATACATGAAGTAAAAGAGGCCTTGAGAAAGATGAAATCAGTAAAGGCCATGGGGCCTAATGGTATACCAATAGAGGTTTGGAAGCATATGAGAGATATTGGGGTAGTTTGGTTGACCAAGTTGTTTAACAAGATTATAAAATCAAAGAAAATGCCTGATGAGTGGAGGAAAAGCTCTATTGTACCAATCTATAAAAATAAAGGAGACATCCAGAGTTACACTAATTATCGAGGGATCAAACTTATGAGCCACATCATGAAACTTTTTGAAAGATTGATTGAGAAGAGGCTACGACATAAAACAAGTGTATCGAAGAATCAGTTTGGTTTTATGCTTAGGAGGTCTACCATAGAAGCTATTTTCTTATTAAGACAATTAGTAGAGAAATATAAGGAGAGGAGAAAAGACCTCCACATGGTCTTTATCGACTTAGAGAAAACTTATGATAGAGTCCCTATAGAGTTAATATGGAGGGTGTTGGGTGGTAAAGGGATTTCTCAGAGGTATATAGACATTATTAAAGATATGTATGAGGAAGTGGTAACAAATGTTAAGACCACTAGTGGCATGACTGGTGATTTTCCTTGTCACTGTCAGATTGCACCAAAGATCGACATTGAGTCCATGCCTTTTCACATTAGTTATGGATGAGTTAACAAAACATCTGCATGAGGAGATTCCCTGGTGCATGCTATTTGCAGACTATATAGTCATACTTGATGAGACAATGGAGGGTGTAAACATAAAGCTAGAGTTATGGAGAGAAGCATTAGAATTTAAAGGAATTAAAATTAGCCGAACTAAGACAAAATATATGGAATGTAATTTTAGCAAGGAGAGTAAGAGTGGAACACCAGTTAAAATTGATAACCAAGAGGTCCTCGTGAAAGACTACTTTCGATACTTAGGATCATTGATCCATGAGAGTGGAGAGATTGATAGGGAGGTTACCCAGAGAATCCAAGCGGATTAGAACAAATGGAGATGTGCATAGGGCGTTTTATGTGATCAGTGGGTGCTACTCAAAATAAAGGAAAAATTCTATAGGATAGTTATAAGGCAGGTCATGCTCTATGGATCAGAGTGTTGGGTAGTTAAGGAACATCGTACTTATAGGATGAGCATCACAAAAATGAGGATGTTGAGATGGATGAGTGGTAAGACAAGAAAGGATAGAATTAGAAATGAAAATATTAGAAAAAATTTAGGGATAACACCAATAGGTAACAAGATGAGGGAGATTAGACTTAGATGGTTTGGACATATTCAAAGTAGACCAACAATGACACCAATTAGGAGTTAGGCAATACAAGTAGAAGGTTCTAAAAGGGCAAGGGAAAGGCTTAAAAGAACGTGGATAGAAGTAGTGAGAAAAGATTTAAAAACTTTGGAACTAAATGAAGCCATGGTATTTAATAGAGTGGAATGAAGGAACAGGATTCATGTGGCCAACCCCTAATCGGGACAAGGACCTGATGATGATGATGATGATGACATGAGTCTTGTCGTGTCGACTCGTTTAATAATCGTGTTGTGTTCGAGTCACGCATTTTTTACACGATTATTAAGCGGGTCGCGTTCATGTTGAGTCATATACTATAATGGGTTAGTCTTGACACGACACGAACACAACCTGCCAACCCGAATTGCCAGGCCTACTCATGTGGTTTAAATGATTGTGTTTATATATTTCCTGCAATTGATATGGGGTGTCAATATCATTTTCCAATTGAAGTTACTGAAAGCTAGCAAACAATGCCTTGTAATCAGAATATACTCGTGAGGTGCTTGGAAGTTCCAAACATCAGAAGGCTTGCAGATATGACTACGAGTATTCGCGTAAGTGCTTAGTTTGAATGAGCACTCCATGCTTTGACAACGGGGTCCGTTCAGCTTGGTACTTTGTTTTCTCTTCAAAGTTAATCCCAGCTTTGTATAATAGTTACAAAATTCTTCAAAACAATTGAATTGTTTTGAGGAAGTCTTCCACTTTTTAAAATATTCACTCAATACTTTTGAACCCCCAGCTTACTAAACTTCTACCATATTTTTAATTATTGGCAAATTTATAGAAATCATCATCATCGTCAAGACTTTATTCCGATTAGGGGTCGGAAAATTTATAGAAATAAAAACTATTATTATGTAATTGTGAATTTTAGTCATTAATTTTGAACTTCCGAGTTATGCTTTGTAGTTGTAATTAACCATTGACATCTATTAAAATATATATATATATATAAAATGAGGGTGATGCTATGATGTGCCATAGGATAAAAATTTCCATACAACTATAAAATTTCACCATAGAGGCCCCATCTTTGATTAATTAGGCATGTTCATCTGATTTCTTGGACTGTGGATGACTGCTAGTCCTAAAATGGGACAGGAGGAATCTGCATTGGATCATAGAGACATGGTTGGCCAGTATACTAATTAAAATGGGGGATGGAATCAATGTGTAAAAAATGCATTTTTGGAATATTTTTGAGTAAAAGGTGATTTTATTGATTGGGGGAGAAATGCCAGATCTCTAGAATGACCTCTATTTTTAGCTTAACCTGAGTATGCTTTGAATTTGATCTTGCTTTTGAAGAATTCTATACCGTTGGAGATGTTCCTCTAGATTAATGAACCTTTGCTGCATTATTGAGGTGCAGTCCACCAAGGGTTGGCTGGTCTATATCTTGCTCTGATCACTTCCTGCCATAAGTCTTGATCATCATTAGAGAATCTCAGAGCCATTTGCAAAGCACAGCTTGGTCAAATTAACTTAGCCTTCTAATCCTCAATCACCTTGCTTCCTTGGCTTGCAAATATTGTCCCATGACAGTAAGTGATATTGGAAACTGTTGTCACCACCCATCCATAGAAAGTCCGATTGAATTTTTTTCCATGTTCTGTAAAACCTTGGCAGGATATTTAAGAAATGACATGAAGTATACTGGTAGGTTAGAGAAAGATGATTCAATTAATCTCACTCTTCCTCCAGTGGAGAGATGGGCACGTTTCCATGAGTATAGTTTGCTTTGGCACCTTTCAGTCACTGAATTCCATGAGGGGCTGCTTGAACTGTTCAGAGAGAGAGAGGTAGTCCAAGACAACGGAAAGGAAAGCAGCAGCTTGACTTTCTAATATCATTTGCAATAGAGGATTTCATTGTTCTCCTTGTTCACCGCATATAGCCTTGCTTTATGCATGTTCACTTTATGATTTGTGATTAACTCAAAACATCTGATGATAGATGATGTATGGTGCTCTGCGCTTGTCTGTTTGCAACAATCAGGTATGTATCATCTGCATGGTTGAGATGGGAGATGATTAACTGGAAATTAGGTACCTAAAATCCATGTTAGAGATCCTAAGAACATGCTTTAGATATAATACTATTGAATGCTTTTGAGATCAGTAGGAATAGGCAAGGAGATAGAGGGCACCCTTGCTTAATTCCCCATTTTGAACTAACCTTGTGGTGCTCCATTGATGAGGACTGAGAGCCAAGCTGAGCAGATGCATCTTTTGTATCCAAGTTCTCCATTTGCAACGAAAGTTCATATCTTTTACAATACTATCAATATATTCCACTCAAGCATGTCAAAAGCCTTTTTAAGGTCTATTTTGCATAAAATTCATCCATATTTGGATTTTTTTCATCATATCAAGGACTTCACAATGGTAGAGTTGTCGTCGTGTGACCTTGAGGTCATGGGTTCAAGGCGTGGAAACAGCCTCTTGCAAAATGCAAAGTAAGGCTGTGTACTATTGACCCTTGTGGTCTGCCCTTTCCCAGAACCCCACATATGAGGAAGCTTCGTGCACCTGTGCTGCCCTTTTTTATCAAGGACTTCACAAGCTACCAGCAATCTTCTACTATATTCCTCTTCTGCCAATAAGCAGACTGATTGTGAGAAATATCTGAGTGGAGAACTCTTTCGTCCTGTTAGCCAGAATCCTTGCAATGATCATGTAACAGTTATTTATCAAACTGATTGGCCTGAATTCACATTCCGAATATAATTAATTGCTTATATATAAAAAAAACTGTCATCACGAATGAAAAAAGATAATGTCTACTTCTTAAAGGGTTTATAGTACTCTTACAGAGACTCTTCAACAGTTCTTATTAGTTTGTGGTAAACTTGGTAGTTGAAAATCTATCAAATATATATAATAAAAAAAAGGAAAAAAGAAAAAAAGAAAAAAAAAAAGAACATTGCTCATGGATCTATAACTATTTATCTTTCTTGTCCTTTGCACTCCAAGTAAAATCTTACATCACATTAATTAGAGTTAGTATGATGTAATCATCGTAAGATTAATAATAACTAAAGGGTCACAATCCAAAGCACCTAGCAGGCCAGAGGTTTGCCCAAAAGGCAAGTAATGAATTTTATCTGTAATTTAGCTATATATATATATATATATATATATATTTCTGTAAGTCGTTGATATTACTAACATGATATGAATTTTATATTGTAATTTAGCTACATTAATTGTTTTTCTTCCTATTTCTATTCAGTACAGGGCATGCGAAACTCGTTTCATATAACAATACGAAACCATCTTTAAAATATAGTGAAATCTATGCGAAACTCACCCCATGCATTTCGGAAATGCCTAGTGTGCAATTGGGAATTATGTCCTTCAGAGACTTCTTCGGCCATGTCATAATTGGGCCATGACCGTTTTAAGGTCTATTCCCAATGATGGTACGTTCATCCTTTAATAGCTCGCCTCACTCTGTTTGCTACCTATTCCTTCAATAATGAGTACGCAGAGGAGTCCTCTTTCGGTATATATTGTTGAGGGTCCTTTCAAATTCACATGCCATGCTGGACGAACAAGGAGTATCCATTGGGCATGAAATTTATATTTAGCTTATCTAAGTCATTCAGAATAGGATGAGCAACTTAGAATACAAAAAATTATCACTATGCATAAGAAAAAGGTGGTGTTGACTCCTTCAATGCTTTGGAGCGTAGAAAGAGAATAACAAGTAGCAAACAAATAAGGCATTAAAGAAGTAGGATATTATTCAACTACTACCATGAAAATGTGGTGTGAAATATTATCAATTTAAAACATTGAAGGGCAGCCTCGGTGCACAAAGGTCCCACGCATGCGGGATCTGAGGAAGGGACGGACCACAAGGGTCTATAGTATGCAACCTTATCTTGCATTTTTGCAAGCGGTTGTTTTCACACCTTGAACCCGTGACCTCAACATTACTAGACAACAACTTCACTGTTGTGCCAAGGCTCCCCTTCTGAAACATTAAAGGTATTGTATAAATCAGTCCTAGGTCATTGTGGATGGCATGTGTCCAAAAATTCACATCTATTTTTTAATCCATTTTAAATTCTTAAATCAGAGACGTTGGAATATTTATTTATTTTTTTTAAAAGAGAGATCTCAAAAATATAGAATACTTTCTATTTTCAGAGTTTAAAGAGTCATAACATGCCAACAAATATCTAGTGTAATTGGTCGCAAATAAGAATTGAACATCGACTTAACGCCTCCCCTTGAAGACGTTTGGTCATAAGTTTTAGACACCTCTTTCCTTTTGGATGGGACTAGATTTAAGAGTGCGTGTTAGTAAGAGTAGGTGAATAACTTTGTTGTTCTTTGCTTGTACCTAAAAAATTGTTTAAAACATATTGACTTAAGTTTATACATGTGAATATTCGTACATACCATGTGCCATTTGAGATAGCCCAATTAAGAATCATCATAAATCATCATCATCATCAAGACCTTATCCTAGTTAGGGGTGGGCCACATGAATCTTATTCCTCTATTCCTTTCTATTAAGTATCATGCCTTCATTTAATCTCAAAGTTTTTAAATCTTTTTTCACAACTTCTATCCACGTTCTTTTGGGCATTCCCATTGGCCTTTTAGAACCTTTCACTTGCATTCGGTCTCCTTTGGATTCGACCTAGATGGTTTGGACATGTTCAAACCATCTAAGTCTAATCTCTCATATCTTGTTACCTATTGGTGTTACCCCTAAGTTTCCTCTAATGTTTTCATTCCTAATTCTATCATTTTTTGTCTTGTTACTCGTCCATCACAACATCCTCATTTTCATGACGCTCATCCTATGAACATGATGCTCCTTTTAGTTTGAGTGGCACCCACCGATCACACAAAACTCCAGATGCACCTCTTCATTTATTCCAACCTGCTTGGATTCTCTAGGTAACATCCCTCTCAATTTCTCCACTCTCATGAATCATTTATCCTAAGTACCGAAAGTGGTCTTTTGTAGGGACTTCTTGGTTATGAATCTTAAGTGGTGTTCTACTCCTACTCATATCATTGCTAAAATTGTATTCCATATATTCTGTCTTAGTTTGGTTGATTATAAATTCTTTGGATTCTAATGCTTCTCTCAATAACTCTAGCTTTGTGTTTATGCTCTCCTTTGTCTTATCAAGTAAGACTGTATTATCTACAAATAGCATACACCATGGAATCTCTTTATGCAAATGTTTTGTTAACTCATCCATAACCACATGAAAAGGTATGGGCTCAATGTTGATCCTTAGTGCAATCCTACAGTGACAAAAAAATCACCTTTTTCGCCACTGATGGTCTTAACATTTGTTATTGCTCCCTCATACATATCTTTGATTATGTCTACATACTACTGCAAAACTCATTTCTTACTCAACATCCTCCATATTAACTCCCTAGGGACTCTATCATAAGCTTTCTTTAAGTTGATAAAGACTATGTGGAGGTCTTTTTTCCTCTCCCTATATTTTTTTATCAATTTTTTAGCAATAAAATAGCTTCAATGGTAAACCTCCCAGGTATGAAACCAAACTGGTTTTTCGATATACTTGTTTCATGCTATAGCCTTTTCTCAATCATTCTTTCAAAAAGTTTTATAGTGCAGCTCATAAGTTTGATTTCCTGATCATTAGTGCAGCTTTGTATGTTTCCTTTATTCTTATAAATAGGTACAATAGAGCTTTTCCTCCATTCATCTAGCATTTTCTTTGATATTGTTAAACAACTTGGTCAACCAAACTATTCAAGTATCTCCCATATGCCTCTATTAGTATACCATCAGGCCCCATGGCCTTTCCTGGTTTCATCTTTTTCAAGACCTCTTTCACTTTAGGTATTCTAATCCTACCTTCATATCTATAATGTCCAATGTTATGTAGGTTTACAATATTTTTAATCCCTATATTCTTATAGCCATTTTTAACAATTTTTAAAAGTAAGTTTCTCGCCTTTATTTGATCTTGTCATTTTTAACTAGTACCCTTTGATCATCAATTCTAATGCACTTAACATGATGTCTTTACCTTTCTATTCTCTTATTTTTGCAAGTTTAAATACATCTCTTTCACATTATCTTGATTCTAGTCTACTATAGATGTCATCATGTGTCTTAAATTTAGCCTTACTATTATCTTAGCAACATTTTTATCATTCTTATACTATTCATAGTTTTCATTAATTCCGCTGATGTCGCTTCCAAGCCTAGATTGAAAGGAGGGTCTTACGTCAGGTGCCAGCCATGAAGTAAGAAATTGAAGATGATTTTGTTATTTCTTTCTTACTTGCAAATGAATATACATTTGTATATTAGTTTGTAAGTAAGAAATGAAAATCTTCTCCAACTTCTTAAAAGTATGAAAATCTTAACATGACAAGAATCGTCATAAATAATTACAAAAAAGAGAAAAAGTGGAGTTGACCTAGGTTTTTACTGCGCTTGGAGTATTTTGTTGGATATTTTGACATAGCTATCTAAAATTAACGATGGGGCTTGTGGACTTACGATTACCTTCATCTGAAACATCCATAGAGAGACTTGAATTTGTAACTTCATCTACTGGTTAAGATTTGATGAGGAGAGTGAAACTAAGACCTACCTCTACACCAATATGAGTGGAGGAAACAAGAAGAAAGGCACCAAATTTCACAAAAAATTATATATATTTTTTCTCATGTGTATTCCTTTTTCCTTGAAGTGCTTGTGTGTTGGTCTAGGCTTCACACTCAATTAAGTTAAAACCTTTAGTAAGTTATTGATTCTCCAACAACCCTCTTCCTAATTTTTCTTCTTTGTTTCTAGAATGTCTACCATACAACTCTTTGTATGGGTTGTATTAAAGAAAAAGAGATATGAGCCTACTTTTATTTATATTTGTTCTCGGATCTGAGTAATTCATCTAGTTCAGCCTCAATCAGATGTCTTTGCCATTGAAATTTACGTCTACTTGAAATCTCTAAGGCCTACACTTATAGACCTCTTATACTTGCCCAATGGACGATAGGAGGATCATTTTGTTTTCCCCCATCCACTTTACAGCGAAAAGAGGGCCACACATGAAGGCCTTAGAGAATCTAAGCTATGAGTTTTGGTACCGGGGACATCTGATTAAGGTCAAATCATATGTACTTCTTGGATAAAAAAGCATACATATACATAGGCCCACCCCCCATTTTGCTATAAAACAATCCATACAAAGGGCTATATGATAGAAATTCTCATCTCTCTCTACAGAGATTTACAAAACAAATACTCGTAGTCTCACTCACATGCTCTCCTAAGTCTATCCCAGCCTAAAGCAAAAAAGCAACAAGTCAAACTTATGACCAAGGAATTTTAGGAGAGATGCAAAGTTATTTGCAACCATTTGCCCTTGACATTTGTTGGCTATCCCATTTCATCTAACTTCTACTAGTCCTGTATAGAATAGCCTAAGGAGTCAGCCAGTGCAGGCAGAGAATTACCATGGTCAGAATCACCCACAAGCTAAGCCTGTCTAAGGTGTGGCCCTGAATGTGAATTATTCGGATCATCAAATGTCTGTGCCTCACATAACTTTTAACCGTGAGCGGAAATACGGCACATTCAGTACCATATGGAGCTTTTTAATACGTGGTAATGGTAAAAGGGCAGTCCCGATGCATGAAGCTCCCGCCCATGCAGGGTTGGGGGAAAGGGCGGACCACAAGGGTCAATAGTACATAGCCTTACCTTGCATTTTGCAAGAGGCTGTTTCTACAATTTAAACCCTTGACCTCAAGGTCATACATGGTAATGTACGTATGCCAAGCAAATGTATAATACAGTTGGTAATTGTAGATCACTCAGCATCTCCCTCCAATGTGGGTGGTCACAGGTTTAAATCATCACTTTTCCCTTTGGCTGGGACTATAATTAGGAGCATGTGTGTGAGCGTGAGTATGTAAGTGATTTGCTTTGTAAATCTTACCTTGCACCAAAACTAAAACTCGTTGCTTTTTTTTTTTTTCAATTTTTTTAATGTGAAAGTTGAAAACAGGCAACCAACCACGAGTAGCCTAGAAATCATGACCTCCGAGTGAGAGCATCCTTCCGCCACCGGGCTAAAAAACCATTGCTCAACTATTGTCACTGATACACACCATAAATCAGTTCCCAAACATTGACCTGGTGGAGGAAAAATTCTTGGAACTTATTACTACGAGTGCAGCAAGGCAGCCTACCTCGAAGCACTACTCTGAAAATATAGCATGCACCCTCGAGGTTGCGAAAGAAATATATAGTTACTACTATAGACGGGGGAAATAATTGAAAGAATACATTCTTAACTTCCTTAGAGACTCCAGTAATACCATTTGGAATTCTCAAATCTGAACAACAGCCTGCACCTGAAAGTAACAAAAAGTAGTTTGTAATACAGGATATTATTAAGGTCTCTTGCATGATATATGTTCATGTTTTTCTTGGGAGAATGTGAGCCAGTCAAAGAAAATTAACGGCCCTTTGTTCAATGATCAACACCATTTATCTGCTAGACCTCGTAATAGATTGGGATCAGAGTGTTGGGCAGCTAAGGAACATCATTCTCATAGGATGAGCGTCTCAGAAATGAGAATGTTGAGATGGATGAGTGGTAAGACAAGAAAGGATAGAATTAGAAATGAAAATATTAGAGGAAATTTAGGGATAGCACCGATAGGTAACAAGATGAGGGAGATTAGACTTAGATGGTTTGGATATGTTCAAAGGAGACCAACAACGGTACCGGTTAGAAATAGTGAGGCAATACAAGTCAAAGGTTCTAAAAGGACAAGGGGAAGGCCCAAAAGAACGTGGATAGAAGTGGTGAGGAAAGATTTAAAAACTTTGGGACTAAATGAAGCCATGGTACTTAATAGAGAGGAATGGAGGAATAAGATTCATGTGGCCTACCCCTAATTGGGATAAGGTCTTGATGATGATGACGATGACGACGACCTCGTAATGGATTGGCTCTAGACAGAAACTCACTCCCATGATCATAAGCCTTCCGTTGATGGAGGCTTCCCTGATGAATACTGATTGTTGCTTCTTTGTTTTCCATTTCTTAAGAAGCCACAAATTCAAGGATTAGAATTGTCCAATGAAGCTGAGTTCTGGTGCCTCCACAGCAAGATTTAGCAGATAATTGGTTTGCAACATTGAAAGAGTCATCGACAACATCATTATAGAAACAAATAGCCTAGAGGACTCTGTTTGAAGTCTCACCTTGGGGTTTCTGCTGGGCTCTCCGCATTTCTGTTGAGCTTTGCCATGTATTTCCGTTTCCCCACTAGTTATTTTCTTATTTGCTCGCCACCTTTGAGTACTGTGCTCCCCTTTCCTTTGCAGTGGCCAGGGCAGTAAAAACAACTGTATCGCACAAAATACTAAGTCCATAGAAGTTTTAGAGCAAACGAAGAAAAGCAAAGAGCATGATGAGCATCCAGTTTCTAAAAGTATAGAGAAACTTCACGTATAAACTAACTACAGTTAAACTTTGTGCATATAACATCACTGCAAATAGATTGATGCAAATGGTCACCAATCAGGACCTCTCTAATGATGGCTAACTTCCTTGATTATTATTTTGATCATCAAAACAAGACCTTTTGGTGCAGTCTTGCATGCAAAAGTTTTCTGTATAATTCAAAAGGAAGCCATTGATTTCATAGGTTAGAGACAGATCCTAATGCCAATTGTAAGCAGAGTCAATCCAAGAGCCGGTCCATCCATTAATTACTCCTACGTCCGAATTAATGGGGTTGTCCTACATTTGGTTGACTGTAAGTCCTATAATTTATGCACTGGTCATGGTTTATGTAAAAAGTTTTATAAAAAGTTCTCAATTGCATTGCAGATTATGACATGACACAAATAAATTTTTTCCCAATCCTAATAAAGCGAATGCCATTTACAAGTTTGTCAGTATTTCAAACAGAAATTCCAGAGGGATGGCTTTTGAACAGAGAAGTTTGATGAGCTTGGGTGATTTTGTTGAATCATAATTTGAAATTGGTGGAATTGTATGAAGCTACTATAGTTTCTATTGAATGGAGGTGATCCCACATGAGGTAGAAAAATCAGATTCTGACTGTCCTACCATTGAAAAGAATTTAAGGGTAATAATCTTCTCTTTCCTGTCTGCTTATGCAATTAAAACTAATATTTAGCTACTATACGGTTCAACATTTCATAGAGAGATATAACAGTCAATGATACTCCAATGACTCCAAATTGATCAAGTAAACGTCCTGGATGGAGCAGATGGATCTTGCAGTAAGCAGAATCACATGTTATGATCCATGTAACTAATTAGATTCAAGTCAATGTAGCTGAATGTAGAGAAGATGCAAAACCTTCTTCATGAAACTGTAGAGATCTGCTCTAAACTCTTCCATCAAACCCATCGAGAAGACCCGTCCATAGTCCCTTCACTGGTGGTAACTGTGCAACGAAAGCATTCCAAGGTGGGTAACCAACGCCACTTCCACGGACACGACCATCCAAGCGTAGAGATATATACCTTCAAATGATTAGACAGGCAAACAAGAAAAACTATTTCCATTAATCATCAGATGAGATTACACAGGCAACGTAATCTATTCAGTGACACGCTCACACATTTGCAGACAAGAGTTTAATTTGAAGAACAAGGATTTTCAGGGACTGGATTACTTTGGTATTTATGGCTAGATGCAGTTGCTGGAATGAAAGTAATAATGCAGCATGCATCGTCCACAAGTACAGGCGAACCATATTCTTTGATATGTCATGGGTTCATAAGAGCAGAGAAGTGAAATCCACTTACACGGGAGCATCTAGAGGGACATTGGCCATTTCTTTCTGCTCATCTAACCACCTGTAACGTAAGAGAAATCAACACTGCAATGAATAAACCAGCCTGCAAAAGTTTTGCTTTGTATTGTACTCCCTTACTTGGTCCAGTCAGAAGCATAAACAGGACGCAGCTGCCAGAGCTTCTTCCTTTTCTCAACATCTTCACTCTCTTCAAATTCCAAGGTAGGTACTTCTCCATCGGTGGTGAAAGGTACCACAAGCACTCCTCGATCTAGTAGGCTCTGTGTGAAAGGTTTGCTAAACTTGAATGATTCCACAATGAAGGAGGATGGGCCAGCAAGGATGACAAGGCGTGCAATTCCTCTGAAAGCACTCACAGAAATAATTTTGTTCTGGTCCACACGCAACTTAAGATTTGAGAGGCTTTCTTCTCTTGAGAGCCTAGCTACCTGCGCACTTTTAGCCTTGTTCTCCCTCAAATAAAGAAATACAAAGACGGAGACTGCTCCGACGTCTATGCCGACATTCTTGGTGATCTCAGGGATATCTGCTGCTTTTGATGAATTTGCGAGAGCTGCGATCAGTTGGGTAGTGGCAATTAGCCCTCCCAGAGCACCACTTGCAATGAACGCTAGATAAAAGAACATCCGGACAGAGCGAAATGGAGAAAGAACTTCACTACGAATCTTGGCTGCAGAACTGCGGAAACAAACAACATGATAGCCTCAGAATCAGTGGTGGATGTTCTCCAAAGCGAAAAGGAAGCACTGGAGATACAGGTTGTTGTTTCTCCGAAATATGACTAAAACAAACAAAGGGATGAAGGTTATAGACTTGAGAATGCACAAGCTTAATTACGAGACGCCAAGATCGTAGACAAGGAGGCATTAAAAGGATACAGAGTTTGGAAGGAGCTAACAACATACCCAATTCGACATTGGAGTCTGTAGAAAACATTAAGTACCTGATTTCGCTGGAAGAAGATGGCTTATCAGTTGCTGAGCAGGTGATGTTCAAGGCTTGCTTTCTGGGTGGAGTTTTGCAGAGCGGGAAGTGGGTTTTATGGACGGAAGATATCTTGAGAGAAGGCTGGAATAAGGAGAGCTGTTTCTGATGAGAACTGGGGCATCCAAGAAGAGAGGAAACGGGTTGTGCCGCAGCAGCCATGGCAATTCTCGAAGGGTCTGCAAGGGGAGGGAATGCAGCAATTTGCAGACGGTTGATGGTAGACACTAATCGCGGGATATTGCTAAAGTACGCTTGTGGCATTCGGCGCTTTGCAGATGGTTGGTTTGGGTGGTGATCATGGTGCCACCAAGACCGGAGACGGCAGGGGCGTCTTGCGGGAAAAATTATGGAGCCAGACATGCAATTCATACCTCAACGCTAATTTGATTTCGACGGCTGGGATCGCTTTAGCTTCTTTTCCCTGACCTTTTAGAACGATATCCTGTTTCTGCATAACAACGAAACTACCCCTATAAAAGATTATGCATGTATACTGCAGGAAAGTCGATGGAGGCATATTGTCATCAGTAACATTGGCCAGATTCAAGTGGAAAACTGGGCATCCCAATTTTCTGTCCTTGACTAAGAGATGTGTTGTATATTTCGAAATTCTCATTCATTGGATAATTCTAATTGATATTTTCTTGAGTTGTAAAATAGATAATAAAAATTTTGACCATTCATTTCGCAACTAAAATGGGATCCTACACAAACTCTTGAGTCTTGACATTAACAGCGTCTAGCTATGCTAAGTATTTGTACTCAGCCAAAAGCCATCAGGCTTGCACAGTTGGTCATAGATGATGAATGAGGACTCTTTTGTTTCACAGAGTAGACTCGCCAGAAGCAAATTTTTAGTTTGAAAAAATTGAAGTGTAATATCTTAAACTATCATATTGTTACATTTTAGTTCATAATTATCTTTTACAGATCAATCCCTGAACTATTTGATAATTTTGCACCATCCGTCAACGGCCATCAATGGATGTTCTATTTGATGTATATATATAGACTTCGGGATAAAGTAAAAAACAGTAATAGCTTAGGGATTAAACTATTTTGTCCATAGTTTTGTACCTCTCTCTCTCCCACCCACCCACCCCTCTTAAGGTTACCCAACCATGAATTCCAGCAACTATTTTCCGAAAAAAATCGAGTCTCATTTCTTACAAAATCTTTTCCAAACACAAGGGGTTTTATGGATCAGATTAACTAGAACCTAGATTTAAAACTTATTTTTGAAAAAAATAAAATAAAGAAAAAACATAAAGTCAAGTTTTTCAAGGTTTCTGGCCATGAAATCTGTCAAATACATTCATCACTGAAAATTGTCCAAATTTTAAGAGTTTGTAGATTAGGTGTCTTAATTCTGGATCTAAAAACCATTTTCTAGAACTCCAACAAAAAGGATATCATATGGAGATTTTAAATTTCACTGCAGAAAAACTTTGATCATCTTTTACAATAAGATCTGAATCCTCTTTTTTCACTAAAAAAAATCTAAAATTTAAAGGTTCATAGGTAAGGGCTTGAGGATTTCATATTTGAAAACTAAATTTTAAATCTCCAAGAAAAAGAGTATTTTATATGGGGTTTTGAATCTTGACAGCAAGAAGCTCCGCTCCTATCAACTTCTCACACTTTAGTCCCTAAACTATAATAAACATTGTGGACCCACTTGAGGCATCCATCAACATTTGCTGATGGATGCTAGATGAAAGGACTTATGGTGCAAAATTATTAAATAGTTCAGGAACTAACCTGCAAAAAAATAAAATTTAGAGACTAAATGTAGCAAACCAAAGTTAAGTATAGTAAAATGTACTTTTCCCTTTTAGAGAAGGCTCCATTAGTCAAAAAATAAAATTTAGAGAGAAAATGTAGCAAACCAAAGTTAAAGGGTAGTAAAATGTACCTTTCCATTTTAGGAAGGTCTCAATTCATCACGCACATCGTACAAAAATAGTTACTTTGCAAGTTTTTTCAATGCATTCGGATGATTCTGACCACTTAGTTTAGGGTTTCTCAAAATAGTAAATTACAAACATGGCCATGATTTTCACGTCAAAGAAACAGGCAAAAAGCACCCCGTGGACACGAAATTTGGTATTATCGCCTAAAGAAAACCATCCCCAAGCAGGATAAGGAGTTCAATTCGAATTGGGGGGATTGACACTAGGGCCCGGGAATCCCAACGCTTGGCTAAATATGGAAATCTGGGCCCTAAGTTCTGCCAATTACTGTTATCACTGCAGAGTGCCATGATTAACCATCAAGATTCTAGTGCTTGGGAAGCAACACAGACATCAACCAAAGAGTAGTTTCTAAACCATGAGACACAGTGAGATGATTGACGCATTTTTGTCCGAGTGACAGCAGCGGTATAAATGATCCTTACGGTTGATGATTGAAGCCCCAAATTTGCAGTATCATGGAATAATCACATGCAACCACCTCGATCCCTCAACCTAGTTTACAAACCACCAGTTCATCCAACATGAAGACTCCTTGTGAATGTGACCTGTGCAACCAGGGGCAAAACTATGAATTCTTTGGTCATTGAACAAACTTGTCAACAGCTGAATACCCTAGATTTCTGTACATTTACATGCCAACTTTCTTGTCAGTAATTGCATTTAAAACGACAATTACGTTCTGCATTCAACGAATAGATTAGAGAAGCATACAACAAAAGCTGCATTTCATTAATTGATTACAAAAGTACATTACAACAGCTATATACAAAACTGGAGCGACCATCATCACACCCAAAATTGGTACTAGCTCCTACAGATCCAGCAGATGTTCCTCGTGTTCTGTAACCATACGATTACAGCAGGTTCCCTTGGCATAACCATACTGAGCCTACTTCAGATGTGACCAATTTGTACATAAGGCAGATTCAGTGACCATATATTCTCGATTCATTGGTGTAGGGTCAGAGTTTCCAGTGATATTAGAGGTCCCGAAGTTACGATGCTTACCATCAGACTTGTTTACAAGATGGAAACCTTGACAAGGAAGCTGGTTGATCAGCAAAGTCTCTAGCTCACTAGCTACACTCTTTCCAGGAACCACAACATAAAGGAATGTCGCATTTTGCATGCCTTCCTTTGAACGATGAGCACGAACTCTGCCAGCAAGGTCATCAGTCTGCAGCAGGAGTAAAATGTTTAAGCTTTGAACAATTTTGTTCCTTTTACTGATATAGGTAGATATCAGAACCAATTTATCAAATTGGAACTGTTTGGCGTGGGTTTACAAGACTTGGGTTGACTTATGGTTAGTGATTTGTCCCCTGCTATTCAAGTCTTAAAACATAAATACGATCAATCAAGAATCAAACAGTAGAAGAAAAATGTTGTGACTATCAGCTGTGCTAAAAGAAACCACAAAAGGACTACCAGCAGCTCCATAAAGTAAAGGAGATTTTGAAACCTGGATAAACTAACCTGACCCACATATAAGCTCTTATCAGGTCTGAACAGTATATATACACTTGAGGCGCCTATTATTGAGGGAGGTGGCTGCTCCCTAGCACCAACGTTGACACATGTTACAACTGCAAGTTCTGGTATGCTCCGCTGCTTATAAAGTTCAATCAACTTCTTCTGGCAAATTATGGTCACAGCACTCTCAACTTTCTCTTGTAGTACCTGCTGAGAATTTGGAAATTTTACAGGAGAGGGAACAGATTCCACAACAGTCCCTGACGAGACATCAGCATAATCAGACCTAGAGACATCAGAATCAGAAGATGGAGGCTTGCTTTTTCTATCAGTCTTTTCTGAACCGCTGTCCCTTCCATTTAATGAAAGATATAATTCTTCTGCTCTTTTTATTACTGTTTCTGGAATACCTTCCTTTTGAGCAGTTTCAAAGGCAAGGCTTTCTCTGCAGACCCCATCTATCAATTTCCATGTTGGTTGTGTACGATCATCTTCAACCTCAGTTCCCATTGCCTTATAGACAGTGTTCTTTGTAGCCAGAGGCAAATCGAAAATGCTATGCAAGTGGGTAGAAACAATACCAAGGCAACCAATATGATCGAGAGTTTCTATGATGCTACCAGCAATGCATGTGCCTTTTGCCATCTCTGTACCCCTACAGATTTCATCCATGAGCACGAGGCTTCTTGGAGTGGTCCCATTGATTATAGAACGCACCTCTGACATTTCAATCTGATACATGAAGTCATTTAAGATGAAACAACATGTGAAATATATAGTAATTTACTTTTATAAAATGGAAAAGAAGCAATACAAGGCAAGGGAAAAGGCTAGAATAAGGCAGACAATTGTTATGCTGATACTCATAATGCATCAGACACAAATCGATGCAACTTGTCTTCCGTGAAAGAACTGTTTCTAAGTGGCAACCAATTAGACACAAAAGGCAACCTTTTTGGTCAAGGAAACCAATAACACAACCCTTGATCTCCTATTGATGCATGGGACCCAGAATTCAACACACTTTGGATGACCTTTTCCACTGCCTTTAGAAAACTCAGGCTAGCTAATAACTGATCCTAATATTTATCATATACACTTTGCAACCAGGTCCTGCCCAGCATGTCAGGATGTAGCATGGTGTCATATGGTTGTTTCCACAGTTTCACAACCTACTCTGGTAATTTTTTGTCCATGTAGCACTAAACACATGCACGACTGTCATCTTTGAACACCTTGAGCATCCTGTTAAAAGGGCAGCCCAGTGCAGGAATGTGGGTCCTCGAAGGGGTGGACCACAAAGGGTCTATAGTACGCAGCCTTACCTTGCATTTTTATAAGAGGCTATTTCCATGCCTCAAACCCATGACCTGATATGACCCATAATTCTCTTTAGAGCCCCATACACATTATTAACGGTACACAGGCCACTGAACTTACCTAACCTTGTTTTGTTAGGTAGGTCAACTTTTAAAAGGGTATTTGATTTGTTTGAAAAGAATGATGTATGCCTTTGGAAGCATAAATATTGTCCCAACAAGAAAGTCAAGAGTTGCTATTTTCAGTAAGTCCAATGTGAAAGGGAACATCTTCCCATTCAACAAGCCCTATTCCAAGTGAACAGAGGAACTGCTTCAGAGAAAATCTGTCAGTTCTTGGCGATTGTTATGCAAGGGATTCCTCACCTGACACCCATGCTAACGAAGGTAAAGCTTCATTTCTTGACTAATTTCCTATTTTTGACAGGATTTTAAGTTGTGTTTTTTCTGCGACATTGTGAATTGCTCGTTGAACCATGAAGCAGCCAAATCATTTAATTAAACAGGAGAACAGTTTCTTTGGTTATATGTTTAACCTATCCCTTAATCAATTGTTATATACATAATGTTTTTTAATGGTACTTATATGTTGGAGTTATGACGTACCTACTAAGCCTTTGACTAAAACTTCTTGTCTATCAGTTGATGGAAGCATTTTTTCCAGACTTTGCCCTGACTCCTGATATTATTATATGAAAGCAAACTCCACCAGGTTTGTTATTTTAGGCTGGCTAATCTCCAAGACGAGTTTAGCCAGTTTTCAGTAGGGTAACCTCTTGCTTTCTCAAAGTTTTTGTCGCTGGACGTCAGCACATAGTGTGACATGGTACTGGATGCACGCCCCATGGCTCTCAATTTAACTGAAAACAGTGTCATTTTGTTGCTCAAATTCATCAAAAATTCAATCCTGAGTTAGGTTCCTGCCCCTACAAACAATTATTAAATTCTTAAGAGTACAGGTTTGTGCACCAAAATATTTTGACATTAATTTAGGAGTTCGAAGTATGAGTGCTCTGATATCTTCTAGAATAGAATCTTCCTCTTATATACTTAGACCTTTGAAACTGCAAGAATGCCTTTGAGATTTCTCTCTTAGTATTGCTCTTATCATGCTTTGACTACAGGATGCATAAGAGGAACACTAAGATCAAGAATCTAGACTGGCCTTAAAAGCATGGAAATCTTAGTGCTATTCTAAGGCAGTAGCCCAACCAAACTAGAGAAGCTACCAAACCGTATCCTTGTCAACATTGCACATTTGTATTATAGCCAGAACTAAGACATGTAAAATAAAAGTTGACTGTTCTATACTTCTACAGCTATGAATCTTCCTGCTTTTCCACCGTCATTGTTAGTAAACTAACCAGACTGCATACGAAATAGAGAATCCAGTTTCTCCCAATAGGCCCAATACTTTTTGCATGGCATCAGTCTCAGGTGGGTTTCAAGGCACTTTTGAAACTCTTCAGCTTTTCCTTTATTCATGCAACGTTTTTTGCTTTAGCTGTTTCATCACCCTGTCTCAGTCTCTATCTTAACATGCTAACCAAACTCAATAATGACTAGAGGTTACATGCGTCTGAAATGAAGAGAGGAAAAGAGAAGTCATTGGCATGAAATAGTCAATGATGATAAATCACTACAGCCAAGGCAAACTATTACCATGAGGATAGAGGCTATCTTTGCAGCTGTGAAGGTTTCAATCCCAGTTTCTGGCAACAGTATGTTTATAAGTCCACAAACCAGAGAATGTAATGTCCTATTCAATCTTTAATATCACGTGTCTACTTTACAAATAATTCATTCGCACATCTTTCCGAATTGTGGAAGTGCATAAGACTCGGAACTATAGGGTCATTCATCCACACTGTTTTCTCTATAAAGGTAAATGGGAATAAGCAGAGGTGAGCATATGTGAGGGGATGACAGGCTAACAGATACGTACCATGTGTACTCAGATGTAGGAACTATGCAGAATAGCTAAACATCTGTATCAAAACAGAATAGAATACCTGAAATGAGCTCTTTCCATCAGCAGGACTATCATAAGCTTTCATGTGAAGCATGACAGAATCAAAATGAGGAATAACAGCAGCCTCTGCTGGGACCATCAGTCCACATATTCCAAGTAGTGCAGCTGCACAAATAGACCGAAGCAAGCTTGATTTGCCCCCACCATTTGGCCCAGTCAGGAGAAATAATGAATGCATATCCACAGTATTAAGTACAGCGTAGCCTTGCGCTGCATCAAACCAATACGGTGATAAGCCTATTATCTCCATTTTGTTAATTTCTTCTGATGATTCAGTATCCTGCATTAAGCATCATATTTATTTATGAGAAAGCCCCTAACCAGAGATTTTTATGAGCAATAAACACCATTGACAATTGAAACTTGATGCAAAAGTCCATTTCGGAAGTTGATAAGATAAACATATGCCACCTTGGTCCCTTTCTTAGTAAAATGCCAACCCTGAAAATTGGGAGGTAGAACAGAATCTAGAACCATTTCTTTGAGAAAGCATTTTAACAAGATTATTGCGTGTTTAGCATTTTAACTATGTCAAGGTTTTTTGCTGGTCTAGAGACAGAATAAAATATTTCAACTCAACATAAATAACTTTGGGTCAACTAAAAGCAGGGTTAAGTAAATACCGGAGATTGAAGGAATTCAACTAGGTTTGGAAACACCCACTTTTTTCTTCTCCCTTCACTGCAAAGAATGTGTTGTAGATTATTATCAGAAAGCGTAAGGCTTCTCAGAACATTCACGATATGCAATTTATCTAATGATAGTAACTGATGAGTGCTTAGCATATGACTAAATACTGAGTTGTCATTTGAGAATATATATGCCACAATGCAATGCAAGGTAAGGCTGCGTACTATAGACCCTTTGTGATCCGCCCCTTCTCCAGATCCCATATAAGCAGGAGCTTCATGCACTGGGCAGCCCTTTTATAGTGAAATATTCTCTAAGGAAGAAATCTAGAGAGAAAAAAAATTGATTTATTTATAACACTAATATAAATGGAACTCAATTAACAGTGGCTAAATTGGTTGAATGTCCATTGATATACGGTCCAGAGCATTCAGCCAGCTTTCTTACAAGGGGCATCAAACAAGGGCCAATGGCTATATTTAGCAAGGGCTTATTCAGAAAGAGAAGAAAAACCTATTGACTGGAAAAAGGAAAAGTGATAGAGTATCTCCTCATCCATGAGCTGTTGTATCATTGTCAGTCAGTACGTCCACATTTAAGTTATCGCATCAAAATTTAGGAGTTTAACCCAAGTTGGTGTATATTTATTTTACAATCATCGTGCGCACTAAAACAACATATTATTAACAAAATTAGATATTATTTTTAACAGATTATGAATAAATATGCCACAAAACAATCTAATATAGAACTCGGTGTACATATTCAGAGAGCGACAATAGCAATTTGGAATAAGCACTGAGAAGCTCACAGTATAAAATCCAATTGCTGTATTACAAATGGAGAAAAGAAGACAGCTATGGAGAAAAGAAATTTTAAAATATACGAAAGATAAAATGATTCTGGCCATCTTCCCCAAGCAAACCACAACTTTCAATGTTTAAGACTGGAAGAGAAAGGGAATAACATCCTATTATCTGTTTGGATATGTACTAAAGCCTTCAAGCCTCCTGAATGTGGTTAACTGAGCAACATTTAGCTTCATGACATTAGGTAGTGTTCCTGTCTTCCATGGAAAAGAATACCATAGTGAACGCATATCACAAAATCAGCATTTAGTCTTGACGCTAAAGCCCATTGTTGCCACATGAAATAGAGCACAAGGTCTGCTGAAGGCCATCCACCATATACTAAAGACCTGATTTGGTAAAAACCTTACCATTGATTCATCCAATATGTTAAAGGAACCTTACATAAAATTACATTTTCTTACTCCTGCTATCTGAACTATAATCTGCCAAATGAAATGGCTACAAAGAAGAAAACAAAGAAAGAAAGGAAGACAGGAATTTGCCCACACTGTGCAGAAAACATATATGGTTTCTGTCAGCTATTGCACTTTAATCTTTCATGTTGTGTGACCAAAATAACTCCGCCAATGCCGGTACCAAGCCCGGATAAAAAAGGAGGGTTTTGCATCAAGTGCCAGCTGGCAAGTAAAACCTTTTTGAAGAATTTGAAGATGATTTTTATTATTTTCTCTTCTTACTTGCAAATGAATATGCATATGTATATTAGTTTGCAAGTAAGAAAAAAGATAATGAAAATCGTATTCAGCTTCTTAAAAGTATAGCAACCCTAACATAACATGAATCAATTACTAACATTCTCTCAAACTAGGGCATCCCCATAAGCGACACGCAACATCGAAGCCAAGGTGCAATGAAAAATGGGCAAGGGTTGCTAAAGTGTTCCCATGGATGCAACGCACTACATCGGATCCCAAGTGTAGTGGAAAATGGGCAAGGGCTGCTAGAGCATTTACTCAGAAGCGACACGCTGCATCATAACCCAAGTGCAGTGGAGAGTAGACATGGGTTCATGTCATGGGAGTTGAGAAGTATGTGGGTAAATAGTCTATCTCAAAACATAAGATTCGTATCGCCATATGGAATATAGAGACATTAACAAATACGAGTCTAGAGCTAGTAGATACGATGAAATGTAAGAGAGTCAACATAGCTTGTATCCAGGAAACCAAGTGGAAAATGGCTAAAGCTAGAGAAATCGATGGGAATAAGCTCTAGTACGTAGGAAAGGATAATAACAGAAATGGCACAGGAATAGTGGTGGATAAAGAATTAAAGGATAAAGTTGTAGATGTTAAAAGAACCAGTGATAGAATTATAATAGCAAAACTTGTTCTAGGAGAGCAAATCATAAATGTTATAAGTGCATACGCACCACAAATAAGGTTAGAAGATATAATCAAGAGACAATTTTGGGAAGATATGAAGTCATGCTAGAAATTCCCAACATAGAGGGGATATTTATAGGAGCAAACTTAAATGGTCATGTAGGAAAAGAAAAAGTAGGACATGATAGGGTACATGAAGGCTATGGTATTAGAGAACGAAATGAGATGGGGATAGCTATCCTCGATTTTGTTTTGGCATATAACCTGGCAATTGCAAACACATTCTTTAAGAAGAGGGGTAAACACTTAATAACCTTTAGAAGTGGACTCCATAAAAGCCAAATAGACTTTTTGTTACTTAGGAATACCGAAAGATCAATGTTTAAGGATTGTAAGGTGATACCCGGTGAGAGTTTAACCTAACAATATAGGTTAATGGTTATGGATATCTACCTTAAAGGATGGAAGAAAGAAAATAAACTTAATAGGTATTCAAAAACTAAGTGGTGGAACTTAAAAGGGGAGAAAATAACCTCATTCACAAATAAGTTGATGGTAGAAGGAAACTAAAACAATGAAACAGAAGTAAATACTGTGGATTAATATGGCTGAGTCCATTAAGAAAGTGACAAAAGATGTCCTGAGAGTATCAAAAGGTAAAAGGCAAATAGTAAAAAAAACTTGGTGGTGGAGTGAAACAGTGCAAAAAGTTATTAAGAAAAAACGGTTGTGTTTTAAAGCATGGCAGAAGACTAGAAACAATGATAACAATGAACAATATAAGAATGTTAAAATAGTTGCTAAGAGAATAGTAAGTGAGACTAAACATAAGGCATATGATGATCTCTATAATAGACTAGGATCAAGAGAAGGTGAAAAAGATGTGGTTAAACTTGCAAAAATAAGACAACAGCAGGGTAAGAACTTAGCCCACGTTAAGTGCACAAGAAGTGATGATTAAAGAGTACAAGTCAAAGATGACAAGATCAAATAAAGGTGGGAAAGTTACTTTAAAAAATTGATAAATGACAATTAACCCGAGAATATAGGGATTGAAAGTTCTGTAAACCTAAACAACATTGGACATTATAGATATGATCATAAGATTAGAATACCTGAAGTGAAAGAGGCCTTGAAAAAGATGAAATCATGAGAGGCCCTGAAGCCCGATGGTATACCAATAGAGGCTTGGGAAGTATATGGGAGATACTGGAATAGTTTGGTTGACCAAGTTGTTTAACAAGGTTATAAAATCAAAGAAAATGCCAGATGAATGGAGGAAGAGTTCTATTGTCCCAATTTATAAGAATAAAGGAGACATACAGAGCTATACTAATTATCGAGGGATCAAACTTATGAGCCACACTATGAAACTTTTTGAAAGAGTGATTGAGAAGAGGCTACAACATGAGACAAGTGTATCGGAGAACCAATTTAGTTTTATGCCTGGGAGGTCTACCATGGAAGCTATTTTCTTCTTAAGACAATTGGTAGAGAAATATAAGGAGAGGAGGAAGGACCTCCACATGGTCTTTATTGATATAAAGAAAGCTTATGATAGGGTCCCTAGAGAGTTAATATGGAGAGTCTTGGGCGAGAAAGTGGTTTCATGAGAGTATATAGACATAATTAAATATACGTATGAGGGACCAATAACAAATGTTAAGATTACTAGTAGAGAGAATGGTGATTTTCCTATCACTGTAGGATTGCACCAATGATCAGCATTGAACCCATACCTTTTCGCACTGATTATGGATGAGTTAATAAAACATCTGCACGTGGAGATTCTATGGTGCATGCTATTTGCAAATGATATAGTTTTAATTGATGAAAGAAGGGAGGGTGTAAACACAAAGCTAGAGTTATGGAGAGAAGCATTAGAATCTAAAGGATTTAAAATCAACTGAACTAAGATGAAGTACATGAAATGCAATTTTAGTAAGGAGAGGAGTGGGAGTGGAGTACCAGTAAAGAATGATAACCAAGAAGTCCCTGTAAAAGACAACTTTCGATACTTAAGATCGATGATTCATGAAAGTGGAGAGATTGAGAGGAAGGTTACCCAGAGAATCCAAGCAGGTTAGAATAAATGGAGATGTGCGCCTAGAGTTTTGTGTGATCGGCAAGTTCCACTCAAACTAAAAGAAATTTTTTAAAGGATGGCTATAAAGCTGGCCATGCTCCATGGATCAGAGAGTTGGGCAGCTAAAGAACATCATGTTCATAGGCCGAGCGTAGCAGAAATAAGGATGTTGAGATGGATGAATGGCAAGACAAGAAAGGATGGAATTAGGAATGAAAACATTAGAGGAAACCTAGGTATAGCACCAATAGGTAACAAGATGAGGGAGATTAGACTTAAATAGTTTGGACATGTTTAATGGAGACACAAAACGGCATTAGCTAATAGTGAGGCAATACAAGTATAAGTTATGTAGTTAGAGGAGCAAGGCACACCTAGGCGTAAGTGGGTGCGCCTGGAGGGCCTAGGCTCGTGCCTGAATCACAAGGCGCAAAAATATATATTTAATAATTACAAAAATAACAAAAAAATCCTTAAAAAAAGTAAGAAAACATAGAAACATAATTCTATGATTAGATATTACCCAAACATGCAATTTTTTATGTGCATGGAAATATGTCTTAACTAATAAATACAATAAAAAAATTCAATTTCTGTAACTATTATTGGCAAAAATTTTGAAAAAATAAAATAAAATACAAAAAACCATGAAAAAGGACATTACACATGTCCTAACAACTAAGGATTAGCTACATATGTGGACAGAAATATGTTTTAACTAATAAATAAATAAATAAAACTTTTTTTCAAATTTTGTAACTATTATTTTTGAAAAAATTGAAAAAAAAAATAACATTAAAACACAAAAAAGCATGAAAACGAACATCACACATGTATTCACAAGCAAGGGGAAGCTATATATATGAATAGAAATATGTTTCAATGAATAAAGATAAAAAATGATTATTATTTTTTTTCAATTTCTATAATTGTAACTTTCAAAAAATTTGAAAAAAATAACCTCAAAATGCAAAAAAAAAAGCATGAAAAAAGCATCACGCATGCATGCACAAGCATCGGGAAGCTATATATGTGGATAGAAATATGTTTCAATGAAGAAATACAAAAAATGAATTTTTTTTTCAATTTTCGTAACTGATATCTTCGAAATAGAGAAAAAAACATGAAAAAAATAATTAAATCTATGGAAAAGAAACATAAAACTCAAATGGAATGTTTGATTATACATATAGAATAAGTACCCATCAAGATTTATCTAAAAATGTAAACTAAAAACTAAAAAATAGAAAAATCAGTACTTTTTTGACGTTTTTATCAAAAAATGTTGCTTGAAGTGAAGATTCATGAATCCATACCTTTTTTTACTTAGATTTGTAAAAGATTGAAGAGGAATGGTTGTTTTCACCTTCTAAGCTCTCAGGAGAAGTGAAAATAGGGTTAGAAGATGAAAAAAAAAAACAAACAAAAAAACAAAGTCATATGTTTAACTAGTCATTGACTGCGCCAGATAGTCGAAGGCAGGCCTGAACTAAGACTCCAGGCACCTAGGCGCTGGCGCCTTGACTCCCCTATGACTTTTACCCACCTAGGCACAAGACTTGCGATTTGCGCCTAAGTGCATGGGCCTCTAACTACATAGAGTAGAATGTTCTAAAAGGGCAAGGAAAAGGCCCAAAAGAACGTGTATAGAAGTGGTGAGAAAAGATTTAAAAACTTTGGGACTAAATGAAGCTAGGGTACTTAATAGAGGGGAATAGAAGAACAAGATTCATGTGGTCGACCCCTAATTGGGATAAGGTCTTGATGATCATGATGTGTGTGTGTGTGTGTGTGTGTGTGTGTGTGTGTGTGTGTGTGTGTGTGTGTGTGTGTGTGTGTGATCAAAATGCTTTAATGGGCAGGAAAAAGGAACTGGTACAAAATCCACTTCCTTATTGTACCATTCTTGAACAATTACTGATTATCAGGAGCTGATGAAATTGACAATAGTATCCAAAAAACGAACAATAATATTGGTAACCACAGTACACTTCAACAGCATCTATTCTGATAGAGGAAGGAATATGGGCACCAAAGAGATGGCGGAAAGGGGAATTAGGGAAAGTAGATAGAGAACTGCTATAACAGTCTCTTTCTTTTATTGACATGGAAACAAAAACAAAGGAGAAATTCACTCCGTCATATTCCAAAAGTCTGGCACATGGATATGGATATAGACATTCATTAGCATGAGATAAGACTAATAAGACACGAGATATGTACAGACAAAAATATTATAAGACTTAAACCAGACATCATAGAACATGAAAGCAGTATGAAGTGATTGTAGCATCTATAAACTCGCACCAAACATAATTGCTAAATTGTGATATTATGATGTAGACCATCACATGCTCGATCTAAACTTTGTAATTGTAGGAAAGGGGTTTAAATATCAGAAAGGGCTAGTTTGGTTTATGTTTTTATGTTAAATGATGGGTATATTTAAGTTGAAAGAATCTTTGTCATGTGTTTTATAGTTTAATTAGGAATCAAGTAATAGGTTATTAGGAGTCAAGTATCAGAGTTTTGGCCATTCAAATAAAATTACTTGAGTTTTGCCACCAGTATAACTACTCATAATGGTAGACCCTACCCACCAGAGATGACAAAAATGCAACATGCTTGTGGTTCTTATCAAGCCAAAAGGAGAGCAGAAAATGAAGACTTGAGCATCGTGACCAAATTCATCAAGAAAGTGCAAAGTTGTGAAAAAGGTTGGTTCAACCCATGGACAGAATCAAAGATTTTGAAGCTGGTTGGGAATGATGGGACAAGCAAATGCTCTCTTTTATATTTGTACTTACCGATGAGGTGACACCAAAAAGGGTTAGTCTTGTTTATCTTTTCATGCTAAGTGAGGTGGTTTTATTTAAGTTAAAGGAGTCCTTTTATGTGTTTTAAGGTTCACCTAGAAATCAAGTACTAAAGTTACTTAGAAGTCATGTAACACTTGACCCCACATGGCCCCAACCAAGTCTAAAGAGAAAAATGGGTCTCTCTCTATAGTAATCAGTCAAGACAAATGAATACAGTTTTGGTTGTCACCTTAAGTGGAGATGGATTCTCTTCTTTTTTTTCTTTTCTTTTCTTGTTGTGACTTCAAGGAACTCTTGATAAGACTTTACTTTGATAATTTGGGAAGGGGGCCCAAATTGATAATGGCACACCTCACATGTATTTGATACAACCCTACAGAAGGGGGCGCCAGGTGTGGAGCAACCTCGACACGTGCGGGGCAACCCACCACACGTTCCTCGGCTTTCCTGTGTCAAGCGAAGACCCAAAATGAGAAAAAACAGGAGGATGCCGGAAGAAATGGGAAAAACCAACATCCGTCCCTGCCCCCTACTTAGATCACCCCACCGGTGACCTTCCCTCTAACCATCAACCTCTCTTACCACGCAAGCAAGAAAACCCCTCTACCAAACTTCCCCTCTATTCACCGACACCGCGCGAAAACCCTCCCCCATCTACCCGATCTCCTCCTTCTCTGACAATGCGCAAAGATCCCCTCTTCTTTATTCTCCTGCATCGGCATGCACCGACACCGCCACCCTCCCCCCTTGTTTTCCCTGTGTTTCTCCCTTTCTCCAGCATGGGTGACCCGCCCTACTGGTCGGCCTGCCATTCTTTCCTCCATTCTCCTCTCTTTTCCTCATCGGGTTTCCCTCCAACACAATTGGCCTGAAATGCGGGTGTGCACAGGCTGGCCACACAGGCCTACTTCTCCCCCCAGTCCTTCACTGCTTGCCCCTTTCCGGCATGGCCTAACCCTCCCTGTAGGCCACTGTGCTAGAAAACCCCATCCCCCTCCTCTGTCTCTATCAGGCTCAAGCAGTGATCAAGCCGACAGCCACTGTCAACCACTATACCTCCGCCTTCTCCCTGCCATTTCCCTATAACCCTTCTAAGTTTCTCAAGCCTTCTCCAGAGGCACAACGCCCCCATGCTGCAAAACACAGGAGCTGCGCCCTACCTCCCCATGTTTCTCTTTCCCTATCAAGTTCAAGAGGTGACCGAACCGACAGCTGACAGCCACCATCGTCACCCTCCCCACTCTCCTCTAACTTGATGAGTTGGCATGGGTGGGCCCCACCACCCCCTTAGACTTTGACCATTTCTACTGGCCAATCTAGGAGGGATCTTGGAGATCCAAGATAACCAACGTGATCTTTGCAACGCGAGGAACAAAACCCAATATTCCATCTGTTAATCAAAGAAGACACAACTATTGATCATGATCAGACCTTTGATCAAACTTGAGATCATGTGATCTATTACCAAGTCAACCTCATTTTACTATCTAAATAGTCCATTGTGATCCTAATGATACGTAGATCAAGATCCATATTAGAGATCTTTGATTCAAAGCATTCTTGAGGCGATCTAGACAATCTTGATCAACAACTGAGATCAATCGAAGATTCAAGTATGAAATTGGATCAAACTCGACAATCAACCCGTTCAAATGATTCATTGAGATTATTTGATCAGATTTAGTAATTTATTCTTCGATCTAGGATGATCAGGTGGATGATCAAGGCTAAATCAATATGGATAGTGCAGATCTGGTACCTTCGATACGATTGGTCGTTCTACAGATTAACCTACGCGAGGTAGGATCATCATCCTAATCATTTAATTTCCTTGATTTTGTGGTAATTAGTTAAAGTTCAATATGATTTACATATAAATGTACCTTATTAGTTGATTAAATGACTAATTACCTAAAATTGACTTGATATGAGTATGAAGACTCTAGAATACATTATAATATGATTAAGAAATGAAAGTTATTGATGGGTCTAGTTCAATGTGATCTAGATTATCAACCAACTTAGGCGGGCCCCAGCTTGAAATCCCAAGATGTGAACCCTTGGACTGTGTTGGAATATGATTAAGATCTAGAAATATAATCTCGATTTTACAACTAAAAATCCTACTTAGGCGGATATCTTAGATTCTAAGTTAAACTTGATGTGATGTGTATCTAGGTAGTGGGACTAAGGCAAGCTACTCTAGGGTGGAGTCCCATTATGATTTGAGAGAACTCCACTTTTAATTTGAGAGATACAGACAAGGAGCTCTTTGTCTAAGGTAGGTGATGACAATTAATAATGAGCATGTTTCTATTTTGAAAATTATAGATAATTATTGCATCAGCTCAATAATTATAAATATCACATATGTAATATTATACCATCATTTTGGTTGATATACCGATTTCATTTGTGAGTGATGTACATGTATGATTTCATTGATTATCATTTTCCATAGATGCATGATTTGACTTTGATTCAATCATATTTCATAATCGATAGTGATGTTACATGATTTTAGTATTCTTCAATGCCCTATGAAGTTATTAAATGGTGATTATATCTACTAATGAATATTGAAGCGTGGACGCCCAATCTTTATCACTTAGTTTTTCCATGGACTTGGTAGTAGAGGCTTAGTGGCTGATCCTTAAGAGGCTAACCCCAAGATGAGGGGTAGTACATTGGGATGGCGAGCCACAAGTGCTCCTGATTTCCACTTAGAGGCTTGGTGGCTAGTCCTTAAGAGGCTAACCCCAGGATGAGGAGCAGTGCCTTGGGATGGCAAGCCACAAGTGCTCCTAAATTCCACTTGGAGGCTTTGTGGCTGGTCCTTGAGAACCTAAACCCAGGATGAGAAGCAGTGCCTTGGGGTGGTGAGCCACAAGTGCTCTTAGTTTTCATTATTTCACCAAAGGATTGTATATCCATTTTATAGACCATGATATGTGTGATTTTCATGTTTCGCAAATTTATAACGGGTGATGTCTAGTGGACGCTATGCTAAGAGGTATGCCAGGTTGGCCACCGGCCCCCTAACTTTGCAAGATGATAGACACCTGCTAAATCTCATAGGAAATGGTATCATGGGTAGTCCACAACTATGCGTCTGATTGGCCCTCATGCATAACGAACACAGTCTCCTATTCTAGTGCGACAGTTGGTAGACCCGGGAGTTGTACCACTACAGTATGGCAATCCATATGGTTATTCTGTATTTTCATACAATGCAGTGAGCATACCAGGGCAGATAGATCCCTATACACGCACAACGTGACAACGTGTGAAGGAGTGATATGAGTAGTCATGATTAGAGACTCGAGTGTATGGGACACTCTTGAGACGTGTGTGAGAGTGCCCTTGTTGATGACATGCATATTCATTGACATATTCTTCAAGCTTTTTACGCTCTGTTCTAATATGGTTTTGGTGTACTTATGAGCCTTAGAAGCTCAATTGATTTGACATGTTTTTAGACACGCAGATGGCATGCATTGCATCGATTTGATATTGGCATTTTGACAAGCCTGAGAGGCTCTATATACTCAGCATGTTTTACAAACGAGCAAATGGCATGAATGCATTGCCTTGTTTTCAACAAGTTTATGAACTAGATGCCTTGGCTATTGCCATTGTTTTGGTTGGTTTAGCATGTTATTAATGCTCTACTTTCTCACTATTTCTCTCATTATCGAGATCATATTATAGCAGTTTTTCATAAGAAAGTTGACATTGCATGCCCTAAGATTTGATATTAAAACTGTTCATTTTATATTAAAAGTTCACGAAATTATTATTATTGTCATTGCCTACACAAGCATAGCTTGCTGAGGCATTATGATGTTTTGCAATGCCTCAGATATTGAGAGAGGCAGCAGGAAAGACAGATAGCCCGAGTGCAAGTGACAGTGTTGGCAGGTTTCAGCAACGTACTGAGATCTCATCAACATATGTGGTTTGTAAGACTTTACTTATGAACATTGTTGGTGGACTGTAAATGGGTATGTATGAATTACACTTATGTTGGATGTCATGGCTGTGTGGACAGACCCTGGGCTAGTTGTGTTTAAATTTGTACATCACAATTGATGTATATATTTTGTTCAGAATCTTGAACATGACCAAGATGGATTGTTATGAAGACTGAGTCCCCTAGTTATGTATTTTTGTGTATTTTGTTTAACAGGTACATGTCGCACCACATGCGTTAAATACGTTGGTCCAAAACACAGAGGAGACTGCCGGATTTTCAGTAGAAATCAAAAGATCATTTCACCATTAAATCCGTAGTTTGTGAGTTGTATCCTAGGGTTTTGAAAACAATGCTTTTTATTCAAAGTTTGTTTTCAGTCAATTTTAAAATTGAAAATTTTAATCAGGGATCCTGACTTTTGAAAATTTTGTAATCATATGATGTGTAAAAATCTGGGGGTGTCACATCATGACAAATAAAAGTTAGGGACCTACTATGGTAAACTGCCTCAACTTTAGGGTAATAGTATGAAATTTTTCCTTCTACTAATGAACTACACAATATCAAGCTTAAAGGCACGACATGCAGTTGCACTGCAACATTCGAGGAGAATTTTGTTTTGTTAGAAGAACAAAAAGCTTATCTCAGTATCTAGAGCAAAAAATATCGTAAAAAAAATTTGTGATGCATCAAAGCTCCAATTTAATGACTCTCTTATATCAGGTCCATAATTCTGCATACATCTACATGTTCCTAAATCTGCACAAAATACATGTCTTTGATACCATCTTTCAATTTTATTCTATGACCTATGGACATGACATAGGTGTCAGGAAACAACATAGATATGGTTGTCCAACATCACAACCTGTGGAGAACCAGATACAAAAACATGGCTATTTCATATTCTAAGTATGATAAGTATTACAAAAGAAGGAATGACTGTTATGTAACTGAACACCACATAGTAACTTAGTACTATGATGTATGCTATACTTACATTCTAAATGGGAAATAAACTGCAGTCAATTCAGTACATTCAACATATTTAATAAGAGAAAAAAATATGGAAAATGGATACGCATGTCAAGCAAATATAATAGGAAGAAATGGCCTGTGCCTATGACAAATGAAGAAAGCTTACAAAAAAGAAAAAAAAAACTGTCTGACAAGTACACAAAGTTTAGCACTGAAAGAAAAGAAACAGAAATACATGGAAACGTGTAGGTCAGAAAGAAAATATATGCAGGAAGCTTTATTGGAAACCTGCATAGAACTTTTAACAACAGCACAGCATTGGAAATATAACCATGACAGACTGTTTAGCTTAAGAAACAAAACTTCACAGAAAATGCAAATGATATAACTGGAAATCTGCTCTTTTTCGACTTTTTTCTTTTTGGATGTTCAACACAACCATGTGCACCTCGAATCCATGACCTACCATGGCAGAACCCTTTCTGTGCCACTACGCTAGAAGGCCTTTGCTCGAAACCTGCTTTATACTTTTATTTACAACACTAAACTGGAAAATGACCGAAACATCTAAGTTTTGCCTTCAAGAACAAGAAAACAGGGGAAAAGAGAACAAGTTGGTTTTCTTCCCAGGCATGTCTACTTATGTATGTAAAAGTGTGCACAGACATGTCAACATGCATATTTGTGTTGCCACATGTTGAAATGCAAGTCACCCCCTTTTTCAGCCATGACCACAATCCAGGAATTTTATCTCCATTCTGCTTTGCAAATTTTAATCTTCCCTGGAAGACATTTTTCCTCATTAACTGATGAGAGGGTTCCAGTAATGATCATGTTAAATGTTCATGAAGAGTAGTACTACAAGCAGTTCCTGTTTTAGATAGGTTAAAAACACAATTCCTTGTCTAACAGCGTGACGGTCCGAAAAAGTAATCATACTAAATCTTGAGAATGCTACCACAGGTGTTTCTGATTCAGAAAATAGATCATTCCAGCTAGTTACTAGACACCATACATTCGACATAGTGGCACCTTGCATGAAATGCCTTTCAACCAAGTTCATCTAGAAACTTATATGCAGCAAATAGTTTAGCATAGAGAGCTTGTAAGTTTCCTAACCGGCTACTAAAAGATTTCATTTTGCTTGCTAAATAAATACAAAACCTTCTGTAATAAATATTTTATCCTATGAAAATGTATTCCTTCCATATAGCCAAACTAGAAGTACGAAACTGAAAAATCCTTTTGATTCAAGGAACCATTTAAATATGTAAAAAGCATACCTCACATGAGAAAATAGTGCCTTTGCTATGACAAGCAACATAGAAGAGAAGACAAGGATGTTAATTTTAATCTGCAACTCTGCAGAAAGTCCTCTCAACAATTCCAAGACCTTAGCCTTTGCCCTAGCACATGCGTCATGGTACCTAAAGTGGAAACATTGTACCCAATCAATCACTCTGGTAGTAGCAACTTATTATATGGTGGTAAGACGTGGTAAAAGGACTACCTAATTAATGCATCCTCCACTTTGCACGTGGTAAACCATTCGTCTCCAACTTTTCTCCCTTTAGAATCAGTAGCAGGTATGAGTTGTTTGATTTGTTCTTCTCCAGGGGTATTGGACCATACAGATGGTGCAAAGCGTTTTCCCTTGAACCAAACAGCTTCATGCTCCCTAGCATAGGATATCTCTCCTTTTGGGCTGCCAAGTGGTGACATGATGGCTTTTATTCTAGAAACAATAGGAAGGAAATCTTCTGTAACCTGGATAATGCCAAAAGCAATTAATTGCAAAGCATCAGAGCAAGAAAATTATAATGTAAACCAAGTCTAAACAAGGATAAACTTGGCTACAGTTGCAATAGCACCACAGAATAGCTTCTAGCCCTCATGAGATGCCATGCACTTGTTTACTTGCATGTTGCACCGTACTACCTGAGAAATTGCATACTGATTTTTGCTTAACTAATTCAACAGAAAGGTTACTTAACAACCGTGATAATACTGAAACTAAAGTTGAACTTGTTACTTAATGATGGAGCTGAGAAAATTACTTAACATGTCTATGTTATGGAATTCTGGTGGTTTTAGTTTATGTTGCCTGGATTTATCAGAAAAGAAAGTAGTTACTCTCCAAAGAAGCATCTCTTACCCTCCCTAGTGTTTCTCTAATCCCTAGTGAAGGTAAGCCATCCTAAATATGAACATTAGTATTCCAAAATGAAGCTTTGAATGGCACAAACATAGCCTGTTTGAGCTAGAGTTCTTTTAATACATCATTCATTCGCTGATGCTATTCAATTTTTCCAAGATAAACTGGCTAAAATTTAAATACCCATCTAGGATCTCATTTTCCTATCACATGCATCTCAGTTATATACCAACTTAACATGAGACTACCCCATAAGCGACGCACTGCATCGGATCCCGGGTGCAGTGAAAAATAGGCAAGGGTTGCTAGGGCGTTCTCCCAGAAGTGACGTGCTACATCAGATCCCGGGTGTAGTGAAAAATGGGCAAGGGCTGCTAGAGCGTCCCCTCGGAAGCGACGCGCTGCATCAAAACCCAGGTGTAGTAAAAAGTGGGCATGGGTTCATACCATGGAGGTCGAGAAAGGCGATAGTAAATAGGGTATCTCCAGAACATAAGATTCGTATCGCCACATGGAATATAGGGACACTGACAGGTAAGAGTCTGGAGTTAGTAGATGCGATGAAATGTAGGAGAGTCAACATCGCTATATACAAGAAACCAAGTGGAAAGCGGCCAAAGCTAGAGAAATAGATGGGTATAAATTATGGAACGTAGGAAAGGAAAATAATAAAAATGGCGTAGGAATAATAGTGGATAAGGAATTAAAGGATAAAATTGTGGACGTTAAAAGAATTAGTGATAGAATTATAATAAGAAAACTTGTTCTAGGAGAGCAGATTATTAATGTTATAAGTGCATACGCACCACAAGTAAGGTTACAAGATATAATCAAGAGACAGTTTTGGGAAGATATGGAGGGAGTCATGCAAGAAATTCCCAACACTGAGGGAATCTTTATAGGAACAGACTTAAATGGCCATGTAGGAAAAGATAAGGAAGGATATGATAGAATACACAGAGGGTATGGTATAGGTGAAAGAAATGAGATGGGGGAGCATATCCTCGATTTTGCTTTGTCATATAACCTGTCTATTGCAAATACACTCTCTAAGAAGAAGGGTGAACACTTAATAACCTTTAAAAGTGGACTTCATAAAAGCCAAATAAACTTTTCCTACTTAAGAATAATGAACAATCTATATCTAAGGATTGTAAGGTGATACCCGGTGAGAGTTTAACCTCACAACATAGGTTAATAGTTATGGATATCCATATCAAAAGATGGAGAAAAAGAACTGAAATTAATACACATCCAAAAACTAAATGGTGGAAGAGAAAATAACCTCATTCAAAAATAAGTTGATGGTTGAAGGAAATTGGAACTATGAAACAGAAGTAAATACCATGTGGACTAATATGGCCGAGTCCATTAAGAAAGTGGGAAAAGATGTCTTATGAGTATCTAAAGGTAAAAGTCTATTAGCAAAGGAAACATGGTGGTGGAGTGAAATAGGGCAAAAAGTTATTAAAGAAAAACGAATGCGTTTTAAAGCATAGCAGAACATTAGAAATAATAAAAACTATGAACAATATAAGAATGCTAAAAAGGTTGCTAAGAGAATAGTAAGTGAGGCTAAACTTAAAGCATATGACGAGCTCTACAATAGACTAGGAACAAGAGAAGGTGAGAAAGATGTGTTTAAACTTGCAAAAGTAAGAGAACAAAAGGGTAAGGACTTAGATCATATTAGGTGTATTAGAAGCGATGATCAAAGAGTATAGTCAAAGATGATGAGATCAAACAAAGGTGGGAAACATACTTTCAAAAATTGTTAAATGATAATGGCTTTGAGAATATAGGGATTGAAAATACTATAAATCTAAATAACACTGGATATTATAGATATGAACGTAGGATTAGAATACCTGAAGTAAAAGAGGCCTTGAAAAAGATAAAATCAGGAAAGGCCATGGGGCCTGATGGTATACCAATAGAGGTTTGGAAGCACATGGGAGATATTAGGGTAGTTTGGTTGACTAGGTTGTTTAACAAGATTATAAAATCAAAGAAAATGCCAAATGAGTGGAGGAAAAGCTCTATTGTACCAATCTATAAGAATAAAGGAGACATACAAAGCTGCACTAATTATCGAGGGATCAAACTTATGAGCCACGCTATGAAACTTTTTGAAAGAGTGATTGAGAAGAGGCTACGACATGAAACAGGTGTATAGGAGAATCGGTTTGGTTTCATACCTGAGAGGTCTACCATGGAAACTATTTTCTTACTAAGACAATTAGTAGAGAAATATAGGGAGAGGAGAAAAGAACTCCACATGGTTTTTATCGACTTAGAGAAAGCTTATGATAGAGTCCCTAAAGAGCTCATATGGAGGGTATTGGGTGGTAAAGGGGTTTCTCAGGGATATATAGACATAATTAAATATATGTATGAGGGAACAGTAACAAATGTTAGGACCACTAGTGGCATGACTGGTAATTTTTCCGTCACTATAGGATTGCACCAAGGATCGGCATTGAGTCCATACCCTTTAACATTGGTATTGGATGAGTTAACAAAACATCTGCACGAGGAGATTCCCTGGTGCATGCTATTTGCAAATGATATAGTCTTACTTGATGAGACACAGGAGGGTGTAAACATAAAGCTAGAGTTATGGAGAAAAGCATTAGAATCTGAAGGATTTAAAATTAGCTGAACTAAGATAGAATATGTAGAATGTAATTTTAGCAAGGAGAGTAGGAGTAGAACACCAGTCAAGATTGATAACCAAGAAGTCCCCGTGAAAGACCACTTTCGGTACTTAGGATCAATGATCCATGAGAGTGGAGAGATTGAGAGGGAGGTTACCCAGAGAATCTAAGCGGGTTGGAACAAATGGAGATGTGCATTTGGAGTTTTGTGTGATCGACGGGTACCACTCAAACTAAAAGGAAAATTCTATAGGATGGCAATAAGGCTGACCATGCTCTATGGATCAGAGTGTTAGGCAGTTAAGGAACATCATACTCATAGGATGAGCGTCGCAGAAATGAGGATGTTGAAATGGATGAGTGGTAAGACAAGAAAGGATAGAATTAGAAATGAAAATATTAGAGAAAATTTAGGGATAGCACCAATAGGTAACAAGATGAGGGAGACTAGACTTAGATGGTTTGGACATGTTCAAAGGAGACCAACAACGGCACCGATTAGAAGAAGTGAGGCAATACAAGTAGAAGGTTCTAAAAGGCCAAGGGGGAGGCCCAAAAGAATGTGGATAGAAGTGGTGAAGAAAGATTTAAAAACACTGAAACTAAATGAAGCCATGGTATTTAATAGAGTGGAATGGAGGAATAAGATTCATGTGGCCGACCCCTAATTGGGATAAGGTCTTGATGATGATGATGATGATGATGATGATGAAGCATGTCATTCCAGCAAAGTAAAACTGACAAATGAAAGAAACTAGTAAACCTGGTTTGACTTAAAAGACACAATGATCAACTTATCAAGGTCTTTATTGACTTAAGAGAATCAAAGGATTTTCTGATCACGTTAGTCACAAAGAAGCTAACTTGACCAATAGGACTCATGGACTGGCTTAAGAGCTTTATGACAGCAAGCGTCTCCATTTAAGCATATGACTAGATTGTCAAAATTAATGACAAATATCATAAACAGCATATACAAAAGCTGCATCAATGAAGTCCCTTGCTACAAGTTCACTGAAATCCTAGGCACGTTCAAATCCATTCTGGCATTTCCATTTTAACATACACTAGAATTTTAAATTTGTCAGGTTTATGCAGTTCAGTATTGCACATGCAAGTATGATATATTGCATTAGAGACCTGATGTCATAATCATATAGAAGCAAACCGACTGCTCAATCTGTATGGAACTTGCAACGCATCTTTGTCAGGGGCCCTAGACATGTAACTGCTCAAGATATCATCTTGCCACCTTTTCTGTATTGGATTACAAATCAAGAGGGATCACAGTTATCGTATGAAAACCGCCAATAACTATTAGGATAAAAGTTATCCTATAGGGGCTGTATCCATGACAGTTTGAAATGTGAATCATAGTATTTATTGTTATGGGAATGGGAATGAGAACCAAGAGATACTTTTCCTCGAAATATATGACAAATGGAAGTTTCACTTGTAAAGATGCACTTCACGAAGCTTCCATAATTTGACTGATTTATTTATTCCTTTTCTTGCTATCCGCATATTACTGGCAGCAAAACAGCTGCTAAGATCCATGTCAGAGTAGGGTACAGGCCCATGCACTAGAAATCATTATAGGATCATGATGTATGAATGCAACAAACAACTTTAAGAGGTACTGCCTAAAGCACTTTGCCAGGAAACCAGCAGCCACCACATGACCGTTGCAACGGCCAGTACCTAGACATGGCAGATGTTAGTGGTTGAACCATTGAGGTGGGCAACCAAGCACAAACACAGTAGCGCATGTTGGAAAAGTCATGCCCATGAGGACAAGTGATCTAGTAGCTCTAAAAAGCTGCTCCACTTACCACCTACCCTCATGCCGTAGTTAGCCAAGCTGTGAAACCGTACAGGGTTCTGGAACATGAATGGCAACCTCAAACTGGCTCTCTTGTCCTTCTGAAGGTATTGTCTCAAAAAAGGTCAAAGATCCAAGGGAATTCTGAACTATGTCACTAGGATTGTCCAAATTTTCTCCTATTTTGTTTCCTGCAAATGAATCAAAGATTGTCAAGCACTTACTTTCATACAAGTCCAAAACTCTGTTAAACAAAACTAACTCCGAGTATTTCAAAGAGTCCTAATCTCAGCTCAAGGGATATAATCATTCTTTTGTGGCTGTTACTGTGGCTCTTTCTCACTAGGAATAAGGGATTAACATGAGATATCTACACAGAGCTAACTAGGTAATAAGAGTGCCCATATTCTATCAAGCAAGAGGAATTTCTGGCTTATAGTTATGACTTTGTTGAGAAAATTATGATACAGAGAAGCCAATTATTATAGTCTGGAAGTAAAATAGGGTAGAATGGCAATCCTGGGTGGATCAGAACCTTGCCTGTCATCACTACAACTCTTTAAATGTTGCTACAAATGCTGATGAAGAAACTGCAGTTTGAAAACCAAGCAGTAGATGTAAAAGTAACAGAATATTAATAGAATTAACTTTCATGCTTCAGATATTGAGATGATCTGAGGAATCGCTATAGCAAAGACTTCATACAGAGCACTTATCACAATAAGAAAAGGGTGTGTTTTTGAAACATACTGCTTTAGATAAGGCCTCAGCAGCTTTCTCCACTTCCAAAAATATCTTTTCAGCATGAACCCTCTTCACACGACCTTTCCATGGAAACTCCATGTCCTCAAAAAAGTCGTCTGGAATATCTGGAAAGGAACTTATTTTTTGATCTGTTTCACCATCCAAAGAGATAGTTCCACCTATTCTCTGTGAAATCAATTTGCACTCATTTACCTAAAAACAAAAAAGGAAACTATCACGGTAAATTTTATAACCATTTCTGATGCATTGACAATGATAAAATGCATGCATCCAGTTTCTTTTCAAGATGAGATTATATTACAAACAGACAGTAAGAAAACAAAGCAAAGCTTAGAATTAAATTTTTCAATAATGCAAAGCAAGACAAGGGCACATAAGCAATTTTGTAGTGGAGAACTTCTGCTTCATGAGAATGACAGAGATCTTGAAACGGACTACATGTACTGAACATTTGCAAATCCAGAGCATTAGGTTAACAGTGATGATAAAGTCAGTCACATAACAACAAAAGATATGTACTTGGACAAAGTGACAATATATTGTTCCATGAAATTTGGATTAGTTATAAGTTCATTCTAGGAGGATAACAAAAGAAATTTCACAAGAGTGAGCATGGGAAACAACATATCAACCAGAAGAGACAGGTTTTAACATTCGCTCCAAGCATAGAGTTCAAGCATTCAAGCCTCCTTACTGCTAACCAAAATAAGAAAAAAACAACTTGCAAACACCCAAAATGGTTGATACTGATCATTTTAAAGATCTGCTCCTTGTTAAATAAAAGGAAATATTCGGTATGACCAAAGAACTGTGGAACATACAAGATTACAGAGTGCCAAGATCATCTCCAATTAAAAAACTGTGCACAAGATCCCATTGGTCTGCCTTACGTCAATTAAAACTATAATAACTTTGGAAGCAAAAATTATAGACAAACTCCCACCAAAATATTATAGAAATCATGTTACCAGGGTCTGACTTCTGTATCACAAGCTGAAAAACAAAATATTAGAGGAATTAACCACATACCAGAGTCTCACATTCAACTTTCAGTCCAGTTGCTACCCATGTAGGATCGAGTAGCATCTCAAGGATGGGACATAGCTCGGAGTTCCCATGCATCTGCAAAATTTCATCCACAACATTCTTGATTCTCATGAATTCAATATGATTAGCTTCCTTCGACTCCAGCAATTTCACAAGCTGCATGAACCAAAGAACAATTTTAGAGAATGACAAATATAATCCATTAGACACAAACACAAAAACAAGGATATATGAAAGTTATTCCTGTGGAAGAGATAATGAAGGCATTAAACATAATAAACATCTATGTAGTTAAAGGCGCGCCTAGGCGCAAGTCAACAGGTAAGCGCCTGGGAGAGTGCCAGGCACAGAGGAAATGAGGCGCAGTCCCCTAGGCGCGCCCCTAGGTGTGCCCCCGACTCCAGGAGCAGACCACTTACCCGGTAACATATAAACCTCGTTTTTTTTTTTTTTTTTTTTTCACCTTCCAACCCTAATTTCAATCTTCCAACCTACTAAGCAGGTAAAAACGACCATTCCTCTTCGATCTTTCACATATCTAAGCAAAAGAAGGTATGAATTTACGAATTTTAGCATTTGTATACAGTTTCTGTAAAAAAACGTGAAAACCAGTACCGTTTTTTCAAATTTTTTGTTTTTTGTTAACTATTTTCCATAGATCTTGATGGGTTTTAGTTCTATATGTATAAGAAAACATTCCATTTGAGTTTTATACTTCTTTGCTCTAGATTTGAGTTTGTTTTTAAGTTTTTTACTGTTTTTCTGAAAAAATCAGTTGCGGAAATAAAAAAAAGTCGTCGTTTTTTAGTATTTCTTCATTGAAACATATTTATATCCACATATATATAGCTTTCCCATGCTTGTGTCTTCATGTGTGATAATTTTTTCATCTTTTTTTTGTAATTTAGGGTCATTTTTTTAATTTTTCGACAAAAAAGTCACAAAAATTAGGAAAAAATTGTTCTCTTTATACTTATTAGTTAATATACCTATTCTTATCCACATATATAGCTTACTCATGCTTGTATCTTCATGTATGATGTACTTTTCATGCTTTTTTTGTATTGTAGTGTTATTTTGTTCAAATTTTCTGAAAATAAACTTACAAATATTAGAAAAAAAAAATTATTTATATTTATTAGTTAATACCTATTCTTATACACATATATAGCTTTCCCATGCTTGTGTCTTCATGTATGCTGTATTTTTCATGCTTTTTTTGCATTTTAAGCTAATTTTTAATTATGAAAAATATAATTTTGCGCCTCAAGCTCCAGGCGCACCTCTTTGCGCCCCGGTGTGCCTCGCACCTTTAACTACATAGATAAACATTGGCCTGAACTACTAAAACAGCACTGCAACATAAATGCACAACAAAAGAATGCATCTCACAAGACTTCTGATCTTGTGAATGCAAATCAAATACAATCAAGTATCAACAATGAATAGAAACTTGATAAATTAAATTAAATATACACATATGAGAGTCATTCCTGTGGAAGAGATAATAAAGGCATTATACACAACAAAAATTGGCCTGAACTTGCAAAAAATTTCAACTAAAACTGCATTAGTACATAAATGCAGAACAAAAGAATGCATCTCACAATGAACTTCTGATCATACAATCAATAAAATTGTGAGTGCAAATCAAATATAATCAAGTATCAACAATGAAAGAAACTTGATAAATTAAATTATATATACTTGATTGTATTTGAAGGGGAAGGGGATACTTGATTGTATTTGATATGGAAGTAGCCATTGACAACTTCAGGATCAGCCTATTTCCTCAGTGTTTGGAACAGAAGGAATAATAAATCCAAATGCTCACTTGGATTTATCAAAGGCCAAGTGCGCTTTACCTACCTATGGTGTAGATATAAGCCGTTCACAATGCCAGCAATGGCTTAACTTTCAAATTTCATGCTCATTAGAGAATAAATCCCATGTTTCTTTAAGTTGAAAATTACAACTATAATTTATCCTATGTTTCTTTATGTCACAAATTACAGCCAAAAAAACATAGGATAAAGTATTTAATGGGCAAGAAACTTGGTATTCAGCCTATCTAAGCCATTCCCAATATGGTGAATGGCTTAGATCTACAAGAGAGGCAAGTAAAGAGCAGTTGGCCTGTGATAAACCCAAGTGTGTGGATTTATCACTCCTCTTGAAACAGATTTGCCAAGTTAAATGCTGAACTTGACTCCACTGATTAGACAACTCGTGCTCTAGGAAAGTGCCATGATAACAAGAAAGGAAGGAGTCAGGCATATAATGGTAATCATAATAATGATCTCTACATTGGACAATCTAAGTTGATGATAGTAAAATTAATAAACATCTCAACTTGCCTGTTCTATAACTTACTTGTGTCACGGCTTTCTTTTTGAAAGAGGTAAAGTCTGTGTGTAAATGCTTATATCTTCTACATGTGAACTCTAAACAGAAGTTTTATTAGTGTTGATACACATATTGCAAATACTTTTTTTGTTGGGCATGGTTGAAAGTGTGATTGGCTGAAAAAAGATAGTGGATAAAGCTACAAGCTGTACCAGAATTTTAGAATATTCAAATCAGTGACATGAGGTCCCAGCCGCATAAAATAAGGGCAGCCAGGCTCACTAAGCTCCTGTGTATGCAGGGTCTAGGGAAGGGGACCACAAAGGGTCTATAGTACACAGCCTTACCTTGCTTTTTTGCAAGAGGCTGTTCCCACACCTCAAGCATGTGACTTCCAGGTCCAACAGCAACAACCCAACCTCATGATATCAAATATATCATGGACTTAATTCTCCATTATATTGTTGAAATTTGGACATTTTAAATATTTTGTTAACTTGTAGAAAAAGTACATGCACCCCTTTAGCTTTTATAATGTCATCACTTATCTAGCTTAAATGGGACTGGACACTCTCATACTTGAGAGATGTGATTTTTAGGTGCTCATCCTCATGGATGAGGTGTCGACAGATTTGAATTTGTGGGTAGATGCAGGCCATGAGGTTAATGGTAATCCAAAATTGGCTACAGCTAAAAGACAGAATAGATGGACGTCCTTTTCCAAGAAAAGGTTGGAGGTATAAAATGGAAGTGAAGGTTAGTCATGGGATGGATGTCTCTCTGAAGGAAAATAAACTTAAATTGCTGGAAGTACAAAAAGGAAGAGAAAACTAGGTGTTAGACCTCCCATACACCACACGTATTCCAGAAAGAAGATATAATTGCAAGGAAACAGAAGCACACTGGTTGGCAAAAGAATTCTCCAGAAGAAGATCCAGGCCAGCAGTTGGTTAGGATATAATTAGTTGTGATATAGTCAGTTAACAACCAAGTCAGGAAGTCAGTTAGGATATACAGATATCCAATGCATTTACAAAGTTAGGATATACGGATATCCAAATTGCATGAAGGGGACGGGAATGGAAGGAAAAAGAAAAGATAAAAGGAGGTGAAGAAGGAGGGAAGAGGAGGAGGAAGAGGAAGGAAGTAAAAAGGGAGTGGGAAGTGCAGAGGAGGAACTGAGGTTCCTACTTCCTACTAGTTCCAGTAGTCTTCATTTTGCTTGAGTGATTGTAAGGTTCCCGTAATTCATCCACTTCATCAATAAATCGAGTTCCATTTCTCATTTCTTAAGTCATTCCACAAAAATTTCTACCGTAGCTCCATCAATGGTATCAGAGCTCGATCCAATTTTGGGGTATGGTAAGAACTAGGTCAGAGACGGCAGAAGACATGGAGAAAGAGATGGAGAACGTGAGAGCAGAGGTAGGGAGCATGAAGGAAGATATTGGGAGGCTGCAAACAAATGTAGGCGATCGGAGAATTTATGGCCTGAGATCGTGGTTTGGATGAGACAAAGGCCCGAAAGTAATGAACCCTTACCAAATCAAGTGGAGGACCGAGGTAGAACCAGTGGTATCCGAAGAAGGAGAAGCATCGGGCGGAGATCTCCAGCGGTTCGCTGCGTGAGTCAGAAAACCCTAGACTGGAACATCGCCGGCTGGATGTTCCCACATCTGACGGACGGGACACACTGGGGTGTCTATGCCGGGCGGAGCGCTACTTCCGCTGAACCACTTGCTCCGGAGACTCGAGAAGGTGACCGCCGCATCGTGTGCTTGGAGGGAGAAGCCCTCCATTGGTTCCCTGTGGTCGGTGCGAGATCGCCTGCCCGGGCTCATGGACCACTTTCCGGACGGCCCTCCTCCAACGGTTGCGGCCCACACAATCCGACGATGACTGTGAGGCCTTACTGTCGATCGTGTGTCGCCTCCGTTGCCGACTTCGGGCGGGACTTCGAGCTACTATCGTGGCCCTTGGTGGATCCGGCCCAAGCGGTCCTAAAAGGGGCTTTCTAAATGGGCTAAGGGAGGAGTTAAAAGGTAGGTGAAGATGTTCCGCCGCTTCACTATCCGGGCTTATGGACCCTGGCCCAAGATCGAGGAAAAAATGAAGCCCTTGAGAACGGTGCACGAGCCCAAGGGAACAATAGTCCAAGAACATCGTGGGGTCATGGGCTTTCCCAAAAGAGCCCCGCTGTTGAAACTAGCCCACAAGGGCACTTTCGTAGTTTTCCCACTCAAACCTACGCCCGCTCTCCTGGAGACGACGAAGGAGCTAGGGTTTCTGGGAGAACGGCCATCCCGCATGGGAGAACCTTCCGGCCGGGCGGGACACTTTCCGGCGACTTACGGGAGAAAGAGCTTCGGCGAAACGAGCTATGGGGCTTTGTTTTCGATGCGACGAAAAGTTTTCTCCGGGGCATCGATGCAAGAATCGCCGGTGCGTGTCCTTCTTTTAGGCGAGGATGGCGACCGGGGAAGATCGGGACACCCGGAGAACCCCGACGATGAAGGCCGGTGCGGGAGAACGGCACCGATTTGAGCTATCCATGCAAGCTCTACGGGATGTCGGCCGCCAACGTTATGAAATTGCGTGGGCTTCCGGGAACACAGGAAGTGGTGGTCCTTGTCGACACGGGCTTCCCATAATTTCATATCCCCGGAGATTATTGACGACTCCGCACCTTCCGATCACCAACACTCGGTGGTCGTTCTGAGTACGTGGGAGATGGATTTTGCATCCGTGGTTCGGGGTATGCCGCAACCCGGTCTGCACCTTCCCTGGGTTGGTCATCAAACACCATTTCCATCCCTTCGAACCGAGTGGAAATGTACATGGTTCTGCATGGCATGGCCGAGTACTCTTGGCAACGTTTCGGCCAACTACCTCGAGCTCACCATGGAGTTCATCGTGCGTGGCCGCAGGGTTACTCTTAAGGGCGACCCATCCCCTGTCCGGATCACTCTTATCTTTCAAAGCACTACAACGTGCCATCCCCTACTCGGTCTGCAAGCTACATGGTTGAGTATCAAGGCCTTCGGCTAGAAATGGACACGCAACCACCACCTTCGGACCAACCACATTAAAACTTCTACTAGACAAGTATGCCCATCTCTTTGATCGCCCATTGAAATTGCCTATTAACCGACTACAAGATCATGCCATCGGGGTCCCCGGACCATCAACACCACCTAATATCGTGCCATACCGTTATCCACACCGGCAAAAGAACGAGATTGAGCGGATCATCAAACAATTATGGGAGGCGGGCATCATTCGTGCCAGCACTAGTCCCTATTCCAGCCCGGTACTCTTAGTTAAGAAAAAAAGATGGAGGGTGGCGTTTTTGCGTAGATTACCGCGCCCTTAACAAGATCACCATTCCCGGATAAATTTCCCATCCCAACAATTGATGAATTATTGGATCGAACCAGGTGGAGCCTATCATGTTTTCTCTAAACTCGGATCTTCAATCCTCTACTATCAAAGTCGCATCAAAAAAGAGGATGTTCCCCGAGACCGCGTTTAGGACGCATGAGGGCCACTACGAGTTTTGGTCATGCCCTTCGGACCGACCAATGCACCCTCCACTTTTCGTGCTCTTATGAACGACATCTTCCGCCACTATCTCCGTAAGTTCGTCACGGTTTTCTTTGATGATATACTCGTTTACGCCCCGATATTCAACTACATTTACAAAGACTGAAATGGTACCGAAATTGTTGGCCTCTCATAACTTAGTTGTTAACAAAAAGAAGTGCCGCTTTGCACAACCTCAATTGGAATATTTAGGCCATATAATCTCGGCATGGAGTCGCCGCCGATAACTCAAAGATAGACAGTATGCTCCAATCGGCCTACTCCACAAGATATTACATTAAGGGGCTTTTTGGGCCTCAAGAGCACTATCGCAAATTTGTACAAAACTATGGCATTATTGTGCACCCACGACCAATCTTCTCAAGAAAGATAGCTTCAATTGGTCGATGGAGGCACAACAAGCCTTCAACAACTTAAAGCACGCCATGACGACGGTGCAGTGTAGCTATTCCCAACTTTAACAAGCCATTCATTTTGGAGACGGATGTCGGGTAAAGGCATTGGAGCAAGCCTCTCATGCAAGAGGGAAGGCCAATTGCCTTCTTCGCCAATCACTCTCTCCCGTGCTCACCCAAATCGGTGTATGAAAGGGAACTTATGGCGCTTGTTCTCTGCTCGTATGGCGCCATTACTTGTTAGGCCGAAGTTCACTATCTTAACAGATCAAAAGAGCCTCCAATTCCTCCCCGCACCGGAACGTCCAAGCAGTGAGCGGCGAAGTGGCTAATCAAAGTGCGGGTTTCAACTTCGACATTCACTACAAACCAGTGCAGCATAATCGGGCACCGATGCCCTCTCCGGAATAGATAACAAAGGCTTCACCGATGCACACAACACTTACGCCCCGAGCATGCATCGGACACGATACACCCTTCTCCTTTCATGGCTCTTTCAAGTAGTCCGGAAGATTCAGCCTTACAAGTTTTACAAGAGGAGATCGTACTCGATGAGACTTTGTGCCCCATCCTCCAGACTTATTGGCTGGCCTCAACCATCACAAAGGATTTTCTGCGTCATGGCCACTTGCTCTTCTATGATAGACTCGGCTATCCCTAAAACTTGTCCGACCCCATCCTACTCTCAGGGAATTTCACCCACTCCAAGTGGACATTCGGACCTTTAGACATTCAAAAGGCTTTCTAATGTGGTCTCTTGGAAGGGAATGCGAAAGGATGTGCAGAAATTTGTGGCTTCTTGTGAGGTATGCCGGAGGAATAAATACCAAGCTCTTAAACACGGAGGTCTTCTTCAGCCTTTACCCATTCCTAGAACAAGTTCGGGATGACATTTCTATGGACTTTATTAGCGGCTTACCCAAATCTAAGGGGCTGGATACTATTACGGTGGTAGTAGACCGTCTTTCCAAATACCGCCATTTCCTTCCCTTGGGCCATCCGTTTTACTCGCTCAAGAGGTGGCTGCTCTTTTATCAAGGACATAGTACGGGTTACACACGGTTCGCGATCCATTGTATCCGACAGTGACCGTCTCTTTATTAGCCAATTTTGGGCCGAACTATTCAAAATGGCGGTGGGACCGGAGTTAAAGATGAGTATCGCCACCATCCTCAAACGGATGGCCAAAACGAAGTTGTCAACCGCCGTCTCGAAACCTATTTGCGCCGCTTCACCTACCACCATCCTAAGCTCAGCCCAAGTGGATTCCTTGGGCTGAATTCTCAGAGATACTACATTCCAAGGTCGCCGGCATGACCCCTTTTAAAGCACTTTATGGGCGTGATCCTCCTTACCGTGTTACGGCTCTCGAATGAAGGGTCGATTGTGGAGGAAGTCAACGAGCAACTTCACGATAGGAATACAATTTTACAAGAACTGAAAAGTAATCTTGTAAAAGCCCCAAGTCCGAATGAAATCCCGAGCGGATAAAGGTCGCGGGGACATCCGAGTTCCGTGTAGGGGACAGAGTTTTTGAAACTCCAGCCCTTTAAGTTCAAGAAAACTACGACCCAAATGAAAAACTTAGCCCCGGTTTTACGCCCCTTCACTATTTTGGAGCGCACGGCGCGCGGTAGCTCTACCGCCTTGATTTACCCTTCCACCACCCGATCCATCCCTGTTTTCCACGTCTCCCAACTCAAGGCTGCCCCCGTCCAATTCAGCCCAATCTCAACCCCTACCTCCGGACTCACCAGGAAATGGAACTTGTCCTATATCCCGACTCCGTCCAGAAATCGTGTCATTGCCAAATGGATGCACCGAAGTTTTGGTGAAATGGTAAAACCTACCGAATGTGATAGCACATGGGAGCTCTATGGGGATTTGGACACTCAATTTCCTCCTTTCACCTTGAGGACAAGGTGAACCTACTTGGGGGGGTAATGTTAGACCTCCCATACACCACACGTATTCCGTAAAGAAGATATAATTGCAAGGAAACGAAGCACACCGGTTGGCAAAAGAATTCTCCAAGAAGATCCAGGCCGGCGGTTGGTTAGGATATAATTAGTTGTGATATAGTCGGTTAACAACCAAGTCGGGAAGTCAGTTAGGATATACAGATATCCAGTCTGTTACAAAGTTAGGATATACAGATATCCAGTCTGTTACAGAAGGGGACGGGAATGGAAGGAAAAAGAAAAGATAAAAGGAGGTGAAGAAGGAGGGAAGAGGAGGGGAAGAGGAAGGAAGTAAAAAGGGAGTGGGAAGTGCAGAGGAGGAACTGAGGTTCCTACTTCCTACTAGTTCCAGTAGTCTTCATTTTGCTTGAGTGATTGTAAGGTTCCCTGTAATTCATCCACTTCATCAATAAATCGAGTTCCATTTCTCATTTCTTAAGCTGTTCCACAAAAATTTCTACCGTAGCTCCATCACTAGGCTTTTGTGAAGATTTGAGGATAGCACTAGTGACATGTGATAGTGACGTGGTCCAATTGTGGAAAACTCTTCAGCGACTCAGTCATCTTCATTTCTACGTGCTATTTTTCCTTGTAAAGGCATCATTGTTAGCTCAATGCCCTTATTTTATGCAGACTAAGTGGAAAAGAAGCAGACACACCTAGGTTCCTTGCATTATTTTTCCATCCCATAGATAAGTTCCCACAAAATGTCTTGAAGGTGGATATGAAATGTAGGACAAGACTGTTGCTAACATACAATAGTTTCTTACTGTAACCATTGTACATAAAAATTTTCAAGACAAATCAACATGATATGAAACTTCTTGCAGAATGAAATAAAATTATCTAAAGAGGCTCCATGCATCAGATCCCTATCAAATTTTAAGACAAAATCAATCCCAATTCACACATTATGGTCAAGTTTCATTTCAAGCTTCTCGTAGAACATAGGATTTAGAAATTCAAACAGATTCAAAGGCCATTATTTCATAATAAGATGGTTATCAGCAGGTTATATCTCGGACATTCAAGTGATAAAATCCAGAAAAGGCGCAACGGACCTTCTTTTTACATATCTATCGTTATTTGGGTACCCTATTAACTTCTTTGGGCTTCAATTGAATCAGAAATAGGTTTGAAGGGTAGTAGTTGTTTCTTATAATTTCTATTAAAAGGCTAATTTTGTAATTAGAAGGTGGTCAGCAGGTCATATGTGCAGCTAGGATATTCCAGTGATAATCCAGAAGAATCATAGTTAATTCTTACAAGTCCTGTGGTTTTCACAGATCCCATCAGAAATAGAGGTATCTTAGAAATCCAAAGTCTTAAGAATGAATCTAACACTTTTTCTTTTCAACTGAGGAGGTGAAAATCTTATTAAAAAGGATACATGGTAGAACTTTGAGGAGACTGAGATTGTCAGCTAACAGAAAAAACCAACGTAAACTAGGTTCAACCATCAGGATTAATGTAGAGGATTTGAAGCCAAACATGGTTGAACACCATCCTTCACTCATTGCCACACTGTTGGCCTTCCCACAAATGCAGATTCAAGAAACAGCTTTCGAGCAAGAAGATCCAGTATCTGCTCAATGCTATCAGCAAATCACCTATGCAACAATCTTCCCTTAGACATCCTGAGGATAAAAATTCAAAAAATCTAAAACTAATTTGTGACGCTCCAAATTAAACTGAGGGGAAGTTTATAGAAATAAATTTTAGGGCACTGCTATAATTTCAGTTACAGAAGGGGAGCCTTGGCATAACGGTTGAGTTGTCGCCGTGTGACCTGGAGGTAGTAGGTTCAAGGCATGGAAACAGCCTCTTGCAAAATGCAAGGTAAGGCTGCATACTATAGACCCTTCATGGTTCGCCCCATCCCTAGACGCCGCATATGTGCAGGCATTTCATTAACTAGGCTGCTATAACTTCAGTTATGTGCTCCTCTGTCTGTTTATTTCCCTGTGCACAATCTAATAATTGAATACATTTTCGAGATTATTTCCGTACTACATCTTTAATGTAAGTTTATACTGATTCGCTAGACTGAAAGCAGAGCTATGCTGCCCAAAAATATAGCATTTTACAGCTCAACCAGGTTCTTCACTCATTAGTACAAGTCAATTTATCTTAACAGGCAAACCATCAGTCCCTGCCCGGTTTCTTCAGTACCAATATAATATAAACGATCTAGTATAAAATAAGATTGCAAGTCTGCAACAAATAAGCTGAGTCAAGATAGCATGCCCAAAAATAGCAGATTTAACCTTATATTAAAGTAAAATTATTATCAATACCACATACAATCTATGAATTTATCAAAGGGCTTTGCTAGAGAAATGAAAACCAAAGAAGTTCACAATGGGAAAAGATATTATCCTATAATGCAAAATGACTAGGTTGTGAGATTAGAACCTTTGCAGCAGGTACACAAGTAAATTCGGGAATTGAACAAGATACATTGCTCATAAGCTTGCAGGCAGCTGCCAAAGAGAAGATACAACTTAGCAAATAATAAAATTGTTCACATAGACATGACATGAGTACGTGAGAAACAGAGAACTAACTTAGTGAGTTAATTCAACCATGAGGATGCATATATCTTTCACATGCACCAGAAAGATAATTAATATCCAATAACATGCAGAACAGTCAATAAAGATGAAAGGGATACCAGTACCTCTATACATCATCAGACAAGATTCTGATGCAACCACATTAAATTACATAGGAGAAAACAACGCTATATGCCAAAGATTAGTGATATGCCACTTTCCATGTGTTTTCAGCTTCATACAATCAGTGAAACCAATAGGATACCAGAATCCACTGACTAAGCCGGAGTCTTGTAGACTCCTATTGCAATAACCACCTTTTTGGCTTGCATCCAACTTCTTGCAACAATCCAGAACTGCAGTTTCTGCAAGATTTGTTACTTATAATTCTAGAAATCTCTTGTATCAAGATTCAAGTGCGCTTTGTTTGTTTTCACGTTCATAATTCTAGAAAAGCTTATCTGATTCCTGTAGGATTCATGGATTCCAGATATTGCAGGTGACTCTGATCGCAGGAAACCTACAGCTGGTGTTGTTTTCATGTTCGGTAGCATTGCAGTATTTTTGAGGCAGCAAGTTCCTAGGACCACCACAGAAGCTAGGTCTAATAGCCTGTGGAATAGTGGCTTTCTTAGGTTATTTGAGTTGAATGTTATCCAGCTAATGTTTTTGAGCTAGATGCTTGTCCTGAAATTCTTATCAACCTGATATGTGGTTATAAAATTGCAGTGCGATATTAGGAACAACTATGTTATTTTGAAAGATAAAAGTCACAAAACACATTGAGGTGCCTTAATGACGGATCAATTTGAGAGGCATAGGAACTCACTAGGATTAATGAGAGATTGATGAGTTTCTTGTCATCCTGAATTTAATCAACCAAGTGGGCAATGTTAGCCTGGTTGACCAAACAACAAACCTTGGTAATTCAGTTCCTGATATTGAACCATAACTTCATAATTTAATCTCTCAATTTGCTTGATCACCAACTCAAGTGACTGGATGGTAGAGATCAATTAGGTCATGTGGAACCATCAGAGATGGCCATGGAGTCTATACAGGCCTTATTTAGTCAACCATTAATAGCTAGTTGTGTCCCAAATAGAGTTGTAGCCCTTTAGATCTACCTAATCTGCTATAGAATGGCCAAGATTAAGTCCCTACTAGGGCATCTTCATACATAAGCAAGACGCAAAAGAGGAGAAGAAGCCAATTATGATTTCTACTATTTCCCACTCTCTAATTGACACAAGAACACCACAAAGGGGGCATCCTTCTCTGCTTTCCTTCGAAAGGTGGATCGAAGGGCGTTTTGAATCCTAAGGTCCTTCGGATGTTATTCTTGCTTAAGTTGTTAGGCAAATCCAAGGCCAGAGGAGATCAAAGAAAAAAGATTTGAGGAATCTGTATTTTCTCCTATAAGCCCAAGATACTGTGAATCAACATCAGTATTAAAGTCGATAGTTCTAAAATTGTCATTCTATAAATCCATCAAGTTGCCATATGCAAATATGTCTAACCTCTATTTTATAAATCAGAGAAAATGCAGCAGGAAGTATTCATCAAGCAGCAACCCAATCTTCCAGGGGAGAGAAAATTGAGAGTTGAGAGGTATCTAGAAAAGATAAACAACACTCTCTAACTCCTATTTTTATCCAAAATAGATGAAAGCATGAATTACTAAATAAGAAGAAAAGAGAACAGAAAGAAAACTCATAATTTTATTCAATATTCGGCTGATTGAGATGTGTTTACACCCCTTCTATAGATTACCAAACTTACTACTAGTACAAATAGAAACTCTAAAAGAAAGAAATCATTAGACTCCTCAAATAGAAACTACCAAACTTCTAAACATATTAAACATCCTAAAGTAATCTATGCTTACTGTTCAAGTCACTATTAATGTGATAGTAATATGAATAGTGTCACCATTCATGTTTCATATTCATGTGAATAGTACATATGAACAGTAATTCTGCTTTCCAGATTCAAACCAGAGCTCCTAAGGACCACCATTGGTGCCTGGCTCTTAGTTTTCCAACTAGATTAAGGGTTATTCTTTCTCTATAGTTACAAGCTTGATGGTATAAGAGCCTAATGCCCTCCAAAAAGGCATGCAATCCTATTTTCCATGATATTGTTGGTTTAAAAAGTAATATATTGCAGTTTTCAGCATCAAATGATGCAAGAAGTAGCGCTATTATAGACAAACAAGTTGAAGAGTTAAAAGAAATTGGAGGCAATGTGTGGAGCAGCTGAAAGGAGCTCAAACTAAACCTTGTGGTTCCTTGCAAAACATCCCTTACATAGCCTTAATGTCCATTTCAATGTTATTTGGTCCTGATTCATTAGTGACTGTTACATCAACTGAACCTAAGGAAGGTAGATTTGGCAAATATTATACGAGAAGAAGTATGGGAACAAAGTAAAACAACATACAGTTATATCTGTTTACAATCTGCAGAGGCAGTTACGGCTGGAAGAGGGAGGCAGGACATAAGAGGAAGGAGCGAACAGAAGAGGGGAGGATTGTTTGAAGTCAGGAAGTGGAGGTTCTAGCTCCTCAAAAGCTAGAGATTGTAATAGTTAGAAAAAGTATCCAGAACAGAACCAAGATAGTTCTGCATTCTGTTTTGATTGTAATTGAAACTCTGTACCAAAATCTTGTTGAAATTGAATTCAATTGAAGCATCTATCAATGGTCTCAGAGCTGGTTCGAAACCTAGGACCAGAATGGAGAGGACAAAAAGCATGGAGAAAGAATTGGAGTGCGTGAGAGGTGAGATAGGAGACTTGAGGGATCATATGGGAAGATTACAAACAAATGTGAATGCCTTAGGAGATTACTTGATGGAGATAAGGGAGTGGATTAAGAACAAGGATGTTCCGGAAGAAAGTCGAGGTCACACAAGGAACACAGAAGTAGGAGAAACCTCAGACGATCAACACCGGAACATTGTCGAGCAAGAACTCCAACAGCATCAAAACTGGCCAGGCCAGAAACTGGATCTTCCAATATTTGACGGCCAAGAACCCTACGGCTAGGTTTGTCAAGCTGAAAGGTATTTTCAGATCAACTGCGTAGCCGAGGAAGAGAAAGTCACAGCCGCAGCAGTGTGCATGGAGGGAGATGCCCTCAATTGGTTCTTGTGGGCAGAATCAAGAAACCTTTTCCGATCTTGGGCTTCTCTCTGATCGTCCATGTTGAGAAGATTCAAATCTTCCCAGTGTGAAGATGATTACAAAGCCTTACTGGAGTTGAAACAAAGGGGTACCGTCTCCGAGTATCTCCAGACGTTCAAGCAACTTTCTGGCCACCTGGGAGGCCTTTCCAACGAACTGCTGAAGGGTGCTTTCCTGAACGGGCTACGGGATGAGATCAAGGCCAAACTCAGGATTTTCAGGCCAGGATCTTTATCTGGGCACATGGAGTTGGCCCATAAGATAGAGGAAAAGAATTGGGCCTTGGATCAGATACGGGCCCATCCAACAAGAAACGAGGTTGGGCCTCGAGTATCTGAGCCCGCCCAAATCCAGTCGAAAACGGGAGCGACAAAAAGAGGTTCTCAAGGGCAATTTCGTAAATTGCCCATCGTCTTCAACAGAAACGGCCGAAACCAGGGTTTCTTGTCAGAAAATGATCGGGAAAAGAAACCCGGTGAACCTATTACCAGAAGAAAAGAAAATTTTAGGAAGCTCACTGATTCCGAGCTGCAACAAAGGAGATCACTAGGGTTATGTTATAGGTGCGATGAAAAGTACCAGCCTGGCCACCATTGCAAGAACCGGCAGTTACTGATCTTTATCCTCGCCAACGACGAAGCAAAGGATCCGGAACCCATCTCAGCACCTTTCACAGAGGGGGACGACACACGGGAAGGGGATAACCAACCTTTGGAGTTATCCCTAAACTCCATCTCCGGATTCACGCCCAACGGTACTATGAAGGTCACAGGCTCGATTGAAGGAAGAGGGGTAGTGGTTTTGATTGACAGTGGGGCTTCCCACAAATTCATATCCACTTAACTCATCCAAGAACTTCGGTTAGAGGTGGATCGATCAAAGCGATTTGGGGTTCACGTGGGTGACAGCCACTGCATCAGAGGAGAGGGTATATGCAGGCAATTAAGCATAGATCTGGGCAGTATCCAAGTGGTCCAAGACTTCCACCCCTTCAACTTAGGCGGAGCCGATCTCATGTTGGGGATAGCATGGTTACAGACATTGGGAGAAATTTCTGCAAATTTTTGTGATTTAACTTTGCGTTCCAGAGTGGACGGACGACAGATAATCTCGAAAGGAGATCCGACTCTATCTTGTTCTATGGTCTCCTTTAAATCGATCCTTCGGATCATCCCTAAAGCTGAATTTGGGTGTATGCTGGAATATCGAGGTATGGAAATGAATCAAGGTCAGTCGCATGAAGGTATCCAATCAGCTATAGACTTCCTCCTACATCAATTTTCCAAGATATTTGATCAACCTTTAGGACTGCCGGTTGCTCGTTCTTGTGATCATACCATTTGGTTGGTAGAAGGAACACAGCCTCCTCATAGCAAGCCATATAGATATCCGCATTCACAGAAAGATGAAATTGAAAAGATCATAAAGGAGTTATTGAATGCAAGTATCATTCAACTCGGCAAAAGCCCTTTTTCTAGCCCAGTGCTGTTGATCAAATAGAAAGATGGGGGTTGGAGATTTTGTGTGGATTATAGGGCTCTAAATAAGGTGACAGTGCCTGACAAATTTCCAATTCCAACAATAGATGAACTGCTGGATGAATTAGGTGGAGCCACCATTGTCTCAAAACTAGACTTGAAATCAGGCTATTATCATATTCAGATCAAGGAGGAAGACATAGCCAAAACAGCCTTTCAAACTCATGAAGGGCACTATGAATTCTTGGTTATGCTTTTTGGGCTAACCAATGCACCAACAACTTTTCAGGCGCTCATGAACGAGGTATTTCCTCCCCATCTACGCAAATTTGTCCTTGTCTTCTTTGATGATATTTTGATATATAGCAGAAACCTTTCTCTTCACTTGGAGCATATTGTTATTGTCCTGAAATTGTTGGAAGAACATCAGCTTATTGCCAATAGAAAGAAGTGTTCATTTGCACAACCTTCTTTGGAGTACTTAGGAAATTATATCTGAAAAAGGAGTCGAAGTTGATGAATCCAAGATAGAATGTATGTTATCATGGCCCATCCCCAGAGACGCCAAGGCACTGCGTGGATTTTTGGGTCTTACTGGCTATTATCGAAGATTTGTCAAGAGCTATGCAATCATTGCAGCTCCATTAACTAAATTACTTAAGAAAGATGGCTTCAATTGGACTACAAAAAGTCAGGAGGCGTTTGAGACATTGAAAAAAGCCATGACATTGGTTCCTGTATTAGCCATACCCGATTTTGCAAAAACCTTTGTGCTGGAAACAGATGCATCAGGAAAAGGAATTGGAGCCGTCCTCATGCTAGAGGGTAGACCAATTGCTTTCTTCAGCCAATCCCTCTCCCTTCGATCACAATCTAAATCAGTTTATGAAAGGGAACTGATGGCTATAGTTCTTGCTGTACAGAGGTGGAGACATTACCTTATGGGAAGACGTTTCATTATTCATACCAACCAGAAAAGTCTCAAGTTCTTCATGGATCAACAATTGCTGAATGAAGAACAACAAAAGTGGTTCACAAAACTCATTGGGTATGACTTCGTCATTTAGTATAAGCCAGGATCAGATAATTGAGTGGCTGATGCTTTGTCTAGGTGGCAAGAGTACACCACCATCAACCCTTCAAACAACAAAACAAAGGAGGAAACTGCTGGTAGTGGGTTACAACCTAGAGAAGAGAGCGATCTTCTATTACATCATCTTGCTCTATCAGTGGTTCGATGTGACGATTTGCATTCATTAGCTGCTAAATTACAAGAAGATCCTCACATTCGTCATATTATTCAGGACCTCTTGGAAAATCCAGATAGCGAACCCGGGTATATACTAAAAAGGGGTCTTTTACTATTCCATGGGAAACTGGTCATTCCAAAGTCTTCATCTCGCATTCCAGTCTTCTTACAAGAATTCCATTCCACACCAGGAGGAGAGCATTCAGGAATCACACCCACTTATAAGCACATATCCCAAGTGCTTCATTGGGAGGGAATGCGACAGGATATTCAAAAATTCATATCCACTTGTGATGTATGCCAAGGAAAAAATATGTAGCCAATAAACCAGCAGGTCCTTTTCAACCTCTTCCCATTACCAAGGAAGTTTGGAGTGAGTTGTCCATGAATTTCATCAGTGGGTTACCCAGAGCACATGGTTATGACACGGTGTTAGTAGTTGTTGATCGATTAACCAAGTACAGTCATTTTATTCTCCTCAGCCACCCTTACGCAGCCAAAGAAGAAGCCAATATCTTTAACAAAGTTGTTAGACTGCATGGTTATCCTCAATCTATTGTATCCAACAGAGATAGGGTCTTCATCAGCCAATTCTGGACTGAACTATTTAAGTAGGCAGGAACTGCCCTCAAGATGAGTTCTTCATACCATCCTCAAACGGACAGACAGATAGAAGTGGTAAATAGATGCTTGGAAACATAGTTACGATGTTTCATTGATAACAAACCAAAGTCCTAGCCCAAGTGGATCTGTTGAGCAGAATATTGGTACAATACTACTTCCCAACATTCAGCAGTAATGACACCTTTTCAGGCTCTATATGGAAGAGAACCACCCAAGTTGCTGACTTTTACAAGGGGAAAGTCATTGGTGGAGGAAGTTAACCAACAACTGGCTAACCGTGATTCCATTTTAAGTGAACTCAAGAACAATTTAGAGACAGCTCAAGTAAAGATGAAAAGACAGCCGATACACACAGCCGTTCTCTCGCTTTCCAACCAATAGACTGGAAACTCCAACCTTATCGTTTCAAATCACTCTCAATAACAATGAGAAACTACATCCCCGCTATTACGGCCCTTATGCTATTTTAGAAACGATTGGACAAGTAGCTTATAAATTGGAGCTACCACCACAGGCTAAATTACATCCTGTTTTTCATGTATCTCAGCTCAAGCCAGCTTGTGAACCAACTCTAAAGCCTCAACCCATACCAAAGGCCTTAACTGAGGAGCTAGAAGTGAATGAATACCCAGCAGCCATCAAAGACATTAGGCAGTCTCCTAATGGACACTTCAAAATACTCACCCAGTGGGAAAATCTTCCAAACCATGACAGCACATGGGAGCCATTGGAAGACATTCACAGGCAATTCCCTGACTTCCACCCTGAGGACAAGGTGTAAAACAACATACAGTTATATCTGTCTGCAATCTGCAGAGGCAGTTACTTTAGTTGGATATTTCAAAAGGCAGTTACGGTTGGAAGAGGGAGGCAGGACATAAGAGGAAGGAGAGAACAGAAGTGGGGAGGATTGTTTGAAGCCAGGAAGTGGAGGTTCTAGCTCCTCAAAAGCTAGAGATTGTAATAGTTAGAAAACGTATCCAGAACAGAATCAAGATAGTTCTGCATTCTGTTTTGATTGTGATTGAAACTCTGTATCAAAATCTTGTTGAAATTGAATTCGATTGAAGCACCTATCAGTGACCTTATTAAGAAAGTACATCACAACTAAATGAAGAAGTTGAAGAACTACAAAAGAAAAATAAGGAGATCTGGAAGCAATGCCAAGTAAACATAGAAGATAAGTTCCAAAAAGTCTTATTGGAGTCTGAAATTTCTCCACAAACTTTTACGAGGAAGGTGTCGGCAAATAATCTGGTGTTCAAACTCCAAAAAGAGAAAGAGGCTCCAATGAAAGAAAAGCATCCTGCAGTTGGCTTGAAGATATGAAGATGAAGTTGAAGGACGAGCAAGATGATCCAAGGACTCTAGAAACCAATCCTTGAACTCAATTACGAGTCCTTTAGAAGGCAGAGAGTATGATGAAATCTTCCCACAGTTCATCAGCCTCTCAAAAACTAAAAAACAAGGAGAAGATATCAAAGTCACTGTTCAAGTATTACCATACATGTGAATAGTAAAAATATGAACCGTAACTATATTCGCATCATTATTCAGATGAATAGTGATCAGCAGGGTATCTTATGAATTTTTTTATCTATTTTGGATTTCAAATTCTTTAAAAGTTTTAGGAATTTTTATTTATAGGTTTTCTATTTCTGTTGAGATTTCTTTTTCAGAAGATTTCCTTTTATTAGGTGTTTCTATCTAGGTTAAGAGAGTATGTGTTATGTTTTTATCATGTTATTTGGGAAGAAAGTAGTAAGCTGTTTAGGAATCAAGTAAACCTTTCTTTAGTCCGCAAAAAGGAATGGGTTTCTCTAATGTAAATGATTGAGTTAATTGATTGAACACAATTATGTTCTCTAATTCCTCTTATTGTTCTCATTTACACTGAATCTATCTTAGATTGCTCAAAGAAAGTCAATCAAAGACCAAAATTGGAGAAAGGTAATTTCAATTTTAGGAGCTTTTTGCAGTTTGGTTTCTATTCCCCATGACAAACCATGATTTGCCTTGTAAATATTCTTACTTCCACCATTGTTCAGAATCAAAACTAGCAACAATGCCTCCAAAGCTGCAGAAAATTTTTATAAATGAAGAAATCATAGAGATTGAGACAAATATTACAACGCAAGTGATGAAGATTCTTAGCATGCAAGTGCAATTGCTTTTCAAGCACTATCTACAACCTCAACCCACCGTCCAAGACAACAAAGGCAACTGTGTGGAAGTTTGCTGCAGATGACAACTTCAAACAATGGAAATCGCATGTTATGAAGAACATGTATGTCCAGAGATGCCCTTATGTTCCAACAATTGCCTAATCCAGTCCCTCCAAGAGTTCAAAATGAGCAACTGTGATGGGTTGGAGAAAAGAAAGTGATATAACCATCACTTGAAAAGCAATAACAATTACCTATTCAAGAGAACACATGGGACGTTCAAACAAAAAACTTCTGACCATCTACAAAGCTCAAAAGAAGTCAATAATATTTTCGTGGCTCTCCACTTTGATTTACCTAACTCAAGGTTGAGTTCTTTCTAAACGCAGATTTTTGATACAAGAGCATCTCATCCCACCCTCAAAATTATGAAAGATTAAAAGAAAAGGAAGAAGAAGATAGGGGAAATGCAAAATTACTGTTCACATGTCCCATTTGCATAAATAGTAAAATGTAAACAGTGACACTATTCATGTTACTTTTGGTAAGTTTAATATGTTTTGAGATTTGGTATTTTCTATTTGAGGAGTCCAATAGTTTGTTTCTTTTAGAGTTTCTACTGTATTAGTAGATTCCTATTTTATATTTCCTTATTAGGATAGTTAGCTTGGACTGGAAGTTTTATTTCTTGGAAAAGAAGCATAGAAATCTATAAAGGAGGTAAAAAGGGAAGCCCCAGTGCACGAAGCTCTCGCCTATTGAATAAAATTATGACTTTGCTTTCTTTTACCTTTTCTTCTTGTTTATTAATTCATGCTTTTAGCTATTTTGGGTAAAAAAAGGTTGAAAGTTTGAGTTAGAGAGAGTTATTTTTCAGATTCCTCTTGACTCTTGGTTTTCTCTCTCCTAGGAAAATCAGGTTTCAGCTTGATGGATACTACCTGCTGCGTTAGATTCCTACACCTTTCATGTTTGGTTCTCATGGCGTTTCCAACAAATCTCTTCTTCACTTTCATTGTTGCTCCTTAGTGATTTTTGCTTCCTGCTTCTTCTTTATTTAGTGATTTTTGCTTCCTTGCTAACTGCTACAACTTCTGCTAAGTGCTCCCAATTCTAGGAATTATGGTCATATCTCCCATATGGTAGGCCTCCACTCAACAAAACATGACACGGATAACTCCAACAAAAATTATCTAACTATGAGATCAAGAGTCTCATATGGGTGGTCAAACAAAGATACGAGTGCTCTCGTTTGATGACCAGAAGTACACCAGATCAGAGGGTTTGGTTCATGTGTAATCCAAGGTGATGCCAAACACATGGATACCCAAATGACTATAGATCCGTCTCATGAGTGCAACAAAGTGTAGCCTCATCAGGCCACTCCTCAACTTGTATCTAGCAAGATTCTAATAGCTGCATAAAGTTTATTTGCAAATATTATGTTAGAGCAATCACTGCAAAGTAAGGAAATGAGCATTAAGAACAAGCATCTAACAAAAGAACATTAGACTTAAACCAATTTGTATAAAATTTATTCATAGGACGAAAAATCATCTCCAATTACTGACCTGAAATTAATTAGTACTCGACTAAAATATATGAGCTCAATTTTGCAATTCAAGGAAAAAGAAAGATTGGCATACTTAATCACATGTACAACTAAAAGTCTTTCTTCACCTTGAATCACTGATGCAATTGCATAACTAGGAGGATTAAGAAGAAGATCCCTAAGGTACCTGGAAGATAAATGTGTACCAACATGTAAGACATTTGAACCATTAATAGAACCATAAAGATTCTAAGATGAAACATATAGGATGTTTACATAACTGAAAGATTGCTTTGAGAAAAAATGTTGGCCAAACAATTCAGTGAAGAGGAGGGCACTTATCAACCTAGGAGACTGGTTGCTCACAAGATCGTAAACTCATCCGACTTGCTTCTCAGCTCTGTGAGAGGGAACAAGGTTTCTTTCTCCACAGAGCATACAGAAGCCATCAAAATTGTCATACCAACAAGCCTGATGCAAGAGTACAAATAGCACATGCAATTGATGCCTTACCTCAGCAGACAGATGAAATCAAACTTCACCATCTCAACAAAATCAAATCATACATGGGAGCCAACCCTTGGCTATATTCATACTTCAGATGTTGATGAGGATGATGTGAGAATAATAAAAAGTCAATGCCTAGACTCTGAAAGGGTAACTCTTGGTAACATTCATACTTGGATGTTAAACAAGAACATTATACTAGAACAACAAGATTTCAATTCCTTGCCTCTCAAAGAAAAAACAAAAAAAATTCAAAAACCATTTCAAGATCAAAAGCACGAGGACAATAGAAGAAAAGAAAGTATCTGTTACAGATGTATAGTCAAATGAAGGAAAATGATCATATTAAATCTTATTTACATAGATAACGTACTTCATATAGTTTGATCTAGCTCTTCCTTCATGAATCAAGAAAAGATATAAAATTCAGATAGCATGGGCTTATAAGTGATTGAATATCATAGGAGCTCATGAAGGTACAAGCAACAATTCTCAAAAACTTCCAAAGAGCAGGGAGTTACGATCAGCTGATAAATGAACTAACTTTGAAATTAATACAACAGTTCAAATGCACTTGGCATGTTAAATGGCAAAATAGTTATAAGATTGTCCACATATAGCTGGAAGCTTGAGACTACAGGTTTAACAATACAAAATAACAGAAACAAAGATAAAAGAATCAAGATAACCTTAACAGACACTTTTATTTCGTCATGAAAATATATGTCAAACATAGATAACCTTTTCTGCATTAGAAAGAAATGAATATATGAAGAACTTTACTTACACTACAGGAAGGCCAACACAATTTGATGGAAGTAACACCTTCAACAAGCTGGGTATTCCTTCTGTAGGTATGGCACCTATTTGGAAAATCAATATATTCACCACTTATCATCAGTGACAACAGAACCAGCTAGAACAGACAAACATAAGTTATGAAATTCTGAATAAAGAATATTTATCTCACCAATTTGTGTAGCTGTTCCTAGATATAGAGGACGAGGCCTTTTATCTGAAGAAACAGTAATATTTCGAAATGCTGCTTCTTGATCAAGACCATAGAGCTCCCTTACCTTTAGAGAGAAGGGAAATAGTTGAGCATTGCTAGTTCAAGCTGATCACAAGATTAATAAATGAAAATAAGAATTAGATAAAACTAACCTACAGAAAAAGAGTAAAATGCTCATGAATGCAAAAGTAAACAAATGGATAAGACAACTCAATCAATTTAATATCAGCTCGATTAAATATCATATGTAGTAGTCCAAATAAAGGAGACTGCACACAGTAACTGAGTGGCAACCAATTAGTTGACTCTGTAGCTCAATTACACATTGTTACAATGGAATCCAGGATCATTCTACCAAAGGCACAGAGAGAGAGAGAGAGATCCAGAAAAGCTAAACACAGAGGAAGTTGCAAACCTTGCACAAAAGCTCAATGACGAGAACACCATCAAACCATTCAAAGTGCCTGCCACAACATTCCCCCCACAATAATCCTCCTTCGCCAAATTCCCCCCAACGAGAAGTGCCTACAGAAAGTCATATCTAATTCAGTTAGTACAACAAATATACACCTTGGCATCAAGATACTAAACAGATATGCCCTTGTTAAGTGTGCAATTTTGCCTAAAATAACTCTTAATTAGCATTTGATTAGATCATCCAACCAATTGATTTTGTAATTTTGAATTGATTTTAGTTTTAAGTGATCATCCAACTGTTGATTTGAAAATTTAACGTCAGATGATAATTAAAGCTAATTAAATAGGTAATTAATGGTATGGATGATTCTAAGTTAGTTTTTTTACTTTACAAATTAACTTTGGACGGTTCAGATCGGCCTAATTTGATGGGCCCCACTTCACAAGCAAAGCTGCATCAAGCATGCCAACCACCACATGGCCGCATGCACGACATTGCATGGCAGACACGCATAGCAGACAGCAAGCATGGGCAGGCATGGGCAAGCATGGGGAACCCAAAAAGAAAGCTTTTCAGGTCCCCCTTATATAGAAAACCTCCACATCGGACTGCACTCTCTCTTCTTCTTGATTCCTTCTTTTCACGGAGGAGAAGCGGGAGGACTGTTCCTCACCCGCCTCTCCTGTTCCCTCTCTTTTCCCCATCCTCTCTTACCCATCTATTTCCTATTCCTCACCAGCCAGCACCGGTGAGTGACACACCGTACAGGCACGCACGGAACCCCCTCTACTCCTCTTTCTTCCCAACTCTCCAACGTAGCAGCCAGGCTATCCGATCTCATTCCCTCTATCCTTCTTACTTCTTCTCTCTCCACGCCATTCCCAGCCCCTCTTCTCTTTTAGATTTTCCTACCACGCTTTCTCTTTCTGTTCCCCTTCTCTACTTTCCATCTATTTCACCGGCCAAACAGTCACTCCCTCTGCCACTCTCCTCTTTCCTCTCTCCGGCCACCTCAGGAGAGAAAACCCAGATCGGGTTTTCCTAGTTAGCCCTTTCCCCTCTTCCTCTTCTTTCCTCTCCCCTTCTTCTCCGGCTCGGACCGCTCAAAGGAAGAAAACCCAGATCGGGTTTCCTCCCTTCTCTCTTCTTCTTCTTCTTCTTCTTCTTCTTCTTCTTCTCTGCTTCGATTTCTCCGTAGGCATTTGTCTGTTACTGTTCATGAACAATATTGCTACTGTTCAAAGAATAGGAACTTTACTATTTCAACATTAGCTTTTGTCATCAAATTCCATTTTTGCCCAGTCTCTCAGTTTTAATTCCAAATGTATCTATTTTGTCTTTTAGCTCATTCTGTCTTTTTCTTTTACTTATTCTTGTTTTATCTTATCCTCGGTTAACCCCTTTACTATGCAATTTTAACCCTTGTTCGTTGCGTGACACAGCAATCAAGACAGAAGATGCATTTGAATTGTTGTTGTATTTAATTTCATTTAAAACTTGGCCAATGCTGGTCCCAAGCCTGGATGAAAGAGGAGGGACTTGCGTCAAGTGCCAGCCGGCAAGGGGGAAGTTAAAGATGATTCTGTTATTTCTTTCTTACAAATGAATATGCATTTGTATATTAGTTTGTGAGGAATAAATGAAAATCATCTCCAGCTTCTTAAAATACGGCCACCCTTGCGTCAAGTTGCCAGCAGGCAAGGGTTTAGCTAAAGATGATTTTTTTTATTTCTTTTATGCTTGCCAAAATGAATATGCATTTGTATATTAGTTTTTAAGGAAGAAATGAAAATCATCTTCAGCTTTTTAAAACTACGGCAACCCAAACATGACATGAATCGAAAACAAACATTCCCTCAAGCTAGGGCGTTCCCCATAAGCGACGCACTGCATTGGATCCCCGGGTGCAGTGAAAAATAGGCAAGGGTTGCTAGAGCGTTCTCCCAGAAGCGACGCACTACATCAGATCCCGGGTGTAGTGAAAAATGGGCAAGGGCTGCTAGAGTGTCCCCTCGAAAGCTACGCGCTGCATCAAAACCCAGGTGTAGTAAAAAGTGGACATGGGTTCATACCATGGAGGTCGAGAAAGGCGATAGTAAATAGGGTATCTCTAGAACATAAGATTCGTATTGCCACATGGAATATAGGGACACTGACAGGTAAGAGTTTGGAGTTAATAGACGCGATGAAACGTAGGAGAGTCAATGAAACGTAGCAGAGTCAACATCCCTTGTATCCAAGAAACCAAGTGGAAAGGGGCTAAAGCTAGAGAAATAGATGCGTATAAATTATGGTACGTAGGAAAGGAAAATAACAAAAATGGCGTAGGAATAATAGTGGATAAGAAATTAAAGGATAAAGTTGTAGAAGTTAAAAGAATCAGTGATAGAATTATAATAATAATAATTGTTGTAGGAGAGCAAATTATAAATGTTATAAGTGTATACGCACCACAAGTAGGGTTACAAGATATAATCAAGAGACAATTTTGGGAAGATATGGAGGGAGTCATATAAGAAATTCCCAACACTGAGGGGATTTTTATAGGAGCAGACTTAAATGGCCATGTAGGAAAAGATGAGGAAGGATATGATAGAATACACGGAGGGTATAGTATAGGTGAACGAAATGAGATGGGGGAGAATATCCTCGATTTTTCTTTGTCATATAAACTGTCCATTGCAAATACACTCTTTAAGAAGAGGGATGAACACTTAATAACCTTTAACAGTGGACTTCATAAAAGCTAAATAGACTTTTTTCTACTTAGGAATAATGAACGATCTATATGTAAAGATTGTAAGGTGATACCTGGTGAGAGTTTATCCTCACAACATAGGTTAATGGTTATGGATATCCATATTAAAAGATGGAGTAAAAGAACTGAACTTAATACACATCCAAAAACTAAGTGGTGGAACTTAAAAAGAGAGAAAATAACCTCATTCAAAAATAAGTTGATGGCTGAAGGAAATTGGAACTATAAAACATAAGTAAATACCATGTGGACTAATATGGCCGAGTCCATTAAGAAAGTGGGAAAAGATATCTTAGGAGTATCTAAAGGTAAAAGGCTATTAGCAAAGGAAACATGGTGGTGGAGTGAAACAATGCAAAAAGCTATTAAAGAAAAACGGATGCTTTTAAAGCATGGTAGAAGATTAGAAATAATAAAAACTATGAACAATATAAGAATGCTAAAAAGGTTGCTAAGAGAATAATAAGTGAGGCTAAACTTAAAGCATATGATGAGCTCTACAATAGACTAGAAACAAGAGAAGGTGAGAAAGATGTGTTTAAACTTGCAAAAGTAAGAGAACAGAAGAGTAAGGACTTAGATCATATTAGGTGTATTAGAAGCGATGATCAAAGAGTATTGGTCAAAGATGATGAGATCAAACAAAGGTGGGAAGCATACTTTCAAAAATTATTAAATGACAATGGCTCTGAGAATATAGAGATAGAAAATAATATAAATCTAAATAACATTGGATATTATAGATATGAAAGTAGGATTAGAATATTTGAAGTAAAAGAGGCCTTGAAAAAGATGAAATCAGGAAAGGCCATGGGGCCTGATGGTGTACCAATAGAGGTTTGGAAGCATATGGGAGATATTGAGGTAGTTTGGTTAACCAAGTTGTTTAACAAGATTATAAAATCAAAGAAAATGCCTGATGAGTGGAGGAAAAGCTATATTGTACCAATCTATAAGAATAAAGGTGACATTTAGAGCTGCACTAATTATCGAGGGATCAAACTTATGAGCCACACCATGAAACTTTTTGAAAGAGTGATTGAGAAGAGACTACAACATGAAACAAGTGTATCGGAGAATCAGTTTGGTTTCATGCCTGAGAGGTCTACCATGGAAGCTATTTTTTTGCTAAGACAATTAATAGAGAAATATAGGAAGAGGAGGAATGACCTACATATGGTCTTTATCGATTTAGAGAAAGCTTATGATAGAGTCTCTAGAGAGTTAATATGGAGGGTGTTGGGTGGTAAGGGGGTTTCTCAGGGGTATATAGACATAATTAAATATATGTATGGGGGAGCGGTAACAAATGTGAAGACCACTAGTGGCGTGACTGGTGATTTTCCTGTCACTGTAGGATTGCACCAAGGATCGGCATTGAGTCCATACATCTTCACATTAGTTATGGACGAGTTAACAAAACATTTGCATGAGGAGATCCCCTAGTGCATGCTATTTGCAGATGAGTCTTACTTGATGAGACAAGGGAGGGTGTAAACATAAAGCTAGAGTTATAGAGAGAAGCATTAGAATCTGAAGAGTTTAAAATTAGCCGAACTAAAACAGAATATATGAAATGTAATTTTAGCAAGGAAAGTAGGAGTAGAACACCAGTCAAGATTGATAACCAAGAAGTCCTCGTGAATGACCTCTTTCGGTAATTAGGATCAGTGATCCATGAGAGTGGAGAGATTGAGAGGGAGGTTACCCAGAGAATCCAAGCGGGTTGGAACAAATGGAGATGTGCATCTGGAGTTTTATGTGATCAGCGGGTGCCACTTAAACTAAAAGGAAAATTCTATAGGATGGCTATAAGGCCGGCCATGCTCTATGGATCAGAGTGTTGGCCAGTTAAGGAACATGATACTCATACGATGAGCGTCGCAAAAATGAGGATGTTGAGATGGATGAGTGGTAAGACACGAAAAGACAGAATAAGAAATGAAAATATTTGAGGAAATTTAAGGATAGCACCAATAGGTAATAATATGAGGGGGATTAGACTTAGATGGTTTGGACATGTCCAAAGGAGACCAACAACGGCACCAGTTCGAAGGAGTGAGGCGATACAAGTAGAAGGCTCTAAAAGGGCAAGGGTAAGGCTCAAAAGAACGTGGATAGAAGTGGTAAGGAAAGATTTAAAAACTTTGGGACTAAATGAAACCATGGTATTTAATAGAGTGGAATGGAGGAATAAGATTCATGTGGCCGACCCCTAATTGGGATAAGGTCTTGATGATGATGATGATGATTTAATTTCATTTAAATTCAAAACAGTGTATTCAAGGATTAATCAATTTGAATCTTATTTTTGTTAATTTATAATTAAAATTTGTGTAAACTCCAACATTTAAGTCGAGTACCCGACCCGGACTTGCACTAGCTAGACTACAACAGCTGTGCATTTGCAGAAAACATCAACAGCCCTACAAATAAAATAATGACTTTGAGGGTTTGCTCTAATCATATCTAGTTAATATTATACATGCAAGTGTCCCCTTTTAAGTGAGACTTTGTGTAGTTCAGACAACTTAATAATTTACGAGAAAGACTCAAGATAGGCCCACAAAAAGGATATCATGAATCTGATTATCCCAAATTTATGGTTCAGAATATATTTGGCAGCGTCCAAGTAATTACTTTCCACACTTGCATGCGTGGGGATGAAAGGAGAAAAAGAAAGCATGGTGATGGATGGTCAACTTATTTTGGATCCAGCATCATGAATATGATGGTTCAGAACCTAATTTAGGTAGTTTTTATGTTTGATACCCAAATTTGGGGACATGTCAAGATCCATCCACTTGAGTTATATGCACGAGTAACCACCAATCCAAACTACCAAATTAAAAATCTTCAATGTTAAACTACAAATGTGTTCTGAATATTTGAATTTGCAATCATTCCTTGTTCATGCATCAATAATATATGGGTGGGTGCAAGAAGTACAAACCACAAGCTTCCTACATGAGAAAGCCCATGGCCAATGGAGTGGATTTCACATTGCAGCACACAGTGTTTGGAGGAGGGTTCTAAGAAAATTTAAATTAATTACTCTTTTTAGTCATAGAAAGCCATCCATGAAAACCAAATTAAGTCTCTTCTAATAATTCAACAAGAAATGGATGAAGCAGACAATTTTAAAGTGTAAACTCATCCAGATGGATGCATGAGACTCACACCAGTTCTAAATAGCATTATGGAACCCAGCATCTAAACATACAGTTTTTAACAGGATTGATTCTTAGGAAACTAGCATCTAAACATACAGTTCTTCACTGGTTTGATTACGGATACAGTTTTTTCCATGACATGCTTGACAAAGAGTATTAGACATTGTCCCAGTACTTGAGTCAAGCATTGAAGAGAAGAGAAAGACCATCAGATAAAATTTAAGCCGTGAATCACCAGGAGCTTTTACCACATTTGAGAAGAAACCCAATAATCAGAAAGTATATGGTGACGGTGAATGTAAAACAAGGGCTTACTCGTGCAGCAAAAAGTAAATGTGGACCCAGCATTTGATGATTCAAATCATCTAATATGCAACACACCAGGTAGGGCAGCCTAAAAAATTCTGATGTCAATAAGATGCCCTCTCCAAACTGCCAAGACATTTATAACACTGCCTAAAATTTCTGAGCAGCCTGATTTACAGCCCAGTAAGGTAACAGCGAATGATAAGTGGTTTGGGTCACCAAGATGCTGAGCTCCATATGTATTTTTAGCTCCACATACAAACCCTTCGAGATTTGCCCACAAAGACGATATAAAGGCCTCTTCTTTTTTCCAAGGTAATATGAAGGCTCCTAGTTAATATAGCCCCATCCACCATATGTTGTTTCAAATGAAGGGAGAAGAAGCACTAGTCTGGTGCTTATTCCTAAACCAAAAGGTAAGGTTGCAGAAACTAAAATGTGGACATGATCCAAACCTGAAGAATTGTGTCTCAAAGATGTATGAAGAAACAGATAATGGTAGCGGCAAGTACGGAGCTTGGTAACTACAGCCTCCTCAGTCAAGCCATCCTCTGCTGAATATGTTTTCATGGTCTCAAAGACCGAAAGCATACAATATCCTTTTGCAGAGCGAGAAATGCCTTGCAAACATGACAAAAAGTGAGACAATACAATTAGAACTTAGTAAAGAAATTATTTAAGAAGAAATGCAAAACATAGACGCCATAACAGGGAAGAAAAAGAGAATTTTGTAACAAAAACATCTGTAATAACAAAAATAAAGCTCAAATGTTACAGCCAATACATTCCACTGGCATTTGTTTCAAGTACTGTGTCAAAAACAGTGTAAAAAGAAGTGATTCATCAGAGGTAGCAAACAGAGTCATATAGCATTTGGCTAATGAACCATGGTAATAATATCTTGACATGGCCAACAGAATAGCAATCACCAACAGGTATCCCATAATAAGTTCCCACGCAAACTATATTTAGAACCAGCAGTATTGAAATGATAAGTTCCATCAGTTTGAATCTGGAAAAAAAAAAAAAAAAAATCAATTTTCTGTCTCACAGTTGGGGACAACTTATACAGAAACATTTCAGAAAATTCCACAGAAGAACACAAAGTGGATGTGTAATTGATGTGGAAACTATATTAAGAGATGAATCTCTGAACCACATAAACATGAACGCAGTAAACATACATACATTCAAATTTCAAACCTCTGAGAAGAGCCAATATTGACTGGTGAGTAAAACAAGTTCGTGACAGATCTCAGAAGCATTTAACAAACCAAAAGAACTGCAAATGCAATGACAAAGTATAAGCAGACATAAAAAACTAAGCCTAGGACTGACTTTTTCTTTTCTGTCTTTAGTCAACTTTCTTTTCAAAGATGTGTGGCTTTGAGACATTAAGAAGGTAATATTTGCCTAAGATAAGAAGTAGAAAGAAGTGGAGGCACATATCTGTCTCATCCAACAGATTCAGTAACTTCATCAATTGCGTCAGGCTGGTTTTCAAGCTTTGAACTTCAGTTGGAGAACATGAGATGGATGGTCATTCCCAAGGGTTTGTTTGGCCCTTCATATGCAACAACAGATACCATGATCTCACCAAGACATGGACCATCTATGACAAGTTCAATGCCAATTTGTGATCTGATTGTTCATGGTTATTACAAGTAAACGGTCAATGATCTGATGGGGTCAAATCATCAAACTCCTAAGATTCTTTGGCCCCATTTTGCATCAAACTTAATGCATTTCATTGCCACCTTGTTTAAGCAATTTTATTCATCAAAAGGGGCATAATCCCAATAAGATAAAACAAAGTTTATAAATAACAAAGCTAGGTTCAAATATAAGAATATCGAAGTTAAAAATCCAAACTGTTGCATCAACAGAGAGAGAGAATCGGGACTGTGAACCTTTTGTTTCTTTTCTTTATTTGACCGTGTAAACAATAAAAAAAGAGAAGATAGGAAGAAGCAAGGCTCACAGAAGGTCAAGAAAATAAATTGATACGCAACTGTTTACAAAATAAGAAAACAGAAACAAAGCATGTTAGGCATTTGGTGAGTATTTTCTCATGTCCCACAAGCTTCTGCATCAAGAATTAGAAGCTCCCAAAACTGAGGCAACTTAAAAGTTGGACCCATACCGATAAGCCTAATAGTTGGTGGACAATTTGGGTGATTACAGAACCATGTAATGTATGCAATGTGAAACATCAGGACAACCAGCACAACGAAGCATCAAAGTATTATTTCAAGAGGTCACAACCAAAAGGCCATGCATCCAGAAAATAAGTATTATGTTTATGTATGTACATTTTTGCCTTTTCCAGTAACTGCTCACAATCAAAGGTGAGTAGGATAATGTTTGCATAGTACTAAAGTATTAATAACTGGAAGTCGACAATAAGCAGAACAAGATGAACAGTCTAGTCAGGACTCAGAAGTCAGTAAGTAAAGTCATCTCCATACTTCAGGAAATAAATCAGCATTTATCTATAACAGGCACTTACGCAGGAAATAGAGTAATTGAACCCAGTAGGACATAACAGGGGGTCAGTCCCCATGAATCTGAACAATAAATAGCCAAAAATAAACTCACGGCTCTTGCAGATGCAAAGATGAAAGACCATGTTTTGAAAACCAACAAAATCCAGTAACAAATCTAAAATTCTAACCAATGGAAGATACATATCAAGTAGGGAACAACTAGTACAAAGGGAGGCTGCCCAAGTTGAGCATATTACACTCCGCAATAGAATGAAGAGCAACAGACTACTCACAGCAAAGAAGTACATCCTTTAAATCAATATTCACTATTATCCTCCCCATTATCGTCCACAAACTGTACTAGAAGGAGAAGTTAACAGTTCATGGACTTCATCAATCACAAAAACAAGAGGAAAATAGTGGAAAGATCAGAAACTATTAGTACAGAAGATAGAGAGAAGAAAGAAGGGAGCACATGGAACCGACCAAAACTATGGAGGAAGGGGGCTATGAGCACCTACCTCGTTGGTAAGGTGCACAGTTCCTCAACCAAATGTTTGTGGGTTCAAGGATGCTCACACCCAGCTTCTATTAAAGAACTGGACTATAGAGAAGGAAAACAATCAAGAAGACCTCCCCACCACATCCAAAGGAAACCCAGGATGAAACCAAAAACGTGGAGATACCTGATCATGTGATCATTAGCACTCCCACAGAAAGGCAGATGAAGGTGATACTTCCAGATAAACTAGAGGCCATGGATGTAACTATATTCTCTAATGTTTCATTCTTCATATGATGTACTGATAAATTTAGGAAGGCAACTGAAAAAAAATCATCAGAGAAACACCCACTATTGGCAGGAATCTGCTAGAAGAGGTAGCCTGGAAATTGTGAAATGAGGCTGCCTTAGCACTTGGATGGAGTCTTAGCTTAAAGAGCAGCAACAAGGTAATAAGAACCCAAGCCACTTTGCTTTCTTAAATTTACCCTTAGAAACAGCATACATGGTAAAATCCTCAGCATCCCACACATGGCTGACTTCACAATAAAACAAAAGAAGCATTCAGATGATCTTTCTTTAAGAATGTAATCGACTGGTAATACCCAATGTTTCTTTTTTCTGTTCCAATGAAAAACAACAAAGTACTAATTTGCACACAATGAGCTAAAGATTCTTTACACTTCATTTATGCGGTTTCCCAACCACTAGTCATATGTCTCCCAAATGGAAGGAAGCTATATGATTTCAGAATTTGGAATAATATATCCAAAACCATTTACCCGGACCCCGCATAGGCGGGAGCTTTGTGCACCGGGCCTACCCTTTATATCCAAAACCATTTACCTCAGACTCAACCAAAGCCTTTATAGCAATGAAACTTGAAGAAATGAATAATCAAGTGTTTGATCTCTTTCTTCTGTCCAGATGGTTATTGCCTTTAATATACAACACAGAATTGCTTTCGAGCAACTGTAGCATTTCAAATCTAGTGAGATGACTACAGGCATTAATGAGGTTGCTCAATTGTTTGCAAACACTAGCTTCCTAAATTTAAAATATTTCAATTCCTTCACCTTGGACCTGAAGACCACCTTTGACTCCATTAACCTTGACTCTTTACATCTGATCTAGAAAAATTCAAGCAAGGAGTAAAAATCATTCTCTACCACGAAGCATGTTCCTTCTTTTCCTATTTTTGAGCAATTCAGACTCTTAGACTTATTGGTCAATGCTTCAGTTTACTGCATCCTCTAGTATCTCCTTCATAAACTCCCATTATTATCACAAAATACTTGGTTTATGCACAACTAACAAGGCATTCTCAATTTGAAAAGGTCAAGAATAAGTAACCCACAATTTTAATTCACCTGGTAACACAGCATGACCTTTTGTTTGATTAAGACAAGGCCACCAAAGCATTCCAGAGACTTCTCATACCACAAATCTATCTTTGTAAGATGGCAAGAGATTAGATTGATCATAAGACCAATAAAAGCACAGCCCAGTGCATGAAGCTCCACCTCAAAGGAAGGGCAGAACACAAAGGGTCTATAGTACGCAGCCTTACCTAGCATTTTTGCAAGAGGCTGTTTCCACGCCTTGAACCCATGACCTCTAGGTCACACAAGGACAACTTACTGTTGTGCCAAGGATCCCCTTCTATTGATCATGCGACCAATACTAAAGAAAATCTCCATTTTGAATATCGTACTGCTTCTTGATGTATAATGAGTTACAAGAACATGTACAGTTGCTGCACCTTGCCATGGTAGCTCTCCATCTCTCAGATTCCTAGAGAGCAAAATGAATATAGGAAAGTCATCCACAATGCACCATAAGGCGTCGAAACAGCCTCTTGCAAATGCAAGGTAAGGCTGTGTACTTTAGGCCCTTGTGGTCCGCCCCTTCCCCAAACCCTGCATAGGCGAGAGCTTCGTGCACTGGGGCTGCCCCTTTTTTATCCACAATGCACCATAAGTTGTTGGTTTCATGATTTATGATAAGATCAACAATTTATCCTAAAAAGGATGGAATAGCTATGAAATGTAAAAATGAAAATCTGAATACCATTACTTGACATACATTTTATGAGAAAGGATGATATGGACAAATTATTATGTTTACTCTGAAGTTGATCTGGTTGTTTCAGTAATATAACATCAATCATCAATAAATCTAGATAGTATAAGAACCAAAAACAGTTGGAAAAATTTCACCAATGACCTAATTATTTGACAAAAAGCAAAGAGAACATGCACATACCCACTACAGGCATTGGTTCAGGAAAATCAACATCATCATCAAGCCCAACAAGTCCAAACACATAAGGGCTACCAGGATGTGCATGGCTGAAATAATAAGTATGAAACAAGATGACAGCAAAACCAACATCAGTAAGTATTTAACTACAATAAAGAGCAGAAGAAGAAGCACCGATTTGTTCAAATAAAAAAAAAACATATAAGAAGAAAAAGAAGCAGATGAGTTTGCAGATACATTGCATGTATAACTAAAATGTATTATTTGTAATATTTCCATACTGGGAGATGTTTCCCAATCCATTCCACCATTATAAATTATTTTAGTTGTAAAAGCTCCAACAGGATTCAAATATATCTCATGTCAATGATACTGAAGTTTATGTAACACACATTTTTCCAGTCTCCAGAATATTTTTGTTTACCAGATATAAGAGGCCTAGTAATGCTTAATGCTTGTAGACTAATTTAACTTTCAGTTAATAAGTAAGATCTTCCATCAGAACTACTTTTGTATCATCAATACATGCTAACAGAGTCTCCAGAACATCCAAAACCAGACAGCCTTGCCAATTGGGTACCTTGGTGTTGGCTTAAGTTTGATGTGTTAAAAAAATGTAAAATTGAACAGGATCTACATTGTGCATATAGAATGAAATAAGTGTGTACATGCTAGAGTGGAATCCCACCATAAACCTATACCTTAACCATATCTATTTGGCGGGCTATGTTTCATGTTATAAAAGGAACATGTCTCTTTTTATTCTGAGCTGCCAAATGTTCAACTATATCCGCTAGCAAAAAATAACATAGACACCAATGCTCTGATGACCCAGACAGAAGCATGCTTAGGAGCAACAGCCTACAGTAAATAAAGTAATAAACACATACATACATACATACATACATACACAAACACATAAACAAACATAAAACACACAAAAGAACAACTTTAATTATCATAGCTTATTGTCATCCAACCTAAATAACCACAGAATATCAAATTTTGATTACCCTGATATAAAACGGCCTTTACGTGTGCGAGCTTGCGTTGGACCCTGCACCTCCTCTACTATACACTGAAATGGAGTATAAAGAATACATCAGACAGCATAATGCATTCATTTGACCTTCTTGTCCAACAGAAAAATACAATATGGCTCTGTAGAAGAATACTAATGAACACTTAGTAGAGAAGAAACAAACAACAACAAATATTATATAGCCACTACCAAGGCAAGGACATGGTACAAAGGCAATGCTTTGAATTAATGGTGACTGGATATTAAATGTGGAAAAATTAGTGACCAATGGTTAAAAGATATAATAGGAGGAATAAGCCAGTTTTTAATATTAGAAAATAGAAATAAGATTTCCTACCATTTACCAGTATGGCGCCTTGACGAAGTTTATTTCCTTTGCATTCTGTTGGATAATGAAAGAACAACTTCCAAACTATTTACTTTATTTGCCTTCACTAAATATAAAATATGTGCAAACTTTTCCACCAAGGATTATTCAACAGACAGCAGAACTTGGCATGTTACCATTTTACACAAAGTTAAGAGCCTCCATGCCCTTCACCATACACATCTATTTGGGAGCCTACCCTCTCCTTCCCCATGGCCTAACTACTCTTAGGTCTGCAGCCATAAGATTCCTATTGGGAAAAATCAAACTTGATATTAGGTCTTACCAGCACATATTTCAAGTTTGAGAATACACGAAATCAATTCATTTTTCACTCATAGAGTACTCAGATTTTTCCTTCTTTTTTTTTTCTTTTGGCTTGTTTATAGCATTGTCTAATTCATAGTTGCCTGCCTAAGGTCAAAGTGAATGTGTAGAAGAGTTGCGGAAGCAGAAAATTAGGGAAGACAAAAGCACTAGGAGAAAGGATACAGGAAATTCATGGAAATCATCATAAAAAGTGGACATGAGGCATGCAGGCACTGTAACTAAAACTGCAGTAGAAGAACTATATTAGAGAGAAATGGAGGATACCTCATGTTTAGAAAGGTTAAGATAACTTCTACTCTCTAATAATTATGACTAAATTGTATCCAGAGTTACTACTAAGAATCATGCAAAGTTTCTGCGAAATATCCACATAAGTTCTAGTTGAATTTGAATTACCTTTTTAAGTTTTAAATACATTAGTCGTAATATACTCCTTCACCTTTTCTAGAATGAGAGAAATAAACCATCTAGAAGAATAATGATGTTAAATATTCTTTGTTAGGCAAAGCAACTTGAAAAGGTACCTCCTGGGAATTTTTGAAAGTGGAAATTTGGTTCCAACTCTTCCACGTGCTTCACAACCTACTAGGAAGTTTGCTTGTACGATGGTCCTACGACAACAATGTTGCAACTTCTACAGTACACCAAATGGGAACAGGAGAGGAAAAGCTTGTCAAAAATTCTTCTGGCTTCTGCTTTTAGACTCATGTTAAAAGCAACAGAACCCGAACAAGAGTTTTTCAGGAAGAATTGTTGGCTTTATGGAGTTAATTTGTTGCATCATTTTTCCAGTTTCTCAGTGACCTCAAACATGCAGTTCTTTAAAAATGATATGAAATATCTTAATTTGTGGCCATTGTTTGCAAGAGCTTTTGGCCACTCCATCTCAGATATCTGAAATTGAATTTTGCTGGTAGTAGATCACTTAACGATGGCAACAGTGAAATTATGAGAGCTTGTTATGTTTGTCTCTTAGTTTTGATCTCTAGATGCTGTGATTCTGACATCAATGCAATATGAAGTGAGGAACAGATTACCACGAATCCCCAGAACATCAAGTGTGGAACAGGAATGACCTACGTAGTTAGAGGCGCGTCTAGGCGCAAGTCTTGCGCCTGGGTGGGTAAAAGTCACAGGGGAATCAAGGTGCCAGCAACTAGGCGCGCGCCTGGGTATGCCTGGAGCCTTAATTCAGGCTCGCCTCTGACTCCCAGGCACAGCCGATGACTATAAGCATATAACTTCTTTTTTTTCTTTCTTTCTTTTTCTTCATCTTCTAACCCTATTTTCACTTCTCCTGAGAGATCAGAAGGTAAAAACTATCATTTCTCTTCAATCTTTCATAGATATAAGCAAAAAAAGGTATGGATTCTTGAATCTTCACTTCAAGCAACATTTTTTGTTAAAAAACATAAAAGAACAGTACCAATTTTTCAATTTTTTGTTTTTTGTTTACATTTTTAGATAAATCTTGATGGGTTCTTATTCTATATGTATAAGCGGGGTTAGTGACTGGAGTGAAGTCGTAACAAGGAGGCCGTACTGGAAGGTGCGAATGGGGAGAGGGTAGGTCGTGCCTATTCTCTCTCCAGGCATGAGCAGGAACAAACATTCCACTTGAGTTTTTTGTTTCTTTGCCATCGATTTAAGTTTTTCTCAAGGTTTTTGTCGTGTTTTTTCTCTATTTTGAAGATATCAGTTACAAAAATTGAAAAAAAAAATTTGTTTTTTGTATTTCTTCATTGAAACATATTTCTATCCTCGTATATAGCTTCCCCATGCTTGTGTGTGCATGTGTGATGTTTTTTTCATGCTTTTTTTGCATTTTAGGGTTTTTTCAATTTTTTTGAAAATCACAGCTATAGAAATTTTTAAAAAAAAAAAAATCATTTTTTATCTTTATTCATTGAAACATATATATCTTCCCCTTGCTTGTGAGTACATGTGTGATGTCCTTTTCCATGGTTTTTTGTGTTTTAGTGTTTTTTTTTCAATTTTTCAAAAATAATAGTTATAGAAATTGAAAAAAATTTGTATTTATGAGTAAAAACATATTTCCATCCACATATATATAGCTTACCCTTGCTAGTGAGGACATGTGTGATGTCCTTTTTCATGGCTTTTTGTGTTTTAATATTATTTTTTCAATTTTTCCAAAAATAACAACTACAGAAATTGAAAAAAAAAAATTTGTTTTTTTATTGTATTTATTAGTTAAAACATATTTCCATCCACACAGAAAATTGCATGTTTGGGTAATATTTCATCATAGAATTATGTTTCTATGTTTTCTTACCTTTTTTTAGGATTTTTGGTTATTTTTGTAATTATTAAATATTTATTTTTGCGCCTCGTGATTCAAGCTCCAGGCGCACCCCCTTGGGCCTAGGTGCACCTTGCACCTCTAACTACATAGGGAATGACTGCACGGTAAGTATAGTCTAAATACCAGAGACAGTCCTAAGTGTTTCATTAGATATTTCAGGAAAATCTCCAAGTCTTGTCAAGAAACTTTTAAGTCTAACACTTTTCTAATATACGTAAGAAAGAGTACTTTCTAGCAAATGATTTAGTAAAATCATATGAAGATGCAGTCTTCATGTCACTTGGATCTCTCTATTGTCACCGTAGGGACAATGTACTTCGTCAGGTTTCTCATTTGATCTCTCTATTAGATATAGATCAGATGCCAGATGTTCTGATTTCCTTGCCTTTTTCTCAATGAAAATATCATCTACTCAATAGAAAAGAAAAAAGAAGAAGAAGAAAGGAAAACAGGACATAGAGTTAAGTAGAGGTATAGTCACTACAGAACACCCTTTTAAGATCTTAACTTGATCAGTGAAAAGAAAGATGATAGCGAACATAAATGAAGTCATGAATGCATATAGCTAAATTCAGTATCATATGAGCTCAGTTATGACTAGCTCTGCTATTGCAGAAGTAAAAGATTCCTAAAAGCAAACAGATAGGAAAAGTGTTAAACAGACCAGCTCAGAGAGAGATGTAACGGGATGAAGTGTTGGGTGTGAACTTTGTTCCACCAACTATTGAACGGAAGCACATGCGGCATTTGCACCGCACAATAAAAGCAGATGAAAGGCTAACCCACTCAAAATTTGCACGCATGTACATGAAGTTACATGTATATGCACATGATTTAAACTCCACCTCAGGCTAATCATGTGTCTGAAACATATCTATTTTGACCATAAAATGACGGTGCCCTTCTATATATAAACCTTTTATGAAGATATCAGCTACTCTTTCCTTGCTTCACATCATGGTCTAACTCTCTTTTTTCTCTCTCTTTTTTGGGTAATCCCTCACAGTCTAACTCTGTTCTTTCTATCTTTTCTATGATTTGAGAAAACCACAATGGAGGAACTAGAACAGTTTCCATCTTTTACTGTAGTTTAGTCACTGAAAAAATAGCTGTCGCAAGTACAACAGAATGCAGCTTCTCAAGACCATAGTCACCAAACATGTGATTAAACAATGCATGCAATTTCTAGCCTTCTTGCACTGTACCTCCTGAGCATAAGCCACTCTACACATAATAAAGGATTACTTAGTGTGATATTAAAGGATAAGTTGCTTAAGGAGTAAATATGTGCAAAGCATCATCAGGAACCAAATTTTGTAATCTGAGATTTAACTTATACTCACAACAGAAAAGCCACTACGAGTCAGATCATCCAATGTCTGCCGCAAGTTCTGCAAGAAAAAAGTTCCGTCACAATTTGTTTTTCCTTTTCCTTTTTCCTTTTGTTTTATTTGGAGGAACACTAAAAGAATTCTACAAGGAACAAGCAGGAAAGCTAAGTCATGAAAGAGAGCTTTATCTGAAAAAAGATGAGATAAAGTAATGAAGGAAATAGATAACTGAAGAGAATAGTAAATGCCCTATGGATGAGAGACCATGAAAAATAGGCAAGTCAGTGGCACTTAATACATGAAAAATAGAATAGGTAGGAAACATAAGACAATGAAACTGCAAAATAGAAGTATAAAATAATTTGTAAATGCATTAGCTTTATGAACCAAGCATTTAAAGCTTCTGAAGACATCAAAAAACGAAGTTTAGGTTTCACATATAACAGAAAACCACACATCAAACCAAATTGCAATTGCAGAATCAAATGCATCAGGAACACATGATTCTAGTCAAAATTCACAATTTTGACCATCTGGTAGAAGCCCACCTGAATATTGGGAGATTTTTATTCTTGCACTCCTGCTTCCCTACACTTGCCTATGGCAGGGACAAACTGGATACTGGGCTTACAGACAGCCCACATTGGATGCAATTGTAGAACACAAAGTAGAAGCCATAAACCCAAACTGAAGAAGTGGTTCAACACCAAATGCAACAAATATTTCTGGAAGATTGAGAAATTACAACAAGACAGAATACATCTTTCATCAAAAATGTAAACTAAAATAAACAGCAGTAATGCACCATTGATAATGTGACTGAAGGACAGACCAAAAAATGAAAAGTTTCTTTTGCCTTTTCAAATCCAGGGATGGAAAAATCACCATTTACTCATTTTGGTGGGGTGCTGGGTCATGCTGTGGATGTAACATGCACCTACTGAACCCAATTAGACATTTTTAAACCTTCACAGAAGATTGCCTATACTCATCAACCAAGCCTCGAGAAATCCAAGGTTTAGACCCCGAAGATAAGGGAAAGATTTGATACAGATTCCATCTATGGTAAAGCATAACAAATAAATGGTTTAGATAGCCAAACAAAGGGGCACCCCTTAACCACTCATATTTTTTCATAGAAAACATTCACATATAGCACATTGGAGCCCATATTTAAATCAAGGGGCAGAACACAAATCAAGAATCTGACAAAATGATGCCAACCATTAGATAGTATTTAAAAGATCTTCAATTTTAGCACAGAATGGTGATGTTTATCCCTTCTTCTCTAGGGTGGATAAAAAGATGATTGAGGTCATAGTGCTGCACAATAGATAACCAGTGATAAAGACTCCTTGTAGCCCATTACTTCCTCTGGTTTTTGTTTTGGAGCCTCACTAGTTATCAGTCACATATTTACCAGTTACTAGTCTCACATGCTCACAAATAATGTAAGTTGAAGTCACACCACATCTAGCTAGACTGTTGGTCAGTTGCAGTGCATTATTAATGGGGTTCGCTAGAGTCAATGGACAAAAGCCATATGTCAAAGCCCTTGCAGAAGAGTTTAGGGACTTCCTTGTAGATTCCCATTAAATTCTTTCTTTGTTGTTGACCTTTTTTTTGGAAATGATAACAAACATATTAAATGAGAGGAGAGAGAGTCCACCTCTTTTCTTCTCTCTCTCACCAACATCAAACCCTACACCTGATGTCCATATGGCCTCTAAACCACAACACTGGGAGGTTGGTCTGAGTTATTGACTTATTGGGCATGGTAGAAGTGTTTTGGTTGCCAAAGACCTTCAAGCCAATTGATGGCAGGAAAGACACCTCCCTGTTCGTATGCTACTTTGTGGGGTAAAGGTCAGCATATCTCATTCCATTAGGGGATGTAAATTGTCTTCCCAATGGTATGAAATGGCACATGGGTTTGGGTCCTTTATGACAGGTGTGGTGTGTTGGTGGACTTCCTTGTGGCCAAAATAACAAAAAATAAAAATAAAAAAATTTGTTTGGATAAAATACATAACAATATTTGACAAGAACTGCAAAAGAGATGTGCAAATTTGCAGCATCAGAAAGCTATACTTAGTAAACTGCTTAGCAAATCTCGGTTCAATTGCAAAGTAATTCACTTTCAGTACTGCATGCACATGGTCGCTCTTCCAACATGCAGTTTGAGAAAATACAAAAGGAAGACCAATGAAGTGAAAACAACCACTTTACTGTTTTATATAAACACGATTTGACATAATGTCCACATTGCATCTACATAATGGACCTCAGTTGACACATTTTACAAAGATTCTTCTTGATTGATTTGTCGGACCACCACTTGATGGGAAGATCATAAAGCAGAATCATCAAAAAGGTCCTCAAAAGCACCGGTAGACAATATAAGCCGTGCTATATTAAAGTCAACTTCAGTTTAAGTATTATTCCCTTAATAGATCCATTCCATGTTTCATTCAAAATCGATGATTCACGGCATCAAACTAAATTTTCAAAAGGATCGTATCTATTTAGAAGAATGCTCACTGGCTTGTCAGCTCATTCCAAAGACATGCAGTACTCCATATCACATCCATTATACAGATGCCAAACATGTAAAGCAAGTAAGACTATGGGACCAGAGCCGAACAACTGAATGGGGAATACATCAGAAATCACAGTAATCAGAACATCTTAGAAAACCAATCATCTACTTGTTAAGAAAGACTGGAAGTGAATAAAAAGGAAACTGAAATATGGTCCACACTAAATATGCAAAAGATAACAGAATTTTTGTTTTTATAATCCAATCAATGTAGACTAGAACAATGGTCCAGATTACCAAACACATGTAAACAAGCCTCGAGATAGTCATAAGAGTAATCATCCTTTTACTTCTTTCAAGCAGGCTGATTTTGTTCCAGTTTAATAGCTTGATCTGTTTTAACTTTGGATTACTAGTTTTTCAACTCAATTAAGAAAGCTATAGTTAGAAAATAAAATCCCAGCTTCAAGTTTCTATAATGGAGCTCCTCGTGTTATAAAATGTTCGCCAGCTAAATTCCTATAGCTTCTTGGCAATTGTATTAGACTTTAACCGCTTCTCACCAAAGTTAAAATAAAGATTGGAGCCAACTGATGGCTAGACAAGTAGTCAGCAATAATTAAGGCATTCAAGTTTGTTTAGTGCAAAGGACACTGGTATCAGTAGACTTTGTCTTTTGCACTATAAGCTAGTAATCAGTAAAATTGATTTATCTTATCAAATTCCAGTCCATTCACTAACTTCTTTTGTTGCTGACCACTAAGGATAATAGCAGTAAAAACAAACAATAACATTCGCTGTAGTACCCAAGATACACAACAGACATCTTGGAGACATGCTAGCCATAGAATAGGTAACATTTTCAAGAGATGTCTACTCCCTGTACTATTCCATGTTCGGTGTTAATTCGTCTTACTTGGAGAAGATACATCAGTTCTGAACAGGAATCAGTAAAGTGAAATATTTCTATAGAGGATGGAAAGATAAATAATGCAACGGGTTATGGAGTATTCAGGACTAAGAACAGATAAACACAGCAAAAGTGCAAACCATGACAGGGCAGCCAGCTCTTGGGATACTGTCCGAACGCAATCCACCCATAGGATTCAGACCAGCATGCTCAACAAGAATGCAAGCATCAAATCCAGTAGCTTCATAGAACTCACCTACCTGAAAACACAAAAAGATAGTGGGTTGAAGACTGCTCAACCAAAAGTTTGTTTAGGAAAAAAAAGATTCACAAATGCATCATCTAAGGACTGACTTGAGTGATTAATCACAAAAGACGAATCTTGTCATAAAAGAACCGCAATTACATGCACTACTAAGAAATAACCCATACCAAATTAAGCCTGAGCAACTAAAAGAAGTCATTAAGTTTAACTAAAGGTCTAGAGAATTGGTAATAACAAATAGGAAAGTCACAATCAACAACAAAAAGGATGCAATAGAGGAGAGGGAGAAAAAATAAGTTAGAGAATCGGCACTACTAAAAGTTAATAAGTCTATCCTGCTGACAAGAATCTGGACATTGGACAAAGACAATTATGACTATCAAATATGTAAGCATCAGATTTAGAATTGAAGGAAGGTGCTCATCAGCAATTCGAAAAATGTGTAGCACTTAAACTCAAGTGCAAATTAGTTGGTGATGGGAACTGATCAGGTGGTAGGCCCCACCAGATACAAAGAGAAGAAGGATATATGCTCCAGAATAAGAAGTCAAGAAAACCTTTGCTTTTGAGTCACAGAGATCAATGTTCAATCACATATATTTAATGTTCAAATCACATTAAAACAATCATTTACTAGTACCATGAGGTTTAATAACAATGTAGGGAAAAATAACAACCATTGGTTAAGAACATAGTTAATGGAAAACAATTTGCAGCAATAGTCAGCTCAATCCAAATTTACCTATTAAACTTTAATAATTATAGTTGTACAATTTCTCCAGTTTGTCTGTTGGAGCAGCACTAAGAAGCTGCAGCCCATTAAGCCACTTAAAATGAGGTTACCATTTAACAATAATATTACAAAACAGAAATAGCTTGACCCACTAACCACGGATAAGAAAAAGGAAAAGAAAAGTTGGTCCACTACAATTAAAGACAAAATATTATCAGAAAGCTACTTTTCTTGGTAAGATCAGTTCTAGGAATTTACAAGGTTACACATCACATTACAGGTAAGAGAATCTCTATTTAGAAATAAAACTAATCCTTAAGAAAATTCTAAAGGTGTCAAATGGCATACTCTGCAAAGTAGGACTTCATGTGGAAACTTTGACTTGAATTTCAATAACTCGAAGTTCAGTGTTCCTTCTTTCAAACTGCAGGGCAACGAATAGAAGAGTGTACAGGAAAAATTCAAGGAGAAAAGGCTCAACAAGATTAGAAAATGTGTCTCTCTATCAATATAAAAAATGGCAAGAAAGATTAACGACAGAAAGCTAAAATAGAAATGTAATTTATTAACAAAATAAAAAAAATAAAGTTACTGTATCCTTGACAAATGCATCTATACATTATAAAAGAAGTTAATGTTTGAGTGTGAGAACTTGATAGACAGTTAAGTCCACAACAAAACATGAATGAACAAGTGGCAACTAACTATTTCAAGTATTCCTCGTGGCAACTAACTATTTCAAGTATTCCTCCCTCTATGTCCATCATGAAAATGCTAAGGGACTGGGAAATTAAAATGAAAAGATGACAGCTCTCATTCCTTGATTATGCCTCCACTCACCATTTGTAATATCTCATTCCTTGATAACACGTCCAAGACCACATGTAATAGCTTCTAAAAGCTAAACTATATTAGAAAGCAAAATGCAAACTGATAATTGGAGTGTTATTATCAAAAATGGAAGTGCAGATATCACTTTGTAATCAGAAAATATATACCATAGATAAAGAGAAAACCCACTATCTTTCAGGGACTGGCGCATGGGTGTTAGACTTGGTGAACAAATCTGGTGTGCACTCGTTGCGTGGAGACTTAGGACTTGCTGGACAATTGAGCTTATCAAAATAACAAATTCAAGTTTTAGGTGTGCCACAATAATAGACAGTTTAACATTTTGTGGCATTCCTCCTCTTCAAAGTCACATGTTTCATTCATCACGAAAGGATAAGATAGGAAGGTGATACTCCTTTCTATTCTTTCTCCAGTTCTTCCTATGTTATCTCTAATATAACCCTCCATCTCTTGCTTGCACATTCCATTTACCAGTAATTCTAAGAAAGAAGCTACATCTGCACCAAATCTCAACACATTCGGTTGAATGAATATTTATCATTGTTCGTATGAGCTCTATCAACATGAAACATATACAGCTGAAAAACAGTTTATCATTGTTTGTATGAACTCGATCAGCATTAAATTAAATTAAGTTCACTGGTTAAAGCAAAGAGAGAACAAAGACTGCAATACAAATAAATAAAAGCAATTCCTGAATTTCCCTGACTAATAGTCTTCCCTTTATAAACATTGTGCCAGATTAGTGTCTGATGGCTCCGATCCAAAATAATCCTCTTGAGAGTTTTTTCCTTATCATTGCCATTGCTTGGATGCTTCTCATTCCCCGTGCTGCCCTTCAAGTCTGGTCATATTGCAGCACACAAATTACCAAATGTACATGTTCTTCACCATCATGTTACCATTATACCTTTAACATTCTTTGTGTCAAATCTCCTATATACTTTTTTTGCCCATATGAAGTCATCTCTTGGTTCATTGTCCCCTTTTACAACAGTTCCACTTAATGTAAACCCAACACAACACTAACGATTGTCCAGAAACAAAGACAAGAAGAACATGAAGTCAAACAGGCATCACGACATATAGCATCACAAATTTACTGCTTTAGTTTGCAACAATGCCAATGTTTAGGGTTTTTCCTCTCTTCAATTTTGAATAATAGTAGTCAGTTCATGCCCAACAAAAAGGAAAAAGCTACGAAACTACATTATTAGCTTGGCCACGTCCCATGGAAACATATGGACAATTTACTAACTCAATACCTCCCTAATTTTGTTTCTCAGTCTTTCATATTAGCCCTAGGATGCACAAAATGAAATTACATGTTGGTAAAGTTACACAAATATAGATTCTCCATTATTTGATCACCAATCTCCAAAGATAACACTGAGCTCATCTCATCGTATAGATGTTCTCTATCAGAAAAGTTCTCCAGATTGGGATAATAGTAATCCCAGCCTTGCCTTAGAGCCAGAACCCCCTAGAGTGTAGAAGGAGGCGTGAGTACAAACTTAACCTCTCCACATGCTTTTTAACTGAAACCTAATGCCTCCGAGTTCCTGAATGACCAGGGAACGTGGGGTGTCATCTTGAGAAGATTGACAAGGGGAGAATTCTATCTCTCAATTTATTCAGTGCACCTACTCCATAAAACTTTACCCACACAGGCTTCAAAATACTTACTGAAGCTTCGGTAAGAGCCCATTGAACTATAAAACCTTCAATTTTTCCCTTAGCTCCAAAAAGCTTTTTCATTTGCTTCAGAATATCCTATTCTAGTTCCCACCAAACCATCAAAAGTAGAGAACGAGCTAACTGTCAAAAGTAGAGAATGAGCTAACATCCAAACATGCTCTTCTCTAATGAAAAGAAAAAAGAGCTGCTTGGCATGCTTTCATTAGCATGGATAACTATCCCAAGCAGAAAACAGATCCATGGATCTTGGGAGCAAATGAGCAAGAGGTAGCAAGTCATCAACTGAATTCAAAGCTTGGCACCTTGCAATTCATCACCTGAATTCAAAGCTTTATCCCTAATCCAATCAAACAAATTGCTAGCGGCAGCAAATAAAAGTGGCCATCACTAGAACATTGCTAAGATCCTTAGCCCAAAGGGAAGGAAGAACGTAATGCAGACAACTGGAAGATCAAAGATAAAATAGGCAGCACATTCACCATATGGATTCTTGTAAAGAACAAAAAGAAAAATTAATAGAAACCACTTTCACCTTGTGGAACAATTCCTGGAGCGGAAAAAATTAAATCAGGTAGCAACTCAGGAGGTTAAGGAATTCATATCACTCACCTCCCATTTTTCAGACTCACGTCTAATCCTAGTAGATTGGAATATACGAGCCTTTTAACCAGCTGAATAGTAGAAGGCTTTTTGCATGTCTGCATCTTCTGCAAACAAAATAATAGTAAGGATATGATGGAAATATGATAAACTAAAGTAAAAAGAGGTGTTATAATTGCAAACTTGTCACACAAGTTGCTATCCTAAGAACAACTACTTCATTTGCACACCTCCTTCCACCACATTATATGTTGATGATCAACTTCGTCTGAAAGATGTTTTCTCTCTTTTACTCTTTTGGTTGCACCAATGTTTCCAGTCAAAACTCGCTCTGCTTTGAAAGAATGAATGCTCTCTCCCTTTCTTCTGTAGCATCTAAATGCATGTGATAAAGAATATAGCACAGATGAAGCCAAGCCATCGAGATACTAAATATGTAACAAACTACAGTTGCAATGATTAAACAAAATTGCATGACCAGTAAGGAACTCGAAAGTGAAAAAATTTCACAAACACATGCGGTGCCAAAGGTATCTTCCTAAACGTGTTGCACCTAGTATACTTCACCGAATTCTTTCTTAGGAAATGTAAAAACAAATCAAGCCTTAAAGTATCCGAATCCTTTTAAAAAGCATTACAAGCAAAGCAACAATCATCTTAGAATAGAAGATAAAATCAGCTCTTCTTCACCATTTGAGAAATGCAGAGAGGATAAGAAAGAGAAACAAAAAACACTAACCAGAAATCTACAAAGAAACAATAAATGCAGAACGAAAGCAGATAATAAAACAGGAAGAACAAAGAACAGTGAGATTTAGAACTTACACCGGAGACGGCAATGCATTAAATCTACGAGCAGAGGAGCGAAACAGAAAGACAAAAGATCGCCATCTAGGCAAGGAAACGAGGATGGATTTGGCTGCTAACAAATGCATTGTATTGCCGAAGACTTCTTCCCTGGTAGAGAGAAGGATTTCTAGGGTTTAGACGGGAAGAAGAGAGAACGGTGGGTTTTGTCTCTTTTGCCTCATTCGTCCTTCCCGCCAGATGAACGAGGCGGGATGAGAATTACAGAATGTTCGGAATGAAACGGGACAGTTATATATATATATGGGAACTCGTCTGTGATGGAAGAGCAAGTGGGCCCATCTACCTGAAATACGCCCATCGAGGGAACCTGCTAAGGAGCCGAACGACAGCTCTTAGCCAAATCGTATGGCCCATGTTCCGAAAGAATACTTCTCCATTTCTTAATGCAAGTAGATGATAAATTGACTCAGAGAAATGGTCACATCCAGTATCTCAAAATGATTGAACGAGGAAGAAAAGTTGTTTGGTATTTATTCGATGGGAAAAATCATCATTTAAAGCGTTAAATCAATTTTTATTTTTTTTAATCTCAAACTTAATGTGTTTAAGGCAGCCCCATGCAAGAAGCTCCTGTGCATTCTGGGTACAGGGTAAGGGGACTACAAAGGGTCTGTGGTATACAGCCTTGTAATGCATTTTTACAAAAGGTTGTTTTTACAAATCAAACTTGTAACTTCCAGGTCACATGATGGCAACTCACCATTGCACCAAGGTTCCTCTTCCATTTCAAACTAATATTATGAGATTAAAAAGAATAATCTAATGTTATGCCATTAAAAAAAAATCTATCAAGGTGCTACTACTGTGTCTTGTCTATATAGCAGTCACTCCCAATTTGGTCCAAAAACCCTTGCCATGGGGTCCCCTAAATCCCTTCTTCCTTCTTCTCTTCCAAGCCTAAGGGGGGTTTATTCAATTGCACATGTTAGGCGTTTTTGAGATATGCCAGCATATCTCAAATGTGCACGTTATTAAACTACGATATCTTCGGCATATTTGAGATATCGGGTTTATTTAATTGCGTTATCTTCCGCACATTTGAGATATCGAGTTTATTTAACTCCGATATCTTCGGCACATCTAAAATATAAGTTTTATTTAATTGCGATATGTTTCGCATATTTAAGATATCAGCTTTATTTAACATATGGAGGAGCTGATATCTTTTGCGTTTTGAAAATATGCCAAACCATTTTCACCGTGTAAACATGCCCTTAGTTTAGTGAGAGAAAAAACAATTTCAACTTGCGTTTTGTAGTGAGAGAAGAGAAGCAGGGGGAAACCCTCACATCTTCGTTCTAAGTAGAAGCAGAACCCCTCAGTGAAACCCTCATCTTCGTTGTCTGGGCTGCATCTTCGTTCTAACCAAAAACCCTCACATCTTCCTGGGCTGCATCTTCGTTCCAAGCAGAACCCCTCACATCTTCCTGGGCTGCATCTTCGTTCTAAGCAGAACCCCTCACATCTTCGTGGGCTGCATCTTCGTTCTAAGCAGAAACCCTCACATCTTCGTGGGCTGCATCTTCCTGGGCTGCATCTTCGTCGTAAGCATAACCCCTCACATCTTCCTGGGCTGCATCTTCGTTCTAAGCAGAAACCCTCACATCTTCGTGGGCTGCATCTTCCTGCGCTGCATCTTCCTAGGCTGCATCTTCATTCTAAGCAGAACCCCTCACATCTTCCTGGGCTGCATCTTCGTTCTAAGCAAAACCCCTCACATCTTCATTCTAAGCAGAAACCCTCACATCTTCGTTCTACAAGTAGGAAACCATAGAAGCTGGATAGAAGAAGGAAACCCTAGTCTGCTTCCACAAAGAGAACAGGTAGGAAATTTCCATTTCCCACCTGAGGTGGTAGATCTGCCAGCATTGCTTCTGAACAGGTAAATAATGTCCCAAACGATCTTCCCGATCTTTCCCAGACGGGTTTGCTTCTTCATCTTTGCGCAGGTTTTCGTTTGTTCAATTTCTTGTGAGGTCCATGACCAATTTTATTCTGGTCATGCCCAATTTTACGTGCTTTTCTGATTCAGTTTTATTTACTTTATTTGAAGCTTATCTGCATTTTGGTCTGAAGCGATTCTTCATTTGCTTTTTTGGGATTTTTTTATATGTAATCATTTTCCCCCTTAATTGCTTGGACCACGACCTGATGTTAAGAAGTAGGTTGCCGGTTGAAGAATGGGGGAGTTGTTAATAAACCGCTGAATTCCATTGCACAGATGCTACGCTAGTAAAAACCAACAGATGTATACGGCTCTTAAAAACATTGTTTGGCTGCAATTCCCTGCCAGTAAAGACTCAATGAAACCCTTGCTTCAAACATAACCACTTGTCTATATGGTTTTCATGTTCTGTATTGAGCATGTTATATGACTGAAGATTCTTCGGAAGCATTAAACAATTTGAACCTGGTAACTTAATGCTATGTGATCTTGCAGTTTCTTTATCAAAGCAGAAACGATGTTGGACCCTTAATTGAGCAAGGTTCCTTTTTCAATAACTCCTGTTATGTTTTGGAGAATATTCGGCATTCATAGGCTGTTAGTTTTTTTTATGGTTTGAAGTTAAACCTATGCCAATTATGCAGTCTTTTATTTATGCTTACCCCATTCTGTATCTGCTGCTTGACAATTGAGATTGATTAATCCTCGCTGAGCATCTGTGAGGACTGAACCCACATTGAGAAGGGACAGATCCTCATTACTTTTGGAATCTCTATACCTTCTTTTTTTTTTTTGTCCAAGAGCAAGTGGCATTTTGAAGAGCTTGACCTTGTATAAGCTTATACGTTTAATTCAAGTTCAAAGTTAGGATTCAACCCTCAGTTGAATTCGCTGATGTCTGATGATTCCAACATTAGTTTACTGAAGCTTACGTTTTTAGTGAAGCGTCAGGTTGCTTAGTTTGAACTTGATTCCCTATTTGTAAATATGATGCTCTCGTGAACTATATTATCTTAACAATGCCAAAACATCTGCTTTATGAAGTGCTCTTTTATGCATGCTTACTGATGTGGGAGGTCACTTTCTTTCTTTTGAGTTTCTAGGATATCACTTTCACAAATTGAAACAATGCTACTTGTTGCACCTGGCTGCTCACTTTTTCCATTCTGCCTTTTTCTGATGATTGTTCATCATGCATTTGATTATTGGTCCTGAGCATATCAATTTTATGGTTGAATTTATGTATCTTTCCGGTTGTCAATCTCATGATAAAGAAATGGCTTGACTTCTTTTGAGGTCCTCTAGACCAATTTTCAAGAAATTAAAGGTACTAATATGTTTTTCCCTCTCCTCAATGGGCAAGAGAGGGCCAATGAGCTTGCAAGCAGGATAAACATGCATCCAAATCAGATTGATATTATGCACTTGCTGAAACTCAGGCCAAATTCAATCACTTGAACAAAATTTCTTTGCTATACAGCACCTGGTTGGACAGCAATTTGACCATTTAGTTCAAATTAGAAATAACTCTCCACTGCTGTGTTACTTTTCAGCCTACAAATTTTAGTTTTTCCTATTTGGCTATTTATGCTTCCAATTAGTAGTGTCGACAAGAATCAAAGAATTGAAAAACCAAAGACAACAGAACTGAAGATTAGATTCTGGTCCTTCAATTAGGAACCATGGCCAGGTTCCAATTCTTTTTCAATATAGATTATGGATGTTCCATGTATCAAACGGGCAAGGAAATCAGATTGTTGCCTTCTTGTTGAATTGGATTATATTCGTATCAGTGTCTTTATTGCATATCTTTATATATATATGTTCGTTTCCCTTGATAAAAAATTGCATATGTTCTTTGCAATAAGTGAGTGATCTCCAAAGATTTATTTGGGTCTTATATGTTGAGAAGTGTTCTTCAAGTGGGAGATGTAGGAGTTGTCAACCAATGGACTTCTGAACTGAGTAAACAGGGCATTCTAAACCTTGTTTGGTTCTATTCTGTAGTCACTGAATTGATATATGATATTATGTGGTTAATTGTAGTAATCTTCTAAAAGATTGTCATGATTACTGGAATATCTTGTAATAGCTGGAATAGTTATATATATAAAATGTTTGACTTGTTATTTGGTCAATTGCTATAGTTTCACTTTAGTTACAGTCGATAAAGATTGGCATGAACTTTACTTCTTTTTCATGTATTTCCAACTTCACATGGAATATTGTCTCCATGTTCAGTTTGGTTTTGATGTGATTGATGGAAAGAAACCTGAGGATATGCTTTTGTTACTAGCTTCATGTAGTATATTTTTCAACTTTTCCAATATCTTCTCTGTTTCCATTTGTATACTTTATGGTAAGTGAGAATTCACGTGGAAGCTTCTGTAGTAAGTAGTAGCTGGTCTCCATACTAAAGAAACTTCCAAAATGTATCATTAATAGATTATGTATAATTTTCCTTATTGATAGATTATGTAGAAGTTCATTTATTTCCTTTTAGTCATCAAGCTTTGACTCTAGATATGAATCATGTTTATTTGACATTATATTGAAGCATCATCCTATAAGCAACATTAACTTACCTGGTGTTCCTGGTAAGATGATAGAGCATGCATTTTAAAGTAATCAGCTTATTGATTGCTGAGAATGATTCTGACATAGGATCCATCTTACATGTTCTCTAGATCTGCTTAATCCCTTAGAAGATGATAAAATGGTGCCAAAAGTTGAGTCTTTTAGATAGATCTATCCCTGATTAAACAGATCAGCTACTGCCACAAAGCAACAATTAAAAATTAATTACTAAAGTCAAATTTATGTTATTTAGAACTAAATTCCTTTGTGTTTTAATCCTCAAACAATAAAATTTACTTCAGGAGACATATGAAACCAGATCCAGGAATGGATTAATGTGAAATTGTTTTAAACCCGAAACTTCTTTGTTTCAATTGGTTTTCGTAGTTGGGGTTTTTAGAATTCGAGGGCTTAATTTATTAGTTTTTGTAGTAAGAACTCTAGCTTTTCCCCCCTTGATGATTGCAGCCTTTTATATTTCTGTTGGTCGAACCACGTTGTCAATGATGTTTCCTGCTGTAAAGCACAACTAAAAAGCATCATGTTGAAAAATTGTAACAGTATTATTCTAAAAATCAAGTTGTAGAGTCCTGTTTGATAGAATCCATAGGGAAGAAGTAGAGGTACCTTTATCCTCGAAACACTTTATGATGAAATCATAGAGGTACCTTTCATCCATATATTGATCCTTCAACTATATTATTTTTATGCATCCTCTTATCGGTATGATATATTGGAGACATTTTTCAGATGCCACGCAAAAGAAAGGAAAGAGTCCCTATGACACCTAGTCCTATTCATGCCGAAGATATGGACAATGTGTCTAAAGACATTGTTCATGGAGACAAGGGACCATACAATAAATGGACCAAGGAACAAGAGGACTTTATCCTCGAAACACTTTATGATGAAATCATAGAGGGGAGAATCATCGCAACAGGGGGTATGCCAAAGGGAATTGTTGGTTCGCTTCAAAGAGCGATTTGGCGTTGATTTAACAATGAAGCAATTGAATACCAAAATACGACTTTTCAAAAGCAAGTACATGACGCTTGCAAAGTTAAGGAATGGAGACTCAGGATTATGGTGAGATGTAGAGAGAAATTGCTTCCTTGCAACCCCAGAGATCATGAACACCCACCTCCAGGTAATGCACCACACCAATTCTATAATAATATACGTCAGCTTTACAATCATGTTAACAAATGTTTGTGTATGTACAGTCGAATCCGGAAGCTCGGTGCTTATTTGGGAGGAATTTATGGAATTATGACCACCTGGAGAAGGTGTTTCGGGGGAGCATTGCCACCGGAGAATTTTCCTCAGGGATCAATATTTCTGTAGATGATGAAGGACTTCTTGGATCGAGAATGGGTGGCAGTCAATATACACACCCAGTTGAGCAAGTATACAGACCCGATATGCCAAATGTGGATGTTGATGCATTTTACTCCCATGGCTCATATTATCAGGAGGAAGCTGAAGGGGATAATGATGGATTGCACACACAAGAACCATATGGAAACCTCCCCCAACCCCTGATACGCCAGAATACTTCCACAACATCATCCTCAATTCCCTCCTCAAAGTCAGTTAACCCACGACGAGCGAGGACAAAAGGGAAGCAAGCTGCTCAATCATCATCCTCAACATGCAATGATCATCCTCCATTAATTGATCCTTCCATTATATCAAGGTTGGAACGACTTGCAGGCATAGACAACTCCTCGTGGATGACTGCATTGGATTCTTTTGAGCATCTGACTGAGATGGAAAAGGTTAAGGCATATAGTATTCTCCAAAAAACGGATATAGGCTTCAGGGAGGGTTTTGCACGTTGGTCGCAGGATAGGCAGCTCTTGTATGTTAGGATGCACCTATATGTGTTTGGTGTTTCCAGAGAAACTATTTTACTTGAATCTCTTTGGTGTGTATTTATATTGGACCTCTATACGCCATATTTATTATGGTTAGACATATAGTATTTCGTACATTGAGTCAACGAAGTGTGTATTTATATTGGACCTCTTTACTTCTATATGAATGATGTTGTAATATGCATATTACAATTGAAAATTTCCATGGTTATAAAAGTTGATTAATCACATGTAACGCATCACATGTGTATACTATGCAATGGCTCAACCAACAATTGAGACTTTGTCAACAATTTTGTAATATATAAGCAAAATTTATTTACAAGATAATATAGGTTTCATGTGTGATAATACAGGGCAATGGCAGAAGAGGGAGACGGTCTGTGTACACGTAATGAAGAAGTACTTCGTGAAGTGCATAATATGGTAAGCACAGTTGCGTCACAAATACTAAGACGTGTTATGCAATTTGAGGAGGATGCAATGCTGCATGTGCGAAGGCCGCGTCCGGTGTGTACCCAAAAAAGTACTCGAGGTTATGAGAAATTTCGGTTAGTTTTTGAAGAAACTGGGCCGAGATTCCAAAAATTGTATAGAATGCATCAGTTACACTTTAATAAGTTGGTTAATATTTTCCAAAACACCGGCCTCTTATCGAGCACCAGTTGGGTGACAGTGGAGGAGATGGTGGCGACATTTTTAATGATTGTCGGACAAGACTCAAGGTGCGAACCAGCCGCGAAGGATCTATTTAGGTCTACTTTCACCATCAGTACCAACTTTCACAAAGTTCTTCGTGCAATCTTACAATTGTACGGTCGCCTTATGGCTCCACATGCAACGGAGGACCACCCAGAGATTTCAAACAATTATCAAAGAGACAATCATTTCACGTGAATCGTATCTATTGTATTCTGTAGTCTTCACTATATTGGGACATTGCAATAGATTGGGACATTGCAATCATAACATTCAATATGTCACATACTATCACTCAGGGTTGCATTGGAGCTACAGATGAGACATTGATACCTGTTAGGATTTATGGCATGGGTCCACGTGAATCGTCAAAGTGGCGTACCAGGAAAGGATTCATTGCACAAAATGTTCTTGCATGTTGCAATTTTGACATGCAGTTCACATATGTGCTTGCTGGCTATGAGGGGTCTGCACATGACGTTGCCGTGCTGAAAGAAGCTCTTACAAGACGAGGAGCACAGTTGACAATTCCTGACGGTAACTCCATTATGTGTTTACATTTTTACATTCTAGCTAGATGCCTCGTTCCTTAATCGCTGATGCACCTATGGTACAGGAAAATACTACCTGGTTGACGGTGGTTACGCAAATAGGCAACAATTTCTCGCCCCATATCGAAAGACTAGGTATCATCTAAAGGAGTTTGCCCAGGGAATGCAGCAACCACAAAATGCCGGGGAGTTATTCAACCTTCGACATGCACAGCTGCGGAATGTAATAAAAAGAACATTTGGTGTTCTAAAGGCCAGATTTCCCATCCTCAAGACTGCGCCCCCCTTTCCTATTAGGATACAAGTTAATCTTGTCAAAGCATTATGTGTGTTGCACAATTTTATGCGCTAGGAACGCATTGACGATACGTGTTTGGAAGAGGAGATCAGAGACAATCATGAGTCTCTAATCTCCAATGACAATGAAGGCAATATGTTCAACAGTGATTCAGAGGATGAAATAGTCACTGATGTAAACTTGGGAAGGGTGAATGCCGGTATGCATGTGTTGCATGAGGATGAGATGGAGTTGCAGGGTTTACAAACACTCATAATGAGCACAAACAATTCACAGAGCACGTCGATGCGTCCTACTCAGGAGGCTGCTCGTCGAGATGCTGCTGCTTGGCGTGCTTCCATGGCACAAAAACTGTGGTTTGATTATGTTCATAGAAATAACCAGTAGATGTGCCTTCCTGTGCCCAAAAATAATGTATTGAAGCTTTGATTTAGGATGTATTACGTGACTGCTTGATTTAATTGATGCTTGAATGCTTATTTGAATTGTATCTATTGCTAATAGCTCAAAATATATGCACATGATATCTTATTGCAGGAATGGATGAAAACCCCCACCCCTTATGTGCATGTGGCCGAGGGCCTATGCTGTTGCTCCAAGTACGGTCGAAGCCCAATCGTGGCAAGTGGTACTTACGTTGTCCTGCAAACGAACAACATACAAGATGGTTTATGTGGCTTGATGAGTACGTGCCAGTTGAATTACCACCCTTAACACCAATTGGGACGACAATGCGCCAGCGGGAACGGTGGGATGGGGGATTGAATCAACATGTGGTGTTGACGCCCACTAATGCGTCCTACCTAGGAGGCAGTGACCGTGTCTCCCTTGTATTTAATGTCCCATCCTCATCATTTAATGTAGTAGCATATGTCCTTGGTGGACTTGTACTTGTAATTCTCATGCTTGTGATTGTGCCTTTGTTTATGTAGAACTTATCTTCTAACTTTCATGCAATAACTTTTGCTTGTAGTCATCTACCTTCTAATTGCGATTTCCAACAATGTCTACATTTTGGTAATTTTTCTATCTCATATAACGTATTTGAGTGTGTGTGACCATATGAATGTTGATTGGTTCGATGCTATGAACTTCATATCGGGGTCTTTGTCATGGCTGAGAGAGGAAGTTGAATCCAAGTAAGGTGGTAGTGTCTTTCTAGTTGAATACAAGTTTCTCTTATTTCTTTAACCTTATTTCTTTGGAGCTAATGGATCATTATTGAATTTATTCAGGTTATTTGATTTCTCCGTGTTTGGGATTTTCTGTAGACATTTTCAATGGCACACTTTTGAGAGGTCGATTAAGTGATGGAACATCTACAATGAACAAATGGATACCTGCAATTCTCAATGACTGAGTGAGGGAAGAAAAACAAAATTTTATCCTGGGCGGTGCCAAGTGTTCCTGTTTTCCTATACTAGTTTTCATGAATAAAATTTTCTCATCTCACTATAAGAAGATTTTGAAGCCTGCTTTAACATTTGATATGCATTTCATTCAGGAGATTTATGCAATTTTTTACAAGTACATTTGCATGATCTTGATAGTTAATAATTGTCAGTAAAATATTTGATCTGCAGTTCTTCTGGAGAGCCAGCTAATTGATGCAAAATCCTCTGCTTGCTGGAGCATTATACGTTATCCAAGTCCAACTCGGATGTTTTTCTGAAAAAGATGCAGATGCGCTTGTGGTAAGAGACAATACAGTTGAGACAACTGAAACAAATGAAAGAAAAATAATTGTTTGGAAAAATGAAAGAAAAAATGGGTTTTTCATTTCAACCTTTCATGAAATAACTTTTGATATTTGACTGGAGATAGGCTTTGTGGTTCACTTTACACTGCAAAGATCTCATGCATTCTTCATTTTTCCTTCTGCAGTTCATTATGACTGGATTTGCAGTTGTTGTAGTCGACAGACTTGGTAGAACACCCTTACTGCTAGGAGGTGTTAGTGGCATGGTAAGTCTCTTGTTAACTTTGGAGAAATTCAGAGATCTCTTCTTGGGATGCATGAAAATTGAAAGCTACAACCCAATATGTAAAATCTTCTAATGTGTTTGCCTTCTGACAGATAATTTCTCTATTTCTACTGGCTTCATATTACACTTTTCTAGATGATGCTCCTGTTTCCATTTGTAGTTGCACTATTATTATATGTTGGGTGCTATCAGGTATTCAAGAAATTTCTCTATTTTCTTTTCTTACAAATTCTAGCTAGAATGGGTGGCAAGCTTTTCTTGTAAGACTTCTTTTAAGATTATGCTTTTGTATCCTTTCTATCTTTATTATTGTATCTTTTTATTAAGTACAAAATTATGTAGCTTTAAAGCTGTGAAATTTTGTGATATCTTCATTTGATGCCTAACTTAATACTGCATGATCCATACAGCAGGTTGGTGGTATGGGGTTGTGGGTCACTTGGAATCTTGTGATGGAAATGAGCACCTCTGCCATTGTCACAATAGTGGTGAGAAGATAAAATGATTCCCTTTAGCCTTACCTTTTTTTTCCCTTTGTTCATCTAAAATCTAGGAACACTGTCATGGAACATCTCATTGTTGAATTGTATATAGTTTTCATGTGACAAAGCAAAAAACTGCTTATACAAATGGACCAAATTCATATTGACAAATTTAACTTATTTATAGTTATATTACATTGAAACAAGAAAACTTCTTTGTTCCATACACTTACTAGTTGATTCAAGGACAGTTGAAATTTGAAAAGTGCACTCATCTTCTTTTGATTTAAATTTTGCTGAAATTAAAGACCCAAGAGCATCTTCCTTTTCCACTTCTCCTCAATTTGATCCACATCATACAGAAAATGGTTTTTTCAATCGATGAATATGGTTGTCAAATGCTCTTTTCAAATAGGCAACCATGTCACTCAAAGAAATTACTTCATCCGTTTAATGATAGTCCTGGATTATGTTGTTGCCTGTTACCTAAAGGCCTGTAGAGATTTAGGTTAGTGAGCCCATTAGTTACTAGGCAAATCCATTGAGAAAAAAATATCCTCATCGAGTGAAAGGGAGTAAGACACTAGAAATCTGTAAATGAACTGAAGCAATTTGATTAGTATACCTTCATTATGTATCTAAGCATTTTTCATAAACTGTTGCTGGAAATTTACTTACGAAGTGTTTGTTTAATCCCGTTTCATGAATCATTCTCTTGTTATCACTAATTTCCTACTCAAGTCTTTCAGAAGTGAAAAACATTTCATTTTAACTACCTTCTGACTTTATTGCTGACACATTCAGATGCACGTCAATCCTTCTCCCAGAATTTCTCTCCTCCATTATGTTGTTTCTCCAATGCAAATAGTTTCAAATGTTCTGTTCTCAAGAAGCATTACTTGCTAACGCCAGTTATGTTAAGCTTGTATAATTTATGAAAGCAGTATGGCTTGTGTGCCGTCAAGCTGACCCAAAGAGCTACAACTCCAATTTCTACGAGTCTATTGTCTGTTGCAGCTTAAGCAACAAAAGTAGAAAAGTATCATCGATATCAGAAATTTGGAGAACTGCCAGAAAGACTACTTCATTGTCTAATTGCGTTATATCAACTCAATTTTTCGAGCAATGTGAGCTCGTAACTTTTTCATGAAAAGAATGTAATTATTAAGGAATTTGGCTCAACAAATTATTCCTTAGTCGAACCTTGCTCGGTATGATCTCAACTGTGACATACCCATCTAATTAAAAGAAGTTACAAGTGTATAGTTTTATGGACCAGAACGGGCTAGTCATGTCTTCGTTGAGTGCACGAAGTTTCCCATTACATCTGTTCAGCTTTTCACTTGATGTAACTAATCTTGCAGATACTGTGATGCTGGAGTTCAATCAGTACACGCCTGGATCACGGTGGAGACAAACAGCTGTAAACAGGAAAGATCACAGGGAAGAAGGGAATGAAGCAGATGGCTTCTACGGAGGAATTAGGAAACTACATGGCAAGGAGGAGATCTCCATGTGGAAGCGCCTCTGGCCAAAAGAAGTCTTGGAATAGGCTTCAGCTTCAATTGTTATTTTTGCTGGGCTATAACAACATTCTGCCGGAACTGATTACAGCCACAACTGCTCTGTATAGTAACTTATTAATCTGAAGTTTGTAGACCACGGAAACCAACTGTTAGTTGGAACTTAGGATGATAAAGGATTTAGGGGCTGAACATAAAGCCTTCAATTTATGAGGGTCCATGTTGAGGTCATGTTTTTTCCGGCAAGAGGAATCGGCAGAAGCTGTTTCATGTGTCTCCGATTGAGCAGATTCCCGTATCATAGATTAGAATAAATGCAAAACTGATGTAACATATTACATGATATACTACCAATTTGAAAATTCAGCAACTTCCATTAGTTGGAGTTCATGAGTTGGGTTGCTCATTGTTATTTGTTTTTCCAACATTTTCGGGTTGTGTATATGAAGGTCTGGAACATAGTCAATAAGAGCTGATGACTAGTGCTTACTAGGAATTCTTTCTTGAAATTTAGTTGCTCACTATATCAAGTTATTGGTTTTTCAAGTTTCCTCATTACATTCTTGTAAGTTCAGCTTGTTTGTACCAAGCAGAACATGGGAATCTGTCGTCTTGGAAGGAGTGGAAATCAACGGCCTAGATGCAGGATCCTAGCCATTTTTCTCCAACATTTAACATCAATGGTAAAAGTTGTCGTCATGTGACCTTGAAGTCACAGGTTCAAGGCATGGAATCAGCCTCTTACAAAATGTAAGGTAAGGCTGCCTAATATAGGACTTTGTGGTCCGCTCCTTCCCCGGACCCCGCATAGGCGGGAGCTTCGTGCACCGGGGCTGCCCCTTTATTTAACATCAACAACTCGATGCATCATCCTATAAGCATCATCCTATAAGCAGTTAAAGTTATCAACCGTTCTTCGATTGTAAGGTGTGATGTTGTGATAGTTTGTGCTGATGAAGTAAACCCGTTCCATTCTTTGGTTAAGGGTGAATGAACAGCATGACTTCTACATTTGCATTTCCATACATAGTAAAAAAAAACACATTCGGAAGTGGTGGAAATGAAAATGGGTTTCATGAGAAATCTACTTCCAATGGAAATCATTTTCTAGCTAACCAAGCGGCCTTGGATGCAATTGTGTATGTTTTCGTTCTCACTGGAAGATATTAGTGGACTTAGAAAAAGAAAGAAAAGAATAAAAGAAAGAAGAAAGAAAATTCATTTGTTGTTCTTGAATCTAAAAAAAATGAAGTATTCTTCATGTTACATCTTACTTTGCATTTAAACATTTGATTTAGGCCATTCACCTATTGGAAGAAAAAGGAGTTTTAAATGATCCAGTGGTAGAGATTATTTATTTGATGAATTGGGGTAGAAAGTGCTTAATTTTACAACAGCAGATGCTAATGTAGATGCTGTACACCCAATTCCAAAAGCATGTTGGTTCAAAGTACATGCTATCCTGTTATTGAAAAAAGGGCAGCCCCAGTGCATGAAGTTCTCACATATGCAGGGTTCGGGGAAGGAGTGAACTATAAGGGTCTATAGTAATCAGCCTTACCTTGCATTTTTGCAAGAGGTTGTTTCAACGCCTTGAACCCATGACCTCAAGGTCACATGACGACAACTTTATTGTTACACCAAGGCTCCCTTTCTATTATTGAAATGCCCACGATTAAAATCTCAAACATGCACCCTACTTCAAGAACTTCTTGAGAAATAGAAGTGCAATCGGTTGAGTTACCTAGTTGAAAGTATGAGTATTTAACCAAGAGCTCTAAATGGCAGTGTTGAAGCTCCAAGCCCATACAACATCAAGAGGTTGTCACAGAGAACTAATCGTGGACTTCAACAGATCTTTCCCTCCCATTGTACCTGGTGGTTATGAATAAGAGTGTGTCATATGAGTGTTTACATAATACATGTAAGGTCCATTAGCAGAGACTTTAACATGTAATTCACATACATATTTTAGATATCACCAAAGATATCACCAGAAATATCACCACAGATATCACAGAACAAATGCCACATATCTCAGATATCACACAAGATATTACAGAACAAATGCCACATATCTCATATATCACACAAGATATCACAGAACATATGACACATATCTTAGATATCACAGAAGATATCGTAAGAGATATCACAGAAGATATGCCAACAAAAACGACAAACATATGCCGTTAAATAAACCCCCCTAAAGCTCTCTCTGCCGTTTTTCGTGTTCTCTGATTTCACCTCTAAAATTAGCAAAATCAATTATTAATGTTTGAGAATTTTGATTTCTTTCTCTATTGTTCTTCTGTTCTTACATAATACATTTGAAAATAGAGAGTGATGTAGTCTTTGGTAGGAACCAACAAAAATAAAGAAAGGACTTTTATATTTGTCCCATAGAATTACTTATGATAATATGATATTTGTTTAATCCCAAACATACATGTCTTTCTACTTTTTAATGCAAGTTCACGAACTAGATGAGGAATTTCATGTCGATTTTTAGAGACCCAGTGAGTATAAATCATAAATACCCAAAACCAATATTATCATGTTTGTGGAGTTACAGTCTCTTTTGGGATGCTCTTGTTGTAGGTTTTTTCATATTTTTAGTTTGATTATTTATATTCTATGATTTTGGGAATCAAGTGTTAGATTTTAGGTTCTTCGCTAGTTTTTATTACGGAATCAATATTTCCTTGCAGTGGTTTTCCTCTGTGCAGTGAAGAAAACTGCACTAATTGGAAAACATAGATTGTTGTCCTCAACAAACTTTCGGGTACTGAAATGGTCTCTTTAGGAAGGTGGACTGACTGTTTGCATGTGTTTTTACTTGAGCAGGACAAACATAAACTTGTGGATGTTTGTGTTTGGCCTTGGAATCTCATAGCCTGCTATTTCTCCTCCTATTTTGCCCAAAAAAATATGTCATTAAATCTCAATAGACAACTCGCTCTTTATGCCTTGCCACTACAAATTTGGAGGGCAACAAAGGGGCTTCAACTTTTCCTTTCTTTAATATATTCTTTTAAATAAAATACTATACTATTAAGTTAATATATAGTGTTAAAAAGTAATTTTAAGATGCACAATGGTTCCAAATTGGCAAGTCAACTACCACGTAGGCAAAATTCGGTAGCAATACTTAACAGAGTTACTTTTGTTAATATTGCAGGATTAGTTTGAAACACTTTAAATGTGAAAACCCCAATTTTTCTAGAATTTTTTAGATTTAATTGGAATTTTTGCAAAAATTGAGGTGAAATATTTTATTTAATATGATATTAATTTTTAAAAAAAGAATCAGATCTTGAAACATAGATATTTGGAATCATTCATGGGAAACCAGTCAAAATGACTGTAAGTACGCTAAAATTTGAGCTCGAGTGAAAAATTCCTATTTTTCGTAATTTTTGTAAATTTACATTTACCCACAAGGGTAAAATAGTCATTTCACTTTTGTGTGTGATCTACAAAAGTTAGCTGAGCTAGTAGACAGCCAGCTTAAAGAATATGCTTTTAATTTTATAAAAAAATGTGAAAAATCATTTAAAAGAAAAATGATTAAAATTTTAATTAAAATAATGCAAAAATAACCTTATAAATACCCTTCCTACAAGCTAGGCGAAATTGCACAAACTCTTTGGACTCTCCCCCTCTTTCCTTCTCTTTTTCTCTCTTCTTTCCTTTTTCTTTCTTTTTTCTTTTCTTTTCTCTCTCTTCCCTTTACAACCGCAGAGCACATCTAAGGACGCGCCTGAGGGGAATATTCCCCCAAATCTATCGGGCGCATCCATAGACGCGTCGTCCTTGACAAATTCAAGGTTTCACCCTAAGTACTGTGTTAAAATTAGGCATTCATTTTCAACCGTTGAAACATGATCTTTACCATTCATATTATTAGGAATTTTACAAGCTTCAAAAGACCTATGATTTCACAATGATCAGAGGCATATTCACTGGTGAAATCATCGGAGAATAGTAAGTCTGGCAACCTATATTTTTTGACATTGATCTCTCTTTTTCAACCATATTTTTCGATTATGGACACTATAGGTAGGCATCCCTCATCCTCCTCTAGCTATTCTGGGGTAGGTTTCAATGTATGAAGATCACCAAATTGGATTTTCCGACAAGATCTTTTTGGTGAATCCAGTACCGGTGAACCAGGTGGAAAATGCCTATAAAACATAAATTTTTGAATATTTTGAGCCGTTGGATGGATTTAGAGGGTCCCAAAACTCCAGTGGATGAAATTTGGGATGTTGGATCGTTCAGATCTAGAGATTTGGGGAAAAGATGATCTGACGGTCTAGATCGAACCATCTTAGCTATCCCAGGTCACCCCTCCCCGTACACCAACTATCACTGGCAAAATGCAGTGGGGCGCAGGCCACTGATTGATTTGTCGATCTATGAACCCAGATTGAATCGAGGCTCTTGTTTTGATCTGAAACTTTAAAACTTCAATTCAAAGCTCATTTTAACTCCAAATCAATATCGGATAGAAGCTCTAGATTCCTGGTGAATAGTAGAATCTAATGAAAACATCAAATTTATGTTTTATTCACTGTAAAATTTTATAAATTACAAAAAGAGGTACTAATTTCCAAGATCAGTCAAATCTAACATAATCAGACCTTGAATTTCTGATCTATCAGTAATCTAGTGATGAGGGAACATGGAATCAAGAGTTAGATGTGACTAATCTATGATGGATTAAAAAATTTAACCTTGATAGAAGATAAACCTTAAAAATAATTATGGATTTACTTGATCTGACTAATCAGCATGATCAGAAACTATGAAACAGCATGGATGATTATCTAATGATAAGATCATGAGAAATGAATGCCTTGATGTGGCTAATTTGGGATAAATTAAAATCTATGCCCTTGATTTGGATAAATTGACTTAAGATCTTTTTTATCGGTTGGATCAAGAAAAATCAAATCATATGATGAGATGCATCAATGATCTAGTGATGATATCACATTAAGAGAATGTGATAGATCTGAATAAAAATGAAAGATCAAGATCTAAACCTTTAATGTGATGAAAAATAAATAGAAATCAAAATATGATCATTTGATCAAAATGAATAAATATAATGTATTCAAATGAGCATGTGAATTATCAAATTCCATTGTAAATGTGACAACTCAGAATTTTGACCCCTCTTTTTTTTTCTTGAAAACTAAATACTAAAATTATACATTTTTATCTAAAATTAGGCAGAGTTTCCCTTGTTTTTTGAACTTTAGCATTTAACGCATGCTTTGCAGAAATACCTGATAGCATTCATAAAAATTAGTATGATATAAGGATTTAAAGATTTTCTTTCTTTCAGAACCGTATACTAATCACAACCCCAAACACACTCATTAGTCAAAATCTACCAGCTATTAAGTACAACAATGTATCTTTAATAACAACCAGACAACTCGTTATTTCAATTAGAAAGTAAACGGTGTCACACCCTTTGCTAGTTTTAAAGATCTCTTCAATCAATCGCCTTTTTCTCCTTGTTATAACTTCCACCTGAATTTGTTGGTTGTAAGGGGGGTGAGTACGACGACTCACAAATGGGAATTTACAATGTTAGATGAAACCATGTCAATCAAAATCCATATATATTTAGTATAATTGCTAATATATAAGATATAAGCTTTTCATATTAACTCCATCTGTATCCATATACATTAAATCACTTATAATAGAATTGTGAAGTATAACTTAATACATCCCAAGACGTTGTTCATAAAATTCAATAAATCTCCAATGACATAGAGATTTTAATAAAACAATTCTGCATCATTAATCACAATCGATGGAAATATCGACTATCAAAGTTGATCTCTAATATTCCTGGATATCCTGACATGTGTGAACATGTCTCACATAAAAAATAAATAAAAATTTAAAACATAATGCCAGCCGGCAAGCTGCAGTTCTGCTATGTGTCAGAATTGTGCCCAAATACCATGGCCACTACACCGCCTCTATGGGAAGGAACGGATCAATACAAGATGGAATCTATCCCATGTCCTCCACCCTTAAATCATATATTAGTATCTATATCAAAATGAACCAGGGGCTAAGTTGGTCCTATGTCAAACATAGCTATCATGAGTGTTTAACCGACCACTCACCCATTGTAAAACAATTCTCGAGAGTCTAACTGACAACTCGAGTTATTTCTAATATTTATATGTATGCCTAACTGATTATTCCATAGATCTAGTTACGTATTTAAACATAACAATAAAATTCTAATATATAATCGTTAAAACGTTTCCAAATAGAACACCTTTCTTAAGAAATCATTTGCATCATAATTTTTCTTTTACAAAATCTTTTATTTCTTTAAAACCATTACTACATTATATCTAAAATTCAAAGATTCTCATCATTGAATTACAAATAAACTGAGATATGATGTGTGTGTATATATATATATGTAATAGATTTTATTATTAACATTTTCAACTAATGTATACTAGCACTTTCTGCACACTTGTTCTCTTATCTATTTAGTATTCATACTTAAGATGGTTATATATAATAACATTCAGAGTAATAAACTATATTTTAAATTAACAATTTCACAAGGATCATAAGTTTTAGTTTTATAAAAAAATAAATTGTTATGTAAATTTGTAGTATCGATGACGTATATTCTTCAAGATAAATAGTTTATAGTTAATAAAAGTAAATTGAATCTAGTTACTAGTTTGATCCTTTAGTTTAAGGTTTAATAGTCAAGATCGAGACTTTGTGCATCTCTTTTTAGGAAATTTTGACTATATACTAGTTTAGTACTTGTACAGAGTCATTGAATGTTGAGAAGACACTAGTGAATAGCATATCTACTCTTAAATAAAATTTATACAAGTTTAATGACTGAAGTAAAAGGTCCACCAACAATTTTGTTTGTTCTGTGATTGATCTTTCCAATGCATTACTAAATACTAAAAAAGACGTCTAACAACAAACCTTAGTAATAGCCTCCATCACATGGAGTTACTTCTCTTGGATAGTGTGATAAAATAGTCTCATAAGCTAGTTAGTATATAAAGTTTCTAACTTTCTTTATATCAATATAAGATTTTATTTGGAGACTACCAGTATATCAATTCCATATATTAACTACTGTTGTTAGAAATCTAGTAATGCTTACCAATTAATTCAATTAAATCAAAGCAAAGTTTACATATTTGAATTATCATAATTAAATGCATAAAACTATGTATATATACATATGTTCTAAAGTTTATTGATTTAGAACTACAGTAGAAGAGGCTGATTGCTTCAAAACTTTCCATTCTTTATAAGACTAGATCATATAATAAAAAGAAAACAAGGACTAATACATAAACAGTTATCCAATTCAATAGATGAATGCAAGTTTCATTTATACATGATTTTGCTAGTTAATTTCTTATACAATATCAAAGTCATAGTAGATCACATACTGTAGTACTAAATCAATCCTTAACTTTGTAATATTTATAGATTTTTATACTAAAATCAGTAAAACCCATGCTTAAAATAGTTTTGGAATCATCAATTTCTGTTAGCTAAACATCAAACTTAAATAGTATGAATCTAATAAACTATCTATCATATAACATAGAACAATAACATATAGACAGTTATTAAATAATTCTCTCAACATGATAAATTTTCATTGAAGGTTTCAAGCATGATTCAGTAAACAAATATGAAGTGAAATAATTTTAGAATCAAATCAGTTTATATATGTATATATAAATCAATTTATCATAGTCTAAAGTACATAACTGTTCATATATATATATAGTTTACTAATTAAGATTTTCTGACCATATTAGAACCCACAATCATAGAAAAATTTCTTTTAATTTGAACTGTTTTAAGCTACAGATACTGATTAAAGTTTCTAACACAAACATGTTTCCATAGATATAAACTTAATTAAGTAAAACTTAAAGTTTATTTTTAACTATACTATTACTATTGAAAAGTTCAAGATAATGGATTGTCATTCTAAATAAGAAGCCAATTCATAGGAGAATTTATATAAAGTTTGTCCATTGTTATTGTTGACAAATTTTAGAATGACAAGTTGTTATATAAAAATATGATAACAACTACTTAACTACTGATTCCCATAAAAAAAGTAAAGTTAATTTTACTTACTCGATTGCTATTTGGAAGTTCTATGATAACAGGTTGCTAAGACACAAAATATAATTCAATAATTTTAAACTAATCATTCCAGTAAAAGAAACTTCATAATTTATTTTAATCATATGGTTTCTATTAGAATTTTCTCTATATCAGATCTACATGATTCTAAAATCAAAGTCACTACTTCTACTAAAATTCAGAATTTATTTCAACTACAAAATCACTGTTTACAAACTTCAGAATAACAAATGGTTAGCATAGAAAACATTATTTACAGATGTAAACCTATTGATTTTCAATAAAACAATCAAAATTAATTTCAGTTACATAGTTTTTTATTTAAAAGTTTAGAATAATAGATTTTTATTATACAAAACATGATCCAGAGATTTAAACTAATGATTTTCAATAACAAACGAAGTTAAATATAACAATATGGTTACTGATTCTAAAATAAAAACAAAAAAAACAAGAAGGTTAAACCTAAACAAGTAAAATCCCACTTTTCCCCTTACCTGTAAACCTTATTTCCCTTTCCTTTGTCTTTTTGTTGTTCTTGAATCGGATGCAAAACAGGAATATAAACCTTCGTTGTGTCATGAATCCCTCATAAAAAACCATGCGCACTTCTCCAAGCTAGATCTCTTCTGGTTTCCCACAAAAAAATCCCCTTTCCTCTTTGGGTTTTCCTTTTCTAGGCTTTTCACGCGAAAGCCCTTCTTCTTCTTCTTTGCGTTTTTCTTCTCTCTGGGGTGTTTTGCCTTTTTTCTCCTTCTTTTGAGTTCCTTTATGTAGAAATGAAACAAGGGTATATATTTCCTTATTTCATTTCAATTATAACCCCCTAGTATTCTCTACATTTTTTACTTGTAATAACTTGACTAGTAACCATTGGATCATCGTCTAATGGTAATTATTTGTAACAGTTTTTAACTCATTGACTTCTCACATCTCTCTCACATGGTATTTGCATTGCATCACATGGATTTTCATATTTAGATGTCCACATAGCAAAAATTCGTAATTACCAAATAAATAAATAATTAAATTAAAATAATTAAAATAAAAAGGTAATTTTCTTCTTAAAGTCCAAAGAGATGACTCGAAGTCCAAACCTCACCCTAACAAGTTATACTTGGAACCGCTTAGCTACCCCTAGCTTATGTTGACAAGTCTTGCTAGATTAAAGTTTTATTTAGTAATATTGTAATTATACATAATTCATTTAATGAGTTAAAATTAAGAATTTGTTTAGGTTTATTTCAACTCACTTTTATACCATAATAGTAAATAATTGACTTTAAAATTTTGCATAATTTATAAATATAATGTTTCTTTATTTCTTAAAAATGTGGGCTATTATGGTAAATGTTATTTTATTTGCTTAGTATATTTAATTGTTAGATTTATTTATTTATGCTTTAATTGTTCATGTTATGTAAATTACATGAAAAATATAATTAAATGAAAATAGATATTGATGAATATTTATAATGAATATGGATATGGATTTAATGACAGTAAAGGCTATAATTAGTGGGACAATATAAGGAATATCATTTTCTTGGCCCAAATTAAGAGAATACTAAACCCCATGAATGTCATTTTAAATATTTGTGAATTTAATTAACATCAAATAGCAAGAGTACTTAGGATTTAATGCTCATAGGAACTTTATGAAGGTTGAGCTAAGGTCACCCCAGTAAATGCTGAACATGGTAGTTAAGGGGGTTCCTCTAATAGAGCCTTGCACTTCCCTCACCTTCTGATGACGTTTGTGAGGTCTAAACGCCTCCTTACACGAGGATTGAATTAACCACTCTGTGAGTAGCTTTTAATTGGTAAGCCTTATTCAATTCTGAAATAAGGAGCTGTCCAATGTTAGGAAAGAAATAAACTATCTTCAACCAGTAAGACATTAACTAGTTGAATAATAATAAGATCATAAAAGGATAACAAACTATCTAATCCTAATAAAAATAGTAATTAAGATAATCAAAGATCAAACAAGATCCATAAGGAGATCTTGAATGATCAAGACTAATAAGAATCATAATATTATATGTATGTTTTGAAGTAGTATAAATATTAGGTTCAAATGTAGATTAATATATTAGACCCGTGATCAATATGATCCAAGGAACAAGATCCAAATCATCCTATGTAAGGATGATCAAAAGAACAGTTATGAAGTAGAAATGAGTTGAAGAATGACTATATACATGTGATTTAACAGATACATGAAGGATATGATGATCAAGATCAATGAGAAGATGAATGGTTGAAAGTAAAGGTAGCTGGACCTGTAACACCCCTGATTTTTAAGTCATTTATTATTATTATTATTATAATAATAGCATTTTTAATAAGAGCATTTGGGATCCCATGAGAAAAGTTTTATTTAACATTTTACTAAAACATATCTTAAAAACTCTGAGTGTTAGTTCTCCTTTCTTAAAATGGTATACATATAAATTAAAACATAAATAGATTTAAAACAATACGTATATTTAATTAACGTCAAATAAATCGGCGCCTTTATTTTGAATCAAATAAATGTCCAAAATACAATAATAATATGGCCCAGGGTCTATCCATCATAACATCCCATATAAATGTCCAACATATGTCTAAACATCTCAATCAAATACAAAATATAAAATATACAGTCCATAATTAAATTCAAATAATAATCCTGTTTACTGACTCACATCACTGTTTAAAATTCTAGGAAAAAGGATCTTCCGCAGTTTTCACTGTTTCTCAACAGCCTTGCCTTTCCTGTTATCGCGCTCGAGATCTAAGGCATTGCAAAACAAAGCAATGCCTCAGCAAGCTATCGCTTGTGTAGGTACATAGACAATTAATGAAATAAATAATTAACAGTACTGATGAAACGTCTATCATTTATGAAAATAACAGTATCATAAGTCATGTCCAAATAAATGCCACTTAATTCCATATGCTAAAACATGCAATTCACGGAGTTAAAACATGACATGAATTAATGTAAATGAGCATACAATAAGAATAAGGGCATCCTAAGGTAATGGGTCCCACAACATCGCACTAACATCACTGATCATGAGTACTCATAGCCAACCTTTGAGTGTCGTCACACCCAGACATACCATCCATAACCATGCTCATCATACATGCACATATAATAAGAATATGGGCCATCATGCCGCAGTGGCAACCCTCCATGGGTATCAACTACCGCCGCTCTCCGTCGACAATGGGAGACTTAGCGTCTGTCCCCATTGAAAGGCTCAAACCGGTAGTGTGGACTATCTATGTTACCAAACCCTTACCGAATGCCATCTATGGGCAAGTATCTATCATATCACAATATCATCACATCACAATCTCGGAGGGTGGGTGGCCGGCCCTGTCCCTCCTAGCACAACACCCACCGGGTGAGAGCACCCGTCATCAAATATAAAAACACAGAAATAATATGTAAATACTAAAACTCAAGAGCACTCATAGATCGCAATCCCCAAGACACGCCCCTTATTCTAGGGTTAGCCTATAAAAGGACTAGCTAATAAGCCTCTATTCTTATTTCCATGTCAATCCATGCATTTTCAATATATAATAAGAAAGAAGTCTCTATTTAAGCATAATTAATTAATATCATGCTCACAAAAACATTTGTCCTGAGTTTATTCAATAAAAGATTTCAATTTATAATAATCATAATGTACTCAAAGTCGCATTAAATCCATGGCAAATAATAATTGCAATTTAAAACACAACCACGCATGATGTTATGTTTATGCATGGTTTAAAAATCAAAGCAAAGCATTAATTGTCGTCACCTACCTTAATATGAGACCACTTAGCTTGCTAATAATCCCCTTAACTAGTATATTCAAGTGCACTTGTACATGTCACATCACTATTTAAAAAATTTTCTAAATTAAAAGTGGTCATTTATAAGTTTTTAAGTTAAAACTAGGTCTGCGTCGTCAATATGGGCACAACGCCTCTATCGGATATCGATTTGGACCTCTATAGCTCTCAAAATTCAATTTTAAGTGAAAATACTTCATAAATTAATATTATTAATTTATAGGGTGTTGGGCGGGTGCACTGGTTTACACCGGGTTACACTGGCACCCAGTTTACACTGGATTACACCGGCAGCCCCGGTTTACATTGGCGATACGAAAACCGGCGCCGGAGAAGCCGACTGACTTGCGGTCATTTCTGGTGACCCTATAGGTGTCCAAATCACTTGGTTTTTGAGCCATTTTGTTCAAAATTTTGTCTAGTTTCCATTTCTATCATCCTATTGCATTGATTTCTCCAAAAACTATGTTTTTTAAATGATTTTTTTCAAGTTCCTAAAAACGTTCTTAGGTACTGGTTTTCACATTTTCTGGAGAAACCCACCGTTGGATCTCTCCCAAATTTAAAGGGTTTAATCTTGGGTCTCTTATGCACTAGTTGGACGGTGCAATTTTCAAACAGATGGAGTTTCATCCATAAATCATGCTCCAACAGTAGCGTGCACAGAGTTCCCAGGAAAATTTGATTTTTGTTGATTTAAATGTAATTCTAATTTATTTTTCCTATTTAATAAATACATAAATAAGGGTTTAAGGCTTACCTCGCGTTGTTAGCCGTTGATAGACGTTGCTAGAGTTCCAGTCGCCAAAAAATTTCAACTTTGCGGAGCTAGGATTACTGAGTGAAACTCAGTGAAAACGCTCAAGGTGGAGCGTTTTAGCACTTGGGGAGGGGTAGATATAGGCCTTAGCATCCTAGGGGAAGAGAAACTCTTCCCTTCATGCCTCTTTTCACTGGTTTCTCCAATGATTTCGTCGGATATGGTAGAGGCGTGTGGAAGACAGGGGTGCCATTATCAATTTGGGCCCCTGTGTTATACGTCTCTACCAATTGACTAAAATGCCCCTATAACTTCAACGCTCCTAACTCCCTCGTCTGAGCTCCGTTTTCTGCGTTCTTTGTGGCATTGAAATTCTATCGATGAGCACTTTCAAATTCTTAAGTTTTCAGGAAAAAATTTCATCTATAAATTTTTTATTTTATTTATTTAGTAATTTCTTAATTTATACTAAAAATTAAGGATATTACAGGACCTTAAGAATATATTCAATATATAAGATATATGTATTTTACACATGATCTTATCTTAATAAATGAGTTTTGATTATAATTGCCTTGGAATTGTTATGAATCAACAAATGACGTTGAAATGAATACAGATGGATTGATTAAGTAATTATAAAATTACTTAATGAGTAGAATGGAAATATTTGAACTATATAAGTTGGACCCCCAAATCTTAAGAAAATAAGTTATAGGCATGTCCTATTATAACTAGACACACAGTCTGTAAGTATGAAATAATATTTTTCATACATGCATGGAGGCCTGTGGTTTTGTTTTAAGATAGGCTTATGCATGGGGATGCCAATGCTAGGATAGTTATGAGGGTTTGGCCACCCGCTCTCTGAAACTGATTATGATGATGATACTATGCCCAAAGAGAGGCAAAACGTCGAGTGGGGCAATTATGGGAAGGCTACCACTGTGACAGCCATGGTTCCGTCATACAAACACGGATCTGTATTTTTCACTGTGGTATCAGTAGAGTATTAAGCAGTTATCCGGGCATGTTATACGAATTGAGATTGCAAGCATGGTAGTCCTTTGATATTTTACTTTATGATGCAATTAATTATGGCATGATGAGATGCCTGATAAAAGTTATTACATATATTGTATTGGAGGATGATTCTCAATACAGTATGATTATATATTAACACCTAGTGTTAATATTAAAATTAGATTGAAAATGAGATATTATTGATGATATTGACTATATTCACAATTTTCAATAGTTTTATTTATATGTAATATATACATATAATTCATATGATGAGTGAAGGATAAAATGGTTATCCAATTGTATAATTTGATCTATATCATGGATATAATGAATTGTTGATTTTGAGATATATTGAATATATTTCTTAAATCCTCTACAAAGCATAGTTTGTTGATATATTGTAAATGTTTGAATGTTTACAATATATCTAATACAGTTAAGGAAGATTGAAAGCTCAAGACTTATGGATAATCATCACCGAACTACGGTTGATGGTAGTTACTCTAAGGAAGATTATATTGATTTTTTTTGTAATTTAGATTGTAATACTTGGACAAGGTATGTAATGACTACTGGGGCTATGTAAATGAACTACCGGATAGATCTGGATTTTAATAAAAGCATTTCTGTTGATATTCAATAGAAATTTTACTTTATACAAAAATTTATGCATGATAAATAATTTAAGGTGGCACTCGGGTTTTTGACAAATCAATTTCAAAAAAAATATGTTTTTGCTGTTTGTATTTTTAAAAAATTTCAAATTCAAGGCCCTACCTTTGCAAATATTTATGAAAATGTGTTTTAAAAACTCGAGTTGTCACAATTGGTATCACTACATCGTTAGGATGCTTCCATCATATTTTATGAGCACATGTATAGGATCCTAGTACTCAGCAATTGCATGGTAACTTCCAGGTCATGTGAACGCATCCAGATAGATACATGTCGAAATGATGTAGTTGGATGATAATGTCGCACAACCACATTAACACATTATTATCTATATGCTTCTATGATATTTTAAAAAGAGGTCATTCATGCACAATTCCTTAGGTTGTGCAGTCACATGATCACTTACGAGGTCAATCAATCACACCATAATTCTTCCATGTTCCAAGTGACATGTTGGGAAGATTTGGATCATGCAATCACATAACATTTCTTTCATGTATTAGTAATTTTCATGCTCTTGATATTGCACGGATTTTTTTACCATGTTTCCTTTGGATTCTAAATAAATGAGATGTTTCATGGACAATTGCAAAATTATCTATGAGAAATAAAGTTTATGCTTGTGATGATCAAGGCTATTTAAAATACGGTGTCTATATTCAACAGCTAAATTTTGTATGGATAATTCATATATTTAGGAGTTAACTTCTCCCACATCTTAGGAGCTTTATTAAGAAGACACATGTCCCATTTAGATGACTCGCATAGCACGCTCACAAGCCATTAGAGTGGTTAACCCCCCCCCCGCCACATAGATCATCCAAATGTGGGTCATAACCATATGACTCACTACTAAGACACTTAAATAATTAAAAAAGAAAAGAAGAGCGAATAAGTTAAATTTCAAAATAAGGCGTGGAAAAAGTGGTCCATCATCCATCATAGCAAAGAACTAAAGAAAAAACTTGGGAATTTTTTTTTAAGTCTCATTTGACCCCTCCCTTTGCAAGCACCACCAATACTCAGGTTAAGCCTATGTTAAACTATTAACAATGAAAGGGACCCATCTTATCTCGTTTCATCTCAAGCCACCTCATCTCATTTCATGCAGAGTTGACACCAAGATCTATATAGGGGACTGATAGGAATATCTAATTATTGTAGCGCAACTGAGATCTAATTGGTCTAGAATAAAATTGAATAAAATATTCAGCTGGTGAAGGAAAGAAACGGGGCGGAAGACGGCACCATTAAAACATGCCATTTTAAGTAGTTTTAAAAAAAATTGTTTTAAAATATAAAATTTTAACGAGTAATAGTGGAGAAACTGGTGGAGAGAAATGTGGTAGAGTGAAATCGTCAATTTAGGGTAGCGTCGGAGACAACATTCTTCGGAGGATAAATTGCAGAGGAGAAAGTCCAAGGAGACCCCAATTTAGGGTATCGCCGAAGAAACATTTATCCCCTTTTCGTTCTCTCCCTCTCCCTGCAACCTTTCCCATCAAATGCAGTTTCATTTTAAAAGCTCATATTTCAGCGGGTTCTTGACCAAACATTTTTCACCCTATTTCTTTGTTTTTGCAAGCCCTAAAACTCGAATCTTCTATTTTAATCTTTCTCTATGTTTGCAAGTCGTCTAGCTCTATTTTTGCACGTTGAATCTTCTGTTGCATGCTCTAAGATTTCACCAACGTAAAGATGGATCAAGTGAGCTCACCTCTACCGCCTCTCTCTCTTTACAAGCCCTCTAACTTGCTCTGTCTCCTTTGTTTCTAAGGTAATGTCTTGCAGGTCAAATATATTGTAATAGTGTGGACATTGTCTATGATTTCATTGAGGAGTCATCCTTGTTGGACTCCTAAGTCTTTGAGCATTTTGCCCATTTAGTTCATAAGTATTTTCATTTTGTTTTGCTTCAAATTGATTCCAGAGTTGGGTTTTCGAAGGAGCGCATTTTGCCACTGATGTGCTTGACAAAATTCCTGAACTAGTTTGGTAAGTGGTTCAATAATGCAGACAAACATACTATTTATGTTATTTTGTCACTAATATGTTATTGGATAAAGTGATATTGTTATTGTAGACAAACATTTTTTTTTTTCCGGAACTACTTTGAGCATAGCAGTTGTTCTGGTTTCTTGTTGTTTTCTTCCTGAAGCATTTTGCCACTGATGTGTTTGATAAAATTCCTGAACTAGTTTGTTAAGTGGTTCAACAATGCATACAAACATATTATTTCTGTTATTTGGTGACTAATACCTTATTGCATAAAGTGGTACTGTTATTGCAGACAAACATACTATTTCTGTTTTTTCCTGAACTACTTTGAGCATAGCAGTTGCTCTAGGTTCTTGTTGTTTTTTGCTTGAAGCATTTTGCCACTAATGTGTTTGACAAAATTCCTAAACTAGTTTGTTAAGTGGTTCAACAATGTAGACAAATATATTATTTCTGTTATCTGGTGACTAATACTGTAATGACTCAAATTTTAAAGGTATTTTGTAAAAGTGGTTTATTTTGAAAACTAATATATATTTTAGATGTTTAATATTAATAAAAATATGAAACAAAAGAATTTGTGAGAAAAAGTATCATTAGATTCTACATTCAAAATGGAATCCAACGCCTCAAAGAACGCTGAAAACGGAGCTCGTATGACCAAGTTATGGACGTTTAAAGATCAAGGGCATTTTTGAAATTTATCCTTAAAACGAAAAAGGTCTGAAAACACAGGGGATCGTTTTGATAATGACACCCCTTGTGTCATCCCCTTCCTCAGGCCAGGCCATAGTTGTACGGAGTCACAGAAAATGGCGGCACTGCCTTCCCCCTCCTATAAATTCCTCCACTCCTCTTCCAAAACCAAGTTTTCTCCACTCCAAACGATCCCAAAACCAGATCTGGCAACAAGGGTTGTAGCTACGTTTGAAGCCTCCGATTGGGCGGCAAAGAGGGCTTCCAGGTACGATTCTCCTCCCTACAATACTCCTCTCTCTTCCCTCTTCCTTTCGCTTAAATCCCGATCGGATCTGGTCATTTTTCTGGCCTGAAATCGCCAGCTTTCCAGAGGAAAAATCCAATGGGTTTGATAGCTTGTCCCCTCGAACACGATGCTTCCCGAGGATGCACGGGCGTGATGCACACCCGAGACACACTCCTTGGGGTGGTCATCGCTCGCGTGCAGCGTGCGGGAAGAGTCCCGGTGCAACTGGGACACACGGAGTGTTCTGGAACATCAAAGAGCATTAGGGCCACATGCAAGAGAGCACAGGTAAGGTTAATAGTAAACCTTTTGTATTAGATGTAAACTTGGTTATAAGTGCTTATTTGTGACTTGGGCTGTGATCAACAATCTTGGGAGTAGAAATTATTCATCTTTGTGCTTTGTCTAAAAAGTGCCATTGCTTTATACATTATTTACTTATTTATCGAGATTTGTTAACGACGCTCGGGGTTTTTATACAAAAGTTTTGATTAAAAGAAAATTTTCCTTTGCATTCTTTTGCCCAAAGTATTTTAAAATAGAGATCGATCTCACTGTTATTATAAAACTGCATTATAAAAACCCGGGTCGCCACAAATACCTTATTGGATAAAGTGGTATTGTTATTGCAAACAAACATATTATTTATGTTTTTTCCTGAACTACTTTGAGCATAGCAGTTGACTAATATGATATTGCATAAATTGGTATTCTTATTGTTTGCTAGTGATGTGTTTGTGAGAAGTACTAGCTCTAGGTTCTTGTTGTTTGCCAATGATGTGTTTATGATGTCTTTGTGGAAAATCCCAACTCATAATTTACTAGTGATGTGTTTGACAAATTTCCTGAACTAGTTTGGTAAGTGGTTCAACTATGCAGACAAACATATTATTTGTATTGAGGTGTCCTACAATGAATGTGTTTTGTTTATAGTGTTCCACCTGATTTCATTTTCAGATGGCCTACGTGTAATAACTTGAATTTCTAAGTCCAAAGATAAATATTTGAACTTTAGAAATGAGATTTTACAAAGATCAAATGTGGTAAAAATATCCCAATAATTAGATTATACTCGAAAAATGGAATCCAACGACATAAACAAAACTAGAAACAGAGATCAAATGACAAAGTTATGGACATTTAAAGATTGAGGGCATTTTAGTAATTTTAAATTAAAAAAGTAAAAAACGTAGGGGTTGTTTTGATAACGACAACCCCCTTTGTTATCATCGCGTAATTGACGCGTCATCCCGCGTCTGCACTGGAAAAATGGCAAGTGCCGCCCCCTTCTCCAGTCATCCTCTGCGACGCAGGGAGAAAAGACGGCGCCACCATGGAGAGCGCACCATCGCCTCTCACCAGTTTGAAATACCGGACCCCTTCCACCCTATCCTCCCATTGCATCGGTGATCCAACTTTGGTAGCCTAGGGTTCCAACGGGCACGAACAAAACCCTTCTCCCTCTTTCCCGTGTTTTTCGACACCGGTCCTAGACTTTTCCTTCTCCTTTCCCTCTGTTTCTTCTCTTTTTCTTTCTCCTCTACTGACTGCTACTATTTTCCTTGTCTTCGGCGAATTGGGTTTCCCCTGGTCTGCACGTTCTCCAACGACCTGAGTTTTTCTAGTGGCAGAGAGTAAACCACACCACCGAAAAGCCCATCTAGCCCTCCGGAGCATAATCAAGTAAATTCTTTCCTTTTCCCCCCATTCCATTTCTTTTTCCGGTGAAGATAAGTTCAGATCCATACTGGACTTGCTCTGTAATGACCCCAATTTTTGTAATATTAAAATCCCATGAAAAGTTCATTTTTAAAGATAAGGGTATTTTGGTCATTTCACTAGTTGCCTTGACTAAACCTAGGAATTTGGTCCTAAAAATGGTTTCATTAGATGCGTCTCGGAAAAAGGAATCCAACGAGACCAAAATCACCCAAAACGGAGTTAAAATGAGCAAGTTATAACCCTTTGAAGTTCAGGGGCAAAATTATAATTTTTACAAAAAAGGGTTTAGCGGCAAAACACAGGTGCCCGTTTTGATACGGGCACCCTTCATCTTCAACCTCCTAGTGGTTTCTGGAACGGCGGTGTTTCAAGGAGAAACCACCGCCATTCTGGAGGTTTCTCCACCGCCATTCAAAGGCAGTTAGAACCCCTCCAGAACCCTCTTTAAAAGCCTTATAAATAGAGCTCTTGGGTGCCTCTAATGGCAGCCCAAAACCTTGGAGAAAACCCATCGTGGAGCAGTGACCTAGAGGGGAAAACGAGGAGAAAAACCCAGCAACGAGCCAGGTACGTCCGAGATCGCTCAAAACCCATCTCCCCCATAGTTCCAAGGTCAATTTCCCTAAGTTTTTGCATGAAAAACCATGCAAAACGGAGCCCGGGAGAGCCACCAAGGACCTAGGGACGTCCCCTGGGCTGCACTGGTTTGACAGGGTCGAACCAGGGTGTCCTGAGGACGCCCCGGTCCCCTAGTCGACGCAGACGTTCCAGTCGGAACGTGACGCGTTGAACGCGTCTGAAGAAAACCAATGGGCGCGTCCGGGGATGCGCCCGCTAAAGAGGAAGACAGGTTGAGGAGTGCCCGCTGAGGCGCACGCCGCAGTGTGCAGTGCGCTAGCAGAGGCGTCGTTTTTGGTTGTTAAGGAAGCCAGGGCGCATGACGCGCAGCGCCCTAGCATTCTGTCTTTTAATTCTTAAGGGTCTTATGAATGTGCGACATTAAAACGCTTATAACTTGAGATCTAGAGCTCCGATTGAGGCGCTGCAAAAGGCGTTGTGTTCGTGTTGATGACACGGACACATCCAAATCATAAAATCTCTGATCAAGGCCCAATCAAAGGAGGGCATGACCCTTAGAATAGGATGGTGGCGCGTGACCACTAGAACTTTGGAAAACTAAGGATACCAAGGCCCAATTAGGACCTTAGGACACCCATAGGCATAGGGATGGACCCCTAATGCCTAAGTAATAAGATTCAACTACTCTAAAACCCATAAAAGATGGGTCAAACTAACATTGAGTCCCCAAACCATGTTCAGGAGCATACGAGAACAAATGGGTTAGCGCGACCTAGCCAGGTAGGTGCTCTATCACTATTAGATTTTTTTAAAAGAACTATTATTATTTTGAGAACATATGTTTTGAATATATGACTTGATTTGCATGACTTAATTTAGCATGCATGATAAATGCTTTGTACATAGCCATGTTTTGAAATGATTGCATATACATTATGCATATATATGGGTTGCAAGCAAGTGCATACATTGCATGATTTAAGTACTTGCAAAGATTGCATGTCCTTGAGGGTTGCCAAAAGACACTGGAGTGCCGAGGGTCAGGCAGTTGTGAGGGACCCAAAGAGGACAAGTTTTAACAAGAGGTTTTGGCTTCTTTAATCTTATGTGATTTGGGCAAGTAAGCCTGTGGGTGCTATGCCGAGGGGTCTGGGTTGGCCACCCGCCCTCTACCACTAATAGGTGGATGGGTACCATGCCCAAAAAGAGGCAAGTCCTTATGTCGACTGCATGTGGTACAGGCGGCTACCACTGGTGTCATGGCATTGAGTCGACGTGTCATAGGCCCCGTGGAGGCTATGACCGAGTGTCCTCAGGTACCCCGGGACCACACGGTGAGGAGGTCGTGGGCATAGTCGACCCTATGGTTTGATGAGTTATGTGCATTTCATATAGCATGATATGAGGTTGGTCGACCATATCATACTAGAGGTCCATGAGTTGGACTCCATGAAGCATCTATTGCATATCATGATGTCATCATATATATATATATATATATGATACTTTCAATTTTGGATTATGTGATCTTTTAAGTCATGAGTATTTCAGTTGATTATGGATTCTTATAATGATATTGAACTCGAGTATTCAAACATACGCATATTTTGAATGAGCATATGATTTTAAAACATCTCATGCATTTATAAAACTAGTAGTGATAAGCTCCTACTGAGTATATTATATACTCACCCTATCCTTAACATTTTTCAGACATCAGTAAGCACTCAAGGACAGGATACGTCCGTATATATCATGGTTTAGGACAGCTCCACTCACAAAAAGAGGACATCTATGTTAGTGCTATGAGCAAGTGAATCCAAAAGGAAACAAATATACATGTAAGTAAACTCTCAACCCTTTGGACATGTGTTTGTACTTAGTTATAGTTGGGTTGTGCGTTGTATTTGGAAAGACACAGGGAAAAACATTTATGATTTCTGAAGTTTTTCAAAAACTACCTTAGTTGTTGTGAAAGCAAATGACACTCGGGGTTTTCAAAAATGAGTTTAAAAACAAAAGATCTTTCGCTGCATTGCATGTTTCTTATAGAATGGTTTTCAAATAGTGATGCATTCCGCCTTCGGAAATTAGGTATTGCATTTAAAAATGCATGGGAAAACCCGGGTCGTCACATGCTTTCACCGGCCGGACATTGCCGGTCAAAATAGATTCGTTGGATTTGATCTGGGAAGCTAGTAAGGATGCTTGGATGGATGATTCGAGCCGTCCAATGAGTCATTGGGACCCTAAAACCCTAGAAAACTTAAGACAGTGGAAACACTGAGGCATCCTAGACGTTGATTAGGGACCAAGGTTATTGGACGGTCTAGATCAGGTTGTCTCATTCAGTCGACTTGATAAGGTACCCGAGAGGCACGCGCGTAACGCACAATCGGAACGCGCACTCTGAAGCATCCTTCGGGCTCATGCAGGCATACGAGTGCAGTCTTGGTTAGACTGGACGCACGCGCGTGTTGGGAACCGTGACGCGTAAGGCCCGTCTTATCACATTCTGGATCCAGGGATCAAATTTGGATCGTTTATTTGATCTGAAACACTAAAACTGCAATTAAGAAGGTTATATAAGTCCAATCGACGATTCAAAAAGACCATTGCGTTTGTCTTCACGATACAAACCTAATTATGCAATAAAATTTAGGATCATAAGACTATTTAATATACCCATAGCCTAAAAATCATAGAAATTGCATAGATCTACAAGATCAAAGATGATCAAATTTCATAAATTGATCCGGTGGATGTATTAGGAGATCAATATGCCTAGATCAATGCTAAATTACATACATCAACCTTTGAATTGTAGATCCGATCGTTTAAATTAAGTACAAACCTGATCCAAGCATCAAGATAGGCAATCTATGACATCTAACCACTCAATTACAAGATCTTGATGACATAAAAGCTATTAAAGGCAATCTAACCATTAAATATTAGATCTATAAGTGAGATCTACCCTGAAAACATATTAATTAATGATCTATAACCTAAAGGATAGATCTGCCCATTGATCTGTAAATCTAATTGATGATTTATAAAGAATAGGAAATGATACTTGGATTCTTATTTCCAAATAATATCTAGGACCTTACAAAGGTGATCCAGGACTCAAATTGAAGAGAAACGCAATTCAAGAGTGTGACGACCTGGGTTTTCCCATTCATTTTTAAATGAAAAATCTAAATTCCTAAGGCGGGATCCCTATTTGAAAAACAATGCAATGCAGCGGAAAAATCTTTTATTTGGAATTCATTTTGAAAACCTCGAGTGTCATTTGCTTTCACAATATCCAAGGTAGTTTTTGAAAAGCTTTAGAAATCATAAATGTTTTTCCCCAGGTCTATCCAGTCACAGCACACAGCCCAACCGTAATTAAATACAAATACATGTTCAAAGGGTTGAGAATTTACTTACATGTTTAATTGTTTCCTTTTTGATTTGCTTGCTTGTAGCACTAACATAGATGTCCTCTACTCATGGATGGAATCATCCTGAAAAATGTTAAGGATAGGGTGAGTATATACTATACTTAGTAGGAGTCTATCACTGCTAGTTTTATAATACATGCGATCTTTAAAATCATGTGCTCATAAAAAACATATGCATGTTGTTCGAATAATCACGTTCAATGTCGATATTAAAAGCCACTGTCAAACCGGAATACTGACGACTTAAAGAAATATCATAATCCAAGACGAAAGTAATCATATATCATAATCATAAAAATATGCATCAGATGCTCAACTGAATCCAACTCATGGATATCTATCATGGTATGGTCGACCAACCTTATGTCATGCCATATGCAATGCACATAAATCCACGAAACCATAGGGTCTTACTATGCCCACGATCTCACCACCGTGTGGTCCCCGAGTACCTAGGGACACAAGATCATATACCTCCACGGGACATATGACACTTCGACCCAGTGCTGTGACACCAGTGGTAGCCCCCTATACCACATGCAGTCGAAGCAGGGACATGCCCTTTTTGGGCGTGGTACCCATCCACCTAATAGTGGTAGGGGCTGGGTGGCCAACCCACACCCCTTGGCATAGCACCCATGAGCTTACTCGCCCAAATCATGTTTGATCAAATAAGCCAAAAACCTTTGTTCAAAACATGTCCTCTTTGGGTCCCTCACAACTGCCTGGCCCTCAGCACTCCAGCGTCTTTTGGCAACCCTCAAGGACATGCAATCTTTGCAAGTACTTAAATCATGCAATGTATGCACTTGTTTGCAAAACATATATGTGCATAATGTATATACAATAATTTACGAAACATGTCTATGTATAAAATGTTTATCACATGCATGCTGAATCAAGTCATGATAAACAAGTCATATACTTATAACATATGTTCTCAAAACAATAATAGATCTTTTAAAAGAATCTAATAGTGATAGAGCACCTACCTAGCTAGGTCGCGTTAACCCTTTTGTCATCGTACGCTCCTGAATATGGTTTGGGGACTCAAGGTTAGTTTAGCCTATTTTTTTTATGGGTTTAGAGCAGTTGGGTCTTATTACTTAAGCATTAGGGGTCCATCCCTATGCCTATGGGTGTCCTAAGGTCCTAATTGGGCCTTGGTGTTCTCAGTTTTCCAAAGTTCTAGTGGCCACGCACCACTATCCTATTCTAAGAGTCATGCCCTCCTTTGATTGGGCCTTGATTAGGAATTTTATGATTTGGATGTGTCCGCGTCGTCGATACGGACACAACGCTTTTTGCGGCGCCTCGATCGGAGCTCTAGATCTCAAGTTATAAGCGTTTTAGTGTTGTATGTACACAAGACCCTTAAGAATTAAAATACGGAATGCTAGGGCGCTGTGCGTCAGCGTCATGCGCCCTGGCTTCCTTAACAACCAAAAATGACGTCTCTGCTAGCGCGCTGCGCATCTGCAGACGCGCGGCACTCTTCAGCTTGTCTTCCTCTTTAGCGGGCGCGTCCCCGGATGCGCCTGTTGGTTTTCTTCAGATGCGTTCGACGCGTCACGTTCCGACTGGAACGTCTGCGTCGACTCAGGGACTGGGGCGTCCTCAGGACACCCTGGTTCGACCCTGTCGAACCAGTGCGGCCTAGGGGACGTCCCTGGGTCCTTGGTGGCTCTCCCGGGCTCCGTTTTGTATAGTTTTTTGTGCAAAAATTTAGGGAAATTGACCTTGGAACTATGGGGGAGATGGGTTTTGAGCGATCTTGGACGTACCTGACTCGTTGCTGGGTTTTTCTCTTCGTTTTCCCCTCTAGGTCACTACTCCACGATGGGTTTTCTCCAAGGTTTTGGGCTGCCATTAGAGGCACCCAAGAGCTTTATTTATAGGGCTTTTAAAGAGGGTTCTGGAGGGGTTCTAACCGCCTTTGAATGGCGGTGGTTTCTCCTTGAAACACCGCCGTTCCAGAAACCTCTAGGAGGTAGAAGATGAAGGGTGCCCGTATCAAAACGGGCACCTGTGTTTTTCAGGTTAAGTTGTTTTTGTGAAATTTACAGTTTTGCGCCTGCACTTCAAAGGGCCATATCTTGCTCATTTTAACTCTGTTTTGGGTGATTTTGGTCTCGTTGGATTCCTTTTTTCGAGACGCATCTAATGGAACTATTTTTAGGACCAAATTCCTAGGTTTAGTCAAGGCGACTAGTGAAATGACCAAAATGCCCTTATCTTTAAAACTGAACTTTTCATGGGATTTTAATATTACAAAAATTGGGGTCATTATAAAGAGACATCGAGGTAGGTAGTCTGATAATACTAAGTTTTCAAATGCATTCCAAAATCTAATTGATTTACTTGACTCTATCACCATGTTTAGTATGCTTTTTTGAGATATGATATTCTTATAATAAGTATGCAGAATTGTCTTCATAATTTATGGCCTTGAATGTGATTGCTTGCATTGAACATATTTTATGTATGCATTGCTCGCATGTTTTGAAACTAATTACATAAATTGCATGATTTACGATGATTGAGATTTGGATTATATGTATAAATCTTTTTCGAGTTAATGAGCCTGGTGGGCACTATGTTGAGAGGTTGTTTATGTACGGGGTTGGCCTCTCAGCCTCTAACCACCAAAGGTGGTAAGTATCACTGCCCAAAGCGGCATTGTCCCTTCCTCGACTGTTGTGGTAAATAGGGACAACCACTGGAGGTGTTCATGACACCCTTTTTGAGGACATATCCATAGTCGCCGTGGAGGCTATAGTGGGCAGGTCTTTAGATACCAAAGACAAGCAATTTTCAGAATAGGTTTTGGTTGTGAGCATAGTTGACCCTATGATTTTGGTTTTAATATTGATATGCATATTGCATTGAGATGGTCGTAGGCAAGTACTCGTGACCAGTCGACTTGATGTGTTAGCCGAGATACCCACGTGCTTGATATTTATCATGGGGTGAGATTCTATCATCTGGTTTGATCGATTACTACTTTAAGGATTTAGTAGTTATTATTATTTTATGAATTATTGATTTTGATTAATCGGCTTGATGTGTTCGTCGAGATTTTAATACACGAATTGATTGGTAGATGTTTTAAAGATTTTTGTAATATTTATATTCTTGATTACTAGATTTCGATAAAAGATTATATGGTCAGAAACTGTGTAAATGAGCTTATGATTTATGCATAAATACGCATGTGCATACAAAAAGAAATTACATGATCTTTACATAGAAAGACTCTCTTGAAAGTATGCATGTTGCATACTGTGTTTTCAAAATAGTAGTATCAGATCATCTATTGAGTATGAGGACTACTCATCCAAATATATTATTTTTACAAATTAGTTCCAACAGGATTAGAAGAAGCATAAGAAAATGTTAGCATTACGATTAAGTGAATGAAGAGAAAGATAAGTATGAACGTAAGTATATGAGCTACCATTTCGACATGTATATGTAATTATTATAGTTGGGCTGTGAGCTGTGACTGGATAGATCTGGGATGCATATATGCTTGTCTTAATTTTAAAAATTACTTTGTTCATCTTGAAAGCAAATGACCCTTGGGGTTTTCAAAATGAATTCAAAATAAAAGATTTTTCTGCTCCATTGCATTGCTTTTATAAAAGTGTTTTCAAATAGGGATTGATCTCACGTTAGTAATTGGTTTTGCATTAAAAAATGCATATAAAAACCTGGGTCATCGCAGTTGGTATCAGAGCTAAGTTTTATTCTTTCACAGCCAGTCCTACATGTCCAAAAGTCATATATGACTAGAATAATTAAGAAAAAGTAGTATAAATATGAGTAATAGAGATGACTAGAATAAGAAATGATATAAAATCATAAAGAAATACACCATAAATAAATAGGTGAAAGGGGGTTGGATTTAACAAATACATAGGGATTGGATGGTGCAAACCTTATAAAAAATCTAGTCTAAACTACTTAAGGGTTAAGAAATGTTGAGTAGTGGAGTAAACAAGAAAATTATTCGACGAGAATAAGATGATGATGAGAATGAAGAATGGGAATACAAGATGATACTAGTGCAATCTTTAGTAGATAACTTTGATTTGTACTAGATCGAACAAAGTGAGAATCATGAAGAACTTAGCTCAATTCTGGACGGCTTACATGGAACCTTGTAAGAAGTAAAGTGCTATCTTACAATGCTAACCTGAGCATAATGGAGCAGATCAGAAGATGGTTACAATAATTAATATATTATCAAGAGGAATACGACAGAGGATGTAAAAGACTTAATTTGTAACATTTTGAATTTTTTTTAAAACGAGAAAATAAATAAAATAAAATAACTATATAATAAAATAAATAAAAATAAAAATATAAGGTAAGGAGAAGAGCGAGAGTGCTCAAAACGCACTCTCCTCTATCTAATTGTCTTTGCCTTCACGTGGATAATCACGCACTGGGGAGGCAGATTTCTCTACCCTTGAATAGCCGGGAATGAGGTAGGATCACTCCACCCTTCCCTTTTGTGTTAATTTCAAGGTTTATGCACTTATAAACGTCGGGAAAAGGCATGAACATGACGTTTTTTGCAAAAAATTCGTGTTTACTTTTTTCATGAAAAAAAATTAGATGAGACGGTGTCAGATTTAGATCTGGACCGTTCAGATTGTGTATGATGAGGAGACGAAAGGACCCACAAAATTTCATGACGATCGGACGGCTATGGACGCCGAAAAAAACAAAAAAAGTAGTATGGGAGTTTTTGAAAACGAAACAAAAAGCGTGAAAAAACGATAGATTTAGGAAGAATTTGGGAAAATGGATGGTGGAAATGGAATGTATGTGAAAAACTGGACACAGGAGTGTAAAAATCACAAAAAATGGAGCACCTAGGGTCGTTGGCGACGGCGAACCACTCCGGTCATCGTCTCTGGCGATGGCGACTGTAACAGGAGAAAACACATGGACGAGGGAGCGCCACGCGTAGGGGCATGTGGTGCGACTTGTGCGCGCCACGTGGAGAGGCTGGAACATGCTGCGCGCCCTGTTCCGTCCCCCACGCACAGAGTGCTTCCACAGAAGCGCCCGCTACCCAGCGCGGGTTCTGACGCAGAGCGCTTCCACAAAAGCGCCAGTTACCAACAAGGGGTTCTGACGCAGAGCGCGTCCATAGAAGCGCCGCTCCCCTGGAGCGGGTTTTGATGTGTGGCGCTTCCACAGAAGCGCCTAGCACGCGTCGTGCGTGCGGCGGGCCCAATTTGTTGGATTTTGGTCTTTTTTGACCCTTTTTGCCTTTAAACCTTGATTTTAGGAGCTACAGAGGTCCAAATCACGATCCGAAAGAGGCGTTGTGGTCGTCTCAACAAAGCAAACTTAGATTTAAGATAAAAATCTAGTTTGGAGTAACTTTTAAATAGCAAAAGTACTAAATGCTATTAGATGAGTCAGATTGAGCTAATCAATAGATGATCAAGCTTTAGATTTTGGTTATATGTGTTAACCATGACATGATTTATGCATGACAGGTACATCTGGGCATACCCCTTGATATTGGTTACGTGTTGTTTGAGGATATTGCGATACTGAGGTAGGTGATTTCATTCACAAGTTTTTCATGATTCTCAAATGCTGATTTGGTGATTTGAGGTTTTAAGGCATGTGATTTATACCTTGCCATATGCATGAGATTGATTTCAGCATGTAGCTTCTCATGTGCGTGCTATCTTTATGGTGGTTATTGCATGCACTATTTTTGATATCTTTCGTGATATTCATTTGATTGTTGGTCTTCTTGACATGTGAGAGTCACTCTGACTTAATATTTGAGACTATTAATCCTGTGGTAGGATGCGATTTTTCACACCATGAGTGCCTGAGTGCCCGTGAGGGTGAAAGGGTGAAAGCGAAAGTGGTGTGCGTAGTTCCCGTGAGTGCTTGAGTACCCGTGAGGGTGCAAGGGTGAAAGCGGATGATACAGAGAGCTGACCCCACATTGTCGTGAGTGTATGCGAGACACTCATAAGGCTTGACTGTGTATAAGGTTTGATACTTTTGACATGCATTCATATGTTTCTAGATTTTCTCGGATTGTGCATGTCCTGATATAATGGTTGATAATATCTTATTTATTGCATGAACATGGTATGTCCTTCATCATGTGATTTAAGACTTTATATATTATTGATCATCTTTCGATCTTTATGCCTTGCGCCATATGCTTTGTTTTATTGAGTTATTTTGAATGTATATCACCTGCACAAGCATGGCTTGCTGAGGCATTGCTTTGTTTTGCAATGCCTCAGAATCAGAGCACGATAGTCAGAAAGGGAAGAACGTGGACTAACGTGGAGTTGGATGGGGGCTTGAGAACAGAGACTGTCAGATACCGACAGAGTGGTGTACTTTTGGTTGGACTGGTATTGGCTTTTTGGCATTCACCTTAGCCATTGTATATATTGATAGATTAGACCCATCTTACTGTATAGTGGTTATATGTTTATACATGGATGATGTGGTGATCTTGGACAGACCCTGGAGCTTTGAAACTTTCATTATTACGTATCTTTGCAGTTGTAAAAATTTCATTGTGGTTTTAATTTGTGAGCATGCTCAAAATGGTTACTTTTCGTTTTGTTCTTCAATGTGATTTTGAGGTGAAATGACCCTCGGGGTTTTTTGAAATGGTATTTGCTTGACGCTGTGACAAATTTTAAATTATGAGTTTTAAGTTCTGGAATCCCATCTATTTTCTATAACTAAATTATTACTATTTTCGTATAAATATGAGATAACAGATGTTAAAAACCCGGGGTGTCACAGAATTTGAGAAGAACAACAAAGAATTGGATTATAACAGAGTTACTAGAAGATTTTGATGATAATCTAATGGGGATGATTGATCTATGATAATAGATTGATCATGACATGAACTTATAAGGAATAGAAGTATAGTATGAGCAAAAATGTTGATGTACTTGTTGAGACAGTACATGGTTTCATTGGGAATGCAAACAATTAAGGATTTCGATGATATTAGAAAAGTTTAACATTTCCTGAAAGTATTCAATTGATCACATCTATTGATAAAAAAGTGTGGATGTAGTATCGATTATATGCAACAAATCAAATGGAGACATTGATCCAAGTGGACAAAAGGAGGATTTTGACTGTGTATATATATAAGTATTTGGTGGATGTTGAATAGTCAAAATAAGAAGATCATGACTTTATTGAGGATAGAAAAGATAAGTATAGAATTGAAGATCTTTCATCTTGAGTCGTATTGCCAAATTGAAAGATGAACCAATTAAATTCGAAGGAATAATAATAATAATCGAGTCGGTGATTTTATTGTGGAAGAGTATAATAGAGATAAAGTAGATGAAAATGTAGACTTTGAGTAGAGTGTCGAAATTAATGATAGCGTATTGCAAGAAATTTCCAAAGAAGGATTTTGATCAACGAGGAATTAAATTCTAAAATTAGTTTGATGCTTATATAAATTATTGAAATTAGAATTTTATCAAATCCATTATTTTATGAGGAAACACCAATGATTGTAGTCAACAAAAAGGAGAAGTTGATAATACCCTACATTGCCATTATATGATTGAATGAAGTTATAATGAGAAGCAAAGAGCAAGGATAGTGACATGTCCAATCAATCTTCATCAACTAGAGTATCATCAAAGATCAACTTGATGTTTTGATATTATGGAGGAGGATTGGAAGAGCAAGTATCTTAAGGACATTATTTGGCAATAGATTTAAGTGTCATTACCTTTAGAATAATGTTGCTTGAGCTAAGGTATTCCAATCATATCTAATTAAACATGGTAGTATATTAGTAAACAATAGCTTAAGTTATGAAATACATTAAGAGGAATGTTATGGGTACTTATACATGAGTTTCTCACTAAAGAAGTCAACTGAATAGACTAAGTCATTGGAAGATTGTTAAATCACAATAGATCCAGTAAAAGCTGCGGCAAAAGTGAAATGAGAAAAGATCTAAAACAATGGCCAAAATTGTTGATCTTCCCAAACCTTACTAGATGCTATGATAGCGTATTGGATGATTATTATTGCTAAGATACGTATGCGGTGGTATGTGAAAAAACAAAATTTGAGAAATTGAGAGAACCACTACTTACAATACCTCCTGACAATTAAGACTTAATGGTTGTTGACAATGCCTTTGATAAATGATTAAATAATATATCGATATAGGAAATGGAAGAAAAGTTAAGATAGATATCACACTATATGGTAGTATCTAACATTTGATGTTTAATTGCCTTTAGACAAAAAGGTATTTGTTATATGCACGTATCAAGTACAAAGACCAACTGAAGAAGATAAGTAGAAGTAAATTCCACAAAGGTTAACTTTATTAGATTGAGATGCCAGATATGTATATATGTATATAACTTTTGGACTGGAAGATCACTAAGTGAATCGTCAATCAAGGAAAACTTAAAGAGGATAATGGCAAGGGATGCAACCATGAACATAGTGAGTGAACTTTGTTATAGATAAGAGAATTTTGACATGAGTATGAATATTGTTGGAAATCCTAATGAAAATTTTATGAGAATAGTGATATAAGACTCTAAATGAGAATGTTCGATCTATGATGATAGATTGACCATAAATATTTGACATGATTTTGAATAAAATCTTAGAGGAGAAAACTATTTGATGGATTCAATATCCATGAAACTTGATATGTAGTTAGAAGATCTTATTTGCAATATGTGATAGATATAAGTGATGGAAGATGCTACTTGATTCTTTTTAGAGTTCTAGTTTGAATATAAATGTTGGTTGAGGAAACGAGTAACATATGAAAGGTGAAAGATAGTTGGAATACGAATTTGAAGAAAACTTTTGCCATTGATGTAAAGAAATGAGAAGTGATGTTGTTAAAACTTAATTTAAGTTCCTTGAAGAAAATGTGAAGTAAGATGATATATGATGGGATGGATGTAATTATGACTTGGCTACTTTTGGAACTTTTACCAGTAAGGTGCAGATCAACCTTAAAGTGAAGATTTTAATGATAAATAGACCACAAGATAATATATAGAGAAAAAGAGATTACTCTGTATTATCAGAGAAGTGTGGAGTAGGTTCTGGACGATTAAAGGAGTGTGGTATTGGACATATCAATTATATGAACCGAAATTATGAAACAGTGTTGATGAATTAGTGAGTAAGGACTAAGTATCATAGTACGCAACAAAAGCGGCTCTTTATTACTTAAAGCAAACAGAAAAGATATGCTGAATTGCAATTATATTTAAGGATTTTGTTGAAGGAATTATGAGAATGATGAATTGAGAATGTTCTTAGATTGGTTGAAAGATAACATGAAAAGAATTTTGAAGACAAAATTCCTCTAATTATTGACCCATTTGAGGTTTTGGATGAGAAGATGAAGAAGTTGAAGTAAAGAAATTTCTTTAGCCTGAGTTTTAAGAAGGAACACATCCATCAAAGAGAAAACCTGAGAAATGAAATATCTAGAACTCTTTAAAGAGTATTAATTTGAGGAATTTTGGGGACGAAATTCTTTGTAAGGGGTGATAATGTAATAACCTGAATTTTTAAGCCCAAAGATAAATATTTGAACTTTAGAAGTGAGATTTTATAGATATCAAATGTGGTGGTAATATCCTCATAATTAGATTCTACTTGAAAAATGGAATCCAATGACATAAATAACACTAGAAACAGAGATCAAATGACAAAGTTATGGACGTTAAAGATTGAGGGCATTTTAGTATTTTTAAATTAAAAAGTCAGAGAACGTAGGGGGTCGTTTTAATAATGGCACCCTCTTCATCATCATCATCATCATCATCATCATCATCATCATCATCATCATCATCATCATCATCGTCGTCGTCGTCGTCGTCGTCGTGTAATCAACGCGTTATCCTGCATCTGTGCCTAAAAAATGGCAAGCACCACCCCCTTCTCTGATCATCCTCTGCAGCGCTGGGAGAAAAGACGGCACAATCACAAGGACGTTGCCTTCGTGGAGAGCGCACCACCGCCTCTCACTAGTTTTAAATACCAAACTCCTTCCACCCTCTCCTCCCATCACATTGGTGACCCAACTCTGGTAGCCTAGGGTTTCGACAGGCACGAACAAAACCCTTCTCCCCCCTTTTCCTGTGTTTTTCAACACCAGTCCCAGACTTTTCCTTCTCTTTTCCCTTTGTTTCTTCTCCTTTTCTTTCTCCTCTGCCAACTACAACTATTCTCCTTATCTCTGGTGAATTGGGTTTCCCTTGGTTTGCATGTTCTCTGACAATCTGAGTTTTTCCTATGGGAGAGAGTAAACCACATCACCGGAAAACCCATATAGCCCTCTGGAGCATGATCAAGTAAATCCTTTCCTTTTCTTTTTCTGGTGAAGATAAGCTCAGATCCATACCAGATTTGCTCTCATCGGCCAGACATTGTTGGTGAAAATAGATCGTTAGATCTGATCTGGGAAGCTACTAAGGACTGCTCGGATGGATGATTCGAGCTGTCCAATGAGTCGTTGGGACCCCAAAACCCTAGAAAACTTAAGACAGTGGAAACACTGAGGCATCTTGGACATTAATTAGGGACCATGGTTATTACATGGTCCAGATCGAATCGTCTCATCCGGTTGACCTGATCAGGTACCCGGGAGGCACGCGAGTAATGCACAACCGGAACGTGTGCTCTGGAGTGTCCTTCAGGCTAGTGCAGGCGTACATGTGCAGTCTCGGTTCGACTGGGATGCACGCGTGTGCTGGGAACTGTGACACGTAGGGCCCCTCTTGTCGTGTTCTGAATCCAGAGCAAATTTGGATTGTTTATTTGATATGAAACACTAAAACTGCAATTAAGAAGGTTATATAACTTCGATCGACGATCCGAAAAGACCATTGTGTTTATCTTGACAACATAGACCTAATTATATAATAAAATTTAGGATTATAGGACTATTTAATGTGACAATAACCTAAAAACCATAGAAATCACATAGAGCTACAAGATCAAAGATGATTAAATATCATAAATTGATCCATTGGATGTATTAGGAGATCAATACGCTTAGATCAATGATAAATTACATACATCAACCTTTAAATTGTATATCTAATTGTTGAAATTAAGTACAAACCTGATCCAAGCGTCAAGATAGGCCATCTATGAGATTTGACCGTTCAATTACAAGATCTTGATGACATAAAAGTTATTAAAGGCATCTAACTATTAAATATTAGATCTATAAGTGAGATCTACCCTAAAAACACATTAATTAATGATCTATAACCTAAAGGATGGATCTAGCCGTTGATCTATAAATCTAATTGATGATATATAAAGAATAGGAAATAATACTTGGATTCTTATTTCCAAATAATATCAAAGGCCTCACAAAGGTGATCCAGGACTCGAATCGAAGAGGAACACAATTCAAGAGACATCAAGGTAGGTAGTCTGATACTACTAAGTTTTCAAATGCATTCCAAAATCTAATTGATTTACTTGACACTATTACTGTGTTTAGTATGCTTTTTGAGATATGATATTTTTATAACGAGTATGCGAAATTGTCTTCATAATTTATGACCTTGAATGCGATTGCTTGCATTGAACAGATTTTATGTATGCATTGCTCGCATGTTTTGAAACTAATTACATAAATTGCATGATTTACGATGATTGAGATTTGGATTATATGTATAAATCTTTTTTGAGTTAATGAGCCTGGTGGGCACTATGCTGAGAGGTTGTTTATGTATGAGGTTGGTCTCTAACCACCAAAGGTGGTAGGTATCACTGCCCAAAGAGGCATTGTCCCTTCCTCAACTGCTGTGGTAAATAGGGACGACCACTGGACGTGTTCACAATACCCTTTTCGAGGACATATCTATAGTCGCCGTGGAGGCTATGGTGGGCTGGTCTCTTGATACCGAAGATAAGCAATTTCAAAATAGGTTCTAATCGTGAGCATAGTTGACCCCATGATTTTGGTTTTGATATCAATATGCATATTGCATTGAGATGGTCGTAGACGAGTACTTGTGACCAGTCGGTCTGATGTGTTTGCAGAAATACCCACGTGCTTGATATTTATCGTGGGGTGAGATTTTATCATCCAATTTGATCGATTACTACTTTAAGGATTTAGTAGTTATTATTATTTTATGAATTATTGATTTTGATTAATAGCCTTGATGTGTTCGTTGAGATTTTAATACACAGATTGATTGGTAGATGTTTTAAAATTTTTTGTAATATTTATATTCTTGATGACTAGATTTCAATAAAAGATTCTATGGTCAGAAATTGTGTAAATGAGCTTATGATTTATGCATAAATACGCATGTGTCTGCAAAAAGAAATTGCATGATCTTTACATGAAAAGCCTCTCTTGAAATTATGCATGTTGCATACTGTGTTTTCAAAATAGTAGTATCAGATCACCTACTGAGTATGAGGATTACTCATTCAAATATATTATTTTTACAGATTAGTTCCAACAGGATTAGAAGAAGCATCAGGAAATGTTAGTGCTACGGTCAAGTAAATGAAGAGAAAGACAAGTATGAACATAAGTATATAATCTACCCTTTGGACATGTATATGTAATTATTACAGTTGGGCTGTAAGCTGTGACTGGATAGATCTGGGATGCATATATGTTTGTCTTAATTTTAAAAATTACTTTGTTCATCTTAAAAGCAAATCACACTTGGGGTTTTCAAAATAAATTCAAAATAAAAGATTTTTCTGCTGCATTGTATTGCTTTTATAAAAGTGTTTTTAAATAGGGATCGATCCCCCATTAGTAATTGGTTTTGCATTAAAAAAAGCATGTGAAAACTCGGGTTGTCACAGTACGGATATAGATTTTTGGTCTTATACTGCTCAAATGGACGTGGTTAGTTAATCACACGCACTTCAAATATTATAGATAATCCTAATCATCCCTTTTATAAGTGTCCGAATGGGGAGGTAACGAGGCTACGTTTGGTAGTCTAAAGGCATGGTTGTTAATTAGAGGTTAATTGACACTTGCATATGTCTATACAGGGTGAACATGGATGTGGCTACTTTTTATGGGTTGATCATCTTTATGGACGAGATTTGGACCAACAAGAAGCAACCTCATCAATGACCAGAAGGATTACGCCCAAGAAAGAACCATACCCAGGCCAGAATCTCATCATGGAGATCACGTCAATGGACAATTGATGGTTGTCACATATTTAATTTTCATTCTGTGCAGTTTACTTGTATTGCAACTTTTCAAATAAGTATGGAGAGAAAGGAATTGGAATTTGTTTTAGGCAATGTTACTATATTTCTATTCAGGAGGCATGTTCTTGTAAATTTTGTTTGCCGAGCCATTGAATGAAATTTGTGGATTTAGGTCCCATAGGACTTCTCATTCCAACTTGTGGCAACAATGGCATGTCATCTTCTAAACTATATTAATTAACGCAAAAGCATTACTGGTGTGGCAGAACTGAAGCACATTTACCTTGGCTTGGGCTTGGCTTCTTCAGGTCTCGAATGATCCAGTAAAGTGTAGTTTTGCCTGCTTAAATGCATCTGTCTCCACCTAGAAAGGCCACGAAACAATTCCTTTGGAGGTGACTCCACATTGGTAATTTCATGTTGCCTAGTTGACCTAGAAAGGCCATGAAACAATATTTTGACCAAAAGATCATCTTCATCGAGTTTGTATGGGTTCCAAAAGCTAGGTGTAAGGCAGAAATTGACTGTGCCCACCAAATTGTATCCTGTTAGATGAAATAAACATATCAATGCATATGGAATCTAGAAGTGGCATATACATCTACCCAATTTATAGTTTCAAAATAACCAACAGCAGTAGTAGTAGAAGAAAGTGGGAGTGGGAAAGAAAATTTTGAGGCCCGAAAATGGTCCTAAACCTGTTCGTTGTCAAACCATTACCAACCTGATCAGGAGAGAGCACTTGACTCAATTGAGACCAAGCCATTCCCTTTCCTACGCTTGTAGCTAATATTAAATGTTGGTTTGCACATTTAGCTATTATTAATGTGGCTCTACACTCAGTCTGATATCTCATTTGCTTGACTTTTTCAGTCAAGTATATGTTCTATCCTACAGTACATGCACTCATTAGAAGATGATGGGGGACATGGTCCTTGAACCATAAATGTGTAAATGCCTAATTCATTGCATTGAAAATAATTGTTGTTATTTACATTTCAATTTTGCATTGCCTATCTCAAATATGGGACATGCAAATCAAGGAATAGGGAATGGCATACCCTTTGACCAACCAGAATAAATGTGTATCAAGTAAACCCAAGCTTTGAAATTGTCAGCATAAGTAACCTGGCAACCAGCTGCATTTTAGCGTAAACTAAAGACTGCTGAAGTCTCCATGGGCAATAATCGTGCGGGGAAGAGCAGCACAACAAGCAAGTATACATGCTGGGTTGCTACCAGCCTACTGAATCATTTCAATTACTGCCTCCCACTATGGAAGACATTAGAAAAGTTTAGCTGCTGCTAACCCTTACTAATGAAATCTGTCTGCCAGCTCATGATGCCACCAGGATGAAGACCTAGGGGAGCCACGAACAGCCACCACACTTTCCGGTGGTGTTCTCTTTTGACCTTCCTCATGTTGTTGAGCTCTTGATGGATCACATTTCGTACAGACCGCAAATAGGAGTTCATGTCATGGTCCCTGTAGGTAGCACCTTCAGAACCACATGCAGATCGGTCATTGAGGATCTCCAGTGGGTGGGGTGAGTTAAAGAACACAGACTGTGAGGCCCTTAGTTCCTTTGCTAGGTCTTCAGAATGCGAAATGGGATGACACATGATATAGAGGCCACTTTTAGAAGGGAGTAGGTGATGATTTGGAGAAAAATTCTCATCTAGCCGTAGGATCAAAAGCTCTCCCATTCGAGCATATAACAATTTCTATTCTAAAGAGGAAAGCAACAAAATATTAGAATGTGCCTTTCAATGACGTAATATTAACAATCATAAAAATCATCAAGAGATCCCCTAAGAAATCCTCTCTACTCTCTGGGTAATCTTCTCATTTCAGAAAAATTATTAATATATGAAACTAAAGTAGGCATTCATTTCTACATTAGATATATAGTAACAAATAGATCATGGTATTTTTTCCTATTTAAAAGTGACAGAGATTCCATTTATCAAAAGTGGCATCCATGACAGAGAGTAGTACCAATCCATGGAACAAAGTTTTGGTAAACATGAATTTATTAAGTCCAAAATAGTGACACAAAAATCAGGCAGGGGCATATCCATCCAAAACACAGGTTTCACATTTAAAATGCTCAAAGATTTGATCAAGATCAAAGACCTTAGAACAAAAGGCTCAATATGCAAGTCTTGATGGATGTATTATTTGGCAAATTATTTTTTTAGACTCATTGTTTATCTATAATTCAGAATCATAGACCAAAGTAGTAGATCACATCAAATTATGTTGTGAAAATTTATCCAACTATATGCAAAATTTCAGAAACTTCCCTAGTCTTTCTGTCATGTATGGTTAATATTTAGACCTTTTATTAAATATACAATCATCAAGATGTTCACATGAAACATCAAAGCCTGGAAGCAATGGCGGATCAACAATCAGTGAAGCACTGATATAAACAAAAGTTAATATATCCCTTATACAAACAAAGATCATTAGTGTTCTCATTTGTATTAGTTGTCTCCTGTGGAGAAAAATCTGTTAACAACTTATCTTTCAAATTACTTGTACTCATTCGTATTAGTTGTCTCCTCAAACAAAGAGAAGCTCCCAAAATAATAGTTGCAAAATAGATAATTGTTAATAAATCCAAAAAGTAGTAAATCAATGTGGAGAGAAATCTGTTAACAACTTATCTTTCAAATATTTGCATTCATTTGTATAATGTCTCCTCCTGCAAAGAGAAGCTACTAAATTAATAGCTTGGAAAAAAAGTATAACTACATCCGAAAAGGCACTGAAAGTATACATATCTTCTTTGTAATGCAGTGTTTGTTGTTATGCTAGAAACAATCCACCAAATTAATCATTCTAGCTCTCTTGAGTCACACCCACAAATTTAGTTCTATCTTCCAACTTATCTTTTTAAAATATATAAATAATTGAAAGTTAGTCATTAAAACATATGCACATCTCAGATAATTGAAAGGAGTAGTTAGTAAGCAAGTTAGAAATTAAATAGTATACCTTGTGTGGACATGTTTTGTTATTGGGTCCCAAGTTGCCACAATTACCACACTGTCGCTTCTCTTTGTTTGGCCTATCTATGAGAACTTGCATAACTTGCTCCTGTTCAACTTGATCGGTCATTGTCACCTAAGTTATATGCGTCATTATTGATTATTAACCGCAAGTGCACGGGCTATTGTAGTGTAGCTTATGCAAGTACGGGTCGATCCCACGAGGACTTGATTTAAAAAGTAAGAATTTCAATAAATTTTAATTATGTAAAATTAAAAAGAAATCACTCAAAATTATTGAAATTATTGAAATGAGAATCAATGTTCAGATCTGATCAACTTCTAAAAAATACATAATTCCCAGTTCCAAAATAAAACAAATAAAATCAAATAATAAGAAAAAACTTCTTCCTTAGATCAATCTTTCTCAAAATCTTCACTTCTGGTCTTCTAAAAGCTAATCCGCCTTTACAGATATCTTCAACACATTCTTGATTAGTGATCCACCGGTCAGATTTGACAGATTCTTCAAAATCAAAGAGATCTGGGCTAAATTGTAATTTCAAGATTTGGACGGTTCAGATTGATTTATGAATTTTAGATGGAAGATCAGAAATGTCACTTAGATCTAGGGATGTCTTAAGAATGATTCTGCAAAATTATTTTGAAATTCGTTGAGAAACAAAGGAGAAATTGAAGATTTGGTTTTAATTAAGGCTAACAAGTTGATTGGGTTAAGTCTTAAATGATCTGGTAGAGATTAGGCAATTCCTGGATAAGAAAAACGTAGATAAAACAAAATCGGAATAATTGGGACACAGATGTAAATAAATTGGGGACACAGATGGAATTAACAAAAAAGAATAGAAATGCAATTTCTTTTAAAGAGAAGGGGCAAAATTAGAATTTCATGAAAATCTGGTTTTTAAGCAAGAACCAGACGAAGGAAGAGAAACGAAGGAGGGAGAAGAGAAGGAAGAAAGGGAAGAGAGGAGAAGCGAAGAAGAGAGGAGGAAGGAGGAGAGGAAAAAGAGTGGAAACCCGTTTTGGGTTTCCTTCTTCGGGCTGACTGATACTGGGAAAAAGACCCCGGAAGAGCTGGGGACGTGATCCGTTGGCGATGCGTTTTGGCGCAGAGCCGGTGAAGAACTTCGATGCGGTTTAGGCTGGGTGCTACTGTATGGACTGAGCAGTGGCCGGGCGAAGCAGTAAAGGAGGGAAATCTAGTGATTGGAGAAGAACAAAGAACGAGAGGGAGAAGTGGCTGGCGGGAGACTGGGAAGATGAGGTAGTATTGGCCGGGTTTGGAGCAGGGTGCTGCCGTGATCGGAGAAACTGGGTCGATGGAGAAGGAACAAGGGAGAGAGTTCGAGTAAGAGAAAGGGAAAGAAGAGAAGTGCAAGAGGGCAATGATAAGGAAGAGGCAGAGGGAGTGTGTGTGTGTGTGTGTGTGTGAGAGAGAGAGAGAGAGCGAGAGAGAGAGAGAGAGAGAGAGAGAGAGAGAGAGAGAGAGAGAGAGAGAGAGAGAGAGAGAGAGAGAGAGAGAGAGAGAGAGAGAGAGAGAGAGAGAGAGAGAGAGAGAGAGAGAGAGAGCAAGAAGAGAAGTGAGAATTAAGGGATGGTGAAAGAGATGACATACAGATGAGATTAGGTGAGAAGAAGAAGGGAAAGGGAAGGGGTCTCCTCCTCCTACGATTCAGCCTAGAGGAGATGAGGAAGAGGTTGGGTGGTGAAGGAATAGGAGAAGGGAAACGTGGTGTAGAGGAGAAATAACGTGAGAGTAAAGTGGAAAGGAAAGAGAAGAAATAAGGAAGGAAAGAAAGAAAAGGAAAGAAAGAAGGAAAAAGAAAAGAAGGAAAGAAGGAAAAAGAAAAGAAAGAAAAGAAAGAAAAAAAGGAAGGAAAGAAGTGGGGGAAGGGGTTGTCTTTTGCTCTTTGCTAATTTGGGTACTCCTTTTGGAAACTCCTCCAAATTACCTTATCCATGTTATTTCCATTTTGTCCATGGTTTCTATTTCATCCATCTTCATGAGTGATCTGGTCCATCTAGTGCACTTTAAGATAATCTGCACCGTTAACTTTTAATCTTAGCCGTCCATGCGTCTTTTGGTTGATCTGCAAAAGAAAAGACTAAATTAGAATCATCTGAGCCGTACATTAGTCATCTAATGAGCTTTAATGATCATCTGACTGTTGATTTTGACAAATTAAGGTTTGGATGGCCAATTGGATTTAAATTCAAAATCAAGCTGAATTTTGCAAAATTAAATGGTTAGATGATCTAATTGAATGCTAAATTAGGGGTATTTTGACCAAAATTGAACACTTAACAGTCATCGAATGTCCTTCCTTGTGGTATGATTTGGTGTTATGCCCTCGTTTCCCACAGGCACTACATGTGTGTTGTTGTCTTTTACATGTCTCCAATGGGCCTTTAAATCTCTTACAATGATTTCCTTTTGTGGAGACTAACAATGGGTCCTGCAATTCTAAGGATTGGCCAACTACACTTGTAGATTCTTCTACTTCTACATGAGACTTTGTGTGATACATCCTCATAATGATCTCCTACCTGTGCTACATCCTCAGAAACATTTGCTATTGGTCCTCCTAGATTATCATCTAACTTTTGCTCAACAGCATCTAAAGCCTGACATAACAAATGCACCCCTTCCTTAGAAGATGCAACTTTCCCAAATAGGGGAAGAGCTCTGTAGTAAAGGAAGTTCAAGCTATTTGTTGGATCTTCAAACATACTCACTTTCTCCTTGTTTATGCGGTTCAAACTATGTCTCATCTTCAAATCCTTTGACCAACGCTTTAAGACATACATGGATGGGATGGATGAATAACCATTAAGCTGAAGAATGAACATGGCATGCCCACAAAGGTATCCTCTAAACTCAAAGCATCGACATATGCACAATACTTCTAACCTACTTGGATCTCATGTAACTTTAAAAAACTTCAAAGCTTCTATTTTCTTATCCTCCTCAAATACAAATTCTCTCACAATATATATCATAAATTGTTCATTACAACTTTGTTCATCAACCAAACATCCACCCATCCTAGCAACTTCATCTTGAAACTTCCAAAACATGTTCCTCATGAAAACATCACGTACTTGTAACTCGAATGGGCTTCTCATCTTGAGGGCTTGTACCTCATTAGAGCACCTGAAGTTTTCTTGGCTTTCTACATAATATCTACTCTTTAGTGCCAGATCGTATTACTTTACAAACTCTATTAAGAATGCTTTCCTGTGCACGTACTTATTAAAGAAAGAATTTATACTTTCACTCCTTTGACTAGTGTTCATGCCAACAAAAAATGTATTCTTTAAGAAAACTAGGACCCATTGTTTTACGGTCTTCATAAACACTATTAATCCAGCCATTACTTCCTAGATTATACTCCTGTACTAGTTGTTGCCATTTCTCCTCAAACTCTTCAATTGTAAAAGGGGAGTATATACATTACTTAAACTTACTTGCAAATTGGTCATTGAAAGCAAAGTGTGAAAGCCTAAGTGCTAGCTTCTGTAGGATGTGCTAAAGACAAAAGCGGTGAGTGGTGTTTCGAAAGACTTCCCTATTTGCTACCTTCATAGCTAGATCTTGGTCAGTTATAATTGCAAAGGGGGGATTTGAACCCATACATGTCAACCATGTCTTAAACAGCCAAACATAAGATTCTTGTTTTTCATCTAAAATAAGGCTTCACCCTAGCAAACATGTTTGACCATGTTGATTTACTCTAACAAAGTGGGTAAAGGGCATGTCATATGCATTTGTAAGATAAGTACTATCAAATGAAATTACAGCTGCAAATTATGAGTAGTCAATCCTACACTTTGAGTCAGCCCAAAAGATAGATTTTAGCCTCTGCTCAAAGTGTGACGACCCAGGTTTTTAAAACACATTTTCATAAATATTTGCAAAGGTAGGGCCCTGATTTTGAAAAAATTTAAAATGCAAACATCGAAAACATATTTTCTTTGAAATTGATTTGTCAAAAACCCAAGTGTCACCTCAAATTACTTATCATACATATATTTTTGTATAAAATAAAATTGCTATTAAATAATAATAGAAATACTTTTATTAAAATTAGGATCAATCCAGTGGTTCACATACACACCCCTGTAGTTATTACATACCTTGTCCAATATTACAATCCAAATTACAAAACAATCAATACAATCTTCCTCAAAGTAAATACCCTGAGTAGTAGTTTGGCGATGATTATCCTCAAATTTTGAGCTTTCAATCTTCTTCAATTGTATCTGAGATATATTAAACATTCAAACATTTACAATATCTTAGCAAGCTATGCTTAGTAGGGGATTTAAGAAATATATTCAATATATTTCAAAATCAATAGTTCATTATATCTATGATATAAATCAATTTATATAATTGGATAACGATTTTATCCTTCACTCATCATATGAATTTTATGTATATATTACATACAGATAAAACCACTGAAAATAGTGAATATAGTCAATATCATCAATGATATCTCATTTCCAAACTGATTTCAATATTAACACTAGGTGTTAATATAATTATATCGTATTGGGAATCATCCTCCAATACAACATTGGTAATAATTTTTACTGACATCTCATCATGCCATAACATAAGGCATCTCATCATGCCATATCTCAATTGCATCATAATGCAAAATAATCAAAGGACTACCATGCTTGCAGTCTCAATCCGTACAGTATGCTCGGATAATTGCTTAATACTCCATAGATACCACGGTGGAAAATACAGATCCATGTTCGTATGGGGCGAACCATGGCTGTCACAGTGGCAGCCTTCCCATAATTGCCCCACTTGACATTTTGCCTCTCTTTAGGCATGGTATCATCATCATAATCAATTTCGGAGAGCAGGTGGCCAAACCCTTATAATTCTCCTACTAGTAGCATCCCTAGGCATAAGCCTGTCTTAAAACAAAATCACAAGCTTCCATGCTTGTATGAAAAATATTATTTCATACATACAGACTGTGTGTATGGTTATAATATAACATGCCTATAACTTATTTTCTTAAGATTTGGGGGTCCAATTTATGTAGTTCAAATCTTCTCATTCTACTCATTAAGTAATTTCATAATTACTTAATCAATTACTTTGTATTCATTTCAACATCATTTGTTGATTTATAAACAATTCTAAGACAAGTATAATCAATTTATAGTTATTAAGATAAGATCACATGTAAAATACATGTATCTTCTATATTGAATATATTTTTAAGGTTTACATACCTTTACTTTTAACAATCCATCTTCTCATTGATCTCGATCATCATATCCTTCATGTATTTGTCAAATCATATATATATATACAGTCATTCCTCATCTCATTTATACTTCCTAGTTATTCTATTGATCTATATTTAAATCTAACATTCATACTAATTCAAAAACATACATACTAACATAATATTATATTTCTTATTATTCTTGATCATTCAAGATCTCCCTATGGATCTTGTTTGATCTTTAATTTTCTTAATTACAATTTTTATTAGAATTAGATAGTTTACTATCCTTTTTTAGAATCTTATTATTATTCAACTAGTTAATGTCTTACTGGTTGAAGATAGTTTATTTCTTTCCTAACATTAGACATTTCCTCTTTATTTTAGAATTGGCTAAGGCTTACTAGTTAAAAGATGCTCACAGAGTGGTTAATTCAATCCTCATGTAAGGAGGCGTTTAAACCTCACAAACGTCGCCAAAAGGTAGGGGAAGAGCGAGGCTCTATTAGAGAACTCCCTTAATCACCATGTTCAGCATTTACTAGGGAGACCTTACCTTAACCTTCATGAGGTTCCTATGAGCATTAAACCCTAAGTACTCTTGCTATTTGATTTTAATTAAATCCACGAACATTTAAAATATCATTCATGGGGTTTATTATTTTCCTAATTTGGGCCAAGGACATGATATTCCTTATATTGTCTTATTAACTATAACCATTATTATCATTAAGTCCATGTTCATATTCATTGTATATGTTCATTAATATCTATTTTCATTTAATTACATTTTTCATGTAATTTACATAACATGAACATTAAAGCGTAAATAAATAAATTTAACAATTGCATCTACTAAGAAATATAAAGAACATTTACAATAGAATATAATAATTTACATGCTCATTTGGATATATCATATTTGTCCATTTTAATCAAATGATCCTATTTTGATTTCTATTCATTTTTTCTCTCATTAAATGTCACGACCTGGGTTTTTATATGATGCAATTTTGATAAAAGGCGAGATCTCTTGTTTTATAAGTATGAAATGCATGAAAATCTTTTTCTTTTGGAAAACAATCTTTCATAAAAACCCCGAGTGTCAAAACACATTCTCAAATTATTTAGCCATGGCAAAGTTTAAATCAATATTATTCCTAAGAAAGTGTTAGTCACAAATTTCACTATTAGAGAGTAACTACAATCAAGTAACATTGAAAGATAAGGTAGGGGTTTACTTACTTTCACTTAGTGTGTGTGTCTTCCTAGCACAAGCGTTCCTTGCCCTTAAGTATTTACTTGGTATTTGAAAAATGTTGAGGATTGGGTGAGTATATACTATACTTAGTAGGAGTCTATCACTACTAGTTTTATGATGCATAAGATGTTTTAAAATCATATGTTCTTTCAAAACATGTGCATGTCTAAATACTCAAGCTCAATATCAATATAAGAATCCGTTATCAAACTGAAATACTAATGACTTAAAGGATCACATAATCCAAAATTGAAAGTATCATATACATATATATATATATGATAACATCATGATATGCAATAGATGCTTCATGGAATCCAACTAATGGATCTCTAGTATGGTATGGTCGACCAACCTCATATTATACCATATGCAATGCACATAAATCATCAAACCATAGGGTCCACTATGCCCACGACTTCCTCGTCGTGTGGTCCCCGGGTACCTAAGGACACTTGATCATAGCCTCCACGGGGCCTATGACACGTCGACCCAGTGCCGTGATACTAGTGGTAGCCCCCTATACCACATGCAGTCGACGTAGGGACTTGCCTCTTTTTAGGCGTGGCACTCATCCACCTAATAGTGGTAGAGGCCGGGTGGCCAACCCAAACCCCTCGGCATAGCACCCACGGGCTTACTAGCCCAAATCACATAAGATCAAATAAGCCAAAACCTCTTTTCAAAACCTGTCCTCTTTGGGTCCCTCACAACTGCCTGGCCCTCGGCACTCCAGTGTCTTTTGGCAACCCTCAAGGACATGCAATCTTTGCTAGTACTTAAATCATGCAATGTATGTACTTGTTTGCAAAACATATATGTGCATAATGTATATGCAATCATTTACAAAACATGTCTATGTACAAAGCATTTATCACATGCATGCTGAATAAAGTCATGCTAAACAAGTTATATACTTAAAACATATGTTCTCAAAACAATAATAGTTCTTTTAAAAGAATCTAATAGTGATAGAGCACCTACCTGACTAGGTTGCTCTAACCACTTTGTCCTCGGACGCTCCTGAACATGGTTTGGGGAATCAAGGTTAGTTTGGCCTATCTTTTATGGGTTTTAGAGTAATTGGTCTTATTACTTAGGCATTAGGGGTCCATCCTTATGCCTATGGGTGTCCTAAGGTCCTAATTGGGCCTTGGTATTCTCAGTTTTCCAAAGGTTTAGTGGCCACGCTTCACCATCCTATTCTAAGGGTTATGCCCACCTTTGATTGGGCCTTGATCAGGGATTTTATAGTTTGGATGTGTCGACACGGACACAACGCCTTTTGCGACGCCTCAATCGGAGCTCTAGATATCAAGTTATAAGCGTTTTAGTGTCGTACGTACATAGGAGTCTTAAAAATAAAAAGACGGAATGCTAGGGCGCTGCGCGTCTGCGACGTGCGCCCCAGCTTCCTTAAGGGACAAAAAACTCGCGTACCGCTAGCGCGCTGCGCGTCTGTGGCGTGCACATCTGCTGACGCGCTAGGTTTTTCGCCCAACTTTCTCTTTTGCGAGCGCATCCCTGGATGTGCCCGTTTGGTTTTTCAAACCGCGTCGACGTGGGATGTTCCGACTGGAACGTCCTGTTCATTGGGGAACTGGGGCGTCCTCAAGACACCCTGGTTCGACCCTGTCGAACCAGTGCGGCCCAAGGAACGTCACTGGGTCCTTGGTGAGTCTCCAGGGCTCTATTTTGCATTGTTTTTCATGCAAAAACCTAGAGAAATTGATCTTGGAACTATGGTGGAGATGGGTTTTGAGGGATTTTGGGCGTACCTGGCTCGTTGCTGGGTTTTTCTCCTTGTTTTCTCCTCTAGGTCATTGCTCATCAACTGGTTTTCTTCAACATTTTGGGCTGCCATTAGAGGCGCCCAAGAGCTTTATTTATAGAGCTAAGAGAGGGTTCTGGAGGGGGCTCTCACTGCCTTTGAATGGCGGTGATTTCTCCTCCAATCACCGCCATTCTAGAACCCTCTAGAGGTTGAAGATGAAGGGGTGCCCGTGTCAAAACAGGCCCCTGTGTTTTTGCAGGGTAAATTCGTTTTTTAATAAAATTACATTTTTGCCCCTGAATTTCAAAGGGCCATAACTTGCTCATTTTAACATTTTGGGTGATTTTGGTCTCGTTGGATTCCTTTTTCCGAGACGCATATAATGGAACTATTTTTAGGACGAAATTTTTGGGTTTAGTCTAGGTGAATAGTGAAATACTAAAATGCCCTTATCTTCAAAAACTGATCTTTTCATTGCTTAACTTGGAATTTCAATATTACAAAATTGGAGTCATTACATTAAAGGTTTAGATATTGATCTTTCATTTTTATTCAGATCTATCACATTATCTTAATGTGATATCATCACTAGATCATTGAGTTATCTCATCAAATGATTTGATCGTTCTTGATCTAACTAATTAAGAAGATCGTAAGTCATTTTATCAAAATTAAGGGCATAGATCTCAATCTATCCCAAATTAGCCACATTAGGTTCATCAATCCATATGATCTTAACTTTAGATCATCATTCAAACTGATTTTAATGGTCTAATCATGCTTGATTACTTACATCTAACTCTTAATTCTATATTCCCTCATCCTTAGATCACCAATGGATTAGAAATCTAAGGTCTAATTATGTCAGATTTGACTGATATTGGGAATTAGTACCACTTTTTGTAATTTATAAAATTTTATAGTAAATAAAACCTAAATTTTATGCTTCCATTAGATTCTACGTTTCACCAGGAATCCAGAGCTTCTTTTCGATCTTGATTTGGAGTTAAAATGAGCTCTAAATTAAGATTTTAAGTTTCATATCAAAACAAGGGGCCCAGATTCAATCTGGCCCTTGCGGATTGACGGTGACGATTAGCGGCCCATCTCCACCACGTTCCACCGGTGATAGCTGGTGTACGAGGAAGGTGACTTGGGATAGGTGGGACGGTCTGATCTGGACCATCAGATCACCCTTTCCCCCAATCCTCCTAGATCTGACCACGTTAAGAGCCCAAATCTCATACCCTAGGATTTTGGGACCCTCTGAATCCATCCAAAGGCTCAAAATCTCTAACAATTTACATTTTATAGGTATTTTTCACCTAGTTCACCAGTACTGGATTTACCAAAAAATCTAATCCGGTAATTTTTATACCAAGAAAATTACTGGAATAGCTAGAGGGGGATGAAGGGTACCTACCTGTAGTGTTCAAAATTGAAGAATAAGGCCAGAAAAGAGAGACCCATGTCGAAAAATATAAATTCACTGGAGTTACTGTTTTCTGGTGATTTCACTGCTGAATACATCTCGAATCATTGTGAAATCATAGGGCTTTTGAAGTCTCAAAAATTCTGAATAGGATGAACGGTTCAGATCTAATTTTCAACGGTCTAAATCGAACGTCTAATTGAAAATCAGTACCCAGGGTGAAACCCTGGATCTGTGGGGGATGACGCGTCTATGGACATGCTTGACAAATCTAGGGGAATATTCCCCTTGGGTGCGTCCGTAAATGTGCTTTGCGGCTGTAAAGGGAAGAGGAGAGAGAAAAGAAAGAAAAAAGAAAGAGGGAGAAGGAGAGGAGGAAAGAGAGAGGGAAAGGGAATGGGAAAGAGATTGTGAGGAGAGAATTTCAATGCAATTTCGTGGGAATGTTAGGGGGTATTTATAGGCTTATTTTTAAATTATAAAATATTTTTTCGCTTTTCTTATTAAATTCAAAGTAGATTCCTCATCATTTTATTCCTTCATCGTTGATATTCCTTGAGTTGATTGTCCACAAGCTCACCTAACTTTTGTGGATCCCACACAAAAGTGAAATGACTATTTTACCCCTAAATGTAAATGTAAATTCACAAAATTAAGAAAAATATGAATTTTTTACTCAAGCTCAGATTTCAATGTGTTACAGTCATTTTGACCGATTTCTTGTGAATGATTCCAAATATCTATATTTCAAGACCTGATTTTTTTTTAAAATTAATATCATATTAAATATAATATTTCACCTCTATTTTTGTAAAAATTTCAATTAATTTCAGAAAAATTGGAGTTTTCACACAGAATTATAATCAACAAAAAAGAAAAGTATAGAATCTTTCTCTTGCATCTCCATAAAATATTTGTGCATAGCATTTGCATTTCCTAATCCCATTTTTGCTAATCTTTTTTCTCAATTGATGTCATTATGACAAGCTTGTGCTGTGGATGACACATTCTCTATACCTTGACTTTCAATTGCTCTTATTTGATGAATTTGTTGAGCACTATGTAATATCCTTAATTTTTAAGATAAAATAGGAAATTATTAAATAAATTAAAATAAAAATTTATGGATGAAATTTTTTCCTGAAAACATAATAATTAGAAAGTGCTGTCGATACGAATCCAACGCCACTAAGAACGTGAAAAACGGAGCTCAAACGAGGGAGTTATGAGCCGTCAAAGTTGTAAGGGCAAATTGGTCTTTTGACAGAAACGTGTTACACAGGGGTCCAAATTGATAACGGCACCCCTGTCTACACACGTCTCTACCAGTCCGGCAAAATCGTCGGAGAGACGTGGGAAGAGACGTGTGGGGAAGAGTTTCTCTTCCCCAAGACTCTAAAACCCTATATCTATGCTCCTCTAGGAGCCAAAACGCTCCACTTTGAGCGTTTTCCCTCAATGCTACGCAAAACCCTAGCCCTGCAAAAACTTAGATTTTCCGGCGAGTGGAGCCCCGGCAACACGAGCAACTCCGGCCAGGTGCAAGGTAAGCCTCAAAACCTATGTTTTTCGTATTTATTAAATAGAAAAAACAATTAGGAAAACGTTTAAAAATTAGGAAAAAATCAGATTTTTTTAGGAACTTTGTGCACGCTACTGTTGGAGCGTGATTTCACAGACCAAACGTTGTCCGTTTGGAAATCACACCATCCAACTAGTGCACAAGAGACCCAAGAGCAAACCCTTTAAATTTGGGAGTGATCCAACGGTGGATTTCTCTAGAAAATCCAAAAACCAATACCTAGGGATGTTTTTAGGAACTTGGGAAAAACCGTTTAAAAAACATGGTTTTTGGAGAAATCAATGCAAAAGGATGATAGAAATGGAAACTAGACAAAATTTGGAACAAAATGGTTCAAAAACCAAGTGATTTGGACACCTGTAGGGTCGTCGGTGATGACCGGAAGCCGGTCGTCTTCTCAGGCGCCGGTTTCCGCATCGCCGGTGTAAACCGGGCTGCTCGTGTAACCCAGTGTACACTGGGTGCCGGTGTAACCCGGTGTAAACCGGGCCGCCGGTGTAACCCAGTGTACACTGGTCGCCGGTGTAACCCGGTGTAAAGCGGGCTTGGTGTAAACCAGTGCACCCGCCAAACACCCTATAAATTAATAAATATTAATTTATGAAGTATTTTCACTTAAAATTGATTTTTGGGAGCTAGAGGAGTCCAAATCACGATCCGAAAGATGCGTTGTGACTGTATTGACGACGCGGACCTAGTTTTAACTTGAAAACTTATAAATGACCACTTTTTATTTAGAAATTTTTTTAAATAGTGATGTGACATGTACAGGTGTACTTGAATATACCAGTTAAAGGGAGTTATTAGCAAACTAGTGGTCTCACACTGAGGTAGGTGACGACAACTAATGTTTTTCCTTGATATTTGAACCATGTTTAAACATAGCATCATGTGTAATTGTGTTTTAAAATGCAATTATTATTTACTGTGGATTTCATGCGACATTGCGTACAGGATGATTATTCCAAATTGAAATCTTTTACCGAATAAACTTATTTAAAATGCTTTTACAAGTATGATGTTAATTAGTTATGCTTAATTAGAGTTTTATTTCTTATTGTATATATAGAAAATACATGGATTTACATGGAAATGAGAATAGAGGCTTATTAGCTGGTCCTTTTATAGGCTAACCCCAAGATGAGGGGCATGTCTTGGGGATTGCAAGCTATCAGTGCTCTTGAGTTTTAGCATATACATATGATTTCCGTGTTTTATATTTGATGACGGGTGCTCTCGCCAGGTGGGCGTCATGCTAGGAGGGATGGGCCGGCCACCCACCTTCCGAGATTATGATGTGATGAGTTTGTGATATGATAGACACCTGCCCATAGATGGCATTCGGTAGGGGTTTGGTAACATGGATAGTCCACACTACTGGTCTGAGCCTTTCCATGGGGACAGACGCTAAGTCTCCCGTTATGGTGTCGACGGGGAGCGGCGGTGGTTGATACCCATGGAGGGTTGCCACTGCAGCATGATGGCCCATATTCTTATTATGTGTGCATGTATGATGAGCATGGTTATAGATGATATGCCTGGGTGTGACGACACTCAGAGGTTGACTACGTGTACTCCCGATCGTGATGTTAGTGCGATGTGGTGGGACCCATTACCTTAGGGTGCCCTTATTCTGGATGTATGCTCCATTTTATTGATTCATGTCATGTTTTAACTCTGTGAATTTCATGTTTTAGCATATGGAATAAATTGGCATTTATTGAACATGGCATTATGATATCACTATCTTCATAAATGTTAGATTTTTCATCAGTATTGTTCATTATTTCTTGCATTTATTACATTAATTGTCTATGTACCTACACAAGCGATAGTTTGCTGAGGCATTGCTTTGTTTTGTAATGCCTTAGATCTCGAGCGCGATAACAGGAAAGGCAAGGCTGTTGAGAAGCCGTGAGAGCCGTCAAGACCATTTTTCTATAGTATTAGACAGTGATGTGAGTCATTAAACAGGATTATCATTTGGATTTTTATTATGAACTGCATATTTTATATTGGGATGTGATTTAGATCTTTGGACATATGTTGGACATTTATATGGGATGTTATGATGGATAGACCCTGGGCCATATTATTATTGTCTTTTGGACGTTTATTTGATTTAAAATAAAGGCGCCTATTTATTTGACGTTGATTTATACGCGGATTATTTATTTATGTTTAAATTACATGTACGTCATTTTGAGAAAGGAAAACTAACACCCGGAGTTTTTAAGATAGGTTTAGTAAAATGTTGAATAAAATCTTTTCTTATGGGATCCCAAATACTCTTAATTAAAATGCTATTATAAAAAAAAAAAAAAAAGTCTTGAAAATCCGGGGTGTTACACACTAAGACCACATTAAGACAATTGCATATTTCTTTGTCTCTCAACATCTGATATACGTATGTGAGACCTAAGAAATTGAGATGATTTAGGTTGAAGGTTATGACTGTGCCCCCAATGTAAATCATGCATAGACAATAGTTGGGCAGTTAAGTCTCTCCTCAATTTAACAAAAGCACGACAACCACACTTTATTTTGCCCCTAAGGTTTTTAACTGATTCACTAAACCTACTTTTTCCATGTTTGGAACATCTAATTATGCATGTCATGGGATTCCTATCTACTTTAGCTTTATATAATGAGTCCTGGGCAAAGGAAAAACCTTTTAACTTAACATATGAATTGTAGAATGAATACCAGATCTAGACTTTAAAATTGCATGCCCAAATTTGGTACTAGCTCTGACGATATAGTAGGATCTACTCCAGCTTCATCTAAAGGCATACTAGGATATACTCCTACATTTTCCGCTTCAGTTTCATACATATTCATGATAAGGTTTTAATGCCTGCAATGGTAATGAAAGAGGATAATCATACAACTGCCATGTAGTTGGAAAATCAATCAGTGATGGACATTGAAATGTGAAGGCAGAGCAAATAAAACAGAATCTTTGAGTGAGCAAAATAAATGCAAACATAGGCACAGACATACATAAGCTTTCAATTCTTAAAGTGCTAACATTGTCAGTAGTCGTGGAGGAGCTCTGGTGTGTGTCTCATTCTTTCTTCTCTTAGTTGAATCAAATTCAAATTTAAGTTGCTTAAAGAGGCTTTAAGTGTATTGCTGTGGTGGTCTCATAGAAGTATTCTGTTGTCCATACAGGTGCAAGGCAATAGATTTTGCAAAACTCAATCAGGGTTCAGTCTCATTTTTTGACATTAAAATGAGACTTAACTCATCTTTTCTTGCATGTTGGAAAAGGTTTGTCCTAGGATGAGAAGGCTCACATTCAACACTGGCTTGAAGCTGTATGCTTCCTTTCTTTGTTCGTATTGAATATTTCATTATTTTACAATTCTCCTCTCCCTCTCCCTCATCATCATCATCACCATCATAGAAAACCAGCTTCATAATTGTCTTCTTTATTTTAGTTCTATGATTGATTGTCATCCCATACATTTGAAGCCTAGTTAATTTAAGAAAGTTGATTTGGGTTGAGCATGGCATATTCTGGTTTTAGCTGTGACATAACTTACATTTTTCTATCGGAGACTCAGCTTGGTTGGAAGGCAACAAGCCAGTAATAATGCTATTGGCCAATTTACACATAAAAATGAATATATGTGAAGTTATCCATGCTGATCGCAGATTGGCCTTAGCACAGATTTTCTACGGTAGAGAAGTAGAGGGTTTCAACGATGAGGGTCTGACCAGAGAGAGGAGAGATGAGAGCATGAAGTATGGCCGGTTCGAGTGAAGCAACCCCCACAACGGGAGTTGTCGATGATGACCGGCCAGTCTTGTGCGGCCGTGAAGCGCATGTGGCTCACGTGGGCTGCTTCAGGTTAGAGGCGCAGACAACAGAGGAGGATCGAGTGAGAAGGAGAGAAGGAGAGGAAGAAGAGGGAAAGAAATAGAGAGAGAAATGCTGGGGAGGAGGAGAACCGAGAGAGAGAGCCGGTATGGGTGAAGTTCCGATTCGATGAAATGCAGGGGGCGTAAGAACAGTAAATCTGATCCGATGCAGTGCAATACAGGGAAGGGGAAAGAAGGGCAGAACCAGTAAGATGTTTTCTACCGAGAGAGAGAGAGAGAGAGAGGGTGTGGGTGAAGTTTCGATTCGCTGCAATGCAGGGGGCGTAAGAACAATAAATCTGATCCGATGCAGTGCGATGCAGGGAAGGGGAAAGAAGGGCAGAACCAGTAAGCTGTTTTCGACCGGGCCGCGCAGGGAAAAAATCAATTTAATTCAAATATAATAATATTTTATACACCCATTAACGTCCTCTGTTTGATTTGCTGTTGCCAGGAACCGTTTTTAATTTAGTTTTACTCTGGAGCAATCAGATCGCAGCTGCCCCTCGTGGTTGTGATAGTTAGCTGTTCTTACCTCTGCCCCTCGTGACTGTGATATATATACGTGTGTGTGTGTGTGCGTGTGTAGAATGAGCTTGTGGTAGCGCGTCCCACTTTTACATGATGGGTCCCACAAATTATTGATGAAACCCGTCCATCTGATTTCTGTCGCTCTGGATCAGTTGTATACCAAACATCAAGAAATCTCGTTTGCTCGCGAATATCGACACGAGGAGAGAAGTCCAAAAAGACCAAAAGAGCAGCAACTGGAGGTTCCAAAAAGCCAAGCAGCAGCAATGGCGGAGACCAGCTCTCGGATGCCTGGAATGCTCGTCGGTCCCAAAGCAATCAAGACTGTTAGATTCCACAACATCCTTCCATTGACGTCTCTCTCTCCTTCATCTGCTCACTATTCTCCCCCTTCTCTTTCTTTCATCCAAACTAGCAAGAGCAGAAACAGTAATGGAGAGAGAAGAAATGGGACCATCGTTCGAGCCATGTCTGCGTCCTTTGGGTCTCGTTTGGAGGAAAGTGTTAAGAAGACGGTTTCTGAAAACCCTGTTGTTATATACTCCAAGACTTGGTGCTCGTGAGTTTTGAAATTGTTTGGCTAATTTCATTTCCCTTCTCCCACTCCTTTCTGGCCCTCATTTATTTGATTTTGTTGAGCTTTGCTTAGTTTTTTCGTGAATTATGAAATGGGTACTTCTATTAACTTGTTTCTTTGGTGGATATGATCTTTATTTTGGATGAAGATACTCGATGGAGGTGAAGGCGTTGTTCAAGAGACTCAGTGTTGAACCGCTGGTCATCGAATTGGATGAAATGGGTAGGTGTTTTTCATTTCTCTCTCTGTCTCTTATTTTTCAGTGTAATTCAGTGGAAAATATATTGTCTGATTCATGTTCACTTCTTAATTCATTTCTGCATTCTGTCTAGCATATTTACTTCATTGCCTTGGATTGGTGGTAGTTATTAGATATACTTTTGTTATCAGTAAAGGACGAATTTGGCTTATGCGGAATTGGGAACAATAAGATGGTTATGGTGTTTAGCAAATTGAAGCTTTCTTATGGCAGTGCCTTTAAATGAATCCCTTATACCTAAGCATCTGAATTCATTCCTCACCTATTTACTCTAAGCAGACAATTTGACCCCCAAGTTTAAGTGACTACTAAACAATGTATGTGTTGCTAATATTGGTACCCATGACGGCATTCATATTACATACATCAGTCTGAGCAAAAGCGTCAGTCTGTTGTTGCTTCACTTTTTTCATCACAAAGACATGACGTTTGAACTTGCAAGCTTTTCAAGCATTGTAGGACAATTATTATTTATTACTTTAGTTTTGAATGTTAGCCTCGCAGGATAAAATGGTCATTTTTTCCTTTACTTTGGAATACTTCGATAAATCTTCAAGGGAAACCTTGTATGTGCATGCTATAAAATAGTTACCTCCTTTACAAGTATTTGATCACAAATTCTTGAGTATTAGGATGCCCATTGCCATCTCTTTGAAGCTCATACACATTTCTCTGGAACACGACATCACTGACTGCTTTTATGTTATATGGCACAGATCCCTGATAAATTTTGGATAGTTTATTACATAAGCATGAATCTTAAATGAAAGGAATGCCAAATAAACAAAAAAAGTTCTTAGCTATGTGAGACAACTAGGTTAGACCTTTTTAGAGGGGCTTTCGCCTCTCTTTAGCAGTGAAAATGGCTGCTAGAGTTTCAAAGAATTGGGTCCCTGTGTCATCCATTGTGGTTCTTCTCATCCAATAATGAGCACCTTATAATGTATTTGGAAAGCTTATAGTGGGTTTGGCTCATGTACTTGGAAAGCTGGCATTTCTGATAAATGGATGTATAACAAGATTGAAAACATTGAGACTTGGCAAGTAGGCTTACTAAATGCATAGAAGTTTTATATTATAAGATTAAGATAGTTTAGAGAAGAGTTTTATCATGTCCCGGTGTCTTCATTTCCTTCTTTGCTTAGGACCATGCTTATATGAGCATTTGCTTTAGTTTTGTTCATACATGCATTCCTTGTTCTTTTTTTTTGCCCCCTGAGCTTTTTACTTTTTGTGGATTTGAATTTTGTTCCTTTTCAGCTTATTTTTTGCATGATCCATCTTTTGGTTTTGTTTAATGCAGTTCTCTTCCTTTTTACTCACTCTAGTGACATCTTTTTCAGTTAGATTAGCTAAAGATTCTGAAATTTGAACATGCTCTACCATCATTCCGACATCGATTTTCTAGGTATATTGCTACCGTTTGATGCTACTTTTCTTTTCCCTGCTACCATTAAGATGTGCTCAAGTGACATTGTGTTAGAAAAAGAGACATTAGTTAGTGATATATACAATTCCCAAACAATAATGACTACAAGGTTACCACAAGCTCCTGCTTGAAGTGTCTTGTACTTATCATGAAAACGAACTCTTTTGCCGGGACCAATGGAGTCTGGCATTCAAGAGTATGATATTCTTGGAATTCATAATATTGTCCTAAATTGAAGACAAATGCTGCAAAATTGGTATGTTTTATTATAAAAAGTAAATCACTCAGCATATTTTAACATAAAGTCACATATATAATAACTGAGCCTTGTTCTCTTCCAGGTCCCCAGGGTCCCCAACTGCAGAAGGTGTTGGAACGGCTCACTGGACAACATACTGTCCCTAATGTTTTCATTGGTATCTGCTATTTTCTAAATTATTAATACTTTCCCTCGAACTTAAATTAGCCTTGTTCACTTGAGCTATTATTGCAGTTCATGTTCTTGAATCACAGTGGTTAATAGCATATTTCCATGGAGCTAGCAATAAAAGTTTCATTTCAGTTTGTTGTATATATCAAGTAATAAGTTCCATTAATTGTAAGTATTGGTGCATGGAAACGAATATCAGCATAGAAAAATATGTACTCAACCATATCCAGAATTTGTACCTCCTTAGGTGCATTGAATGCATAGAAAATCTAAGTTTCTGTCACTGAGATCAGCTTCTTCAGGATCACAAATTGTCGCTGCCTTTGTTGATACTTTTTGTAGTAGTAAAATATGGCTCCCTGTACAAGAGGTGATTAGCATGGAATCACAATAAACTTCATCTCAGAAGCATCAAATGCCTACTTCAACATGCTCACCTATTGAGTTTCCCCATTTTAAAGTTCTAGAACTTAAACTGTTAGCCCTTTGTTTTGAATGGTAATGGCTAACCCATTGTTGTACAAAGCCTTCTAAGTGCGATGGTGCAAGGAATCTCTCACTTGGGTGACCTGGGTTTGAGGCTGTTCATGTGTGCGTGTGTGTACCATTCAAAAAACAAAAAGAATGCTTAGCTCTTTATTGAATGGTAAATGTCACTGAAATTTTAATTGCTAAATCCTAAAAACATGTTTATCTATAAAAATTATAAGACATGGAAATTCAATTGAAGGTGAGCTTTAAGCAATGAAGTTTTCTTAGCTTTTCAAAATAACCATGCTTGTGTCTTCCTTTTATCTTCTTTACTATGAACAGTATAAGAATGCTAAAAAGGTTGTTAAGAGAATAGTAAGGCTAAACTTAAGACATATGATGACCTCTATAATATAGTAGGATCAAGAGAAGGCGAGAAAGATGTGTTTAAACTTGCAAAAATAAAAGAACAGAAGGGTAGGACTTAGATTATGTTAGGTGCATTAGAAGTGATGATTAAAGGATACTAGTCAAAGATGACGAGATCAAACAAAGGTGGGAAACTTATTTTCAAAAATTGTTAAATGACAATGGCTTTGAGAATATAGAGATTAAAAATATTGTAACCTAAATAACATTGGACATTATAGATATGAACGTAGGATTAAAATAATTGAATTGAAAGAGGCCTTGAAAAAGATGAAATCAGGAAAGGCTACGGGGCTCGATAGTATACCAATAGAGGTTTGGAAGCATATGGGAGATACTGGAGTAGTTTGGTTGACCAATTTGTTTAACAAGATTATAAAATCAAAGAAAATGTCAGGTGAATGAAGGAAAAGCTCTATTGTACCAATTTATAAGAATAAAGGAGACATACAAAGCCGCACTAATTATTGAGGGATTAAACTTATGAGCCACATTTTAAAACTTTTCTAAAGAGTGATTGAGAAGAGGCTACGACATGAAACAAGAGTATTAGAGAACCAGTTTAGTTTCATGCCTGGGTGGTCTACCATAGAAGCTATTTTCTTATTAAAACAATTGATACAGAAAATATAGGGCGAGGAGGAAAGATCTCCACATTGTCTTTATCGAATTAGAGAAAGCTTATGATGGGGTTCCTAGAGAGTTAACATGGAGGCTGTTGGGTGAGAAAGGGGTTTCATGGTTGTATATAGACATAATTAAAGATACGTATGAGGGAGTGGTAACAAATGTCAAGAGTACTAGTGGCGAGATCGGTGATTTTCCTGTCACTGTAAGATTGCACCAAGAATTGGCATTGAGCCCATACCCCTTCATGTTGGTTATGGATGAGTTAACACAACATCTACACGAGGAGATTCTCTGGTGTATGCTATTTGCAGATGATATAGTCTTACTTGATGAGACAAGGGATAGCGTAAACATAAAGCTAAAGTTATAGAGAGAACGTTAGAATCTAAAGGATTTAAAATTAGCCAAACTAAGACAGAATTTATGGAATGCAATTTTGGCAAGGAGAGGAGTGGAACACTACTTAAGATTGATAACCAGGGTCAATGATTCATGAGATTGGAGAGATTGAGAGGGAGGTTACTCAGAGAATTCAAGCAGGTTGGAACAAATGGAGATGTGCATCTGGAGTTTTGTGTGATCAGCGGGTGCCACTCAAACTAAAAGGAAAATTCTATAGGATGGCTATAAGGCCGACCATGCGCTATAGATCAGAGTGTAAGGCAGTTAAGGAACATTGAGTATCGCAGAAATGAGGACGCTGAGATGGATGAGTGGCAAGATAAGAAAGGATAGAATTAGGAATGAAAACATTAGAGGAAACTTAGGAGTAGCACTAATAGGTAACAAGATGAGGGAGATTAGACGTAGATGGTTTGGACATGTCCAAAGGAGATAGAAAACGGCACTGCTTAGAAGGAGTGAGGCAATACAAGTAAAAGGTTCCGAAAGGGCAAGGGGAAGGCCCAAAAGAACGTGGATAGAAGTGGTGAGAAAAGATTTAAAAACTTTGGGACTAAATGAAGCCATGATACTTAATAGAGAGGAATGGAGGAATAAGATTCATGTGGTCGACCCCTAATTGGGATAAGGTCTTGATGACGACGACGATGACTATGGAGTGCATAGCTTATTCCTAGTTTACTAATGAGGTGGAAGGTCAGCAGTTATTGAATGATTATCTCGTTTTCCCAAAAACAAGTTCTTTTGCTAAAAGAATGGAAAATAAAACATTTACAAAGTGTGAGCCAATAAGCACTTCAAAGAGAGGAATGCTGGTCTCTAGTGTCATGTGCCATTTGCCAGCTGTGCTGTCCCTCGTAATACAAAAAAATGCAGACACTGTAGCCTCTTTACTTAAATCTCAAAGAGTGTTGGCAGGAAAACCTTAAATTGTTCAAAACATTAATGTGTGTGGGGTTTCATGTCACCAACAGTAAATGATGCCCATTGTAGGAGGATTTTTTTATAATAGTGTGGAAATTTTTTTCTGAGACAGAAAAGAAAATACAAGATTAAACTAAGGCAGTATGGATACACTGTTACAGAATTGTGTTCAATTATTTCACAGATGCTTGTTGTCCTGGAACTACAACCGTAACTATGTAGCTTATGGTGGATCTTGTGTTGGATTGCATTAGATATTGGAGTCCAAACTTTTGGGATCCAAAAGTATGTAGTTTACAGCGTATCTTGTGTTAAATTACATTGGTATAGGAGTCCCAACTTTTGGCACACTGTACTTGAGAAAACTTTATTTATTATTATTATTTTTATGCATTCAGCTATTTGCTCAGTTTTTTGAAGACCTTCATTGGAAGAACTCGTACAAGGTACTGAGTCAATTTGGGCATGTCAACGACTGTCGTGTTGAGCTTTTTATTGACTGGACTAGTCAATTAGTTTCTGATTGAATTAAGTGTGGCCAAAATCTAGACTGAGTTCAGACAATTATGGACTTGACTTTCAAAACTTTGGGTTTATTTCTCGCGCTGTTGCTTCTCATGTATGCGTACTAGCCGAGAATAAGTCAGGTGACTTGTGCCTCTTGTTATTCGTGAATTAAGTTGAGCCATAAGTTATCAAGTTAGGGTCTCAGTTTTTCTCTTTCATAGCCTTCTTTCTCAAGTAAAATGATATTTAGGTTTTTCTCCTTATTTCTGTTGCTAAGGGGCCATGGTCCGAGGATACTACTCTCTTGCTATGTTGAAAGTATATCCATTATTCTTTCTTTACCTAGTTATTTTCCAGTGTCTAGATATTCCTCAAGATTATTGTTTATGCTTTTATGAAGGGATTTAAAAAAAAAGAGGTAATAGTTAGCATCTTAACATCATCTGAAGATTGAGAGAAGAGTCTGCCGTTCTTTACTTCCATATCAACCATGACATAAACAAGAAAAATAAAATAAAAAATAAGCAACCTAAATTGGTCATATTGTGGCTGTTTGGCATGTGGATAGCTATATATGGAAGCTTTCCCATGTACTGGCGTAGCTAGGGAATATCATTTCCTAGATGCAGTTGAATATATTCTATCCCTAGTTTAACACATTTTCTAGTAAGCTATAGGATAACTGTCCATACAAAGCATACTGATTGATAGCTATCTTCATGCCAAACGCCCCATTATCAAATGAGAAAAGACAAACATCCTGAACGTTGAATAATTTGAAGAAGAAAAGCCAAATTTAGGAAGAACAGAGGGAATGCAGAAGATCCAGATAGGATGCCACTGGAGGTCACAAAATATAATCATAGGGCAAATCTTATTCTTACGAGTTGATATCCGCTTAAGGCCTTGCCATGAAGAACTGACCATGAGATTGTAGTAGCCTGGCTGGCAACGATATCTATGAAGAGAAAGTTATAAATTATTGGGACTTGTTGATTTAGAGGTGCAGAACATCAAAACTTTTTATTGGGATGATCTTGCTTCCTTATGACCATCTCTCCACACTAATGGGATATATATGTATTGCTTGTGTAGACTTTTGTGAGACTGACTTTGAAATAAACACGTCAGAATGTCTAACCTTCCTAAAATGGCTTGCAAAAGCAGGTTCCCAATGAAACCTAATCTAACCAGATATCATTAAGAAAGAAAAAACCCTAAGGTGAAGCCTAGAAATGCTCATAATTTTTCCTTGCTTTAATATATTTTTTTTTTCTTCCATGCCTTCCAAAGATGAGATCCCTCTGAGGCCCATTTGCTGAGCTAGACATCTTTCATCTACTCTATTGAATCTTCAATTACTGACATACAACCCAATATATAGGATCCTAAAGACTTGTTAATTATTGGGAATTGTTTATTTAAAGGTGCAGAACATCAAAAAAATTTATTAAGATAATCTTGCTTCCATATGATCACCTCTCCATACTAAGGGGATGGATATTGCTTGTTGGAGGCTTTCTGAGAATGACTTTGAAATAAACACGTCAGAATGTCTAACCTTCCTAAAATGGCTAGCAAAAGCAAATTCCCAACAAAACTTAATCTAACCAGATATCATTAGAAAAAAAAAAAAAAACCTAAGGTGAAGCCTAGAACTGCTCATAATTTCTCCTTGCTTTAATTTTTTTCTTTTTTTTCTTCCATGCCTTCCAAAAATAGGATCTCTTTGAGGCCCATTTGTTGAGCTAGATATCTTTCTTCTACTCCTCAATCGTAAATTACTGACAAAAAACCCAATATATAGGATCCTAAAGACTTGCCACCTATTTCACAAGCATGGTCAAAAGGTAAAGAATAGTGCTCAGGGCCTTCACGAGAACTAAAATAACCACTATGGCCTCCAACAACGAGAAAATGTGGAAAACAAGCCCCTTCTCTTTTAAAAAGGACCAGCTAACTGACTCAGTCTTTGGAATCTTCACAACTTGAGAAAGAAAGACAGTGGAAAACAAGCCCCTTCTCTTTCAAAAAGGACCAGCTAACTGACTCAGTCTTTGGAATCTTCACAACTTGAGAAAGAAACACCATCCTGCAATTGTAGAAATATAATTGGAAACGCCATTCCCCCCCTCATTAGTAAATGAAGTTAGCAAGTTTCAATGAAGCAGCAAAAAAAGACAAAAAACAACTTGGATCCCAAATTCACAAAGGATAATGTAAAAGAGTCTGAGGTTGCCATTAACTCATGTTGCAGGCTGAAGAGTGGAGCATCAATCTCTCTCTTATAGTTTTCTTTAAAAACCTTCCTGCAAAAGGACTCGAACTTTCCACCAAAAAAGAAAAAGATCCACAAAAAAGGAAAGGACTTGAACTGATTCAAACTTTTCAGGAACAGTAGTGATGGGTTTATTTAAACTCCCCTGTCAAGATGACTGGGTGATGAAGTCAGGCGTGTCTGTTTACTACGTCAAAGGCTTAAAACGTTATAATATTTTTCTGCAAATGAGAAATACAGATGTCAGCCAATTGCAGTTGATGTTTTCCGGATTGTGAAGTTCTTAACTTAAACAAGATCCTATATTAACTTTCTAGTTATGTTAGGATATCATATGTTTAGGATACTCTTAACTTACACAAGATCCTCTTCCAGCTTCCTAGTTATGTTAGGATAGCATATGTTTAGGATATCTTGGTTCTTGTTTTTCCTTCTCTCTGAAGTTTAAACTTTAAGGCAATTGCTATCTCCTCAACTTTCAGAGTTTTAGGCTTTTAGCTTTAAGGACATTTTGGGCACGCAGACCTGATCCTCTTTTCCTTGAATATTGAAGAATTCTCATTTTTAGCTTCCGTATCTGGACCATGATTTCTTCATTGAATTATTCAATATTTTATGCATGCTTGTAAGCAGCCAACAACCACTATTATCTCATAAAATAAATATGTATGTGTTTCTATTGATTGATTAAGATTGTTCAATCCATTTTAATGTTTCTCCTTTTGTAACCAGGGGGTAAGCACATAGGCGGCTGTACAGGTACTCTCCTTCAGTATTCTTTTCTTCTGATAGTTTATAATAGGACCATTCTCAAGGGACATGATAAATTGTCGTAATGCATCCAGAATAGGGTACCATCAGGCACATAATAAGTTTAGCATCCCAGCCTTTTCCATGATGGTGACAACAATATTTTCTTTGTGACTTGTTAAGTCAACCGTACAGAGTTGGGTAATTGACTCACAAGCAGTCAATGCACAAGGGTCTGAGGAAATAGAAACAAAAACCAAAGGCAAAGGAAGAGAACTGGCTCAATAGTCCCCAAGTTGACCTGTCTAATGTCATGGTCATGCAACTGGCTTGCCTGTGACATGAGTTGGTCTGGGTTCAGGTTAACAGTTTTGTTGTGTCTTTGCACATATATTTTGAGCCTTGAGACATCAAACTGTCGTTGCACATTCCTTTTGTGACATACTCTTGCTTGACACAGATACCCTGAAATTACATCGCAACGGAGAACTTGCTTCCTTGCTATCAGAAGCTAACAACAAAAACAGCCAGAGCTTGCAGCCCTGATGGTCATGTGTGGAAGTACATTTCCTACATACCTCAAAGGAATTCGGTAAATTGGCAAGCTGGTGCTTTGTTTAATGTATGTATTCCATTTGGTTTTGGTTCTCATAAATTTACCTCAATGTTGAAACTCTGTTGTATATTTTGTCCTAATCAATTTGTCAATCTCAATGAAAAGTTTGCTGTATTTGACTAATAAAAATTTAGATTCTGTACTGAAAATTGTGGTCATGGAGACTATAGTATGACACTTCCATCATTCCAAGTGCATCAAGCTGTCTGGAAGGGCCAACTTGATCCTCTTCCTCGGGAATCCCAGATGACAAAACCTAGGTAAGCCGCTGACTCCAACTATCGTCCATGTATGATCGATACTAGATCTGACCAACTGCCCATCTTACCTCCTCTACGTTCTTGACAGCCCATCTTTGTCACAGTATAGTTTTTCAATGGCATGTTTCGTCCGCTTCCCCATTACTTAAGAAAAAGTCAGCCACTGAAAAAAGTGCAAGATATTTTCATCACCAACTGGACAATTAGACATCCAACCCGTTCCAATCTTTCATAAGAAGCCTTAGTAAAGAAACCATGGGGAAGGAGCACTATGTCCTTGGGTATGCCAGGTTCAAATCAGCATATTTGTGTTTCACCCTGAAACTCTTCCTCAGCCAGGCTTGGGTGGAGCAAAGATGTCAGAGCCTTATGGAGTAAAAGGGGAACTGAATCCGAGTAGCTGGTGGAAAGCTTTTAGTGTAGTTGTTCAAAAGCGAGTTTCAAACTTGCATAGATTTATGGGGTTTTGGCAAGGTTAAGTCACTAGTCTGTTTGTTACAGTTGAACTTAGATCTTACATTGTTGGATACGTGGTTCTGTATCTGTCCTACTAGCTTCCATCTACGTGTGTTCTTTCCTAGGACTCTGGCCTCCTACGAAAGACATGAACTTGTAAGACCAACTTATTGACTTGATTAACAGAACCAACCAAGGAATTGAACCAGTTACACATGCACTTCGTCTGTCACTACATTTGATGGCTTATCACAGGGTGACCAAGCGGATCCATGTTCATGGATGGTTCCAACGGATGTCATTTTAGCAAAAAGATTTTTAGGCGTGACCTCCTTTTGATGGGTTATCACAGGGTGACCAAGCGGATCCATGTACATGAATGGTTCCAACGGATGTCATTTTAGCAAAGATTTTTAGGCATGACCTCCTTTTGCAGGACCCCTTATGTGTATTCTCTCTCACTAAAATTTGTGATCCCAAGGTTTGGGCACTAAATTATTGATGTGCCAAAAGGGCGGGTCGTCGTAGGTTGCGGGTCAAAACGGGTGCCCGCAAGTCATAAAATGTCAACCTATGCCCAACCTTCTATGACGGGGGTTTGCAGGTAAAATGGGCAATTAGGGTTAGCAATTATCAACAATCATTAAGTACCTTCATTTTGGTAGATCTAAGCTGTTTATCATACTAAGAATGTCAAAAGTATACCTGTGCGAAATCAATGCATTTGGATGATCCTAATCACTTGTTACAGATCCTTGAAAAATTAATAAAAATAGATGGTAGTAATTTTTGTGGAAAGATTCATAGGCTACAACCATTTAGTTAGCGTGGAATTTGAGTTCCAGCCTATCTATGACATTCCTGATATTATGAACAGCTTAGATCTTTAATAGAAGTTTTAGATTGCGGGGAAAAATGGGTGTATGCCCCATTCTCTCCTCATGAACTTGTACAATTACAAGGACTCAAGTACTTTTTGATAATCTTTTTCTGGCTGCAGACATGAAACTAAAACAAAGCTCAATAACTAACTTGAGCAACTAGCTAACTTGTTCATAAAGAAACGAAGAGAGAATTTTTCATATTGTGATTTAAGCATGTTTTAGACCTAAGAAAAAATACCATAAAAATAGTGAATCTCTTTCTTGAAAGGTTCATAAACTCTCCTCCAAGTAAACAGGTTGACCTGCCCTCAATTTTACCAGCTAGGCGAGGTATGGGTTAATTTCCAACAGGTCACTAATTAATGATCCATGATTCCCGTTAAATATTTGCTGCTCATAGATCATTCTCAGAGGGGGAGCCTTGGTGCAACAGTAGAGTTGTTGTCATGTGACCTTAACGTCACGGGTTCAAAGTGTGGAAACAATCTCTTGCAAAATACAAGGTAAGGTTGCGTACTATTGACTCTTGTAGTTTCCCCCTTCCCCGAATCCCACATGTGCAGGAGCTTCGTGCAATGGGGCTGCTTTTTTTTTAGGTCATTCTCAGTACACATTGGATATCCGTTCATCTATCATCCAGTGTACGGCCCGTGTAAAAATGCATGCCATGAACGTCATGGTTTGTGACTAGCAGCTGGAATATGAGCTTAATATACCGTTTGGATGTTGTACTTCTACTTATTGAAATTTTCCTACCCTCATTTTTACTTGAAGACTTGCCTTGCAGGGCCTCAAGTCAGTCTGGAACCGTCGATTACCTTTTGAATCAAAGTAGTGAGGAGCCGAGTACTACGACTCATTTAGATCTCGTATGCCGTGATGAGGAACTTATGCTTGTCCATTTTTCTTTTTTTATATGGGATTAAGATGAGACTATAGTGTCTTCCTCTCATCAGGAAAAAGATTATGAAAGTCTTGTTATTGTTATTTTTATGCATATGATGGTACTTTATTAAGTCGAGACTCGCCTCGATCGATTTCGACCAAATCCTTTTGTCCACGAACAAAACAAAAACAAAGTACTAGTAGTGTAGTAGTTCACGAGACCTAGAATTCTCACATTCCAACGTGCATTATTCCAGCCGGTCCCCCCCCCTATAGTAGTCACCTTTCTTCTTCTTTTTTCTCACCATAATGCATGTGAAAATAAACTTAGTTTCTAAAATTATAATATAAAATATTTGCCAATTACAAATGTCTAGCATAGTTTGTCACAAACAATTAGACATTTGCCTTAGAATGTATTTGGTCATAGGTTTGAGTCATTACTTCTCCTTTGACTTAGTATTAGATGTAGGAATGCACGTGAATTGTTTTGTAATTTTTTACTTAGCAAGCAAAAAATTATAATAATTGCCTAACAAGCTAAAATCAAGATTTTGGCAAATATAGCTTAGAGCTGTATTTTCAAAATTGCCTTTACCAAATTTTTTTATTTTTATTTTTTAATCTCTCTTTCCTTTGTCTCCATGGACACCCATTTTGGGACTGTAACTCCTGAGTGAGGAATGGATGATTTGACTTTGTAAAATCTTTAGTCTTATAATTATACATCCAATTGGTTGTAGACAACTCAGCATCTCCTCTTAGGTTAGATTAGTTGCAGGTTTGAGTCACCGCTTTCTCCTTTGGTTGAGAATTAGATGTGAATGATTTGCTTTGTAATTCTTTGTCTGTACGAAAAAACCAAAAGGTTATGATATTTTAAGGCGCCTGATATCCACACGCCCCTTTTACTGATAGGCCATATATCAAACCCAATTGTACCAGGCTATAACTGCAACTGGGCTTGTCCAAACTTATGGAAGATCTGGAACATTTCACAATCTTGTTGCATCCTAGACGAGCAACACACCAAAAATCTCACAGCTAGGGGCCCAACATTTGGCGATCCAATCCGTTCATCTGTTGGATCCCATCTCAAATAGCCATCCTTCCAAATTCTCACTAGCTTTATTATTGGTTAAGACGAACCTTTTAAACCCCATGAATAATTAGAATCATTGATCTGACGAAGAAGATTTTAGCAGAGAGCCTTCTATGCTGATGGGCCCGGCAGAACACCGGATCCTCCTTGGACTTGATATGCAGATGTGAATTAATTTGTGGGGTTTTGTCAGTGTCTGTGCGCCCCTCGGGCAATTCTTATGGCTGTCGGACGAGGAGTGGGACATGAGAATTAGTCCCTGCAGTGTGGCCGTGGGACGAGAGGATCTCAAACAAACAAATATCTGTTTAGTCATCAATGACTGGGCCGCTTTCTCCACATCACTCTTCATCATCAGAGCAGGACTCATCATCCCACCTCATTGATTATGCCATCATTGTAGGCAACTCTGATTTTGTCTGTGTGGACAGAGAATCAGAGATACCAGAGAGATTACTGGGTGGGCCCAATCTGTGTTTGCCATTTTTATAGCTAGTAATGGGGCCAATGAAAGAAAGTGGTCTTAATGGGGTGGCCATATGTTGCATAGGCAACGTCCGCATCAGAATATAAGAGCCTTGGTGATAACTAATTGCTCTTGTTAGAATTTTTAGAAGTGAATGCGATCGTACCATGCAGGACTCAAGATCGCCCTCAACCATCATATATATATATATATATATATATTGAGAGAGAGAGAGAGAGAGAGAGAGAGAGAGAGAGAGAGAGAGAGGCCCTAATATTTATAGGAGCATGTCTTTGTGGTCCAGTCCTTTAATCCATGAATCCGAACGTGGTTGAGTTCCATGATGTGGCAAACAAACAAATATAATCTATTAATTAGGGTGGTAGAAGAAGATCGACGGTACTTAGAGTAGAAAGTGATGGTTTTGGATGTTTTGAGAAAGATTCTTTTCCTGTTTATGTTATTTATTACATTGTGGCCCGTTTTTTTCCGGACCCTGTATAGGCAGGAGTTTTGTGCACCAGAGCTGCCCTTTTTTTGTACTCTCTGTAGTCCATTACATCTGTTTCTATCACGAGAATACCACTTCCTTCTCGTGCTTCTCTAGATCTTTTTATTCTTTTTCTTTTTTTTGATATTTGCATAACAAAAAAAAAAAAAAAAAACTAGCATAATCCAATTAAAGGCTAGAATATTTGTTGTTAGGAGTGATTGGTACCGTCCGGTTGGTCTGACTGGAACAAGAAATCTTCCTTTTGTTCAGTTCTAAATGTTTCCATCTCGTAATAAAACTAATTTAGCCTTGTGTGAGTCTTGCACAGTGGGGCAAGAGTGAGTCTCAATCGCAAAGGTCACGAGTTTAAAACTCTTCAAGGTGTGCGTGAATGCATGTATCCACCATTCAAGAAACGAGAGAGTGTATCTACGGCATGTAAACCATTCTCTACAATGTTTACAGTAAATTGGATTAATTAGCAGAAGCAAAAGCAAAATAAACAGGAAACTTACTTCCAGCCGTAGCAGTGAATTTGAAAAAGCTTTAAGGAAATCTTCCGAATCTTACGCAGCACTTGATGACGGAAAAACGAGAGAGTTTCGATTGATACTGCTTTGAATCAGAGACTCCTCTTATAAAACTTAATGGACGGTTAGTGGCAGTTACCACAGAAGTTTACGTTGGACTTGTGAATTAAAATGCTATGGACCACCAAATAAATTCTAACACGGCATAAAAAAAAAACCTAAAGTAGATGCTAAAACTAATTCATAGTGTGCACCAAAGCCTTACAGCTGTGCAAGGAGTATTTCGCCTGGTAACCAAGGTTCATGACAGTGCATGTGTGTGTAAAAAAGGGCAGCCCCGTGCATGAAGCTCATTCGTAAGGGGCGGACCACAAAGGCCTATAGTAAAGGTAATCCATGGCACAATCCTAACTATAGGCCGTACAATGCTCTTGTACAGTTTGTGTAGGTGATAATTCCAATTCTCTTACTTTAACATTGAAAATCCTCTAGCCAGTTGAAGGAACTAAATTCATTGTGGCTTCGAATGAAAAGACCCTACCTTTGTACCCACATCTGATTGCCCCACTTGTTAGTCTTTGGCATCCTAAAAACTGTGCTTATATGTGAGTTTATTTTGTACTGCTGTTTGTACAAAGTTTCTAACAGTCTAATTTTTTCTGTGAACATAAGTGCAAGTTTCGGCAGCCACTGAAGTCATCCAACCGGCTTGGTTTCTGAAACTGCCGGACACCCAAAGCTGGAGAAATCCAATGGAAGGTTTGGATCATTTAAAGGCTGGGGTCATTCCTGCAAAAGCCATGACATTTCTACTTACAAATTAACCTCAGAAGTTGTGTCCATCCAGCATTCGTCTGTAAACTTGACCAAAGGAAACCATGTAATATTCCCCTTTCCCACCGCCCTCTCTCTTGTAATGGCATTCTGCTTGTCACAGGCTTATAACAAATTTTCCTACTAAAGTTGGGTTGGATTTGGCCGCAGGACCTGTCAAACAGCAGTAGTATATCCAACAAACAAAATAATTGAGAGCCATCAATTAGCAAACAACCAGATATTCTATTTTTTTAAGTCAGTACAGACAGAAGAAGGAAAAAAACACTAAAAAAATGCTGTATATAGAAGTCCACAAGAAAAATTCATTTCTCATCGTCGTTGTACCAAAACTTTCTGGTCATTTAGCCAGGAGTGGACCAACAACTCAGAAGGCGACAAGTGAAGTAGGTTTGTTTTAAGGTGTAAACTGTCTACGATAAACAAGGGAAGAACCTTGTCCTCACAGAATGACATTATTCTTGCGTGAAAGAAAAAGAGTGGTACTGCTTCACTGGAGAAAGCGAAAAAAATTATTTATATTAGATGCGCTTAGGCCATGCTCCGTAAATCATTTATATTAGATGATTGTGGCGTTTATTATGAACAGGAGCTTTGGCGCAACATTAAAGTTGTAGTCGCGTGACCTTGAGTTCACGGGTTTAAAGCATGAAAACAGCCTCTTGCAAATGCAAGATAAGGCTGTATACTTTAGGCCCTTGTGGTCTGCCCTTTCTCCAAACCCTGTACAGGTGGGAGTTTCGTGCACTGGAGCTGCCTTTTTTTTATAGTACCCTTACCACCAAGAGCTTGCAGGTTTGAATCCAACCACCATCACAGAAAAATCAAATAAATAAATTAAATAAGTCCGTACACAAAAAGGGATAAACTACATTTTCTTTTTTAAGGTTTTTTTTATGCATGGAAAAACTTTTGAATCCGTTCATCACGGGAGTAATACTTAAAATGTATAATCTAGGAGAAATCAAGGCATTTGATAATCTTAACTACTTGTTTTAGGTCTTTAAAAAAATTAATAAAAAAAATATTTGTAAATTTTGACCTAAAGAAAAAGGGCAGCTTGGTACACAAAGCTCTCCTATATGCAAGGTCAGGGAAAGAGGCATACCACAGAGGGTTAATAATATGCAGTTTTACCTTGTATTTTTTCATGAGACTATTTTCACGCTTCGAACCCGTGATCTCTAGGTCACACAACGACAACTCTACCGCTGCACCTAGTCTCTCCTTCTAATGGACATTAAATTTGATGTGCAGCCTATTTATGCTGTTTCAGCTTAACTATAGTAAGTATTTCCATAAAAAGAGCAGCCGCGCATAAAGCTCGTGCATATGAGGGGTTCGGGGAAGAAGCGAACCACAAGGGGTCTATAGTATACAGCTTTATCTTTTCACACATAGAACTCGTACATTCAAGGTCACACAACGACAACTCTACCATTGCGCCAAGACTCCCCTAAAAAACATAGTTCTATGTAAGGCAAAAAAAGAGTGTCCTCATGTGGATTCTAACAAAAAAAATGGCAGCCCCTATGCACGAAGCTCCCTCCAATGCAAGGTTGGGAAAAGGACGGACCACAAGGGTTTATTGTTGGTGAATTTTCATAGGAGGCAGACTAAATAAGATAGTGAGGTTTCAACCACTCTCATCTGCTATTGTTGGTTTCTTGTGATATTATGGTTTGTGATGTCTGATTATCTTCTCCGCCCCTTGTGATTCGCTCCTTTCCCAAACTCTACATAAATAGGAGCTTTGTGCAGGGGGCTGCCCTTTTGTGTCTGATAATCTTCTACTAATCATTTTCGTAAGTACCTACCATATCTTTTGTCAATTCTAAAGAAACAGAAGTACTCGTCCACTTTGACGGATGTACAGGAAGTAGGTCTTGGGATTCTCCATCTTCTTCACGTACTTGTCTTCTCGTCCTTGTCCCCGGATCATTCTCTCTCTTACTCATGTACACAACCACGACAAATTATGGTCCCCGCTACCATTTCCAATTTATGAAGAGAATCTAGAACCCTAACCCCGAGCCTTTTACAAGTGATACCATCTCATAGTAGTTTAAAAATTCCCAAACTCGATTAGAAAGTGAGGCAAGTTGAGTTAACTTGAAACAACTCGAAGAGACTCAAAAATACTATAGTAAAAATTTTAGTATTATATTATTTATTTATTTTATAATATATAAAAAGTTTATTTTAATGCACGGGCAAATGTTGAGCGAGTTGATTAAGTTAAGACATTGTTGTTTGGGAGGCCTTGGGTTAAAATTTTGGAAAAATTAAAACATTTTTTTAGCATGTCAAGTCGATGAATTACTTGATTTTTTACTAAGTTGAATAATATAGTCAACTAAAATATATAATTCTTCTCGCTAGAATAATCTATCAATGGGAGTAGAAATTATGTACTAAGTAGTTCTGGACTAATAAGAATGTCTTTTTGTAAATACATACGAAAGCTATCTAGTGTAATTGGTCGCAAACAATAAGGTGCTTCTTCTTGTTACACTTGGTTGAAGGTTCGAGTTCTTCTGAATATATAAAAGCTTAAGATGATAAATTAGAGGCTATGTTGGACACAATGTGTGGATGTGATCAGAACCAAATGATCCTAGCCATTGTTTCCTAAGTGTAAAAATAAATAAAAGTGGATGCTAAATTAATAGAGGTCAAATAATCTACTAGATTAAAGTTTTGGGTTATAACCTATCTGAGATCAGCCCCCAAAGATTGTTGGATTGAATTACATAAAACCTTGTCTTCGTATATAATAAAGGTGCATAATATGCCTTCGAAAATAGAGGCGGGTATGCAAGCCCCCTCCTTCCACCTTTTGTTCATCAGACTTGATATCTTCTAAGATCGGAGATACCAAAAATCTTAACCAATCGGAGACGCTAAGGTGGGCTCCTCCCTTTGAAAGGTGGACAGTGTTAACAAGAAAAAAAAAGGCAAATTCTTTAAATGTGCCATCTAAATTCCAAGGTAAAAGGCAAGAGGCCCACAGGTTGGGTGAGATTTTTTGTCCGGTTTGCCCCTTCCCCGGACCTTGTATAGGAGGGAGCTTTGTACACCCCTTTAGTGTAAGAGCCAATCCATTGAGTATTTGACAAGAAAGTTGCTAACCAGATTACGTTTTGGTGTTTGGGACTCAGACAAAGACGAATCTAATTGGTTGATTGGGTACAGTCCGAATTCAATGCATTATGCACTTTGCACTATAGATAACACTAGTCAGGCTGCTAACGCGAGTGATCGCAACTAAGTTGATCATGAATTCCAAGTATGACTCTTAATAATCTATCCTTTAGGGGATATTACGATTCTTTTGCTGCCCGGTACGTCTATTAAAATATTGCTTGTTTCTATCCAAGACCCAGAGGAGCTTTAGCCTTCAAAATGTGGAGTCAGTTTGATGCAATGGCTCTTCCTGAAATTTTTGTCCTACCGTCCTGGTTGATGATCACAGCCCTTTAAATAGTAATCAGAGCTTTATTTTGAAGCTAATAATTCCGTGCAAGAAAATCTAAGTTTACTATTTTTGTTGGAGCTCATCTTTGCATGATCTAATTTTTTCATTTGATTGCTCTAGGACACGTGCTCCGAACGACCCAGTTCACTATTTTTACTGGAGCTCATCTTTGTATGATCTAATCTGTTCATTTGATTGCTCTAGGCATGTGACTTGGATCTGAGTGAGCACGTTTTCTCACGCAAAGTGGGCTCTGCCAAAGGTGGTGAACTTCCCTATCCAAATTTGACTCATCAGATCGATTATGGTGATCAACTATAGCGGGATCTGAGTCAGAGATGTGAACTGATTGCCAACCAACATGAGCATCCCTTGTTCATGATCAACGACTTCAATTGGATAAGAAAAATGCTTTCAAGAAGTGCACGCAATTGCTTGCTCGAAGAAGAAATACACTGTACGGACTCGCATTTGTTGCCTTGGCTTTGATCCCGGTCTGTTAATCTAGCAGATAATGACAAGCCAAACCCATCGAGGTAATGATATTGTCTTTGTAATTTATTGAAAACACACGCATTTCATATCTAATATCCAAAGAATATACCATGGGCACAGTTTTTTGTTTTGTTTTTTTTGGGTGGAAGAGTATTTATTTTTCATTATTCTTACGCGAGTGTAGGAGAGCCTTCGTGCAACGGTAGAGTTGTTGTTGTATGACCTCAAGGTCAAGGGTTCAAGGCGTTGAAACAACCTCTTGCAAAGTACAAGGTAAGGCTGCATACTATTGACCTTTGTGGTCTGCCCTTTCCTTAGACCCTGCATTCATTGGAGCTTGGTGCACGGGGCTGCCTTTTTTATTCTTACAAGAGTGAGTATATTTACAGGCTATTCACATCATTCTTAGTGACGCATATGAGTGTGTGGGTCAGTACAACAAAATTATGAGAAGAAGACTACTGTCCGAGGATGCCCAAGATATGATCCATGCATTGAAAGTGTCAACGTTGACTCACAAGCGCCACTCTCACCGGGTAAATTTGGAGAAGGGCAACAGCTTCTATAGGTAACAACTTAAATAAAGATTTTTACTCTCATGTGTGCCAGGATACATGGATCTACACGTATATTTTTCATTGTGGCCCAAAAAGTATAATTCTTCTTGATTGAGAAAGTGCATTGCATGGTGGTTGGATTCTTTGGATGGTTTATATGTATGTAAATTGTAATGGGTAGTGATATACGTGTCTCTTGTTTTTCTTCGGAGCCTCTCACTAACTGGTACAAGTAGTTATAACTCCATGTGTGCCGATTTTAAAGATCTAAATTGCTCACAGCATTACCCTTGGCTTAGATGGGGCATGCTTTTAAATTTTGACCGTTGAATGACCCCACGCACTTTATCGAATGGACAGTAATTTTGGAGCAAGGCATCTAAGTCAAGAGCAACACTACTAACAATTTGGATTTTCAGAAATCTAGGCTATCCATAATATTTAGTGGTAAAACAAGGGGTGGATACATGCTTACCCATTGGAATTGTAATGTTTACATGCAGTAGAACATGAAGGGGGAGCTTGGCGCAACAGTAAAATTGTCGTGGTATGACTTTGAGGTTAAAATAGGACTTCATATTAGGTAAACCACCTAGGTATATATTGTGCTCCCGGTCCCCACTATGCCACAAAATTAATGCACCATGGATTGGGTACGATGCAATAATTGCATTAATGTGGCAAACCTAACATTTTGATTGGTCTAGGCATTATAGGAAATTATTTTGGGGTGATGATGTATACACTCCTTTTCTTACGACAAACATTTCTTTTTATGGAGAGAAAGAAAAAAAGAGGTGAATATACCATCGCCCTTAATTGAGTAGTTGTAGAAAACAAGCGCCTCTCCTCGTTAAGCTTGGTTAGATGTTCAATGTGGCACGTCCTTCTTGGTGGAGAGATTTTAAGTAGATTTAAGAATTAGAATAGTAGGTTTTAGGTAGCATGTTTCATAATTTTTTGTTTTTAAAGAAAAAAAAAAACCCAAAGGGAAGAAGGGGAATCATGAGCAGCTATATATATTACAATATGTGGGGCTAAGGATGGTTGTCGTCATGTGACTTTGAGGTCACGGGTTCAAGGCATGGAATCAGCCTCTTGCAAAATACAAGGTAAGGCTGCCTACTATAGGCCCTTGTGGTCCGCCCCTTTCCCGGACCCTGCATAGGCAGGAGCTTTGTGCACCTAGGCTGCCCTTTTATGTGGGGCCAAAGATGGTTGGTGTATGATTAAAACCTTTCATATTGGACCACTCTAGGTTTGTGTTTGGCAACGTTTTCTTCTAAAGAAACATAGGCTAAAGCATTCAAAGGGTTATGAGATTTAATTTCCACCTATCTAAGCTAATTCCAATTAAACATGACGAATGGCTTAGATTTATAGAACATAATCACTGTGATTAAGAAAATGCTGTATCTAATTCCAAGGATTCTTGGGAGCATCTATTCCTACCAGCCCCGTTTGAGGTTTTAAGTTCCGATTGTCAACAATAGGTGTTGGGCTTATCCCTTGATTTTTTGAGTAATCCAACTTGTTCACAGGAATTTTGCAAGAAGCTGTTTCCACGCCTTTGAACCCATCACCTCAAGACCATGACAACTTTACTATTGCATTATGGTTCCCCTTCAATTAATATACAATACCCATGAGCCAAAATTTCTTATGGTTGCCCCAAAGATGGCAATCCTTACTCCTTAAAATACCATACCATCAACAGCCAATTCATAGTCCTAGGCATGCTATAGTTATGCGGGCCGAGCAGTTTAGTACCCCAAATAACTCCTTATCATTCAGTGTCGAGGTAATATCAACCATAGAGCATGTCAACAGGACGGTGAGAAAAGAGTCTCAACCGGATGATCCTGGCCGCTATTCTTCTTTAGTGGAGAATGAACGTCTCTGAATCTCCAAGAAAAAATTCATAGAAAAATTTCCACGGTCCAGAAGGTTAACAACATCCCATTAATGGAGAAGATGTTTATGGTATCAAGTATATATCATGGACGAAGGAAAATATTAGCGTAATGGTAGAGTTTTTGTCGTCTAATTTTAAAGACATGCATTGTAGGTGTGAAAATAGTTTCTTACAAAAATACAAAGCAAATCTAAATACTTTTTTCAGACTATGTAAACGGGAGTTTCGTAGGCCTTTGATAGCCATGTGCTGTCTAATAGTTATTTATAAAATATAGAGATTGGTTATACTATCAAAACAATGGGTCACACATTTGATGTCACGGGTGTGTCATAAAAAAGAGAGCAAGTTGGAAAGAAATGGCTAGTGGGCACAACAAATACACGCGAGTCTGACCCTGCACTGCAGTTCTCTAGCAAGTTACACCATGGATGCGCGTATTTTTTCTTGGAAAATATGGGCGGGCACTAGTACAAGCAGGGTCCAATATTTCGGCGATCCAAACCGTTTATGTCAGAGGACTTCTTATTCCGATGCATTATAGACAACCATGTTTCAATTACAGGAATCGGTGCCTTGTTACTATCCATTGGACTCCAATTTTGCATGAGTGGGTCATCCATAGCAGGGTCTACCAAATAGACGGTTTGGATCTGAAATGTGGGGTCCATTACATTTAACTGGTTGTGAATCAACCTGGGCGATTTGATTTTTCTCTCTGAGCACCTGACACGTAAACCATAGAGCCAGGATGTACATGTGCTACTGCAGTTGAAGGGGGGAAAATGTAAAAGAATCTGATGAGTAGGGTTATTTTGGTCATTGGAAAAGTACATTTCCCCTCCGGGTGTGTCCAGTCATCGTTTCAGACGATATGAACCTTCGAGGATTCCAAACCCCACATCCTTACAGCGCGAAAATTCAATAAAATCCCCCAAAATAAATAATATATCTAGTTTTCCTTGGCTTCTTCCCCCTTCTCTCGCTTTCTCTATCGCCGTAATCCAATCTCAGATATAAACCACGACGAATAGAAATCTCTTAAGTCCGTCAAAGTCGGTGGGAAAAAGTGGGAGAAAAAGACGACTCTTTCGTCGCGGTTAGGAGAAGATCTCCACTTAATCCGGTCGTGCCTTCGATTCCGGCGAATCTCCGGGCGAAAATCCAGCGCATGGAACTGCCGGAGTTTCAGATTCCGATACAATGGAGTTGGCGAAGAGCAAGATTGACAACGGTCCACAAAAAGGTGGAAATCTGCTGCTTTTTTGTGTCAGATTCCGATTTACGTTGATTCCGTTTTTTCAGTACTTGGACTTCCCTTTCTGTCGCCAATCTCGAGTTTCGATGTTCGATTCTCCTTTTGATTGCCTTTGTCTACTGAGAATTGCAGTTTTAAGCAAAGATTTCAAACTTACATTCTCTTTCTTTTCCTGAAGATTCAGGTTATGAGCTGCATTTCACTCTAATCCGCTTGTTACTGTTCAGACGCTATTTTCTTCAGTGAAATTCCGATTTTCCGTACGGAACTCCCGAACTACTTTTACTTGAGTTTATGGCTTCCCTGTTGATTGATTGGTGGTATTACGGATTGCGGGGAAAGATCCTTTTTTTCGGTGGATTTGCGGGTTTGATCGAGGGATCGTGACCTAGATCTCGTCATATTTTTTTTTTGAAATTCGTTTGATTGATTTATTTGCTTCTAGTTTTGATTGTTCTCTTTCTTCTGGTGACGTTGCAGCTTTTCCTGGTGCGTTTCTGACCTAGATTCGAGGGAATCTTAAGGCTTTCGTGTTAACTGATTTCATTCTCTTTCTGCATTTTGAGAAGTTGGTCTATTTGTTCTGCTTAGTTCTTAGACCGTTGGTTTTTAAGCCGATTTGGTTATTTGCGTTGAATATTGTGAGACAATTTACTCTTATAAGGTTTTCCTTTCCATTAATATGGTTTCTTTCCGGCAAATTTGCAGCCGTTTGTACTTGAAGGTTCGACCGAGATTCTCTTTTTCCTTCTCTGCAATGTAGGCCTTTTGTATTTATAGAGTTCATAAATTTTTCCCACTTACCGCTGGATCTGTAGTATTAACATAAGAACCTTTTTCTGTTCTTTTTTTTTCATCGCCCAGCTTTCTGTCGTGATGATTTCTTTTCATCTTTTACTTGATCTAGGGTTTAGGGAAACTTTGTTGAAATTCGGTTGCTTTTTCTTAGTGAGGCTTATACTTCATGATTTTGAACCTGGTATTGCTGGGCCTTTTTATTCGCTTTCAATTTTACATGAACTTGTAGCTTTTGCTAGAAAGTTTGACCCTCTAATTTTTTTGGTACATGAATTTCGGGGCTTCTCCTTGCTATATTGATTGGCTTGTATTAGTGCATGACTGTAGGGCTTTACGTTGAGATTTATTTAAACTGGAACCTTGTGGGGGGGTTCTATGATGTCACTTGACATTTTTGTCCTCCATTTGGGGGAATGCAGAAATTTAGGGATCAACGCAAAGCGTGTTCTTTTCCTTTGGCAAGAGTAATATTATGGTCTTCTATAATTGCGCTGCCTCTCGAATCAAAATGATTCTTTTTATGTAAATCTATGCATGTGTTGTGTCGGCAGCAGTTCTTATGGTTTCCTTTGTTACTTTCTTTATATAGGTTTGTAGCTTGACCCAGTGCCTCATATGAAGTCTTTGGGACGTCTGTGAAGGAAGGTAGCTTCTGCCCGGAATCCATGGTAATTGTTTCTATAAGTTGGGTGATCTAAGAAGAGCTTCTTTTCCTGATTGCAGAGAGTTAATTAAAAGCATTAAATTTCTTCTAATATTTTGTCCAGTGCAGGTGAGAATATGAAGGAGTTCCAGAAGAGAAATGCAGGCAATATTGACGCCCCATTTCCAGGATGTATGGGAAGAATGGTTAATCTTTTTGACCTCAGTCCAGGCATGGCTGCAAACAGGCTGCTGACTGAGAAAGCACACCTAGATGGTGAGTTTTTTGTATGCCTTATCTGTTTTGACATTTTGAAAAACTCAATCGACTAACCATTTCCAAGAGACTTCACTCTTACAGACTTCTTTCTCACTCTTACAAGAGATAGATATGCTTCCAATGGGAGTTTGTAGACATAGTCGTCTTTATTGTGACAGAGTTGTCTGGTCTTAGGTTTGTCCAATAGCTATTTTTATTTGCAACGAATTACATCCTGTGGTATCTGAGAGCACAAACCTCTTTCTTTCTTTCTTTTTTCTCTCATTTAATGAAATTAATCTCCATCATTCAAAGAAGAAGGTGAAAACCGTTTTGATGTTTTCTCTTTTCGTTGATGAAGATTTCTAACTTCTAGATGCTCAGTTTCCCTTAATAACTTGTATGTCACTCCATATTTCTCAAAAGAAAGAAAAGAAGAAAAACTGATATGGTTAAATCTAGGATATCTACCGTTCTCCCTGTACTGTTATATGATTTTGTATGATATAAGTGGTAAATCTTTGATGCTGAGGCCGATGATACATCCATACTGTGTTCCTTAATGCTTCTTCTTAGTTTTTGAAATATCTTATGATTTTTTTATTTCCTTCTCTCTGCAGACCGTTACCACGGATATGCCTCTAGGTTTGCTACAGGATCACTTGAATTCACTTGTATCACAATTTCTCTTTGCGATTGTGCTTTTACATTTTGGCTTAAAACTAGGTGTTCTGTCTGATAGTTGTACATGAAACCTTGTTAGTTAGAGAATTGAATTTGCTGTCTTTCCTGCTTAATCGAATTGTTACTTTTGGCAACAAAAGCCATGGCAATACATGTATCAAAATAAGAACATTTAAAATATAAAAATAACAAACCTCGTAGTAGGTGCTTTTTAATTATTCTGCTTTTATCAGCATGAATGAGGTTCACATTCTCACAAATATTATTAGTCATACTCAATCTTGCATGCTTATTCTGAAAATTTTAGTATTCAATTTTAGCTTATAATGTTATTAACATGAAACTGGCTGATTTTTAGGTTCTATCATTTCTAGAGGTCGTTCAGATGTGACAAAGAGACGGACGGATCCAGTAGGAGAACGAATAGAGGATAAACAAGTAAGTTCCATACAACTGTTACTCTTGTATGTAAGCCTGAAATAAGTTGCAATGGTTTCTCTGTAGAATCCAATTCTGCATATAATCTTTCAAGTGCTCGATATCATTGTTTTGAAGTGGGTGAAGGCATCTTTGTTCTGATATAGAAGCATTTTTGTGTGACATTTAGGTAGCATATGATTTGAAGAGGAATTCATCAAATAAGAAATCAATTGGAACATCAATGAAGATGCTTATAGCCGAGGAGATGTTGAAGGAGACTGAGTCCAAACATAAGCCACCCGGTGTTGTTGCTAGGTTGATGGGGCTTGATGCCTTGCCAGCTCAGCAACCAGTTTCAACAACAGAAGGAGGCTTGCCAGAAGGTTATTTGCAAAAAATTTCTGCTAAACCGGGGTCTGTGCTGAAATATCGGCAGCAAGAAAATGTCTTGCTGGACAAGCGACTGCCATGTGAAGTTCACACACGTCAGGTTTATGCCTCCCAGCAACACAAGTGTAAAGATGTATATGAAGTCTGGCAGCAATCATCAAAAATGAATTACATCAAAGATCAACCTCGAGAAAATGGAAGATATAATGAGAGCTCAAAAGAGAAAAAGATGGCCCTTGTTCGTCAAAAATTCCTTGAAGCAAAACGTCTAGCCACAGATGAAAAGCTTCGTCAATCCCAGGAGTTCCAAGATGCTCTGGAAGTTCTAAGTTCAAACAGAGAACTATTTCTGAAGTTTCTTCAAGAACCAAGCTCTCTGTTCTCAAAACATATCTATGAATTTCAGTCCATTCCTCCGCCGCCCCAGACTAAGCGCATCACAGTATTGAAGCCCTCGAAGACACTGGAAACTGATCGATGTTCTGGACCTGAATCAATGAGCGAAAAACAGGCGAAGAAGCAACATCAAGTGGCTGAAGTAAATGGATGGGACAAAGATAAACCTGGATGGAGTTCTGTTTATGAGCAACAGAAAGCAGATAAATCTCAGCCTACTAGGATAGTGGTTTTAAAGCCTAGTCCTGGGAAGACCCATGACATCAAAGCTGTGGCATCTTCCCCCACAACTTCGCCAAGATTTCTACATGGTAGAGATTCTTGTGATTCTTATGGGAAGTCAGGAACTGACGAGACAAGAAGATCGAGAGAAATAGCAAAAGAGATCACAGGACAGATGCGAGAAAGTATGACCAGTAACCAGAGTAGTGAAGCTTTGCTGTCTTCTGTATTATGGAATGGATACGTGGGGGATGAGAGCTCCTTCAATAGATCTGAAAATGATTACATCGAAGAGGGTAATCTAAGTGATTCAGAGGTCCTGACACCAAATTCAAGACATTCTTGGGACTACATCAACAGATACAGTAGTCCATACTCAACCTCTTCCTTTGGCCGTGCATCCTATTCGCCAGAGTCATCTGTCACAAGAGAAGCCAAGAAGCGACTTTCAGAGAGGTGGGTAATGATGACTTCAAATGGAAGTAATCAAGAGCAACGGGTACACCGGAGAAGTTCAAGTACCCTGGGTGAGATGCTTGCTTTTCCTGCTACAAAGAAGCCGGGGACATCTGAAAATCTGAGCAATGATGGAGGCCTTAATGTCTCCAATAGCAGATTGTGTGATGGAGAACAAGAACTGAGAGAACCAACAGCCTCCTTGTTACCGAATAGTGAAAATAGAAATGAAGGTGGGGATGATGCTCCAAGGAATCTAATAAGATCAAGGTCTTTACCGGTGTCTTCTACAGCCTGTGAGAAGGTAGGGTTGAATGCTGGAGCTTCAGATCCCAGAGTCAGCAGCTCTATTGTTTCGGGGGAGCTGACGAGGCCAAAGAGTGGTAAATCATCACTGAAGGGGAGAGTTTCAAGTTTATTCTTCTCTAGGAATAAGAAACCAAGTAAAGAAAAATCTAGTACTCAATCCTCTGTAGGTTCTCTGGATGTATCTGAGCCTGCAAGTGCTGAAATGGCTGTGGTCACTTCAGAAACAAAGCAGCTTCCTGCTGATAGACATGATTATACTTCACAATGTGTTCACAGTAATCAAACTGAAGAAGGGCTGCTACCCAGTCGAGTGGAATTTTCATCCAATATTTCTTCTCCTTCCATCTGTGTGGGACCAAGAGCAGGCACTTTGCCCTCTGAGGTATGCAATTTGGAATTTTACTTGCCTACTGATAGTCATACAACTCACTCCTATTCGTTATATTTTCTATCATCAATCTGATCTGGGTTCCATAAATTTATTTTTAATCTCCAATTCTTAGTGAAGGATGTTAATTGATTTTCTGTATGTTAACCACTGGTATTTTCACGTCCAAATTTATCAGGATCTCTTTGTTCCTTCAGCTCTTTATTGCCCCATCTACAATGCCATGACCTTCTAAATGAATGCTCTTTTCTCACGTATCTTATTTTGGGACTTGTACGTTATGGTAGGGAGTCTTTTCTCCGTCGAAATCTGCAGCACATGCAAATTCAAGTGACAACATAGACCAGCCAAGTCCAATTTCAGTTTTAGAAGCGCCATTTGAAGATGATAATGATACTCCTCAGTCTATCAGAATTTCTGATGCAGAGAACCGAGGTAAGTCTAGTCATGTTTTCAGTCAAATCCACCATTTTCTGGTAACATAGATTCTAATTCAGATACTCTCCAACAGAATCACCTGGTCTTGTTCACCAAGATAAATCTGAGTCAACCACCAAATGTGCCATAGAGTCTGTTACCCGGGCCTTGTCATGGGATGATGCCAACTTGGAAGTTGCAACAACAAACTCGGTGGAAGCCTCAGCACGTTCCTCAAAAGTGGAGGAAGAGGAGCGTGAATGGTATTCATTTGTCCAGACTTTACTATCGGCTGCTGGATTAGATCAGGAGAAATTCGACAGGGTCTTCACCCGATGGCATTCACTGGAAAGTCCTTTGGATCCATCACTGTTGGAAAAATACATGGATCGGAAGGAAGAGGATCAGCAGTTGAGTGAGGCAAAGCGGAGGCAACGAAGATCAGAGAAGAGGCTACTCTACGACTGCGTCAACGCAGCCCTCTTAGAATTGTCAGTATCTAGTTTAGATGACAAATCCTGTGCAAGGTCACGTGGTAAGAACGTGGTATTGGTTTCAAGCATGCCAGTTACAGAGCTAGTGTGGAACCGAGTGAAGGAGTGGTTTCTGGGGGAGGCAAAGCAGTTTCCTGGAGAGTGCGACAGTAGCCTTCTTGTTGAGATGGTAGTGCGGAAAGAGGTAGTGGGGAGGGGGTGGATGGAGCTTATGGGGTTGGAGGTAGATGGGATAGGGAAGGAAATAGAGAAGGAGATGCTGAAGGATCTAATAGAAGAGTCTTTTGCTGAGTTGACATGAACGGGGTTTTAACAACTCTACTGTATTTGTTTTATGTTCAGTCTCCATAACACTTGCTGTATCCGTTTGTATTGTTTTGACGGTGATTGTTATCCAATTATTGCAAGACGCTGTCTCCGAAGCTTAAGATCTCGTAGCGTTGTTTTTTGTCGCTATAACAGCTGCCATGCAATGAGATTTGTGCGAATCTTCATTACCGCTCAGTATTCCTTTGGAGGCTAATTGGTTTGATTTATGGGGTCTTGAATAAGCTTCCTATTTCCCCAAACTTTTGTAGCCGTGAGGATCCTCTCGAGATACAGTATGGGTCAAATGATCTTGGATCTGCTTTCCGGAGATGGATGGATGGATGGAGTGGAATAAATTATATTATTATAAGATTGTGATTTTTGTTTTGAATATAGACGGTTGTTTGGAAAGTCTCTACCTGTCCTTTTCATGGATTTGGTTAAATGCGAGCGAGATACATGATTTGTTAGTAGACCCATCATTTAAAAAGTAGGAGCACATTCCTCTAATTAGTGTGCAAGGGCTTTTGACCATTTGTTCCTCGTTAAAGATTCAAATATCACTGCCCGCCTTATTTAAGTGAAAAATGTGACTTTCCTCTTACTGGTAATAACCCATTGAATTTCTGTTTATGTTTTCTCTTCCCTTTTCTTTATTACCTCCTCCCTACCCATCTTCTCTTGTGCGAGACAGCCATCCAATTGGACGGAAGCTGGCAAGTTGCTGGAAAACTACCAAAGCCTGTAGGACTATATCCATATCTGAAGCTTCGTCTGCGACTGTGCCATATAACGGGATGAGTGGCCGCTCCTATACAAGGACAGTCCCAGTGCACGAAGCTCCCTCCTATGGGGGGTTCAGGAAAGGGGCAGACTACAAGGGTCTGTAATATTTAGCCTTACTTGTATTTTGCAAGAGGATGTTTCTACTCCTTGAACCTGTGACCTCAAGGTTACACATTTTCATTTGTCGGCCCTTGCTCTAATAGGAAAAGTGATATCTAATCCGATGGATAACCCATCCCGTCCTCCACTTACACATGCATGCAAACTATCACAGTTTTCATTTTCTTACACTTGGACAACCGGTATATCTGCCATAGTGCTTGCTATAGCCTATCTATAGTTATAAGGAAAAATAATTTAGCAATGCTAATGTTCTTAAATTCTGGAGCTGCAAAATCTTATCCAATTTATTTTAGTCTTTTATTAGTTAAATGTATTCTCAAACACGAATAAAAAAATTATTGACTTATCAAATTATCTATCAAGCCATGAAAAAGATTCAACAAAAGATAGAAACAAATCCATGCGTAGAGACAAAGTGTTTGTTGTATTTTCTCACCTTTTAAAATAATCTGCCAATTAGTTAGTATATATGCTCAACAAAATTAGGTATGAGTTATATCTCCATCCTTCTTTTCTTTTAAAAGTTCTCTCCTCCTATCAAACCAACTTGTTGCATTTGATGGGCTATTAAGTATCCACTTTTGCATAAATTACTCTAATTTAGCATGACATTTGATATATTTTTAGGACATTATTTTAAAATTTATATAAATATATATATCATTTTAAAATCTCTATAATCTAACTGTAAATTGATGATTTTTCAGAGTTAGATGATGATCCAAGATAAGTATATGCAAAATCACATATTGTATGATACTTATATTAAATGTCATGCTAAATGAGGATAATTTATTAAAAATAATAATAATTTAACTTTAACTCACCTCCAACCAGCATTTTGCTAGTCCTAAGTAAAATAAAGCAAAAATCATTTTATAGAATTGATATAAATTGCAATTTTCGTATGTACTCATGATTACCTTTAGCATATACAATAATCCCTTAAACCTCTACGTTACTCTTGGTGAATGAATTAAGCCCCGTGAAAATTTGAAATAAATTTTCATAAAATTTAAGAAAAACAGTTCCTAAATTTGTCTCTGAAAACTCTCTTTTATCCAAAACTCAGATTGTCACTCTAGCACCTTTCAATGGTGTGCATTCACTAGCCTTTGAATTTGATTAAATACAAAATTAATTCGGACATTGGAGAGTTTATAATGGGTTGTGGGTCTTTTCTAAGCTTTTTCCATTATTTGGAGATCCTTTTGACTCCGAAGCCATCAATAGCTGAGCAGAAAATCTTTGATGAAGTGAAGTGTATCATCATCACAAGAGGGAAATCTGGAAAGAGTTAGTGAGTTACTGTCAATAGTAACCCAAATCTTCAATGAAGTGACATGTGTTACCATCAATACAAAAGTGACGTGCTGCATTGCTTGTCTTTATCAAGAAAATTGAGCATCAAAAGTATAAAAAAACAAGGGAAAGGGAGATTTGGAAGACCAAATTGGGGTAATTGATGGGGATTATGAAGCAATTAAGATCCTATACATCACTTCAATATCACTGGGAGCACCACCTTTGTCATATTTGCTTACCCCCTTCTCAATTCAAAATGCTTTTATTACTTTATTAGTACCTAGTCAGGAAAGCAATGATCTTGTTCTTGAACACGTTTCACCAGCACCAAAACCTAAATTGAGGATTTGGATATTGTGTATTAGCTGTGTGTCATGACAAAGTCATCATCATGTTGTGACCATGACTTATATCTGAAAGACTTATAAATTATAATTTGTAAGAGGAATGTTAAATCAAATCTATACATCATCTGCTTAGTTTATTTGATTTATTTGCTTTTGACATGTATATTAACAGCCTAACTAAGATAGAATATATGGAATATAATTTTAGTAAGGAGAGGAGTAGGAGTGGAGCACCAGTTAAGATTGATAACCACGAAGTTCCCGTAAAAGACAACTTTCAGCATTTAGGATCAATGATTCATGAGAGTGGAGAGATTGAGAGGGAGGTTACTTAGAGAATCTAAGTGGGTTGGAACAAATGGAGATGTACATCTGAATTTTGTATGATCCGCAAATGTCATTCAAACTAAAAGGAAAATTCTATAGGATGACCATAATGATGGTCATGCTCTATATATAAGAGTGTTGGGCAATTAAGGAACATCATGCTCGTAAAATGAGCATCGCAGAAACGAGGATGTTGAGATGGATGAATGACAAAATAAGGAAGAATAGAATTAGGAATGAAAACATTAGAGGAAACTTAGGAGTAGCATCAATAGATGACAAGACGATGGAGATTAGACTTAGATGGTTTGGACATGTCTATAGGAGACTCAAAATAGTACTGGTTAGAACGAGTGAGGCAATGCAAGTAGAAGGTTCTAAAAGGATAAGGAAAAGGCCCAAAAGAACATGGATAGAAGTGGTGAGAAAAGATTTAAAAACTTTAGGACTAAATGAAGTCATGGTACTTAATAGAGAGGAATAGAAGAATAAGATTCATGTGGCCAACCACTAATTGGGATAAGGTCTTGATGATGACAACAACGATGATATGTATATTAAAAGAAAATAAATTAGATAAACTAGGCAGATCATCATGTGACCTTGAGGTCATGGGTTTAAGAGGTGGAAACAGCTTCTTGCAAAATGCAAGATAAGGCTGCGTACTATTGACCCTTGCAGTCTGCCCCTTCCTCAACCCTGCACAAACGGGAGCTTTATGCACTGGGGCTGCCCCCTTTTTATTTGCTTTTGATATGTTTCAATCCAAAATTCATGCAGATTGAACAATTCTAATATCTAACAAATTGATAGTCAGCTAGAAATTTTGTAAACAATAGTCTATATTCAAAAGCAAAAAACACAATCTTATATTATACCATCCTGCATAATTTTGATGTAGGAGACATCCAAAGCCAAAAGAATTACATGAACTAGAAAGACCATGTATAGATAGATTGTTCATAGAAGCACTTTTATTTAGCATTCCTCAGTTTATAAACCTAAAACTCTCTCTTTCAGGAGTTATTATTGAAAATATGATAAAAATGGCTATTGAGCATGTTACTTGGGTATTTATACGATGCAGCCGACGTGTAAATGATTGATGCATATACTTTTCACAAAATAATATGAGCAGCTGAAATAAAAGTGGTGCCACTTGTTCAATCATCATAAGATTTCTTTATTAGTCTTTAAAATTGTTTGGTCCTACCCAGCAAATCTCCTATACTTGATGATTCCAAGCCATAATTTCTGTTTTTAAATTTCTATACATTTTTTTATATATAAAAAAGGCAGCCCCATTGCACGAAGCTTGCGCCTATGTAGGGTCTGGGGAAGGGGCGGACCACAAGGGATTAAAGTTCGCAGTCTTATCTTGCATTTGCAAGAGGCTGTTTTCATGCCTTGAACTGTAACCTCAAAGTCACACGTCGACAACTTTTACCGTTGCGCCAACGCTCCCCTTCCATTTAAAATGGAGAAATCAGAAGTCTACAATCTTCAGTGATGAATGAAAATTGGTGCATGGATCTTTCATAGTTGCTCTAAAATGGGAAACTGTTCAATCATTAAAATAGGTGGTCCTACTTGTATATACCCTGCTAATAGTTCGTCATGGAAAACTTGTGCTCATTCATTTTCTATGCAAATTATGACGGTTTGATTAGTACTAAAAAAAGGATTAGAGTGAAAATGCCTGATTAAAGATTAATAAGTAATAACATCAGAAGCAAGAAAATCATTCCTGGAAACTCCTCTTTTAGCAAGCTGATGAGCCACTGAATTTACCCATCTTTTGAGGTGATGAAATGTAACTTAGATTAATTGGGCTCAACTTTATTGTCTTGGGTGTGGATGGGACTGGCTAGTCGATATATAAATTAGTTGTAGGACCATCACTGAGCGCTTCGTATTCAGGAATTTGCAGGTGCCAATCTTCTTGTGTTCATAAAACTATTCTTACTGATTGCTCAAGATTTTTATTGCATTATTATTTTGAATTGGCTAAATTAACAATTACTTTTTACGTGTGAAACAGCCTTTTGCAAAATGTAAGATAAGGCTGCGTGCTATAGACCTTTGTGTTCTGCCCCTTCTCCAAACCCGTATATACGAGAGCTTTGTGCACCGGAACTTTCCTACTTTTACAGGGAAAACAGTGAAGTTAGATTATCCAACGGAGAAGATGATTGACTTGGGTCGTTTAGTGTGGCCAGAAAATGAATCTCTCGGATTATCAACAATTGGAGGAAGGTGGGAGGCCGACAAGCACATAAAAAACTCTTTCTCTCGGCCAATTCAACTCTTTTAGTAATGGTATATCTGGCACAAGTAGAATCTGATCACACTATCGGTCAGGGTGGGTATCATCGAGATTACTTTCTCCTACTGCTTAAAGTGCTGGCCACCTCCTGTTACAGCAAACAAACTTCGCTTGGCATCAGTTAAGAAATAGAGTAAAACGGAATGTGTGGTTTTAGGTGGGCTCATTCTTAGAGAAGCAAAAAACTTTGGTCTGTGAAGAGAAATCTGATTAAAATTTTGTTACTTTAGTGTATGATTGTACTAATGGTCTTAGGGACCATATAACTTCTTCTTGAGTCTGAGGATTAAAGCCGAGTACAAGGTATACATGGCCAGTTAAAGGTAAAAGTGGGCCTAAATCTTGGTGATCCAAACCACTAATTTTTGCTGATCAGTTTGATGATTATGACCATTGTTCGCCTTCTACTACTCGAAAGTGAAACAACTGTAGGTAGGATAGTTGATGGGTGAGATTCTCTGAATTGTCGCTTTGCCTTTTGGCAGAGGATAAGATTTAGGAGTGTGAGTGAGTGGATTTGCTTTATAATTCTTTACTTGAAACATCAACAGTCACCAAATCAGACTCACCCAATCAGGTGATTACCTGCCCTGTGCCCGTCAGACAAAGCTGGTCATAGAGCCACAGAGATGAACCATCCTATAGTTCACCGTAAGTAACTATACAATCTCCTAGTAATTAATCTTGCAAATCAAAGTGAATATTCAGATAACCCACTAATTACCTGTCAACGTTTGCAATCCACAAAGCTCGACAGATGATTTGATGGTGGTATTAGTAGGATTTGATGCTTTGAGATTCATCAAATGATTGAATGCAAAGTCACTGCTGCTCAGCCCATACTGCAGTTAAGTACGGGCAATGTCTGAGAGCAGCAATAAAGATGCAAATAGTTACAGTGGAAAAGAGTTTAGCGTAAACTTAAGCCAAGAAAAGCAGGGTTAATTCCGGCAAAATACAAAATGCTCAAGCAGGTCTGAGAGACCTTGGACCAGGACTGTAGATTAATAGAATAGATGCCGGTGAAGATGCAAAGTGGATATCTTAAACCCAGTTGGCTATGTGACAGAAAGCAACAGAAAAACTACCCTTAGGCAGGAGGGTTTGAGCAAATATGGCTTTGAGATGGAACAAAACTTTGATCAGACTAGAAAATAAGAACATCCCCATCAATTAAAAACTGAGTTGCTTCCACCAACCTATGGTACCAGATAATGGGACCAAAAATAAAATGGTCAGCCCCGGTGCACCTACATATGCAGAAACAGGGGAAGGGGGGACCACAAGGGTTAATAGTACGTAACCTTATCTTGAATTTTGCAATAGATTGTTTCCACACCTTGAACCCGTGACCTCAAAGTTACACAATGACAACTCTACTGTTGCGCCAGGGCTCTCCTTCATAATGGGACCACAAATGAAATTCCAAAATGTAGGTCATTATATTCACAGGGGTGGTATCAAATTATTGTCAGGTATAGAAAGAAGACATTGTGTGTTTGGCTTACTTGTGCATGTGTATGTGTGTACGCGGGTGGAAGGGCGAGCATAAGCAAATGGTTAGAGTTCTCAAGATTCTCAATTAGATTAAACTTAACAAATTTAAGCATCTAAGAGTGCTAGATGGTACACGCAGAAAAGGACAGCCCAGTGCACGAAGGTCCAGCATGTGGGGGGTTCAGGGAAGGAGCTGACCACAAAGGTCAATAGCATGCAGTCTTATCTTACACTTTACAAGAGACTATTTCCACGCCTTGAATCTGTGACCTCAAGGTCACATGACAACAACTATACCGCTGTGCCAAGGTTCCCTTCAGATGTACACGGACAGTTGAAAAATAAGTATTCATATAAATCAGGTAGTGATATTCTTGCTGCCAAAACCCAACCATGGGTGGGTAGTTTCCAAAGTTGTCAGAATTACAGATTTAAGTTAAACAACCAAAACATCCTGGGACAGTTTCTGCAGCTGACAAAATTACAGACGTACGTAACTGCAGAAACCCAATACGGGGTTGTTCTCACAGTTGCTGAATTACATATTTGGATTAACTGCAAAGTGAATTGCAATAACATAATTGAGTTTAGACAAAACAAGGGTAAAAGAAAATGTGGTCTGATCAGATTGACTGGTATCCCAATCATAAAAGCACAATTCAGTCTCAAGAAGAAACACAACTACTTAGGAAGGAATGAAATTGTACTCCTGTTGCCAACCAACAACCAAGTCATTCAGACATTTGGCAACTGAAGGTTGTGAGTCAATACTTGCTTAACGACATGAGAACTCGGAAATATGGATGTATACATTTGTTAAGATGTATTTCTGCTGGCAGATAATGTTTACAGTAAATCAGATTACTTAGAGGAAGCAAAACAAAATTTGGATAGGAACTTACCTCCATTCATAGCAGTGGATTTGAAGCAGCTTTTAAGGAGATCTTCTGATTCTTAAGCAGTACTCGATAATGGCAAAAATGAGAGATTAATCTGCCGGAACTTCTGTAATGGTCAGTTACGAAACACAATCAAACTGTGATTAGGCATCAGTTATACTGCATGATGCCACATGATAGATTTCTAACGTTAAGTGTTAAGGGCCATAAAAAAAATTCTAACATATGAACGTTTGGATATATGAATAGAGAACTTCATCATATCTGCACAAACTAGGAGGTCTAATGGGATCAATGTATTCAAAAGTTTCCAGATTTCACTCCACACAGGCCCTAGAATTCGTCAAGATCAAGACTTCACAATTTGGTCATGACTTAAATTGGCCATGCTCCGAAATCTCTTCCGTTGAATGAAACTTTCGGACCATGACCCCCTATGTTCACATGGTCTTGATCTTACAAGTTATGGGCCCACAGAGAAAAGCTGGCCGCATAAAGTCACCCCTCTATGAGGTTTTGCCAAAATTTTCAAACTTTCGGTTATTTTCTACCATTTTTTTTCTATACAAACTCTCCTAAACTAACCCTCAGCCAAAAGGAAAATCGGCTACTCAAACCTACAGCCAAGCTTTCTAGAGAGATACTGAACCGTGTACAACCAATTGTACAAGGGGGTTATTGGCAGCTTATTTTCTTTTTCTTTTTCTTTTTTATTTCTTGTTACAAGCCAATAATTACAAAGCAAGTTACCCACCCACTCTCCTAAATCTGATCCTCTGCCAGCAGAGAAATGGAAATACGACCCTGCAACTAAGCTTATTCCAGCAAAGATGCTGAGTTGTCTGCGACCAACTGGATAGACATCTGTTGGACATTTGTTGTGAAGGTTATTTTCTACTTTAATCTTACAGAAATTGATTTCTATCTATTACAAAACTTGATTGCTTTGTATTGCAAGGTGGCGACTCATAAATAGTTTTATCTTAATATTATCCGTATTAATTCATATTATGTTTGTCAAGCATGTTTCGCACAACGCCTTAAAGATCTCCATTTATGTTCCTGTTTCAATTGCTTTTGAACACTGTTAAATTACACAGCAGGGTAAAAATAAAGAAATTCAGGCATTATTCTTCGTGCTACGTGATTTCTCATAGATACAGAGAGATTCAGACCAACTGAACATAAACATGTAGAAATTACAAGAAAATAGTCTTTCCCCTTCCAGATGGAAGCACAAGTCAACCGCAGCAACCCAATTCCATAAGAATCTTCTACGCCAAAATTTCTGCTGTGTGAGCAAGGGCGATGCTTACAAACCCGGTGGCCTTCGACAATGCAGACACCTGAAAGGCAGTTGTGATATTTCTCAAATACTTGTTTGTGAAATAGAGAAAGCAATTCAAGCTGCCTTTTCTCCCTGATTTTAGAAAGAATTAAGGAATGAGCACGTTTTTACTGGAATACTTGAAATTTAGCACAGGACCACCGTATCATAATCCGGCAACTATCAGGTTTTAATCAGGTCATGATCAGATGGGAACCCTTCTGGTATACAACGATTGCCCAGCATATGCAGTAGATAGTTCCTTGTTAACCATATTATACTAGAATTCAAAAGAAGAGAGGTTTAACTTGTGTTTGAGGAACTGATTGAAACTAAGCAACAGTGCAGATAACATACCGGCCAGATTAACAGGCTTCAATGCCCCTCTCCTTTTATAAGTTATATTTAGTTCATCCACAACTTCAACACTCTATCCTTCCCCCCAGATGCTACCTTCTCACCATCTGGGCTCCAGTCCACCGAGAAAACCTTTTTGGAATGGAAAAAAAGGAAAAAAGAGAAATCAATAACTATTATATTTGTCAAGAGATGGGCATTACTGTCTGAATGAAATTCCAGAAAGAAATACCTCGTCAGCATGGCCTGGAAGATCTTGTTTCAGCTTACGCGTCCGGATATCCCAAACCTGGATAGCAACCCACAAGATGAAAACTAATATTGAGTAATACACTAAAAATGGTCTGTTAGAAGTTCAAAACATAACATGATACATTTCAGTACATTATCAGAGATGTAAAATCTTGCGTGATTTTTCTTTTCTGAAAAAGCTGGTCTTCGCCATTAGACAGTTTCATCGTGTAGAAAAGAAAAATAGCCAATGGTAACTCATGGCGCATGAAAGCCCCACCTAAGATGAAATTTTTGGACCTAAAACATTTGGACAAGAAGCATTTGAAAGTTCAAAACAATGCCTCCTTAAGGCTTAAGGAGGCTCACCATTAGCCTCCTTAAGCTGGTGATTACCATAAACAAGGTTAACGAAGCTAGGATGTACCTTGAGTGTAGAATCCTTGCTTCCACTCAGAAGTAGTCTACTATCAGCAGACCAGCTGTATAATAGCAAGAGGATCTTCAGCTAGGGATAAAAGAAGCATGTGGTAATAAGAAGATAGCAGAAACCAGGCTATACCTTATCTGATATACAGGCCCAACATGGCCCCGAAAAGATGCAATAAATGCTCCTGTGATACCATTCCACAACTTGACAGACTTATCAAAAGAGGCACTTGCAATCCATTGACCATCAGGCGAGAAAAACACATGGTTTACAAGCTGCAAATGAACATGAATTAGTTTCTCTCTGTGATAGTTAAATTTGTCCAAGTTTTATGGATTTAACAGATTTCAGATTATAGGTTCAACAAAACAGTTTACAAAATTCACGTGTTACAAAATCCCAAGGACTTTTCTACAAGCATGTTGCTTGTTTTAAGTGAAGCCATACAAGATCCTCCATAGAACATTGAAAGAGTGTGACCAAAACAGCAGAAGAATCACATGAAGCACCATGATTAGTACCTGTTGGTGACCTGTCAAACGAGCTTTTGGATGCTTGCTAACAGCAGGCTCCCAAAGAAACATGGTGAAGTCATCAGACCCTGAGACCAGTCTTTCTGGAGCATTACCTTTCATTTTATTGTACCTCTCTAGAGCTGCCTGTCATAGGGAAACATAATATGTCAATAACACAGAATAAGATGACATTAACAAAAGCACTACTAATAGATGGTCAAGTTCCACAAAGACAACGTAAAGCAGTTCTAAATAAGAGACGCAGACAGAGAAGCTGGTAATGTTTAAAGTGGATCTTTAGTGCTTCAATTCAGATACATATGTATGCATGAATGTATGTATGCATGCATGCATGCATCACTATACAACGTGTTTTCAAAAGACTGAACTATAAAATATCATGATGGGTCCAGATATTATTGCTGCCACCCATTAGACAGTCTAATTCCAATTCACCCTTTAGATGCGTATGATTGATTGGAGATCAATAACTACGAAAGTAGTGAAGCTATTTAGCATCATCAAGAAAAAAATAATATTCACAAGAGTGATCATACTACTCCAATTTCAGCAAATAGGAACAAGGAAAAATGATATATCCTGCAAAGAATTTGCATTCTGAGCTAATAAAGTCACAAGACCTTGTTGTTGAGAAGTTATTATTGAGCAGGTCACGCTCCTGTCCTGATATTGCCTTTCTTTTGTAATCTGTCATCTAGATTCTTTTCGAGAACATAGATGAAACCATCAACATCAAATAGATTTCGTCCTTGTGTGTGATTTCAATTAATCAATGTCAAAATAGTGAAATACTGTCACCACCATAGTTGGAAAATAACAATTTGTTAAAATTCAAGAAGAAATTAGATTCAAATAGAACCCAAAAAACTGCAGGCAAAACAAAATACTCATTTGCTTGTGTATTGATCTCGCAATCGCTTTTATTTCAACAGAGCTCAGAGAAAGAAGGATTGAAGGGCATTCAAGCATTTTACTCTAATAAAGAGATCAGATGATATAACTTTCTCATCACTTGATTATCTAATACTCTTAGAAAAATCAAACTGATTTTGTACTTGCAAATAAGAGTGTTCATGCTATGGCTATCAACCAGTTCTTCCAGTGTACATAAGCAACTCTATCTAATTCGAAGTACTGAATTTAAAAGTAGTTGGTTTAACAATCAATTAGTTCAAATTTTGACATTGGAAACAAATAAATTATCAAATTTGACATGCTAGCCAACTAAACCATAAAGCAACTACCTCTTTCATTTCCTCACTGGACGAATAGTGTTTTCCTGTGTGATCAAACGCCCCAGTTCGAAGAACATACTCAGTGCTCAATGCAAGAGAATTAACCCAATGACCATGCCCCTGAGAAAAAAAACACATAAAAGCAGAACAAGATGATGATGTTTAAACTCTAGATCAGATGAATGAAAGCATAGGACTAAAATTTGAGGATGTTCTAAAACAATAGCAAGAACCAGAACATGAAGAATCAGATTTCGTGCGTAATACAAGTCCTCATATAATTTGAGACAAACAAGTCATGGTTTCCTTCATAAGCAGCAAATTATTCCTGCAAGTAACATATCTAGCTTCCATTGTAGATTGAGCAGTGCATCTTTACAGTGAAGAAAGAGGTAGAAAGCCCAGTTTAAATCACAATAGATATGGGGTTACAATGCATATCTCATAGTGCTCAGGCCTTGCAGTTTAAAATGGGAGATATAGTCAGTTACCATTTTGCTCGATGTCATAAATGCTCTGAAGGGTTACTGCTTTTATGCTAAAGCAAATGATTCAGAAGGAGAAATCATCTTTGATAGCCGAAAAGTTAAGTTTGATGAAAATTTCTTTGTCCTTGGGAGCAGCAAGAAACCTAAGTTGGTTGTTTAACCAGTATCTTCAAAAGATCAGGAGAAGGAAAGTCCTGCTAGACCTGACAGACCAAAAAGATTGAGAGGCCAGCCATAGGAGATGGTTACATCACTTAGCTTGGAGAATTTTCTATGGTGCCCGATTGAAATCTCACTTTGCTGTTTAGAAAATTTTTGTATTACTGAGTCCAAGAGACCAAATAAAGTTTAAATGAACTGTACAGCTACATCACTTGAAACTGATCACTACAATAAGTCAAATGACAACACCATGAGATATGGAACATGGGTTGGAGCAAAACCTAATAGAACAAGTTTTTTCAGCAGTATGGCTTTCATTTTTTATTACGTGTTCTTCATCATGTATCAAATGATATTCCATTTCTCTTTTACTCAGAAACTAGTAGAGGGGCACAAGTAGCTGCTCTTTGGGGTGGCTGGGGGGGTGGAGAGAGAGAAAGAGCAAAAAGAACACATGTTCTCCAGATATGCATCTTTCATCCAAATAAAATAAATTCCATGTCTTCACTATGAAGCACAACACGCAACAAAAAGGGAATAAAATGTGTTTGCAAGTTGTAAAACGCAAAAGTGAGAAAGGGAAGGCAATCAAGCACAGAAGCCCCTCAAAAGAGAAACCACTTACTAACAGAGAGGCACACACACACCAGGTAACGAGTTTCAATCCCACCTCCATCTTGGCCATCTCAACTCCCATCTAAAATCACCCACAGGACCAGATCTTGCTCACAATTCCCATCATTCACAAGCACTTATGTAAAATCCTTCGGGTTTTTGTACATGAGGTGTTTGTTTATCCCTTCTTTCTCAATCAGATTATAAGCATGCTACTGGCGTCGGACCAACAAACAGTCGGGAGGGTTCTCATTTCAAACTTAGGAGCCCAATAACATGCCATGTAGAAAGAATTCCTTGATAAAAGGAGAGAGAGATCAAAAGAAAGTCAATATAAAATGAAATGTTTATAATGCCAAAGGCATCTAAAGTGTTATCCGACCCTTAACTAACCTGTATTAACTAATTAATGGTCAAGGAGACAACAAAATGATGCTCATCTGATCTTAAAATGAAGCTTTGTTCGTGTGCACACGCACACACGTGTGTGTGTGTGAGAGAGAGAGAGAGAGAGCCCAGGTGTTAAAACTCAAAATGCGAAACAGTGCTGACTTTGCAAAAATGAGTCAACTCAGGGTTAATGTGGTGGAGAACTCAGATAATGTGGAAATATAATTTTTATCAGCCGAAAAAAAATTGGCCGGCAAAACCTGTTTGCTAGTAAAAGTATTTTTCCTTGACTAGGCAAATGCAGAGAGTTCAAGATGAAAAATGCGGAAAGTCCACAACCTGCATCTACTCGGCCAATTTCCAAGTCGACACAACGATTTTGATACTATGGTTCAAACAGGCAACATATTCTCCAGATAAAGTTCTTGACAATTCAACAAGATGTTCAGTAATTTTTTAAAGAAAATAAATAAACTTAATCATATTATAGAGAAACTAGGCAGTTGCAAGCCCTTTTCATAGAAATATTCTGAAGTAGAAATTGTATTGCATGGACATCAAAGAAAAAGTGGAATGCCATGAATTCACAAGCAGCAGCAATAAGATTATTCACCTTGAGTTCGCGAATCAGCTTCCCTTGTGAAGTTTCCCATACTTTGATTGTACAGTCCTGGGAGCTGTGCATATGGACAATGTAAGGTAATTCTAGATGAAGTCTCCTAAATATCAATTGAATAATACATGAGTTGCAGCTAGGTTTTTCATCTTAGATGAATGTCTTCTTCAGTAGGTATCAGAGAAAAGGATGTTAACAAGTTTATCTTGCACACAAATGCATGGAGAAACAGTATTCAGAATATAGTTATCTACATAGAACCAAGTTAGTTGATTTCTTTCTCTTTTCCTTTTGGAATGACAGGAAATTTATTAAAGGAGAAGGATCAGTATTCAGGAGGCCAAAATAAAAGTGAAAACACTAAAATGCCCAGAAACAGGAAAGAACAGGTAAATCTCAAGCAAATGAGAAAATAGCAATTACACTTAGCGATCCAAATAGATCACATGGTTTTATCAAGAATATTAATTGAACACAAATACCTAACAATGCCTATCTACAAACTGGAAGCTTGAGATATCCAATTTCAAATGCCAACTCCTGGATTGGAAGCAGGAAAGGAGACTCATACACCACATTTCCAATGCAGAAAATGCTCTGATTAAAATCTTCACATGGCATGGCTTTTAATACCCAGAAGGCTATCCATTGCCAATAAAAGATTTTTCCATAAAGATATGGATTAAAACCAAGGGTACATGTATAAGCTCCCCATGAACATGAATGCAGTCTGATTCATTTGAATTATGAATAGATTTCAGATCATTGATTAAACCAAGTTCAACGAGCTATTGAGGTCATGATGCTCTTTTGGGGACTGGAAAGAGAATGGTTTCTACAGTATGTAATGCAAAAGCTTTGAGGTCAAGATGCTCTTTTGAGGACTGGAAGAGAATGGTTTCTACAACACAGCCAAATCAGAAAAATAAAGTTGGATCCAAGTTCAATACCTCATATATTATAATTATCTCACCAAGGTTATCAAGAAAGAACTAAGTATATAAAACACAAACAATTAAACCTAATTTCCTCATTGTCAGGAATGCACTACCTTGAGTATATAAATCCATCTCCACCCCACTTCACACAGGTTATCGCAAGAGTATGACCAGTAAGGCATATAACGCATTTCCGCAATGAAATATCCCAAATGCGAGCATCTCCATCCTTGCTGGAGCTCACAAAACGGCGACATGGAGCTCTAAGGTGTACAGGCTCCCATGAGATGCCAGTGATCCACTTTTTATGGCCCTGTAATATATATAGTAGAAAGTCAGTGCACTGTTAGATTCTCATAGTATCTTCATCCAAGAAGAGTAAAAAGAGACACCACACTGTGAGCTCGCCCAGTGAAGCATGATGTCAAATGATCTCTACATGGATCAGCAAAAGAACTATCACATTACTTTTTGCCTTCAAGGATTAATACTGGAAGCTATTCACATCTTCCAATCTATAGTCATGAAAGTGAAACTCCTCGGTCATTAACACCCTAACATGGCAATTAATTCTTTCTTTTACCCTGCTGAATTCCATTATTTTTATAATGTGCACTATTCAATATTTCCAGATCAACACAGAATTGTCAGAAAGCACAGTTTGCAGGAACCACCCACTGGAGTGCACCTTCAGCAAAAACTTAACCAAGATTTCAATGGACTGTGTCACTCCAAACAATGAAGAAAGAGCACCATGCAGATAATCTCTTTCTGCTATGGATGAATAATCTATCAACGTTCTCTTCCAGAACAAAGGAAAGAAGCATGACAAGAAAACCCAAGTTAAACCAACATGCATGCATCAGGTGCAAACATACAACTTGCAAATGTTGAAGGCATGTGATAAACCAATAAGCACAGGTGGGACAAAATAAATGAAAGAAATCTAACACAACACAAATTGACAACGCAGGACTTACAACAAGTGGATTGCCTGATGGATTCCCAGTTACTGGGTCCCAGCTCTGAAGTTCTCCAGCCTTGCTACCACTGATAAGGTGCTTACCATCTGGGGACCATGCAATACACAGAACCCAATTTTTGTGCCCTGAAGTTGAAGAAAAATATAATGTCAGTATCCTTTTGGATAAATATGTAATAAAATTTGAAACAAGCTTTAAGAATAATTCATATCCTAGTATCTCCAAAGCACTGCAAGAGCAATTACATTAAAGAAATTCTTCGGTGTCCAGAAAAGGGGCCCCAAAAGACAATCTGAATGTACAAATATTCAGCAAGCATCTGGTGGGAGCAGAATGTGAGCAACTCCTGATTGGGTAACGATGGTAAACAAATTTGCATGGGTAAATTTTTTTGAAAATGGATGTAAGGTAGCAACAGAAACATACAAAATGCAAGTGCAAATAAGTCAGATGTACTATCAGGATGCAAAATGATAAAAGATTCAAATGTCCAGAAGCACTGAGCAGAAGGAATAGAAATCTTAATAATCAACCTTTACACGTGTACTGTGGAGTCTGAGTATTAAGGTCCCATAAGCGAACGGTGGTATCACCCGAACCACTAGCAAGATGTCGCCCATCAGGACTAAAGGAAACTGAAAGCACAGCTTCTGTATGACCTGTAGAAGCAGAGAATTTAAATCAAATCAACTTGTACACAATGTAGGCAACCGCATTGCTCAATTACGTCAGATTCACAAGGTGATCCACATGGAAATCAACAAATACAACATCAGAAAGAATCATGAAATCACTAAATGCTCTTTATTCATGAACAGTATTAGATTTTCAAGTGTAAGAATCTGAAGATACCGTCATCAAAGAACAAATGTTTATAGCTCCATCCAAATACAAATATTTTCATCACAAAACTATCATTAGGATTTAGCAATACAATACTCCTGAGTGCAGCTGACATCAGAAAAAAGTAAGCACCCAAAACACACACGTAGAAATAAGTAAACAAGAATGGAAAACCTAGCAGCTAGAAAAAGAATAGCAGGACACGGACCTTCTTCCTACATGGGTTTCTTATTACATCTAAAGGAAGAGAGCAACCACCAAACTGATATGAGTAAAGCAATGAAAATCTACAGTTGTAGCTACAAAAAGATACCTAAATATAATATCGACAATAGTTCCTAAATACTCTAGATTATTTTTTTCATTCCCAAAAAACAAAAGTTGCTGAACACCGAAAGACTCAATCCCTGCACAAATGGAACTCCTCTAAGATTTCTAGTCCAAAATGCACAAAATATGAATGAAAAGAACAAAGTACAAGTTTTTTTACTCTCAATTTGCACCAGAATAAAACCCTGAAAATGGACCAGTATATCCTTATGTCAGCAACTTAATGAATACACATCTTGGAGCACATACTAGAGGAAGCGCATCCAAGAACGACAACCAGAGGGTTTTCTTTTGAAATACAAAAAGGGAAGTCCTGCTTATCATGATATTAGAGACCATCAGTAAGGTTAGTCCGAAAGGATCTTTAATTTCTTAACAGAAAAACAGAGACTTAGGAACTTAGAAATACTTGATTCGAGCACCAATCTCAATCTTGCACAATCTTAATTGTATCCAACATACAGTACCAGAGTACAAGTTCACAAACTTTGCAACCCATTCATTTAGCTTTGACATACTAAAGCAAGAAAAAGTAGAGCAAATGCCCATACCAGCAATGGTTGCAGAACATCGATTGACTGGGCGGATTCGGAAAATAGCTTGGGGTTGGTAGACAATGCGCAGTACCTTCTCCACAGAAACTGCAGTATAAGCCCAAAAAAAAAAAAAATCATGAAATTCAGTTTCTTGAATAAGATCTTCATTTACTAATAAAGCTTGAAAGATGTAAATTGTAATGAAAAAGAAGTAATTGCTTGAAGTGAATAACCTTTGTTCTTTTGTAAATAAGATCCAAGCTGGGTAATGAGCTCCTCATCTGATATGTAGAAGGCATAAGGTAATTTCTCTTGCTGAAAGGAGAAGGAGAAAAGTATAAGTTCTGCAATTTCACCAGAGTAGCATTGCCAGAGACAATCAAAAGCACTTCGTAACACAAAACAAAGAAAGTAGTATTTCCTGCCACCTCAAGAATGATATAATTCAATAGCAAAAAACAATGTTACATTTCCAGAGCGAATCTCTCAAAAGTTACTCCAGAATTGTCCAGAAAATAGTCATGTATTAATTATAGCTGCATCATTAATCTAGCCTACACAGAATAAAAACATCCAGGGCCAGACACATATGTAATGTATATAAACAAGCATAATAACAACATCCAATTGAAGTAAAAAGATCTAATCTAACAGAAACAACCATAATTAAAAGATACAACTAACTCCATACAGCAAGAAAGAGAACAACGATGGCAGTTACCATTGCAGAGCAAACAATCCAGTGCAATCATCTACCACCAGATTCCAAGTAAGTAAGCAGTCATTAGGAAAGTATGAAATGGATTGAACAACTGCACCATGTAGAGACCAGTAAGCAGTACTTAAAACCAGACATGACAACACTCACCCACCCAGTCAGAGACATTTCGCTTACAGAAATATCTCTGTCTAACAAGGTAGAGCTGATCAAACGCAGAACTTAGGTGGGGGGGAAACCAAATGCAAGAAACGAGAAATCGTTAACTCCAAATAAAAGCTTCGTAGAACTGCTTCCACGTTTGAACAGTTGGCATAGCTTGAAGCAAATGTGGGAAGCCTTGAGAAAGAGAATATGGCCGAAGCCAAGCGCGGTATGAAAGTAATTTAGGAAAACAATGCGGGGGAAACACGATAGACTACGAACACGAAACCAGCAGCAAACGCAACTGAAGCTAACAAGAACGAATAAGGAAGGGTCAATGGGATGAAGGCACAGTCATACACCGAACTGAATCCTTCAGTGAGAATTAAATTCTTGAAATTACAATCCGTTGGGTGGGCACTTCCAATCACTTAAAGAGTTAAAACTCTCTCGGGAGGAGTTCAATTGCCATCTTATAAAAACAGAGCCACACAATAGAGAATCCAGTTGTCACCCTCCACAAGCGAGATATACTTCTTTGGCATTGCTAACAGAGGCTCTGTAGATTCAGCATGAGAGAGAGAGAGAGAGAGAGAGAGAGAGAGAGAGAGAGAGAGAGAGAGGAATAACTTACGTTGTTAAGGAGCTTATTTACGATTTCCTGGAGTTGCAATGGACCGGCGTTCTGAGGAAGAAACATGGGCGCTCCCAGGGGTTCCCCTTCGGGGTCCGTCAAGAGGCACATCACGTTACCAATCTCTCCCTGTTCTTCTACCTCCATCTTTACTCGAAATTGAGAAGAAAGTGATTGAAATAGGAAGAAAGGAAGATGACAGGATAGAGAGGTGAAAGTTGTAAACTTTATGCACGGAACGGGTTGTTTCGTCGCTGCAACTTCCGGCAAGCCGGAAGGGAAAGGGAATAGAAGAGGGTTTAGGGTTTTGGAACGTACTAATAGCTGTGGCGGGAGTTACTCCGTAGGTCCCTTTTGGGGCTGTTTGGCAGGGGATAACAAATCAAGGATTGAGTAATCTATGGATAGTGAACTTTTTCTTTGTGGCCTTTTTGGCAGAGGCAAAGAATTACCGGCCAACCAATAACAAACTCTCCTTAGTTTAATCCAAAGTGAAAAGCTGTGATTCGAACGTGCTACCAACCAACCGTGGTATTTGACGAGAGATGCGTGAGATATGTTTTATGATATTTTTTGTAATATTTTTGGTGATATCTAAGATATGATATTTTGATATTTTTTAATAAAAAACAATGCATCAACTAATCAAAATGTAATAATAATGCTCCTTCACTTGCTAGAACAAAGCATTTACTTGCCACATTGATATAAATCCTTTGATCTAAAATAGGCCTGGCATCTCAAATGATTACAGTTGTTGATCTGTTAAGCCCATACTTCTTCCATGAAAATCAGTGGCACCAAAACCATGTGTGGAGGGCTCCTAATTCCCCATAGGATCAACCTATTCAAAGTTTTAGGAGGTTTTATGTATTGAAGTATTTGTAGGGCCCATACTTTTGGTAATCTCAACTGTTCATCACACACCACAATCATTTAATCATTAGAAGATAAAAGGTTGGATCACCCAAATATGGTCCCCCCATATACTTTTAGCGGCCAGAGTTGAACTTGAACCTTTACCATATATAATCTCCATTGATCAAAGAGCTTGCATATATGATCTCCTATTTAATGTTCTTTGTTTATTAGTCTCCCCACCTTCACTGTTATTTTATATGAATTTTGATGGCAGAGATTAGAGTTACAAAAACAAAATCAAGGGGCTAGATCATGAGAAGGATGGAGATGGGTTACATGCATGCATTGAGTAGAGCATATTTGGATGCATGCACATTGAATAAATGTTATAGTTTGAAAACACATATTTCTTCTATCTCTAAAAAAATATGGTTTCAAGTTGATTTTTCTCTCTCTAGAAACAATCAGAATTTACATTATAAAGAGGGGTTAGCATATTTATGATAACAACAAACATATTAACTATGATAATGTTAAATAAACCTAATATCTCATAAGATATCATAGTTAAATAAATCTAGTATCTCACATATGCTTAAAATATCGTTGTTAAATAAGACGCATATTTGATATATAACATAATATCTCAAAAATACTCAAATACTCAAGAAACACAATTAAATAAACCCCTTAAGTAATTTTCTCAATAATTCTTCACTTGTACCAACACAAAGATATATACTATTTCATACATGAGAAATGATAAGCCATTTCAAATAGCATGCACACCCATGCAGACATCATTTGATGCCTTTTGAAGTGTAAAAAAATAAGTGTCAAATGGTGTTCCCACTGTTTGAAGTGGCTATTCCTATCAACTTTTTTTTTTAATCACTTATGCACCAAATTAAAGTCCCAGTCATAATTATAAGCCTTTAATATTTTATCCTTGAAGAACTGGAAGGAAGGAAAATGCATTTTCACATTCGTCAACCACTCCTCAACCGAGATATAGAGAGATATACTATGGGGATTGAGTTTTAAGCGACTGTGAAAGCCTGCTCTAAGCTTAGCTCTGCCTTTGGCTGATGTGACCCAGTCATCATGTTTGCCTTCTCCTATTTAAGATAGGGAAGTGACATATGTGCCGCTTGTTTTCACTGCACTAGCCTCCTCAATCAGACAATTTTCCGGATCTTGCCTTCAATGTTTGGCCATAAGTCTATCCAAATTTGAACTGTCTATTAGAGTGTAAGATTCAAGTCGGATTAGGGTTGGATACACCTATGTTATATAGTCACGATCCACTAGGATCCTAATCGATCAAACTTCAATCAGACAAATTTCAGGATCCTGTCTTTAATCTTTGGTTCCGACTCTATCCACATTCAAACCGTCCATCGGAGAGTACAGGATTAAGCTAACAATAGAGATTACTTGGCCAGCAACAATTTGATGAATATTATAAAGGGCAGCCATGGTGCACGAAGCTCTCGCCTATGCGGGGTCCGGGGAAGGAGCAGCTGCGGCTGATCAGATATGTCACTCGTGACATGATTGCTCATAGCTAATTGCACATCAAAATTTATTAGGATAATCTATTTATTTCTTACAAAACGTTTGCTCAGAAAATTCCATTTGTGTCTCTTAATGTACAATTGTTACTGATGATTTAGTAAGTTGTTCTCCACAAGGCAGGGAGAATGTGTCTTTATATATCTTATCAGGGCATTTAGTGACAGTGAAGCCATGATACTGTGTGTGCATTACGTTCATGAATGATTGAATGTAAAATTGAGGTTTTATCCCTTGTTGGTGTATTGCTTGCTCGAGTTTGCTCATTAAAAGAAGTGATAATGAAGTAGGAAGATTATTAGAGTCGAGCAGAAGGAATTTAGTCTATTTTGATTCATTTATTTTTCTGATTATTGCTGTCAACAAGTGAACATGGAGTAGCTCTAGTCTGGTGAAGGTTAAAATCAGAAACAGCTAGACAGTTACAGTGGGCGTAGTAGGTTCTCCATACGTTTAAGATCATTCAAAAGTTTGCTGGAGCAATTGTCATTTGATACTCCTAGACTTGGAGATGGATCGTTCACAAGAAATTCAGCGATGGCAAGCGCGTCAGCTGCTTCAAAAGTATGTTTGTCTAGTTTATTTGTTTCTCCAATACGTTGCCAATGTCTTACATTATTATTTTTGGTATAAAATGGGCAGCCCAGTGCACAAAGTTCCCACTTAAACTGGGTCTGGGGAAAGCAGACCATAAAGGATTTATACTACAGAGCCTTACTTTGCATTTTTGTAAGAGAATATTTCCATGTATCAAATCCATAACCTCTAGATCACAAGGCAACAACTCAACCATTGCTGCAGGGCTCCCCTTCTATAATTTTCAGTATATATGACTTAATTCTATCCATTAGCTGTCAGCTAGCTTCAAAACTACTTTACTTTTCTTCCACTATTTTGACTTTTCTAACTCCTACAACAAGTTGTAATTTCTTAAGTTTCCTACTTGTAGACAATAGCTTTCTTACTAAACAAGCTTAAGTGGGTCCGAGCCTACTTATTCAAATTTAGTAGGTATGGTCAACCTTTGATCAAACTTATTAGACAAGCTGCTGCTAGAATAGTAAAGGGGTGACCATACATGTGAGCCCCACTGATGGATAATGTGGAAGAGAAAACACAATATCTTCATGCAGCATAAAACCATTCTTGATAATGAACTCATGGATTGATTGGGTCCCTACAAATCTGATAAGTTGAAAATGCATGAATAACATTTGCCACGGTAATCGAATCAGGTTTGAAATTCGATTCCAAGAGCATCTGGCCATGCCCATTATGTGAATCTCCAGTCCAATTATTCTTCTATATGCATAGTCAACTTTTGAAGAGTAGCCTTGATGCAACAGTAAAGTTGTCGTTGTGTGATCTTGAGGTCACAGGTTTAAGGCTTAGAAACAACTTCTTGCAAAAATACATGGTAAAACTGTATACTATAAACCCTTGTGGTCCATCCCTTTTTCCAGACCCCACATACGTCAACTTTTCAAAGCTTTGAATGCCTACAATAGTCCTTTGCAGACCAAATGCCCATGAATATTTTTCCCTAAATCAAGATCTCCTACTTGACCACCAGGCATAATCAAAACCAAGAAAGTAATTGGATTCAATTTCTCAGCCTCCGATGGCTCGAAAAAATCAAACGCCTTAACCCAATTTGCACTCTGTGCATAATCTATGATTTCCGACTCCTATGACATCAACCCTCTCTCAGCATATCATTAAAAGTCCTATGGGCCAAATGTAGTCTACCAAGCTTCAAATACATTGAAATTAACAGGTTACAGTCACGTAAACTCCTGCCAAAATCATTCCTTCTAGCGAAATGGAGAATTAACAACCCTTTCTCTAAGCACCTCAATTCACCACAACCTATAATTGCCCAAGTGACAGAAACAAAATGAGTAGCAAACCCAAAACAACAACTTAACAAACCAGTTATTTCATACAGGTGTAAGAAGCAAGTGATATTTGATTGGACAAAAAAAGTTAGAGAAAATAGCAATTGGAAACTTTTCTGGCAATCAAATGTCACCTGATCTTTACACCTGCAACTCCTTGCTGAAAATTTATAATATATATAAGAAAGCATCTCTAAGCGCCATTTCATCAAACAGTTGAGTTTCTACCCAATTTCACGTACCTTCACAAGAAAGAGTTACCAACATTGATCGAATTCTGCAGACCACACTTTACGAGGAAACTCTGAAGACACAAACCCTTGTACAAATTTCTATGCACGCATAGGACTTGAGAAAAAGAGGAGAAGAGAAAGCAATTGGGTTTTGAGGATTGTAGGAGAAGTTTCTCGAAGAGGAGGACGAATTCTAAGAAGAGAATTCCTAGGATGAGTTGTTTGACGAGGAAATTCCATGAGAAGATGGTGATGAGTAGAGGAGAATGTACAGAAGGGGCATTCTGAAGAAGCGAGGAAGGGTGAAATGAGGACTTCGTGTTTGCTTGTTTGTTTGGCGCATAGAAGTGAAAGAGAGAAGTTGGAGGGAAATTCGAATTTTGTGAATATCAGTTAACCGTTGCTTCTCCACTGGGTGCGTTTCTGAAGAGAAATTATTAGTCGCCCGACCACAAGTTAAAACTACAGGTGGGACCAAGCTATCAGAGATCAATTTCTTTTACACCGTCTTGGATCCCATATGTTCCGAGCATATTTTACAAGGAGCTAGCAGTGCTCGAGATGAGATGATATGGATTATATTACCGTTGGTGGTTCTCGAGCTCACACGAGATGATATAGTTTCTTTTTATCGTGCTTTTAGTGGTGCTTAGAGATGAAAATTAATCATCTCTTTTTAGTGCACAGTTAAGTTGAATTTTCAGTCATCTTACTTCATCTCTTGCCAAATATGATTGTCTTTCAAATTAGATCGCACGTCATCTCATCTCACATCAGCTCATTTCATCTCCAGAGAAAATATTCAAAGGGTGAGATTTCTCGATGCTCAGCTGGAGTAGGATGCATAAAAGATTTCAGATCTTCCAAAAAGTAACCGAATTGGAGTTCTAGCTTGCCAAAGAACGGACGGTAGTAGGCGTGCAAATATCCGGCACCTTATTGAATGATCTTGTTGTTGGTGCTTGCACTTTAAAACGGAGGTCTTGCATTTTTCAGAAATTAAAGGGCTAGGATTATATAAAGCAAAAGATACATCCAATTAAAGATGATTTGGATCATCCGATCAAGTCTAACATTAGAGGGCTTAGAAGATCTAGGGTAGACCTCAATCCGCTTAGCCAGTGGAAACCTCTTCCATCAAAGGATCCGTAAATGAAATCCGGAGATCTATCCGTTTCGCCAAATGTATGATCAAGAAAAGTAACAATTAGGGCCCACTAATTCTTCAGATGCACACACCACGTCGCATCAGAACTTGCTTACAACTTAAGCAAGGACATTGCAAACATGGACAATACTTTAACCTAACACCAGTCCCCATATAACTTTCTAAAGAACTCAAAATCCTGGTTGGTCGCCTTAAAAGGGGAGCTTGGTGCACGAAGCTTCTGCATATGCAGGGTCTAGGGAAGGGGTGGACTACAAGGGTCAATAGTATACAACTTTACCTTGCATTTTGCAATAGGCTATTTCCACGCTTTGAACTTGTGATCTCAAATGCGCCAAGGCTCCCCTTACTGGTTGACCTCCTTAGTCTGTACAAATGACCTTTAAGGCAGGCTGGGGAATTAAGCAAAAACCTATCAAAAGTGTAGACAGACCATGATTGAAAATATACAAATTCTACCAATTCTGGTTTTCTAATTTGCTTTATATATGGAACCCACATCAACCACATGGATGAAATGTATTGGTACAACATAAACTGACTACTCTATTATGGAGAGATTGATGAAACCATCCCCATTTATTCTGCAGGACCCTAGCATTTTGTGCATGCAGGTACTGATTCGAGTTAGAAACTTCCTCCTAAGGTAGGCAGCAGGCACTGTTGGCATGTGATATGAAAACGCCAATTGCGGATTCGACAGTTGGTTAACTACTACGAGCACTAGTACAACTACTGACATTGTTATGCAGTAGAACTCTTCAACAATGGGGAGCAGGTGACTGAATTAGCCATGCTGCCAAAAGAATCAGGTGGCATGTCTACCTTAGTGCATAGAATTATGACTGCTAGCTGTTTTGTGACTGATCCTGGATGTAGCTTGGAAGTTTTGTGGGGTTTGGTTGGGTGGGCTTCTATTCTAATTGAATATGCAAGTCTTCTTTATTTTTATTTTTACATGTATTAACGGAGGTTAAAGGGGAGCCTTGGCACAATGATAAAAGTTGTCATCACGTGACCTTAAGGTTAAGGATTCAAGGCGTGGAAATAGCCTCTTGCAAAATGCAAGGTAAGGCTGTCTATTTTAGGCCCTTGTAGTCTGTCCTTTCCCCAAACCCCGCATAAGCGGAAGCTTCTGCACTATTAACGGAGGTTGTCTTGCCCCTTTGGGTGGGGCACTTAGATCAAAACTACGTATATCACATAATTCAGAAGCAAGAAATGAACTTGAGTTTTATGAGGAGCAAACTCATTGATCCAGCCAACTCTCCAACTCCGCCGCATATTATTTGGGGTAGCTTGGTGCATGAAGTTTTGTGTATGCAAAATCCGAAGAAGGGGTAAACCACAAGCGTCTATAATATGCAGCCTTATCTTGCATTTTATAGGAGGCTATTTCTACATATGCAGGAGTCTCAAAGTCGGTCCAAATTTCAACCATAACTAAACCCAATTATGTTGATTACCATACAACGACATCTATTTTAGTAAAAGGTGCTTTAGATGCATGTGGTTCCAAGTTAATGCCAGATAAAAAGAATTTCGGTTATAGTTTTCCTTGGGACGGTCTGGGATGTGGACGTACTTGTGATATTTCAGCTTGGGATGCATTTTATTTGATAGTTTTATGGATGTTAAATACCATTGGGTGGGTTACTTTTTATGGGCAATGGAAGCACATCACACCATGGCAAGCTAATTCCTTGAAATAAGTCTTTTTTAACAAGGTACAATTGCAATTCCTATTTATCTACGAAATCGACCATGGATCAACTCCCCTTTCATTTGGAAGTATTGAATACACCCATAATTGAGCTTCATGTTCTTCTTCCTCTCCCAAAAGACAGGTGAGAGCCAGAGGCATCTCAATCGGATTGAACGGGATGACAGTTTCTCATTCCGAATCTGTAAGATCATAATTTCGACCAAATCACATATCATAGTATAGTAGGTTCTGTGCACAGTGACATCAAGTAGATGAAGAGAATTTGATTGGTTTTTACTCTTGCAAAAACTTACTACAAATCTGGATCAAAGAACATTTAGCTTTTGGGTTAAAGATCAAGAATATCTTTGATCAAGTTGGTAAATTTTCAAAATGAATGCAACCGACTCCAAGTATGGACTGTGTCAGTGAAACTTTTCACACACCAGCTCTGTTTTTTTTAATAAAATATCATTTATCTAGAACTTTTTCTTTCAACACACTAATTGACTTGAGTGTGGATGCTCTGTATATTTAACTTGTCCTTTCTTGAGGAAAAGATGAAACTTTAGATCCTTCATCCACGTTTTCCTCCCAGCCTCACCAAACTCCAATTCCTCCTCAGACTTCATTTCCCTACGGATCTGGGGAATAATAAAAGATATGTTGGGAAGAAAAAGAGGACGCTTAAGTCCAAACTCTTTAATCAAAACTAGTGTTGCTTTGGATAACAGCTTGGAAATGTGAAAGAACACCTCCAATGGTTCAAAGTTCCTGCTACAACGCGCTTGCTTAATCCATGCCTCCTGTGATAAAAAACAAAGAGGAGGGTTAGCAGGGTCAAAAGCGATGGTCCCATCCTGTCTCTTCTTGTAGGATTCCAGCTACCAAGTTGGAGCTTCTCAAAACGCCTAGAGCCCCACAGCTTTAAAGTCATGTAACGCGGATCCTGCGTGCTGTAAAGTTAAGGAGTATAGGTTACATTTTGTGATCCATGTAAAAATGTTATTCATTTTGCAAAGCAATAGAAGGGAGCCTTGCTGCAACGGTAAAAGTTGTTGTCATGTGACTTTGAGGTCATGGAAACAGCCTCTTGCAAAATGCAAGGTAAAGCTGTGTACTTTAGGCCCTTATGGTCTGCCCCTTCCCTAGACCCTGCATAGTCGGGAGCTTCGTGCACTAGGGCTGCCCTTTCTATTTTGCAAAGCAATGAATAAAGCATGTGACTCTTATGTTCCTCAAATTCCAAAAGTTGGGCTGCTTGTAGAAGGTTTACTAAAACAATCCAACGAAATTCATTGATCATGGGATCAGAATCACAGAGGGGATGATCAATGAATTCATATAGCATTTGGGTTACTTGATGGAAGATTACACTACATCTACTCATTGGAAATATTGAAAATTTGTACAAGATCAATGTAATAAACCTTACCTTAAATACATGCATTTGGTGTGCTTTTTAAAGATAGTAGAAGTATCCTAACAAGTGCAGGAATATAACAGCTCTATCTTTAGAATTCAACCAAGCCAGACTTCATTAGTATGTCAATTGATTTGCACAAATAGAACCGGTCTGTACTTTAGTCTTCGAAGTTTGAATACCAATAAATAATCTTGTAAATCATAGATATATCGCAAACCCTAATACATGTGAAATGTAAGCCAACACCCAAGAGAGCTTACAGATATGCGCTACAAAATCAACCAAGTATATCCAATATTTTTCAGATAAGTGAAAGCGGCTTCAAACTTGAGTTGCAAAATGCACGTCTAATAAACCTCTAAAGCCTACCATTTAGAAGAGATTACGGATATGGACTACAAAATACACGCCTTGTAAATATCCAATAACTTTCAAATAAGCTCAAAAAGCCTCAAAGTAGGGCTGCAAAATACTCACCTAATAAACCTCTACAGCTTAACAACAAGAAGAGAATAGAGTAAATATACAAAGCTGGCAAACTCTAGAATATAGAGAAAAAAGATAGTGTCTTGGCATGACAGACTTTAGAAAGCTAAACTAGAGAACTATAGGAGAAGAGAGGATTTGGTGCAAGGAATGGACTAGGTAGTCACCCCCTTATATGGAGTTCCTCTCCTCTAATCCCTCTTTTGCAGCGTACAACTATTAGTCCACTTAACTAAAAACAAAATCAGCAATCCCTTGCTTGTTTTAAACTTAAATTTAATATAAAAAGAAAAAAATATTCCTTTATAACAAGACAAGCAATTGGAGTAGCAACCATCAAGTAGTTATTGTTAACTAATTTGTGATGAATTTCTGGCAAGATCGACCTTCCATAGGGCTCCCACACATACTTCTATCTAGTTGAAGCCATCCACTCGGATAGGCCTAGATTTGTGTAATTCCCCAAGAATGTAAAAAATGAAAATTTGTAAGAATAAAAGAAAAGTAACAGTGAACATAGCAAATATCTCAGTAGAAAATTAGGCATTTAATAAGATTTGTGTATCAAAGAAAACGAACAAAGTTTTGAACTTCCTTCTATAGTATGTACAAATCAAGAAGTGAGACGACTTGGGTTTTTATAACACTTTTTCATAATTCTTTTTGAAAAATAGGGCCCTTAGTTAAAAAATAATTTTGAAAACAAACATTAAAAATATTTTTCTTTAAATTTTATTTTAAACACCCTAAGTGTCAACTTTCGGTTCATCATTTATTTATAATTTTTAGTCCAATTTTAAATTTCAAAAACTAAAGTAAAAATTTCAAAATAAGTTTACTTCTTCAAGATTCATCCAGTCATTAGCCACAGTCCATGCATTATTATAATTTAAAGTCTAAATACAACAAATGTGCATATACAATCCAAGTGTGAGTATAACACAACCTCAATATAGAAATATCTTAATTAGAAACTCACTCAATTCTTCTTCACTCATGTTTGTCTGAATCTAGGATATAGTAAATATTCAAATATTTATAATATCTCGTCAAGCTATACTTACTGAAGGAATAAGATGCATATGAAAACATAGAGAATTTTTTTATTTTTTATAATTTAATAATTATTTATATACATCAATAATTTGCATGATTAAATTTAAGATAAAATCAAATTTTAAAGGATTTTATGTAAATATCATGAATGAACCCAACAATGTAATATCATATTCAAATCACAAATAGAATCTTGAATAAACTTTCTAAATAAATGTAAATATCATAAATAAATCCAATGATGCATTGTTGTGTACAAATCACGATAAATCACAATTAGAATATCGAATAAAGCTTCTGAATAACAATATAAGTTAAATAATACTAAACACATAAAAGTAGTAAATATAGTCATCAATGGTTGCACTCATAACTATATAGGGCTCACAATCATCCAGCCACTTCTAGGTCCACATATACGCATAGTCAACACTGAGAATACAAAATGGTCATGAACTTATACTAAGCATATCATCATGCCACATAATCACAGGTACTATCACTCACTCCTGCTCATAGTACCCAGTCACATAAAGCCAAATACACATGTTGCCACTCAGTCGCACTCACAGCACTACTAAAACATGAAATACTATGCAGTGGCTTACATCTTGTGCTTTGAGAACCATTGCCATTCTTCCTTTGACACCACTTGCAGAAGTCTAATCATTGCTTCACATGAGGGGAAGACATATGGCAGCATATGGCCTTCCAATGATTACCACACCCAAATTTAGCCACTCTTGGGGCATTTTTGTTCGCATCATATCCTAAATCTCATAGGCTGGGTGGCCAACCCCACATCCCCTTAGCATAGTATCCACCAGACGCGTGCCTGTATAAAACAAATCCCTTAGGCCTCCATTCTTGGATATAATAAAATCATTAGGGTATACATCTCTCTCATATCAAATCGATGAAAATAATATATCACATGCATAGTTTGTACCGTGTACCAAAACCAAACCCATCCAGCTATCAAAACAAATCATGTGGATATAGAACATACAGGGCTTTCTTAAGTCATGCATTTTCAATCCATAAAATAGTAATCATAATATAACAAATTTTCACATACAATACTATAGCCTTTTTATTTCATAAATTATATGGTAAATATTGCATGTATAACATCACATAATAATCACATTTTATAAATAAATTATGCAATTATTAAAACCATATCATCATCTATCAAAAGATAATACTAAAATTTTAAGTTAGCATCTTAGATTCCACCTACCTTGAAATGGTGGAAAATCTTTTTAGAATATGCAATTCCCTAGTCCAAGTAGACTAGCATATCTATAAAACACAACATATAATATGTTGTTAATTTTTACCTTATTATTATCATTTCTAATTTATATAATCATTGATCATCTTTAATTTAGGTGATCTTGTGTTTACTCATCAGTGATCATAGATTTGTTTCTTTAACTCTCATATGATCCTCAAATCATGGCCATCGATCGAAGATCAATGGTTTAGATTGCTTGATTTTCATTTGTCCACATTGATCTATCTCACATATAGTCTTTCTCACATTTCAATGGTTGATCAATCAATCTAATGGTTGGATTTAACTTTGATCAGTCACATTGATAGTTCCTTAAGACCCCAAAGTCCAATTCTACTAAATTTGGTGTTATTATATTGATATGACTGTTAGATTAGCTTAATTGTTCATTTTAGGGCTTGATCTATCTTTATTATATGTATTTTCGTTGTTTTCTACTATGTAATTACATTCAATAGTTAATTCATTGATCTAACTGTTAGATCCAACTCTGATTGGTTGGATCTATGGTTCATGTTTTATCCTATAGTTTAGATTCATGATTTTGTTTTATTTTGACGATCTGACAATTAGATCAATCCATTTACCTTAGTATATCATCCAATTAGTCAATTTTTAAGTCATGAGTACTTTTGATCTAGTGGATCTAAGTCATACTAGGTCTCTAGCTTAGATCATGTCCAATATGTACTCAAATCCTAAAATTTTTATTGAATTAATGGGTTTGCATTGTCAGGATGAGTCCAACGAACATCTCGAATAAAAAAATCAAGTTTGTTAGCCTTCTAGATTGAGTATTTTATGTTTCAGATTGATTTAAACAATCCAAGTTTACCAAAGACTAAATTTTTGTGTAAATGGGTCAAATATGTGGGTCAGATCTATTAGATAGATTGAGGATGAGTTAAACGGATCTGCCTCATCATGGGGGATGCATCGTGTTAGTAATGCACCATCATGCATCACAGACAAGCTTGCATCCTATGTGCTTTGCGTGCATCTATGAAGAGCGCCCACGTTGTGAGTCTTGGTTTTGGGACTTTCCAATCACCCTCCCTCTAGATCCATGATTAGTATTCTCCAATTATTACTCTACTTATAGGTTTTAGGTTTTGAGGCCCTGCAACCACATTGAACAGCCCACATCTCCCATCCAAGTCATCCTGACTATTGGTATTACCAAGCTAGTTAGATCTATCAAAGGACAACTCTCTTTCCAAAAACATTAGTAAGGGTTGGGTAACTAACAAAGAGGAGAGAAACAGAGAGGGGGGCTCACATGGGATTCACTGACAGAGAGGAGAGGGACATGCAGGGGTTGCCAGAGGGGCAGATGATGATGTCAGCTGCAATGGCACCAACCCCCAAGGGTAGGGTTCGCACGATGCTTAGGTCAATGCATCTTGCCTAGGGTTTAGTAGAGCCTTGGGTCAAACGAGCTTACTAGGTGGAGACCAAGGCTGAATGAGTGTGAGAAAGGAAGAGAGGGAGTTGGGGTAAGTTATTGAAGGATTGAGCTTTAAATGCTTATTTATAATATATATATATATATATATATATAATCATTTCTAGCCATAAAATGTGGGCAATTATTATACTTAATTTTGTAAAGGTTTAACCTTGCATTTACGACTAACGTATCTGTTTCATGATTGAATGTCGCATCATACGAGTCCCACCTAAAGTTAGTTTATTATTTTTTCCTTTATGGATTTAATGGTGAAATGAAATATCATTTCTATCAAAAATTCAACAAAGTCTCCTATGTATTTTGGACCATTACACATGACAAGTGCAATACAAAATAATCTGACAAATATAATATAAGACATGACATATAGGAGACTCAGTCTCCACACCCATTCACACAATCAAATACTATTTTCAATAAAATATATATACCAACAATGGATAAGAAAATCAAGCCATGACAAAATACCCAAGGTCCCTCTATACAACCATCACATCCAACATGAATTCATATTCTTACATCCAGGTCACATTGCAATTTTAATTAAAGCATAGTCCATACTCAAAACCCAAAGTGAGGTCCTGAACAAACTTTATCATCTTTGAATATCCTCAATGCTTCATTGGGAAACTACTATCACTTTTACCTACTCTATCAACGCGTCAACCTGTTGTCACTCTTTGTATCTGAGGCATTGCAAGCAATGCCTCAACAAGCTATACTTGTGTAGGTGATTATGAGAAATAAAACATGCAACAAACACTTGTGAAGAGTACCAATATCATGTCGAGTATCAATAGAGTAAATCATTTATAAGGCAAATGAAATCATTAGGAATTCAAAATGTAAAGCTCATGAATCTCATAAATTTGAACGAAACAATTAGGGTCAAAACATGCTTTTCATTTGAGGCAATGCAATACCAAAGCAAAACATCATGGCATGCAAGGCATGATCAAACATGGATGAGCATCCATCAAACGCAATAAGAATCCTTGTCCACATCCAAATATAATGTATGTCATGATAAAATAGGGCACCATACAAAAACATGCCCTAAGAGTGTTCCACGACACTCAATCATCGGTAATGAGTACTCATACCAAATCCCTAGGTCCCTCCAGTGTAGCCCGCATCAGCCCCTGAAGTCACGGCTTAGGCCCAGCTTACCTCGGTTCACCCTACATATAAATACCACATGCGCATACATAATAAGAGTATGGGCTACTATGCTGCTAAACCACTGTCGCTCCCCATCAACACCTAAACGGGAGACTTTCTTTGTCCCTATGGGGGGAACGGACTTGTAAGGGGAACTACCCATGATACCACCACCTACGTACTTGATCCTCTACCACTCAAGGGTGGTGTCTAATCATCATTATCATCACTAAGTCAAAGGGCGGGCGGCCAACCCTACAACCCTCCTAGCATAGTACCCACCGGGTAGAAGCACCTATCATAAAGCAGCAAAACATGTTATAAATCATGAAAAATTCCCAACTGAAATAAACCTCAATAGGCTGAATCAAAATATATGATAAAGTATAAACCATCACATGTGAAAACGTGAATAATTGTATAATCAATGTCATGCTATCAAAAGTAAAGTGATAAACACATTTTAATAAACATGATAGGGCATGATCATGAAATCAAGGAAAAATCTCGAATGTAATCACCTACCTCGACAAATGCAATACTCCAATTAGGCGCGTAAGCAATGTCACACTGTGCACTCTGATGTACCTATCACATCATAAGTCATCCATCACTTAGTGTTTTCACATCTCAAAATAAACAAATCCAAGTGACAATTCCCTTAATCTGGCAATTAATCTTAGACTAACGGCCTAGGTCATCTGATTAACCCTAAATTAGGAAAATCCTAAACTAAATGTTGGTCTTTCTATCGTCTAGACTATCATCTTTGACCATCAATCTATGCCATGATTCATTCAATTAATGTCTTTTAATCACTAAATAGTCAATCCCTTTCATCTTATGAAGTTTGGAGATGATCCAACTGTTGAATCGCTCTTTACTACTCAGATATGATATTTGATCATCAATTCAGATCATCTTCATCACAAGTAACCAAATTTCATGTTTATTTAATAATCTCAATGTATGTTTAGGATTACACATCGATCTGACAGTCGATCGCTCTTTGATCAGCCAATCCTAAGGCACATGATCATATCGACTATCCAGATAGAGCACATACCTCTAGAAGTTTTAATATCTAAAATTTAAGATAAGTTATTCAACAATTTCAATGTTTTTAACCATAATCCATGGTCTAATTGCCTTTCCTAACCTTCGATCATCACCAATCGAGTTTTGGACAATCAGATTGGATCTTCTATCAAATAGTCCATAATTGGTCTTTCTTGTCACAATTCATTATTGATGGGTAATTAGAGTAACATTTTACACAGATCTACCTTCCAATCGTATTTTTAACTATCGGATACTGAGATCTCAATTTTTCCTACCCACCATCAAATTTTTGTTTAGAATTTCAAGGGCTAATTGATTCCTAATCGACAATCTATCTTCACGGATGAAAAGATAAGGTTTTATTTATCCTAATCACAAATTTTCTATTTTTTCACATTTTTAGATGTTTACTGAAAAATGTCACCGTTGTCGGAAAAGGTAACCGGATTCTGGTTGTCTCCAGCAACCAATTTCTCGATAGATCTCAAATAAAAAATATGGGTATTGTAGATCAGGCTCTCACCAATTATCCTTTGAGGTTTGGTGGTGATCCAACATCGTTTGATGTCTGAAAATTTAAAAATATTTTTCAGTCACCAGATTTCTATCACTCACTGACGTCAACTTCAATGGCTCGATTCTTCCTTGTTACTTGGCTGATTAAAGTGATTCTTGAGGCATTTTGATCGTGGAGAATAAAATGATCAACTTGGATCATCTATCTACGCTATAATTTTTTTTTGGAGGCTCCCTACAATCCTATTGCCTGAAAATGCCCTTTTTCTCCCCTTTTATTAGATTTTCATGCAGTCGTCGGTGACTGTCTCTTCCCCCTTATCTCTTCCTCCCTCTCTCTTCTCTCTCTCTCTCTATTCTCTCTCCTTTCTTCTTCTCTTTCTTATCTCTCTCTCTCTGCTTTGGGAAGGCAGACCCGACGACCACGTTTCCTTAAGGGGGGGGAATGTCTGTATCAAACATAGCCCCCTTCATTTAAGCATTTCGATTTTTTTTCCTGGGAAGTTACATTCTTCCCTCCTTATAGGAATTTCGTCTTCGAAATTATTTTCATATTATTCTTCAATCAATTCTAGAACTTCCCTATATAACAAGATCTACAAATCATACTAAAAACTTTCAAGGTCAATGCCAATAACCATCCCATGCCACATCATCCCCTCATATAGCAACTCAGGTACATTCATATATTACCAATGTATATTTCAAACCATTTTAGATTCAAATAGCTCATAATATGGTTAGAACGTGTCATAACCACATTTACACAATTAGTATAAACCATACTCTTATCCAAGAGTTAGTATAAGTAAATCACCATATTAGTACAATCAGAGCATTTCAACTCATTCATATGCAATTCCATGCCAAGCCCATACCAGAACACATTACCTGGTCAACGACAATGCATATTAACTAAATCATGTTATATCAACTCATAAAGAAGCAATATATGCCAAATCAAGCTTGAACACATCTACTCATCAACAGGCAATCCATGCGAAGCAAAATTAGAGCATGCTAGCTCACTAACAAGCAATCATATACTAATCAAAATCAAAGCATACCAACTCACTAACGGGCAATCACATGCCAATCATAATCAGAGCATACCAGCTTAGTAACATGCAATCATATTACTATTAGAATCAAGTTAACAACACGATCATACTATGAGCACCAAGAAGCCTACCACTTAGAAGCTCGCCACCTAGAAGCCTGTCAGTGCCTCTCGCACCAGCCCTCATCGATCGCCCTCTTAGGCCGCCCTCATTGGCTACTCACAAGTACATGCCATAATCCAGAACCATATTCTACATAAGAAAAATGCTTTCATTCAAACATACTTTACTGTCACACTTCTAACCTTCACGAGAAATTCGACTCATATACATAATATAAACAATATCCATGTCGCTGCTATCCTGGAAAACTCAATAATCCAGTGATAACAGTTCACCAGACTAAGGAGACTATCAACATTAGTCATCAATTTGGGCTAATCCCAGTTCATCACAGTCTCAATAAACAGTCTCTCTATCGATGAGATATCGCGGTCAAGAAAATTCACCTTCTTAATCATAATTCATACTCACATACATTTACAGCAAAAGACGAGTCTTTCAAATATTTAGAATAATGTACAAAGATATCTTGTGCTCTTCCGAGTCATGAAGTATACAAAACATTATTTCACTAACATAATCCTAACTTATCTCAATCAATGTATTAATTTCATCAATTGGTATCACCCATAACTTATAATAATCATAACAATTTATAAAAATTATCTTAAAGACATCTTAGTCACAATTCTCAAGTGGTAATATCCAAACCTCAAATACATATCCACCACACCATTTACCATCTAAAGTTGATCATATAGATCATCAATACTTGCTAGAGCAAATCAATTCTCCACTATGGTGTTATCAAATAATAATTAATCTATGCATAGCAATAAGGATTTATCTCTCTTCTCATAAAGAGGATTAATGCACCCAATAAAGACCCACTAGGTTTGATAAACCCTCGTCAAATAACCATTGTAGTTGGAACCCTTCCAACTCAATTGGGGCCATCCTGTATGGCACCTTAGAAAGAGATACTATGTATGATGCCAATTCAATATTAATATGAAAAATCAATCCCTTGCAGTGAAAAATCCTAAAACCTCCTTAAGAAAGATTATGAACCCTCGCACACCACATGTGTGCTCAATCTGTGGCCGCTCTTTGCCATCCACTATTACACTCCCAAGGAGGACTTAGCACCTCAGGAAAGCACTGTACTGCCTTGAAGACAAAATAACACAAACCTCAGTGATGCTCTCCCTACACAGAAACGAGGTTACTAATTGTCTAAGTACACTAAAAGTGATCTTTTCCTCACTGCAATCAACTGTCCTCCAAAAGTAAAATCCATCCCAACTATGATATCATAATCAATCAAATCGAGTAGGACAAGATTAGTATCTATCCTCTCACTCATCATCTCCACCAATACCCCTTGGGAGTACTTACACGTCTCAATAACTCTCCCATCAACATAATTCAAAGAATGTCATATATACCAACATATTCATCAAGGTGCCAACACATAAGGTGCAAAAATGATTGAATCTCATATTAAGAAGGATCCTAACATTACTCACCAACACTCAGAAAAATATTTTTCCACTGCTCGATTCAAGGCCTATACTTGCCTCCAAATAGTCGTAGAAACCCATCATTATCAATGTGGGGCCATCTTTACCTAGTTTCCAATGTCAGTCAGTCAGACTCATTGTCCAAATGGACAGTCTCTAAGGAATATCCTGACTCTCCATAGTGAAAACATTTAAAGGATTGCTACTATGATGGCGGCTACTGATACAATTACTACTGTTGCAGTGGTCTACTAACTCTAGGACATAATTGTCTAGGTGTCTATCCTTACAACTAGTACACCCTCTCTCATCAATATCCCAACACCGCTTCATCAAATGTCGCTAACTCAATGGCCCCTGTAGTTGTGTTAATGAAAGGTCTCTTGCCCTTACTGGGCAAACACGAACTAACCATGTTCAAGTTTCTGCCATCAGTCTTGACCTAAAAAGATTCCTCTTTACATAGAGGTTATGTCTATAACCTCGCAGCCAGTGTAGAATGCGATACAATCACTTGCTCCCTCAATATAGGTGTCAACGTATAACAATCTATCTTTGGTCTCCTTCTTCATGGTGAAGGAGTTAGGGCAAGTCTCTTCAACTGAGTATAATGGTTCAGTACTGCTGAACAGTCAAATTCTTTGCTTTAAGTGCCAAACTCTCTCAGTTTCCAAAATACTAATTGTCACAAGCCTTCCCAAGGGCCTTCTAGATAAAAGTCTCAACAATAAAAGAACACATCTTCTCTAAGAATCATCCTTAAAATCCTCATAATTATATTTTCAGTGTCCTCACTTCTACTATTTCACTTTCTTGAACTAATGAATTATTTCATGGTCATATCAATCAAAATAATTTACAACTCAATTAATTTCACACCCAATGAAAATTATCTTTTATAATACTTCCTTAGTCATCATAACCACACTATCATCTCTATCAAGGTTGGTTGTAAATCAATCATAGTTAATTTCGTCTCGCCTCATTCACTTCATTTGTTTTTCTTCCTAGTTGATTCATTACAAAATCATTTCTATTCAAGAATTATTCTCACAATTTAGTTACCGTGCCCTCCGGTTAATATGCACTTCAAATCATAATTAAAATCCCAAGAATAATTTGTAAGTATTCACTTCCCACTAATGTTTGATATCAAATTTTTTTGTAAGTGCAAGAACTCATTTGCTTTTATCTCACCTTATTCTCACAGTAATATTCATTTTCCATATTTACTTCAATAAGTATTTCTCCTTACTTGATTCACATCATTAATACTAACTATAATCGTAAGGTGGTTGTCATATCCTTCAAGTGCTGTGTCTCCAATCATAATTGAAATCCTCAGAAGGATTCATAAGTTTTTATTTTTGGTCGATGACTAGCTATCAATATCTCTGTACACACTAAACTCACCAGTTTTCATCTCATAATCAGATATTTCACACATAGAAATACTAAGATCTTACTTCATTAAGTTTTCAATAATTTTCACCATATTAGGACTTATTTGTCAATTAAGTCCACTTCAAGTTTAGATTAATGATATACTCCTCTCAACTTTCTCGAGTTCCCAATAACTGTAATTATTTCTGTTCCTTCATCATTCTTATCATATTATGGCTATTACAATAATTATTAAGCTTTTTCCAAAATCTCACTTACACTGTTCAAGTTAGAACTTGAACTCTCAAAAGCAATTCATATAAATATATTTTCTATTATATAATAAGGTTCTCACTAAGAAAAACAAATTTACAATCTTTATTCTGATTCATGATTCTAAGAATCATGCACTTCCCATAAAAGTGTACCTCATTGTGCTCATACAAGGATTTAAAGTTAGTTTATAAGAAGTATTAGGATAGCTAGTAAAATAAATTTTGAACTAGTACTCTAAAGAAAGAAATGTAACGCACACTTCTCTTAAAGGAGACATCTATACTTAAACTAAGTGATTTTGCTAATGACCACCACTCATACAATAATTTGCCTCTAGAGACCAACTTGAGCGCCACAAGAGGGGGTCAAACCCCCACATGAGGAATAGGTGAGTCCATCAATGGTGAGCTTGTATACACCATAATCTCAATTTTGTTGATCTATAGACTTATTAAGACATAGGACATTAATATTGTACGTCATACTACATACACCATAGAAATATGAATGAAATAATAGTGTAGTACAGTAGTGGATATAGATAGCTTTTATGTCTCTTGTACTTAGTCAATGACACTAGGTAAGTTGCTGCTAGTGGTTAATTATAGGTATTGAAGCCCATTTATTCAATGTCGTATCCACCAAATCTCTTCTTAGGCTTTCAAAGGGAGGGTTAGATAAATTTTGCATGGGTTATACAAAGTTTTTATGTCTACCAAAAAGCATTCTAACTAATCTAATGAGTCTAGCTTCTAAATAAAGCCCTTTCCCAATAAGACATATAAAAAAGGGCAGCCCCGGTGCACGAAGCTCCCGCCTATGCGGGGTTCAGGGAAGGGGCGTGCCACAATGGCCTAAAGTAGGCAGCCTTACCTTGCATTTTTGCAAGAGGCTGATTCCATGCCTTGAACCCGTGACCTCAAAGTCACATGACGACAACTTTTACCGTTGCGCCAAGGCTCCCCTTCTTTCCCAATAAGACATATCTAAGCCAATTAGTTGCGTCTAGTCCCACATAGAATATAGCTCTCATATCAAGGTCTAAAAAAAAGGAGCTCATTGATTTGTATGGAGAATTTCACACTCCACTAAAATCACAAGGTTATCACAATCTAACAATTAAAAGTCTACTTATAGCAAATTCAATATACATAGTTAATTTTGAATTTGTTACTAGTTCTTCATAATTTCTCTAAGTCACCTTTGAGTCATTGACTTAGATAATTAGAGTCTTAAAGCCTTAATTGAAGTCATTAAAGATACTTCCTAACTCTCATAAAACTATAGAGTGTACACCACTTGGATTTATTACTTAGTTTTAGTATGTGATTGCATAATTATGTCTTGTATTAGACAATCATGTGCTCGTAATACTTTTTGCTGAATAAATGGACTCATAATTGTCCTTTAATAACATTTTATTCAAACTGTGTGGGTGTTTGTTATAAGTCAAACTAAATAAAAACCTCTAAGAATCTTTCCACTATAGCTAGTCAACGGAAGAGTTGACCATAAGGATTCTCATAATCACATCAATCTTACCCAAATTCATATATCGAGCTGTTATATGTCAAAGGAACTTAGCAAATCCGTTAAAAACATCATTTGCATTAGGTTACAAGCCATCATGCTTGTTGTACACTAAAGTATTTTTGTCATCTAGTTTATTGCACTAGATATGGTCCCAACTCTTAGTTTTTTAAGCTATTGTCTTGAAATGCAATTCAATTTTTAACTTTCAACATAACTGGCCAAAAGAAATACTCCTATGTTGTAGATTGTCTATATATACCTTGTCTATATATGCTTTCTGAACAACACTAATATTTTAACAATGTTGACTAATTAGAAATAAATAATAATTATTTTGTTAATAGTCCTATCAATGTATGTAAAACCTAGTATCCATAACCAATGTGCTCATCAATAGCATCGCTAGTTGTTTCTTGTAGTTCTTAATTGCATTGTAAGAAGAAAACCATCTTATCATGGTAACTCAAAATATAAAATTTAAATATGGCTCAACAAAATTTGATTGAAGATTTTTTCACCTATGTATATTATTTAAGTATTTTCATACCTTATTTGGTGGTGGAGTTCTCAAATTTAAATCTCTTACCTACATCATTACATGTGCAAGGTACCCCACAATTTCGAAATTAATGGCACAATACTATTCTAAAGTATTTCCAATGTTTCTTAAATCTTACTTTAATGCCTTAATTGTTCATATGTGAAGCACTAGTATCCTAATCAGTTTGGATCTTTAACATTTTGATCATATCTCAAAATCTTGTCAAATGCGAGTGTTTAAAAATAATTCATATTTTATGTTTATATGTCCTTACCAGATCTTACCATTTGAATTCATGAAGATTGAGTTTGGAGTAACACAATTGAACTTAAGTAAGTACAGTGCAACTAACCCGATGTTTAAATCCATTTTATTCTTCAATTGTAGTTTGATGTTGAATATAATTCATAGTACTTTATGTTAATTTTGTACTTACCTGTATATAGATAAAGCAAACTAAATGTATAAAGTTTAACATATCAAATGAATGTGCACTTTTGCTCACAAAACGCGCAAATATAATTTTCTTATTCAAATATGCATATTTCTCACACCTACCATCAAACTCTCACAGTATGTATATGAGTAAGTACTTAACTTAAACTCAAATAAACTTATCAATTTGTGCCATGTATTTTATCATCTATAAGTTCATTGCATTTGCAAATATGGAGGAGTCTTCTTCTACCATAATATAATAATATCAATATGTGAAGAGTTAGTTCTCTTACAAGATGAAGAGATTTCTTCTACTTTATTTTAACCAGATTTGTAAATGATCCTTGTACTGATGAACAAATTGCTTCTCCTCCATTTTGATCATTTTTGGAAGGAAATAAACTCTCTACAAAATTAGCATTACCTATTTTCATTAAATTTTCAGATATCAACAGTTGAAAGCCATACTGGTCAAATAATTACAATCAATTCCTCGGTATACCATTAGAAATCGTTATAGCCAACTACTATTGAAGGGGAGCCTTGGTGCAGTGATAAAGTTGTCGTTGTGTGACCTTGAGGTCACGGGTTCAAGGCGTGGAACTAACTTCTTATAAAAATGCAAAGTAAGGTTGCATACTGTAGACCTTTGTGGTCCACCCCTTCCTTGAACCCCATGTATGTGGGAGCTTAGTGCCCCAAGACTGCCCTTTTTACTATTTAAGAAAATAAAATGTTGCTTATCTAAGATGGTAATCTTTTCAGCTTTTGTTGTTTGTTTTTCTAAAATAAAGTTGTGTAATACCACTTAGCCTCTATTATTTGGCTATGCAATTACATCCTAGTTCCCTCATTTCAAAAGATGAAAATTGTCATTGATATCAAAATTACTGTAATTAGCTTGCGTGCTCACCACTTCAATATCAATCTCTAACCTTAGGTTGTTGAATTGTTGTAGCCCAGTTTCTTCAAAATTTCAATAACAACCTTTATTGTTTTAATCCATTGCTATTATGTTATCTGAAATAATATTTACACAATATCACATATTTGTTCGAAATGACACCAAGATAGATCAATTATCTCACATAGGCATGTTTCACACATAGTCCATGAGACGCCCATTTAAGCATTCAGTGTGCGTCTTATTATGATGGTATTCTTGTTACACATAAATGGTAATGACAAGTAAACGGTTTAAATCTTTCTTATAAAAGAATGTATTCACAACACAAGCATTTGCTATCTTTGCTTTCTTCAATCAAACCTTCTGTGTTTTCTTAAAGTAGTATTTTGTTCTTGAAAATAGATTTCTAGCAACAAGAACCATTAAGTGATTGAAACTTTTGTTGCATACGAAGAAGCATCTTAATTCACATCTTATATCAAAGAGTCTAGCATTAGTTCTTCAGAATCCCATAATTTTTTTCTTTTTCAAATTGAGTCTATGTAAATGACTGGTGATAAACTTTTTCAAATTGACTATATCTAGATGATCGGTCTTCAATCCCAAGGAAACATTGTTTCCACATTATGTCATTGTCAATTTTAGTACATGTGTGGAATTTTTAAAAATCACTAAATTGTCATCGTGTTAATAATAAGAAACTTCCTTTTGAAGCTTTTAACAAGAAATTTTCTTTTGAATCTTTTAACATGAAATTTCTTTTTGAAGCTTTTCACGTTAGTGAAGCTTATTTTTTTGTATAGAAACTTTTCTTCATGTCTATCTAGCTCGATCATCATAGAGCTAATCAACCTAAAATATTGTTCTTGTATTTTGCAATAATGAGAAAATGTCTTTTTCTTTTGCATAGCAAATCAAGAGTAATCTGAGATTTTCAATGATCTTTTGTCATATATTACATTTTATGTTTCTTAATTAGAAACACTTTCTCATCAAATTTCTGAACCTACTACCTTTAAGGATGCAAAGGATCATGATAGTAGAAATTCAATAAAAAGCTAAACTTGTGGCATCATATTAGGAGTTTTATGAATTCACACTTCTCCCAATTTCTAGGTTCAAAGGATCAAGAAAATGTGCCTTTAAATTGTTCAAAATATAGAAAATTTGTACAAAATCAATATAATGAACCTTAATTTAAAGGCACACCTCACAATGTGCTTCTTGAAAATAGTTGAAGCTCCCAATAAGTGCAAGGTATATCACAACTCTACTTCTGAGATTCAACTAAGCCAAAGTCAATCTGTACCTGAATTAGTTCATACTTTATTCTTCATAATTTGAATGTCTTTAGTTTAATCTTATAAGTCACAAGGTATCGCAAAAGCCTAATAGATATGAAATATAATCCAACATCTAGGAGAGATTATGAATATGAGCTATTAAACAACGCCCATTAAATATCTAATATCTTTCAAGTAAGCTAAAGAAGCCTCAAACTTAGGCTGCAAAATTCAAACTCAATAAACTTCTAAAGGGTAACCCCTAAGGAGATCATGGATGTGAACTGCTAAATGCACACCCTATAAATATCAAATAACATTCAAATAAATTAAAGAGACCTCAAACTAAATAGCCCTTAGGGAAGAGAGTATTGATGAAAGGAATGGACTAGAGGGCTACCCTCTTAGACAAGAGTTAGTCTCCTCTGTTCCTTTTCATAAGCAATGAGATACCATTCGTCCCTTTAACTTAAAAACAAAATCATTATTTTATAACCAACATGAGATTATTAGTTCTCTTAAAAACAAAGCCAATACTACTGCAAGTGGTGCTGTTTTTTCACTATGTTGTCCCACCATCTTCTAACAGGCTCTCACTCGAGGATGAGGCTCTCACTCGAGGATGAGGCTCTCACTCGAGGATGAGGGTAGCTGAACTATCCTGTAGCTCTCTAATTGACAATCTTATTACTAAATCAACTCTAGAAGATAGGAGAAGCCATTAGTTGGTGGATTCATATGTGGTAAAAGTTATTATTGTTTGACCTTGAAATTATGGGTTAAAGTAGTGAAAACAATCTTTTACAAAAATACAAGGTAAGATTAGGTAAAAGTTATCGTCGTGTGACCTTGAGGTCACAGGTTTAAGGCATAGAAATAGCCTCTTGCAGAATGTAAGGTAAAGCTGTGTACTTTAAGCCATTGTGGTCCACCCCTTCTCCAGACCATGCATAGACAGGAGCTTCGTGGAGTGGGGCTGCCAAAAATAAGATTGGGTACTGTATATCAATTTTCGCATGGCCGTTTTGGAGGGAAAGAGTAGTTAAATTATTCTACCAAAAGGCAGTAGAAGACAAGTAAAACGTGTACTGGAGTTTGGAAGGTTCTCTTCTTCGCATTATTATATGTAGAGCTCGAGAGCGCAAATTTTCTTGGGCCGAGGAGAGGCCGAATTTGACACCGCATTGACACTGCTTGCTGGTTTCGTACTTGTCACTACCAACCAGAGAAAGCTTGTGCTTCACTCCATTTGTCTTTGAGTTTTTCTGCTGTTTCACACTCATGCCTTTTCCCATTTGCTAGGTGGCACTACATGCTCAGTTAGTATCCCTGTCATCTTTTCCTTGGAGCTTGGTTTTGCTGTTTTGGAGTAGGCTGCTATTTTGAAAGGTTTGCTTCGTGGTTATGGTTTGAAATCAGTACTGTTATTTCTATTGAGGAATTCCGGGAAGATGTTCTATAGGGGTTCGTCTTGTATGTTAATGTTGTTACTCGTGTATCATTAATTTCAGATTTTCTACTGAAATAGATCTGGATGGAACTGCTTTTGAGTTGTTTTCCGTATTTGGGTTTCCGGTTTTCAAATTATATTATGAATTTCTGCCTCCTTTTTTCCCTCACACTGAAGATTTTCCATTCTACCGAAGCCCTGTTTCTACATTGAACTGTGCTTGCTTGGTTCTGGGCGAAGCTCTGTTTTGGTCCTTTCCTTTTTTGCTTTGTCTTTCTGAGCTTTTCTTCTTCTCATTTCCTGGTCATTGGAGATGTTTTTCGTGGACATGCTTTGAAGTTCAGGAATTCTACTTTTCTTGGATTTTTGAGGTTATGTTGAAAATCCAGATTTTACTCTCATTGAAATCGCATCAAGTTTTATTTGTAATTTAAATCGTTATCTTCATTTCTTGAATGAATTTGCTTCGTGTTCTTCTACAGTAAATGCATTGTCTTACTTGGAAATTCCAATTTCTGTTCTTCAGTTATCTGCATTACCGTGAAATGAAACATCTATGCTCAAGGGAAGAAAGATTGACCCGACTAAAAGTGTTCTTTACAAACACTATCATGATTGTCTATTTATCTTGGCGAGTAAGTGGGAAAGTACTTACTTTATTTTTCATGTTTGTGACTGCAGAATGGGAGAGTCTGTAGAGATTAATGTAGAAAATAAAGTTGCAGAAGGCAATGCGGGGAAGTCGGAGGTGATTCCCTTGGAAGAAGCAGTAACTACCAAACCAACCTGTGTGACTTACTCTGTGGAAAAGAAGAAGTCGCTGCAAGCTCGCTACATATATGGATTCATCTTCTTATTAACAAACCTAATGGCATGGTTCATCCGAGATTATGGACATAAGGTTCTTGCTGTGCTTAGTGGTAAGTCATGTTTCAAATTTGTTATACATAGGTCTGATCTCATTTGAATTAGACAACCTTTGAAGGATTAAAACTGGCTTTTCCTTTGTTGCTATGCTCTAGAGTGCACTTGTTAATTGATTGTATTAAATGTTAACTTATGCAAGTAGCCAGCCACTGTAATTATCCTGTCCATGATAAATCCTGTCTGGTAAGTCAAAGCTTTGGCTTAGATGTCAACTACTAGGTTCTTATTCATTATCTGCTAATTGCCTATGTCATAGCTGCTGTTTAGTACTTGTGACTGCATATGACTTCTTGGTTATATGTATCTGTTTTAAGTAATTGAGTTTGAAAAGGTTATGTTTCCCCTTAGGCCAATGACATGCTGCAATTTTGTGTAAATAGGTTATTCTGCTTAAATATGTAATGAATAAATCCTGCGGTCATGTGGAGACACTTCAAGTGAATTTGGAAATATGAAAATGACATCAGTCTATCTCAAGCCCATTATTTAATCATTTTGGTTATCCACACTTAGAATTAATATCTTCAGCATTTTTTGACTGTGCACTATGTGGTTTGACATTTGAGATTATAAGTGCTATATGTTACCGAGATGTGCTTGAAGATGTTCCTTGTAGTACTTGCTATTCAAATAACCAAGCATATAGTGCTACTCTGATGTTTTCTTATTATAATGTTTCTGCAGACCTAACAGCTTGTGGAAGTGAGGGACGTGATTGTTTCCGTACAGAGGGGGTTCTTCGTGTGAGTTTGGGGTGTTGTGTATCTTTCATTTGAAACTTAACCTCCTTATTTTAATGAAGAATTTTTATTACGTGTTTTCCCTTGTAGTACTGATAAAACCTTGCTCCAAATCAATGTAAAAAGGGCAGCCCCGGTGCACGAAGCTCCCTTGTATGCCGGGTCCAGGGAAGGGGCAGACCACAAGGGTCAATAGTACACAGCCTTACCTTGCATTTTGCAAGAGGCTGTTTCCGTGCCTTGAACCTGTGACATCAAGGTCACACGACGACAACTCTACCATTGCGCCAAGGCTCTAAGTCAATGTGTTCAGCATAAATAATATCATTGCTATGTGTGCCTCAAATAATTACAATTGATTTGACTTTCTAAATTTGGATTGCTTTCTCTATTTAAGACCATCATCCTTGACAGAAATTTCAGATATTTTTCTTGTTTATGTTTGTCACGACTTGTAGATCCAGAAAGCTATATGAATCCTGCAATGCGTGGCATTCCAGATGGTGGGCTTTAAAGTTTGTGATATTGGTTGTATCAATGGGAGTTCCATTCTCCATCCCCTTAACTTCTGTTCGAATATATGGTAAGCACATCTCAGAGAATACTTTAGCTCCTTGAATGTCAACCCACTAAATGCTACCTTTTTACTCTACCCTTCTCAGGCCTGAAAAGATATTGGTTTCCCTCCCAAAGTTCATACCTTAAATACAACTAGCATTTTGGTAGATGATAGCAGGATTCTTTACCTCTCATATGTAACATGCTTAATTTGGAAAATTGGGGTTTTAGAAAGTTTGCATATTGTCACTGCCCTTTTCAACACGGATGGTCCCCAGTGTGGTCATACTTTCTTCCTGAAGTGCTGGACATATCTGACCCTTTCTAACCTTTTGCCAGTAATCACCACCATCCAGGAAATGAGAAGTTTAACAAAACCATTTTTGTCTTGCAACTGGTAGCCATATTTTGCAACCTTTGATTATAAGTATATCCTTTCTTGTCTTCCCAAAGTAATTTATCATGACAAGAATACCAACTATAGTAACCTTTTCTTGCAGGGGAAGTTGCTCGTGTCGGTGCAGGGTAATCTCTATAATCCTTCTTTCCTCCAGCTATTTATCAGTGTCTGATGTAGTGAAGGCTAGGTGCAATGCTACGTATTTTTTACTACGATGACTTCCTGGGATAGTAGATAATTGATCATCATTTATTTTCTCTAAAGAAGGATGTAAGTTCTGAAGCTTCAAATGCTTTTCCTTTCTCATCCATTTTTTCCCATCATCTGCAAACTGCATTATTAACAAGGAACATGACACGCCTTTCAAGAAAAGGACAAAGGGAAAGCAGAGCTTTACAATGATCTTTACATGTTTCAGTGAAAAGGATGCAAAAAGCACCCATGTCTCTATTAGCTCCTTGATATTAGTACTATATCTCCTCAATTTCATTCTCTCACCTCCAGGCACACTTTCCCTCTAATTATCCACAAAAAAACGTTAGAAGTCTTGCTCAGTCTTGACTGGAGATGAGGAACCATCTAGAGAACCAGTTAATTAATTTGTTTTCTGATTCTTTTTCAGGGAAAGGAAGATCATGGCACTTGAAAAGAAAACTGCAATAAATAAAGTTAAAAGCATATCATGAGATTTCAGTGTTTTTTCTTCTAGAAATGCATGAAAAAGAGCGTTGAACAACTCTTTTTTGTGTGATGGATCTATTATCCTCGAGCTTTCTCTTCCATAACCTCAAATTTCATCTCTACCGCACTAAAATTTTTAGTATCATATGTATCCTGCACCAGCTCATAGATTTCTTGACCTTGTGCCACTGTTAAACGACCAAGGAGCTTGTCTGGTTCACCTGCTTCATGCAGTGGACAGCACCATAATTGGTTAGATGTTAAGGAGAAACATTCTCTCGATCAGATTATTCATTAATTCAGATCTCAGATTATTTTCTCTTTTTTCTCCTATTCTTTAATCTCTGATACGTAAATACAAAATTGTACACATAAATGTGCTGCACAAGAACAAATTAAAACAAGGTCAAGCCCGCCAAGAGATTGTTACATTGTTGATTTCCTTCTCTCAAACCCACTTTTTGTGCTAGTGAATCCTTTTGACACTGAATTTTCTCCCTTGCGATGTGGTTTCTTATATTTTATTGCATAAGACTACAGAATTTTGCTAAAGCTAAATAAGAAAAAGAATATAAATGTTGGAATTCTTTCTTTTCTTTTAAATTTCAAAAGAAGAAAATGGGACTTCTGGCCATATTTTCTTGCTATCTGGATTTGCTTACATCATTGGTAGAATCTGGAAATCTTGGTGCTTTCCTTTCTCGTTTCTCAAAAAATGATAACAGAAGACTTTCATTTTATATAGGATTTTCCTTCTTCTCCAACTCATCAGCGTGATCCAATTCATAAGATGGTGGAATAACTACTGGATGCCAGATACAAAATTGATGAAAAGGTAAAAGAGTGATTTCTTAGCACGTGACTGTATTTCTTTGCATATGTTGTCGAGACTATGGGTTACTTGATTTAATTTGTTAGACTGACTGTCTATGAACCTCAAAGAGAAGTATGCTGTTAATCATACTAGGAAATCCTGCTTAGTATCCGTTTTGACTGCTAGATATCCCTAATGAGCCATTTATCCTTAAAAGCACCAAGTACTGTATCGCATGCAAATACAATAACCCCTTCTATGAAAGAGACGCTGAAGACCTAAAGCGATCACACGTAAACGGAACATTACAACCATAATATTACTGGCATGTTTAGTCATATTCATGTGGTACGACTATCCTTGAAATATCCATTGTTCCCTGAGTATTGTGTGACCATCAATTTGTTTGGATTGAACATGGATGCAAAATGTCTGGATGACCAACCTGGTGCGAGTCTTTTGATAAACATGTGTAAGTGGAGCATGACTGCCCTTTCTCCAAATGCATTTACAAATGTTCTACTTTGTTGCTCTTTTTGGCCTTACTCTTTGAAGGGTCTGATGTTAGTATTTCATCATCTGCAGCTCCTTCCTTGGGCTTTTCATGTCAACAGTTTTCTACATTGCTTCTATATGTGGAATTGTATTGATGTATCTACTCTATGCTTCTGGCCAAGCATGTGCTCTCAACATTTTCTTTATCACATGGACTGCAATCTTACTTAAAGTAATGATGCTTGTATCCCTGCACTCAAAGGTACGTTATTTGACAAACTTCTAGTTGAATTATTGTCTTTAATGAGTTATAATGGCTGTCTATGCATTTCAATGCTTTTGAAATTTCTTTTGAAGTTTTGCATATGAAGCAGGTTACACTTTCAAATTACAGTCTTCCTTGTTTGATCCTATTTTACTTTTGTTCTTTGATAGGTAATATAGCCACTTCAAATTTCAATTCCTTTGACATTAATATTCGGTAAATGCATTCGCCTAGCCTGAAACTATATTTTTAATGGGATGACTTCCACATTTTGTGGACATCTATCCTCCACTGTATCTTAACATCAAATTTTTTGTGTGGAAATTCTAAAATCATTGTAATTATTCTTGTTATCATTATCTTGATAAACAAGCTGAAGTCCATGAATCAAGTTTTCACGGTAATTTCGCCGTAAACTCTGTTTAACCAAAATAATTATGCCTAGAAGCACAACTCCTTCATTTTATGCATAGCTTCATATTTCTTAGAGTAATTATATCTTGAGATTTCCCATACCACTCCAAAATGGTTCTCGTCAGTTCTGCTATGAAGCTATAAAAGAGATATAAATGGTGATAATGCACTTTAGTGTGAATTATATCATTCCTCCAAGTTATCTTTATTCATGCATTTGGTGCTCTGTATCTGATACTTGTTAAAACGCATGCTCTAATACAGGTTAATAGAGGACTTTTATCTTCAGGAATTATGAGTTCGTATGTTGTTTTCCTGTGTTGGTCTGCCATTAGAAGGTTTGGAGTTCTCTCTTTGTAAAACTTGCCTGCTCCCATTATTTCATTTTAAATGTAATGAACTACTCATTATATCCTTGTAAGCTGATGATGTCTATGAATCAACTAGAGATTGTCCTAACTACCTGAATCTGTAATGAAAACGTCCAAGGGTTCAAATAGCAATCCACAAATCAGGGAAATAAAATAGGAACATATTGCATCTATTCCGTACCTCTTCCAGCCATTTTGGTATTGAAGTGTAATCTGTGTAATTTAGTTCATGCTTGCTGTGAAAGCAACAAAACCTTTGTTCATGATGATGTACAGGAGGACCCTGAAACTATTGTCATCTTGAGCATTGGCACTGTAGATTTCACAGTGTTTACAAGCTATTTACACTGATGCAGTCTGAGCAAGGTTACTTTAAATAAACAGCTTAACTTATTAATTTATTGTCTATTTTCAACAATCCATTGCTTGCTGCAACTATCTATTCACTGTCTTTGGTCATTTCTCTTATGAATGTTACAGGAATTCTGTTGTCTCCCACCTTAAAACTTTGGTGGGGGGCAATTGGAGGAAAATATAACAACTTATAAATTTTGGCACTGCAAAGGGATCCACATGATCTGACTGGTTCAAAATTTTGGATCCTGCCATTTGAATTGTTAGAACTAATGATACCTTTTAGTAACTGTTAGAGACTTCTTAACAGATTCGTCCTGCAGTATTTTATGGGATTATATCAATTATTTGCATGGCCTCTTGAATGTTTTATCATGGAAACATGCCAGAAATATCTATAAGCCCACCATGACTAATAAAAATGGATTTGCAGTGAACCTGCCATGGAAAAATGCAGCCCACAGAAGAACACTGCTGGGAATGGTGATTGGATGACCATACTTGTAAGCCAGATGTTTAACTCATTCTTTATATTATTGCATACATTAATGACGACTTTATGGTGTCTCCATATACACTTGAATACACACACACACATAAAAAACAAGTATACATAGAAATACAGTATAAGCATGGATTGAAGTCCCTTGTCATTTTTTCACATGGAGGGTGGTTAAATTCATGATATTGCTCAGATTGTTCCTACCTAGCTATGCTCACATGTGCCATGCCCTTATTTGGATGCTTGAAGAACTCATTATTATGTAATTCTTTTATGGATGGCCACAACTCTAGGTGCTCCTAGATTTATAAAAATCTGAATCTTTCACAATGTTGCCTTTAACTTAGATATTCCATATTCCAAAATTTCGCATACTGGATGATCCTAGCCATTGTTTTCTTAAGTTGTAAAATGGAAGGTCAGAAGTTTCACCATCCATTTCATAACTAAAAGCAGCACTGACGAGGATCATCCAGTGGTGAGATTTTTTTAGCACGGCCCATCTAAGCCAAGGGCTATGTTTAGATGGAGGCTGAATGGTGCAGCTATAGTTTTCAAGAAGTTGAGGTGCAAGTCTTTACCAACCATTTCTGAAGCATAAGTGAGCTGTCTAAGTCCTGATTCGGGCCTGATTCAAGCTGTGTGTTGAAATTCATTGTTGTTTTGAGACCCAAATTGCAAGTTTACTCGTATTAATTTCCATTCCTGAAATTTTATTTATGATCACAGTGTGTCAGAGTCCACCTAGTAAGTGATAAAACACAACATGCAACTCATGTGCAGTTTTATCTCCAAAATCACTATAGTTCCTCAATGGTTTCTGTGCCATTGGATTATCATAAAGCTGACTGGGATTTATCTTTCCATAATGTTATTTCCAGGGTTTCCTTATTGCTATATGGGCAATTGTCATGGCAACTTTTTCTACTGGAATAGATTCAGAATCCTTCCAGGTGAAGTGGTTATCATTCAATCTACTCCATTTGCTAAATATATCTCTTGGATGGCATCCCTTATGTAAATGATTTTTGAGAACTAAAAAATATCTGTTTGAGTCTATGCATGGATGTGTGTGCCTGACTTTTGAAAAGAAAAAGATGAGCCAAAAGATACACTTGTTGCTAGAGCATGCTGTTGCTATCAACTGAGGACCACACACTAACGTGTATCCCTGATGCATTATCCAGTTTCGCAAGGATGAAGTTCAATCAGAAGAAGATATCCCTTACAAGTACGGGTTCTTCCATATCACTTTTTCTTTGGGTGCGATGTACTTTGCTATGTTGTTCATTAGCTGGGACCTCCACAACTCAACCAGGAAGTAAGAGGCAGAATTTCCCAAATATAAAGCGTTCTTCTTCTTTCATCAATTTTGTTTTGGATAAGTAGACTCAATGTATACCATTCTATTTTAATCTTGGGAATTAAACACTTTAGAGGACGTTGCTTAAATGGCAAGATTTAAGATATACATTTGATTGAATGTTACAATTCCAGTACACATGTGGACTGATGATATGTAACCATCAGGTGGAGCATTGATGTTGGCTGGGCTAGTACATGGGTAAAAATAGTCAATGAGTGGTTTGCAGCTAGCATCTACTGTAAGTGGCACAAATTTTATCTGTTTTGGTTGCATTTTATTATTTATAATAATTTCTTCTGTGTAACCCTCACTTTCGTTGGGCATGTGGGTGTGGCTCTGTTGTGCAAGAGTGGGTCTCAATCATGCATTCCACGAGTTCGAGTGAGGGTGTATGAGTATTTATCTAACAATGTCACAGTTCAAAGGAAAAGAAACCCTCACTTTCTGTATTTGGTGCTAGATTAATGATTTAGAATTTTTATTAACTATTTGAAATTTGGAATCAAACATGAGAATCCATGCAAGTATACTAGGTTGTTTAAAGAATTGTCCGTGCAGAATTGTTATTGTGGTTAGACATGTTATTAACCATGTGGTTGAAGAAAAACACAGCTGAGTTCGTGCAATTGAAAAGAAAAACTACCATATTTCTGTCTAATAAAGAATTTACTATATTTATGGAGGCTCTCTAGAACATATCATGTATTCCAAAGTTACTAACAGGCTTATATCTTGAAAATGTATCAGAAAACCATTCGTATATAATTACAGTGTTGACAGTTAAAGTGTCGCAGACATAAGAGGTATCTTCTCTTGCTTCAATTCTGTATATAGTCTTGGGGTAGTTGAGCCAAGGGTCTTTGTAGACCGTTATTGCTGTATTTGGTGGAGAAGTGGAAAGCCAAATAATATCTTCCTCTGGTTCATCAAAAACTAGCATCGGTAATTCTCGTCTTGGTAGGTGATAGTCTACATAAGGACTAACCTTAGGACGGAGCCACAAAGATAGGAAGACCCATCAGATATATGTTTAGCCAAGATCAAATCTGTTTATCAAAGTGCTTCTCCGATTGCTCAAGACATCTCTTTTCAACCTAGGAACAAAACAAGATCATTTACCGAAAGCTTTCTCTTGGTTGTTCAGATTAATAAAAATCATACTGTAACATTAATTCCCTAAGAATCTTGTTTGGTGTGTGGTAAAATGTTTAGTGTAGACAGAACTGAAGGTCCTGTTTCTTAGCAGTGTCCAAAGGATGGGCTTTCCATTTTCTATTTAGTTTTGCTCCAATCCTTGTCATATGTATCATGTTCTTCAGTTTGTAGCAACTGTGAAACTAGCTTCTTGAAGTGTGAACTAATAGACTAATAAATTTGTCCTCTCTTGTAAGACTTGTTGCTTCTGGCTTATTACTGTCTTTTCCTTATTTTTCTTTCGAAGCTGGCAGAATTTGTTAAAGGAAAGGAAGAACTTACATGTAGCATTACCGTCTCTCATAAAGAATCATGCTGCATTAACCCCATGTTCATGTAAAAAACACAGCTAGACTTATGCCTGCTCATATAATTTGAATTGCACCGGCCATTGTCATTGCCTGAGAACTCAAACATCGGACAGTCTCCCGAATGCTCCAAAGACTCGGCCACTTAAGTTGTCCCCCGTGATTGTTTGACATTGTCAATGTTATTAGAAAGTATAAGAGGCATGGGAGAAGACTGTAACATCGTCCACAGTTTGATGAAATTTCAAGTTTTCTGTTCTTATTTTTCTTGGACCCAAGTTATTTAGAGAGTTGATATTAGGCGACACTGACTCTGGGATGTTTATTGGTATGCAGTGTGGACTTTGATCTCTCCAGTTGTAAGAGGTTCCAAAGTCATGGATCATGGAGGACCAGCACCGCATACGCAAAGTTTAGCTTGACAAGTTTATTCAACTGGTCTTTCCAATCAGTGCAGTTTGCCAGCATAATCGCCATGTGAAAATGTATCTCCTACCAATTTTTTGATGTAATAAGAATGTTCATTAGCTCCCTGTATCCGCCTCAAGATCCGTTCTCTATGAATGATATAAAGACAAAATAATTAGGAATATAGTTTTCTTTTCGCCTGAATCCGTATTTTTTTTATTGTTTATATGAAAATTTTCATCATAATAGTGTTAGTTGATGAGAGTTACTTGGGGAGCAAAAACAATTAAAGTCAAATTCATTTGGCTTATTCTCTCAATTCCAATAGAACACGTAGAATAAGATTTAGTGAAAGAAACTATGAGGCTCTTTTTGGTTGTCAGCGTGATTAGTGTCTCTATGAGCTTGTCATCTTGTAATAGAATTAAGTATATGTTAACTCATCTGGCTTAAGGCGTGGAAACAGCCTCTTGCAAATGTAAGGTAAGGTTGTGTACTTTAGGTCCTTGTGGTTCATCCTTTCCCCAGACCTTGCATAGGCGTGAGTGTAATGCCCGAGCAATTTACACTATTTTTAACGAAAATTGAACATTTTATAGGAAATAAACTGGGTTAAATGTTTTATTTTATTTAAAATAGTAAACGAAGGAATTTGTGAGGGAACTTAGTACCATTAGATTCTACTTAAAAAATGGAATCCAACGCTTCAAAAATCACCCAAAATGGAGTTCGTATGAAGAAGTTACAGCCATTTAAAGATAGGGGTATTTCTGAAATTTAAACAGAAAACGTTTAAAAATGAAAAAGGACGCAAAACGCAGGGGGCCATTTTGATAACGGCACCCCCTGTCGTCTTCAACCTCTAAACCTCTCCAGAAACTAGTTTTTCCTAATTTCTCTAGAATACACTAGGGGAATTGGTGGCACAGCCTTTCACTCATATATAAAAATCCCATCTTCCCCCCTCTTCAAATCGCGTTTTTCCAGTCGTTTGAGACTGGAGTTTTCGGCAAAAATCGGAAACCCATCTTTCTGCATTTTTCGACAACGGCTAGGCCCAAGTCAGGCTGGCCATTGCCATTTTTCTCCATGCCCTTTCTCCTTTCCGATCTGGCAATAGGGTTTTTCCCCTTTCTTCAAGTTTTCCGGCGAGCAGGAGGTTTGGAATGAAACGGGGTTCCACCACCGACGATGGGCGTCCCCAGGCGACCCAGGTAAGCCGATTTTCTCCACTCCCTCTCTGTTTTGCTTTCCCCAGGCCAGATCCACGCCGGATCTGGTCCTTCCCTAGCCATTTCCAGCCAGGTTCCTGGCTAGAAAACGCCCCAAGACTGGTTCTAGCCGACTATGCACGAACACGACGTCCCAGGGACGCCATGCTGTACGTGCACCTGGGACTGGGTCCCTGGGATGGGTTCCAGGTGTACGACAGTGCGTACACTGTCCCAGGTGCAGCCTTCAGGTGCGCGCGCAACATGGGGCACGGGTCCTGGCTTGACCAGGGTGCACGGGGTGCCCTGGGAGCTGAGACGCGCCATGCTACAAGGTGCGTCCGTGTGATGCGCGTTATAGCGTGTCACTTGAGCATACATGTGCGCGTGCAAAACGCGGTCCCTGGCACAGCCTTTAGGCGCGCACGCACGTGAGGCGATTGCGGTCCAACCAGGATGCACGAGTGTCCTGGGAACTGGGACACGCAGACCCAATGAGACTTTAAAAATTAGGATTAAAGGATTAATTACAGAGCTTAACTATTGGAAAGTAGATCCATATTATAGGATCTAGCCTGACAATGAATTAGGTAAGAACCTTGGACGCAATAGGCAGAGCTAGCAGTCTAATGTCTAAATAGAGTGAAATTAATGAGGACTCCTTGTATCCATTCATACCTAAGAGTTTATAAATGAGACTCAGGGACGGGTTAAAGTGATAAAGGATGCGACTCCAGGAGACTTTGAGGTAGATGCTCTATCGCTAGTAGACTTTTTAAAAGAGCCATGATTGTTTTATGCATGTTTTAAGTATAAGTTATATAACTGTTTAGCATTACTTAATTTAGCATACATATGATAAATGCTTTATGCATAGATATGTTTTGCAAATAATTGCATATATGCATAGATATGTTTTACAAGCAAATGCATATGTTGCATGATTTGTGAGCATTGAATTTTTAAAAGATTGCATGTCCTTGAGGGTTACCAAAAGACGCTGGAGTGCCTAAAAGATGCTGGGTAGGCAGTTGTGAGGGACCCAAAGAGGATAGGTTTTGAAAACGAGGTTTTCACTTGTTTGATCTGATATGATTTGGGCTGATAAGCTCGTGGGCGCTATGCTGAGAGGTTTAGGTTGGCCTTCAGCCTCTACCACTATTAGGTGGATGGGTACCACGCCTAAAAAGGTCAACGTCCCTGCTTCGATTGCATGTGGTACAGTGGGTTACTACTGGTGTCACGGCACGGGGTCGAAGTGTCATATGTCCCGTGGAGGCATATGACCCTGTGTCCTCAGGTACCCGGGGACCACACGACGACGAGGTCATGGGCATAGTTGGACCTTATGGTTTGAAGATTTATTTACATTGCATATAGCATGACATGAGGTTGGTCGACCATACCAGATATCCATGAGTTGGATTCAGTGGAGCATCTTATGCATATCATTATGTTTATGATATATAATACTTTCAACTTGGATTATGATATTCTTTAAGTTGTTAGTATTCCGATTTGCCAGTAGTTTCTAATATCGATATTAAACATGATTGTTCGAATATGCACATGTTTTTAAGAGCACGTGATTTTAAACATAGCATGCATTGCAAAACTAGTAGTGATAGACTTCTACTGAGTATAGTATATACTCACCCTATCCTTAACATTTTTCAGGATAGTTTTACTCACAAATAGAAGACGTCTCAGGAAATATTAGTTTTACGAGCAAGTGAATAAACAAAGGAGATAACTATACATGTGAGTAAACTCTCTACCCTTTGGACATGTATTTGTATTTATTTACAGTTGGATTGTGTGCTGTGATTGGATAGACCTGAGGAAGAATTTATGATTTTTGAAGTTTTTTTCAAAAACTACTTTGAGTATTGTGAAAGCAAATGACACTTGGGGTTTTCAAAACGAGTTTAAAACTAAAGATTTTCCGCTGCATTGCATGGTTTTCATAAAATGGTTTTTCAAATAGGGATGCATCCCTTCTTAGGAATTAGATATTGCATTTAAAAATGCATGAGAAAACCCGGGTCATCACAGTGAGCTTTGTGCATTGGGTTTGCCCTTAACTCATCTGGTTACGGAAGCTACAGATTTGAGATTCTTATATGGTGCCTATGTACTGTAGACCCTTATTTATTGCTTCTCTAAACTCTGCACAAGTGGGAGCTTAGTGCACTGGACTGCCCCTTTTATATGGTGGCTGCGTGTTTAGATCTGGGTATGGCCTAGATGTGCTAAAATGCCTATGAGTCCAGACCCAGATAATAAGGCCATTTTTTTCTATCACGGAGCCTGGGCCTCCGGATCTTTTAATTTTACTACAAAATGGGATAAGAGAAGAAAAAGATAAAAAATTCCGACCTGCCGGATTCGAACCAGCGACCTAAGGATTGTCTGAAGGAAACCCACTACAGTCCTCCGCTCTGCCAACTGAGCTAAGGTCGGTTGCTTGCAAGAAAATTTAACCTTCTAAGTACTATTTCCTATTCTCTTCCCATTTTAGCTGGCACAAATGGATTTAATCTTACTGTTTGTGTGGTGGCCCCATTGCTTATGTTCACAGTCTGATTATGATCTTTTACTCCTTAGATCAAACAATACTTGAAAACTCCAAAGGAGGTCCACTTTTAATGGATACAATTCCTGTAATAAGGTGATCACTGGTCCAGACCCAGATCAGTGCACTGGTCTGCCTAATCAGATCACTGGTCCAGACCCAGATCGTGCACTGGACTAAGGTGATCCATCAATGCCCATGAAAAGAAATGAAAAGGTGTAAATTGTTCGGCATCATCCACCAGACAAGCTTAGAGAAAGTATTAATGATTCAATTTTCTTGACGAAACCTTGGACAAGGCTTGATCAATTCCGGGTTTAGATTATCCCATGAAGGCAGGCTCAACGGTAATCAGATGGATTTCTCCTCACCAATCAAATGAAAGGATGAGATGACTCCACATGGGTCCAGCAACGTTTGTGAGCTTTGAGCCTTGCATCCACCACCTTTTCAGCTTTCTACTAAATTTATTTTGGATTTAACTAGACAATGATCCCTCTCCCAATGAATGAAAATGTTCACATCCTAAAATACGCAACCATTTTAGGTGTATGGGGATCTGAAAATGATCTTAGCAGGCACAGCGATCCAGCCACTATTTCTGTGGGAGAAAAAGATAGGTTGCAGTCAGACGACCAGATCAAAATTTACAAGTAATTACCTGATCTGATGTGTCTGAACCACTAAACAGTGGGCCCATATCACCCATTATGGGCCCTATCAAAGCAGCATCATACAAGGTTTAGCAGCTTTTCAGCCTCTGCTTGGACAAACCTGGATAGGAAACATGGTTTGGTTGTACCAACTCTGCTTGCTCTTGCCACCTTCCTTTCTCCAAATTCAGATGATCAATTTTACTTCTCTACTAGCAAAATGCAAAGTAAAGCTGTGTACTATTAACTCTTGTGGTCCATCCCTTCTCCGAACCCTGCATAGGTAAAAGCTATGTTCACCGTGGCTGCTCTTTAATATCACTTCGCTACTGGCAATGCTTTATCATCTAACATCTAAACAAAACTTCAATCTTCCCAACACTAACTCCCATTTCTCCAACTGCTTCACTAGCAGCAGCACTTCCAACAACTCCATCTCCAGCTTCCTCCATTTAAGCATCAAAATCTCCATCTACATTCTCATCCAAAGCTGCAATCAAAGCCAGCTCCTCACCATTACCAAGATGTTCAGTCAGGCACTCTCTTCTCTCTCTCTTCTCCTGCTCATCGCCACGGCCTACGTAGCAAGAACAGCAGCGGATGATGCCGGCACCGCCACCGCTCCAACCGACCACGCGGACCCTGTTCTGGAGCTCTACATGCATGACATTCTGGGGGGGAATAATCCTACGGCTAGGCCCATCACTGGCCTACTGGGGAACATTTATAATGGTCAAGTTCCCTTCTCTAGGCCAATAGGATTTATGCCTCCGAAAAATGGGGTCCCAATTCCCAACTCCAATGGTGCCATCCCCACCGTCAATGGGAACAACGGGATCCCATTAGGCACCGGCTTGGCTGGTGCGACATTTGCACCGAAGCCCAATGGTAATGCCAACGCTCAGACCCAGCTGGGTCCCGATGGTCTTGGGATGGGTTTCGGCACAATCACGGTCATAGATGATGCCTTGACAATGGGTCCTGATCTTGGGTCCCAGCAGATTGGTAAAGCCCAGGGTGTTTACGTGGCAAGCTCCGCTGATGGTACGACGCAGATGATGGCATTTACGGCCATGATCGAAGGTGGTGAATATGGCGATAGTCTCAATTTCTTTGGTGTGTACAAGATTGGGAGCGCCATGTCACGCTTATCGGTTACTGGAGGGACGGGCAAGTACAAGAATGCTTGTGGATATGCCGAGATCCGATCACTCTTCCCCTCCGGTCAACACGTCACCGATGGGGCCGAGACCTTGTTGAGGATCACCGTCCATTTGACCTACTAGATTGCAATGGAAGATCGGCTCCTAGATTGAACTATGTGGCCTTGTATATCTTTTGTTCAATGTTTTTGAATCATTAATTAAAGTTGTAATTGGTTTCGAAAGGTATTTATAAGTATTTCTCAAATTGCCAAAGACGACGAGCTTCTTCACACTATCAGCGCACGAAGCTCCTGTGGATGTGGAGTTTGGGGAAGAGGCGGACCACAAGGGTTAATAGTAAGTAGACTTACCTTGTATTTTGCAAGAGGCTGTTTTCACATTATGAATCTGCGACCTCAAAATCACACGACGACAACTCTACCATTGTATCAAGGCTCCCCTCATCTTAAGCCAGCAATGATAGAAAATTGTGCCATGTAATTTCCAACTTTTTGAGCTGCAATTTTGAAGATCAGAACAAAAAGGCCTAGGGTTATCTGAGAAGATAGTTCTAGGGCAATGCCCATCGCTAACTAGGTCAGGAGCAAGAAGATAAACTGTCTTGATCGCTTAAAGGAAGGGGCAGACCACAAGGGTTTATAGTCTGCAGCTTTATCTTGTATTTTTGTAAGAGGCTGCTCCTATGTCTTGAACCCATGACCTCAAGGTCACATAATGATAACTTTTACTATTGCGCCAAGGCTCCCCTTCTAGGAATTCATTTACGTAAAAATTGAAATTCCCATCTTATAACTATAAAACATTCCCCTTTAGATAGAATTTTCAGCCTTTTTTACTTGAATCCTCACCTGTTTTCCCCACACTTTATGGTGATTCCAGGAATTCATTTCTCAGCACTCAAGAACTGAGTTTCAAGTGAAGAAAACCCCTTTATATTAAATTATGAGGCCATGGAAGATGTACATGGTTGTCTACGCAAAGGAGGAGAGACAAATTTATCAAAAAATGTTCCTATGAACTCCCTCCATTGATTACATTAGAAGTCAGGAGAAGGGCCCCTACATGAATATGACACGAAGCAGAAACGCATCTGCAGTACTCTGATTTGATATAAACCCAACCCACCATGAATGGAGTGCATGGCTTTCAAATCTCCACCAAGCACGCAACAGGGTCAACCTCCATTTTCCTTATATCGATGTTTTTGGGAGGCAAAAGAATCCATATTTCATCGGAAGAAGAATAAAAGGATTGCTTTGAGTACGAAGGGGCTGACCAGAAGGGTATGCAGTACAAAGTCTTACCTTACATTTTTTCAGAAGATTATTTTTACGTCTCAAACCCGTTATGCCAAGAAGAATTATATATATAAAGAACAAATGGTGTCGATATATATCATCTCCTAAAATATGTTTAAATATTGAAAGACTAATTAAGTTTATGTGCAATGGAGTCTAGATCACTCATTCTAAGTCACTTAGTACTTAAAAATATTTGATGTTTATCTCTAACTTCGATGCTTAACTCTTCTCATATTATTTTTTAACAAGTTTCGTACTATAAGCTCTTATGGTCCGCTCCTTTTCCGGACCTCGCACAGGGGGAAACTTCGTACCATGGCCGCCCTTTAATTAATTTACTACCATTTAATCAATTTATTTTTTACTTACTATTTATTCAACTATCTTCACCACATAACAAAAGAGAACGAATGGTTGGCTTGCCACAAAAGTCAAATTGGGAATATCTGTACTAATACAATAGTATAAGAAATCAATGGAGAAAAATGCTATAATATAACTCCTAAAATTGTTTAGACAGTGATTAAGTTAAAATATTGAAGTTTAAGAAGGATAATTAATACTTATGCTTGCAACTTGGAACTTGTTGAGTCGATACGAGCCTTGGACATTTTGCATTTTGGGACTTGCCGCATTTTGCCGGGTTAAAGAAAATTACTTTTAGTGGCAGTTGCCAAACATGTCTATCAGTAATATTAAATTATTCTTTTTGGACTCCACTGAATAAACCCGAGTCAACTCGTTTTTGCAAAGTCCACATTTTATCAATATTTTGAGTTTTAACACCTCGCTCTCTGGTCAACTTGCTTTTACTAGTATGCAAGTATGTTTCTATACCTTGAACTTGTGATTTAAAAGTCACGCGACGGCAACTTTACAGTTGCGTCAAGACTCCCTTTCTCCAAAAGGCAGCCTGCTGCACGACGTTCCTATATATGCAAAGTCTAGGAAAGAGGTAGACTAAAAGGATATATAGTATGCAGTTTTACCTTATATTTTGCAAGAGGCTGTTTCTATACAGTCTGGTGCATGATATTCTGCATATGCAAAGTCCGAAAAAGAGATAGTGCACAAGAGTTTATAGTGTGAACCCTTAACTTACATTTTACAAAAGGCTGTTTCTATGCTCGAACCCATGACCTCATGTAGTGATAAGCCCTAATTGCACGATTCAGTTTTTGAACTTGTGTAACCACCAATTCTACTTTAGACCTCTGAAGTCAAGATCATTGCATGGAGTAATTCTGAGCCAACCCTATCTAAACGGGCTAGACGAGGAAGATGGAGGGGCTGGACCTAACCCAAGACCCTCTTGGAAATTGTAAAATGGCAACCTACCAACTGAGCCTAAATAAAAAAGATCCTACCTACCTGTAGCTCGCCAAACCTGTATAATCAAACCTCTACATGACCACTTGGCAATTTAACAACTAATCCCACTGGTTTGAGTTTTGACCGTCTGCTTATCAGCAAGGCGTAGAATACCCCCGAAGATCAGCACACAGAGGTTAAATTTTTGAAAGATCTAACCTATGCAGCTTAGTACAAGGGGCTTTCGTGTATGTGGGGTTTAGGGAAGGGATGGACCACAAAGGTCAATAGTATACAGCTTACCTTGTATTTTGTAAGAGGATGCTTTCACGCCTCGAACCCATAACCTCAAGGCCACACACGATAATTCTACCGTTGCATCAAGGCTACCCTTCAATCGCTTAGATTACCAGTAGACCAAAAATTACTTCAATTAGATGCTTGCATCTCTAAATTAAGGAGGATTAAAAGACTTAAAATGTCACCCTGTTATTAAACAAATCCATGATTAAAGGAATAAGTAGTTGTTAATTTGATCAAATTTGTTAACGCAAAGATCAATCGCGGTGACCAATCCGTACACGATCAGGAATCCAACGGTTGTCGATGATTTCAAAACGAGGCCAAGTTTATTACATTATCATGATTAGGCAAAATCCATTAAAATAAAAGAGTTGCGATCCATGCCAATTGAGCAAAGTTCAGGTGGATAAATCAGATTAATCTGATAAATGTCTCAGTCTCTGCCTGTCTAGTGACTGCCCCTGTACAAGTGTACCAGAAGCGGTCATCACCTTGCCACCCAGACACTTTGGCACCGTGGTCAAGCAATTCATAATGGCATATGAAAAAACACTACGGTATGGTGGTCCACAGGGCCCCACCAATGGGAGTGGACATTATGAGTGGGCATGGACCTAAGCACCGATGGTGCTCTCTCAATGTGACTCCCACTTTGGTGGGTCTGCAAACTCCACTATAAACAAAAGCGAACTGGCCAATAATATCATGCACACAGAATTGACATGTTTTGGGAAGCTCATATTATTTTAAACATTAATCCGATTTGATGTAAGGAGAGCCGTAAGCAACCACTTTATAGGCAAATGGGTTCTCTAATTTTTATTCCATGAATTAGGACATGATCTTGTCCATTAACTGCACCGAATTTCCCACCCACGTTGATCATTTGAGAAATTATTTAGGCAATGAAGGGCTCGCCGACGAGATATATAGTACTCTGGGCCCAATGAATGGCGATCGTAACCGTTGATTTTCAGACGAGCCATGCACCACCAGTCTCCACCATCCCATAATGGACGATGTCTCCGACGATCAAACAATTGGTAGTGGTATCATATGTGGGGTCAACAAGTGAAACGTATCGGCCATTGGATTAAGATCGAACGTACGATGGAGGGAGGGAGGGAGAGTCGTCGATGGGAATATGTTATCCCTCTGCCATTAATTAATTAAAAGCCAATTAAATATTGCTTAGTTTGGACAAGCAGAAACAGAAACAAATAGAAACCTACTATTCTTTCGCTTTTTCTCCGAGCATCACGACTCGGACGAAATAAATTACGAGAAATATGCCGATAAGTCGGATTTCGGGAAAAAGATATATCGCGACGATATTTATCATTGAAGAAGCCGCGGAAACTGCCATTTATTAATTGCCACGTTTGATTTAGAGAGAGAATAGATACGCGGCTGATGCCTACTCTTTCAGAAAATAAAGCGCGCGTGTACGATTTTCTTCCCAAGGTTAAAGAGCTGTCTTTTGATCCAGTGGGCCACCAATTGATTCGTTCTAGATCCAACTAAATCGGTATTCAAAAAGAGGGCCCACCATTTAGTTGCCTTTAAGGGTTTATGGCTTCTAATTTCGAGGTTTTAATTGTCCGATGATATGGACCGGGTCGGTAAATTTTGTTTGGACACTTCCTTTGCTATTCCCAAGAGAGACTCCTCTAGCAAGTCAATGGATTTGTGGGCTCCATCACACTTTTGGTGATTCGAATGCTTCCGTGAGACTCCAACTGATGCAAGTTACCGTGAGTTACACGTTTACTTTACATTGTCTCTTGAGGATGGATCCGAGTATTTTATAAAAGCAATTTTTTTTTTGTGGTAATATTGTTATATCAATATTTTGGCAATTTTGTAAAAATGTAAAATTAGGAAATAAAAAATCTAATTAGATTTCAATAAAAATCAACCACTACTTAGATATTCAATTACAAATATTTCATTTTCACCAACGTGTGCAACAATAATTGTTAAGCTTTTTATTATAAAATTCAATAATTTAAACTTTGTTTTGTTATTAAAAATTGATATATTTTTTTCTAATACAAATTAAAATATAATAAGTATTTTGAATCAACTAAAAATATGATAAATAAAAGAAAATTTAAATTTTAAAATATAAGAAAAATACTGTTGCTATTTCATGCAAACAGCAACAAGGAGCAAACTTTGATATCTTTTTGAATGAAAATTAGAAATCTAAGTCTTTAGTCTTCTTCTTCTCAATGTTCTTTATCTTAAGTGATCACTTTTAAAGATTTTTGTTGATTAACAAAGCAGGAAATCAAGCGCGAAAGTCCTCTTGTTCATTGTGTTGCGTAGAGAGAAATGAGGGTGGATGCACCTATTTCTTGCAAAGTAAGAGAGTTGAGGAACTTTGAGTGAGGGCCGTTGTTCGTTGTAGCCATCATCTTCCATCATCTACACCTGTGAAGTAGTAGGTCTATTTGAATATGTTAACAAAGAAAAATAGAGAAGGATCATATAAAAAATTTGAAACAACTAACATAGAAGAAGGATGGAAAACCAAAAAGAGTAACAATTTTGTAAAATTCACGAAAACTCAATGGCAAATTTACAAAACTAAAAAGGTGTTGATCTTTTTTTTTTATAGAAATGCAAAAATGTAATGTTATTTTTGCAAAATATCCTTTATATAATGATGTGTACAGTTGTTATTTCGATGATCATAGCCATTGATTTGGTTTGGTGTGCTTTGGATGAGGGAGAGATGAAATTTAACCACCAATTGATGATTATAACCTTTCTACAAATTTTCGCACCCATTTTGGCCCACCAAATCGAAAGGCACGGATCAACAGAGGAAACATCTGATGCAAACTACTATAAGATGGGGCCCAGAAGTTGAATGCACATAACCTCTTGTTTTAGGTCATTGGAAAATTTTAATAAAATTAAATAGTCAAGATTTCAACTCAAAGAAATATATGATAGAAGAATCCAATGAACACAAAATTTTGGGCCTAATTAGCTAGATGATAGGGTTACGCCAAAGCTTTCTAGCAAAGTGGTACAAGGAGTCTCTCACTCAGTGACCAAGTTTCGAGGATGTGTGCGTGTGTGTGACTCCAACTTAATAAAAAAGAGGAAAGAAAAAAGAAAGGCAGAACCCTTCCTTGCATTTTTGCAAGAGGTTATTTTCAGCCTTCGAACTCGTGACCACAAGGTCACACAATGACAACTCTATTATTGCTCCATGACTCGTCACCATCATCATCAAGACCTTATCCCAATTAGGGGTTGGCCAAAAGGACAGCTCTCATATATGCAGTGTTTAGGAAAGGGGTGGACCATAAGGGTCAATAGTATGCAGTCTTACCTTGCATTTTGTAAAGAAATTGTTTCCACGCCTTGAACTTGTGACCTCAAAGTCACACAATCTACCGTTGTGCCAAGGAGTCACCTTCTAAAAAAAAGAAAATAAAGAAAATAAAAAGAATGAGCTCAAATTATGCAAAATATAGCTAAGGAGTCCAAAGTGGTGCTTCATGTAAGATAAGAGGAGGTGACATCTCCCCATCTTGATTTTAGCAGTGCTTGAAATGAGTTAAGATGAAATCGTTCATCTCAACTCAGTGTTAGGTTGAAATTTGAGACTTCTTACTTCATCTCATATCAAATTTGGGTCAAATCCCAGCCCAGTGCATGTAACTTAGTAATACTATAACACGAGATAATTTGACATGATATAAGATGAAATAGGCCGTGTGGCTGTTAATGGTGCTTGAGCTAAGATGAGATGAAACAACATTCCTCGTCTCATTGTTAGAAGTGCTTGAGATGAAAATCATCTCATTTTAACTCATGGTTGTGTTAAATTTTCAGTCATGTCAACTCAACTTAAGTCATCTCAAGCTAGATCTCATAACATCTCATCTCAAGTTAGCTCATTTTATCTCAAGAACCACTAACACATCTCATCTTGTTTCATCACAAACTAGCTCACTTCATCTCAAACTCCGCTAAAACCATGTAGAATGTAGGGAAAGACGGTGGCTGTCACCCTCTTTCCTAACGTAGGCTATCTGGACCCCACAATGTGGTGATGACCTTGGATCAATCGAATTTATTAAATACCACAATAGATCTGGTGCCCGATCTTCCCTCGATCATCCGATCCGAAACCCTTAATTGACGAGGCTATCTTCTAGGGTTCCAAAGATACCGTTCATTTTTAGTTGATCGGGATTGGATCGTCTGCAGTTACAACTTCAACGGCGAAGATCACATACAAATTTGCGCGTGTAGATCCAGAAAATTGACGATCACGGCTTACGAGATCGGGACAGTTGCGTCAAATTAATTTATGCCTAGTAATTGGTGACGTGTAATGTGAACGTCACCCACTAAACGAGTAATTCAGAATATCGTATCGAGAAATTGCGAAAAGTTGGCACTTTTCGACCTTATCTTAAAATACAAAAAGGGAAGAGGGAAAGAGTGAGAAAGGAAAAGTGACTTGGAGCGCTGATTTGGAGAGAGGGAGAGACTTGAAAGCACGCTTGCCGGCCATTAGAGCTTCAGTTTGGAGCTCTCGTCCGTTGGATCCCGTAAAATGATGCTGGTCTTGACCAAAGAGAAAAATGGGTTTGGTTTGATAAAGGCAACTCTGCAGAAAAGTTGAATTCATTGCATGACTTCTCCTGGAAAGATAGCCCAGATTTGATGCATGACCGTGTCGGGGAAAAGGTGGATTTGATCGAGAGAATTGCAGGAGATATTGGAAAGCTCTCCTTTTTCAACTTCCATTCCAAAAAGAAGAAGTGGGTTTCTCTCAGTTTACCAAGACAATCACAGCTTCTGGGTTTCTGATTGCACCAGTAGCAGTCCGCAATGGTGGATTTAGTTGGGTTTCTGGATGAACTGCAACGGAAGAGGTAAGTGAATTCTTCGATTGCTAGCAATTCTGATTGATGTATGTCTTGGAGGTGACTGTTTGGGTTCGTTGAAATTTGAGATTGGTTTGTTGGAAAGGCTGCTTTTGTGGGAATAGTGTTGTTGGAGGGGAGAAGAGAAGAAACCAGAGTAGCAGAAAGGTTTTTGATGGCTGAAATTTAGTGTTTTGGATTTTGTTGGAGTTTCAGTTACTGGTTTTATTTCATCTGGGAAAATGACTTGGTTTTTGGGTGATAGCAACTCCAAGAAATTGACTACCCACATATGTTAATTTAGGTGGCCTTTTTGCATAACAAGGACATTTGGGAATTTGTTTTGCTCATAGCTATCTTTACCTGATGGTTAAAATGTTGGGGGCTTTTAATTCTGAGAGAGTTTCTGTTTTGGCATTTGTTGAATTGATGCTAGTAGCCACTTTGTTGGTTTGTAATTGCGAAGGAATTAACATGGAAGGGAGGCATCTCTTGGAACTTAAGAGAAGCCTTAGAGATGGTTTTAATCATCTCGGCAGCTGGAATTCGCTTGATCAGACACCATGCGGGTGGAAAGGTGTCAATTGTACGATGGATTACTATAATGGTTTGGTAGTCACGTCTCTTGATATCAATAACATGAATCTCTCCGGGACTCTGTCGCAGAGTATTGGTCGATTGAAGTACTTGACTTATCTTGATGTTTCTTTCAACCAGCTCTCGGGGACTATACCTGGTGAGATTGGGAATTGTTCCGGGTTGGAAGTTTTCCATCTGAATAATAACAATTTCCAAGGTCAAATCCCGGTTGAATTGAGTAATCTCGTCTGGTTGCAAGATCTGAATTTATGCAATAACAGAATCTCTGGGCCTTTTCCAGAGGAGATTGGAAACCTTACATCGCTTGTGGTTTTGGTGGCATACACTAACAATCTCACAGGTCCTTTGCCTCATTCGTTTGGGAAACTCAAGAATTTGACTACTTTTCGAGCGGGGCAGAATTTGATTTCTGGAAGCATACCTGTTGAAATGGGTCAATGCGAGAGCATGCAATTGTTGGGTCTTGCGCAGAATGAGTTGGGGGGTGAAATCCCTAAAGAACTTGGGATGCTTAGGAACCTGAAGGATCTCAAATTTTATGGTAATCAGCTGTCTGGGAGATTACCCAAGGAGCTTGGAAATTGCATGAACCTTAAAACACTTGCACTTTATCAGAATAATCTGGTTGGGGAAATACCTGTGGAGATTGTGAACCTTAAGTCGTTGCAGAACTTGTACCTGTACAGAAATCAATTGAATGGGACCATACCAAAGGAAATCGGCAATCTTACCGGGGCAGAAGAAATTGATTTCTCGGAGAATCAGCTGACAGGAGAGATACCAATAGAGTTTAGCAACATAAAAGGTTTACGCTTGCTTTATCTTTTCCAGAACCAGCTTACCGGTGTTATTCCATTAGAATTGTGCAGCTTAAGGAATTTGACAAAGTTTGACCTTTCGATCAATTATCTTACTGGTACTATTCCTGTGGAATTGCAGTATTTGACTAAATTGCTTCAGCTGCAGCTCTTCAATAACTCACTGAGTGGTAGTATTCCTCAGGGACTCGGGGTATACAGCCCTCTTTGGGTGGTTGACTTTTCAGAGAACAATCTTACTGGGCGGATACCGAGGCATCTTTGCAGGCAGTCAAACCTGATTTTGTTGAACCTTTGGTCAAACAAACTGACTGGAAATATCCCTGGGGGAGTGACTAACTGCAAATCCTTGGTGCAGCTTCGCTTGGGTGCAAACAGTCTTACAGGTAGTCTTCCTCCGGATCTGTGCAAACTCAAGAACTTGTCTACCATTGAATTGGGCCAGAACAAGTTCAGTGGACCCATTCCTTCAGAGATTGGGAAATGCAAAACATTGCAAAGGCTTCAAATCTCAAACAACTACTTCTCATCGAAATTGCCCAAAGAGATAGGTAACTTATCCCAGTTGGTGATCTTTAATGTCTCATGGAACAAGCTCACTGGAGGGATTCCTCCTGAGATTGTTAACTGCAAGATGCTTCAACGACTTGATCTCAGCTGGAATAACTTTGAAGGTGGTTTACCCAATGAACTTGGAACCCTATTCCAGTTGGAACTGCTTAAGCTTTCTGGAAATAAGCTCTCTGGAAAAATACCCCCTGTCTTAGGGAAGCTCTCCCGTTTGACAGAACTGCAGATGGATAGTAACCGTTTTTCTGGTCAAATACCACCACAGTTGGGTGACCTCTCAAGCCTGCAAATTGCAATGAATCTCAGTTACAATAATCTTTCTGGAAACATACCGCCGGAGCTTGGCCAACTCAGTCTACTGGAGTCTCTCCTGCTCAACAATAATCATTTAACTGGTGAAGTTCCTTCAACGTTTGCAAACTTGTCTAGTTTACTTGGATTCAATGTCTCGTACAATGATCTATCAGGACCTCTACCTCCTATACCACTGTTTCAGAATATGGCTATTAGCAGCTTCGCAGAAAACGGGGACCTTTGTGGCGGGCCTCTTGTTTCATGTGGTGGATCACCAGCTATGCCAACTTCTCCCTCATCGCAGAAGGAGGTAAACAACGCCCCTACAGGGAAAATTGTGGCAATAATTGCTGCCGCTGTTGGTGGGGTTTCTCTTATTCTCATTGTCATTATTCTCTGTTTCCTGAGACGTCCGCTTGAGACACTGGCGCCTGTGCTAGAGAAGCAGTCATCTTCTTCTCTTGCAGATTTGTATTTTTCCCCAAGGGAAGGATTCACTTTAAATGATTTGGTGGAGACCACAAACAATTTTGATGAGAGCTTTGTAATTGGAAGGGGTGCTTGTGGAATAGTGTATAGAGCAGTGATGCCATGCGGACAGACAATTGCTGTCAAGAAGCTGGCATCTCAAAGAGAAGGCAGTAACGTGGACAACAGCTTTCGTGCCGAAATTTTAACTTTGGGAAAGGTTAGGCATCGGAATATCGTGAAGCTGTATGGTTTCTGCTATCACCAGGGCTCAAATCTTCTTCTGTATGCGTACATGTCAAGGGGCAGCTTAGGTGAACTGCTTCATGGAGAATCTTGCAGCCTGGACTGGGAAACTCGCTACATGATCGGGCTAGGAGCTGCTGAGGGGCTCTCCTACTTGCATCATGATTGTAAGCCCCGTATCATTCACCGAGATATAAAGTCCAATAACATCCTGTTGGATGATAAATTTGAAGCCCACGTTGGGGATTTTGGGTTGGCAAAGGTAATTGACATGCCGCAATCAAAATCAGTGTCTGCCGTTGCAGGTTCCTATGGGTACATTGCTCCTGGTAAGCACTCAATTACACATACATTTCTGACATTTGCAATGTTTTTCTCTTGTAAATTACTGCTGTTTTCTTGGACTCTGCACTTTTGCTTTTAAAAGTCACTGAATTAATGATTCTCAGACTGCCTGAACATATTAAATGTTATTTTATCATTTTATCTTCAACTTTACACCAAAGAAGCAGACGTTCTTGTAGCAGTCATCAATTTGTCTAAAAGCTGTTAAGAATTAAGCCATACTTCCTGTAAGATTGTTGTGTTCGTATTCGGTACTAGTCACGTATGAAATACTGTCACCAGGAGTTTCAGAAATGGTACCATTCAGCCACTTCTCTTGATTGAATTTTGTGAATCTGCAGAGCTAGCTTAACATGATTTTCTGTTTCAATTCTCTTTCCTCCATAAGTTGGCCAGTAATCATGACATTCGGCATTTAGCCTTATGAAGCAGAACGGGCAGTTTACCTCCATCTATAACCATACATTTCTCCCCAGCAGGAGCTGTCCATTATCTTATATCTTTCATGACTCATGACTGATTATGGTTTATCAAGTCACAGAGGTTTATTGTCCTTCTCTGTTCTTGAAACATCATATTTTTCTGTTTCTTCATGCTTAAAAGTAGTGTCTTCACTTTTTCTAGTATCTTCACAGTCTCAATGACACGCTTTGCTGATTCTCAGTGTTTTTCCTCCAATACTGTAAATGATGAAGGGTATGCAAGCCCAATTCATAATAGCATCATGCTCGTTGGTTCATCTTTTATGATTTCAATAATTGTTACTGAGTTCATCAACTGAGTGCCAAACATATGAAGCTGATGAATGGTATTTTTCACTTTGATAACACATGTAGAGACCCTGAAAATAACCTGTTTGGATGTGGGACTAGTAAGAATGGTGTCAGCCTGGCTTGGATTACATCACCAACTAGAAAATATTTCATTCCAGAGTTCTTCAAGGATCCTTCCATTAGACGTGATAACAGTAGAAGCAAATTGCCCTCTGTGCCCGGAACTCTACAAAATTAATACCCAAGTAATTCTCTCATTTTACCGAAGTATGGATAAAACCTAGCTAGCTCATTCAGTGTAGCTTACATGGTAGGTTATAGTACTTGCTTATGCATTTTATTAATCATGAATCAAAATCCAAGAATATTCATGAATTTCTCCATGTCTCAACTTCACACTTAGTGTTTTGATAGTTTTCGCCTGTTTAGCTTACCAAAGTCTTGATAACTGTTCTATTTTCCATCAATTCTGCTCATCTTGCTCTCCTGGTTCTCAAAGTTCCAAGTTGACATATCAAATTCATTGCAATCTTGTGCCTAATCTGTGATATGTACATTACGCTGTCCATTCTTTGTGGTTACTAATGAATGGCTTTCTGTTTTCTCTTCTTTTCAGAATATGCATACACCATGAAAGTTACTGAGAAGTGTGATATTTATAGCTATGGAGTTGTCCTGCTGGAGCTACTAACTGGTAGAACTCCAGTTCAGCCTTTAGACCAAGGAGGCGACCTTGTGACGTGGGCGAGAAATTATGTCCACAACCATTCGTTCAATGCTGGGATACTTGATGCTCGATTAAATCTGGAAGATAAGAATTCTGTTGATCATATGCTGATCGTCCTGAAAATTGCTTTAAGATGTACAAGCATGTCACCCTTTGAGCGGCCATCAATGCGGCAAGTTGTCTTGATGCTTATTGAGTCTAAAGAGAGAGGGAACCCTTTCTCCTCCATTTCCATTCTCCCTTCGAAAGAAGATTCCTCGTAGAGGTGCCTATTTCATATGTTAACAAAATGATTTTTGCTTCTGATTTATTCTTGTATTATCAGCTAAAGTAATTTGACAAAATTGTTCTGTACATTCTTACATCATTGTATCTCTGTTATTTATCAGCCTGTATATGTGATTTGCACGTTGTTGAGATCAAATTGAAGGATTAATGCGAAATTGGTTCTGCCTTGCAACTAGATTCCATAGGTCTATGAGCTCAAATGAAGTTGTGGAAGAATAGTGTTGAGTGATTACTTGTCAAATCCATAACATGGCATAGACAATCCTTAACTTTGTTGCTTGCTTATGTCTGCTCTGTGATATATCAAGCAATACCAGATCTTCATGCCAGAATCACAATCAGAAGCAAATCGATGTTGTCATACTTAGTGAAATTGACATCAAACTTACCTCAAACTAAAGTACCCACAAGTGCAATATGCAACTGCACCTTAGGAAGCATATACTTTTAAGATTTGCCTGTTGAAAGGATTGAAGATGGAGGTAAGAGACAACATTCCTTGCTACTTTGAAAGAAGAACTCTCAGAGAAACTACCTCCAAGGAGAGAAGTACATCACAAGATACTGACCTGGTTCTCCTTCTAAAGTAAGGATCAATTGCTTTCATTACTGCAATAGATTTCGTAGAAGAAGAGCCTCGGTGCAATGATAGAGTTATTGCTGTGTGACATGGAGGTCACGGGTTTGAGGCGTGAAAACAGCCTCTTGCAAAAATGCTAAGTAAGACTGCATACTATAAACCCTTTATGGTCTGTCTCTTCCTTTGACCCTGCATACTCAGGAGCTTCGTTTTGTTCCTTTGACGACATGGCTTCTTGCTTTATTAACGCTAGTATTTCATTATACCTCAAAACGCTTTGACATGGTAGGTCCAGCTTTTGTTGATCTGAGGTTCTTATCTGATTTTCCTCAGCGAGATAGCTTGGAGCTCTAAATCACGACAATTAGAGGGTTCTGGCAGTCTAGAAGATTTGTTCTCTACTTCATTGGAATCAAATCGTTAGAAACATTGTTGAAGTTTTAAACATCAGTGCACATTTTGGATGGGTCGTGCTCTTGATAAATCTAACATTCTTCTCCAGTGGTCCATGCTAGATAAGTGGTGCCAAGATCTCATTTGATCTTTAGACGATCTAAAACATCGGCTCAACGTGGAATTTTGCCTAAAGGATCGTTCTCGCAAAGTGCAACCTCATGGTATAACCCTCATGAAACAGTTACTACACTGAAAGAGTTACGATCCCCATGAACATATCCACGGTTCTGTGTTTAAAAGGGCATTTTAAAAGATTAAATTAGAAAATCATATTGACTTTTTCTGAAAGATCTAAATTTAATGCAGAAATTAAGAAGTCACGGGTTTGAGTTGTGGAAACAGCCTCTTGCAAAAAAAAAAACAAAACAAGACAAGGCTACGTACTATAAACCCCTGTGGTCTGCCCCTTCCATGGACCCTGCATATGCAGGAGCTTCATGCACCTAGTTACCTTTTTTATCTTGTTACTTAGAACGTCACTCTTTATCAGCGGGAATTACGGCAGCTAAAGGTGAAGAATCCATCAGTAAAAGATTTATTCTGCTAATCTCTCTACATGTGCATGTACCTGATTTCGCTGCTAGTTAAATTTAGGAGGCACTACTCTAGATCCAATAGTTCCCCTCTCAAGGTAAGGCATAGCTACATCATTAATTAATAAGAGGATCTTTCCTGATGATTCTTTGAGTCAATAATTTCATTGGAAGAATGCCAAGCTACTGCATTTCACTCAATCCTATAAGGCCTGTGGAGCAGATGGAAAACCTGCAGCATTTTTTGCAGAAGACTTGGTGCAGAACAGGATCTGATATGTACAGATTGGTGAGAGATGTATTTATCATATCTAAAAAGGGTCAGCCCTGGTGCACAAAGCTCTCCCACCTACGAGAGGTCTCGGGAAGGGGCGGACCACAAGGGCCAATAGTACGTAGCCTTAGCTTGCATTTTGCAAGAGGCTATTTATCATATCTATGTTCCCTAAATAATTAAATAAATCTTTCACTTGTTTGATTCTAAAGGAGGAGAATACATCTCCTATTCATAGATTTCAACCAATTAGTGTGCGTAACACTTTGTGTAAGATCATTTCGAAGGTTATTGTCAACAGGATTAAACCATTGTTGAAGGACCTTACTTCTGAGGAACAGAATGCTTTTGGCTCCAGAAAGGGCCATCCATGAGAACCTCATGATATCTCAAGAATTCCTCTTGGCATTTTGTAAGGGCAGGGGATTGGCTATGAAGAATACGGCCAATTAATTGAACATTTTCAAAGCGTATGATTCCCTTAATTGGAAATTCATTCATGAGGTCCTCCAACATCTGGGATTCCTACAAAAAATGGTTAATCTTATTTATGTTCATTATTATTAGACCTAGTTTCTCTGTGTTGGTAAATGGTGAAAGGTCAGAGTGGTTCCACCAAGACGTGGGTTCAGGCAAGGGTGTACTTTGTCACCCTGTATATTTGTTATTTGCATGGAAGTGTTTTCTAACTTGATGCATGATGCAGTGGCTAAAGGTATCATTCATTAAGAACCAGCCTTTAATTTCACATCTCATTTATGCAGATGATGTTCTCATCTTCATTCGGGCTAATTTTTCTTCTTGTGCTAGTATCAAAGCTAGAAGGGGAGCCTTAGTACAATGGTAGAGTTGTCGTCATGTGACCTTGAGGTCATGGGTTCAAAGCGTGGAAACAGCCTCTTGCAAAATGCATGGTAAGGTTGCGTACTATTGACCCTTATAGTTCGCCACTTCCCAGACCCTGCATACACGGGAACTTTGTGCACCGGTCTGCCCGTTTTTTTGCTAGTTTCGGAGCTTTACTTACAATTTTGGCAAGGAATCTGTTCTTATTGTTACTGCACACAATTCATCTGTTACGTTTACTAAAAATGTGAATGGAATTCAAAGTAGAGCTCTTAAGAGGGTTCTCGGTATTAAGAGGAAGTTCAAGGGAAATTATCTTGGACTCCCTCTTTACCTTGGAGGGAAAGGAACAAAATATCCATTCTCACCACAGATGAGAATAAATGGAAGACTTGCAGCTTGGAAGGGCCACACTCTCTCAAAGGCAGGTAAATCTGTACTGCTCAATTCAGTTGCATGTTTATTTGCAAACTATTCTATGGCAACTTCTGTTATCCCAAAAATGGAATCGAATTCCTTTAAGAATAAACAAAGGAAATAGGCATGATGATAGCCATGGTAGGGTCAAATGGGTTAAATGGGAGCATATCAGTAGAAACAAATTCCATGGTGGATTGAGTATTGGAGATATGGGGAAGCTGGACACTATACAAAATGAAACTAGCTTGAATTGTGATCACAAAACCTGAGTCACTTTGAACTAGGCTGGTTACAGCAAAAGACCTGAGCAAACCCAACTTTTTCCACTTCTCCAGTATGGAGAAGTATCCTGAAGTGTAGGGAACTGTTTAAGCAGAGGGTTAGGGTGATCATTGGGGATGATAAGGACATCTCTCTCTAGTTTGATGACTAGAATGTAAGGGACCACTTATTGATCATTTTCCTCTCTCTACGTAGGAGGATTGTTCACTCTCTTAGACTGTATCTGATATTATTGATGAAAATGGAATGGTGTTAGATAAGGTTGGTTTTCTTCAAATGAATGCAAACAGTCTATTGTTAACCAACACATTCCTGCACCTCCGAGATAAGATCATCTGGAATGGTGTTAAATCAGCTTACAATTCTCTTCGTCAATCTGATAATTCTAACCATGCACTATGGAATGTGATTTGGCTGTCTAAACTACAACCAAGAGTGAAGATGGGACTCTGGCAGCCTGCCTTAAGATAAATTGCCTATTTGAATGAATCTAAGGTGGTTACAAAATGATGACAAAAAATGTGTTTTTTGTTTGGATCAGGAAGAAACAGCCTTGCACTTATTTTGTAAATGTGAACATGTGGCTTTTCTCTGGCAGGTTGTGCAGAAAGAGTTCCGTGTTGATATAGATCCATGTAGAGATATCAAGGAAGTACTATTGAAATGTATGAATGCAGGAAATCAAAATTTTTGTTTGAGTTTTGCGCGTAGATGCATGGTCATTAATATTTACTGATATTCGGGCTGAGAGAAACAAAATCCTTCATGAAGGCCGGGCTGATTGGAGAAGATCTTACATCAACTGGAAGGCTAGGACCACTGAATATGCGAACTCAGTGGATTCTGGCCCTTTGTTTGTTATGGATCAATTCTATAGTCTTAAAAGGTGGCAACAAGTTGGTGTAATACAAGTACAGAAGGATCTTTCCAATGGGCACCACTAGATCCAAGGGAGGTTCAACTATGCTTTGATGGATCAACTTTGGGAAATTCGGGGCTTGCTGGGCTAGTAGGTCTACTTAGAGATAGCAATGACAGATGCCTAGCTGCTTTTAGTATGTTTGCTTTATGGCATGGAGTTATTTGCTGGTCATGAATGCGATGAAGGAAAGAAGCAACACCATACGGCGAGCGAGGCAACAACAAGTGGCTGCCAAAGGATCTGTAAGGTGTGCAAAGTAGGTTTAAGCACACATAAAGGGAAGTAAATGAAGGAGCTAACTTTCTGGCAAAGAGCGCATCTTCAGCAGGAAGAACAGAGCGTTGGAATAGTTGTTCTTCTCCTGCACTTGCTAATTCAATTTCGTACGGAAGGAGATGTGAACTCTCTTAATATTTGCACTTTCTTGGACTGATCATGTTAATTTTAATGAATCATCATCTGTTTCAAGAAATAAATAATTATATACAGCCATGCCTTGGCACAATGATAAAGTTGTTGTTGTGTGACTTGGGTCCCCTCACAGCTTTGTTCTTCTCCTGTGGGGGAAAAAGACTTGTTTGTGTGTATCAAAGTGCACAACGGACGATATTGTCCTTTTTGGGTCCCTCACCCTCTAAGGCTTTACCCCTCAAGGTTTTGTTCTCTTAGGTCCCTCACCCCTCTTGGGCTTCACCCCTCGGGAAGCCTCGTTGCAAGGGAAGTTCTCATCACTCTTATCAACAACTCAGTAACTTTCCCTTTAGCGATGCGGGACTAACTCTCAGTCTCTCACTTTGCCTAGAAGCCTGCCAGCCCTCTTGGCCCACCCTCATCAGCCAAGGCTTCACTGTGAAGCCTTTGGTACCAGTATCTACGGGGAAGGATGAGGGATTAGAGTTAGTCCCACATCGCTAGGTGGAAGGGTGATGGGCTTTGATAAAGGGTGTGTGGTCTCTCATTGTAATAGGGCATTTTCTCCCACAGGGGGAAGAACAAAGCCGTGAGAGGCTGGGTGTTGTGGGCCTCAGTCTCCAAAGCGGACAATATTGTTATGGTGGGTAGACCCCGGTCGTTACACTTGAGCTCATGGGTTTGAGGCATAGAAATAGCCTTTCGCAAAAATGTAAGATAAGGCTACATATTATAGGCCCTACTAGTCTGCCCCTTACCCAAATCCTGCATATGTAGGAGCTTTGTGAACTAGGCTGCCCTTTATATACCCATGCATGGTGATAGATATTCAATATTAGATGTACAATGAGAATGATTTATAAGCCCAGATGATCAATGGCATAGCTAACGAAAGACACAAGGTAAATCCTAGCAACAATTTCACCAAAAAAGACAAGGAAGATTATATCCACAAATGAAACTTTGAAACAAACACCACACTTCTCTTTTGAAGATTTATCATACTTTTATTTAAGGGGCCTACTTTTGTAATAATCTCAACAATTCATCTTAGATGTTTTGTCGTAAGTGAGGTCTAACCCAAAAGTCATATGCATTGGATGATTACACTATTGAATATTTTGAGTTCTAAACTTGATAGTAAAAATTAACAGTAGTCAAAATAGATTGAAAAAAACCAATGTTTGAACTGTTTAAAACATGTGATTTTTAAATATGTGATTTTTGAGACATTGTCCATCTACAACAAGATGCTTAAGATGAACAATTTGATCACTCAAAAAGTGGACAGTACATGAATAGTTTGAACTAATGGGCAGATTTTATAGGGCCCACCTATATGTGATCCAACTTATCCACCTTATTGCCATAGATTTAGTTGTCTTACAGATAAAAAAGCATGTGATTTAGATGATTTTAGCTACTATCAAAATATGGACTTATGAAAATTTTAAACTATCTATTTCTAAGTATCACATTTCATATTTTATACGATAGAGTCATCCAAATCACATGATTTTTTTATCGATATATATCTAAATGTAGAGCAATGTAATGAATCAATTGAATCATTTAGAGAAATTCATAAAAAAATGTGGTCGCTAGACTGCACCTATAGTGTAGTCAATTTAGCATTTCTCTTATACGTATGTGAAGTTAAGAGATAAATCTATAATTTTGTGAAGTTGAGGGGAATGGCAAGATTTTAATTTTGAGCAAATGCAAACAAGGACAAAGAACTGCCTGCTTTCCACATTCTATGATAGAAACTAGTAAGTGAGCCCATGCATTTGCATGGAATGAGATCTTTCTTGCCTCTTTTTTAAGATTAAGATTATGGTTGTTTTTTTTTTTTTTTCAAGCAAAATTACAAAACAAATAACTCAAAAGCTCACTAAAAAACACTCTTAAATTTGATCCCCAGCCAAAGGGAAAAGCAAGGCCTTGAACATGCAACTAAGCATACTTTAGGGGAGATGGTCAATTCCCTATGTCATTATTGAGTTGGCAGGTTATAGTTATACTTGGTTATAGAAAAATGCTTTCAAAAAGTGAACTTATTTGCCTTATTAGTTAGTACTACAACAAATTTCTATCAACTTAATGATCCATTTATCTGATAACTAGAACACACACATATGGAGAAAGCATAAGGTTTTGCATGAAAGGATTTACACTTGTCACTAAATCACATGGGGATTTATAAGGTATTATTTAGAAAAGATTAAATCATTAAAACTTATTTGAAGGAAAGAGAACCATTAATCTACCCAATGGATGCTGACTTTGTTCAAATGCAAAAGGGCTCATATATAACTCTACATTATATGTTGGTCACAGAATTTGTTTAGTCTAATGATTCATTTATCAATACAACACTATGATGACCTCAAGATATGCCTCTGAGAAAGAAGTTACAAACCTCTTACATATCACTATAGAATCTTTAGTTTCATCACTGGGTCATTGTAGATTGAGGCAGGAATTTATTGATCATGAAGCATTAGAAGAGTGAGTAGAACAAAACAAAAAAGTAATGGAAATAAAATGTCAAAGTTCCAAAAGCAAAGAAAGAACTCAGACGACCATAATCTATTTCAATGAATGTTGGCTAAGATGTGGTGCCGGATTAGATTGATCTCCCTCCTACACATTAAAATCAGCGGGCAAGAGAAAGTAAGAGTTTAAATCGAAGAAAGTAATTGAATTGAACCCATAAATGCTTATTTTTTAGAAGAGAAAGGTAGGATGGGAAAGGATTCTAAGTAGGAAGCCACAATGAGGACAATGGGGGTAAGCGATGTCTATGTAGAGTATTAAATAAATAACTTTTAGTTGTTAATTGGTTGTTATTTCAACATTTGAGGAGAGAGAGAGAGAGAGAGAGAGAGAGAGAGAGAGAGAGAGAGAGAGAGAGTCACAATGTTTGAGGATGAGCTCTTAAAAAGTCCAGACATCTAAAAGTAGTCCTAAAAATAATGGTAAAAGGGAAAATCATTGAGGAATAAAGTCTGATTGGTTAAGAATCCCTTTAATTAAGGATAGAATGACATGTGGATAGCCCTATATCCTTTTTCCTACTTAGCTGTTGATTGTTCTAAGTCAAGTAGGTGTGATTATCTCCCTAAATCCATTTGGTTTGAGTTCACTCAAAGATAAACAGAGGAATCATCCACAAAATTTAGAAATCAAGTTTCTCCAGAAAACTAACTAGTTATAAGTTTCACAAATACAATTTCACTACTTTTTTGTGATGGCTAATCATGAAGCAATTGTCCCATTAATTGTCATAATCATTGGAATTTAAACTCTAGCAAGAGATAATTGGGCCTCTTTTATAGCTAATAGGACTAGCTTCTAAACTCTGCAGCATATAAGGGTATAAATCTAAATCCAAAATCACAAAACCAACAAGAATCGAATTGAAAAAATAGGATACGGTTATTCTGTTGGAATCGACAGTGCAATATTGGTTTTTATTTTAGAGAACCAAATCCTATTGGTACAATATCAATTTTTATGTTTAGGTGCTCGGACTAGAATAGAAAACCAAAAAAAATTAATTAGTACATAGAAATATCCTTACAATGTTATTTTAAACTTCAACGCATGAGGGGATAGTATAATAATTTAAATTTGTCAAATTTAATATAAATATTATTTATGGATGGCTCATCATAGTTTCTCTGTAAGTATGAACTTTTGATCATGTATAATGACTATTGTAAAAGGGAGAAAGTGGCTTCCAAAACGATACTACTCACACCAAAAGAGCTAAAAAGTACCTAAACTTTGAAACTCTTTCAAAGAGGGAAACGAAAAACCCTTCCCTTCTTCCATTTCTCTCTCTCTCTCTCTCTCTCTCTCTCTCTCTCTCTCTCTCTCTCTCTCTCTCTCAAACAGGTAACTTCAATTCTTTAGTTGTAAAAAATGTAATTGACATTTTCTTGTAAGAAAGTTAAAATCTTAAGCAAACATGTTAGTCTTTTAAATTCTTTACACATTAAGCATAGTTACTTGTTTATTTTGAAGTCATGTTATAGCTAATTTCTGTATGCATAGTTGCTTTTTTTTATTTTGGATTCATGTTATAGCTAACTTCTATATGCATAGTTGCTTTTTTATTTTGAATTTATGTTATAGCTAACTTCTATATACACCAGGTACGAGTATGACCTCTATTTTTATCCTTTTATTATGTCTTCTATTGTATTTTTACTTGCCTACATCGTAGTTAAACAACAAATACATGATTACCAGTTATATAAACAATTAAAGAAACAAAATAATGCATAACCTAACTTTAGACCTCTTAATTGTTTATCATTTGCAATTTTCTCCTTTATGTATTACAACCGCTAAATACCTGACAATAGACTAGAATCGGTGTTATGAGAATAGTTTTTACAGTAGGGCCTTTAACTCTCGAATGGCACCGTACCAAAAAATGTAACCGGACTTATTTTAGTTCGTCACTTCGTCCTGTTCGTACACATTGCGTTGTCCCATTCTGTTGCAACTAGGAGTACAAACAAGTCCTTCTTGAAAGACTTCAAAGGAGAATTTCGTGCGATTTTAGGTCTTTTGTAGCAGAGTCTACTGCAAACTCCAATTGATAATGGCCAAACAGTGCAATTATTCCATGGCATCCAAACACATCATAGTGAAGGTACCAATGTAACTAACACCAGTGGAAAATATTGATCTAGGCCAGTGTCTGAGAAGTCCTTTTGACTGTCGGCCACAGAACATCCATCTCTGTTAGCAAACACTTGAAAGAGCAGAAATGACTTACTCGGCAATTCTGACTATAGACTGGGAAAAAATAATCAAAAGACCTTAACCGCACCAGTACCAGGAACGTCCAAAATGAATAACCAGTCAATCAACATCGCATTAGAACACTGAAAAGGAATACCATGGTTGATTCGATGAAATCATACCTTTGACGCTCTGCTTCTGAATAAATACCAAACCCTGTTATTTGACTAGTGATCAAGGTCTCACAAACCGAAACACCAAAAGACAGAGAAAGAAAATCCTACAACTAGTGAAAAGAATTACCGGACACGACTAAGCAGCCGGCAGGCTAATCTTCTCCTGGGAAAAAAGAATCGGAATCCCTAACATATCACTGGAACATATTTGAAGTTTGCCGTCGGCGTGTTTCAAAGCAAGGTTGAGATCTCATGTATGCTAAATGCACATGTTTTTGAAGTTGGAAGAACATCACTTGGTACTCTAGGAGTAAAACCATGACAATGAGAAGATCCACTTTAGTAATTTGCTGGGGACTTACCAGACCATAGTAGAGTTACCGGGTGGGACCAATACCAATGCCTAGGGCCTCAATGTCATATATGTTTCACAGATGCGTCCCCATCACAGTAGACAATTGGGAGATGATATTTCCAGCGTCTCCATTACCACCCATTAAAAGGAAGAATACAGCAGCATGATGTTTCCCTCTCCACGTTTCCATTTACAACATTATCTTCTTCAATCAAACGAGGTGGGTCCCCAAGCTTTCTAAAATTCCAAGCGAATATTTTCGCTTTTCAATCCAAATCCATCATCATCAACTTCTCTAAAAGCCAGAAAAGCCTCAGAACATTCTTCCCTACATGTAAATCCTTTTTCAGGCATCTCACCATACCAACCATCAACAACATTCACAACAAAGGATAAAGGATAGAAGAAAAGAAAAGAAAAGAAGGATAAAGGGCCATATAAATAAGAAAAAACAAAAAGCATCCCTTTGGGAGATAATTACAGGTTAGCCGCGGGAAGAAGGGAGGATGGGTGGGTTTGGGGGGTCGTGTTTATGGGGCGTTACCGTGTATACACCAAGAGGGTGTCCTCCCTCTCTTACTCTACAAAAATTAGGTGGCAGCTTCTTTGCAGCCCATCTGCCCAACATTTCAACCTGCAATGCACATGGGAAGTTCAAGAAAAAATCAAAAGCACAGCCATGATTGATTACTTGTTATATAATGTAGCAGGTGGTAGCCCCCACGTGAGACAACTATCCTGAAAACCCAGCCCAAATGATTGCAAAAGGACCATTCTCATACTTATATAGACCATTTAGATGATCAAATAAATAAGGCAAATGTTGTGACTTGACCCCAGTATGTTAGTGCGACCTACTATTGGCAAATCCATCAATATTTGGAGTTAATTTAGCAAAGAAATGGCATCAGTTAATGAGTTGTGGGGAGGAGGTCCTGGGAAAAATGATGTCTTAACAACGGAGAAATGGCCTATTAGTAACCTACCAACGAGACGAATTACTAGATCTTGTCTTTGTTTTTATCCAGTATGTTTAGATTTAACTATTTAAGTTCTAGTATTGGTAAATAATTAGGCAGGGAAACCATGTAACATAGAAATGGGGCGTACCTGATTTCTGATTTTCAGTTCCTCTGGTGGTGCTTGGCGGAGGCATTGCTTGGTGCTGCAGGAGGATTAGATACCCATTCAGCAACGGAAAATACAACTGACAGGATTTAATAGAATGGCCAAACGAGAAAACGAATTTGGATTTTGGGCGTATCTTTACATTCTATTCGATCCTTGTACACAAGATTTTATTTCTAACAATGACGATGGATATAGCTCGTGACAGTTAACAGTCATGATGATGATGATTTAGAGCTCAAAGGAATTTAAGGTTTAACTAGCAGAAATGTAGAAACTAGAGAAGCATGGGAATATTTGTCCCATAACATGAGCCATGACGATGACTAGACTTGATAACATTGATAAGAGAAAAATAACAAGAAGTAAGAAAATAATCGCACCTGAGATGGCATTTGCATGTGGGGAAGGCCAAGGTAGTGTTGATAGGGATCAATAAAGTTCGGATTTTGCAATGGGGCAGGGCCACGCAAGCCGACTGAATTAAATGACGGATCGAGATGGCTTATTCCTTGTGGTCTAGCTTGATCGGATGGAGGAAAGTGAGGTAGAGGGAAAGCTGGCATACGGAGAGATTGGCCTATATGTGTCCCAGCTGGTCCGGGCATGCCTGTAGTACTTCCTAAGACGGGTGGGAACGGCATCATCGGTCGGTTCAAGCCGGGAAGACCAGGCATCTCCATTCGCATCCCCATTCCCATCCCCATGCCCATTCCCATTCCCATCCCCATCCCCATTCCCATTCCCATTGGTGGCATATAGTGCTGGACTCCAGGAAACATCATGGGGGCCATGCTGCACCCCATGGACATCATCTGCAAAACAGAAACACAAGGACAACGGCATCAAAGGCAGACGCACTTCTAACCAAGAATAAAAAAAGAGTAAACAAAGCATGAGTTTTGGATCAACTGCCAAACTTCAACAACACTGAAAGTTCTTATCTAATATCCATCATCTCACAATCTAATATCAAATGAAAAGTTCTGTTAAAAATTAATGTTAATGTTCCCTCAATTATGCACCCGCGCAGTAAGCCAAGGAAATTGATTAAGCAAACAGGTACAGTTATTTCTTTCCTCAAGGAATGAAAAGATCAACATTATTTAAGTCCTGTTCACTGAGAAATAAAACATTAGTGTTATAGAGAGCAGACGTTGTTCTCTTACCAGCTGATCACTCAATTTACCCACCCATTGAATGCAAATGAGAGCAACATGGTTGGATGTAACTATTATCTTTTGGAAAAATTGGGCGGAAAGACAAGTTGGATATGGTCCACATTCATCCACGGATCAAAAGCTAATAATCATGAGAGTAAACATTTTGGCGTCTGGCCCACCCACCAATAGAAGGTCTACCAAATCAATGGCTGGTATCATTGAACAAGTGGTCCCCTATTGTCTAGATAATATGTGCATCTATCATGTAGAAGGCGGCAATGAACCGCTGTAAGTGGGCATCAAAAAGAGTGCAGTCTTGATTGGAGCGTCAGTCCGCACATGTGAGGACAACCACCAAGAAGCAATCAATCAGGTGTAGAGTCCAGCAACATACGCCCCACGTGAAAACCATCCAATCAAGATTGACTTACACTTGTCTCTGGATCAACTATCAGTAGAAGAGAGCAGAAAGCACAACAAACCTGCACTTGCATTTGAAGCGACTTCAAGTACTCGATCGCTTCATCCAGCATTGAAGCTTTGTCTGCCTGAATCAGGAATGAGAACATATTTTAACCAGAAAATTATTGGCGCCAAGAGAATTTATGCAGAAGATAAGACTGATAGACAGATTGGCAGAGCGACCTTGTTGCAGCGTGGTATGAGTTCCTGTAAGGCCTTCATTTTCTCGTTGATCCTATCTCGGCGCCTCTGTATTGAAAGCAATATCATAAATGCCGCACCCCCCCCGCCCCACCCCCCCCAAGAGCAGAATATGAAGATAACCCGGAAGAGAAAATATGAAAACTCCAATGGAAAACAAGGAAGTGGGTAGAAAGAGCAGACCCTCTCGGAGAGATTGTGGACCTCTGCCGCACGTGTTTTTCTCGCAGACGTCGATCGGGGAGCTGCTCTCTTCTGATCAACCGATTCATACTCCGCATCCTATCACAGCAACCAAACTGAAGATGTTATGAGCCATACAAGAGTTGGGATATCTACAGAAATGCAAATGTCAAGAATTCCTGCATGATCGGCATCCGAAATGCTATACAAAGACTTGCATGAATAATAAAGAGATTCTTAAAATAGAGAGAGAGAGAGAGAGAGAGAGAGAGAGAGAGAGAGAGAGAGAGAGAGAGAAGCAAACCAAGTTCTATTTCTCATTGGTTACATGGAAGAAATACTTTCAGTAGAGTGCAAAGAAAGTTTTGTGCCACAGCAAAGAGGAAAAGAAGGAAAAGGCAGACAGTTATTCTCGGCAAAGCGTTGAGAGCTGATATTCCTTCATCCACCTGTAAAAAGACAAACACCTATCCCCACGAGCAGCACTTCTAGGCATGCCAACAAGAAAGATACTACAATCCTTCATTTTTTGAAAGGTAAACTACTCAAAGATGCTTCCTCCTACAGATTGTGCTGTCGAATCCCAAATTGTTTCTTCCTTTCTTAATGAGAAATTATGCTACAAGATGCAAGTTCATTGAAGCTTGTGATTGAACCCTTGCAGACAAGGTGAGCATGATATGGACATTTCACCTTCGGGACCCACGATGGAGATATAATAGCCGAATATCAGACTACCATCTAATTGGTGGCCCCGTGGGAACAAAATCGAAATGTTATAAAACCGGCATTCTTGTTCAATCATGGTTAAGCATTGTGTGATTAGTGAAGTTTCAGGTTCTGCCCATACACAGCGAAGAAACTCAGCAACTGGTTCCTTCCCACTGTATTGATCCTACTTTTGGATTGATAAGCAGTAACGCTTTCTGGGTTCCCTTAAAAGAGTATCATATGGTGCATCTCATACCACAGACAAGAGAATGAACACAAAGGTTGTCACATCCAAAATCCTATTCATGGAATATCTTGAAATGTAAAGAAATAATAATAATAATAATAATCATGTGAGAAAATGGTAAAGCCCTTGCTAGATTAAGGGTTTTGTACGAATGATCCAGCATAATGCAGTCAACCGGATTTATATAAGCCTTGCCAATCAGCAATTTTTGGTGAACTCCAAACCAATTGTACTATTGTCATATTTACGAGGTGATCAGGATTCTTGATTATGTGAGCCACCACTGAATTTAAGCAGTTTGGAAACCAATTCTAACATAGCTATATTTAATCAAATAATGTTTTATTTTCAATCACTAACATACAATTCATAGCCATTAACCCCACTTGTTCATCTTCAAACCAAGCGCGATTCCTTGCTTTCTATTCAATGCAAATGTACGTAACAGAGCGACAACAACTTGCACCGTGACTTACTGGCCATGTGCAAATGGGTCAGGCCGACTGTACCACTGTGAACCATAAAGGTCCAGGCTAACCACAGGACCAGCCAAGTACAAAAAGACACTGTTTTAGTCTCCTGGCCATCATACCAGCCTCCAGGGAATGGCATTTTGGTAAATTTATCTATTCAGTTGGACAAATCCGTACTTCTGTATCCCCACCGCGAGTGGTATAGTAGTTCGAGTTTACATCGTACTAGCCGTACCAAACAAAAGAGTAAAACGGCATACATGCTAATGTGCGCCCGGAGGACCAAGCGGTCGCTGCTCAAACGGAATTATAAGGGCATTAGCGGCAAATGTGTCTATGGGGCACGTTAGAGATGGGCATGGAAGAAGATAAAGAACAGTGAGAACGTGACTGACCTCGCTCTGGCATTCGAATTCGTCGGCTTCTCTGGATTTCCTTTTCCGGTCATCGGCCGCTGGATGCTTCGTAAACCGATCGGGGCTCGCACCTGAACCGCCGGAGGATGACGTCACTGTACCTTCACACGTGCCTAAATCCCTCTCGAATCCGCACGTGCTGCCCCCTGAACCTAGATTCCCGCCGGAAACCGTCGCCGCCTTATCACCAGTTGAAACCCTAGACTTAGATGCCTGTCCAAATATCGCTGGCGTTGCGCTCGGATCCGCAACCGTCGATTCTTTCCCAGCCTGATCACAGATGGACGGGCGAAGATCGGCCTCGCCTTTTCCTTTCAACAGCGAGAAATGCCTGAAGTTCACAACTTTCGGTTCTGACGCCGACGCCGATGGTCCAGCTTCCCGCTGTCTCGCAGGAGGTACGGGAGGATGGAGAGCCGTCGGCGAATACTTCTCTTCTGGTCTTCGATCTGTAGGAATCTGACTCGAACGAGCGGCGGAAGGGTAGTTCCCGGTCGACGCAGGATAGAGAAGATCGTCGGTGCAAAAATCGTCGAGCGGACAGTGCAACCAAGACGCCATTTCGTCTTCTTGAATGAAGAGCTGGTTTGCCGTTGAAGGACCGGACCCGATCTGATCGCCGGCACCTGCGTCGTTCTCCGAGCGGCCAGGAAGTACAGCATCGTCGACCCCAGAGAATCTAGCCGGCGATTTCTTTTGAGATCTCTGGCTCTGCATAACGACCTGTCCGTTATGCCATATCAGCTCAACAAGTTCGTCCTCTTGCCTGCGGAGCGAAGAACGGGGTATAAAAATAAAAAAAATCAACGGCGAAAATGTTAAAATTCATTTGGCCGGAAAAGCACCGAATCTAACATTGCGGTTTTCTTTTGGTGTAGAAAGCCGGAAGATGAAGGGATGGACGCGTCTTCTTCCGTTTCGAAATCCGGAACGCAGTAATTCATCCTCTGTAACTGAAAAAAAAAAAAAAAAAATCGGATCAGAAAGAAGAAGCTGAAATTGTTAACTATGAAAGGCATTAATCCGAGAACGCCTTACTCAAAGAGACGCCGCACTGTTTTGAGGTCGAATTTCTGCAAGTAGAAAACGGCCGCAGGATTCAACGAGCAGATGAAAAGAAGCAGCCGCTGGCATCGGACGTATTACCTAAACCGACATCGTCTCTGAGCCCGGAAATAGACCTCGATTTTCCGATCACCGACTCTGTTTCATCTCTTTTCCTCTGTTCTCTTCTTCGGTTACAGGAAAAAATTTCTCTTGCTTTATTTTGAGGATAAATACATTAGGAAATGCAATCCCGAGTGTATTTCAGCGGTTTTGGTGGGATCTGTAAACCTAGGCTCTTTATGTTGAAGCATTAAATACAAATCCAGAGAGAGAGAGAGAGAGAGAGAGAAGCTGAGCAAAAGATCACCTTTTGTTTGCGATGATGGATAAGACTCTCACTTTCTCTCTCTCCACCGAGGGGAAGGGAATTAGATGCGAAATTGATTGGCTAAAAAATGGAGTTATTTGAGAAATGAGATGGAAAAGAGGGGAATTGAATATTCAGTTGCAACTTGCAATTGGGGCAGTTTTTCTTTGAAGGAAATAACTCGAGCAATATTTATTTTTTATTATATATATATATTATTTTTTCTACTTTTGGGTTTTCTTATAAATAGTTAAGAAGGAACATGTACATAAGATGAACGTTGTCGAAATACAAATGACTTCTAATCCGGATAAGGCGTTGACAACGATGAGAATTTGGTTTCCTTGGTTCCTTTTATTCCATGCTCTCTCATGTCTGTGCATTTCGCTCTCAATTTTCAATCTGATTGGCTAGATTCTACAATATTTAGAAAATAATGATATTATTAAAATTAATTATATTTTGTCCTTTTTGGCCATCATTTAAGCCGAATCCTTTTCAAGAAATTACTTTAAGAGTGCCTTAGCAGGCATTGAAGCGTGGCGAGTTGCACGCAGAGCCCACCTTTGGTTGATGTAAAACACGGCCATTCATCTGAATTTTCTATTTTTTTTTAATGCTTTCCAATTTAAAACCTGTGCGTATTGGATGACTGAAATGTAGTATTGATCACGTGAAACAACAACTTAGAAGGAGAGTTTAGCATAACAGTAAAAGTTGTCGTCATGTGATTTTGAAGTCACAGGTTCAAGGTATAAAATCGGACTCTTGTAAAATACAAGGTAAGGCTGTCCACTATAGATCCTTGTGGTCCGCCACTTCTTCAAACCCCACATAGGCAGGAGTAAGTTTGATTTACAAGATATCCAAAGCTTAAAGATTCGAAGGAACGGATCAGATCAACTCAATTGGTGTGGGCCACTTGACATAACCAGGGTTGCTGCCCTAGTCTTCCTTATAGGCCACAAAATGTCTTATACGGCAGTCATTTTATTTCTTTTGAAACGGTGGACTCGTGCACTCGCTCACATTTTATTTCTTGACCGAACGTCTACGGGTCTACGGTTCGAATCCGCTCTCTCGCCAACTGTCTGTCAAATGACAAAAGTCTGTAGTTAAAATTCCAGAATTCTGCTGTTACCATCCCTAAACAATGTGGGGCTAAAAGGCATCAGAGACGATTAAATTTGAAATGATCTTAACCGTTGGATCAAGGGTCATTTGCCTAAATGGTACCCGTACCCATTTCCTTGCAACAATTAGCAGACAATTGAATGACTGTGGTTACCCAATTGATGCCGTACTCGTTGGCGGGGTCCGAATTTGGACGGTTGAGATCGAGATTAAGTTTCCAATTAAGTATCGTCCCGGGTGTATAGCTAGGCTTTTTGTCTAAGCGGTGCAGGTGGCTAAGGTGACAGGTGGCCCAATCTCTGTGGGCAGGCATGGCCCACTGCAAGTCCAATAATTGCCCCGGCACCGCGCCTCAGTTGGGTCTTACCCTTCAGTTTTGCAGCTATTAGATATTTATTTTCACTTTTTCCGTTACCGTCGTTCTAAAAGATTTGCTATTATGGTTTCCGTTGATAAATTGCCACGTGTCCTCGCTTCGGTAGTCGTGCAAACGTGGCAACCTCCGAGCATGCCACGTTAGCAGTGAGGGGACACGTGGGCCCAGGGGGAGGCAATTCCCTCGTCGTTCCTTCCCGTAGCATTTTCCGCATGAAGTTGCCGGCCACTCCGCCGCTTGGACTAACTTCAAAGAAACTTCTTTCAATAGACTCAAAATGCCCGTAAAGGCCTCCAAAGTGACTCAAAAAATTACCACAATAATACATTATTAAACAGTATATATAGAGAAAAATAATAGTACTTTAGCCCTTGAAATTATCCACTTGTGAAATTTTAGTCTTAAAGTTTTAAAAGAATAATTTAATTCCTAATATTATTAGTTTGGGTTTCACTTTAATTCTTGTGTTAATATCCTATCAGGGACAACTTTAAGGGTCTGTAATTCTAACTGTCATTTTCTCTATATTTTTTATTTTTTTAGCCAATCAAATGTCATCTATTCCTTGCACTTGCATAAAATAACTTAAATTAACACAATATATATAAGTATAGCCTCCTTCAAAAGAAAAAAAAAATCATGTAAATAATAAAGAAAAGTGTGCTATGCATTTTTTATCTCAAAATATTAACAATATAAATCGTATGGTAATTCTCCTTCTCATTAGCAAAATTGTAGTTGACAAAGACCAGCTAAATGACGCAAGGCTTTGGGCTCTATAAGGCAACGTCTAAAAATTGATGGACACAAAGTCAACATATGAGTCAACAATTACAAAATGACCGATATACCCCATCATGATAAGAAAAGACACGTGGCTGCGTAGAAATCTTTTTGCTGATACAAATATTAGTAGGTAAAGAAATTTTTTGAAATATATCAAAAGTTATATCTCTTAATTTATTTTATAGGCACAATAGTAGAATTGTTGTCATGTGACATAAAGGTCACGAGTTCAAGACATAAAAATAGCTTTTTACAAAAATACAAAATAAGATTGCATATTATAGACTTTTTGAAGTCTGCACCTTTTCCAAACCCCTTATTTGTGGGAGCTTTGTGCATCGGGTCCCTTATTAACACTAACATAAGTAAGGCAGGTATATTTTCCTAAATATTATATTTAAAAAAGGTACAGTCACATAGAGATTATGAGCATTGCCCATGTCAACATATACCATAGATCTAGTACAATATTCTAACATGGTACAAAATTCTTAATTAACCCCAATTTCTTTAACTAATTAAATAGCTTTTGCAAATTTTACTTTGTTTCTTGAATTTCTTCCACACAAGTTTGCTTTAAGAAGAAATTAATGTCTTAGATAACAATAATAATATGGACCCCAAAATATTTGCAGTGATGATTGTATTATCACGTGATTTCAAGGTGACTATAGGAGTCAAATTGTCATAGTATTGATTTGATTTTTTCCTTTCTTTTATGATTTGAATTTTTGAAAGAAAAAATTGTCATAATGTGACCTTGAGGTTACGGGTTCAAGGCGTAGAATTAACCTCTTGCAAAATACAAGGCGAGACTACCTACTATAGGCCCTCATGGTTTGCCCTTTTCCCGAACTCCACATAGGCGAAAACCCAAGGCTGCCCTTTTTTTTTTTGAAAGTTTAAAATCTTTTGATTCAACGGCAAAGTAGCTTTACAAAGGCTTCTTGCCAAAAGGTGCTCATCTTTTTAACCTCTGCTCGGGTGTAAAATATGTCATTTCCACCTTTTTCAGTGGAGAATGCTTCAGGATAGGTGGGAGAGAAAAAGATTTAAAAAAAGTTTAAAATCATTGGATAACACTAATAATTAATTATTTTTATGTGTAAATGCGAATGATTTGTTCTGTAATTCTTTGCTCGTAATAAAAAAAAAAGCTCCAAAAGGTGGAAAATAACAGCAGAAATAAGTTGACCAATCACTGGTACTACATAAATTTTATATGCACTTACTTGCTATTGGGACTTGTCTCATTTTATGCTTTTCCTGTGGGAGTTTAAGTGTATTTTATAACGTTTAATTTGATTATAGTATGTTTAGAAGAATTTGGATTAGTTTAGATGGCGCGTGTCACGTAAAAGAAGGGAATGCGATGATTAGGGCATGATAGAGAGGGCGAAACACAGTCTTTATTTTAGCTAATTAATTTAAAAATAGATAAAGTGATCGGGATTATTATATTGTTATAGGAATTAAATTATGGATGAGGAGAATTAGTGGTTTTTGTCTGCCACACGTGTAAAGCGGAATCTTTTTAGGGCTTTTAAACGGAAAAAGACGGGCGCTTGTCCTTGCTGCTTTGGTCGTAGTCCGAGACGCTCGGAGACAAAGCGGCGTCTCGTCTGAGATTCTCCTTATCAACACCTTCCCTTCCGTTTTTTGGGACGGGCGGCTCAGCTTGTCCGCTCTAAGCTAGGGATGGATTACGGATATTTCGATTGTTTCGTAAGGTGGTCGACCGACGTAAGGGCAGACCCCCGCTTATGCGGAAAGGTGCGAACCACAGGGACTCAAAGTACACAGTTTTATATTGCATTTGTAAAAATTTGTTTTTATGTCTTGAACCTGTGAACTTAGGTCACGCGATGTCAACTTTTATTATTGCGCCAAGACTCCTCATAATAAGTATTAAATTGGCAATACAACTACAATCTTATTTATGGGAGTCTTGATAAGAGTATTCGTTGGGCGTCCCTTTTCTCTTTATTTTGTCTAGACTCTTTTTTATTTTTCTTTATTTTCTTAGATTAAAGTTGTGCAAATGGCTCATACATAGAAAATTATAAATTACTAAAAACACTGTAGCCAAAATGAGAATGTTGAGATAGATAATTAATAAAAATAAATAAAAAAAGATAAAAATAAAAATAAAATATTAGAGAAAGCTTAATACTAGCAATAATAGGTAATAGAAGGAGAGATGATAGACTTAGATGATTTGGACATGTCAAAGGAGACAAAAATGATGTCAGTTAGAAATAGTGAGTCCTTTCGTATTGAAGGCTCTAGAAAAGATAAGGAGAAGGTGAAGAAGAACATAAATAGAAGTGGTGAAAAAAAATTTAAAAACTTTTAGATTAAATAAAGTTACGACATTTAATGAAGGATAATTGAGGAACAAGATTCATGTAGCTGATCCTTAATCTAGATAAAGCCTACATGATGATAAATAATAAATACCTTAATTTAAACAAAAAGAAACGTATATTAAATACTCATTTAAGAAGAAAAAAAAGGGTAAATCCCAAGCATGCAGAGTCTAGGAAAGGAACAGACCATAAAGATTTATGCAAGCTAGCTTCAAAACTACTATGTGGTGCACTTCCTTAATTGGTTGAATTGGTAGACATTACTAAAAATTTGGGTCCCACTTGAAAATGTTGTTCTGCTGGTCTAACTAGCATTTAGAACATTATATATATATATATATATATATCTAATCACACTTGATGGTTTAACTTTTACCCTAAATATGTCTTTTAAACAATTGTGTATTTTACTCTTTTATAGATTAGTTCTTTAGTGTGTCAATTACAATACTGAAAATATTTATAATGATATAAAAGTTTTATTTTCGCAATTTTTTTATTTTAATAATTCTATCTTTACAATAACTTTCCCAATTTTCTCATCTCTCTTTCTCTTGCATTTTACTGGTGATATAGAAGGAAAGTCATTCCCATCAAAGATGAACGACCATGATCGTTTAATAGGATTATTTAGTTTTTGACTTGTGATCCATCCTTCCCAATCGTCCATTTTTAAACAATGGATTGAAGTGTCGACTGCCGGATGAAGGGTTCAGATTGTTCGCACATCACGTGAGTGGTTTCAGGCATTCGGCCCTCAATTAGGGGCCAAGGAAGCTTCCAACGCCGCCCTAGACTTTGTCAACTCACAAATATGACCAACATTCATTGACAAGTAGGTAGGCGATCCTCACACGCCTCTTATGGAGAAAGTATCCCTAATAAAATTGGCACGTGTGCCATGCACGCACGTGAATCAAACCTAAGAGCACGTGCTTTTAACTTGCGTTGGTGCTTTCGCAGGCAAAGGTTCCGGTTCGCATTTCGGTCTATTTATATTTCGTCATCTTATATTTACGGAATCGAAAAACTCAAGAATCTCGCCCTTACCTCATTTAAGAAAAAGAAAATTGAAATATTTTTCTAATAATTGATGAAACTTGAAAATAGAGTACCCATAAATTAAATTCAAATGAGAAGAAAATAAAATTTCCAATTAACCAAATTTTTTATGGTCAAATTATGGTTGGACCATCTGCTATGCCGTACACTTGTTGTTGTCCTGCCCATTTCTACATCTTTGATTATGACCATGTGATATGCATGGCTAGAGCCTTGTTTCGTCGTGGCCCTGGCTAGGGTTAAAAAAAAAAAAAAGAAGAAAAGAGGGAAAATATTTGATGAGGAAAAGTTTGGAGGAAAAGAATTACAAGGATATGAAATTAAAATCTTAGTTGGGGAATGCTCTTCATTTTTGCATGGAAGCAGCTTACGATCCCGAAGGCCCTATACGACACTTGTGCTCTTTGATCATTTTGGCGTGGAGGAAGTCTACTTGTGAGTGATTCAACTTGTTCATCTCATTGCTCTAATCTTGAATATTTCATTGCTCCGTTTGTCTTGTTTTAGGAGAGTGTCTTACAGGGCTTTGGCTTAGCATTTCTTATCTTCATTTGCAATTTTTACTTGATTTATAGATAATATTTGAGATTTTGGTGAGTTTTGGAGTTTAATTTCATAAATTCATGTTAAAATCAATAAATCAGCCCTAGAACTGAAAATATGCAAAAACTTATGAATAATTAAAGATAAAAAAAGGACAGCCTGGGGCACGAAGCTCATGTGTATGTAGGGTTGAGGGAAGGGGCGGACCACAAGCGTCTATAATATACAGTCTTACCTTTCTTTTTTTGACAAAAGGCTGTTTTCAAGCCTCGAACCCATGACCTTAAGGTCACATGATGACAACTCTACCGTTGCTCCAAGGCTCCTCTTCTATGAATGATTAAAGATCGGGAGATTAAAAAAAATGGTAATTTTTAAAATTTTCAATAATTCATAGTTCTCTTGTAACTATGCTTGTGGGCCCTGCATGTAATTTTCCCTTGGAAAACAAGTAATGGGGGAGAGAACAAGTGGGGTTCACTGTAATAAACTATCCAAGCAGTCTATCCGTACATCACCCTCCATGGGCGATCCAAAACCTCGGACTTTTCTGAATAATTTAGGGGTCTAATTTATTGCCTTAAAACGGACGGTTAGAATTTGCCAAAAAAATTGGAATTGTCTAACAGAAAAGAAATTGAAGGAACTGCTCATCCTTCAATGATCTACAAGATGAACGGCTGGGATTATGGGGATAGTGCGCAGCACTTGTACTTTGGCTGCTACTATATTTCAAGTGAAAATATTCACACCCATCTTGTAAAGAATCCAACACAGGTCCTTTGGAAGAACTCAACCAACCCCACTTCTTTGATGATCTAAACCACTCATCTCCTCGTCCATGTTACAGGCGATGAAAGGGCAACGGTGTACATTAATTCAACATCAAAATTCCAGTAATTCAACAACCTAGAATCGTCCAAGGCAAGAAAATACGTTATTCAATGGTTTTGATCGTTGAACAAGTGAACTCCACGTATATTTTCAGAAGCTCATTTTTTTTTTATGAGAATACGCGCGTCGACTGTGCTAGTTTTCGTTCAGTTTTTTCATGCAAAGTATTATGCAGGGTTAGTGGTGCTCGAGAACGTTGGACACGATATGAGATGATATGGACCATATTACTGTTACTGATGCTTGATGCTTGACCTGAGACGAGACGAAGTGACGTCTCCTCGTATCACTGTTAGTAATGCTCAAGATGAAAATAATCTCGTCTTAACTCATAGTTAGGTTAGAATTTTCAGTCTTCTTCTTCTTCTTAAAGAAATGATAATTCCATTCCTTTAACAAAGTTTAATGGGAGATAAACTGGGTGTCCCTATCATTACAGGGTGGTAAATCATTTTCTATGCTGCGAATCATGTGATCTCCAAGTAGAGATAGGGTGGGTGAAATTTGGTGCAAGTATTAATTCTATTGGCTTTCAATCATTATTAGCTAAAGAAAACAATTTTAAATTACTCTATTTTCTTCGGCCCCATGACCCTAAAACTAAGCCATTAAGTTAATGAGACACTTTAACCACTGTCAAACATTATCGTACTCTTATATTCAGCTACATGAATGTTAAAGGTAATAAAAAATTTATTTAAGATTTAATTTTATTAAATTATTAAATATATTTTCTACGAGGAGCAGTAATTTCAACAAGGAGTTGTTGGTGTAAAGTGCAGGTGATATTTGATTGGCTAGGAAAAAGTTTCTAACTATCATTTTCTCTAACTTATTCTGTTTTCTACTTTTTTTTCCAGCTATTTAAATGTCACCTACGCTTCACACTTGCATGAAACAGCTGAAATTAACGCACCCCATTTTCTATATATGCTTGTATAGTTCTTGTAGATATTGCATTTCTTTTGTTTGTACTAATGACTTTTTGTCCTTATTGACAAAATTTTATTTGGATACCTAAGTTGGAGCCCAATACAAATATAAATCCTTAAGTTATTTTTCATTGAATTTTTAGTCTATGTACTGCTTCGGATAAAAATAATTCTAGATTTTCTTGAGCCACTAAAATTTTAAAATTGGCTTTTTGATCATTTGATTTTGAAGTATTTTGTAATTATGAAACTACCTTAAAATCTAACCTTGAAAATGATAAAGATTTTAGATGTACTCCCTATAAAATGGCATACATTGTAAGTTATTGTCTTCAATAAATTTTTGTTGTTTTCTCAAAGGGTAAATTACAAACACATAGTTTGGTACTATAGTTGTTGAGAGAAAATTTAATATATTAATTACTTCTCCCATTATAAATAAATATTTCTTTAGAGTTGTAATCCATTTGGGTTCCTTTTACATTACAAACTAAAAGGAGAAGAAGAATAAGAAAGAGAAAAGGAAGATATAGGCAAAGAATAAAATAGTTGAGAACAATAGAATTAGTATGAAAAATTCTCTATTAATTAAATCTCTAAAATTGGATAAATAATTATTAGTTAATTAATATGAGCTATTAAAAAAAGAAAAGAAAATAAATTATCAATTTAAAACCATAGAATTAGTAAGACAAATCCTAATTAGTAAGTTTCTAAACCTAACCACATGCAAAAATAGTAATTAGGGCACAGGTCAAAGCAAAGGAACGGTAGGAGCAGGAAAAAGAAAATATAAACCCACCAAGAAACTCATAAATATAAAAGAAAGAAATCCCGTAATCAAGTTAAAAAATAGACATTAATTTAATTTCCAAAATAAAACTCTTTAGAAAGAAGCAAATAATATAAGATATAGAGTCATAAAATTAGTAACAAAAACATAAAAACATGTAACTTACTAAACATGCAACCAAATAAGGAAATACACGAGTATTAAAATATATATTAGTATTACAGTAAAGATAAAAGGAAACAAATAGGAAAAATATTAATTTTCTTTTCTCTTCTTTCTATTTTGGGGAAATAAGTTTAAAGACAAGAGAGGTGGGGACTAAGACACATTTCTTATCTTGAAAAAAAAAATGGAAATAAATTTTGTAATGAGAAAAAGTAAGAATTTTGAAAAAAATTTAAATTTTCACCTAGCTGTCTAAGTAATATCAAATATACACCCGTATTTTGAAATATATCAAATACCTACTCAGGTTTTACCTTCTCTTTCAAATACCCACTTGCGGTTAAGTTTAGAATGGGCCTCACAATTACTTCAATTTGTTTCCTTCTGTCAAAATATAATTATTAATTCACTGTTTTAGGAACAAATAACCACATCCCTTTAGTCTCTCGTTTATTTTTTTCTATTGATCTCATCCACTTTCCTGCCTCTTTCTATTCATCTTCAACATCTCTCTCTCTCTCTCTCTCTCTCTCTCTCTCTCTCTCTCTCTCTCTCTCTCTCTCTCTCTCTCTCTCTCATAAACAGTACTCATATAACTACTATTAGGAGCTTGCCCATATTCCGAGCCATTCTAGGTAGCATATTCTTCTCTGAGTAATAAAATGAATGTGCAAAGTTCAAAGTTCATTCTAACACTCAAAACAAAGATGATCCAATTGATGACCTATTTGGACTTGATTGATTAGACAATAAGAAAGAGATCTCTCAAATTGGCAAATACATTACATAATTCTCATTTCAGAGAATTGTAACTATAACTAAAAGGGCAAATAGATAGAATATTATGGTGATCATAATTTTCTTTCCAACATTAACTGTAGTGCAAAACTTTCTGAAGGGACTCTTTGATAAACGCGATCAATCTTATAAGCGATGATCACATTCCAAGCAATTGGATTCCAGTGAGAACTGTATCAAACAACTAAAAAGGTAGCCCCGTGCATGAAGCTCTCGCGTATGCGGGGTTCAGGGAAGGGGTGGACCATAAGAGTCTATAGTATGCAGAGTTACCTTATATTTTGCAAGAGGCTGTTTTCATGGGTGGACCACAAGGGTTTATAGTACACAGCATTACCTTATATTTTCTAAGAGGCTGTTTTCACCCCTCAAACTCGTGACCTCAATATCACACAACAACAACTTTACCGTTGCCCCGAGACTCCTCACAAGCAGAAGAGCCACAAAACTAGAATAAGTAATACTAAGAAAGGTTTATACCATAAATCAAAGTGACCTGATTATGTATACATTTGAATTGCACTACTTTTAACATGTGCATGGGATTCAAATCCACAATTAATTCCAGCCCCATGAACAGTGAGCCAATGAGGGCCAGAGAACATGTAGACGCATGAACAGAATAGATGGTGAAGGTCAAGTTATCTGGGAAGAGATTTGAAGAATGTAATTGTCAAAATTTGAAGCTTTTGATTTGGAGTTGAGTTTTATAATAAGCTTTGATCATGCTGTCTAGTGTGAAAACACTTGAGTTTTGGGATTGGTATTTGTTTGAGAGTATGAGATGATTCTACCAGGGAGAGAATTGGATCGATGCAAAGCTAAATAGTTTTACAAATATAAGTACAGCATAAGCAAAGAGGTTCCTCTTTCCTAAAACAGTTAACTAATAATTATATTTTAAATGAAGGGCATTTTCATCTTTTTATTGAGAAAAAACTAGAGTCACGGTGAGACTCGTTCAATGCTTGATGGCAAGAAGGTATTTGAAAAGGAGAGTAAAAAACTGACTGGATATTTGATATCTTACAACAGAGAGGTGGGGATTTGACACTACCCAGGAAGCTAGGTAAAAATTTAATTTTTTTTAATTATTTTAGGGAGGAGTGAGACATTTTTATTAGGAAGCATATTATAGTTTTTGGACAATAAAGAGTCTGTTACAAAATGTAATAATAGAGAGTAAATAGGATAATAAATGAAATAAAAAATCTTTATTTAGTTAGACTTCCCAATGTGATTTATTTTTTTCATGCACTTTTGTGGCGATAATAGGTGATTATTGTCGTCAAATAGAAGATTATTTTGGTGCCGCAATGTCTAAGATCCAGTCGCCAAAGAGGAGCAGTTTGGACTATCAATCATTTGTGTCCAACAGCACTTTAGCAATAATGATTGACAAACTAAAGCAACGGTAAAGGTAAAAGTTGTCATTGTTTGACCTTGAGGTCACGGGTTCAAGTGCCCTTGTAGTCCACCCCTTCCCCAGACCGCGCCTAGGCAGAAGCTTCGTGCACCAGACCTCCCCTTTTTAAACAAAAGCACCGTACTAAAACTCGGAAACACATCATTATCTAAGAGAAATGTAGAAACTTTGTCACCTTCTTCTTATACCTGAAAATTTGCCCTGAATTTACTGCTCCCCAGCAGTTTAGCCAATAAGTGACAACAGGGGTTGATAGCAATTACATACAATTATTTGCAATGAATCTATTCACTTTCATTAAGCGGGTCCGATCATTGAAAGGTGGGCTCCATCACAGAAAAAATGAGGGGCACTTCTAGGAAAGTGCCTCATAGTACCTTCGGTCTAGCATTCCTCCAAGAAGAATTTTGTAAGATTAGCATATTTTTGTTCTAAAGGCTCTGCTTCTGTATCCTTGAGTTCTAAGGAGACAGGCACCCAAGTCTGGTGCTGAATCATGGCCATGTCACCAGAGCATGATTAACGGCTCAGATTCATCTTGGAATCTAAGCATTAGAGGATCGTTCTTTGCAAGTTTCAACTGGCTAGGCCCTGTCCCACAGCTGTCTGACAGACCTAACACAATTTTAAGCAGTTGAACAGAAAAGATAGCATATCAGTTTTGGATCAAAAAAATTTATAAAAGATGGTCTTTATTTGCTTTCAATTGAAATAATTTCCTGAATTGCTTTTGTTGTTCTTCAACCCCATCTGCATTCTCATTCTGTAGGTACAGCCAAAATTAACATGATTGCTGCACTTTGAAAGAAAAAGGGGAAAAAAAAAAACCATGATTACTAGGAACAGAAACAAGATTGCCTCCTAGTACCCTGCTGTTTGATGGCCCTTTGGTAAAGATAAATAGTTTCTATATTCATGATTGGGACAAGCAGAAACAAGATAATACAACGTGACTAGTTCTTATCACCAAAGAATATCAACACCAAGACCTGATCCAAAAGGCCTGCATTTTGACTTGCCAGAAATGAAAAAGAAAGGTCTCCAAGCTTACCTATGACATCCTTTCCTGTTTATATATTAGCATTCCTTACATTATTTTAAGCTTCTCTCATTGGCCATTGATAGCCTGTTGGAATTTGTACCACCCAGTGAGAAAACTATTATGAAGATAAGGAGTTCCGCCAACTTCAAAACAAAGGATTTGCTGTACTAGCTCCCATAAATCATCATCATCATCAAGACCTTATCCCAATTAGGGGTCCGCCAACTAGCTCGCATAAATAAAAATGAGAATTTGATACCTTCCACAGACAACCGACATGAGAGTTGCCAAAAACGAAACAACAGATCCTAACAACATATAAGAAGGGAACAGAAGAAACAGACGGATTTGCTTGAAAAGGAAAATTGTCACCCACTTGTTTTGTTACTTTCTGCTTTCTCCTTCAAAATTTTCATCTGTTCTCACAGAACAATCAGGGCGCCAATCATGACACAAATATGAACCCAAGTGGGAAGCACCAAAGCATGTGGGTGGTGAGACCAGCCCCCATTTTGTGTTCTCAAAAGAGACAGGAATACATGGTATGGCAGGCACGCACTTTGGTGTTTGCAATCTCCAGCATTGCATGTGTTAGGTGAAACGGTACAAATAGTTACAGCTAGAAATATAAGAGGAACGATCCAGTGTAAGATACATTTCAAGTGTAGATATGGTTCAGCATAGTCTAGCCATGGCAATGGAGGGGCCCACCATATGGTAAGTTTGCAAAGCTAATTTGGTTGCTCAGAATACCGCTCCTAGCAGGTGATGGTCATACCTCTTAACAGATAAAGATGAGATGGGGATACTATCTACATGCGACACTGGATGCCCATGCAACGTCCTGCAACATTGTTCCAGAAGTTCAGAAGGCAACAAACTTAAACCTGTAGTTTGCTATATTGAAGTAGGACCATATCTGTGTCTCCATAGAACAATGCAAGTTGAAAAGAAACTCGGAGTATCTAAAATAAATTAGTCTTAAAATTGGAAAGAATAGCAGGAGCAACAAGTACTTCGCCACTTATCTCATTAGAATACAGATGACTTTGACTGTTTTTACACAGTTTAATCTATCCATAGAAAAGATAATTTCGCTTACCTTAAAACTTCACCACAGAGAATTAATATGGCTGTGGGACACCAACCTTTCGTCAGGAAGTTGAAACATTCTTATCATATCTTTTCTACAAGTTGCTTCAGTATAGTTCAAGGAAATTTCCGAAAGCTCCTAGAAATTGTGGCTACTGCAAAATGAGAAATAGCACCCCGCCCAAATAACCTACCTCGGAAAGAAAGACAAATATTATCAATACACAAGAAGTTGCATAAGGTTGTATCTCTAATAACCGATACAATGTGAAAAATCGAACAATACATCTAAGCAGCAAGGAGAAAACAGCTAAACTGGGAAGTTGAAACCTTCTTATCATATCTTTTCTAAAAAGTTGCTTCTGCATAGAGTTCAAAGGAATTTCAGAAAGCTCCTAGAAGTGTGGCTACTGCAAATATGAGAAATAGCACTCCGCCCAAATAACCAACCTGGAAAAGAGACAAATATCATAAATGCGCAAGAAGTTGCTTAAGGTTGTATCCCTAATAACCAATACAAAGTGAAAAATCAAACTTTACATCGAAGCAGCAAGGAGAAAACAGCGAAATAGGTTAGGTTCTTACCAGTTTCTCTGAAACGTAGTTGGCTAGGAATGCTCCTCCTAGAATTGCAACAGATGTTGCAACAAGGTGTCCAGCAGTGGCTCCACCAGCCACACTCCAAGGTGACTGTAGAAAAATATTTTTACAATGAATCACATTGATGTATGCCATAACAAATGCCAGAGATGAAACTTAAGATGGAGGTATTCTTTCTTGCATAAAATTAAGAAAATCACACCTGTGCAGCCCCCAAAGCAATCGTAGCTAGCATCGAGCGATCCCCCCATTCCTGCAATTGCAAGAAATGTCACTTCTTGTTTATTTTTATGCCAATTCATCAAAGCACAATATTTTAATGCTTCATACCACTGCCTAAAAATCTTTCATGAGTCAATAACTTGCAGTCTCATTCCAAGTTCACCCTATGGATGAATCAGAAACTTCCTCTACTCACTTGGGTTAATTAGACCTGAACCCCATCAATAACTAACTCAACCCAATTGACTCGGTTTTATGTCCAAGTTTATAGTGCAGCTCTGTGTTTTTAAACAGTGGTTTGCATATATAAGTGCTACTGTTAGTTCATTATGGCAGTTGTGAAAAGGAAGGTCCTTACATCTCCCATTTGCAATGTATCCTATAAGTTGAGTAAGACAGCATTCAAAGAGTTCCTCTAAACAAGGAGAAAAGGTTGCTTACAGCAAAGAATATGAGGCTAAATGACTTCCAGATTATCTCTAGTGGATTGGTCAGTATTTTTGCCACCTGAAAAGTCCATTTCATGAATTACAAAATCCAATTAAAACTGCTCTTTCTGATATATATATTCATTCAAGATAATTCTGTTCGTTAGACAAAAGAAACATGGCTGGCAAGACAACATGTAGCAGTTGACACTTCACAGTCAAGCATCATAACTGAAATTAAAAGAATACTAAAACAAATTAAGTTATAAATGCAAACGATACATAAGGAAAAGTGTTAAAACACATTAGTAACAAAAGGTTAAAATCTACAAGGGACCCAGATTAAAAACAGAAATGCAAACCTTTTCCTTCACAAGCTCCTCAGCTTCAACATATTCACCAAGTTCTTTGCCCTTCTTATTCGTAGCATCAGATGTTGGAATTTCCCATGCATTTTTTATTGATTTGAAACCAAAGAACAGAAGAAGAGATACTACTGCATATTCTCCAAGAGGCAAGGCTGCAAAAGGAGGCTGCATATCAAGATACAGAATTACACCAATTTTTAAAAGATAAAGAAACAGCATTTCTCCAACTGAGGTACCGCACACAGAACTCACACGTCTTAACAATCAAGCAATTAAGCACCAATGAGAGATTAGTAGAGGGTAATATTTATTTCTTCTATTTTGCATGGTAATAAGGGGTAGATGTCAGGCAACGACCTTAAATTATTCATTTTCATCATATCACAACTGCTGAAGGATGACTCTCAAAAGAAAAAAAAATAAAAATTGCCGAAGGATATCACAGTGCTGATGTAACTACCTAAGGTGCACCTCATGAAACTTTTTGTCCTTCAACGACTTTAAATTGACCAACTTCAGTTCAACAAACTTTACGCATCAATCGCATATTCAGGACAAGGGCATGATTACAAGTAGCCGATATCAAATAATAAGATACTACAAAATTGACAGGAATCAACTCAGATGATATGAATTATAATATATCTAAAAACTATTCAATACCCGGGCAAATGGCAATCACAGACACATCTGTGCCCAGATGCTCACTTTCTGTCTTATTTTTCAGACCTAATCCATCCATCTTGTTTGCCTCCCTTGTTTAGGCTACATGCAGAAAATCATGATTCTAACTTATAGTTTCTGAGTTTTAAACAATCACTGGTCGTGACTTTCAACCCAAAGTAACAAAGGCTAGGGTCATCCAAGAGGCATGGGCAGGTAACCTAAGATGTGGCAAACAAGATGAATAGCCTAGATCTTCTAAACATCACACCTAACCTATGAAAATAGGGTTTCTATGCAGACACTATTTGGTGCACCTTGGATTACCAGTTGTCCAAACTCATAATGTGCTGTATCAACAGAAATGTAAGAAAGTTGATTTGATAAAATTGAAATATGCTGGAAACATGATACTTATTCTGACCAACAGAAGTATCAATAGAAAATCCAGCACAAGTCTGGTTATAATGTCATGTGTAACACGACTGTGCTTAGAAATCTATCCTGGTAGCTCATGAAAAGCTGAACTTCCCACCACCCTCAACCCTTGAAAAACCTATAATATAATCTAACCAAGAAGGAACTAGCACTCTCCTATGGCCTATTCCTGTTGCTGATTGAATAGATTAACAGACCCATCAAAAGAATAAAGAACTTGATATTCTTCTACAGTATTCTCCTGAAAGAAGCAAACACGAACATAGCCTCCTTGCCAAACTGCTCAGTGTTTCAGTTTGGAGCCAACTAGCTGTCAAGAAACTAGCATTCAGAGACTTGAACACCCATCCGTAACCCTCATCTCAGAGAATAAATATAACCTCCTTCCCACACAAAAACTGGTTTCAAACTTTACTGAGGCAGAGGTTGGTTCATCGAGTTAACGTGACCAGTACATTAGACAGTAAATTCGTTTTAACTTCCATGCAGAAACATACTTCATAACAAAAACTCCCAACTTACTTGTCTGAAACTGTGCTGGTACTGAATTAAATATTCGTCCTATTACAACAGATAGGATCGTCATCAGTGAGAGTGCGCCCATTGATCCCATTAAGACCTGTTTATTTAAGTCAAAATCATTATATGGTCAAGTAATCTAAAGAAAGAGCACCGACACATTTAAAACCATTTTCATTAGTTATTGGACCTTAGGCTAATCATGATAAAAGAGCATGCTCGTCAGAACAAGTAGCACTCGTTTAAATAGAAAAAAGTCAATGTGATATGCTCATTCATGGGAAACAAAGTAAAAGACTTGGAAAAATAATAACGTCATGAAGTAAATTAGTAGATCCAACCAGAAAAAAGGCAATCATCACATGGCCAATAGGCCCGATCATAAAAAACAAAAGCATGCTGCTAACACTGAAGGGTCTAAAATTTGACTCATATAAGCTCTCAGCAATGTGGACTAGTCTTGCATCAAAAGAAATTCTTATTGTTGCTTCTTTGAAGAAAACAAAAAAGAATCTTACTGTTGGCCCTCCTTGTAAGTCATCATTCTTTCTCAAGTGTTCATTGTAGTATTCTTTGACAAGGTTAATGTTGACATCCCTTATTATTCCCTACATACTAGACTGCATGTCCATTATGACACTTCCAAGAAATAATACTAGCTTCCATCAATGTGTCAATGATCATAAACATAAAGATGCAACTCTAGCAGGATCACTAAGGACTCAAAATGCAACATGTGAAAGGAAGTTGATCCTTAATCCAGTCAATAATATGTGGTGAGTTCAATCCTCCCACAAATTCCATTGCACCTTTCGACTTATGTTCAGTAACCTCTGCACTGGAAACACATCACCCTTTGCAAGTTGTAATGTCAAAGAAGGATCTGTGATTTCCACAGTACACATACCACACATTGCATGTTCTATATCTCCAAGGTGGGGGTCCTTTCACATAGTTTCACTCGTTCTGTGGACTAATGAATCCATGATTGCGAAGTTAGGGCATGGCTACTTACTCATTGGATGTTATCACACTCTCAATGGTATAAGACTCCAGACCTGATAGATCTGTTCTCTTCCTGAATAAGATATCTTATATAAACACCTAACCTTTCCAGCAGACCTGCAAAGCAACCTTTGCCTTACTTCAGAATCAGACTCCTACAGACCATGACGGCATGAAGAACTTATGTTTGATAGTTAGAGTTAGTTAAAGGAAAGGCTCCTACAAGTGGAGGAACCAGTTCCCAGATTCAAATTATGGAAACCAGATCAAATTGTCTCCCCAATACTTTTACTGTATGTAAGAGATTGTAAGCCTACTTTTGTTATATTTTCTGTCAAATTAATTTATGCAAATCTGTAATTTTCCATTAATTTTTTGTCACTTTTCTAATTGGTTTCATATTTTTAAAATTTTCAACAACTTTCAGTGAACTTTGTCTTGCTCCGCATATCCCCAACTCGACTTTGCTCATTTCTTGTTTTCGCTTTCACTTCTGCTTTCTTTTCTCATTCTCATCCTTCATAATTTCATATCATCCATGACATTTGATTCTTGCTAAGTGAATTACTCAATAAATGTTCACAGTTCCATCCAAAAGGAAATAGAAGTCTTTACCAAGTACAACATGCCATGAAGCATCATAGTTGCAATCTCTAGAAGCCAGGTTTTTTAACATTTTGATATTCTTTTCCAACGTCTTACACAACCAGCAAATTACATATATCCGATACACATTACATTATTGATATCACATGTTAACAAATAGAATAGAAGAATTCTGGATTCAATCACAAGGAATGCCTAATAAAACATTCTCGCATTACATGGTATGCAATGGTTATAAATAGATGCACAGAAGCTTTTCAGTGAACAATGACCATCAAGCAAATATACCACTCTAGTAAAGAACATTCCATTAGATCTAGTATCCTGATGAAATCATCTAGGATTTAAAAGATGAGACAGAATAACTTTTACTAGTTATAACATAGGCATCAATAGATATAAAGGTTTAAACCGAGACTTAAGCTGCATCTGTCATTTTATGCAGTATTTATATGCTTTAGTACAACAGATAATGTCTCTATAACTTTTACAGTGTAGAGCGCTGCAGGTGCACAAAGCCCCTGCGTATGTGGGGTTTGGGGAAGGGGCGGTCCACAAGGGTCTATAGAATACAGCCTTACCTTGCATTTTGCAATAGGCTGTTTCCACACCTCAAACCCATGACCTCAAGGTCACACGACAACGGCTCTACCATTGCGCCAAGGCTCCCTTCTACTTTTACATGTATTGTAGTATTTTGCCAAAGACAAATTATAAGCAAACAGAAGCTATTAAACAAAGATACAGGTTCATTGGTGCAATTTGAGCAATTACTATTGGGAACTGCAACTGCACATCGAACAATCCATAAACAAATCATCTGAAATTCCATTTTTCGCTCCAGCAAAACTAGGTAATACCTGCCTTTTCCCTTGGAAAATGGCGTTAATTTTATAACATCGTCTTAGAAACCCTAGAAATAAAATTCCATGAAGAATTATTAATCTTATCCTCAAACAGTTTTCTGAAAACCTATTTTAACCCTCGAACTGTTTAGTTAGTCTTGTTGTTTACAATTTACAGATTCTGGAAATAAAACGGGCAGCCCGGTGCACGAAGCTTGTATGCGGCTTCCTGGAAAGGGGCAGACCATAAGGGTCTATAGTACATAGCCTTACCTTGCATTTTTGCAAGAAGCTGTTTTGACGCTTCGAACCCGTGACTTCAAGGTCACACAACAACAACTATACCATTGCGCCAAGGCTACCCTTCTTATGGATTGTGGAAATAAGGATCATAATTCCAGGCAGATTTTGAGTGCAATAAGTATCAAAAGTTACGTGCAGAACTGCACAAACAGTGGATTAGTAACGCCAAGTACATATTAGGCACTGTCTATATTTGCAGCATCCAACTCTGTCTTCCAATCTTATCCTCCAATTATTTTCTTCCAAACCATAATTCCGAATCCTGCAATTTTTTGGTTAATCATATGATTCAGCATTTAAACAGCATGGTCTCATTCTAATCAATCAGAAAACGGAGGTAACAGTTATAGGTAGAGCTAATAATGTAAGTCTGGTAAGAGTACATGCTCAAAAGGAAGAGTAGACACCCCTTTTCCCATGTATAGTAAAACTTTTTTTTTTTTTTTTTTCCTTTTTGGGTGGATTTAAGCCATTCATGATGCTTAGAATACCAAAAACAAATAACCCATGAGAAATCAATGCATTAGGACAATCCTAACCACTTGTTTTGGCTCTTTGAAGAAATTAATAAAATGGATGATCGTGATTTTGACCTAAAGAAACATGGGCTAAAAACATCCAATGGGTATGAAATTTGATGTCTAGTATATCTAAGCCAGACCTAGCATGATGAATGGGTTAGATCTAAAACAAGACTTTTAGCGTGCATGAAAAAGAGGGCGCTTATATCTTCCTCTCCTCTTGAGCATTTACTCTTATGGGGACTCCTAATATAGATACTAATATGTGCATGCACAGAGTGCATCTAGATTGATGTGCAGTATTAAAAATATAACTAATCGGTAGTACCATAGGATATAGATATAACAGCGTCTATTCTCCATCCACTACAATAGTAACTACGCTCCATTCTCCGTGTCCCACTAGGTTTCATCTTTCTAGCTTTTCTACACAAAGATAGAAGAAACAAAGGAAAGAGAAAAAGAAGTGGAGGTAGGAAAATAGGATACTCCAAATCCTGGAGATGTTTCTTCTATTGAGAGGATAGCTACAGACATACAAAATTCACATAATTTCCCCTAGGGAAAGGCTGAGAATAGAGTAAAAGGAATCATGAGTAATTTTAAATAGCCTTGACTGACATGTGTACATTCTTTCAACAACTTCCATTCTTCTGATTTCTACCCTCCTAAATAAATGTAGTATATGCTTAAGCACATAAGCAACAGCATAGGTAAGCAGCAACAACAAAGTGCATCGATTTTAGAACAGATGAAAGTACTCCTGGGAGACCGCTGTTAGATATTAGAAGATAATAGTGCAATAAAACAAATGGAGCAGTGAGAGATGTCGTACCAGTCCTTTTCCATATTGCATAGCCAATAATGCAGCAATAAAGAATGTCTGCAAAGGAAAGAAGTGTGTACTTATGCATTTTCATTTCCCAAAAATTAGTGTAGCAAACATATCTGTAACTAGTAATTTATTACAGAAACTACATAGCAATGGAAGGTTCTCTAGTCAAAGCCTTTTCTCATACACTGTTTACTGACAGTACAAACTACAAGCTCAAAATTAAAATCACAATCCCATACATTAGACATTAGACCATAAAAGAAATTTCTCCAAGCAATAGTTTTTGAATTTTACACATTTAACATTAATACCAAAACATCAGATCCAGTAGACTTCTCCAGACTATCAAAAGAATTCTGGATGACCATCTTTATCAGCAAATTAAATAAACTTGAACAGTTTTATCACCCTCCCCCTTAGTAGATAAGATTGCAGAGCCAGCTAGCAATTGTGAATACCACATCTACCATCTTTGTACATGAAAATCGATGTGTGGGGAGAAGTGGTACAGAAAAAACTTTAGGCAATACTTGCTCCTGACAAGAATATTAATTTCCATTTAGTTAGTAAAGGAGACATGAAAAGGTCAAGCAGAAGAATAAAGACAATCATAGAGGATAAATAGTGAGAAACTTTGCTCAAGAACTGATTACATGTGCAATTTTGCAGAACTGATTAAACTAGCTACGCTAATGGTCAAACTGAAAGCTTATACTCCAATGCAAACCAAATGCAAAGAGGAGAAGAGCTCCAAATTACTCAAGTCAAGTTATCTAAACATGCCTAATAGTGACACCAGCTCTGGTTTTTCACCAAGGGAGTGTTCTGTGTTCTTAATTAGTTGACTTCAAGGGTCACAACAGAGCACTGCATACTGCCCTCACTGTTCTTTGGCAAATGAAATATAAGCATTTTCAATCTGCATTTTGATGCTTCTTCCAGGCCAATAGGATGCTTTTCTTCAGTAACCCATTTTGTTTTCTTCATGTACTTGAAGAAGCTAATGCAATTGCTGACCCTGTTACTAAAAGAGGAGGCTGGTTGGGACCATTTAGATGTAAGGCAATCTCTATCCTTTTGTTAGTCTATGTATTTGCTATTTTTATGTACTAAAAGTAACTAAATCATATCTCATCAATAAATACAGAAGAAAGGAAAAACTAAGATTTTATTTTTGGAAGCAAGAAAAGACTGAGATTTTCACCAAACAAAACCTGAAGTTTCAGGATCCACAGGAGACATTACAGGTGGGTACATTTTGGAAAACACCAAGGAAGACACAAGTCTTTCATTGAGAAGTTTGCACTAGATGTTGTCAATTATGGTTTCACAACCATCCTACAACATATTCTGCCAGCTTGACCTAGACACAGCTGTGGGTAACCTGACTCCTAACCGATTAAAAATAATCTAAAAGTCCAGCTGGTCTTCATATAATAAGCAGACATGATTCACTTTTTTGAAGAACATGACAGTATAAACTGAAACAACACCATATAGACAGAGAAACTTAAGGCTGCAAGTACATGATTGTAAGAAATACATGAAAAACGTCCCTGAAAGAGTTTGTAGTTACTGAGTGCTTGAATGAAAGTATGCCATGCCAGATAAGTGTTGAATGTTTTACCGCAAGTGCACGGGCTATTGTAGGGTAGCTTATGCAAGTACGGGTCGATCCCACGAGGACTTGATTTAAAATAGAGTTTTCAATAAAATCTAATTAATAAAAGAATCAAAACAAAGAATATAGCAAAATTCAACTAACAATAAAATAAAATCTATATTTATTCAATTGTTGCAATGTACACAATTATTTATTCCAAAAACACAGAAAATGCAATAAAATGATCGACCCCGGATAAGCCTCGTCTCCGAATTGCACTGTCCCTGGATAGTCAAAATGATGATAAAACAGAACCGGGACATAGATGTAAATAGAATAGGGACCCAGTTGGAATTAACTCGGGGATTCAAATGGAATTAAACAGGGGACCCAAATGGAATTTCTGATAAAGGACAGAAGTGGAATTAAAACAGGGACTCAGATGGGATTACTGGGATCTTCCAGGGGCAAATGTGGAATTCGGGGGTTTCTGGTTTTTTTAACGAAAAACCAGGAAAACGTGGGGTTTGAGAAGGAAGAGGAGAGAAGAAGAAAAGAGGGAGGAAGGAGAAGGGAAGAGGAAGAAGGTGGGGAGAAAAGCCAGAACGCGGGAAGGAAGGAAGATGGGAGAAAACCTGAGTTGGGTTTTCTCTCCCGGGAGTTGAGCAGTGGTGCTGGGATCTCTGGGCAGTCCGGTGCGGTGGAGATCTTTGGCGTGCTGCTTGTACGTGGAAGACAAGGATGATCTGGGCGTTGCTGGAGAAAGTCGGCTGGTGCAGGCGTGATGAGGAAAGAACGATTGGAAGTAGAGGAGAAGGGAAAAACTGAAGCCTGGGATGGGAACTTGGGGCGTCATCCAGCTATGGGCATTCTTTGGTTCTGGTCTGGTTTGATGGAGGCAAGGGCCTGTACTAGGTGTCGTCCACCGCTATTCTGTGCTGGGCTGGACAGGGGGAAAGGTGCAGCTAGTGATGAGGGAAAACAATGTCTTTTATGGGCGTCGTCTGGAATAGAGGATGCAAGTAAGAGAGGGTATGGGAGACATAGTGAAAAGGAGATGGTTGGGAAGATATGGGGATGAGGGAGTTTGGGGCAAAGATGCCTTGGCCAATGGACAGATGGCCGTCGCACAGGTAGACGTTGCCTGGGCGTCAGGGCTTTTTTTCTTTTTCTTTTTTTTTTCTGATCTGGGCTTGTGAGCAGTGGGGAAAGAGGTGCAATGGATGTGGGGCTGAAAAGGAAGATACTTGAGAGAAAGAGTTGTGCGGCAGTGGATCAAAGAGTGAAGAGAGAAGGGAAAGAAAGTGAGGAATGGGAAGGTTGGAAGCTGGCCGGTGGGGAAGAGAGGAAGATGGGAAGAGAAAGAGAGGAGAAAAAATACGTTGAGAAGGGAGAAGAAGTGGGTAATCAAGCGGTGAAGATGGGGCGTGAGAGAAGGGAGAAGAGAGGAAGATGAGAAGAGAGTAGAGAAGAGTGGGAGAAGGGGGGAACGTATATGGTTGGGAAAGAGAGTGGAGGCCCATGGGAAGAAAAAGAGGAGAAAAAATATATGAAGAGAGACTTGGGTACGTGAGAATGAAGAAAGGAAGAGGAAAAAGAAAAAGGAAAGAAGGAAAAAGAAAGAGGAGAAGGAAAAGGAAAGAAAGAAAGAAAAGAGAAAAAGGAAGGGAAAAAGGAAAAAGAAAGAAAAGAGAAAAGGGAGGGAAAGAAAGAAAAGGAAGGAAAAAGAAAAGAAAGAAAAGGAGTGGGAAAGGAAAGAAAGAATGAAGGAAAGAAAAAAAAAAAAGAATAAGGAGGGAAAAGAGGAAGAAAAGGAAAGAGAAATGGGGAAATAGTTGCCCTTTACATGTTCTTTCCATTTTGTCCATGATTTCTATTTCATCTATCTCCATGGGTGATCTGGTCCATCTATCGCCCTTTAAGATGATCTGCACCGTTATCTTTTACTCGTATCCATCCGTGCGTCCTTTGGTTGATCTGCAAAAGAAAAGACTAAATTAGAATTATCTGAACCGCACATTAGTCATCTAATGAACTCTAATGATCATCTGACCGTTGATTTTGACAAATTAAGGTTTGGATGGTCAATTGGATTTATATTCAAAATCAAGCTAAGTTTTGTAAAATTGAACGGTTAGATGATCTAATTGAACGCTAAATTAGGGGAATTTTGACCAAAATTAAACACTTAACAATAAGTTTAGTCAAGTAGAACAGTTCTAAAAGTAAAATACGCTCAGTATTCATTGTAGGTGCTGGCACTTTTGAGAATATGGAAAGAAGAAAAACACAAGGAAATGTAAGCATCCAGGTGCTGAGATTAGTTACCTTGTCCCCAATCTCAGAAACAAAAATTAATGTGAATGCAGAAGTAAACCCTGATTTTGCAATTGCAGCTAGGAGTGCAGAGGGGCCCCCCAAAAATGCAACCAGCGAAAATGCTAATGCACATACAAGTAGAAGAGCAGCAACAGAGAGTGGAAAGGAAACTCTTGTAAGAGGTTTGACACTGCCAAATCATGAGATAGATATGAGTTTGGTTTACACTATATGAGGTTTATGATGTCAATCAGCCAGCAATGTAAACAATCAGAATCTTACATTCATAAACAGTAAATTGCATTCTACGGGTTAGGATCATTCAACTAAAGAACAAGAGACATAAAATAGGTGCAAAGCCATAAAACATCATCATTTTTTACTTGGACTCGAAAACCTTTAAGCTGGATATTTTATCTAAATATCCATAGTGACAAACAGGCTAGGTTAGTTTACCACTTGTATTTCAATTGGGTAACTCTTCAGCAGCAGATCCAATGAGACTTATATCAGTACTGAGGGCATCTGATACTGAGTTTTGAGTAGGAAAGCTTGAGCAATTTCATTATAATTTCATGTTCGCAAGTGACAATGAGGCTCCGCTCCATTGCACCTTTTGCTAATACCGGGAACCACATGGATTGAAATTTTTGTTTTGCAGTTTACAGCATGCCAAATTCTTCAATTGCAAGCAGAAGGCACATCCTTCTCTACTTTATTAATCGGATCAACTAGAGGAAACACAGTGCTAGCTTTAGTCATCAGCAGATGAAGATGTTAACATGTGATTGTAGGAAATGTCATTGAAGAGCTGACTGAAATATTTGTCTGTCCTGTAGTGGAATTTCATTACTTCAATTTCCAAATGAGTAGACCAGAGCTTTCCTGGAGTATTCCTCTGATATAGGCCCATTTACAACTGGAGAACCCTATCTGGAGGTTCATCACATCATCCTCAATTTAAGTGGTAGCTGCAAGGGAAGCCCAAGCCTAGTTAGGTTTTCAAATTGGGATTTGAGGGGTCAACATGTTGGGAGATGGAAGTATCTTTTACAAGAGGATGGCAGGATTTGCCTTTTCAGAGGGACAGATTTTAGCATAAACTTGCAGTATAAGGTCAGAGATTTATGAGATTGTCTGCAGCAGGTTGGCAAAATATTACATGAATGTCATGGTTCTACATTTATGGCTAAGTTGCAACTCTTGCCTTCCCATTATATCAGATGCAATGCCAAGTGTAAAGGCCCAAAGATATGGAAAAGTTATATTGGCCATTTTCAGACCTGAAAATTTTTCTGAAAAGAGAATTTTCTGGCTGCGGGCTGAGATGATTTGAAGCCCCACATAACTCATTCTGGAGAAGAGCATTATACCACTGGTTTAGAAGCTCATAGCTTAAAAGGGGCAGCCCCGGTGCATGAAGCTCCCGCCTATTCGGGGTCTAGGAAGGGCCGGATCACAAGGGCCTATAGTACACAGCCTTGCCTTGCATTTTTGCAAGAGGTTGTTTCCATGCCTTGAACCCGTGACCTCAAGGTCACATGATGACAACTTTTACCATTGCGCCAAGGCTCATAGCTTGAAAGACAGAATTTGCAAAAGCTGGCAGATAAATTTTTTTACTCACTTCTGTAAAAATGATTTTAAAAAATATATAGACGTATAAGTCGTTATGTTGAGACTCCATTATAATATCAAGAAAAGATTGATCAATTTTCTTTAAATGGCAACAGTAATTTTTTATTAAGAAAAGCCAGGAAAAAGGGCTAAAGACTGAAACTGATGAGGACAAAAATTCAAAAAGAAGAGAAAAGGAGGGAAAGAGGGTTTGCAATGAGAGTAACCACAAGGTTTGAGATGAAAAACCAAAAGGAAAATAAGAGACAAGTAGCAGACCCTTTTGTACCATCTGCTTTTAACATATTTCTGAATAATAGAAAGCTTCATTTCTGTTCAAAAGTTGCAGATACAACTTAAATTTTTGACGAAATGAATGCTTGCAACCAGGGTGGTGCCTTTGATAGATGAAATGTTTTCAGAAACATACTCTGTGGGGAACTGGTGGCCAAGGACATCTAAGTACATTGACCACAAAGAGCTAGACCATGGGAAGCTTATTTCTCAAGAAGCATGTAACATCTTGGGACTGAAACTAAAGAAATTAACATCAAGCACTGTTATTTATTATTTTAGGTTTAAAATTCTGATGGAGAAAAAACCTTGATCGCTTACAGGGCAGAAAGAAAGAATATGCTCCAAGTTCTATTCAGTAGTGAGACTCTAGATTAACTACAGAAGCAATGAAGAGCTAGATTAATACCAATTTCCATTTTTTTCATTGGAATATTTAAGATTAACATTGGTACATAAAATCACGGATGTGTGAATTACTTCCACTTTGTCAGAATTGGCTTGCGGATATTCAAATTCCAAAGTTACTTAAGAAACAGAGAAAACTAGATCTAAAGAAGCTTATTGGTGGATGACAAAAATAAGTTAGGGGTGAAATTGGATATGATCAGCATAAAAAGTTTCTCTCTTTATAGCCAAAAAATATGTGGAACATAATGTTTGTGACAAATCAAAGCAACCTATTCATCCATATCGTGTTAGTGTACTAAAATGGATGAATCTAATCTTTAAACTTGCCACTATGGCAAAATAATATATGTTTTGAGTCTAGACTACAGGATAGATGTCTAGAATTATCCCTTTTCCATAAATGTGGGACAATTGTTATGATTCAGAGTGCATGCGTGCGTATGTGTTTGTGGCTTGACATTCTATGGAAGTCTGGGATTATAGTCAGCCGTGTATAAATATAATTTCTAGCATGTTTATGCATCTTACCCAAGAAGAAACTAAAACCAGTCACAGAACTGTTTCCTCTTTTTATTTTTTGAGAGCAGTATTATTTCCTTTCAAGTCCAACAAACAGTAGTATATCTCTGACGTTTCTGCACAGTAATGAGAATGCCAAATTTTTCCAGAAGGTAATTTTGCCACACATGAGAGGCACATTTATTGGATTTTTTCTGTAAAACAAGGATAACACTGGTGAGCAAGTCAAAATCAAAATAGAGATTGCTGTTTCACCACATAAGTATTCAGCTTATTTATGAGAGAATTGATGAAAAATGAAAAAGCAACTTATCATTTCCAACTCAGACAATTTATTTCCAGAAGTGAAAGCTATATTGTGTAACATCTTGATGAAGTTAGAGAACATGTAAACATCTTAGGTTTTAGTATCAGCATAATCCTGCAACATTTACTCACGGTTCAGATAAATCATCACCACTAGAATCCCGAATAGACGTCTCCTGGCGTTCATTTCCCTTGCCTTCTTCAAAGGCTCCAGCTCCAATATTTGCATGGGATGCTAGAGCTCTGATTGTTCTATGCAATGGCTTGAATCTTGATGTGGCCCTGTATCTCACTGCAATAGTCAAGAAAAAGTAAAAGATTAGAGTGTGTCTGCAGACTCTTTACAACCAGTCTTAGAATTTATGGTGAGATTAAATATCAACAGACTGGCGAAATAAACTGGAATATTGAACTCAAATTAGCTATTGCTCAAATGAAAAAGGAAGTTGCCATTCAACCAGCCCAAGTAAAATTTTGCACGGTTGATCTAAAAATTGCTATTCCACTAGCCCAAGGGACAATATATGGAATCAAGCGAAATGGAAGTATCCAAAAACAAAATTAAAAGAGCTCTCTCCAGAAAGGGCACAGATGCTCTCCCAAAATAAAAGCGGTTCAAGCCGTAAGTGCCACTATAAGATTGCACGTCAAGCTACTCTAGTCCTGCAGAGTTACATTCAAGTTAATTCGCAATGTTGCTCCACCATCAGTAATCAAAACAAACCACAATGGCCAGGGAAGCATTAAACCCTCATTCACTAAATACTGCTTTTGGTTACCATCAAGTTTAAATCGTCTACAATATTCATATATTCCAAAATAATTACTAAAGAGAGAAGTTACTAATCAACTTAACTAGAACTAGTCACTAACAGCTTCATTGACATAAACGAGAGTTCTGTCTGATGGCAACTCTATATCCGCTCCAAATATCCACGTTTGAATTCTTAGCTAGTGTTTCCTCTTCTTTAAATACCACATACACTGTTCTGTAAGCGAAAACATTATTTTCAGCATTAGTTAATTTCCATTTTTACGTGACATGCCTTGCGCAAATTTATTTCGTTTATAAATCAGACAGTCATCATATACCTATTTCAATCCAACTCATTTTCTTGATGCTTATCCCACTATTGATTTGCCTTAGCCATCATAGTACGCCATGCCGAACTTCCTCACGTTTGAATATCTAAGTAAATTAGCCCAATCTATCTTTTCGTGTTTTTCGCAATCCTTTTGTTTAGTTATGAAGTGCTAATCTTCATTTGCATTTGTAATTCCGAACTAGTTCTTTTTCTAATCGAAGATTAAAAGAAAAAAAATGACACAAACTCCACTTCCTACATTTCTTCTTTATCAGATGAAGCATCCGTCAATGAGATTCAAAGAAAAGAACTAAGCAGAGATTTTTTTATTGAGAAGTCGCAAGAAAATGGAACTTGAACAGTAGCCTGAATTGGCAAAAGAGCTTACAGAATGGCGATTTTTTTGAGCCTCTGATTGTAGGGCATAGCGAGGAATCGAAGAAAGGCAGCAAATGCAATTTCCCTCTTGGAAGAAGACGAGTCTGGAAATTCAGCCCCTGCATCGTTCAGAGGCTTCTCTCGGAGAATTTGAGCATGCTCTGCGGTCCAGTCCTACAATTCAACTCCTGAGGGGTAGAAGTTGAGTTCTTTCCGAGTTTCGATGGGAAGGTCTTTCTGGTGATGCCACGTGTTCAACTAGATAAAATAATTCAGCCTGCAGCGGCTGAATCGGAGGCCTAGATTTTGTACTTCGAAAATCTACTGGTTTTTCTCCAACTAACTAAGGAAAGCTTGGGGTGGGCAGATCCAAACCGTTGATTCCTTAAACCGATGCCGAATATGGCGCGAGAAAATTCATCTTGATTGGAGAATCTTAACCGCCCGCTTTTCAGCTGCAAAATTATGATAGTTATGATCATCCGATGAATGCCTCTAGTGCGGGACCCACTGTGTTTGCGATTTTACTTGGTATTTCTAGTTGCATAAAATTGCAGGTGATGACGAGTGTCTTGAGGAGCCCTTTTACCTTGGCATCGTTTCCGAACTACTAGGATTGTTTATACTTACAAGATGAGAAAATGAAGTACAAAATTAGGGATGACAAAATATGATAAGACATGGATTTAGGATAGGTTAAGGTTGAGTCTTATTGTATTCATATTATTTTCAAGCCAACCTGAAAATCAGATGCCAAAAATTGTCTCGTGTTCAGGTCAATTAATGTTGACCCATCGTATTGACCTGTTTGACACGTAACATATTATAGTAATACAGACGGTTCTTTAGAAACTGTCACATATTAGTTATTTTATATTTATTTAATTGTGTTACACAAGTTGTATTATGTCGTGTTCGAGTCATGGGTTCTTAATACGATGGGTTCTTAATACGATTATTAAGCAGGTCGTGTTTGTATTGACTCATGTACTATAATGGGTTAGTCTCGACACGACACGAACACAACCCACTAACCTCGAATTGTCAGGCCTCGAAACCACCAAAAATCAGAGAGAGAGAGAGAGAGAGAGAGAGAGAGAGAGAGAGAGAGAGTTCTTAAGGACTTAAATGTTTTTGGGTGACAAGAAGTCTTAATTATAAAGAGTTTTGAGTACGAGGGTAGAGTTCTTAAGGACTTAAATGTTTTTGGGTGACAAGAAGTCTTAATTATAAAGAGTTTTGAGTACGAGGGTGGAGTGCGAAAAGACAAACAAGAGCTCTTTTAATTCAATTGGTCAACAGCTGGCTTTTCCACCATGCATCTTACTTCTTGGATGACTAAAAGTTGAAGGACATAATTCTTTAACAACTGGAACTCAAAGGCCTTAGAATCTTTGGATAAATAAATGCCCCTAGGATCGAAGAGTCCTTGAATAACTAAGAGTTTAAAGATCCTTGTCTTATTCGGGCAGCTAAAAGGCTTTTAAACAATTGAAATTCTAAAGGCCTCTGGGGTTTTTGGAGAAATAAAATGTGTTAGACCTAAGAGTTCTTGAAGAAATCAAAGTCCTGTCGAGCGCGTTTTATCAACTCAAAAAGTCCCAAAAATAAAAAAACTGGGGCCGAATAGGTTTCATCAACTCAGGGAGTCCTAAAAATCATGGACTCTAGCCAAACTCGTTACACCAACTTAAATAATCTAAAAAATAAAGGACTTCAGCCAAATAGGTCTCGATGACTCAAATAGTCTCAGAAATTTGAGATCTAGCAACTTTTTGGGCCTTTAGAAACTAATAAAAATAAATGGTTACTATTTTTTTTATCATGAAAACATAGGCCAAAAGCATTTAATCAATATAAAATTTGATCTCTAGCCTAACTAAGCCATTCCAAATAAATAACTTATATCTATAGAAGAAAGCTTCACTACCCTTGAAAACCAGGCCATGGACATTTTACCTATCTCACAGGTTTGAGTTAGTGCATCGTATTCCTTCAAAAATAAGAAAAAGAAATGATAAATTTTGGAATAAGGATGTAACAAAGGCTAGAGCAATTAGATGAGTGAATCCAATGATTCAAAGGTGGGAACCTATAGGGACAAACGTGGGCCAGAATTTAAAGATCCAAATCGTTCACAATGTTAGGCCATACTTTGAGATTTTCATCCAACGAATGATCCTAGCAACTGCTACTTTTAGTTGTAAAATGTACCGAGCAATAAAAATGCTCCTCTGCTAAATGAGATTTTAGTGCATATCCACATGAGATAAGCTTATAAATCTTTCAAAAAGTGGGCTAGTAGAGAGTTTGACAATAATCTTTTTTGAATAGTAAGATTAGTGAGATCGTGGGATATGACTGGCTTAAAGTATTTAACAAAGAAGATAAAACTGTAAATTTATAAGGGCAGCCGCGGTGTACGAAGCTCTGACCTATGCGGGCCGCAAGGGCATATAGTAGGCAACCTTACTTTGTATTTTATAAGAGGCTAATTCCACACCTTGAACCCATGACCTCAAGGTCACATGACGACAACTTTTACCGTTACACCAAGACTCTCCTTCAAAATTATAAATTTATCATTATGGCAAATTCAATTTTTATTTATTTTTCATAAATAGAGAGTAATAGCATAATTTGACTATCATGGCAACATTATAATTTTGTAAAACACATTGCCACACACAAAGAACTGCAATGTTTTCCGCCTTTTACAATAATAACGATAATGATTCGCGATTAATAGGCGTTCTCTAAACAAAGTGGGCAACAAACATATTATGCTCGGCTTAGAATATAATCATGAAATTAAAAGTACCGGTAATTCCTAGAGTAAGAAGCTTCCTTGACCAATGAGATGGATCAAGAAAATAATACTAGCACCCAACTAGAGAGCGGACAGCTAATGCGTTTCACTTATTGAATCAGAATTTATGGTCCGTTTATGACCCCTGATGCCAAATGCATCCTTGGGATGATCTTGTAGTTGCTACTGGGTGGAGACGATCGGTTCGGTCCATGAATTTTCTGTGCTTCTTACTTGTTGAACATGGACGGATAGTTCTCTAAACAAAGTTGTCCACTATGCGTATCCTCAGATCAAAAGAATATTTGTTTAAATTCCAAATTCATCCTATCTTTAATTTTTGGGTTTTTTTTTGTTGATTTGCCATTACTTTATAGCACTTTTGCAAAAAAAAAAACCCAACATTTTTATCATTTTGCAAATTTGCCATTAATTTTTCCATAACTTTACAAATTTGCCACACCGTTTCTGTTCTATCGACATTCACTGTCATTTTTTTCAAATTTTCATTCTTACCCCATCATTTTTTGTCTGTGTTTAACATTACAGATATTGTACCAAACAACCGACGATTGATGACGGAGCAGACATCATCGGCCATCACCTTTCACCATGCACGACAAACACCAGTGAACGTTAACGGAGTAGAAACAGAGTGCTAAATTTGCAAAGTTATAGAAAACTTAATGGCAAATCTAAAAAAAAAGACTTATTTTTTTTTCCAGCAGTACTAATCCACTCGCATAAAATATCAGATGATTAGCCTGATCAATGATGCGGGAGGGTAGCGCCGGCCGGGAGAGAGTTCTGCTCCGGTGGTCCACTATGACCGGCGGTGTTGAGATTTTGCTGCTTCTGGTTTCTGAATTTAGTGGAAAAGATGAACAAAATGAACAAGAAAATGAAAGGGTTGATGGGGGTAAGAATGGATTTAAATTTTTTTTTGATAGCTAATGTCAATGGAGCAGAAACGGAGTGGTAAATTTGCAAAGTTATAGAAAACTTAATAGCAAATTTGTAAAATAGTATAAATATTGAAATTTTTTGAAAAATATCATAAAGTAATGGCAAATCTTTAAAAAAAAATTTCAGCAATACTAATCCACTGGCATAAAAATCAGATACTTAGTCTGATCAACTATTCGTGGAAATCCATCATGCAAAGGTTGATGGCAAGCGGCTGCGGTTGGCCCACCGTCCGTCAGCGGCGACAAGGTTAAATGACACTGGCTTTAGCATGTCAGCCTCTTATGACGCGGGAAATGCAAATTTCGAACTCAAAACAAGCTGGAGCGACCCGGACCGGTCTGTTCGCCAGGTTGTCTCTCTCGTACTTGTCCAGTTATTATTTTAATTTTATTTGTAAGGGGAGTTTTAGTGGAAGGGTAAAAGTTGTTGTCATGACTTTGAAGTATGGATTGAAAGTGTAAAATTAGTTTTTTGCAAAATGTAAGATAGGGCTGTCTAATGTAAGTCTTATGGTCCGTCCTTTTCTTAAATCCTGCAAATTTTAAGGTACGGATTCAAAGCGTGGAATTAGTCTCTTACAAAATGCAAGGTAAAGCTGCTCCTATAAGTCTTATGGTCTGCCCTTTTTCTAGACCCTGCATAGGCGGGAGTCTCGCACAGGACTGCTTTTTTAACATGTCCAGTTTATGAGATAGGAAAATAAAGGCTAGGATAATCTAACTGCAAAAAATAAAATTGGGACCGAGCAGATGAACGGTTAAGATGCTGTCAGTTAGGCCCACGGGGTAAACCTCCCAACTGCACCATCAGCTGCGATTATCCAGGCCCTACATTTGCCGTGGTTTGAGCTCTGCACAAAGTCAGGAAGGAAGTTTGTGAAGAATTCGTTCTTGCCGGCCGTCGGTCGTCCCTCTCCCGTCCCCTTCCTTTTACTTCCGAGTAGAGCCGAGATGCTTCCACTTTCCTCCGACGCAAAATCGAAGAAATTAGCGTTTCTTTGATTCGGATTCTCAGACACTCCGTTTCGCTCTTCGTTCTCTCTCTGCTTCAAATCTGGAATTTGGGCGGTTGAATCGCCATCCCCTGCCCTTCTGGGTTTCGACTTTCAAACCCCGGCCGGCAGCTTCAACTCTAGGATCAGTCGAGGGTGGAAGTATCAAAACCCGCGTCGCCATCAAGCAACTTTTTCCTTTTGATACCGGCCATAGGATATCAGCTACGGCAAGTAAGAGGGGCGATTCATCTCTACGGCAGCCGAATCCAGAGCCTTCTTGAGAATCTTCTTTCCATCTCATCGGCCAGAAAAACTGGCCAACTGCCGTGTTTGAACAACTCTTGCTTGACTGCTACTCTTGCCAAAGTTGGCAGAAAGGCCATCGGGAGAGATATGGTGGCATGAGGCTGAGGTTGTTCGATAGAGATGCGCCATCTCTTCACCTGTAAAAATTCTCCAAAACCCTGAAAGAAATGAAGGTAGAGGAAGAATAAGGAAAGCCAACCTTCCTCTCTAATTTCCATGGATTTTTCTTCAAAACTGTCTCTAGACCTGAATCTTGGTCCTAATCCCCCAACCTTCGTTTCCCCCAACATCCAACCAAAACTTGAACAAGATGATTATCCATGCACTCTCCGCTCCCCGGATTCCCCATCAAACTCTATTCTTAAACCTAACTCTCAGCATATAATTTCAGTTCCAGAACCTTCTCCCTCAGAAACCGACAATGTCTGCCAAGAATTCCTTTGCATTTCCCAGCTTTTCCGAGCAGCATTCGCCCAAAAAATGCGCCGCTACGGTGACATATCGGTTTTAGATCCAGATTCTCTCGCCGTCGTTCCCGTGCCTCCGTCGATTAATCCGGGGACAAATGAAACTTCCATCGTCGTTGCCAAGCAGAAGAAAGATCGTTCGGCAGAAATGGTTAGGATTTCATCTCTGTCACTCGATGAAGAGAGATACTTCAGGAATTTGGTGAGAAAAACTCGGATTCTTTACGAATCTCTACAGCTTTTTTACCTGCAAGAAGAAGCTCGGGCTGAGGGTTTTGGTATGGGAAGAAGGAATCGCGGCGATCTGAAAGCTGCTGCGGCATTGACAGATCGAGGAATGTGGTTAAACAGAGATAAACGGATAATCGGAAATATTCCTGGCGTATACGTTGGTGATCAGTTCTTTTTCCGAATGGAAATGTGTGTTATTGGATTACATGGACAGGTTCAAGCAGGGATTGATTATGTTCCGGCGAGAAGGACTACAACTAAAGAGCCAATTGCGACGAGCATAATCGTATCTGGGGGGTATGAAGATGATGAGGATAAAGGTGATGTTATCATATACACTGGTCATGGTGGGAAGGAAAGGAGATACATGAAGCATAGCATAGACCAGAAGCTGGAAGGGGGAAATCTTGCTTTGGAGAGGAGTAGACATCATGGGATTGAGATTAGAGTGATCAGGGGGTTGAAATGTGACCAGAGTCCTACTGGAAAAGTTTATGTTTATGATGGTCTTTACAGGGTTGTTGAGTATTGGTTTGACACTGGTAAGTCAGGATTTGGAGTGTACAAGTATAAGCTCGTGAGGATTGCAGGGCAACCTGACATGGGAAGCGTAATACTTAAGTATGCAGAGAGTTTGAGGATGAATCCTCTATCCGTCAGGCCTTATGGTTATTTGAGTCTTGATATTTCAAGAGGGAAAGAGAAGTTGCCTGTTTATTTGTTCAATGACATAGACAGTGATGAAACACCAATGTCTTATGATTACCTTGTTAGTCCGGTGTATCCACATTCTGTTCTAGACAATGTGCGTAATGGGATTGATTGTAGTGGGTGCCAGTGCATTTCAGGTTGTTCCAGTGCTTGTTTTTGTATTCAAAGAAATGGAGGAGAGTTTGTTTATGATCCTAATGGAATCCTGTTGAAGGGGAAGCCAGTAATATATGAGTGTGGTAGGTCTTGTCGCTGCCCTCCCAGTTGTCATAATCGTGTCAGCCAGAAAGGTGTAAGGAACCGGTTGGAGGTGTTTAGATCGAGGGAAACAGGCTGGGGAGTGAGGTCCTTGGACTTGATTAAGGCTGGTTCTTTTATTTGTGAGTACTCCGGGATAATGCTCACTAGGTATCAGGCAGAGTTGCTTTCTATGAATGGTGACAGTTTGATTTATCCGAGACGGTTAGCTGAAAGATGGGTAGAATGGGGTGACATATCTCACGTTTACCCTGGATATGTACGATCAATGTTTCCTTATTTGCCTCAGTTGGATTTTGCAATGGACGTGTCAAAAATGAGGAATGTCGCCTGTTATGTCAGCCATAGTTTTATTCCTAATGTGCTGGTGCAATTTGTATTGTATGATCACTACGATGTTTTGTATCCCCATGTTATGCTCTTCGCAATGGAGAACATCCCACCTTTGAGAGAGCTGAGCATTGATTATGGGATGGCAGATGAATGGGCAGAGAAGCTTCTCCAATAGCCAAGTTGTTTGCAAGAGGTGACACATTGAATATGATGCAACAAACTCATTTGAAGATGTTCCACTTGGTTTCTTGTTCAGGCCAACTTTCTCTAGGTATTTACCCTAACTCCATTTGGATTAGATAGATAACACTTCTCCCTACCTCGTCAGTAAAATCTATGAAGCAAATATGTTGTCTGTGTGAACTCTTTTCTCGTTGTGGTTGTTGTAATTTCTGAACTGGATACCGATTTTTCAGCAAAGAAAGTAACTGAATGTCAAAGTTCTGTTGTGTATTTGCTTCATGAGCTTCTGCATTATAGGGCTGCTTTGCACTTAGTTTTCATGCTAGAGAATTATATCATAGTGTAAACTGTTTGCAATATGCATCAGAAAAGGAAGCTGAACTTTGTATTATCTTGCTGCCGTAATGAATTTCATTGAAAATTGGTTGAAACTGCAGAGTCTATAATAGTTGGATACACAAAAGGGGCAGCCCCGGTGCACCTGCGCACGCAGGGTCCGGGGAAGGGGCGCACCACAAGGGTCAATAGAATGCAGCCTTACCTTGCATGTTGCAAGAGGCTGTTTCCACACCTTGAACCTGTGACCTTGAGGTCACATGACGACAACTCTGCCGTTGCCCAAAGGCTCCCTTTCAATAATTGGATACATGCACTGCCAAAATCTGACTGTTCTGTTGTCAAAATCTTGAATACTGACATACATGTAGAAGAGGTTCAAAGGACAAAATTTAATAAAATGTTACTCTGTGGTTGTTTCTTAAATGAACACACGGGACCTTAATTTCAATACTTTGATTTGTATGTGCAGCTTCTCAAACTGTGCTAATCTGAGTTCTTTCAAGCAGACGCCCAAATTTCCCATTCTGAAGTTTCATCTTGAAGCGTAATGTAGTCCTCTTCTAAGTATGGAAGAAACATGAATTCCTCTTTTAATGCACGTCTAGATGTAAACCTACTCTGTGAAGATATCTTCATGGGAAATAGAGCTTCTGAATCTTCCATGTCATGTTTCTTTCGTACATAATTAATTGAGATAAATAACTTAACATTTCATTGTGTTATAAAAACTTTTCTATCCTGGAGTAACGAGAACTTCTCTTACTAATCATAAAGTTCATCATTGATTTTGGTTTTACAGGATATTCAACTATCTTTGCTCCTAATTAACCTTTTTCTTACAAGTTACGAATATAAACTTGCTTGTTTATAAATATCCTTTGTTTTTATTTGGCCACTTGAATTTTAGAAAGCATTTGAAAGGACAAAGTTCTTTACTCTTTACTATTAAAGACTTTTTATGTTGGTCTTTAAGCTCTTGATATCCTTAACATTGCTAAATTATTAGCATTTCATCAACATTATTGTAGAATTGGACCTGTCAGATATGCAGGAGGTGGCTGCTTCAATCCATATATTATTGCACACTTTAACTTTCTCCCACTTAGGCTGAAAACTTGGAGGAAAATCTATATCTACCTTTTCTTGAAGGTCACTGTTAGCTGATTGGAGGTGAATCTCTACTAGCAGCCAGCCATAGAAGAACTGTTACTGAATTTGGCTTTGGCAGTTGGAGAGAAGTATTACTGGTAGTTGATCTTATATGTCTGAATAATACCTGCACTCCAAATTGAGCCCTCTACTATTCTATTGAACTGTCAGGTTTGTGCTTACTAGATTAAGCTTGTTTCACCAAACTGCGTGCTTGTGGGTAACTCAAGAATGTGAGGGGCAGCCCCGGTGCCCAGAGCTCCCATGTATGCGGGGTCCGGGGAAGGGGTGGACCACAAGGGTCAATAGTATGCAGCCTTATCTTGCATTATGCAAGAGGCTGTTTCCATGCCTTGAACCTGTGACCTCAAGGTCACACAACGACAACACTACTGTTACACCAAGGCTCCAACTCAAGAATGTACAAAATACTATTTGTTTCACTAATCTTGCATCTCTTGACAATTACCAGAGAACATCTTGGACTAGTACTACCGAAAATTGTTTGATTTGTCTTATTTGATGTCTGTGATTGAAGCCTTGGGTGGCTCATCCCACTACTAAAAGTTTGTGGTGACCTTATCCTCGAATATGTCTGAGACATGCAAGTAGCAGTTCCTAGACCAATTCAGGAGGTTACATCTGGAATTATGTTCAGAAGCTGTCATTTTGCAGTTATTAACAGAAGTTGGGAACTGGATGCTAAGCAAATATGCTTTTTAAAGAATTTCCATAAAAAGCTATAACACCTTCAAACTTGGAAGTTCATTATTCTATGAGGAGAGAGAATCTTTCTAGAAAAAGGAACTCCGTTTCACTTAGAAAATTGTTAGTCCTTACAATGAGGAAGACAGCTGTGCCGTGTTATTACTCAAGAAAGACCACTCTAGGCTTCGATTAAGTCTTTTAAGGCTTAATGTTCCAGTTTTCTTTGATAGTAATAGTTTGTAGACCTTTTTGCTCTTTTTTGTTAGTAGTGAATCTCTTTAAATTGTGGAACTCATTCTTAACTACCTTTAGCATATGTCATAATATCTTGCTCAACATTGTCTTGTACCACTCCATATATTCTTTAAATTCATTCAAAATGCTAAAACCAACTATAGCATAATCTTGTCAGAGGCATCACATGAGGCCATAAGATGCATGTTTGTCATGCATAGGTCGACTTGCTCATTGAGAAAGAGAATGCGCTTAAAGTAGCTAAGCCCCTGGAATGTGTGAATCCACCAAATTGTGCTGCTTAAGCAAGAATTGGCTTTGATTTTCAACAGATAGGAAGCTTTGCCAGAATGGTTTTGATGTAGTCATGAATGTTCAAGAGAACCAAATTGAATACATGCGTGTGAATTGGTTTTTGATGATGTATAAAAGTAAACATCAATTTGATTTTTATTCCTAAATGACGCGGAATGATTCTTGGGAAACAACAACATGTGATATTCTCCAGGCAGACCTTTATAGTCTTGATGGTAGTTCATAGTTGAAATGATGGTATTTGTTCATTGATTCCCATGCCATAGGAATTCAAATGAGTTGCTGCTGTAAATTGACTTAATGTTTGATCTGTATCTCTCTGCTTATTACAAATGTGGATACCGAGAGTCTATTCTGCTGGTGAACAACATGTATGTAGGAGTGCAGGCGAAATAAGGATGTTGAGATGGATAAGTGGCAAGACAAAGAAAGGATATGATTAGAAATGAAAACATTAGAGGAAACTCAAAAGTAGCACCAATAGATAACAAGATGAGAGGGAGTAGACTTAGATAGTTTGAACATTTCCAAAGGAGACCGAAAATGACATTGGTTAGGAGTGAGTTGATCCAAGTCGAGGATCTAAAAGGGCAAAGGGAAAGGCCCAAAAGGATGCGGATAGAAGTGGTGAGAAAAGGATTTAAGAACTTTTGGACTAAATGAAGCCATGAGATTTGATAGAGGGGAATGAAGGAACAAGATTCATATAGTCGACCCCTAATCTAGACAAGGCCTTTGATGATGATGAAGATGGAGAGTCAATTCTGCTGGTGCTGGTATGGTTGTTTGTTTCCATAGTTTCCTAGACTCAGTGATGACATGCTATAAAAAAACCACTAATGGATGTTGTTATGATATAACTCTTGTTTGCGCTTGTCTCGTCTTTTGAGTATCGCAATAAAATATTTACTGATTCAGTAGCCGTGATCTGAACTATTCTATGCAGATGCAGTTCCCTCACTACTTAAAAAGGGGACACAGATTGGGCTATTGTCTGTTCTGTGGAAGGGTTGTTGTAAAGGTTGATATTGCCAAATTGTTCTCTTCAGAAGAATGTCAGGTGAATTTGGAGGATCCCCAGGAGAACAGGAGAATCAGACTATCTGTCACTTTGCTTGCTGTTGTTTCAGGTACAGGCTAAGTAAAAGATCACAGAAGAAATTTGAATTTTGCCGATTAGGCTAGTGTAACATGTGAGTCCATTTGGATGCTGTCATGACAAACTTCGTACTCGTAAGAAACTCATGGACCAAGAGGTATGTGCATTTTACACGTGAAAATATGCAAAATCTATAGCCGAGTCGTGCAAATCGGTATGTATCAATTCTGAAATGTCATCCAGTGTTGGCGTAACGGTAAAAGTTGTCGTTGTGTGACTTTGAGGTCACGGGTTTAAGGCGTGGAAATAGCCTTTTGCAAAATACAAAGTAAGACTATGTACTTTAGGCCCTTGTGGTCTGCCCCTTCCCTGGACCCTGCATGGGTCCCAGGCTGTCCCTTTTAGAGGTGGGTAAGTGCCGCTAGAGGTACATAAATGAGCCTCAATTGTAAATGTCAGAGTTGGTGTCTGCATGTATCTACTACTACTAAAAGAAAAAAAAAAGAAAAAGAAAATTTCGATCTCTCTGGTGTAGGAATAAGAAAACATGGATTAAATTATTCATAGATTGTGATTTTTTCCCCTTTTATTTGCAGCCTTAAAATAACTAATGGATTATACTCGAATACTTTTACACATGATTCTCTCTCTAGATGAAAAAACTTCTATGGCTGTATGGCAAGGGAATTACAAATGATGGAATAAATTTATACCTGGATTATGAATTTTCCCAAGTATTGGCAGCCAAAACATATGTGAGATTATCTAAGAAAAAATGGTCCTAGCTTCTTAGCTGTACATTACTTGCATTTATATAGTATTATTATATTCTTAAGAATAATAAACAAATGACTCACGTACTCTCCTAAATCTAAAACCCAGATAAAGGCAAATGGAGTGACTTAAACCTATGACCAAGTATATTCTAGGGAAGATGTAGAGCTATTTGTGACCAACTGCAGTAGACATTTTGTTGGCATATTATTATATATGTTTAATACTATAAACAGTTGGAGAAAAATCACAATATGCGAATAACACAATCCATGGCTTGTTACTATCTCATGTGAAAGCATGATTAGAATCCTTGTGGCTTTTCAGATTCATATACCACACCATGTATCTGCTAAATCCTTCTAGAGTCGTAGAGTCGAGAAATGCTAGGCCGAAGGTCCCAAAAAACACTTATATATATAAACAAAACAAAGTTATTCATTTGTTCCATAAGCGGAACTGGGTAGAAAGAGGAAAAAGAAAAGAACTGGCACAGCCAAGAGCACAACTTCAAACAAATTGCCAAAATACTGTTATCACTTCTCAGACATTACGGACCACCAAACTTAGGTAGCCACACTGTGCAGCACCACAGTCTCAACAGTCAGCCCGGGTCCAAACCCAAACAGTACTCCCCACTCAAGCCCTTCTCCAGTGGTCGGCTTCCCTTCTTCCTTGGATTTCTTCCTCATCTCATCCAAAATAAACAGCACACAAGCACTAGACATATTTCCATACTCACTTAACACATGCCTGGTAGCCCGCAGCTTCTCTTCCTTCAGACCCAACTTCGCCTCAACCTGGTCCAAAATAGCGGGCCCACCTGGATGCGCAATCCAAAACAGCGAATTCCAATCAGAGATCCCCAATGGCTCGAATGCCTCCACTAGACTTTTCTGAATGTTCTTCGAGATCAGCCCAGGAACATCTTTGAGCAAGTGAAACGTGAGGCCTACTTCTCTCAGATGCCCGTCGATCGCACCGTCGCTGTCTGGGAGAATTGTTTGAGCAGCCGAGATCATCTCAAATAGTGGCTTCTCAACCCCTGGGATGGGGTCCGCACCAACGATCAAAGCAGCTGCACCATCGCCAAATAGAGCCTGGCCCACCAGAGAGTCTAGATGGGCGTCACTTGGTCCGCGAAAAGTAACGGCTGTGATTTCGGAACAAACGACTAGGACGCGGGCCCCCTTGTTGTTTTCGGCAAGATCTTTGGCAAGACGCATGACCGTCCCACCAGCAAAGCAGCCTTGTTGGTACATCATCAGACGTTTGACGGAGGGGCGCAGGCCGAGGAGTTTGGTTAACTGGTAGTCCGCTCCCGGCATGTCGACCCCACTGGTAGTGCAGAAGACAAGGTGGGTGATCTTGGATTTGGGCTGGCCCCACTCCTTGATGGCCCTTGATGCCGCTTCTTTGCCCAATTTCGGTACTTCGACGACCACCATGTCTTGACGAGCATCTAGTGATGGGGCCATGTAGGCGCACACGTTGGGGTTCTCTTTGAGAATGTCTTCGGTTAGATGCATGTACCGCTTTTTGATCATGGACTTATCGCCTGCATGGAAGATGTTAAGGGGTTAAATAAGTAGGCCCCTTATTAGCTGATCAGAATTTATCTTCAAGGCTCTATTATCAATGAGCCATGCACCAAAACTCAACCCCAACGATGAAAGTAACACTTTGTTTTCTCGCTAAAAGAACGAGGTACACATTTATCAACAAAGCTTCCGTAGATCAAAGGCTTGGATCTGTCAATCAGGTAGAATTTTGGCTTGTAATCCCATCTACATGACTAACTTATCTAACAGACAAACCATTACTAGTCTAATTCATTTTTAATGATTTGATTTTGATTAGATAATGAAGGGGAGCGTAGGTGCAACAGTAGAATTGTCGTAGGTTCAAGGTATAAAAACAGCCTCTTGCAAAATGTAAGACTGCGTACTATTAACCCCTATGGTTCGCCCTTTCTTAGACCCTGCATATGTCAGAGCTTCATGAACTTCATGGACCAGGACTGCCCTTTATACTATTTTAGGTGGAAGTGAACGTTTCCTTCATATACCTGCACAATTGTTCTCTTTTTTGTCCACCATCTGTGCTACATTCCGTTAAAGTCCACCATTTGTGCAAAGGAAGAAACCAAAGCAAAATACAAATCATGACCAGACATTATGATAGTACTGCCTTTATTTTGTACTTAAGCCACCAAGTTGGACAAGTATAAAATTGGGTGCCACTGGGGGGACGCTGTCTGATTGCAGACTGAGTTCCCATCAGGTAAGACCTTAGCCTGGGTGCAGTTAATTCCCGGTAAGTTTTGTTCTAATCAAGTTTTCAAGACAAAAGTTTCTGCATTTTGGATGATCATGAATAGATTTTTGTCCTGCAGACATTGATAACTTCAATATAGGTCTTAATCAATTCAGAGCCCTCCTTCCTTTAGGCCATTGTGGCCCCCCCTTCCTTGGACTCTGCATAGGCAGGAACTTCGTGCACCGAGGCTGCCCTTTAGTTTTTCAGAACGGTGACTTCATATCTGATGGATTGTATTTATCAGATAACCGCAAACGTCTCCTTTCCTGCTTTTAAATGAATGTTTAGAAAATGGGCAATCAAAGATGTATATTGATCAACAGAGTCCACAAAAATCACAGGCTTAGAATTGTCAAAAGATAGCAGGGTCTACCCAATCCATGGTTTGGATCATAGCCCAACTTTTTATTCTGTGGGTAGATTTCCCAAGAAAAGAAAAACAAAAGGCACTTGGAGGAGCATCACAGCGGAGGACAAAGACAAAGCCAAGTTCTTAATGTTAGCATGCATTTTCGTTAATTCTAGCAAAAGTAAATTACCACGCTGAAATGGATAAATCGCAGCTCCGGTGCACGAAGCTGCTACATATGCAGGGTTTGATTTGGGGTAGGGGTGGACCACAAGGGTCAATAGCATGCAGCTTTACCTTGTATTTTGCAAGAGGCTGTTTCCACGCCTTAAATCTCTAACCTCAAGGTCACACAACAACAATTCTACGGTTTCCACTAAAGCTATGGATATAAAGAAAAATAGTTCAAGCACTTACACATGCGCTTGAACTTCTCTTTGAGCTCAGTCTTGTGCTCGCTGTTAGTGATCCTGAAATAGTAGTCGGGGTACGTGCTCTGATCGACGCAATTAGGCGGCGTTGATGTCCCGATGGCCATAACTGTGGCTGGACCTTCGGCTCTCTGGGCCTTACGAATGGCATCGATGCTCACCATTTTCGAACTCGCGAACTTGCACGTCGGACCACTGGTTGAACCGCGATGCTGCTGGTTGTGTGGGCAACGAGGCGATGGATGGAGGCGTGGGGTGGCACGGTTCTTATGAGGAGGAAAGCAGTAGATAGCTGTCACGTGCTTGAGCTACCAAATTTCTAGTCCCAACCACCTATTTCGCAGATTAGCTGAAGTACAGGTTCCTGACGGGACCAGTAATGGAACATGCACTAAATGGCTGGCTCAGTCTTGTCTTAGACTATTAGGTGATCATCTTCTTGGCCATCTAGTGTCTCAAACCATGTTTATGTTCATGTTATTCGTATTAGAAAAATGAAGGGGAGCCTTGACGCATATTAGTAGAGACATTGTAATCATAATGCAAACTTGAGGTCACGGGTTTAAGGCGTGAAAATAGCCTTTTGTAAAATGCTAGGTAAGACTACATACTGTAGACCCTTATGGTCTGCTCCCTTCCCAAGCCCTACATATGCGGGAGGTGAATACATGAGCTATCCTTTTGTATTAGAGAATTGAGGAATGATAAGTTGAAGTGAGCTTTTGCACCCTGCATATTATCATTAAACAAATGATGTCATTTATAATTTTTTTTCTTGAATGATAGGATTAGAAGGTGGGCCTTGGCACAACGGTAAAAGTTGTTGTTGTATGACCTTGAGGTCACGGGTTCAAGGCATAGAAACAGCCTCTTGTAAAAATACAAGATAAGGCTGCTACTATACGCCCTTGTGGTCCGTCCCTTCCCTAGTCCCTGCATGGCAAGAGCTTCGTGTACTGGCGCTGCCTTTTTAATGATAGGACTACATTAAGATTGAGAAAATCTTACATCTAGCAAGCAAAAGTTTCATCCAAATAAGAACAGAAAGCAACGCTCGCAAATAGTCTGCTCCATCAGCAGATTAGGCTAACAATACAGATCCACCCTGAAATGTGACCAGCCCGGATCCCAGAAGGCAATCTTCGTATCCCGTAGATGTAACTCACCCAAGGCCAAATTGTCCGCGTCGCCATTAGCATCCCTTAGAACGCGAACGAGCTGATGGTTAGAGTCATTGAGCCATAAACATATTTGATCAAATTTGTCCATCGTTTTATGCATTATTTGCTGAATTGCGCTCTTATTTATGATGAGGTTCGAGTGCACAATTTTTCCATTTATAATGGCCCCAAAAAAATTTGATCCTTTTTCTTTTGGAATTAATGGTAAATCGATTCTCATTTGAGAGTTGTGAGTGTTCTTTTTGTAATATGAAAATGACAAGGAGAAGTGCACAAAGAAGTACACTTTTTTGGGATCCATATATGCCTCGTTAGCATGATCCAATCCGTTAATTTGGAAGAAAATGTTGAGCCCATGGTAGCGAAAAAGATTTTGCCTGTTTTGGATATCCAATCCATGAAGCTTTTTTGAGGGATTTTCCCAGAGAATTTGGATGTCCATTTAACATGAGACAGAAGCATATGGTTCAGGTGTTGATGTGCAAGTTTATCAGCATAGATGCTTTCCTATGTTGGCCCAAAAAATATACCTTTTTCTTTATTGGAAAATGCCTTGCTTAGTAGTAGAACTATTAATATCATCCCAAGTATAATGTCCCATATGAGGGAAGGAAATCAGATGGCTAGATAATCTATTACTAAATTTCAGCATCTCCTACAAGATTTCATGTTTTGTCAAATTCTTCAGAATGAATTCAGAGCCATGCCTTTGTCTTGAATATTTCTGTTTCTAATGGAAGTTCTGGTTATGGTCTTATTCGGGGTACTACGGGGGCTGGCTTGCAATAGAACTTGTAATGGAGTTGATTACTTTTGACTGCTAGATTTCTATTAAATATATGTTGGCAGTTATCCGCCGCAGGCACATAACGCAAGTGCTTCCGACTTTCTTAGTGCCTGCTTAGGAAACTTGTTCTAATTCTTCAATTTCACGATAGAAAATCTCTAATAACACAAGTTTCTTAACACGCGCTTAAAAAAATAGCAGTCCTGGTGCACGAAGCTTCTGCCTATGCAGGCTTTGGGGAAGGGGTGGACCACACTATAGGATGCAGCCATATCTTGTACTTTTGCAAGAGACTTTTAATGCCTTGAACCTATAACCTCAAGGTCACACTACAACAACATGCTCTTAATGATCAAAATCGCTGAATTAGGAGGCCTTGCTGCAGAAGGATCATACAGAAAATTCTCCCTCTCTTGATGACTTTGATTTGCAAAGGCTTTTGAACTATACGTTCTGATTTTTGTATTTTCTAACCATGAATTATCCATAATATAAATCATTTGAATCATTAAGCCCGTAGGCTTCATGAGCAAATACCTCCCAGCACTCGAAGTCATTAGACCGGAAGGATCCACCTCCATTTCAAGGCACGCAACCAGGCAGACACTATATCAATATATCAATCTTTTACATGTGGGATGTGCATGAACGAAGGGGAGCCTTGGCACAATAGTAGAGTTGTCATCGCGTGATCTTGAGATCACGGGTTCAAGGTAAGGCTACATATTATTAACCCTTGTGGTCTGTCGCTTCCCTGGATCCCGCATATGTGGAAGCTTCTTGCACCAAGGCTGCCCTTTGGGGTGTGCATGAATCAGTGTCACCTACCTGCACCAGGCTCATCTGCCTACTTGTAGGTTTGCTTGACATGTGAATTCACTACCGCTCTTTCAGAGCAGTAAGCTTGTGGAGACTAACTGGTAGCTTGCATTCATTTCCTTGAATGTTGACATGTACTGTGTGAAGACCAGGGTCCACTGATCCAGCAACTTTTGTCATCCACCAGTCTTGTGGACAAGTATTGCACCGTCTGATGGGCTTGCCACACCGTACGAACTACTCAACCATTAGCCTTTCTCTCTCCAGTGTCTGACTCTGTGTGTGGCCGTCTGTGTACGCGTCTTTGTTTCTCCCTCTCTCTCTTGCACACATTAGAGTCACAACAGACCTGAACTAAAAGACAATCAAAGAGGTAGAGAGGCTTCCTCCCTTCTTCACGGGCAAACATGATTTTGGAAGATGCAGTCCATTCATCTTATTGACCTCCCTAAATTACCTACACACTAAAAATGATGCCGATTGGATAAGCTTAGCTCACAATCACCCAATTGGACTAGTTTCTCTTCTCTAAAACATCTATAGAGAATTGTGTCACTATCAAGTCTACCTTTGATAAATTTAGAAATAAACAGGTCTTCCAATTTGTTTAGAGAAATTTCTAATCCAGTTGTCTACGAAGATACCTAGAATATATGCTGAAGCTTTAAGAGGGGCAAGCTCTTTTATTCTGGTTCATGCTTTCTCTTGGCTATATGGTTCATTTGGGCGAGCTTCAAGAATAGTCTTATCAAACACAAATGTATAACTTCCCAGGAATTTCAATTGGACTTATATTCATCACTGTAGGAATTAGGTTCAAGCTTTCTCCAGCCCCTTCTCATCAATGGACTCCTAACGAATACCAAAGATTGCAATTCTTTCAACAAATTCCTACCTCTGTATCTATCTCCACTAAAGCTTATCTCAAAAACTCAAATTACCTTGGATTGCTCCGCATTCTTTTGAAGCCTACAGAGAACTAATTCAAGTTCCTCCATCAAAAGATAAAAAATATACTTAAAAGGGGCAGTCCTGGTGCACAAAGCTCCCACGTATGCAAGGTCCAGGGAAGGGGCAGACCACAATGGTCTATAGTATGCAGCCTTACCTTGTATTTTTATAAGAGGCTATTTTCATGCCTTCAACCCGTGATCTCAAAGTCGCACGACAACAACTTTTACCATTGCGCTAAGGCTCCCCTCCAAAATAACTCAAAGCTGTGGAAAAAAACATGGGCAGGTAGGTCTTAAAATTGACAGATAGCAAAAACACGGGGAGGTAGGCCGTAAAATTGACAGATAGCAAAACATTGCTGGAAAGTGACTGAACGTGCATCATATGATACCCCGTTTTGAGTGCGTATACACTTTGAAATTGATAGGAACACTCACTTGATGTGCTTTGTTTATTCACTTTGAAACGCATCAAATGGCGCCCATACGAGTGTACATCAACTAGTAGAAAATGGCTCAACATCTTATGATCCAACCATGTCATGTGAATCCCATCTTAAGATGGGTAATGTCCCAAACTGCATATCAATCTTAGCTGTACACACAAGGATAGCCAGGTGCACAAAGCTTCTGCATATGCGAGGTTTGGGGAAGGGACAGACAACAATGGGTTAATAGTATGAAGCCTTACCTTATATTGTAAGAGGTTGTTTTCACGCCTTGAACTCCTGACCTCAAGGTCACATGATGACAACTTTATGGGTGGCGCCAAGGCTCTACTTCCTTGGATTTCCACACATGCTACGAAAAGCAAGCTAGGATCGTCTAGAGATGAGAGTTGGGATTGGATTATATCTAACATGTTGTTACGTGTGCTTGATATGAGATGATTTGAGTTAGATTAGAGATGACCTAAATTTAGCATAAGATGAAGTCAAATAGCTAAAAAAATATCACTTAAGCTGGGTTGAAATGAGTTCGGGAGATGGACGAACCTGGGGTGAGATGACTTGGGGAAATTGAGTATAGATGAAGTCATTGATACGAATGATATGAACCTACCTAGTTTTTATAGATGGATGTAAGAATTCTTCTAAAAAAGGCTGAAACGCAGTTATAGCTTATGACTTATCTTAATTAGAAATTCAAGGCTTGAGATTTTATAAAATAATGGCTAGAATTATCCAATGAATCAGATTATTGGACGAATTATATTGAAAACGGGATTATAAAAATCAATGGTGCTGATTATAAGAAGTTTGGGACCGACTTACGTTTTTGGGGCTTGTGAGATTTGAGAGAGGGAGAGAGAGATGGTGAGGGCAGCCATGTGTACGAAGCTTCCGTGTATGCAGAGTTAAGGAAAGAAGAGGACCACAAAGGTTAATAATATGCAGCTTAAAACAAGGGTAAATAGTACTACAAAAGTCCGAGAAAGGAGTATAAATGGTGGTACGGAGCTTAAAACACCAGAGGGCCCTGTTCAATTTAAGATCTGAACCTTTCATCTTTCTCAAAACCACATCCATTGGATGATCTTGCTATTGTTTTTGCCTTTTAACTGCTCTTGCCATTGGTTTTTTCTATTTCAATTACTTTTTATCTTTCTCATCTTGAGTTGTGAGGTAATGGCAGCACCGGAACAAGTGGACCTATTTTGGGTAGCCCAAAACATTCATCATGCTGCACTGTAAATGACAATTCCTAAGCTAAAAGCCGTCTAGTGCAGTTCGTCGCAGACAAAAGGTGCCTCTCCCATTTATACATAAGGCCACAGATTCGAGGTAGACAGCCATCTTATTAGGAAGTGAAAGATGTATCCCAAATGAATGTATGAGTATAGAAATTGCTGTAAAAAAATGAAAATAAAGGAAAGATAATACCCGAACATTGAAAATTAAAATACAATTTACAGCAACAAAGAAAGGAGTCCCATGATGACCCCAGCTACGGAAATAAAGATATTCTCAGATTACTCCCAATATCATTGTAAATATTCTTTTATGACGACACATACACGGTTGTCTTTTCATAATTACATCAGATAGGAAATGCTTTTCAAACATCAACCATTCCCTAGGTATTGTTCCATTGTATGCCATCAATTTTTCATTCAGTATTTGATATTTAAATAGAAGAGTTTACAATGGGTACAAGGTTGACTTTTAGCCCGGCATTTCATTCCCAGACAGATGGATAGTCTGAGAGAGTGGTCTAGGTGCTCGAAAATATGTTGAGAGCTTGTGTGTTAGACTTCCAAGAGAAGTGGGCTGAGTATTTACCTTTGGTGAAATTTTCATACAACAACAGTTTCCAATCCAGCATAGGAATGACACCATTTGAGGTGTTATATGGTAAGCCGTGTTGATCCCCAGTTTGTTGGGCAGAGGTTGGTGAGACCTCATTATTAGGCCCTAAGGTAGTGAGAGAAACCACAAAAAAGGTAAAACAAATTAGGCAGCGGTTGTTGACAGCTTAAAGTAGGACCAAGAGCTATGCTGATCAAAGGAGGCGACCTTTGGAGTTTGAGATAGGAGATTATGTGTTCCTAAAGGCTCGGCCAAGACCAGGAGTGACACATTTTAGCAAACATGGGAAGTTGTCTCCTCGATTTATTGGATCGTTCGAGATTATAGAACATGTTGGCAAAGTTGCCAGTTATCATTGATTCACAATGTTTTTCATGTATTGATGTTGTGGAAATATGAGCGGGATCCTTCTCATATTCTTGATTGGACAGATCTTGCCATTTAAGAGGATGTCTCTTATGAGGAGAAATCGATACAGGTGGTTGACCGGAGAGAACATGTGTTGCGTCGAAAGGTGATACCACTTGTAAAGGTGATATGGCAACATCATGTGACAGAAGAAGCCACATGGCAGCTGGAGTCTGAAGTCTAGTAAAAATACCCATAATTATTTGAGGACTCAGGTATTTATTTAATTTCGAGAACGAAATTTCCTTAAGTAGGAGAGTGTTGTCACACCCATACCCTAGATAGTAGATCAAAATGTAAAAATCAAGAACATTGTAAATTAATGATGAAAATTCGTTCATTAGATTGTGCTCCGAGAGAGCTTTCCAATGACACTAAGAACGCAAAACGGAGATCGGGAGAGAAAGATCAAAGAATTTTACCATCGATGTGGAGGGGGTCAAAATTGATAATGGCAACCCACCCTCTATTGAGCATGACCCAAAGAGCCACGTGGGAGATGTCGGGTAAGTCCCCTCCTCCACTCCTCTTCTCCCCTTGTTTCATTTTTCCTCTCCATTTCTCCATTTCTCTCCGTGCACATTATCGTTTTTCCGACGAGCTGAGACGGTGAGAAATCCGTTAGATTCAGGGTATATAGGAAGAGAAACGAGATTGGATCGAAAATCCAACCTTTCACATTGTTCCTTAGACGTTTCTAAGTGAAACCCCTTTTGTTTCATGATGACTCGTTAAGAAACGACACCAAAATCTTCAAAAACCAACACCTAGGGTAAGTTCAAAAACCCTTAAAAAATTCGGCAAAAAACGATAGTTTTAGTAAAAATCAAAAGAGAAAAATATTAGAAAACAAAAATTCAGTAAATTCTGAACATCCCCGTGAAAAATCGCCACAAAACGAGGTTGCCTGTGTCGCCGACGATGACCAGAATCCGATCACCTTCTCCGACGATAGCGACATTTTTTGGCGACCCCCCAAAAAATGTGAAAAATGAAAATTTTCAGATATGGACAAATCGCGAATGATCCTTTCATCCGGGGAGACGGATCGTAGATTAGGAATTGATTGGTCCACGAAATTGTGATTGAAAGCTTGTTTGTGCATAGGAAAAATTTGAGACCTTAACATCTGACCGTTAAAAATATGATCGGAAAGTAAATCTAAGTCAAATGTAACTCCAATTACCCCTCGATAATGAGTTATCACAAAAATAACTACCAATTATGGATAAATTGATGGGAAACCACATCTGATCGTCCAATACTCGGTCAGCAAAGATCAAAGGTTAGGAAAAGAGACTAGACCATGAATTATGGCTAAAAGCATTAAATTGTAGAATAACTTACCTAAAATGTGAAAAATTGAAACTTCTAGATATACGCGCTTGATCTAGACTATTGATGTAAGACCAATGGTGTTGATCTAATTATATAGCGACCAATTGGTGTACAAATCCTTGATCTAGATATATGAGGTTAGATCAAGAACATTATGAATAAAGAGCTAGAAGTGATTATAGAAAATTGCATGGAATTATGAAATTTACTTAGGACTTGTATTCGTTGCAGAGGCTTAAGAGTAGTGTGAACGGTTTTGACAGTTGTACCTTGAGAGCAGGTAAAGACCATAGACCCTTCTATTCCTTTAATTCTTGTTAATTTGTTCTCTTGACATTAACATTATAAAGGTGTAGAATGAATATGTTATCACCTTGGTTGAGTGGATGATAAAAATTGTAATTAATTATTGAAATTGCCATGTAATGGTTTGATTTACTACCCTTAAACGATGATGACGCCTTCTAAGATGGTGAATCTTGAGGAATGGAGTGTCAGGTAGTGAGCCTCCCAAGATGGTAAACCTTGAGGGAAAGGGCTGTCTGGTTCCTTAGAATCATGGTGGAGCTGCCCAAGATAGTAAACCTTGAGGGATGAGCTATTAGGTGTTGAGCCTCCCAAGATGGTAAATCCTAAGGGAAAGGGCTGCCTGGTTCCTTGGAATCATGGTGGAGCCGCCCAAGATGGTAAACCCTGAGGGATGAGCTATTAGGTGTTGAGCCTCCCAATATGGTAAATCCTGAGGGAAAGGGCTGCCTGGTTTCTTGGAATCATGGTGGAGTTGCCCAAGATGGTAAATCCTAAGGGATGAGCTATCAGTTGTTGAGCCTCCCAAGATGGTAAATCCTGAGGGAAAGGGCTACCTGGTCTTTTGGTATCACGGTGGATTGCCCAAGATGGTAAACCCTGAGGGATGAGCTGGCATATTTGAGTTACCCAAGATGGTAAACCCTGAGAGAAAGGGCTGCTTGGTCGATTTTGACTAAGGTAGAGTCGCCCAAGACGATAAATCCTGAGGGAACCTGACTTTGGCGCCGCCCAAGATGGTAAATCCCAAGGGTCTGGCTGCCTTGTTGATGATACTCATAGTGGGCTGCCCAAGATGGTAAACCTCGAGGGAGATGCCTACTAGATCATGGTGGTAATGTTATACCTGTTTAATATTGTTGAGGAAACCATTAAACGATCATGCAACGTTATGCCTGTTTAATATTGTTGAGGAAACCATTAAATGATCATGCAATGTTATGCCTGTTTAATATTGTTGAGGAAACCATTAAACGAGTATGCAACCTTGTTGAATGTTATGCTTATGGTTTGCATTTTTACCATATCATGAGGTCCATAACTTAGTTACTCATCTATTGAATGTCCTGTGGTTGGACATGAATGAGAAATTCTTATGGGGTGGGCTTGTTTGCATGCTATGGCTATTGCATCATGTTTGAATTTGGAATAAACTGCAATTCTGTTCTACTACCCATATGCCTTGCTTGATAATACATGCTAACTACTTTGTAGATGAACGATTAAAATGGAAATGAATGTTCTAGTGTTAGGTTTGAATATTCTTTTGAGCGTAGCTCAACAAGAATGATTGGATATACATGGGTTTAGTTCTTTCTCCTTCTTGGGCTTCGCAGCTAACCTTATTATTTTGCAGGTACCAGTCAAGCCGAGAAGAAAAAGGTGGTTGAATGAAATGAAGAAGGCCTAATTGGAGATGCAAAAATTTTGTATTATATATGTATATATGTGCTACACCGAGTATGAGTTATACCTCACTTTTTGACAGTTAGCCGTATGCATCCTATATGTTTTATTTTGATAGGGCATGTATCAGGCTTTCTCGAACTCCTAGTTATCAAGCAAGTGTTAAAAATGTGTTGTGATGAATAGTGTGGGTACTGAGTCTCCTTTAAGGTTTTATACTATAATATTGTTTATTAGGTAAACAGCATGTGTTAAATGCATAAGTCCGAAAAATAGGGAAGACTCTGCCAAAATTTCGGTAGAACTCAGTAGTTAATAAGAGTAGAAGATTTTATCAATCAAAAGCATAAGTGCGTAGGATAAGAGCACTTAACTCTCTCAATACTTACATTGTGATATATATTAAAAAAAAGGAAAAAAAGAAAAGAAAAAAGAAAGGGAAGCAAGGTCATGTAGGCCTAGCTCAACCAATCACTAGGCTTGATCAAGTCAAATCGCAGTCTGGGGGATTGGGGTGGCGAGTGCACGAAGCTCCTGCCTATGCAGGGTCCAGGGAAGGGGCAGACCACAAGGGCCTAAATCTTTCTTTGTTTGCCCAATTAACATCTATACAATAATGTGACATTTAGGTCACAGCTCACATGTATATACTTGTATCATTATAATAATATAAGAAGAAGGAGAGTCTTGGCATAATGGTAAAGTTATTGTCATGTGGCCTTGAAGTCATGGGTTTTAAGCGTAAAAAAGCCTTTTGAAAAAATACAAGGTAAAGCTGTGTATTATACACCCTTATGATGCCTCTCATCTCTAGAGTTTGCATACGTGGGAACTTAGTGCACCAGGCTACCCTCAATGCCGGAGCAAAATGCCAAGGAAAGAGGTGGATTTTGCCATCTAGACGTATACTCTTCAACAGTGCCTGAACTCCATTGAGTACAGCATGAATAAGGAATAGACACGCTAACACACTACTTAATGGATTTTGTGGAGCCAACGGATTAACTAACCATATCCTCAAGTTGGATCATTGCCTGCCTTCATTTTATGGCTGATCCTGTAACGGAGGCTGAGATGGGCACGATACACTCGCACAAGTAAGGTTTAACAGAAAAATGGCAAAGGACTTATTGTAGGCAGCCTTGCCTTGAATTTTGCAAGAGGCTGATTCTATGTCTTTACCTAGACCTCAAGGTCACGTGCCAACTTTTACCGTTGCACCAAGGCTTCCTTTAGGTCTAAAATCTAGATTTTATGTTCCTTTGTTTTGATATTGCCACTCCTTTTCTTTCAAACTCTCTAGTTGGTTTGCTAAAGCTCGTTCATCTGAGATTCTGAGCACCGCCAGCGTTTCAAACCGGTTTTTCAGGTTTTCGACTTAGACTTTCTCCAGTCCTGAGATTGGATACCTAAAAAAGCCCTTTCTCTCTCTGCCCTTTCAAAACCCTAAGTTTCTCATGTTCTTCAATTTCAAGACATGAACAGGCAAGTTTCGTCCGTCTCTGCTTCTGTCGTTGCTTAAATCTCTCAAACACTTTCTTTCATTTTTCAGATTTTCTGTATTTCCCCACGAACTTCTTTGGAGTTCGATGAACTTGGCGTTCCTTGCTTTTAAGGTTTCTTTTGGTTCAAGTAGATGGAATTTCTGGAAATTTGTCTCATCACTTAAATAATCTTTCCTTTGAAAATTATGTTCTGCAGATCACGTCTTAATGAATGAACTGCTTCGTTCATTGTTACTGATCAAACAACAGAAAATGGATTCGTGCAGCATGTTGTTTCCTTTATCTTCTTCTTAATTATGCTTCCACATAAAAGATATCGGAGGCATTGCGTAGGTCCGGTTTTCACTATATTCTTTGACAAACAATAACAGAGAAATTGATTTGAGGTGAACCTAGTTGAAAGTGGCAATTATGATATTCCATTATTTGCCAAAAATTAAGTATAAATTGTTTTGATATAAATCAAGTTCAGAGGGGACAATGATGGCATTCTTCTTTGTGTTACAAATTATCGATGTTCTAAATTTCTCCTCTGTTTCTTTTCTTATCCTTATTAGTAGCTTGATTTGAGCTTTTCATCAATTCTCCTCTTTGTTTTGGCAATTTTAGTAATATCTTGCACTTGTTACTGAGTCATGAGTGCTTCATTGGATTTGTATTCTAAGTATGTTCATCTGACTTCAGCTTACAAGAATGATGGTTGTGTACTGCTGTTTATGTGCGGGTTACTCAATACTGGAAAGTTAATTGACTAAGCAAACTATAGTTGGTCGGAAAAAATACTAAAACTTGTAGAAAGCTCAGCAAGTTACAAAAGCAACTAATGATTGTGTGAACAAGATGTAAAGATGGCAAAGAGGATGAAACAGCCATGTTAGAAGAAATGATAGAGGGATCTGTGAAAGAAGTTCCACTATCTAGGAATAACAAAGTAACTGGGTTCTAAGAAAATGTGATACTAGAGAGGACCCTTGGGTTATTTTCTTCTTTCCTCCTTGAATCTAGAGAATATAATTGTTGCATATCAGATTGGAAAGGATATATGGCATTTCAGAACCCTTATGAGGATAAGGTGCCCCTTGATGTTAACTGCATTGTAGCTAGATTTCTTCTCTATACTTTTAGATGGTGAAGAGTTATATGCAGAAGGTTACTTATTATACTTCTAATTGGAGCATTATTGTTACTCATATGCTAGTTTACAGATAGTGAATAGAAAGAAATAGTTAAGACTAACTTCACTAGGAAGGATCTTCAGACTAAGGTATTTGCAAAAGATAGATATAAATTAGGAACTGATCCCTAATCGGGATAAGGTCTTGATGATGATGATGATGGATATAGATTAGGAAATCTTAAAAGTGTTAACAAGATGTTATTGACTTTTCTAAGAATTTGGAGGATCAGCTTGAATGTATTTCATAACCAATGTAAATTAACAAAAAATGAGAAGAGAATTAGCTGAGGATGATAGGTTTTGATGTCAAAATCCTACAATGAACAAATCTATCAGGATATATGATTTTGTAGACTTTCTTGGCAGCTCATTTTACACCCAAGAATGATGGTTGTAAAACCTCTGGTTGATGCTTATTAGCAGCTCCACTGCCATTGTGTTAGACTGAGACTGTAGAGCTACATTTTCATCCCAAACCTTGTTTTCGGCCTAGTTTTAGCATTTTTTATTCTCGTTTCATCATTGGCGTCGCGAAAACCTCCATGCTGATAATTTTACCGATGCTCTAGCAAAGCGGTGAAGAAGATGACTAAATTGCAGCTTTCTATGGGTTTGATTTCGATATTGACCCTTGGACTACTTGCCTTTTTCTTGCTAATGCATTTGTTATATGCAAAAATAAGTGACCAAGTGCAAATCCGAAGGTGCAACTGCATATCATACATTTTCATGCATTTTTATGTTGATTTCAAGAGGCTAAAATATCAAAGCGAGCCATTTATCAAGCTTGTAATGGCTTTTGGCCAGTCTGGTTCATCATGCTTGACTAGGAGATATAAGATCTGTAAACTCTTTAGTTGAATATAAAATAGTTTGAGTAATTTGATTAATTATGTTGACCTTGTAGTTCCTAGTTAGATTCTTGAGTGGTTGATTGAGTTTATGGAGTGGGATGTGGGTTTCCTAATTTATGGTCTTGGATAGCTGAGACCTACTATTTCAAAGTATCAAGCCATTCCTTTGACTTGACCTTGAGATGGGATCATGTCAATTGTGAAGTCATATTGTGAAATTTTGAAGTGCTTGAAGAGTCCTTAATTGCCATACTTGCCTCCTAAATGCTTATAAAAGACCAAGTAGGTGACATCCTACAATAGGCTCTGTTTGTACGAACTCAGCCATATCGTGTCTAGACAGTCAATCTTCATCTTAGAATTGATGCCAAGTATTCAATTTAAAAGATATTTTATAATCCTTCATCTTCTGTTCTTCCTTTCTTTAGTGTGCTATGTATTACTAGTCATATTGGCTTAATTCTATGTAATAATTCCTCATATATGTTTTCTTGGGACATGTATCTGTTACCTTGCCTTAAATAGTGGCTCTGATTGAATTAACTATGTTACAAACTCACTTCACCGATGCTTGTGAAAAGTTAGTCATTTATCAGTTGCCAAGCGTGACCTTACCTAATAATATTCAGTGTATATCTTCTTTAATATATGCAGGCAAATTCATCTGCTTAAGTATGTTCTACTAGCTCACGTACAAGTATAAACATACAAGTAATAAGCTTGAGTTAGAGACCCATTGTCTTCATTATCATTGTAATGGGCCATGAGAAGTAGCTGGAATACTGGATCACAACCCAAAAATTTGTTCACATTTGCTTCTTTGATGTGAGTTACATGGACAACTAATAAGCTTGAGTTAGAGACACACTGTCTTCATTATCATTGTAATGGGCCATGATAAGTAGCTGGAATACTGGATCACAACCCAAAATTTGTTCACAATTGCTTTGATGTGAGTTAGACGGATATGGTTGGAGGACTTTGTTCCTTAGCCATATTGTCTCTCTTTTTCTTGATAGCCTGTAATTCATTCAGTTCCTATTTGAAAAAGATTTAGCAAGGGGCATATATTAAACTTGTGACCTTTTGATTTTTCTTTTGGGGAAATGATATTCCTACCCCTATTTTGCCCTCTCACTGCCACTGCTACTTTCTACATGAATTAATGTTTTTGTATAGTCTTAATTAGAGAAAGATGGGGTATGAAGATGGATTAGGATTTATTTTAGTTGATGGGCTTGGAACTTTGAATTGGGGATGGGGGAGGGGTGTGGAAATGAATTTGTGTGAATAAGCTTTAATAATGGTGTTGTAAATGAAACTGTTTTGGTGGGAATAAGGAGAATCAAGCTTATTCTAGACCAGAAAAATCAGAGAGGAAAGGAAGAGATGATAAGAAACGACCAAAGGCATGATTTCTTGGGTTAGAATAGTTCTGTTTGGGAGGGAGGTCCGTGAAATGTTAGATGGGAGATTTGGAGGGATGGGATTTGTTCACAGAGGGAGGTGGGGTTTGGAGGAGAGCAGCATTCTTTTGTTGCTGGGTATGTGACTGGTACTGGGCATTGGTTGAATGGTGCATGCATGCACACATACGTAGGTGTTCGGTGGGTTTGAGTGTCACAGAGAGATAGATAATTTGGGGTGGGCATTTGGTCATTTTGTTGTAATATCTATTAAAAATTGAATTTATTTAGAAAGGAACGGGGACTTATCAACTGAGGGAGCAGTAATATTGGTGCGAGATTGAGATTGATGGTGTCCGGTGGGTTAGAGCATCGGAGAAAGAGAGATAATTTGGGGTGGGCCTTTGGTCAATGTGATGTAATGTCATTTAAAATTTGAATTTATTTGAAGAGGGCAGGGACTTGTCAACTGACTGGGCAGTATTATCAGTTCCCTTTTTATTTTCATTTATTTGTAGTCTCTAAAGACATAAATACTAAGTTTATTTTCCATACTAATATTTTTACTGGATGAAAATAGGGCAATTTCTAGAAGAGCTGTGCCTATTATCCACACATTGAAGCTTCCAAAGAAGGCATTCAATAGTGGTGCCTTTGGGGGAGGAACTAGTTCAGTGCAGCAGGATCAACATAAGCATGTAATAATCCTTACAATTTCAAATTTACCTTCTTTTCATAGCATTTGACCTGGTTATCTTGCTTTGAGTTATTCCTTTGTGTTGTATAAAAGGGCAGCCTGATGCATGAAGCTCCCTCATATGCAGGGTCCAAGGAAGGGGCAGACCACAAAGGGTCTGTAGTATGCTGCTTTACCTTGCATTTCTGCAAGAGGCTGTTTCCATGCCTTAAATCTGTGACCTCTTGGTCATATGGCAACAGCTCTACCGTTGTGCCAAGGCTCCCCTTCTTGTGTTATATGTCTAACAAAATTTAAGTATCTCTTAACTGCTTATTAATAAAGAGTCATTGTTTGGTCTTTTGAGATGCTGTGTTGAATTGTCATGCATCTTCTGTCGTTCGAACACCTTCTCTGTAAGAGTTCCATGCAGCGCTGTATTGAGTGCAGCTGATTGGGTTGCTTTGGGCATGTAGGTGAACGTAGAAAAGCTGGATGTCACAAATAATCTTGATCACTATGACATTGCTATTGTTGGAGGTGGCATGGTTGGCATGGCTTTTGCTTGTGCTCTGTGTAGGTGTTGTGGCTTTTCTGTCTTAACCTTTTTATTTATCATTGCAGCATTGGATGGCTAATAATTTCACAGCATGTTAGACTAGCTTGTTTCCATTTAATGCTAGCCTCTAAATGTTATTTATTTTACTCCTTGTAAGCTGACTTGTTTTTGTGCCTTTGAGATGTGCTCTCTGTTAGATGATGTATTTCCATTGCAGATTGAGTGAGCTTTAGTCCCACTGCTGTGTTACGTACCTTTCTTTTGGTACATTAAACAAAGTTAGCTAGGACAGTTGTTTGTGTTAAGTAGGGCTTTATATCATCATTTTTCTTATTTTGTTAAACAATGTGTTATTCTTGTATAGCTGAGGCATCCAGTAATAGTTCTACTCTATACATCCTGTTCTTTCAGTGTATTTACGTGGTTTCCTTAACTAGGTCTTCAAATGTTGGGACTTTTTTTGTTCATCTGTGAAGATGAAACATTAGAATTCCTCTCTTAGATTTGTCCATTGGGGTTGAGATTTCTAATTTTCCTCTCTGAATTTCTTCAGTTTATTACAGCCAATTTTTTTTTGGGATCACATATTTCATCATTATTTGAGATCATAAATGATTTTTTATCTATCCCTGATGTTGCTTCATGTCAGTTTGGCACTTCTCATTTGGAATCTGAAACTGTCTGATGTTTCTGTTCGAGAGTTGAAAGTTTGATAGAGTTTTATAGGCGGAGTAAATGCTCATAAGCATCTGATTGAGTAGAGGTTGCCCCTAGTGATAATTTTTGTAAGATCTAAGCCACTTGTCATGTTTGGTGTGGCATAGATAGGCTACATACCAAATTCATGCCCACTATGTGCCTTCACCTTATACTTGTTTGCATTGAAAATCACAATCACTTTTAAAGGCTGGAAAAGTGATTAGGATCTTCCAAATGCATTTATTTCTCCTGTGTTACCTATTTTCTATATGCTGAACATGAAATATCATCACTAGGGGTGTGTCTACTATATCAAATGCTCACAAGCATCTACCGCTACCTGGACTCCTATCTGTTATTTGCAAAGTTATGAATTTAAGCATTGCATTATGTGCTTTTGAGGTTTTAGAAAGGTTAATCGTTTTCATATTGCATACTTGTTGTTTCTTATGTAGGTGAGCTACTAATTATATTTTCCTTGGCTTATGTTTCTTTAGCAAACAAAGCATTGACCAAACAATTGCGGGTTGCCATTGTTGATAGCAACCCTGCATTGGGAGTGAGAAATAGCGATAAGAATAAGGACCTTCCTCCAGATGTGCGGGTTAGTACGGTGACTCCTGCAAGTATTTCCTTTTTCAAAGGTATTAAGTGCTACTCTGAGATGTCCATTCCGCTGCATGAATTTCATAACCATAATTTCTTGTAATGAATTATATTTATCCAATTCAGTTTTTGTTGGAGTTTATCCTTCATTATCAAAATTCTTGCATATGGACATATGGCGTATAAGTTTCAAAATCGGAAAAATAAAATTGGAAGGGCTTGGGCTATGTAGTGATTATCCTTGTAAGCATGATATCAGTTGAAAATGACTTGGATGAGGTAGTCTCCCTTTTCCCATGGAGTCAATCATGTAGGGGCATGAATAATGTTCTCAATGTCAAATAGTTTGTTCAGATACAGTATCTATTTTGCTTTATCTTCCATTGGAATGGTGGTGGATATATAATTGAGATACTTACTTATGCCATGTTATAGGTTTTCTATGATCATAGGCAGATTTTTTCCACAATTTATTTGGCATAGAGTGTTTCTGTAGATTTATGCCAATACGACATTTGAGCTGCTAATACCTGGAGTTTTTTTTCCCATATTTCTTAGTTTCTCTTTGTTTATGGGTGCTTAAATATGGTGGAATTCCGTTTCACTGTAGTCTTTAATATCTTCATTTGCGCTTGGTATGAGATTTTATAATCCTACACTTCCATTTTGCTTGCCCATATGCTGTAGTTTCATCTGTAAATTCAATGTGGCCTTAGCACTGGTGATGGTATAACGTTTTACTCACAATGCTTGTGGTATAATGCTTCACTGGCATTCTCGTTACCTAGTCTGCTAGTTTACATTGTTTAAAAATATATATATTTCCTTATTATTGCTAGTTACCTAGTCTGCTAGTTTACATTGTTTAAATATATATATTTCCTTATTATTGATATATATTCCTTCTTTTGACTGATTATGCAATAATTCTTTACTCCAAGAAGAGTCTCTATCTGGTGGTGGCCTGACCAGAAGGTATATTTTACTTAGGAGGCTAAAAGTACAAGAGGTCCTGGCTTTCTGATGATCCAAGCCACTCATTTGTTGGGTCATCTATGATTGGTCAATCCTAAAACTTCCACATATTGGACAATTCTAGCTCTCTGATTCTCAAGATCATATGTGCTCTTTGCTTTTTGACCTTGTCCTAGGCTGTCCATCTTGCTCGTTAGAAAAATACAGGCTAGTATTATCAGTTGAACAGAATTTTGAGGCATGGCTTGTCTAACATGGAGCCTCAAGATGAATAATTTGAATCACTGAAATGTGGTGCAGATTTGTACTTTGACCACTGTCTCTTTGGTCTAGTGACTGCCATCTAAAACATCCGTTAACACTGGTATAATGATGGGCCTGTCATTGAATATCTTTTCTCTCTACAAAGGAGACTAGTTTTGCTTGATCAATTCTTTTTTACTGTGCAGAGCTTGGTGCTTGGCAATATGTTGAACAACACAGGCATGCATTTTTCAGTAAGATGCAGGTGAGCACCGGCAGTTATTTGTGGTAGCATATTGTTTGAAGATTTCACTCTCCAATATTAGTTCTTGTTGTGAAAACCAATTTGTGCCTTTTCTTGTTGATGAATGGATCAGTGTAACTGAGAACAGGAACCAGATTGTAATATTTAATACGTGGGAGGTGATCGATATCATTTATTACCCTTTTTCGTGCCTTGTTATGGGAATGTGGATTTGTTTTGCATAGATCTCCAGATTGAGCTTTATGCCTGTGTTTCTAAGTTTTCTAGTTCATTGCATGTCATAACATTATCTGAACATGCATGCACGAACTTGTTTGCAGTATGATTTTTAACTTCCAAATTATAGACTAGCATGGAAGGTAAAAGGTTCAAGTGCTTAATTTGGCAAATTTGAATTTTTAACTGTGTTATTGTTCATCATATTTATATATTTGCATTTCCAGTTTTATCTCAACTTCTGCCTATGTACAATTTATGTTGCCAAAGTTGGCAAAACTCAAAATTGGAAGAAACCTATGTAAAGGGCAGCCCCGGTGCACAAAGCTCCCGCCTATGCGGGGTCCGGGGAAGGGGAGCCTTGGCGCAACGGTAAAAGTTGTCGTCATGTGACCTTGAGGTCACGGGTTCAAGGCGTGGAATCAGCCTCTTGCAAAAATGCAAGGTAAGGCTGCCTAGTGGGGAACTAAATCTGTGTATGAGTTGTGACCATAAATTTAAAAGCAAACTTGAACAAGGTGAAAACATAACTGGGTAACATGTGACTGTATTGGTTCATCATTTTGTTTGTAATAGTCAAAGTAAAAGCATTTTCATTACAGCTTTTTTCGAACAATTTATTACCTAGATGTTTCGTGATAATACCTTTCATAGTTTCTTTCCATTATGTGTTTCCTTTAATTGTGATATTTTATCCTCACATCAAGGTGCTTGACAGGGAAAATAGACTAGAGTTACCTAATTACAGATTTACTTTTGATAAATTTTAACTATTTCTCTTTTACCCCTGTAATATTTTTTTATAGGTTTGGGACTACACTGGATTGGGGTACACAAGGTACAATGCTAGAGATGTGGGTAAAGACATATTGGGGTAAGCACCTAGATATTAGGATGACTTTGTTTTCTATTATTATCAAGGTCTCGCTGATGGCTAATCCTTATGATGTGGATTTCTGGTGCAGGTGTGTAGTAGAGAATAAGGTGCTTCATCGATCTCTTTTCTCATGCTTGCAGGTAATTAGTCCAGTATATTTAGCTACTAGTGCTCCTAACATTTGTACCAGCTCAGTCATACATATCCTTAAGTATGTATATATCCCCCCATGAAATCCCTTTCTGGCTCCACACCCACCAAATTAACTCTCTAGGGGCTCTATCATAAGCTTTTTCTAAGTTAATAAAAACCATGTAGAGGTCCTTCCTCCTCTATGTATATTTCTCTATTTGTTGTCTAAGCAGGAAAATATCTTTCATGGTAGATCTCCCAGTCATGAAACCAAACTGGTTCTCTAATACACATCTTATGTCGTAGCCTCTTCTCAATTACTCTTTCAAAAAGTTTCATTGTATGGCTCATAAGTTTGATGCCACGATAATTAGTGCAACTCCATGTCTCCTTTATTCTTATAAATTTGTACAATCGAGCTCTTCCTCTGTTATTCGATATTTTCTTTGATTTTACAATCTTGTTAAACAACTTTGTCAACCAAATTTCTCCATTGTATCCTATAGACTTCCATACCTCTGTTGGTATGCCATTGGGCCCTAGGGCCTTTCCTGATTTCATCTTTTGAAGGACTCTTTCACTTAAGGTATTTTAATCCTACGGTCATATCTATAATGTCTATTGTTATTTGGGTTTACGGTACTTTCAATCCCTATATTTGTAGGGCAATTGTTATTTAGCAATTTTTTAAAGTAACTTTTCCACTTTTATTGATCTTGTCATCTTTGACTAGTACTCTTTTGTCATCACTTTTAATACACTTAATGTGGTCTATGTCCTTACCCTTCTATTGTCTTATTTTTGCATGTTTAAACACATCTTTCTGACCTTCTCTTGATCCTAATCTATTCTAGAGACCATTATATGCCTTAAGTTTAGCCACACTTACTATTCTCTTAGTAACCTTTTTAGCATTCTTATATTGCTCAAAGTTTTCATCCTTTCTAGTCCTTTGTCGTGCTTTGAAACACATCCGTTTCTCTTTAATAACTTTTTGTACTTTTTCTCTCAACAAGTTTCCTTTACTAGTTGTCGTTTACCTTTAGATACTTTATAATATCTTTTGTCATTTTCTTAATGTACTCATCCGTATTAGTCCCTATGGTGTTAACTTTTATTTCATTGTTCCGGTTTCTTTCTACCATGAACTTGTTTGCAAATGATGCTATCTTCTTACCTTTTAAGTTCCACCACTTAGTTTTTAGACACCTATTAAGTTCATTTCCTTTCTTCCACTTTTAATAGAGATATCCATAACTATTAACCTATGTTGTGAGGTTAAACTCTCACCTAGTATCACCTTACAATCCTTATACATTGATCTTTCGGTATTCCTAAGTAGAAAAAAGTCTATTTGGCTTTTATATTGTCTACTTTTAAATGTTATTAAGTGTTCATCCTTCTTCTTAAAGAATGTGCTTACAGAGTTAGGTAGTGTGCCAAAGCAAAATCAAGGATAGCGCCCCCATCTTATTTCTCTCTCTAATACTATATCCCTCACGTACCCTATCATATCCTTCCTTTTCTTTTCCTACATGGCCATTTAAGTTTGCTCCTATAAATACCCCCTCTATGGTGGGAATTACATGCACGACTTCTAAATCGTCCTAGAACTGTCTCTTGATTCTATCTTTTAACCCTATTTACGGTGCATATGCACTTATAACATTTATGATCTTCTTCCTTGGAGCAAGTTCTATTAGTATAATTCTATCACTAGTTCTTTTAACATTTACAACATTATCCTTTAATTCTTTATCTACCTCTACCTCTATCCCTATGCCATTTCTATTATTGTCATTTCCTACATACAGAACTTATACCCATTGATTTCTCTAGTTTTAGCCCCTTTTCATTTGGTTTTGACGCTATAAGTGATGTTCGCTTTCTTGCATTTCAACGTAATTACTAACTTCCGAATCTTACATGCCAGTGTGCCTGTATTCCATGTGGTGATACAAATCTTATTCTCTTGAGCTAGCCCATTTACCTGTGCACTTCTCAATCCCCATGACATAGACACCCATTTTTCTTTCCCTTATCCGCCCTTTACAATGGGCAATAGAAGTAAAAGGGCAGCTTGGTGCATGAATCTCCTGCACATGCAGGGTTTGGGGAAGGGGCGGACCACAATGGGCAATAGAAGTAATTGCAAAAAAGGATAGGACATTTCTGTTCCTTTTAGGTTTTTTCTCTCCTTTCCAAGTAAATGACACTGCTACCCTCATAAATATTCCTTTGACAAGTATGTTCTTGGCTTGTCCTGCATGCAATGACCACCCTCCTAACTTGTAGCTTTTTCCCACATGCACTCCTAGGCATGGTTAGAAACTATCATATATGCATGCCCCTTGCTGTAATAAAGACATTCTCCATTTTGAGTTGTATGGATAGGGGGGAAAAAGGTACGAGATATTTGGTGAATGTGCATGTTTTCATTGAGAAAATAGTAGCTAGCAACGGTGTACCATTTGGGGCCATTCTTCTCAATGATCCAGTCCTGTCTTGTAGGCCATGCTATGAATGAGCCATGTACCTGAATCAGGTAGCATCTGAGTATTGCGGGCTTCTGATTTCTTACCTTCAAAGGGATGCTTAGAAATTCGCAATGGTTTCTGTTGAACAATAATTCCTTCAAAAATCAAATGCTGAGGATCGTCTTATGATGGAGGATTTTTTTCTCACTCATCAAAAGCACATCTCACTGATTACAATAGATTGGTCCGTGGTTTTACTTTTACTTTTGTCCATTATGATTCCTTCTGTGAAAACATGCACGTAGACCATGTAAAAACTCTATTTGGTGAGTTACTGTGTGGGAACTCTTTGTCATGAGAGAGAGAGAGAGTGAGAGAGAGAGAGGATCATTTCCCTCATTTTTTTTGTTTTTTATTTTTAATGTCTTCCCACCTGTACTGAACTTCCTTACAGTGTATTTGTTTGGTAGATGTATGATCTGAAAGTGATGAGTGATTTTGTGACGCTTTCACTTTTCCTTTGAGTTAATTAGTTATCATCTCTTGTTAAATGTTCATATGAAAAGCATGTTCTCAGCACAAATATGAGAGACAAGAAATATGAAAATACCTAGTTGTCTTTAGAATACAAGCATTAAATGTAGGAAGTTTTTCCCTGCAGATGAGTCTTATTATTTATTTTTATCATCATATTAAACTTTTTAATTATGAGGGATGGCATATTAGTATGTTATGAATGTGCATAACATTATATAATTACTTATCACTTTTTTACAACCTTCTCTTATTCCTTGGACTGATGATATCTTCCTCCCTGCATTTGTATGTTTCACATAAATGTTATCCCTAGTACCCTATCCTTGTTCTCTTCTTGATGAACCGATATTTAATATCAGATCTGTTTGATGTGTTGTATTTCTTGTTTTGAAGAATGATTAGAACCATGATGGCAGCAGTTGAGCTTCTTTGAGATGGTATGTGGTATTATCTGTTCTGAAGGACTAATGATATCACATCTTCTAATCTGCCTTCTGGCCTGTTATTTGAGATGGAGATATCAAATGAAGTAGACGGATCTTTTGATCTCTTCTTTCTTGTATTCTCTTTATCCAGCTTGATGAGCTTCTATGACGTTACTTGATTTGTTTTTGAGAATTAAGAAGTTCGATATTAGCAGGATACAGATTTCCAGACGACAATCCATCCTGCCAGGTTAACCTCAATGGTTTTGGAGTCGCATTCTCCTTCGGCAGACATTGGCATTCAGCCATCCAACATGAAGGGTGCACAATCAGGAACAACCTTGTACAGTGATTCTCAACAAAGAATTCATGGATCTTTAGCAAAGTTGGAATTGAGCAATGGCAGTAATCTCTACACAAAATTGGTGGTAATCTTCAGTGCACTATGTGTTAATGTCTCTCAGTGAGTAATTTGTCAATATTGCTCTAAATATCCAAGTACTAGGAAAAGATGGCAGCACTTTTCCAAATGTGCTCTTTAGTGCATGTAATGGGGTATCAGATGCTTTGTGATTTCCTGCTCTTTTTGATTGACTTCAATTGATAGGAGTATTTCAGATTGGAGCTGATGGCGCCAGATCGAAGGTTAGGGAAATAGCAGGACTCACAACAACAGGATGGAACTATTCACAAAATGCAGTTATTTGTACTGTGGAGCACACTGTGGAAAACCATTGTGCATGGCAGAGGTTTCTGCCTGCTGGTCCAATTGCACTTTTACCTATGGGTGACAGATATAGCAATATCGTTTGGACAATGAGTCCAAAGGAAGCTTCAGACCACAAATCAATGACTGAAGATGATTTTGTGAAAGCAGTGAACCATGCTTTGGATTTTGGGTATGGTCCTCATCCTCAGTCGAGCTTTCTCGGTCAGTATGGAGATAGATTTTCCTGGCTTATGGGAGGCATGACACCATCAGCGAATGAACATTTTAAAGTTCCTCCGAAAGTAATCAGGTTGGCATCAGAGAGAATGTCATTTCCTCTCTCACTAATGCATGCCCGTGATTATGCAGCACGCCGAGTGGTGCTTATTGGTGATGCAGCACATACTGTTCATCCTTTAGCTGGCCAAGGAGTTAATCTAGGTTTTGATGATGCTTTTACTCTATCAAAGGTTATTGAAGAAGGCATCATGTTAGGCACTGATATTGGGGAGGTACTTAATCCACCTCTTAGATGCCTTTGGTTATAGTTTTTGAAGAGAGTTCATTTAACTGAATGATTTGTTTCTTAAGTGAAGAAACATTTGCAGTCCAGAAGTTTTTGCTTCTATATTTTCTCTATGCATTTCCAGAGGAATATTATTATTCCATATATATTTTCAGTAGATGTACTTCTGAAATCAAATGAATAAGCGAAGTATTTATGCATGACCTGTTTCACTTCCTAAACTTTGAAGAAAGAACCTTCTGTTGCAGGGCTAACCATCACTGTTTCTTATAATATGTAATAGCAATTCTCCTGTTACACATGCTCATGGAGTTGCCTGGGGTGTCTCTGTGTGTTAAACAGCATGTCTATGTGTATTCAAAATGCTAGCAGCTTTTGAGGAACTGTGGATATGTAAATACTGAAATTTGCTCACCTCCTGTATCCATCATTGCAGTTTCAGCAAAACAGTATCGTAATAATCCTAAAGCTTGCCTAATTATTTTATAGTTATCTGATTATGTGGCTGGACCTTGGAGATTGTGTGGGTTATCTTATGTGTACCCTATAACCCACTTTTCTTCTCTTAGATGACAGGTGCTGTAGAATTTGATGTTCATAAACTTGCTCTCTTGGATTCTGTAAGAAAAATAATTGAAATAATAGTTAAGACCTAGAGATCAAACAATTATTCGGCCGACAAACCTGGCTCCAAAGTGGGAGAGAGAGAGAGCCTTATTATCGCAAAGGACCTTTTATGAGTTGCAGATACTAGTCCAATTGATGTACTTAGTGTTTGTCAGGGGATAGCTTCTCCAATCTCTACTTCTGCATGTGCCCTTTACATTGATTAGGATCATATTTACTGGTATTATTCAAATAAACCATAGGAAGAAAAGGCTTTAATCTTCTGCTTTTGCATGTACTTTGTCTCACATCCATGTCCCAAATATGCAGCTGTCTCTATTGAAGAAGTACGAGAGGGAGAGGAAGCTGGCCAACATAATGATGATGGCAGTCCTGGATGGTTTTCAGAAGGCATTCTCCGTTGATATGGGGCCCATTAATCTCTTAAGAGCGGCTGCATTTCATGGAGCTCAATATCTTGGACCACTCAAGAAAAGCATAATCTCGTATGCTACCGGTGAACAAAAATGGCCGTTATTCACCTGAGATAAGATATCAGCTTCTACACTTGTAGATAAGTGACTAATCTGTCCGTCTTCGTATAACTTTTGAATATCTTTACGTGGAACAGGATGCTCACCATAGTTAATGACAGATCTTACATGGGAAATGAATTTTTCTGTTGCTTTCTTTAGTGAAATTATATTTGTATTCCTTGTTTAATAATGGGATTCCACACTGTTTTACATATTTCTGTTTAGCCAGTAAAGATGTTACAGTTGCCATCCTGTAACATTCGGCTTCAGATTGGTACAAGATTTTGTAATCAGTGGTAGGCCATTACACGGGCAAGAAATTGCAATTTGTGGATGGCCAAACTTTCTGAAGGACGACCTTCTTGAGCAATGGAAACTAGAAGAGGTGATGGTTCAAATTTAACAGGCAAAACTTCATTGAGTGTCCGAACCATCCGATTTAGTGGAGATTTGCCAACCATGCAGCTGTCTGCCAGTGCCGACCAATTGCAAACATATTATAGCTAGCCAACGCAATGCGTCAGGCAAATTATCTTGCAACGTATATAAAAGTTTGTGATGGTGCAGACCAACTACAAAGTGGGCTCCCAGGTATGGATTTTTAAACTTGAGTAAAGATTAAGCTTATCGGAGATGAAGGACAAAACTTACAAATCTTATCAAGTGAGCAGCAGAAAGTAACAAGTGGCAGTAATCTATTCAATCTAGCTAACATGGAAAGTGGCTTCTGTTTGCGCATTTTCTTTGGCTTTTGATTTGCAGAATCCTGTACTCTCTGCATCTTAACCAAAACTGTAGGGGGCGTTTGTTGAAGTTCCACAACTTTTGCTATTGTGGATAGGTTGCTTCACAAAAGTGGTTTTTAAAATACTTTCAATTGGAAAAGGAATTGGAAGAGGAACTAATAGTCTTCTACTTTCCTGCAGCAAGAGAAGACCCAATTGGCCACTTATGCTTTCCGTATTGTAGTCATCATCCCACTACAGTTAAAAATGGAGAAGAGAGACTTCTGTCTATTGCAAGTGGAAAGTTAGTAAATGCACCTGTTCCCAAGTATTGATGACTACACCCCTTCAACCAGCACATTAATTAAACCTTTGCTTTGCTTTGCTTATAAGAGGCCTCCTTTTAGTACTAATTAATGTGAAGCGTGGGCCTATTATTTGCATTTGAATGGTAGACGCTAGAATTCCTCTCTTTTCTATTACGTAGAAAAATGATTAAGGAACGCCTCTTGAGTTTGATCGATCTGCCTATTTATGATTGATCATCTATTTGTGTAATCATGGCGAGATCGTTGGAGGCCCATGGTGAGATGCATCCAAATGTAGGGCCAGATTTCCTGGACGACGGCGGAGATACAAAAGCAGACGAGGCATTGTCATACATTACGGAAGGAGGTGCTTGCTTGCCAAAGTGCAATCTGGTCAGTTCTCTCAAGGATTCCTCTGCATCTGCGTGCCTAAATTCCACTGGCTCCAAGCCTTATACCGTTCTCCACAAAGATGGGGAGACGAGGATAGAAAGCCTTATACCGTTCTCCTCTTTCTCGTCTCCTTCCAAAATCTAAGCCTAATTTCGCAGCAACAAGACAGACAGAGACAAGAACCGTAGAGAGGTTTCGGCTTCCATCTCTCAATTTTCAGGCCAGTAATTAGCTTTCTATCCTCATTCCTGACTGAATTATCGGCATTTAATGCTATTTTTCTCGAATGGAAATCGATTCTCAAACCGTTTCCTTAGATTGGGTATGTCTCGGCCCAGATCTAACGGAACTCATCTTATCGTTCCTCCCGATTCGATCGATCGTCCGTGCAAGCGCTGTTTGCAAATTCTGGCGATCGGTCGTTACGAAATCACTCTTTTCTTCACGAATTTCTGCAGCGAAAAAACCCTGGTTCTTCCTCTGTGGCCAAAACAACGTGGCCTCCAAGAAGAACCAGGCTTTTGGGTTCGATCCAGAAGCTAACGAATGGATCCGCCTTCCTGCTGCTCTTTCTTCCCATCCTACTCAAGAAGAATCGTTCATAGGTTCTGGTGGGTTTTTCTTCGCCATAAGCTCGTCAACTTGCTCCAAATTTAGTTATGCTCCTGTTTTGAACGGACCCTGGCGTGAAACCGCGCCTCTTTGGTTTTCTCGGTGCAATCCCCTCGTCGGCGTTTTTGCCGACCGTGGTGGGTCTAAATTTATCGTAGTTGGTGGAGTTAGCTTTATCGGAGGGTTGGTCAATATAGAGGCCCGCCTAGCAGTGGAGATCTATGATCCAGCTTCAGATTCATGGGTATTATGCCCACCTCTCCCCGCCGGTTTCCGATCAGGGAATTCATCGCAGTGGTTCTCTTCAGCTCTGTTTGAGGGTAAGTTCTTTGTGTTTGGGATTTATTCGGGTTCCGTTTCATCTTTCGATCTGCGGCTTCATACATGGAGTGATGTTCAGACGGTGAGGCCTCTTGGAATTTTGTTCTCGTTCTTGCTTGCTTGTCGGAATCAGCTTGTGCTAGCGGGGCTGTGTAACACGCCGACAGGGACGTCGTTTAATCTTTGGAGAGTTGATGATCAGACAATGGAGTTCAGTGAGATTGCTATCATGCCGCAGGAGCTTCTTTATTTCTTGTTTGATGGTGATGAGGATGCTAAATTTGCTTGCTTGAAGTGTGTGGGGTTGGGTGAACTTATCTATGTTTACAATGTAGAGCATCACGGGAATTATCCGGCCTGTGTTTGTGAGATTAGTGAGAATTCTAGGTGCACCTGGAGAAAGATCCCTGATTTGCCTGCACCAGTGAATCAATTTCACAAGGTAATTAGCTTCTGTTCTCCGGTTTCCCTTGAGTCTGTCTTGAGAGAGAACGACATCCTTGTGTCGTAATTTATTTGTTTGTCAGTCTCCTTTTCTTAGTTCCTGTTCTTAACCAGCTCAATTCCATTTATCATCAGAAGTTCAACCTGTAACACGTTTGATCTTAATGTTTGTATCTGGGCAAGCAGACCTTGCTTGGTGTGCAAATGTAAGTGGATTACATGTTCAATGAGTATCAAAGAAAGTTGTTTCCTAGTAGTTACTGATGTCTTATCTTCAGTGGAAGAATTTCTACAGCTTGACTAATACCCTCACCTTCTTTGCATTCCTCAAGCAAAGGAGGATTTCCACTTCCAATTCAGCTAAATTACTTCTTTCTTCTACAAAAAACGGATCTTTCCAAATGTGTAGAGATTTGAAAAGAAAAAGAGTGTAAATTTATACCATTATATTCTGGTTTTTGTGCGTTTATCATTATATCAAATGCGTTTCTGAATGGGGTTGTAGTTGCTGTCACAGTTGCAGTAGGAACAAGTTAGTTATGGCTGCTAGAGCCTGAGACCTGCCTTTTCTTTGAGAATCCATCGGTTTTGCCGCTTATTTACTACTGGCGCACTTCCCTTGTCTCCAAAGGAACATCTTTATCGCACATAAACACACATCGAAGGAGCTGGATAACTTTCAAGAGCTTCTCTATTCAGATATTTGCCTGGCCGTCCGGATAAACTAAGACTTCACTCAGTTGTTGGACTTCCACCATCTCTTGCTGTTGTTTTTATGATGGATGTCACTGTTTGTGTTATTGTGTGGTCTGAGACCCGTTATAATATCCAGAGTGAATCGTTTTCTGAAGCAAAAATTTGAATATGACAAGTCAAGGCTCAGCCCCATATAATTAATACGATAGAACTCATGGGATAATCAGCGGTAGGGGGTATTCATTGTTGCCCCCTATTTTTGATATATTAACTTCATACTAATGTTTTGGATAGAAGGGGAGCCTTGGCGCAACGGTAAAAGTTGTCGTCATGTGACCTTGAGGTCATGGGTTCAAGGCGTGGAATCAGCCTCTTGCAAAAATGCAAGGTAAGGCTGCCTACTTTAGGCCATTGTGGCCCGCCCCTTCCCCGGACCCCGCATAGGCGGGAGCTTCGTGCACCGGGGCTGCCCACTAATGTTTTGGATAGCTAGGCTCAAATAACTCATGTGTGCCTCAAGTTTATTGAAGTTCAAGTTGTTTAGAATGTTGCGCTGACTTAGCTAGGTTATGATCCAAAATTCTAATGCAATGGATGATCCTAGCTATTGGTGTTTTTAGTTCTATAATGGACAGTGAAACTTTTGACAGTTCATTTTACAACCCAAGAAAACAATGACTAACATTATCTAATAGATGAAAATTTTGCACCATTGCATATCTAAGTCACGGGTAGGGAATGAATAAGCGAATAAAATTCCATCTAATTCGCAACAGATATGGGTTATATGGATTGGACACAGTCAAATCCATTTATAAATGAATTCAACAATTCAATTTGCATCTAGGTAATGCTTTCCTAGGTGATTTATAATCATCATCATCATCAAGACCTTATACCAATTAGTGGTCAGTCACATAAACCTTGCTCCTCCATTCCCCTCCATTAAGTGCCGTGACTTCATTTAGTACCAAAGTTTTTAAATATTTTTTTACTACTTATATCAAGGTTCTTTTGGGACTTCCCTTGCTTTTTAGAACATTCAACTTAGATCACCTCACTTCTTTTAACCGATGCTGTTTTTGGTCTCTGTGAGATATGTCAAAACCATATGCTCTAATCCATTTGATCTTGTTACCTATAAGAGTTACTCATAAGTTTCTTCTAATGTTTTTATTTCTAATTATATCCTTTCTTGTCTTGTAACTCAGCAATGTCAACATTCATATTTCAGCAATACATATCCTGTGGACATGTTGTTCTTTATCTACCTAACACTCTGATCCATAAAAGCATAGCTTGCCTTACATCCATCTCATAGAACTTTCCTTTCTGTTTGAGTGGCACTCGCAACTCCAAAGGCACATCTTTATTTATTCCAACCGACTTGTATTTTGTAGGCAACCTCTCTCTTAATCTCTCCGCTCTTCTGAATTATTGTTCTCAAGCATCAAAAGTGTTCTTTTAAGAGTGAGGGTAAGGAAGAAGGAAGAAGGAATTGGCAACTAAAAGTGTTCTTGGTTATCAATCTTTACTAGTGCTCTACTCCCACCCCTCAACTGGATAAAATTGCATTCCATAACTCTAGCTTTGTGTTAACAATATCCCTTGTCATATCAATTAAAATTGTATCATCTGCAAATGACATGTACCATGAAATTTTCTCGTGTAAATATTTTATTAACTCATCTATAAACAACGTGAAAAGGTATAGGTTCAATACCGATCCTTGGTGCAATCCTATAGTGATAACAAAACCACTAGTCTCTCCACTAATAGTTTTAATGTTTGGTACTGCTCTATTTTAATCAATGCCATTGGTCTTTGTTAGACATGTCTAAACTATCTAAGTCTATTCTCTCTCATCTTGTTACTTACAAGAGTCACTCTTAACTTTCCTCTAATGTTTTCATTTCTAATTTGTCCTTTCTTGTCTTACCAATCATCCATCTCAACATTTGCATTTCGGCAATGCACATCCTATGTACATGTTGTTCCTTAACTACCAACGCTCTGATCCATAAAGCGTGGTCATCCTTATAGCCATTCTATAGATTTTTTCTTTTAATTTGAGTGGCACTCATTACTCCATAAACCATGGTCCTCCAAAACTCTAGCTTTGTGTTTATACCCTCTCTTGTCTCATCAATTAAAACTATATCATTTGTAAATAGCATACATCGTGAAATCTCATCATACAAATATTTTGTTACCTTATCTATAACCAACGTGAAAAGATATGGGCTCAATGCTGATTTTTGGTGCAATCCAACAGTGATAGAAAAATCACCGGTCTCTTTGCTAGTAGTCTTTAAGATTGATAGCCAGACAGTTGCCGATTCCTTCTTCCTTACCCTCACTTTTAGTTTTAGGAAAAATTAATTGATTCAATTAACTATAAAGGAAACTCCACAGAGTTCTTAATCTTGTAGTAGAAGTGCACACTTCAAAGACAAAACAACAACAAAGCCCCAGCAGGATTCAGTCTTCTAAGATTTCAATCTCTTGGCATCATCAGATAGTTGGTACTGCAAAAATTGAGATGGGATATGGAACTACAAGTCTGAAAGTTTTCTGGTAGAAGGGATTAAAGGCAACACTTTAATCACAAGGTTAGAATTGTTATAAGTTTTCACTGTTGTATTTACGGAACGGTTAATCACATGAACGGTATTGATCATAGTCAGATGGCTAAATGTACTGTGGATGATGAGGAATGCTACAGTAAAGCCCTACCATGCGGCAAGTTTTGACTAAAGTTGCTCACTGTAGGATGATCTGATCCGTTCATTTGGTTACTCCGGGTTTGGATGTCCAAGTAGTGTAAAATGCTTGCAGAACAGATTATTCGAAAACTCGTATTTAATATAATAGTGCTTTTCAAATGAATGGCTAAGATCAACTGATGCAGGAGTGGGGGTTGCCTTATTTAGCTTAATATCTCCATTGAACCCAAACCGGCAACTTATGTCCTAGTTACTTAGAAAGAGTCTACAAGTAGGGTAAAACCTCAATCACTCCTTGCTCCATTAAAATAGAAACTAGTTTATGTAAAAGAAATATATTTTTATCTTTCCCATTCTTTTATGCTTGCTCTTTTGGATGGAGTGATGATGAAAATATGTGGATTTTGTTATGTGAAGATTTATAGGTTGGTGAGGGAAAAGATTTCTTGGCTTTTCAATTCTTCATTGCAGTTGGTTGAGATTCATCTGCCATTCTTCTCTCTAGTCTAGAATAGTAGCGGTCACGATCATCCAGGGAACAAGATTTTTGTTCATCGCCCACAAGAGCATATTCTGGATCCGTCCAGTGGTCCCATGTTTGAATATTCAAGCGGATGAACCATCTCACAAGTACCTGTCCCATCAATAAACGTCGGTCCCAAGACGCTACAAACTGTTACCATCCGTGGACCCGCTTCTTATCTGAACATCTGTGCATCAATAGCCCGCTCACATAAAAATCCTAGCCGTCCAAAAGTGAAGGCCCTTTAGTTTAGCAATGATCGAAAGATAAAGGCCAAAGTCGTCCAAAAGAGTAGATTCTTGTTGCATGCCCAATCCTCAAAATGAATGGTGTGGATTAGCCAAGCTCCTTGTCCCACCATTTCACACACTAAATAGCTTGACTTCGAATTGGAAGCACTCTATGCAAAAGCCAAGGCATTGGGATTTACCATATTTCACTGGGAGATAATAGTCAGGATCCATCGCCCAAATCAAATTCAAGATTTTGGTCATATGCATGGTCAACGACGGCAATACCCCTAAAATGAACGGTTAAGATCATTCAAAGTATGTGCCGGAGCCTAATCTAGGGTGTGTTTCCTTCACCTTCACTCCGTAGATCATTACAAAGATTTGCAACAAGACTACCGCTGTGGTAGGCCCTTATCCATCCTCTCCACACGTTAAATATAGCTCTACTTCCTCTATATGTGAATTTGTCATTCCTCTAAAGATAATGGTCAGAATCGTTCAAAAAATAATTGTCTCTGTACTGAATAAGCTTGAGGGGCCCATTCCTAGCAATATTAGGAAGCTGTCAAGTCTTACACTCTTGTATCTCTACGATAATCAAATCTTGGGTCCAATCCTTGAAGAACTCAGAAATTTAATAAAGTTATTTCAATTGTCTTTGTTCAAGAACTAGCTTGAGGGGCTTATTCCACGTAAAATTGGAAAGTTGTCAAATTTTACACTATTGCTTCTCTCTAATAATCAGCTTTGGCCTCAATATCTCCTCACATTGGGAATCTAACCAATCTTATTGGTTTACAATTGCAAACCAACAATCTCAGCAGTTCTATTCCTCCTCCCTTGGCTTATTTGACATTGTCAACCAATTTAAGTGTGTTCCAAAATCAACTATCAGGTCCCCTTCTGCAAGAAATATCAAGCCTTCAAAATTTGCAATTTCTAGAGGTGGGCGATAACAATCTATTTAAAAATTTGCCATCATGGCTTTGCAAAGGAAGATCGCTAACTCACATCTCTATGCATAACAATCGTTTTACAAGTTTAATTCCCACAAACTGGAGAAACTGTTCTGCCCTAGTGAGGACTCTGCTTGAAAGAGACTATCTAACAAAAAATATATATGAGGATTTTGGAGTTTACCCAAATCTAACATATGTTTATTTAAGCTACAATAAATTTTATGACAAACTCTTTCCACAATGGCATAAATGTCAAAATTTGATGAGGTTGTAGATTATTGAGAACATGATTACTGGTTAGATACCAGTTGAGTTTAGACATTTGACGCAATTACAGGTACTTGGGTTGTCATCAAACAATTTTTAAGGAGAAATTTCAAAAGTGTTATTAAGGTCAACCTCCGTGTTTAATATCAACTTAAAAGATAACCACATTTCTAGTTTGATACTTTAGGAAATCGAAATTCTATCCAATTTGGAGATCCTTCATCTATCATCAAATAATCTTAGTCGGCCAGTTCCTGGACAATTGGGCAGCTGTTTTAAATAGCTTGTTATCACCCACCTCTAGAAAGAAATGGCAAATTAAGAATTGCATGTGCAATTAAGACCTTAAATGGATTTCTGAAAATGATATTACAAAATACTATTTCAAGAGACTGATATTATGAATGAACTTTGACCGTGATACCCCTTAAATAAGCTGTCATCTTATCCTGGACTTTTTTAACTACAGAGCAACTACCCAAAATTAAGTGACCCCTGCATTACAAGTAAGAAATGCTATCCAACTGTATTGTGGACTGACCTCCGGGACTTTCCTATCTTGGCCTTCCTCTTTGTTTGATCAGACCCAATCATCTTATTCGGTCTCCCTTAAATAAGCTAGATATGATCTTAGTAATGCCGTTTCAGTTTTAAATAATTTCTAATGGATTTTTAAACTGGAAAAAAAAAAAAAGAAAAAGAAAAACTAGTAACTAGAAGTATCCAATGGGCATTCTATAGATACTTAAACTGAGGATGCCAAACAAGATGATCGGTTAGTCAGATCATTGAAAGGTGAAACCTAATTGGGGTCACCTAGTCGATTTAGAAAACTAAACTCAATCTTAATAGCATTTCTCTTACAAATGGACATCTCTCGTGACCCCTAAATCAATTATCAACCTCTGTGAGGACTTTTAGATCAGTGAACAGCTACCCATCATTAAGTAAACGTCTTCTTGCTGTGAAGTAACCATTTTGCGGTTTCAAGTGGCAAAATTTCCTCCATTTTGTACTGATAAATGTTTGCCCTGCCGAGCATCTACGTGACCACTCTTTTATCAAAAGGATGGGCCGTAACGCACAGCAACAGCCTACCAGTTGATTACGCAAAGAAGGGCAGCCCTTTAGACGAAGTTTATGTACATATGAGTCTGAGGAAGGACAGATCATAAGGGTCAAATAGTATGCAGTTTTACTTTGCATTTTTTAAGAGACTATTTCTACACCTTAAACCTGTGACTTCAAGGTCGCACAACCACAACTCTACTGTTGCGCCAGAGCTCCCCTTCTTAGCTGTCGATTATGTCACCAAAAATAGTATAAGGTGTAGATTGAGGTTGATGATAAGATGTACGCACACATCTTAATAGCTCGACTATCATTTTCTGTTTCGTTCTCGGATTTCTCCACACGTTAAACAGCTTGACTTCAGTGGAATTCTAAGTCAATCGATATGTGAATTTAGCATTCCTATTTATATAATGGTCAGAATCGTCCAAAAGAGAAAATTGCTGTGTAACGCCGGATTGATGACGGTGTCCTTAAAATGAACGGTTTGGATTAACAAGAGTACGTCACGCATAGTCTAGACCACGATTCCTTGAGTTTTACACGACAAATATTATCCTTTTCCAATAAGAATATAAGCTAATTAAGGCGATGTTTTAATAACGCACATGCATCTACCTAAACAATAGGGCTGATTATTCAAAAGTCGGAAACTTTCAATTGAAACTTTCCACGTTCAGTGCCCGTGGGTCCCGTTAATGAATGGTCAGGATTCTTTCATCAATCCCATCCTATGTGAAGCTTCTCCGGACTGAAAGACTAGGGGTGGCCAAGACAAGGAAAGGTGGAGACAGGCTAATTAAGGAGGAAAAGGGTGGTTTGTTGACAAAAAGATTAGACACAAGACTCCCGAGGACAAGGTAGGTGCTTATCCCACCATTTCACACGTTAAATTACTTGACTTCTAAGGGATTTCCAAGTCATACCATATTTTGGCCCTCGCCCAATTGGAAGCCCTACATGCAAAAGCCAAGGCGCTGTGATTTAGCATATGAACGGTTAAGATCATTCAAAGTACGTACCCGAGCCTATTCTAGGCTGTGTTTCTTTTGTGGTAGGCCCTTGCCCGACATTTCCACACGTTAAATATAGCTTGACTTGCAAGTCAATCCATAAGTGAATTTGTCATTCCTCTGAAGATAACGGTCAGAATCGTCCAAAAGAGGAAGATTATTGCTGTCCGCCCAATCGACGACGTTATCCTTAAAATCAACGATTTGGATTAACAATCGTATACCTCACGCATAGTCTGGCTTGTAGTACCCGTTGGAGGTTTATAAATTCTAGATAAAGTTATTCATGAATACTGATCTCATCCCTTGCTATCAGTAGCAGTTATTAAACATGCATAAAGTAAAAATAGCAGAGTTACAAACTTGCTATTCATGGATAAGTTTTTCACGGTTCGTTGTTCTATCAAGAATGAGAAATGCTATAAACTAGCTGGTTGCTGAACTTCAACAAAAAATGAGAACAAGGAAAGAAAAAAAGAAACCAGTTCTATTATCCGGATAATGTTTACGAGCTCTTATGCCACATTACATCTCTAGTTCTGTAAACTAGATTGAAAATCACCATAAACAACCAAAATAAAACTAGAAAGTTCTAAGAATTAAGTTCTAGAAATTTCTGAATGTAAGCAATCCAGATCAGATCTCTGAACTCTAAATAAATTCCAAATCATAGAATCAAGAAAAATAAAATAAAATTCTCAAAGAATCTGCTAATGACCAATCTATAAGCAAAGATCTGACAAATCCATTTCTAGTTCTTGAAAGATCATCAAAACAATGCAAGAAACTTATATTAGATATCAATTGTTTATCTTTTTTAATTTTAATTGTTTATCTTGTTCGGCCACTAATATTTAGCTTTTGTCGAAAGAATCATACCCATCGGATAATTCTAGTCACTTGTTTTTTTTTTTAATTTTAAATAGAAATGGTCCTAATTTAAGAGCTGGTTTAGGTAGCTGAGAGTGTGTAATTGATAGCACGGCCAATTGCATTAGAAAGCAGTCGCATAAACGGTATTTCCCAATTTGAAAATCAGATAATATCTCAAATTTATGATGTTAATAAATCATTGCCAAAACACCATGATGACAATTTATCTGACCACCATCCCTTATTTTATAGCCACAACAAGTTCAATAATTCCTGTTTTCTGGAAAATTAATTTTTAACCATGCCAACGAAACATGCACCAATTGGAAGCCACTAGTTTGATTAGCAACTCCATTGTCTTCCTGCGAATATGTCCAAAGCACGACTGCCGCTATCTTCTACCTTCTTTGGAATTCGTCACGCGATAGCAGTTGAATTGGCTTCATTTGCTCCACTTGACTTGCCGTCAAGCACTGCAAATTTGAAATCTTAAACTCCGCTCCTGAAGTCCTTTTCCCACGTGTCTCCTTACTCCATTAAAATAGAAACTAGTTTATGTAAAAGAAATACGCTTGGTCTTTTGGATGGAGTGATGATGAAAATATGTGGATTTTGTTATGTGAAGATTTATAGGTTGGTGAGGGAAAAGATTTCTTGGCTTTTCAATTCTTCATTGCAGTTGGTCGAGATTCATCTGTCATTCTTCTCTCTCGTCTAGAATAGTAGCGGTCACGATCATCCAGGGAAGAAGATTTTTGTGCATGGCTCACAAGCCTCGAGAGACAATACTCTGGCTCTGTCCAGTGGTCCCATGTTTGAATATTCAAGCAGATGAACCGTCTCGCAAGTACCTCTCCCATCCATAGACGTCGGCTGGGCCCCATGTCCCAAGACGCTACAAACTGTTACCATCGGGGGACCCGCTTCTTATCTAAACATCTGTGCCTCAATAGCCTGCTCACATGAAAATCCGGGCCGTCCAATTTAGCAATGCTCGAAAGATAAAGCCTAAGGTCGTCCAAAAGAGTAGCTTTTTGTTGTATGCCCAATCCTCAAAATGAAAGGTGTGGAATAGCCAAAGTATACACCTTACCTGGCCTGGGTTTCCTTGACTTGTACAATGTAGATGATGACAAAGATTACAAACAAGACTGATAATTCCAAAGTTGGAAACTTTCCATGTTCAGTGCCCGTTGGTCCTGGTAATGAATGGTCAGGATTCTTTCATGGATCCCATCCTATGTGACGCTTTTGTCTGGACTGAAAGAGAATGGGTGGCGAAGGCAAGGAATGGTGAAGTCAAGCTAATTAAGGATGAAAAGGGTATTTCGTTGACAAAGATTAGAGACAGATGAAAAGGGTATTTTGGCGTCAAGGGATTTCTTTGATGACTCTATTCATGTCCTATTTGTTCTGCTTGTAGATTTTTTTATAATTTTGAACTCTTAAAGCATTATGAAAGTGGATTAATCCATTCATCAGTATTCTTTCTTAAGAGACTTATTTCAACTGTGTCATTACTTTGAACTTTATGTAATCATTTGATTCTGCCCATCTAAACTCAGCACAAAAATATTTTCTTCTAGCTTGTGTAGCCAAAGTTTTTTTTTTTTTTTTAGTACATTTGTATGACCAATTAATCTTTTTACTGTTTTCTTTTACAAGCGAATTTACAAAGCAAAGTGGCGATTCGAACTAGTGAGATGATGCCAAGTTGTCTGCAAGCAGCTATGCTACAGAAAGGAGAATGTTTGTCAAGGGAATAAGTGAATAACAAACCCTAGATAAAGTTATTCATGACTACTGATCTCATCCCTTACTATCAGTAACAGCTATTAAACATGCATAAAATAATTCAAATATAAAACTTGTATTTTTATGTTCAGTTTATGGACGTGTCAGGTGTACAAATGGCAGAGTTACAAACTCGCTATTTATAGATAAGTTTTTCCATTGTTTGTTGTTCTATCAAGAATAAGAAACACTATACACTGGCTGGTTACTGAACTTCAACAAAGAATAAGAACGAGCCAGAAAAAACCAGTTCTATTATCCAAATAAAGTTTACAAGCTCTGATGCCACATTACATCTCCAGTTCTATAAACTAGACTGAAAATCACCATCAACAATCAAAATAAAACAAGAAAGATCTATATGCAAAGATCTGACAAATCCATTTCTAGTTCTTGAAAGATCATCAAAAGAATGCAAGAAACTTCTATTTAGATATCAATTGTTTTTCTTTCTTTCTTAATTGTTTATCTTGTTCAGCGACTAATATTTAGCTTTTTTCGAAAGAATCATACCCATTGGATAATTTTAGTCACTTGTTTTTTTCGGTTTTAAATAGAAATGGTCCTAATTTAAAGTAGGCTAAATAGATTTAATTGAAATGAATTTCTTGTGTGTAGGCAATCAAGGAGAGCATGAACAGCTTACATTAGCCAAATCTTCCAAAAAAGTGGCCAAAATCATGAAAATCTAGCATCCCAAGGAAGAAGCTATATAAACATCTACATTTTTCGTAACTCATTTTAGAATACCTCTTTTTTTAGTTATTTATTCTTATTTTAGCCCACCAAACAGTTGAGTCATTTATTCTTATTTTTTTGGTATGATTGTTATTTTGGCCCACCAAAAAGAAAATGAAATTAGAATACTTCTTTTTTCTCAGTTATTTATTCGTTTTTTTGCTATACATGAAGAAATTATTAGTGTCTTAATGGTTAAATTTGAGTCATTTTAGACCAAAAAAAGGGAAATTTTAAGATATTTTAGAATACCTTTCTTTTCTTCTCTCTCCTCTTCCTCTCCCTCACCAACCATAGGCCTTGCAACTCTTTTGACGTGTGACTTTAAGCCATAAACCTACAAAGAATATATTTAATGTTGTCACTTCTGGCCAGCACCCGTGATTACACGATCAAACCCCCTTTACCTGAGTGGACTGCATTTGGATGTCTTGTAATCCAAACCACATACCAAAAGGATCATTTTTAAGGTCATAGATAGTAATGCTTTTATCCTAACCCTACCTAATTTTAGGTCATAGATTTTCAACAATAATCCCACATGTACAGATCAATTTGCATTGGTTCCCCTATTTGACCTAGTGCTTAATTTGTTTCATTTAATATTTTTAATTAATAACCATTCTTAAGAAATTATATCTTTGTAAACAGTTTATTGATAAGTGGAGAATAATATAGTTTGAATATATCATCTATTAGATAAAAAGATTTACACATGATAATTGAGGATCAAAGGGCATTTAAATACCTTGAATATAATATTTTACTCATTTGCCTTAACCCAACCTTAATATAAATTTAGGTCATATACCCTAATCCCATTAAGACTGCAAATTTATGCCCCTTAACCCTACCCTTATGGGTAAAACTAGCGTCGCGTCCCATAATGGGAATCTTGTGCCATCCCTATCCAAAACTATTGAAATTGTGGGCCCTATCTTCTTATTAACGAGCGAAAGGCATTTTTATTGCTTGATTCTAACATCCTGTTCTGAACTTCTTTACACATTTCAAAACTTAAAATGTGGACAATCACGGAAATGCCCCCCTGATATAAATTTCTTGCCCCCCTAATTTATCCAACCCTTTGCCATCCCTTATTTTATAGCCTCGGCAAGTTCAAGAATTCCTGTTTTTGGGAAAATTAATTTTTAACCATGCCAACGAAAGATGCCCCAAGAGTAGGCCACTAGTTTGATTGGCAACTTGTCTCCTTGCTCCATCAAAATAGAAACTAGTCTTATGTAAATATGTGAATTCTTGAATGTGTTGAAAATGATAATGACACCTTCTAAAAACGGGCAGTCTAGTGCATAAAGCTCCCATATATACAGATTCTTCCGGGGCGCATTCTAGATGGTCAATCTGCCAAAAGTCATCTCGATTTGAAAATCTGAACCATCGAATTGGTAAAGATTTAACTACCTACCATTGTTTTGCAAACTTTATTAACCGTCCAATCCTTACTCTAGATGATTATGGTTGAGAGGATCATCGATGAGGCAAGAAATTTCTCAGCTGTTCAAATCTTCACTGCAGTTGGTTGAGATTCAGCTGCCATTCTTCTCCCTAGTCTAGAATAGTCGCGGTCACTGGTACCTCTGCCGTGGATAAAAGTCGGCTGGGCCCCAAGACGCCACAAACTGTTACAATCAAGGGACCCGCTTCTTATCTGAACATCTGTGCCTCAATAGCCCACTCACGTCAAAATCACGGCGTCCAAAAGCAAAGGCCCTTTAGTTTAGCAATGCACGAAAGATGAAGGATAAGATCGTCCAAAAGAATAGATTTTTGTTGCATGCCCAATCCTCAAAATATATGGTGTGTTTTGGCCAATCTATGCACGTCACCTTGGCTGTGCTTCCGTGACCTTCACGCTGTAGATCATGACAAAGATTAGAGATTAAATAGCTAGACTTGAGCAAGTCAATCGATATTTTGGCCCTCGGCCAATCGGTATATCACTCCTTGGATCATGACAAAGATTCCAACTCGTTACGCGCGCCTCTAACATCCACTTCAGCCATGAATTCTGGTACGTGAAAACAGAGATAAGATTTAATGCTTACAGCTCAACCCTGAGAGAAGCATTTAAGAAGTCAAGAAATTAGGAGCCATTAAGAGGACGACTGCAGTCCTTTTCTCATGTCTTACAACAAATTGGTGAAGATCATGGCCGCCTATCTAATGCTTTCTTTTTGCTTGTCTTCGGGAGGGTTCCTCGAACCATGAACGTAATTGTTTGTCAGTAGTTTGCTGGAATAGAAGAGAGGGAGAAGAATTTGGGACCCGCCTGAAAATTACTTTGATGAAATAATCCTAACCATTGAGAAGAGAATCAGATGGAAAGGAATTGGGTCATGATCAATGGTTATGACAATGTCTTAGATATAGCGCCTTGTTTTGGCACTAGTATGCTGGAATAGGAAAGAGGGAGCAGAGTTTGGGATCCACCTGAAAATTACTTTGATCAAACAATGACCATTGGGAAGAGGATCATAAATAGGTTGGGCCCTCATCCTAAATAGCTGGACTTCTAAGTCATCCTACCCGTGTTTTCCTTTTTGACTTCCAAGCCAATCGATAAGTGAATTTGATATTCCTCTAAAGATAATGGTCAGAATCGTCCAAAAAAGATAGATTATTACTGTGTTGGAGCATTATAAATTCAGCTTCTAAGCACAAGAAAATCCATAAAGTACTCCATGCTATACCAGCCAACCAACATGTTCTCTCTCCGCTTCATGCATTTCTGCCTTTTCCTGCTATCATTCCCTGCATTGACAATACCATTATCCAACCCAACGCAGCAAGCACGAGCGCTTCTCCAATGGAAATCCAGCCTCCTCAAGCCAGATCCTCTCCGTTCGTGGTCACTTTCAACCGTCACCAACTCCCCATGCAACTGGACCGGAATCACATGCAAAGCCAGGAGAGTTGTGACGGAAATACGTCTACCAAATTTGGGTCTGGAAGGAAACCTCAACCATTTCAACTTCTCGTCGTTTCCGAATCTGATCAGTCTCAATCTCACCGGGAACTCTCTCAGCGGACCCATCCCAGATGAAATCGGTAGTCTCTCAAAACTCTCCTATCTTGATCTGTCAGTGAATAAACTCTCAAGCAATTTACCACTTTCACTGGCAAATTTGACTCAACTTGCGTGGATTGATGTTTCTAATAACTCGATCACTGGAAGAATAGCCCCAGATTTCTTTTGGAGTTGGTCCAAACTTGTCAATCTATGGTTCCACATCAATCAACTAATTGGAAGTATTCCATCCGAAATTGGGTTGCTTGAAAAGATCCAAAGTTTGGCTCTGTCTAGGAACCGGATTGGTGGATCCATTCCTCGTGAAATTGGAAAGCTGTCAAATCTTACACTCTTGTATCTCTACGACAATCAGATTTTGGGTCCAATCCCTAAAGAAATTGGAAATTTAGTCAATATGTTGGACTTGGAGCTATTGACTAACCGCCTAACGGGTCCCATCCCTTCTAGTATTGGGAACTTGGTTAACCTTCGAGTACTACTCCTGTTTGAAAATCAGCTTTCTGGCTCAATACCTCCTCAGATTGGAAATTTAGTAAAGGTGTATGAATTGTCTCTGTACAAGAACCAGCTTGAGGGGCCCATTCCTCGAGAAATTGGAAAGTTGTCAAATCTTACACTCTTGTATCTCTACGACAATCAGATTTCGGGTCCAATCCCTGAAGAATTGGAAAATTTAGTAAATATGACTGAATTGTCTTTAGGCCAGAACTTGCTTGCAGGGCCCATTCCTCGTGAAATTGGAAAGCTGTCAAATCTTACAGTCTTGTATCTCTACGACAATCAGATTTCGGGGCCAATTCCTGAAGAATTGGGAAATTTAGTAAATATGACTGAATTGGATCTATCAACTAATCATCTCACTGGTCCCATTCCTTCAAGTATCGGGAACTTGGTTAACCTTCGTGTACTACACCTATTTGAAAATCAGCTTTCTGGCTCAATACCTCCTCAGATTGGAAATTTAGTAAAGGTGTATGAATTGGAACTGTACAAGAACCAGCTTGAGGGGCCCATTCCTCGTGAAATTGGAAAGCTGTCAAATCTTACACTCTTGTATCTCCACGACAATCAGATCTCGGGTCCAATCCCTGAAGAATTGGGAAATTTAGTAAATATGACCAATTTGGAACTGTCAATTAATCATCTCACTGGTCCAATTCCTTCAAGTATTGGGAACTTGGTTAACCTTCGTGAACTATACCTATTCCAAAATCAACTTTCTGGTCCCCTACCCCAAGAAATGACAAGCTTCAAAAATTTGCAATTTTTAGAGTTCGGTAATAACAACTTATCCGGTAATTTGCCATCACAAATTTGCGAAGGAAGATCCCTAACACACATCACTGTAGAAAACAATCATTTTACAGGTTTGATTCCCACAAACTTGAGAAATTGTTCTACCTTGGTGAGGGTTCGGCTTGAAAGAAACAATTTGACAGGAAATATATCTGAGGATTTTGGTGTTTACCCAAATCTAACATATATTGATTTAAGCTACAATAAATTCTATGGTGAACTCTCTCAACAATGGGGTAAATGCCAAGAATTAATGGGATTCCAAATTACAGGGAACATGATTACTGGTCAGATACCAATTGAGTTTGGACAATTGACTCAGCTACAAGTACTTGGGTTGTCTTCAAACAATTTACGAGGAGAAATTCCAAAGGAGTTATTAAGGTCAACCTCCTTGTATAACATCAGTTTAAATGACAACCACCTTTCTGGTTTGATACCGTCCGAAATCGAGACTCTGTCCAGTTTGGGGATCCTTGATCTATCATCAAATAATCTTAGCGGGCCGATTCCTACACAATTGGGCAGCTGTTACAAGCTTTATTTCTTAAAATTAAGGAAAAATTACTTGAATGGAAGCATCCCAACTCAAATTGGTAATCTGGTGGGACTACAGGAGACATTGGATCTTAGTCATAACTTACTTACAGGTGAAATTTTACCACAATTGGGGCAGTTGAAAAAATTGGAAACTCTGAATCTCTCCCACAACAATCTCTCGGGTTCAATTCCATCTTGCTTTGAAGAAATGCAAAGTTTATCAACCATCGATCTGTCTTATAATGAATTGCAGGGTAGTCTTCCAGATGGCGATGTCTTCCGACGAGGTGCCTTTATGAATAACAAAGGGTTATGTGGTGATGCAGAAGGTCTACCTCATTGTAATCAAGTTCCCATTAATGAAGATCACAAGAAAAGAAGAAATATGATCGTGCTGATCGTCATTATTTCAATTGGTAGCATCGCAGTTCTCACATTTGCATTCGCTAGTATTATTTGTATTTGGCATCAAAGGGTGGTGAGAAACGTGAAGTTAGATGAGAGTGATAATGGAGGCTTATTTTCAGTTTGGAATTATAAAGGGAAGATCAGCTATGAAGAGATCATCCAAGTGACAGAAGATTTCGCTGATGGGTATTGCATCGGTGTGGGTGGATATGGTAAAGTGTATCGAGCAAATTTATCAAGTGGGAAAGTAGTAGCCATTAAGAAGCTTTACCTAGCAGAAGATGGCGATTTTTTAGATGAGACAAGCTTCAGAAATGAGATTCGAGCATTAACAGAAGTTCGCCACCACAACATTGTCAAGTTCTATGGATTCTATTCTCATCCACAATGTAAGTTTCTGATTTATGAGTATATGGAAGGGGGGAGCTTAGCTAATCTTTTGCAAAATGATGAAGTAGTCCATGACTTTGATTGGTTTAAGAGGGTGAAGGTTATTAAAGATGTGGCATGTGCTTTATCGTACATGCATCATGATCGAGCCCCGCCGATTGTTCATCGTGACATCTCTAGTAACAACATTCTGTTAGATCAAGAGTTTGAGGTACGTATCTCCGATTTTGGCATTGCTAGACTATTGAAGCCTGATTCATCCAACTGGACTATGCTTGCAGGCACTTATGGATATGTTGCTCCAGGTATATATGCATACATGGCTTTCCTTCCCTTTGTTGCGTGAACTAGAAATGGAGAGTTTGAGTTATTAATGATGTTGCATTTTACTTATAACTTTTGATGCTTTTCATAATCACCAACTAAATTTAGCTTGTCTTTGCAGAGCTTGCATTCACCATGCAGGTTACCAAAAAATGCGATGTGTATAGCTTTGGAGTTTTAGCACTTAAAGTGATCATGGGAACTCATCCTGGAGAACTCATTTCCTCTTTCTTATCATCAACCAACCAAAACATATTGTTGAAGGATGTGCTAGATCGACGCCTCTCGAGCCCCACCATCTCAATCACGAATCAAATTGTCCATTATGTATCCGTTGCACTGGCATGTGTATGTACTGACCCCGGCTCACGACCAACCATGCAGCAGGTATCTTGGGAGCTCTCTGCTCGTTGCTTGTCTTTGCCAGCCCCTTTTGACACGATTACCTTATTTCAGATAATTAATCAAAAGAAATACCTGACCTCGACTACCTTGCTGTCCCCCTCTTAATCGTTTGGTGTTTTCAAGTAATTGGAGTTCTCTAGCGATCAGTAACGTCCATTGGACCTCTTCCTGATTCTGAGTTTTCCTTTGCTTGTTGCCTTCGGTTTTGAGGAGTTCTTGTATATTTGTAATCTTCTCGATTGCTTTGAATAAAATTTTAGTGTATGCTCAAAAAGTAAATAAAAAAAAACAACAACCAATGCCCAACGCTAGATGCTGTAATACTTTGGTTTATTTTATTGGCTGCTATTGCATGCTTCGGTTGAGTTGAGAGTATCTTAGCTTGGGTTTGTCCTAATTTGTAACTTGTCTTCTACTATGCTTTATTTGGGTCAGAGTCACCAGGCTATTGATTTCTTTAGTGGCTAACTATCAAATCTACCTATTCTCAGCTTAGAGATTTCTTTGCTTATCTCTCCATGTCCTAAAGTAGCATGTATTGTGCAATTTGCTTGCGATCTCCTAAATTTTGTATCAAACATGACCGAGCAGTAGTCTTCCCTAGTAGAAGGATATTGGACTGTGTACTGTTTAATGTATCTCATGGTTGATTGAAATAAAAAGGGGAAATTATAAAGACAACCTAGAAACTTTCATTGTTTGCGAAGACACCCTTATTTTATTCTTGGGCCCACTAGTTGATACTTTAATCATTTATTTTTGGGTTTTTTTTTTTTTTCCTGGATAGGATATACGAATTCTAACCCTCATCTCCTTCTTAGAGCGAGTAGTCATCTTCTCGTTTTGCATATTGTCACTCGACGGGAACGAAGAAAGCCCATTGCTGTCACAAAGCTTGGCAACATAGTGCCATTCATTGCATGCATCTCTGTTATATTTTGCATGGAAGAAATAATTAACCCTTGTCACAGTTTTAAAGCCCACCAATTCAATGGAAAAAAAAAAAAAAACATTCAAGCACTTAATGCTCAAAGCTCTACGACTCAAAAAATCCCTTATAATAGGAAGTGAGTAATTCATGGGGAACTTGTAATTGCTCATCCGAAAGCTTCAATTGTGCAAATTAGTTCAAGTCATTGTTGGACAAAACAGTACAATCTTGGAGTTCATATGCTACTCAAGGTCATGGGTTCAAAGTCTCTAAAGCGCTCGAATATGGTTGTTTATCACCGAACAAACAACAACAACGACCCTTGAGAAGCAGAATGAAATCTCCTCTCTGCTTTTTAACCATGCCAACGAAACATGCACCAAAAGCAGTCCGGTAGTTTGATTAGCAACTCCATTGTCTTCCTGCAAATATGTCCAAAGCACGACTGCCGCCATCTTCTACCTTCTTTGGAATTGTAGTGAATGTTAGGAATTCGTCACGCGATAGCAGTTGAATTGGCTTCATTTGCTCCACTTGACTTGCCAAACTCAGTCCCTAAAGTCCTTTTCCCACGTGTCTCCCTGCTCCATTAAAATAGAAACTAGTTTATGTAAAAGAAATATGCTTGGTCTTTTGGATGGAGTGATGATGAAAATATGTGGATTTTGTTATGTGAAGATTTATAGGTTGGTGAGGGAAAAGATTTCTTGGCTTTTCAATTCTTCATTGCAGTTGGTTGAGATTCATCTGCCATTCTTCTCTCTCGTCTAGAATAGTAGCGGTCACGATCATCCAGGCAACAAGATTTTTGTTCATCGCCCACAAGAGCTTATTCTGGCTCCGTCCAGTGGTCCCATGTTTGAATACTCATGCGGACGAACCATCTCACAAGTACCTCTCCCATCAATAAACGTCGGCTGGGCCCCTATGTCCCAAGACGCTACAAACTGTTACCATCCGTGGACCCGCTTCTTATCTGAACATCTGTGCCTCAATAGCCCTCTCACATAAAAATCCTAGCCGTCCAAAAGTGAAGGCCCTTTAGTTTAGCAATGCTCGAAAGATAAAGGCTAAAGTCGTCCAAAAGAGTAGATTCTTGTTGCATGCCCAATCCTCAAAATGAATGGTGTGGATTAGCCAAGCTCCTTGTCCCACCATTTCACACACTAAATAGCTTGACTTCCAATTGGAAGCACTATATGCAAAAGCCAAGGCATTGGGATTTACCATATTTCACTAGGAGATAATAGTCAGGATCCATCGTCCAAATCAAATTCAAGATTTTGGTCGTATGCCTGGTCAACGACGGCAATACCTTTAAAATGAACGGTTAAGATCATTCAAAGTATGTGCCGGAGCCTAATCTAGGCTGTGTTTCCTTCACCTTCATTCCGTAGATCATTACAAAGATTTGCAACAAGACTACCGCTGTGGTAGGCCCTTATCCATCCTCTCCACACGTTAAATATAGCTCTACTTCCTCTATATGTGAATTTGTCATTCCTCTAAAGATAATGGTCAGAATCGTTCAAAAAATAATTGTCTCTGTACATGAATAAGCTTGAGGGGCCCATTCCTCGCAATATTAGGAAGCTGTCAAATCTTACACTCTTGTATCTCTACGATAATCAAATCTTAGGTCCAATCCTTGAAGAACTTGAAAATTTAATAAAGTTATTTCAATTGTCTTTGTTCAAGAACAAGCTTGAGGGGCTCATTCCACGTAAAATTGGAAAGTTGTCAAATTTTACACTATTGCTTCTCTCTGATAATCAGCTTTCGGCCTCAATATCTCCTCACATTGGGAATCTAACCAATCTTATTGGTTTACAATTGCAAACCAACAATCTCGGCGGTTCTATTCCTCCTCCCTTGGCTTATTTGACATTGTTAACCAATTTAAGGGTGTTCCGAAATCAACTATCTGGTCCCCTTCTACAAGAAATATCAAGCCTTCGAAATTTGCAATTTCTAGAGGTGGGTGATAACAATCTATTTAAAAATTTGCCATCACGGCTTTGTGAAGGAGGATCGCTAACTCACATATCTATGCATAACAATCGTTTTACAAGTTTGATTCCCACAAACTGGAGAAACTGTTCTACCCTAGTGAGGACTCTGCTTGAAAGAAACTATCTAACAAAAAATATATTTGAAGATTTTGGAGTTTACCCAAATCTAACATATGTTGATTTAAGCTACAATAAATTCTATAGCGAACTCTTTCCACAATGGCGTAAATGTCAAAAATTGATGAGGTTGTAGATTATTGAAAACATGATTACTGGTTACAGGTACTTGGGTTGTCATCAAACAATTTTTAAGGAGAAATTTCAAAAGTGTTATTAAGGTCAGCCTCCGTGTTTAATATCAGCTTAAAAGATAACCACATTTCTAGTTTGATACTTTAGGAAATCGAAACTCTGTCCAGTGTGGAGATCCTTCATATATCATCAAATAATCTTAGTCGGCCAATTCCTGGACAATTGGGCAACTGTTTTAAATAGCTTGTTATCACCCACCTCTAGAAAGAAATGGCAAATTAAAATTAAGCAAAAATTACTTGAATGGAAGCATCCCAACTCAAATTGGTAATTTGGTGGGACTACAAGAGATATTGGATCTTAGCTATAACTTACTTACAGGTGAAATTTTACCACAATTGGGGCAGTTGAAAAAATTGGAAACTCTGAATCTCTCCCACAATAATCTCTTGGGTTCGATTCCATCTTGCTTTGAAGAAATGCAAAGTTTATCAACTATTGATTTGTCTTTTAATGAATTGGAGGGTAGTCTTCCATATGGCGATGTCTTTCGACGGGGTGCCTTCATAAATAACAAAGGGTTATGTGGTGATGCAGAAGGTCTACATCATTGTAATCAAGTTCCCATTAATGAAGAACACAAGAAAAGAAGAAAGAAGATCGTGCTGATTGTCATTATTTCAATTGGTAGCGTAGTAGTTCTCACATTTGTATTTGCTAGTATTAGTTGTATTTGGCATCAAAGGGTGGTGAGAAACGTGAAGTTAGATGGGAGTGATAATGGAGGCTTATTTTCAATTTGGAATTATAAAGGGAAGATCAGCTATGAAGAGATCATCCAAGTGACAGACGATTTCGATGATGAGCACTGCATCGGTGTGGGTGGATATGGTAAAGTGTATCGAGCAAATCTATCAAGTGGGAAAGTAGTAGCCATTAAGAAGCTTTACCTATCAGAGGATGGTGAATTTTTAGATGAGACAAGTTTCAGAAATGAGATCCGAGCATTAACGGAAGTTCACTACCACAACATTGTCAAGTTCTACGGATTTTATTCTCATCCACAATGTAAGTTTTTGATTTATGAGTATATGGAAGGGGGGAGCTTAGCTAATCTTTTGCAAAATGATGAAGCAGTGCATGACTTTGATTGGTTTAAGAGGGTGAAGGTTATTAAAGATGTGGCATGTGCTTTATCGTACATGCATCATGATCGGGCCCCGCCGATTGTTCATCGTGACATCTCCAGTAACAACATTCTATTGGATCTAGAGTTTGAGGCATGTATCTCCGATTTTGGCATTGCCAGACTACTGAAGCCTGATTCATCCAACTGGACTATGCTTGCAGGCACTTATGGATATGTTGCTCCAGGTATATATGCATACATGGCTTTCCTTCCCTTTGTTGCATGAACTATAAATGGAGAGTTTGAATCATTAACGATATTGCACCCTACTTATAACTTTTGATGCATTTCATAATCACCAACTCAATTTAGCTTGTGTTTGCAGAGCTTGCTTTCACCATGCAAGTTACCAAAAAATGCGATGTGTACAGCTTTGGGGTTCTGGCACTTGAAGTGATTATGGGAACTCATCCTGGAGAACTCATTTCCTCTTTCTTATCATCAACCAACCAAACCATATTATTGAAGGATGTGCTAGATCGACGCCTCTCGAGCCCCACTATCTTAGTCACGAATCAAATCGTCCATTCTGTAGCCGTTGCACTGGCATGTGTATGTAGTGACCCTAGCTCACGACCTACCATGCAACAGGTATCTTGGGATCTCTCTGCTCGTTGCTCGTCTTTGCCAGCCCCTTTTGACACGATTACCTTATTTCAGATAATTAATCAAAAGAATTACCTGACCCCGACTACCTTGCTATCCCCCTCTTGACTGTTTGGTTTTCAAGTAATTGGAGTTCTCTAGCGATCAGTAACGTCCATTGGACCTCTTCCTGATTCTGAGTTTTCCTTTGCTTGTTGCCTTCGGTTTTGAGGAGTTCTTGTATATTTGTAATCTTCTCGATTGCTTTGAATAAAATTTTAGTGTTTGCTCAAAAAATAAATGAAAAAAAGAAACAGGAACCAATGCCCAACGCTAGATGTTATGGTACTTTGGTCCTATTTATTGGCTACTATTGCATGCTTCAGTTGAGTTGAGAGTATCTTAACTTGGGTTTGTCTTAACTTGTAACTTGTCTTCTACTATGCTTGTGTCATTAGGCTATTGATTTCTTTAGTGGCTAGCTATCAAATCTACCTATTCTCGGCTTTGAGATTTCTTTGCTTATCTCTCCATGTCCTAAAGTAGCATGTGTTGTGCAATTTGCTTGCCATCTCCTGGATTTTGTATCAAACGTGGCCGAGTGGTAGTCTTCCCTCGTAGAAGGATTTTGGAGTGTGTACTGTTTAATGTATCTCATGGTTGATTGAAATAAAAAGGAAAAATTGTAGAGACAACCTATGAACTTTCATTGTTTGCAGAGACACCCCTAATTTTATTCTTGGGCCCACTAGTTGATACTATAGTCATTTATTTTTGGTTTTTTCTTTTCTTTTTTTTCTTTTTTTTCTGATAGGATATACGACTTCTAACCCTCATCTCCTTCCTAGAGCAAGCAGTCATCTTCTCGTTTTGCATATTGTTGCTCCATGACAACGAAGAATGCCCATTGCTGTCCATTGCATGCATCTCTGTTATATTTTGCATGGAAGAAATAATTAACCCTTGTCACAGTTTTGAAGCTCACCAATTCAATGGAAAAAAACCAAAAACATTCAAGCACTTAATGCTCAAAGCTCTATGACTCAAGAAATCCCTTGTAATAGGAAGTGAGTAATTAATGGGGAACTTGTAATTGCTCATTCGAAAGCTTCAATCTTGCAAACAAATGAAAGTAGGCCAACTACCAAACCATAGACACGCATATGCCTCAAGGTCACATGACGACAACTTTTACTGTTGCACCAAGGCTCCCCTTCTGACTCATCACTACAACAATTGGCCAAAATTGTACCTTTGCAAGAACACACAAACATCATATAATCCCTTTTCCTTCAACATGAACGTATTGCACTTGAAATCCTCGGACAGATAATGGATCTAAAATAGAAGTAACAAAATAAATAGATTACAAAGCTGAGATTTATGGATATCCTCCTCCTCCGGCAACAGAGACCAGTAAGTATAGTGATCGGGACATCCATTGATTTTAATTTTGTATTACCTGAAGTTTGGTTTATGGGTATCCCTCTTAAGAGGCATCTCTAAGGGGAGCCTTGGCACAATGGTAGAATTATTGTCGTGTAACCTTGAGGTCACAAGTTCAAGACGTGGAAATAGGCTCTTGCAAAATACAAGATAAGACTGTGTACTATTGAGCATTGTGGTCCCGCCCCTCCCCCGACTCCGCATACACGGGAGCTTTGTGCGCCGGGGCCACCCCGTTCCCTCTTAATAAACATCTCCTTGGGGAGTATTTCCAGATTCTATGAAGCCTACATTCATGCAGTGTAGTACTTAATTTTGTTATATTGTTTTCAACAAACTCTCTCAATCGTAGTATGTATTATATCTTACATGACAGGTATAAGTTGTATGGTGCCCCACTTTTGTTGACATGAGCCGCTTATTTGACCTCTCTAACTTTAGATATGTTATAACTCCAAACCCATGAATGTCGGATGAGTTTATCCAGTAAAGAATCAAGGTGCAAACTGTCTAGAATATATTATGAGAAGAAAAAGTACCTACAACCTATTATCCTAATTCCTACGTATATTTAAAATTTTCCCAATGCCACGAACCTCTGGACATGCATAATAAGGAGGGGCCCAAGATGTGAACTTGCCCTTCAGTGCTATCCTTTTTAGCTGGTGGGTCCCACCTTTAGTTGATCTGACTCAGCCATCTGATCATCCAATTGCAAATTTACATCCTTGGCGCATGCTAGTTACTGCGTGGCTCTCAAATACAAACATCAAGGGCGCTAATACCACATTGATTTATTGGAGGTGAGTCAGCAGCAGGATTCGGAGGTGGGGTACGTCTAGATGTTTGAGTGCTTTGTCGGTCCACATTAAACAAGATGATCCTGAACCCTCATTTTACGGTATCCAGGGTAGGGCTTACTACATCTTCCTCCGAAATGAGCCAAATCGGCTCATCTAATCCATCAATACCTCTTCCAATTTTCCTAACTACATCTTCTAACCGCCAACCACAAGCCCCCCACCTCCTTGCTCATGAGACCTTGAGCCACTAGAGTTATTAGGAGGTTGGTGTGAAGCTACAATCAACAGATCTGACACTGTAATTGCCACTTCTATACACCTTTCATATGTAATTGCCACACTGATTTCATACTTGTATATGAAAGTATAAAACACGACTTGATTTGGGGGTTTAAATTGCCTACCTTGTACCAAACTTCCACATCACCTGGTTAGCAAAATTTTAGTTATTGGAGTCTTTGTAAGAGTACACGCTTAAGAAAGTGTAAAGACTAAAGAGAGTATACGCACATGTAAAACATTTCTTTTAGATTCAAGCCATTCGTCAAACTTACAATACCAAAAATAATACTTCATCAGAAGTTAATGCATTTAGATGATCCTAACCATTTGTTTTGAGTCTTTACAAAAATGAAAGGTCCTGATTTTTTACCTAAAGGAACATAAGCTACTAACTTTCAGCGGACATGAAATTTATTGTCCAGCCTATTTAAGCTATTCCTAACACGTGAATGATTTAGACTGACAAAAAAATGCTTTACCATGCATGAAAAGAGACTTATATTCCTTACACTTTTCTTGAGAGTGTACTCTTACTAGGACTCTTAATTTATGCATGATCTATCTTATCTCATAGATAATCTTTGATGGATGTCAGCAACTAAGCAAAATATCAAAACTAGCTTACTAAGATTATAAACCTTAAAACCAGTTATGCTATAAGACTTCTATCAAATTGGGAAATACCATTTATGCGACTGCTTTCTAATGCAATTGGCCGTGCTATCAATTCCACACTCTCAGCTTACTAAACCAGCTCTTAAAGTTAAATCTTCGCTCACAAGCTTGAAGTTATCTCTCATGGCTTGCTGCTAGTTCTGATGAGAGAGAGTTTCTACAAGTCAGAACAAGGTTTGGTAGTGATATAAACCACAATTGAAAGAATGCTGTTCGCAAGCATGTCAGAAATTATTCTGAGTCTGATAAATAGATCTGACTAATTTGTTGGCTGTGGAGATACAAATTTTGATTTGTTGTGGATTGGATGATGGAAAATACAACACCTGCAAGTCGTATAATTTGAGAGTTGATATGGATTGACCTCCTTAATGGAGGGTGCCTGAAGCTCGTAAGTCAAATTCACATTGCCGTTGGGTTTTTAGCAATAGTTTGAGGATGGGTTCTGGTGAAGATCATTGTAAGGTTTTCTTTGTAGAGGGGTTGTGGGTGTGGGGGGTTGATGAATTTGACTAATCAGTTAGTTTTAAGAAGATATGCTATGGGGGATAGTCTCAGCAAACAGTCCGAGTAGTCCATCGACAGTTGGCTGCAGCACCATAAGACATGCTGCTAATGCCACACAGACCCACACCAACGATGACAATGCTACCTTAATGTTTATTATGGCTGTTTATTATGTCTTTCAGGATTATTCTAAGAGTCAGTACACCAATGGTCTAGATCATATTCTGAAACCCTCTACTCTTTCTAGACTATTCTATCATTTTCCTAGAGTATTCTAGACTACTTCAAAAGATCTAAATATTTATAAGGATTTCTCTCGAAACCAAGCCTTGCACCACAATATCCAGGAACAAGGGCCACAGTCCTTTAGGCCACATCTATGAGTTGAGAAAACCTCCCTTGGAGTCTGCAGACCTTGGTCATAGACCTTGCAAAGGCAGTCTGTGACATTCTCCCCTGATGGAAACAACTTCCTCATATCTGTATGTTTATTATGTGTACAGCCTTAATGTTTCGGGGTTGGAAGTTATGGTGATATCTTGCTTTCTATTTATGTATCTGTGACTTCAGCTGTTAGCTTAAAGTAGAACAAAAATGTTTAACTTGCACTCTTTGATAATGTACATGCTTTCTAATAAGCCTCATTATCCCGCAAGCTTATCCATAGATAAATAAACATAGCGTTTTCCTTGGACAACGTGAAATCAGCAGTTTCAGGAAGTTGCCCATAAATAAGTGAGAACCAAAGATACTACCTTTGTTCTGACCTTCTCGAGCACCTTATCAAATACAGGGCTCATGTTTGGTTGGTTATTGTAAGAAATCTCTTGGATCCGTGACAAAACCAGTTAAGGCTGACGCTGCTGCAGTGTAGGGGGAAGCCAGATATATTTGTCCTTCTTTGTGGCCCATTCGACCTGGGAAGTTACGATTTGTAGTTGACACACAGACCTGCACCAGAGAGTTGTTAGAAGGCTTAAATTGCATGAAATGTCAAATTTTATCCAAGTAGGACACAGTACTACAGTACTAAACGTTTTTTATTTTGGATAAGCAGTTCATTTTTCAGGAAAAAGAAACACTGAGTGATCACTGAGGTGGACTAATGCAGACAGGACACTGTACAGCCAAATCAAGATTTAAATAATACTGAGCTAATCAACCCTATGTAGACCATATTGGTTAAGATGGGCATTTTCCACTTCGCCAAAAAACACAAATACACACACACACACATGAAGAACAATCAATAAGCACTGAAAACAAGAAACAAGAAAAACTGTTTGCACATGAGTACATTGACTTGCCTGAGGTTCATTCATTCGGGCATAAGTGTCTCGGGGCCCACCTAAACAGGCTCCACAACTAGGACTAGCCGGAGTATCACAGCCAGCTTCTTCAAATATCTGTGAGCAAGTCTTACCACCAGATCCGGGGACTGGGAGGGCGTACATGTCCATCCAAACCTGTGAATTTCATTAAGAATGATATTTACTATATCATCCCTGAAACAAACTGCAAACCCAGCAATACCAGGAAAGATACTTCACCTTTTGGGTTGCAGGGACAAGAAAAGTTGGCACCTTGACTTTTTTCCCCTGCTCAAAAGGCAAGAAATTATAAAGATGGGTAGTGAACAGCAAGAAACTTATAAACTAGAAGAAAATGAAGGTGGCAACGATAGGTAGTAAATTACAGATATTCAAAAAGATCTTCTACCCATTATATCTCAGTGTCTACATGAAAAACATATCTTATTAATGTAATGTTTACATAAGCAAGCAGCCACCAATCAAGATTATGAAATGACCTGAGTAACCAAGTTGCATAATACACTATACTTGGTAAGAAACTAAGCATAGATATCATAATGCAGATCCACAACAACAATAAATCTCAGTTCACAAGACTTGAATCATAACTCCGCACAAAACCTTGTGACTATACTACCAAATGCAGTGCCGAACTGGAATGGATCTTTATTAGGAGAGCTGTGGTCTTTGCCTCTGTAAGGACTCCAGTTCTATAGACAAGAAGAGAAGAAGTAATGCTAGCACGGGAATAAAAGACAAACAATCCAGAAAGAATTACTCATTTAACTAAATAAAAAATGTAAAAGACTTCATCTACTGGAAACAGTGTCATGAGTGCAAATATACATGCCTAGATTACAGATATACATATAATCTTCTCTGCGTTATGTCTCGGTGTTTACATGAAAAACAGATCTTAGTAATGTTACATTGGCATAAGCAAGCAACCATCAATCAAGATTATGAAATGATCTGAATTACCAAATCAGGTACACCATTCTTGTAAGAAACTAAGCATAGATAATGTAGATTCATAAAAACGACAAATCTCAGTTCAGAAGACTTGAACCAGAACTCTACCACATAACCTTGCTACTGTACTACCAAATGTGATGCTGTAATGGATCTTTATTAGGAGAGCTGTGGTCTTCATCTAAGTGTAACTATTCCTGTTCTATTAATGAGAAGAGCAGAAATCTCTAGCACACAGGAATAAAGATAAACAGATCCACAAAGACTACTCAGATAAGTAGCCAAAAAAGGAAAAGACTGTATCAACTAGAACAGAGGCATGGGTACGGATATACATGCCTAGATTATGTATCCATATTTACTAATGGAGATTCAGAAAAATACAGTTTATTGCCTTCATATTAGTGAATTAAGTACTCTCTTCAGAAATTTGTAGATATAGAAGCCCAATATTTCAGCAGCGGTCAAACATAGTAGTTTTCATGGGTATAACCAACGTTCACTACGTTCTTGACTTGTACTTTTCAAGCATCAATCCATGCTGGAGAAACTGGCATCTGAGGCGACTGAATGCACTCACCCACCCATAGAGTGTTTGCATTGATGGCCACAAGATATTTGTAAAGCCAAGTGAAGAACTCAAGGTTCTGTTTCTTCTCATTTATACAGTTCCTGAATGTAACTCACACAGAAAGGAAGGTCCATTTTCTCCCATCCTATTGAGTACAATCACAGAGTTAGCATGTCACTTTAGAAGCAATGAAAGGCCTTGGCTAGTAGGACAATAGGAAAGGTGGTTCATCGGCATGCAAGATTTGACTGTCCAAGCATGCAATGAAGGTACCTTTGATTGTATACTGCTTACTAAGAAGCGGGCTGACTGTCCAATATTATGAATGGAATTGACAGTCCAATATGCAGATGGTATGAATATCTTCACAAACGCCATGCAAGGTCATCTTAATCATTTTTCACTCATTTGGAGTGAAACTTGTATTTCGACCAAAATCCAGCAAACACTTAAAAAAGTTGTAAAAGAATAAGCAGAAAAGTTTCTCTCCCACTGCACCAAAATGCCCTTCGTATGTCCATGGTTTACAATGAAGATTTTTCTGTTCATTGTTCCACTTCCAGAAGGGCAGAACCCACCTCCAAGATGATGATTTTGATTTCATTTTTTGGATTTTATAGGAGTAAAGGTTAAAAAACAGCATCAAGCCAAGGGGCAACCCCATCAGAGGGATTTTTTGTCATTTTGTTGACAGGAGTGGATTCATTTAAAATCTTTCTTAAATTTTCTCTGTTCTCGCGTCTGGATTCTTCTCATAGCATTCATCATCTAACGAACAAGATCCAAAGGTTCTAGGCTGCTTTCTGACTCTTCTACTATGTCACCCTTGACTATCGATCCAAAAATAATCTATGTGATCTATTTGATGAAAGGGTTACAAGAATCGGTACATGGGTATGAATTCATGGTTATTTCTATTTGCTTTCTCATAGCCTAAATGATTAGATATAAAAGGGCAGCATGGTGCATGAAGCTCCTGCACATGTGGGGTCTGGAAAAGAGACAGACCACAAAGGGTCTATAGCACACAGCCTTACCTAGCATTTTTGCAAGAGGCTGAAATAGAAAATTGGAGTTTTCTATGAGGTAGTTTCATGTGTACCAATAGGGTCTATCGATATCTTTGGTTCAGCTGGTTACTTTGGCTTTATGAATTGAGCCATGTTTGAAGATGTGGCAGTCTGATTCCGTGGAATTGAAGAAATCTCTATGATTTCGGCGCTAAATAGTACAATTAGGGCAGTGCTGGAGATTTGGTGAGTCAGTTGGAAATGAATGGACAGATCTAATGCTGATGGCAGTGGCAAAAAGAATAGCAAAAGAGGAAGGAAATAGGAAAACTTAAATTGTTTATGCGGAAGATGTGGCACTCTGATTCCATGGAACTGAAGAAATCTGTACAAATTTGGAGCTAAATTGAAATTTTAGGGCATTGCTAAAGATTTGGAGAGTCAGTTGGCAAGGAACAGACAGATCTCATGCTGATTGCAGTGACAAAAAGAGTATCAAAAGAGGAAGGAAATATGGAAACTTAAATTGTTTATGCGATTTGTTGTTGTCAATCCAATGATCACAATATCTTGGGGTTTTGGTTCGGATGTTATAAACGGAGGGTTTTGACTAGAGAGATTATGATCACAATTGATAATCTAGGTGTTTGCAGTTTCAAGTTCTAAGTTAGCTGGGTTTGTTTTATCTGATAGTGTTTGGGCTATAAGATTGTTCTATGAAATCTCATTGCTTAGGGTACTGTTTTAAGTCCACTGTTGTGGACTCAATTCATTGTAAGTTCATTGCTAGAATGAGTAGCATATGGTTCGTTAATTTAACTGGCTTGGTGCTTTGACATACATCCCTCTTCTTCTTTTTTAATTTTTATAAAAAATTGCATCTTTTTCAAGAAAATGTCAAAATGGACAAAAAGCTGAAATATTCTGTTCCAGCAAGCAAAATGAAATGGCCACTGAGAGAAAATTAACCTGAGCACAACACTCCCTTCTGCACTCCCTCCCAAGAAAGAAGAAAAGAAAGTTTTGGCCTTAAGACAGAGGTACTGTGCGTTCCAAAAAATCCAATAGAAGCATGATTCCTCGTGGACCTAGATTTGGGAAACCACTTCAAACCCCCCCCATATCACTAAATCAATTACGGAAGCTGCTGAACTGAATAGAAAAGGTAAAAATATTTAATGCTTTGACATTTGCACATTCAAGTAAGGCCAAATTAAAGCTGCAGAACAGGTCCAATCAGCAACAGAGAAAGATGACAGAGCATTGAATCTCACAACTATTTTTTAAGCAGAAGATAATCCAGATAATCTTCTCCTGCTACTTCAAAGTGTTTACAATGCTTTTCTGCCATTATAAGCTTAAATTGCATCTATATATATATATATATATATATATATATATATATATATATATATATATATATATATATATATATCAAGCTGCCTATTGCAAAAGACAGGGACCATAACACATGAAAATGCTAGCAAGGAACAGTGATATTCATACTAAAAGAATGTACTTAAACTGCATCTCTATGCGCCATATTGCCATTGCAGAAGATAGAGACCATGACATGAAATTGCTACCAAGGAAAACTAACATTGCACAGTCACACTAAAGGAATGTCAAAAACTGAAATGTGCTTTACCAAAAGTATATCAAAAGGAGCTAACAGAAACATAAAAGATCCTTGAAATTGAAAAATAAATAAATAAATAAAATAGATTTCCTAGATGCCAAATATCTCAAGGAGAAAAGGATTTAAAGAAGAAAAATACAAATATAATAAAGATCAGTGGAAAGTAAACAGGTCTTCACTTTCGTACCAAATTTAGGAAGATCTTAGCTGCAGCCATAAAATCCTCAGTCTTTCCTCCAGTACAAGAGCCAATATATACTCTATCTATTTTAATGTCTTTGCATTCTCTTGCTAAAGCACGGTTATCAGGAGAATGAGGCTGCCACAGAACAAATGAGTTAGTTTAGCTAGTAATCCAAATATAGAATTTGAGAAGATATGGTTCAGCATCTGCAAATACTTCTACAGTTGCCAAAGAACATGTTATTTGTGCTCCATTCCCCGAGAAAGAGAGAACAATGTTTTCCAACCAGAGACTGTCCCTTGAAGTAGAAATATGCCATCACGTACCTTTGCGACCACAGGTTCCAACTTGGTCACATCAAATTTGTACTCACAAAGAAATCTACAAAGTAGATACATGAACTTGTCATAACAGATTTCAAATTAAGCAGAAACATCAAACCAATGTTATAAAGTAGTCGAAATGGTAGGCCACTAAACCTTTGTCCGCCTAAGAAATTCCTAAGGAACAAGAAATGAAACGACATTTTCTCATGAATTAATTAGCAGAAAGGTACTCCTTTTTCCATATTCAGCAGTTTTAGATGTACATAAAATGGCCAAATTTAATCATTTATCACCAGTATCTTTATTGTAGATGCAGGCGTGGAATCAGCCTCTTGCAAAAATGCAAGGTAAGGCTGCCTACTTTAGGCCATTGTGGCCAGCCCCTTCCCCGGACCCCGCAGAGGCGGGAGCTTCATGCACCGGGGCTGCCCCTTTTTTTTTTTTTTTTGTATCTTTATTGTAGATGCAATAGAATATGGACAAGAAATCTAAGCAAATATAAAGAATCAGACACCTAAACAAACAGAGAGAATTGGGGGAAGTCGGCAGACTAAGCTGAAAAGCTCATAATTATTTTCCAGCAGAAAGAAAATTGCCTGAGATGGTAGAGGAGTCAAAATCAAATATTAATGAAATCAAATTATGTTCCCACAAGAAGGTTTTGAGAGCTCTAGAAAAGTACAATGCACTACATATATTTGTTTTTAATTATCTTTTGAATGAGAAAATATAACCAAGGTTCAAGCCACTTAGCTACGCCCAGAAACTTCCTCAAATGCTGTCTAGAATAGGATGCAATCTTAACAGCGAGGAGGGTGAAAAGCTCATAATTATTTTCCAGCAGAAAGAAAATTGCCTGAGATGGTAGAGGAGTCAAAATCAAATATTAATGAAATCAAATTATGTTCCCACAAGAAGGTTTTGAGAGCTCTAGAAAAGTACAATGCACTACATATATTTGTTTTTAATTATCTTTTGAATGAGAAAATATAACCAAGGTTCAAGCCACTTAGCTACGCCCAGAAACTTCCTCAAATGCTGTCTAGAATAGGATGCAATCTTAACAGCGAGGAGGGTGAAAAGCTCATAATTATTTTCCAGCAGAAAGAAAATTGCCTGAGATGGTAGAGGAGTCAAAATCAAATATTAATGAAATCAAATTATGTTCCCACAAGATGGTTTTGAGAGCTCTAGAAAAGTACAATGCACTACATATATTTGTTTTTAATTATCTTTTGAATGAGAAAATATAACCAAGGTTCAAGCCACTTAGCTACGCCCAGAAACTTCCTCAAATGCTGTCTAGAATAGGATGCAATCTTAACAGCGAGGAGGGTGAAAAGCTCATAATTATTTTCCAGCAGAAAGAAAATTGCCTGAGATGGTAGAGGAGTCAAAATCAAATATTAATGAAATCAAATTATGTTCCCACAAGATGGTTTTGAGAGCTCTAGAAAAGTACAATGCACTACATATATTTGTTTTTAATTATCTTTTGAATGAGAAAATATAACCAAGGTTCAAGCCACTTAGCTACGCCCAGAAACTTCCTCAAATGCTGTCTAGAATAGGATGCAATCTTAACAGCGAGGAGGGTGAAAAGCTCATAATTATTTTCCAGCAGAAAGAAAATTGCCTGAGATGGTAGAGGAGTCAAAATCAAATATTAATGAAATCAAATTATGTTCCCACAAGATGGTTTTGAGAGCTCTAGAAAAGTACAATGCACTACATATATTTGTTTTTAATTATCTTTTGAATGAGAAAATATAACCAAGGTTCAAGCCACTTAGCTACGCCCAGAAACTTCCTCAAATGCTGTCTAGAATAGGATGCAATCTTAACAGCGAGGAGGGCCATGCAAAGTGTATCAGCTAGACCAGATGTAACTTAACGTCATTAGTTTAAGGAAAAGAAGAAATTACATGTAAAATAAGGGAAGCCAATGCACTAAGCTTCCACGTATGGGGTGTCCGATGAAGGGGTGAACCACTATGGGTCTATAGTATGCAGCCTTAACTTGCATTTCTACAAAAGGATGTTTCCACACCTTGAATCTGTGACCTCTAGGTCACATGACGACAACTCCACCTTTGTGCCAAGGATCCCCTTCTACCAGAAGTTACATATACTACCGGTGAATTCAATTACCTGATATTAAGTGCATGTATTAGTTACATCATAATATAACTATTCCATGGGCACAACCCCCCCACCCCCAAACCACCATAAAGGACTTGAACTGAATTTGGAAGCCCAGGCATTAGCATTTATTACAATCCCTCTAAACCACCACTCAGCTACTTCTGAAGGGTTCCCAAAACAAGCTTAATCTCTGCCTCATCTGAATTCTAATATCTAACAAAATGAGTAAACAAACTTTGCTGCACCAAATGGTTCCAAATTATCACTCCTATTCCCAATTTGTTGATAGAGGCCTCTTCAGAATTAACTTGACTATTCGAACTAGCAACTTGCCATTTAGCTACGGAGGCCTTGTATTTTTGGAGAACATGTGCAAAGTTGAATCAAAGCTAAAGATGGATATAAGTGAACATGTGAAACCATATGAAAGATAGTATCAGAATACAAAAAATTGGAACCTAGCCACTGGTATTAAACTTTTTATGGGTAAAACTAACAGATGAGTAGAATAAAACTATTTATTGATTCCGAAAGATAATGCACGAACCACATGAGCAGTCACACGAATTAAAAGCAGCACAGAAGTATACTGGATGGGAAAAGAAAAAGAAAAGGCCACTAAAGCCCTGAAGAGAACTAGAGGAAGAAGCCATAGATTCTAGTTGAAAATTGATAAGTTGTACCTCCTGTTCCCAGTTACCTGGCTTGTTCATCACTATACACGGGTTGGTAACTCTTACAAGTCTTACCCTGTGCAAGTAACACATGACAATTTCAGCTACACCAAACAATTGTGGAACTAACACAAATGGCTGGAATCAGTTGTTTATTCGTACCACCAGAAAATAATATTATTATTATTAATTAATTGTAGGTAAAACATGGGTACTACTTCCAGTCAAAATAAGCCTTTCTAGGATAGCTCAAAGCCACTACCTCAAGGAACTTAAACGTAGTATGATCAGCAGGGATAACTCCATTCTTTCCCCCAGCTTCAACAACCATGTTGCACAGTGTCATCCGCTCTTCCATCTTACAGCATTTAACAACCATGATTAAATCCAATGTGAGTAGCACGGAACAGGAGGCTAATAAATGACTAAATTTCTCATGCCAAGATATGTGTTATTAAGTGTACTTACAGTTAAACTTTCAACAGCAGAGCCAACAAACTCCATGGCTTTGTACGTAGCACCAGCAACTGTTATTTCACCAATGATCTGCAAGCAAATGATTATGGTAAGGAAACCAAAACTGAAAACTCCCTCAGAATATGGTATTATAAACCTCAGTAGAAGATTGAACAAAGAAAGATCAATTATTTGCACATTTTGCTAATTCACAATTTCACCAAACCTCTCAGAGAAAAGAACCCCGAGGAAATCCCAAATCTCAGTAAAAAAAAAAAAAACATGCAACTTACTTGCAGAATCAAATCCTTAGCTAGTAAAAAGCTGGGCATTTCTCCGTCCAAGACAAATCTCAAAGTTGGGGGTACCTGAAATTTTAAGACATGAACAAATTAACATTCTGACAGCACAAGTCCATAATATGGGTAAATAATCACAGGAACATCGAAATGGTCAAAATCTGCTAATCACCACAATGGCCTTAGAGAGGAAAGTAAGGAACCTACAAAAAAAGAAAAAACACATACTGAACGTCAAAATGCCATAGTTCACTTCTATTAAACATTTGCATCCATGTACCTAACTTCAGCAGTTATCACAAGCAAATCCTATTCCATTAATGTTCCGATGCACAAGAAGACCTTAGAGATTATCACTGCGGAAGAATAGCAAGTGCAGAACAATATACGATACTCAGCTCAGACATATTTTCACCAGTCACCCAGTCCACCACCCATTCAGAACAATGTAAATGTTTGTCAATACAGAGCATAAAACTTCTTTAAACTCACAAAATTAAAGAATACTTTAAAATGCTAAAGCTACAGAATGAATACATAAAGCCCCAAACCACAGCTCTGGAAACTGAAAGCAGCAAAAGTGAGTGACGAAATGACCAAAACATACTGTTTATAAATGTATGCCTCCTGGGCAAATTTTCACAAATGCATTGTAGCCACATTATGCACAATGCATGAGAAAATGTGGAATGCATATAATTGTACATCTCACAAGAAAATCCAGTAACAACTAATGGAAATAATAAACAGATGGCAGGATTATATGCATCAATGATCCGTTTGATCATCAAAGAAGGAAAAGAAGAAACAAGTACATGTAATAAAGCACATCAGGAAGGACGCTTGAAAACCTTGAGAAGTAGTTTTCCAGCACCCATGACAAAACCCGCATCAGTGTTTCCAATTCCACTAGCAAACTGGCCAAATGCTCCAGCATTGCATGTGTGGGAATCGGTGCCAAGAAGGACCTACAAGAAAAGGTTGGCACTAAAGCAGGCGTTGTAGTGTACACAAGCATCCAACTAAATATAGAAAATGAATTTGGCGAACTTCAACAGCAAAAATTTATACCTCCCCAGGTCTGCAATGACCTTCTTGGGCTAGTGCAATATGACATACACCTTTATAGTCTGGATTAGCCTGCATAGTGGAAGGCTGGGTTTCAGTATTCACACATCAAGCTTGCAGACAAGTGAAATATGAAAGTCCGAATTATTTCATACCTTGAGGGAATTATAAACAAAAGAGAAAAATTACAAACCATACCCTGAAATTACCAACATCCTTTATGTCATAGAAGTACTTAATATTTTGCTCCATACAGAAATCCCTCAAGATGTCCACATTACGATTGGCACGCTCATCAGCTGTGAAGATGTAGTGATCAGGAATAATGACAATCTTTTCACGGTCCCAAACCTACAACATCAGGAAGCAGGTAGAATTTTCAAAACCAAAGGTGGGCAAATTTCACAGAGTTGGTGTTCAATGCAGCTCTTCAACTCAACTACCCAAAAAGAAAGAAGTATAGCACAATTCTGAAAAGATTTATGGTAACACTATTATGTGAGTTGCAAAGAATTTAAAAAGGGCTATGTAAGAAGAAAGACCTATATGGATGTGAATGCTTCATACAAAATAAACAGAATTTCAATCTACAATGCAGAGTGTTAACCAAAAACAGAAACAAGTGATGTAGCACTCAGTTATACAATTTAAAGTTGCTTAGGAATAAAAATTATAATAATATTGAAAGAGGATAACAACTGCCCCAAGAAGATTGACAAGTTGCCACTTGCTAGTGAGTCAAACAAGGTGAAAATAAGGTGGATGAATTGTTGATAGCCACAATACGATTCATAGTTCCTCCAGAGAATAAAGGCTGAATCTTATCAATCTTGAATCTTATAAAACAATTTCAATCCAAGTAAACTCCCTAACATACTCAAACTGATCATTTCATTTTTGTCATCATGACTTGTGTCTTCTGCTTTCTTTGGTTGGTGTAGAATTGAAGGTTGCAGACTCATCAGCGACTGTGTAATGTATGCTTTTAATTTACAAACATATGGGCAACGGAGAACCAAATGAGAAACAGAGGAACTCCAACAACACACCTTTGCTTTCTGGCCGAACTCTTTCTTGAAGATCCCAATTGTTCCTGGTCCACAAACATCATGGGTCATCAAAACATCAACATTTACCCATACATTCTCTCCGGGTTCCAACTGCGACTTCTCAGAAGCCTGCGCCAGGATCTTTTCAGTCATTGTCATGGCGTGTTTGACCTGAAAATAGAAAAATACATGAAATCCATGAGTGTAAATAACCAATAAAAGACAGAATCATGAAGTAAATAGAAAAGGGCAGCCAGAAAAGAGACCCAACTGAACCAGTGATGGAAGGAGCTCGCTGTTGCTGTGACGGGGCCATGACAGCCATAACTATCTTGGATCCTCTTCTCCTGCATTTCTGAGCGAAATTTGAAGAAGAAATGAAAGAAGAGAGGCTCACTTCTTTCTGCACAATTGAAGATAGGGGCAGATATCAGATGGGGGTTTGGAAATATTTGCAAAAAAGAAAAGAAAAGAAAATTTACCGGGTTGAGGAAAGGCGTGGAGGTGGAACCAACTGCAGAAGAAGCCATGGCTCAGGATCTTGGGTTTCGTCTTCAGAAACTTGTTGAATAATCTGCTCTTTTTTGCTGCAGCAAATGAATGGCATTAGATGAATTAAATCATGGACTTGTTTTACCAAGGCCACATCAATTTTCAAGCATTAATATGTTCATCTTAAGCTGCTGCAGAAAGTTCGAAAATTCATCAGCAAACAACAGCGTCTGATACTAAACGGTTAGAGTATAGAAATATCATACAAACCAGTTCTCACATCCATAGGACCAACAGAAGCCTACGGCCTTAAAACTCAATCAACCAAGATAATGGAACAGTTCCACATCTCACGATTCTCGTGCAACTAGAAACCTTTAACAAGATCAAAGATAAAACAAAGAAGACTTAATTATTATGGAACAACCCTTGGAGAGAGATTACCGTATAGAAGAGTGTCCGCCGCAGCGTTGGACAATAGACCAGGTGGCCAGAGAAGGAGGGGATTGGTCTTTCTTCAACTAGAAAGGGGATTCCTCGGTCTTTAGGTTCTTTCTCGGGGCTAAAATAGTATTTCGAAGAAGTTGATCTCGAATGGACCCCACTCGTTCTTGTAAATTACCTCGTGTTAGAAAAAAAAGTTTTAAGCTTTAGCACAAGGGTTCAAGATGTAAAAATATATCTTACAAAATATAAGGTAAAGCTGTGTATTATTAATTTTTGTAGTTTGCCTTTTTTTTAAACTCTGCATATGCAAGAGCTTTGGGCACCCAGGCTACAACTTTGTTTCGGTCTACGTTCTACATTCCTGTTAGTAAAAAGTTATTTCCATCGTTTTTGTTAATTTTTTCCAAAACCCAGTACTATATCTTTGTGCATTCATTTCACATGTTAGGTATAGCTGGTGTATTTGGCGGCTCCCTATTTAGTGGCATGCATGGTTCCTTGGTAACCTCTAATTGGATCAGGAAAACCACTAAAACTAATAATTAAGATTATCCTAAAGTATTGATTTTCCAATGGTTACTTAATATTGGTGTCCCAAACGTAGTGATCGGCTCTACTCCAGAGCATCTACTCTTAGCAAATTCCACAAGCTAATAAGTATGGGAAGTTAAAAGGAATGCCCCGTAAAGAAAGAATGGGTTCTTGGCACAAGCAAACCCATTCCTAAAAGCAGCAAAACCCTTTAAAAAAAAAAAAAAACTTAAACTCAGCACATTCGGAGACCAAATTGCCCTGGCTAATAGCCCCCTGTTTGCTCTTTTTCTCTGTATGTGTGCTTCTGGCTATGCCAATGCAGTCAGCTTTCTGCTCATGCAAACCAGCCCAGCACCATATAAATTCCTCCACCCATCAACCACCTCACACCCAGTTTTGTGAAGAAAATCTAGCTCTCAGAAATGATAAAAATGCTCACAAAACCCACAGGCCTTACTTTGTTTCCTCAATAAAGTTACCCATCCGTGACCCAAACTCGATTTTGATGGCACATCATTTGACTAGTCTCCAGATTGGTGGTATACCTAGTCATTTCTGTGAACCAGGTTGGTACACTGAAAATAATCCTGGTACCAGTCACCCAGCTTCCATTGGTTTTGCATATCTAAAATTGCAGGCAATAGACATAACATACAAGAAAGTTAGTTTTTTTTTTTTTTTTTTTTTTTCTATGGGTTCAATATCACCATATTTGAAACAGTATTGAGATTTTTCATTTTTCTCCTATTTTTTCTTTTGAAATGCGTGAGAAAAATCCTGTTTCTAACCCTTTTTATATGTTTGTATCTGATTTTACAAAAATGCATTTCTTCTACAATTAAAACATAACACTAAACTATGGGGCACTTTTGCTATGGGGATATCTGTAATTAAAATGTGGGTCGACCCATAGAATTTCCTAACCCACACGCCTTGCATCACCTCTGGTTACAAAATTTCTACCCCTTCACAGGTATGGGGTCACTTGTAGTATCTTGCTCCAACCTGCCATGCCTCTACTCCATTGCCATCCCCACCTCACATGCATAAGCAAACAGAGTGCACCCTGACAAGGGACTTCTAGGAGTCATGCATGATCCCTTGCACCCTCACTGAGTCAGGGCTTGCTTGCATTTCTCCTGCAAATGTAGGAGCTCTCACAAGCACAATTGGATTTCCTTACGGAAAACCCAAATCGTATCGTCCACCGGCATCTTCATCCATCGGAAGTTCTTCTCATTTTCCAATCTTGAAAATACAACCGGCTAGAATTAATCAGGTCCCACCATCCTTATTATCCCCAATTCTATCTCTTCCGTCAATAAATAACTCATCAACTATATCACAGCCGTCGAAAAGCTCGAATCTCCAGGTTGCTGAATCTCATAACCTCCCGATTACAGAGTTTAGGGATCTAGGTGAAGAAATAGGGTTTGTTGATCCACCCGTTTTGGTCTCTAATGCAGGCAGACTAAGCTTTGCATGTGGCCCATATTGATCTCAGTGGCATCACAAGGAAAGATAGCTAAGAAGTAGCCAATGTGTTGTACGTATAGGAATTGCAAAGCCATAGCCCCCTTGCATTTGATCTAAAGCGGCTACCGAGATATGGGTTAAGATTTTATACTTTTAAAACTAAGATTTAGTTAACTTAGCCATCATGCACATAAGTGATGTATGTATAAGGGCAGGTCCAGTGCATGAAGCTCTTGTGTATGCAGGGTCCAGAGAAGAGGCAGACCACAAAAGTCAATAGTACGCAGTCTTACCTTGCATTTTGCAAGAAATTATTTCCACGCCTGAAACCTGTGCCCTTAAGGTCACCTAAGTGATGTATGTTATAAAATAAAAATAAATAGCGCTAAAGTCTCAATTTTCCCCTTTTCAGAAAAGGGAAAAGCCTATGAAAAAACTCAACTATTCTTGCTCTCCATTTTTGCTCATCTCTGTAAAAATAACTTCTTCCCCCACTCTGTTTTTGCTTGTTTGTGCTATCGGTTATTCCTTCATTCTATCTTGTTGTCTCTCCCACCATGAAACCCCCTTAACCTCTTGAAAATTAGCTACAGATTTGAGGGGATAGAGTAGATCTGATCATTTCTCCATTGTTTTGCATGACCTATTGAGGAGCAACTATAGATTTGAGGAGTAGCATTGTTACATAGAGTTGAGGAGTAACATTTTGCTAGAGTTGAGTAGCTATGATGCAATTTTCTGGTTTCACAAGTGACCAAAAAAGATTATTTTCCAATCTCTCTATGAATCTCTGTTTTCTACCTCTTTGATCCCAAGAAATTCATAGTTTTGTAGAATAATCTTTGTTTGGAATGGTTGAAAAGAATAGTTTGGTGGCTCTCTCATTTCTACTTCTACGTATTTCTTCTTAACCACTTAGATCAACCTCTGTTTGGAATCAAATACTTTGAAGAGTTCAATTTTCATGGAAACAAAGTCTCCTTTTTGAGATTTCTTTGAGTTTGGTGGTTCTTTTACTGGCTCTGATGATTCTCTCTTATTGATCTTTATAGTCACTTGAAAGTTCTCTCTACATTAGCATGAAAGCTCTCTTTGGGATTTTCAAAAAATGAATTTGTTCTATTTAGGTTTATGCTTGGATAGCTCATATGTAGTTGCATTTTTATTCTCTAGTTTTGGCCTTATAGCCAAATGAATGAGAGAGAGAGAGAGAGAGAGAGAGAGAGAGAGAGAGAGTATGCAAAAACAAGTAAGGATGGCAAAGTTGAATTTCATTCATTTTCAATTTTTGGTTTTTCAATCAACTTTTCCAAAATTTCTCACCAATAACATCCAATCCTTTCTTTAGCCAATGCATAGATTTGGAGGATTATTGCCTGGTTGTCCGACTTGGTCAACTTCTCTAGTTGATAGGAGTAGCGGAGTTGTGATTCCTTTGTATGTCATGGAGGAGAAGGTCAAGTATTTGTCTCGACCTTTCTAGGATTTATGCTATTGTATCAGCAAGAAGAAGACTTGCATTTCTTGAGCTTGCTTGATGTTTTAGTTTCCTACATTTTCAAGATAGAATTTAAGGTTTAGATTTTTGCATGTGAATTGGAGTTTTGAAATAAGAAGGGAAGCATTGGCGCAACCGTTATGTGACTTTGAGATCACGGGTTCAAGACATGAAAGCACCCTCTTGTAAAAATACAACGTAAGGCTGCGTACTATAAGCCCTTGTGGTCTACCCCTTCTGCCCTTAATTGGAGTTTTGAAATACATGCTTAAGTGATTTTTAAAATCTGAATTGGGATTCCATCCTCTAAGCTCTCAAATTAGTGTTCTAGATATAGAATTAGTTTTGTAAGGTTCTACTTAGTAGATCCTTAAATTCAGGATTTTAAGATTTTTAATGTCTTCCTCTGTGGGTATGTAGTAGCCGAATGGCATAGCTTGTAAAAAATTACATTATTGAAGAAGTCAAAAGTTGATGAATATTTGAATAACTAAACAAAAATATTATAGGTGTCTAAGAGGTGGGTCCTTGTGGATTTTAGGTTAAACGTGTGCAAGTCAAACTACCCATTTTGCCCACATTCATAAAATTTTACCCACAACCAACCTATTTACAAGGGCTGGTTCAGAGGTAATTTTGGATAGCAATTATGAATAATCATTAAACTCCTTCATTTTGAAGGAGTGGTAATTTCAGCTATTTAATGCAGGTGTAAAGTGTAAGTGACTTATGACCTTCACTTTACACCTGCATTAAATAGCTGAAATTAATACCCCTCTTCATTTTGTTAGATCTAAGCTATTGTTCATATTTAGCATGCCAAAAATAAGATTATTGCTAAAATAGGTAACCCATGTGACATCAATGCATTTAAATCATCCTAACGGCTAGTTTTGAGTCTAAATTAACAAAAATAGATGGTCATAATTTTGTTGAAAAAAATGTACTACCACTCAATTGGCATGGAATTTGAGTTTAAGCTTACCTTTGATGATCCTAATATTATGAATGACTTAGATCTTCAATAAAAGTTTCCACTTTGGTGAAAAATGGGCATGTACTCCTTTCTCTCCTCTTGAGAATAAACGCTTACTAGGATTCAAGCACTATTTATGAGCTTTTTATAACTAGTAGGTGTAAAACTAAAATAAAGCCTAATGATCCACTCTAGCAAGTAGCTAACTTGCTCTGTAAGGAAATGAAGAGTCAAAAGATTTGTATTGTGATTTAAGAAATCTCGATCAAGAGTCCTGCTATTTTTAAATACTCAAGGTAGCATCTCATTTTACAAACGCTATTGGCCCATCATTTTAGGCACAATTCCCCAAATATCTAATTTATTCATATTATTTGGAATCTCTAAGATTACACACACATGTATGTATGCATGTATAATGAACCCTAATGGATGCTCCTAATGCCTGTGGTACACAATGGGGTTTGGAGAAGCAGCGGACCACAAGGTGCCTATAATACACAGTCTTACCTTACATTTCAAGGGCTAGTTTCATGCCTTGAACTCGTGATCTCAAGGTCACACGGCGACAACTCTACCATTGCCCAAGACTCCAAGGTAGTTTTTTTTTAAATTATAGCATAAATGTAATCATAAGATAGCTTAAAGTAGAACAAAAATGTTTAACTACTACTTTTTAAGCCTCATTATACCGCAAATTTATCGAACATCCAGTTTTCCTTTGGCAACATGAAATCTTAGTTCCAGGATAAATAAGTGGGAACGAAAAATACTACTACTACCTTTGTCTTGACCTTGCCAAGCAACTCGGAAAATACAAGGGTCATGTTTGGTTGGTTACTGTAAGAACTCTCTTGGATCCGAGACAAAACCAGTCAAGGCCGAAGCAGCCGCGGTGTACGGAGAAGCCAGATATATTTGTCCTTCTGTGTGGCCCATTCGACCTGGGAAGTTGCGATTTGTAGTAGACACACAGACCTGCACCAGAGAGTTGTTAAGAGGCTTCAATTGAATGGACCTTTTGAATTTCATCTAAGTGGGGACTAAACATTTCTTTCATGGGTAAGTAGTTCAGCTTTCAGGAAAAAGATTCACTGAGGGATCATTGAGGTGGAGTAATGCAGACAGGGCAGAGTACAACTAAATCAAAATCTAAATTACACTGAGCATTATCAACTTCCATGTGTTTGTCTGAGAGAGACAGAGAGAGAGAAGAACAATCAACAAACGTGGAAAACGATAAAAAAAAAAGAAGAATTATTTGTATATAATTACAGCGACTTGCCTGAGGTTCATTAATGCGGGCATAAGTGTCCCGAGGCCCACCCATACAGGCTCCACAATTAGGACTTGCGAGAGCTTCACAGCCAGCTTCTTCAAATATCTGGGAGCAAGTCTTACCACCAGATCCTGGAACTGGGAGGGCATACATGTCCACCCAAACCTGTGAATTTCATGAAGAATGATGTCTACCGAATCAGCCCTGAAGCAGATTGCAAACCCAACAGTACCAGGAGAGAGATTTGAATACCTTTTGGGTAGCAGGGACAAGAAAAGTTGGCACCTTGACTTTTTTGCCCTGCTCACAAAGCAAGAAACTTATAAGCTAGAAGAAAATGATGGGGGATAAAGATACGTAGTAGCTTACAGATATACATATAATCTTCTCTGTATTGTCTGAGTGTTTACATGAAAAACATATCTTATTAACATCGTGTTTGCATAAGCAAGCAACCACCAATCAAAATTATGAAATGACCTCAATAACTGAGTCAGAGTGCACCATACTGGTAAGAAACTAGGCATAGATAATGCAGATCCATAACAACGATAAATCTCCAGTTCACAAGACTTGAACCAGAACTCTGCCACAAAACCTTGGGACTGTACTACCAAATGCAATGTTGAAATGGAATAGATCTTTATTAGGAGAGCTGTGGTCTTCATGTAAGTGTAGTAAGTCCTGTTCAATCAACGAGAAGAGAACAAGAATCTCATCTAGAAAGAACTACTCGTTACAAGAAAAGGAGAAGAATGAATCTTACTGGAAACAGGGGCATGAGGGCAAATATACATGCCTGGATTATGCATCCATCTTTACTTTGGGAGATTAAGGAAGGTACATTTCATCATCCTCACATTAGTGAAATTAGTACTCTCTTCAGAAATTTGTAGATATAGAAGCTCCTGATAGTGATTAATACAGAATGGCAGGTCCATTTTCTTCCCCTCTATTGAGTACAATGGCATAGTCAGTTAGAATGGTGCTTTAGAGGTAATCAATGTTGGGGATTTTAGACCCCGCCCAAGATCATACACACAAAAAACGCACCGATATTAACGTGGTTTGGCCAATAAGCCTATGTCAACGGGAGAGGAATGATTTCACTATAAAAATAGGGGTTTTACACAGAAGAATACATGGGGATTTACAGAGGAATGGGCTATATTCTATGCCCTATTGGTATCCCTATTTATAGGGATTTTTGGGCTGTAATTTTCAACAAATTACACAAAAGTCAGTGGACGGTGGCCGACGGTGGCGCCTGCCACTGTTGAAGTCAGCGGCAGCTGACTGCAGCGCTGCCATGGTTGAAGTCGGTGGCCACCTGAAAATGGGGCTGGACCAACAAATCTCCCCCTCCAGGCCCATTAACTGAAGGAGGTTTCTTCACGTATGGACTTTTAGCAGAAGCCCATTCCGGTCAATTCCCTGCAAATCTTGAACTTGCTCCGAGGTAATGCTTTTGTCATCATATTCGAACTATTATCGTCAGTATGAATCTTCTCAAGATCTAACGACTTCGAGTCCAAAATATCACGTATCCAATGATACTGAACATCAATGTGTTTTGACCTTCCATGAAAAGTAGAATTCTTACTAAGGTGTATAGCACTTTGACTGTCGCAAAATAACGCATACCTCTTCTGCATAAAGCTAAGTTCGTTCACGAACTTCATCCATAATAACTCTTTGCATGCTTCTGTCACAGCAATAAACTCAGCCTCTGTCGTAGATAAGGCAACACACTTCTGTAACTTTGATTGTCATGACACAACTCCCCCTGCAAAAGTAATCAAGTAGCCTGAAGTAGACTTCCTCGTGTCAATATCATCAGCCATATCTGAATCAGTGCAGCCCTCAAGCACGGGCTTGCCAGTGCCAAATCCCAAACACAACTTGGAAGTACCACGTAGATATCTCAATATCCACTTCACTGCATTCCAATGTTCTTTTCCTGGATTTGATAGAAAACGCCTCACTGTACCAACTACATATGCAATGTCTAGTCTGGTACATACCATGACATAGATAAGACTGCCAACAGTTGAAGCATAAGGAACATCTTGCATGTATTCCTTCTCAGCATCACTTGTTGGAACTTGATTCTTACTAAGCTTAAAGTGAGTAGCAAAAGGTGTACTAACCACTTTAGCTTTATCCATGTGAAGTTGTTGAAGTACCTTTTCTATGTACTTCTCTTGAGACAGCCATAACTACTTATTCCTCCTGTCACGAATGATAGAAATCCCGAGAATCTGTCTCGCGAGTCCCAAGTCTTTCATAGCAAAGACTTTGTTTAGCTCCTTCTTTAGTTGACTGATCCTTGAAGAGCTTCTTCCAACAATAAGCATATCGTCGACATAGAGTAGCAAGATGACGAAATCATCTTCTAAGAATCTCTGCACAAACACACTGTGATCTGAAGTAGTCTTTCGATAACCCTGTTGGGTCATGAACTGCTCAAACTTCCTGTACCACTGTCTGGGAGCCTGTTTTAAGCCATACAAACTCTTCTTCAGCTTGCAGACGTACTTCTCTTTGCCTTTAACAACAAACCCTTTTGGTTGCTCCATATATATCTCCTCCTCTAAGTTACCATGGAGGAATGTTGTCTTCACATCCATCTGCTCAACCTCCAGATCAAGGTTTGCGGCCAAACCCAATACAACTCGGATTGAAGACATTTTAACAACAGGAGAAAATATCTCCTCGAAATCGACACATTTTCTTTGACCAAAGCCTTTCACCACAAGTCTAGCTTTGTATCGTGGTCGTGAAGTGTCACCCTCGTACTTCACCCTGTAAATCCATCGATTCTTCAAAGCTTGTCGGCCTTTAGGTAATCTTACCAGCTCAAAAGTGTGGTTGTCTTGTAAGGATTTCATCTCATCCTTCATAGCTGCAATCCACTCTGCATTCTCTTCACTTTCAGCTGCCTCTGTGTAGCTCTTGGGCTCTCCCCCGTCAGTGAGGAGCATGTACTCATTTGATGAATATCGAGTGGAGGGTTGACGATCTCTCGAACTCCGTCTCAATGAAACTGCTGGTTCCTCAGTAGGAACCTCCTGCTGAATATCATCAACCTCTGACGAAACATCCATGTCTTCAGCAGCTTCATGTTCTCCCTCAGCCTGATATCTTGAACATCAACTGGAGCACCACCATGGTCATTGGTGCCATCTACACTTGGCGTATGTGAAACAGGAACTGGATCTAAATCTGTCAGAGTATCAGAACTCTGAGTTTCTGATACTTTGGCTTTGTCAATGTGTTCAATGGTTTGGTCTTCCATAAAGACCATATCACGGCTTCTAACCAGCTTCTTTACAACAGGATCATATAGCCTGTAACCAAACTCATCCTACCCATAGCCGATAAAGATGCATTGTTTGGTCTTGACGTCTAACTTGGACCTCTCATCCTTGGGTATATGTATAAACACTTTGCACCCAAATACCCGAAAATGATCATAAGAGACATCTTTTCCATACCATAGCCTGTCAGGAACATCTTCATTCAAGGCAACAATTGGAGATAGGTTAATAACATAGGTTGCTGTGATAGCGCCTCACCCCAGAAGGAACCGAGCAGCTTTGCTTTAGAAAGAAAGCATCTGACCCTCTCCATCAATGTCTTGTTCATCCTCTCTGCTAAACCATTTAACTGAGGAGTCTTCGGAGGAGTTCTTTGATGTCTGATCGCTTGCTTTTTACAATAAGCATCTAAAGGTCCACAGTACTCGCCACCATTGTCTGTGCGAATACATTTCAGCTTCTTCCCTGTTTGCCAGGCGTGTTTGAATTGATACATTCAGATGTATGCGGTGGACATTTTCAGGCAGCCACCGACTTCAACCATGGCTGCTCCGGAGTCAGCTACCGCTGACTTCAACAGTGGCGGATGCCACCGTCGGCCATCGTCCACTGACTTTTGTGTAATTTGTTGAAAATTACAGCCCAAAAATCCCTATAAATAGGGATACCAAGAGGGCATAGAATATAGCCCATTCCTCTGTAAATCCCCGTGTATTCTTCTGTGTAAAACCCCTGTTTTTATAGTGAAATCATTCCTCTCCCGTGGACGTAGGCTTATTGGCCGAACCACGTTAATATCCGTGCGTTTTTTGCATGTATGATCTTGGGCGGGGTCTAAAATCCCCAACAAGTGGTATTAGAGCGAGATTTGCCGCTCAACAAAAGCTTGAAATTCTTTAAACTTGTCAAGCACCTGATCCTTAGTTTTCAAAACATAGACTCAGAGTTTTCTAGAATAATCATTAATAAATGTGACAAAATATAATGCACCACCAAATGTGCGAACCTTCATAGGACCGCATACATCTGAATGTATCAATTCAAGCACGCCTGGCTTTCTGGAAGAAGGATGACTTTTGAAGGAAACTCATTGTTGCTTTCCGACAAGACAATGAGCACATTTGTTTAACATTGTAGCTTTAAGCCCTGAAAGCAAATTCTTCTTGACTAGGCAACCTAGTCCTTTCTCACTCATGTGATTGAGCCGCCTGTGCCACAACTCTGAAGAACCAGCAACATCAACTGCGTTCACAGTGTCAATAGGAATTGAAGCTTGCATCACATACAAGCTAGATGATTTCTTCCCTCTGGCAGCCACAAGCGCTCTCTTAAAGAGCTTCCACTGTCCATTGCAAAAGGTACTACAGTACCCGTCATCATCAAGCTTTTCGGCTGATATTAAGTTCAACCGGATATCTGGTACATGTCGAACGTCCTTGAGAATCAACCTCGTTCCGTTGTTAGTGTCCAAACAGATGGATTCGATACCAACAACCTTTGACAGCCCATTGTTACCCATCTTCAACACTCCAAAGTCACCAGGAGTGTACACGATGAAAAACTCCCTCCTCGAGGTAACGTGAAAAGAAGCACCACTATCAACAACCCATCCAATCTCATTGGAGGCTAGGTTGATTTCATTTTCATCACAGACCACAACAAGGCCTGAAGTAGTGGCAACTACACGATCGTTCCCCTCATCATTTCTTCTCTCCTGCTTGGCATTCTCTGTTTTGTTCTCGCTTTCCACTTGTAACACTGCCTTTTAATGTGACCCTTCTTGCCACAATAGTTGCATTCCAGATTCTTGAATCTGAACTTAGATTTACTCCTGCTTCTGTTATTCTTCTCCTGTCCTTTGATCTTGCTTCTCCCTCAATTTTATGAGATCAAAATCTAAGACTGTGATGTGGTGACAACTTGAGCTCGTCGCCTCATTTCTTCATTTAGAACTGCGCTTCTCGCAGATTCCCATGTCACAGCACCATCTAGAGCAGAATTAGCTAGAGAAACACGAAAATTTTCCCATGAGTCAGGCAAAGTATTTAAAAGCCATAAACCCATGATATCATCGTCAAACCTGACGCCAACGTCGGATAGTTGCTGAAAGCATCCAGTCAACTCGTTCAAGTGGTCGGAAATAGAACTCTCTTCCTTGTATCTCAGGTGCATCGCTTGATTAAGTAGGAATAACTTATTATTCCCAGTTCTCAACACGTACAAGGTTTCTAATTTGATCCATAGAGTTCTAGCATGTATTTTATTTTGAATATGATTCAAAACGTTATCTTCTACCCATTGTCGAATAAAACCACAAACCTGTTCATGTTCAAAAGCTCACTCATCTTCGGACTTATCCTCCGATTTTTGAGTAGCAAAGACAGGTAGATGTAATTTCTTCACGAAAAGAAGATCTTTCATTTTTTCCTTCCACTTGTGATAGTTAGTACCATTTAAGCAAATCATTTTGCTCATGTTTGCCTCCATAAGTAAAGAAAGAGTACTTACAGCAATTTCAGGAGAAAATCTTACAAATTTGAGCACATCACTGCGTTTGCCAAGAACTGGTCTATCCCCCTCAAAAACCTGCCAAAAAATAGGTCTGCTCCAATCGAATCACTGTTGCAACTCAGCTACGGGTGCACTTCACTGTTGCAACGTGGTACTGTTGTAATGCGCTACTGTTTCAACTCTGTACTATTGCAACTCAGCTACTGTTGCACTTCACTGTTGCAACGTGGTACTGTTGTAACGCGGTTCTATTTCAACTCAACTGCTGTGCAAACACACTGCTATTTGCACTCGTACTGTTACAACTCTGTACTGTTGTAACTCAAACCTGTTGAAACTCACTGTTAGAACCTGCCTCTGGGGGTACTGTGCCAACTCAGTACTGTAGTAGTACTGTAGCGATACTGTAGCTGACTGCTTTACTGTAGCAACATGATAACGTGCTTTTTTACTGTAGTAGTAATGATGATTACTGTAACAAACTGTAGCAGGAACAGTTTCTTCTTCCTCTCGACCGCCGGTGCTGCAACTTAGTTTTCTGCCTCTGTTTCACGGCAAACCTCGCTTTGATACCACTTGTTGGGGATTTTAGACCCCGCCCAAGATCATACATACAAAAAATGCACTGATATTAACGTGGTTCGGCCAATAAGCCTACGTCCACGGGAGAGGAATGATTTCATTATAAAAACAGGGGTTTTACACAGAAGAATACACGGGGATTTACAAAGGAATGGGCTATATTCTATGCCCTCTTGGTATCCCTATTTATAGGGATTTTTGAGCTGTAATTTTCAACAAATTACACAAAAGTCAGTGGACGGTGGCGCCCGCCACTGTTGAAGTCGGCGGCAGCTAACTGCGGCGCCACCATGGTTGAAGTCGGTGGCCGCCTGAAAATGGGGCTGGACCAACAATCAAGGCCCTGCGTGAGTACGATAAAAGGAAAAGTGGTTCATCAGCATGCAAGGTTCAGTTGACCTAGCTTATGGTGCAGTTACCTTTGAATATGTCCTGCTTACTTAGGAGTGGAACTGTCTATACGACATCATGGAATGGAATTGACCATACCATATGCAGATGGTATGATTATCTTCAGAAATGTACGCAAGGTGAAGATTGTGCTCATTATTGGCCATATTTGAGCCAATAATGAAGTTCAACATCAATCAAGGTAAGATTGTTGCTTGTGGTCTTCATATTGGAGAAGCCAAGATCTGGAAATTCATCCTAGAAAGGGGCACATACTTACCAGAACTTACTCCAGGAAGAATATCACCGAAATGAAGAAGAAGCTCCAAGCAGGACTGAAGCAATGAGATTAAGATGTGGACACTGCCACCAACATGCTGAAAAAACCACCCTTTAACGCCCATCATTTTTGGATGGGAAATATTTTCAGTACACCCTGAAGATTTATTTAGTTAAGTTCATCAGGTTTGGGGACTCCTTATACGGAAAAAATCACATTTTATAATCTTGAAAAGAGAGAAGAAAAATTTTAGTGTATGTCAGGAAAGTGTTTTTCTTTTAGTGTTTAAAAGTTCATAGGTGACTCATATTAAATATAAATAACAGTGTGTTAGCTATAGGATGAATTCTTTGGTGGCAGAACAACTTGGTTTTTGGTGCTACCACAGGATCTCAGACATTTCAGCAACCCCAGACACTGGAAATCTGTGATTCCAGATATTCTATCAAACTTGTACTTGTCTCTTGGACTCTTAGTTCCCAATGGTTACGGTGTTCTGAACCTTCATTCCGGAGATAGTTGTCTTTACATTTTGCAATACTCTGAGCCTCTCTTTAGATTCCCCATCAACAGAATTAGTCTTCAATCCAATGGTCCTTTTCCATGCTCCTCCCAACAAAGAAGTGAGAAGAAAGTTTTTGGCCTTGAGACATAATTACCCTTGGTTCTCCAAAAATCCAATAGAAGTATGATTCCTTGCGGATCTACATTGAGGAAATCTCTTCAAACCCCTCCTATATCACCAAATCAATTACTGAAGTTGTTGAACCAAACAGAGCAAGCCAAAAATCTTTAATGCTTTGATATTAGATATTGACACAAGGCCAAATTAAAGCTGCAGAAAGCAGGTTCAATCACCAACATAGAAAGTTGGCAGAGCATTCAATTTCAAAACCATTTTTTAAGCAGAAGATAATTCAGTTATTATGCTCCTCCTAGTTTGGAGCGTTTAAGTACAAACCTTTTCTGTATGAGCTTAAACTGCATCTCTGTACATATCATGTTGCCTAGCGCAAGAGACAGAGACCATAAAACATGAAAATGCTACCAATGAACAGTAATATGTATACTATAAAATGTACTTAAACTGCGTCTCTATGCACCATGTTGCTACTGCAAAAGAAAGAGACCACAAGCGTGAAAACGCTACCAAGGAAAACTAATATTATACAGTTCTACTAAAGGAATGTCAAAAACTGAAATGTACTATACCAAAAGTGTATCAAATTGTGCTAACAGAAACGTAAAAGATCATGAAATTTAAAAGAAAAAATAAATGGATTTCCGAGATGCCAAATATCTTAAGAAGAAAAGGGTTTATAAAAGAAAAATAGCAATATGAATAAAGATCATTGGGAAGTAACCAGGTCTTCAGTTTCTTACCGAATTTAAGAAGATCTTAGCTACAGCCATAAAATCCTCAGTCTTTCCACCAGTACAAGAGCCTATATATACTCTATCGATTTTGATGTCTTTGCATTCTCTTGCTAAAGCACGGTTATCAGGAGAATGAGGCTGCAAAAAAACAAATGTCCTAGCTAGCCAATAATCCAAATACAGAATTCCAGAAGGAATGATTCAGAATTTGCAAATACTTTTACAGTTACCAAACAACATGTCATTTGCGGCTCCATGTCCCAAGAAAGAGAACAATTTTTTTAACCAGAGAATGTTCCTTGAATTAGAAATATGGCATCACGTACCTTTGCAACCACAGGTTCCAACTTGGAAACATCAAATTTGTACTCACAAATAAATCTACAAAGTAAATACATGAGCTTATCAAAATAGATTTCAAATGATGCAGAAACATAAAACCATGTTATAAACACAGCAGCCAAAATGGTGGGCCACCTAAGCAATTCCTAGAAACAAGAAATGAAATGACATTTTATCATGAATGAATAAGCAAAAAGATGCTACCGATTCGTACTGAGCAATTGTAGATGCACATAAAATGGCAAATTTTAGTCATTTACCACCATCTTTATGGTAGATGCAATAGAATATGGAAGAGAAACTTAAGCAAATACAAAGAATCAGACACCTAAACAAGCAGTGTAATTTGGGGAAAGCCAGCAAACTACGCTGAGGAGCTCATAATCATTTTAGCAGAAAGGAAAATTGTCTGAGATTGCATAACAGACAAAATCAAATATTACTGGAATCAAATTCTGTTCCCACAAGATGGTTTTGATAGCTAGATGAATACAATACAATATATGTAATTTGTTTTTACTTATTTTTTGAATGGGAAAACAATATACCCTAGGGAAAAACACTTAGCTACACCCACAAACTTCCTCAAAGAGTTGTCTAGAGGAGGATGCAATCTTCAAAGGATTTGAACTGAATTTAGAAGCCCAGAATTTAGCATTTATTAGAATCCTCTTAAACCACTCAGCTACTTGTTCAAGGATTCCCAACAAGCTCCATCTCTGTGTCATCTGAAAAATTGATTAACACAACTTTGCCACACCAAATGGTTTCAAATCATTGTTCCTATTCCCAGTTCACTAAAAAAGGCCTCCCCAGAAATTACCTTGACTACTCGAACTGGCAACTGCCATTTAGCTACAGAGGCCTTGTATTTTGGAGAACACTGAGTAGAAAGTTGAATCAAAGCTAAAGATGAATATAAGTAAAACATGTGCAACCATATGAAAGATAATATCAGAATACAAAGTTGTAAACTGGTCACTGCTCTTCCACTTCTTCTGAGTAAAACAAAAATAGGAGTAGAATACTTACTATTTATTGACTACAAAAAATATTGCAGAAACTACATGAGCCATCTCACGAATTAAAAGCAGCAGAGAAGTATTCTGGAAGGGAAAAGGAAAAGGATGCTACTAAAGCCCTGAAGAGATCCAGAGAATAGAAGGTACATATTCTACTAGAAAATTGAAAAGTTATGCTTCCCGATCTGAATTACCTGGCTCCCTCATCACTATACACAGGTTGATAAACCTTAGAAGTCTTACCCTGTGCAGACAACACAAAAGAAAATAAAAATGTAGATAAAACATGTACAGCTTCCAGTCAAAAGGTGCCTTTCTAGGATAGCTGAATGCCACTACCTCAAGGAAATTAAATGTAGTTTGGTCAGCAGGGATGACTCCATTCTTCCCTCCAGCTTCAACAACCATGTTGCACAGTGTCATCCTCTCTTCCATCTTATAGTATTTCAAAACCATGATCAAATCCGATGTGAGTAACATGAAACGAGAAGACAAATGGTTGACTGAATTGCTCATGCCAAGATATTTGTTATTTTTCTTTTTGGTAGGAAGATATGTGTTATTGAGTTTACGTACGGTTAAACTTTCAACAGCAGAGCCAACAAACTCCATGGATTTGTATGTTGCACCAGCAAGAGTTATTTCACCAATGATCTGGCAGCAAAAGGTTATTGTAAGGAAATGAAAACTGAAAAGTCCATCAGATAAGGTATTAGAACCCTTAAATAGAAGATCGAACAAAGAAAGATCAATTAGTTACACACCTTGCTAATTCAAAATTTCACCAAACTCTGAGGAAAACAAGAACCCCAAGGAAATTCCAAATCTCAGTAATCATGCACTTACTTGCAAAATCAAATCCTTTGCTAGCAAAAAACTGGGCATTTCTCCATCCAAGACAAATCTCAAAGTTGGGGGCACCTGAAATGTTAAGACATGAACAAATTAACATTCTGACAGCACAAGTCCACGACATAGGAAAACCATAACATGAACATCATCAAAATCTGCTAATCATAAGCATAGCCTTAGAAGGGAAAGCAGGGAACCCAAACAAAACGTAATGAATGTTGAAACATCATATTCGGTTTGCATTAAACATTTGCATCCTTGTATCCAAGTTCAGCAGTTATCATAAGCGGACACTATTCCATTAATGTTCTTTAGCAAGAGAAGTCCTTGGAGATTATCACTATAGCAGAATAGCAAGTTCAACAGAAAAAAAATTGGTAGGTAGAATATACGATGTTCAGCTCAGACATTTCCACCAATCACCCAGGCCACCACTCAGTCAGATCAATGTAAATGTTAGTTAAGACTGAGCACAAAACTTCTTTAGACTTGGAAAATTAGAGACTTTAGAGTGCTAAACTAGAGAATGAATACACAAAACCTTCGAGCCTCAGCTCTGGAAACTGAAAGCAGCAAAATTGAGTAACAAAATGACCAAAACATACCGGCTGTAAATGTACATCCCTGGGGCAAATTTTTCACAGATGTACACAACGCATGAGAAAATGTGCAGCACTTACAAGTGTACATTTCACAAGAAAATCCAATAACAACTAACATAAATAGAATAGATGGTAAGTTTATATGCATCAATGATCTGTATGATCATCACAGAGGAAAAACAAGATACAAGTACATGTGATAAAAGACATTAGGAAGGATGCATTGAAAACCTTGAGAAGGAGTTTTCCAGCACCCATGACAAAACCTGCATCAGTGATGCCAATTCCAGTAGCAAACTGGCCAAATGCTCCAGCACTGCACGTGTGGGAATCAGTGCCAAGAAGGACCTACAAAAAAAGGTTGGCATCAAAGCAGGGGCTACAGCATGCAAAAGCATCCAACTAAATATAGAAAAATGAATTTGGCCAACTTCAACAGCAGAAATTTATACCTCTCCGGGTCTGCAATGACCTTCTTGGGCTAGAGCAATATGACATACACCTTTATAGTCTGGATTAGCCTGTAAAGTGGAAGGCTATATCTTGAATTCACGCAACAAGCTTACAAACAAGTGAAACATAGAAGTTCCAACTATTTCACACTTAGTGGAAATTATAAATAAATGAGAAAAATTAGAAACCATACCCTGAAATTACCAACATCCTTTATGTCATAGAAGTACTTGATATTTTGCTCCATACAGAAATCCCTCAAGATATTCACATTACGACGAGCACGTTCATCAGCTGTGAAGATGTAGTGATCAGGAATGATGACAATCTTTTCATGGTCCCAAACCTACAACATCAGGAAGTAGGTAGAAGTTTCTAAGTGGGCAAATTTCACCGAATTGTGCTTAGTGCAGCTCTTCAACTCAACTACCCACAAAGAAAAAAGTATGACACAAATCTAAAACATCATAGTAACACTAACATGTGAGATGCAATATGTGTAACTTTCTTCTCTGTATCCCACATATTCCTAATCCTAATTGATCATATTTAGAGAGTTCATCTTCTCAAATATAGAGAGCTCCATACCAAATTTTCATTAGACCAAAACAATACCCCATCTCCATCTAGCCCGCCTTAGACCCACATAATATAGACCAATATAGATTAGCCTCTTGCAAAATGCAAGGTAAGCCTGCATACTATTGACCTTTATGGTCCGTCCCTTTCCTGAACCCTGCATACGTGGGAGCTTCGTGCATTGAGGCTGCCCTTTTTTCATAGATTAGCTCTAATCCTCCTAAGAGCCTTTACACCGCTCAGCATGCTTAGCACGCACGCATGTCTAATATCAAGCAAATTATCATTGTTGCAAACACCTTTCAAAATAAATATATTTAACTAGTAAATAGATTTGGAAACAAAGTTTGCAAATCTATAGATAAAATGACACGGGTTGCAATTACATAATCTAATTGGCAATTAGATCTACTAAAATTATAGTGTATAGAGTCTTTTCCAAGCACACAAGTTATTAGGTATTAATTTAGCTGCTTGTCTAGCAATGATCAAAAGGTAAAATCAATCCAAACCACAGATAAGCATGCCAAAATACTAATCACTAAACTTCAACTTCCCAACAAAAATAAAGCATTTTGTGGGACACTAGGGTTAGTTATGAAACAAGCTTCTAGCACGGTATAGAAAAGGGACTAGTCATGCACTTGTAAGTTGTGGTCTATAGCTTGTATTGTATAATACACAAGGTATAATATAACTCCATAGAATTGATAACATTCGAGGACTAGATATACAGTTATATCATGCAATATTAGTTCTCCTCTATTGTTGATCTATCTAACTCATCTTAGGTTTTTTATCTTAATTTTATATAGGTTTATCATGTACTTTGAACTCCTGAGAAATTAGAGTGACCCACCACTTCCTTATGGTTAGCCTCAGCCCAACTATAGACTCATGTGGGGCTGGTCACGGACCACTTGTTGGTAATTAATTAATATCATTAATTAATTGATCTAGTCCACTAAACATGCATCCACATGCACATGAAATAACTCAGCATATACGTGCAATTTCTAAATAACTAAAAATAACCCTCATAAAGCATCTTAATCACACATAACATAAGCATCCATATGAAATAAATGTAAACAATGGGTTATTAATATATACTCTCCTTGTTTTTCCTCATGAAACCCTCAATAAAATGACTTTGAGAGCCCTAACATTATGTGGGCATAGATTTCTAAAGATCCGTTGCCCTTAACTTAGATAGGTCATCCTCCAAAATTCTAATACATTAGATAATCCTAGTAACTATTACTTCTAGATGTTAAGTCATCGTCATCATTATCAAGACCTTATCCCAATTAGGGGTCAGCCACATGAATCTTATTCTTCCATTCCTCTCTATTAAGTACCATGGTTTCATTTAGTCTCAAATTTTTTAAATCTTTTCTCACAACTTCTATCTACGTTCATTTGGGCCTTCCCCTTCCCCTTTTAGAACCTTCTACCTGCATTACCTCACTCCTTCTAACCGGTGCCGTTTTCAGTCTCCTTTGGACATGTCCAAACCATTTAAGTCTAATCTCTCTCATCTTATTACCTATTGATGCTATTCATAAATTTTCTCTAATATTTTCATTCCTAATTCTATTCTTTCTTGTCTTACCACTCATTCATCTCAACATCCTCATTTCTGCGACGCTCATCCTATGAGCATGATGTTCCTTAACTGTCCAACACTTTGATCCATAGAGCATGGCCGACTTTATGGTCATCCTATAGAATTTTCCTTTTAGTTTGAGCGGCACCGGCCATTCACACAAAACTCCATATGCACATCTCTATTTGTTCCAACCCGCTTGAATTTTCTAGGTAACTTCTAGATTTTAAATGATTAGAGAAAAATTTTAATGTCCATTTTCAACTCAAGAAAACAGAGGCTAGGATCATCTAATGACTCATCTAAGGCAAGAAAAATATTTTCAATAGTTCAGATCTTTGGACGTTTGGGATCACGTGAAGGACTAGCCATTCATAATATATACGAGGGGCTTGCCAGGAAAAGAAAAACTGAATGCCCACAAGAGGATCAAAAAAGAGAGAACAAACCTTTGCATTCTCACCAAACTCTCTCCTGAAGATGTCAAATGTCCCTGGTCCACAAACATCGTGGGTCATCAAAACGTCAACATTCACCCATACATTTTGTCCAGGTTCCAACTGCGACCTCTGAGAAGCCCGCGCCAGAATTTTTTCAGTCATTGTCATGGCGTGTTTCACCTGAAAATAAATGAAATCTCCGATTGAAAACAAACCATGAAAGACAGAATCACAAAGTGAATAGAAAGTTGCACTGAGAAAAGAAGCCCAACCGAACCAGTGGCAGAAGGAGCTCTGTGTTGCTGTGGCGGGGACATGACAGCCATAACCATCTTGGAATCTCTTCTCCTGCATTTCTGAGTGAAATTTGACGAAGAAGTGAAAGAAGAGAGGCTCGTTTCTTTCTGCACAATTGAAGATAGAAGCAGATATCACATGGGCTCTGGAGTTGTCTGTCTAAAAGTGAAATAAGAAAGAAAAAAAAGGAAAAGAAATTACCGTTTTGAGGAAAGGGGTGGAGATGAAGGCAAATGCAGAAGAAGCCATGGCTCAGGATGGTCGATTTCGTCAAACTTGAAAAAGTTTGGTCCCTGTTTTTATGGTTTTAGTACAAGGGACGCGTGTGCCTACTGCTCGTGACAGCAATTGGACGAGTTAATCTTGAACTTGTTCTACAACAGAAGGCACATCAAAATAACATTTTCAAGCATTAATATCTTCATCTTCTTCCGAAGAAGAGTTAATGCATTTCCATTGATTTAAAGTAGAAAGTTCCAAAATTCATCACTAAAGAGCCGACGGTTTCTGGCTCAGTGGTGTACATTAGTGTGTGTTTGTGTCTAACTCTCAAGGCGACAAAGAGATTAAAACGACAACAGTGACACCAAACCGGAGAAAATAGATCTCTCATAGAAAGTAGTCCAAGTTACTGGAGCAAGAGAAGCCTAAAGCCTAGAAATCAAAACTCTATCAACCAAGAGAAGGGAACAACTCATTAACTCTAACATCTGTAAGTTATCAAGAGAATAGAAACCTTTACTAAGTTCAAAAATAAAGAAAGAGTCCCGGTGAGATGCATGGGGAAGAAGAGTGTAAGGATTATACAATCTTTTTCTTTTCTTTTTTCAGTTGAATGCAAAACATTTTTAATGTTCAGAATACTATTTGTTTTGGGTCTTGAAAAATTAGTAAAAATGAATTGTCAGTGATTTTGATCTAAAGAAACATTGGCTAAAACCATCACTGGGCATGAAATTTGTTCTCCAGACTATCTCAGCCACTCCTAACACGATGAATGAGTTAGATTGACAAAAACTTCTTTAATCATGCATCTACTCCTTAAATCCTTGTTAGCAGTACTCATAGAATAAAGGAAAAGTTAGAGAGAGAGATTATACCGTATAGCAGGGTTTCCTCTGTAGGCGCTGGAGCACAGACAGGAAGCGAGAGAGAAGATTAAGGTGTTCCTTCAGCCCAAAATTAAGGGGATTGGCCGATCTTTGGATAGCTGGTTGGCTCTAGAGGTAATGCATTATTGTGGGTCAAGTTGACCACATATTGGTGGCGGCTGAAGGATTCGAAAACAGAGGACTGTGCTTTTAGTTACGTCCTGATTTAAACTTAAGCCTCTCCTTAAAGACAAGAATGTCCCGAAGCCCTGAACGTCGGCCACCTAGGCCAAATTCTCCATGATGACAGAGTGTAAACTTACTACAAAGGAAAATGCCATCCGGACTGAGTTCTGGGACTAACTCGAAAACCTCTGTTCTCAATGATCAGACTTAATCATCTTGTTTGACCTCTCCTATCTAATTTATCTGGCAAAATTTAAGCCCACTGGGTGCTTTTAGCTACTATTTTCTCCAATGGTTATAGTTTAAACATTGAAAATGCAAAGCTAAAATCATTTAATAGATACAAATTATGATATATTTAACTTGTCCAAAAGAGTCCGAGATAGATAAGTCAGATCATCCAAACATAGGGCTTAACTAGACAGCATTTTAAAGTCATTCTCGAAACTCATTTCAGATATCTGTGATTAGAAATCCTCATAAAATGGATGCCCAAATTTTTCAAGGAAAAGTTTTGAACATAGAATACAAATGCACACTGTTGTACACACTCGAGGAATGCTTAAGAAAACCACAAACTAACGACCACATTCTAGAACCCGCAAGATGAACCCGCAAGATCCTGCTCGTTCGTCTCATTGCTCTACCACCTTTGTATGTCTAATTGATCAAGAAGCACATAAAGTTGGATGACTCGTGTCTTAAAAGTATCTAGTTTTTAAAAGTTTTTAATTAATGAATGTGCTGAGTAAACGAAGGGGAACCTTCGCGCAACGATAAAAGTTGTTGTCATGTGACATTGAGGTCACGGGTTCAAGATGTGGAATCATCCTCTTGCAAAATGCAAGATAAGGCTGCCTACTATAGGCCTTGTAGTCCCCCTTCTCCGGACCCGCATAGGCAGGAGCTTCATGAATCGGAGCTGCCCTGTAAATAAGTATCATTCATGACAGATTCTGGTACGATGGCAGACCATCCTTTTTGGGTTTTTACCATTTGAACCGTCCATTTAAAAAGTGGACGGATATGTCTACCGGGAAGAACAGTAGATAGATCTCTTATGTAATACTTTCCTTTTCTTTATTCTAGTTAACCAAGAACAAATACATTCCATCCTCCGGATTAAACGGTCCAATACTTGGGAGGCCTTCAAAGTTCAAACCCGTTGCCTAGCTCGTAGCTATGATCGAGTTCCTTCAACAGTCATTCGAGATGGCCAAGGGCTGCTTGGCACAGGGACAGCTGCCCGCATATTAGATTGGTTTATCTACGGGATGACTTTTTACTAAAGGTTATATACAAGATCATATCAATCCCTCTTCTGGAATATCCTCCGATGGTGGCAGGGTATATGTAGAAATCGATGGAAAAGCTTATATGGATAACCATGCAGCCAGTAAGGTTACATTAGCTATTTAAGGCCAGGTAAAGCAGCAGCCAACTAGCATATACCCTGCTATATACTGTAAGAAGAGGTGGTTAATAGATCACTTCCAATCCAATACAATTTCCATATTATGACGAAGCATCACCACATGCGTGCAGTAACACATTCCCTCCTCTATAATATGTATTTACAATATTTCCTACCTAACCCAACACATGCAACACGCACTCTATACATTGTACAGACAGACAGACTTCCATTTCTAGTTTCCACTCATGATCTCATCTCTTACGTTGGCACCTTCACATGCATGGGCAAACAAATCCCATACTAGAAATGGGTCTTCTGCACCCTGATGCTGGCTCTAGAGTCATCTGATTCCTTGCACCTCACTGAGTCAAGGCTTGCTCATATCTCCTGCAAATATAGTCGCCCTCTCTCATGAGTACCATGGAATTTCCTCATCCTCCAGTTTACTCGTCGGGAAAACCAAATCATTCATCGCCAACAGGTCGCCGACCGGCGTCTCCGTCCATCCAAAGTCCCTCTCGTCTTCCAGTCTTGGTATCACATATGGCCAGAACTCAGCCTCACCATCTTCATTATCAGCAAGACCAACCTCCGCCGTCAATAAATAACTTGTCGATTCAATTCCAGCCGTCGGAAAACCAGAGTCTCTAGGTAGCTGAATCTCAGGACCTCCCGCATGAGGGTCCGAAGTGGGTGTTGTTGATCCACCCGACTTGGTCTGTAATTCAGGCAGATTAAGCTTTGCACATGGGCCATATAGATCTCTAGAAGCATCATCATAAGCAAGTGCTGCTTCCACAGAAGTGTTAAAAGTTCCTAGCCAGAGTCGCGCGCCCCTCTTCGGTTCACGAATCTCCGCAACCCACTTGCCCCACGTCCTCTGTCGAACACCTCTGTATGTACACATACCATTCTCAGGCCCCCCTTTTCCCTTCATGCACCCCTTTCTCGGCCTTCTTGTAGGAGATTTCTCTACCTGTTTCTTCTCCTTGTAACCCATCTTTGTCTCTCTAGGTTGTGCTTTTTCAAGAGTCATTCCTTGGGTCTCTCTAGTTTCAGCTTTTTAAATAGGGAATCCACCATGAAAAGATAGGGAAGGCAAGCTACTTGAGTTACGGCCAAGTGTCATCTAAACTGGTTATGTTTTGCCAAGTAGGCAGTGCAAAATCAGAGACTTAAATGGAAAGAAATGAGGTGTGAAACGTGTACTGATTTTCTTGTGGCAGATGGGTCCTACGTGTCTATGGAACATGCACACTAGATAAGCGTCCGGTTTGTGGGGCAAACTTTTATGTGGCAGGATGATGAATGACTAGTCATGCATGGAATGGTGTTTGAACTTGGCGCCTTTGGACGTGGGCAGAGGAGGAAAACAAGGCGGTGGTTTCCACAGAAGGGGTGGAGTTTTGCTCTCACGAGTTCAATTCCTGTCTCCGTATCTATAGAGTAAATTACGGAGTTACCGTTTGACAGTAAAAGAATGGCAAAGATTATTGTCAGTGCTTCTGTTAGCGGTCGGGTTTCTGACTTTCTGCTCACTCACACCACCCCACTAACGGATGGTAAGATTCCTCATTAGATTGCATTGTGGTGATCCCAACCGTTATTTTTAGATAGGCTGAGGTATGTTTTTTGCCAAAGGGCACGAAGCTCTGGTATACGCGGGTATAGGAAAGGGCAAATTATAAGAGTTAATAGTATATAATTTTCCTTTTCATTTTGGAAGAGGCTGTTTTCTACTTTAAACCCGTGAACTCAAGATCAGAGGACGATAATTCTACCTCTGTACCAAGACTTCCTACTTGACATATATTTGTTGCTAAAGGAAGAAATTACATAAACCACGCTTCAACAGTTTTAGCCATTGGATGAATGTAGTCATCATTTTTTATATTCCAAAGTGAACAGGTGGCCTCTCAGACTGCGATTGGGACTATATCTTGGGGCCAGAGAACTCGTTATTGCCAAGACGCTCACAATGTTGGCTAGGGCCACGGGTATATCAATCTCGTCACTGGATGATTCTAACCTGTTAGGTTTTAGTTCGCCGACTGTCCATGTCACAATCGAAAAAAATTGTAGCTAGAATCATCCTGGATAAGGCACATCCAAGGCAGGGTCAACATTGAATTGTTTTAACTTCTCCTTACGACCCATGACCATGAGGCAGCGCCTAGCCAAGCATTTCTGGATCCGCCTCTGTCGCAAATCAAGGAGCCACAATGAGAGTGTTGTTCTGGAGTATAATACGTTCATCCTCTTTTTCTCTGTTTTTTTAGAGAAAGTCAGAATTTAAATAAAGAGGTTTGTCTAACACCTTCTCCTGTTCTTTTGACTGGTAAGAGGTGGACTTGATAACTTAGGTAAAATCTATTTTTGGATCACATTTTTCGGGTTAATCTGACCTTCTTTTCAATGCATTTCTTAAAGCTTTTGGATATGCCACGTTGCATTCCTGATGATTATGCTGAATGAAATGCCCTTAACAGTTTTGGCTCTTATATATCTGTAGTTGGGATTTGTTGTTTCTTCGTGGTCTTAACATTCACTTTAAGCAGTAAAAACACCCGAAGATGTACTCAAAGTCTTTGAGCTGTTTAACAGAATTCAACCACACTTGAATGGATGGTACAAAGTCCTCCAACTTTCATAATCTCTTGGTTGTAAGACAAGGCACTTCAACCAATTAGAGCCGCTATAATTTCTCTCTCGATGAATCTTACTTCAAACAATGAAATAATCAAACATAAATCTCCAGAATCTAATTCAGATGTATTTTAAATAATAATAATAATAATAATAATAATAAATGGCTTACCTGAGATGTGCCCAAAATATGAATGATTTGGGACTGTGCTGCACCAATTCCTTTTTGGGGCCTTACTGATTTGTATTTCTTGGTTGGCCGAGTAACACAAAATCTTGCCTGCTCCTCGGTTAGCTGGCTACTTAATTTGTTATGAGATTTTCGTATTATCAATGGCATCTAATAAATGAGAAACCATTGCTACCATGAGATCCAGTAGGAATTTCTCATCATAGTTAGATGACTTCACCGTTAGATTTAAGGTTTACAGTAAGTCGAAGAAAGTCTTGGGGATTTAACAGGAGCCAAAGAGAAAACAGGGAAGAAAGACTCTGAGAACAAATCATTAAACTCCTGAAGAACTGAATCGTTCGGGGGCTCATATGGATGATCCTTTGAAGGAATCTTCACAATTTCAGGAAATGGCTTGTTGTAGCTATCAACTAGAAATCTTATCATAATTGCATCCTGAGGCAGTGACATTCAGACTATGAGGAACGAAAAAGTTTATTAGTAGCAGGAACCAATTTGTGGGCAGTCTTAAATAAGTTTAAAACTGATCATACGCAGAGAATAAAGAAGAAATATTAAATGCTTGCTAAACCAGTTCTCGTATAGCAACAATGATTTGTGATGCAAGTATCAAAAGGATCTACTTTCTTTTTCTAATTGAATTTCTAAGCACTCCAAAAAAAAAAAAATCTACCAGAAGAAGAAAGAGTGCCCGTTAAAGATCAGACTGGATGGCAGAAAGTAGTGGGCTAGAGCACAAATCTTACAGGTGCCAATATAAATGCCTAAGGTGCCCAAGAATTACTTAAATAGTTCATATATAATACAAGTGAGGAGCAGATACCTGCAATCTCTTTATTTGATAATCCTTCTTTTCTTTATAAAAACAGTTCAAATATAATTATAATACACTCACAATTTTTTTAAGATAAAAGTACACTTTATTTTAGGAAACTGTCATTTATGATACTTTAGTCCTTATAGTTTTAGAAAAATAGTAAGTCCCTAAAACTATTAATTTAGGTTACACTTTAGTCCTTCTGTTAACTTTTCGTCGGGGTAACTAATACTTGAGCCTCACAAGCAATAATTTAGCCTCAAAACTCAATTGTTTTTCTGAATCATTAAATACTAGTGTTATAAGTGAATGTGTTAATTTTTTGTCAACATAACTAATTATTAAGTGTTCAATTTTGATTAAAATACCCATAATTTAGTGTTCAATTAGATCATTTCGGTCATCAATTTTAAGATTTTACATAAAATATTTTATTTTAGCTTTAATTGGCTATCCAACGGTTGAATTACAAAATTTAACTGTCAGATGATCATTTGAGTTACTCAGAAGAGTAATGAATGGTTTTGATGATTCTAATTAAGTCCTGAGCATTATAGATTAATCAACTCGGGCTTGGATGATCCAGATCAAATCAAGGAGATTAAATGAAGATGATGAAGCTTCCTAGAAAGAGGGAACTCTAAAAACTCCTAAGACAAAAGAAATTTGAAGAATGGAGTCTTGTAGAAATTTGGCAAGATTAGACTGCTAGTTGACTCCACCCACTCTCCATCTCTCTCTTATTTCCTCTCTCCTCTCTTTCTCTCTATCTCTATCTCTATCTCTCCTCTCTTTCTTGTCTACAAACTCCTCCACGTCTCGTTCTTCTCTCTTTGGCTGGCTGACAAACTCCCTCTCCTCTTTACCTCACTCCCTCTTTCCTCCCTTCTTCTTCCCTATCCTCCACCCGAAAACCCCCCTTCCCTTCTTCTCTCTCTCTCTCAATCCCGCCACCTGCTCCACCCAGCCTCTCGTTCTTCTCTTCTCATCGTCTCCCATCTCTCCAATTCTATCCCCTACCTCCATCGCGCCAGACACGCCCAGGCTTCCCTGCTTGTTAAAGCCTAGAGCGGTGCGACGCCCCTAGTACCTCTGGTTTCCACAGCCCAGCACCAGCCAGAACTCCTTTTCTCCACCTTCACTGCTCATCCCCATCACCGACTCTCTCGTCATTTGCCCAGCACCAATAGACAGATCAGGCGTTGGGTTCTTCTCCTATGTTCCCGCCCCTCTGCTCTGCTCCTCTTCTAAGCAGTCTTTGATCACCGCCCTAACCATCTCACTCTTCTCTGGCCAATTCCCAGGTGGCCAAATCACATCCGTTCGCTCTCCATCACTTGGCCAGGCATAGATTTCATCACCGCGTTCTCCCTTCACCTTCCTCCTCCGTCGTTTTTCCCGGTACCGGTCAGCTCCGGAAAGGAAACCCCATCCGGGTTTTCCTTCTTTCCCGCATCCTCCCCGCTCCTTTCCTCTCTTCTCCTCTCCCTTCTTCCCCTCCATCTCCGGCGTCCTCACCTTCTTCGTTAGGTTCAATTCGTTAAAAATCAATTTTTTGTCAAATTCCATTTTTACCTTTTAGTCTTTAAATTCAAATACATTTTTGTCCTAGTTTTTATTTCCTTTGTGTCCCGTTATTCCAATTTTGAACAATCCAATCCAGATCAGATCAATTAAGGTCTAACCCAATCAATGGGCTAGTCTTAATCAACCAAGAATTGCTTGCTTCTCATCCGTTTCTCATCCGATTTCAAATTAACTTTTCAATTTCATTCTTAGGACATCTCTAGACCTAATTGATGTATCTAATCTTTAATCTAAAATCAATAACTTAATCTAAGATGTTTAAATATCAAAATTACAAATTAGCCCAGATCCCTATGATTTTGAGGAATTTAACAAATTCAACTAGTAGATCTCTAAACAAAGACGTGCTGAAAATATCTATGAAGGCTGATCAACTCTCAGAAGATCAGATTTGAAGATATTGGCGATGATTAAGCTAGGAAAGTAGTTTTTTTTATGTTATTTGGTTTATTTTATTTTTGTTTGACCTGAAAATTCTGTAATAGTTAGAAATTGAACTGATCTGAACTCTGATTCCAATTGCAGTAGTTTTAGTAATTTGCTGTTATTTCTTTTTAATTTTAAATAATTAAATTTTTTTTAAAACTAGATCTTTTAAAGCGAGTCCTGGTAGGATCGACCTGTATTTGTATAGCTATACTGTAATAGCCCGTGCACTTGCGGTTAAACTTCAACACTAATACTTAAGCCTCACAAGCAATAGTTTAGTCTCAAAACTAAATTGTTTTTCTAAAACATTAAATACTAGTACCGTAAGTGAATGCATACAAAGACTAAAGTGTTATAAGTGAATAATTCCATGACTAAAGTGTAACTTTTCAAGGCTTGACAAAAATTTGAAAAAAAGACTAAAGTGCAACCTAAAGTAATAGTTCAAGGGACTAAGTTATTCTTATAAAATTTTAAGGACTTAAGTCTCATGAATAAATAGTTTGAGGGACTAAAGTGTACTTTTCTTTATAAAAATTCTACTAGAAGATTGCATTTTTTTTTACCAAAAAGACTAAAAGAACCTGCATTTCATTTCCTCAATTTTGATTCTCCCCCATTCTCAATATTGTCCCATCTCTCTTCATTCTCACCCACAAGCAATCCCGTGCTTGTGTGCATGCCAAAGGGTTACGGAAAGCACAGACAAAGAAAGAAGCAATCTTCTTACTATTCATCCATTCTGGTCTTACTTCATGATTCCATGAGTGCCATTTCTAGCATCATGCCTTCTTCTTCCTTTTCTCGTATATCTTGAAAAAAACCCTCTAGCATCCACTGTTTCCGTTCATGCCTATTAAACACTTCTTCATTCGTAGTCAATATCTTTCTGGAAGTGCAACTGCTTTCGACTGAGAGTCTTATTTAGAGAAACGAGAATGTCTATTCCTGTGTAAGAGAACCAAGCATAGAATTAGATCTTGTCCTATCATTGCCAGCAATAAGCAACTTATTGTACCTTTCCTTTTGCCTCTTAGATTTGGAAAGTTCTCTGCTTAGCAAGCAACCTAAAAAAAGGGCAGCCACGATGCACGAAGCTCCCGCATATGTGGGATCTGGGGAGGGGGCAGACCATAAGGGTCAATGGTACGCAGCCTTACCTTGTATTTTGCAAGAAGCTGTTTTCATGCCTTGAACCCATAACCTCAAGGTCACATGACGACAACTCTACTAGTACTCAGCCTTACCTTAGCAAGCAACCCAACAAGGTTTTATTGCTATGGTTGTGTGTTTTTTTTATGACATCAAAAAAGCAACCCTCAAAGATTTTCTGAAAAACCTTAATTTTCAGCAGAAACGTTGTAAACCATAAACTTAGTCCTTCATTTCTTTTCTTCTTGTTAATTTTAAGCAGGAAATAATCACTGGGGAGGGGTGCATGTGCCTGCATGCAGCTATTTTTTCGCTACGTCAGCAAAAGATCACAACGGTGGGGGAAGGAAGCGGCTAGAGTGGTATTGAGAATGATATCTGAGCAGATTGCCAGAGATTTAGGCATAAAAAGTAACGTAACTGAGACTCCCAGAAATGCCAAGGATGGTTGAGGGGTCTGACAATAGGCCTGCACTATATATTGTCCGCTCAGAGCTCAGCTGATTGATAGAAGATGAACTAGACCAGACTATACCGGGGTGGTAGTTTTCTCAATCCCCTGAACCTAAGAAATTTCTCCGATATAATGGAGCAAAGAAATGGATTCTATTTTTGAAGAAACTACATATTCACTGAGACAAATTGCCAAAAGACTAAAGAGGCTAGAGATTAGAGGAACGACCGCTGTCCAGCTCTGTCCTGTAAATGTTCCCATGTCATCTGTGCTCTCTGTACCATTCTTTTGAACTTCTCATGTAATGCCCACTTCCCGTGACAACATCTTGATTACTTCCAAATAATGACGCAAAGAGACTAGACAATATATAAAACAGCTATACATGAAGAATTAAAGGCTGGGGAATATTATGCCAACAGGTACTAAAACTGGTTGTGGTTTTAGCAACTGCTGTTTTTTGTAGCTGGATTGTTGAACTCTTTTTCCATGGACATGTTCTCTTTCTCACCTTTTCTTTTGATAATTGTTCTCTTTCATCTCATAACAGATGCAGCCAAAGAAGTCACCACAACAATATCTAAGAAGCAGGTAAATTCAGTTTTTGTTTTATTAATTAAAGACAAAATGGTTCATTGGCCTTCTATATCTTGTCAAGAATTTCTCCATTGATTAATTTAGAAAATTCGGGTCGAATTAGCACTTGAAGGGGGCCAAAAGGTGGCCACAATGGTAAACTACACAAACAGCTCGCTGGAGGGAATGCGCATAATCAGATTCAGTATTAGGACCTCCAATAGCCCCCAACCCAACAGGACCAAAAAACTGTGTCCTGTGCATTGCAGAGATGGTATTATCTCTTTTCAAAATGTAGTACACAACAGAGAGAAATTTGGACTACGCATCTTCCATTTGATAGACCAATAAGCTATGACTCTGTTAACTACTAAATAGAAGGCATAATAATAGAAATCACCTCCAGTAACACTTTTGGTCTTAAAATACAATGAAACAAGTAAACATCTTAATGTAGAAAGCTAGCTACCACCAGAAAGATGACTCACTAACTACTCCAATGCACTATGATACTTGATACTGCTACATGCTAGATGCATGTCGTATTGGATGATATGAAATTTGAAGTAGTCTACTTTCAGACTAATGCCTTTATGAACCACTAACAAAATTTCTCATAGTATCTACATGCAATATGGGATACCCGTATTTGAAATTCTCATCCTTGGTGTCGGGATGCATCCAGCTGTTTCTGCTCCTTGTTTCCACTTCTGTATCTTTTCTGGGAGTAGAAGGGGCAGCCCTGGTGCACGAAGCACCCGCATATGCAGGGTCCGGGGAAGGGGCGGACCACAAAGGTCAATAGTACGAGCTGGTAAGAGAAAAGGGCGGACTACAAGGTTCTGGGAGTAAGAGCTCATAAAATGGAAAAAGAAAAAAGAAAGAGCAACTTGTACTTCCCAATCTCCAGAGTTCAGTTGCTCTTTTTATCTTGTTTACATTTTTCTCTCTTGATGTTAGACAAATGGTTCTTCTTCCCCTTTTTCTCTTTCCATGGGGAGGATTACATTTGAAAGACATAGTTCGGGGTGGTAAGAAAAAATCCTGCCATCTAGAGTGAAGAAACGTTTGCATCCTTTGAAACTCACACATAAGAGAGATGAGACCTGCTAAAAAGACACAAGTGCTTCAAACGTAGCACAGAAACATAGTCTAGTCAAAACAATAGCAATCTCCTCCTTTGTAGTGAACTTCTTGAATGCATCTTCAATTGCTTTTACTGTTGTTTCTGAAACATGACTTTGAGTTTAACGAAGCGAATAAGCTTTGCTAAATCAAATTGACAACACTTTGCCATAAATGATTCACACAGTGTGTGAGGAAAGAAAGATATCAATCATGAAGAGATTACTCACTGGATAAAGAGAAAACAGGAAAATTTATGCTATTTAGGCCATCAATCTCGTGAATAACTGAAAAGAATATGAAAAGGATTTTGGATCATGTATATACTTGAATCAACAACAAGTTGGTTCTTCCTCCGGAGATAAACTTTACCAACTCCAGCCAGAAAAATCCAGTCACAGTGTCCTGTAAAACCATTAGGATAAATAATTATCAGGTGGGCTTTATAACGATTTTGTTAAGAAGTCACTACTTAAAATGACAAGTAAAGCTTGCCCTGCATAACATTAGAAATCATCTAGGAACGAAACCAATGGAAAACATCTCCTTTCATACACACACCTCCACATCAAAGCACATCTGAACACATACCTACAAACACATGACCCATGTCCACATAAACATATGGCTCGAGCTATCTATGTGGTTTATGTTAGAGTCATGTTAAATTTTTACGGATTCATCAGTACAACTTAATTTGCCGGATAATTATTATATCCTATTCAGCTTATATTTTTAAATAATTATATTGGAATTTAACCAACATTCTTGTTATCAGGTTAGTTGAGTAGCACTGTTACACCAAATACAGAGGCACACACCATGATAAGTAAAACAGAGGTCCTTCACATCATAAGCTATACCACCACCAAACGTCAGCTGAAATTATATATATGCATGTCTCATAATTTCTTAGGAAATTGCTTTTGGGCTGTTGTTAAGATCTTTAGGTATAAGTGAAAATTTGTATATAAATATCTTCATAGACTTTATAAGATGTGAAGGGGAGCCTTGGCGCGACGGCAAAAGTTGTCCTCATGTGACCTTGAGGTCACGGGTACAATGTGTGGAAATAGCCTCTTGCAAAATGCAAGATAAGGCTCTGTACTTTAGGCCCTTGTGGTCCCTCCCTTCCCCGGACCCCACATAGGCAAGAGCTTCGTGCACCAGGGTTGCCCTTTTTTAGGCTTTATAAGATGTCACTACTATAATGTAGAATAGATGATAAATAGGATATTTATAAATATATAACAATAATTTGTGATTTAGATGTTGGATAACGGGAAAGGGAGCCTTGGCGCAACGGTAGAGTTGCCATCATATGACTTTGGGGTCATGGGTTCAAAGCGTTAAAACAACCTCTTGCAAAATGCAAGGTAAGGATACATACTATTGTTGCTTATGGTCTGCCCCTTCCCCAAACCTTGCATATGTGGGAGCTTCGTGCACCAGGACTGCCTTTTATGTTGGATAATGGATATTTGTTATTTTTGCAATGGATAGTTCATTGTTCTTTGGGATATATTGAATGAGAACCTTGACATATTGTTATGTATGTGAAAACATGCGGGATCACATGCGGGGAATATTATTTGGCCTCTACTGAATTAGCTGACGTGGAACTATTAAGTGGGACCTTATTAGGCTTTATGGTAGGACCTAAAGGCTATCTAATTGGCCCCACAGGTGCTGAAGTAATACTAATATATAATGTCATTGGAGTGACTAGTTCTCAAATTGAGAACTCATGAGTTCTATATAAGTGATAGAACTGACCAGTTCTAGGTTAAAACTCAGAGACATTGACTTAACAAGTATGATTTGCTGCTCTTTTACTCGATCGCTCTTTTGCTAGCCGTTGATTATTGGGTTGAATCAGGATCAATGCTATGCATGTCAAACAAATGACATGGGTCCCTCTACAGATTTGCCAACTGCCCAAGATCTTGACTTTCGATGAGCTGCCCACCATGACCTACTTTGTAACCTTTGTTTGTCTTCGCCAGCTGCAAAGTTGAAGGCATGTCCGGCTGCAATATGGTGAGAGAATTATTTGCTTGTCTTGACAAGCTCCAAGAATATTCACTAATGCGATAGCATCTTCTCTGTAACCGAAGAAAAAGGGTCGCACTGGTGCACGAAGTTCCCGCGTATGCAGGGTCAGGAGAAGGGGCAGATCACAAGGCTCAATAGTACACAGCCTTACCTTGCATTTGCAAGAGGCTGTTTCCATACTTTGAACCCATGACCTCAAGGTCACATGACGATAACTCCAACTCCACCGTAGCACTAAGGCCCCCCTTCTCTGGAACAGAAACTAACTTAAATTCTTAGAAGGGTTGGGATGCATGCTATTATGAGATTAAGAATGTCTTTCTGGGAAATTAACCCTACTTCTGAAATACATTGTCAAATGAAGCAATAAATGAACTATTAACACTCTCCATTTCTGTAAGATAGTTGCAAGAGCTTTATCTCAAGCTTCAGACATCATAAACAGATGGCTTCTTCATCTAGGCTTGTCATAAACAGCTACTTAAAGACCGAAAACCGAGTTCAGGGGCTAATCGCAGACCGGAGCTGGAATAAGGTATCACTGTCAAGTATTTCTCAACCATGCATTACTATCGTAATTTGACAATAGAGAACTTCTCAGGATGCTTGAAGAAGAAGAAGCTTTACATGATTATAACGTCTTCTACATTTCAGGAGTGACTGCAGCTGCTAATCACCTTGCTAGGATGAGAATTAGCACCCTAATTCTTGTCTGATAATTGTTTTCTTTACTCTACAATAACCTCTCTTAGCAGAGCTCCCAAACTTTTTGGTTGCGTCATGGATTCAATAATAGATCAATTCCTTCCTGGGTAATTTGATGGTGATAGGTGTTGGTGAGCCAGTTTCTGAAAATCACTTGTTCGAGATCATCTGATCAATTTCCCCGTTTTTGTTGTACATGTTCACAATTTTCTTTGCATATGATGGCATGTGCCTGTCAGCTCTGCTTTTCATGAAAGAGGCCAAGAGTTGAATCAAACATAGTTGCAGATCATGACTTGCTAATTCAGACAGTTACCTCTGTTTTCCCCATGAACGTTGTACATGCAAGTAATTCCGTATTGTGTGGTAGTCCAAGGAGTAGCGGGCAAATTCCAGACCTTTTGGACCAATCTGAAACAATTCCAGCAAAAGATGTGAGGAAGCACAAAAAAGTCGCACTACAATTACCTGCTCTCCGAATGGGAATGGAACTTACCAAGTTTAGAAGAAATGCTATCAAATCACCAACAAACTTGGGAGCTGGCTGTGAGGGACCTTTCCCTGAGACAAACCCAATGTGTCAATCACTTGGAATATCACATATTGCCTCTCTTGAATTAAAATGTCAAGAAAACCCAAACTTGGAAATCAAGATATTTGTAATCGACCATGTGATTCCTTTCAATAGAGTTACACCAGACTGCTTTGGAGGAAAGGGGCTCAACCAAATTGCTTTGCAGGAAACAGGTTCCTTTGGGTTACAAGGATCCCATTTAAACATGAGATGCTTGTTGCTCTATTCCTTGCCACTCATGGTAATGGAAAAGGGACATTTGAGTGATGCATGAGATTATACTATGCAAATATATACCTAATTTTGCTTTGTCATCAGCTTTAACTGTTTCCATAACAAGCGGACGCCGATTACCCTGAAATGAAATATATGTATTTTAAGCCGACTTAGTATTGGCACGATTTAATCTTAAAACATATTGCAGCTAAAGAGAAAAGATTCTCCAAAAGATTTAATATTAAATGGTATACACTGCTTATTGTAGGAGTGATTTCCAAAAGATTCTCTACGAGACTAAGCATTTCCAATCCTCGTTCATTTCTGTTGATTGAAGAGTCAAACATTTAGCTTTCTTCTCTATGGATGAGTGTTGCTCAAATAATGAACCACAAAATCACTGATAAAAATGGCAGAAAAGAAATCCTGATAGTAACAAGGTTACCAATTCGAAAGAAATTAACCAAAGACAATGTTGTTACCTCACAGTAATGTACTGAGGATGCTGTGTCATGCTCACTCCTGCATATTTTGGCACACCCATGTAACCTACTACCAAGTCCTGAAGTTTTGCAAGAAAGAAAACTCAATAAATTTATAAAATATGTATAGCAACATAATTTCTAAAATGCAAGGGTAGCAAGTTGTTATATTTTGTGTGGCTTGATAGCACGTAGTACTAAAATGATACGAATCTATTGATGCCAATAACTCAAAAAAAAATTAACATATTTTTCTCCTAATTCATGTTTTAAATAAGAATATTACTTATTTTGGAGTGACTTGGAGAAGTATCCAAAAGAAACAGAAGAAGAAACTCAAAAGCCCAACAACTAGAAGCACTCGTCTGAATTGAAAATACAAAAGGACAACTGTTGCAAGCCTTATTCAATGGCAATACTACAAGCTTTGTTATATAATGAATGACTATATCAAAAGAGGCAAAAAGCTCATACCAAATAAAATATAAAAACCAAGAGAGATGGAATACGGCTACTATTAGCAACCAATTTCCTTCTTGAGATTCCATTTGCATGAAATGATCAGCGAAGTATTCAGTGACAATGAGAGCAAAGACACTACAAGCATGAAAAACATAAACTAGAGGATGCACCAGAGTTGTCAGTCTCCAACTAGAGTTACTATGAAATATAAATGCACCATGATATACAAAGTTCAGGAACCAAAGTTTAAAACAGAAGAAATAGAAATTTTATTTTAGTGCGAAATGAAGCCCAGCATGGAATTAAGTCTGGACTACAAATAGAGATCATGGCCTTCATGTTAAAAGACACAGAGTAAGGTATTGAAGTCATAAGTTTCATGTTCAAAGAACAAAAAGAGAGCAAGGTATCAAGTTTTCCTCATGAATCTGTTGGCGTTTGATACTCCTCAACCTCAGAATCCATCAGCAACAGTCGATCAATATTTCCAAATTCAAGAAGTGTCGAGCCCAATACTTCATATTGTTTTATCGCCAGTTAAACAAATTAAATCATCTCATTCATTCTACTGATCATTTCGCAAATGGTTTCTCTAGTTCCAATAGTCAAGTGAAGACGAATATGGTATTAACATAATCTAGACATGAGCAAACACTTCCCCTCTTTCTTTAATGCAACTCTATTTCTAGGAAATGAAACACTGATCAATACGAAATTTGCCAATTCCACCATATGCCATGTAGTCGAAGGCGTGACTAGTCGCTAGGCACAAAAAGGCACCAACTTGTGACTCGAGTCTGGGTAGGCAAAAGCGACATAAGTCGCACTGCAACTAGTAGCGTGCCTGGTTGCACCTTACGCCTAATGCGCCCCCAATTCCAGGTGCAAAGTAAGTGAAATAAAGCCCTACTTATTTATTTATTTATTTTCTTTCTTCTTCTTCTTCCCCATTCCATTGCTTCCTTCTTGCGAAACTACTGAACAAGTGATCTTCTATCGTTGATTGAAGCCCATTTCAAGAGATTGAGGTTAGATCTAACTTTTATTTGTTTCCTTTTTTTCTTTTTTGTGTAAAAATACGGTAAAAACAGTATCATTTTTTATTTTTATTTTTTTCATGCGTAATGCTTCTTTTTTCTTTGAAATCTCAACATATCTACACTCTAAAGCCAAAAACGAAAACTCTCTGTCATTCTTTCCATCTATTTTCATTGATTTAGTGTATTATGAACTGTTTTTATATTTTTTTACCAAATGTAAAATACATCAGTAATGTGTATTTTTTGGTTTTTTTTTAAAGCAAATATCTAAATTCTCACCATTATAATGCTAAAAGGACTGACCCAAGAACTCCATTGAAAGTTTTTTTTTACTTTCTCTTTTTCGTTGCTTTTCACTAGAAACAATAAGGTTTTATTTTTATTTTATTTTTTTGGTTTTTGTAGCAAATGTGTAAATGTTACCATAAGAATGCTAAAAACAACTTATCAATGAAATCTTTTGATGTTTTTTCTTCCTGTTGATTTATTACTTAAGAATTCCATTTCACTCATTTGACAAGTCTTTATTCATATATTTATATTTATAGAATTTTTATTTATAGAATTTTTTTTTGTGATTTTTGCGATTTATTTTGAAATTTTTTTCTTTTCTAAAAATTTAAATTACTTAATTTTGAGCCTTGACACCTAGGCGCACCTAGTCCCTCTAGGCATAAGTTGCACCCCTTGCGCCTGTTTTGGGTGTGCCTTGCGCCTGAGACTACATCGCCCATGTGGAAGAAACACCTGTCCAGGCATTGGGAGAAATTCAAGCAAACATGCAATTCAGCAAAAGTCATACATACTTTCCTGGGAACTTCTATGAGGGGGTTTCCGGGGATCAAGACCCAGTATTTCCCTCATAACAGCTTTAAACATCCTAAACTGACATCTTCTAGAAAGATAAGTACAGCCAAAATTTTGTACAAAAATATAATTGAGTACCTGTCTTTAGCCTTAAATCTTAATAGTACAGAATGTGAAAAGAGCTCATAACTTGTACAACCAAAATCAATTTCCTGATGGAAGAAGCACTTCACCAATCAAAAGAAATGTCTAGATACTTGGGCAGTTTGTGATTGCAAAATGAATTGATATCAACAAATGGAATACAAAAAAATTTAAACTGAGCCGCAAAAACTCACCGCTAATGCATTGGTGTAGTCAAAGCAGCTGCAAGGTATATTGGAAAGACATTGCCAATTTAGTTTGAGCTCTTAGAAGAATAAAACAATGATATATATCACAGTTAAATTTATAAAGAATGCAGTAGCTTCAGCCACATCCACAACATCACGACATCAAAATGCTAAGCAGTCAGTAAACAAAAGTTGTTTGCATATTAGAAAAAAAAAACTAAGAGATGATGCATAACACACACATACATTCTGTACCTTTCAAAAAAAAAACACACAACATGCTGTGACTTAGCTTTCTTGTACTAAACATACACATGCCCAATCTTCTTTCAGAGCAGTTGGAAGCATGTACATGTGTAACAATTTTGTCAAAATCAGAACACTGGGGCATAGTCATTTTCATTTGAAGGAAAAATACAAGAATAACAATTTTGAGTGAAGGAGTACTAAAGCTTCACATCAAACTACTTAGGCATAAAACTGTTGTGATGTTACAGGATAAAAGTTGCTAAAAATTTAATAAAGCTTCATATCAGATTCATGTGGCCTACGCCTAATTGGGATAAGGTCTTGATGATGATGATCAGCCCACATTTACATATAATTGCTAAGATGGTGCATAAAGAAAGCATTGTCGAGAGCAACACTTATTGGGAGATGTTTAATTCAGGAACATCGTAAATTGACTTTAACATGTTACAACATCTTCATCAATCAATTAAATGTCACTAGGGTCTCATTGGAACTAATCTTAGTTGATATTTCATTTCTAAACAAGTCACTATAACTCACTTTTGTAGTGTAGTTATTTAGACACTATTAAGCAATTTCTCTGGAATTAAACAGAGTGAACACAGCTTTCTAGATGAAAGAGAGTTGTGCGCCATTTTTGCAATCATTAATGTGTTTATAAGGAACTTCAAGGCAATCAAATGCAGGTATTACTGTCTGTTAATATTATTCTTCAAGTTGTCAGGATGAATATAGTCATAAGTTGTTTAAATGATATTCAATTGAAAAACATAACTGAGCCAAATGTTTCTGTCAGCATAAGCCTTCTTGTTGACTTTCAGTATGAAGTAGCAAGGATGGGTTTTTTTATATGAACTGCTCCGTGATCATTCCACATGTCTCAAATAAGCTGCATTATTTGACAATTTACAGTAATCTACAAAGAGTTTAAATTGTGAAGTTATAGCTGTATCTGTTCCAGCCAACTGCAACTAAGGTAGGATCTTCAAGTTAATGCTGATCTCACCATTAATGGCTACAAAATCAAGCCATTGATTGCATTATTTATATAAGGGAGAATAGATGATGAAAAGAGAAAAGCAGTGGAAGGGCAACAAATTACCTATAGCAAGATGGAGCGATAACGTCAACTAATTCATTTGCAGGTAGACAGAAATAAGGAACCTGCACAATGATATGTGTACAGTTTATGAAAAGACAAAATAAACCTGTAATAGAAACCCAAGGGCCAATATACCTCTTCAATATGACCATCTAAATGCTTCAGGTGGACCTGTGAAATGCAAGGAATAAAACATTTGCATGTCAAATCTCGTCAACTCTGGCATGATACTGATGAATAATTTAAAGATCAAACAAACAGTTCATAAATTAAAATTATCCATGTTTGATAAATAACACAATTCCAACTTATATAATACTCTCAAGTTACAAGTTAAACATATGGCATTGGCCTCAAGTTCACTGCATCAACAAGTCAGAGAATGATACATCTCTATTAAGTACTCGACTCTGCATAACAAAGTCATGGTTAAATGACTTGCTTGCAACCTAAAGAAGCAGTAAAAGAATCTTCTCGAAGAACTTCACCAAGGCATCCATAAGTTATTAATCATATATTCAGACACTTAGAGACATTGAGCCCACAAGCAAATTTTAAGAGATATACTTTCCCCACTAACTACCTAATTTAAGCAAACAAAAACTCAAGATCTGTATCTGTTGCAAGATAAAACTCCCAACAAAGCTATATCACCCAAGGCACATCTGGGAGACCTCTTAAAACTGGCACCCCGGCTCACAGCATGAGCATACCACTTGGTCAACATAGAAAACTGATCACAGATGAAAATGATGATTGATTGTCTCACTAGAACAGTGTATAACCAACAACTCCAGAGTATCTCCTGACTACAAAAGAGAAGAACACACCAACAGCTGCAAAGTATCTTCTAACTTGCTGGATTTGCCACAATGTCAAGAAATCCAGAATTCTTTTTGAGTGGGTAAGTAGAGTTTTCTACCGGAAAACCCCTAAAATCCTTTGTTTATAAAGACAGACAGAATTACGTTTGAACATACCCTTGCCCACTGCAATCATCATCTTCAATTTGAAGAAGATCATTGGAAGGAATGTGAGTGATAAATTTGACCCTTTTACAAGGACAATCATGTTTGGACAAAGAACTACATTCAAACATACTCTCTCACTAAATCCAGATTTTACTAAACTGTCCCACAGACAACACCTTCATCAAGGATTTGTCTATGCATGAGCCACCAATCTAAAAGGGCAGCCCCTATGCACGAAGCTCCCACCTATGCGGGGTCCAGGGAAGAGGCAGACCACAAGGGCCTAAAGTACACAGCCTTACCTTGCATTTTGCAAGAGGCTGTTTCCACGCCTTGAACCCGTGACCTCAAGGTCACACAATGACAACTTTTACCGTTGCGCCAAGGCTCCCCTTCTATGAGCCACCAATCTGAGAAGTGGAAATGATTAAACCTAACAGGAAGGGTGTACAGTAGTAGCTACGCAGCCAGTTATGGCATCTTGTTGAAGAAGTTGTCTCTTGCACTACTGAAGTTCAATATATCATTTATGATAAAAATCAATGGCTAGTAAAGACTAGACAGTAAGTAAAACAGCAAAGTGAAAATTTATTATGCAGATATGTGATTATGCAGTTTAAGCCAATCAAAATCATTCACTCAACAATCAAATAAGCAGTGCTAAAGTCAATAGTGCCAAAAGGAATAAAATAATAATACTGATCTGGTGCAACTAAAACCTTGTAATCTTGCATGAACTCATAGTGCAGAACTGTTTCTGGGTCACTGCTTGCTGCCTTCAAAAACTTCTCTAGCCCCTCCCTAGTGCCATTATCCACTGCCAGCAAAGATTGGTGTTAATATGACCCAAGTTGTCCCATGAGCAGTTTCCTTACGCTTCCTGATATAAACTAAGTTACAAAGTCATGGTGCAATGATTAGCATAAAAAAATCATACAGGGAAGTGTCCTTTTCATACTTTTCATTTTAACTTACAGAAACAAACAAAATGCTGGACTATAAAACAATGAGAACTGAAAGAAAGATTTTAATTACCGCAATTTGTGCCAAGTACATAAAGCTTTTCTAAACCCAAATGCTGCTCTATGGATCTTAGTGCTGCAGTTTAAGAAATCACTCTGCATTACAATAGTAGAAGTCACAACAAAGCTAACATTGTGCACAGAAAAGATCTGACCAGGATATTGGTTATACCTTGCACTTGACAACCCACACCACAGAAGAGAAGACGCTTCACACCTGCAGCCTGTTAGGATGGAAATATTGAAATATTTGATATCCTTCTGAAGATTTCAAACAAACAGATATCCAAAGAGCCTTGTTGCTACTAAACAACATGTTAAGCAGCATTAAACAGAAAAAGGACATGTTGAGTTGGTAATAGACAGTTCAGAAGCTATTCATTTCCGTGGAAAAAAGGAAGGGTTTGTTCTAACTTTGCCAAAGACCTCATAAGACGAGCAAGAAAACAAATTCTATGAAGTGTCCCACCATCTATGCAGATCTGCAAAGAAAATCCCAAGGAGACTAATTCCTAGGCATCAGAAGTATCACCAAATTTTCTTCTGACACTTACAATTCTACATAACATGTCAAATTTATTGTTTTAACTTGATACGTTAGATAAAAAGGGCAGCCCCAGTGCACTAAACTCCCACCTATGCGGGGTCTGGGGAACTTGATACGTTAGATATCAAGGAAATTTTCCTGACACCTCAGGCTACTTTTGAAGTTAAGATAGAAAAAAGCAGAATAATTCTTATACTTCCTAGGAGGACAATGTTAAATTTTGGCTAATAAATCTGATGTTCCCCACAAACGCTATCAAAATAGGTAGCCAAATGTGACCAAATGGTCAAGCATGTTATGAGTTTTCACTTCTGCAATATTTCTGTCTTGGGAGAAGCTTGAAATGCTGAAAATCTACAGTAATAAGGTTCACATATGAAAAACAACAATATAAACCATTACTTCTCCACAGGTAGATAACAGAAGGAGACAACTCCATCTGGGGAAGAGAAAAGGTCATATGTATGAAAAAGAACATCATATGCCTTCACAAGTATAGAGATAGGAACGGAAGTAGATACCTCAATGAGAGCCAGGGTATTAAGATTGGGAGATAATGTTGGCTTAACCCCTCTTGCTGCAATAACTTCTTCTGGTGTCCTAATGACGAAGAATCTTGTTAGTACACACAAATTAAAAATTACCAAAAGCTTAGAAATGCATTATGTAAAAGGAAATGTTGAACATGATAAATTAAGCCAAGTCTGCATATTTAAACAGATCATATGATCAGATTGAACATGATTGATAAACAGAAGGAACTATTTTGCAAAGCAAACTTTTAAATTCATATCCAGGTTGTCTTGGAAAATACCTAGCCAAAACAGGCCTCGGACTGAGTCTGTCTTCTGGATCACTACAGATAAGCCAAATGCTCAACAATTAATAGTGCCCAACAAAAGCAAGCTGTAGTAACCAGTATCCAGGAACTCTTGTCAGTCTATTGCCACAGTTTGTGTTATTACCTCTGCACACAAACAACAGCTTCTACCATGTTTGTTTTCAGCATTTCCACAGCAATGGTTGTAACAATTCCAGTCCACTGAGCCCCTATAGTTGAAACACAATCATCAATATCAACTAATTTTAAGCCGAATATTACAATTACGTTAGGATATATTTAAATATAACCCACTTAAGAATGAAATCGAGATAAAATTGCCAGTTGCAAAGCCTACAGCCAGTTGGACCTTACTGTATGAAAACTTCAGATATGAAAGTGAAACATTTTCAGCTCCAACTTGACATCATGATCTCAGTGTTTGGTACTAGTGCAGATGTCATCAAACCAAAGGGCCAACTTTCATGTCTACTGCCACTTTTTGTCGGTCTCACAAAATATGCACAGGTACAATTGACTCTATCTTACTTACATGCAGGGCCGATATATTTCAACATACAGAAATAGGTTTAACCACAAGCTTGTGGTTCCCAATAGTGAATACACTCAATTAGATGCTTGTCAGCACGCCCATATAGCATGTTTCATGTATTCAACGTTTAGTACTATAAAAGATTGATCAGATTATCAGATAAGAAATTCAAAACAGCCAAGCATGCTCTGGAACCAAAAGTTCAGTAAAGAAAGAAAAAAATAACATGCATGCAAAAAACTCATATTCTTAACTTCTGTGAGCATTACCTTCAACAGGTTTAGTTTTCCGAGCATATAACAGTTTCTCATGGACACCTAAATATGTCTCATCCAATGAGTCTGGTGTTCTCCCTCTGCCATGTACTACTGATTCCAAGGCCTAATAGAAAAAATCAGTGTGCACTTGTAAGAAGACAATTGTTAACAAGATAAGGAATAATATTTTCTGACAGGAAAAGTAGCAATAGTAAGTGATGGAACTGAAGCACAGAGAAAGAATGGAAGCATGAATTTAGTATACAGTGATTGAGATCTCCAGTCTCCTGATTCAACTTAGCTCATGTAGTCAATGAGCCAAGTCCCTCTAGAATATGGAGGAATAATATCACAATAATTATGGTCTGCAGATGTGATATGTACTTTAAAATTTTGAGACCATCAAGAAATTTGTACAACTGTACATGTGAGTGAAGAGGACAGGATGATCAACATGAGCTAAGTAGACTAGACCCTCAATCTCTCAATAGTTTCACTTTCCGTACTATGGATGATATCAGTATGTTTTGAAGTCCATGGAAAATGATCAATGAGAGTGGTACTGAGAGTGAGCATCCTATCTCAATCATCGAATTTGCACTATCGAGTACAATAAAACTTTTCAGTTAGTTAGAAATCTACCAAAAGTTAAGAAGTGATACGGAATTTCAAATTTTACTTTCTCCAGGACCCAATACAGAGATGCCTCTTATATGCAAATTTTGCAAGAAATTAATCGTTACATGTTTATATGTACTCCAGATACTTGAAGAACCGACTCTGTACTCTCAAACCAGCCAGTCTTTGCTCTTATAGCGAATTGTAGTAAGTGTTCCCAAACACAGTAGTTAGGTTATGCTACCTTGATTTCAATTACCCATAAAATAACACATGACAAAATTTATAGTGCTTTTCATCTCTTACCATACATAAGCAGCTTTTCCTATTACCATGCTGAGTTGCGCCTTAATGGAATGCAGAAGGTATTATAGTTTCAAAGAAGCTATAGTAGTTACAAAATTTTAGTCAAAGATGACAATCCAGCGCTGGAATTGTTTCTCTCGAAACCTCAGAAATTTCAACAGAGGTACCCGCCAAGGAAGCACTTAGAAATTCTAAATTCCAAGGAAATTTAACAAAATCAAAGAATAAAAAGATGAAAATCACAAAATTCTAATTTGCTTACAATTTAGCAAAGCAACCGAAATAACGCCAGAAGAAGATCAGTACATACATATATATATATATATATATAGAAAGAAGAGAGTACCTCAATCCTGGACATGCCATCTCCCAGAAAAGCACACGCATCCTTGACATGGGCGATATAATACGTATCACATAGACCACATCGACTGTCAAACACCAACAAAAATGTGAACCAAATGCAACAAGAAAACCCAGTCTTTCTCTCTCTAAAAGCGAAAAGAAAAACACAACTCTTACGCACCTACAGTGATCTTTGGCAGGATATAGGCCACCGGGAGGAATGGGTTTCGACCGTTTCCGCCAATCATCCCTCAATTTCACGGAATTCGACTTTTTCTCTGTCAACAAATCGTTTCAGGTGAGGAAACAAGAAACGGAGACAACAAAAAAGGTGGAAGAATCCTGCTGAATGGAATTGAGAAATTCCAAATTCGTACCACTTGGAGTAGATGAAGATTGAACGGAAAATGCGACAGGAAGCGAAGAGAAGCTGGCCGTTGCCATGGCGGAGGACGGCGGAGAGCAACTTCCCACTGTCCACACAAAGCAAGTGGATAGAGCGTTAACGCTGGAAGAGATTCGCGGACGATCACTGTTATAGTTGAATCTAACGATCATATTTCGGTTCCGGTAACACCGCTGAGAAAAGGTCCATGGTAAAAGTGGTGAATAAAAATTTTAAAAACTTTAAAATTAAATAAAATTATGCCACTCAATAAAAGAGAATAAAGAAACAAGGTTCATGTGACCAACTCCTAACCACGATAAAGTCTTCATGATGATGATGAATAAATCATTCTCTACTTTATTTTTTAGTTCGCGAAGTTGCATCTAACTAGATAAATTTTTATTTAATTTAAAAACATGAAAAGTTTTGAAAATAAATAGGAACATTAGAAACGGAGACTTTTGCAAAAAAATTTTTTTTTAATTATTTGGACACTTTGAGAGTAAGTAAGAAACTTTTATTTTGTATGTCCCCTTGATTATTAGAATTCATAGGTTATATTGAATAGCTAAATCTTGATTAACATGTCAATATAGTATATTAAAGTAATTGGTATCCAAGCTTTGAAATTAGACATTGAACATATATTCTTAGTAGTAGGTGAGCAATTTGTTAGAAATCATAATTTAATTTTATAATTCTTTTGGCCTTAATTGATATAGTACTATTACTACATATTGAAGCCCTAAACTCATTTTTGAAAAAATAAAATAGTTAACAAGTAACAAAAAGATAAATGACTAATTACATCTTAATTATTTTTTCAATGAAGCATAAAAAGGGCAGTCCTGGTGAACAAAGCTCCAGCGTATGTAGGGTTCGGGAAGGGTAGACCACAAGGGTCTATAGTACATAGCCTTACCTTATATTTTATAAAAGGCTGTTTCTATGCTTTGAACCCTTAACCTCAAGGACACATGACGACAACTCTATCATTGTCCCAAGGCTCTCCTCCATTCTTAGAAACACATAAACTATAAAGATTTATACAAGCAATTAATAGAATATCTCATTCTTAGAAACCCATTAAGTTTTTTAATGTAATGTTAAATTCTCCACTGCTAGGAAACTCTTGTCACGTGATTTTACCATTAATTTTGCTATAAAATATATAGTTCAAATAGTTGTATAGAGAACTAACAAACTAAACAAATACAAAGGCCATTATTATGGAGAATAATAATTATTAGAGTTCCCGTGCACCTTAACTTGGGCTTAGCACCCGCAACGCAAGGGCAAATTGCTACTAATAATACATCATAACTTAACAAATGAAAATTTTTACACGTTTCTTAAGAAGAAACTTCAAGAGAGGATGTGCATATCACATTAAAACCAGATCCTTTGGCTTTGGTTTTAATTTATCTCGTGCTAGTGACCAAATCAACGCCCTCTCCTACTCACATTTGTTGAGTAGATCTAAAGTTGTCGTTGTGTGACCACGAGGTCACGGATTCAAGATGCGGAAATAGCTTTTTGCAAAAATACAAGATAAGGCTACATATTATAGGCCCTTGTGGTCTACCCTGCATAGGCAGGTGCTTTGTGCGCCAAAGCTACCTACCACCTAAAGTTGTTCTGTAAGATCATACTTTGACCACAATTAATTGGACACTGAATGATGAATTTAAGTTCTCGATCCTCACTGGGCTCTTTTTCCTTGGCACATGCTTCTTCTAGTTCTTGATTCAATAACAAAAAGAAAGGCTATTAGCATTCATGTTGCCTTATATTAATTCCGAAACTCCTTTCATTTACGTTGTGACACTTCTCTAATCTACTCTCATCCGCCATTACAGCTTATTACATATGCTAGCAGAGGAAGCAACCAGCTAATTATTTATAATGAATACTGAAACTAATAAAGCAATAAAATCCTCCATTCTAGTTCTACCCTGTTCTTCATTCAGGCCCTTGAACATCTTTATCCACTGTGCCATTCAAATTATCAAGCTGCTCCCTCTTGGTCTGCACCTTATAATCATGTCCCTTGGCAAACACTAGAAACACCACAAAATTCAAAACCCCCAGCACGGCAAGCATCCAATAGAAGTAATCCAGCCTCCCTTTGTTCAGATTATTCTTAAGCCACCCACCATTAGTAGCCTTACCCACCAAAGACACCAACAAACTGCTGAGAAAGAATCCCATGGAAACCGTGCTAAGGAAGAAACCAGTACTCATCGATTTCATCCTCTCTGGAGCCTCTCTAATGAAGAATTCTAGTTGCCCCACATAAGCGAAAGCTTCACCTGCACCCACCAGAAAAAACTGTGGAACCAACCAAAACACACTCATTCGTTTCTTCATGCTGACATCAACTTCTCTTCGTTGTTTCTCCACAACTGCTGCTGCGACCATGGCAGCCGTGGAGAAGACAAGACCGACAGCAACTCTTTGAAGACTGGTGATGCCTTGAGCTTTGCGGGTGAACTTTCGAGCGACTGGGACTAGCAATCTTTCATTGAGGGAAGTGACAAGGAGGATGGTGAGGAAGAGGAAGACTGAGAGGGAGCCAGAAGGGAAGACGAAGGAGCCGAGGTTGCGGTTCATGTAGGTTGCTTGTTCCACCGAGAAAGTGGTCATTTGGGAGTAGACTGTCCAAAAGAGGATGCAGGTGGACCAGATTGGAACCAGTCTTACTACCAATTTCACTTCTTCTACTTGGGTCACGGTAGAGCTTGATCGAGAGTCCAGGGATCCATGGCTTTCGGTGTCCGAGATGGTTATGATTGCAGCCTTGTCCAGGCACCTGCAAGGAGAGAACGTACAAGGACTTGTCATTGTCTACTGTTTTGCAAATATAAGATTATGAACCTCGTCGAAACGGACGCTAAAACAAACGCCATTTCCGAACTCCACGTAAACAGGAATCATCTTTGATGATATGAATTATCCAAATTTACGTTCATTGGATGGCTTTAGCCATACTGTTTTGGCCCTTTGTTTTCAGCTTGCCAGTCAGATGATCGGAACTTATTTTTTTGTCTTATTTTTATTTTACTAATTGTAATTCAAAGTACAAAGAAACATGACAGTACAATTATTCAATAGAAGTAATTTTTAGTGTAGAGTAATAATTTAAGAGATCATGAATAATATGAAGAGGTTGATATTTTAAAATTTATGCCTCAAATTATAAACAGGCAGTGTCTGAAAATAAGATGATCATCATCAAGACCTTATCCCAATTAGGAGTTGGTCCGTCCGAAAATAAGATGCAAATCCTAATTATAACCGATTGAATTTCATAATTGAAAAAATTCTAGCTGCTAGAAGCATCAAATTAACATGAGTGTTTGCAGGTAGGGAGGCAGACCGAACAAGATCAATAGATGAGCTCCCTATCATATCATTCAAAAGTGGGCTCTTTTCCGCGTCCTGGTGGAAGGAATTTTGCCTAATTATTATCTAAAACAGTCCATGTAGTCTTATCAACGATATTAGATAAGTTTGGCGGCTGATAATGCCTCCCATGTTAAAGGATAAGGAAGACTCAAGGGTCCACAAATCACTCAAAAACACTTGGACTGATTTATTATTACCCACTTACTACAAAAGGGATCCTAATCCTTTTCCCTTCTAGACCCAATTATTGTTAAATCATATTGGTAATCCTCATTTTTTGCGACTTTACATTGATGAGATGATCCCAGGCACTTGATCAATGAAGGTTCATATAGATATGTACAAGCATGTGAGATGATCCACAATTACGGAAATTTTTCCGTGTGGACCCAAAAGTTGACTGCCAACCAGAATTTTTTAGCTGTATCGTCCATGTACTGTCTGTTTTCACAAGTTACCTGACAAAATGACTTTGTTGTCTTTATGGTAAACTACAAATGGTGATCCAGGGTTTTGGGACCTAGCTAGCTCCATGAAATTGCCATCTTCCCACCAGGTCGTGCTCAAAAACTTATTACCAAGACAAGAGACCCCAGTGGCTGCTGATTGAAACTTACTTTTCATCTCTAGTGCCACATCTTGGATACACGGCACCCCAAGATTCTTCTCTATCCAATCATGTAAACCTTGAATTGATTAATTCTTTTCTAGTTTTTTCATCTCTTTTGAACTTAAAAAACTGCCCATTTTCATCACAGAGTATTAAGATTTAGAATTGTCTCGTCTCGATAGAAGGATCTTTCTCGTCCTTTTTCTGTGAAATATAAGGAACCAGAGAGCCAAGATTTTGGGTGATTCAGAACCATGCATCTTTCAAGTGCAGCGCCACAAATATCTAGATCATTTAAGATATGTATCCCTTCTTTGTCTGAACCCATTTGAGTTGTAAAAGAAGCTCAGAGAAACAAGGGCATTTTTTCTTCCAATGCATGATATTTTTGTGATATGAATATTAAGACATGACTTGGAAGATGAACGGTTCAAATTACCTTAAAAAACTACATTTAGTCATCCTCACCATATGTTGGATCCAGAAACCATCGTTATGATTTTTCCCAGAAATAAGGCACTATAATTTACCTGAATCTTTGGGTGTGAGGGACCTCTGCGTTATGGTACTCATTCAGAAGGCTAGAATCCGAAGGAGCAGGCAGATTCCTCTTCTTCCATGCCAAGTAAAGAACTCTCCATATAACAGTAAGAGGGCTACCTTGTGGTTTCCTAAACCGATAGAATGGAGAACCACCCAGCAATATAACAACCGCAGCAACCATGGTGGCTGCCGATATTCCGTAGCCCCATCCTCTTCCCACATTGTCTTGTATATACACCAGAACTGTCACTGCAAAAAGAGAGCCTAAGCTAATGCAGAAGTAGAAGCGGTTAAAGAAGAAGATCATAGCCTTCTCTTCCTTGGGGTCTCCAGTGTCGAATTGATCAGAGCCAAAACCGGAGACATTGGATTTGATACCGCCACCCCCCAATGCTGTTGTGTAGAGAGCAGCATAGAGCAAAGCTAGCTGCCCACTCGAGGCCTGTATGCATTGATGGTGCTGTCTTCTGAAGTCACTGCATTCTGGTGGTCTCATGCTTGATAGGGTTGTAGCCAGTGTTAAGAGGCTCACACCCTGGCAAAGATAGCAAAGAGAAAATATTGTCAGTTGCCATGATCATCTGTCAGTCTTACTGAGAAACTACATGGTTTAAAATAAATGGTTCATAACCGTTAGCAGGTTGGTGATCCAAGCGGTTCATCACTTGAATCAAGTGAATGATCTTAAGCCTCGCACTTTATACTTTTGAAATTACCGAGATCTCTCTTCTTTCACCCGAGAATGGTACTGGTTAGGGTCATCTATGTGTTGGAGCTAGATTTTTGGGAAAAGTAAAGTTTAGTCTCTTCTTTCTGTCCGACCCTCATCACCAATCACAATGTATATTATAATATTTTAGAATAATTTTTTACAAGATTTGTCCAAGGTCTAAAGTAAAAGAAATAATTGAAGGTCTAAAGTAAAAGAAATAATTGTTTAGAGGCTTAAGTGTTGTTTGCTAATAATTTTATAACTCGACGAAGAAGATTACCAGAGCTGTTTAGCGGCAAGCTTTAAAGTCCCATATAATATTCTTTTTGTTAGAGTTTTGAAAATTAGTTTTCAAAATGGAATAGTAAACCCTGATTTATAAGCCATTAAGGTCTGTATGATTTTTAGTGAAAAATATATTTAAATCTCACCAAAGAAGATGACCGAAGTTTTTTCCCGGCGAAATTTAAAATCTTCATATGATGCCCTATTTATTGGAGTTTTGAAAATAATTTTTAAATTTAAAAGGTCCCAATTTACAAACCTTTAACATTTGAATAATTTTTAACGAGAAATGCATTTGAGGCTTCCCCAAGATTTCATAGCCACCAATTTTGAAAACCTCAAATTTATGCATTTTTTAGTGTTTTTTGGAAAACAAATTTTAGATCTACGTTATAGTTGATCTATTGGAAAAGTGACAATCAAACTTCATCTTGGCCATCTTCTTTAGAAAGATGCAAGCTATCTACAAACAACAATTTAGTCTCTGAACTATTTTTTTCACTTTTATCACTGAAAAATCTTGTAAAATTTTATTTTAAAACACTATAACATATGTTGTAGGACCCACATCAGTTATTAGACAAAAAAACATATGGCACAAAACTTTTTAAAAGTTTAAGGACTAAAGCATAACAAAACTATAGTTTAGGAAAGTAATATGTACTAATAGATTTTCTGTCTATACCCTATCAAATGTGACTCAGAAAAAGAACGGTTTTATCAACAACATGTGGCCTCATATGTATTTCTTAGCAGGTGTAATTGTGCAGGTCACTTTGGTCGTTGAAAAAAATCTTAGCAAGTGTAATTGTGCACCAAAATTTAGTCCTTAAACTATTAACAAAGGCTTAAGCATAGTGTAACCCATGAGCACCTTGAACAACCCCGACCTCATGTTGGAAGTACAACTATTGTTGGCCTACGTTATATTAGCTTATGCTTTTCGGTCAAGTGATAATCTAATACAATCAGGGCTTTATTGACCAAGAGGTCGTGAGTTAGAATTTTAAGCACCTCATTCAACAAACCTACATGCAAGAGTCCAAAAAGAGCCTCTCACACGAGGCATGTGTTATAATTATTGTTGGTCAGTTCTAATCCTAATACTTCGCATTTGGCATATAAATGTGCAAGAAGCTAAAATGGGCTTTCCACGTGAAAAGATGTGTTACTCATATAATTACTTTTTGTCTACTTCCTATCAGCTAAACTTTTAGATTGAGGTGACTATTTTTTGTCACCTTCCTATCACCTTAAGCTTTAGGTAAAATGTCAATCTAACACCCACCACAAGTTTAGACCAACCTCGCATCAGAGTCTAGCCTCTCATTCCGATACCAGATGTTTCAGTGATGGCCTCTCTAAGATGGGCCTAGCAGATGAATACAAGTTTAGACCAAAAAGCTGACACTTGAAATTATAACCACAGAATAAACTCAAAAATATGTACTAAAAATAAAGTTAAAGGAATGCTGGCCAGTTGAAAAGACAACCCAAGACACGTCTCCAAGACAAAACATCATCTTTCCTTGGGTGTCTTAGTCACTTATTCCACCAGGAAACGGGCAGTTTAATGGCATAAACATGTCTCTTTAGGTGGCATTCCTTGCCAAATTATCTATTATCTCAAAAATAATACCATTATTATGAAAATCCGCTACCACTTACCACAGCCGTTATCGTTGCAGAAATTGCAACCGTCAGGTAGCGGCCTAGCTTAGCATCTGCCATGAAACCGGCAATGAGAGCAAGAATATTCAGAGTACCCATGAAATTGGTGACAATATTTGCAGATTTGGAGGTGGAAAGATGTAAATTCCCCACTAGATACGTCACCAAGTTCATCGAAATCCCCATAACACAAACTCTTTCCGCGAGTTCGGTCCCTGCACAGACAAATTAATCATTCCATCAATTGTTGACTCCTAAATATGTATAATACTCCACAGAAATTTACTAATTGGTGGAAGACAAATAAAAAGGTAATCATGAACTGAGGGGCACTAGCTAACACAGACATGAAGGAGTTTTAGCAGTTGAAAACTCATCTAGAATCTTTAATTCTTTTTACCTATGTAAATCTGTAGACTTAGTTAATTTCGTAGTTAATTAATGAAAACTTGAACTTTGTCTAGATATATGTAAAGCAGGAAGGGACCTAATATAAAGCCAGCACCAAGCCATCCACCCGTTCGTGATTTGTCGACTGGATTTCCTCGAAAGTCGACTACGGTTCCATCATCAACGCTACCATCTCCAACATGGACTTCGTTCGAAACCTGAAATAAAGGCAAGTAGAAGACATTATTTCAATTCCTGGCAGTGCAAGCAATGAACGAATGATGAACTGTAGTGGTTACCATGTCGAGAGACAATAAAATAGCGAAGATGAAAGGGGAAGGCTGGTGTCTTAGCCTTGTACGGGTGAGAGAAGAAGAAGAAGAAAAGTAGAAGTGGTGCTAACAGAAGAAAATAAGAAGAAGAAGTGAAATGCCAGACTTTTTGTGGGTGTCTTTTTATGTCGTTGTTGAAGAAAGCATGTGGATGCAAATTTGATGAGGAACTACGTGACTACGGCTGGAGAATAGATTTGAAGGGCCAGAAGGCACAAGTGGGCCGAGACACACGTGACCCAAACCATTCGTTTCTAGATCCTTTATTTGATAGGCCCTGCTGCAAAAAACTCATTCACTCGGTGATCCTAGCCTATGCTGCTTCGGATTGGAAAATGCACAGAAAAACTGTTATAGTCAATTTTATAGCTCATGAAAATTGGCTAATAGCAACCAGTGGATGAGCTTTCTGGGGCATGGCTCATGTGAAACGTGGTCTAGAAGAATACTGGATCGGGTCGCCCTGAATCTAGGCCAACTTCTACATTTAGCCATACGCATTCAATGTACGACACCTGTAGATTGAGTGCATTATCAGACACGTTGGTTGAGAGAGAGAGAGAGGTGACATGACATGCTTTGTATGTCATCCACATCCCATTCTAGTGGCAAAAGTAGAACAGATGTCCTCATCAAAATTTTAGATTATGTGGGCGAGGCATTTGCTTGTCTTCAAGGCCGTCAGTTTTTCAATAAAATGCAAAAAGAGAAGGATAATGGACCCTGATTTCCTCTCCATTTTATTGGTTACTGCCCATCTAGTTCTTTTGTCTTTTAGAAACTTGCAATTAATAATATTTGTTCATCTTCCTTGCGTCCTCTGATCTCCTGTATTTCTCATCCATTACTATCAGCAGCTTAAATTGTCTCTAATGCCTAAAGATTCAAAACCAGAAACAGTGGTTAGGATGCTTGGCAGCTGTAAGTCAGCAGTAACTTCTTATCTAGAAAGTTGTTAGGTAAGAGTGACTACATTTTCGAACAGAATAAATTTAGGTGATATATCTATTGAACTGTATGACTTTGAAGAACAGGCAATCACTTCCCTATATTAGCAGTCTCCATACATGCATGAGAGGAACGCATAGAGGAAGATTTAGAAAGTTAGAGAAGAATCATTCGGAAGATAAAGAGATCTGATGAGAATCAGCTTACAACTTAAGCTGGGAATTAAACAATTCGATACTCACACTAAGAACTGGATGCACTAATCATTTAGGAGGCTTTCATGAGACTCTTAACTCCAACAAATATGAGATGCACAGCAAAAAGGATCCAAAATTCCCACTATGTAAATTGGCTGTAGAATCTACCAATCTCGAGAGATTAGTGACAAACAATGGCATAAACTAAAATGCATTTTAGAAACCACATCACGGCCGTCAAAACAGTTTTGAAGATGTGGTGTAGAGTAAGAGGATCATGAGAGAATTTCACATTCTGCTTTTGTAAAAACAAGAAAACACAATGACCTCAAATAGTTGAATTAAAGCGTCTCCAACAAACAAGGGTAATTACACCCTCTATGTTCTTTCCTGAATGTTGGAGACACACAGCTCTATGAGCAGCTTCGAACCCATGAGGTACCACAGGAGAAGCCCCTTCTTGCCCCACTTCGTTAGAAGGCCTTTAGCTGTAGCACACCCCAGAGTTGGCAGAACGGGCCAAGGCAAACTAGGAGAAGCAGCATAATCAATGATCGTCCACTTCAACAGTGTAAAGTATTGATTATTGAAACTTGTTCAGATTATTTGTGGCTTGCGTTGTATTGGTTAGTACAAGAAAAGAAATCAGTTGCTACGGGAGATAGAGACTATAACGCTCCACATGGGCCCACACAGTTAGAATATTGTCCGCTTTAAGCTAGGCTTGAACGGCTTTAAAACGCGTTCTAATTGCTAAAGTCTACCTGGACCTTTATTAATCGTCCAGGAACTTTCCCCCTTTCCGATGTGGGACTAACTTTCAGCGCATTCTACCTTCGTCCCTTAGATTATGTTGGGGACCTCTCCCTCAAACCTTCTTGGCGATGGCAACGGTAGCCCTCTTCCCTCCTTAGGGGCCATGCGACTTCACGTAGGGCTAGCCTGTCACCTTCGGGGTTGGGGTCTGGCTACTGTTGCCGTCGCTAAGAAAGTTTGAGTGGGAGGTCCCCAATATAATATGAGGGACGAAGGCGAGATGCGCTGAGAGTTAGTCCCACATCGAAGGGGGAAAGTTCATGGATGATTGATAAGGGTCCAGGTAGACCTTAACAATTAGAACGTGTTTTAAAGCCGTGCGGGCCTGACCAAAAACAGACAATATTCTAACTGTGTGGGCTCATATGGGGTGTTACAATGGTGTCAAAGCCAGACCCCGACTCCGAGGGTGATAGGCTAATCCCACGTGAGGTCGCTTGGCCCCTAAGGAGGGAAGAAGGCTACCGTTGTCTTTGCCAAGATGATTTGAGAGGGAGGTCTCCAACATTATCTGAAGGACGAAGGCGGAATACGCTGCGAGTTAATATGTGGAGCGTTACAGAGACTGACAGACAAAAGATTGCCAGCAGCACCATTGTCCTTTGCTAGTTCCTGTCAGTAAAACACATGTAAAGAGCAAAACAGAGACTTGTCTTTTGCTGGTTCCTGTCAGTAAAACACATGTAAAGAGCAAAACAGACACAGATGCACTGTCAGGTTATGCATTAAGTCTCGTAAAGAACACCAAAGGGGTGCTTAACATCCCGAACTTGATAAGACATGTACCCTTATTAAATATCTACGGGGTCACTTCTTAGTCAATAAAAAGAAAAAAATCTATTAATATAATGACACTAAAGTGATTCTAATCAGAAGATCAGTGGATCAAAAGAAATGATCGATCAAACATCTTAAATCCATATATTGTGGAAGTCTTATATTCTCAAGCATTGAATGTCCTGGATTGTCAAAGAGTGAACAGTTTAGATCAACAATTATGAACATCTTAGACCTATAAGGATGGCATTTTGGATTAAACACTAATGGATGTCTTGGATTCTTTAGAAACAGACATGTTCGATCAGTATTGAACCACAACACTTGGACGTGTCACATCAGTCAAAGGGAGGCATTCCATGGTCTACTCAATACTTTCCTATTGCCTCGTCAAAAAGGTTTTCACGTAGCTTTCTTTGGTCTAAATATGTTGACTTGACTAGTCAAGATTCTAAATCAGCCATGATTAAGAAACTTCTTGTATGTGATTTATGAAGCTGCTTCTATGCATGTGTATAAAATTGCTTACCTAAGGTTTAAAAAGTGTTATTTAGGAAATATCTAAGGGGGGTTTATTTAATGGCATATGTATGGCGTTTTTGAGATATCACGGCATATCTCAAATATGCACCTTATTTAACCGCGTTATCTGTGGCATATGTGAGATGTGCACCTTATTTAACCACGTTATCTGTGACATATGTGAGATGTGCACCTTATTTAATCGCGTTATCTGTGGCATATATGAGATGTGCACCTTATTTAATCGCGTTATTTGTGGCATATGTGAGATGTGCACTTTATTTAACTTTTGTCATGTTGATATGTTTGGTGTTATTTCAAATATGCCAAATGTAGATTCAAGTGTATATTTGCTCTTCTTGTAGAGAGAGAAAAATGAAAAAAAAAAAACTGCATTTTTTAGAGAGAGAGGGGAAAGAGGCCATTTTCAACATTCCCTAGGAGGGTTTGCATTCCTCCATGGGCATTGATGATGGGGACCGCTTAATGGAAGGTTGTGATTATCTCTAGGATCTTATTTGTTGTTTGCCATTGATGATGGGGACCGCTTAATGGAAGGTCCAAATTTGCCGCACACCCATTGATGATAGGGACCGCTTAATGGAAGGTCCAAATTTGCCGCATGGCCATTGATGATGGGGACCGCTTAATGGAAGGTCCAAATTTGCCGCATGGCCATTGATGATGGGGACCGCTTAATGGAAGGTCCAAATTTGCCGCACGGCCATTGATGATGGGGACCGCTTAATGGAACTCGAATGTGCCACAAATGACACGCCATTAATCAGGCTGCTGGTCCCACCATATGTACCACTCCATTTGGCAGAAATCAAACTAAAGTTGGAAATCCTCATTGTTGGTGTCTATGATAATATAACGAATCCAAAGGCTAGAATTATTTGATATGTGAGATTTTCTCCTCACGACCTATCTAAGGTGAACCTTTTATTTGCTAAGTATTGCTATCGATTGGTCATTCAACAGGATATATTTCTCTCTTTTAATATGGGCCTATAATGATTCTATTGTAGCAATTTGGCTCCAGGAATCAAAAGTATGTCCAAATCTACATTCTTAAGAATCTGATCAACAGTTTAGATATAGGCCTGGCTACAATACAGATCCTATTGGAGCACAATAAACGGCTGAGATTAATTAAAGCCTGGGCCTTACTTAATTCTTAATCTGCAAGTGGTTGTTGGTTTAAGTAACGAAAGCCGACATGACAGATGGGTTCCAGTTTGATGAACTTGGGCTAGGGGTGCAGGCAATTCGGTTCTGATCCGGTTCCATGGAAAACCACTACTGTACCATTTTTGTTCGCGAGTTCAGTTCATAGTCTAAAAATCATTTCCCATTCCATTTGTTATGGTTTGATTATCAGGCATTTAACTGTTTTAATATAATATATATATACAAAAAATAGGTTATGCATTATTTTTGTTTATCGAATTGTTTATATAGCAAGTATTTATATATTTATTATTTAACAGATGAGTGGAATGGATCACCAAATTGTGAGCACTCCTCTTGTACATTTAGCCATGCATTGTTCCTGCCATCTAGCAAGAGGAATGCTATGAAGCCCCACTTTTGAGTCCAACTGCCTTGGACGATCTAACCCATTCATCTACTTGGCCCAATTTTGAATTATAAAACCCCACTTTTGGATAATCCGACCTTTCATCCACTACCCTCTTCTGATATCTTGCAAGTTCACCAAGGGAGAAAATAATATGGTTGCAAGAAGCACTCCTAACAATCAATTTTTGCTAGGGCTACATTGCATCGATTATGAAATTCTTCTGAGGACCTTTTAGTCTTCTCAAGATCTTTCAATTATGTTATTTAACAAGGAAATGAGGGTATTATACATACAATTTTGCAACATTTGATACCACACAAATGCATATACAACAAAGGTACCATAAAATCCCTAGGCCTTAGGAATATCATAGCATAGATGAATGCCCCAGATCATTGATGACTATTAAGGTACTAGTTGATATCATGATATATGCTAGAAATGCAGCTTATTTAACTGTGTTCATATCTGAGGCATATCTCAAATATCATAAAAAATATCACTAGAGATATCATTTGGAGATATCACAAAACAAATATCACATATCTGAGATATCATACAAGATATCACAGAATATATGATACATATCTCAGATATCACACAAGATATCATCAGAGATATCACAGGAGGCATGCCAACAAAATGCCAGACAAGTGCAGTTAAATAAACCCCCCTAAGTTTAGTAAATTATTTTTGAAAAAGTGCCTAAAATTTAGGAAACTAATATTTTTAGGAAGTCTATTTTAGTCTTTTATACTGTTTGTATAAGAGAGTTGTTCCCATTAATTTATACCTGTTGTAGCATGAACCAAAGCATAGTAAATTGAACGTTCTTTTTTATTAAAGAAGTGTGAGTAAATCTCACCTTTCTATTGTCATCTGTATCTCTTGGGAGGATCCTAAAGTGGTAAGAAACCTAGTTATGTATCTTTAAGGTGTTGATTCTTCTTTATCCTTAAGTAGCAAGCTAGTTCTATCTATTTGTTATATATCTCTATAGTGGTGATTCTTCTATGTCATTGCGCGATGAGTTATCTCTATACTTTAGTCTAGTATTCTTTGTCGTGGTATTCTCTTGTATAGTGGTGAACTATTTTTATCTATTATATTATATTATATTATATTATATTCTATCCTATCATTCGGTATCACATAAAATAGTGTACAATACCAAAATAATCACTAACAAAATAGAAGCCACATGGTAAAGAAAGAAAAGCATGTTTAGGTCTTGTCTTTCATTATAACAGACAGAATAAATTCATTTTTATATTTTAGTCTAAGTTAAGGTGGGGAGTTGTGGCGCATGACATGTACTCTAGCCACCTATGCAAAACCTTTTCTTTTCTCTCAATCGGCCATCATATTCTCTCTCTCCTCTCTCTAAAGAGACCCTCCTTGCCTATGTTCTTAATTTCTTTGAATAAAATGGTAGTTAAAATTATCTAAAACCAATGTGCTGCAAGTGTTAGACAAAATTGTAATTCCATTGATACATGAGAATCGATTAGGCCATGTTTCTACAATACAAAGGTCAAAAACTAAGAAAAAATAAGTAACAGGAGCGGCAACATAGATCTAAGGCTTCAACTATGAAAATGCTCAAGATCTTGGTAACTAAAGTGCAACCATATTTTGTTGTATGATATACCTATGAGCAAAGAATACTAGCTACAAATGGAATTGGAAAGACCAATCCACCAAAAAGGCCAAGAGAAAGAAGCCATGGAAAGGTCTACTCTAAAAAGAGATACTAAAGGTTTGTTACCATCCTAACTTGCCTTCATTTTCTGGTTAAGCCTTCCTTCTTAAGGCTGCTGTCCAAAAAGCAAAGGAAAAACTATAGCAAAATGAAGAAGGAAAGAAATAACTCTAACAAAGATTAAGATAGAAAATCCCCAAGAGAAATTGCCAATATAAAGGGAAAAAATCCTTTATTCTTCTTCTTCTTCTTCATTTTCTCCTCTTTCTCTCCCTCTCTTTATCGATCAACATTTACAAGTTCAATACATGAATACAGGAGAAGATAGAAACAAGGAAGCCCCAGCAAGATCAGAAGGATCTCGTCTCCCATTTGTGTCAAAGCACTACTATTTTATGCATGGTCTGGACTACCTATAGATGATTGCTTTTACTTTGGATGTCTTTTAGTCAATAAATCATGCAGATTAGATGATTAACATCTAAAGAAATCTTCTTTTAATGAACGGTTAGAAACTATATAAACAATGGCCAATATTCAAAAATGAAAAATATGATTTTGTAAAATGTCAATTTGCAATGATTGTTGGACTAAGAGACATCCAAAGTCAAGGATTAGATGAACTAGGTAGATCATCCATAAGTGGACCCTATTCTACAAAAAGTAGGAGTTCTTTTACACAAATTGCTTGAAAGCACTTTGATTGAGCATTCCTCTAACATGTAAAGTAGCTCATTCTATTTGCCTCTATGACCTAGATTTTTGCTCAGTAGAGATGAAATCTTGCTAATCTTGCCGAGGATCCTTTCCATATACTATATCTAGTATACATATATTGAACTTGTCAATGTTGCGAGATACACAGAGAGGAGGAGAAGAACAACAAAGGGGTTTTTTCTTTCTTATATTAGTGCTTTCTCTTGGGGAAGGTTTCTCTCTTGATCTTTAGGAGAGAAGGAGACCACATAAAGAATAAGTGCATGCCTTTCCAGAAACACTTAGCAGGTTCCTTGGTTTCTATTTTGTATCGATAGGTCTTTCTTATTCTTTTATTTATCCCCCAATTTGGTGTTTAGAAAAGAAAGAAAAAAAACTTTATACTCTAAGATTTTTACAATCACGATTAGAGCTTAGCAAATGGTTTTCTTCTCTAGCTTGGAGATTTTTTCACATAATTTTTATATTCTTGTGTAGTTTGGATGTGGTTGGTATTAGTAGTTGATACTTTTGCATACACTAGAAAAAGTGAACTATTTCCTTTCTTTCTTAAGACTAAATAATGCTTGTTAGTTTTCTTTATGGAAGATGCAATACGAACTGATAGAATATGGATCGGACCTACTTGTTCAATGATCCAAAAATATTTGGTTACATGGTGAATGCACCAAAGTTTAGCCTTGCCAAACAACTACAAGCCACAAACTTGTGTCCTTAGATTGAGGCAGGAGCTTCTACTATGCTAGTCCAGGACTACCGATCAAAATGGACCATCCACTATTTAAACAGTATTGATCCAAATGGATAGGATATGGAGTAGAAAAATCCTATCCATAGATGAAATAAATTTTGAATATCCACAATTTTTGGGATGGATATTAAATAAGGCTCCTATCCTAGATTATTTAATTTGCAATATATTTTTATAGGACTAAAATACCTCCAAAATGTTTATTAAATTGTATTATTAGTGAGGAAAAATTAGCAATTTATTCATGTAACAAAAATAAGCAAAATTTAAATATCTATTATTGTTAGGAATTTAGTACGCATTTTAATTTTGTTATCAACTACTTTCCTTTTCTTTTCAACTAAGGCTGCCAATGAATAGTAGCTTCTCAAAAGTCACAACACATAATAAGTTAGCAACCACAACTAGAAAAGGATTTTGATTTGCAAGACCTATTTACGAAAAAGGTTTCGAAACCCAAAGATTATATCTATCAATATACAATTTTGAATAGAAAAGGACAATAGAATTTTACAAAGACATGATAAGTTTTATATAAAATTTATATGTCATCCGCATACATATGACTCTTTGTGAGAAAGTAATTGCTGACTTCAATTTTACAAGGTTGCAACTATTCCTTACAAGGTATGGATCTTTTAATTTCCTTTTTGTTTAAGCCAATTGTATACCACTACTGATAAACACCGAAATAAGCAATATTCATTAGGCCTTGCCAAGTAAAGTGTTCTATAGCTGGTTGACCAAAATAAGAATCTCAAATTGCATGAGCAATCAGTCTTACATGTAAAGTGTCCAATACTCATTACTCAAAATTTTCTTGCGAAGTGACATGAAATAGATTACTGGTCTTACAGATAAAGGGTCTGATACTTATGAGTCAAAATTTCATTGCCAAGCGACATAAAATAGATTCCAAAATTCTACAGAAAAGATGGGCAGTTGATCAAATCTAGTATGGATCACAGTGGACAATACTTGGAGTCGGCAGCTTCCATTCGAAACTTTAATAGGATGACTAAAAGATCTTAAACGAACAAAACTTAAACAACAAATAGGAAGGAATACAGTTAAACTCCTTCAACTTTATCTTAAGTTGGGACGGGCAAAGAAATTCAAACCAGTTGCGTTCCTATTAAAAAACTAAAGATACCAAACGGAATGGATAATCCACTATCCAAACCGAAGCAAATAGGATGCATATAAGATGAATATAAAAATCTGAACTACTATCCAGATCTTTATTTTATCAGAATAGATATGGAATGATGGTATTTAAAACGTTTCTAATTCTTTAGCAGCCCCATGTCAGTCAATTGGGCTCTTCTCCCACCAAGGCTTGAGCGTTGGAGTCCGCCCACTCGCCCGACTTAAAAGCAAAAAAAGGAAAAAGTAATTAACTATATACCTGGCTGGAAAATAAATTCATCAAGGAACTCAACAAATCAGAAGAATCATACAACGAGGGATGAAGGTGGTGTATGGGCAATCCATAATATGCACGGAAAATCTCGTAGAAAAGGGTGAGTGCCATCTGGAGTTCTGGCAGGTCATATTATCAGCTGATGGCGAAAAAGAGTCCAAAACAGCTTTGTGATTCCTTCCAAGGAAACGTGGAGAACACTCTTTCCTGCGTACATGGATCTAGAAATCACAGTATCATACATGTAACTTTGTTTCCTTGGTAAACAAACAACCTTTAGTTCTTTTACTACAAGCTGTCGAGCCTGAGTTTCTGTTTTCGTGGCTGTGCTTTGCAGGGCATTGCCATCTACGGTTGTCCAAGCTCATATTGAATCTCTAAATCAAACCAAAACAATGATAATTGGCAATCCTAACCTCTGCTAATAAGCACATTTAGTTGTTGAATACAGTCAGTGTTTATACATAGTTTCAAATTGTCTATATTCAATGATTAAAAGGAGGGGCGCTATCCAAGCAACTGATTAGAGGATCCCAAACATCCCTCTTTGAGCCTTTTTGGGTGTTGAATGGACTTGAATCCATAAACTAGTGTTCGTGAAACAAGATAGTTAACCAACCTGGTTAACGCTCAATCTGTGGCTGCACTACTAAGAAATGAAAATTGGAAACCTTGTTTCCTGTGCTTATTCTCATTTTCTTTCCTGTATACTGGCTATAGTCTCACATACTAATAGGTTACAGCTGCATCAATAAAACTCGTGATAAAAATGGGTTTTGTTAGAGCTTTCTTGCTTTTAATAAAGAGAATAAAATGTTTCTTATGAGTTACCAAGAAATTCGTTAGAATATTGTCCAACCTGAATTCATTAGAAGGAAGCTTTATAAGAGTTTCCTGGTTCCTAATTTCAATTTCATGGTATCTCATCTATAGTATGCTGATGATACTTTGCCGAAGGAATTCGATAGCGATAGTAACTCAAACACTGTATCCTAAAAGATGGTAGATTCTAGGATCAGAAAAGACAGCGACATAAAGGTTAATAAACAATGCTGAATTTCTTTTTCTGTTGAGGAATATGATATTCATCTTAATATAAGTAGGCCTACCATTTTCTATTGATGAAAATAGGAAACTGAGATGTCTTATCAAACAAGTTGGAAAATATGGCAAGGTAGGAAATACTTGCTTTAGAACCAAAGTTAAATTGTTAGTGCAAATATGGCAAGGTAGGAAACACTTGCTTTCATGGTATCTCATCTATAATATGCAGATGATACTTTGCCGAAGGAATTTGATTATAAATTGCGACAGTAACTCAAACACTGCATCCCAAAAGATGGTGGAGAAGCTGCAGTTAGAGACTAGGAAGCATCGTATCCCCCATAAAGTTGCTAGGATCAGAAAAGACAGAGACACAAAGGTTAATAAACAATGCTGAATTTATTTTCCTATTGAAGAATATGATATTCATATTATTATAAGTAGACCTACCATTTTCTATTGATGAAAATAGGAAACTAAGAAGTCTTGTCAAACGAAATACTTGCTTTAGAACCAAACTTAAATTGTTAGTGCTAATATAAGAAACTAGAGACAGTTGGAAACTAAAAGATATGAAAGAAGAAAGTAGGCCTATGCTTTATCACCTAACTTTAGAATCAAGGCTATCCACAGAAGCTATGGAAAGACCGCCAGCCAAGAGGTTAATCTTAATAAATCTATAGTCGCTTGAGTGTTATGAACTAGAGTGCTGAGGATTTGGGGTGTGGCATTGTCGATCTGCCTGCATCCTGGACAGGTCAGTGAACTACATTTATTGAAAAGATCTAGAAAGAAATTGCTGGTTGGAAAAAGGGCTGGCTCTCTCTTGGTAGGAGAGGGAACCTTCCTAAAGCCACCCTATCTTACATTCCCGTCTACCCTATAGCCAAGCATTTGGAGAGGCCACATGAGGCAAAATAATTCCATCTTGCCTCTTGAGATACTGCTTGTCTTCCGGAGCACAAGGTCGGTCTAGGCATCAAACATCCAAAGGAGCTCAACTCGTGCTTATGTTAAACAACTAGATAGGTAGAAGCTCAACTCGCGCATATGTTAAACAGCTAGAGAGGCATGCTTCGGATAATAGTTGCTTGTGGCAGGTCCTTCTCCTTGAAGAAATGCAATTTACGATTTCTGGAAGAATTCTCATGAATTCTTAAAGCTACAGATGGGCGAAGCTGCTAATTCAGTACCACAAAATTGTATGAAATTTCAATGGTAAATCTGAAATTAACTGAATCTGGGAGAAGTTAACGGACGTCAAGATAGCTCGGATAACATCTCTCTAATGCAACTTGAACCCATGCGGATTTGGTGGGCTTTTTGCAATTCTAACATATCTTTGAGTTAGGTTAGAGATCAAATTTCATATCTGGATGCTTTTAGTTTATTTTCTTTGAGTAAAAAAATCAAGAGCATTCAAACGCATTCAAAATTTTAAAAAAAATCATTTTAAAGACCCAAAACATGTGGTTAAATTCATCCAGATGCATTGATTTTTTGTGGAATACCTAATTTCTATATGCTGAACATGATCAACAGCTTAGATCACCCAAAAAATGCCTCGGCTGCACCTACTAGAGTGGACGCTCTACTCCTTACCGGAACTCCTGTCAGAAACATGAACTTGTTTGTATAAGTCCGTTTCGTCCTGTTGGATTTTAATCTTGATTTCAAAGTGCATGTCGCTTTCAGACAGGTCCCACGAAACGAGTATTTAGACTGTTGCATTTGGTCATCATTTGCGCTCTTGCCTTCAGACTGACCAAATCAACACCCATCATAAGGAAATTTTAATAAACTTTATGCTGTTTGGATGTATAGATCATATTCATGCATTATATGTGCATGTGTGCCAATACTACTTGTAACCCAACCACTCCATCTTCTGCTTGGGCATCAAATGGAGATGACAACCACACGTAATCTCCTTTGGATGATAATAACCAATGTTTTTTACACGAAAATGGATGGGTAAAAATTGTTTAGAAGGAAATTGGCAGAAATATCTAACAGCTTGGTGGGGTTAGCATCATCCAGTGGAGAGGATGTCATGGTCTATTATGACATATGTAAAATGTGACAAGAACTTATTTGGCCTGGCGGATGCTATAGCATGTATAAATCCATGCTAGTGACTTACAATAACATTTCTAGGTTCCAAAAGCCCCCAGCTGCTTTTCTTTTTAGTGCTTTTGAGAGGCCTTTATAGAATTGCTTCTCCGGCAAATCTGGAAACTGAACTCCTCAAACACACTCTTCCCTTCCTGCAGAAACAGAGACACAGGAACCGACAGAAACACCCTTACCAAATGCAGTCTTAGATGATTCAGAATGTTCCACAATGCACTACTATTTGTTCAATATATAACCATAAGAACAAATCCTAAATACCCAGAAAACCATGACGACGAGGTAGTACGTGAATGCAAGGGGTGGGAATATCTTTTCCCGATCTTATCTGGTGATGATATTCCTGAGCTTGTTTCCTTCTTCCTATTGAATGGTCTAATGTAGATCTCCTCAGTCCATCCATAAATACGTTACAAGACAGGAGAATGAAAATAGTTCTGAGAAAAAATTAAGTAATCACAAGACAATCTACAGAAAACAAACTTCAACCGGAAATAGAAGCCTAGATCAATCTAAAGAGAATTGCCAGTTAGAAAATAACTCTCGTTGAAAGACAATCAGACCACCGAATAAACAATAACATCACACAATCAAGCAAACCTAGAATTCCGCCAATGCCAGTCCCAAGCTCGGATAAAAAAGGAGGGTCTTGCGTCAGGTGCCAGGTGCCAGCTGGCAAGGGGGAAGTTGAAGATGATTCTATTATTTCTTTTTTACAAATGAATATCCATTTATATATTAGTTTGTGAGGAAGAAATGAAAATCATCTCCAACTTCTTAAAATATGACCACCCTTACGTCAAGTAGCCAGCCAGCAAGGGAGAAGTTGAAGATGATTCTATTATTTCTTTCTTATAAATGAATATGCATTTGTATATTAGTTTGTAAGGAAGAAATGAAAATCATCTCTAGCTTATTCAAATATGGTCACCCTTGCATCAGGTAGCCAGCCATCCAGCAAGAGAGAAGTTTAAGATGATTCTATTATTTCTTTCTTACAAATGAATATGCATTTGTATATTAGTTTGTGAGGAAGAAATAAAAATCATCTCCAGCTTCTTAAAATATGGTCACCCTTGCATCAGGTAGCCAGCCGGCAAGGGTGACGCTGAAGATGATTTTAATGAAAATCATCTTCAGCTTTTTAAAACTATAGTAACCCCAACATGACATGAATCGAGAACTGATATTCGCTCAAGTTAAGGCATTCCCCATAAGCAAGGTGCTGCATCGGATCCCGGGTGCGATGAAAAATAGGCAAGGGTTGCTAGGGCGTTCTCCCAAAAGCGACGCGCTACATCGAATCCTGGGTATAGTAAAAAATGGGCAAGGGCTGCTAGAGCGTCCCCTCAGAAGCGACGCCCTGCATCATAACCCAAGTACAATGAAAAGAGGACATGGGTTCATACCATGGAGGTCGAGAAAGGCGATAGTAAATAGGGTATCTCCAGAACATAAGATTCGCATCGCTACATGGAATATAAGGACACTAACAGGTAAGAGTTTGGAGTTAGTAGACACGACAAAACGTAAGAAAGTCAACATTACTTGTATCCAATAAACCAAGTGAAAAGGGGCTAAAGCTAGAGAAATAGATGGGTATAAATTATGGTACGTAGGAAAGGAAAATAACAAAAATGGCTTAGGAATAATAGTGGATAAGGAATTAAATGATAAAGTCGTGGGCGTTAAAAGAATCAGTGATAGAATTATAATAATAAAATTTATTTTAGAAGAGCAGATTATAAATATTATAAGTGCATATACACCACAAGTAGGGTTACAAGATATAATCAAGAGACAATTTTGGGAAGATATGAAGCGAGTCATGCAAGAAATTCCCAACACCGAGGGGATATTTATAGGAGCAGACTTAAATGGCCATGTAAGAAAAGCTAAGGAAGGATATGATAGAATACACGGAGGGTATGGTATAGGTGAACGAAATGAGATGGGAGAGAATATCTTCGATTTTGCTTTGTCATATAACCTATCCATTGCAAATACACTCTTTAAGAAGAGGGATGAACACTTAATAACCTTTAAAAGTGGACTTCATAAAAGCCAAATAGACTTTTTTCTACTTAGGAATAATGAACGATCTATATATAAGGATTGTAAGGTGATACCCGGTAAGAGTTCAACCTCACAACATAGGTTAATGGTTATAAATATTCGTATCAAAAGATAGAGTAAAAGAACTGAACTTAATACACATCCAAAAACTAAGTGGTGGAACTTAAAAGGAGAGAAATTAACCTCATTCAAAAATAAGTTGATGGTAGAAGGACATTGGACCTATGAAACAGAAGTAAATACCATGTGGACTAATATGGCTGAGTCCATTAAGAAAGTGGCAAAAGATGTCTTAAGAGTATCTAAAGGTAAAAGGCTATTAACAAAGGAAACGTGGTGGGGGAATGAAACAGTGTAAAAAGCTATTAAAGAAAAATATATGTGTTTTAAAGCATGGCAAAAGATTAGAAATAATAAAAACTATGAACAATATAAGAATGCTAAAAATGTTACTAAGAGAATAGTAAGTGAGGCTAAACTTAAAGCATATGATGAGCTCTATAATAGACTAGGAACAAGCGAAGGTGAGAAAGATGTGTTCAAACTTGCAAAAGTAAGAGAACAGAAGGGTAAGGACTTAGAGCATGTTAGGTGAATTAGAAGCGGTGATCAAAGGGTATTAGTCAAAGATGATGAGATCAAACAAAGGTGGGAAATATACTTTTAAAAATTGTTAAATGACAATGGCCCTGAGAATATAGAGATTGAAAATACTATAAATCTAAATAACATTGGATATTATAGATATGAACGTAAGATTAGAATACCTAAAGTAAAAGAGGCCTTAAAAAAGTTGAAATAGGGAAAGGCCATGGGGCCTGATGGTATACCAATAAAGGTTTGGAAGCATATGGGAGATATTGGGATAGTTTGGTTGACCAAGTTGTTTAACAAGATTATAAAATCAAAGAAAATGCCTGATGAGTGGAGGAAAAGCTCTATTGTACCAATCTATAAGAATAAAGGAGACATTCAAAGTTGCACTAATTATCGAGGGATCAAACTTATGAGCCACACCATGAAACTTTTTAAAAGAGTGATTGAGAAGAGGCTACGACATGAAACAAGTATATCGGAGAATCAATTTGGTTTCATGCTTGGGAGGTCTACCATGGAAGCTATTTTCTTACTAAGACAATTAGTAGAGAAATATAGGGAGAGGAGAAAAGACATCCACATAGTCTTTATCGACTTAGAGAAAGCTTATGATAGAGTCCCTAGAGAGTTAATATAGAGGGTGTTGGGTGTTAAAAGGGTTTCTCAAGGGTATATAGACATAATTAAATATATGTATGAGGGAGTGGTAACAAATGTTAAGACCACTAGTGGCGTGACTAGTGATTTTTTTGTCATTGTCGGATGGCACCAAAGATTAACATTGAGTCCATACCTTTTCACATTAGTTATGGATGAGTTAACAAAACATCTACATGAGGAGATTCCCTGGTGCATACTATTTTGTAGACGATATAGTCCTACTTGATATGACAAGGAAGGATGTAAACATAAAGCTAGAGTTATGGAGAGAAGCATTAGAATCTGAAGGATTTAAAATTAGTCGAACTAAGACAGAATATATGGAATATAGTTTTAGCAAGGAGAGTAAGAGTGGAACACCAGTCAAGATTGATAACCAAGAGGTCCCCGTAAAAGACCACTTTCGATACTTAGGATCATTGATCCATGAGAGTGGAGAGATTGAGAGGGAGGTTACCCAAAGAATCCAAGTGGGTTGGTGTAATGACCCCAATTTTTGAGATATTAAAATCCCATGAAAAGTTCAGTTTTAAAGATAAGGGCATTTTGGTCATTTCACTAGTCGCCTCAACTGAACCCCAGGAATTTGGTCCTAAAAATGGTGCTATTAGATGCATCTCGGAAAAAGGAATCCAACGAGACCAAAATCACCCAAAACGGAGTTAAAATGAGCAAGATATGGCCCTTGGAAGTTTAGGGGCAAAACTGTAAATTTCCCAAAAACGATTTAACCTGAAAAACACAGGTGCCCGTTTTGATACGGGCACCCCGTCGTCTTCAACCTCCTAGAGGTTTCTGGAACGGCGGTGTTTCAAGGAGAAACCACCGCCATTCCAGAGGATTCCCCACCGCCACCACCATGGCTCGTGTGCCTTTCCCTTTGAGCCACACGTCCACATACATCAACCCCTTTTTAGTAGAGGGTTTAGGAACCTCTGTCCTAACAGTGTTGAGATATTGCAAGGAAGATAGTCTATAATCTTCCCCGGTACTTCCTTCTTCTTGATGTGCAACCATTGAGTTTAAGACATTTTTCTTTGGACAGTCCCGCATGAAGTGCGGTCCATGACCAAATGGATATTGAAGAAAAGAGAGAAAGAGATAGAGATGTAACTATAAGTATTCGAAGAATATTGAATATTCAAAGAAGAAGATCATGACTTCATGGAGATACATAGAATCCCATAGAAAGGTAGATCAAACAAATGCAAAGGAATGATGATAGATGAGTTGGTGATCTTATTGCAAAAAGAGTAGAAAAGAGAGAAAGCATATGGGGATTAAGATTTTGAGTAGAGTATCGAATTTTAGGAGATTATGTGACAAGAAATTTTCAAAGAAGAATGGCGACCAATTAGAAGTTAAACTTTTACAAATGGTTTGATATCAATTAGATTCTTATCAGATCCATTTGCGTATGAGGAACACCAATGAATATAATCCATAAAAAGAAAATTTGGTGGTATCTCACCTTGCCACTACATGAGTAAATAAAGTTATATTGAAAAAGGAAATAGGCCAGGACAGTAACTTATCCATTTAGCAAGAAGAGTACCATCAATGATCAATAAAGGTCTTGCTATCATCAATTGGAAGACCAAATATCTTAAGACCATCATTAAGTATTGTCAACTAAATAGAGGCATCCCACCCTAATTAATCAGGTATGTTAATGCCTATGAGTTAGTAGTTGAAGTTATATACTCAGAAGGATGTTATAAGTCTTTAGACTTGAGGCTAAGTCATTTGAAGGTATAAGGCCAGTTGATTAGGCCACATCATGGAGGAGCTACAAGTACAGTAAATATGGTAACAACTGAGATAGGAGCAAGAATAAGAAGTGATCGAAACCAATGTGAAAGGTTTTTCAAACCTTAGTGGCTACCATGACAAGGTGAAGAAATTACCTTGGGTTTGAAAAATACTACAGACTTGGACTGAAAGAAAGGTAGATAAGTACTGATCACTCTAGAGGCCCTTGAGCTTATAACGCATCTGGGAAGAGATCAATAAGTAATCGATTAAAGTCTTTCTATGTCTAAGGAAATGTTTATGCTTATCTGAGTCTTGTGGAACTTGTTGAGTTAACAACTTCAGTACAATTTGATATAATTGCTATTGGGGGACGATAAAACCTTGATAAAAGATTGAACAATATATTGACATGGGGATAAGGTGAGATGGCTAGCACACTATAAGGTAAGATTGGATGTTACACTACCTTTTTGATAAATAGTTAGTCGTTATGAGCATATACCAAGTACGAAAAATCAATTAAAGGAATTTCTTAAGGACTAACCCTACTGGATTGAGTATAGAACTTTTGAACTAGAAGGTGACAAAGAAAACCATCAAGCAAAGAAAGGACAAAGATGATGATGACAAAGGATTCAACCATGACCTAGTAAGGGTATCCGGTGATGAATAAGAGACTCTTTGCTTTGCATAAATAGGAACATTATTAACACTCCTAATAACAAGTTGATGTGAAGAGTGAGATAGGTCTCTAAAAGAGAACAATGGACCATGATATATTTGACATGAGTTTGGATAAAATCTTCAATAGAGGAAAGCGTTTAATGAACATGGAGTTAGGACATTTTTCTTTCAGTATATGATAAGGTCCTCGATAGAAGAGGCTACTAATTGGCTTTCATTTTTGAATGTAACCTTGGTCAAGGAAATCAAGTCACATATGGAAAATGACAGACAGTTGAAATTCAAAGTTAAGTAAGAGTTTGACTATAAAGCAAATGATACCATATCAGTTATTGAAGTATCTTGGAAACAAGGGCAAGAAGCAAAGTTAGACACAATAGAAAGAAGGTAACTTTTTGGACTTGTGGATAATGAAAGAGATCACTAGATGAAAAGGATTATCTTATGATATTCAAAATAGGAGGAATAAGCTAATATGATCTTGAAAGAAGTATATGCATGATCTTATGAGAAGACTATCTTATACATGATAAGATAAGTATAGGAATCTAAGAAATTCAAGATGGATGAAGTACCGCTAGAAAACGGTATTGTTAAATTGGCACGTATGAGAGTATGGCGGGGCATCAGAGTACGCAGCAAAAGCATCTCTTATAGGTGGGGCCTTATATGAGGAACAATCGAAATAATAAATTGAGAATGAACCTAGATTTGATCCTAAAGGGGAGAATGCATCCACCAAGAAATCATCTAAGAGACAAATACCTGGAGGATAATAAGTTATGGAATTTCGAGCACGAAATTCTTTTAAGGGGGTAATAATGTAATGACCCCAATTTTTGAGATATTAAAATCCCATGAAAAGTTCAGTTTTAAAGATAAGGGCATTTTGGTCATTTCACTAGTCGCCGCAACTGAACCCAGGAATTTGGTCCTAAAAATGGTGCTATTAGATGCATCTCGGAAAAAGGAATCCAACAAGACCAAAATCACCCAAAACGGAGTTAAAATGAGGAAGATATGGCCCTTGGAAGTTCAGGGGCAAAACTGTAAATTTCCCAAAAACGATTTAACCTGAAAAACACAGGTGCCCGTTTTGATACGGGCACCCCGTCGTCTTCAACCTCCTAGAGGTTTCTGGAATGGCGGTGTTTCAAGGAGAAACCACCGCCATTCTAGAGGATTCCCCACCGCCATTCAAAGGCGGTTAGAAACCCTCCAGAACCCTCTGTAAAAGCTCTATAAATAGAGCTCTTGGGTGCCTCTAATGGCAGCCCAAAAGCCTTGGAGAAAACCAGTCGTGAAGCAGTGACCAAGGGGGGAAAACGTGGAGAGAAAACCACCCACGAAGCAGGTACGCACAAAAGAACCCCAAATCCATCTCCACCATAGTTCCAGGAACGATTTCCCTAAGTTTTTTCATGAAAAAACCATAGAGAATAGGCCTCTAGGGAGCCACCAAGGACCCTGGGACGTCCCCAGGGCCGCACTGGTTCCTCAGGGACGAACCAGGGCATCCCAAGGACACCCCGGTCCGCCAACGACGCAGACGGCCCGCCCCAGACGAGACGCGTCGAACGCGTTTGAGAAGGACGCGCCTGCTAAAGAGGAAAACGGGCGGAGATTCTAGCGCGTCTGCAGACGCGCCCATTGAGGCGCACGCCGCAGACGCGCAGCGCCCTAGCATTCCGTATTTTTGTCTTTAAGACTATATGTACATACAATGTTAAAACGCTTATAACTTGAGATCTAGAGCTCCGATTGAGGCGCCACAAAAGGCGTTGTGTCTGTATCGACGACGCGGACACATAAAAACCATAAAATCCCTAATCAAAGCCCAATCAAAGTAGGGCATGACCCTTAGAATAGGATGGTGATGCATGACCGCTAGGACTCTGGAAAACTGAGAATACCAAGGCCTAATTAGGACCTTAGGACAACCATAGGCATAGGGATGGACCCCTAATGCCTAAGTAATGAGACCCAAATGCTCTAAACCCATTAAAGATAGGTTAAACTAACCTTAAGTCCCCAAACCATGTTCAGGAGCGTACGAGGATAAGAGGATTAACGCGACCTAGTCAGGTAGGTGCTCTATCACTATTAGATTCTTTTAAAAGAACTATTGTTATTTGAGAACATATGTTTTGGATATATGACTTGAGTTGCATGTGATTTGTATGAATAAATTCAGCATGCATGTTAAATGCTTTGTAAATAGCCATGTTTTGGAATAACTGCATATACATTATGCACATACATGTGTTGCAAACGAGTGCATGCATTGCATGATTTACGTACTGCAAAGATTGCATGTCCTTGAGGGTTGCCAAAAGACGCTGGAGTGCCAAGGGCCAGGCAGTTGTGAGGGACCCAAAAGAGGACAAGTTTTAACAGGTTTTGACTTATCTTATGTGATTTGGGCAAGTAAGCCCGTGGGTGCTATGCCGAGGGGTCTGGGTTGGCCACCCGGCCTCTACCACTAATAGGTGGATGGGTACCACGCCCAAAAAGAGGCAAGTCCCTACGTCGACTGCATGTGGTACAGGGGGCTATCACTGGTGTCACGGCACTGGGTCGGCGTGTCATAGGCCCCGTGGAGGCTATGACCAAGTGTCCTCAGGTACCCGGGGACCACATGGCGAGGAGGCCGTGGGCATAGTGGACCCTATGGTTTGATGTGCATTTCATGTAGCATAATATGAGGTTGGTCGACCATACCATACTAAAGGTCCATGAGTTGACTCCATGAGGCATATATTGCATATCATGATGTCATCATATATATGATACTTTCACTTTTGGATTATGTGATCTTTTAAGTTATAAGAATTTCAGTTGATTATGGATTCTTATACTGATGTTGAACTCGAGTATTCAAACATACGCATATTTTGAATTTCAGTTGATTATGGATTCTTATACTGATATTGAACTCGAGTATTCAAACATACGCATGTTTTGAATGAGCATATGATTTTGAAACATCTCATGCATTTATAAAACTAGTAGTGATAGGCCCTACTGAGTATATTATATACTCACCCAATCCTTAACATTTTTCAGACATCAGTAAGCGCTCAAGGACAAGATACGTCCGTATATATCATGATTCAGGACAGCTCCACTCCCAGAAAGAGGACATCTATGTTAGTGCTATGAGCAAGTGAATTCAAAAGGAAACAAATATACATGTAAGTGAACTCTCAACCCTTTGGACATGTGTTTGTACTTAGTTACAGATGGGCTGTGCATTGTGACTGGAAAGACCTGGGGAAAAACATTTATGATTTTTGAAGTTTTTCAAAAACTAACTTAGTTGTTGTGAAAGCAAATGACACTCGGGGTTTTCAAAAATGAGTTTAAAAATAAAGGATTTCCGCTGCATTGCATGGTTTTTATAAAATGGTTTTCAAATAGGGATGCATCCCGCCTTAGGAAATTTGACATTGCATTTAAAAATGCATGAGAAAACCCGGGTCGTCACAGTTGGAACAAATGGAGATGTGGATCGGGTGTTTTATGTGATCAACGGGAGCCACTCAAACTAAAGAAAAATTTCTATAGGATGGCTATAAGGCCAGTCATGCTCTATGAATCAGAGTGTTGGGCAGTTAAGGAACATCATACTCAAAGGATGAGCATCGCAGAAATGAGGATTTTGAGATGGATGAGTAGTAAGACAAGAAAGGATAGAATTAGAAATGAAAATATTAGAAAAAAATTTAGGGGTAACACCAATAGGTAACAAGATGAGGGAGATTAGACTTAGATGGTTTGGACATGTTCAAAGGAGACCAACAACGGCACCAGTTAGAAGGAGTGAGACAATACAAGTAAAAGGTTCTAAAAGGGCAAGAGGAAGGCCCAAAAGAACATGGATAGAAGTAGTGAGGAAAGATTTAAAAACTTTAAGACTAAATGAAGCCATGATATTTAATAGATTGGAATGGAGGAATAAGATTCATGTGGCCCACCCCTAATTGGGATAAGGTCTTGATGATGATGATGATGATGATGAACCAAGCAAACCTAGTTAACCACCATGCTCATTCAAAAGATGAAGATTGAGCCATTTTAAGAAAAAGAAATGAAGAAGAAGAAGATTGCACACATAACCAACAAAGCAAACCCCATCAAAGAGAAGTTGCTGTGAAAGCTAAACAAACTCCCAATCTAACAAGATCTGAATAAGAGATAAGATGTAGTTTCTTGTTTCCACTAATTTAGAGGCAGATCACCTAACTGATTATTTTTTATATCATTTTGGTTAGTTTGCTCATGATAGGATCAAGTAATGCTTCATCAAGTTTCCCATGGCAATCAACTACTGGTTTGATGTTTGCAGCTAAGACAACATTCCCACTCCAGGTTTTGTGTACAAATACAGAAATATCAGAGAAACTAATTACATCTGCACTCCAGTATTTGATAACAGCATCACACTCTTCTATTTTAACTGAACTAGCTTTTAGAGGTTGTCTGCAAATGGTATTAATGCCTGATCAAGTATCGGTCAATGAAGCGAGCAGTGGTATTACCAATATTTAGGGGGAGATGACTTCAGCAAATGAAAAAGAAGCTGAGGTTGCACCCCAAAGTAAACTTTACCCCCAGCAAGTGTCTCTGCCTCTAATATGATCACTTTGTAAAACAGGACAGTAAGCAGGTGAACTTCTTTCACTTTAGGAAGAATGCCATAGGTCACAAGTCAGTCCAGTGATGGAAGCTTTCTTTTTAGAGGATCTAGATTGTAAATTAAACTGATAGCCACTAATTAGGGACTAAAGTTAACACATGGAGGCTCACATTCAACAGGTCCATTCTAGTTGATGCAAATGTAAGTAGAGTGAGAAAATGAAGTTTAGCCTGGCACATCACCTTAACAAAGACACAGTGATAACAGTTTCCAACAGCAAGCCTACAAATTAAACCACCTCAGACATAGGTGTTGAAGAGGTATGAAAATGCCGCTTTTATACCATAATTAGAAACTGCCATCTTTCTTGCTATTTTAGGATATGGATATTATGTCAACGTTATTGTATATATGTCACACCCATATGCTAAAGAGTATATCAAAATGTGAATTGGCCCGTTAATCTTCACAAATATGGTGAAACAGGATAAACAATGGAAATTTTATGAAAATTCAAGTAATTGAAAAGTAAAAATCTAGAACATTGAAAAAAACATTGACAATGAAAGGTCGTTCATTAGACTGTGCTTGATGAAAGCTTTCAAACGACATTGAGAGCGCGTGAAACAGACAACAGCGCCCAAAGATCAAAGAGTTTTATAGTTGATGAGAAGGGGTCCAAATTGATAATGGCACCCCTCTAGCTAACTTGACCAAGTGAGTCACATGGAAACAACTCGACATGCAGGAGTTGAGCTCGCTGCATGGAGCTGTATTTCCATGCGTCTGTAGTTTGAAGAAGCAGGGAAAACCCCATCCCTGAAAATTTTTCCCAGAATATCTCCCTTCTTCCCAATTGACAATCAAGCACTGGAATTCCTCCTCCTTTGGTGAAAGGAAACCGGTGATGACTTTGCCCTCTCACCTCATAGTTGTTCTCCCATCTTCTTTGGAGTTTCTCCTCCCATGGGGATTGCTGGCGACAAAGAAGGTTGGATGTCCACCTAAAAAAAACTAAAAAACTTTATCATCGAGATAGGAAGAAGATTGGACAGCAAGTCCTCTCTTTCACTCTCATTTTCCCCTTGTTCTTCTCTGCATTTCCTTTCCAAGCTTACGCCTGTTTTTCGACGAACTACAACGGTGAAAAACTCGTCGAATACAATAAGAACGATGGAAAGAACAATGTTTGATCAATGATCCAAACCATTTATCCTATTCATTAGGTCTTTCTGAGTGAAACTCATTTGGTTTCATGAAGATCCATCAAGAAATAGCATCGCAATCTGCAGAAAACAGCAACTGTGGTAAGTTCTAAAAACCCTTAAAAATTCGGCAAAAAGAAACGGTTATTTAGTAGAAATTAAAGAGAAAAGCCACTGAAAAACAAAAATTCAGCAAATTTTGAACATCCCATGAAAAATCTCTCAAAAACAAGGTTGCCTATGTTGCTAGCGATGACCGGAATCTGATCACCTTCTCCGGTGACGGCGACAATTTCCGACGACCCCTAAAAATGTGAAAATGTGAAATTTTTTGCATTTTGGATAAATCAAACCTAATCTCTTCACCCGCAAAGATGGATCGTCAATCAAGAATCAATTGGTTCTTGAAACTGTGATTGAAAACTTGTTAATGTATAGGAAAAATTGATATCTTAGCATCAGACCGTTAAAAGTATGATTGGAAGGTAGATATGAGTAAAACGTAACTCAAATTACCCATCAATAAGGAATTATGACTAAAATGACGAACCAATTATAAACAAATTGATGGGAGATCCTATCTGGCGGCCCAATACTTGATCAGTGATGATCGAAGGTCAGAAAAGGAAATCAAACCATGAATTATGGTTAAAAGCATTGAAGTGTAGAATAACCTACCTTAAATGTTGGAAATTAAGACTTCTAGAGGTACGCGCTCGATCTAGACCGTTGATTTAAGACCAATGGTGCCGATTGAATTAGATAGCGACTAATTGGTGTACAAATCATCAATCTAGATACATGAGATTAGATCAATGACTTTATGAATAGAGAGATAAAAGTGATTATTGCAAATTGCATTGAATTCTAAAATTTACTTAAAAACTTATATTCATTGCAGAGGTTTGAGTGCGGTTTGAACGACGTTAGCTATTGAATTTTGAGTTGTACCTCGAGAGCAAGTAAGGATCCTAAACCTTTCTTTGTCCTTAAATTATTGTTAATTTGTTTACGTGAAATTAATACAATGAATGTTTATAATAAATAGATCATCATAATTAGATGAATGGATTATATGAATTTCAAGTACTTACTGAAACTGTGCTATGATATCCTCATTTACTATGCTTAATTGCTATGATAATATAAATTGTGATAGAATAGTCAATCCCGAGATAGTAAACCCTGAGGGCTACCCAGTAAGCTATGATGACGCCTTCCAAGATGGTAAACCCTGCAGGAAAGAGCTACCTAGTCGCTTGCGGGAAAGGGCTCAAGACAGTAAACCCTAAGGAACGAATTGTCGATTATTGAGCCTCCCAAGATGGTAAACCCTAAAGAAAAGGGCTGCCTGGTTCTTTGGAATCACGATGGAGTTGCTCAAGATGGTAAACCCTAAGGGATGAGCTGTTAGGTATTGAGCCTCCTAAGATGGTAAACCTTGAGGGAAAGGGCTGCCTAGTCTTTTGGGATCACGGTAAAGCCGCCCAAGATGGTAAACCCTGAGGGATGAGCTAGTAGACTTGAGTCTCCCAAGATGGTAAACCATGAGAGAAAGGGATGCCTAATTGGTTGCAACTATGGTGGAGCCACCCAAGATGGTATACCCTGAGGGAACCTAACTTTGGGGCCACCCAAGATAGTAAACCCTAAGGGTCTGGCTGCCTTGCTTATGATACTCATAGTGGGCCACCCAAGATGATAAACGTGGAGGGAGATGACTATTGAATCATGGTAGTAATGCCATGCCTGTTTAATATTGCTAAGGAAATTATTAAATGAATATGCAGCTTTGTTGAATGTTATGCTTATGGTTTGCATTTTAATTTAGAATAAAGTTCATAACTTAGTTACTCATCTATTGAAATAGAAGTGAATGTCCTGTGGTTGGACATGAATGGGGAATTGATATTGGACGTGCTTGTTTGCATGCTATGGCTATTGCTTCATATCTGAATTTGAAATAAACTGCAATTTTGTTCTAATACCCATATGTTTTACTTGATAATACATACTAACTACTTTGTAGATGATCAGTTAAAATGGAAATGAATACTCCATGGTTGGGTTTGAATGTGCATTTGAGCGTAGCTCGACAAGAATGGTAGGATATGCATGGGTTTAGTTATTTTCCCTTACTGGGCTTTGCAGCTCACCTTATTATTTTTCAGGTACTAGTCAAGTGGAAAAGGGGAAGGTTGTTGATTGAAGCCTAATTGAAGATGAAAAATTTTGTATTGTATATGTATGTTGACACTGAGTATGAGCTACACCTTGTTATTTAACAACTAGCCTTATGCATTCTATGTGTCTTATGTTGATGGGGCATGTATAGGATTTACTTACACTCTAATCTAGTGGGTAGATTTTAGTGATGTTTTATAATGACTAGTATGGAGACTGAATCTCCTTTGAGGGCTTTGTAATTGTTATATTGTCTATCAGGTAACCCGCATTGCATGTGTTAAATGCATAAGTCCGAAAAACAGGAGAGACTCTACCGAAATTTCGATAATTAAAAGAGAAGAAGATTTTATCAGTTAAACCATGACTTGCACAGGACAAGAGCACTTAGCTCTCCCAATGCTTACGTTGTGGTATTAAAAAAAAATAAAAAATAAAAAATGAAGGCCATGTAAGCCTTGCTCAGCCAAATCACTACACTTGATTGTGTTAAATTGCAGCCTCGGGGATTGGGATGGTGACAATATAGCAAGTCTCAAATTCGATTATAAAAACACATGGCAGACACGTATTAGTTAACAAACTCTATTATCAAATTTCTAAGCAACCATGTTTAAGAACAATGTAAGTGTTGTGACCACTCCAAAATTGGTCCTGGCAAATAAGAAGCCTTTGATAAAAAAACAAGGGTTTTTATCACTTAATCTAAAAGAACTCTAGCCAGTATGCATGACAAGAAAATGGAGGAAAACAGAAAGCAGATAGGGAGAAAATCCAAATAAAAAGAGTTCCCCTTGCCTTCATTATTCACTTCCACAAGTGACAGGCCAACTTCAGCAAAACTAAAGAAAGATGAACACACCCAATAGTTCCCAGACAAGGTCGGATCTATGAGTGTAATATACGCTATTTTGGAAAATTATATAAATGCCTAATTATGCAAATTTTGAAATTTTGAGAAAATTGGACTTCTAAGAATTAGAAAAATTTTAGAAATAGAATCATAGATTGAAACCTCAATATTTAGAATGGAAGAGAGAAATGGAGTCCAATGATACTAAGAATGCTAAAATCAGAGACTGGATGAAAATCTTCTAATTATTTTAATTAAGATAAATTAATAAAGAAAATTAAATGATAATTTCACGTGTGGGGCCTACAGATCAGGCACTGAAATCCATGAGCTGACAGTCATGATGGAGCGTAAGGTGGTGATAACCACCACTAAATGTTGGTCATCATGCTGCATTAATGAGAAATAAAATAAAATAATTTAAAATAAATATCATTTTTTGGGAGGCTTTAAATGCGCCTCCTAATCCTTTATTTCTCTTTTTTCTACCCCTAGCCTCGATCAACGTTGACAATCGACTAAATGCAGACGACGGTAACCCCCCGCGCTTCCACCCTACGAGGATAGAGATTAGTGTTTCTCAGCCAACTCAACGAGGTTGGCCATCCGCTCTCCTCCATCCTCCTTCCCCTTTCTAGTTTACCGTTTTCTGTTCTCCAAAACCAGCAACGACCAAGGAACACCATTTTCTAGTGACAATATTTGGAGCTTGCTGTTATTGCCAAAAACAGTAATGAACCGATGCCAGATTGATGATCTAGACCATTCATCTTGTTCCTCTCATGACCATAATCAAAACCCCTCGCGTCTTATAAAGATCCATCAAGTATTGACACTGTAAAAGTGAAAAACAGTAAAGGGGAAAATTTTTATCAATTTGCACAAATCTGGCTAAAACCCTCCGATTTAGGTGAAATTAGTAGATGAAAATCATATAAAACTCAAATTCATGAAATTATGAACAAAATGGTATAAATTTTGTGAGATTTCACTACTACATGGGTTGCCGACTACAACCGGAATCCGATCGTCTTCTTCGACGACACTGAGCCTTTCTGGCGACCTTTGGTGATCTAGACCCCACTATTTTGGGCTAACTTCACACCAATGGAAGGCCCATATGGATTATCTGAGTCGTTCATCATGTTCCTGGACCCCCAAAACCTTAAGAACAAGAAAATTAGAGAAAAAATGGCATGATCTGGGCAATAGATCAAGCCTGGAAAGAACAGACGGCATGAGCGCGCCGTCCCCTATGGCAATACTTCTGGGATGACTTTGGGAAACCGACACATCCGACAACCAAAACGCACCGCATGTGTCCTGGTGACGGAGACGCACGCAAGCGCATTCTTGGAGCACATCACATGCGCAGCACCCCCGTGACATCAATTTTCGTTTAAATCTTGACCCATAATTAATCTAGGCCATTAAAACAAATCCAAAACCTAAATTTGACAATTGTAGGGGCTATAGAGGTCTAAATCATGATCCTAGATGTCTATTGGATTCATCTCGATGATGCAAACCTAGATTTAACATCAAAGCCTTGATTTGACCACTTTTAATTAGATCAAATTACAAAACCCTATCCAATAACCTAGATCAGCCCGATCAAGTGATGATCAAGCCTTAGAAATTGAATGAATACATCAATTAGGAGATGGTTTAATGAAATTAATGGACAGATTTTAAGTATCCATCAAGAAAAGTGTTCTTGACTGTCAATATGATTATGAACCTTAGGATTGATGACCAAAGAACAATCTGACTGTCAAATCATCATACAATCGTGGATGCACATCTAGGTTGTTAAATAAACATAGAAATTAAACTGATTATAATGAATAATACTAGGATTAGCAATCTAACCATGGGATTAAACTATAAAGGACAATCCAATGGGTAGATCATCTTCAAACTTAACAAATGGGAGAAATTAGTTCCCTAATGATCAAGGGACACTAAATTGATAAATCATAACTTAGATTGATGATCAAAGCTAACATATGATCATCTAGATGTTATATGGATTAGCTTAATTAAGGGTAAATCAGACGATCTTGACGGTTAATTTGGGATTAACTACCATATCAGAGGAATTATCACATGGATTAACTTACTCTTGGGGAATAAGGAACATCAAGCTAAATAGATGAAGGTTCTAATAAATAATGAAGGCATAATTAAAATAGCAAATGACTTAGTGTAGTATTATGGTCTAACAAGTACTTCAGAGTGCGCGAGTTGAGATAGTTATGCTCCTAATTAGGAGTATCGTGCATTTGAGGTAAGTGATTACATTTAATATTTCCTTGATTTTACGGATTATGGCATATCTACTTGAGAACTTCATTTATGATAGCAATTGAAGGATGGATTTTATATTACTATCATGTTTTCCTGAAACTGCCGTCATCATGCATGGTTGACGTTATGATATCTTCATTTCATATGATTTATACCTTGTTTTCAATGCATGATTGATGATGTATTAGCACATTTTATTGACTTGATCTTTTTGAGATTGACTACACATGAAATTTCTATGATTTATCTCATGTTTTCGCCGTTTTATGACGGGTATTTATACATGGTGGATGCTATGCTAAGAGGGTCATAAGGTTGGTCACCCGTCCTTTGAATTTACAAATTATAGACATTGCCGTGATGATGGGCACTGTGTGCAGTTTGTGGTAATTATGGGTTGGCCACCCATGCATGCTGACCGACTCCCATGCCTCGGCAGACACTAGTCTTCCCTTTCAATGTTGACGGCAAGCAGCAATGGTTTATACCCTAGAGTGATTGCCACTACAGCATAGCAATCCATGCTCTTATTTTATATGCTCATGTAGTATAGATATATTAGGTGAAGCCTATGTGGGTGGCCAAATGTGAGTGGACCTACAGGCTAAGCGAGCTACCTAATGTGCAAGCTATAGGTGAGGAACCCTGAAATTGGAATGAGTACTCATTACTGGATATGTGAATGTAATAGAATACTCACGAGGCATGATAGAGTTTGCACGCCCTTTTACTCATTACTTGCATTCATATTTTGAGATGATAAAATTAACTATATTTAACTCTATAGGATGCATAAGTATGCATTATCCATGTCTTGCATGGTATGACGATTCGTTATGATATCTTTACATTTATGCGCAGATCATGCTTTCGACTGTCATTGCTTTTATTATAGACATTTGATTGTTCATGTATCGTTTATTTCCAAATACTTGATGATTTGACTTATTATGTAAATGTTTTACTCCATGAGATTTATCATGACTTTGACATCTTTATGACATATCATTTATATTTTATTTGATATTAGATGTGATTACATATACAAGCAATAACTTGCTGAGGCATTGCTTTGATTTGCAATGCCTCAAATTTGGAGCAGGATAGTAGTAAGGGCAAGTAGGTGGAGTAGCAATAGAGTGAGAGAACCGAGAGGACCATCTACTACACCAGAGACCGATTAAATGTATGTTTCCATCCACTTGTTATTGACTTCTTTTTAGGCTGTATAAATACAATTATGTTATGGTGATAGAGTTAGACCTGACCCTTATTTATATTATGTACATAGACTTATATGTTAGAGTGGCTTTGTGATTGATGGATGGGACCCTAGGGTTTATGACCCTTGGAATTTTCTTTTGAAATGATTACCATAATTATATTAAACAATAATTCTTTTGCTTTAAGGGATTCCAACTATTTTACTAAATGTTATTATTATTTTATTATATATGAAAAAATGGTTTTAAAAAACCTGAGATGTCACGGTGAGTTTCTCTTTCAAATAATTCTTTCTGTAGGAAATAAAATTTCGTGTGTTCGGATATCTTTCTCCATGGAATTTGTTATAGGGATTTATTTATTTATTTATTTATTTTCTTTTGTGGAAAACAACAAAATGGACAAAATGCATCGACATGTGTCTAAAAGGAAGACCACTTTTGATTTGCTTGCTACATATCCCTCCTCTCAGAATTCTCTTTCTGTCTCTCCCACTGCATCGCACACAAGGTTGCTCATCTTGTATTGCCAAAAATGATTAAAAATAGCCAGCTCTACCCTGACAAGAACTTTTTGGGCCTCGCATCCACCACATGGACATGATGAAGTATATAATGTGCAGCCAATTGCATTAACCCCAACTTGGCCTGATGTTTATAGCACCTTATCCCATTAAACTCAGTTTAGAGTACCACCAAGAACAGTTCAATGCTTGATTTTGTAGTCCTTAGCATTATAGATGAAATGTCTACTACGCATGGGAATAGGACTTAACATGGGTAGTATCAAGATGCTTCAAAATATCTACTGTCTTGATTTACAAGTCTCAATCTAAGACCTATCATCAAGACGTATTCTCATAACGCTGTGTAGTTAGTAATCCCACGATCCTACATGATCAAGCTCCTATAATACTAGTTCATGAGGATACATCTAGTTTGCTAATAGATATTTTCTGCTAACCAAAATTGACCAAGCATAAGAACTTAAAAATCTGAAAAAATGAAGAATGTGAACCCAACATAGAAATTCAACAATGATACCCTCCGGAGAAAGAAATCTTCCATAAAAATTATGTTCAGAACATCCAACGCCCATTAGTAGTTTCCCTTCAAAATACCAAATCCCAACCAAGTGAATCAACAAGAAAATCTCATGGAACCTCAGTTAAAATTTTACATAAAAAATATGGAAATGATTAACTCACCGATAAAAATGTTCAAATGAAATGATGACTGCACACTTAGCCTCACAACCAAGCGCTTGCAGGGTCAAGTCACCACTTACCTACCCAAAGAAAGAGGTAAAAAGGGGAAAAAATCGAACAACACGGGGAAAATTCTTAACTCATAGCAGCATAAAGGTCCAACAGTTCACTCAAAAGACAAAACCATATGTAGAAATACCCAACCACGAGAAGTCTGTCTAGAGTGTAGCAAGTACTTGTGTTTGAATTTGTCGAGTCACAAAGAAAGAATAGTATCTCAAACGGTTCAGAAGGTATGCGGATGCGGGTTCTATAAGGGCTGAAGAGAATGTTGCAATGTGGGCAAACTAACAAGCAGATAAATGACCGTGAGCAAGCAGTGTCCTTCCCATATTGTTAGTTCCATTTGAAAAAATCCAATACCTTTTTTCTTCCAGTCTATGACATTCATAAGAAGGGTTTGATAAAATCTTGCAGCTTCTCAGGAAAATTGTTCAAGTAATAGCAGAAACTAGCATAGGTCTGGCAAAAGGAAATTAATTTCATTGTATCAGATGATTTCTCCATGAAAGAAATCAAGAAGATAACTTATCTCTCTAGATTTAGTCGATTCTAAGTAACGAGAGCCTACTGATATTAAAAAATTGCTTTAAAGCAGAACAATACTGAACAATCACAGTGCCGTAAACACGCAGGCCTGGAATTTCAGTTACCAGTGCCGGGCATTTGCTGGTCGGTGTTTAGACATACCTCCAAAGTTCAAACCATGCCCCCGTTCACAACCACTTTGCAACCTTTGTTTGACTTTTTTAATATCAGCTTCCAAGTGAAACTTATCAGTAACTTATCTTAGAAAGCTATATGGTTCTAATTATCTGATCTCAGAAAAAAAAAAATACAGAAGACTTATTGATCAAATGTACTTCTGCAACCATAAAGGAGAATTGTTTCAAGGTCTTGAATCCCTATTCTTTTGGGAATAAAGAGATAGACCTCTGTTAATTTTGATTCACAAAAGAATCCAGGAGAAGTTATCACACACAGAGTTAAGACTGACTAGGACCATGATATAGTCTACCAAACTTAAGAAACAACAAGGAGCTTGGATTGTCAAAGGTGGTTGGAATACTATAGAGACTCCTACTAATATTAGCAATCACTCTCAAAGAAACATATGGTGTAACATTTCCATTTCTAGTTTCAAAGAAGTAGAATAAGTCAACAAAGAGAAAATCAGAATAGATTGACGTAAACAATGACCAGAAATTTCAAGAAACAATAAGAAGCTCCAGTCGGTAAGGAGAGGAGAAAAGTAGCATAGAGAAAAAAGACTGAAAAGAAAAACAATAAATATAAGGAGAAAATCATGTCTTTTGTTTCCTTTGCATCTAGAGATTCTGGAGAAGTACTGAAACCCATTGATTAGACTCAGACTCCAATGAAAGAGTGCTCCTTTCTTTTGTTGAAATAACATGACAGTAAATAGAAGACAGAGTATACAAGAGGATCCGGAAAGAGTGAAAGAAGAGGTGAATATAGGATTAAAAATAGAAAAAAGAGGCATAAAATTGAACCTTTTTTTGGGAGAAACAATAGGAGAAGAGTCCTAGGTGAAAGGAGATAAGGAGTTGAAAGTTATGCCAAACAACTTTGATGATAACCTTTTTGTAATGGCATTTGCAGAATGTGGCACCATTTATGTATTTTTTTCTTACTTATCTGGGTGAAAGATACTGAGGTATTCTTCAACAGTTTACAGAAGGATTATGTTTTTTCTCTCTCTCTCTTCCTTTTTTTGGTGAAGGCAAAAGATATTGATTCCTCTTTTTTGTCAGTCCTTTTAAACTTTTCCATATTTCATTTTAATCAGCAAATACAATAGCATTAACTTAATATATTTAGGGCAGTCAGCCACCTGATGGAAATTAGTATGCCAAGGAGTTTGGCAGCAGGGCCTTTTGCTCATGAATGATGATGATGCCAAATTTAATCCCAATTTGAAAACATAACCATGGTGATAATCAACTTAGTATTGCGTTACTACTGCTTATCTGTTTTGACCAGTAACATAGTCAGAAGAAGACATTAAAAAGAACTGTCTACTCTCTTGTATGTACGAAGAACATAACAAAGAATTATTGCCTCAATACCATAAACAAAAATGTGAAACCTGTAGCCAGAAAAGAATTATATATATAAGAGGAGAAATGCTAGCTCTACCTTCTACGTGTACATAATGTTTCCATGCATCCTGAAATTTTCATGATCTCCAAAGGATCTCATGACTGTCCTGATCAAGGATCCATACCCATTATGCACCTCATTGACTTTTGGGGACAGGCATGTTTCATGTTCCCAAGTCCAAGAATTGAGCTTGAGTGAAGCTTCTGAAAGAAAGTTGAATTTCCATCAATCATCATTGATCCCTTTGCTCATTCTTCCAAGAGTTTTTTGCAGCTTCTGCAGATGAACCACCAGAATCTCCATTGTTATTGTCCTTTGGTTTTGAGAAGAAAGGGTCCCATTCATGGGCTCCCACTGTCCGTTGTCCTTCCTCTAGCAAAGCATACTTCCAACTGTTCTCCTCCACAAAATCATCATCAGTGCGGCCTTCAACAATATCTCTCCTCAGTTGTGTCACTTTGTCAATAATGGCTTGTACAGATACGTCAAATGCATCTTTAAGTGTCTCTAATCTTGACTGAGGATCTGCATAGATCAGCCTTGGTATGAGGTTTATGACCTCCTCCCTCATAGTCTTAACTTGCTCAGGAGAAATTTGACTCAATCTTCTCTCTATGCTAACATTTCTCTTACGAATGTCATCCTCGGGAATGAACACTGAGTACTTCGAGTAATTCCGTGGGAGATGCCACGTGTATTGGGTGTAAGCAGAACCAGGATGGAAGAATACAGGTATACAACCAGCCAACATTGAGTCAAAAGCTGATCTTCGTGTATATGAATCACCCTGGGGTTGCAGACAGAATAGGGAATTCTGGAACATTTGCATTATGCTGCTTGGCGAGTGGCACTTGCTCTCCCCAAAATCGCATTCCAGTAACTTGCACACTTTGGATTGCTTGCACTGTTCAATGAGCTGCCCTCTAATTGATTTGGGATTACCAGGACGTGGGGCACCAGCAAATGAGAAGAGCCATGGACGATTTAGTTTCCTCATGCGATCCTGCCAAATGAACACATCCGAGTCCTTTGCCGGATGGAAATAAGTAGGATATGGGATCCCAAAATCGTTTGCGTTCCATGGGCTTGATTCAACCACCAGCATTGACATGTTCTTTGCAGCTGGTAAAAAGAGGAGCTTGTTACCCCAATTATTATCTTCATCAGTTAATCTCCTAAAATCCCATGTTATCCTCCCAGCCACCAGGAAATGGTCTTTGCCACCCATAACACTCCACTCAGGCCTCTTCATAAGCCAATCCACCATAGCAAGAGAAGCCGCATCTCTCACAGATATGTTATAACCCCAAAGATATCGAGAGATATCCAACCCAGCATAAAAAGGAACGAAAATAGCTGCTGCAATAGATGAATCCTGCGTTAAACACTCGTATTGTTTCATTCGGTTACTGAAGATCACATCCACAGCAAACTGATTCGTGGCATACCATCCAGTGTTCGAGAAGACCCCTTCTAAATTCTCGAGTGGGGGTCCAAGCCCTGCATTGCTGGTGAATTTACACATGTTGGTCCAGAGGCTAAGACTCTTACATTCCTTGAGCATATCATCATTGAATTCAGCCGGCAGATCATGGACATAAATGTACTTCCCTCCACATGGATCACTCTTGTTCTCAATGGTTCTCAAAGCCCGCATAAACGGAAAATTCTTAGGTTCCTGACTAGGCTTAGGATTCTGGGAGTTAAACAAGGAGGAGTGTTCTGATACATCGATGCTACCACTTCCAAGGACAGTGATGTGAAAGTAAAACAGAAAGAACCAAAACAAAGCACATAGAGAGACTAAGAAACATAACCGGGCATGATGATTCTTTCCGGCTGTCTTCTCCATCTCTTCACGAGGAATTGTAACAGGTAGACGGCGTCTCATCACAGTTTAAATAAACAGAAGGTATTCTAACTAGAAACATAAATTCCTTCTAATCCAAAATTCCCAAATCTTTAAGACAAAATCCTACTACAACGCATGAAGCAGAATGATTCTCAAACGCTGTATCGCATTCAGAGGGATCGGAGATCGAAGGAAAAACACCCAATAATTACAACAATAAAAAAATGAAACGCTAACACCTCAACAGTAACACAAGCCACCAATTCAACTCATCAAACTGCCAAAGAAGTACAGACAAAGTTGAGATCAGAAACCAACAACGAAACTACAAACTACAATCGAACCCTAACATCTAGAAGAACAGATCACCAGAAACTTGTCATCTCCACGAATTCAGCAAAGCCAAAGACAAATTACCCTTCCCGAGAAACCAAACCAGATCTAACGACAACCCAATAAAATCAGGAAGGCGTAGAAGAAGATCAAAGAGATGGAAACTGTACAAAAGGAAGGACTTACAGAGAATCTTCTCCGCCGCAGAGGAGGACAAAGTGTGAGAAAAGAGAGAAAATGGTTGGATTTCTTATTTCTCAGTCAGGACGATGGGTCGAGGGGACTGGTCTTCCGCTCTATACGAAACGGACGAGGCGCATTTTAGAATTTTGAGCCGCCCCCTTCGTCGGCAGCCGGTTGTCTTATTTATCCACGTCGGATGAAATGACGACGTGTTATTCTAGTCACCGGTTTACTTCACTGTTGTGCTACTGTTGACATTTACTTCATATTTTATTAAATGACGAAAAAGCCTTTGTCCACCGCATATATGACAACCTCACTTTCATGCATTCAGAATGTATGTACAATGGACCCAACCAGTCAGTACGCGTAAAATTAGCTTCTATGTATAATGGACCCAACAGTGTACATGTTTTCCCAATACAAATGAGATTCAGAAACCAAGTTAAAGGAAAAGAATAACAAAAGAACTCAGTTTTACTTAGTTTTGGAGAAGAGAAACAGTTTAGTGCTCTAAAAGTGAAAACAGCCTCGAGTGACTTTGAGATCACTGGTTCAATGCGTGGAAACAGCTTCTTTGCAAAATGTAATATAAAGCTGTGTACTTTAAGCCCTTGTAATCCACTTTTTTTCCAAACCCCACATAGGCAGGAGCTTCGTGCACCAAGGCTGCTCTAAAAGTGAAAATATTTAGGATCTGTAAGAAATAAGAAGAAGAATTTTGAAAAGATGGAGAAGAATAAGAATGCAGTTTTTTTAGTTTTGGAAAAGAGAGTAAAACTAGTGTGGTGAAACTAGAAATACTCGAATTTGTAACTGTGTTAGTTTCCTAACAACTCGTCCGAAGCTCTGGACTTGGAGAAATTGAAACTGCAATTTCCCAGCAATCCATTGTTAAGATCCCAAATTAAAATGAGGGAAGAACATTGTTCTATGACTTCAATAGCAAGAAACCTACTGCTGCAAACATCTCTTCTACATCCAAGAATGCCTTTTCTCTAGGTGTACTTCCTTCTTCATGTTTGTTGATACCCAACTTTTTTGGATGAAATAGGGTATAGAAAACTCAAAAATCTTCAATTTAACCTTTTACCAAACCACATCTTGTCCATCAAATGGAGTGCTAAACATTTTTCTTGTTAACCAAGTGAATGCATATTACCAATCTAGCAATAACCCATATTTTGAGACATACAACGCTAAATGGGTTAGGCATCCCAACTTTTCTTGGTTGAATAATAACTACTAAGGGGGGTCATCTGTGAACCCCCTACCCAAAACTTTCCTCATAAAGGTATAGTTTCCCAACAGTCACCTAGCTTCCAACAACTTCAACAACAAAAGAAACCATATTTAGAAGAAAACATCCAGACCATTCTTGAAAACTTTTAAAAGAAAATGACGACACTAAAAGGGCCTTACACTAGTTGCAACATGAAAGTAGACATTTAGCCCATGTTAGCTCTTAAGCCACAGCCAAGTTAGATATGTAGGTAAATCAATTGTTAGATGAACTATATAATAGAGGAAATAGTCAGTTCCTTAGTCAACCATCCCTAATCCGAAGGGCTAACTTAAGATAGAGTAAAGTTCTCAAAACCTTAAACCTCGTGAGCATGCCAAGTCTATAATCACCCTTAGGAGTGGTAGTCATATCGATAACAAAGTAGGCAAGCTAAGGAAACTACAGAGGAGAAACAGGCAACCAAAATGCAAGAGAAAGAGAAAAAAGACTGAAAAAACTTGTAGAACCTATAGTGGAGGCACCTTGTCTATTTAAAGCCCCTTTTCCTTAGTTATTGAACAAGGCTAAAAAGGGAACAAACTTCAACAAGTTAATGAAGGTACTTAAACATGTCCAAATCAATATTTCATTGCTCAATGCAATTAAAGACATCCCTGCTTGTACTAAGTTCTTAAAAGAACTCTGCATAGGAAAAAAAAAAAGTTAAATGTATGAAAGAAAGCTTTCCTCATCAAACAAATAAGCTCTTTGATTTAACACAAGATCCTACCGAAGTTTAAAGACCCAGGGTGTCCTACCATTTCTTGCATTGTTGGAGATCATGTAAATGATAGGGCATTACTTGACCTAGGGGTGAGTGTTAACTTGTTGCCATACTCTATTTATGAGCAACTAAAACTCAATGAGTTAAAATCAACCACTATCACGTTGCAATCAATAGATAGATCTGTTAAGATACCTCGTTGTCTTGTTGAAGATGTCTTATTCTAGGTGAACTGGTTCTATTACCTAATTGATTTCATTATACTAGACACACAACCTGTATCTAATCTTGGCATTCAGATTATGGTCATACTTGGACATCCATTCTTAGCGGTGTCCAACGCCACTGTTAATTGTAGGAACGATGCAATGAAATCATCATTCCGCAACTTGAAAGTTAAGTAAATGTCTTTAATGCCAATCAACAACATTTAGACCGCAATGATTCTTACAATGTTATACATAAATGTTGTATATCCACCATTGATGATTATAAGTCTTTTATTTGAGGTAGCTGTTGATGAATGCAAATGAGTGCTTCCTTCTTTTCTAACAGTCCAATTGAAGGCCACCAGTGATCAAAGACATATAATCATTAAGTGTGTTCAATTTCATAGACTTGTTTATAATATCATGATATCAACACAGGTGATCATATATACACTCTTTTTTTCTACTTCAACCACCCCTTTCTTTCTCTATCTCTACAAAAATGGGTATTCTAGTTATAAAAAAAAAAAAAGGTGTATATATCCTCACCTTATTAATGCTCTTAAACCATTATTAACAATAACTTTTGAACCTATTCAAAACCAATACATTCTTCTTCTTTTTTTAAACCATGAATACTGCTCCTACTTTGAAAGGTAGGAAAGGAAGTAGGGTCTCAAGGAGCTACTACCACTTTCTGTAATAGCTAGCAAACAGGAAGGCAGGTGGCTAAGTTACTGCATTAATGATAGAAAGCAAGGGAAGACTGGCTACTATATTAATAAAGGCCAATAAGGAGAATATGGAAGCTATCCATAAGGAATGGCTACCCTACCCTTATGCCTCGCAGTTACATTCATCTAATAAGCAGTCACTATCTCCAGGGTATCGCTGCAGCTAATAAATTAAAGGGTGTGGCAGAATTTTTAATATCTATTTTGATGTTTGGCTTATTAGAGTGGAACTCCTCACTTCGATTTACACATAACCTTGAACCCTCGTTGCTCAGGTTAGAGACTCCTTGCTATTATGCACCATAATGCTTTGGTGAAATTTATATAAGCACTATGTTGTTTTTGGATGAAGGGGCGCCTTGGAGCAATGGTAAAAGTTATCATCATGTGACCTTGAGGTCACGGGTTCAAGGCGTGGAATCAACCTTTTGCAAAAATGCAAGGTAAGGCTGCCTACTTTAGGCTATTGTGGCTCACCCTTTCCGCTGACTCTACATAAGCAGGAGCATTGGGCACCGGGGCTGCCCTATGTAGTTTTTGGATTTTGCACAGCAAAGGCATTCTAATTTCCAAAATGCTATTGTTAAACAATTAGAGAAGTCTTAACAAAGTGATGAGTACCTTAATGAAAGCAATGGGAGCGAATATCATGTCACTTGATTTCATCATCATCAAAGCCTTATCCTGATATATTTCTATGAATTGCCAAGACATGCATCCCCTCTTCAATCAATTAATTTATAATGAAATAACAGATATTTAAGGAGTTTAAAAATAAACCCTTTTGTGGCTGATGGGAAGGGAGGGGTGAACTCCTTGACCCCAGTATTTGTGTACGCTTCACTATGGAAGGAATGCTGTAGGACCCAACCCATGTGTATGAAACGAACGTGGCACATTCATTGTCTCTTCTCAACAAACATGATCAGTGGTGCGTAGGATATTTTTGTTAAGTGACAGATGCATGTAGTGTGAAGAATTACATTCAAAAAGTTGGATTTCTCCTCTCTTTTTTCTTTTTCCTTTTTAGTGTGAAAGATTTTATAAATCAAATAAAGCGGTAGATTCAACCTGAGAGTCTCCATTTATCTGTAACTGTGATAAACTGATAAACCCAGATTTGCAGCCATGGTTAAGGCATGTAAAAGTGCCCACCATTCCGCTCCATTATTTACTTGCTTTCCCATGAAGAAACTGAAATCCTGCAACGAATCTTCCAACATAGTAACGAAGGATTCAACCTTGCCTGCATCTCCAGATTCCCCAAAGCCGAAACATCGAGGGCATGTTAAATAAATCCCTCGGAAAAGAGTTGCCAAGAAACATCAACGCATCTTGAAGAAGCCTCTTGTTGTTTTTAGTGCATTGTATTAATTGGATTATGTTTGCCTCGTTGACGAAGGAAAGCCTTGTCTCAATGGTAGAGTTGTCATCATGTGACTTTGAAGTCATGGGTTTAAAGCGTGCAAATAACGTCTTGCAAAATAAAAGGTAAGACTACGTACTATTGACCTTTGTAGTTTACTCCTTTCCTAGATCCCGCATGAGTGTGAGAGCTTCCTGCACCGGGCCTACCTTTTTTGTCCCATCGATCCTATCAAACAAGAAGGGAGAATGCATGCATTTCTATCAGTACATGGCTTCAAGACTGTTATGCTACTGTCATCCTAACCATTCTTTTTTTATTTTCTTCTTCTTCTTTTTAATTTTTTTTATTGTTGCTCGATGCAACATGTAGAAGTGGCCACTTGATGTTCCATTCTAGATATTTGCCACTTGATGGTACGATACGGATCCTGTTGTTTGGCCACTGCACTTTTCACTTCAATTAAATATCTTTAATTGATTGATGATAACTTTTAAGAATTATAATAACTTTTAACAGCTCAATAAAAATAAATAAAGGCAAAGTGTGAGCCTCACTAAAAAAGCAAGTGGAGAGGTTAATGAGGGAGGAAAGGTATCAAAAAGCAGCAATGGTGGCATTTTCAGATGCTAGAAAGATAGTTGCTAAAAGGTTTCTCAAGAAATCAAGAGAGAAAAAAGAAGCAATTATCTATTTAAATTATGAACATGCATTTTCAGACTAAATTGGATTTGTCCATACAAGAAAAATTAATGTTTTATTCTACCAAAAAATGATTTTCACTCTGCAAGGTCACGTGACGCCTGCTACATTGTTTGGTGCATCTCCCAACACCATTCCTCCCATATTAGATATATTAGATCGAGATTAGATTCCTTAGCTTTAGTTAATTCTATTTATTTCACTAAACAAAGAGGGGTTGGTCGGTGAAATAAAGAAATCTCGGGATTATATAATACATATAATACAACGTACTAACTCTACGAAGTGGAAAATGATTTTGTTATTTCTTTCTTACGAATGAATATACATTTGTATATTAGTTTGTGAGGAAGAAATAAAAATCATCTCTAGCTTCTTAAAATATAGCAACTCTTGCATCAAGTGCCTGCCGGCAAGGGTAAAACTAAAGATGATTTTGTTATTTTTTTTCTGCTTGCAAATAAATATGTATTTGTATATTAGTTTGTAAGGAATAAATGAAAATCATCTTCAACTTCTTAAAACTACGGCAACCCTAACATGACATGAATATAATATCACGTACTCATAAACAGTAGACCGAGTTACTTTTTCTAGAATAAATATAATATTAGATCTGAGTTAACTAATCATGTGGTTATTAAATGGCAAGCTCACCAGTGTGCGTGTCTAGATAGATAGATAGATAGATGTTTGTATGTGATAGGCCAATATCTGCAAGTTACATATAAATAATCACTACACTTAGTAAAAAGTCACCATTTAGTTGTAAGTTAATTCTTTAATATAAGAGTTTCCTTTGTTCTTTTTCTATTCTTTTTATTTTTTGGGCAGGCTACATTGGATGTTTAAGTTGAGCCAATAAATGTCTAAAGCTATTATCACAGACAATTTGGCATCTCTCTAAAATACTGTTTTCAGTGACTTGCTTTTTAATTTTTTGCTTGTAAAAAAGAAAAAAAAGATATACAAGATGTGCTGCAATAAGAGTCTTATAAATTATTCTTTAAAACTATGCATGATCTTAAAATAAAGACTGTTTGGTTTTTATTTTCCTTGGGAAAAGGTGACTAGCATCTTTAAACAACCTCCTAAACTTGTCAATTTGATTATCGTTGTAAGATGATATGATCCTGATTGTATTTCATGACTCATTAGTAAATCAACTTTGATTCTCTATCAACCAACAATGTGGGCCAATTAACATGGTTAAAGCTAAACCGTTTGAAGTCCAAGCACAATATGGTATTCTTTCTACCACTGCATTAGTACAGATATGATTTAAAAATGAATAGTTGGTAATTTATCTGATATAGAATACTCATATCAATAAAATGATTTTACTTTACTGTATCCAACTCCGAAGGCTTCATGGAAATAAACGAGACGGAAACTCATTTTTAGGAATGAGACGACGTTAATTTTCCCAACCATAAAGAGACTGGTCACTAACAAGAAAAAAATAGAGTAGAGGATGATTGCATGGGCACTACTAGTGAGACTTGACGGATTACATGGGAATATAAAAAAGGACAGTTCCGGTGCACGAAGATCTCGCCTATACGGGGTTCGGAGAAGGGGCGGGCCACAATGGTCTAAAGTAGGTAGTCTTATTTTGCATTTTTGTAAGAGGCTGATTCCACACCTTGAACCTGTGACCTCAAGGTCACATGACGACAACTTTTACTGTTGCAATAAGGCTCGCCTTCTACTACACGGGAATATGTACGTGCAATTAATGAAGGCCATTGGTCTTAAAAGTAGTCAAACATAAGGAAATGGTCAAAATATGGGTCCCACGTCCAAAAAGACAAGAAACATGGCCCCCCTCTTTTTTTTTAAAGGGACTTGTCATTAGACTCATTGGTATCTCTCCCGGTAGCCATACAAACTAATATGACGATGCAGATAAATGGTAGGGATTTTTGTCATGTATATACGATCAAGGAAGAAGGGAAGCCTTAGGGAAACGGTAAAATTATTGTCGCAGCAGGAGCTTTGGGCACCAGGGCTTCTCCTTATATACAGTCAAGGAAAGAAGGGGAGCTTGGTGCAAAGAGTTAGTTGTCGCTGTGTGACCTAGAGGTCACAGGTTCAAGGCATGAAAATGACCTCTTGCAAAATTCAAAGTAAGGTTGTTGTACTATAGGCCCTTCGCAGTTCTCCTTTTCTCCAGACCTTGTATATGCCGGAGTTTCCTGCACTTGACTACCCTTTTATATACGATCAAGAAAGTGAATGGTTGAGCACTCGGGAGCTTTAGCTACTTTGTCCCTGCCATTTGATTCACAAATTTCCAACATTTGCAGCCCACTTAATGAATGAGAAAATTTTAGACCACAAGGGAGTTTCATACGGTGTCTCCTTTTATTGGACACTGCAGGCACCTAAAATTTGCACACGAGCTCTATACTCATGGTGATTGAAACCGATCTTGAGTCTTGGCCAAGTTGGGTGCCTGGGTTTGTTCCCAAACAAAGATATTATGGGGTTCGAATTTACACACCAATATTCTGAAAAGATTGAAATCCATCAATCATTCTTCACGCCACATTGAAAGCACAAGGCCTAGATGGTGGAGAACCCGATTCTCATGGAGGGGGGCAGTCCTGGTTCACGAAGCTCCTGCCTATGAGGGGTTTAGGGAAGGGGCGAACCACAAAGGCCTATAGTAGGGACAACTTTTACTGTTGCGCCAAGAGTCCCCTTCAGCCCGATTCTCATGGAGCAAACCCCAATCCTTTAACATAAATAAACACCTGTCTTAAACTGGAAGGTTTGGTACCCCGTGTGTTATTTGTCTACTTATTCAAGACTATTTTAAAAAATTATCAACTTGGATATGGAATGAGCTGACTTGAGATGAGATGAAATGGGCCGTATCATTGTTAGTGATGCTTGAACTGGTTTAAAATGAAGTGAATCCTCATCTTGTACTGTTGCTGGTGGTTGAGATGGATGTGGGGTAATCTCAACTCAGCTCACTCTATCTCAAGCACCACCTACACCATTTTTCTCATTATGAAACTTAACAAAATGACATTCTGATAGTTATTTATCGAATTTTTTACATTTTGGAGAACATTCATGGTCTTGCAAAATGTAGATATTTCTTCATTTGACAACTTAAAAGATGCAACAAATCAAACATGTGTTGCATTATTAGTCGAGGCATGCAAGTTGAAAGGTACCCCTCGCTTAATCTTGTAACCGGGACTATTAGTTTACAGTATGTCACTCTATGAAGGATGGACGGTCACCATCACCCTATCAAGGTTGAAACTAAATTACTCTTCGAATCAGGTAAAATTTTAGAATTTCTGTCCTGATGATAGAAGAGATGGAGACAATCCCTTGCTATTATTTTGGGGCTGTATATTATATACTCTTGTGTCGTCCGCTCCTTTCCTAGACCTACATACGTGGGAGCATCATGTATCGAGTTGCCTTTTTTTTTTTCTTTTTTTTTAATGGGTAAACAAGGCCTTTGTTTAAATATTATGATATACATGTTTCGTTTGACCTTAAGGTTACGAATTCAAGGGGTCAAAATATCCTCTTGCAAAATGTAAGTTAAGGTTGCATACTGTTAATCCTTGTGGTCTGCCTCTTCCTTGGACCTTGCATATGTAGAAACCTCTGGAGCTGCCCTTTTACCCGTTTCTTTTTATTCTTCTTATGATCTTGGCACCTTTGGCATAAATATGTAACTAATATAGACTTGTTTCCTATGATCTTGGAGTCCTTGATAGCACATAGAAGCGTGGAGCAGTAAAAGGGCAGCCTCAGTGAACAAAGCTCCCGCCTATGAGGGGTGCGGGAAAGGGGCAGGCCACAATGGCCTAAAGTAGGCAGTCTTACTTTGCATTTTTGCAAGAGGCTGATTTCACACTTTGAACCTGTGATTTCAAAGTCACATGACGACAACTTCGTGTAAGCAACCAAAGCTATGAACGTGCTTCGCCAGTACCACTGTTGCAACGCCTTGGCGAAAGAAACTTCGCTGGTATGCTAGGAAACTCGCACTTAGGACCCTAACTTTGATAACCAGATAGTGCACGCACCACAGATGCTTACTGTCGTGCCCTCCACTGTTGCATGATGGGCATATAAATAGTTGATCAGACTTGCTCATCTGATTTTTATACTTTTGGATCACTTGTATACCAAAACTGAAGGTTATTGACTGAACATAATATCTGAAAATTGTGCTTCTTGCTTGTTGAATTTGGATCCTTCTTTAAACAATGTTTCCCACCGTTCATGTTCTGGTCAGCTTGTGATAGAATTATTTTTGTTCTGTCAGATTTATATTTCTGCCAGAAGAAATAAATTGCTAGTTTTGGTAACTTTTCTTGCAGTGTGCTTCCTGTGATTCCTATCAAAGCTCCTACGGGCTGATGTCAAGCTTATTCAGTTCTTCACCACCTTGTGTGGAAGCATAGAGCACCAGCTCTCAGGAACAAGCTTCAGGTATATAGATATATCACTATCTCAACCTTCACATTTTATAGGAATTGGTGAGCAGCAGTACTTCCCGGTTAAAGCTTGAAGCAAAAGAAATGTTCAATCTAGCTGGTAGGATGAGCTTGTGATAGAATTAGCCTTAATCTACTTAGTAAGAAGAGCTAAGCAAATGTTTTCTTGTTTGCTGCAGTTGATGCTCTTGTCCTATATTTTAGAAAGGGAAGCCCTGGTGCACGAAGCTCTCATGCATGCAGGTTCTGGGGAAGGGTACCTTGCATTTTGCAAGAGGCTGTTTCTATGTCTTGAACCCGTGACCTCAAGGTCACATGACAACAACTCTATCGTTGCACCAAAACTCCCCTTCTCTTGTCCTATATTTTACCCACCTTAAAAATGGCAATTTTGGGATATTTAATGCATGGGCAGTGTCAAATCTTCCTACACACGTTGTTAGCTGAATGACTGCTGTTTAAAGAGCACAAGTCATGCATTGACGATTGAGCCACTTGCTCTTGCCGTTGAAGGTCGTTTTGGCATCAATAATAATAGAGCATGTTGTCTCATATTTAGGACGGCTTTGCTCATGCACGAAGGAAGCTTCAAAGCAACAAGTGAATTTAAAAACAACAAGCGTAGGCTACTGAGAAAGAGAAGGGCGTACTCACTCTAACGGCGTACCTTTTACACGATGGGCATTGGTAATCGGCAACGTAGAAGGGGACTTTCGGTGTAATGGTAGAGTTGTGGCCATCTAATTTTGAAGTCACATATTTGAGATATGAAAACGGCCTCTTGCAAAATGTAAAATAAGGCTGCATACTACAAACCCTTATAGTTAGCCTCTTCCCCGAACCCAAAAACCAGCGGAGCTTCGTGCACTGAACTACCTTTTTCATTGGTAACCGGCACCGTCGTTGTAGTCTTGGCAGTGCCGTTTTTGGCCTGCATGATGGCTTTCATTGAAGCATTTCTAGGCAGCAGGGCTTGACTGATCTTGCCATTTTACGTGTATGCTGCCTTAAATTTCCAGTGCTTTTTCTCAAGGGTAGTGTAGCCCTGAGTTGTATGTTATTTGAGGAATTATTGTATTTGGATTATCAGTTTGCAGTCACGGGTACCTACACTTCTGTGCAACAGATTGTAACACATTTATACTGACTCTCACACATATTTATGTATCATATTAGACGTCTCCCACCTAACATACAACTATAGGCTCTTGTGGTCCACTCCTTCCCTGGGCTCTGCATGGGCGAGCTTCGTGCACTGGAGCTGCCCTTTTATTAGACCTCTTCCAAGAGATAATTGCCCCTGTAATGTCATGTGCTTGAAAAGAGTGATGACAGAACTGTTTTCCTTTTACCATGCCGTCACCAGTGAAATCTTCTCATCTTATTTCATCTAGTTCCATATATTAGACACGGAATACCCAAGGATTTTCTCCATTGCTTGATGTAAACCCTCCAATCGGTTAGGATCTCTAACCATTTTCTGAACTTTCTGAGCAGTAGATTGTTTATTGGATAACATTTAGTGGTGTGGATCATCCTATTCCATGACACCAAAGATCTGGGCCCTGAAAGACTTGTATAAGGCTCTAAGCTGCGTACAAATCTACGTATTATTTATATGAACAAACAAGCATATAGTAACTCAAATGCATATGTAACCAGAGGAAAAGAAAAGAGACAAAAACAAAATAGATAAATGATTTAGATCATTAGTGTTAAATTACCATGCGACGTAACTCTTTTTTGACTATTGCACCTGAATTTGATAAATGGATAGTTTCTAAATTTGAACTAACAACCTTTCAGTCAATAAGACTCAATATCATGTCGGATTATTATTCAACCTAAAAGCTTGAGTTGACAGGAAATAGTCCAACGATATTTATACGTCTAATAATTAGAAAAGCTGGGGATTCCACTTTGCTTCAGCATGTTCATATTTTAGTATCCGCAGTGTAACAGCTCTCTTATGACTAGCAGTCCAAGTTGTGTATACATGCACCATATAAATGGCCGGAAACACAGAAAAATGTCCAGGTCTCATGACTCGATTTGAAAACCCAGCAAACTGCCTTCCTAACCTGCCAAAATATCCCTTCTCGAGTTTGAATTCCAATTCCACCAACCAATATCAGCAAAAGCCCTGTTCCTCTGTGGAAACTCAATGGGTTGAGCGTAAGTATTCAGATAGAGATTGGAACAACTAGAAGGAGAGCTTTGGTGCAACAGTAAAGTTGTCGTCATGTGACCTTGAGGTTATGGGTTCAAGGCGTAGAAACAGCCTCTAGCAAATATGCAACGTAAAACTGCATAATATAAACCCTTGTGGTCCGTTCCTTCCCAAACCCGCATAGACAGGAGCTTGGTGCACCGGAGCTACTTTTTTTTAGATCGTGACAACTGTTGGATTCTGATCACTGCATAATTCTGATATTGAACAGAATGAGCTTTAAGATACAAGATAGGCTTGTCGATTTGATTCCTTGTAACCACGCAACAGATTCAAGTAACCACATAAGACTGAGAGGTGCCTAATTTATCCAACATGCCACATTTTACATCTGCCGGCTGTTGATCATGGAACAAAATAAGGAACAACTCTTACCGAGACAATGGATTAATTCCTATCATGGATGCATCAGTTTCACCTCTTAACAGTGTAATATAGGGCAGTAAAGGGCAGTCCCGATGCGCGAAGCTTCCACCTATGCGGGGTCCGGGGAAGCGGCGGACTACAAGGGCATATAGTAGGTAGCCTTACCTTGCATTTTGCAAGAGGCTAATTTCACGCCTTGAACTCACGACCTCAAAGTCACACGACGACAACTTTTACTGTTGTGCCAAGGCTCCCCTTCTTGCAATATAGGTACTAAATCATGTCAAACGGTCCCAATCTCATTTATACAGAAACCTTTATCTATTACATTAAAATCAAGCTCCAATGCCTCCGCTAAAGTTTTACTAAATGTTGTGAGTGTGGAGCCTTATTGAATTGATCTTGTTATGCCCCTATTGAATTACATTGTGCTATAAATCGGGGGTCTTAGGGGTGGAGCATCCGGCTCTGGTCGAGCTAAGAGCACACACATACATATGTATGTATGTATGTATTTACACCATTACAGGGTTATGTACGAGTGGAGAAATGCTTTGTATTTTGTGACTATTATTTTCTAGCCGTAAAGATATTGAAACTAGAGTGAGCCCACGAGCCTACCCTAATTCAAAAAGAATCATGGAATAGGTCTGAGGTTCCTTTTTGAGGGTACTCCTGGGAATAGATCTAGTAGAGACGAGTTGGGGCTTGTAGTTTAAAGGATTAGAGCACATGGGTACGAACCACAATGCAGGGGGTTCAAACTCCTCCTTTCCCACAACCGGCCCAAAAGGAAAGGACCTTTCCTTTACCTATGGGTGTAGAAAAATCACGATTGGGATAGCAGATGCAAAGTTATGGAACTTGGGTATGAGTCTTTTGTCAAAATGGAATGACCTTACTTTTTATTTTTATTTATCGTGAATGATTCTATAATTCAATATAGTATACCCTGGATTAGCATATTTGTGTTTTACTCCCTGTAACTTTTTCTTAGTTAGACTTGGGCAAAATAAGAGAGCAAATACAAGTATTAGTAGCATAGCAAAGAAAAAATGCTTTCCTCGTCATTAATATGTTTGCTCATGATATTTGAATATTTGTGTTTCTATTTCTTATTTTGAATCTTATTTTTTGCATCTTCTTAACACTAAATCACGCTTCAATATCAAACAACTATCATTACCCAATTAGCTAAATGAACTACAAAAAGGACAGCCTTGGTGCACGAAGCTCCCACCTATGTGGGGTCTAGGGAAGGGAAGATCACAAGGGCCTATAGTAGGCAGTTTTACCTTGCATTTTGCAAGAGGCTGATTTTACGCCTTGAACCTATAACCTTAAGATCACATGACGATAATTTTATTGCGGCGGAAGGCTCCCTTTGCACAAAGTATAAATAATTAAGCATTAGTTGTGTTAGTGTTCTTGTTGGTATAGCACCGAATAAAAGCTCGGATATATAAAGGTACTTTGGGTATTTTGGAAAAGAATACAAATTTCCCCCCCAGGCCATTAAGCGCGTTCTCGAGAGAGGGCGGGAAACCAAGTAACAGACGGACGGACGGAGATGGAGGGAGAAACAACAAGTGATGTGCAGAGCCTTCTGCAAGCAATCAAATCAACAAAGGTAAGCCTTCTTTTTCTGCAATTCGCTACATTTTTTTATATTTTTTCTGTTTCATCCCATGTTTTCTTTCCCTTTTCTGTAAAATGCCGATGTACAAAATGGGTTTAAGCTAGCTTCTTGTTAATGTCGATCTCATGCCCTAGATCGCAAGAGTTATGTTTTCCTCCTTTTGTTCCTTCAAATTTATGCTTGATGAGCTTCGAGTTCTGGATTTTGGTAAATTGTTCAGCTATTTGGTCGGGTCACCATCGGATTACCGAGGTAGAAATGACAGCGGAGTTTCTTCCTCAGAAGACGGGGACAATTTATTAGGGTTTGAACTTAAGTATCAGAAATTTCCTTTGGTGTATTGTTTGATTTGTCTTGTTAAAACAGAAGATTGGAATTACTGATAACGTTCGGACTATTGTTTTATCGTTTGAGAACTAATGGAGATTGTCTTCTTTTCTGAGCCCATTTTGTCGTAATCGAACCCTAGTTGGACTGGATTCACTTCCATTCTTTTGGATTTGGGATGAAAAAGTAGAATGGAAACTCCATCTGTCATAAGAAATCCCTGTGCCGTCATCTTTAAAACCTGAGAAATTTAGTAAAAGGCAGACATTCCTTGCCTTTCTTTTTTCCTTTGGGTAGACATTTGGTAGCATGCAGATTTTTATCATATATTTCTTCTATTTTGTTGGGATGATTTTGTCATGCAAGACCAGTTTGTAGTTGCCATTGTTTCATTCTCTTCAAATTTCTGTTCTAGTGCAGTGACTCATTGATAAATGACATACATTTTGTTTCTTTTCGCTATTATATTTTTGAATACTGTTGCACCTGTAGTTTTCAAACACGAATGGCAACACATGTATGATGGCTCTATGAATTTTCTTTTCTGAAAGTTCGGCGTAGTAGACTTGAACCCACCAACCTTTCGTTGGGGAACAGGGCACCTCTACCAACTAGGTAGGTGTGCTTTGCTTAAATCAATTTGAGGAAGAGTACAACAATTCCTATACCATGAAGCTATTGTTCAGCTAGAATGGTGATGCCCAATACTCCAGGGTTTATTATTTACTTGCTTGAGTGGATTTGCCTTGGCTCTTAAATAGGGATGTCAATGGTGCGAGGCAGGTTTTCAACTGCCCTGCCCCATCCCAGGTCACTGAAATTTGTAACACAATGCAGGGCAAATGGATCTAACCACTATTATACTGTACTAGAAAAGTGATGGCTCAGAATGTTTCGAAAGAAAACAGTTGGAGAAACCTAATGGATTGGAGGTCAATGTTACCCCTATATATGTTTGCTAGTGGATCTAACCACTATTATACTGTACTAGAAAAGTGATGGCTCAGAATGTTTCTAAAGAAAACAGTTGGAAAAACCTAATGGATTGGAGGTTAATGTTACCCCTATATATGTTTGCTAGTCCACTAAAGAAAAATAAAAGCATGGGCATTTTTGGTATTTAAATAGCTGCATATTGCCTGGCTGGGTCGGGAAGTTTTTTTTCTTCTCTGCCCTGAGCTGTCCTGCATCCACCACCCTGGGTCACATTAATTTGTCTCACAGCGGGTATGGGTCACAGTTGCTGTGCCTGCCCCAAGTAGGTATGGGGCAGGTCCCTGTATTAACATGCCCCATTGCATCCCTACTCTTAAAGATCTATTAAAAGTTTTTTTACTGATACGAGTTAACCTGGTTTTTTCCTTGTGGATTTCTTGGTTGTAAGCAGATTTTTCAATGATGTAATTCAAGTACACTGAAGCTAGCTACATCTGCTATTGAATTTTAAGATACACTGGTTCATCATGGCAAGGCATAACAAGTTTATCTGTCTGGACACATTAATCTTGGGTACAGAATCACAATATCTGAATAGTAGATTTATTTGGAAAGGTTATGATCTATATGCTATATACCCAGTCAAATCATGCTGTCTGTCCTCTACCTTTATATCAAAGTATTTTACCTGTTTCACTGTGGTTTCTTCCAATTGAAGTCAATGGTCTACAAATTCTTTTTAAAATTTATTTCTTAAATAATTTGGGTATAAAGAAGTTGACATCTTTTTTCTTACAGGTTCTAGAGAGTCGTGTTTCACTTATTAAACAACTTGGAGATTCAGACCTATCTGAGAAATCTGACATGGCTTCTCTTGCCGAATCTCTTGCAGTATCCACCGTGCTTTCTTTATACAGTCTATGGAATGGTATGAACTTATGGGGTTGGCATGCATCCTTAGAGACTAGCTTCAGAACTATTGTGGACCTAACTTTAGTTCACCGTGTTCTTGTTGTTGTTTCTTTGGCTACAAACTTTTCAAAGCTACGTTCAAACATGTGTAAGCTTTTCAATGAGCTCTTCGGTGTGATAAAATCTTTGCATTTGCTGGATGCATGAAACTGATCGAGTCTGTTGGATTGTGCTGCCTCAGGTGTCGTAAACCCTTTTATTCAGCGAAATACTTTGGTTGTTCTCTGTGAATATGCTACTACTATTGACAAGAGTTTTCATTCTTGAACAGCATCTTGATATGTAAGACTGCTGAGTTCGTGGAGAACAATGCATTTAGCATGCCATCTTGATGCATTTATTTTATGTATGTTTCGTACCTTAACGCCTGCATGGACATTTTGGGAGGATTCTATTTTATGTATGTAAGACTGCTGAATTCGTGGAGAACAATGCATTTAGCATGCTATCTTGATGCATTTATTTTATGTATGTTTTGTACCTTAACGCCTGCATGGACATTTTGGGAGGATTCTACTTGTCTAGATACATCCCTGTGCATGTTAAACAAATCTGTTTTGCACGTAGCTGCAAAATACTTGGAATTGGAAATTTCTGATTGTCTAGGCCACTTCATGATTCTGGGAACCAAGGTATTTCTTATTCGATCTCCTAGGATACATTTTTTACTTCTTTGGACCTGTAGTGCTGGTACTTGATATTTCTTGAAAACTGATTATTACTCATCATATAATATACCATGTATATCATTTGTTAGGCAAGCTTATGGTGTGGGAAGCATCTCCGGATGACTGTTGCATCAATTGAGGAGACCCAAGATGAAAAGGATTTAAGCCTCTTTTTTCAGGTACACAAAACTTCAATTAATCTTTTATTGCATCATGCCTTGACTCAAATCACTTCTTATGGATAATGATCTAGAATGACATGCCAATTTGAAGCTGATGCTTTGCAGATATTCAGCTTCTTCCAACAAAATTTTTTTTTGGAGAATTTCATGAATTGTTACTGGTTTTTTAAATATTTTGTTCTGTTTCAGAGTCTCTCTTTCCAAAAATTGTTGGGGTTCTTCTAAGCTCCTGGATATTTGATTTCTAGATTTAATTTGAATGAAAAGGTTAACTTCAGAATCTATTGAAGTTAGAAACGATTTATGGTAGGCAGCTTATTTGATGACAGCATTTGAATTAGATTTTCTGTTTGGAGAATTTCCATTTCTGTCCTTATGGGACTTCATTAAGGACTATTTCTGAAGCATTTAAGAGTAAGAAACTAGGTTGACAAAACTCCTGGATGTTTTTTCTTAATAGGGAAATGGGTCTATTTATTAAAAGACCCTTTTGGTTAGATCTTAGTGAATTCACATGGATTTGAAGCTCTTCATTTTGTGGTTGTGAGTTTCTAGCTACTAATATCAGACCAGGTTAATTTCTATGTTATAATAAGCTCTCAGCAATGAGGCATGACATGAAGAATTGGAGTAAGCAAAAACCCTGGGGTATCACATTGTAACAAACAATGATATAAAAGAAACTTTGCCCAGAAGCTATTTTTAGATCTTGGATGAATAGCAATAGAGAAAATGAAAGAAATGTGAAGTTGTCAAGCTAAGCAAGTATTTATTCACTATCTTCTCTTCCAATAATCAATATTTATATGAATTAAAAAATACTCTATTGACAATACTCGAATGAAGATATGAAAATGGATTACATGAAGGGGAGCCTTGGCGCAACGGTAAAAGTTGTCGTCATGTGACCTTGAGGTCACGGGTTCAAGGCGTGGAATCAGCCTCTTGCAAAAATGCAAGGTAAGGCTGCCTACTTTAGGCCATTGTGGCCCTCCCCTTCACTAGACCCCGCATAGGCGGGAGCTTTGTGCACTGGGGCTGCCCTTTTTATGTCCTTAGCTAAAGCAAGCAGAGAAGAACTAAACATACCGGTTATGCCTTTATATGCCACAATTTCTTCACAATTTCACCTGTTTGTAAATAACAAGTTCAAAGAATAGTGGAGAACCTAGAATCTCCTATCACAGAGTAAAGGCTTGCAGTTCTGCATCAGGTTAATGTTGTAGTTATGGATTTCTTTGGAGCTTTAACTTGATGAACAACTTGGCAGTACGTGGTACTTTGGTACTTAATACTTGTTCTTCAACAGTTTAACTGATCTCTTAGTGTAATTCCTTATTCCTGCCTCATCTTGAGATACACAAAACTTGCTGAAACACTTTTGATGATGCTTTCTGTTGGTGGGTATTTAGCACATGAGCAATGTGGATAATGTCATCACTCCCCCCTGGGTTTCCAGATTCCACCAGCAGTTTTCAAACTCAATTGTGATGCCAATATTTTATAATGAGAGCCTGGTGGTTTTATCGGGTGCCACTAGACATTATGGAGGGATTCAGTCTTTCTTTCTTGGTCCAATTGGGGTGGCAATATGTAATGGATCCGAGGTTAGGCTGTTGCAATTGCTGTGAAGTTATGGCAGTCCATGATGCTGTAACTTAGGGTGATTCTTGGAAATTTATTAATTGGCTGCAGGAGGCAGGTTCTGACCTATGAAAATTTTCAAACTATTTTAAGTAGGTCTAAGGTCTAATTAGAGGGGCAACTGGTTTCTCTGGTCCATGTTTGATGATCAGCAAAACTTGTATGCTTGACTGTTTGATGCTGGACAGGGGGAAAACATATCTGAAAGGAACTTGATACAAAAACGGTTGAAGTCTTGTAGAAATACAAGTAAAACAGCACGCACAGAAATCAAAAGAATTGTAACAACAATAGAAAAATGTGTTTGGAATTACTCCATGACTCGGATAGTACCATAGGAATCACACCAATAGAATGCCTGCAGGCACACTGAAGTCACATCAACAACTTGGAGACCACTAATGAATCTCACCATTGGGATGTCTCTTTGGAATCACTCTAAAGGACAAGGCATCAAGCCCATCTTGTTGCACTTACAGTGGCCTCAAAATATCTCACTTCATTGATTTCAAAGACTTCTATAGCAAATTTATGGAGCTTACAACCAATACTTTCCAGATCTACTGGTTATTACCTTCCCAGAATGCAAAAACAGTTATGGTAGCAAAAGCTAATCAAATCTAGTCAACTTTTGTTATCCAATAATGGATAAGCATTTATGGAAACTAAAGCCAAGAATGGTCAACTTTTCTGCCACTGTTGTGCATAAGTACTTACTGCAGAGACTAAGCAAATTAACTATGGCCTTTTTCTGTAATCTTGTAAACAGATCACACAAATATTGTAAAGATAGATGAAATCTGGTTAACCATCCTCTATAGTGGGTGTGGTGGAGCAGGCCACTCTTATGGGCATTTAAATATGGGAGTTTAAGCTCACCTTTGGCCTATCAATGTACATTTGATCCCTATCATGGTTTAAGTGGAATCAGTTAAAAGAGAGTCCCTTTTGGTTTCTGATTCTGTCCCAGCCATTTGTCTGTTATTGGAGTTGTTCTGATGCCTTTTTTGCTTCAAATCACTTTGCCCTGTGGCTTTTGTGGTACCCTATTTTGGAATACGCTGCTGGTGCTTTACTAGTTAGAGAAAAGTTTGCATCTCTGACTTTGAAATCTTGAATGAGCCTATTAATCACTTGCAGATATTCTTCATCACCTGAGAAGACAAGCATTGAAGGTATTTTGTTCAAGCACATAAAGTTCCTCTAGAGGTTTCATTTTGAGTTCTCAAAAGTTTTCATCTTCTAGCTATTTGACCCTTATGTAGCTTGCATACTCATGCAAAGTTCAATTCAATGGAGAATATTGAGGTGTTGGTCTCTCAAACTTCAAGGTGTGGAAACCGCCTTGAAGGGGAGCCTTGGCTCAACAGTAAAAGTTATCGTCATGTGACCTTGAGCTCACGGGTTCAAGGCGTGGAAACAGCCTCTTGCAAAATGCAAGGTAAGGCTGTGTACTTTAGGTCCTTGTGGTCCGCCCCTTCTCTGGACACAGCATAGGCGGGAGCTTCTTGCACCAGGGCTGCCCTTTTTGGTCTCTCAGACTTCAAATGCAAGCTTTATCTGTATCTTTCCACATGGTTGTATGGGAATATTGGAGGGTAGAGGCTTCCTGGATGCTGCCGTACTATAGTGTAGTTTGGTGTCAAGGGTATCTTCGAATCGTTGACTCTTTTAAAAGATTCCCCATGCACTGTTGAATAGTCACCATGGCACGGTGCTGTGAGCTGGTGCTTGCTGCTTACCAGGTATCTAGTTGTATTTCTGGATATTTCTCTTTCCTGTTCTTTTGACCAAGTCCTTGTCATTTTTTCTTGAGGAAGGTTGTCTGTATAAAGATGTGCATTTATACTTTTGTGAATATTAAGCTTTTTGTGTCCAAAGCTTGTGCCTTTGTGGAAGTAAGTTATATAGTAGTACTTTAGGCAATAAAATTAGCCATATTTTGTTTCTGAAATCAGTTGGTAGTTGTGACGTGATTCTCATGTTCTTTAACGCAGTTTTGCCTGCTAAATGATCAACTGTTTTAGGTGCTAACAATTTTAAATGTTCTCTTTCACCTTTACTAACGCATGGGCTTTGCAGTTGGTTTCTGATTCATTGAGCTTCTGCTATTCAATCTCTCAAGCTTTGACAAGATCTCCAATTCTGTGTGAAAAGCTGTTAATGCAAATTGTTGAGGATTTCATTGTGGAACAGTTAAAGCTAGCCAAGTCTTCAATTGCAGAGATCAAGGTACAGGCACCTGCATCAAGAATAACTATTCTAGCTTATTAGAGAATCTTGCAGTTTCGATTTAATATATTAATTCTTTAGTAATGCTATAAGATGGAATCAGAATTTCGAATATTGAAAAAACCTTGAGTTTCTTCTATTTCCTCTTATTATTGTTCAGACTACCATTACCAAATTGTTGGTCTAATTGCCAACTTCGTAGTAAAGCAGTGAGATTTATGAATGTGACGGAAGAATCATTTAGGATTTAATTTGGAACCCAAGAGGGTTATGCTCAACAGTAAACCATGCGCTCAGGCTATAACATGTGTACCAGTTTCTTGGAAAAGAAAGACCAGTACACACTCAACTCCTCTAAATTATATCATCGGCTTCAACAAAATCTGTAACTTAAGGTGTATTATAAGTTGTCCTGAATTGCCACTTTTTGCATGACAAGTTATCCATATCAGAAGCTGCTAATTGGAAATCTGAACACCTCATTTATGTAGTTGATGAAAGTCATAGGACCTACTGGAGTCTCCTCCCATCACTTTATTAAATAATTGTGAACATCTGTTTTGGTTATATTACCTGTTGTAACTTATACTTCTAATTATGTTTTTAAGATATTCATTAAATAATAAGATAACACCTAGCTAATGCATACGTATAATTTATAGGAGGGGTTTGATGGTAATAACATTTTCTGTATCTATACTGCATGTAAAATGTTTGTTTGATTTTGTAATAATATAATGATGCTTCTTGAATTGTTAATGAATGACTCACATTCAGAAACTAACACTTATCACAAATTTGTTTTTCATATTGGGGCATTATAAAGGAACCTCACTGTCTACCTGCAGCTGGATTTGAGCACTTAGCTTGGTTGGTTAGGTGGCGTGTCTCATAACCAAATTGTTGTGGGTTTGAATCTACTTACCTTCCAGAAAAATACAAAGGAAAAGAGAAAACTATTTATCTGCAATTGAAAGCAGAAGGTAGAAAACAATAGTCTGAACAGAGTATGGTGGTCCTTGTTGCCAAAGATCAACTGAAACACTCCATTCTTGAAGAAGTTACAATGGAAAAATGGCATTTGGACAGCCATGAATCTAAGAGAGATTAGTTCACTACTCACCCAACCTTATGGCGTAAACTCTCCCATAGACACGTTCATCTAGCCAATAAAGTTATCACCTTGAGTACTGCTTGTGTTGTCATACCAAGCATAAGGCCAAATCACCAATCTTCTGAAATAGGTTGGATAGATTAGTGATGCTAATAATAGTTACAATTCGCACATATTAACCATGACAATTTGAAAGAGTACAATGTGTCAAGTGCTTAACTTAATCATTAATAACCCAACTGTGTATATTACAACGGCCGTTCAGCATTCTTCAAGAATTATTCAACAAGAAATCAACTGTTCACCATCAATGGAATTTCAATAACTATAGGCCCTTGTGGTCTGCCCCTTCCCCGGACCCTGCATAGGCGGGAGCTTTGTGCACCGGGGCTGTACCATCAATGGAATTTCAATAAGAATCACTTTTCAAGAACTCCCTGAGTAATGCTCAACTTGCCTGAATCAACAAGGTTTTACCCAAGGCTGAAATATCAGGATACTCAGCTGAGTCATCTTCGTAACTGGGGCTCTTTTGCCACCTGGCTGATTCAGCTGGGGCTGTCTGCCAAGTACTCACCGGAGCTGAGCTGAGTTGACTCTTGCCAGCTTTTTGGTCCTGTATCACTTTCTAAAACATTGGCGTGTGCACACATACACACATAATGCTACTAACCTGAACAAAATGGACAATCAGTTGTCTTAAGGAAATAGTGACACACCAATGTATAAACTTTAATATATCTGAGCAAGTGAATAACTGGTTTATCTCCAAAAATTGTTACTGCTGAATTGTGACGGAGATCACTTTAGAAGTCTAAAGTGCACTTAAATGTATTTTAGAAGTGACCTCCTAGACATTGTTTCTATACTTTCTAGTATTTATTAATATAGTTTGTTTCTATACTTTCTAGTATTTATTAACATAGATAAATTTAGGAAGATAAAGTGAAGCATGGTTATTTTCTTCTATATAAGTACATGATTGTGGACTTGTGTGACAGAAAAATTGTAATGGATTCAGATTGTAACCAGATATGGTCGAACAATAATTCAGATTCTTAGGCACCCCAAGGAGTTGTAAGGTTCTCTTGCAAAAGAGTAGGCTAGGTGGGAGTTTGTGGTGACCTTTGAGCTTTTTTATTCACTTGCATCTCTTTTTGTTACTTCATGGTGAATTTCATTGTTTATCAAAATAATCAATGTTAAAATTAATGGACTAATTTCCATATATGCCATTGTACAATGATTGATTATAAGATCAAATCACAAAATAAATTAGTTGGTGGCTGAAAATTGGCTGATGGTTGGGAGTTGGCTGCTGAACGTATATCATCGACTGCTGAAGCTAGTTGGAGGTTCTTCGGCAGTCAGGATTTTGGGATCTCGCACCTGGTGATGTTAGGGTTTAAGCAAGCGCAATATCAGCAATGTCTAATTTGCAAACTTGGAATCCAAAGTATCTTTGCACCCATTGAAAATGATAGTGGCACCCCTTTAAGGTCAATAATAGCATCCCTTGGTAAACAGTACTAGCAGCCCACGAAAATGATACACGCATGTGGCAGTTATGAAGCTAGTCAGAGGTTGATTGGCCGTCAAGAGTGGGATCTTGCACTCGGCGATGTTAGGGTTTCAGTAAGTGCAACATCAGCAGCTTTAATCAGCAAGCTTGGAATGCAAGGAATCTTTGCTTCAGCTTAAGGGGGAGAAAGGAAGACATGACTCTATCCTTGTAGTTGATGGAAAGATACGCTGTTATCGGTTGAAAACAATAAGGCATGCACTATGAGACAAGAAACTACTTGCTTCCTGACAGAAGCATCAAGAGACAGCGATCGGAATCTTGTGGGATAATTGTATCCCAATGAGCAATCTCCTTCATCCTCTAAGGATTAGGCGATCGACTCCTTGATATCCACCAGGAAATCCAGATCCGGCAAGTATTTTGGCTCTTTCGATGAAAAACTTTCAGCACTTCTGCACTTTGCCTGCTACTGACCCAAGCGTTCTAGGCTTTCTGTTAAGATCCAAGGGAAGGAATTTGAAAAGAAAATGGCTAGCCACAAGAGAAACAGGTGGACAACAAGGGTGTTGTCACACATGTGGGCGCAAAAAGAAGCGTGCCACAATGGGAGAAGTCCACGAGGAGCAAGACCGAGCATGAACATGCAAAAGGCACAATGGCTTATAGTAGCAACAGGGATGTGCAAGAGATAAGCGCAGCCCAGGTGCATGAAGCTCCTGCCTATGCGGGGTCCAGGGAAGGGGCGGACCACAAGGGCCTAAAGTACGTAGCCTTACCTTGCATTTTTGCAAGAGGCTGTTTCCACGCCTTGAACTTGTGACCTCAAGGTCACATGACGACAACTTTTACCGTTGCACTAAGGCTCCCCTTCTAGGGATGTGCAAGAGATACAACGGCTAAAGGAATCCTTAAAGATGTGTAGATGGGCTAATGGTAGTTGCAAACATGTGCAGAAGGCTAAATGTAGCCGCTGTTAGACAATTAGTCTACTGGTTTTATAGCAGAAAGGATAGGCTTCTGACAGAAAATAACAGAAAAGAGGACCAGACAGAGTTCGGTTATGGTGGGGAGGAAGAACATCTGGCAAAGGGGGAGAAATAAAAGAAAGGGAGGGAAATCAAGAGGGGATATGGAAGAACTAGCAGAAAGAAGGAAGAGTGGGAGGATCTAGCTCCTCGAAAGCTAGAAAGTGTAATTGGGAAACTTTGTAGACAAAAACCAGTACTTGTATAAGTCACATAGCTAATTCTGTCAGCTTGATTTGTTGTAATGGGAAAATCTATATCTGATTCTTCCATTGAGAATTCATTACCATTTGTTTGAATTAGTCGAGTCTATCAAATGGTATCAGAGCTGGTTTGAACCCAGGGAATGGTTAGAACCTGGATGGAAAGAAACGAAGGAATGGAGAAGGAGATAGAAGGAGTCAGGGGTGAGATAGGAGACTTGAGGGAAAACATGGGGAGATTACAAATGAATGTAAATGCATTTGGTGAATATTTGTAGAAATAAGAGAATGGATCAAGAATCGAGAAACACTAGAGGAATGTTGAGATCGGCTTAGGAATACGGAAGGGGGAGAACCCTTAGATAGTCACAGACGGAGTTCCTTCTTGTCGGGGGATCATCATTGTCATGAGTTTCAAGGGAGGAGACTGGATTTGCCGGTTTTCGACGGCCAAGATCCCTATGGTTGGTTATGTCAAGCTGAACAATATTTTCAAGTCAACCACATATTTGATGAGAAGAAGATACCAGCAACAGCCATTTGCATGGAGGGAGATGCTCTCCATTGGTTTTTGTGGACGGAATCAATCATGGGGTTCTTTTCGGTTATCCTTGCTGCATTGTTTCCGATCTTCTCAATGGGACGACGATTATGAATCTCTTCTGGCTTTGAGGCAGACCGGAAGTATCTCTGGTCGTTTGAGCTTCTCTCCGGTCACTTGAGTGATCTTTTCGACGATCTGTTGAAGGGAGCCTTCTTGAATGGGCTCCAGGAAGATATCAAGGCCGAAATAAATTTATTCAGGCCTGCATCTTTATATGGGCTAATGGATTTAGCCCACAAAATAGAAGAGAAGAACATGGCGTTGGACTGAGTAAAGGCTCATCCAATTAGACAGGATGCTGGCCCAAGAATGATTGAACCCATCCATGTTTAGTCGAAAGGAGGGTTGACGAGAGTATCTTCGCAGGGGCATTTTGGTAAATCACCCATCTTCCCCAGCCATGAGAGAAACAAGGGTTTCCATACGGAAAATAGGGAAAAGAATGCCGGCGTACAACCTGTTGAAAAAAGGGAACCCTTAAGGAAACTCATAGATGCTGAGTTACAACAAAGGAGATCTTAAGGATTATGTTATAGATGTGATGTGAAATATCCACTGGGGCCACCGATGTAAAAATCTACAGTTACAAGTGCTGCTCCTAGCTGACGACGAAGACAATGAGATGGAAATCACTCCGGCAAACAGGGACGACATCAGGACAAGGGATAACCAACCTTTGGAGTTATTCCTAAATTCCATTTCGGGTTTCACGATAGGAGGCATGATGAAACTAAAGGGATTGATTAGAAAGAGGAAGGTGGTAGTCTTGATTGATAGTGGAGCATCCTACAACTTCATCTCCAACCTACTAGTCGAAAAACTCCATTTGATAGTGGATCGATCACGTTGATTTAGAGTACAAGTGGGGGACGGTCACTACATCAAAGGGCAAGGCATCTATTGGCAGATAAAATTGAATCTACCAAGGATCACAGTGGTTCAAGATTTTCACCGTTTGACCTTGGCGGAGCAGACATGGTCCTGGGGGTAGCATGGCTAGAAACCTTGGGGGAGATTTTGGCAAATTTTCGGGATCTGACCATGCATTTCAGAGTTGATGGGCGTCATATCATCTTGAAAGGTGCAGAAACAATTAGAAAGCTTTGAATCTTGGAGGAAGAGTCAAGATGATGACAGGAGATCAATTGGCAATTGCTAAGGAAACGGGGCGTCGCTTGGGTATGGGTACTAACATGTATCCATCTTCATCTTTGTTGGTAGAAAGTAAGGATGAGGCTGTTCTGGCTGTACCAATCGATAAACTAATTGAGAAGGCTGATGGTTTTGCTGGAGTCTTTCCTGAACATAAATATGAGATCGTGAAGAAACTGCAAGTTAGAAAGCACATCTATGGAAGGACTGGTGATGGGGTTAATGATGCACCTGCTTTAAAGAAGGCAGACATAGGAATTGCAGTGGTTGATGCCATAGATGCTGCTCGAAGTGCTTCTGACATAGTTCTAACAGAGCCTGGACTGAGTGCTATCATTAGTGTTGTTTTAACAAGGCGTGCAATTTTTCAGAGAATGAAAAACTATAGGATATATGCTGTGTCTTTCACCATCTGTATAGTGCTTGGATTTTTGTTATTGGCTCTCTTCTGGGAATTCAACTTTCCTCCTTTCATGGTTCTTGTCATTGCCATTCCTAACGATGGTACTATTATGACAATATCCAAGGACAAGGTTAAGCCTTCTCCACTTCATGATAGTTGGAAACTGAGTGAAATATTTGCAAATGGAGTTGTTAGTGGCAGTTATCTGGCTGTCATGACTGTTATATTCTTTTGGGCAGCTAATAATTCCAAGGTTCCGACTTTAAACAAGCATAAGCTAGACAAGATGAATGATGATGCTGTGAAAGCTAACCAACAAATGCTCGCATCTGCTGTATATCTGCAGGTGAGCATCATTAGCCATGCATTGATATTTGTTACTCGTTCAAGGGGCTGGTCTTTCATGGAACGTCCGCGTCTTTTGCTTGTTGCTGCTTTTCTCATTGCTCAATTGATTGCTAGTGTCATATCTGCTGAAGCAAACTGAAATTTTGCTAGAATACAAAAGATTGGTTGGCATTGGGTTGAGATTACTTAGCTCTTCAATCTTGTATCTTGCCTTCTTCTTGATCCTATAGAATTCTCTGTTCGATATGCACTCAGTAAGAGAACCTGGGGGTCGGTTCTAGATAAGAGGATGACATTCACAAATAAAAAAGACTTTGGCAAAGAGGGTCTGGAGCCTGCCTGACAACATTGGTTGGCATTGGGTTGAGATTACTTAGCTCTTCAATCTTGTATCTTGCCTTCTTCTTGATCTTATAGAATTCTCTGTTCGATATGCACTCAGTAAGAGAACCTGGGGGTTGGTTCTAGATAAGAGGATGACATTCACAAATAAAAAAGACTTTGGCAAAGAGGGTCTGGAGCCTGCTTGACAACACCTGGGAACAAATGGATGTCATTCAGGTGCAGTTCCCTGACTTTCACTATGAGGACAAGGTGGCAGTTTTAGGGGGGGGGGGGGGGGGCAGGTATTGTTAGACAATTAGTCTACTGGTTTTATAACAGGAAGGAGAGTATTGTTAGACAGTTAGTCTACTGGTTTTATAACAGAAAGGATAGGCTTCTGACAGAAAAGAGGACCAGACAGAGTTCGGTTATGGTGGGGAGGAAGAACATCTGGCAAAGGGGGAGAAATAAAAGAAAGGGAGGGAAATCAAGAGGGGATATGGAAGAACTAGCAGAAAGAAGGAAGAGTGGGAGGATCTAGCTCTTCGAAAGCTAGAAAGTGTAATTGGGAAACTTTGTAGACAAAAACCAGTACTTGTATAACTCACATAGCTAATTCTGTCAGCTTGATTTGTTGTAATGGGAAAATCTGTATCTGATTCTTCCTTTGAGAATTCATTACCATTTGTTTGAATTAGTGGAGTCTATCAGCCGCTAAGATACATAGTTGGCTGAAGATAGCCGTAAAGACGCGTAAACATCTAAAGCTAGCCGCAGAGATGCGTAGATGTTTGAATGTAGCCACAAAGACATGTAGAAGGTGCAACGACTAGCGAGTGTGCAAAGATGGTCTGTGTACAAGGAGGCACATGAGGAAATTTACTGAGTTGACCCAGGGACATCTGTGAAAGAGATAGGTACTAATAAGAGCAAAAGCTGTAAAATTAGGGAAAGAAAAACCTTGAGAGTTTTGTTAGAGAATAAATTAAGGGGCAGTATTGAATGGCTTGATTAGGAGGTGGAAGTTCTGCTTGGTCTGTAATACAAGGCTGTCGTAGGTACGCCCACACATGGACAATACAAGTTGACATAAGAAGTCCGTGAAATGTAGCCACCACCCAATCCATAGAACTAAGAAATCAAGCCTACAAATAACCGAGAAGAGCACCTATGGCATGAAGTTAATTGTGAGATGAAGGGACAAGATGGGTGGAAGCATAGAGAAACCAAATGATCCTCCAGTTACTAGAAAATGGGAAGCAGAGAATTCTATGGTCATGTCTTGACTGACTTATTCTATACAGGCTAATATTGGAAGGATATATCTATTCATTGATAATGCTTAGGAAATTTGGGAAGCTGTGGAGGTGTACTCCAAGGGATGCAATGATGGCCTAATGTTTGAACTTTGTATTGAAAGTTGAAGTTCTGATCTATGTTGAAGTTAGGATTGGATGAGACAGAAAAAGGGAGAAAGTTGCGGTTAATATAGTGGCAACATTTTTTACATGAAAATCATCGGAATTTGAGTCATCAACTGGGTTGGACTTCTTTGTAAATTACATGGCCTTCATTGCTGTTGGTTACGTTCATTGCCAATGTGTCCTGAATCCATCAGAGGCATGTCAGACGCAACCACTGAAAAATTCAGCACTCATCACTCTCTTGGCCATGCGTGTGTTGTGTCTAGAGCTCTAGATGTGCTGAACTTCATCCCTCTTAATGGCTAGCATCCAGGTAATGTATCCCACCATGATCCTAGTATTCATTGGTGGGCTGCTTATATATTTATCAAAAACTTGGACAAGGCAATTACTAGTATTTGTAGTATTAAATCAAAGTATTTTGAATTTGTCAACTTTGAGAATGCAGATGCTGCTGCTTAACCTGTTGAGGCACTTAATGGCAAGAAGTATACTGATAAGGAGTGGTATATTGGTAAAGCAAAGAAAAAATAGGAAAGAGCGATGGAGCTGAAAGGACTACCCAGTACCACATTCCTACATTATGAATCATATCTGACAGCCATCATCAGCAAGTTAGGAATGATAGATATCTATTCTCCAACTTGAGGGGGAGAGTTGAAATATCTATGCAATCAGTGATATACATTCAACAGCCAACTCCCAACCACCAGCCAACTCTCAACAACCAATTAATTTTCTTTATGATTCAATCTTATAGTCAACCATTGTACGTCTACAAATTGAGATCTTGTAAACAGTGGTATATATAGAAGTTAGTTCGTTAATTTCAACAATCAGATTAATTGTTTAAGACATATATTATCAATATACTTGTAAGTAAAATTTTCTGCATAATTGAGTAGACAGGAGTTTCAGAAGATTTAAAAATTACATGGGTAACAATGTTAGAGAGGGCAATATTAGAAAGGGTGTGGAGCTTGTGGTTTTACTCAAATAGCCCCTCTGTCAACTTTCACAAAAAAGAAACGCCTGCTTGTACATTTATCTAAGTAGTATTGGAGTTTGTATTATTTATTTTTTAATTGTTAATGATAGCTCAGAGATTTGCTCAACAGAATAGGAAGCACAAATATGCAGGTAATGGCTGTAAACTAGCACCGCATGGTGCGGTGATTCTTTTCTTGAAACCAAGTTTGTGGTCCTTAATGGTAGCAATAATGTATCTAAGATTCAGTTGTTTGAAACTAAATAGGATTTTTGGTGCACCAAGTTAAATGAACTCTTGAAGCTCACTTAAACATTTAGAAGCTCCAAATTCTTTGAACCCACTACTCTTTCTCCAGAAGTACATGAATGGTCATGTAGGGATTGTTGATCCTAATTTAATTAGTCTGAAAAAAGCTATTATGGCTAGTTTTTGATTGATTAGTCTGGGTTGGTTTCTCTTCGTGAAGATTAAACAGGAATCAAGCTAGATGCCAATAATCTGCTAATGCCGGTATAAAGCATTATATAAATGTTGATAGAGGTGGTATGAATCTGAATAAACAATGATGGTATATAACAATATTTTCTTTCATCTCTGGCAGCCTATTAGAATTTACCAGGCTAATCTGTCAAAATTTAGAAGGGGAGCCTTGGCAAAACGGTTGAGTTGTCACTGTGTGACTTGGAGGTCATGGGTTTGAGGAGTGGAAACAGCCTCTTGCAAAAATGCAAGGTAAGGCTGCGTACTATAGACCCTTTGTGGTCTGCCCCTTCTCTGGACCCCGCATATGCTGGAGCTTTGTGATCCGGCTGCCCTTTAATCTGTCAAAATATGACATTCTTGGTATTCATATTTTTTCCATATGTTCAATGTTTTAATTGTTATTTAACATGTATAAATGACTCATAATCGAATATTCTTTTCCTCGCTCATGAGTACTTCATAATCTTTGTATTTCTCATTTACTTAAACTGATGTACTGGAACCATTGTGATTGGTTTTTCTCATCTGCAACTGGACATCTATCCATTAGTTTTTTTTCAAAAGACTATACAGGACCCTCCTTTTTATGATCTTGAAGATTTTTATTCTCAAACAGAGAATTCATTCAATTGCTTCAGAAGTATTGAAGACAGTGCAACTTGTGCTGGATGCTGCTATCAGATTGTGTAGAGTGTATTCTGAAACTATTAAGTGGGAGTCCAATGGGATGATTGCTGTTGAAGATGAAGATTCAGTGGGTGGTGGAAGGGTGGATATTGTGACTCATATTATCAACATTGCAAAACATACCATAGAAAATCTATATGATTTGGGGATCCTTGCAGCATCTGGTGGAGGCACTCTGGTTACAATCCTTAACATATCATGGAAAGGTGTGGTTACATTGCTGCAGCTTTGCAAGGGGACTTTAGCTGATAAAGTAAATATAGTAGATATAATTCGAACTTTAATTTCACTCGCCACCGAGTCTCTAAGATGTGCTGCTGGTGTATGGTCTTCTGCGTCCAAGGAGGCTTTGACTGCAGCCGAGGCTAAAAGGACATTCCTTCCGATAAAATTTTACCTGATTAATGCTGTTCGGATCTGCTCTCAGTACCCATGCCAAGCACTTGGAATATATAAAGAGATATCTCTTTGTGTTTTGATGATCTCAGCTTTTGGCATTTCACTGAGCAAAGAAACTCATCTCAAGGCTGCAAATGGATCTTTGGCAGAATTTTTGGAGCCAACATCCTTTCTCCTGCTTCTTACCTTAATAAATTCAGTTGAGGTGAAATATGAGTCGAAGATGGAGATTTTGGAGTGGCTGTTCACAGCCGAAAGCCATTCAAGCTCAACGCAACTAGAGGAGATTGTGGGTACAGATCCATATTCAACAGCTGCCCTGGATGAGATATTCACTGTAAACTGTGGTGCTTTGCCCAGGAAGAGGAAATTAATGCTTGGGAAGGTTGTATTGTTCCTGAATTTCCTCAAGAGCTCTCCAGATCTCAGAGAAGAGGTGCTTCTTGGGATATCTAAAAAGCTAGCATGTCTTTTGGACTTCTTGATAGATGAAGAAGTCTATTCATCCATTCTTGTTTTGCAGATTCCTGGTTTGTATGGTTCTGGGTTGACACAGGAATTGGCTTGGAATCCCATGTTTCCTTCTGTTTTACATGCACTAAAAACCTTTATGATTGTTGCTGCTGAAACACCAGCTTGGTGCGAAGTGGAGTCTTTCCTACTCACCAACTTCTTTCATCCTCACTTTCTTTGCTCTGAGATTGTTATGGAACTTTGGTGCTTTCTGGTGCGTCATGCTGAAATAGAGACCGTGAATGACATTATTGATAGACTCTGCTCATTATTCAAGATGATGACATTATCAGAGTCAGTCCTTTTGCCTTGTTCTTCTCTGAGGAAGATTGCAAGGTCAATAAACATGCTTCTTTCTTATGCAACGGAATCCACTGTGGATCGAGTTTACAGTTCGATCCTTAGCAATGATAACTCTCCTTTTTCATCCGTCATTTCTGCTGCCTTGCTCATGGAAGGTTTTCCACTGAATTCATTATCAGAAAACCTGAGAAGAACTGCTACTAAAAAAATCCTTTCTGCATTTTGTGGTTTCATGGAGAATAATGATAAAAAACTTGGCCCTGACAGTACATCAAGATCTTGTAATTCTGTTGTGCTCGGTCTACCTGCTTATGTCTTGTCAGCCATGTTACTCTGCTCGTAAGTAGTCATTCCATTAGGATCAAATTGCAAACTCACCATTACTTTATTTTCTGTAGGCAAGAACACCAATACTTCAATGGATGTTACATCTCTTCTTGGAAAGATTTTATTAATAGTTCTCTGTTTTGCAGCCAGGTGAAAAATTCCAATATTGATGACAAGAGCATCTCGGGCTTCCTTAAGTTCACTGTTGCTGTTATTCATGGTTACAAAAATGCTGCAAAGAGTGTATACAAGGATCAATACAGTGAACTTCTTAGTCAAGCCTTAGAGATTATTTCGAACATGAAGAATCTATATGCCTCTGATGATATGGGAGATGTAATCTTGGAGCTGCAGAACTTGTTTGTGACTGGTCCCTTCGCATCAGATACTTGGTTGTGTAACTGTAAACCAGCACTAGCTTCTTTCATGGCAGGGCTTTGTCACATGCAGATAGAAGAAGGTGACGGAAACAAGACAAGCTCTGCAATATGGGATCTGTATCACATGTTATTGAGGGAGCGGCATTGGGCATTTGTTCATTTAGCCCTTTCTTCTTTTGGGTATTTTGCTGCTCGGACCTCATGCAACCAGCTGTGGAAATTTGTACCACCTGATGCAGCTCTGTCATTTGATAAGGAGAGAGGGAATGAAGCCAGTGAGGAGAAGTTTATGGTGGAATTGAAGGCATTTCTTGAGAAAGAAGCAGCCCTGGGCGTGGGTGCTCCATGTGAAAAGCAATTTTGTCTGCTCATGAAAGAAGGATCCATACTAAAGGAAACATTAAGGAAGGATTCAAATACTGACTTAACGGTTCCTGGGCATGAGATCATGGACATTGATGATGAAAAGCAAGTCACGAAGAAGAGGAAAGTTCCTGATGGAATTAATGAAGGAATGGTATTACTCCAAAGTGGCTTGAAGGCTATTGGTGATGGTCTTACCTGTTGGAGGCAGCAGAAAGATGACTCCAAAGAACTCCAGGAAGAGTTTTCAACTCATATTTCATGCCTTGAAGATGTAATCTCGCATTTGGTTCATCTGGCCGACAGGAACCACTGACTATTTTTGGCCCTCTTGACAAAAGATGCATCACACAATAATGTATCATACTTAAGGGAGCGATTATTGGTCTGATTTTCTTTCCCCTTCATGTAATGTCATTAACAGGGGTTCTTTACATCTATCCAATTGAAGCTGCCATTTAGGAACATACACTTGAATTGGTACTGATTGGTTCAAATTGCTAATATATATATATATATATATATATATATATATATATATATATATATATATATATATATATTATTTTGTTTATTTTTGCAGAAAGCTGTCACTAGTCTTCCTATTGTTTTCAGTTGATCTTCCGTGTTTTAGACCTAATTTTATCCTTTGGGGGTTTAAGGTGTCTTCTCTTGATTTTGCTGGCTTTCAAACTCAGACTTTTCAAATGTTTATAGTTTGTAGGAGTTGCTGATATCCAAATATTATGTGGGGGCCTCCAAGGTGTCTAAGGTTGTCATTTATCTTGTTCTGTTTATCCTTTGTGGCATTTCTAGACACTCAGGGAAAGATGTGTTAGGAACTCCATATTCTCTTCATTATTGAGAAACGGATAAACCTTATGTTTTTAAATTGGTTAAAACATCAGTCTAGACACATCAATATGGCAGGGAGGGCTAAAGAAGTTATATTTGATAAACATCAAATGTAGCAGGAGGCCTAAAGAAGTTATATTTGAATGGACCCCCTTCTTTATATTTTGAAAGAGGTGAAGGTTTTCCAAAAGGATATTGAAAAATTAGAAATAATTACCACTAAATGTTATGGCTAGTATAGACAAGAATGGTTTGAGACTATGTTCCTCTTGTTATACTCTAGTGTTTCCCAAAGGATGTTAAGTATTGCAGGTGACCTGACCCTCAAAGTGAAATCAAAAGGTATTTTCTACTGTTGAAGAAGTTTGCTTGGTTTGTTCAAGATTCTTGTGTATTCTCCAGCATCAGCTTATAAATTGTCGAATGCACATGGATAGAGCATCGAAGCATGATATGTTCTAGTCAGCTTCTCATCTGCCTTGTTGATCTTTGCAAATCATTTCCAGCCAAAGGTCATTTTATTAGGTCTTCCTAGCTGTTAAGCAGAAAGTTCTGCATTTGATTAGCCCTAGCCCAATGGTGCAGACACTTGTTACTCAATGCTAGATTCTGCCTTGATCCCTCCCTAGCTTGTAGGATCACGCCTTCAGCTAAAAAACATGAAAAAATTGATCAAGTGTTCTCATTTGAGTTGGTAATGATCCTTTAGTTAACTTCTCATTTGAGTTGGAAAAGCTGCTGATAGAAAGGTCTTGCATGTTGATGGTTGTCTCCCTCTATTGTACTTCAATGGTGCATTGCATTTTTGCTGCTCTTATTTTCCTTGCAGAAGGACCAACTGTTCTTCACTATTCTGATAATGAAGCTTCCTACCACTGTGAGTCCAAGTCTTTCTTTTCAACCCATAACCTTCAGATTATGCAATGCATGCTTAGTAAAGCATATACTCTCAGGCACTTGAATCTGGAGCTAGAACTTGATAGCACCTTGGTAACAATCTGAAAACACCCAAATTGCAGAGACCTTGTAGAGCTTTTGACTAGCTTGACTTCAAAAGTTTCAGAGAGGAACTGACAACTTGAGAAGAGGCTTCACAAAGATTTCAGAGAGTAGCCTAAAACTTGGGATGGACCTTCCCTGTTCAAGATTCTGGATCTTAGTTTGCACAGTAATGCAGCCTCTACCACATTCCAGAATGGTTGGCTGTTTCTACTTGATCATATCTTTGGTTAGTTAGTACAAGCTGTTGCAGCTTAATCTCATCTTTGTTTGCCCATTTGCTTTTGAATGTTCATGTAAAATCTAGTTTTCTAGAAGAACTTCTATCAGAAACATGTATGACTTTCTGGACCAACAATGGGTGATGCTCCTGGTTTGGCGTGAGAGGGACTACATGGGCATTGGCAATGGGTCACTGACAATACCATCGGGCGGTCGACATGCATCGGATATGATTACTGGTTGATTAGCTACCAGTAGACGAGCTTCACGTTTAACTAGTCTTCACCAATGAAAATCTTGAGAAATGAATCTTCCGATGATCTGTAAACATCAAAACGTGACATCGGATGATTTGATTTCCTTTCATGGTTTGGAGATGATAAGGTGAAGAACAACGGGACCCACTTGTCAGTCCCCATCTGATCTCCACCCTTCAATGATTAGATCTTCATCTTAGGCATTCCTCGCAGGTCAAATCCCCATCTTAATGACAAAAAACCAATTAGACCGATGCACATGGTGGTGATAATTAAAAACTAATCCAGTCCTGTTTTGATCCGGACACGCCCTTTTGTCCCCTGACGTTCAAAAGCAAAGCAAATTTATTATACAACTCTTTCCAATAATCAATGCTGTTCTGTCATCTCTATCCCAATACACCTTTAAAGCACAGGACCAGCTCAGCCATGCACCCCCATATAACTGCGCGTGCACCGCGTTGCCACGTAGGCCATCTTTTCATCTCAAATCTTATGCCCTGGGTCGCCAAATCCCCACCACACATCTCAATCTGAAAGTACAGGGCAATCCCCAACCGTACATTTAGGCACTTCCCCCCGTGTCATGTCAGTTCGTTGGAGATAATAGGACAATTGACATGGGTGAAAGAGCCTGATAGGATATAGTGTGGGATCCACCCTATATTTTTATGAAAGGAGGTAAGAACAGAGGCATCTTTGACTCTCCAGGCCAGGCTGAGGAGGAGAGGCTTCTCATTATTCTATTCCCTTCCTTGCACTTGGCATCAGGGGTTTAGGACAAAATAAGCACCAACCAATGCCATTAATTAAATGCCCTACTCATGCCTACCTATCATAAGCTCCAATTGCCAATGCAAAGTGGTCGGGACTTGATCATCCTTGCTAGTTCTAAGCGATTGCCTGCATTCCAACCGTCCATCAGATGGTATCACTGTCTGGATTGATCATAGACTATAAAATGTTAAGTGTGTTTGTATTATTCAATAATGCAAATTGTTCTAATAAAAGGATAGCATGGTGCACGAAGCTCTTGCTTATGCTGGGCTAAGAGAAAGGCAGCCACAAAGGTCTGTAGCTTTATTTTGTAATTTTGCAATAGACTATTTTCACCCTTCGAACCAGTAACCTCAAAATCATGTGACAACAACTCAATTCTACTATTGTGCCAAGGGTCCAACGATGCATATTGGTCGAATAATAATGAGACAAATTTTGGGAGTCGCATTATATTGCCAAAACATATGGGATGATGATGATCCGACCGTGGAGGCCAATGGATAACCTATTGAATAAGGAATGAGTGCTTCCACTCAACACTAGCGCACTCCTACATGATTCACAAATCCCTTGCAAATAAAGGGAAATGATGTATCTTATTATATTGTATCAATAATAGCATTCCTCCTTCCTTGTTTTTTCACGCAGAATTTTACCACGATCGTTAATGTAACAGGGCTAGAAAAAAAGCTTGGCACAATGGTAAAGTTGTTGTTGTGTGACCTTGAGGTCACCGGTTCAAGACGTAAAAATAGCCTCTTGAAAATGTAAGATAAGATTATGTACTTTAGGCTTTTGTGGTCTGCCTCTTTTTCATACCCTGCATAGGCAGGAGTTTTGTGGACTGGGGCTGTCAAGGAGTGCAATTATCACACAGGGCAGTGATGGATTCCATTATTCTCTAATTAATTGGGGGTTAACAAGAAGCGCAGATAATGAATGATTTACATTAAATAGGTAAAGTCAATGAGTATAACCTAAAGTCAGGCCAACAACTATGATCTGTATGAAGCGTGACACGTGTACGATAGAGATCTGCCCTGGTTTTGAAACTCGAACATGCGGGCATCGGCCGGGAGACTGCAGATTTTGCGAGAGCGAGATCAGCGCACGTTAGGACTTTAGGACAGTATCTCCTGCGGGCAAGGGGACCAAAGTTTTGAGTGGCTTCCGGGAAGCAGCGTGTGCGCAATACGCACAGCCCTCTGTTTCGTAAAGGAGTCTGCAGAGAGACAGGGAAAGGAGCACGTGAGAAGAACTTTCCTTCAAAATTGCTCTCTCTCTCTCTCTCTCTCTCTCTCTCTCTCTCTCTCACATATTAAAACAGGCCCCTTTGCCTCTTTGATGCAACTTCCAGCAGAGATTGCAATGGCCCATTTCAATTTTTTTATCGCTTTTGCAGTAGAAAGAGGTGAGAGTCTCTCTTTCTCTCTCTAGACTATTTCTTTTCTTTTCTTTCTTCTCTTTTTTTTTTTCTTGGCCGCCTTTTGTCTTTCTTTTTGTGTTGGGTTTTCCTTGCTTGGATGGTGGGGTTTTGTTGTTGCCTTCTTGCATTCGTTTCTTGATTCTGCATCTTTTATTTCTGCATTAGATTCCTTCCCCTTTTTTTTTCTCTCCTCATCCCACTTGCATGTTCTTGGTTTTGTCTGGTCTGAATTAAACCACAGGGATCTTTGTTTTATCTACTTTTAGAAGACGGTGGTGGGTTTGAAGCTTTTCCACCTGACTCTTTGGTGAAAATTCTTCTTGGGGCGGTAGAAGGTGAGATTTCGGACCTGGGTTTTTTTGTTTTGTGAATGATTTCCAACTGGGTCTGATTATTTCGGTTGGTGCTGTCGGTTCTTGGAAGCGTTTCTCTGTAACTGTGGATGCGTCTGGAATTCGGCCTGATTACTTTTGCTTGTTGGAATCTGTTTAGAAAGTTGCAAGGGATTATTTGTTTCTGATAATTGTGAATTCTGTTGATATATCCCTTTTTTATTATTATCAATTTTGAGGAGAATCTCGTCTTGTGGGTTGCTTGGTGTTGGGTTGGGTTTGATTTATCTCATTATTTTCGGTGATTCTTTCTGAGGTTTTGTTTCTTCTGTGGACGTATGCAAATTGGGTCTGCTTGAATCAATCTTTCTAGATCATCTGTGATCTCCTGAGACATGGCGGGCATCGATATCTCAAAATATGCGCACAGTCCTGTACATAGGGCTGTTGCAACTAGGGATTATGCAGCTCTCAGGCGCATACTCGCCAGTCTCCCAAAGCTCTGCAATCCTTCGGAGATTCGTACTGAGGCAGCTTCGTTGGCAGAAGAAGAAAAGGCTGATGCAATTTCTTCTGTCATTGATCGCCGAGATGTGCCAAACCGGGAGACCACTCTCCATCTTGCCGTCAAGCTTGGGGACGCAACTTCGACAGAGATGTTGATGGTTGCAGGTGCAGATTGGAGCCTGCAGAATGAGCAAGGTTGGAGTGCTCTCCAAGAGGCAATTTGCACTAGGGAAGAGAGCCTTGCCATGATAATAGTCAGACATTACCAGCCTCTAGCATGGGCAAAATGGTGCCGCAGGTTGCCTCGTTTGATCAGTACTATGAAGAGGATGCGGGATTTTTACATGGAGATCACATTTCACTTTGAGAGCTCTGTAATTCCATTCATATCCCGGATTGCACCCTCTGATACGTACAAGATTTGGAAGAGGGGGTCGAATTTAAGAGCAGATATGACTTTGGCTGGTTTTGATGGGTTCAGAATCCAACGGTCGGATCAGAGCATTTTGTTTCTTGGTGATGGGTCAGAGGATGGGAAGGTTCCTCCTGGATCACTTTGCATGATCTCGCACAAGGATAAAGAGGTAATGAATGCATTAGATGGTGCTGGGTCACAGGCCACTGAAGCAGAGATTAAGCAGGAAGTTACTGCAATGTCCCAGACTAACATCTTCAGGCCTGGAATTGATGTAACTCAGGCAGTGCTTTTGCCGCAGTTAACATGGAGGAGACAGGAGAAGACCGAGATGGTTGGACCATGGAAGGCCAAGGTATATGATATGCACCATGTGGTTGTGAGCGTTAAGTCTAGGCGGGTCCCTGGAGCTATGACAGATGATGAGTTCTTCTCATCTTGCAATGGGAATGACACAGAGAGTGAGGAGTATGAGGACCTTCTTACAGAGGATGAGAAGAGGCAGTTGGAGCTTGCTCTCAAAGTGGATTCTTCAGAAGTGATCAATGAGAGTGCACCCGATGGGATTATTGCTCACCGGCACAGTTGCTATGAGCCAAGAGATATTCCTATTGAAGACAAACATAGTTCAACCAACAGTGAGTCTAAGAATGAGAAGAGAGGATGGTTTGGAAATTGGGGTAAGCGGGGTACGAAAAGTGATGCACAGAAGAAGATTGCTCCCCCAAGAAGTTCACTTTGTGTAGAAGATAAAGTAAGTGATCTCCTTGGGGAATCACCATCTAGGTTTCAGAGTAAACCGGGAAGACATTCTGTAGAGGTTTCTCTCATGGGTGAGGATCACCGGAGGGTAAGGGAGAGAGAGTTGAAGAAGTCTGTTAATAATGCTGAAAGTGGTCACCGACGGAAAGACAACAGCCGTGAGAGTGAATACAAGAAAGGATTGAGGCCTATTCTCTGGCTTTCTCCTAATTTCCCTCTCAGAACTGAAGAGCTCTTACCACTGCTTGACATTCTCTCCAACAAGGTTAAAGCCATTCGTCGTTTGAGGGAACTCCTTACAACAAAGCTTCCTCCAGGAACATTTCCAGTCAAGGTGTGTCATCTAAACTGCATTGATTGGAGGTTGAGGCATATGATAAATTGGTATCTCAATTTACAATCACCTGTTTCTTGATATCTCAATAATGATTTTCTAGTTGAACATTTTCCATTTTCCCTTCTTTCAAATTCATATTGCTGTTGGTACTTCAGTGTTGGACCAAATCTTAATCTTTCTAATGAATCTATAAAATACTGATACGTAAGAAACATAGGATCTAAATACTATACTGATATGGAAGAATCATTGGAGATAGACTCAGATACATTTGAAGTTAATTTGGAGCTCAGGCAAGAAGAAAATGGATCAGTATAGTTTCATTATATTCACTCAAGTTCTAACAGATTGATTTTCTCTATAAACTATAGACAGTAATGTCTAAGGCATGGACTTTGCCCTCTATGACTGGTCACTTAATAGCTAGAAGTCTAGAAGTACCTGGTTAAATGTGAAATATAAACCAAATGTTTCAACGTGCTTTCTGATGCAAATTCTGTAACTTCAGTTCCTTTCTTAGACTTGCAGACATCTACAATGCATGATGGGTTTAATTGATTAGGCTATGAATAGCTTCTTTTCTATTCTGATATTCACTGTCAGTTATTTCCTGTGCTGTCAGTGTGTTCATGATAAGTTCATTTCCTTTGGGGACAACCAAGACTTCCTATTTCCAGTAGTTGGATCTTATATATGTTCTAATACCAAGATTGATGTGCTTGAAATTGGAGAATGGATAAACAGTACTTGATTTCTTTTGAAGTGGTACGTTTTGTAAGCTGAGAAGGTGGCACTCAAGCCTGTTATTTAGTTGGATTCTTGGAATTGGATTAGGACTATCTTCTTGTAAAATGGCATAAAAAGATGTTTTGTTGCTTTGTAAAGTGAATAAGTTCATGGAATTTCGGGAACTTACAGTATGCAAATGGTCAGAGCATGGGAATCATTGTGAGGACACAAGGGCTTTATCCATTTGTTCTTGCTTGTCTGAAGACTAGTATAGAATATCAATGTGAACATGTTAAGGCTTATTGAATTTTATTCAACAACTATGCCTGCTGTCAGGTTTAGGTTCTTGATAAGCTCTACGTTGTATAAAAGACTGATTCGATGTAGTGGCAAAACCCAAGAGAATGGTCTGTTGCAGGCAGAAATTTGTGAGAATCTCTCTGGATTAATGGCCGTTATTGCATCAGTATAGAGTTTGTCTCATGGAGTGAAAGTTGCTCTCTCTCCCCCTCTCCTGAACCAACAATTGTGTCTCTTAATGATGATGATGAATTTTTGGTGTCCATTCACCTAGAGGGGGATTGGTGTGAAAATTTGGAAGAAATAGTGGTTTCTGTATTGAGAGTTTTGAGGACCTTCTTTCATTGTAGGCAACTTTTTTGCCATTGAGTGCTTCCAAAGGTTGCACTTGTTCCCTTGGTGCTTTCCCCTTGCTATCTCTTGAGTAGCTCTTGATGCCAATGGTCATCATGCTTCTTTTGACAGCTTAGTATAGCAGCCCCTTGCTTGTGGAGGCTTGTGTATTTTGCAAAGTTTTACTACCATATTCTCAAAATTATACCCAATATCCATTTTGCAGAATCTTTAGAAGGAACAGTAATACTAAAAGTTCTGTAGTGACAAGGTAAACATGTCTTTGGTTAGCAGATTATTGAGGTCTCAAGATCTGGAAGGAGCTTTGCCTTTTCGCATTTAACTTGCAATACATTCGGTTTAGCACCTATATATGAATGTAATTTGGCTGAGCTCATAATGAATGCCATCTCTGTTGTGACATTCAACATCTTCATTTCAACCTGACCTCTTCCATCAAGTAACTCACCTACTCAATGAAAGGCTATCTGAGGAGCAGGACGCTTACTGGAACCTGGAGAAAATTATTTACTAGGAATCACCATGTAACATGTTGTAATGATGTTATCATGGGATGGGTATCTGTTTGCAGCCATTGCAGCTTACTATATGACCACATAGGCTATCTGGTTAACACTTACCCAAGCCTCAAGGCATGCCTATCAGTTGTCCAAGTGAATGTTCAAGCACGCAGTGGTATCTCTAGCTCCGTAATCACATAGCACAGCAGGCCTGAATCCCTGCACTTACTCCAAATCAAACTGATGATAAATGGGGCTTGTATGTTTAAATAAAACACATAATCATCTTTCATCTTTTTTCTTTTGGAACTATCACATGTTTCTGCAGATGCTGTGTGAGTTCCAAACACTGCTTAATGTTTCTTTTCTGTGCCTACAGTGCGGTGACCTGGTTTCCAATGTTTGATTTTGGGTTGGATGTGGTTTGTTGTTGATCTGATCTATCTAGCAGGTTTTAGTGCTTAAAATGGCAATGAAGGTTGATTGGTAGGCTAGTGCATGATGCTATCGATAGGTTATGAGGAAGCTGTTTCTCTGACTTATCTGAACTGGAAATATTTGCTTTTCCAGCTTGCTTGATGATGTCTTCCATGATGCATTTTATACTGTTCTTAAACTGGCTACACCGAGTTATCTTACGTTTGCTACCAGTTGGAAAGATGACAGTATCAGAACTACCAATGATTGATGGTTTGGCTGTTCATCTTTGGGAAAGCTGAGTTGGTAGCTTATAGCAACTGATTCTCCTCCTCTTCTTCTCTACCAAAGAAAATGATAAAGGAAAAGGAAAAGAAAAAGAAAAAGAAAAAGAGAGAGACTTATCTCCAGTTCACTTCTCAACGAAATTTTTAAAAGAAAGCGATTCCTTGGTGCAAGGGTAGAGTTGCTGTCATGTGACCTTGGGGTCATTGGTTCGAGGTGTGGAAACAACCTCTTGTAAATATGCAAGGTAAGGCTCAGTCCTATATATATAATAACTCTGCTGCTGGCCATCCGAAGCCCGGATAAAGGAAGGTTTTGGGTCAGGTACCAGCCGACAAGTAAAACCCGTGGCTTTGTGTGATCGGTGGGTGCCACTTAGACTGAATGGAAAATTCTATAAGATGGTTGTAAGGTTGGCCATGCTCTATGGATCAGAGTATTGGGCAATTAAGGAACAACATGCACATAAGATGAGAGTCGATGAAATGCGGATGCTGAGATGGTTGAGTGGCAAGACAATAAAGGATAAAATTAGAAATAAAAACATTAGAGGAAACTTAGGAGTAGAAGTAATAGCTAATAAGATGAGAGAGATTGGTTTGGACATGTCCAACAGAGACCGAAAATGGTGCTGGTTAGGAGTGAGGCAATCTAATTCGAAGGTTCTAAAAGGGTGAGGGGAAGGCCCAAAAGAACGTGGATGAAAGTGGTGAAAAATGATTTAAAAACTTTGGGATTAAAAGAAGCCATGTCACTTAATAGAGGGGATAAGGGCTTGTTGTTGTTGTTGTTGTTGATGATGATGATATATAAATATAATAGTAGAGTTTGGTGGTTCTAGTGTATAAATAAGTGACATGCCCATTTGTGAGTATGATCAAGCACATCGCTTGTCGCGACCCCAAAACACAGGCCGCGATTAAGAACATCAACGCTATGCTTAGCTCAAGTGATGCCCAAATTGTTCCTTTTTTTTTTTTTTTTTTTTAAGCAGCGAAAATCGTGATAGAACGAGATGCTATTGTCCTTCACAAAACAAGGTTTTGATGGTAAAATGAACCCTTTATTTTACCAGAAATCTAGCAGTCCCTTCTATTTTTAAACTTACACATGCAAAGCAATTTATTTGATAAACATTTTGAAATACAAACGGAGACTTAGTCTTCCTACCATCGCATTCTAACATAAATTTTCTTATCTCTTGTTTACAAAACTAGGAGTTTGCATCCACGCAATATATCAATAATTCAAAACAATAATCAAGAAAACTATACGCATTGACCTTCTTATAAAAAATAGACAATTATACATCTCAAGTTTGTCAAAATACAAGTATCAAAAGAATCATGAAGTGAACAACAAGATTTAATCATAACATCCAGTCAAGTCTCGTTCGCCACTTGTCAGTGCCTTTCCTTTATTTGCTCGATTTGTACCTGTAAAATGATTGGATGAGTTGCGAAGCTCAATAAGGAAAATTAAACTCCACAGGTATATTCCACGATTCTTATTGAGCATAGCTTAACTCCAATTTCTTATTTTTTAATCAGGGAATATATCCTTCCATTTCACAAGTAATCACTATAAGATGTGAATATATTTCATCAAATTAACAATAGCCATTCATCCATGAATCTTATTCATTCTACAATTTTCACACTAGTACAATAAGTATAGCATTTGAATACCATAAACATGTCATTATTCTGATCAAAATTTTTTTCCTGCAAAGTTACCATTTTGGGTGGCTGTACACTATCATACTGCAAACGAAGTAGTCCTTTTTCTCAAGGTTTCCATCTTGGGTAGTTCCACTATAGATATGGTCCACCAGGCAGCCCTTTTCCTCAGGTTACCATCTTGGGCGCCTCTACCATAGTTATGGTCCACTAGGTAGCTCATTTCCTTAGATTACCATTCTGGGCAGCTCCATCATAGTTATGGTCTACGAGGCAACCCCTTCCCTCAGGGTTACTATCTTGAGAGGTTCTACTTGTCTCACAGCAGATTAAGCAGTTTCCATGAGAGTTACCATCTTAAGTAGCTGCACATTGTCATATTGCAGACCAAGTAGGCCTTTCCCTTAAGTAGGCAGCTCTACCTAGTCCACCAAGTAGCCCTTTTCCTTAGTTTTACTATCTTGGAAGGTTCCATTGGACTCATAGCAGACTAAATAGTTTCTCTGCAAAATTACCATCTTAGGCGGCTTCATCATGTTTCTGGTCCACCGGGCAGCCCTTTCCCTCAAGGTTATTGTCTTGGGTGGTTCCAGCTGTCTCATAGCAGACTAAACACTCTCCCTACAATGTTACCCTCTTTCTTGTTAACTAAAGAGTAATATAACATTCAGTGCTAAAACCAAACTTAGTATACTCAGATTTGAGGGCTATTTCACATGGTTACTTATTTATGGAAATCCATTACAGCAGGAATGAAATTCCGAACTAGGCAGTTCATCACTTCAACTTATTCAAATACACAAACTATTTTCTAGGGAGTAAATGTAGCGTAGCAATTCAGACTCCAATACTATAATAGATGGATACCTGCTAGAGATTTATTAACTGATCAAAGTATAATTTAAACACCATAGAATGATTGGGTGAGACGCTACCCTGCAGGTCAGACATTTCCAGAAGTTTAGTAACTGGTGCATCCTCTTCTAGCACTAAGAAATGTGTATGTTAACTGAATTTCAGAAACAACCAATATTATGTCCCAAATCCTAAAAATCAGCTAGTGAGCGAGATCAGGACATTAACATGATCACCTATGTTTTACAGTGCTAAAAAAAAAATTGAGTTATGACCAACACCGTAAACTCCTATAAATCATAACATGTCTGCTACAGTACATTTTTATGGACAATAGTACAATTCCCTTTCAAACCAAGCTATACATATTTACTACCACACTTTGTCATAAATAGGAAATACTATGAAGCTAGGCATCTGCATGCTAAAACCGAGCATCTAGGATACACATCCTGCAAAAATGTGAACTTACGCCATATCTAAAGGGGCCACCTGTTGAATGAAACTCCTGTGCATGCATGGTCCGGGGAAGGGGCGGACCATAAGGGTCCATAGTACACAGCCTTACCTTGCATTTTTGTAAGAGACTGTTTCCACACGTTGAACCTGTGATCTCAAGGTCACATGGCGACAACTCTAACATGTGGAAATTTAAATCAATTCCTACATGTCTGTAAGCAATAGAAACTGAACCTTATATCTGTAATAAGATCAATTTAGAACCAAATTCTGACATCTAACCAAATGAAAGTTGCGGATTTAATTCAAGAAAATCATAGAAGTAAGGAATAATTCTGTGTGAGCAGTAACTGCATTTTTCCATCATAACAGAGAGAAAATCCTTGCAAACAGTTACTGATTTTTTTCCAAGATCAAATGCTCGGAGCTAAAACTGAACATTCCTAGAAGATATACTCTGCAGAAATCAAAATAATCATGGAACTATTTAGAATTCATAGTCAAACACATTCATTTCTGAAAAATAGCAAGAAAACTAAACAGAAATGACTGAAATCAAACCATCTAAAGGTTTGCTACCTAGCACTGGTCTGCCCCTTCCCCGGACCCCGCATAGGCGGGAGCTTCCTGCACCGGGGCTGCCCTTTTTACCAACTACTGAATATCTCAATTACCATATAAATTTGATCATAAACAGCTAGTTCGATCGAATACCAATTAAACATGACTAACAAAATGAAACAAATCTAGATATATGGATTTACCCAGTAGATCTACATAAACCGAACCTATTCAAGCTTAGATCTAAAAGAAATCCTGGATACCAGCATTAATCGGTGAGATCTGAATCTTAAACTATCAAAATTGCCTCACTATTCAACTCAAAACCCATCAAAGTCAGATTGTATAAAGTACTCACTTCCAAAACCATCATAACATTTCAGATCTGCTAAAACTCAAATAGAGCTAGGCATCATCTAGAAAGAAATCCGATAAAAAAATCCCCAATATATGAACATTCATGACCCAAAAATTCACAAAATCAACAATAAATGAAGGATAAAGAAGGGGGTCTAGGGTTCTTCCATTTGTTTCCTTGTTTTTCTCAAAACCCTAATCGGTTTTTGGCCAAAACACTCGCTAAACACATGATCAAACTCGATTGGATTTGTTGCAATTTGAATCATTCTTCAATTTCTTATAAATAGAGCGAGAAAAGCATGAATTATAGCCTAGATCTCTGTCAAAATCCATTTTTGTGGACAAGAACAAACCCTTTCTTGTTCTCTCTCTCTGTTTTTCTCATCTCCCATGGCTTTTTCCCTTTCTCCTCTCTCCTCTTGTTTTGGTTCTTCTGGTGTATGTGAATTGAGCTCCAGATGGTGACCCCAACTTCCACGTGTTGAGCTCCTCCCTTTTTAGTCATCATGTGGGCCCCATCGTGACTAAAATCACTCAAGTGAAAGAGGCTGCCAATATCAATTTGGCCCCTCAACTCATTTGTGAAAATTTTGGGTTTTAAGTTCATGGTCTCTGTTTTGCCCATTCTTGGTGTCATTGGTAAGCTCTTGTTGAGCACAATCAAACAATTGACCTTTTATTGTCAAAATTCAACATTTTTAGACAATATTGAAATTTTTTTGTAATTACTTGAATTTTGATTAATTTTCCCTTTGTTTCTTTCTTTTCTCCTTTCTCCTCTCTTGCTTTGATTCCTTTGGTGCATGGGAATTGAGCTCCACATGGTGACCTGAACTACCATGTGTTGAGTTCCTTCCTTGTTAGTTATCATGTGCGCCCCATCAAGTGAAGCATGCCAATGTTAATTTGGCCCCCTCAACTCATTTGTGAAATTTTTTAGTTTGAGTTCCCAGTCTCTGTTTTGTGCGTTCTTGGTATAGTTTGTAAGCTCTTGTCGAGCACAATTCAACAATTGATCTTTTATTGTCAAAATTCAACATTTTCAGACAATTTCGAATTGCTTTTGTGATTACTTGATTTTTGACTAATTTGCCAATTTGGAGCAGAATTGCTTGGCTTTTTTTTTCATGAAACTGAATTGAAATTCAAGTCATTCAACAAAACATTCAATTTGACAGGTTTTGAAGATTCTGAATATATCTGAATTTGAGGTCAATCGATGCAATAACTTATACTAGTCGCAGCCTTTCCATCTGGCTTCAGTTGTCCTGTTTCACAGATTTGAAAAGACTAGGGATTTAATCAAGTTTTTTTTACCTTAAACCGGGGAACACGTGTGTGACATAGCTTCTCTAGGGTATGACAAAATGACTTGTTTTCTAAAACTACTTGATCATGGTTAATATCTATCACAGATGGTGGAGATTCTCATACAGTCACTTGGTTCTCTGTGATCTTACTGTTGCTGGATAATTCCATCTCTCAAGTATTTATGATTATTCTCTTTCATATCTGGTTTGCCTGAATCTATATTATGTGCCTCGTTCTTTTTCTATTGCCCTTATCTTGATTGTGCACTTGACCAAAATGCTGATATAGGTCTTGCTATTGACTGTTGAACTGTGAATCTGCTTGGTGGTCTACTGTATTACTAGTATGCCCTTCTCTCACTGGTAGAAACAAAAGGATCCTGGGCTAGCTTGGTGTCTAGTCAGGAGGGAATCCTTGATTTCTCACTGTGGTGATGGGTGGATTAAGTTGTCCATAATTACCCTATTTCTAATGGTTATTTGTTATGAATGTCCTTGGCAAGATAAATTGATTAATGGTTACCATTCTGCTGCATATATGTTCTTCATATATTTGTAAGTGAAGAAACCATTTATACTTTCAGGTGGCCATTCCGGTGGTTCCCACTATTCGGGTAATTGTTACTTTTACAAAGTTTGAAGAGCTACAGCCAGTAGAAGAGTTCTGCACACCTCCATCTAGCCCGAGCTCTCGTTCTGCTGGCCGAGAAAGCCCTGCTAACCAGGCATCAGGTTCATGGCTTCAGTGGATAAAGGCTCCTTACCGTCAAAGCTCTTCCATGATTTCGGGCCCAAGTAGTAGAGTAGAAGATATTCAAGACCCATTTATTATACCCCCAGATTATACTTGGATAACAGTTGAAGAGAAGAAGAAGAAAATGCAGGAGACCAAGGGAAAATCCAAGAAGGGAAGAGGTTGTCAATGAGATTCTTGGAAATAAGGTAGTGTAGGTTGCAAGAAGAGAACTGCCAATGGAACCAAATGGAACTAGAGGTAAAGTTTCAAACCAATGGGAAGAGCCTCATATTGGGTGCAGGGAACGGCACTGGGGACTGTCATATATGGGGAGGGAAACCATCCTTCAATGTGATCAGAGAGCTATATTGAAGCAAAAGATGATATCATGATTCGTGGAAATGATTGTAACCAACACTAGGCTCTGGGTTTGGATGTACGTTCTTGTGGTGAATGTTTACACCAATTCCGCCTCCAATGGTATTTGTGGTCTCTCTCTCCCATCTTTCTTCATGTACTGGGTTCATCATTTGATTAATCATGCAGTCGCATTCATTCTTGGTGTAAATCCGGGTTCCAGTTTCATCTCTTCTTTGTATCGTTTCAGTAAAGATCCAATACCTGTGTTCATTGGTAACTTTAGTTTCTATGAAGGGATTCACCATACATTTTTTACCATCCCGAAGAAATGTTATCTTGATGGAAAATTTTCTTCGTTTCTGAGGACGGCTCCTGATTTTGATCTAACGGCAATCTAAGCTCTAAACTTCTATTTTGGAGTTTGTCCACCAAAAGTACAAAGCCTTACCTATTGCTTTAAGCTGGTTGCTCTTTTTTTTATTATTTATCTCGATTCTCAGACTCACCTGGGTCTATCGGTGTGCACAGCTGGCAGGGTCTTTGTTTTTCTGTATGTGGAGACTGCCATAACCTGAACAGCGCCAGCCATCGAGCTGGTAGTAGGTCTCGGTTCTGGCATGGGCTAGAAGTTTGAGGGATTATGCAGGATTGTCCCATGTGTTGGACTTGCCAATCGATCCCTTAGAAGATATAAGTTATCTTGTAGATTTACTTGGAGGTGTTAAAGTAGGCAATTAAATCTTTTACATTTTGTGAGCCGCTTAGTAATGGGCCGTGAGTGTTCCATTTCACAGTTTAGTTCTCTTGCTTAGGCGGGCGATTCCTTGAGGTTTGCATAACGACGCAGGCTCAATGAGGCATAACCAACAGGGATGGCTTCCATCTCTTGACTTCCACAATCCTTGCAGTAGGATATTTGATGAGAAATCACGAATTCATACAATCCAAGGTGTATGAATCAATGAGAGCCGTCCAACAATCTCAAACGCTGACCGATTAATTTGATCTCCATCAATGAAGTGCTTAAAATCACGACGTTTAAAGTGAAGTGGCTCATTGCAAAATTCGGACAAGAAAACTCCTAACTGCATACAATAAGTCTATATGAAGTAAAAACAGGCAGCCCAGATGCATCAAGCTACTGTGTATGCAGGGTCCGAGGAAGGGACGGATCAATAGTCTATATGAAGGAAAAACATGCAGCCCAGATGGTCAGAGGAAGGGATGGATCAATAGTTTACATAAAGGAAAAACACGCAGCCCAGATGCACAAAGCTACAGATTGAAAGGTTCCATAATACAGTCTTATCTTGCATTTTGCAAGAGCTGTTTCTAATCGCTCGCCAGAAGATGATGCAGTTATTCTTACTGTATTATCCGTTAAAATCATCCAACTAACCCGACTCCAACGCCTACTTCGAATGGGCCTCCAAGGTGGACCCTTTGATAGAATGTGGGCCATGCCTTCACTCACTCTCCGATAATGGCCAGAAAAAGGTTGGAGGCCATATTTCAAGGTGTGGTTCCTTTACCGTCCTAAAATTAAATATTTGAGGATTGATATTTGCACTCGCCAGCACATCCACCGGCAAGGAGGATGTGCATAATCCCATCCCAGAGAAAGAAAGTGGGTCCTGCCGTCAAAGGCTTGTAAAGAAGCCTCCTCTTCCGCATATTATAAAGCGGCCACGTGTCTTCTCACTGTCCAAAGGCCCCAAAGAGAAGGACCAGGAAAAGCACAAATACGAGCACTGTCTGTCAACTTCCTTCTTCTCCCAGTCAGCGAATTTCTCGCGCCGGGGATCGGAGATCAAGAGAGTATCAATGGACGCCGCTTCTCGACATCTCTTCGCCGGAATTAAGCCTCTCCGTTCAACCATACCAGGCGACGATGGTTTCAACTGGAAGAGGAGGTCGAGTTTCGGCGTCTTTCCTGCAAGACATAGACACCGGGGAAGCATCGTCGTTGCTGTTTCTGCCGAGCCCAAGCCTGTTACGGAACCTTCTGCGACGAATTCTCCCCCAAAGCCTGTCAATGGGATCTCTACGGTATTGATTTCAAGTTTTGTTTTGTTCTTATATACTGGAACGGCATGGATTTAGGATTAAGTTTCCTTCTTTCTTTATTGGCAGAGAGTTGGGGATGTTTCGGACGAGATTCGGAGAATGAGGAAACAGATGGAAGAGGATGAACAATTGTCAACGCTTATGAGAGGTCTCCGAGGCCAGAATTTGTCGGACGCGCAGTTCGCTGATGATAATGTCAAGCTGCGCCTTGTTGAGGTTCGTTCCCTTCTTTTAAATAATGGATGCATTATCTATTTCCTTTTGTCTGCTCATTTGTCCTCCACTTATTTCACAAGACAAGTGCAAACTATTTTCTGTCTCAAAATAGTGTTTTGACTGGAAGGTTGGCATTAGTCACAGACCTTGTAGTCCAGTAATTTGCAGATAAGGCGCCTTCCTCATTGCATCAATCACTGGAAGAAATAATACCAATGAAAGAGGACTGCAGTCTAAAACACAATTAACTAACATATAGCAGTACCCTCTCTCTCTATATGTATTCTTTTTCTAGCGACTCTAGCTTTCTAGAAGATTGTCTTATTCGTCTAGTAGCGATCTTCATTGTATCACTCATTTAATATATATCCGTGCCACTAGACAAGGAACAAGCTTTCTTTCTAATATGATCGATGTAATGGTGCTTCATACTTGAAGTAATTACGAAACCATGTTGCCAAGACAACTGCAGCATCGAGAAGACCATGAATTAAGACATAGACACATATTATGCAGGAATTTTAATCAAGAAGTCCATGAAATAAAATATAGTCATCTCTCTAAATAAAATAAAATAAAATAAAATAAAATAAAATAAAATATAGACACATATTAAGCAGGAATCTTAATGTTCTGAATAATTAATTTGGAACATGTTACTGGTCAGGTACTGTAAAAGTAAGAACTGTAATTTACTCTTTCAGAAAGCTCTAAGACCTTGATAATTTTTGGTCAATGAATAAAGATAAATTGCACTTCTGAAGTGTTCTATTCCTGGCATCTTTATGCTTCCACTGTAAACATGGATTGATATGATCAGTTAACTTTGCAAGTTCAAACTGAAGTTTGTGGATGGAATATATCTTTCCGTTTTGATGAATCTGTGAACTTCTGAATTGTACCTTTTTTCAGGTTGATGAAAGCAGCAGTACTTTGCCATTGGTGTATGATCCCGCTATCATCTCAGCATACTGGGGAAAGCGTCCAAGAGCTGTTGCAACACGTATTGTTCAGTTACTGTCTGTTGCTGGTGGCTTTCTTTCACATCTTGCATCGGATATTATAAACAAGAAAGTAAAAGAGGTGCACCTTCACGGCATGTTTCTCATCTAGTTCTATTTTTGGATACTAAATTCAGTTAAACATGTCATGTCAGCCATAGTGCATTCAATTGACCAGTTTATGGCCCATCTTTGTGCTACAATTACTTATTTGGCGTTCGCATTTCTTTTCAGAATGAAGTTGCTCGGGCAATTGAATTACGGGAAATTGTAACCTCTCTGGGACCTGCTTATATAAAACTAGGTCAAGCATTGAGCATCAGGCCAGATATATTGTCTCCTGCAGCGATGACAGAGTTGCAAAAGTTATGTGATAAGGTAAAGGAAGAGGTCCTCTTACAAGTTGAATCCTATACTTAACCAGACATGGTATTTTCAAGTATCTTTTTTGGAGAAAAAGGAAGCTCTTGAAATTTCTTGTCAATAACATCATTAGATGTTGAAGGGGGAAATTGACCTTCCTTAATTGTTATTTCTAGCATATCTTTGTATCTCTGGGCCAGATATGTTCATATTCTAAATTTATACATCATTTTGCAGCATAATTCCAAAATCCTCTCTTGCTTATAGGAATTCTTGAAATCATGACATCTCATGCAAAACCGCTGATTCCTGAAACTCCTTTTTACGTGCCAATAAACTTTGAAATTGGCTGCAAAAACAAAATGCCCTTCCAGGCGATTATAATCCTCTTCAGTCTGTTGCAATAGAGAATGGAAAATCCCAGTCTCAAAAATTCCTTTCCCACCCCAAGATATTCAGTGGTTGATAAATTGTTGATGCTGTGGTACTTTCTTGTCCTACTTTGATTGTATGATTCTGTAACACCTGTCAACTTAGGTAAAGAATCAAGCATGCAAGTTACCATCTTACTGAGAAAATTCAGAAAGCTGTAGCCACTGTAGTATGTCATATTCATATTTCAATCTCTTTGTCACAAGCTGACCCCATAATTGGGATAAGGTCTTGATGATGATGACAAATCTCTTTGTCACAAATGATAGTGCCCAAAGTTTATTCTTTTACTGATCGCAGCTTGTCCAGCAAAAGTCCTCATTTATTTTATGCATTCTAATTTGCTGATCGAGCTGTGCTTGGTAATATTGAAGGTTCCTTCATTTCCAGATGATGTAGCTATGGCCCTTATCGAAGAGGAGCTTGGTCAGCCTTGGCATAATATATATTCCGAACTTACTTCCTCTCCAATTGCTGCTGGTATTCTTCCTTGATGCATACCATTTTAGAACATCTAATCTTTTTTATCTTTTATGCTATTTGCAGAGTTGCTCTTCTTTGGAGATTTGTGATTATTTCCTTTCCCTATTACCTTCTCAAGTTTAAATTAATCTCATACCCTTTTCTGCTAATATATAGATCACAAAATGATTTAGTGTTTTATGTATTCAATATCTGGTAATTATCTATCCCAAAAGTGAGCTGTGTTCTTTTGCAGCATCTCTGGGGCAAGTATACAAGGGGCGGTTGAAGGAGAGTGGGGATTTGGTAGCTGTGAAAGTACAACGCCCTTTTGTGCTTGAGACGGTGACAATTGATTTGTATATCATTCGTAACTTGGGATTGGTTCTTCGAAAATTCCCTCAGGTAGCTGATAAATATGATTACAATGGAGCAATCATGTCATCTTTTCTCCTAACAAACAGTTACATTTTCTTCATGGCAAATGATTAGTTCTAGTAATGGTTTTCATCTGTTCTGTACAGATCTCCGTAGATGTTGTTGGGTTAGTGGATGAGTGGGCTGCTCGCTTCTTTGAGGAACTTGATTATATTAATGAGGGTGAAAATGGTACATTGTTTGCTGAAATGATGAAAAAGGACCTTCCTCAGGTGCTCGATGTCATATTTTTCTATCTACTATATTTCTATTTGTGTCTAGAGTCATGTGTGATATACTTAACCTTTACATAGGTGCTTTATTACTGTAAATAAATTTTGAAAAACGTGAGCAAGCTATGCTTATTTTCTACTTGTCTTATTTCTTGTTCTATATCAACGAAGCCAGTGATGGTGAGAAACCATATAAAATCTTCTTTTACGAGTCAAATGGATAGAAGTAACTAACTGTTTTATTTCTTGAATAAACAAATCAAAGAATTGTTAAGTGCACATGGCTTAAGTAATTATCATCCAAAATTTATCCAAGATGTTTGATCTTATTAACCAGTTAAAAATGTTTAACCCTGTTCTTCATTTGAGCTGGAAGCAAATTGGTGAATTGGAAAGCAATAAAGCCTGAATTTTTGTGCTCATGATAAAGGAACACAGAAATAAGAGAGAACTTGCAAAATGCCACAGGAGAGGATGATGATTTGTCAAAAGCAGAGAAGCTGAGCTTTGACTGGTCCATCCTCAAAACTCAAAGTGTATGGCTGAGATAAAAAATGCATGCTTTGATATACAAAATTTAAATGATTAACTCACCCTGTATATATGATTTGAGTCAATCACTTGCTCATTGACCAGTACATTAATATGACTTGGAGCGTTGACAGTATTAAAGAGTCTCTGCTGTATATAGACTGTAAGGTTGTCTTGAAAGTGTATATCGAGGGTAAATAATCTAGATCCACAATTATTGGTTGCTCACCAGCATCTTAGATTATATCTTACATCTAAAATTCTATGCAGAACATGATAGTCCCTTTATTATATGTAATTGGGATATGCTGATCAACTGCTATGCTCTCTGCTAAATTACAACATATGCTGTTTTCTTCCATGCAGAGGCAGTCTAGAAATAACTTCATTCTCTATTACTTTGATACTTTTTCTGTCAAGACCCAGATTTCATATATCTTGGATGCACATTTGGATGGGGATTACTTATTTCTGAACTGAATTCACGTTTTTCATGCCTGAATTGTCTTTTGTGGTCATGCAGTGATCTTAACTAACTTCTGTTAAAACTCTCATTGGAGTTGACTATCACTTATTTCACTTTGCATTCCTGTAATGTACTTTACACATCTGGTTCTGTTGGGCAATGTTTCAGGTTGTTATACCAAAGACATACCACAAGTACACTTCAAGAAAGGTACTGACAACACAATGGATAGAAGGAGAAAAGCTTTCTCAAAGTACTGAAAGTGATGTAGGCGAATTGGTCAATGTGGGAGTTATATGCTATCTAAAGCAGGTTTAATATACAGGCGCCAATGGTGCATCCGTTCCGGGATTTGTCTTTTATCCACTATTTAATAGTTTCCCTTGCGTAGGTCTGATCCATGAATTGCTTCACACATCAAATAGAAGTTCTTTTCATCTTGCTTTTGACAGGTGTTTATGACTCCTCAACACAGGTTGCCTTTATTTAATCGCTTCACATCTGTGTTGAAATCTATGTATACTACTAAGATCGGTTAACCTCATAACAACTGACAAGGTCTTCACAATGCACTTATGTGGTTGGAGCAACTTAATACATGTGGTGCTTCAAACTGCGAAAATGTCAGAACAACTTTTACATTTTCACTTTGTACTTATGAGGTGGGCAACAACTTAGTACATCTGGTGGTTGAATGTTTGGTCCATTACCCATGCAATGGTAAAAATCAGCTGCTGCTTTGTGCATCATACACAATGTTGATTTGGAAGTTCATTGGCAGATTTTGAATATTTCCCTGGAGGAAGTTGGTTTTGAAGTGACTACTTTTTATAGTATCTCGATGCAGATTATAAATGTAAAATATGGAGTGAATATGCGACAGAACATATTTTATTTGAAAATCATTTTCTATAGCACATTTGACAATGCAGGATAAAGATGTGAAATAGATCACTAGGTAAAGATAAGAACTTAGAAATGTCAACTACATTTAACTTAACATTAGGATCAACATATTGACTATAATATCTACTAGATTGACACATTCACAATGGACACGAGGACAGAAAAGGTGCCCTTTTCTATGCATAATGGTTTATTCTACAAGAAGTATCCATGGAGTATCATATCATTATCAGTATTGTATAATGTTAGGCATGATACTTTATGCATGTATACATATCTGGTCATACAATGGATTTTCTAACTTTTTCAAAATTTCTCCTTCTGACATCTTCACCTCTTCTTCGTCCATATTGTTCAAAGGTGCTACCCTTCTTATGGAGCAAATACTTGAAATTTCTTGAAAAATCATGCCTATTTTGGAATATAAACAAACTTCATATAGCTCTTCCAGATATCCATAGATCGGTGATCCAAAGCCAACTAAGTCTGCGTTTGTTCCAGGGGCCAGATTGCATTTTGACTCATAGAACTGCAAAAAACTAGTGCATGGCATTTCTGAACATAATGAGAGTCAAACAATGACACTGATCATGGCCTTGAGTCATGCAGTTAAAACTTCGATTGCAAGTTCTCATTTTTTGCAGCATGGACCATGGACTATGCAGCAAAAATTAACTGAAAAGGAAAGCCAACAGACTTGTCTACTGAGTGAACTATCTTTCACATTTATATAGCATATAGGAAGAACATTTTGTAGTTTCCCCTATTTTTTCTCTCTTTTCATTTCTTTAACTTATTTTTCCTCTCTTCTGAAATTTGTGTAAGAGGTTTGGTTTTTCTCATTGTGCTAGGAGTAAAAAAGATTGGTGTTGCCTGATTGGATTTCCAAGTTTGTACTATTTCATGTATATAACAGTCTGCATGTAGATATCCTATTCTGTTTCAGTTTGAACTTCAAATACAACTAATGATTTGTATCCTAACAGTGTTCTAACTTTTTCATTCATTTGTTACCTTGCAGTTGCTTGATACTGGCTTTTTCCATGCTGACCCTCATCCAGGAAATATGATCCGAACTCCAGATGGGAAGTTGGCTATTCTTGACTTTGGTAACAACCTGTGATCCTCTCTATAAGAGTATATGATAAAGGATCAGCAATTTTATATGTTTACAAGCATGACATGTATGTTGGATGTCATTCTTCCTAGAACTGGGTGCATGTCTCCAACTTTTGGAGTAAATCCACAGTAATCACAATGTATTTAAGTGTAATTGACTAAAGGTTAAACTTATTAAACAAAATGAGGGGTAGGCATCAAGTGAAAAGTTCAGAATAATTAGAACCTCTAGGAGCAGATTCAAAGGGAACTGAACTCAGATGCTCTCACGTCAGCTAGGAGTGCATGGGTAGGTCAGGCTAGTTAAGCAATCAGTTCCATCAGAGAAAGGGCAAGATCGTTCTCATAGTATTTTGGTTTGAGGGAATGGCCTTGGCCATCACATTCAGTTTTATGAATTTACAGTCACCAGTCAAAAGTTTAAAATATAAAAAATCTGTACACATAATCTGACTTTAAAAAATTTCTCATGGAAACCTTAGATTATATAATTCTGATTGACTTGATAAAGCAAAGGAACTCTAAATATTAACAATTAGTTGGGGTTGGTTAAATTGAGAATATTAGCAAATGAACTTGATGGCTGCAGTCAGGGAGTGTTGAGTGTGGCATGGTGGTGCAGGACTGGGCCTCAATCATGAAGGTCATGAGTTTGAGGCTCCTCAAGGGTGCATGCGTGCGTGCGTCCACCATTTCAAAAAGCAAAAACTTGATAGCTGCAGTCACTTCCAAGAATATTTCTCCATCTAAGGGGAAATAAGCCATGCAACAGAACCTATATTTCTTTCTGGCTTCAGTATTACTCGTCTTAAACCACATATGAGCATGGCTTGCACCATTTTTCTGTTAACATTTTAAATGATGCAATGACTTCTTAGGGGAGACATTGATTTTTAGATGATAAGAAGTGACCTCTGGAATTTCTATTTCTCCATAAACAAATTATTCATTATTGCTAGAGAAAACCATTTTCAGCAACTTCTTACAGTATCTGCATTGGTCAAGAAAATGGTAGGATTGGTTAGCCATGTTGAATGTCTAGAGAGATAGATGATGTGTTATCTGTTACCATGTGCTTGAAGGTATTTCACCTCAATATCTACATATCCTCATACCATTTAATTGTGGATGGAAAAAATAGGTTATATCTATGACAAACATTTTGTATCTGATGTTACTTTCATTTTTACCCTCTTTTTCATTTTATCTGAATTTTCTGTTAAATGTTATTACTGCAGGCCTGGTGACAAAATTAACTGATGACAAAAAATATGGAATGATTGAAGCAATAGCTCACCTTATTCATCGGGATTATCCTGCAATAGTGAAGGATTTTGTCACGCTTGATTTCATCCCGGATGGGGTGAACTTAGAACCAATTTTGCCTGTTCTAGCCAAAGTTTTTGATCAGGCGCTTGAAGGAGGTGGTGCAAAAAATATTAACTTCCAAGATCTGGCAGCTGACTTGGCTCAAATAACATTTGATTATCCGTTCAGAATACCCCCCTATTTTGCTTTAATTATCAGAGCAATTGGTGTATTGGAAGGCATAGCTTTAGTGGGGAATCCAGATTTTGCAATTGTAGATGAAGCGTATCCATACATTGCACAGGTATAACTTTCTAGAGGTGTTTCTAATCTTTAATGGATTTATTCAGTGTTTAGATCTTAGACCATAAGCAAGTATATAGCTGACCCCTAGTCGGGATAAGGCTTTGATGGTGATAATGAGCAAGAATATCTGTGGAAAAAGTGCTTCAGTAAGTTTCTTGAGAAAGTTCAGCTGTTTTTCTAATTCATATGGATTGATTTATACAAATGCCAATGAAATTACCTTGAAGCATGTATTGGTTGAGATCAGGGGTTTTAATGTTTTCCATGGACAAAATAAGGCATTATGTTGGACCTTGTTGCATATTGAATAGTTCAAGTAAATCTGGTACTGCTACTACTAGTACTACTACTAATACTATTATTGTTGTTGTTGTTGTTGTTAAGGCATCTTTAATTTAGGTTCATAAAAAATTTCAAGACATGCTATGGCATAGATGTTGTCAGGCCTATGTTTCCTGTGGCATGAAGGAACTTTTTGTCTTTTGAAGAAACAGAGACACCTTGCTTTTCACAAATAGGAAAAAGAAAGAAAGAAAGAAAGAGACAAGCCCGCATTAGATTACTTGCACGTGAGTAAGAATTTGCAGAAACTATTGTGTCAAAAAATGAAATTCCCTTGATTGACAATGTAAAAGTTGGTGAAGGCATTTGTGTCTATCCATTTTATTACTTGATAAATATGGTGTGATATAGGAATGTGTTAGGACTAACATGAATTTTGCACGCAGACATAAAGACAAGATTATGTGGTTCGGCCATAAGCCTGTGTCCTTGAGATAACCTGATAGAATGAAACAGTTGATGCTTCTGACTGTATCACCAAGAAACTGTCTTTAATTTCAAATGCAAGATGTTTTATAGTTTCACCACCTGTAGCTACTTGACAGTTCCAGGAAGTGATTAATCCTCAGTTATGTTTTGTTGGTAGGAGCCTGTTCAAAACTCAGCTTCTTCAATTTCTAACCGTTACAACTGGTGCAGACTTACTGATGATCAATAATTAGTGCAGATCTACTGCTCGGACTATCTTACTCATAGTCCAAGTCTTCTTTGTAGTTAGGCTTGCCTTTCACTAACCTTGCTGGTTTACTGAAGCCTACATAGTTATATAAACACATGTTATTCCAGACGTCTGTATAAACGAGATGAAAAAGATCCAATTTTCCATGAGTTTAAGCTCTGAAGTTCTTCATGTTGCTTAACTGTCGAACCATTGTTGAAAGTTTCTATGATCTCAGATAGCTTTACTACTCATTTATTGTCTATTATCTTGACTGTATTTTGTGTTTCAGTTCCTTTCAAGATTAATACATTTTAGTAACGTATTTTCTCATTTTACTTTTGACATCAGAGACTCCTGACTGATGAATCCCCAAGGTTGAGAAGTGCTTTGCGTTACACCATTTATGGAAAATCTGGAGTATTTGATGCTGAAAGATTCATTGATGTCATGCAAGCCTTTGAGAATTTCATAACTGCTGCTAAAAGTGGAGGTGGGGAGGCTCTAAATGGAAATATGGCCAATTTTGGTCTCCTACAAAGTCAAACAGTCCTACCGGGGCTTCCAGCAAGTGGGTTCCAACCTGAGCAGCCAATCCAAACAAGAGCAGCCTTAACTTTTCTACTTTCAGACAAGGGAAACTTCTTTCGGGAATTCATTTTAGATGAGGTATTTCAGGATAACTACAACCATTTCAAATAGCTAAGCTCTGCAATAATTCAATGGAGAAGCTACTTTTCATTCCTCCACTACCATAATAAACATAAAATATCAGTAAATGATTCTGGCACTTTGTTACAGAGTAGAGTTTGCATTTGAAGTAACCCTTTCTGCAAGGGTTTTCCTGCGTGATTCCTTTATATCTTTAAATGTATTCTTTGCTTTTATTATTATGTAATCATGTAAGTTAGGCATGCATGGCTGTGATTGTCCTTCTGTATTTGTTTCTTGTGCATATTGTAATTTGGAAATTTCATTCTTTCTACAAAGCATAACTGGAGGTTATGAGATTTCACTTGACTTTTTCCCATCCCTGCTCATGTATTTGGTGTTGAGATCAACAATCCCATATGGCTTTGTCAAAATCAGTTTTGAATAATTAGTTCCAAGCAGCCAAGCTGAAAGGATTGTATATTTTCACTAGCTTGAGAGGGAGTTCAGAGATTCTTTATTATTTAGACATATTTGACATTATTTAGACAATGTTAAATATATCTAAATAATAAATAATATCTGAACTCCCTCTTAAGCTAGTGAAAATATACAATCCTTTCAGCTTGGCAGCCTACTATAGGCCCTTGTGGTCTGCCCCTTCCCCGGACCCCGAAGAGGCGGGAGCTTCGTGCACTGGGGCTGCCCTTTTTATTTAACATTGTTCTAACACATTTCTTGTGGAAAAAAACATGCGGTCTTCTTTTTCTTTCTTATTAGTGGCACTGTTCTGATTTGGAGTTTCAAGTTTGTATAAAACATAAGAGAAATGTGAGACTTAACTCAGTCATCACATTAGCTAGTGACGTCTCCCTCCTTGTCTTCTTTTCTTTTATCTTTCTTATTATTCATTAGATGCCATAAGATTCTAACATTTACGTTGTTTGGCTTTTTGTCGTCTGTGGTCCATGTTTTGCTCTCTTTCTGTCAGCAATCTGCTCTCTTCTTTTTTAATTCCTATTCAGCAGTAACAGTCATCTCCTGGAACTCATGTTTGACTATGCAGACGCTTTCATTTAATTGTTAAAGGTTGCTTAGGACGAGATTTCTACTTTATCGATACGTGGATCACAGTGTTACCATATTATGCCTGTTGGTTTGTGGAATGTCTTCCTTTGTAGTTGTTGATTTTTGCATGTAAAGCAGATTGTAAAAGGCATTGATGCTGTGTCAAGAGAGCAGTTGGTACGAATAACTGCAGCCTTGGGAATTGGTACTTCGGCCCCGGTATTTAGCATGGTTCCTGTCTTTGGATCCATCAGGCCTGCAGGTTTGCTGCCCACTGTCACCGAGGAGGATAAAATTATATTGAACAATGTTCAAAAAGTTATCGAATTCCTGACTGCAGGAAGTACAAAAGCAAGAACAGGGAATCAGGTACTTTGTGATTTTATGAATATATTTGAAGGTGATTTGGAACTTGTAAATTCTGACACATAATCTTAATATGGAGCATTGGCAGGAAGTGGATCTGGTGCGGGTCACCTCCGAGCTTCTTCCTGTGTTGCCAGGCATCACAGCACGAGTGCTTCCTGAGGTGCTCAGTCGGTTAACTTCGAGGGTGTTTGCACGCTTAATCCGAGACGCTCTTCTGTAATATATGTCAAATTTTCCGTCTAACAAAATCAAAATTTTCATTTACTCAGCTGAATCATAATTGATCACTTGCATTGTGTACATTAACTTGACTTTCTAAGGGTAGAAGGGAATTGTGATTATTACGGGGGAACAAGTTGGGGATGCAAAATCTGTTTCTCCATGTCGTCGTCGTCATCATCATCAAGACCTTATCCCAATTAGGGGTTGGTCACATGAATCTTATTTTTCCATTCCTCTCTATTAAGTACCATGGCTTCGTTTAGTCCTAAAGTTTTTAAATCTTTTTTCACTACTTCTATTCAAGTTTTTTTAGGCCTTTCCCTTGCCCTTTTAGAACCTTCTACTTGTATTATCATGAATCTTATCTCCGTGTATATGAAAATATTGAATAGAAAAGCTCTCTCTCTCTCTGCAGTACCTAAAGTGAGAAATGAATTATTAAGTTGCTCAATAGGCTTGTGGGGAACCCTGTCGACAGCTTCAGGGGATCTTGACTTTCTTCTCCACCTGGCCTCCTTAAACAATGTTTTCATGTGGTGTTATCCCCTGTGACTCTAACCCTTTTCACAGTTACCCACGTAAATCACCCAGGAAAAAGTACAAGGTCGGGTCCCACTACCTCAAGCAATCCAAAACCTTCATCATCTGGCCGTACAAATGGCAGGTTACTTGCTGGAACTCTCCTGCTTGAGACAATGATTACCATCTCCACACTGCTTGTTTACCGAATAGTTCAATTTAAAAGGGTAATATTTAGCAGTTATATACCACTACTTTTACCTTTCCGAGAAAATTAGGCTTGAAACTGTGATTCCTTGCATAACCACAGCAGACTTCATCAATGTAGGCTTCAGAATGGCTTCCATAGGCAGGATAACAAATTTCAAGACGAAGCTTATAGACTATTTAATGCTTACTCGAAATCACAGACACTGTTTTTTTTTCCCCCACTTTTCAAAGACCATTAACAAGAGGTTAGAAACATCAAATGCATCTAGTTTTCCTGGTTCTGTCCTAGCCATTCTGAACAAAATGAATGGCTTCGATCTTTCAAAACAAGTCATGCTCCATCACAAAATGGAGCGTGACTTCTTTCCATGCATGAGTGTGCCCGTTCTTACTGGGACTCATTCTATAAATATGGGGACTCTTATAGAATTCTTGTGTGGAAAAATTCTGACTTTTTAACGTCGCTGCAATGTGCTGATCCTACACCTTCAAATTCGGTTATGAATGGCATTCATAAACAACGTCTCATAATTAATAGGAGAATATGTAGACTGGAATACGGACACCAATAATTCTACCAAAACAAAACTACAAAAGCGTGGTCCATCCAATACAATGAACCCGCTTTATGTTGGGTCTCAAATAACATACTTCTGTGGTACAGCCTACATGTAATTCTACCTCGTAAGAAATGAATGCTAAGCTTGTTCCTCTTGCACGACTTTCATGCAATCTCGGATGCAATGTTGGGATATGGGCTAGACGGCGAATATCTATTGAAGATGGGAGCTAGATGCTTACAAGTTGCATTCCCCTAAAGCATTGCTCCCCCAGTCCTAATGCATCTTTCCGTCTTCATGAAAGATTCTGGAAAGTTTGCTTGTTCCCCAAGATCAGCAGTGAATTTATATTAACAAGATTATTTGATCCTGGAGCAGAGGTGCAAGGAGGAGACTACGGTTCGAAACTGTGGGTGGAGGTGTTTGTCCAATTCTCCAAAAAATGAAAAAAAGTGTGTGACTGTTATTTCCAGAAAATCAGGTGATCTGCTAATACTCATTGACATGGCAATTGTAACACATACGCGTATTTGTGGCGTTCAATGACAGATACAACCATTGCAAGTGCACAGAGAGGCGTGCATCAGGCGAGCCAATTGTCATACCAATTTGAGGAACTCCCACACAAATTCCCTCATTAGTAATGAATCAATGAAGAAGTGTCCAGAGATATAAAAAGAAATAATTAACAAAATTGGAAGCTCGGGTTTACTGAGCTCGACGTCAAGATCATTCCTATATACAGTGATGGGACCAGAAAGTCTCATTAGAGAGAAGTCTCACAACAAACTTCTCTAGTCTTTTCGCTCCTGGACCTGGCCTTAGAACATCAGGCTCTCCCCATTCTGCACATGGATCATCACCTCCACCTAAGCACCATCCACCGGGGACAACCATGCCAGGGCCACGTTTCATGATCTCTCGATCAATCCAATCAAGAACTGGATCATCCTTACGGAATTGAGTTGCAAAGGCCGCTCCACTTTGAATAATCTTTTCAAAATCATTCATGCCAAGTGTACGTGGATCACGTTTGGGTGGATCATCCCATGACACATAGCGCATGTTGTGGTTGATTGTGGTCTTATTGAAATCCCGGGAATTGCAGAGAACAGTCTGGAAGTAGTGTAGGTGTGATGAGGGAGTGTTTGCATTGTACATCAGAAGAATTCTTGGCAGATTGTCTGTACCCAAGATGCAGAACTCGATAAACTTGCGGCTTAGGATAACAGAACCTGAACCTGTGTAAAAGAATGTATGCAATAAGCAATTGATCTTTATGGTCTCGTTGGCTTAATCTTAAGGTGAAAATCCAATAGTTTTCTAGATGCCAAGGCATGCACAGTACGGCTTTAGTTATTTGTAGATAGCAGACCTCTTAATCATCTTTAACTGGTTTTGGATGCTAATTCAGTCTAAGCCCTGTCTTGAATGTGCACAAATTGATAACTTCAAATATGCAAATAAAGTTACCAAGAGAAAGTAATAGGTCCAGCAAAAAAGTGGATGTGTTTGCAATTTTATTCAAACAAATTAAGTTCAGCAGTTACAGTAAAATTTTGTCTTTCATCATGAAGTATTCAGAAGTAGTCATGGTTGATTACTGAAGATCTCCAATCCTAAAGAATAATAGACAAATATATTCCAAATACTATGAGGCGTCGATCAAAGGGAATTTTGCTGCTCCAAGGTTATCGTTTAGAATGAATAATTGCATATTCGGAAGGAGAGGAAAAAATCTATGCAGGCATTCAGAAAAATGGGTAGCGTCTACATGATCCAAAACATTATTCCCCGGTTCACAGAGTGCATGTGCCTTCATATTTGTATAGCACTACAGAAGTTCGTTCAGAAAAGGAAATCTTATGCATTTTTTGTAGCTTTTGTTGTTGCAAATGTTGTATGGAAAAGGGCAAATTTATTGCTGCTATAACTGAATGGAACATGACTAGAAACATCTTATGCATGTTTTGTAGCTTTATCTGGGAGGATAGAGGAGATGAGTTGAACTGCAAACTTTAAGGAAGGAACTCTAGCAAACTATGCTAATCCAGCCTATAGACGGTGAGTTAATGTAGACAAGTTGAGGAGGTATGTGTGTATCTTCGGTAGCTTTATAACATTTTAACTTCAAACAGAAATGGTTCGACTAAACCAGCACCGTCAACTTCCTAGGGTCTAGCAAATGCTGAGGACCATGAAGTATTGAGTCTTTATCAACTCATGGTAGATCTGTTAACACTTAACAGGAATCGTGCCTTCTAGTTTTTTTTGCTTTCTGTTTCAGCACAGAGCGAGTCTTGATCAACTCATGGTAGATCTGTTGACACTTAACAGAAATCATGCCTTCTAGTATTTTTTGCTTTCTGTTTCAGCACAAAGCCTATTACACAAGAACACTTCTTTCATCTGTTTTAGCATATCATATCAAATGCCCCTAAGTAGTCTTGCTCTCCTTGAAAAGGAGACCTTATGAATGCCTACTTAGACATCAACCATATATAGTCCTATATTCTTTTCTCTATTTACATGAACGTTGCATTTTTCTACACATGATTCACATTTTAATAACTGTAAGCTAGGTTCATGATGCCTTTTGACATTGTTAACTTGCAATAAGCATTTCAAACCATGAATAACTTTCGTATGTCATCAATCTAACAGTTTTGTGTAACGGAAAATACTATTGTATCAAAAACAGCAAAGCAATACAATAAACACTAACCTGTAAATAACTTGTATGCATTTGGCATTTCACGCTTCTCCGAACCATAAAATATATCACTCTTTGATGAAAGATAAAGGCCAGGATCAACAATGGTTGGTCTTATTCTACGGGATCTGCAACAATGAGCAGAAAATTTGAACCTCAAACTAATACTGAAACATTCATATTCTTATGCTTCTAATGGTGGACACAGACAAATAAGAGGAGTTCAAGACAGAGATCAAAATGTGCATACTCTCGGAACCCAATCCGACTGCTATGTTGAACAAAGTTTAGATCCCTTGGTAGGAAAGATAATACATGGAGGAGGTCTGCAAAGCATCAAAACAGACTTCAGAATAACATCTTCAAATATCTTTATCCAATAATTAATACTCAAAAACTATGCTGAAAATTCAGTAAGACATATGCCTCCTTTAGCCATTTGGATCGGCTCAGTAGTTTAAACATAAATACATCGATGCATTGATTTTCATCAGTTACAATGTGATTCCCTACTGAGTCTAGTTACAGCCGGATCCAACTACACACAATCAACAGAGAACAAAGGAAAAAATATGGACCAATGAATGTCCTTAGAATCTGATAGATCTGTGCCTCATTTGGCCATTTGGATCTGATAGGGTCTGAAATAACCGCAAAAATCTGCATCTCCTTTCATCAAATTATAATGTGGTTCCTTATTGGGTCTATTTAACACTTCGTCCAACTCCATGAGAACAAAGAAAAAATTAAAGGAGCAAAGAAAGATCAACAGACATCCTTCCAACAACAAAATTCAAAACCTACCCATAATCTAATACGTTTCCACCTCATTTGTCCATTTGGGTATCTCGGCATCTAAACAAAGCTCCGATTTCGAATCTATGTTTCACCAATGCAACCTGACTCTTTACTGGCTCCACCTTAATTCAACCCAATTCCAAAAGAACAAACAAATGAAAAGAAACGAAACCAAAAAGATTACCATCCTGCGTGACGAGAGGATAATCCGTCGCATCAAGATTAATAAACCAATCCCAATCCGTCGAATATCTCAACAAAATGGCAGCACCATGAAGAGTACAAGCCAGTGCAGAAGAACCCCGTGGATTCGCAAAATCCGCCTTTCCAACAACATCAACATTTTTAGCGACACGAAAAAGAGGCAGAGATTGTACATCAAGAGCAAGTTTCTCTCTCTGTTGTTGAGAAGCCGTTAGATCAAGATGAAGAAGGTATTGATTCTTAGGATGGTAAACAGCGCAAAGAAGGCGAAGGAGTCTATCAGAGTCGCCATTCGAGCCAGATATAAAGTATGCAATTGAAGGAGGGGCTGGTGAGCGAGTGTTGTTGGGGTTTTTTAAGAGAAGAAATGTTGGGGCCTTTGGGTCTCGGCGAGAGTAGAGCAAGCGGACTGATGGTGAAGAGGGAGGGGAAGGAGGGGGAGAGTTGCGGGAGAAAGAGAGCATCAAGAGGGGAGAAACTAAGCAGGCTGTGAGAATGCAGTAAAGAATTCTGGTTTCTTTGACTGCAGCTGCTGGAGATGCAGCAGCTTGCATTTTGGGATTCGTCAATACTTTTGTGTGTTGATGATTTGGGTGGATGTATTGATTGAGGGAGGGAGAAAAGACGAGGTGAGAGGTAGGATTCCTTTACTTTCTGGTTTTGTATTTGAGCTTTATGGATGAGTGATTGGGACCTAATTGTGAACAGTTTGAAAGACAGAGTAGCACCCAACAGATCTGCAAATGGGACCGTCGTGTATGCACTCAGCTGGTGGAGATGCCTGCAGTCTTCATCTTGCTGTAGGTGTGCTTCGATTGGGCGCTAACCATTATAATACAGACAAGCACGTTCAGTTGTTACATGGTTAAACAATTTGATTTGGATCTACCAACTCTTTGATGTGGTTCAAAAGTCATGCTAGTGAGATGACATTTTCATCTTCTTTTTTTTTTATAAAAAAAATGGATGCTAGTGACACGATTTTAAAATCTCATATGAGTGATGACATATGAAGGGAGCATTGGCGCAATGGTAAAAGTTATTGTCGTCTGATCTAGAGGTCACGAGTTCAAGGCATAGAAACAGTGTTTTCTAAAAATACAAGGTAAGGCTTCCTATTATAAGCCCATGTGGTCCACTCTCTCCCGAACCGTGCATAGGCAGGAGCTTCGTGCACGAGGCTGCCCTTTATGAGTGATGACATATATGTGGTGATTGAATGAGAATGGTTGACGTAAACCGGGTGCACTGGGTTGCTTGGAATCGTGGGTTTGCTCTCCATAAATGGATACCTGCAGCGACTAGTCTCTAGGATACCCAATAAAAAACAAAAATGAAGGAGAAGCACACACATTGAGTCATGGTGATAGAGGTACTCTGTTGAAGATATAAAATTGGGGTTCTAGAGTTCTCACCCACATCTTCTGCCCAGAGTGGAATCTTGGTTAGGCACACGGAGTCCCTATTAATTCTTCAGCCTTATTTTGGGTAGAGATGGAAGGAGAGAGGAAAAAGTTGTAATTTCTTCAACCTTCTCTCCCTATAGCTACAACATTTGCGAGAAATAGGCCCATATAATATAGAATGGGCCTAAACAAGTTTCGCAAAACATGGGTCCCCGTACGTAGACTTTGTCTTATATTTTGTTATAACAAGGCCACATAGGAATGGGCCTGACATTAATCTCATATTCAGTGAGACCATGCACAGATTCATGCAAAGTGGGGTCAGGCAGATTTCACATCTAGTGAGACTAAATACTTGGGTTCGTATTTACATGGTATGTAAATTAGGCCTATATAGGTTTATGTTATATTGTGTCAAAAGTAATACCAAAAAATTTTCATATAAACTAACACATACTCAATTTTATTTGAAAATACTACAAGAAATATAATAATAAAAAATAATATTGCCATATCCTTTTATAACTATTGCCATACCCTCATTTGAGGTATTGTGGATTCAAGTTCTCTGGCTGTTCAAGAAATTTGTAACCGTAGATCTTAACAGTCTTGTCATTGTGGTGATAGCTCAATATATCGGGAGAGAGAGAGAGAGAGAGAGAGAGAGAGAGAGAGAGAGAGAGAGAGAGAGCAACTATGATAGACCGTAGATCTTAACAGTCTTGTCATTGTGGTGATACCTCAGTAGAGGATAGCTCAATATATCGGGACACCTTCTTCGCTACATGTTCCGAATGGTTCAGGTCACGCTTGGGTTGAAGAACTGGATACTTGTCACGCTTGGGTTGAAGAACTGGATACTTTTGACATACATACAAAAGTAACCTGAAAAGGAGCGAAAAATGTGTGATTGGCTTTGTCTTATTAAAAGCTTAGCATGCAGTCTCTGGGCTTGTACTTTAAGCAAAGGAATCAGCCCTACACAATGTGGCGTCACGTCATACACTACACTTGTCAAGTGATCATGCTAACTCTATAGCATTGCTGTCAGATCCTGAGATTGCTCATCAGCTAGACAATCCTATTCCTAGCTGATTCTATAGATGAAAATCCTCCATTATCTTCCGTCCACAATGGCTAGGAGTCTTAGGACTTCGGATCATCCGAATATGTAGATGAAACGTTTCCGATGACAGACCATCAAGTGGATAAATGGCTCAGATCACTGGAACTTCATGTTACCTTTTCTATAGTTTTGAACCGACTGCTCTTCACGTTCCCAGACCAGAAACAAAGATCCATGGAACCCAAAACCCCAAATTAGGAAGCACCTCGTACAGAACAGCAACAACAACAACAGAACTGGACCCAATTAACTTGAGCAATTCCTCACAAGCGTTCATTAATGCATAACAAACTTCGTTTCCATGGATAGTGCAGCCAATACCCTTTTGGCTGCAGGACCTTCGCCTGCAATGCTTCATTGTCTGCAAGAGATTTCATCTTTTGTTCCTCGTGCTGATATTGGGACTCTTATAGCTGATTGGGTTGTTTCTATGAAAGAAGCTGCTTCTTAGGCAACCCATATGGGGTAAAGTTTGGTTTTTGATCCTGTTGCAATTTCTGTTTCGAGTTTTCATATGAAGGCGTGCTTGAAGCTTGTTGGTCTGAAACCTACTGTTATTAGGGGATTGCTTCGGAGTCAATTGGCTTTCAAATGCTTCTATTGGCGAAATTAGGTACTACTGGACATGTTCGTTTTCCTTTCTTCTTTTGTGTTTAGTTTGTGTTACTTTTAGCATACTTTGGGCTTAGTTATGTGTTATATTGGGTGGGTGTCTCTGATTAAGCATGATTTGGTTCTAGTTTTGTAAACCGTAAAGCTTGCTGCATTTCTCTGGCCCTTTCTCTTTTGACTGGAGTTATGTTCAATAGGTTTTCTTGGTTTGGTGTTCCTATTATTCTTCTGTGTGTGGTTGTACCGAGTCTTGTATATATTAGGTGCTGGGGACTAGAGAGTATAGTCTACTGTTCCGGGAATGAAGCTCCTGCTCTTTCCATTACTTCCTAAGTATTAAACATGCATACAATATATTTAAGATTCTGAGACAAATTTGATTGGTTTCATTTGGAAAATGACAATTGAACTGGTATCTGAAGTTAGTAACCAGATGCCGAGAATGATTCTGGAGGTGTTTATATAGTCTGTGATTTCGCCAATGGTCCATGGAATTCGCTTGCTAGTTTGAGTGACGAATAACTACATCACCGTTCTTGAGAAGTGATGAAGTTCTTCATCAGAACCTGTTTTGTTGTCAGAAATACCAACTTCTGCTGGTGAGACAATTGAACAAATAACATTGTTTGGTATGGACTGCTTTTCAAATTTCATCCTGAAAGTTGATTGCAAGCAGTGGTCCTTGTTTAACTTGGGTTAAGATCACCAAGGACTTGGTTATTCTCATATTATCTTCATTGTTAGTTCTAGGCATGAATCAATATTCTTTAAGTTTAAGAGAAAGAAAAAAAGGGTCCTACAAGATTGACTTAGATCCTTCTTGGTGAAGGTTGGAATAAAGATGGAGTTAGGATTTTTTTTCATTGGTGATAGAATTAAGGCAAAGTGAGGGTTATAGAAGAGAGAAGAGAGCCTAAACTAGGGTTAGGACAGAGATGATTCTAGACAGAGATTAGGGTTTAGGGTTTGAAAGATGTGAAAATAGAGGGAAAAAGGGGCAGGATTGGTATGTAAGGTTGACAACAGAAACTAAGCATTGTTGTGGAGGAGTTTTATGGTGAGATTTAAGAGGGTTTATGTGACCGAAATTGAGGCAAAGCATGGAACTTGAATGGGTTAATACCAGCTGGTTCTAGGGGAAGAATTTGCTGGGTTCTCAAGGGAATTCCTAATCTAAATTCATCCTTGGTGCTAATTAAATCCCTTAAACTTATTTTTCTAACTAAGGCTCCATAAGAAGAAATAGTCCACACTTTGGATCGGAATTGAAAAGGAGAAACTCCAAGAAACTAAGAGAGTAAGTATTATTCGATAATCATTAATCAAAACTAAACAAAAGAAAGCCCTAATCCCTTTTATAGACATAAGAGGTACTACTTTTCTTGTCTCTAGAGTAAACTATGACTAAAAACCATTATACGCTTCACTTAAGTAAAAAAGAAAAAGAAAAAGAAGAAAAAAGAACTAATTAACCCTGGCCCATTATAGAAAGACAAATTAAAACAATGGAAAATATGCCTAGACACTTAAAAATAGGGCCTACAAAATTTAGACATAGAAAACTAGTTACTGCTGACCATTTTTTGCCTAAATTTATTGATGTTTTCTTCCTCCTATTGTAGACATGTGTAACTTCCAATGATCTCTCGTGCATGAAAATTTGAGTTTTGTCTTCTATGTTTTCATAGGATGATGTTTATATATCACTTCTCTTTATTATGACATTGCAAGAATTCTTTCTTGTTTGCTACTTTTCCACTGCAACATGATAAGGATTTTCTCTCCCTCCTGCAACATTTTGGACACGTGGAGTAGAGTTACTCTTAAGGTTCCTATAACATTTTCGAGGGATGGAGTCAAATTACGTTTGAGGATCACTGGCATGGTTCTTAGCTATACCAAGTCTCAAATTGCCAATATGAAAGTGTCCGGTCCATTTTAGCTTATTTGATCCTCATGAGGTTGGGCCCCTTCCACTTAGGTGGAATGTATTGATAGGAATAAACTTATACAGGAACATTTAAGGTTCTTTTTATAGGAATAGACATGTTAAGAGAGAGACTAAAAATAGCTTGTTTGTTTGGAATCATTGTCAAATATAAAGTAACTAATCAAGGTTGGAAAAGGCTAAGGCCAGCTTCTGATTTTCAGAAATTTACTCACCTAGGGACTAGAAGGTGAGTATCAAAAGCTTCTTGTTCAACACAAGTTTATATAAGTAATTTTCTAAAGCGATAAAGCTATTGAATGCAAATGGCTTCCTTGTAATACTAGAGAAGTTCTAAAAATTTGCTAGAAGTTGGGTTTATGTACATGATGGGTTGTGGGAGAATGCTTTCCATCTGCACATGCATTCGGTGCCTTGTTAATTGCCTATAACAAAATTCTTCTTATTTGCATTATTGTGTGGTAGAAAAATGGTAAGGAGATAAGGTGCTAGCTTGCTTGAGGAAGCTAGTCATATGAATGAGTGTCACATGGCATTTTCCTGGAACTTGTGTTTTCTCTTGAAAAAGCTCCAAGACAAAAATGTCATGCGGCGTAATAGGATTAGTTGAAGGAAAATACTGGTTCTAATAGAAGTGCCATGCAGCACTCATTCATATCACTAGCTTAAGCAAGCTAGTGCTAGCTTACTCTTTTTGTTGGTAAGTTGGGGATTCTGTAAGATTTTATTTGAATAGTTTGACTTGAATAAGGAGAACTTTTAGTGACACAAGATAGAGTGGTTAGCTTGAGGGAGACAATCTCATGAAGCCAGTGAAGTGGCACATGGAGCAGATTTTGCTAGACTGCTATCCAAAGTGGATACAGAAAATCTTTTGGTATTCGTTTGGCACGAGTTGTCTATTTTGAATGTATTCATTTGAGGTTGGGGTTGAGGATTAAATCAAGAATGTGAACCTGTCACATCAATTTGTTGCCCCTTCGTGGTTATGATAAATGACAGCAAACTGGGTTGTTTTGGTTGTGATTAATGCAGTTAAGTGTAATGCTTGATGCATTGGCCGCAATCCTCAAAAGCTGCATTAATTCAATACAAAGGCGAGATGTTCTGCTTAGAGCTGGGTTCAGAGAGAAAAATGAAAGAAAGATGTTCTGCTTAGAGCTGGATTCAGAGAGAAAAATGAAAGAAAGATGGCACATGGAATTGAATGTAATAGGAGCCAACTTTAAGAGAGTGGACAACAAGGAAATCGACAGAGCCAGAAAGCTGATGGTAGGAGTAAATTATCCCTTTCATCGATTAGTTGAGTTTGCATGAACAGGAATTGTTTGTGATGCTTCTTATTTCTTCCCTCATCCAAGAAAAATTGACTGGGCTGGACTCTTCTCTTCTAGAAAGCAGTAGAGAACCGATATGAAAAATTGATAAGAACTGAATAACACAATACTCCAAATGCACATCTTCATTTGTTCCAACCCACTTGGATTTTTTGGGTAAATTTCTCTACTCTTGTGAATTATCTATACCTACTATAAAAATTAGCTTGTTTGTGGTACTTCTTGGTTATCAATCTTTATTGGTGCTTTTCTCTGAATTCTTTCGTTGCTAAAATTACATTCCATATACTCTTAGTTCAGCTACAGGAGGCTGTATAGGAGGTAGAACATTAACACCCTAGAATGTAGGCATGTATTAAAGAAAAAGCATTTATGCATGATAAAGATTAAGTCTTCGTAAAGTGGCAGCGTTGGGGTGACCTCATTGAATGAGAACCAAGATTTTCCAGAACAAGAAACATGTTTTTTAGTGCTAGAATGCACATGCTCCATTCACTACTAGTTTTAAGCAATAGGATGACTGACTTGCAATCCCTTGCAGACTCGCCTTCAGCCCTACAGTGCAATGATTCCTCTGATTCCCTGACAATTATGCAGCATAAAGTCTTCTTGGAACAATAATGTTATCTTGCAGAACAGCATTATGATTATTACACAGCACACTGCTCCTTCTAGAACAGTATAAGATTGTTTTCTTTTTAACAGTATAGTGGGTATTATGCCTCTTGTTGCAAGCCGAATGTTTACGATTCTTCTTATCCGCTCCATTGTTCACGACTGTTCGGTGGTGATAAGGTGATTGTTTTCCAGGCTTCTTTCAGTATCCTTGCACATAGACAACTGACTGAATTGAACTATTATTGCCCAGGGTGTGGGCAGTTTCCATGCATCACTGGATGCAATCGAAGCAGCTAAATCCTTGGCCCAAGCCAGTGGTGTTATACTTGCAGTATCTGGAGCCTTTGATATTGTCACAGATGGGCACAAGTCGCGGGTGCATGTAATTGGGTGCCCATGATGCAATAGATTACAGCCACTGGATGCGTCGTTACATCCCTCATAGCTGCATTTGTTGCAGGTCTCGTCAAATTCGTTTGCGGCCACAGCTTCTTGCTTCTCTATCTTTGGTTTAGCTGACGAGCTAGGAATGGAGATGGCCGAAGGACCAACAGCCTTCCTGGGCTCGATGAACCTACTGAAGTTTCGAAAGTCAATATTAGGTGTATATAGAACTTACAATAAAGTGAATGGTTGATAAGAAGATACATGAGTTCCCGATCAGAAAGATAAACTATGATATACAAGGGATATAGATGTAGCTTTTGAGATATTGGAGATCTTAAAAAATAAGATGAAAAATAAGCTATGGATGAACAATAATAAAACCAGGAACATGTTGTTCTACCAAATTTGAAGCATTTGGCTGCGAAATGATGGCTCTCTTTTCCCATCGATTGTGATTCGGTTGGAGAACCCACCTTGATTCGTTAGAAATCGAACAGGTAAAGAAATTTCTCTTTCAATTATATACTCACTAACCTATTCCAATTTCAACATCTTGAATTCATATAGCCTTATACATTTTTGTATTTCCCATTGGTGCGTGCTACTTCTATTCACTTAGATATAGATTAATGCGTGTTCGTTTTATTCATATACAGACATATTATGCTCTTACACAAATAAGTCTCCTGCTTTGCCTCATTCACAACCATCAACTAAGGATTTCTCAAAAAGTTAAGGATTAGTAATCTTTTTTTAGAAATTAAATAGATTCAGTATTGTACATACGTTAGGAAGGTAATAAAAAATGAAAATTCTAAAGGGGCTATAATTGAAGATACCATTGTTATTTATACTTATACCAATGGGAAATGCCATAACTTTGAATGTGGTTTGAACTATTGATTTACGTAATTTGAAGTAACCAATTAGGTTTTGGCATACAAAGCTTTTGCCAATGCAGGATTTAAGAAAGGGACGGACCATAAGGGTCTATAATGCGCATTTTTACATGACATTTTTGTATGAGGCTATTTTTCCGCCTTAAACTTATGATCTCAAGATCACACGACGATAACTTCATTGTTGTACCAAGGCTCCCCTTCTGGGTGACATTAGCTACATGAACAAAAAATAAAAAATAATAATCTTAGCATACATTTGGATTCTTATATATTCAATCATGCAGTACTTCATCATTCGATCTATAAAAGATTCATCTGTCTAGAAATCATCGTACATCAACAGCCATCTCCTCCCCAAAAGCTTATAGAAGTGGGAAGGCTAACTATGAGTGAATCGTACTGGGGGTGAGCTGGAGAAGCCTTGAAATATTAGGAACCTCGAACTTTCTCTTTCCTGCCATTCAAGGCAAAAATACCTCTTAATCTCAAAAGCTTGCTAACTCTAGGGAATGATAGGGCTAGAGTAGAAAAATCCTTTGGTGTTTGTAAAATATTCAAATTCTCTCTCTTGTATGATTTCTGGTGCATCGTAGCAGCTGCCATAAGGTTATAAAAGTTAGTCCACTTACTTAGATCTAATGTTTATGTCATTAAAATTTGAGTTTCTGCTCTAACAATTTACTGTCTTTTGTTTTCTGAAAAATAAATTCGAAGCTGAGCCCATGCGAAAATCATGTGGAAGTCAAAAAGCAAAAGTTGGTTCAGGGGTCACATGAATCCTTTCCCTTTATTTACATGAATGTAAAGGGAGTGTAAGGGTATTCTTAGGTTAGTCTCTCTCTAATCTTGCATCTAGCCTAACAACAAAACACTTAATCTTAATACTATAAGACAAGTAAAGACCAGTCTTATGGGTTAAGTGGGTGTGACTGTAGGGTTCATTTCTATTTAGTTTCCATGAAAAACATAAATCTTTGGAGGAATTGTGGGCCTTGTTTTAAATTCTTGTAACTTTCTCTTTATTTAAGGTGCACCCAGTTAAGAACTTAAGGTTAATAGCCTGATGGACCTCTAGCCATCTACTCTTTCTTTTTTTTTTTTCCTTTTTTTCCTTTTTTTTTTAATTTTTTAATTATATTGCTATATTACTTTTCTGTCATTCTTATATATATATATATATATATATACATACTACATTCACATTTACTTTCGTCTAATTTTTGTCTATTTTAAGGCAGACGTAGATAGGGGACCTAAGGCTGAATAGCCTGTCAGACCACTAAGCACTCCACCTTCTCCTTTTCCTTTTCTTTATTTGCATTCCTATTTTGCATTTACATTTACTTTCCTATCATTTTGTATTTTTAGGGTGCACCTGGTTAAGGACCTAAGGTTTAACAAACTGTGAGACCACTGGGCTAGCCAATTTTTATATTTCTTGAGCCAGTACGCTCAAAGCATTTGATTAGGACCCATCCTTCTAAGCCATTAATTGGACAAAAAATATTCTCAGGGGTATGTGACTAACTAATAAGACTACAGTTGACAATGACCTCTTAACCACTAATGTTATTGCTAATTATTAATGTCGTATCTCAAGGGGCCAGTCTATGGCTACATACTAGGCAGAAAGACACTGGCGGCAACACCAAACCCCTTTTGTCTTTCGTGTAATAGTATGCCACTAACTGGGTGAGCCAAGTGTATATCCCATAACTGCATGCAGCATACCTGCAAGGACATTGTGGAGAATTTGAAATACCAACATGTAAAGAAGATTGAAAAGAAAACTTAGGCACGTCAATAATTTTGTAACAAAGACTTAAAGCACGAGAATTGTAAATTTGGCATGTTAAATGGATGGGTGTGAGCACCAGTAAACTGGCCTCATTTTTAATAGCCACGGATACATATCCTTTATTTTGGACACCATACATAACTTTTAGAGAAGCAAAGGTCAAGTGAATTTCTATATTATAAAGGGCAGCCCTGTTGCACAATGCTCCCATCTATGCGGGGTCCAGAGAAGGGGCGGGCCACAATGGCTTAAAGTAGGCAGCCTTATCTTACATTTTTGCAAGAGGTTATATTATGAATGGCAAATTACCATACGACAACTGAGTCTCCACTTTCCCCATATGGCTAGAGACTAGATTTAAGAGTGTGTGTTTGAGTGATTTTCTTTGTAATTCTTTTTTTGTACCAAAAAATACGTTACTTGTCCAGCCATGGGGAGGGCTTTTTTCCTCTTTTCAATGATATTAATTATTTGACAAGTTTAATAGATCCCTCACGTCTAATTTTTTCTGTTGATACATGATGGAGGCCCATTTAGAATGTTCTAATCACATGAAATTTTGCCATATCAAGATTCCACTAGTGTTCATTAAGAGCTTCAGTACCAAGAAAGACATGCTCTCCTTCGGAACGCTTTCTTGTGTGGATGGTACACTTCCCTTGCTTCCCATTACAGCAGAGGTCCTTGTGGTAGCAGAGAATGCAAGGAAAAGATTTGAACTTGTTCATCAAGATGCAGCTTTTCTGCTTTTAGCTCTGTATGTTTTGATTGTTGACCTTAACACTAGGAATAATGGGTGTCTTGATTTATCATCTTATTTTGCTATCATTATGGTTATTCTCATAATTGGTGTAGGCGCCATCTTATTTGGTGGCATATTGCAGCAAAATATAGAAGACAAAATCATAGTCACACTCCAACCATCTTGCTATTTAATCCTATTCTCCTTTCATCTATTAGCTCTATCCTCTCCTCTTTTCTCTTGTTCCTCACTTTTGCTTTGGTGCACCTCCGCATTGAGGCCTAGCTCCTGAAAGAATACTCGCTCTCAACTTCTTCTTTCCACATATCAAAAGATACCAACTAATATTTGCTAAATTGGTATAGAGGATCGAGCAAACCTTACTAACAAAGTAAATATATGAATCGAGAGACATGCTGGTTTTTACAGTGCTCATAACACGATATTGACTTCTAACATGATAAAGGTTTAGAAATTTATAGATCACTTGTTCTATCTTCACTCAAGGATTTCACATCCAATATCTTGAAAAATAAGAATTGGAGCACAGAAGCAAGTATTCTACTTCAAAAATTGCTTTGCTTTCACAATAAATTACAACCCTCATTGATCAAAATTTATACAGAGCTAATCCTCAATAACCAGGTATAGAACCACCTAAATTATATTTCTCTTAGGAGCACAGAAGCAAGTATTCTACTTCAAAAATTGCTTTGGCTTTTGTAATAAATTACAACCCTCATTGATCAAAATTTATATAGAGCGAATCCTGAACCACCTAAATTATATTTCTCTTTCACAATCTAGATATATGTATAGTTTAGATCATAGACAGGTTTATACCTAATAACACTTCATTTTTGTTCACAGGGTGTTAATGTTCAAATTGGAGAGATATTAAGGCTTGCTAGGTTGACCGTGGAGGCAAAACATTGGTTTAGTCAAATAACCTTCTAAAGCCTTATAACAGGCCATCAAACAATGACAAATTAGCAAATTCAAACTATTCATCTCTAAATATGAAAACAGAGGACCTTCCAATGGTTGCTTCATACACAAAGAACCCTCAGTGCTTCATATTAGAAATCAAAAACCTTTTCCTGGAAATGAAGTAGAAGAACCATTTGCTGCCAAGTGAAAACATAGCTCTGAAATCTTCACGACAGAGCACCTGACATTCTCTATGAAAACCTATCACTTCTCTATAAAAAATAAAAGGCCTAAGTAGAAGAAGAGAATACCGATGGAACAAAATAATAACCTAAGATTTTTCCACGGCACCTTCAATGGCTTTTGTCTAGTTTGGTGATATCCAACCATTTCGGCTTCTCTCAGTGTCTTCTACAGAGCGATTGCCATGAAAAGATTTCTATGATAGAACTCTCTCTCTCTCTCTCTCGTGAAGAGAAAATTTTCAGTTAGAAAGTTGAAGCTGTCTATTCAAAAAGAAGTCGGAAAGTAGGATTTCTCCTTCCAACTGTCTACTATTTTGCTAACCAAATATTGTCTACATAACCAAAATTAGAAAAGCTTCATCTAGAACCCTTTTTTTTTGTCCATTTGATTGAGGGGCTGGTTCTTTTGCATTTCTAACAAGAAGTCAATCCAATGGAACATTCAAGGGGCCATGTGGATAATGGTTTCACAACAAGATGACAGTGATACTTACGCAAAACATATTACTAGTTATAGGGTATAATTTTAATGCTCTCTCTCTCTCTCTCTCTAAACGGATTTGGGATATGGATTAAATATAATGAAATAGAGCGCTTTAAGGTTCCTTATGAAATGAGGCATGGAATGGAGCCACTACGAAAAAGTTTTGGGAGTTACGAAGGAAGCTTAGGGCTCATATTGGTCATGGGTTGAGACCGGGAGTTGAACCACCTAAAGGGATGAAGGGTGCAAATCTTGGAGCCCACCACTTGCCTAGACAGCCTTTGGGGATATGATTTTAGCTTATAAGACTATATTCGTTTTGTTTCTTTGTCCATTGGAGATCAGTGACTAAGATCTATAAACTACTCTTTTCATTCATATACTTCCAAATGGAATGATACTTGCAAGTGCCAAATCACTCCAAGCCCTCCATTATTGACCATATCCATAGCATTATTGGAGGTTTGTGGGTCAGGCAAGCATCGTTCCTGTTTCTAGATTAAAGTGTCTAAAATGCCCCAGAAAACTCAAAAAAGTTAGGATTTTGTATAAAAAATAAGGAAATTTTGAACAAAAAATTATTGCCTCCAAGGACGTGAACTCTGGCGTATGGCCAAAAAAGATGCACTTTGAGATACAATAGAATTGAATATTTCAAAATTATTTGTCACAGAGGGGAACATCTCATTTCCCTTTGCCAAGTACACTGGTTTAATATTATGTGAATCTTGAATAATCCAAGAAAATACCATCGTGCATGCATCATGAAGCCATAGACGCAGGACCCCCTTGTCCAAGTATTACACCGTTACTAAAGAATTAGAAAGCATACCACCAGTTTCGGTCAAGCTCAAGTCCAAATTAACTCAAAAGTGGTTTGCATGAACATTTTAAAAATTATAAACCACTTCAAAATATCATTTTGAACACCAAATAACTCATAAAGAGAAATGCTTTCCCGACTAAGTTCCGAGACTGACTTCAAAAACCCCCTAGCTAAGCCCCATGTTGGGATAATCTGAACTACCATTTTGTTTGGCCTTCCTTAAATAACTAAACATCAAGATTCATATTCATTCAATGATTTTAGCTATGCATTTTTGGTGTTTCTAGCTTTACAAGGCTACTCTTAGAGTTACTTTAAGACTCTTAAGAGTCTACCTATTTTAGAATTACTTTTTCAAGAGTTCTTTCGCCTGTACAAGTTCTCTAGTTCTTGTTAGAACGACAAGACTTGAGTGTGTCGATTTTCTAGTAGCTAAATTTCTTCCTTTCTTTTTTATTTATTTTTAAGCATAAAATATTATGAAGACTGGTATAAACTTGAATTACTAATGTTTTAATCGGGAGAACTGCCACAAGCAATGTCTTTGATGCTACATTGCCATTCTTTCTCTACTTATGAATCATATTTCTATGCCATTCTTGGTATACTGAAGAGCCACACTATGAACCAGTCCAAATATGCATTATTCCACAATTTGCCAACCATCATTTACCAATTATTGAGAATCCCTGTTGTAAACTGGCTTTACTGTACTGATTTATGGCTAATTCTGTACGTGCAATACGTGAGACTGATTCTACCATTTGAAACTGCTCCTGATTAATTTGGGTCCTCTCGTAATAAAATTAGATTGTCGTTAGTTAACAAGCAGAAGTCCTACCGCAGATGAAAGATCAACTGGAATAAACTAATTCAATTTTCTGCAGAGTACTCAATAATATGGAATAATCCAAGCATAATTGCACAAGCCTTCCACATCAAGACCTCATAAAAGTTTTCTAGGTCATGGTAATTTTGATGCACAAAGAAAGTGCTCTAAAAAGTTGAGGCCGTCTAAGGTGTACTGCATTAGACTCTAGAGTCTGTCGCCCATTTCTTTCACATGGAGTTGTGGTTTGAATAATTGCTGAAAATGGGTCTTTTGCTTTGTTTTAACTTTCAAGGACTCCTTAAAAAGTTAACTTTTTCTTCTTCTAAATTTCTTCAAACTAGTGAAGGCTAATCCAGTTAAGTCACTCTATAATATGCCACCATTACAAAATTTGCTTTGAGCATGAATTGAGCCTCAGTTCCAAGTATATCCAACGTGTGATAACTCCCTGCAGATACACATGTCTAGCCTAAAATTGGTCTACACATGATATCATTGAGAGACAATGCACCCCAAAGACAGATAAGACAATGGGTAGCCACATATCTAACTCCAAACTTTCAAAAAGCAAAAAAGCATAGACTCTAGACACTGCTGATCTAGCTTCTCCCCTAGTTGGCTGTCTGAGTGTCCATTTCTTTTACCACATTTCTGTGTGACCGTCTATATAGACAGTACTTAACGATGCAAAGGAGATATGAAAGCTATCCTTTAGTCTAGTCAAACGAGGGCCACTACCACACACACTGAAACAACAAGAAAGCACAAAGGAAATGAAAGAAAGTGACTCTAGGTCCAGACATGTCAATTGGTAGAGAACCAAATTCATTGAACTGGTGGGTGCAACCACAAATCTAACCTAGCCAAGTGGACCTGCTAATCATAAACCTTAATTAGTAAGGCATGTCCAGGAGTCAGCTGAAAGAATTGAGTAAAACACTTAACCTTTTTAAAGGTAAAGACCATGTCTTGTAGAATCAAAACTACCATAAGTCACTCGTGGAAGCCTCCAAATCTTCCATGGACTGTCGATGAGCATGAGATCATTTCTTAATTATGATCATTTTTGTGCTAAGCTGACCTGCAGAACTTACTCATAATATCACATTCTCCTTGTATCAATTAAATTAAACAACCCCGTATTTTTATATATTCTGATAATGTAATTACTATGTTTACTTTCACTTCAGAATTTAGCCTTTAATGGTTGTCATAGTTCTTTTCCTTGAATGGTGGGTTGGTGGTTGATATACTTGTCAATAAAGGTACCAACAACCAACAAGAATGTTGTAAAAAAACAAAGAAAAAGATGGGAGAACAAGAAAAAGTGGGATGAGAATCAAAATGTCTCCTCAATTGCTCATCCACCTTAACATAGAACACACGCATTCACACGCACTTTGGCAGCCTTGAACTTCTGACCTTCAGGTTTGAGGTTCACTCTTGCACCACATTCACACACCCAACACTGTGAGAGAGAGAGAGACAGAGAGTTATCTCATCTCAGTTGAAGCCCTCTTTATGAAATGCAGCTTCATCAACTAATCTCAAGGAATACACCTAATCTTTTGGAAGGCAAGATACAAAACCACCGAATATTAATTTTGTTGGAAAACAGTTGCCTTCTTAAGCTTTAACATTTGAAAGTCAAGAATAACTAAAATTCTTGGATTTCCAAATTACACAAGTAACTTTTTATTAAATGAAATGCAAATTTTATGAATATCATCTGTAACTGTAAAAACAAATTGAAAATTACCTGAAAACAAGACACTAGGAGTTGAATTTTTGTCCTAACTAATTCAACGGGTGAAGTTATACTGAGGCTCTTTAACTAGGCCTTAAAGCAAGGCTTCTTCTCAAGACAACACGTGTTCTATTTAATCCAAGCGAGTGGTTAGTGTATATAATTTATCAATCAAAGGTAGTTCATCAGAGTCTCAAGTTAAATAAGAAATATGGTGGGTTAAGAGGAGCCTTACTCTAAGGCCTGGTTTTAAAGAGCCTTAGTTTAGATTACTAATACTAAATGAACCATTGCATTACACATAAAAGATGTGAAAACAACCTCTTTCAAAAGATTAAAAAAAAAAGATTGTAAGGGTGTATACTATAGACCCTTCTGATCCGCCCTTTTCTTGGTCCTTGCATATGTAGGAGCTCCGTGCACTAGACTGTCCCCCTTTTTTTTAACAGTACTTAGGCCTCGCGGAATGATTTTTAGATCCCTTACCCATTCAAGCCCCCAGTTTGCCCCTTCTTACATCACAAATTAGAAAAATGGTCATCAACCGATCATCGGTACAATCTGTCATCATTTTGGCTTCACGAAATCTCAAGTTAGCTGGAGTTAGCCCGTTGATTATGTCTTAGCTTTGGCTAATACAACCAGCCGGCAGCTTTGAATCTTTAATGGCATTTGAAGTTGTCAAATCTGGCAGAAAGGTTTTTGATCCGTCTAGGAAAACGTTGGTTCAATTTCCCGTTTCCAGTTTCCTTCTGAATATTCCACGTTCATATTCATCACAGAGGGAGCAAAATCCTCTTCCAAGCAATTGGTCCCCCCTCCCAGCATCACCCTATAATTCCCTTGTGTAGTAAGGTGGCGCACATGACAAGTACATGCATAATAAAGTCCATGTCAACCAAGATCACGGGTATTCGATCAACGATCAACTTCTATCTTTTAGATCATAGAGAATATGGGCCCACTCTATTTATACGTTAGAAATATCACAATCCAACACACAGCACACCTTTGATATTTATTAAATGGGGCCTGCAATAATTAGCCGTATAATGCATTAGTTTATTGGGATCACGTAAAGTTTCAAATTTAGAAGACAAAGGAGAAAATCAAGGGCTGAGTGCGCAATATCCGGGCCCACCGAAATGTGGCGACCAAGACCGTTCAAAATCCAACAGCAATCCTGCTTTCTCCTCCTATCTTAAAATAATCCGCCCATAAGTCAAGGCGACAGTCCCTAGTCCAAACCCTAACCCTGACTGGTACAGTACAAGAAAGCCAGCCAACAAAGACGAGGAAAGTTGAAACCACTTGCTGCATACCCAATCAACGGTCCAGATTCCCCAACGAGCCTTCTCCTCGACATTCCCATCTCCTCCACCAACAAGAAGAACACAAATAAAAGGTTTTTTCTGTTATATATAAACAAATAATTGAATAAATGGGGTTGTAAACTTTCTAAAATAAACTAATATTCATTTTTCTTTTCATTTTCAACTGAAAATGAAGAAAAACTTTCCTACAAAATCACATCCCTACAACTATCAATTTTTTTTTTTTAATTTTTCTCTAAAATAAGTAAAAAGAAAAACCCTATCCTTTCCCCTTCAACTTCAGCCGTCTCATTTCTAGGACTTTCCGGTGAGAGTTGGAATGCAACTCGCTGGAAAAGGACGGACTACTCGCCGGCCGGTATTCCGGGACTAGCCGGCCGGACTTATAACGGACGCCACAAGCGTTACAAAGCGTTTTAGGTCCAAGTGGTCCGGTACGCCACTGGGGCGTTTTCTCAGACAAACAGTGCTCACATCTTCTACGCGTTTCTCCCGTTACAGCCGACACGTTTCGTTCGCGTTTCTTCCTCTCAGACGACCACAACAAACCAGACAGCTCCGAAAGGCCTCGTCTACGCATCCTTCTTTTACTTCTCGCTCTTACGGGTACGCGAAACCCACAACTAGCAACGCTACTTTCAAGCACCGAAACGGGACTTTGGTGTTTTGAACCCCGGCTGTTGGGTTTATCTTTGTTGGGTTTTTGCTGCCACAGAATGTCGAATGTTTCCAGCGTTGGAAACGCGTCTTGGTTTGATAACCATTCCAGTTCTTCTTCTCCCAAAACCTATAAAAGTAGATAAAAATGGTAAGCTTTAGGGTTTTCTCCAAAGGGCTTTACCATAAAAGCTCAAATAAGAGGAATATGAAGGACTTACAGGAAAACTACCATCGGCGGTTTGAAAGAATGCTGTTTTGGAGTCAAAAGGGGGTTTCTTTAGTAAGTTCTCATCATCTTCCTCATCTGGGTCTTCTTCTTTTCTGTTTCCTTCTCCAAGGTCGGAACCGAAATCGAGCAGGTCGTCGACGAAACATGCTGCCGTTTCCAGGTCCATTGTTCCCGGCGAAAAGTTTGAGGAAGAGCAAAAAGATAGACAAAGGTTGAAAGAGGAGTTGAAGGAGCCTCTTTTTTCTTCCTCCTTTTCCTTTCTTCTTTTCATTTTCATTTTTCAATTTCCCATTCTAACCCTCTCACGCGAGGATTTGGTGGACGAAAAGGTGGCGTTATTTTCTCGAGAGAAATATATTCGTAGACGTTTTAGCCCTCACCCTCACCCTGTCCCACGTTCCACTTGACCGACCATAAAACCAAGTTTGGTTAATCCCTTTTGACCCAAGATAAACCTGTAAAACAGGAAATCTCTAAACCATTTTCTTCTGTTTTTCTCATGAACAAACAACAAAGACCCAAAATTTTAAGGTTGGCTTGGATCAGGTTTTCAATTATCATATAGCTTGCTTCCTTTGAATCTTCAACTCTTGAATTAAACAACACGGCTCTCGTTGTCACATTTTAATGACATCTAAGAAGAAGAGAAGCTTTGGCGCAACAATAAAGTTGTCGTTTTATGACCTTGAATATATAAGTTCAAGGCATAGAAACAGCCTCTTAAAAGGTAAGACCAAGTATTATAGACCTTGTAGCCTGCTCATTCCATAGGTACAAGCTTTGTAGACCAGGACAACCCTTTTTTATTTTAATGACGTTTGAGAGATGCTTCCCATTCTTTGACTGCTATAACTTTCAACGAAATCATTACAACCACTTCCCTTAATTTTAAATATGCCACTTCAGCTTCCTAGATTAAGGTTCAACTCCCCATTCCCCTAACTCATAAGACTGATCCTAGCAAGCTTTCATTGCTCAAGTCAATGGAGTTTTGACAAAGCTCAGGCTCCTCTATCTTCAATGGATTCAACAGAGCAATGCAGTCTTTCACATCTCAATGGAGTTCTTTTGCTGAATAATGAAGAAGATGATGCTCAAAAAATTTGTCCCTTTTTTATATTCTTCACATAGCATTTAGATTGAATGACTCAATGAAATTATGTGATACTTATGCATATTATAGGTACGTTAACATTACTGCCTCATCCGTGACCTTGATATAATGCATACTGAGTACCATCCTATCTGAATCGGATTTGTTTTAGCTGATCCGTCTTTTATTCTTTCTCTTTTAAGAAAATAAACTACAGGTAGAAAAAACTAAAAAATTTCATTTTTTATTATTAAAATTTATTTATTCATCTTTGACTATAGGAAAAGTAAAATCTTAGTGCAATGATAAAATTATCATCGTGTGAACTTGAAGTTATAAATTTAAGACAAAAATAATCTCTTGTAAATTATAAAATAAAACTTTATACTATAGATTTTTGTGTTGCGCGCCTTCCTATGTTCGGTCCCTTTCCTAAATCCGGATAGGTGGTAGCTTCGTGCATTGGAGCTGCCTTTATCTTTGACTGCGGTGGGAAGTCGAGCAGGTTTAGTGGGACGTCACGGCGCGGTTAATATCAGCGCTCATTTTTTTAAGCGAAATTACCGGCAGTAACGTAAATAACTAAGAAGAAGAGGGGATGTGGTTACGATGACAAAATCCGAGCGATAAAGAGGCGGGCCGGTGACGCAACCCCAGCCCTAGGCAACGACCTTAACGATGCTCGCTCCAATGAACATGACTCGGACACGTCATCGATCCATTGAAATTTTGACACGTATCCGATCACTCCCTCTCGCTGCAGGCGCGGGGTACTACACAGCTAAGACCTCTACAAATTAAGTTTCTCAGTAGGTCACGGATTCAAGTAGTGCATCTTAACCCTAAAAATTAGGTATTTGTGCATTGAGTTGTCTTTAATATATTTAAAAGAGGTATATATATATATACACACACGCGCACACTAGTTATAAAAATAAAAAAAAATGCTCTCTAAACATCTCTGCTACCAACGATTGAGCAGCAATAGGTCTTTAAATTTGTATTTGTAATTTGCAAACAAGCCTAAAATCAGGGTTTGTAGTGTGGCGGCATTCCTTGTGTACTCATAAGCATGCAACTTGCCTGGACACACAGCATATGTGCAAATTAATTCAGATTTGATTTTTAATTTGAATAAAAAGGGTAGTTCTAGTGCACGAAACTCCCGCCTATACAAAGTTCAGAAAAGGTGTAGATCACAAGGGTCTATAATACACAGCCTTACTTTGCAACTTTGTAAGAGGCTGTTTTCACGTCCTAAATTCTTGATCTCAAAGTCACATGACGACAACTTTACCGTTGACTGCCCCCACTTGTGAAAATGGCATACGTTGGATGATCCTTTTCACTCACTGATTGAATTCTTGTCGATAAGATATGCAACGATTGCAAGTCCAATACGAGTGTCCAACCATTTTTGAGTGGTTTTATTGTTTGCTGATGACTTTTTAAATATCAATTGTAGAATTCGTTGTCGTTGAAATCTAACCATTTTAAGGGAAAAGCAATGTCTAGGGCAGGGCCCCTGTGTTATTGATCACAAATCCTCATGATTCATGATTCATGGGTCGTGGCTTGTGTTTGTCTTTGACCACGATTAATCGCGGTTCATGTGTAAACCAAACCAACGAAAAGCGCGACTGAAATTGTGTTTGATGAGTTCCACCTAACTTTCTTGACAACCAAACTTATCAAGAAGATTATGATGTAGTCCACTACTGTTAGGAGTTGGATAACTCTGACCTCTCCGTTTTCTCTGTTCAATTCGATGGCCTTGGATTGTCTGTTGAATGACTTACCTACTTCAGCAAGATAAGAAAAGTTTGCTTGCAAACATACAAAACCGCATGCTGACTCCTGTACATCTCAGATAGAGCTTGTTAGATTAGTATGTCCATGTGACTCAAGCCCAAGGTTTGTTCAGACTTTATTCACAGTTTTGGAAGCATGAGAAGACCCACAAAAGCTGAAGTGGGTTTGGGTTGCAAGCACAGACATCATGTTTGCCACTTCGAAACTCAAAGCATTAAACCATAGACAGCCAAGTAACAAAATTCAGTCAAAACCTTCAAGCCACCCACGTATGTCATTGGGCTGGGGGGGTAGAGAGAGAGAGTCAAGAGGCTGGTATGGTATATTAATTAATTGGGTTGGGCAGGTTCAGGAGTTGATAGATTGCGTAACAGTGAGGAAAGGAGGCCATGGCTCGACCCATGCCTAACCCATATGGGAGACTTGTTGCGGGAGAAATTTTATTCGTTCATGATTGCAAGATGGATAATTGTTTTGGGAAGCGAATCTCAAAGTGGCTGGTGATGTAGCCTCCATGAACATAACTGTAGTTATTTGCGGGTCGGAAAGGCAAAATGCTTAGGTGGCTAAAATGAAGTGGCAATCCAATTGTGGCCATCATCAATGGATATCGATACCTAGTCATTTTCTTTAGCAGTTGGTTGTCCACCTACACAAAATGCTCTGTTGCCTAAGGCCCAAGGCACTTCTCACCCTCACTTCCTTGTCATCTTCACAAGCTTCCTCCTTTATCAGCAAACGTCTCTCTCTCTCTCTCTCTCTCTCTCTCTCTCTCTCTCTCTCTCTCTCTCTCTCTCTCGTATTCCACTAAACATTGCATAGAGAAATGGTGCATGGGAAGCATGTTTTTAGCTGCAAGGATATTTGAGATTAGGGGTGGCAAATTATGTCCTCAAGTCATGTCTAGATTGACCTATCAGAATATATAGTTGACATGAACATGACTTGATTAATAATTGTATCATAAACCCGTAACTTGAGTACTATCTGATTACTAAACAAGTTGACATGATACGACTCTATAACATTATTGCAATGATGCACAATATAGGATATTTATTCAAAAACTATCTTATATTATAACTAATATAAGACGATTTTTCATACATTGTCCTATATTTTTATAAGAATATAGGATGGTTTTTCAAAAACTATAACATGATTTTTGAAAAACCATCTTATATTGAATATAAGATAGTTTTCCAAAAACCATCCTATATTTCTATAAGAATATAGGATGGTAACCGTCCTATATTATGTATAATATAAGACGAATTTTGAAAAATCATCCTATATTCTTATAATAATATTGGACGTTTTATAAAAAATTGTCTTATATTTAAATATAATATAGGACGATTTTCAACCCAACGTGTTAATAGGTAACGAGTCAAAAAGGTTAACAGGTGGCGAGTCAAAAAGGTCAGCATGGGTTGACCCGAACACGACATGATTTTTTGGGTAACACGATCACGATAAGACTCTACTCTAACTTTCTAAATTTGTGTCGAATTTGAGTCATATTATCGTGTTGTGTTGTATTTTGCTTCTGCAAAAGAAAGTGGCGTAGCCTCATTCACACTGTTTGTCCTAACAAAATTAACCAGTTAAATTTGTTGGGATGAGATTGAAAACTTGCCAAATAAGTGCAAGGTTGATGTCAACCTCTCTTTTCTGATGGTGATACATCCCATTTCACCAACGGCACCCTTAGTCGTCAAAGATTGTTACAGTTTCGAGAAAGCCACTAGCCCATAGCCAATCATAAGTGTTTAATAAAGTGAAATCTAAATCATAAAATTAAAGGATTACATATTATAATTTATTTGCTCCTATGCAACTAATCATTGGAGAATGTGTATGCCAAAGCTCCAAAGCATGCATGATGGAGCCTAAGAATCTACAAGTTTCCCAAACACAATCTAATTCGCTTAATCCGAACTGTTCGGTCATCATCTGCCTTTTGAAGTGATGAATCGTCTTTGTCCAAAAATTTCCATCGTCTCTGGTTTTCCATGGAAACTCGACCATCAGCTGGCATCTTAAGATTAAGCCAAGGACAACTAAGTCAACAACCTCAACAGTCATGTTCGAAAAAGAGCCCGCATTGGACTCTTTGCTATCATTTTTTTCTCTGGTGATGGCAACCAGATCAACGGCCATGATTTGCCCACCACCTGTACATAAAGTAGAGGAAGCCCTATAATAGCAGAGATTTCTATCAATGACAAAGGTGCTAAAGATGTCAGCAATTGTTCCATGATCTGGTACAGGTGGACATATAGCAGAGATTCCTTCTACTGAGAAACACCATCTAATTCACGTCTTTCCTCACAGGTTTACATTAACTTGTTGGAATTATTTCTTCTATTATTTGCAGCCAATTATATTCACACCTTCTGTAGAGAGGTCATAATCTTCAAGACCTTTAAAGTCCCATTTCATGGGCTGTTCAAACTTACTTTGTAATTCATGGGACCCAGCATGTTAGACATGATCAACCACTCTTGCCGTACATTTTAAAGAGGATGCTACCCTAGGCGTGATTGGTGCAAGCAGTGGGACCAACTTAAGCAGTCATATCATCTACTCCACGACAAGTTGTCTTGGCTGATGTTGAAGGAAGTTGAAACGTGACCCATGTGTTCATCGAAGGTAACGGATTAAAATGCCTATTATATGATGGGTTCCCATCTTTTACATTGAGAAAAAAATGAACAAGCTCAAGTATATGTGGAGACATGCTGTTTCAGTGATTCAAATTAACTGTTCGGACTGATTCAATTACATACACAATAGGAGACAAGAAGATTTACATAGTTCGGCCAAATTCAACCTATATCCATAAGAGAGGAAGATTCTACTATCATCCGATCAGATTATATTGGTGAAAAGGAGGAGAAGGCTCAAAGCTTCCTCCAACCCTCTCTACGTTTAATCTCTCGTGTGCTTGTACATTTCAACCCTAACATTACATATATATAAGATTCTCACTCACATGGTTATAAATCACACGTGAGTTTGCCCCAAATATTTACCATGTGTGGCCACTTTATAAATAGACCCAAGCTGAACTTTATTGACCAACTTTAACCCTCCAATTTGTGGGATTTAAAGGAATGGCTGTAAAATAAGAAGCAATTGCCTATTCATATTTAAAAAGAAAATTGATAAGAAAAAGTGCACTTGCTTGCTCAAGAAAAATAGTACACTTTTTTGAACCCATGCGTGCAGGACATGACTCCGAATGAAATATCCTTTTGGTACAAGACCAAGGCATGTGGTTTAGCTTTTAATGTTATGCAAGTCTCTCAGTATGGGTCAGAAGTAAATGTTCTCCATAGGCCTAAAAAGTGTACTTCTTTGTAGACTGAAAAAGTGCCTTGCTTGGTTATTGACTCCTTTAGTGCTTGTTTGGTTAGCAAGAAAACAATTCCAAATCCCAAAAAGTTATAAATTGGAATGGAAATTATTAAGTTAAATGTGAATTATCTCATATAAACTTGTAAACTCTAATTACTAGCTAATCTAGTTTCTTAAAATATTATGTGGAAATTAGTTTCAGATTCCAATCATGCATGCTTCCTTTCCCCATAATTTGCCAGACTCTTCCCACACATTTTTTGCAATTTTCGAACACTTGCGTACAGAAATTATTTCCAAATTCAGCTTTGAAATGCAATTAGAAAGTTCTAAAAGGTAAGGGAAAGGCCTAAAAGAACATAGATAAAAGTTGTGAGAAAATATTTAAAAACTTTCATACTAAATAAAGTCATGGTACTTAATAGAAGAAAATGAAAGAACAAGATTCATATGGCAACTCCTAATTGAGATGAGGTTTTGATGATGACGATGACCATGATGATGATTTGATTGCTACATCTTAAATTTCTCTCTCATTCGTTTTTGGATATCTTGTAAACCACTTCGCTGTTATTTGATCGAATATAATATCTATGATTCTATATGTACGCACTCAATGAGAATACAACAATACCATAGCATAATATCTAATCTCCCACGCTCTCCACTCTCTATTAGTTTTGTATATTTTTTAATTTTTTTCTTTTCACAAGTAAAGAATTACAAAATAAATTACCCACATAGTCTCACTTGCAAATGCTCCTAAATCTAATCTCCAGTCAAAGAAAAATAATAATAACTCGAACTTGCAACCAAACGTTCCAGAGAAGATGCCAAGTTATCAGAGCATCCAACCTCCACAAGTCTTCTTCCGAGGGACATCATAGAAATGGCGAGAAAAGGATGCAAGTAAGTCCAATGTGAACTTGGTCGATAGGGTCTCAGCATTATTTGGATTTTCAATTTGCAGATCCATATCGTGGTCATTACATGATTGATCATCTTTTATCAGGGGGTTTTGCCTGTTGACAAGCAATTGGTTTAGGCGAATATTCAAATCCCATGTAATGGAATGGGTAGAAATGTTGTTGAAGGGTTCTTATGTAGCGCATGCCTGTAATATGCCCCAGATATCATAAGCTGCATGTGTTTTTTGTTGCCAGCCCTTCTGCCCACATTTTTGAGTGATCCATTTTATTCATCAGGTTTTTAATTTGCTCTCTTAAAAATTTGATGAATAAAATGGATCACTCAAAAACGTGGGCAAAAGGGCTGGCAACATAAAAAACATGTAGTTTGAGGTCACGGGTTCAAGCCGTAGAATTAGGGGGGTTTATTCAATTGCACATGTTAGGCGTTTTTGAGATATGCCGGCATATCTCAAATGTGCACTTTATTAAACTACGATATTTTCGGCATATTTGAGATATCGGGTTTATTTAATTGCGTTATCTTCCGCACATTTGAGATATCGAGTTTATTTAACTCTGATATCTTCGGCACATCTGAAATATCAGTTTTATTTAATTACGATATGTTTCGCATATTTAAGATATCAGCTTTATTTAACATATGGAGGAGCTGATATCTTTTGCGTTTTGAAAATATGCCAAACCATTTTTACCGTGTAAACATGCCCTTAGTTTAGTGAGAGAAAAAACAATTTCAACTTGCGTTTTCTAGTGAGAGAAGAGAAGCAGGGGGAAACCCTCATCTTCGTTCTAAGCAGAAGCAGAACCCCTCAGTGAAACCCTCATCTTCGTTGTCTAGGCTGCATCTTCGTTCCAAGCAGGGAAGGAAAGCCGTTTCTGTTGCTCTCCTCTTTCACAGGTTTGACTGCTGCTGCCCTTGCCCTCTCTCTCTACTTCGTTTTTCTTCGCCTCTCCATTTCCCCCTTTCATTCTCTTCTTTGTCTCTCTCTATTAGGTTTCACTTTTCCCTTTTTTTCTCTCCCCCAACATTCTTACATAGAACTTGAACCGACAACGAACCCAAGGAATATTTTTTCTCTCCAATCGGGGAGATCCAGCTGATAGACAAGCTAAACTGGGTGTTGCAGGGATTTGTTTCAGGTAAGATTCTGTTGTTATTTTTCTTGGTTGAAGCTTTCAGATGGAGATTTTAATATTGGTGCATTTGGAAATTTTCATTTGGTAATTTGTTGTAAAAATAATCTTGTCTGTGGGTTTCAAGAAGCAGTTCTTTATTTGTTACTTTGTTTTTGGAGATTTTGGGTGGAGTTCTCGGCGTGTTTTTGGGTTTTTTTCGTTGACCATTTGCTTGAAAGTCTATTTTTTTGGGTAGTTTTGGAAAATTAAAGCTGGTTTTTGAGATTTTAATGAGTTTGGGAAGCCTTTTAATGATTTTATTTGGTAAATTCCTTAAACTTCGGGCTTTTTTGTTCCCTATAATTTGGTCAATATCTTTTCATTTTTTACTTTATTTAAGAGGTTTGGTTAGTGGGTTTCGTTGATAGTGTGAGGTGGGATTTGATGGATTTGTTTAGAAGAGATTGAGATTGCCTTTGATGGATTTTCAGTCCAAGTTCACCTACTATTTTCATCTGCAAACACTACAATCTCCAAATAATCTGTTTCTTGAGTGAACAACCCAACTTCAGAGTCAGGGAACTGTGCATATCTCTCAAGCTGGAAGACGAGAGATATGGCTGAAAACAAATCCAGTTCCACTGATAATCCCCAACCCTTCAGGGTCCTTGATGTTTCGCTGAGACTCACTGCAATTCCTCTCTGTATTGCATCCTTATGGATCATGGTGACAAACAACCAGGAAAGTCTTTATGGGAACCTGAAGTTCAGCAATCTAACAGGCCTTAAGTAAGCAATGGTTACTTCTTTTACGTAACTTCTGGATTTTTTCCTTCGTAGTCTTTCCATTACAAAATGAAATCATAAGTCGATTTACAGGTACCTTGTTTGCATCAATGCTATCTGTGCTGGTTATTCCCTTATTGTCGTTGTTTTCTCATGGCTGAGAGGCTTTAGTCAATGCCTGGGTTTTCTTTGTGTCAGATCAGGTTTCCTTCAAAACTCATTAGTGGTTATCTTATTCCAATGGAGTTCTGAAACTGAGATAATTTTTGTGCTTTCTGTTATGGACTTGAGCAGGTTTTAGCATATATGATGGTGACATCGTGTCTCAGTGGCAGAGATACCGTACTTGGGTTACAAGGGTGATCGGGATGTATCATGGAGTGAAGCTTGCGCTCTTATGGGAAGTTCTGCGGTAAGATGAAGATCTCTTTGGCCCTTCATGTGTTGGCTTTGGTATGTTTCCTTGTGTTGTCTTTGATTTACGCTTATAGAGTTTTCACTAGATATGAGCCTCCATGTCTTGAGCAAGGGGAATAGAGGAACGATCGATTGTGAAATTTTATTTGTACTTTTACGATAATGCCATGGTAGAGTGATGATATACATTCAATATTGTGTACGTGCTTTCCACGGTGGGGGGCCAGGGACCGGATATTTTGTTTAATCCCGTTTCATGAATCATTCTCTTGTTATCACTAATTTCCTACTCAAGTCTTTCAGAAGTGAAAAACATTTCATTTTAACTACCTTCTGACTTTATTCGACACATTCGGATGCACGTCAATCCTTCTCCCAATTTCTCTCCTCTATTCTGTTGTTTCTCCAATGCAAATAGTTTCAAATGTTCTGTTCTTAAGAAGCATTACTTGCTAATGCCAGTTATGTTAAGCTTGTATAATTTATGAAAGCAGTATGGCTTGTGTGCCGTCAGGCTGACCCAAAGAGCTACAACTTCAATTTCTACTAGTCTATTGTCTGTTGCAGCTTCAGCAACAAAAGTAGAAAAGTATCATCGATATCAGAAATTTGGAGAACTGCCAGAAAGACTACTTCATTGTCTAATTGCGTTATATCAACTCAATTTTTCGAGCAATGTGAGCTCGTAACTTTTTCATGAAAAGAATGTAATTATTAAAGAATGTAAGCAGTATAGTTTTATGGACCAGAACGGGCTAGTCATGTCTTGGTTGAGTGCACGAAGTTTCCCATTACATTTGTTCAGCTTTTCACTTGATGTAACTAATCTTGCAGATACTGTGATGCTGGAGTTCAATCAGTACACGCCTGGATCACGGTGGAGACAAACAGCTGTAAACAGGAAAGATCACAGGGAAGAAGGGAATGAAACAGATGGCTTCTACGGAGGAATTAGGAAACTACATGGCAAGGAGGAGATCTCCATGTGGAAGCGCCTCTGGCCAAAAGAAGTCTTGGAATAGGCTTCAGCTTCAATTGTTATTTTTGCTGGGCTATAACAACATTCTGCCGGAACTGATTACAGCCACAACTACTCTGTATAGTAACTTATTAATCTGAAGTTTGTAGACCACGGAAACCAACTGTTAGTTGGAACTTAGGATGATAAAGGATTTAGGGGCTGAACATAAAGCCTTTCAATTTATGAGGGTCCATGTTGAGGTCATGTTTTTTCCGGCAAGAGGAATCGGCACAAGCTGTTTCATGTGTCTCCGATTGAGCAGATTCCCGTATCATAGATTAGAATAAATGCAAAACTGATGTAACATATTACATGATATACTACCAATTTGAAAATTCAGCAACTTCCATTTGTTGTTCTTCAATCTAAAAAAAATGAAGTATTCTTCATGTTACATCTTACTTTGCATTTAAACATTTGATTTAGGCCATTCACCTATTAGAAGAAAAAGGAGTTTTAAATGATCCAGTGGTAGAGATTATTTATTTGATGAATTGGGGTAGAAAGTGCTTAATTTTACAACAGCAGATGTTAATGTAGATGATGTACACCCAATTCCAAAAGCATGTTGGTTCAAAGTACATGCTATCCTGTTATTGAAAAAAGGGCAGCCCCAGTGCACGAAGTTCTCACATATGCAGGGTTCGGGGAAGGAGTGAACTATAAGGGTCTATAGTAATCAGCCTTACCTTGCATTTTTGCAAGAGGCTGTTTCAATGCCTTGAACCCATGACCTCAAGGTCACATGACGACAACTTTATTGTTACACCAAGGCTCCTTTTCTATTATTGAAACGCCCACGATTAAAATCTCAAACATACACCCTACTTCAGGAACTTCTTGAGAAATAGAAGTGCAATCGGTTGAGTTACCTAGTTGAAAGTATGAGTATGTAACCAAGAGTTCTAAATGGCAGTGTTGAAGCTCCAAGCCCATACAACATCAAGAGGTTGTCACAGAGAACTAATCGTGGACTTCAACAGATCTTTCCCTCCCATTGTACCTAGTGGTTATGAATAAGAGTGTGTCATACGAGTGTTTACATAATACATGTAAGCACCATTAGCAGAGACTTTAACATGTAATTCACATACATATTTCAGATATCACCAAAGATATCACCAGAAATATCATCACAGATATCACAGAACAAATGCCACATATCTCAGATATCACACAAGATATCACAGAACAAATGCCACATATCTCAGATATCACACAAGATATCACAGAACATATGACACATATCTTAGATATCACAGAAGATATCGCAAAAGATATCACAGAAGATATGCCAACAAAAACGACAAACATATGCCGTTAAATAAACCCCCCTTAGCCTCTTGCAGAATGCAAGATAAGACTGCCTACTATAGGCCTTTGTGGTCTGCCTCTTTCCCAGACCCCGCATAGGCGGGAGCTTTGTGCACCGAGCTGCCCTTTTTATTTTTAATTTGCTCTCTTCCAAATGGAGGGATACAAAAATCTGATCCATCAGTACCTCTGAGGTAGGCCTTCTCTCCATAAAGAGTGAACGACAGTTGACAAAGATTTCCTATATTGTTAAGACTATCCACACTTAAGGGGAGGAGCACATGTTAGGGATACCCTTTGAGTGAGAATCTTTGTGTGCCCCCGTCTTAGAAGAGACAAATCATCACTCAACCATTATGTACTGCCAGTTTGCCACCCCCTCCTTGATTTGGACGACGGACTCAGCCACATGACGTGCCTAATTTTCTGTGGCTTCATTTGTGCCCGCTGCTGTGGAATGTCAACCACACAACAGTGCACCAACAAAACCAAAACCAAGACCATCAATATTCATCTCTATTTGGTAGTTATCATCATCATCATCAAGACCTTATCCCAATTAGGGGTCGGCCACATGAATCTTATTCCTCCATTCCACTCTATTAAATACCATGGCTTCATTTAGTCCCAAAGTTTTTAAATCTTTCCTCACCACTTCTATCCACGTTCTTTTGGGCCTTCCCCTTGCCCTTTTAGAACCTTCAACTTGTATTGCCTCACTCCTTCTAACTGGTGCCGTTGTTGGCCTCCTTTGAACATGTCCAAACCATCTAAGTCTAATCTCCCTCATCTTGTTACCTATTGGTGCTATCCCTAAATTTCTTCTAATATTTTCATTTCTAATTCTATCCTTTCTTGTCTTACCACTCATCCATCTCAACATCCTCATTTCTGCAACACTTAGCCTATGAGTATGATGTTCCTTAACTGCCCAACACTCTGATCCATAGAGCATGGCCGGCCTTATAGCCATCCTATAGAATTTTCCCTTTAGTTTGAGTGGCACCCGCCGATCACATAAAACCCCCGATGCACATCTCCATTTGTTCCAACTCGCTTGGATTCTCTGGGTAACCTCTCTCTTAATCTCTCCACTCTCATGGATCAATGATCCTAAGTATCGGAAGTGGTCTCTCATGGGGACCTCTTGGTTATCAATCTTGACTGGTGCTCCACTCCTACTCTCCTTGCTAAAATTACATTCCATATATTCTGTCTTAGTTCGGCTAATTTTAAATCCTTTCGATTCTAATGCTTTTCTCCATAGCTCTAGCTTTATGTTGACACCCTCCCTTGTCTTATCAAGTAGGACTATATCGTCTGCAAATAGCATGCACCAGGGAATCTCCTCATGCAGATGTTTTGTTAACTCATCCATAACTTATGTGAAAAGGTATGGACTCAATGCCGATCCTTGGTGCAATCCGACAGTGACAGGAAAATCACCACCACGCCACTAGTGGTCTTAACATTTATTCTTTGCTCCCTCATACATATCTTTAATTATGTCTATATACCCCTGAGAAACCCCTTTAACACCTAACACCCTCCATATTAACTCTCTAGGGACTCTATCATAAGCCTTCTCTAAGTCAATAAAGACCATGTGTAGGTCTTTTCTCCTCTCCCTATATTTCTCTACTAATTGTCTTAGTAAGAAAATAGCTTCCATGGTAGACCTCCCAGGCATGAAACCAAACTGATTCTCCGATACACTTGTTTCATGTCGTAGCCTCTTCTCAATGACTCTTTCAAAAAGTTTCATGGTGTGGCTCATAAGTTTGATCCCTCGATAATTAGTGCAGCTCTGAATGTCTCCTTTATTCTTATAAATTGGCACAATAGAGCTTTTCCTCCACTCATCAGGCATTTTCTTTGATTTTATAATCTTGTTAAACAACTTGGTCAACCAAACTACCCTAATATCTCCCATATGCTTCCAAACCTCTATTGGTATACTATCAGGCCCCATGGCCTTTCCTGATTTCATATTTCTCAAGGCCTCTTTTACTTCAAGCATTCTAATCCTACGTTCATATCTATAATATCCAGTGTTATTTAGATTTATAGTATTTTCAATTCCTATATTCTCAGGGCCATTGTCATTTAACAATTTTTGGAAGTATATTTCCCACCTTTGTTTGATCTCAGCGTCTTTAACTAATACCCTTTGATCATCGCTTCTAATGCACCTAACATGCTCTAAGTCCTTACTCTTACGTTTCTCTTACCTTTGCAAGCTTAAACACATCTTTCTCACCTTCTCTTGTTCTAGTCCATTATAGAGCTCATCATATGCTTTAAGTTTAGCCTCACTTACTATTCTCTTAGCAACGTTTTTAGCATTCTTATATTGTTCATAGTTTTCATTATTTCTAATCTTCTGTCATGCTTTAAAATGCATTCGTTTTTCTTTAATAGCTTTTTGCCTTTGTTTCATTCCACCACCATGTTTCCTTTGCTAATAGCCTTTTACCTTTAGATACTCTTAAGACATCTTTTGCCACTTTCTTAATGGACTCAGCCATATTAGTCCACATGGTATTTACTGTTTCATAATTCCAATTTCCTTCTACCATCAACTTATTTTTGAATGAGGTTATTTTCTCTCCTTTTAAGTTCCACCACTTAGTTTTTCGATGTGTATTAAGTTCAGTTCTTTTACTCCATCTTTTGATATGAATATCCATAACCATTAACCTATGTTGTGAGGTTAAACTCTCACCAGGTATCACCTTACAATCCTTACATATAGATCGTTCATTATTTCTAAGTAGAAAAAAGTCTATTTGGCTTTTATGAAGTCCACTTTTAAAGGTTATTAAGTGTTCATCCCTCTTCTTAAAGAGTGTATTTGCAATGGATAGGTTATATGACAAAGCAAAATCGAGGATATTCTCCCCCATCTCGTTTCGTTCACATATACCATACCCTCCGTGTATTCTATCATATCCTTCCTTATCTTTTCCTATATGGCCATTTAAGTCTGCTCCTATAAATATTCCCTCAGTTCTCTATTTGGTAGTCAAAAGCATTATAATTCAGCCTCTAACAAGAAATTCTCTACAATACACATTGCAGTTGTTGTATTGGTAGACACTCAAGTTTGTATGTATGTGTGGGGAGAATTACAAGCTCCACTCCAAAGGTGCAAACTATTCTCTACCAGCTAGGGTCATCCGGTGGATGAGCTATGCAACAAGATTCAACATAGTCGGACAATTCTAACCCTGCAATTTGTTGCCTTTGAAGTAATGGCTAGGAAATAAAGAAACATTCGTCTATATTCATTATCAAATGCTTCTGCTAAAAAATGAAAGGCTTAGAATCATCCGACGGTGACATTTATATGATCAAGACATAACAAGTAAATGCTTATCGTTCATTGATCAACTAGACCCTACTTGTACTTGCTGACAGACATTACATAACAACTTTATGAAGTGAAAGAGAATGTAGAATCAGAAACAATCTTATTCCCATGGAGATCATCTTATAAACAACAGATTTCCATCACTATCTTCATAAATCAGAGCCCTTAAAATAGTCCTTCAAGTTTAATCCGACGGTTGAGAGTCTTTCATCTCTCTTTTCGACAGAGCAGTCCTAATAAAATCATCAACTGCCTTAATAGAGGAGCCTTTCCGTCCGGCCTCTTCCGCCATCGCTGCCTTCATCATCTCTCTAACGGCAACAGCCTTTGTCTTCATCTCTTGTCCTTTCTCCGTTTCCCCCATCACCACATTAATAATCCTTTCGACCTTGTCTGCATCAACATTATCTCCAACACCCCTCGCCAACTCAACACAAACTCCCATTTCCTCCTCCATCATCTTCGAATTATAGAACTGCTCCGAAGCCAGCGGCCACCCAATGATGGGCACGCCTTGGCTCAAACTCTCCAGCACAGAATTCCAACCACAATGACTCAAAAATGCTCTAGTGGATTTATGTGACAAAATATCCAACTGGGGGGCCCATTTCCTCACCAAAATGCCCTGTTTTCTGTCCCCCATACGATCTTCAAATCCCTCCGGCAACCATTCCGGTCTAAAATCCCCGTTTACATTGTTGCCGATGGGAGGCCGAATGACCCATATAAACGCCTCTCCACTAGCTTCTAATCCCTTGGCTAGCGCCATCATCTGCGAAGCAGAGATGGTATTCTGAGAACCGAACGATATGTACAGAACCGAACTGGGACGGTGAAGATTCAACCATTCGATCAAGCTATCTATAGACATTCCGGGTTCTTTTCCATGACATTTGTGAGAAGAGTTGGGAGAAGCAGAAGAATCAAATAGATAAGATGGAAGCAAAGGCCCAATAGTCCAAACAGGAAGTCTGGTCATGCTTCTTAAAACCTCTAATCCAAACTTCTCCATCTCTTCCACCGCATTACATAACAGCCCCTCAGACATGAAAGAAAGCGATATCTGCCGTTGGAAAAACACCGACCAAGGATCGGTGCCGTTGGCTGCTTTCGCGTATGAAGATAGCTGGGAGCGATTTATACGAAATGTTTCGGGGAAGCCCGGGAGATGAAACTTATCGGAATCGGTGTGACACTGTGGGAGGTTCAACCACATGGAGGTATATGTGGCCGTACCGTAGCCGCCGCAAGTAGTGAAAGTGGTATGGAATATTTTACGCTTCTGAGCTATCTCTACAGTCCAACCGAAGAAGATGTCGGAAATTATGCAGAGAGGCGATCGACCGTCGCAATTGGAGATATCGGATATGAGATTTTCAAAGGCGGGTTGGAGGGTTTGTGAGGCGTGGAAGAGCGTGACGAGGAGATGAACGGGTAAGGAGTCTGTGTTTTCGGAGTTGGGTGGGAGGCCATGATCTGAGCTGTTGAAAGGGAGTTGGGCGAGTTGGATTTTGGAATCGGATGGTAGGGCTGATCGGAGTTTTTGGACGTTGAGAGGGGTATTTACGATGGTGATGGTGTAGTTGGTGCGATGGCGGATTAGATTTGCCAGTGCCAAGAACGGGATCAGATGGCCTTGGGCCATGTAGGGGAACATGATTACATGTTCTGGAGCTGTACAAGACTCCATAGGAAGAAGAGAGGAGCTTGTCAGTGTTCAGGGATTCAATTGCGCGAACGCAAGGATGATGAGGTTCGACTGTTTGTACAGCAATAAAACAACACGTCCTCTTCGTCATAACTAATGAAGTTGTGACCTGTGGCGTGGAAAAATTTGAACCACGGGATCCAATGATCCTAATTGTCCTTTCGGTATATATGACGCCTGTACTAGTTTGCTTAAGACATTCCTAAATTCAGCAAATGTTCGTGAGAAAATTTGAGAGAAAATGGAGATCAAATCATGGTCTGCATTGTGCTACTGTTTAGTACATAACCTTATTATCGATCCGCATTAGTTCCCGTAATAGTCATTCAGGACACAAAACGGTAATGGCGAACCCTTAGAGGTGGCTCCAATGTTCCAGGTAAACTCTATAATTGAACCTTTGGCTAATTCCAAATTCATGAGTTACAAGCATGTTTTTTTCTTTATTCTTTCTTTTTGAATGGCCATGAGTTATAAGCACCTACTTAAGATGCTAAAACCATTTTATGAAATGGGCCTGGAAATGTGTTTGCTAGTGGGTTCAACTGACTCTGCAAAGTCCAAATGCACAAGTGGACTCCAACAGCATCAGTTAATTATGCTACCCGATGCCAGGGACTGCACATACAGGGGGTCCTGATGCAGTAGCCGGGTCTTGTCATTTAGTCTGGCGCGCCATTGAACCAGGACTTGTTTGCAGTCTTAGCGGTGGCATCTTTTTCAGCATCCGCCAGAGTGTTTTGCTTCAGAAGAATGCTTGATGAGCGAATGAGACAGGATAGAAAAGTGAACTGACACGAAGATAATGAAATGCCGATTCCCTGTTTTTGGATTTTCAAATTCTACCGAGTAAAGATAAGATTTGTTCACATGGGTCGTACTCTTAGTTCTAATACTCATGACACGTAGCATAGCCTTTCGTTGACGTTGTGGCAAAACATCCAGATTCCACCCGAATGGTTCTGGTCCCATGCTTATGGATCTAAGAGCAGAAGAATCCAATCAAATTGATCTGACCGGCAAGCGGACGGGCACTTGTCCCTTGATAGAATTCCTGAGTCGATGGGCAGGAATTAAAGGCCCAGAAAGTGTTCTCAGAAAACAAGCTTTATATTCTGGAAAGATGCATATATACTAACAGAAAAAGTAAGGCTTATGACCTTTTGAAGCTGAACTGGAGCTTGTCTGACACCTGCATTGGACATGTCTTTAATTGCTGGACGGCTAAAACTGCTCAAAAGCTTTCGCTTTTTGACCTTTGCAATTTATTCGCCGCTTATTCGGATATTTGTAATAATCAAAAGAAACAAATTGGTTGAGCGAGCATGGGAATTCATGAGCAACCCGCAATGTGTCTGTACATCAGAAGAACTACGGCGGGGAAGTGCCCAAGTAAATCATCCATGGCTGAAGTATAAACATCTGTTGTCCACGATCCAGTGTTCATTTAATCTTACCCTCCAGAAGTCCTCCATTTTTCCAAATGTGAACGCGAAGTATACATTATCCAGATCTATAATTTGCAGATGCCCCGCTGGGTGCCATAGTTTTACCACTGTCTCGTGTTTCCATTGAAATATTCTGGTTCATTATCTTGCCAGTCAAGGTAAATTTCACTTGGCAACACTTGCTCGAGCTCTTCAGCTTCAAGTTGTACACAGTTTGTGTGTATGTTTTTTGCCTTGCGGGTCAAGGAGTTTGAATCCATCCATGGCCAGACTTTGTGGTCTAGGTGGTTTAACAGCAATTGCATACGTCCTTGGGGTGGTATTTCTCTTTTAGCTTCGATCATTCCTGTATCGTTTATATTTGTCGCCCTTTCAGTAAAAAAATTTCAGCAAGAAAGCTTGAACTACTAATAGACCTTTGTGGTCCGCCTTTTTCCCGGACCTGATAGGCAGGGCTGCCCTTTTAATCTACTTACACGATATCTAAGAGGATTCCATACGGTGGATGTGCATAGTTTAATTGGAGAACGTAAGCAGGGTACAAGTGGACCCATTTCACCTGTCATCATGAGCATTCAGCTGCATGGGTGCACTATGGACGAGAGGTATATTAAAAGTTAACCAGCGTTTTATGATTATAACCCTTGATATGTGATGCTTGTCACGAAGAATGTAAACCGTTACTTTTTGCCTATTTTAGCAGTTATTTTGAAAGCTAGAATTACTAGATTGTATGAATATGGTCTAGAAGATAGATGTGGTTTGGGTCATTGCAAAAAGTGGGCTGTACTTACAGTCTAGCCTGCTTATGTTCATCTCCTCCTTTCTGGGCTTGTAGAAGTGAAAACCTAAATGGCTGACTGGCGAGGCTTATATCATCACTCACCTATTTCTAGGCAGGCTAATGTATCAGGTTCATGAGACGATGCCGGATCATAATCTCATAAGATCGGATATATAACCTGTGTCAATTAGCGCCCCCCCCACACCCCCCCTCTCAGGCCCATCATTTGTGGCTATTTGGGATTGTGAACTGAATGGTGTCTGAAAGAAAAAGTGTGACACTACCCATTTTACAGCCACAAGAGGCCAAAGGAGGAGTCGTGTCCAATAGTTATGTTTTGTGGTATCTATGGCATGTGGTTGAGGCTAGATGAGATAAACATATTGGATCTAGAGCAGACAAAACGGATAAAAGTTTGTGAATATTTATTTATCCATTTAAAATCCATAAATTGAATTCATCTAATGTGTTTCCCCAAATAAAAGCATATCGAATCAATATGCAGTTTTCTTGGATATATTCGTAGATATCCTCTTTAAAAGGCATTTTAAAAGTTAAATTGGGAAATGATATAAATTATGCATTCTTTTGAACAATCTAAACTGTTAATCTTGTTTGGTGTCTCAATAATAGGCTACCCATGAAAAGTTCTTGCATTTGAATGATCCTGACCACTAATTTTAGATGTTCTTAAAAAGGAAAAAAGATCAATGAATCTAATTTTCAACCTTTATAACTTAAGCTAGAATAATCTAACTTTTAAAACTTGGTATCTAGCCTATCTAAGGCATCATAAACATAGATCTTTCCAAAAAAGTCAATATCTATAATTCTACATGACTTGTGCTAGATGGATGAATCATAAGCAAAGCAGTGATCCACACCGGATGTGATATAGATTGAGATTTTTTTATCTATGATTTACAAAGATTTAAAACCTTAATATGTATCTTGCATATTAGATAAGATTCAATCTTGAATTAGAACTAGGAAAAGGAGTGTTAGTATTGGAAACGTCCCTAGTTCCTCAATCCATTCCAAATCGCAAAATCCATCATTGGCTAAACAATCATTTAGTTATGTCATTTTAGGCTTTACTCTAACCAAAGCTATTGCATCGTTTGCCCCAAAGATGACATCTCCTATCTTATCTCCATTTCAACTGAAGAAAGGACGTTTCATTCTTAAAAAAAGAAGACCATGATTGAATAGGTGTTACTAAGCCAATCAAACTCCTCCTAAAGGAAAATCAGGTTCACATGCGTTTGACCATGAGAAAGGAAAAGGTGAGGCAGGCCGTTTCACTTGGGCATGATCTAAAACTATTCTACATTCAAGAAAGAACCGGATCAGCAATTAAGAACTTGTGAGATAAACGATAGACAACTACAAACCATCCACTTTCTTTTTTCTGATTGATCTGATTGTACATGGATTCATGAAAGACAGAAGACATTGTTGGCTGAATTTTTTGGAGGGTTTGGATTTAGGTAGGGCCCACTCCTTGACCGTACGGCTCTTATCCATTTTCCCAATACTATAATTGGATCTATGAAAAAGTTTTAAAAAAAAGAAAAAAGAAAAGGGCTCGTAACCTATTTGCAAGTGTACCTACCCTTACCTCACAAGCATCGAATACACTGAATGCGTTGTTATTTGCTTTTGTAATGTATAATGGCAGCCTGGTTCTGTTTGAGGCAGAATATCCAGGATTGGAAATTTTTTACTAAACTTTCTCGAGTTCTCCCTATTTCATCTTTGATTATCTTTGCAATTGCTTAAATAGAGGGAATACAAGACAGATTTGTATGTTTACTAGGCCTAGCCAACGGATGCTTTCGACCTTCTTCACGGCTCATCAAGAGTAACATCCCTATACTGCAAGCGGCCGTCCTTGCACCATTTTTTACAGGCTTATGTATAGTCACTTCTCATGAAGCCCATGCACTACCAAATAACAGGTAATCCAAGCTCATCTCAATTAATCTCCTTTCATACTGAACTCTTGCTTTGTCATTAATCTCAATTGCTCAAAGATATATAATTGCGATTAGATGATAGGTTTGGATCGCCAATGACACGATTCTTCGCAAGATAAAGTGAGGAATGTCATTATCCAAACCGAGGGATTAATTGCAAATGCCATTTCACAATAAGTTAGTGAGATAAGTTCAAAGCTCTTTTGATAATCATGTAGTGATCATGCTAGCTCATTCCGAAAGAGAATCATTCTCGAAAATAAGAGTGGTTTTGAAGGCACTACAAGGAGAGGAATATACTTCTTTTCAAATTGCCCCGCGAAGAGGGGCGTTCAGAAAAGTTCTCGAGATTCTCAATCGATCATGTGTGTGGGGACATGCCTTAGGGACAGTTATTACACTTAATTTTTAAAATTCGTTAAGTATACTACTAGTTATAGGAAGTTAGTGATAACCCTTTGTGTGCCATGTGATCTAAGCGGGCATCTGTTAGCTTCACTTTTCCAATTAATTCTGAAGTCCGTAATAGTTTCTAAGGACCTATGAGCATCGATCACAAAAGTGCTTGACAAAATGCCGAGCACCACGACTATGAAAATGTGAATGTAGACAGCATTTTGTAGTAGCAGTAGGGCCCAGTAGATCTGATTTTTTGCTGGGGCCTGCCTGAACCTTTTCTATAATGGCAATTAATTGTGTTGGCCCATTTGAGAGCCACACTAAAGTGTAACCCCACGAACCCGTACATAAATGTGACTGTGCAGCTATGAATGGGCCCACATTGCACAAATCTGAAAAATATTTAGATAATCTTGGCCGTTTGATCTGCAGGGTGGTGCAAAACATTACAACGAACAGAAACCAGCTTCAGGCCAACTCACCAATTCATTAACTTCGTGTTTGAACCTTGCTTCATTCATGATTGACCTTGTTGTACACATAAAGGGCCCACCAATTGCTAAATTCGAATCACCAAGACATCAGTCAGGTTTAGGATAATTGTTGTACCCATGTGCTCCAAATACTTCATGACTTATGATTCCTTTGGTTCCCAGAATAATATTAACTAATAAAGAAAAGAAATTGAAAATGCCACTCACACTGTGTCAACCAGCTTCAGCTAGCCCGAATCCAATCCATCTGTAAGCATGAACCAGACATCACAGTTGAAGTCCCTACTCTGATATTGGCACTTTAGGAGCTCTGGTAGCATGTCCCCAAAATCTTCTCATTTGATCATCTACACAAACATTACTCTGGATGGAAAAGTGACTGGCTTACAAAGTCAAAAATCAACTTAAAAATCTTAACCATCTGAAAATTCAATTAAAAATTAAAAAAATAATAAAAAAGATTCACCGAAAGATTGAAATTTAGACCTTTTGATCGCCTGACTTATTCCCCAAAAAATTCAAAAGTTGTCACATTCTTTAAATTCATTGGAAATTTATCCAATTCTACACAAATTTATCAAATGAAACAGACCATTGATGAATAATTTGTTAAATTCTTAGTTAAAGATTAAATTCACATCATAGTTGTGCTTTTATATCTTGACTCTTTTAACTTTTTCTCTGAATATTTGCCTGGGGTTCATTCCTTCCGAACTTGATGGTTATGGTTGAAGTTTAGGATAAACGACTTGGATCATTAGACATGCAAGCAGAGTCTTTCGAAGGATGACATGGGCATCTATCATACAAAGAACTCATTCTAGCCTTTAGGAATCATAACAACCATTAACAAATAAATAGAATAGTAATCACTCTCCTTTGATTGGCAAAACATATATATGTGTGTTAAGCCGATCAAATGTTAGTTGCTCCTTACACCTACAATAAATTGCTGCAGCTCACATTTTCCATATATATATGTATATAGTCCAGTAAAATGCATGGTACAAAAATATAATTGGTGGGGAGAGATTAAAAAGAATAGAATAGCTTAGCAGGAAAGTGGTGGGCCCAATTACATTATCTTTCTACAATCATGAAAAAGTAGTAATGGTAGTATTAGATATAAAAACATGTGTTAGCACGTAGCGTTATGGTGCGTAGGATAACCAATTAAATAAGCGCCTCCCTTTCATTTCTAATGGTCCAAAAATGGAATAGGAAAGCCTCCCAAGGAAGTTGCAGACACTCCATCTTTCACATGCTCTCCATCTTCCACAGGGATTTTTTATTTTCACTGAAAGAACCAGCGGCTGGTACACTCAGACCAACTACCATGATTGCTCTCTCTCTCTCTCTCTCTCTCTCTCTCTCTCTCTCTCTCTCTCTCTCTCTCTCTCTCTCTCTCTCTCTCTCTCTTCCTGCTAACATGGGAAGATTCCTTTGTTTCTACTCCTTTGAGTAGTGTTAAAACGTATTACTAAATAAAGTCAATCACTTAGTAGACAAAAACATAGATGCTGCTTTGAGTTGGCCATGCAAAGGGGAAGACGGTTGGACTTGGTGGGGCAATTATCGTCAGACTTACAACAAGCATATATAAAATAGTGGCAATCAATGAAAACTTCAATGGCACGCAGTTTTCGGGTGGTCCAAACCATTCATCTTTTCCATCCTGACTTAGATAGGGCTTTCAGGAAAAATTTTCAACATGGGATGACCCTTGCTAGAATTTGTGTTCATAGATGTAAATTGGCCGGCTCAGAAAGTTCTTATAAACATCTTGAGCAAACAAATTGTCTGATGCACAAGATAGGGCTGTTATACGCTGGATGAACATTTTTATTTGGATAACGCGATCCAGACCATCTATCTAGTAGACCTTTGCTATGATGAGCCAAGAACAAAAAAACTAGTAACAACCAATCTCGCAATTCTGAACCTCAGGTTTGTGGCGTTTAGATCCAAGAGTTATAGAAATGAAATATGTATAGTCCAAATTCATCAGTGTAGTCTGCACAAATGAAAGCCTTATAAGCATCTGACTGTCGAGAATTATTGGGTATCGCTCATCCATAGCGCACTCTACCAAGTATATGGTTTGAATCATAGGAAAGTGGGTCCACTTAACTTGTACCCGCTCATTTTTTTAAAGTGAAAATGTGCTCATCCATCACATAGCGAAGCGCAAAATTAGACATGAGAGTGACTATGATAATGGTATAGCCAGTTGTACGAGGAATCTAAACCATTGATCTTCTGCACATTGAGAAGAAGTAATCAACATTCACGCTGAACAGATATTGCATTTGTAAGTTTTAAATCTTTGCCGATATGAATATGGGTCAAATTAAGAGTATCAAGTTCATGAGGCTTTCACGGGCACTAGATGGTGAAAAAAAAGAGCTTCCTTACGTGTAGAGTTTAGAAAAGGAACATACATAGAGAATCTATGGTAGGCAGCCTTATCAACTATTTTCATGGCTAGAACTTACTAGACCGTGACTCTAGTCATTACGGGGCCTGTCGTTTCGGCATTGAAATCATTGGTTCACCTGAACTTACCACCAGGTTGAAGAAAGAAAGTCATCCAAAGAGAGAGGTGAATTTGGAGCTCTTGTATCATCTGCAACTTCGATAAAGCATGCATGATATAACAGTGAGAAGATTTCTTATCATTTATCATCCTAGGATACTAATTATCAAGTGGGTCCCTTTGTAAAAAGGATGAATTTTCAACTCTAATTAATCACTAATAATTTATTAAGAGAACCAATGATTTCTATCTGCGAAAAGCCTCCATGATTAATCTCGACACATTCTATCCATGTTTAATGTCGACAGTTTCCAATCTGTTAAAAGCTGCCAGTCACAGAACAGCCTGGTGCAGAACCCGAGACCTCACGAGCTTACAAAATGATAATCCCATTTTTTATACCATATACCCATCTTCCCATCACGCTCATGTAACTCTTTTCCTTCCACTTTTGCCTCCAAGCATCACAAATGGCTCGAATCTAGCAAAAGAAGAAGAAAAAGAGAAGCAAAAATGCAGCCCCATTTGCTGGTCTACTGCTTCTCTTTCCTTCTTTTCTCTTCGGTTATAACAGAAGAAAAGCAAGTTCTATCAGGCAGTGATGAATCAGAAGCATTGCTTTCTATCAAGTCCAGTCTCACTGATCCAGTGGATCATCTTCGAGATTGGAATAGACTCGCTAACCATTGCAACTGGACTGGAGTTTCATGCAATTCATTTGGTTCAGTTGAAAAGCTTGATCTCTCTCATATGAATCTCAGTGGCAGAATTTCAGAAAGCATTCAGAAACTCCGAAATCTTGTAGATATCAACTTTTGCTGTAATGGTTTCTCTTCTTCATTGCCGAAATCGTTTGTAAATTTGACTTCCTTGAAGAATCTGGACGTGAGTCAGAATTCTTTTATCGGCAGATTTCCGACAGGTCTTGATCGGGCAACCGGACTTTTAAGCATAAATGCGTCCGGAAACAACTTTTCCGGTTCCCTTCCGGAGGATATCGCCAATGCGACGTCACTCGTTATCTTGGATTTTCGTGGAAACTTCGTTCAAGGTACGATTCCTGCTTCATACAAGAATTTGCAGAAACTGAAGTTTCTGGGTCTTTCTGGGAATAGTCTCACCGGCAAAATTCCCGGTGAGATCGGTCAACTTTCGTCGCTTGAGACAATTATAATCGGGTACAATGAGTTTTCTGGGAGTATTCCCGCGGAATTCGGGAACTTGACTAATTTGAAGTATGTAGATTTGGCAGTTGGCAATCTAAACGGTGAGATTCCGTTTGAGCTAGGGAGGTTGAAATCTCTTACCACTATGTTTCTGTATAAGAATGATTTGGAAGGAAAGCTACCGCCCTCAATCGGAAACATGACGTCGTTGGTACAGTTGGATCTTTCCGACAATCTGCTTTCCGGCATTGTTCCGGTTGAAGTATCTCTCCTGAAAGATCTTCAGCTTTTGAGTTTAATGAGCAATAAGTTCACCGGTCAAATCCCGGCCGGAATCGGCGAGTTGACTCAGTTACAAGTACTCGAGTTATGGAACAACTCGTTCAGTGGCCTCTTGCCGCAAAATCTGGGACGTAATTCGTCACTGATATGGTTGGATGTGTCGTCCAACTCATTTAGCGGCCAGATTCCGTACGGTTTATGTGATAAAGGCAACCTTACAAAGCTCATCTTGTTCAACAACCAATTTTCCGGCACTATGCCGACAGGATTAGCCACATGCAATTCCTTGGTTAGAGTTCGAATTCAAGAAAACATGATTTCGGGGCCCATTCCTGGGGGATTCGGCGGGTTGCCGAAACTTCAACGGTTGGAACTCGCTTCAAATAATTTCTCCGGTGAAATTCCAGACGACATTTCACTTGCCACTTCCTTGACTTTCATCGACTTTTCCCGTAACTACCTTCACTCTTCTCTCCCTTACAACATTTTCTCAATTCCAAATCTGCAAAGCTTTTCAGCGGCTGATAATGAGTTATCCGGGGACATCCCAGATCAGTTCCAGGATTGCCCATCATTAGCTGGTCTCGATCTATCCAATAACCACCTCTCAGGTACCATTCCATCCAGTCTTGCTTCTTGTGTAAAGTTAGTGAATCTAAATCTTCGAAACAACAATATCAGCGGAGAAGTTCCAACCTCAATCGCAATGATGCCCTCTTTGGCCATTCTCGATCTATCCAAAAACCAGCTCACAGGTGTTCTGCCCACAAATTTTGGCAACTCGCCGGCGTTAGAAATACTTAATGTGTCATACAACAATCTCTTCGGTCCAGTTCCGGCAAACGGCATGTTACGTACAATAAACATGGACGATCTCACTGGAAACCCCGGACTCTGCGGCGGTGTACTTCCTCCTTGTTCAACACATTCGTCGACTCGATTGCAAGCCCAAAGGGGTGCCCACATCAAACACCTTGTTGCGGGATGGGCAGTTGGGATCTCCCTTTTTTTCACCATCGGAATCTCAATCTTCGCCGCCCGGATTCTATACCACCGATGGCGAACTGATGGTGGGTGCACTCGCTTCGAATCGGAGATAGGAGAATGGCCTTGGAGATTAACGGCATTTCAAAGGCTGAACTTCACTAGTGGTGAAATATTAGCATGCATCAAAGAATCCAACGTAATTGGCATGGGAGCAACTGGGATCGTGTACAAAGCGGAGGTCCAACGGCCACATACATTGGTGGCGGTGAAAAAGCTGTGGCGAGCGGCCACAGAGGAAGGATCAGTAGAAAGCAGTGACTTCGTTGGGGAGGTGAATTTGCTGGGGAGGCTGCGGCACCGGAAAATAGTGAGGTTGCTGGGTTATCTTCACAATGATACGGATACAATGATAGTTTATGAGTTCATGCCGAATGGAAGTCTGTGGGAAGCTTTGCATGGAAGGCAAGCAGGAAGGATGTTGGTCGATTGGGTGTCCCGCTATAACGTTGCTGTGGGAGTAGCGCAGGGATTGGTGTACCTTCACCATGATTGTTCACCTCCGGTAATACATAGAGACGTTAAGAGTAACAACATACTGTTGGATGCCAACTTGGAGGCAAGAATTGCTGATTTTGGGTTGGCGAAGATGATGCTGAGAAAGAACGAGACAGTGAGCGTGGTGGTGGGATCGTATGGCTACATCGCACCAGGTATGATATGTTAGTTTTCTCATCGTTATATTGCATAGCTAAATGTAGAGGTAGGCCCACTGTTGATCCATACCGCTCATTTTGTAGGCTACAATCTGGATCAACGAAAATACCTACTCCATTAGATGATTGTAATTCTTTGAGGGTTTAGGATCTCAGAAAACCATCAAAGAATTTCATTACAGCTGGCCCCAGCACATCACTGGTCATTTACAACTGGGCGCACTCTAATTATTTCTCTCGTGACTTTAAGATTAGACGACAACAACTCTACCATTATGCTAAGGCTCCCCTTCCGCTATTTCATCCACACTGTATAAAAAAAATGTGGACGAGAGATAACAACTTTTCTCTAGTCAAATGGAGTCTTTGATATTTTTTATGTAGGGGTCCGTCTTGAAATGTTTCTGATCCATGAGTTGAGTTTCTCTTCTTGGACTGGAGCTTAGTACAGCCGCTTCACGGTATTGAAGGGTCTAGAACTTTAAGAACCCAATGGATCCTCTAGCCAGTCAACCACTTCCTCAATTACAAGCAGTCAATTGACCGTTTATCTAGTAGGATATGCCAATGGCCCACTTTGTAGACCCACACATGGGACATTGACCGTAAATGTGCGTGACGCTTTGAGTTTTAGTTGTCTACACAGAGAGCTAAATTTTCAGGCTATCAAAATCAGTAGTCTCTCCTTAGTTCTAGCACTGTAATCATCTAAAGGTGGGATACAATTGTAAATAGACAGTTCATGCACGTGAGCCATGGCTGTGGTGGCTATTGGACCCCACACCCAGCAATCTAGCGACCTCTTCTTAGGTCAATTAACACTTGACATGCCATAATGCAAGAGATGGCTATTGGATCTGTAGTCTGCATGTATTTTACCATGTCCTAGCTGAGGAAGTAGAGGGACCCACAGAAATTATCAGACACCCACGATCCGAAGCCATATGGGTGCAATCTCTTTGTCCATCCTGACCACTGAATTGTCCTGTATAAAAAAGGGCAAACCAATCGAATCACAAATTCACATCATCAGCCACATTTTCTCGTGCGTTCTATTTTTATAGCATAAATAATTAATTTAGTACGAACATTTAAGTCAAAATTATATCTTCACTGATGTCTTTATAGCCTTCTTACTGTGTATTCTTTGTATTACAGAATACGGCTACACGTTGAAAGTAGACCAGAAGAGTGATATATACAGCTTTGGTGTGGTTCTAATGGAGCTTCTGACCGGAAAGAGGCCCATAGAGCCCGAATTCGGCGAATGTGCAGACATAGTTGAGTGGATCCGGAACAAGATAAGGATCAATCAAGGCATTGAAGCGCTGGATACCAGCTTAGGTGCTCAGTGTAAACACATACAGGAAGAGATGCTACTAGTCCTTAGAATCGCTCTTCTCTGTACAGCCAAGTTTCCAAAGGATAGGCCTTCCATGAGAGACGTTCTAACAATGTTAGGTGAGGCCAAGCCGAGGAGGAAAAGTAGCAGCATCAACAGTATAGCATATGAGAAAAAAGACAAACCAGTCTTTAGTACTTCACCAGTAGCAGGCCTCCTTTAGTAGCAGAATCCTTAAATCATTCACTCAAGTTTTCCCTTTTGTATCTATCTTTCTTTATTAATTGTTGTAATACGGTTGGATGGGTGTTTATGAGATGGATGCAAATATGGAGGATGAGGGCAGTTTTCCTTTTCCTTCCTGATGTCTGCTGAACATCAATTTGTGTAACATTTGTACGGGAATAACTTCAACAAGGAAAGCAGTAATTTGGTCCAGCTAGATGGCTAGCAAAGGTAACCGGATCAATGTAGATTCTTGAAGTTCAAATTATCCATGTCATTGAAGAATCATCATCCTTCTTTACCCATGGTAGATCAGTGCTAAGCCTTCAAGGTATGGCATCCTTTGTTTAACTCTCCCATTGTTCAGATCTCTGACTGAGAATTGAGCTAAGCATTTGGTATACATGATTCTACAAAGGGTGGTTGATCCACTTTCAGCGGATTCAATATGTTGGTTTGAACTTTCGATTTCATTATAATTCAGTGATCACTAATGGAACAATTATTAGCTCATGTTCATGGCAATGCTTTAGATAGGTTTTGAGGAAGGTTTAAATTTCTCCAAAGAGTAGGAAAAAAAGAAAAAGTAAAAAAACTGAAAGGGAATGATTGACTCTCGAAGTGCCTTAGTGCTTTAGAAATTCCTAAATCTAAGTTCACTAGAGAGCTAGGTCTATGGGAGGCCTAAGTAGGTAGGAAGTAAACCTCTAATTCTAATTCAATTTTCTCCTTGTAATTAGTATCTTAAATAATACTCGTCGAATAAGTTGGCCTTACAAACTAATGTCTAGCACAATTGGTCAGTGGTCAGATAACTCACCATCTCCCAAATTATGCTCACTACTTTTCCCTTTGTCTATGAATTTAGGAGAGAAAGTAATTGGGTGTGTGCTTGCAAGTGATTTGCTTTGTCTATGAGTTATGCTCACTACTTTTCCCTTTGTCTATGAATTAAATCTAGGGTCTTCTATACGTGTATAATCGAGACCTTTGATTATGTAGACCTTCAAGAGCTGCCCTACTTCATGTTTCTATTCCCATGCCTAGTGGTTGATGTATATATATATATATTGGTAGAATCCAAGATAAGGCTTGATGGATCAAGGGCTAGAAACATCAAGACTATTTATGCTGTGCCAGGGAAAGAACGGTCACCACATATAAATATTGTCGGTAACGATAATATAATTTGTGGCCAGGCATTGAGAACACACCTTTCCTCAATGTACATAGTATAGATTGTCTACATCTGCAAAGCAAAGCAAAGCACATGGCATAGATTGTCTACATTATACTATAACGGATACAAATTCATCCAGGGCATCCGATCACGGACAAAGAAATTAAATTTTCAGTAACTGATCTTCTTTTTCCTTGTAAGCGCTTCGCTGATGAAATCCTTCATGGCTTTAACAGAACAACCCTTGAGACTCTCATCCTCTCTATGTGCATTCTCCATCATCTCTTTAACTCTGCCGGCTCTCCTTCTCATCTCCTCGCCTTTCTCACTCTTTCCCATTACCATCTCAATCACCTTGGCAATCTCATCACACCGTACATCCACCCAATTCTCCCTCACAAAATTCATGCACACGCCAAGTTCATCCTCCAACAACTTCGAATTGTAAAATTGCTCTCCGAATATTGGCCACCCAATAAGCGGTACACCTTGACTCAAGCTCTCTAACACTGAATTCCAACCGCAATGACTGAAAAATGCACCCGTCGATCCATGTGAGAGAATCTCTGATTGAGGAGCCCATTTTTTCACCAGAATTCCCTGATTTCTTTCTCTCATTCGCTTTTCAAATCCTTCCGGCAGCCATTCCTCTCTAAATTCACTATTTATATCGTGCATGATTGGAGGCCGAATTACCCAAATAAATGATTTTTTACTAGCCTCCAGTCCCTTGGCGAGCTCCTTCATCTGTGAAGCTGAGATACTGCTTTGAGAACCGAGCGAGAGGTACAGAACGGAATTTGGACGCTCCGATTTAACCATCCCATGCAGTTATTAGTATCGTATCTGGGCTATTTCTTAATCGGGTGATGGTTGTTCAACATTGAAGTGATGGGCCCAATTGCCCAAACTGGTCCACTAACTTCTCTACTAAAAAATCTCAAAGGCAGCCTTCTCTAACTCCTCTAGCGTATTAATGAGAAGCGAATCAGAATTCAAGCAGAGTGAAAATTGTCTTTGAAAGAAGCGGGTCCACTGATCGTTATTGCTCAACATCTTGAAATGCTTATCAAGTTCTGATCGGGGGAACCGAAAAAACATCAGGAAAATCCAACGGCAAGAACTCATCTACATCCAGCCGATTACGTGGGAGGTCTAACCAGAAGGAGAAAAGCATAGCAGTGCCGAAAGCAACACTAGCGATGAACACGGAGTGAAATATTCCGAGCTTGTTGGCAATCTCAACTGCCCATCCCAAGAACATGTCGGAGATTATGCATAGGGGTGCACCATTTTGTTCAGATATTTCTGATACGAGTTTCTCAAAGCAGGGTTGAAGGGGTTTCTGATGCTTCAAAGATCCTCAGAAAAGATCACAAGCCAAAGCATCAGTGTTTTCTGACTCCGGTGGAAGGCCATGATCTGAACTATTGAAGGGATTTCTGTCAGATTTATCGTAGTATCGGACGGTAGAGATGATCGAAGTTTTCTAATGTTGAGAGGAGTGTTAACGATGGTTATTCTGTATGGTGTACGCTGTTCTAAGAGCCTTGCTAGTGCCAAGAAAGGGATTAGATGGCCTTGGGCCAAGAAAGGGAAGAGTATTATGTGCTCGCCGTGGCTGTGGAGCCTGGAGGGAGGCATTGTGAGCGGATAAACAGAGAGACGTCGGTCTCCGCAGAAAGGAGGAGAAGAATTGTGGCCTAGAGAGCTCGTTTGCATGGTAAGGTATGGGCAGGAGAGACAATAAATACTTCGGAAACTTGGGAGTTTCCCAGTGGTGATCGGTCGACGAGCATCCATCCATGGTTCTACCTCGGCAGGTAAACGACTAGGGGGGTCCAGTTTTTCCGTGATCAAAATCATTTTCTTGTGGGATTCCTCTTAGTTACTACCAAAGGGGCAGCCCCAGTGCCACGAAACTCCTGCATATGCGAGATCCGAGGCGGACCACAATCTTACTTTATATTTTGCAAGAAGCTGTTCTTACCCCTTGAACGGCGACCTCAAAGTCACCCTATGACACCATTGCGCCTTGAACCCGTGACTTCCTCTTAGTTACTACTACTCCCCGTAAATGTTTGGCCTTACATGATCCTATCCTCTGTACCAGCCTTTATTATTCCTAGATGTAAAATGAACTCATGAGTTGTGGTAAATGGAAGTGAAATTTCTTGTGCAAATGATCTTCCAGCGGCGTCGACTGACTACGTTGTTATGTTCGTAAAGAAAAAAACAGATCGATATGAAAGAACAAAAATATGGCGTTCAAGACTTGGAGAGTAACTGGAAGAGCTGACGACATTGACAATACATGGGTCCTGTTTGTTTTCGTTCGAAGTTTCAAATACAAGGACAAGCACACCTTGTCGAGTGTTTTACGCGTTTAGCCCAGCCCCTGTTGTAGGTTTATACAAGGACAAATGTATGGTGTTGGGAGTTACGGCACTTTTGGCCTGTTCCTTTCTCACATATCTAGTTGGATCGAAATATGGTAAAATCATGCTTAGGTATTTCCAGTGTGCATGAGAAAAAAGTAATAAGGGATGGAAAATGCTCTCATGGATCGTCACCACACGGCACTTTTGCTTGAAGGGCCCTAGATGTGGCTGATCTGATCCGTTCACCTGATTTCTTGTACATTGAATGCCATATCACAACTATTGGATGATTTTAGCAGTCAAAAGACCGTATTTTTAGTTGTTGAATGTGTGCTGTTTGCTTATACTAACTTCATCGTATGTTTGCAGCCCGAGACCAAAAGTAGCATGTTTTTTAGATGCTGGACCTTTCCATTCCGTTTGGATTTTTGGACTATTGGACATCCAAATTCCGAAATTTTAGATGAAAGGGTTGGACCAACGGAAGCTGGATCCTTCGTGTCAAAGTGGTGGGCACGTAAAACTTACAATGGGGTCATGCTCTAAGATAGCGTTACTCCAATTGGATTAACGTTATTTAATTCTTAGGTTAATGTTACAGTTCTAGCACCAAAGAAAGAAAGGATGTTGCTGTTCCCACTTCTCACTGTGACAAAAGAGAGAATCCACTTTATTTTATTGAAATTTATGTATGATCACCACCAGTAACGGAAACTAGATTACCACAGATGATGGTATTTATGATTTTGCAAGTGGCACAATCTCTTTCTAAGATGGGGAATTATATGTGGGGTTTAAGTCATGCTTGGTCAAGCAGGGGTACCAATTATCTATGGCGAGATCAAGCGCATAACTCTGAATACCAAGCTCAAGACTAGATGAGGTTGATAGTTTTCTGTTGAATATTAATATTGATTTTTCTCAAGTGTGATTTTATATTTTAATCAAGAACGAACCTTGAAGATAATAGGAGTTTTCTATGAGTTGACACTCCCCGACTGCCCCTCGGGGGCACAAACAGGAAAAATGCTCAACTCACGCAGTCACTCACCGTGCTCTTCAAGGAGCCTCAAACTTGATCTTGGCCAATGAAAATTCACTCTTGAGCATTGCACCACACTCACACACCTCCGTTAGCTTCACTTTCATTGAAGTACTAGGAGTTTGCCTTGTGCCATTCACAAGTGGGTCCAGATCCAAACTAGTCTAGAACGTATCTAAACACGGTATTAGTGGTGTTTAAGATGAGATGATCTAACATGATATAGGATGATATGGACCATATCACTGTTAGTGATGCTTAAGCTGAGCTGAGCTGAGATGAAATAATATGTATCTCCTTGTTGAATTTTCACTCATCTCACTTTGTCTTGTGTCAAATTTAGTCGTCTGAAGCTAGATCTCATATTATATCATCTCATGTCAGCTTATTTCATCTCAAGAACTATTAACACCATGTTAGGCCATTGCTTGCAACTCAAACTCACATCTTGCCGTGATAAGTTACTAAAAAGGGTAAAACCGAAAAATAGGGCTCATCCACAGTAGTTATGTATGTCTCTTTGTGAAGCCATTATATAAGAAATTTACATATGATGTGTAAATTAAAAATGATTTAAATATGCTATTAAAACTTGCAAAAAAGGCCGAGTCCATTAAGAAAACAAAAGATATCCTAAGAGTATCTAAAGGTAAAAGGTAATTAGTAAAGAAAACTTGGTGGTGGAGTGAAACAGTACAAAAAGTTATTAACGAAAAATAGGTGTGTTTTAAAACATGATAGAATATTAAAAAATAATGAAAACTATGAACAGTATAAGAATGCTAAAAATATTACTAAGATAATAGTAAGTGAGGCTATACTCAAGGCATATGATGACTTCTATAGTATACTAGAATTAAGAGAATGTGAGAAAGATGCGTTTAAACTTGCAAAATAAGACAACAAAAGGGTAAAAACTTAAACCACATTAAGTGCATTAGAAGTGTCGATCAAAAGATACTACTCAAAGATGATGAGATCAAACAAAGGTGGGAAAGTTACTTTCAAAAATTGTTAAATGATAATTGCCCTGAGAAGATACAGATTGAAAGTACTGTAAACGTAAATAATATTGGACATTATAGATACAATCGTAGGATTAGAATACCAAAACTGAATGAGGCCTTTAAAAAGGATAAAATCAGAAAAGGCCCTAGGACCCGATAATATACCAACAGAGGTTTGGAAGCATATGAGAGATACTAGAGTAGTTTGGTTGATAAAGTTGTTTAACAAGATTATAAAATTAAAGAAAATGCCGAATAAATGAAGAAATAGCTCTATTGTACCAATTTATAAGAATAAAGAAGACATACAGAGCTGCATTAATTATCGGGTATCAAACTTGCGAGCCACACTATGAAACTTTTTGAAAAAGTGATTGGGAAGAGGCTATGTCATGAGATAAGTCTATCGGAGAACCAATTTGGTTCATGCTTAGGAGGACTACCATGGAAGATATTTTCTTATTAAGACAAGTGATAGAGAAATATAGGAAGAGGAGGAAGGACCTCCATTGGGTCTTTATTGATTTAGAGAAAACTTATAATAAGGTCCCAAGAGAGTTAATATAAAGAGTGTTGGGCAAAAAAGGGGTTTAGCAGGGGTATATAAACATAATTAAAGATATGCATGAGGGAGCTGTAGCAAATATTAAGATCACTAACATAGAGACTCGTGACTTTTCTATCACTGTAGGTTTGTACCAAGGATCGGCATTGAGCACATACCTTTTCACATTGATTATAGATGAAGTAACAAAACATTTGCAAAAGGAGATTTCATAGTGCATACTATTTGCATATGATATAGTTTTAATTGATAAGACGAGAGAGGGCGTAAACACAAAACTAGAGTTATGGAGAGAATCATTAAAAACTAAAGTATTTAAAATCAACTGAACTAAGACAGAATATATGCAATACAAATTTAGCAAGGAGAGGAGGGGGTGTGGAGCACCAATAAAGATTGATAACCAAGAAGTCCCTATAAAAATCCACTTTCGGTACTTATGATCAATGATTCATAAGAGTGTAGAGATTGAAGAGAGGTTATCCAAAGAATCTAAGTAAGTTGGAACAAATGGAGATGTGCATATGGAGTTTTGTGGGATCGACGAGTGCCACTCAAACTAGAAGAAAAGTTTTATATGATGACTATAAGGCTAGCCATGTGCTATAGATTAGAGTATTGGGCAGTTAAAGAACATCATATTCATAAGATGAGCGTAGTAGAATTGAAGATGTTGAGATGGATGAGTGGCAAGATAAGAAAGGATAGAATTAAGAATAAAAACATTGGAGGAAACTTAGGAATAATAGGTAACAAAATGAAGGAGATTAGACTTAGATGATTTGAACATACCTAACAAAGACCGAAAACGACACCAGTTAAGAGCGAGGTAATGCAAACAGAAGGTTCTTAAAGGGTAAGGAAAATGCTCAAAAGAATATAGATAAAATTAGTGAACTTTAGGACTAAAAGGGTATGGAAGAACAAGATTGATGTGGCGACCCCTTATTGGGATAAAGTCTTATTGATGATGATGATGTTAAAGCAGATGCAAGGTCAGCGCTGTTGACGCAAACTTTTCATGTGCTAAATCTCTCCACATGGACTTTTCCCAAAAGCTAATAAGCCCCCACATGAATAAAATCTTATCGACTGCCGTGGTCACCTTTGGATGATCCGACTTTTTATCTGACTGCTCCTAACTTCCGATACCTCAACAACAAAAAATTTATACAACGCCTATGGTTCCAGCATCCTAAAATCTAAGATCTTGAGCGTTAAACTTACACCATTTAGCTATTCAGAATTTCTAGCCGTCCATTTCCTGCTTACAAAATGTACTTTTGTCAAATGCTAGATATTAGAGGCATCCAATCACCACGACTTTGGGACTAACAGACATCCATAGTCATAACAATCAGATGAAGAGTTGGGATGATCGTTCATGCAAAAGCATGTGCCAGCTGCATTTAGGAAATAGGAATCACCAAACCCTTTTGCAACTGACATGGTAGCCAAATTTTCCCCAATTTCCAGGAGGCTGAACCAGATATTATATTGCAGGATGTCTGTGGCCTACCACTTAGTTGCAGTAATCACGGGATCTCATTTGGGTCATTGTAAATGGCTTAGATAAAAAAGTAAAGTAACCGGGACGACGTTCATCTGCATACTATTTAGAAAAAACCTCTAGAGGTGTAGAAACTGAATTTGAAATGGTCGATTCTCAAACTGCCTACTGCTGTCAGTTTTGGGAGGCTTAAAAACCTGCATCTTGTGAAGTTGCCTTTTCAGATGATCACTCGACCACTGCGCTAGCTGTTTTCTAGCTGTCCAGTCCTTCAAAGTTTGTACATGAAAAGCTGCAGGCTACATGAACACAAGAATCTCAATGTTTCTACTGATAATGTCTCGGCCCCATGAGTCTGGTATATCATTCAAGTACGTTAAGACCTCAATAGCACAGTGCTACTGTCTACAGAACCTTCCCCCTCTACCTTCGATTTTGGTGCCTCAAGTTGTCCACGTGTTGAAAATGATGACACCGACTCAGAAGAACTTTGTGGTTATAAAAGATTGTTGGAGTTATCTACAGTGTAAAAGTTCTGACATTGTGCTGTTGGTGCATTCTGGTACTTCTCTCCACGTTTTTCTTTCAGCCTATCCTAACAAGATTTATGGAAAAAGTTTCTACTTACTGTCGTCAATAAAATTTACGTTTTCAACTCCAATTTTGATTTACCTTCCATTTATCTCTATCTCTCTTTGTGAGTGGAGTGAAAAGTTACTCCATAAGGGGGACTGACAGCCTCAATTTATTATTTATCTTGAATGGTTAATCAATCCTCTTTTAACATTGATTTTTTCTTTGTGCTTTTCATGTGCCAAGTATCTCTCGAAGGTGCCGGATTGTTAGGCAATCTTCAGACGGCATTTTTAACAATCTGAAGCATTTGAAGCTGTCAACAGGGCTTTGCAGAAACGATATCCAAGTGCTTATCTGCTTGCTTCATAGTTCTCCTGTCCTCGAATCACTTGAGATGGGCAGTACTGAGGTAACCTCATTATTTGCAATTTCTCATACGGCATGCAAATCGCCCTTGGGGTTTAAACCATCTTCAAGTTGCATACGTGAATGATACATATGTAATTGTAGTGAGTTTATCAGTTTTAAGCATTGGAAGCTGCATGATTACTTCAAAAATAAGCATATCAATGTGATAACCTGCTTGATCAAGAGAATTGTTGGGACTGTTATCATTCATTTCTGGGCAGTACTTTACGTTTCACAGTATGAAATGGAAGTAGATTTGAAATGGTCTAATGGATTTTAGGGTTTCTACTAGAGAAACACGGTCATTGTCAGTTGATTTGGGCTGTTTTTCATCTTATTTTCACGATATAATGCCATGATCACAGTCAATGCCAAATCACCAGGTCATTGCCAACAGAACACTTACATCTTAGCAGTCATCTAACGGTCTTGACGGAAATGGAGACGGAGGCGTTGAAGAGAACCGATAAATTCCTAGGTTTCTCTATATCAATTGAGACTCCAGGAAAAAAAAAAAAAAAAACCCAAAAGTTCATGGGGTTTTTTAAGTTTTTACCAACATTTTCCTATGATCTAAGCCGCTCATCCTTCTTCCTCTTGACCTATTTTCTCCGTTCCAAAAAATAATAATCATCCACTGAATCATCTTGCCAATCGATGATTGTTAGTGATCCATCTAAGGCAAGATACATGAGAAGAACCGTTATAATCACCCAAAATCTTGGTCCCACTTGTACTTCTTAAGCTTCTCAGTTCTCCAGAGCTTTGCATCACCAACATAAAATCGCTAAAGATGGACGCCATACCGCCACTTCGAGAGGTAAGGTCTGTGCTTTGGAAACAAGAGAATCTCGTCATCTTTGAGAGATTTCGTTGCAGATTTGATTTCTATAGCTTACTTTACCTGGTTTTCTTCAATTTTGTGATGAGGTGCCAAACTTTTAAATGATGAGCCCGAGTTTTATTTGATCAGACTTGGTCTCCGCCACTGGATGACTAATTCTAAAAAATCATGGCATTTTTTGGGGCCTTCTTTAAACTGTGTTTCTGACCGTCCATGCCAAGTGATGATTGGAAGACATTTTGCTAGAATCATATAATCTACACCATTTTCTGCGAAAATCAGATGCACATCAACCCAACATTAGGCCTATTATGCAAAAGTTAGATGATTTGCAGAAAGTTCGATGCATAACCGTAGGGCACTATCATTTATCCCGAGTTGGAGAGAAGAACCATGACGGGCTGTCCGAAAATTTTGTCATTAGTTAAAACCCAGAGAATGTGCGGGGCTTGCAAATAAGATATTCTTACAAACGCTAACTGTTTTAGATGGTAGACTATGCAGCTTCGGACCTGGAAAATTTCACTCCCACTGTCATGATCTTATTGACGATAGTGTCACGGATAGGGGTGGCAAAATATGACACGACACGATAACACAACTCGAACCCAACACAGATTTAGCGGGTTCGGGTTGAGCCTTATCGTGCATGTGTCATTTTTGGGTTGACCCGAAAATGGCACGTCATAAATCGTGTCGTGTTCGGGTCAATCAATGTTGACATGTTGTGTTGACCCGCGTGACACAGTACATGGTAAAACACTAAAACTTCAAGTTGAACTGAATAACACGTGATCTTTGCTAACACTAAATAGGAAGGTTTCTGAGTAACAATCCTATATTTGAACTGATAAAAGACAGGATAGTGCGTTATATAGGACATTTAGTAAGTAACAGTCCTATATAATAAAAGCTTTTATGTCGTACATTTATAAATTATATAGGTTTCTAGAGGCTATAGGATAGTTAAAACAAAACCGCCCTATATTATATATGTTCTATAAGACAGTTGATAAGTAAGTGTCTTAGATTTATATGTTATATAGAACGATTATTAAATAACCGTCCTATATATTAGGGTTTTTAGCATATTATATGGGACGGTTCTATTTTAACCATCCTATATTTACGTTACCAAATACCCATCCTATATTAGTAAAAAGGGTAATCTGTAATATTTTGATCAATCTAACTAATCTAGAGCCTCTAAAATTCTACTATGATCATTGATCTTAAGGTTTTGATATGTCATGGATCCATCCCTCCGATCAGATTTCCATTTTAAGGTCATCTTGATTGTGATCCATTACTGTTGGAATGGATTTTAGTGATTACCTGCATTACTGTCCAAGTGTCCAGTCCAGTGTGTGACTCCACACACAATTCTCTCTTTTCATTAGGCATTAGTCTATTCATTAAGCACAACTTCACTCCTCAGTCCTCACATATCAAAATTAAAAACCCTGTCCTGACTCTTGAAGGCATGAAGTCTTGAACTGTTGAACACACCAAACTTCCATCATTAAAATTTTGAAATAAAGCAAGCAGAGCACACTATACTGTACAGTCTGTACACACAATCACATTGACACATACATACTTGAATCAAAACAAAAAATGGAATACAACCATAGTAATGGACTGATGTGTCAAAATAACACATTCACATTCAACATGTTATATTTAAAATCATTGTACACGTAACACATTCACTTCTGGTCCATATAGTTGACATTATACACAACTTTACTCCTTAGTCCTCACATATCAAAACCCTGTCTTGACTCTTGAAGACTTGAAGCCTTGAACACACTAACCTCCCATCATTAAAATTTTGAAATAAAGCAAGCACATTGTACACACAATCACATTGACACATACATACTTGAATCAAAACAAAAAATGGAATACAACCATAGTAATGGATTGATGTGTCAAAATAACACATTCATATTCAACCTGCTATATTTAAAATCATTGTACACATTCACTTTGGTGTGTTCAACCTACTCCATATAGTTCACATTGAATTGAACAAATAAAAGCACACCCAATCACCCATACTGTACATGATACAACCCATCTGCTGATCTAAGCCATCATTGAAATTTGATTATCAACCCATTTGCTGATTAAGACACCAACTTTCCAATCCCATCATTGAAATTTGAAAGTTTGAAACAAAGAAAGCACATACTTTGAAATAGTATACTTCAATCAAAAGAAAAATAGAACACATCCGTAGAAATGAAGTGATCTTTGTATTATATTTGAGTAAAATGTATATACATGAATGGTGATACATTCATTTACATCACTAAACTACAAATTAAGATTCATAGTATGATCTGTCCATTCCATTCTAATATCATCTAGATCTAACTAGGAGTAACTCTTACTTCCCAAATTCACCTGCAAGAAAGATATAATAACTTAGTTCATACATGTAATCTTGGATTCAGTCAGGAAATATACAAAACAAAAGTGTAACATTGGTCACTAAGTCTTACCTTTCTTAATTGTGAGATTGTAACTCCATTACGATGAAGGTTCTCATGTATCTGAGAACATAATACCTACACTCCCAATCTGATTTTTGTTTAGGGCACTGCAGAACAATGTCATCAAAGATAACAGAAAAGGTTCAAAATATCATGTCAAATAAGTTCAGGTTTAAAATTATATCAAAGACTCTAAAGAGCAGTAATTAGTAAACCTTACCTTATCCTTCTTCCAGTTGAGTTTTGGTGAGTGGTCAATACCTTCTCACTCAGCCCATTTATATCATGATCTACACACATAATTGAAAACTATTAGATTATGAATATTATGATAGTTGCTAGGTGAGTAGTTATATTATAATGAAAGGAATAATAAAGACCTACTTGTTTATAATTTCCATCAAACGTTCCCGAATGTGTGCTCCACACGAATCGAATAAAATTGCATGGCCACCATGCACATCCAAAGCTAGCAACATCCAATGGGACCTATAAAAACAATAATTCAATTGCATGTTCTCTAATCTTAACTGATATAGATATTCATGTGTATGAATTATGAAATTGAAATGGCATAATCAAGCAACATATGTTACAACGTACCCACTATTGTAGGGAATCAGTAAGGCTTGCCCCTTCACATAACCCATAAGCCCAGGAATGATATCTTCACTTTGTTTGTCCGTGGGCAAATAGTCCAATCGAGAGACAAGAGAAGGGACAAGGAACTTGTAAATGTCCTTAACCTCTAATCTTTGCAACCTACATTAGGAATTTGGGTTAATGTTAAATAATTATCAAGTGTTATTAAAAAAAGCAAGTAATGTTACTTTGATTTGTAATAGTCTAACTCTAATAGAGCACATGACGACATACCCTATATAGACTACGATGTGCATGTATTCCAATTGAGCCATATTGCATATGGTTAAGAGGTCTTCCTTAAAGAGTGGAACCTTAACCACATCATTTGAAAGCACACATGCCTCTATTCTGATGGGGTTCCTTGTGTTATCTTCATTGGCCAGTTTGTACCGTACCCTTAGGAATGGAAGCATGTTAGGTGTAACCTCCACCTGATCCCTATACTGCATATGTAACATTTCAGAAATTAGTAATGAATATATACATATACTGGTATACTAGGATATATAAAAGAAGAGAGATAGTGAGATCAAATTACCTGGGAAGGCTAAGATGGGGCTATACTTGCCATTACGCCAGAATTTGCTGGCGGGAGGTTCGCTTCTATTGCCTGTTGTGCTGCTTCTGGTGATCCGACATGTTACATGTTGTAGACAATATTAATTAATTAACAATTTAGGATGACTTAAAAAAGGTAAGAGAAAATGATGCCATGACTACAGTTAGAATATATGTACCTTTGAATTGGATATCATTGGTTTGGTATGTTTCTCTGGCCAACACACATGATATCCAATTGCATCCCCAACTATTTCAACATCATCCCCTTGGATTAGAAATGGAAGGGGAGCATATGGTTGAATGACAGTAGTGACGCACACGTGCTTAGTGTGTGGAGGCATCAACTTATCATGCAAGGTGGCGGAAGCCATGGGCCAAACCTCGTACAGTGTTGCCACAGCTACATAGTTCTCAGATATATGTAGTTGCAACATGCACTGACCCACCTGCATTTGAGAAATGACATATATAATGATTAGTGATGTAAACTGAAAAGGTTACTCAATAATTAAATATTGTAAAACTAAACATGTCAATATACATACCTCACTGATTGGGACATCACCTTCAATTAATTGCTCTACCACCTCTTCATTTGATGGAGGATTAGGAGTGTAGCTATTGTCAGATTGGGGTGGTTGAACTTGAGGTTGAGCTTGAGGGCCAACATCCTCACATGAGATTCTTCCACCACCTTGGAGTTCCTTCAGCAATTGATCTTTGACCTTGCTATATATTTCCACAACAGTTTGCTTCTTTCATTCTTTCAATTCTTATAGTGTATGAGCCTTTTGTTTAGGGAAGAATTTGGAAGGAACAACACCATGACCTTCGCCTCTTACCCGACCATGGTGCTCTTCCTTGTTGCCCATTGCCCTATACAGGATATCCCCCTTTGCAATAGTGCTGCTAAGAGTCCTTGTAGTTGCACTTTCTTGGGTCAACTCTTCCTACAAATGTAAAGATCATAACATGACTAAATCCCTATTATATATGTAATATTTATATAATGCAAAAGTATAAAAGTATAAAACTAGTTAACTAGGTAGTAGGCACATAAAGTAAAAGTATAAAACTTAAAGTTTTAAACCACTTACAATTCTTGATGTAATTGCTGCAGTTGTCTCGTTGGCAAAGGTGTGGAAATTACGCCCTTTTGAATGTACCATTTTCCATAGAAGACCACAGTCGATGGGCTTCATTGTCCCAGCCTTCTATTGCTGTTAAGAGAGACACTAAGTCAAAGTTAATAAAATAAAAATCTACTATGATTAGATAAATGAAATGTGACATGATATACTTACTTCATTTGCCTCTAATCTTGCGTAGCCAACCCTTGAAAGGTGGTGTTGCATATGATTCTGTGCACGCCCCTTTTGTCCTTTTATATGCTTTCCCTGAATATTAAAGTAATGTAATCAAAATACAATCAAATATAATAATTACAAGAATCAAAATTTTGCTTAGCTAGTTTAAGTTGTGATTACCTCAAAATCAGAAGATAGCATATACTGTACAAATTGATTCCATGCTTCCTGGTCAATGAAGCAGGAATACAACTGAGGGACCATGTGTAGCCTAGAAGGATCATTGGAATTTGAAAGCATGTACTTCCTTACAAGCTTACTCTTTCATTTTCTCCATTGTTCACCAATTCCTAGCAATGCTTGCTTCTTGCACTCATCGGATACGTAAAAGGCAGACTACAAAACAAAAGAAGAAGCAGGTTAAGTGACTACTAACTAGTGAGTAGTGACTTAGTGTATCATGATTCATATGCAAACAAAAACAAAATATATAAAAATAAAGGACATATTATGTAATATGTAGGAAGAATTTACATACCTTGACCATTTCTCATATTGCATCTTTGACTTATAGTGATACGCGCTTCCAATCAGTCACGGATACTGGCACAAGTCTTCTAACAGGGCAACATATGGAGCTAGCATAGGCATGTGCAGTGCCACCTATCGGTTGGCTTCTACTGTTGAATTGTACAGTTTCTTTTATTCCCTTTGATGATCTATTGTTTATACGATCTATTTGTGTTAGCCGCCCAGCCTTTCTCTTGACACTGACAGGTGGTGCTACTGGTGGACATGTGCTCGATAGCCTTGATTGTTCTGCTTCTGTGTCTTGTAATCGTTGTTCTTGTTCTACTTTTACCTCTTCTACTTGTTCTTGTGCTACTTCTTCATGTTCTTGTTCTAGTTCTACTTCATGTTCCATGTTTGGTTCACAAATAAAAATGAAAATGACTACAATTAGAAAGTGAAAAGTGGAAAGTGTAAGTGAAATAACTAAGTGCATTAGAAGCGATGATCAAAAGGTATTAGTCAAAAATGATGAGATGAAACAAAGGTGGGAAACATACTTTCAAAAATTGTTAAATGACAATGGCTCTGAGAATATAGGGATGGAAAATACTATAAATCTAAATAACATTGGATATTATAGATATGAACGTAAGATTAGAATACCTAAAGTGAAAGAGGCCTTGAAAAAGATGAAATCAAGAAAGGTCATGGGGCCTAATGGTATACCAAATTACCAATATAGGTTTGGAAGCATATGGGAGATATTGCCATATTGGGGTAGTTTGGTTGACCAAGTAGTTTAACAACATTATAAAATCAAAGAAAATGCCTAATGAGTAGAGGAAAAACTCTATTGTACTAATCAATTTACAATAAGAATAAGGTAGACACACAGAGCTGCATTAATTAATAATTATCGAGGGATCAAGCTTATGAGCCACACTGAAACTTTCTAAAAGAGTGATTGAGAAGAGGCTATGACATGAAACAAGTGTATCAAAGAATTAGTTTGGTTTCATGCTGCTTGCAAATGCAGGGCTATATAGAGTTATAGGCATAATTAAAGATATGTATGACAGTACAGTATGAGGGAGACAACAAATGTTAAAACCACTAGTGGCGAGACTGGTGTGAATTGGTGATTTTCTTGTCACTATAGGATTGCACCAAGGGGCAAGGATCAGCTTTGAGCTCATACCTTTTCACATTAGTTATGGTATGAATGATTTAACAAAACATATGCACGAGGAGATAAGATTCCCCTGGTGCATCTTATTTGCAGATGATATAGTCTTACTTGATGAGACAACTCAGACAAGGGTGGGAGGGTACAAACATAAAGCTAGAGTTATGAAGAGAATAAGATTCATGTGGATGTGGCCACTGGCCAACGCCAACCAGCCTGGCCCCTAATTAGGATAAGGTCTTGATGATGATGAGGATCATGTAGGTTGCAGATGAATAATATTGTTAACCTTAACGGTTTGAACCCTATATTGTGAGAGGTAATGTAATAAGAGTGGCACTGCTTGTGCTTGCTAGTTGCTACATAACAAAAATAGGGGAAAAAATGACAACATTACATAGATTTTCTAAGAGCATAATAGAACCTAAACCAGTACCTGATGAACCAACTTCCATTGCAGTCGCCCGTCAATTTTTAACTTTTGAGTTTTCCCCCTTGCTCCCTCACTCCTTACTTCTTCTCTACCCTTGATCGGGTTGTACTTTTTCTCTCTCCCTCTCTCCTTCTTCTCACTGACACTCTTCTTTTGGTTTGTGTGTTTGCCCTAGTTCTGGTTGAACCGTTGAAGGGGGTTTGGTCTTGGGGAGAGCTGGACACAATGGACACTTCGAAGGACTTAGGTCTTAGGTTAGGGAGAAAAGAAACGAAATGCGAAGGTGAACAGTAAAAGGCAGGAGAAAGAAGGGCTTAATGTATAACTGAAACATACATATAGGATGGTTTTTGTAAAACGGTCCTGTATTAATATAATTACAAGACGGTTATTAAATGACAGTCCTTTATTTAGTAACAATCATAAGACGGTTTAGGAATAACCATACCTATAAGTATTAAAATATAGCACTGTAGTTACCTAACCGTCTTATGAGTAAAAGCGATGTACAAATAAATAGGACGGTTATGAAATAATCGTCCTATAAATATATACAAATATAGGATGGTTTTTAAATAACCATCCTATAATTAACAAGCAATATACAAAATATAGGACGGTTATTACATAACCGTCTAATATTATTATCTTATAAAGGATGATTTTTCTTTAACCGTCCTATAGTTCCTTAAAAAAAAAAAAAAAAACAGTTATGTAAGTAACTTATACTTATTACTTGTTGAGGAGTGAGGACCTGAGGTTGAGGATGAGTAAAGAAAGAGTTATGGTTTAGGATGTGCTTAAAAAGAGTTATGTAAGTATGAGCAAAGAAAGAGTTATGTAATCTAATGAACTCATCTTAGTTAAGGATGACTGGATGAGCTTAAAAAGAAAGAGTTATATATGTATCACTGTATGAGTTAAGAAAGAGCTATGTAATTAACTCATCTTAATTGAGTAGAGTTGAGGATGAGCAGCATGAGCTTAAAAGGACAGAGTTATGTGTAAGTATGATTATATGGGTATTAGTATGAGTAAATAAAGTGATGTGTAATTAACTCAACTTAGTTACTTAGTTGAGGATGAGCTTAAAAAGATAGAGTTGTGTAGGTAACTCATACTCATTACTTGTTGGGGTTGAGGATGAGTAAAGAAAGTGTTATGTAATTAACTCATCTTAGTTGAGGACCAACTTAAAAAGATAGAGTTATGTAAGTGTAATATCCTTAATTTTTAAGATAAAAATAGGAAATTTTTAAATAAATTAAAATAAAATTTTATGGATGAAATTCTTTCCTGAAAACATAATAATTAGAAAGTGCTCGTCGATACGAATCCAACGCCACCAAGAACGCGAGATACGGAGCTCAAACGAGGGAGTTATGAGCCGTCAAAGTTGGAAGGGCAAATTGGTCATTTGATAGAGACGTATTAGACAGGGGTCCAAATTGATACTGACACCCCCGTCTTCCACACGTCTCTACCAGTGCCGGAAAAATCGCCTGAGTGACGTGGAAAGAGGCGTGTGGGGAAGAGTTTCTCTTCCCCAAGACTCTAAAACCCTATATCTATGCTCCTCTAGGAGCCAAAACGCTCCACTTTAAGCGTTTTCTCTGAGTTTTACGCAGAACCCTAGCTTGAAAAGATTTCATTTTTTCGGCGAGTGGAACCCCGGCAACACGAGCAACTCCGGCCAGGTGCAAGGTAAGCCTCAAAACCTATGTTTTTCTGTATTTATTAATTAGGAAATTAATTAGGAAAACATTAAAAAATTTTGGAAAAAAATCAGATTTTTAGGAACCTGTGTGCACGCTACTGTTGGAGTGTGATTTCACTGATCAAACCTTGTCCGTTTAAAAATCGCACCATCCAACTAGTGCACAAGAGACCCAAGAGCATACCCTTTAAATTTGGGAGTGATCCAACGGTGGAATTCTCCAGAAAACTCAAAAACCAGTACCTAGGGATGATTTTAGGAACTTGGGAAAAATCGTTTAAAAACCATGGTTTTTGGAAAAATTAGTGCAAAAGGGGCATAAATGGATTCTAGAGAGAATTCTGAAGAAAATGGCGCAAAAATCACGCAAAACGGAGCTCTATAGCTCCGCCGGAGGCGACCGGAATTCGGTCGTCTTCTCCGGCGTCGTCAACGGCGTCGGCGCCCTGCGCTGATGCCAGGACGCACTCCATGACGCCCGAGGGACGACGTCACATGACGTCGTCGTCGCATGCGTGCGCGGTGCCGCGCGCGTGCGGGACGGCCTCGGTTGGCTGTCGCGGTGGGACTAGGACGCGGCGCGTCTTGGCGACCGTGACGCACACGCGCGTGCGTCACGGTGCCGAAGACGCGCGGCGCGCGTCCCGTACGACGTCTGCGTCGCCGTGCGTCTTCGTGCGCCCGTGTACGTCGGTGTAAACCGGCGGAAAAGGGTGCCGCCGGTTTAAACCACCTTATGGTGGTCCGGCAGGCCCCATTTTAGCGTAGTTTTCACTAAAACTTGATTTTTGGGAGCTAGAGAGGTCCAAATCACGATCCGGAAGAGGCGTTGTGACCGTATTGACGACGCGGACCTAGTTTTAACTTAAAAACTTAGAAATGACCACTTTTTATTTAGAAAAATTTTAAAATAGTGATGTGACATGTACAGGTGCACTTGAATATACCAATTAAAGGGAGTTATTGGCAAGCTAGTGATCTCACACTGAGGTAGGTGACGACAACTAATGTTTTGCCTTGATTTTAAACCATGTTTAAACATAGCATCATGTGTGATTGTGTTTTAAATTGCAATTATTATTTACCGTGGATTTCATGCGACATTGACTACAGAATGGTTATTCCAAAATGAAATCTTTTACTGAATAAACTTATTTAAAATGTTTTTACAAGCATGATGTTAATTAGTTATGCTTAATTAGAGACTTATTTCTTATTATATATATAGAAAATGCATGGATTTACATGGAAATGAGTATAGAGGCTTAGTAGCTGGTCCTTTTATAGGCTAACCCCAGGATGAGGGGCATGTCTTGGGGATTTCAAGCTATAAGTGCTCTTGAGTTTTAGCATATACATATGATTTCCGTGTTTTATATTTGATGACGGGTGCTCTCGCCCGGTGGGCGTCATGCTAGGAGGGATAGGGCCGGCCACCCACCTTCCGAGATTATGATGTGATGAGTTTGTGATATGATAGACACCTGCCCATAGATGGCATTTGGTAGGGGTTTGGTAACATGGATAGTCCACACTACCGGTCTGAGCCTTTCCATGGGGACAGACGCTAAGTCTCCCGTTATGGTGTCGACGGAGAGCGGCGGTGGTTGATACCCATGGAGGGTTGCCACTGCAGCATGATGGCCCATATTCTTGTTATGTGTGCATGTATGATGAGCATGGTTATAGATTGTATGCCTGGGTGTGACGACACTCAGAGGTTGACTATGTGTACTCCTGATCAGGGATGTTAGTGCGATGTGGTGGGACCCATTACCTTAGGGTGCCCTTATTCTTGTTGTATGCTCCATTTTATTGATTCATGTCATGTTTTAAGTTCGTGAATTTCATGTTTAGCATATGGAATAAATTGGCATTTATTGAACATGGCATTATGATATCACTATCTTCATAAATGTTAGATTTTTCATCAGTATTGTTCATTATTTCTTGCATTTATTACATTAATTGTCTATGTACCTACACAAGCGATAGCTTGCTGAGGCATTGCTTTGTTTTGCAATGCCTTAGATCTCGAGCGCGACACCAGGAAAGGAAAAGCGGTTGATAAACCTTGAGAGCTGCTGAAGACTAGTTTCCCTATAGTTTTAGAAAGTAATGTGAGTCATTAGAGTGGATTATCATTTGAATTTTATTATGGACTGCATACTTTATATTTGGATGTGATTTAGATCTTTGGACATATATTGGACATTTATATGGGATGTTATGATGGATAGACCCTGGGCCATATTATTATTGTCTTTTGGACGTTTATTTGATTTAAAATAAAGGCGCCTATTTATTTGACGTTGATTTATACGCGGATCATTTATTTGTGTTTAAATTACATGTACGCCATTTTGAGAAAGGAAAAATTAACATCCGGAGTTTTAAGATAGGTTTAGTAAAATGTTAAATAAATCTTTTCTCATGGGATCCCAAATGCTCTTATTTAAATTGCCATAAAAAAAATTGTCTTAAAAATCCGGGGTGTTACAAAAAGTAGATGTGCTGAGAATATATAAAAGAGAAAAAGGAAAGATAAAAGAGATGTTAGAGTTAGCACCTGGTAGGATAAGTCTGACATCTGATTTGTGGACTTCTTGTATTACTGATGGTTATATAAGTCTCACAGCACATTTTCTAGATAGTCAGTGGGCCTTACACAAGAGGATATTAAAATTTTGTTTCCTACCACCTCTGCATAATGGAATATTATTAGTAGAAAAGGTATACTCATTATTGGTAGAATGGGGGATTAAGAAGAAAAAAAATTTCAATCACTTTAGACAATGCTTCTGCTAATGATTCTTCTGCTGAGCTGTTTAAGCATCAATTAAACATCAGGAACACTCTTGTTTGTGGTGGAGAGTTCCTTCATCTTTGTTGTTATTGTTATTGTCATATTTTAAATTTGATTGTGCAAGATGGTTTGAAAGAAATTGATGATGTTATTCAAAAAATTTGAGAGAGTATCAAGTATGTCAAAGCATCGCAAAGTAGAAAACAAATTTTTTTGGAATATGTGAATCACATGTCAATTGAGAGAAAAAAGGGTTTAAGATAAGATTGTCCTACAAGATGGTATTCAACCTATGTGATGCTTGAAAGTGCTCTTTATTACCAACGTGCATTTTGTCACTTAGAACTAAGTGGCTCAAATTATAAGCATTGTCCTACTTTCGATGAACGGGAAAAGGCTACAAAAATTTCAAAGTTTTTGGCAATTTTTTATGATGCTACCTGCATGTTTTCTAAATTCAAGTATCCCACAACAAATCTCTACTTTCATGTAGCATTTGTAATTTATTTGAGTTTAACACAATACATGAGAATTGATGATGACTATATGAAGCGTATGTCCACTCAAATGTTTGCCAAGTTTTCAAAGTACTGGTATGAATTTAGCACCATTTTGACAATTGCATGTGTGTTGGATGCTCTATATAAACTCTCCTTTGTGGAATTCTCATACAAGAAATTGTTTGGTAATGGTTGCTTGGAGTTTGCTCAAGTTTGGGAAAAGTTATTCTCTCTCTCTCTCTCTCTTCAATGAATATATGGTTAAGAGTTCTTCTATTCCTTCCTCATCTTCCCCAGTGGCTAGAGGTACTGATGATAGACAAAACTTGTCATACAGTCAAGAAGTTTTAGATGTCATGAAGGTAATTATATTTAATATTGTATCTTTCATTGTATGTTGCTTAGCATATTAAAATTTACTATGAATTATCTTATAGTAAGTTGAATAATATAATTGTATTTGCATTAGAAATTTGATTCATTAGAAAGTGAAGGAGGTTCTTTGGCTATGCAAAAATCACAATTAGATCTTTATTTAGATAAACCAAGATTGCAAGAGTCAAAGTTGGACATTCTTGCATTCTTGAAAGGCAATCAATACAGGTTGGTTGACTAATAAACTCTTATCTTATGAAAACACTATTTTTTATAATCATATTTATATTTATATTTGATTCAAATGTTGATTTTAGGTATCCTGTACTTGTTACCATGGCTCGTGATGTCTTGAGCATTCTCATATCTACAGTTGCATCAGAATTTGCTTTTAGTGTTGGGTTCTTGACCAATATAGATATGCTTTAAAGACAAATACAGTGCAACCATTGATTTGTGTAAGAGATTGGCTATATGGATTGAAAGGTAATAATTTATGATTTTATATTTAAATTATATTTTATATGAGCTTAGTAATGACTAATGTATGTTTATTCTATATGATTGTATGTAGACTCTACCATTACAATTGCCATGGATGAGCTAGCTGATGACATTGTGAGCATAAGTAGTAGTGCAACAGGATCACTTCAACCAACTGAAGACTCTGAAACAATTCATTTTGATTAATTTGTAAAATTTTCATAACTTATATTAATTTGTTGTGTTTGATATATTGATGGAAGTAGATTTCCTTCATGTGCTACTTAATCTCTAGTTATTTACTACTATTGCGGTTATTTGATTCATTTGAATCTCTTTTAGACTTCATGTGAGTGGCGTAAAGTACTATGTTACTTTTAAATAAAATATTACAAGAACTTTATTGATAATTTGTTATGGTTCAAGGTTCACCAATACTAGTTGGTAATGCTTTTCTATGTTTGTCTATGTCATTGTGGTGTGGATGGAGCAATGACCAATGACAATGGCATGAAAGGAGTTGGGGAAATGAATTCCATCATGTCAATTCATGTGGGAGTTGAAAGTTCTAGTTCATAACTGAAAGACCCATGCCATCTGGTCTTCTTCTATTCTTTCCATTCATTGAAATGTGTACTATTAGGTCATCTATCTGTCCTCACTCCTCAATTACATTTGCTACAACAATTCCATTCATTGGTCGTGTGCTAGCCTCTTTTGCTGGCTGATGCTCTTCACCCTACACAAGAAAGCTTGCATATGAAGTTCTTACTCTTGAACGAGGACATCTTACAGCTTACTCAAGTTAAGCATTTAGATTTAAGTGTCATGCCATGTGCTATTGTGCTGAACCTAAGCACTGAAAGTTTAAAACAAGTAGATGTAATTTCTGATTTATGCTATAGAACCTCATTGCATCAAGGCATCATCCCCTTCAGAAGATCAGAAGTATCCATTTGAGGCCAACTTTTCAGAATCAAAAGATTACAAATAGGATAGTCATGCTGGTACCTGGTATAAGTTAGATTAGATATATATAGGACGGTTAATAAGTAATTGTCCTATTAAAGGTTCTAAGTAGTATTATATTTAGGCTATAGGACGGTTAATACATTACCGTCCTATATTTTTACGCGTTCTATAAGACGGTTAAGAAGTAGTAGTCTTATATTTGATGTTATATAGGATGGTTAATACATTACCGTCCTATATTTTTATGTGTTCTATAAGACAGTTAATAAGTAGCCATCTTATATTTGGTGTTATATAGGTTGGTTATTAAATAACCGTCCTATATTTTATGGTCTCATATATTTTAGAGGACGGTTATAAAACAATTGTCCTATATTTTAATGTTAAACCAGACAGTTTTTAACTAACTCATGTTACGGAATTGAGTGGTTTCATGTCGTGTTGTGTCGTGTCATTTCGTGTCGTGTCATCCAACACTACTCAGTCACTTAATTGTGTTACACGGGTCGTGTCGTGTCAATTTTTTAAGAACCAAGTCATGAATGAGTCATAGGTCTTTGACACGACTATTAATCGTGTCTTGTTCATGTCCACCCATAACTCTAATTGTGTCGTGTTTGTGTCGACACAAACACGACTCACCTAACCCAAATTGCCAGGCCTACTCACAGAGTTGCAGTTTTCATATATGTTAAACTCATGCAACACTTGTGCAATACTCCTTTGCAAAGCACAAGTCAGCTTTCAACTCCTTACTCTTACATGCTAGGGCTGCACTCAATCACCTACAAAAATAATGAGAGGAACTCAGAAATGAGACCTACTCAAAATAGAAGTTGTTATGCCTTACTTGAACTCAATTGAGTAATCTGATTACAAATGAGGAACTAGCCCTATTTATACTTGTTCTCTTCCATCCACTTCCTCGGTGGATGGCTAAGACTATTATTTATGTTAACTATATAATAGTTTAAGATCATTCTAGAATTCTCTACATAAATATCTAACTTTACCTCTTTCTACATATTTATAAAGACTCTTCCAAAAATCAGGCCTTGTTCCATGGATCTTCAACAAGGGTCCTAAGTCTCTCAACCAAGTCCATGAGCTAAGCAGGCCTATCTAGGAGTTTGCAGGCCTTGGTTACAAGCTTTGCAACGCAAGTCTGTGACATTCTCTCCCACCTGATAATATAAATACTCTCGTTGACATATCTCCATCGGTGTAACGAACTTCAACCTTTGGCTTATCTCATGTTGCATCGTGATCTTTATGAGATACACTACCTCAATCCTCCCCTTTCACACCTGTGGACCTTCCTTCTTTTCTCCATAGTACATGCATCCTTGTACACTTGTGTACCATTGAACATCTGTAGGTTGTCGCACCTCTAATACCTTGACTGTTGCGCTTCTTGCATCTCAGTATGGTAGCTACATCATGTAGTGTTGCTTGCATGTCTTTGCTTGGTCTCCTTCCTCTTGGAGTCCTCATGTTGTGGCATATTCTCATTTATGTGAACAATTATGTCAACACCCATGTTGATTATCGTTTTTGCCTAGGACTCATCAGACCCAAGCAACCTCATAGCACTTAGGTGTGGTAGGCCTAATTGTGCTATTTCCACACTCATTGTGCATTCTCTTGCTAGCTCTAAACCATCCACTTTCTCATGTAGACTGGTCATCTCACCTTTTATGGATTCAAAGCAATCAAACATTCACTCCACTCTTTCAATGGTCTCAGCATCCATAACCTTATACTCTTCAACTGTACTTTGCATGTCATCTTTGAGGCTTTGCAAGGCATGTATGAATACACTAGATTTGTTCAAACAATTTGACAGAGTTTGTTCGAACTTATCCAACCGAGTATCCAAAGTTGAAAGTTGAGTGTCCAAAGCCAACTTCCACAATGAGTCTCTAGACTTCTCCCACATTGACTTCTGCTAAACCTCCACTGGCATGTTGGTCACTTTTAAATTACTTGTCATAATGTTGCCACAAGATTTCCTCAATAGTCGATAAGGAATGCTGGCTTTGACCTTCTCTGATACAAACTCTTGATACCAACTATGCTCTAATGCCAATTGTCACGGGGTCATAGTTTTCACTTATGCTAAACCCATGCGGTACTTGTATACAACTCTTTTGCAAAGTACAAGTCAGCCTTCAACTCTCTACTCTCACTTACTAGGATTACAGTAACTCGCCTACAAAAGCAATGAAAGGAACTCAGATGTGAGAATTACTCAAAGAGAACATGTTATCCTTTACTTGAACTCAATTGAGTTATTTGATTATAATAAAGAGCTAGCCCCTATTTATACGTGCTCTCTTTTATCTATTTCTTGAATGGATGACTAAAATTATTACATATGTTAGCTATTTAATAATTTAAAATCATTCTAAAATTCTCTCTTCAGAATTGTCTACATAAATATCTAAGTTTACTTTTTTCTAGATATTTATAAAAACTTTTCCCATTCATCAATTTTGTCAACTAAGTCCTAGTCCGAGGAAAAGCCGAAGAGGGCTGACATGGCTTCTTAAACGTTATCTCGGCCTAGGCACCAAAATGTTATCTCGGCATCCCACGGTAGCATCTTCAGCTCGGGCAATTAAAATCTGTTTTGTGGGTTTGTCCACACATCAACGACAGAATCGACAAATAATAGGACAATTTTGTTCTCACCTGTTTATCGATTCCTGAACGGCATTTCCCTCCCATGCAAAGTGATCACACACTCCTTCCCAGTGGTTACTTCTAGCGGCCTGCATGTGCCGGGTCGATTTCATCCGTTGATCCAGCAGCCGATCCTTTCCATTGCACTTAATTGTTTGATGATTCTTGATGCCTTATTTATCTTTCTGCCACTAAAGGGCAGCTTCCGTGCACAAAATTCACACATATGCATAAGTCTAGGGAAGGGGTGGACCACAAAAATTATTAGTACAGTCTTATCTTGTATTTTGCAAATGACTGTTTCAACGCCTTGAACTGATAACTTCAAGATCACACGACGACAACTCTATTATTGCGCCAGATTCCCTTCTTTTTCTTTTACTACAAAAATCTCATAATAGGCTTTCTGGTTCCCTTCCTTTTCTTTTACTACTAAAATCTCATAATAGGCTTTCTGTGATGCGTATTCCTACCTGTGAATGGACAAAATAAACGATCGAAATCACGCACTCTAGATCTGTCCATACGGGCCATGTGAAAGTTGGGCGCACCGTAGATCACATACCACAGTCTTGTATTTTTTTGGGGTGGAAGTGATTACCATCGTCACTCTGATTTGTTTTTTTCCTTTTGCAGATTGTCTAATTCAACACGGAAGCAGCTTCCTCACATTCACGAAGATTCCTAACTCAAAGCTCCAACAAGCTTTCTCTCGCTGTCTGTCTGTTTTCCCCTTCTTCAGCCATGGAGGTTTGGGCTAATAACAATGGCAGCACTGCATCCAGAAATACAACTGAACATGTAGTAATGTTCCCATTCATGGCCCAAGGCCACATCACTCCTTTCTTCGCACTAGCAAAGTTCTTAGAGCGTCGAACACCATACACCATCACCCTCGTTAGCACTCCTCTCAACATCCAAAAACTACGATCATCTCTACCGTCAGATACCACAATTAATCTTGCTGAACTCCCCTTCAATGGCTCGGATCACGGCCTCCCTCCCAACTCCGAAAACACCGACTTCTTACCTTCCCATCTCATAATCCGCCTCGCCCAATCCTCAGAAACCCTCCAACCCGCTTTCGAAGAACTCATCTGTGATATCTCCAACAGTTGCCATCGCTCCCCTCTATGCATAATTGGAGATGTCTTCCTTGGATGGACAGTCCAGAGTGCCCAGAAGTTCAAAATATTCCATGCCACTTTCACCACTTGCGGTGCCTATGGCACGGCCGCTTACACGTCCATCTGGTTACACCTGCCACAACTCCACACTGCTTCCGACTGCTTCCACATCCCTGGCTTCCCCGAAGCGTATCGGATTCACAGGACGCAGCTATCTGAGTCTGCAAAACAAGCGAACGGTTCGGATCCGTGGACTAGATTTCTCCAACGGCAGATTCTGCATGCTTTCAGCTCTGGAGGGATGCTGTGCAACACGGTGGAAGAGATTGAGAAGTCTGGAGTAGAGATTTTAAGAAGCATGACGCGGCTTCCTATTTGGACCGTTGGACGTTTGCTTCCAACTTCGCTATCAGATTCTGCTTTTAATAGATCTTCTTACAGCCATCCAGGAAAAGAACCGGGGATCTCTGTTGATCATTGCGTTGAATGGTTGAATCTCCACCGTCCAAATTCGGTTCTCTACGTATCGTTCGGTTCTCAAAACACCATCTCTGATTTTCAGATAATGGAGCTCGCCAAGGGATTAGAAGCTAGCAGGAAACCTTTTATATGGGTAATTCGGCCTCCAATTGGGAACGATATAAACGGTGATTTTAGACCGGAATGGTTGCCGGAGGGATTTGAAGATCGAATGAGGAAGCGGATGCAGGGGATTTTGGTGAGGAAATGGGGGCCCCAGATGGAGATTTTGTCACATAAATCCACAGGGGCGTTTTTGAGTCATTGTGGTTGGAATTCTACACTGGAGAGTTTAAGTCTAGGCGTGCCTATTATTGGGTGGCCATTGGCTGCTGATCAGTTTTATAATTCGAAGATGATGGAGGAGGAAATGGGAGTATGCGTGGAGTTGGGTAGGGGTATTGGAGATGAAGTGGACGCAGAGAAGGTAGAAAGGGTTGTTAATATGGTAATGGGGAAAACAGAGAAAGGAAAAGAGATGAAGAGAAAGGCCGTTGGTGTTAGAGAGATTTTAAGAGCCGCAGTGACAGAAGAGGAAGGCCGGAAAGGGTCTTCTCTTATCGCTATCAATGATTTTATCAATACTGCTTTATCAATGCAGGGCAGCTCCATGTACAAAGCTCTCGCATATTCAAGGTCCGGGAAAAGGGCAGACCACAAGGGTCAATAGTACACAGCCTTATCTTATATTTTGCAAGAGGCTATATTCATACCTTGAACCTGTGACCTTAAGGTCATGCAATGACAACTCTACTGTTACGCCAAGGTTACCCTTCATGGTTGTAACTCAAATAATTCTTGAACGAGAATGAGATTTGTAACCTATGAGAGTTATTATGCAATCTCTTAAAACAAAGTCTAGAGACATTTGAAATCTCTACTGCCTAGAGTAAGACCTGTGCTATGAAACCTATTTGTAGGCCTTGTATATTATACAAGAAGTCCGTGTGGTTGCCCTCCTTATTAATGAAAGAACCTATTTTGTGGGTTTACCATTCATGTTATAAAGCTTATTTGGTGGCCTTCCTTGCTAATGAAGGAACCTACTTGTGGGCTTTTCATAGCTTTAATTTGTAGATGGTTATGAACCATTTTAATAGCTTTTAGGGCATCTTAATTGAAAATATGTATAGATAACTTTTAAGTCTTATAATACAAATAACTTCTCATTTGAAAATATATGTGGATAGGTTTTAAGGCAGCAGTCCCGTGCACGAAGCTCCCGCCTATGTAGGGTCTGGGAAAGGGGTAGGCCGCAATGGCCTAAAGTAGGCAGTCTTACCTTGCATTTTTGCAAGAGGCTAATTCGACACCTTGAACCCGTAACCTCAAGGTCACATGATGACACCTTTTACCGTTGTGCCAAGGCCTACAATGTATGTAACTTTTTCTTTGAAAAAGTGCATGAATAGCTTCTTGATCCCACCACATAAATAGCTTTCATTTGAAAATGAGTATAGATAGCTTTTCAACCACATGAATAACTTATTATTTAAAATGGGTGTGAATGGCTTTTGGGGCCCACTATAAATAGCTTCTTATTTAAAATGATTATGAATGACTTCTAAGGCCCACAATAAATAATTTCTTATTTAAAAATGGTGTGAATATCAAATTTCATTTATTTGAAAATCACTATGCATATTGATTTAGGATGCTCAACCTCCATCTTCTAAGACTCAAACTAAGGTGTAAAACAACTCCTTCCTTATTTTTCTCCAAGCTAAAAAAGTGTTTAACTCACAATAGAAATATACCACAAACCCAAAACTTAGCCTCAGATCAAGCTAATTTGAGATATCTTCCACTTACAATGAACTAGCGTGACTTTCATGAAACTCCTACAAGTGTAAGATATACTAACAATGAGTCTGTGAGAGCTAGGACTATAGCTAGCTAGAATTAGCGGGCTATAATTTAATGAAAATCAGCATAAATAGTTCAGATTAGACCAACAATAATCTAGTGTGATAATGATAAAATTGGCAAACTCGTCCCAGACTAAGCTAAACCGGGTAAAATGGAAATTGACCAACTCCATGCAGCATTTTTAATAGCTAGAAAATAAAAATAAACACAGTTAAAATGAAAATTAAAGTCCAACCCCACTGACTTGTAGCTCGTTGATAAAGGATGTACTGGAATACCTGAATTAAGATTGCTCAGACTTGGCGATCTCAGAGGGATCGTCCGTCTGTTAGGGTTTGAAGGAGACGTCATGTGTCTTTGACAATGATCGGGTAGGCGGCGCCCAACTAAGTCCACTTTGGAGGCAAAATGGGAAATTTGAAGTATTCGCTTACCCCTTCAATCAGTTGGTCGGGTGCAGTTTTACACGAAGGTAGTGCATTAGGTCTTCAATGGAATTATCATTGTCATATTCTCTTCTTTTTTTTCCCTTTTTCTTTTGAAGACTATGAAAGCTGGCCCCAATGCACGAAGCTCTCCTATATGAGGTTTAGTAAAGGGGTGAATCACAAGAGTTAATAGTACTTAGTCTTGTATTTTGTAAGAGGGTCGTTTCACACCTTGAATACATAACCTCAAAGTCACACAACAACAACTCTACCATTACGCAAAGGCTCCCTTCACTGTAAAAACTTCGAGAGAAATGACAAATTAAGCGTCTACTATTGTGGGGAACACCATTATCAACAGCAGGAAAGACGAGCCTTTGGAGCTCTATGACCTGGGCCAGGTATATAACTGACATAAAATACCAATTCAGTGGTCTCACAGGAGCCAAAATTATTTGTGTTTAGACAGTAACAAACTAGCAATAATAATATAGGTTAAAAAAGTGATGACCTTTTCTACTAGCATTGCTCATCTAGAACGGAGTCCACAAGATGCAGCTTGGATTCACCAACCAGCAATGCCGTCCCACGCATGCAATAACGCCATTATTTCCAAACGACAAGAAGAAAATTCCGTGTCAGCTTTCCATCCAAGATGGCAAACTCAACCCGGGACTACCAAGACAGAGGGGAAAAGCACGGCTGAGATTGACACCGTGCAGACACAGCAGAGAACGTCAGGCACGGCTTGTTTTGTTCTTCATCGACGAAGCAGTACGGATAAAATCTTCCATAGCTTGAATTGAAGAACCCTTGAAACCTTCATCCTCTCTAATGGCTGCCTCCATTGTCTCTCGAACTTCTTTAGCTCTCCTTCTCATTTCCTCTCCTTCCTCTCCCATCACCAACTCAATCACTCTGCGAACGTGATCCCTTCCAATCTCCGAATAATTCCCTCTTGCAATTTCGACACAAACGCCAATCTTTTCTTCTAACATTTTCGAGTTATAGAACTGCTCTGCACTTATAGGCCATCCGATCATTGGGACCCCGCAGCCCAAGCTTTCCAGCACAGAGTTCCAACCACAGTGACTCAGAAACACGGCCGTTGATCTGTGCGACAATACTTCCAACTGTGGTGCCCATTGCCTGACTAGAATGCCCTGTTTTCTATCTGTTATCCGATCTTCAAACCCCTCCGGAAGCCATTCCGGCCTAAACTCACCGGCAATATCAAACCCCAGTGGTGGGCGAATGACCCAAATAAATGCATTTCTGCTGGCTTCCAGTCCCATCGCTAGTTCCATCATTTGTGAAGCAGAAATGGTATTCATAGACCCAAAAGATATGTACAGAACAGAACATGGACGGTGAAGATTCAACCACTCAATGCATTGATTAACGCTAATTCCAGGCTCCTTACTAGCAAAACTTTGCTTCTTCTTCAACACAGAACCAATTGGCCCAATAGTCCAAGGCGGCCGGCACATTTTCCGGCTAAAATACAACAACCCGGCGTTGTTCTCCATCTCCGCCACACTATTCAACAAAAGCCCACCAGACTTCAAGCAGTGATCGAGCTGCCTCTGTATAAATCTGGACCACGAATCCGTGCTAACTGCAGTTTTGAGATGGTTGGAGAGTTGAGTTCGATGGATATTAACCGGTTCGGGAAAGTCCGGCAATGGAAACTCCTCGGAATCAGTCTGACAGTGGGGAAGATTCAGCCAAAGAGAGAAAAACACGGCAGTGCCATAAGCTCCCTGTGCGAGGAATACGGAATGAAATATGTTGAGCTTGTGGGCAATCTCAACAGTCCACCCGAAGAAGAAGTCGGAGACTATGCAAAGAGGAGGACGACCGTCTTGTTCAGAGATGACCGAGATGAGGTTTTCGAAGTGGGGCAGGAGAGTTTGGCTGGCTTCTGTCAAGCGGAGGATGAGAGGATATGGCAAGGAGTCTGTGTTATCTGTGTTGGGAGGTAGGCCGTGATCTGAGCTGTTGAATGGGAGTTCTGCTAGATGGATCTTGGTATCCGACGGCAGAGATGATCTGAGTTTTTGGATGTTGCGCGGGGTATTGACGATGGTGATTTTGTAGTTGGTTCTTTGGTGGATTAGATTTGCTAGTGATAGGAAAGGGATGAGATGGCCTTGGGCCATGTATGGGAAGAGTATTATGTGCTCTCTTTCAGCCATTGCAGAGAGGAAGAAGAACAACTGTTAGGAAAAAGGGGCGTCTTGTGGCTGGCTTCATCTTTCGTCAACCCGGATATCCAGGAGCCGTATGGACACATTCTATAAGGACGATCCAGGCCGTTCATATAATGATCTTTCGTTGAGCTGCACATGCAATCAGCTTGCTTGATTGGGTTGTCTGCATGACACTTGTGTTTTTACTTCAATTACAGGCGGGTAAACCCATTCGGAAATCTAGAAGTTTGATGATCTCAATCACTATCGTCTGGACACCATATAGCATAAGATTCCTTGAAAGTATGCTTCCTCGGATAAAATCCATGGCAATTCTAAGTTCCTATCGGGATATGCAAATTATGAACGAAGGGGTACTATTTTTATATGATCTGACTTGTTGTCCGATTGCTCTAATTTGCATCTAAGAATTATGAATTGATTAAGCATCTATACATATATATGTGTGTGTATATCTATGTATTATTTATTCAAAAGAATTATGAACTGCTTAAGCATCTAAAACGATATATATGTATGTATTATTTATATGAAAGAATTATAAACTAATTAAGCATTTGAGAAGATATATATATATATATATGCATTATTTATGCGAAATAATTATTAACTGATTAAGCATCTGAGAAGATATATCATATGCTTAATCAGTTCATAATTATTTTGCATAAATTATTTATATATTGACACAATGGTTGAGTTGTTGTCATCTGACTTTGAGATTATAGGTTCTATACATGATGATAGAGTAATTGTCATTAGACCTTTAGGTCACAGGTTCCACACATGAAAATAACATTTGACGAAATACAAGACAAGACTGCACACTATAGACCCTTGTGGTCCACCTCTTCTCTGGATATATATATATATATATATATATATATATATATATATATATATATATATATGGGGCGCGGCAAGTTCAGCAAGAAGTTGCAGGTGACATTTGATTGGTCAGGGAAAAGTTTCTAATTGCCATTTTCTCTAACTTTTTATGTTTTCTACTTTTTTTTAGCCAATCAAATATCACTTGTTTCTTGCACCTCTATGAAACAACTGAAATTATATATTATTATTATTATTATGAAAGAATTATGAAGCAAACCCCTTGGAACCTCGAAACTCAATTCTTATATCTACTTGAAATCTCCTTAACATTGGGAAAGTGCATCCTCTAACCTCTCACTTTTTTAATCATAAAATAGAAAATAGATCTATTAGAAACTTTATACAAATATCAAACTAAATTCAACTCCCCAAACAATATTTTTAAGACACTAGAACCACTTGGTCACCAAGATTTTTGTTTTACAAGATGTACAAAGCTTGAGCAATCTTATGAAGTGGTTGGATCATCCTTATTTTATTTTATTTATTTCTATGCTTCATGTAGAAGTAGAGAGAGCTTGGCAAGTAAGCACCTTATTCCTAACCAAATTATGGTTTTGGATTGCATTAGATTTTCCTCTTAAAGCAAAGTAATAAAACTTTCTTCCTTTTGATGAATGATTCTGATCAATGACCAACTATAGGGAACACAACCCACATGCCCACTTTAGTCAACACAGGATGTTACTAGTGGACTGTTTGTCACTATTGCATTTGCACATTTTTCAAGAGGCAACTGTGAAATCAATATGAGGACCACTGGATAAGGATTCAAAACATTGATTTGCTAGGCTTTGCTATGGATGAATTATACACCAAAATTAACCCTCGTTCAAGTGATCATTTGTGATTTGTAGCTATCTGCAGAGGTTGTTTCTTGTTTGAACACATTTTTGATTTGTACCTACCACTTGTCTATACTAACTATTTATTAAACAAATTTCCCCTCGTACTTTTAAGGGTGTTGAAAAACTAAACTTGACATTGTTACTAAAATTATTTAGATCTCTAATCTTTTAAACCTTATCATAACTCCTTCAAAAATCTACTAATTTTGACTTATCTTCTCCTATTTTTCTCACATTATTATTTTTATCTCTAAATATAACTAAAACACACACTCTCTTTCTATTTTAGCTTCTAAAAATCAGCTATTCTGTTTTAAATTTTACTTATCAAATTTTCTTTTCTCACTTATCAATTTTCTCTTGCATAGTTGTGTGCACACTTGTTTTGCATGATTAAGCAAGAGAAAGAGGATAAGTGGAAAAAGAGAAATGGGCATGTAAAAACCTAGAATTAGTGATAGGAGCTAAAACAAGAAGAAAGAAAGAGTTTCATTTAGATCTATATATTAATCTAAAAGTATAAGAAAATATTGGAGAAGGTAAAGCAAATTTACCAAAGATTTAAGGAGTTATGATAATTGATACTTATAACACAATATTTGCTTAGAGGTTTAAAAGATGAGAGGTCTAAAGAATTTAGTAAGAATACATACTTTGGGTAAACGTCAATTCCAAAAATATTTAACAAAATTATAGAAAATTTAGTTTTCTTAATCACCCTTAAAATTAGGAGAGGAGTTTGTTTAGTAAATACTATAGATAAATATTATATATTAGTACTCATAAATATAGATATATTGACATGTATCTTTCAAAAGTATTGTATTTACTTTTTCTAAAAAAGATTTTTCAACTAGATTGTGAACTATATTATGGATAGAGAAGAACACCCAAAAATAGTACTAAAAAGCACATCAAAATTGAGATTTAAAGATTTTTATACTAATAATGATGAGATTTGTTTTTCTACTCACAATAATTTGGTGTTTCAAATCTTTTCTTTATATACCTTAAAAATAGGATGGGGCCCATAAACACCTAGAGATTAGAATTTGATGATTTTACCTCTAGAAAAATGAAAAGTTCACTAATGCCTAATTAAAATGATTTTTAAACTATATCACAAGTGGGGTTCAACATGCATATATAAATTTGGGATCATGATATATATATATATATATATATATATATATATATATATCACCCTAAATTTAATACTCATGTATTTGAATTGTATAGATATTGTAACATTTATCTTTCAAATTAGTTGTATTATTTTTATTTTCCATCTATATTTTTTACATAATAGTAGATAAGATTTTGTATTTTTCTATTCTAACTCTATAGAAAATATGGATATATTGGGTAATATTTTCATTGAAGTTTTAGAAAATAAAAGAGATTTCATTTTCTATTTTTGTCTTTACAAAATTTTGTAATTTTCCTTCCAAGAATTGGGTTTGAGTGATATATCTTCCAAAAATGATGTATTATTTTTATTTTTTTCTCTATTCTATAAACATGATGTAACTGAACATCTCATCGCAGCTTTTTCATTGGTTTGAGCTTATATAATTGATCCTTTCCTTAGAGTAATTTTTCAAATATATTATAAATGGGGTACAATAAGCCCTGAAAGTTACTAATCAAATATCTAGATTATGTAGATATTTTAACATCCACCTTCCAAAAGTATCGTATTATTTTCTTACTTCTATCTATACTTTTATAATAGTAGATAAGATTTGGTATTTTTAATATGCATGCATGCGTACATCAAATCTTATTATTTATTTTCTATCTACATGAGATTTGGTATTTTTTCTATTTTCTCTCCAGTCTAGCTTATATTTAAGTTAATGTGCTCTTCATAGGAGTTCTTCTACCTAATTTCTCTTGTGCAACTTTTGGTTTTAGATTATTTTTAAGTACCTTCATAGTTATTAGCTCAAGGATTGTGCTAGTAACTTAAGAGTCCATATATCATAAGACTAATAGATAAATGGTCTTAATCACCAATTTATTAATGGTACTTGTATTTTGCCACTGTAATTTTCTCTGAGGAATGATGCTATATATACTGCACGACAACACAGGAACTTGCCATGCAGCTTCCTACTTTGACATAGTGGAACCCCTTTTGTTGATCAGATCCTTATTCCCATTTGAATTAATACTAAGTCCTAAAATGAAGCAGATTGGACCAATATGGTATCTGTAACATAACAGCATTCTCAAACCAATCACCTAACACAAGAGAGGCTCCTTACGCCCAAGCTTTTGACACCTTTTTGGAAAAAAAAGAGTGTAGATTGACAGAAGAGGCTTTGTTAAAACATTGGAACATTAGTTGATACCATCTTCCATGTCTCCTCGCCCTCTGGTCATAATTAAACCAAAATACCAGTCTTAAGACTTTTCCTTAGATAATTCTTCCAAGATAAGCCAAAAGCACCAAACTCGATAGATTTTGGCTATGAACTTGAATCAGCAAGCCTATTTCCAGGTCAAATGGTTGCAAACAAAACCATTCAACGGATAAGACTCATCAAGTTGTGTTATGGTGACACCTCCATGACGGACTGCTAACAACATTAATCTACAACATTAGTGAGACAGATCACTAATGATCACAATCCAGATTCGTTAATAAGCATCCGCTACTGTCTTGATCTGGTCATCCCTGATCCTCCAAACCGTGTTTAGGAAATGTATACACTTATTTTGGCAAGGCTAAATCTTGCATATCAATCATCCGTTTGGCATTGGACCAAAAACCATGGGAATTGCCTGTTTACAGCGTGGATCAAACTAGACTTTTCAGCGTGGGCCCAGAAGTTGTGCTACTTTTTCAGCGCGATCAATATCTCCCTGGATGTTATTCCCTTGGCAGAGTCAAACTGGTAGAGCCGCCAGTATGAGTTTGCCCGCGAAGGAAAGTAACCGCTCCAAGTAAATACGATTCGGTTTTGCTTTACACGGGTATGGACTCGGCAGCGGAAGCTGCAAGCGCCTTCTTGTCTAAGACTCTCATCAACCGATCGGCCCTTTGTTCGCTTCCGCAAATATTCAAACACATGAAAATCAACCGAACGAACTCCATTCCAGGTGCCGGTCCCCGTCAGTGACGCTACAAGGCTTCTCCTTCACACCCCGCTGTTGTTTTAAGTTCCTCCCAAGTACAACTACCCAACTGTTTTCTGTATCCTCTCTCTGATTCGATACCTAGATTTGCGATCTGGCCGTTGTCATTTCAAGAAAGGAGAACGGGGAGATTTTACGGAACAAAGAATCATTTCCTGCTCTTTCCGCCTCCACGGCAGATACGGATATTTCTGTTTCTGGAATTTTGGGAATTGATAATCGCCTAGATCGTAGCGAACAGGGTGAATCCTCTTGCAGAGATATTGAATTTCAGGCATGATCCCTTTATAAATTTGCTCTGCTTGTGGTTTGAATTTGTAGAGTTAGCCTGCATACTATGGTCGATTTTCGGGTTATTGAATTTCGTAGGTATTTTGAGTATATATATGCCCAAGCATGAGAGAGAGAGAGAGAGACGCTACCAAGGTTTACTAGATGGATATTGAATTGTATAAATTAGGGTTTCTTTTTGCAGATTTGCCATTCCATTTTTACGTTTTTGCTAAAATATTCCAAGTTTTTTATTTTATGCAGATTTGCTATTAATTTTCCACCGTTATATTTTTTTAAATATCGAAAATACCCCCCTCTCTTCTCTTCTACCCGCTCCGTATCTAAAAACCCGAAAATCACCCAAAAAGTCTACTCCCGCGTGCATCTGCCTTTGTTGAACGCGTCTTAGTCCACGCCGGGCCGGCATGGAAGAAACTTCTCTCTTCCAAACGTTTCAACGCCAGAACCCTCATCTCCTCTTGACATTCATGTGCAACACAAGGTGCCAAAAATTGCACATAGACTAGAATTCAGCAGGCAGATCAAGACTAAGATTGAAATTGTGATAGAGATCGACGATCGAACCTTCAATTTTTTCGGCAATAAGGTACTTATAGCATCTGGGCCTGCTGTACAATCTTTTTGATCACTACCGAAAAGAGGGATGAATGATCAGATTAGAATTCTGGCAGCAGTTTTGCCTGCGGTGATCCTTCTCGTACTCCTGGTATTGTTTTTTCATCGCTGTTGGAACTTTAAAAGAAAAAATTTACCGATGACTGACCAAACTAGAACAGAAAGCTTGCGATCTGGTCTTGCCAAGGTCCATCTCAGGCATAATGAGTCGAATAGGAATTACAGGGCAGGTTTCCATGACGATCACTATCGTCCCCGTGATTTTAGTGACAAGACAAGATCGAATTACCATGTTCTTAGACGAGGGGTCTTGGCCAAACCTTTGTTTAACTGGGCTGATCATCCAAGGCTTGTTTTAGAGGCCGTTGAACGTGGATGGCCCCGATTCGCTTTTGGCGGTTTCTCGTCGTCTTTACCGCGATCTACTGGGCTATGGGATCTCTGTACTGCAGGTGAAAATGGGAAGGAAGACGAGTTAGAAATTAGCTGGGAAGTGCTCAATGGGTCTTCAGATTATATGCAGAAGATCAAGTTCAATTTGCCGCAGAAGAAGTCTAGCCATTTGGATGTTTGTTATGTGAGGATGGCTTTGCCCATACCTGGCCCCTTCTTGGGAAATTCGTCCTTTCCACAAGAAGCCTATTTTGAAATCACAATCTGCTTCAGAGAAGAGCATATCGACGATGATGTCGACGGACCCAGGATAAGCACTTCCCAGGAATTCGAAGGAAGAAATCTCATCCAAGACACCCACTCAGGCGCCAAATCCGATGCTTTGATTCATGTCAATAGTAGCACTAACCAGAACACCATCGACAAGCCTGAAGAAAGGAAGGACCCACTCCCTCTTATCTCGTTGGGACTTACTGGAGGAAGTTCAGTTCCTTCAAGGTTCCCTGGAACATATCCTGGTTCGATTGGCTTCAATTCGAATGGTTCCCTCCATCTCGACGGTAAGTTATACTGAACAATTTTAAAATTTGATGAAAACACCCGTAAAATGAATGGCATTTCCTACTTTTTCTTCTTTTCTTGTCGTGGCATGCTAATTAGGAACTAATCTCACTGTTCCAGGAATGACGCTTGTGACGGAGACCAAGGAGGCAGATTGGGGACACAAGACCAAGGTGATTGGTTGTGGGTTTGACCCTCGCCGAAGACGGGTGTTATTTACAGTTGATTCTGAACCAGTACATTTAATCCATTGCAAGACAGAGGAATTCTCAAGCCCGCTTTATCCGATGTTAGCCACTAATACTGATGTTACAGTGGTAGTAAACATGGGGCAGAGCCCTTTCATGTACAATGCTGCCAACACCCAGAGAACGCCGAATCCATGCTTCCTTCGCCCATCACTAAATAATGCAGCAGCCTCTGCCCTTGGGTATGAAGAGGACAGTAGAGAACTTTTCTCAATGGGAAGGATCAATTCTCGATGGCTCACGCTGAAAAACAATAGCACTGGCAGTGGCATCTGCGATGACGTCTCAGAATCTGAAACCGATCTCTTTGAGATCGTCTTGGATGATTTGAGTTCATCAAGGTAGCGAGGAATCTGCTTTTCTATTTTAATTAGGATAAGCCATCCTACCACACAATCAAGACCACCCAACCATAGCTGTTTTGCATTTCTCATCTTGTATGTAATTTGATATCGATTCTTCATCCGTTGAGGTGCAGAAAAATAATACTCAAATTCAGCATTGACATACATGACTCGTATATTATTCATAACTGTTTGGTGTGTGACAACATGTGACTATTAAAATGTAACATTTGTTGATGCGAGATTCACGTGAGGACAGTGTTTGTGGGAAACGAAGAGGAAACAAAGAAACTGAATAAGAACATGCACCAGAAAATGTTTTGTATTGATCAGATTGATGAATATCCCTACCGGCATCGACGGAGTTACTTCTGAAACCTTCAAAGGGAATGATTTCAGACTGCTAGTGACACTGTTGCCTAACTTATGTATGTTTCCGCACAGGTGCATGTGGGGGGTGCTTCTTTCGAGTTTCAGATTCAGTCGCTGTGGTGGTTTTCTTTGGGGATTTCAGTTGGTTTTACACAGAGATGTCATTGAGTACTTCTTCCGAGTTGAATCGTAGCTGTTGCAATGTTATCACACCTATGGTCTAGATGGGAAGGAAAATGTGAAAGATGGAGAAAATAAGAACAAATTCTGAGCCTTCTGAAGGACGTGCTCCGCGGACATCGTAGGTCTTCTTCCACAGCAAAACACAGAAACAGAGATCTGTTTTCAGTAATGTTTAAACAGGGAGGAGAAGAGGGATATTTTCGACATTTAAAAAATATATAACGGTGGAAAATTAACGGAATGGCATATTTGCAAAGTTTTGCAAAACTTAATGGCAAATCTGCAAAAAGTAAGACACTTTGGATATTTTAGCAAAAACGTAAAAAATCCAATGGTAAATCTGCAAAAATCCCTATAAATTATGCCAAATAGTATAAAAAAGGGCAGCCCGATGCAGGAAGCTCCCGCGTATACAGGTCCAGGGAAGGGGCAAACCACAAACGGCCTATAGTATGCGGCCTTCCTTTGCATTTTGCAAGAGGTTGTTTCCACGCCTTGGACCTGTGACCTCCATGCCACATGGAGACAACTCAACCTTTGCGCCAAGGCTCTTCTTCTATTATATGGAATGGTATAGGGGGATTAATAAAGAATGGATACACTCTAGTGATGCTACAAACAATTAGAGATGGATATTGAATTGCATAAAGTATGAAGAATACCATGTCCTTTTATCTACAAAACGTTGTGCTATTTCTTAAAGATGATTAATTTGAACGGGAAGGTCATAAAGAAAGAGACTTTAGAGGCTATAAAGAAGTAGATACATCAGTGTTTCATTAAACTGCAAATTGACAGAATACTACAACAATTACGTTCGACTGCTTGACAGACTATTACATGAACCATGAACAATATGTAAAAGAACTTAGTTATTATTCCCTCTTTTATGGCATTTTTTCCATCTATTGATATTTTTCTCTGCATTCTCTTTTTCTGTATTTGAAAGTTAGTAATTAAAAGAAGGAACAATTAGGATGTTGTCACTTAATTTCAGTTGAATAGAATATTGACTAGCATATCATTTTTCGTACCTTTATGTTACCTGATATCTTAATTCATTCCCGTACAAAAGGTTAGGACATCTTTGTAAATGAGATTTTCAGTTATAATTTGGTCCTGTATATCTTCTTGCTAAACTAAAATCATTTGTCATTTTCTTCGATCTCCACTTGGAAGAGCAACATGAGGTTGTTCACTGCTGGAAACATTGCTACAATAAATAAGTTTCAGTGTGAGGAATGATTTGCCATTGATATTTGTTAATTGTGCTAGTGCAAAAGATATACTTTGTGGAAGTTGTTTCCTTCTAGGAATAACAGGAATTCTCTACACGTATTCATATTTCAAAATTGTTTCTTTTCTAGATATTTATTATTCAGTACCCCTTAGTACTTTTTGGTATGTTGTTTCAAGTCTGCAGCATATTTGAGAAGTGAAGATTACCGGCTGCTGTTTCATCTTCCACCTGAGGAGGTAAGCCCATTAAATTTTGTGATTGATCCTTTGATTCTTGTTCACATTTGACTACTTAATTTCATTCTAATAGTCTAGTGAAAAATCAGTGTGACTGTTGGGGTGCTTAAATTGGAACTGTTTTCTGAAGATGCTTGTTTGAGTAAATTCTTACCGATGGTCTATGAGTGCAATAGTTAACTCTTTTCTTTAGGAGTTCTTACTCCATGTGATTTGTTTGTGCTGCCAATTTCACAGGGACCAAGTTGCTTCTAAAATGTCTTGCCTGCTGTTTGCAGCTTCCAATATCTTTCACTTCTCTCACTCTAGGCCAGAAAAGTGTAATCCTTTATTTGTTTGCTCTGTTTAAAGCCCGTTCAGGAAGAATAAGTATAATTCTTGGAAGAAGGAATATAATATCAAAGCTGATATATATGAGTTCCCTTCACCAGTAGCATAGTAATTTCCTTTTATTTTCCATTTGCAACTGATAAAAGTATATACACAGGTCTCTGATGTTCATAGAAATATGTTGGAACAGCTTAATGCAAGAATTTATTAGTCTGGGCTCTTTAGTGGCACAAATTTTTTGAGTTCATTGATCAACTTTCTTTAGTACTGATTTTTTTAGCGTAAAAGCTGAAAGCAATAGAACAATATAACTCCTAGAGACAAAGTTTGTTTCTAATTTAGGGGCATATGCATTCTCGAGCACTGTTTGAGGCAAATGCATATGCATGCCCGGAAATGCGTTGAAAGATTTTCCCTTGCGGGAAGTTCTCATTGCCTCATAGCTTTATCGTATATGCTTGCACAGGAAGAAGTGCATAAGGATTATCCTCACACTTTCAAGTGAGCAATTTGAAAAGTGGAACAGGGTTGATGGCATTAAGGATTTTATTTTTCCTGATACTTTTAAAATTTACATCTGAGTTTCTTTTACCCTTTAATAATTTGGACGATGGGTGTCTTCATATTTTGCATGAGAGTATAGAAAAACAGATTTTCTCCTTCCATTTAGTATTATTGATTTATTTATTTTTGGAGTGTATTGGAAGTTTCAACATTGTATGCCATTTGTGATGCTTTTTGTGGTTCCCATGTCCAGGGTGCGTGATATTCATACTACCACTCTGCAGGTAATCATTATGTTTATAATTGCAATAACAAGAACTACCTGGTTTACTGTTTTCTGGGAGACTGATCCCGTACATTTGACATGCTGCAATGATCAGTTCTGTAGAGATAGCACAAAACCTAGTCCAACTTGTTCCCTTATAATGTGACTATGCTAGGATTTTAGAATCTTTTAGATCTTTTTTGAATGATATTTAGTTAAGATGCAAATCAAGGGCTCAGGATCATCTCATCATGACCAGAGGCAATGACCCAGATTTCTGGTGGTTCACTAGATCTGCAGTCTGGATCATTGGTTCTTTTCGTGCTTTTATGGTTAATTTTTTGTATAACTTAAGTAACGGGCATAAATGGACTGTTTATCTTCCAACTATTTTAAGATGTTCATTTGAGTTAATGAGGAATCACATTTTATTTGCAATATTTTACACCACTATTGACTCCAAATGGATGAGTTCTACATTATTTCTGCTCCTATATAGTTTAAGGCAGATTGTCAAAAGAATAATAAAGAAATAAACTCAACATGCATGAATTGTGTCAGGAAAATGTAGAAGAGTTCTTGCACGTGAAGTTTATCTATCTGTAGAGCCAGTCAATGGTTAATTCCCTTGGACAAAGTTGGTCAGGTTCTACGTCAGTTAAGCATTGGGGTGTTGTTTGATGTCCTTATTCATTTGATTACTATGACAATCCTCCCCAAATAAGTTTAAAGTGGTTTAGTTTCTGCCTTTCTAAGTAGCCTTTCCTGGATTTATGAGATTTAGTTATGATTTTATTCGGAGCTAGAGTGAAAGATGCAGTCTGTTTGTCCTTGTTCATTTGGCTTCTCTTTATTTGTTGTGAATTTCCTCCTAAACTACTTGGTGAAGTCTTAGCTAGTAGCTCTAAATAATTCTGTTCATTATATTTCCTTCAAATTGAAGATTTTGGTGGTTATAAGAATGAAGCTATTTTCTCCTTTTGACAGCAAATTATCCTCCCTAATCCTTCTCTAACAGGTCCTTGTACAAGATTTCAATTGTGCCTGCCAAGAGAATATTCTTCTCCAGGTAAATGGTGCTGTTCTCTGCTTGCATGTTTGAGTTCTAGAGTTACTTTTCCCTATCGTACACTTCCGTGCATTCATGGAAGTCATTTCTTTTTCTTTTTTCTGTGTCTTATTTTCTAAAATGCAAATGTCCTGTGTTCTTAGAAAGGAAAATGTTCTTAGCATCTTCCTTTTGAAAGAAGAGATAGAGGACATTGGCTTGCATTAAGAAGCTGTGTGCCCTTCATTCATGTGAATTTATTATCCTTTTTTTTCTCACTTGGAAAATTCTTGTTAAGGAGCAGTCCGAGGATATTCACTTGGGTGATTTCTGCCTCTAACACCAAGAATGAACCTGAAAGGGACTTACAATCCCCTTTCACATAGCAAATTATGCTTGGCTTGTTTGTTTTATGATCTCATTTATTCCTTTCAGGGCCATATGTACTTATTTGTTCATCATATCTGCTTCTACTCAAACATATTTGGATTTGAGACAAAGGTGAGTGCAGTTGTCATTTCTTATTTCTATTTAGTTATTCTTTTGTCCTGGACTCCGAACAGTATCATGCAAAATAATAATTTATTGCTTGTTTGATGGACTTGGTTCTACTACTTTTAGCTTTCTATGGTTTCTCCATATTTGCTGCATCTTTACAGTTCTGTTGCTCAACAGAATGTTGAACTTCATTTGTCTTGCTACTGATTTGGCCTGGAAGCCTGCTATCTCCTTTTCTCTTCCCATAACTAAAGTTTTCCAGAGCTCAGTATAAATTATTAACTTAGGTGGAGATGAAGACGAACCTTGTTATAACTTATAACTACATGTTTCTTTTTTATTCTGGATGAGAATTAGAGAGTGACAACAAGTCCTGAACTATAGCAAAATGAACTAACTTTAATGAACCCTTTAATTTCTGCTGGACTGAAATTTTTTTTACGAGAATTGTTTAGCACTTGTCTGTTATGAGTTTTTTTGTTTTTTTTATGAGAATTGTTTAACATTGTCTGTCATGAGTATTTTTTATTTTTTTTTTCTTTTGTCTGTACACTAATTGAATCCATTCCCACTGATCTGTAACTCTTGTTAATTGAATTTTTTTCCCCCCTGAATATGGCAGTGATAAGCTATAGATGACATCTTTGAATTCTATTCACATTTATTTTGAGCATTCCGGTTTATGAAATGTTAAAACCATACTTACCAAATAAGGTAGTTAGGGGTGTGAAATGTGTTTCTCCAAAAACTTGCTTCATATACAAGTACAAAACACAAAAAGAAAAAGATGTGAAACTTATGGGAAACTCATATAGAATGTTTGAGAAATGCATAATAAACGTCTGGTCCTCCAAAGAAGCGTATCTTCTGGGCCATGGTTTCATTTTTGTCATGTCAAAGAGACATTGATTTTGACCAGGAATGAGTTGAACTACCAACCTGTCAAGTTGCAGGTAGTTATGAGAAGACTGATTGTGATATCATTTATTTACCTTTTAATTTCCTATCCAAGAGACATTGCTTTTCTCTAGTAAGGCATTCCTTTCATTTACTAACTTAATGTTGTACCACTGTGATGCGGGGGTTGAACCACTTGTCCAACCACTGTTTCTATGATCTAATGCTAGCTAGATTGTTTGTTTGCCATGTGTTAAATATATCTATTAGATGATGTTATTCTTTTGCTCTCTCTCATTCAACAGTCAAAATCATTGGGTAGGAACACATTGATCAAAAGGTCTGGACTGATCCAACTTTTTTGCATTTCTCATTTCACAAAAACAAACTTTGGGACATGTCATGATTAAGTTTCATGTATCATTTATTGAAAACATTTCACATTCAAGTAACTGTGGTTGTAACATCTCTTCACAGGCTTTACTATATTCTTTTGTTTTGTTTGTGAAGGTGTCCTAAAACTATTATGACTAGTTTCCTTATCCACATATCGTTGTTCTAACTACTCTGTAAAGGATTGCTACTTTTCCTTGTATCAACTGGCTGGCTATAATACACTGCTGGTCCTCAAAAAATAAAAGGAAAAGCTAATTCAGCTATCTTAGTTGCATCAAAGAAAATTTATTAATATTAATTTGTGCTGCAGCAAACAATCTCTTTTCATGAGATCACATGTGTACATAAGACAAAGACTGCAGCAATCTTCCCTAATGCCATAGAAATTGTTGCTGAGGGAAAAAAGGTAACACTTGCTTGAGCTCTCTTTCCCATTCTCCTGCACTCACCAACTTCCACATTTGGAGTTGTGCCTTAGTTCTGAGAGGCATATGTTGTTCAAATTCACATGTCATCCAACATTTACCTCTTTCATCATTCCAAGGGAAACCAAAAAAATGGAAAGTATGTATGTTTTACTTAGGTATGGACTATATTCCTACATACCCACAGAAAGATAAAACGCTATCTTTGTACCTTGTTGGGCTCTTCGTGGACCTAATTGATTACTTGTTTTTCTTTTATTGGTTAGCTCTTGCTCCAATTTAGAGTCACAATATTTCTGTTTTATGTTATTACTTTTTTCAATCTCGCAGCACTTGTTTGCATCATTTTTGTCCAGTGATTGTAGAGTCACAACATAATACTACAGTGAAATCAGTTGTAGATCATCAGGTTTGTGATTTCTCAGATAGGTCTTATGGATTGATAAACATTTTGTTTTAGATACATTTCTTGCTTTTGTACTCGATGTTGTTTCAGCTTGACTTTTTGTTTCTTTCTAATCTATTTTGTTATCTAATGATATGCTTGCTTATACATATGAAGAGTGGTGGCAATTAAATTTCTATTTGTTGAACCAAGGACTACATGTGTTTGTTTTTACTTAATTTCTTGGATATTTGGAACTTGTTATAAACTCCTTGGTTTGATACCTTGTAGTTTGAGTAATAAGTTGCCAGGTAAGTTTTACTAGAAGGAATTTTGAGGTCCACTTTATGATCTCATTGCTGCTCCAGCTCTTGCTTCTACACCTCTTGCACCACCAGCTATTACCTCAACCATGATCATGACCATCTTTGTTTCATTTGTTATGTATAGCTGGAATTATTGTGTTTCCATGCATTAGTTAGCCAACCAAATAAATTAGTTCATTTTTTCTTCATGTAATATGCATTTTTAAACATTTCATATGCATAAAAGAACTAGCAAAGAGAGGTTCCTTGACTTATTAAAACCTTCATTGCATCTGCAGCCTGAAAAGATTGCCAATAGACTCTTATCGTTTCTTAGTAGGATATTTTTTATCTGTTTTGTTTGTAAGCCTATGAATCTATGACTTAATAGTACAGATGTCAACGAGTGTAAAATCATTTCTCAGCAGTTTACTTTCTCAATAGTGTGCTCATTGAGTATAGTATTGACATCAGTTATTTGGTGGTCACTAACAAGTTCTAGCCTTTTTAATCGGGCAGCCATTATCTCTGTTTTGAGGCCCTTAATGTTCAGACACAAACAGTTCTGGTCCTGAGATGTAGAACTAGAATCATCCTTCCATGCTCCACTTCTCCTGAATGAAGTGAAAAGTACCTCAGAGTGTGTAATACTGAAATGAAAAATGGATTTATGACCTCTATATCACAACAACAACAACAACAACAACAACAATAATTTATTATTTTTATTACGATCATCATCATCATCATCCCTTTTATTATTATTATCATTATCATTGTCGTCGAAGGGAAGCCTTGGCGCAACGGTAAAAGTTGTCGTCATGTAACCTTGAGGTCACAGGTTCAAGGCGTGGAAACAGCCTCTTGCAAAATGCAAGGTAAGGTTGTGTACTTTAGGCCCTTGTGGTCCGCCCCTTCCCTGAACCCCACATAGGCGGGAGCTTTGTTCACCAGGGCTGCCCTTTTGGCCGACCCCTAATTGGGATAAGGTCTTGATGATGATGATGATGATGATTATCGTCGTCGTCGTCACAAAATAATGTGAAAGCATCACACTTCAGGCCAGGTTTCTGTAATGATTGTCCAATCCAAGTAAATTCTGCAGCCATGGACACTATATGTCTAAGCTTCAACACTTGATCAATCTATGACTCTCTATTTCATGCTATATGATGTTTCATGCTAGATGAGATGGCACTTTGCAGATGATAAACTTCTAGAGTTTGGAAGTTCAGAAGATATTTTTCTTTGTGTGACTTGTTACATGATGTGCTTGTCCTGGTGGTTTTCTCATACACTCACCAGAAATTTGGTTTGGCTGTGCTTTCTATTCAAGTATCTTTAGTAAATTGATTATTATATGCCTACTATAGGCCCTTTGTGGTCTGCCCCTTCCCTGAACCCCTGCATACACGGGAGCTTCGTGAGCCCGGCTGCCCTTTTATCATACCTACTCTTGAAATATGAGTGGATATCTATTGCCAATTGCACAAGAATTACATGGAAAATACAGTAATCAATAAAAGAAGAGTGCCAAGAAGCTTATGCCAATTGGATCAACAATGTAACAGCTCCTCTCTCTATTGCATTAGATCTAAGATTTTCTTCTGCTGCTCTCTATGCCATGTATGTGTTCTCAGTGAAGCTCATATGGGTTAAACTTGTTCCAGGCTCACAAGTTGTTGAAGCAAAAAGAGAACCTCATAGATGTAGAAGGTTTGGATATTATAACAATTGTTTCTTTAACTATATACTATATTGAATATTCATTTTCTACATGAGAAACAGAAAAAGTAATTCCAGGATCTTATCATTCTTCATGCACTTCATGGTAATGAATGCAGAAGCTCCAAGTGATGGGCCTTAGAGCATAACAGAAAATAATGGCGTTGGTCTGAAAGATGTCTCAAACCTTGAGGGGACTTCAGAAAGGTTGCATGATATAAGAACTACAATAGTCCAACCAAATGCATCTGATTCTAAGGATGATATTCAACAGATTAAAAACCCAAGGAAAGGCCATGTTATCATGATGACCTCCATGGCATCCCTGGTTACAGAATCATGGACCACATTGTTGTCACATCTGAGAAGTCGAAGTCACTATTCTATGAGAGTCTTGGTCATCATAATTGCAGTTTTCATTGTTCTCATGGAGGCAAGTACTTCAAAAGTGTGTGTGTCAGCACATGTCCACACACACACACACAAAGTGTCCAAACTATGAAATTTAGCATGTAGTTATAACTTTGGATTAATTTGAAATTAATGCAGATTATTTCACTAAGTTTCTATGCGAGTAATCTAGAACCATCTTGAGGTATTTTGAACTGGTTAGCTAGATAATGGAGTGATCAGAGATGAAAGGGGAACTATTGCTACAGCGATGTGCTGCAGTATCAGCTAGTGTTTTTATGTTTAATTTATTAGTTTATGTATTCAATTGTTAGTGCTAAGTCCTAACCAGTAATCAAGTTAACAATTAGTGCTTTTTGAAAGTTTCTTGAAGAGTATGTCTTTTGGTAAGTTGTGTATAGTTGTATTAGTGAGAAGTGCATGCACTAGTGTCTTTCTTGAACATCTGAAAGGTCTTTGGTATTTTTCCAAGAGTTTTTTGTTGCTTTCCTTGATAGTACGGCTTGAAAAATCTGCGAAATCAAATATATGTCTGATAATGGGAGTATATATGAGGAATGTTATGTGGATTGTTTTAAGAAAGCACAATCTGAAATATGAATTTTATTGTAATTAGAATTCAAATACATTGAGAATGAGCAGTTTTTGTTCCTTTCTCTTCTACCTTTGATGCCATTTGGATCTTTGTCAGGCCTATTGCAGTGCTGTGTACTGTTCTTTTACTTTCAATCTTTTATACTTCCTGCCTGCTGTCCATTTTCAGCTTTATCACACCGCTAACAGACATGTACACTGCCTCAGTAGGCCTAAGAAATTATGGAAATTGTTGTTTGGCATGGTTTGATCTGGTACTTTATTGCAAGATCTGAAAAAGTTATGTGTTGAATTTCGACTGTTTGTTCTGTTGAATGTCTGGATTTGTTTTAAGCTGCATATATATTTTTCTCTATTCTGCTGTATTTCAATTTGTGGGGCTTCAGAAGCTCACGAGGAAACCTATAACATTTCTGAACTCTTGAGGGCTGTTTTCTGTGTTACATAACCTATTTATTTAGTTAAATGCTCTCTTCAACAATAATGGACATTGATTCTGTGCTATTGAGTTTGTTGGCACTAACAGATTCATGCAGATTCAGTATACACAAGTTATGCGGATAGATCAAGAAATTCAGCTGGTTGTAGGCTGCTATGTTTGCTTTCAACTTATAATCTATTGGTTATCCTGCTACTCCCCAAGATATAACCTGTTGGAGACTTTCTTCTCTACTTTGAGTTGTATTAATGTCTGAGGCTGCTGCTTGAAGACCATCCTATGTCTCATGTCTCAATTGATACAGTAGCAGAACATTAGTTTTAGTATATAGATTAACCATTCTGAAGAGTTATCATTATTCCTCACCAAGAACATTTATATGCAGGCCAGAACAAGAATTATAAATGCACTATCTTTTAGGACCTCAAAGTATCAAGAATACAACTGATAGGCCCCATGTCTCATGTCTGAATTGATACAGTAGCAGAACATTAGTTTTAGTATATAGATTGACCACTCTAAAGAGTTATCATTCTTCCTCACCAAAAGCATTTATAGGCAGGCTAGAACAAGAATTATAAATGCACTATCTGTTAGGACCTCAAAGTATCAAGAAACTATAGGATACCAAATGGGATGTGGTGCTTTAAGTAGAAGATTTATATACTTAGTTGTAAGGCACAAACATTAACTGGTGTACTGTAATAGTATTAATGTTAACTACTAAAAACTGAAAATTCTCCAGGATAAAGGGCAGTTATGGGTGTTTATATCCATTTCCATGAATGATACAAGGGTCATCATGCCATATTCTGCTATTATTTGATGCAGAAATTTAAAATCCAATTCTAAGGAACTTTAATATTTTATACCATGAAATGTGGCGCATATCATCATCATCTTCGTCTTGACTATATCTCAATTAGGGGTTGGCCACATGAATCTTGTTCTTCCATTCCCCTCTATAATGGCTTCATTTAGTCCAAAGTTTTTAAATCTTTTCTCACCACTTCTATCCATATTCTTTTGGGCCTTCCCTTTGTCCTTTTAGAACCTTTGACTTGCATTGCCTCACTCCCACTGGTGCCGTTTTAAATCTTCGATAGACATGTCCAAACTATGTAAGTCTAATTTCTCTCATCTTGTTACCTATTGGTGCTACTTCTAAGTTTCCTCTAATGTTTTCATTCCTAATTCTATCATTTCTTATCTTGCCAGTCATCCATCTCAACATCCTCATTTCGGCTATGTTCATCTTATGTACATGATGTTCCTTAACTACGAAACACTCTGATCTATAGAGCATTATTTACCTTATAGCCATCCTATAGAATTTTTCTTTCAGTTTGCGTGGTACCAGCAAATCACACGAAACTCTAGAGACTCATCTTCATTTGGTCCAACCCGCTTGGATTCTCTGAGTAACCTCCCTCTCAATCTCTCAACTCTTGTGAATCATCGATCCTAAGTACCGAAAGCGATCTTTTAGAAGGACTTCTTGGTTATCAATCTTTATTAGTGCTCTATTCCCTCTCCTCTCATCACTAAAATTGCATTCCATATACTCTTTCTTAGTTCGGCTAATGTTAAATCCTTTATATTCTAATGCTTCTCTCCATAACTCTAGCTTTGTGATTATGCCCTCCCTTATTTGATCAATTAAAATTATATCATCTGTAAATAACATGCACAATAGAATCTCCTCATACAGATGTTTTGTTGACTCATTCATAACCAAAAGGTACGGACTCAATGTCGATCCTTGGTACAATCCTATAGTGATAGAAAAATTACCAGTCTCTCCTTTAGCGGACCTAACATTTGTTGCCACTCCTTCATACATATCTTTAATTAAATCTATATACCCCGTGAAACCCCTTTCTTACCCAACACCCACCATATTAGCTCTCTAGGAACCCTTTCATGAGCTTTTTCTAAGTCAATAAAGACAATGTAGAGATCCTTTCACCTCTCCATACATTTCTCTATTAATTGTCCAAGTAAGAAAATTGCTTCTGTAATAGGCCTCTTAGTCATGAAATTAAACTGGTTCTCCGATACACTCGTCTCATGCCATAGCTTCTTCTCAATCACTCTTTCAAAAAGTTTCATAGTATAACTCATAAGTTTGGTCCTTGGTATATATAGATTGTTAATTTCTAAGAAGAAAGATAGCGCTTCAGAAGGATGCTCCATTTCCAATAAACAAGTTGCTAGCATCTATGCCACAAGCATTAAAGGGACAGAAACAAATTCTTCTCAAGCTTAAGTACAGTTTAATCATCTTAGTATCTTAGTGCATCTTATTGCTATGGCCTTGCCACGCTTTCTCTAAAGTTACTTGGTTGTTGATTTTGTCCCTTCTTCATTTTCTTTTTCCTTGCTTTTCTACTTGTGAGGTGAGAAATAAAGTCAGGATGGCACATTTCTCACTCTCTCCCATTAAAATTTCCTTTTACACAAAGTACCCCTCTAATCTATAGAATATTGATAAATATAGCTAAATATGACTGCTCCAAGTTGGTCAATATTTCATCATTCTAAGTTGTTTCCTGTGCGCCAATAATTTTCATTATCAGTTAGAGTTCCTTTTAAGAGGTCTGGATTCGTAAATAAAGCTGTTGCTTGAATAACGTGATCTATTTTTGCACATGTTTTGTTTCTGAATAGTGGTGCTACAATTTACAATACGTTTTATTGGTTGCAGCTCAGCATCGTTGTTCTGCTAATCAGAGCCCCAAGAGTCCATCTAATTTCTCGGGAAAACTTCATGAATACTCTTGGTAGTGATAGAAGTGAAGCTATTACTTGGTTGGAGAGACGTGTCTACCATCTTAAGGGTGAAATGCTTATGATTGAAGCTCAGCTGGAGAAAATCTACCGTGAATACCAATTGTTAATGGTGCATCTAAAAGGTCTTCAACAGCTAGAGCTGTAGTCATAATTGATATCCAACTATTGATTATACCCATGTACTTATGAGGTAAATAATGGAACACGATAAAGCTTTTAGTTGCTATCCATAAGTATGCATAACTTGCTTCTAATATCCAAAATATTATCCAAGAAAGCATCTATTTACTCTTTTGAATGCAAAGCCATTTGATCTTCATTGTTTATCGATTAATCTAACGTTGACGGAGTTGTGTGTTAGGATTTCCTTAATATGGAGGTGGGTCCCCAAATGCTTGGGTTAAAAAGCATGTTGGCTTTTATTTTGGAAGAAGTGGTGGTTGAGCACCACCTTACCATGTCTCTTTTGCTTCGAATTGGAGAAGAGGGGGGAAGTCTTATAAGTGGAATGAATCTTTGGGTTATCCTCTTGGAAGCTGGGGAAGAAGAGAGAAAGGGGTTTCCTTGTTTCTTGTGAGAGAAGCAAGGGAAGAGGGAAAAAAGGGAAAAGATAGGAGTTTCTTTCTCGGTGATCCTCCTAATAAAGGCCATGTGAGTTTCGGATTATCCTCTTGCCTTTTGATAGAGAAGAAGAGAAGATATCTTGGGTCCTTGAATTATCCCTTTGATGTAGAAGAAAAGAATATCTCCTAGGCTTTGGGTTATCCTCTTCTTAGAGAAGAAGAGTAGAAGAAATTCAACTTACAAGACGAAGTCCCGTAGAGTTCGTAGGCTGTTCATCTATGATATGGGTGAGATTCTCATTGTCCTGTTTACCTTGAAATCGGTAGCTGGAAGAAGGATTTAATCCCATTTTCTGTAATGGAAGTTTGATTGAGCTTGTAGGGCGGTTTTTTCTCTCTAACTGAGAGGGTCTCCACTTAAATTGGCATAATTTTAATTTTTTCTTTCAATGACTTGTGGTTCTTGTAGTTTCGCATAACAACTTCAGTTGCATAATAGCTGGTAGCAGTGCACGGAGCTCCTGCATATACAGAGTCCGCGAAAGAGGCATACCACAAGGGTCAATAGTATGCAGCCTTACTTTGCATTTTGCAAGACATTGTTTCCACACCTTAAACCCGTGAACTCAAGGTTACACGACGACTACTCTATTTTTGTCCCAGCTATTATTTACATAGAGGAGTTTCATTTTTGTTCCATGTCTCCCCATTAAGTAGTATTAGAGCAAGAGCATTGTTTGTGATTATATTCGCATGAATCAAGATGAAAGTTGTACATCAAGAATGGTTAATCTCAATTTAAGCAACTAAACCAAGATGTGTAGTCGAGAACCAATTTCCCATCCTTAGCTTGGACTTAGAGAACGAGACGGGGAGTCTCATGCGTGTAGTAACTCTCATCTTTTGAAATTGTCCTTTAGAGAGAAGGAGAAAACTACATCTTTTGAAATTGTCCTTTAGAGAGAAGGAGAAAGAAAGAAGATGATTTCTTCCTTGGTGATCCTCTACTAAAAAAATAGAGAATAGCTATTGAATCTGACCCATCTTTTTAATATAGAAATAAAAGGATCTCCATGGCATTTAGGGTATTATCTTGATACTAGTAGTTAAAAGTATTCAATGGGGATGAGTATATGTACCTAATTTAAATAGGAGAGTCTGAATAAGATAAATAAGTCAGATTATTTGAGGAGGGCAAGGCGGTCTAGATAGGGTTTTTCAAAATCTGTCCCATTGTCATTTCTCCTTTTTTACTATTAAGAAACCTTTATTTGCTTAATAATTGGCAATTACAAGAAGGGGAGTCGTTGCGCAATGATATAATTGTCAAGACATAAAAATAACTTCCTAGAAAAAAATACAAGGTGCAGCTGGCACGTGAGCTGGTTAGATGGCACTTGTCGAGAAAGTATGTGCCACGACCACGTTCCTTGCCTAGCAGATGGCTCTTAAACACACCCGTCGTACTACGATTGAATTCGTCATAACTCATCAATAGTTCAACTCAAACCTGACGTGACTGTCACATCAAAGCCAGAGCAATTGCCCGTTTCATGCAAAAAGTAGCGGTTTGCCTGCAAGCTGTCGGGGACATGGGCTGCACGGTCCGTGACTCATAAATGCCGCCCGGGTTTAATAAAGGTAGAAGTTCGATATCCTACCCTCATTTTGAATGGAAAAGAAATTTTTGCTCTAGAAATATAAGAGAAGGTCGCATGTTTGTTGAGCATTACCCTACGCCTGAACCTGCAGGCTCTAATTGGCTTGAATCATTTGGCCTTTCTCCGTTGCGTTGGTGTTTCACCGGCCATGTCTCTCTGTATGTACTTTAATTGGCGTCGTTAAATCTATGCACTAATTTACTTGCCTACTATCTACAGAAAACACAAAAATTATCTAACATGGCGACAGTGGTGTTTTAGATAAGATAAACTGACATAAGATGACATGATATGAGATCGAGTTTAAGCTAGCTTAAAATGACCAAATCTGACATAAGATGATTAAAATATCAACTTAACTTTAAATTAAGATGAGATGATTTTCATCTGAAGCAACGCTAACAGTGAGATGAAGAGAGATTATTTCATCTCAGCTCAGCTCAAGCGCACTAACAATAAAATAGAATAGGGCTGTATCATCTGATATTATGTTATATCATTTCGTCTCAAGCAACAGTCTGACACCTTGTCGGATGCTATTGTTAAAGCTTTCCAACTTCCTCACAGTTAATGCAAATAAAAAAGAGTCATGGGCCTCAAATGTAATCGGCCTCTTACTCTCAAATCTTATCCCTTGTCAACATCCCAACCAAGGCGGTTGTGGATTCAACGTCAATACCCATTCAAACAAGTACACATTGAAAGTTTGGCCCTTAAAAAGACAATGTACCTGCACGACAATAATCGAATTCTCTACTTCTGCTCCTCTCAACAAACCAAATTCCTGCATTCCTCTCTTCTCCACCATGTTGCAGCCAGATAAACACTTCATACTCCTCCCATTCATGGCCCAAGGCCACCTCCTCCCATTCATGGCCCTAGCAGATCTTCTGCAAAACCGAACAAATTACAAAATAACCCTCGTAAACACCCCTTTGAATATAGGAAAACTCCAATCTTCACTCCCTCAAGACACCAAAATCCAACTCAAATCCCTAGCATTTTCAAGCTCTGACCATAACCTTCCACCAAACTCTGAAAGCACTGATTGCTTACCTGTCCACAACCTTCTAGACATTCTCCAAGCCTCACAAAGCCTCCAACCTTCCTTCGACGAACTAGTCTCAGAAATCTGCCAACAAGACGGTAGTTCGGATGTCTGTATCATTTCCGACATGTTTTTTGGATGGACAGTAGAAGTAGCTAGAAAACACCGTGTATCTCATTATGTATTCGTTGCTAGTGGTGCTTATGGCACGGCCATATATTTCTCTCTCTGGTTACATCTCCCACACTATTACACTAATTCCGAAGAGTTTCCGCTTCCGGATTTGCCAGAGGTACTTCAAATCTATCGATCACAACTGTCAAACCCTCTAAGAATCGCCGATGGTAAAGATCGATGGTCCAAATTCCTGCACAGACAACTTTCTTTTTGCTTCAAAACAGATGGGTTTTTGTTCAATACGGTGGAGGAGTTGGAAAAGATTGGGCTTCGTTATTTTAATCGACGGGCAAACAGGCCCACTTGGGCAGTTGGGCCCATTACTTCCAATGAATCTGGAACTTCTGACGATCATTGTATCAAATGGTTGAATCTGCACCCGCCAAACTCTGTTTTATACATTTCTTTTGGGTCCCAATATAGCCTTTCTGCTTCACTGATGATGGAACTAGCAATGGGATTGGAAAGCAGTGGAAAACCGTTTATTTGGGCAATCCGGGCCCCGGTTGGGCTTGATGAAACAAATGATTTTAGAGATGAATGGCTGCCCGAGGGCTTTGAAGTTCGGATTACGGAAAAAAGCAGGGGATTTTGGTGAAGAAATGGGCCCCGCAGTTGGAAATTTTATCCCACAAATCTACTGGTGCTTTTTTGAGTCACTGTGGTTGGAATTCGACATTGGAGAGCTTGACTAGAGGAGTACCAATTATTGGGTGGCCGCTTAGTGGTGAGCAGTATTATAATTCCAAGTTACTGGAAGAAGAAATGGGGGTGTCCGTAGAAATTGCGAGGGGCGTACTTTTGGAAATTAGTAAGGAGGAGATTGCTGAGGTGATTGAGATGGTGATGGAAGAGAGTGAGAGAGGAAAAGCGATGAGAAGGAAAGTTTGTAGAGTTAAAGAGATGATGGAGGAAGCTGTTAAAGAGTGCGGCGATATCAAAGGCTCGTCAGTAAAAGCCTTGGACGAGTTTATCAGCGCTGCATTCTCCATGAAGGAGAGGGATTAGCAGTAGTGGTTGTGATTTTCATTCATTTGTTAAATAAGCTCTCTCTCTCTCTCTCTCTCCTTAAATTTGATCATGCATTACTGGTTTTGAGAATAAAATATTGTTTCTTATTACGCTGCAGAATAACATAATAGACATGGATATTTTTTTAATTTTAAACAGCTCTCCCTTCCCCAAAACACTATACCATTTCTCGGAAAGGAGAAAGAAAAAATCGGGCCTTTTTCTTTCTCCAGACCAACTCCTTCCATGAATACAGAAAATCTTTTTCCTCAAAAGATGCCCCAAACCAAAAACTTCATTCCTTTAGAAAGTTATAAATCACTTACTTTCCTCGTTGTTTATGGTTTCAAGCCTGAATATGCACCATTAGACAGTTGCTAGTGCTTGTTCATATGAACAGACCACAGGTATAGACGGGTTTTAGAGGCACTACTGTTGATCGGACAAAATAGTTCTGACATAAGCCCTGGTTGGAGTAAGATTACTATGGAGGAGATTGATATAGTGTCAAGAGATCACTTTTGAAGTTAGCAATATTCTATATTGTCCATGGAAAGGAAGGACATCAACATGTTTTCTGATTGTTTCTATTCTTGCATCATGAATGTATAAAAATTAGATACTTGTACTCTCATGGCATCTTCAAAGTGTTGGGTGTGATTCTAGGCCATGCTTTAAAGAACATCTCGCTCTTGGGATATCAATTAATGAGTTTTTTGAAATGTACTTTGCTCATTTGAAGATGCAAACCACTTTTACGGCGTTACTACTTTTGATTTCTCTTGGTGTTATGGCATTGTGCTTCTATCTTTTGCTCTCCTCGAGTCATCTCCCCTTCCATTTTCTTGCACTTCTCCTTCTTTTAACAGAAAATTGAAATTTTTTGTGTTTGTGGCTTCTAAGAAAATGGGTTTTCTGATTTTGTGGAAGGAGTAGGGCTGGAGGAAGAAGAAAGCCTGATTTTTATTTTTCTACTTCCTAGGAAACGGCGGTCTATCGGAAAGGTTTAGATGTTTAAAATAAAATAAAAAATTACCTGTCTATTATTGTATTTTGCAGCCTAATAGGAGATGATATTTTATTCTCAAAATTTAGACTGAAATTATACATACACGCACACACCACCCTACTGAAACACTCGAAAAGAGAAAAAAAAACATTGTCACTAGCCTGGTTCTAGATGACCAATTCCCACTATAAAACAAAAAGTTTTCACAAATGATTTTTGTTAGCAAACTCCTCAAATCATAGAGTTTTGCTTACATAAATACTAGTCATGACCATATGATTAACAAAATATATTCTTACAAGCGGATTTGTCATCTTTAGTTAGTAGTAAATTTTTAGGTTTTTCTTTTACAAAAATGACATTATATTTTAGCATACCTACAAAAAAAGTGTCCAATATTTTTTTAGTTTTACAAATTTGTCATTAAGTTTTTATGAGCTTTGCCAAATGTCATTATGTTAGTTTTAGCTCCTCTATTAGTTTTTACTAAATTTTGATATTACCTTTCTCAAACAGACCTACTACCTCATAGACGCAGATGGGATTAAGTTACCAAATTTCGCCACTTAGTTCAATGACTTCTCGATGGAAACTTTTAGTCAAACTTGGTATCTAACATAGTTCAATACAAAGAAATCTAATGGTGTAGTTAAATCTCAACAAAAATCAACTAGCAGTAAAATATTCAATCACAAACATGCCATATTCACCAACTTGCGTAACAATTACGAGCAGCAAACTTTAAGCTCTTTGTTCGATGCCTTTTTGAATGAAAATTAGAAATCTAAACTTATATTCTTCTTCTCAATGTCTTATATCTTGAACAATCAATTTTGAATATATATTTTTGATTAACAAACTAGGAAATCACATGCAAAGTCCTCTTCTTCATCATTCTCTCAACAAATAATGATGAACAAGGGGACTTTGTGCATGATTTTCTGCTTCATTAATCAACACAAATCTATAAAATTGATCTTTCATATATAAGCAATTGAGAAGAAGAAGAACTAGATCTTATATTTTCAATTTTCATTCAAAAAAACATCCAATGAAGACCTTAAAGTCTGCTACTCATTTTGTATATATCATTTTTTAGGAAGAAATCAAAGTTTAAATTGGTGAATTTCATTTAAGAAGCTTAATAGGAGGTTGGTGAACATTGTATGTTTACAATTGAATATCTCATTATTGGTTGGTTTTTGTTGAAATCTAACAGTATTATTAGATTTTCTGTTATTGAATTTTATTAGACACAAAGTTTCACTAGAAGTTTCTATTGGGAAGTCATTGACCTTGGTAGCAAAGTCAATAACTTAATCACATCTACATCTATGAGGTAGTAGGTCTGTTAGAGAAAGGTAACATCAAAATTAACAATGAAGGAGGATGAAAAACTACTAGAATGGAAATTTGCAAGGCTCATGAAAACGAAATGGCAAATTCACTACACTCAAAAAGTTGGACTTTATTTGCAAATATGCCAAGATCTAATGGTATTTTGGTAATAAAAAAAAAAACCCTAGATTTTTTCTAGTTAAAAGTACTCTTTTGCCCATTTCAAGTAGCCTTTTCAGTCGACTTTATTTACACCTATGCCATCTAAATTTTCTCCTTCTACATACCCTTTTAGGTCTTTTTATTTACATATTCCATCTCTATGACTTATTATTCTCAGAATAGCTGTCCACCTATTGCCATCACACCTTTCGGCGCATTCGAAAGTTGTCCTTTTGCTTATAGTTTACGCCACCATGTCTTATTATTCCATACGAGAGAATTTCTCGTATATATAAGTATCGATAATTAGTTTACATGTGAGTTACCACTGCCAAAACCCATTAGATAATTATATGTTGGTAGAAATTATTTTTAAGTTAGGTTGCTAAAAGGGCATTTTCAAGATTTTATTTTATTTCAACTTTATGGACAATATAAAGGGGAGAATGCATGTGTAGTTGTTGTATGTTTTATTGTATAATGGCTAGAAATTTTAACTTTGTTAGTATGTTTTATTTTATTTTATTTTACCTTTATGGACATTATAAATGGGAGAAAACATGTATAGTTGGTGGCTGTAATATCCTTAATTTTTAAGATAAAAATAAGAAATTATTAAATAAATTAAAATAAAAATTTATGGATGAAATTATTTCCTGAAAACATAATAATTAGAAAGTGCTCGTCGATACGAATCCAACGCCACCAAGAACGCGAGAAACGGAGCTCAAACGAGGGAGTTATGAGCCGTCAAAGTTGTAAGGGCAAAATGGTCTTTTGACAGAAACGTGTAACACAGGGGCCCAAATTGATATCGGGTGCACCCCCGTCTTCCACACGTCTCTACCAGTGCCGGAAAAATCGCCGGAGAGACGTGGAAAGAGGCGTGAATGGAAGAGGTTCTCTTCCCTCGGACTCTAGGCTCATATCTACCCTCCTCAGCTGCCAAAACGCTCCACTTTGGCGCTTTCTCCGAGTATTTACGCAAAACCGTAGCCCCGTAAAAACTTGAATTTTCCAGTAGTGGAGCCCCGGCAACCCGAGCAACTCCGGCCAGGTGCAAGGTAAGCCTCAAAACCTATGTTTTTATGTATTTATTAATTAGAAAATTAATTAGAAAACCATTTAAAAATTAGGAAAAAATTGGATTTTTGGGGTTTGTGCACGCTACTGTTGGAGCGTGATTTCATAGACCAAACGTTGTCCTTTGAAAATCGCACCGTCCAACTAGTGCACAAGACACCCAAGAGCAAACCCTTTAAATTTGGGAGTGATCCAACTAAGTGAATTGCCCGTAAAACTCAAAAACCAAGACCTAGGAAGGTTTTTAGGAACTTGGGAAAATCGTTTAAAAACCATGGTTTTTGAGAAAATTAGTGCAAAGGAGGGCATAAATGGATTCTAGAGAGAATTCTGAAGAAAATGGCGCAAAAATCACGCAAAACGGAGCCTGCCGAGGCGACCGGAATCCCGGCCGTCTCTCCGGCTGCCGTCAACGGCGTCGCGCCCTCAAGGCCGACGCCAAGACGCACACCCTCGGACGCTCGAGGGACGACGTCACATGACGCCGGTCGCCGCACGCGTGCGCGAGCGCGCGCGCGTGCGGGAACGTGCGTGGTTGGCCGCCGCGGTGGGGACCGGGACGCGGCGCGTCCCGGCGACCGTGCGTCACGGTGTGCCGAAGACGCGCGCGCGTCCCGTGCAGTGCCCGCGACGCGTGCGTCTTCGTGCGCCCCGTATACGTCGGTATAAACCGGCGGAAAGGGCGCCGCCGGTTTAAACCACCTTATGGTGGTCCCACAGCCCCAGCCCATTTTAGCTTATTTTTCACTAAAACTTGATTTTTGGGAGCTGTAGAGGTCCAAATCACGATCCTAAGAGGCGTTGTGACCGTATTGACGACGCGGACCTAGTTTTAACTAAAAACTTAGAAATGACCACTTTTTATTTAGAAAAATTTTAAAATAGTGATGTGACATGTACAGGTGTACTTGAATATACCAATTAAAGGGAGTTATTAGCAAGCTAGTGATCTCACACTGAGGTAGGTGACGACAACTAATGTTTTGACTTGATTTTAAACCATGTTTAAACATAGCATCATGTGTGATTGTGTTTTAAATTGCGATTTTTATTTACCATGGATTTCATGCGACATTGCGTACGTAGTGATGATTATTCCAAATTGAATTCTTTTACTGAATAAACTTATTTAAAATGCTTTTACAAGCATGATGTTAATTAGTTATGCTTAATTAGAGATTTATTTCTTATTATATATATAGAAAATGCATGGATTTACATGGAAATGAGTATAGAGGCTTAGTAGGTGGTGCTTTTATAGGCTAACCCTGTGATGAGGGGCATGTCTTGGGGATTTCAGCCATAAGTGCTCTTGAGTTTTAGCATATACATATGATTTCCGTGTTTTATATTTGATGACGGGTGCTCTCGCCCAAGGCCATGCTGGGAGGGATAGTGGCTCACCACCCACCTTCCGAGATTATGATGTGATGAGTTTGTGATATGATAGACACCCTGCCCATAGATGGCATTCGGTAGGGTTTGCGTAACATGGATAGTCCACACTACACGGCTCCGAGCCTTTCCATGGGGACGACGTTAAGTCTCCTGATTATGGTGTCGACGAGAGAGCCATGGTTGATACCCATGGAGGGTTGCCACCGGCAAAGATGATGGCCCATATTCTTATTATGTGTGCATGTATGATGAGCATGGTTATTGATGATATGCTCCTGGTGTGACGACACTCAAGTTGACTACGTGTACCGATCGTGATGTTAGTGCGATGTGATGGGACCCATTACCTTAGGGTGCCCTTTATTCTCGGATGTATGCTCCATTTTATTGATTCATGTCATGTTTTAACTCAAGAACTTCATGTTTTAGCATTTGGAATAAATTGGCATTTATTTGAATACATGTATTATGATATTACTATTTCCATAAATGTTAGACTTTTCATCAATGTCGTTTCATTATTTTCTTGCATTTATTACATTAATTGTCTATGTACCACACAAGCGATAGCTTGTCGAGGCATTGCTTTGTTTTGCAATGCCTTAGATCTCGAGCGCGATAATGTGAAAGGCAAGGCGGATAAACCTGAGAGGCCGAAGACTAGTTTCCCTATAGTTTTAGAAAGTAATGTGAGTCATTAGTGTGGATTATCATTTGAATTTTATTATGGACTGCATACTTTATATTTGGATGTGATTTAGATCTTTGGATATATATTGGACATTTATATGGGATGTTATGATGGATAGACCCTGGGCCATATTATTATTATTTTGATGTTTATTTGATTTAAAATAAAGGCGCCTATTTATTTGACGTTGATTTATACGCGGATTATTTATTTATGTTTAAATTACATGTACGCCATTTTGTGAAAGGAAAATTAACACCCGGAGTTTTTGAGATAGGTTTAGTAAAATGTTAAATAAATCTTTTCTCATGGGATCCCAAATGCTCTTATTTAAAATGCCATTACATTATAAAAAAAAAAATTTTCTTAAAAATCCGGGGTGTTACAAAGTCGTATCGAGCCCGGCCCGCCTAGTCCATCATAATCCTTGTGAATGTCCATTTATATGTGAATAATGTACCATAATAGTTGTAGAGAGAGAAACGATGAGAGAGGAACTTACACTTAGTGACATGTAAAATTTTGATAGATGGCTCCTCAGAGAAGGACAAGGTCTACCCCTGCTACACCCGTGGCTCCACATGCTGAGTCCTCTGATCAAGGGGATCGAGATGCCAATTTATTGAATCGGTTAATGTCAGGACTCGTACCACTTATACAAGCAGGAAAGTTAGGACACATTGACGCAGCCTAACCCCTAGCCTATTCCACCACCTAAAGTGGTACCCATGGTTTCATTAGTTCGGGCCCTCACAACCAAGACAAGAAACATCAAGTACCTAGAGCTACGGAGGGCGATGTTGACACGAGTGACTTAGTAAGACTGGACAAATTACTAGAGAGGTTTCAAAAGATGGTAAAACCCTTTTATGGAGATGGTAACACTGAGGAGGCCGAGCGATGGTTATTTGAGGCGGAGAGGACATTCGACGCTATGAAGATCTCACCGTATGATCAAGGTTGTAGGTAGCCTCCTACCGCCGAAAGGTGAGGCCGCTTCGGTGGCGTACTTTCTCACACTCACCCTGGCACACTATTCGGACGTATGCACATGAGCCTGGTTGCAGTGCAACTAAGGCGCACGCGTATACTAGAAACCGTAGAGCGCGCATTCTAGAACCGCGGCATGGTGACCCAGTGCACTACAATTGTCGTCCATTAAGGCGCGACCTTGAAAATCCAATTTCTGAGCCTATATAACTCCGCTGACAAGCCAAAGGACCTGCGTCCGTAATTTTGACACGGACCCAATTATACACAAAATGCGTGACATTCTTAGATAAAGATCAACCTAAAAATATCGAGAGTAACCCCTAGAAACCAACAAACCATATAGGATGGCTCCACCGAGTTGAGAGAACTTCGGTGTACAATTGCAAGAGTTACCGGATAAGGGCTTCATCGTGCCGAGTGGATCACCATGGGGAGCACCATTCTTTTCGTGAAGAAAAAGGATGGATCATCAGACTATGCATTGATTATCTGTTGTTGAATGGTGTTACTATAAAGAACTGATATTCTCTTGCCACGCATAGATGATTTATTTGATCAACTCAATCGGCACAAGTGTTCTCCAAGATTGATTTGAGGTCAGGTATCATCACCGAGGGTTAGAGAAGAGGATATCTCAAGACCGCCTTTTAGAGTCGTTATGGTCATTATGAGTTCCCCTAGTGATGCCGTTTTGGATTGACTAACGCACCTGCAGTGTTCTTGGATCTAATGAACCGTGGTTTTCGAGCTTATTTGGATAAGTTCGTGATTGTATTCGTGGATGACATCTTGATTTATTCACCTAGTCATGAGACACACAGAGAACATCTCACACGGTATTAGACACACTTCGTCGACATCGGGCTGTATGCCAAGTTCGGCAAGTGTGATTTTTGGCTAGACCAGTGTGCATTTCTTAGGCCACGTCATATCTAAAGATGGAGTGGCCGTGGATTCGCAGAAAGGTAGAGGCGTACTACACCGGGAGAGGCCCAAGACAAGGATCGAGATACGCTAGCGGTTTGCCATAGTATTATCGTCGCTTCATGTAGGGATTCTTCTAAGATCGGCTACCATTGACCACCCCGACTAGGAAAGACACTCAATTTGTATGGACCGAGGCTTGCGAGGAGAGCTTCCAAGAGCTCAAGAGGAGACTTACTACCGCTCCTATTGACCTTACCATCTGGGCAAAGGCGGTTATGTAGTTTATCAGGACGCCTCCGGCAAGGGATTAGGAGCAAGTGTTGATGCAACATGGGAAGGTAATTGCCTGCATGCGTCTAGTAGCCGCTGAAGACACATGAGGTAAATTACCCAACACATGACCCGGAATTAGCAGCCGTGGTATTTGCGTTGAAGTCCCGGGAGACATTATCTTTATGGTGAGAGATTTGAGGTATTCACCGATCACAAGAGCCTCAAGTACTTCTTTACTCGAGTGAATTGAATATGAGGCGCTGCGATGGATGGAGTATCTCAAGGACTTCGACTTCACCATACAGCACCATCCCGGGAAGGCTAATGTCGTTGCAGTATGCCCCGAGCAGAAGGCGTGTGATGATTGCCAATTTGACGACTCGGCTAAGTTCTTTGACAGATCTTAGAGGCACAGGCAAAGACAAGGAAACACGGTGATCCGACAGATAAGACATTTTTCAAGGGGACCGTATGGAGGAGTTAGATTTAAAGGAAGGCGGTAGTACACGGCCAATGACGACTGAAGCGCGAGTTACTTCAAGAAGCACACCAATCCCCTTATACAATTCATCCCGGGGTACGAAGATGTATCAGATCTCAAGAGGCATTTACGTGGAATGGTATGAAAAAGGATGTTGAGAGTGCGTAGCACGATGTTTGACCCGGGTGTCAAGGCCGAGCATCAGCGTCCATCGTGACTACTGCACACCGGACCTTCCAGAGTGGAAGTGGGACCATATTACCATGGACTTCGTTTAGGTCTTCCGAGGATCGCTAGCGGCCACGACATGATATGGGTTGTTGTGGACAAAGGTTGACCAAGTTCTGCTCATTTCCTTCCTATCGACAAAATCAGACCGTGGATAGCTTAGCGAAATTATATGTTAAGGAGATCGTCACCACATGTATGCCTCTTGACAATTATATCTGATCGAGATACGCGATTTACCTCAAAATACCGGAAGAGCGTGCAAGAGGCATTAGGGTCGAGACTGGAAATTTAGCACGCATTCCATCCTCGTACGTACTGGACAGAGGCGAGAGGACCATCCAGACTATTGAGGATATGCTACGAGCCCGTGTTATGGATTGGAAGGGTAGCTGGGAAGATCATTTACCTTGGTGGAATTTGCTTATAATAATAGTCATCACGCTAGTATTGGGATGGCTCCATATGAGGCACTTTATGGCAGACCTTGGCTCCACCTTTATGTTGGAGTGATGTAGGAGAAATACGCGTGGTGACATCTGAGTTAGTCGAAGAATGTGCAGAGAAAGTCCAACTCATTCGGATGAGGTTACCGATACCACACGATGGACAGTGTTATGCAGACAAGAGGCAAAAGGACTTAGAGTTCTTTGAGGGCGAGCATGTATTCTTGAAAGCCCTATGAAAGGGGTGTTGAGGTTTGGAAATAAAGGAAAGCTTAGTCCCTGTGTATATTGGACCTTTCGAGATCTTACGACGAGTTGGGTCAAGGCATACCGCCTAGCCTTACCACCACAACGAAATGTGCATGACGTCTTTCACGTGTCTACATGAGGAACATTGCGGCGATCCCTCACATGTATTGGAGCAGATCCCAGAGATCTCTACAGGCCGACATGACATTTGAGGAGAGACCAAGGCGCATCTTAGATACCGTAGTCAAGGAGTTAAGGAATAAGACCATCGCTTTGGTCAAAGTCCTTTGCGGCATTTCATTCAAGACAGAGACTACCCTGGGAGACTGAGGAGGATATGCGAAAGATCCATCCAGAGTTATTTACATAGAGGTATGTAGCTAAATTTCGAGGACGAAATTTTTATAAGGAGGGAAGAATGTAATATCCTTAATTTTTAAGATAAAAATAAGAAATTATTAAATAAATTAAAATAAAAATTTATGGATGAAATTATTTCCTGAAAACATAATAATTAGAAAGTTCTCGTCGATACGAATCCAACGCCACCAAGAACGCGAGAAACGGAGCTCAAACGAGGGAGTTATGAGCCGTCAAAGTTGTAAGGGCAAAATGGTCATTTGACGTAAACGTGTAACACAGGGCCCAAATTGATACTCCGGCACCCTCAGCCTTCCACACGTCTCTACCAAGTGCCGGAAAAATCGCCGGAGAGACGTGGAAAGAGGCGCGTGAATGGAAGAGGTTCTCTTCCCTCGGGACTCTAGGCCTATATCTACCCCTCCCAGTTGCCAAAACGCTCCACTTTGAGCGTTTTCTCTGAGTATTTACGCAAAACCGTAGCCTGTAAAAACTTGAATTTTCCGGCGAGTGGAGCCCCGGCAACACGAGCAACTCCGGCCAGGTGCAAGGTAAGCCTCAAAACCTATGTTTTTATGTATTTATTAATTAGAAAATTAATTAGAAAACCATTTAAAAATTAGGAAAAAAATTGGATTTTTGGGAGTTTTGTGCACGCTACTGTTGGAGCGTGATTTCATAGACCAAACGTTGTCCTTTTGAAAATCGCACCGTCCAACTAGTGCACAAGACACCCAAGAGCAAACCCTTTAAATTTGGGAGTGATCCAACGGTGGAATTGCCTGTAAAACTCAAAACCAAGACTTCAGGAAGGTTTTTAGAACTTGGGAAAATCGTTTAAAAACCATGGTTTTTGAGAAAATTAGTGCAAAAGGAGGGCATAAATGGATTCTAGAGAGAATTCTGAAGAAAATGGCGCAAAAATCACGCAAAACGGAGCCGAGTCTGCCGAGGCGACCTGGGGAATCCCGGCCGTCTTCTCCGGCTGGCTGCCGTCAACGCGGCCGCCCCCTCGCGCCGACGCCAAGACGCACACCCCGACGCTCGAGGGACGACGTCACATGACGTCGTCGCCGCACGCGTGCGCGGGATGCCGCGCGTGCGGAACGTGCGTGGTTGGCTGCCGCGTGGGACCGGACGCGGCGCGTCCCGGCGACCGTGCGTCACGGTGGCCGAAGCACGCGCGGCGCGTCTCCCGGCGGCGGCTGCCTCGCGACGCCGTGCGCTCGTGCGCCTCGCATACGTCGGTATAAACCGGCGGAAAAGGGCGCCGCCGGTTTAAACCACCTTATGGTGGTCCGGCAGCCCCATTTTAGCTTATTTTTCACTAAAACTTGATTTTTGGGAGCTAGAGAGGTCCAAATCACGATCCTAAGAGGCGTTGTGACCGTATTGACGACGCGACCTAGTTTTAACTTAAAAACTTAGAAATGACCACTTTTATTTAGAAAAATTTTAAAATAGTGATGTGGACATGTACAGTGTACTTGAATATACCAATTAAAGGGAGTTATTAGCAAGCTAGTGATCTCACACCGAGGTAGGTGGACGACAACTAATGTTTTGACTTGATTTTAAACCATGTTTAAACATAGCATCATGTGTGATTGTGTTTTAAATTGCGATTTTTATTTACCATGGATTTCATGCGACATTGCGTACGTGATGATTATTCCAAATTGAATTCTTTTTACCTGAATAAACTTATTTAAAATGCTTTTACAAGCATGATGTTAATTAGTTATGCTTAATTAGAGATTTATTTCTTATTATATATATAGAAAAATGCATGGATTTACATGGAAATGAGTATGTAGGCTTAAGAGCTCGGTCCTTTTATAAAGGCTAACCCTGTGATGAGGGGCATGTCTTGGGGATTTCCACTATAAGTGCTCTTGAGTTTTAGCATATACATATGATTTCGTGTTTTATATTTGATGACGGTGCTCTCGCCCGGTATGGGCCATGCTGGGGAGGGATAGAGGTGGCCGCCACCCACCTTCCGAGATTATGATGTGATGAGTTTGTGATATGATAGACACTCGCCCATAGATGGCATTCGGTAGAGGGGTTTGGTAACATGGATAGTCCACACTACCGTCTCCGAGCCTTTCCATGGGGACGTACGTTAAGTCTCCGTTATGGTGTCGACGGAGAGCGCCACGGTGGTCGATACCCATGAGGGTTGCCACTGCAGCATGATGGCCCATATTCTTATTATGTGTGCATGTATGATGAGCATGGTTATTGATGATATGCCTGGGTGTGACGACACTCAGAAGTTGACTACGTGTACTCCTGATCAGGGATGTTAGTGCGATGTGATGGGACCCATTACCTTAGGGTGCCCTTATTCTGGATGTATGCTCCATTTTATTGATTCATGTCATGTTTTAACTCAGTGAACTTCATGTTTTAGCATTTGGAATAAATTGGCATTTATTTGAACATGGCATTATGATATTACTATTTCCATAAATGTTAGACTTTTCATCAATGCTGTTCATTATTTCTTGCATTTATTACATTAATTGTCTATGTACCTACACAAGGGAAAGCCAGAGGCATTGCGTTTTTGTTTTGCAATGCCTTAGATCTCTAGCGCGATAACAGAAAGGCAAGGCCGTTGATAAACCTTGAGAGTCAAGACTAGTTTCCCTATAGTTTTAGAAAGTAATGTGAGTCATTAGTGTGGATTATCATTTGAATTTTATTATGGACTCAGATACTTTATATTTGGATGTGATTTAGATCTTTGATATATATTGGACATTTATATGGGATGTTATGATGGATAGACCCTGGCCATATTATTATCAGGTTTTGGATGTTTATTTGATTTAAAATAAAGGCGCCTATTTATTTGACGTTGATTTATACGCGGATTATTTATTTATGTTTAAATTACATGTACGCCATTTTGTGAAAGGAAAATTAACACCCGGAGTTTTTGAGATAGGTTTAGTAAAATGTTAAATAAATCTTTTCTCATGGGATCCCAAATGCTCTTATTTAAAATGCCATTACATTATAAAAAAAAAAAATTTTCTTAAAAATCCGGGGTGTTACAGTGGCAAAGTCAATAACTTAATCACATCTATGTCTGTGACGTAGTAGGTCTGTTAGAGAAAGGTAATATCAAAATTAACAACGAAGGAGGATGAAAAAGTATCAGAATGGAAATTTGCAAGGCTCACAAAAACTTAATGGCAAATTCACAAAACTCAAAAAAGTTGGACTTTTTTGCAAATATGCCAACATATAATGGTATTTTTGTAAAAAATTCTAAATTTTTTTCTAATTAAAAGTACTCTTTTATCCATTTCAAGTGGCTTTTTCAGTCTACCTTATTTACACCTATGCCATCTAAAATTTCTTTTTCTACATACTCCTCTAGGTCTCTTTATTTACAAATTCTATCTCTATGACTTATTATTCTCATAACAGTTGCCCACCTATTGCCATCCCACCTTTCTGCGTATTCGAAAGCTATCCTTTTGCTTATAGTTTACGCCACCACGGCTTATTATTCCATACGAGAGAATTTCTCGTATATATAAGTATTGATAATTAGTTTACATGTGAGTTACCACTGCCAAAACCCATTAGATAATTATATGTTGGTAGAAATTATTTTTAAGTTAGGTTGCTAAAAGGGCATTTTCAAGATTTTATTTTATTTCAACTTTATGGACAATATAAAGGGGAGAATGCATGTGTAGTTGTCGTATGTTTTATTGTATAATGGCTAGAAATTTTAACTTTGTTAGTATGTTTTATTTTATTTTATTTTACCTTTATGGACATTATAAATGGCAGAATGCATGTATAGTTGGTGGCAAACTCAATAACTTAATCACATCTACATCTGTGAGGTAGCAGGTCTGTTAGAGAAAGGTAATATCAAAATTTTGTTAAAATTAACAATGAAGGAGGATGAAAAAGTATTAGAATGGAAATTTGCAAGGCTCGCGAAAACTTAATGGAAAATTCGCAAAACTCAAAAAAGTTGGACTTTTTTCAAATATGCCAAGTTCTAATGGTATTTTCGTAAAAAACTCTAAATTTTTTCCTATTAAAAGTACTCTTTTACCCATTTCAAGTGGCTTTTTCAGTCTACTTTATTTACACCTATGCCATCTAAATTTTCTTTTTCTACATACCCTTCTAGGTCTCTTTATTTACAAATTCTATCTCCGTGACTTATTATTCTTAGAATAGCCGTCCACCTATTGCCATCACACCTTTCTGACTATTCGAAAGCTGTCCTTTTGCTTATAGTTTACACCACCACGGCTTATTATTCCATATGAGAGAATTTCTCGTATATATAAGTATAGATAATTAGTTTACATGTGAGTTACCACTGCCAAAACCCATTAGATAATTAGATGTTGGTAGAAATTATTTTTAAGTTAAGTTGCTAAAAGGGCATTTTCAAGATTTTATTTTATTTCAACTTTATGGACAATATAAAGGGGAGAATGCATGTGTAGTTGTCATATGTTTTATTGTATAATGGCTAGAAATTTTAACTTTGTTAGTATGTTTTATTTTATTTTATTTTACCTTTATGGACATTATAAATGGCAGAATGCATGTATAGTTGGTGGCAAACTCAATAACTTAATCACATCTACATCTGTGAGGTAGCAGGTCTGTTAGAGAAAGGTAATATCAAAATTTTGTTAAAATTAACAATGAAGGAGGATGAAAAAGTATTAGAATGGAAATTTGCAAGGCTCACGACAACTTAATGGAAAATTCACAAAACTCAAAAAAGTTGGACTTTTTTCAAATATGCCAAGATCTAATGGTATTTTAGTAAAAAACTCTAAATTTTTTCCAGTTAAAAGTACTCTTTTACCCATTTCAAGTGGCTTTTTCAGTTTACTTTATTTACACCTATGCCATCTAAAATTTATTTTTCTACATACCCTTCTAGGTCTCTTTATTTACAAATTCTATCTCTATGACTTATTATTCTTAGAATAGCAGTCCACCTTTTGCCATCACACCTTTCTACCTATTCGAAAGCTGTCCTTTTGCTTATAGTTTATGCCACCATGGCTTATTATTCCATACGAGAGAATTTCTCTTATATATAAGTATAGATAATTAGTCTACATGTGAGTCACCACTGCCAAAACGCATTAGATAATTAGATGTTGGTAGAAATTATTTTTAAGTTAAGTTGCTAAAAGGGCATTTTCAAGATTTTATTTTATTTCACCTTTATGGACAATATAAAGGGGAGAATGCATGTGTAGTTGTTGTATGTTTTATTGTATAATGGGTAGAAATTTTAACTTTGTTAGTATGCTTTATTTTATTTTATTTTACCTTTATGGACAATATAAATGGGAGAATGCATGTATAGTTGTCATATGTTTATTTTATAATGGGCAAATGTTTAACTTTGTTAATACATTTTACTATTTCATGTAACAATTAATTTTAGAATTTGTTTGATAATTTTAACATTTATAGTGTAGTGGATTTGGGTTTTATTGGGCAACTACACGTGATCCCTATATAAGGTGTACCCATTGGTCATTCTAAGTGAACCAAATCCTTATCTCTTCCCATAGCTCTATTTTCTATCCTCTAGAGTTTACTCAATTAAAATTAATTCTATATTCTCTCTCTTCTAGAGTTTACTGAATTAGACTATTATCTTCTTTATTGTTCTAGAGTTTGCAAAGTTAAAGGCATTTCTTTCAAGGGTTCTTCCACTTGTGAAGTTATTTGATCTAAAGTTTAAGCTAGAAAGCTGAGATCTGAGAGTATCTCTTTCTAACACTACTTACATAGGTTGTATTCTATAAACTGTCATGTAGTAGGACATGTTGGCATTCATTTAACACTGCCAAGTGAGTTAACATGTTTGAATAATTTTAAAAATGTCTCGCAAGTTCAGGATAAAGCTAAAATCTTAAAAACTGTAGGATTTAGATGCAAATATTGTAAAATTTTATGGTTTAAATCATGATTTTTCCAAATATGTAAAAAGTTATTAATAGATTAGTGAGGGCAGAGATGATACAGTGGAGAAGATTCTTGTGGAGTCGAGTGTAATTGTGTCCTAGAAGATGAAATATTTGTGTCACAAAGAATATGGACTAAGTATTTGTCTTGCTGGTAAATCCATCTACTAATTTACTTGCGAGTATGGGTCACTCTTCTAATGATCCTAATCGTGTATCTCAAGTATGTTGCGGATGAGCCATGCACCAACTTCTGACCAATGTGAGCATTTTTATGGCTCCGTTTCTTGCATGGCCCTTGGAGAGATGTTTAGAAATAAACAAAAAATGTGAGTGTTTGTTTGTATTTGACAATAAGCACTAAGGATCAAAGGCCTAAAATTCTCCGACAGTGAAGATCCTTTTATATACGACTCAATCTAATAACGAATGTCAATTTCTGCCTCAAACTGTTCTTTTAAATCCAGTCCACTAGTTTCCTATCTTTCCAGATTTTTTTTCTTCTTAAAATTGTCTGTCAGTAGAGGCAACAACTCAATTTATCCATGGACAATTGAAATTCAAGATTTCATTTGGTATCAGAAGTTTCTTTATTCTCACTTCATCTGCATCCGAAACTCAACGTTCCCTCCGTCTCCACGATGTCTCAGACAGAGAAACACTTCATACTCTTCCCCTTCATGGCCCAAGGCCATATCATCCCTTTCATGGCCTTGGCCAATTTTCTACAAGACCGAACAAACTACAAGATCACCTTAGTGAACACCCCTCTAAACATCAGGAAACTCCAATCATCACTTCCTCAAAACACCAAAATTCAACTCAGATCTCTCCCATTCATCAGCTCCTATCACAATCTCCCCAAAAACTGCGAAAACACTGATGGGTTGCTCAGAAATCAGTTTTTCAACCTCTTCCAAGCCTCAAGAACTCTTCAACCTTCCTTCGAAGAACTTGTCGCGGAAATCTCTCAACACACCGGAAATTTGGGTGTCTGTATAATTTCCGACATGTTTTTTGGATGGACAGTTGAAGTAGCAAGGAAGTTCGGGGTCTTTCACTCTGTTTTCATTGCTAGTGGCGCTTACGGTACTGCCATATATTTCTCTCTTTGGCTACATCTCCCACACATTTACACTGATTCCGACGACTTTTCACTACTGGATTTTCCAGAAGCACTTCAAATCCAACGAAACCAACTGCAGCACACTCTCAAAATCGCGGATGGTAAAGATGGATGGTCCAGATTCCTCCAGAGAGAGCTTTCATTTTGCTTGAAAACAGATGGTTTCTTGTTTAATACAGTGGAGCAGTTGGAGAAGATTGGGCTCCGTTATTTTAGTAGGAAAACAGATAGACCCACTTGGGGTATTGGGCCTATTACTTCCAAAGGTGATGCAGGAAATGAACATGGAATTTCCATTGAAGATTGCATCAAATGGTTGAATCTCCACCGTCCAAATTCAGTTTTGTATATATCTTTTGGGTCCCACAGTAGCATTTCTGCTTCGCAAATGATGGAACTAGCCATGGGATTGGAATTAAGTGGAAAGCCGTTTGTTTGGACCATACGGGCGCCAGTTGGGTTTGATGGAGGAAATGAGTTCAGAGATGAATGGTTGCCCGAAGGCTTTCCAGCCCGGATTAGAGAGAGGAAACAAGGGATTTTGGTGAAGAAATGGGCCCCGCAGTTGGAGATTTTGTCACACCAATCTACAGGTGCATTCTTAAGTCATTGTGGTTGGAATTCGACATTGGAGAGCTTGACCAGAGGAGTTCCAATTATTGGGTGGCCAATCGGTGGTGAGCAGTTCTTTAATTCCAAGCTGTTAGAAGAAGAACTGGGGGTGTCCGTGGAAATTGCGAGAGGTGCGTTTTGGGAAGTTGGGAAGGAGGAGATTGCAAAGGCTATTGGCATGGTAATGGGGGAGACTGATAAAGGAGAAGATATGAGAAGGAAAGTTCGAAAAGTAAAGGAAATCATGGAGGAAGCTGTCAAAGAGGTTGGTGGTGTCAAAGGTTCGTCCATTAAAGCTTTGGACGAATTTATTAGTTCTGCCTTCTTGATGAGGAGAGAGATGAATGGTTAGAGATCCTTTTGATCGACAGAAAGTGGTGCCTCCAATGGCCGTGCCAAACAGACCTTGCATATCTATAATCGGCACACTTTGGTCTCCCAATGGACGGCAACCAGATGGTAAGTTACCGTAGTGCCCCAATTTGCATAGATCGGATCTCTTCATCCGATTTGGAATTTGGATATCCCAGTTATCATAACAAGTGGCCAGTTCTAGCATCAAAGAATTCTGTATATTTTGTCGTTGAACCTGCATCTTTGTCTATACCAACTTACTTTTGCTGTGATCAAGAGAACATCTTTTAGATGAACGTCTCAGTCAATCCACAGAGTTTTTGGAGGACTGATATTAAAATCGGAGAATTCAGATGAATGGTTAGATCAGACAAAGATAAGGCCTTTCGAGCCAAAGTGGGGCGTCACACCGGCAACCTGCTAAGTGCGGATGGCGAAAGTACTCTTCTAGTCTTTATCTTGTGACAGATTTTGGTCGAAACAACATTCGCATGATTCGATTCCCAAGCAAATATTACGGTATCTAAAAGAACAACCATTTTATCCTCTAATTTCCTCATCTTTGTTTTCCCTAATGCCCTAACAACCCACATCAAAAGATTCAACAAGAGGTCACTTTCCAGCACTGGAAGTACATTTCTTGGCCAGTAATCATATATCTAATTTAGAGCTGGAAGTTAACCGGACAGAAATTCTATGAGTTTCAGTTGGAGTTGTAGGTGGAAAGAGGAGCTAATCTAGAGTGAGAAAGGAAGAGAAAAAGGGAGAAATAAGACATGGGTTTTACACAAGTGTAGTTGGAACAACAAATCCATGACCTATATTGAACAGTAAGGTTACTGCAACGGAAAAAAGATGAGAGAAAATGTAGAAAAAATTCCTTCCAAATGTGTGGTTGCTAAGTTATGAAATTTTGAAGTAAGCTAAGGGTATTTTAATCATTTAGATCCCTTAGTTTATTAATAAATTCAAGACCCATTTTAAAAGTATTTTTCATCTTCTTCTTTTTTGTATCATTTATTAGGGTTTTTATGATAACTCTTAGTCATGAAGCGCAGCCCCCTGCACAAAGCTCCCATATAAGTGGGGTCCGAGAAAGAGGTGGATCACAAGGATCTATAGTATGCAGCCTGCCATGTGTGCAGAGTCCGAGAAAGGGGTGAACTACAAGGGTCTATAGTATGCAGCCTGCCATGTGTGCAAAGTTTGGGGAAGGAGCGGACCACAAAAGTCTATAGTATGCAGTCTTACCTTGCATTTTTGCAAGAGGCTATTCCAACGCCTTAATCCCATGACCTCAAAGTCACACCATGACAACTTTACTGTTGCGTCAACTCATGACCTCATAACTCTTTGTCATGAGTGTGACGATTCGGGTTTTTAAAACACATTTTCATAAATATTTGCAAAGGTAAGGCCCTGATTTTGAAACTCTTTTAAAATACAAACAGCAGAAACATATTTTCTTTGAAATTGATTTGTCAAAAACTCCAGTGCTGCCTCAAATTACTTATCGTACATAGATTTTTGTAGAAAATAAAATTTCTATTGAATATCAATAGAAATACTTTTATTAAAATCAAGATCGATTCAGTGGTTCACATACACAGCCCCGGTAGTCATTACATACATTGTCCAAATATTACAATCCAAATTATAAAATAATTAATACAATCTTCCTCAAAGTAAATACCCTCAACTGTAGTTAGTTTATGATTATCCACAAGTCTTGAGCTTTTAATCTTCCTTAACTGTATCTGAGATATTGTAAACATTTGAACATTTACAATATCTCAGCAAGCTATGCTTAGTAGGGGATTTAAGAAATATATTCAATATATCTCAAAATCAACAATTCATTATATCCATGATATAAATCAATTTATACAATTGGATAACCATTTTATCCTTCACTCATCATATGAATTTTATGTATATATATTACATATAAATAAAACCATTGAAAATCGTGAATATAATCAATATCATTAATAATATCTCATTTCCAAACTGATTTCAATATTAACACTAGGTGTTAATATATAATCATACCGCATTGGAAATCATTCTCCAATACAACATTGGTAATAATTTTTACTGAGCATCTCATCATGCCATAACATAAGGCATCTCATTATACCATAATCAATTGCATCATAATGCAAAATAATCAAAGGACTACCATGCTTGCAGTCTCAATCCGTATATTGCGCTCGGATAACTGCTCAATACTCCATTGATACCACGATGAAAAATTCAGATCCATGTTCGTATGGGGAGAACCATGGTTGTCATAGTGGCAGCCTTCCCATAATTGCCCCACCCTACATTTTGCCTCTATTTGGGCATGGTATCATCATCATAATCAGTTTCGGAGAGCGGGTAGCCAAACCCTCATAACTCTCCTAGCATTAGCATCCCTAGACATAAGCCTATCTTAAAACAAAACCCCAAGCCTCCATGCTTGTATGAAAAATATATTTCATACTTACAGATTGTGTGTCTGGTTATAATGGGAGATACCTATTATTTATTTCTTTAAGATTTGGGGGTCCAACTTATATAGTTCAAATCTTCTCATTCTACCCATTAAGTAATTTCATAATTACTTAGTCAATCCCTTTGTATTCATTTTCACATCATTTGTTGCCTTAAGTAATTTCATAATTACTTAATCAATCACTTTGTATTCATTTCAACATCATTTGTTGATTCATAAACAATTATAAGGAAATTATAATCAATCTATAGTTATCAGTATATAATCATGTGTAAAATACATGTATCTTCTAGATTAAATATATTCTTAAGGTCCACCTACCTTTACTTTCAACAATCTATCATCATATTGATCTTGATCATCATATCCTTCATGTATCTGCCAAATTATATATATATATATATATATATACAGCCATTCCTCAACTCATTTATACTTTCTACTTGTTCTTTTGATCATCCTTACATAAGATGATTTGGATGTTTTTCCTTGAATCATATTGATCAAGGTCTAATCTATTGATCTATATTTAAATCTAACATTCATACAAATTCAAAAACATACATACTAACACAATGTTATGTTTCTTATTATTCTTGATCATTCAATATCTCCCTGTGGATCTTGTTTGATCTTTGATTATCTTAATTATCATTTTTATTAGGATTATATAGTTTGCTATCCTTTGATGATCTTATTATTATTCAACCAGTTAATATTTTACTGATTGAAGATAGTTTATTTCTTTTCTAATACTAGACAGCACCTCCTAATTTCAGAATTGACTAAGGCTTACTAGTTAAAAGCTGCTCACAGAGTAGTTAATTCAATCCTCATGTAAGGAGGCGTTTAAAGCTCACAAACGTCGCCAGAAGGTGGGAGAAGAGCGAGGCTCTATTAGAGAACCCCCTTAACCACCATGTTCAGCATTTACTAGGGTGACCTTAGTTCAACTTTCATAAGGTTCCTATGAGCATTAAACCCTAAGTACTCTTGCCATTTGATTTTAATTAAATCTATGAACATTTAAAATGTCATTCATGGGTTTTTATTATTCTCCTAAATTTGGGCCAAGGAAATGATATTCCTTATATTGTCCTATTAATTACAGTCTTTACTATTATTTAGTCCATGTCCATATTAAAGAGTAAATAAATAAATTTAACAATTACATCTACTAAGAAATATAAAGAACATTTACAGTAGAATATAATAATTCACATGCTCATTTAAATATATCATATTTGCATATCATATAATTGGATTAGTCAACCTATTTTTATATGTATTTTCCTTTTTGGTATAAGCGAAGAATTTTCAGAAGCAAACTATAATACAAGTTTGATAACTTTAAATAAATATGTATGTATGTGTACGCATGACTTGTTGTTTCACTATAACAAATCTATTTGCACCAGCAGAAATCACCAGTAAAAGATAAATAATAGGAGAAAATTTGCACCAGCAAAACATTTCCCCACAAATTCACCGGTAGAAATGCTTCCATAACATTCACCAGCATATTTGTTTTCATCAATGGCAGGTTTTTAAGTAAAATGAAATAAAGTTTAGAGGTGGTTTAAGTTAAGATGGCTCACCAGTAAAAGATTCAATTGAGATTATCGTGAACCTAAATTGGAATTTTAAATTGCCCCTAATTTGCCAAAACTAACACTGATATCTTTACCAGCAGATACTTTAGTTAAATTCTAAAGAAACGGGGCAGTCCCAGTGCATAAAGCCCCCGCCTATGCTGGGTCCGGAGAAGGGGTGACCTATAAAGGCCTATAGTACATAGCCTTACTTTGTATTTTTACAAGAGGTTATTTCCACGCCTTGAACCCATGACCTCATGGTCACACAACGACAACTTTTACCGTTATGCCAAGGCTCCCCTTCAATTTATATAATAAGATTCTTATATACATACTCATCATATATACCAAACCAGCCATTACTTTCGTGCTAAGATTTTCTGTATCCTGGCTCTTTCATCAAGTAATTATAGACTAATATAAATTTACTCCTTCCATATTAGAGATGTTCAAAATCTATCTTAACCAATAAATAGAGTAGAAAAGTAGAGTATTTGAAGATTCTTATTAACAAAGAACTTAGGTTCTTTAACTTCAAATCTAATTTAAATTTATGTTTGTGCAAAGAGTAAGAAAGAGAAGCCATTATATTAGGTCAAGGCTACTTTAAGGCATAGATGTTAATTAAATTTACTAAAGAATTACCATTCCTAATCACAACAATTTTTTTAAGGAATCATCACATAACTTCTATTGGAGTGCTCACTATTAGTAGGCTTGGCAAAATACAACATAATAGTCATAGGACACAATAGGTTCTATAGGACGGTTAATAAAAAACCGTCCTATATTTTTATAGCTTTTATAAGACGGTTAATAATTAATTGTCATAGGACGGTTAATAAGTACGCATCTTATATTTTAAGGTTCTATAAGACGGTTATTAAGTAATTGTCATATATTTTAAGATTCTATAGGACGATTATTTGTTAACCATCCTATATTTAATTAGTTACATAGGACTGATATTAAACACCCATCTTATATTAGTTAAAAACATAACCATTCCAGTATTACTGTCCAGTGTGTCCACACACAATTCTCTCCAAACACAACCTCACATATCATAACCCTATCTGCTTGAAGCCTTGAACACACCAACCTCCCATCATTAAAAATTTGAAATAAAGAAAGCACACACATTGACACATACTTGAATCAAAAGAAAATTGGAATACATCCATAGAATTGGACTGATGTGACAAAATAACACATTCACTTCTGTAACCTGCTATATTTATAATCATTATACACATTCACTTCCAACATTCTATAACTTCTCCATACAGTTCACATTGAATTGAACAAAAAAAAGCACACCCAATCACCCATACATGATACATTCACTATTCTTCATGGACAACCACATCCCATATTAAATGTCTAGTTCAAGACACCAACTTCCCAATCCCATCATTGAAAGTTTGGAATAAAGAAAGCACATACATTAACATAGTGTACTTCAATCAAAAGAAAATTAGAACACATCCAAAGAAATGAACTGATCTTTGTATTATATTTGAGTAAAATGTACATACATGATTGATACATTCATTTACATCACTAAATTATAAATTAAAATTCATAATATGATATGTCTATTCCATTCTAATATCGTCTAGATCTAATTGGGAGTAACTCTTGCTTACCAAATCTGCCTGCAAGAAACATATAATAACTTAGTTCAGACATGTAATCTTAGACTTAGTCATGAAATATACAAAACAAAGCTATAACATTGGTCAGTAAGTCTTACCTTTCTCAATTGTGAGATTGTAAATCCATTGCAAATGAGGGTCCTCATGTATTTGAGAACATAATACCCACACTCCCAATTGGATTTTTGTTTAAAACACTGCACACCAATGTCACCAAAGACAACATAAAAGGTTCAAATATCATGTCAAATAAGTTCAGGTTTAAAATTATAGTAAAAAGTCTAAATAGTAATTATTAAACCTTACCTTGGCCTTCTTCCAGTTGAGTTTTGCTTGGTGGTCAATATCTTCTCGCTCAGCCCATTTATGTCATGCACTACACACATATAATTGAAAACCATTAGATTATTAATATTATAATAGTTTCCACTTATCAGTTGAGTAGCTATATTATAATGAAAGAAATAATAAAGACTTACTTGTTTATAATTTCCATCAGGTATTCCCGAATGTGTGCTCCACACGAATAAAAAAACATTACATGGCCACCATGCACATCCAAAGCTAGCAGCATCCAATGCGACTTATAAAAACAATAATTCAATTGTAAGTTCTCAAATCTTAATTGATATAGATATTCATGTGTATGAATTATGAAATTGAAATAACATAATTTAGCAACATATGTTATAACGTACCTGCTATTGTAGGGAATTAGTAAGGCTTGCCCCTTCGTACAACGCATGAGCCCAAGAATGACATCTTCACTTTGTTTGTCAATGAACAAATGGTCCAATAGAAAGATAAGAGAAGGGTCAAGGAATTTGTAAATGTCCTTTACCTCTAATCTTTGTAACTTATCATGCAAATACCTGCATTAGTAATTTGGGTTAATGTCAAATAATTATCAAGTGTTATAAAAAAAAAGTAAGTAATGTTACTTTGACTTGCAATAGTCTAACTCTAATAGAGCAGTTACACGACAACATACCCGGTATAGACGACAATGTGTATGTATTCCAATTAAGCCATATTACATATGGCTAATAGGTCTTCCTTGAAAAGTGAAAACTCAACCACATCATCTACAAGCACACATATTTCTAATCTTACGAGGCTGATTTCCTTATCTTCATTGGCCAATCTATACAATACCCTTAGGAATGGAGGCGTGTTATGTGGAACCTCCACCTGACCTCTACACTATAGATGTAACATTTCAGAAATTAGTAATGAATATATACAACATATATTGGTATGCAAGCATATATAAAAGAAAAGAGATAGTGAGATCAAATTTTATCATATATTGGGATAAGGTCTTGATCAACATGATGATGAAAGTTAAAAGAAGCACATGAATTCCATAAAACACCTCTAATCATTACTTCAAGTAAGATTACAAGTTCTAACCTAGGATAAGATAATAAAACTTTTTAAGCTTTAATCATTACTTCAAGTAATAATCTAAGATCACAAATTCTAACCTAAGATAAGATAATAAAACTTTTTGAGCTTGTGGGCACCTAACAAATGTTTACAATGAGTATAATGCTTTTCTTTTCCTTGACTTGTTGTATTTTTCAAGTCCACTTGGACTTACTACACCTATAAATTTCTTTTGAACTTACTACATTTCAAGTGCTTTGAACTTGTTAGTTGTTGCATTGTTCAAGTTCACATGTAACACATTACAACTATGATACAACTATACAAGTATATAGAACTATGTGGGAAGGCTGGGATGGGACTACACTAACCACTATGCCAGAATTTGCTGGCAGGGAGGTTTGCTTCAATTGCGCCTTATTCTGCTTCTAGTGATCCGACATGTTGCAGACAATATTAATTAATTAACAATTTATGACTTAAAAAAGGTAACAGAAAATTATGCCATGACTACAGTTAGAATACATACACCTTGGAATTGAATATCATTGGTTCGATAAATTCCTCTGGCCAACTCACATAATATCTAATTGTAACCCCAATAATTTGAATATCAACCTCTTGTACCGAAAATGGAAGGGGAGCATATGGTTGAATGGCAGCAGTAATGCACATGCGCGTAGTGTGTGGATGCATCAACTTGCCATGCAAGGTGGGGAAAGTCATGAGCCGAACCTTGTACAGTGTTGCCACAGCCATATAGTTGTCAGATGTATGTAGCTGCAATATACATTGATCCACCTGCATTTGAGAAATAACATATATATAGTGATTAGTGATGTAAACTGAATAAGGTTACTAAATAATTAAACATTGTAAAAGTAAACATGTCAATATACATACCTCATTGATTGGGACATCACCTTCAAGTACTTGCTATGCCACCTCTTCATCTGATAGAGGAGTGTAGCTATTGTTAGATTAGGGTGGTTGAACTTGAACATGAGGTTGAGCTTCAGGGGCAATATCCTGACATGAGGTTCTTCTGCCACCCTAGAGTTCCTTCAACAAATTATCCTTCACCTTGCTATATATCTCCACAACAGTTTGCTTCTTCTATTCTTTTAATTCTTGTAGCGCAGGAGCCTTTTGTTTAGGGAAGAACTTGGAAGAAACAACACCGCAACCTTGGCCCCTTACTCGATTAGGGTGCTTATCCTTGTTGCCCATTGCCCTATACAGGATGTCCCCCTTTATAGTAGTGCTGCTGAGAGTTCCTATAGTTGCACTTTCTTAGGTCAACTCTTCGTACACATTTAAATATCATAACATGATCAAATCCCTATTATATATGTAATATTTATATAATGCAAGAGTATAAAAGTATAAAACTAGTTAACTAAGTAGTAGGCAAATAAAGTAAAAGTATAAAACTTAAAGTCTTTAAACCACTTACAATTCTTGATGCAATTGCTGCAATTGTTTTGTTAGTAAAGGTCTAAGAGTTACACCCTTTCGAATGTGCCATTTTCCAAAGAAGAGCATGGTCGATGGGCTTAGTTGTCCCAACCTTCTTTTGTTGTTAAGAGAGACATTAAGTAAGAGTTAATAAAATAAAAATATACTATGATTAGACAAAAATAAAATGTCACATGATATACTTACTTCTTCTGCCTTTAATCGTGTGTAGCCAACCCTTGAAAGGTAGTACTGCATCTAATTAGTTGCACGCACCATTTGTCCTTTTATACTCTTTTCCTTGGCATCAAAGTAATGTAATTAAAATACAATCAACTATAATAATTACAAGAATCAAAATTTAGCTTAGCTAGTTCAAGTTGTGATTACCTCAAAATCAGGAGATAGCCTAAACTGTACAATTTGATTCCATGTTTCCTAGTCAATGAAGTAGGAATATAACTGAGGGACCATGTTAAACTTGGAAGGATGATTGGCATTTGAAAGCATGTACTTTCTTGCAAGCTCACTCTTCCATTTCCTCCATTATTAACTAACTCCTTACAATGTTGCTTCTTGCACTCATCAAATATGGTAAAGGCAGACTACAAAACAAAAGAAGAAGCAGGTTAGTGACTACTGATTAGTGAGTAGTGACTTAGTGACTTAATGTATCATATGCAAACAAAAACAATATATAAGGGACATATTATATATAGGAAGAATTTACATACCTTAACCATTTCCCATATTACATCTTTGACTGTTAGTGATAGAAGTCTCCAATCAGTCACTGCAACTGGCACCAATCTTCTAACAGTGCAACATATGAAGCTAGCATAAGCATATGCACTACCACCTATTGGATGACCTCTACTGTTGAATTGTACAGTCTCTTTTACTCCCTTTGATGATCTCTTATTTATATGTTCCATTTGTGTTGGTCTCCTGGTTTGTGTTGGCCCCCTGGGCTTTCTCTTGACAGGTGATGTTACTGGTGGACATGTGCTCAATAGCCTCGATTGTTCTTCTTCTGTGCGTTATAACTGTTGTTCTTGTTCTACATCTACCTCTTTTAATTGTTCTTGTACTATTTCTTCATGTTGTTCTTGTTCTAGTTCTACTTCTTCATGTTTCATGTTTGCTTCACAAATGAAAATTGAAATGACTACAGTTAGAAAAGTGTAAGTGAAATAACTCGTGTCAGATGCAATTCGTAGTTGTATAAGCTTGCAGCCATGCAAATTGCAGATGAAGAATATTGTTAACCTTAATGGTTTAACCCTATCTTGTGAGATGTACTGTAATAAGCGTGTTACATAACAAAAATAGGGCAGAAAATGGTGACATGGAGATTCCAAGAGTAGAACTAGGTTACTTAATGAACCTCGTTCCATTGCCTTTCATCATTTTTCTTATATTTGTCTTCTTCTTTAGTTCTTCTTCTTCTCTCTCTCTTACTTAAGAACCTTGAGGTGTAGCAGGCACTTAGGTAGCGGTGAGCTGTTGGTTGCTGAGTTTCTCCCTTGCTCTCTCACTCTCTAGTTCTTCTCTCCCCTTGATCAATTAGCACACTTTCTCTCTCCCTTTCTCTCCTTCTTCTTCTTACTCTACTGATTTTTTCCCTAGTTCTGATTGAAAGGGGTTTGGGAGCTTGGACTTCGAAGGAATTTCCTTAGGGGTTAGGGCACAAATGTGAAGTGAAATAGTGAAAGGCGGGAGAAAGAAAGGTTCATAATTTATAATAGAAAGATAAATATAGGACAGTTCCAACATAACAGCCATATATCATCAAAATAATATAGGATCGTTCTACAAAAATCGTCCTATATTATGATAAATATAAGATGGTTATTAATTAACAATCCTTTATTTAATAATAATCATAGGATGGTTTATAAATAACCATCCTATAACTAACAAACGTCATATTCACAATATAGGATAATTAGTAAATAACCGTCATATACTTATACAAAATATTAGACCATTATTACATAACCATCTTATATTATTCTATTGTAAAGGATAGTTTTATATTAACCATCCTGTAGTTCCTAAAAATAAGAAATTGAATAATTGATATAGCAGTAGATTGTAGGCTACTAGGCTGTAGCCAGTTGTACACAATGAAATTAAATAATTGATATTGCTTAAGCCTTAAAGCATAAAGAATCTTAGAGTACAAACTACAATGGTTATATATGAGAAATAGTGCAAGTGAATAGGGAAACATGATAGTATTTGATGAGAATGAGCTTAGAAAGAGTTATGTAAGTAACTCATTAGTTGAGGATGAGTAAAGAAAGAGTTATGTAATTAACTCATTAGTTGAGAATGTAACTCATTAGTTGAGGATGAGTAAAGAAAGAGTTATGTAATTAACTCATTAGTTGAGAATAAGTATAGAAAGAGTTATGTAATTAACTCATTAGATGAGAATAAGATTAGGAGTTATGTAATTAACTCATTAGTTGAGAATGAGTATAAAAAGAGTTATGTAATTAACTCATTAGGTGAGAATGAGAATAGAAGGAGTTAATGTAATTAACTCATGAAGGAATAGTAGAATATAAGTAGGTATTACTTAGTGAAATAACTAGGGATACTACTTAGTAAGTTAAGAATCCTAATACAGGAAATAGTAAGAAACAAGTAAGAAAAACATTACAATGGGTAAAGATGCAATGTATAATATGCAGGTCTAACCTGAAGTCGTAAGTAAACAAATATGTATAGAAATAAAATATACCAATACTTGTATATATGTGTGTGGTCTTTACTAAGTGAAATAGTGGAGTTTAAGAGAAAGAAGCAAAATATGATGAAAATAATGTAGAAGGATAAACTCCAACCTTTATAGGAATGGTAAAATAGAAATTTATGAGGAATAAGTGTTAGAAATAAAAAAAAATATATTAAAGTTATTATAAACTTTGAAAATAATAATGAATGATAATAATGAATATAAATGTAAGAGTTAAAATTTCTACATAAGAGATAGTAATATGGCAAAATTTTCAAAATTGGAATGATATTACTTGGAAAGAATTTTAGGAGATAAATAAGTTTAGTAAAGGTGAAGAGTTTGACAAAGATAAATAATATATGATAAAAATTTAGAGCATGAAGAAGTGATCTTTAAAATTTGAATAAAATGACAAAGAAAATGAGATATTGAGATACATGGAAATGGGAAAATAAAATCCCAAACTTATTAAGAAAAACAAGTAGGCCATGATAATATTTGGTTAACAAACAAATTCTAGTTCATACATATGGTGCAACAAATATGAATTTACCAAGTTATAAAATATATTGATATAATAACTCAATTGTTAAATTATAACAAAAGCTTATCAAGAATTAGAGGGATATTGATATGATAACTTTAGTGAAACTAAAAATAATTATGGACTATAGTCTATAGTGAAAAGAAGTACATTTGGCATTTATGGTAAAATGATCATGAAAAAATAAAAATGTTGAATGATATTACTAAGATTGAGTACCTTTTACTCTACATGGATGAGTTATTCACAATCTATTATCATCAATTGGGAGTTAGAAATGAGAAACAACAGTAAGAAATTAAAACAAATCTTGAGTTATATGAGTTGGATAAATGATATTCATGAATTTGATGAAAATGAGATATATTAGATCAATTGGTGATGACATATGAAATTAGTGTAAGAAAATCATGAGCATTTATAGAATGTATGACACTTATAAAACTTGTTAACTATCTAGCAAGTGTAAATGTAGAGTTAGACTAAAGAAAGTAATATTAGAGTCATATGTGCAAGATTGGATGACCAAAGCCAAGTGTAGCTAAGCGGTCCCCAATTAAACATGTCAAAGTTGAGGTCTGTTCTTCAAACCACCTCCCCAACAAGTTTTTTTCAATCGCACGATGTGCGCACTTGCCCGACAAACACCTACATTGCTTTTAACCTTTAGGGTTTTTACATTTTGATTTTGTTTTGCCGCCACTGCAAGGGGCCCACACATCAAACATCAAAATATTTGACAACATGTTTCATTAATTAGAGGAGGCTGTCTGGTGGCTAGGTGGTCTGGCACAGACACGGACAATGACATAGGCACATCCAACTTTGATGTAACATAAATAAAGGACAGTTACAAAATAGCCGTCCTTTATGTTTTAAAATATAGGATGGTTAAGAAATATCAGTCCTATATTTAAAAAAAGTTTTCAATTATCAAAAATAAGTTAGGATCCTATAATAAAATAAAATATAGGACGATTTGTACATAACAGTCTTATATTAGATAAATATAATAATACATAATATAGGACAGGTTTCAAATAACTGTCATATATATATATATATATAGGACGGGTGTTTCATAACCATCCTATATTACTAATAAATTAGTTATATATACTTAAAGGACGGTTACGAAATAACCGTCCTATATTTATAAACATATATATGATGGTTTATTGTTACCCGTCCTTTATGTTTCTCAAATTATAGGACTGTTATTTTTTAACCGTCCTATATTTTTAATTAAAATACGACCGTTATTCATTAACCGTCCTATTTGTTTCTCCAAATTATAGGACTGTTATGTTTTAACCGTCCTATATTTTTAATTAAAATAGGACCGTTATTCATTAATCGTCCTATACTTTCTAATAATATAGGACGGTTATGTTGTAACAATCCTTTATTTCGTGCTATTATAAGATTGTTGTTATCGAACTGTCATATATTAGGTTTTTTATTTACATTTTATTTACTAACATGATACTAGAGAGGAAGGAATAATGCATTTACAATTTACACTTAGATCTTTTGCATGAAATAGTGAAACCCCTAGCTAGTTTTACATCTCTTTCAGATTTTTCTTCCTAAACATCTTTAACCATTCTTACACAATGAGCAGCACACCTATAGTACCACAGGTATGTGTTTCTTTTTTGTTATTTCTTTATCGTTCTGTTTCTCTCTTCATTCCTCACTCCCTTATAGTAATTGGCGTTTACTGTGAACTAAATTTTGCTTGTCAATTGCAATATAGGCACAAGTTAGGAGCAATGATGTTTCTGATAATTTAAATATGCTGCACAACAACGACGATGATGAGCTTGCTGATTTGGAGAACGTGAAGTTAGTTTCAGAATCCAATAGAGGTAAAAAGCATACGAAGCTAATGTATCCATTTTGAAATTTTTTTGAACACCTTCCAATATCAGAAGATGGAAGGCAAAGGTGTAAATGCAAGAAGTGTTATGCGATATATATTTGTGACAGCAAATTTGGTACAGGTAACTTAAAACTATAAAGACTTGTCAACAGAGCTTTTCTAGTGATATAGGTCAGTTGCTTTTATCTCAAAGTCAGGGAAGTATGTCACTAAGTTTAGATAAGTTTGATTCCGAAGTTTTTCATGAGTTAGTAGCAGCTGAAGCTGTTATGCATGATTTGCCTTTCTAATTTGTTGAGTATGATAGAATTAGAGCTATACTAAAAATTTTGTGTGCAGATTTGCATTTGATTAGTAGAAATACAGTAAAAGCAAATGTTCTGAGAATGTATAAAAGAGTAAAAGGAAAGATAAAAGAGATGTTAGAGTTGGCACCTAGTAGGATAAGTTTGACATCTGATTTGTGGTCTTCTTGTATTACTAATGGTTATATAAGTCCCACAACACATTTTCTAGATAGTGAGTGGGTCTTACATAAAAGGACATTAAATTTTTGTTTCCTACCACCTCCACATAATGGAATATCATTAATAGAAAAGGTATACTCATCATTGGTAGAATGGGGGATTAAGAATAAGATTTTTTCAATCACTTTAGACAATGCTTCTGCTAATGATTCTTCTATTGAGCTATTAAGACATCAATTGAACATTAGAAACACTCTTGTTTGTGGTGGAGAGCTCCTTCATCTTCGTTGTTATTGTCATGTTTTGAATTTGATTGTTCAAGATGGTTTAAAAGAGATAGATCATGCTATTCAAAAATTTTGAGAGAGTATCAAGTATGTCAAAGCCTCGCAAGGTAGAAAACACAAATTTTTAAAGTATGCGAATCACATGTCAATTGAGACAAAAAAGGGTTTAAGGTAAGATTATCCTACAAGATGGAATTCAACCTATGTAATGCTTGATAGTGCTATTTGTTATTAACGTACATTTTGTCACTTAGAACTAAGTGACTCAAATTATAAGCACTGTCCTTCCATTGATGAATGGGAAAAAGCTACAAAAATTTTGAAGTTTTTGGCTGTTTTTTGTGATGCTACTTACATGTTTTCTAGGTCCAAGTATTCTACAGCAAATCTCTACTTTCATGCAGCATTTGTAATTTATTTGAGTTTAACACAATACATGAGAAGTGATGATGACTATATAAAGCATATGTCCACCCAAATGTTTTCCAAGTTTTCAAAGTACTGGTTAGAATTCAGTACCATTTTTCCATGTTGAATCCTCGATATAAGCTCTCCTTTGTGGAATTCTCATACAAGAAATTGTTTGGTAATAGTTGCTTGGAGTTTGCTCAAGTTCAGGAAAAGTTATTCTCTCTCTTCAATAAATATATGGTTAAGAGTTCCCTTAATCCTTCCTCATCTTCCCCTATGGCTAGAGGTAGTGCTCTTGATGCTGATGATAGACAGAAATTGTCATATAGTCAAGAGGTTTTAGATGTCATGAAAGTAATTATATTTATAATTATATCTTTCATTATATGTCGCTTAGGATATTAAAATTTACTATGAATTGTCTTACATTAAGTTGAAAAATATAATTGCATTTGCATTAGAAATTTGATTCATTTGAAAGTGAAGAATGTTCTTTGGCTCTACAAAAATCATAATTGGAGCTTTATTTGGATGAACCAAGGTTGCAAGAGTCAAAGCTAGACATTCTTGCATTCTGGAAAGGCAATCAATACAAGTTGGTTGATTAATAATCTCTTATCTCATAAAAATAATGTTTTTTACAATATTATTTAAATTTATATTTGATTCAAATGTTGATTTTAGATATCCTGAACTTGCTACCATGGCTCGTGATGTCTTGAGCATTCCTATATCTACAGTTGCATCAGAGTCTACTTTTAGTGTTGGTGCTCGGGTTCTTGACCAATATAGAACTGCTTTAAAGCTAGATACAGTGTAAGCATTGATTTGTGTAAGAGATTGGCTATATGGATTGAAAGGTAATAATTTATAATTCTATATTTAAACTATATTTTATGTGAGCTTAGTAATGATGAATGCGTGTTTATTTTATATGATTGTAGACTCTGCCATTACAGTTGCCATGGATGAGCTTGCTAAGGACATTGTAAGCATAAGTAGCAGTGCAAGACCACCTCAACTAATTGAAGACTCTGGAACAAGTCATTTGATTAATTTGTATAATTTGCATAACTTATATTAATTTGTTGTGTTTGATATATTGATGGAAGTATATTTCTCTCATGTGTTACTTAATCCCCAGTCATTTACTACTATTACGGTTATTTGATTCATTTGAATCTCTTTTAGGACCTTATATGAGTGGTGTAAAGTTCTGTGTTGCTTCTGAATAAAACATTACAGGAACTTTATTGGTATGGATCAAGGTTCACCAATAGTCTAACTATCTAATACTAAAACACGTCGTGTCAGATGGGTCATTTCATGTCGTTACAGGTCACTAATTATCGTGTTACTGAGTCGAGTCATGTTGACTCGTTTAATAAACATGTCGTGTTAACGAATCGTGTCGTGTCATGTCATCCAAACATGACTCAGTAACATAATCGTGTTATATGAGTCATGTCGTGTTAATTTTTTAACAACCGGGTCATGTTCCAGTCAAAGATTTTTGACATGACTATTAATCGTGTCGTGTTCGTGTCTACCCATATATTATAATCGTGTCATGTTCGTATCGACACGAACACGACCCACCAACCCGAATTGTCAGGCCGAACTATTAGTAGCTTTTTAATTTCACAAACGAAGCAAACATATTTTCAAGCAAAAACCTTTTTAATGTTCAATACAAGGATACTTTTAAAGCTTAGTCTATAGAATATAAAAGTCATGCTTATTTATTCTTTATAGATAGTTCCAAGTCCACTAAAAGACATTACCAGCAAAATCTAGTGTAATGTTAGTTGATTAGTACAAAATCCATAATATTGGTTGATACTAATTAATGTTTAGTATTCATGAGCAAAGTAATTCACTATAGTCAATTTGCTAAGGAACCAACACTATGTATAGTGGATGATCTTCAAACACTAAATACTAAACCAACGGAATATTGAGCATTCAACAGGATGCAGTATGTGAAAAAAAAAAAAAGGGCAGCCTTGGTGAACAAAGCTCCTGCGTATGCAAGGTCTGGGGAAGAGGTAGACCACAAGAGTTACAAGTATGCAGCTTTACCTTGCATTCTGCGTCAGTATGTAAAAGAATCAGTTAACTAAATCAATTGAATATTTGCAATGATTCTACTGCATCCAGGATAGTAGAATACAATAACAATGAGGTTGCAGCCTACAATCACAGACAATAACGCAGTAGTCTTTCCAAAGAAGCTCGTCTCATAAGTAATCTAGAAAACAACTTAATCCACGTCTTGTGCCCAAGCATCACCATTTTCCAACCGATACTATGAAATTGACTTGTGGCCCAATATAATTGAAGTTTTGATCAAATAAAACGTGAGACATAGTTAAGACCTCTATTTATTGCTAGACATGATCGTTGCATAGCAATGGAAGAAACCAACCAATAAGATTGTCATCTAAGAAAAATTGTGTATTAAATTTGAAAGCAACATCTAGAACCTCCAACTACATTGGAAACCATTGTCTAGATGAATTAAAGTTTAGTTATGAAGAACACCACTGCACCCTGAGGGTCCGGCTTCCCTCTCTCTAGTCTTAGTATCCCCTCAGGGTAGGGCTTATCTCTGGCATAAAAACTGCCCTAGCAAGGGGTCTTTCAAATGGGGCAGGTATCTACACATAACATGAGAATCGTGTTTTTTTTTTCCTACCACTACTCATTACTCATCTATGGGGCCTCTTCTCCATCAGGTCCTTTGTCTGAAAAAACAAGTATTAAGAAAGAAGTTCTCAATGTTCAAATAAAAAGACAAAGACTTCTTTCCACATGAAAGGGAGCAGTTGTTTCCAGCTCCAAGAAAATTGCAGGCTGTCAGAATCAAACGAAGGTTGAAGGACCATTTGATTCATTAAAGGACATAGATCTAGGCCTATTTGTTCAGTAAATCACCAAAGCCCTATGGAGTAAAGGTGGAACCACTATGGACGAGACCCCAATTCTTTTGCATAGTCGGGGGCAAGTACAAATATACACGAATGAGGTAAATATAGGATTGAGAAACATCAAAGGAGATTATTCAACCTTCAACCGTACCATAATTATTGGAGGTGCAGCTTTTGCATGGCAACCAATTGCTCTTCCATCTACTACCAATGACCAAGTATACGGCATAGCATCCACCAATCTTAGCTGGAGAAAGATCAGCTTTTTCAAGCACAAACTTAGCAGGCAGGCCATCAGCAACCTAAACTGATGTAATTTATATTGAAAACTGTGAGAACCGTTCATAGTGCAGAAATATCAACAAGCTACAGTGAAGACAAAGGAGATCGCTTTTGAAAATTATTTAGTGATAACCTACATAACATTAGTAATAATTGATCCAATGGACACTTGGTTCACTCCATACAAGATTCGTAATTGAACTTATTCTTCGTACTTTGACAGCCACAAGTGGAGAATGCTAATAATTCTCTATTTATATAGGTATTTATATGTATTTACTTCATTTGAAACTATTTTAAATTCTCAATTTACATATTAAAATAGACAAAAAAACGAAAACACTAATATGCATGGGCATTGCACATGGTTGCATTCAAATTTAATGAATCCACAAGAAAGTGATGTAGTATTATCCAATCAATGTCAATTTTCTTTTAACACAAATATCAGTTCATACTATAATCGCTTGAAAATAGTTAAAATGGGTTAGTCCATAATCCATTCAAACTTAACTCTTAGAACAATAAACTAATAAATAAGCTTCTAAGAACCTAAGATACAGCGATTTGGGCTGTCAAAGGGCAGTAACCAGTTGCTACGGCCTTCGTCAAGATTGCATGTAAGCATATGGTAGAAACATCTCTCAGGTGCCAAGGATTTTGCCTGAAATACAACCTTTGGCAGAAACACAAACTCTCTCTCATCTAATTGCTGTTGTCTTTGCATATTTGTCTTCAAACTTTACCAATCTTTTATACACTGAAAAATCTATCTCTCTGCCTTGCTTCTACAATAAATGCTGATTCTATATTTATTTTTCTTTTTTGTTACTTAAAATATTAATATTTTTTATTCAGTGGGACTTTAAAAAACTTTGAAAAATATATTATCTTATAAGTTTGCAGATATTATTAATTTACCATATTTTTTAGTAAAAATTACTATAGAAGGGGAGCCATGGCACAACAGTAAAAGTTGATGTCATGTGACCTTAAAGTCACAGGTTCAAGACGTGAAAATAGTCTCTTACAAAAATACAAGGTAAGACTGCATACTATAAGCCCTTGTAGTCAACCCTTTCCCCAAACTTTGCAAAAGTGAAAGCTTCATGCACCGGAGCTAACCTTTTTTGCCAATAAAAATTAATGTCACATTATCTTAGTATCATTATCAATTTAGCCGAATTTTACTATACCAAGATACTCCTAAATCTACCCTCTCCTTGATGAGATGGAAGTGTCAAGCTGTCAAAAGTATAATATATGTCTGTTTTTGCCAACCACTAGCAAGAAAGCCTTTGGCAGCCCCACTTGTTCCTTGTTTTTTATTTTTTATCTTAATAACTCCTATCCTGAGACACTCACACGTGTGTCACACCTATATTGGGAGGACGTCACATCTAGTTTTTTACTTTTTATTTAGAAAATTTATATATTAGCTTGTTTGAGAGTTTTTTTGTTAAATTGAATTGTTCTAAATTAGACGTGTGTGTGTGTATATATATATATATATATATATCTTACGGTTTTAGAAACTTTTGGAATTATTTATATTTTTAAAAACGTTCGGTGCCAAAGCGTGGACACCCACAATGGGTGAGGAAAGAATCTAAAACTATTTTTTTTAAATGTAACCTTCTCATCATGTTGGAAATTACTTAGAACATAAATCAAATTTCATGCCTATTAAATGTTTTTAGCCTATGTAAGATTATATATTTTTATTAAGTTTTTCAAAGATCTAATCAAATAGTTAGGATTGTCCATACCTGTTGATTTTGCATAAGTCAGCTATTTTTTATATTATGAACATGATGAATAATTTAAATTTGCAAAAAATTAGTATATCATACATGAAAAAAGGAGCTTATTGAGCATGCTCTCTCACCGAAACTCTAAAAAAAATCATGAGTGGATCCACATGGGCTGTGGGTCCTGGCGAGAAAGTTCAAGCAAGACCAATATTACCAAAAAAATTTTAGAAGAGGCATACGGATCAAGAGGGCTAGTTTTATAGGGTGGACAGGGAAAGTGACTTAGTAACCACCACCACCACCTTCTCTGTACTTTCCTCAAAGAGAAGATACTCAGTCAATGGTCTGCCTTGAATATTAGAATCTAGTTTGTAAGACTTGCTTTCCAAGTCATCTCTCTACACAAATGAGTTAACGAGTAAATGCTCAAAAATTACATGTTTAATCCAAAACATCATCTTCATCCACATTTTAGACAAACCAAGCCCCAAAAACATCACCGTTGGGTTTTCATAACAACTAAACACGGCTCAAGAAGTTCAAAGATTTGCAGCAAAATCCCTTTCTAACATTAACCCTTGAGTCCATGTGAGTCCACGCTACTTTTTCTAGATAAGCTTTGATGGATATGTGCCATTCGTTATGTTTGGAATGCATGGATGGTCCAAATATGAAACTTTATGCCCATACTTCATTCTACGTTTGTTTGTATTAAAAATCATGATAAAGCATTACTAATAAAAACTTCAAAAATAAAAATAAGTGATTAAGATCATCTAAGTTTATTCGAATAATTTAGATATTTAAAATAAAAAAAAAGGCAGTCCTGGTATATGAAGTTCTCATATATGCGCAGATTCAAAAAAGAAATGGACAATAAGGGTCATATAATCTCACAAAAAACTATTTTCATACCTTTAACCTGTGACCCCAAAATTTCCAACGATTCCCTTATTTAAATATTCTAAAAGTAGAAAAAGAAAAAGGTTGATGGGGACTAAAGCATGGACTCTGTTAGGACTCGCAAGTGTCATCGCTCTTACATTATTTTACTCCATAAAGTCAATCACTCTCTTTACTCCTTGTTATTTGGCCTCTCCACTTCTCTTCCTCTCTACCCAGCACAAAATCAAGTGAGAAACACAAACATTCGGTTCTTCTTCACTATGTCTCAGCCAGAAAAACAGTTCATACTCATCCCCTTCATGGCCCAAGGCCATTTCATCCCTTTCATTGCCTTGGCCAATCTTCTGCAAGATCGAACAAACTACAAAGTGAACCTAGTTAGCACCCCTTTAAACATCCAGAAACTCCAATCATCACTCCCTCCAGACACCAAAATCCAACTCAAATCCCTCCCTTTCTCAAGCTCCGACCATAATCTTCCTCCAAACTGCGAGAGCACCGATGCAGTACCTGCACATCTCATTACAAACTTTTACGAATCCTCACAATCGCTCCAACCTTCCTTCGAAAAACTAGTGTCAGAAATCTCACAAGAAGCCGGTAATTCCGGTGTCTGTATCATTGCGGACATGTTTTTAGGATGGACAGTTGAAGTAGCACAGAAGCTTGGCGTATTTCACTCTGTCTTCGTCACTTGTGGCGCTTATGGCGCGGCTGTATATTTCTCTCTCTGGTTACATCTTCCACACCGATACACTGATTCCGACCAGTTTTTACTGCCGGATTTTCCAGAAGCGCTTCAAATCCACCGAACCCAACTTGCAGGCCAACTCATAGCTGCCGATGGTAAAGATCCTTGGTCCAAATTCCGGCAGAGACAGCTTCCTCTTTCCTTGAAAACAGATGGGTTTTTGTTCAATACAGTGGAGGAGCTGGAGAAGATTGGCCTTCGTTATTTTAGCCGAAAAACAAATCGACCCACTTGGGCATTTGGACCCGTAACTTATCAAGGGGCTGCAAGAAAGGAACCTGGGGTTTCAGTTGATGACTGTGTAAAATGGTTGAATCTCCGCCATCCAGGGTCTGTTCTGTACATTGCTTTTGGGTCCCAGAACAGTATTTCCGCTTCCCAGATGATGAAACTCGCTATGGGATTAGAGTTAAGCGGAAAGCCGTTTATTTGGGCAATCAGACCTCCAGTTGGGCTTGATGGAGGAAGTGATTTTAGAGATGAATGGCTGCCTGAGGGCTTCGAAACTCGGATTACAGAGAAAGGACTGGGAATTCTGGTGAGGAAATGGGCCCCGCAATTGGAGATTTTGTCACATCCATCGACTGGTGCATTTTTGAGTCACTGTGGTTGGAATTCGACGGTGGAGAGCTTGATTAGGGGAGTTCCGATTATTGCGTGGCCGATTACTGGTGAGCAGTTCTATAATTCGAAGTTGATGGAAGAAGAAATGGGGGTGTGCGTGGAAATTGCGAGGGGTCTGTTTTCAGAAATTGGGCAGGAGGAGATTGCTAAGGTGATTGAGATGGTGATGGGGGAGACTCAGAAAGGAGAAGAGATGAGAAGGAAGGTTTGTCAGGTCAAGAAGATGGTAGAAGAAGCAGTCAGAGATGATGAAGGAATCAAAGGGTCGTCGGTGAAAGCTTTGGATGAATTTATCTGCACTGCCTTCTCGGTGAAGAGAAATCAACCCTAAGGGTTCTTATGATTGAAATAGAATTGTCTGTAATCTCCATTTGGTTAAATAAAAAAGTTCTTACTTGACCGTGCCAATTTGAATTATCTCAACCATTTATCTTCTGGAGCTTGCTATGGATGGACCACTTAAGATGTTTCTAAGCCTTTGATTAGTGGAGAGTTTAGTGTTAATAGATACTGTTGCCTTAACTTATTCCCTGAGGGCCATGACCCAAGAATCGAAGGGTTACAATATCAGATGTCTGAGTTTTGGCCACTGGCTGATCAGCACGACTTTCAACATTAATGGTTTGGATTATTGAAAAGGGATTCATATCTCTCTTGCGTTCTCATTGCAGTGGTAAGAAATTGTCGTTCCAAAACTGGGCCAAAGAGAAAATGGTTCCACTTGATCAAGGAAGTGATTCTGCGTTCTTGTCACGTTCTTTTCCTTGACCCCTGTTTTTTTTTTCTTCTTGTCACAAGTTCTACTTTGATTAATCAAATCTTTTCGCAAGTCCCTCTTGTCACGTTCTTTTTCTCTTGTCACATGTTTTACGGTAAAAGTACATTTGGGTGCACTTCTTTCCCTGATCAAATCTTTCCTCTTAACCATTTTGCTATAAATGACCCATATCTCAAAATTCACATATTTTAAGCGATTTGAACATTGGTTTTTAGTTATTTATAATCCTATTATTAGTTTTAGAACTCATAAAAATAGCAATACTACAATCATAATCATCCAATGCATGTTATTTTTAAGTCATACATCATCTACTACTAAAAGGGGAGCCTTGGCGCAATGGTAAAGTTATAGTTGTGTGACCTTGAAGTCACAGTTCAAGGTGTGAAAACAGCCTCTTACAAAAATACAAGGTAAATTGCCTACTATAAACCCTTGTAGTCTCCCACTTTCTCAAACCCAGAATACGTGGAGCTTCGTGTAGCAGGGCTGCCCTTTATATCATCTACTACCACATGTCTAAGATGAACGGTTGAGATTATTATAAAAATAAGCTCTTAGATAAAAGTACAATAAAACTCTAAAAGAAATTGTAGCCTTAGTACCTCCCGTTTCAAAAAATCATAAAACATTTGGAATACACTAAATGACTTTAGCCTTTGGGTTGAGTCGAACAGATGAATGATTTGATCTAAACTATTACTTATGGAGTCCAACTGTGAGTTTTGCCCATGAAAGTTAACAAAAAGATTAAAATGCAGGGAAATCAATAGTTTCAAGAATAAACTAAGTATACTTTTCTCTGTTCATTAACTAAGTCCAGCACAATTGCTGTTTTATTACCTCTCTTATTAGTTTTCAATCAAGTCTAAATAACATGCAAACAAAGCAAACTCCACTTCTTCGATCAGCCCACCCCCAAAATGGCCCAAAAACATCATATCATCCTCTTCCCGTTGATGACCAGAGGCCACTACATCCCTTTCCTTGCGCTAGCAAGGCTTCTAGAGCAGCGAACTCCCTACACGATCACCGTCGTTAGCACCCCCATCAACGTTCAAGGATTCCGATCATCCCTAACTTCCAACACCAGAATCCGCCTCGCACAACTCCCATTCAACAGCTCGGATCACGGCCTTCCACCCAACACAGAAACCACCGATTCCTTACCTTACCATCTCATTCTCCGCCTAACGATAGCAACAGAGTCACTCCGGCCTCACTTTGAGCAACTCATCTCCGATATCTCTAACTCGGACGGTCACCCACCACTGTCCATAGTTGCAGACATCTACTTTGGATGGACTGTCGAGATTGCCAACAAAATGGGTATCTTCCACTCTGTGTTTTTTGGACAAGGAGTTTATCCAACCGCCGTCTATGTATCTATCTGGCAAAACCTACCCCACCGTCGGATTGATTCCGATGAGTTCACACTTCCCGACTTCCCAAGCCACGTTACGATCCATAGGACCCAACTCTCTAATCATCTGAAAACTGCAGATGGTTCGGATTTATGGACACGATTTCTCTGGAAACAGCTTACTTTCTGCTATAGATCAGATGGGCTCTTGTTTAATTCCGTGGCAGAACTGGAAAATACCGGATTGAAATATTTTCGTGAGAAAACGAACCGACCGGTTTGGACGATTGGCCCGGTTGCTTCTCAACTGACAAGCGTAAAGGAGACCAGAATCACAGTCGATCCTTGTTTGGAATGGCTGAGTCTCCACCGCCCGTGCTCAGTTCTCTATATATCGTTTGGGTCACAGAATTCGATCTCCGTTTCTCAGATGATGGAGCTCGCGAAGGGACTGGAAGAAAGTGGAACGGCTTTTATCTGGGTAATTCGAAATCCCATCGGGTTCGAAAAGGTCGGCGGCGAGTTTAAGCCAGAATGGTTGCCGGAGGAATTTGAAGACCGGATGGCTGAGAAGAAGCAGGGGATTTTGGTGAAGCGATGGGCCCAGCAGATGGAGATTTTGTCGCACGAATCGACCGGGGCGTTTTTGAGTCATTGTGGTTGGAATTCGGTGATGGAGAGTTTGGGATGTGGGATTCCGATCATAGGGTGGCCAATAAGTGCTGAGCAGTTTTACAATTCGAAGATGTTGGAGGAGGAGGTCGGCGCATGTGTGGAGATTGCAAGGGGGAATTGTTCTGAGGTGATGGGCCATGACATTGCTGGGGTGATTGGGATGGTGATGGGGGAGACTAAGAAAGCTAAGGAGTTAAGAGAGAGAACGGGGGAAATTAGAGAGATAATTAAGGCAGCTAGTAGAGACGAAGATGGGTTGAAAGGCTCCTCCGTTAAAGCTTTGGATGATTTCATCGGCAGGGCACTGTCCATGGGCACGTAGGAAGACTGCTGAGAATTGCTCTAATAAAAGTAGGACAAATCGTCTTTGTTTGTTTTCTTAGATCATGACTCCTCCTGTGCGAGCCGTGAAACTGTAATTCATCTAATTATCGAGTAATATTATCAGTTGCTTGAGTGCAGGGAATATAGGCGCCCGATGGTTCTAACTACTTGTGTTTGGCATTCTGAAAAAAATAAAAACAAAAAATTCAACGGTGCCAATCTGAAAAATGATAAAAAGGCAGCCCCCGTCAATGCAGGGTTTGAAAAAGGTAGTACACAGTCTTATTTTGTATTTTTGGCAAGAGGCTATTTTCATGCTTTGACAACAACTTTTACTGTTATGCCAGGCTCCCCTTCAATCTAAAAAATGATGAATAATCTAAATCTCTAACATATGCTTGAAATGGAGAGATCTGGCTTGAGATGACTTGAGAGTTGGATCCTGTGGAATATTTGAACCAAAAATATCTAAGGTTGAAATAATATTTATCAAAATTTAAACCCTTGAATTGTATGGATCATAGAAGTTATGTAAATGCAAACTTTTTTTTTTAAGTCCTTTCTGTTCTCTTCTTCTCAAACGTGGCTCTAAAAATAATGCTCATAGGCTTTCTTTCTCTAAGTCTCCCTCTTCAAGAGGAACTAGAAATCTCCATAGCCTATATGCCACACAAGGTTTGATGTGTCTAGAAATTCTTTTTTAGTAGGTTTCTAATTTCATTTCACTATCTAAAAGTGAGTAATTCCAATCCAAATAGAACTTCTTTCTATCAAAGAGCAATCTTAAATAAATTAGAAATATGTGATGCTTAAGTTATCCACTACCAATCATTACATGTGGCCTAATAATAAAAAACTATTTTTTTATTAATTTTTTTACAATTACTATTTATAAGGGCTCCACCATTCTATATTCTGTTTATTCCCTTAAGGGGGTGCTTGTATTTAATTAGACACCCTTGAAAGTAACATAATTATTAGGTGCTGCTAATTAATGTAATATTTAGTCTAGATAAACTATTTATCAATACTGAGTCCCTGAATTTACACATGATTAACCAATGGTAGCTCTACATTGAATATTATATCTGTAGAAGGGATACTACTATTCTTATGAGTTCAATACATATCTAAAAGCACTAAGATATAGCCAGAATGAGCTTTATCCATTGCCAACCAAAGATAGGCATCGGGCCTACTCAAATCATAGATCTCTTGTCAATATGAATTGGAGGGTTTTGATCCTCAGGGATTGTAGATAAAAGAAACCTCAATCCATATCCGGCTTGGGTGCAGATCACGAACTCGCGTATTATCCATCCGACCCATTTTAGATATAAAAATTGTAGATGCCGACTTCTTTTGAAAAATCCAAACTATTAATCTTATTTAAAACCGTCTGGTGCAAAAGACAAGGGTGGGCTGAATTTTGGTAGGAAAAAAATTTACTCCATTTTATGCTAAGCATAAAAATCAAATGGGCGAATCAGATCAACGAATTGTGAGGCCATCGTGCAAAATTGGTCACCATCCCATCATTCCTCTAGAAAGAACCCAGATGGACTCTCTCTGTTACTTAAAATCTATGACTTATATTTAGAACCACTTCTAGAACGCAGACCAGCAAGTCTGCGTAGCATAGGAGGCAATGCATAAGAACAAGGGGAAGGTACCATCGAGGTCAGCTCTAATGGTCAATTTCTCCGGCTACGCCACGACATCCACGTCTAAATGTAAACAATAGAAAGTCCAGACTGGTGGCTTTCTAGAACCGGATACTCATTAGTCAAGCCCTCTAAACAGAATGGCACAAATAGGTCCATAAACGCCTTTCTAATTTGTTGTCATTCTGATAGCTTGTTAAACACCTTTCTAATTTGTTGTTGTCATTTTGATAGCTTGAAAATTTATGAGTCATTAATATCTAATTACAAATGTAAACAAAGAGAGTATTTCTTACGACTGATATAAATAAAGGGAATATTTTAGCCTTTTCTTTTTTACTTCAGCAGCCAAGAACAACCATTTGATCTTAGGTTATGGGTTCAAGGCGTAAAAACAATCTCTTGCAAAAATACAAAGTAAGGCTGTATACTATAGACTCTTATGGTTTGCCCCTTTTTCAAATCCTACAGAGGCGAGAGCTTCGTGCACTGGAGTTGCCCTTTTTATTTTGTAATGTCTAATGTCCCTTGTAGATTTGGATAAATATACTCTTAGACATTGTTGGGTAGAACCTTCCCCGTGACAGGTCATTAGTAGTGCAGATACAAGCTAACTAGCTCGATACAATAAAAAAAACTGAATTAAGTTTATTATAATCTAGTGATTTTTTTTTCACTTTTTTTTAATGAAGCAGAGAATTACAAAGCAAACTATCTAATAACTTATTATTGTAATTTAAAAGTATACTTAAAATCTCTTCAACAAATGTAAAAGTGCTACTTCAAATTTTTACCAAACATAAAGCAGAGAGACACCTCGTTGTTTGAGATCAGCCATGGGAGACGGCTTTAAGATTTCTCCCAGGCTATTTGCAGCCATTAAAGATAGATGTTAAACAAGCTTCTAATCATAGTTTATCTATCGTTTAAAGCAGCAGACGGTAGGGAAAAAAAAAATATTCTTGAATTATTTATTCCTTGACTGTCCATCCCGAGTGAAGTTATCACAGCTCACAGTCTTATCTCATCAAATGACCGTTTGAAGTTTATTTCAACGCCATGGGAGAAAACACAAGTAGGAAGACAATTGCGACCCGGAACTCCCTCATTTGACAGGCTGCTCAAGCAAGCTCGTGACCATCTTCTTAGAGGTCGTACTCAATGCGGAAGTGACTTTATTTGCTTGTCTTGTCTTGTCAAAGAGAATCCTAGAGATGTGAGAAACGGGTGGAAGTAGAGACAGGAGTGAGCTATCCACCACCACATCGTCTCGACCGCATGTCCAGTGACACCGAGCGAAGCTGACAAACGTTGAAACACAGTGAGGTTATTCCAAATTTCCAATCATTCCGTGACATGAAAGCTCCACCGTTTTTTAGGTTGCAAGGTACGTTCCAAATCGTCAAGTTATGATCGGATGACTTTAAATTACGGGTTCAAGGCATAAAAATAGTTCTTTAAAAAAATGTAAAATAAAATTACCTACTATCTAAACTCTTCTTGTAATCGGTCCCTTTTTCGCACTTTATATATGTAGAGGCTCTGTGTACTAGAGCTGCCTCTCTTTTTTAGGCTTTTTTTCAGGTTTCTATAGAGAGACAATGAAAATCCTTCTAGAGCTAAGGAATGATAACATCCTGCACCAACCTTTATGTGAGAGCGCCGAGGGTGTAGATGCCATTGTCGGAGCATTTTTTTCCTAATATCTAAGTTGCTCATCATGTACAGATGCAGAAGTTGTATAACCTTCTTATAACAATTTACAATATTATTCACTTTACATAATGGATTGTTGACCCTTCTTATAACAATTTTTTTGACCATCCAAATCAAAACAGGTTTAATGTACCTTTTTTTACTTTACATAATAGATTGGCTAATATAAAGAAAAACAAAAATGAAATTACATTGAAATGTATTTTTATTGACCAATTAGATTTACCTCCTAGAACCTATAATTGTCTCAAAAGATCCAATATACATAGAACCTTTTGAGAAGTCCTGTCATTAGAAGAATATTTTTTCATACTCCTTACTAATCTACACCGTTTTCAAAGTAGCAGCCATACAGCTCAAGAAAGGGCTTTCTTACGCTGGGTCAAGGGTTGAAGTTGCACTGTTGTTATAAAAACCTGCTTGTAATGCAAGAGGCATCCTACTTATGATTGACCTGAGCATTCAATTGCAATACCCACATTAGATGGTTTTTCATTTTTTTACCAAAAATTAAATGTTTTTAATCTTTGAATTTGGGCAGTCAACAAACTATGATAAGACTGTAAGCAACAGTTTGCAATTGTCGACCAAAAATACTTCCGATTAATTGGACGTTTGGACTGTTTTTCAAGTTATGATCCTTTAATGGATTATCTATATAGGCGATCTTGATCATTGGTAGATGGGTCCCGATATCTGAAAGTGGTGTTTTATTCATTGTTGTGAAATTAGTGTTGCCTCTACTTACCATTAAAATAAAGATGAGCTGTGAAGAGAAAAAAAAAAGCTTTATATCCGCCCTTGTTTTTACTCAAGAGCCGCTCAGTGAGTGGCAAGAACAACTATAACTGATACAACTGAAAAAAAAAAACAGTAGCGAGAAGACAACATTGGAAATGACTGAGATCTTCCACAATCTGGTCCAGTTATAGATATCACTACCAAAAAAAATATTACTTCTACTTAGAATTTTTCATAGCATTTATTAATGCTGATTTAGTGAATAGGCTCTCCAGCATACGAGGTGATCCATAATAAATTAATAAAGATCAGCTTCTCAGAATAAAACAGGGATCTCAATCTGTAATCGACAATGTGAGTCATGCAAATCACCAAGATGCGATCCTAGAATGGTCTTGCTATAGTCCCACGTTGGGTGTTTTGAGCCCCAAAAAGACCACCGGTATATCTTTCCTTGATGGTTCACTTGAAGAGGCTTGATAAATCAAAGGGCAGGGATTATTTGATTAAGGTGAGAACCTAAAAGTGAGACAGATTCCTTTCACGAGGAGAACAAGAAAGAAACAGATCTTTTATCCATTTAAATTATAAAATCCTGGAGAGAGAGAGGAGCAATTATATGATAGAACCTGTTGCATCATAGCCGTATTCAAACTTTTTGAAATTTCTTTGTGATGAAAACTGTTTTTGGAGACCAAAGCTCACATATATTGGATGTATCTTGGTCCTCCAGTTGTATCCCTTTTGGAGAAAAAGAATAGATAGTATTTTGTGGTTTGAGACTTTTTGGTGCTGAACTGTTTTTTTTTTTTTTTCTTTAAAAGATTAAATAACGAACAACATAGATATATCCAATATTTGTGAGCTTCAATTTCTAGGTCATCTGAGATGAAATAAAATTGGAAGAACGGTCTTGATCACGAAAACAATTCTAAAAAGTGGGCATGATACAACCGTGATGCAACCTTTTCGTGTCATATAATTGAGAGAGAGAGAGAGAGAGAGAGAGAGAGAGAGAGAGAGAGAGAGAGAGAGAGAGAGAGAGAGAGAGAGAGAGAGAGAGAGATATTTGTGGTCATGTGTTGGCTGGACAATAGAGCCAAAAACATCTTGTTGCACAAGTAGGCTAATAGTTGGCATCAATGTGGGGAGCAATATATCTAACCAGCACTCCTTTTTGTTTTCGTAATTACACTTTCTTAGCTCTTGCTTTATTAAAAAGCTTCAGGTTGGTTTAGGATCTTCTCATCACATATCACAAAAAACTTGTACAGGTAGAACTTAATTGCTCAATGTGGTGAAGAATTTTGGTGGTTAAATTAGAGGACAATTGATATGAGTTATCCTTGTAATCAGTGGATGTGAACCAGTAGAGTGTCCAGATGTAGGAGATAGAATCATTTGCTTGAAGTGATTCCTGCTCATTGCTCACCTCGTCGATGAATCTAGCTAGCTCTAGCTTTTACCCATTTCTTCAATTTACATAGTTCTATCTAGCTATCGTGATCTTGTACCCCAAGGCCGCTGTTTAGTGTAATTAAACGTAGCGATTGGCTCATGCAAGTCTTATTTATCTCTCTTTTTTTAAATATATATCTCAACAAAAGTAAAGAAAGAACTAGATGTTGTTGTCCTGTGCAAGAGATGGTTTAGATAGTAAAATTTTAAAAAACTTAAGTCTACCAAAATTTTAGAAAATCCTCCTCAATTAAGTCCGTAGAGAAATAAGCAATAAAATAGGGCATTCATGTGCCTTAATATACAATAGCAAATACAATCACCATTTAATAACTTCAATAGGTCATGGAAATGTATTAAAAATCACATACTTTTACTATCGCTTATAAAATATGACTGCTCATAGTCAAATAATGTGTTCCATGGAAAATTAACAATTAATACAATCATGCATATATGTATTACTCACAAATAAGATAGATATCTCAATAAGAACTACAGTACAATAATATATGCTGAAATTATAGCTCCTCGTATATATATATATAAAGATGGGCAGGTAAACTATTGAAATCATGCATACGAAAGATCATCAGAGAGCAAAACATTCTACTGCGAGTTGCATCCAAAGAAATGATGATAATTTTAGTAAGGAAATAGCAGCATCTTTGCTTTTGTGAAAATTCTACAAGTGTGCGGGTTAAAGAAAATAATCCTTGAAAATAGCTACGGCTTCTCTTCATTATCTTAAAGATCATGCCCCATTCCAATTTCATGGCTTCTGATACTAATATAAGATCCAACTTGTTGCAGACGTCCATGCAGTGAGCATGTTTTGAATTTGAACCATGAAAGGTAGAGCCCCCTGATTCCAGTTACAAGATACAACTGCACTGCAGGGAGCGTCTTGTTTTGCTTTGTCTCAGAACTCTAGCACCACAACTGCATTATTCAGAAAACTTGGAGTCAACAATACTTCATAAATCCATTGTTATAATCTCGTAGATGATATAAATCTGCAGCTAAAAGAATATGCGGGACCCCACAATTTACTGATCCAAACTATAATCTTCTGCTCACATCTTAGTAAGCCATGCACCAACATTCTCTTTTCTGGGATGATCCCAACCACTACTTAGTGTAGTAACAAAATGAAGGGCTCGTAAAGTCGAGATGAGGATGCTAAAATCTCAACTGGAGAAGACTGTTGGTACGGTCTACTCAAATGTGAGCCCTGATTAACGGTTTTGATCGACAATCATCTGGGCCCTGAATGTACTTCTGAAATTTCATTCTGTGAAAGTGTAGAAAAGATAAGGAGACACTTACATTCAGAATCAGTGGTGATCCAATTTCCCGTTCTTCCACAGTCCTCTGGTTTTGAGCTAACAGACGTTCCCCTATTGTCAATTTCCAAAGGCTGGTTTGTAAGAGTCCGATTGCTTGCGGTTGATGCCAATGATAAGGGAGAAAATGCAGCAGAATCCCATTTGAAGCTGCACTTGCTAGAGCTAGACCTCACATCCTCTGCTGAGTTTTTCAGTGCATTTCTGTTACGGAAGTACAGCACCTTCGAGGACAACGGCAAAGTTAAAAAAATCATATAACCAAAAGGATAGGTGGTCTTTTCATCATAATTTCCCTTTAAAGTAGAGAAAGATTTTGCTGGTCTAGACACCATGTCAACCACATCCTATGGGAACTAAAACCACTACCAGTTGGGCAGATTTGAATGTTCAATAACGTTCATCTTCGGGCCCCGGGCAATGAACAAGAATCTGGTCCATTGGATAATGGCAGCCTAGCCAAAGGTGTTCAAAGCTGTAAAATGAATGATAAACTCTTAATGGTCCATCTTACAACTCGAACAAGCTAGGCTAGGACCATCGATGGATACTGAGATTTATGGGTAGTGGCCTTACTAAGGTAAGACCCTGAAGTGATAGCTTTGGATCATCCAAATCCGGGCCCACTTGTCTGGTGTCTGTTTAGTTCCTGAGAGACCATAATATAATTCTTCTCGAAAATAAAAATCAATCACGAAGCCATAATTCTACCTTCCACCGTTTGAGTCCGGGTTTATCAGACTTAGTAGCAGCGGCCCATCTCAGGAGCTCCTTCATTCGAGAAACAGCTCTTTTCTTCCTATTCACCGACCCATCGCTGCTGTAGTCGGTGGCATTTGAGCTTGAAACTGTGGCATCACAAATTGGTAGAACTTTACTGCCTACATGGGCAGATTCTACTTTGTGACGCATGGAGTCTTCTCTTACTGGATGCAGCCAATCTCTTATTTCACAAAAGCTCCTAATACTCTTCAAATTCAAAGTTGTAGCAAAACAGGTCCTGCTATTAGCTCTGGTCAGTAAAATGGCAAATGGATCCTTACATTCCGCTTCGACTTCGTCAGGTTCCAATTCGTCGTGATCCTTTCCCTGTTCTTCTTCTACTGCAAAACCCATAAGGAAATGATCAAATATAAGCAAAAGAAACGAGATGACAGTGTAATTGTGCTTTGAAGAGGAAATAGTGGTTTACTTGTTAGCATTCTCTTACTTGTAGTAGTAGTTTCTAAGGCTTCTTGTTGTAACATCTTGAAAAGCCATTGAATGAACTGATAAAGGACAATCAATGCAGAAAGAGACGATTAGAGTAAAAGCTATAATCTTATATAAACCACGTAGATTCTTTAAGATGACAAGCTCACCACCATGTTTGTCAGATGTTTATGAGCCGTCTGGTATACAGAAGTGCAATCTATAGTTGGTCAGATGTTTATGAGCTGTCTGGTATACACGAGCTATAGTAATCAGAGTATAAAAACAGGAAGATCTATTGCTGCAGCAGATTCATGTATCTTTGACTAGATCATGACAGTGTGGTAGAATTTTGATCTTTCAAAGGAACATGGGTTCGCTACCAAGAACGCAGTTGGGTGAGTTGGGCTGTGATTTTACTCTTGTAAGGCAGTTGGGTGAGTTGGGCTGTGATTTTACTCTTGCAAGGTAGTGAAGTTGTGAAAATGAGATTTGTCCTTTATACAAGAAAGTGAATCATGTGGGAGATTAGATAGACATGGACCCATTAGAAAATTGGGTTGTTTGTGTCTACCATTTTGGGATCCATGTGTGAAGGACTTGAGCTCACATGGGTGATTAACCATCTGACTTCATCTTGGGCTATTTTAATCATCTGGGGCATTTTTTCATGTGGTGGGACTTTCCATGTGCTTTCCACTCTACCACTGGTTTTGAAGAAAACCCAAAGACGTGTCCATCTCTAGTCCATTCCAGTTAGGGAGGAGTCTTTGGGTGGTTGGTGGTTGGTCAGATCTAGAGAGGAGAGCAGAGGAGAAAGAAGTGCCTTGTCTTAGGGATGGTTGCACTAGGATATCGTCCTTTTGACAATCTGCCTCTTGGGGATTTTGTATCTTGTGGCCGGTTAATTTGACATTTCTCTATCTCAACCCCGGTGCACTAAGGGGAGCCTTGGCACAATGGTAAAAGTTGTCATTGTATGACTTTGAGGTCACGGGTTAAAGGCGTAGAAATAGCCTCTTGCAAAATGCAAGGTAAGACTGTGTACTTTAGGCCCATGTGGTCCGCCCCTTCTCCAAACCCCGCATAGGTGGGAGCTTCATGCACCGGGGCTGCCCTTTTACACACAAATTATAATACTACGTGTTGCTTGCTCCAAAATCCTCACAGGCTGCCTACGAGAGCAAGACTCTAATCTAATGTGCCACCCAAGCAAAGTCAAGTGGGATGGGAGAGAACAAGAACAAGAAGAACCCCGAAAGCCCAGAAATGTCTACCTTTGGAGGGACAACGTAGGGGAACTTGGATCTCACAGCCATGGATACCTTTGGAGAGTTGCCTACCCAAGAAAAATGTACAAACAGAGTAAAAATAAACACAGGAATGTGATCAGCGACGATGATATTTTGGGGAACTGGCATCAGCTCTCCGTTTTATGCCACTCGTGTCTTTGTTTTGTGCTTTCCTGATCTGGTCAGAGAGACTATTTACAATTCCCCAAAGGGAAAGGATATTCGTACACCTTACTCCAAGAATGGAATCCATCCTCTCCTTCTGGCGAGTTCCTATGTGGTGAATGCACACGTAAAATATAAGCAGCCAAAAGCACAAGTTGCCCAATCGTTTATATTCTACATCATTCTAAGGACAGAAACTTAGGCCCTTCAAAATGACATTTAGAAAGGACAAAAGCAACGGTTTATATTCATCACCAAAAGCGCCACATATCAATAGCTTATAATCATCAAACAGCTGATGAAGACAACGACAGTGTGGTAGGACACCCAACAGGTGAGTGGTTGAGATCATTCAAATAGTGAGTCCCACTTACATTTTCCAAAGGAAAACTTAGCACATGCCCCATGGTGGAACTCCCACATATTGAAAGCTCCGAAAGATTTGAACAAACTAGAACTGAATAGTCGTTCGTAAAGTGTGGAATGGTACGGTGGCGCTGTTTCATAAAGTGAGGAGTGCCATTGTTGAAAAAAGATTTGCAGATTCCTCTCTAATCTTTCTCGAGGAAATAACACGATCTGCCATGGCAATGAAAAGAGGCCATAATCAGTGATCCTCGATCCGACGGCAAATACAAAGCAGATTCAACATCAGTTAAAATCAAATATTACTCTTAGCCTGTGGCAGGAGAAAGAAAAGAATCGGTGTCACTTGCCTACCTTCTTTTTTTTTAAAAAGAAGCTTCTAAATGTGTTTTCCGGGTTATATCCACTCTTATATTCGCTTTCTGAAGCCATATTTTATCATCTATTCGTAGTTTCCTGGTAACTGCAGTATCTTTTAACGGACAAGTGTAAGTGTAAGATGAAGAGGAGATTGTGGAAATCGTTTGCCTTAATTGTCAGCACAACAAATAATGCTCGCACTCTAAACTGAATTTCTACAGCAAGCAATTATAATTCTTTGGCTGAAATGAGATATCCCCATTATGCAGGCTCCCCCATTTAAAAGCCCGGTCCTTCAATAGAGGCACTGGACCATGCCATGCGGATTTGGCTGGTCGACACAGATGAATTTCTTCAGGACGCAAGAGAGATGTTAATCAAAATGAGCAAAGCATAACAAAGCTCTTGGGTATGCAGGGTCCAGGGAAGGGGAGGACCACAAGAGTCAATAATACACAGCCTTACCTTGCATTTCACAAGAGGCTATTTCCACGCCTTGAACCTGTGACCTCAAGGTTACATAACGACAACTCTACCATTGCACCAAGGCTTCCCTTCAAAATGATCAAAGCATGTTAAAAAGATTTGAACATGGGCTTTCTGTTGTTCAAGGCTGCAAGCACCAGGAGGTCTGTAATGGCAGACATCAGATTTTTGTTCGGAAGACAGAGGGAGGGAGGGATAGGAACTAAAAAAGTAGGATAAGAGGTAATGCGTCTTCTGTTGCAAACAGTGGAAAACTTCTGCAAGATCACCAAAGCGTGACAACTAAGCTCAGAAGCTCGCACATGAAGAGCCAAGACGGCGGGCCTAAGTCACTGCAAAGTTAATTTTTTCACCTCTCACTCTCTTCCAACCTCCCAGGACTTGTTTAGTCCCACTTATGCAAGCCTTCTGCTTTTCTACTTACAATCATATCTGTGATTGGATCGCGTTATCTAGGTGACGAGAAAGTTCTCTTTTGTCTCACAAAGATTTTAGCAAACTCAAGACTTTTGTAATGCAGCTGCATCTGCTAAGTTTTAGCCGGCATAAAAATCCTCACATCAAAACTCAACTCCCAACACCCTTCCAATGACTTCAAGTAGATAAGAAACCCCAAACTATAACAATATATGAGCATCCAAATCATACATTGTACAAAAGCTACAAGCACTCGAGGTAACATCATCACTTAAGAAGAGCCTCCATAGCCTCAAAGAAGAGTGGTGCCATTTCAGGAGTAGGTGTCTTGATCGCACATTTGATTCCAGGTGTCCCAAGAACAGCCGTAAGCTCTATCAGGAACAGAATACTTGGAGGGATCTTGGCAGAGAGATATATAACCTCTTGGTTCATGTTCCTTCTCTTTGCAATAAAAAACACGTTCGTTGCTGCTAGATGCTCAACAGTAGAATCAATACTGTGGATGACTGCATTTGTTAGGTCCTTGGAGATCTCATTTGAATCAGGAAGGGACTTCCATGTCTGCGTGTTGCATAACAGGATGAAATCAATTAGTTTTCTACCAAGACAGTCAAGATGTTTTAGTGAATACGAGGAAGAAGAACAAATAATTCCATGAAAGGCAGCAAGCAGTATTCGGATTATTCAAAAGAGCACACCTCAATTATGTGTAGTGCAATCTCTACATATTTTTTCACCTATGTCTAGTTATTTTAATGCTTTGCAGCTTGGGGTTTAAGTTTCTTATACTAATCCATACCACCCATTAGCATTAAGTTCCAATGCGACACCAGGATAAGAATTGGTTGATTGAATTATCATCCAGATGAAATCACTTGGTACAAATCCCAGGATTTTAGAGCTATTTTATAAATTTCACGATAAGTTTATCCTGTTCTAAGGGCTTCCAACAACAATAGCAAGGAATAAGATCAGTTTCATTGGATAAGTTCACCCCACGTCAAACAGGCCATGTTTGAACTATGATGTTTAAGGGCGTTAGCTATGCCCATGGATGCAAGCTTGTAATGGGTGACACGAACAATCTACACAGCCTAATGAGGAAGTTGAATAGCATTGCATTGACAGAGATGACTATATCAGCATGTTTGGCAACACCTAACCCACAAAGTGTTCTGCAATCCATCATAAGTAGTGAAATGGTTATAAGAGCAGGTTGCGTCCAATTCCTGCCAATTTCTGTATCACCTGTCCATGTGGCCAGCACTATTACAGGAGAGCATCAAAATAAAAGGATAATAGGTTTTAGTGGGAATCTTAAAAGGCATCAATAGACTAATAGTTTAGTGATGGCTTCAAGTTAATGGTTTCTTTTGGGTGAAAAGCAGTGTAATGTTTTCATCCACATGATTCAAGGATAACACAAGTTATATTATACCAATTCAAACAGTCTTCAGTTATACATATGAAACCATCATTAGAAACCAACTAAACAAAGAATGAATGAATGTGCATGTTAAGAAAAAAATTACCCAGAAAGTTCAGCAGATAAGTAAACTGAATTTACCTCCAGAAAGCTTGTACGCTCCATTCTTCCATCCTCAGCAAAGAAAACTTGGAGTAAAATCTTATCATTGAAGTACCACACTGGCTGTTGATTATTTTTCACAGCAACCTGCAAAAGCGAGCTTGGTGGTCCAGGGGAAATGTTCTGGAATAACACCATTGGCAAAAGGGTACTTGCTGAAGTACCAGGTTGCAATTGAGGGACCTAGCCAACAGAAGAATGAGAAAAAAGATCAATTTGATGGAAAGAAAGGGTTGGACACATTTGATTTGAAGCGGAGACAATCACCTGTAAAGGTCCAGCAGCTGCAAGACCAAGTGTATTCTTGTTGAACTGTATCATGAAGCCATCCAGAGGAATCTGAGTGTTGTTTTCAAACAACATACTGTAAAATATTTGACCATCACGGCGTGTAAGCTGTGCACTGATCTGTAGACCTTGACCAGTTGAGGCTGGCACTAAAACAGGTAAAGGAGGCCTGTAGGATGGACATTTTAGAAGAATATCTTAGTTATATTTGTAGGCGGAAAAAATGCATTTATATTCATCTGGCAAATGTTGTTAGCTAGTGAAACTTAAGCAGCTCATCATCCTCACCCAGAAGCTGTTGTTGGGTGGTCTACAGGGACAAGAGCACTATCAAGACCTATTAAATCACCAAGCAAGTCTGGCACTGGAGCTGGAGCTGGAGCACCAACTGTGGGAGGTGCAGCAGCTGGCTGCCTTGGTGCAGCCTGTGGAATGTTACTCGAGCTAGGAGCAGAACTATCTGCATGAGCAGGCGATTCAGAATATCCAGATTCACCATCAGGGTATTCCTCATCCTCTGGTCTTGGAATTGCTGTCTTGACACGGGTTACAAAGGCATCTGGAGGTTTATGATACACTGAAGCAAGTGTAGCAATGTTTGCAAGAAGCTCATCAAGGAGTGAAGGATCAAGTTGATTCGAATCATCGCTGATCACCGGCTTCTCAGCCAACACAACATCTTTGGCTGCCTGAGATAAAGTAAGAGATCTGTCATAAATGAGTAAATAGTGAAGTCTTTGAAAGTGTACAGATATTACAAACGTATACCTCGGGATCAGTTGAAAGAAGGCGCCAATATATGTATGCACGATCCCGCAGATCCGGATTGTCTGTTTCTACAGTAGCATGATTTAGGACAACCTGCAGAAGTTGAAGAACAACAGAGATGGTTGAATCCGATCAGAACTGTAACTAACTTGAAGCAAAATATCTGTGAAAAAGAAAAGAAAATAACATAATACTTCCCCCTGAATTAAGCAAGATAAAAAGCACTTCTTGTAATTAGTCTCAGAATGATACAGATTTAGTCTTTTGGCAACAATCTATTGGCTCGGAGCAAGTGTCCCATTGTCAAATCCAAGTAGCTAGCAGTGTCGTCATTGTTATTCAAGCATGACTTCTTGACAATTCACAGAGGGTGCAAATATATCTTTGTATGCAAAGGTGTAACTCTCATGCCTACAGAAAAAACTAAGCGTATTTCTTGCTTTACCAATTATGCTGTATAAGAACATATTTGCATCCTGAATGAAGTTAGTTTGCAGAGTGTGCAAACATATATTGCTCTAAACATATATACTGTATGCATTCCCTCTATATAAACTTAAGCGTGTTTCTTTCTTTGGTCAGTCTGTTGTCTGTTCAGGAAACTATGAACAGAATTGTCTTGAGGATCCGTTCTTTATTCTTTATGTTTCACGTAGGTCCTGTTTTCTTTTCTTCATATTTATTTGAAATGGTTTTGCAATGAAGTAGTTTTGGTTCAAAAACCCTTTCTCCTTCTACAAGTTACGAGTCATCCAACGACGCTTAACTTGTTTCCTTCAAATTTTGACTCCAACTGTCTTCAGGAGATGAGCAAACTAAGTAGAACTAAAGAAATCAATGGTTCAGTAAACTAGGCCGCAAGGTCAGACTGATTCTAAGCATACTTATTACAAGCTGTACTAAAAAGGGCAGCCACGGTGCACGAAGCTCCCGCCTATGCAGGGTCCGGGGAAGGGGCGGACCACAATGGCATAAAGTAGGCAGCCTTACCTTGCATTTTTGCAAGAGGCTGATTCCACGCCTTGAACCCATGACCTCAAGGTCACATGACAACAACTTTTACCGTTGTGCCAAGGCTCCCCTTCTTTATTACAAGCTGTACTCCTTTAGTTTATTGTCGTACTCTTTTTCTTTCTAAAATGATGACAACAATTGACTTCCAAAAACCAATTCTTGAGTCACAAGGAGAAGATTGCCAGAACTAAGATGTTCATTACACCAGCTTTTAATTAATGATTTGCAACTTCAATAGCACATCCAGAAATTGAAATGACATATGATGCTACATGAATTTCTCATAAATACTTAAAATTATAACAATTACAAAGACATTATAAAATTACAAATAATGACAAATTCAACCGCAATGGGCAACACTGAAATTTGAACTAAAACATAATCTTTATTACCATACACCTTTCTGACAAAACTAAAATTTAATCTTCATCGCCATACACCTTTCTGTCAAATGAAAGCATCGAAAAACAAAAAGATGAATCCCAAGTTAATTTGGGAGTAGTTCCAGGAAAAGATTCTACAATATAAACACGGGAAAACCCTATTTTAGTTTATGATTCTTCAGCAAGTAAAATAATTCATCAAAACATTCTAGCTATCTTTGCTTACATTTCTTATCAGTTAAAATGTCTACATTACAGAGGATACTGAGACACTAGAAGCACAATGCTAGAGAAAGAAAACTCCAGCAAATCCAAAGAAGAAGAAAATCTAATAGACAGATGGTTTAAGTCAACATGTTGTCACACAATATAGGTCAATTTTATGCATAGGCATGTGACAGGCCTTTATTATGTGACCAGCTGCATGTTGTAGGAGTAAAGGATTAAAATGCCTTCTTGAGAACACAGAGATAAATATAGAAGGCACGGCGTGTTAACACATCTGCAAGCAACTAAAGACCAATGCAAATCATCGAGATATCAAAATAATAAAAGCAAATGACCTGAATCATCTGCTGTGGGCCTTCAGTTGGCTTTTTGAGAAACAACTTTACAGTTGCAGTCAGCAACTGCAACTGGACTAGTGCAGGCTCTTCCGGGAAAGTCTCTAGAAAGTTCTCAAGGAGTTCATCAGCATTATCTATCCTTTCTGCATATTCACCAATTATCCATATCATTGATGCCTGCATCAGTTAAAGCATTTTGGTAAAAAGTTCCGGATATAAACAGCAGAAGCTCCAAACTCAAACTCGACCATCTATCAGTAAAGGAAATACCAAAAGATGAATACCTTGGCTTCTGGTTCATCTAAAGTGTCTAAGCTCTCACAAAGGGTTGCAATGATTGACTCATAGCTGCAGATAAAATGGGGATACAAAATAAGTGTACGTGAACAGAACATCCATGCTTAGTAAGAAAGTACCTTGCAGCACCATAGAAACTTCTCAACTTACGTGTTAGGATATCGTCTGAAAATGTCCTTGATGACTATAATAGCCTCCTGTACAACATAGTTTACCTTTATCTTTATCAGCTCAAGTAACACGCTTATGCATCGCTCAGCTGCTCTCTCTAACTTGATGGCACAGCGACCAATTGCACGGACAGCTTTTCTGACAAAATCAACATCTACTTCTGTGGCATACTCTTTGAACTCCAAAAGAACCTGCAAAGTAATTATCAGTCTTCCTGAAGTAAGTTTTTATATTTTAATTTTCCGAAGTAAACTACTGAAAAAAGAACTTTCATAGTGCACAAGGCAAGAGTATGGACAACCTGAAAGAACAATGTAAGACAACAAGTAGACATAAAGAAATAGCATGTAAGTCTCTACACAAAATCTACTAAAAGAGGCTAATAGTGGCGGCAAAAGGTAAATTATGGAAACAATAGTCACGAGAGAGCAACTAAAATTATAATCACTAAACAGTGTAAAATTCACATGAAGGTATAAAAATGTTATACTAGAAAAAACATTCTGATAGACGAAGAGAGGAGAGATAGAAGATTCAAGAAAACCCCTGCATATGAGAGAGCAGATTAACCTACAGGAAGCTTGTTAGCAAGAATCATATTTATGGAAAAACCCAGCCAGTGAAATTTGCAGTTCATTGTCCAAAGTCAGATGGGAATCAGGTCATGGGCATGAGCAGGAAAGTGGCAATTCCCAGAAAGAATAAGAGAAGCACAAAGGGAACAGCCCAGAAATGTATGACAAAAGAAACAGGAAAAGTATAATCTAACAAAGTTCAATGAAAAGGTAAAATATAGCTTCCAAATAAATTTAATGAAAATTCTATGTATGAAAATGATATATTTCCCCTAGTTCTTATCACTAGCACCTTCCTAAATGGTATTGAGTCTATTGACAACTATAACTCCAGGTAAGCCCAGATTTCTGAAGATCCCACTTGTTAATATGTTGCCCTTGACTTAGACTGGCCATGCTCCAAAATTCTCACCCATTGGATAATCCAAGCAACCGGTGCTTTTAGATTAAAAAAAAATGTATTGAGAAACATTCTACCATTCATTTTACATCACAAGAAAACAGTGGCCAGGATTGTACACTGGATGAGAATTTCAGAGAACAGCCCATCAAAGTCAAGGGTGACTTTGTGAATGATTCAGATTTTCAGAAATCTGGGTGCACCTGGAGTCATAGTTGCCATACCATTTAGTAAGGGACCAATGAAGAAAGCTAGAAGCAATACATCATTTCCCAGCAATGTGTTAGTCAAATATGTGCAATCAGTTTTGCATAAAAAAAATGATTTCGTATTTGGTTAATGCGTAACCATGTGTCACCAGTATATCTATAAGAGAGAGAGAGAGAGAGAGAGAGAGAGAGAGTGTGTGAGTAATGGAAAATGCTTAATGGAATGATCAAGCATCCTCAATAGGCAAAACCAGGATTTTCCACCATGCTTAGAGAAAACTATTTAAGATCGAGAAATGCCACATGTGACTCCCTTAGTAACATGATAAGGCATATCACGTAATCAGTCTTTACCTCTCAGTACATACAAATACTACTATCAACTGTTACAAGAAATGCAAAGAAATTTCGTTGTCCCCTTTGAGCTAAGCCTTGTGCATTTCTTTTCTTTCTTTTTTCCACTCTGGACAGAAATTCTTGAAGTAATTTAGTTAGTAACGGTTCAACAACTTTGTCCTCAGACCCAAATGCAGCACTATTTATTCTTGTCTATGTGAAGGTTTCTCACCCTCATAATATGTGATGAATTAGTTGCTGACTAACTGAAATATCTCCTTTATGGTGTTAGGTTAGAAGTCCTAGCTAAATAATTATAAGGTTACAGTCATGGAAGTAGACAGTAGAACAAATATTTCAGGAAAAGCCTCTGACATGAGGTGAGCTAACAAGGTCAAACGAGATTAATAGTTCCAAAAAGATTATAGTACCTGGTCAATGTTTCGATCAGATGCCAACTTAATCATGATCTCTAACTTCTCCATCTTTACATAAATTGGATCATTGTACTTGCAAAAGAAAACCTACAGATAGCAAGAGTATACAAATGAAATTCATGATAACTCCCAACAAAATAAAATAAGATTAGACAAGAAACAGTAAATTAAGTTAACCTTGATTTCATGAGCAAGGATGGTGGGCCGCCTTTGCACTATGAGGTTAATGTTTCGCAATGCAACGTACTGTATCTCAGGTTCTGCAGAAAGTAAAGTTACTAGAGGAGGTGCCATCTTCTTACATAGATTCCGAACCACATCAGTACTGGTTATGAGTTCCATCTGTTGAAGAATCATCTGAAACAGCAAATTCATGCATGATAAAATGCTCTAGTGGCATTAGGATGATGTCTGTATACTGACGATTTGTCGACTCTATAAAAGGACTATCATCGAGACTTCTGAGTGCAAAAGATTTGAAAATAAATAAGAAATCATAAAATAATTCTCAAAGAAAAAGAATATTTCATCTTAGCTTTATCATCAGCAGATATGAAAAGATCCTTGGAAAAGGAAAAGATAGAACTGAAACTACAAGGAAACTGGCTTGCTTGCTCACATGCTATTAGCTCACTAACTTTATTGCTTTCCTAAAATCCCTATCAGCAGATAGAGACATAATGGATTTTGGTCCTAATAGTCTACAATACTGCGTATAAATTCATGTCATCAAAGAGTGGAGATTCAAGGGCTTAGGAATTGACAAAGATATTTGTGCATCTTCTTTCTTTTGAATGATGGAAAAACTTGATCAACAAGCATGCTTTTGAAAGATGGCAAGACTTTATCAACAAGCAAAAATCAGCAGTTGCAAAAAGACCAACCTGGATATTGAGAACAACTATAAGAGACCAAAGAACCACCAATTCAACGAAGAGTTAGTTCAAAGGGCTAAGATCCAGACCATAAGACTGCCTCTGTAGACCCTGGCAATCTTCTATACGCACCAAAATTATGAATGATTTTTTGAGAGAAAATAAATGAAAATGTCTACCATACTACGTCCTATCACAGGGTCAATTAGATGATCTTCACACTGAATATTCATCATATATAATCATTGAAACATAACCCTGTCCAGGATAAATGGCCAGTCAAAATATACAGCCACTTCCTTTTTGCAACTATAACTTGTCACTGTATACTTGTAAACTATTGGGAAGTGAAGAGGCAATGATGATCGGTCAAACTCCAAGCAATTTTCTTCAAAATGGCAATTTCATTTCAATCCATAGATGAGAAATGAAATTTACCTTTACAGCAGAAAGTACAACTGCACAATTTGCATGCTGCAGACGTGGAGTGACACGTTCGACAATATTTTCAGCTTCTCGGGCATCAGCGGCCTTGTACTTGGAAAGAGCATCCAAAATGAAAACTTGCCCCCATCTGTAAATCCATTATTCCACAATAAGGACAAAAATCTAATAACAGTCAAGCAAAAAGAGATATTGTAGCAGAGGAAATATCATGAGAAGTCATAAAAGGCATCTCCAATTTCAAGGAAACAAGAAACAGCTTCTTTAGCAGTGTTCTTTTCCACTCCATAAAGTATGTCTTGTTTCCAACCACAATTTCCAGACAACAACCGGGAGACATGCATAGATCACATGATCCAAAGTTTGAGGTAGCAAATTCATCTCATGTAATAAAAACCATAAAAATATAAAAGATAAAGCATCGTATGTACAAGTCCATCTGAATTTCGCACTGGGCCAATTGCTACCAATCCAGACAACAGAGGGGGAAAAAAAAACATGAAAACCTTCAGGTATTTGCTAAATATTCTCTACAGATATTTAAGTTTTGGTTTCCTACCATGAATAATACAAATCTAAATCTAGTCTAAACCAAGACTATGCCATAAAAGCAACATATTCAAAAGGATGGGTAATGAGGTAAAAAGCTTTGCCTTCTATAGAATGATACTTACACCTGCTGCAAACATAAAATGTTAAGAGAAATATGAACAACTTCTGTTAGACCTCCCATACACCACACGTATTCCAGAAAGAAGATATAATTGCAAGGAAACAAAAATACATCTGTTAGCAGAAGATCTTCAGATTTCTCCAGAAGATGATCCAGGGCAGTAGTTGGTTAGGATATAATTAGTTGAGATGTAGTCAGTTAACAATCAAGTGATGTAGTCAGTTAATGAAGTCAGTCAGGATATTACAGATATCCAGTCTGTTACAAAGTTAGGATATACAGATATCCAGTCTGTTACAGAAGGTGGCGGGAATGGAAGGAAAAAGAAAAGATAAAAGGAAGTGAAGAGGGGGTGATGAGAGAGGAGAAGAAAAAGGAAGTCAAAGGGAGTGGGGAGTGCAGAGGAGGAACTGAGGTTCCTACTTCCTACTAGTTCCAGTAGTTTGTGTTTTGTTTGATTGATTTGTAAGGTTCCTTGTAATTCCTTCACTTCATCAATAAAAGAACTCCAGTTCCTTCTGAAAACTGCTTATTATCAAGTCTCAATTCTTCCTGGCCCAACAACTTCTTATAGTGCAGTTAGAGCCTCATGTAACAGAAAAGAAACAACTGGTAAAAACTGTTAGAATAAACTTCACTTGTTAGACACTTACTCAGTGCACTCATTTAGAGCAGTCAGGAGCTTCGAGAGAATGTTACTGGTAATCTCGAAGATTGGCCGATTGCTATTTTCTTGAATCTCTGCAAGAGCTGCAACAGCATTTGCTACTACCATTGGATTATTATCAGAAATCAAATCCTTGAGAGTCTCTAGAAATCCTCTGTCCTCCACTAGCTCAGCATTTATATCATAAAGTTTAGCAACACATATAGATGCCGTCTTTCGAACATAAGGATCGTCATCCTGTCAGCGGACAGAGTATGAAAGTGAAAATCATAAATTCACAGATTACTCAAAATGTTGCAGGTTACTCAAAATGAAGCCAATCCTGACAATCCAACAAAATTAAATATAATAACATTTCAAAACATGGCAAGAGCAGAGCATAATAGCAACATAATGACTGCAGTTCCGAGAATAGTGAAACCTTGAGACATCTCTGGAGTGGATCACATAAATATTCCGTAATTTTATCAACGCGGATACATCCCATAGTCCTGACAGCTAACGCACGAATCAGGGGATTTGGATCCTGTGAATCCTGCACTACAACAGAACTTACTCAATTGTGCAAGATAAGAAGGATTCATAACTTTTAAGTAATATTCCAAATTCTGAGAACACACGGGAAAAAATGATAATCCTCCAAAACATGGACAAATTTCAGTCAAGAAATAGTTGCACAGAAGTTTCAGTCAAGAAAACATTTCCAAAGGGGCAGGAAAAGAAGAAAAACATATATGCAACAGGCAAGTTTGGCATTCCATATCTTGTTAGGGGTTCACATGCCAAATTACAACTCATATTAGAGTGATATTTAATAGAGTGGAATGGATGAATAAGATCATGTGGCTGACCCCTAATTGGGATAAGGTCTTAATGATGATGATGATGATGATGATTAGAGTGATTTAGGCTGAAACTCCACACCTACAACAATATACCTTAAAGTTTACATATCATGCAAAACCTATAAAGCATCACACAATTAGTGCATGCAGCTATACTAGGCATCCATTCAAGCTCCTTCATCAATTCACCACATGAAAGAATTTTATCAGATCCTCATCATAATCATCACCAAGACCTTATCCCGATTAGGGGTTGACCACATGAGTCTTGGTCATCCATTCTCCTCTATTAAGTATCATGGCTTCATTTAGTCCTAAAGTTTTTAAATCTTTTCTCACTACTTCTACCCATGTTTTTGGACATTACCATTGCCCTTTTAGAACCTTCTACTTGCACTGCCTTACTCCTAACCAATGCCGTTTTCAGTCTCCGTTGGGCACATCCAAACTATCTAAGTCTAATCTCCCTCATCTTGTTACTCTAATGTTTTCATTTCTAATTCTACCCTTTCTTGTCTTGCCACTCATCCATCTTAACACCCTCATTTCGGCTACATTCATCCTATGTACATGATGTTCCTTAACTGCCTAACACTCTGATCCATAGAGCACACTCAGCCTCTTAGCCATCCTATAAAATTTTCCTTTCAGTTTGAGCGGCACCTGCCAATCACACAAAACTCCATAGGCACATCTCCATTTATTCCAACCCGCTTGGGTTCTCTGGGTAACCTCCCTCTCAATCACTCTACTTTCATGAATCATTGATTCTAAGTATTGAAATTGATCTTTTAGGGGGGCTTCTTGGTTATCAAACTTTACTAGTGCTCCACTCCCACTCATCTCCTTACTAAAATTGCATTCCATATACTCTGTCTTAGTTTGGCTGACTTTGAATCCTTTAGATTCTAAAGCTTCCCTCCATAACTCTAGCTTTGTATTTACACCCTCTCTCGTCTCATAAATTAAAACTATATCATCTGTAAATAACATGCACCATAAAATCTCCTTGTGCAGATGTTTTGTTAACTCATCAAGAATTTCATCAGATGCAAAAGAACCTCAAAATGCAAAAGAACCTCAAATACGCCAAAAACAAGGGATTTTATACTGCATCTGCGCAAGTTTGGCATACCAGCTAGTCACAATTGTAATGTGCTTCCCACAAGTAGAAAACAGAAATTTTAGCAGATTCAATGCCAAGATGTAGGATATTCGATTCTCCATCACAACCAGCAAGGGATGGATTTGATTGAAACAAACTATGACGTTGTTCCTTACTAAGATATCCTGCAAACACAACTGGCCCCATTTTTACAATACAGCAAATCCATAAAAGCTGCCTCTAATGATAGGAATGTTTTGTGTGAATCACTTTCTGTTTTGGAGAAGGAACTGGGGCACCAAGCTTGCTGCTCAATCAATACAGATAGAGATCTTATATTCAAGCAAAACTGTTTCGGACGGGTAGGCAGTATCTTCAATGAGCTTTTTCTTTTCCTCTGCATGAATTCACATAGATAGTGATAATCTTACTTGAAGACTTGGATTCCGCAGTTTCCATATTTCTTCCAAGTAAAATCAGATATGAATCAATTTGGAGAACCCAAAATAAACGAAAGAACAACAGACCTGAAATAGTGGACAGAGAGAAGCCAGATCCTGCAGCTAACATGCGTCACCTAGTCTGCATCTAACCTGGAGAGTGCTATTTTGTACAGCCATGCCCATGTGGGATTTAGCATGTTCAACTAGGTTCCAGAAGATGACACCACTGACCACATGTATGCTATGCTACACTATATGACATAATAGTATCAGGTTTCTCAATGTCTTTATGGCCTTGATTACGACTATAACCATCGTTTATGTTTTATGGTAAACCAGGAAACAATGGTTTTACTTATGCTTTATGCTTGTCAAACAAATGAACTTTCACGTGTTTATGAATGCATGCCAAGTACTGAGTTTCAGAGTTGATCATACCTCAACTTCCTCTTCAATATCCAGAGAACCACAGAGTGACTATATCTATCTATCATAGTTATACTTATAGCAGTTGCTATTTTAATCTTTAGAGTTGCAAATTAAGTCAGAAGGGGAGCCTTGGCGTAACGGTAAAAGTTGTCGTCATGTGACCTTGAGGTCACAGGTTCAAGGCATGGAAACAGCCTCTTGCAAATGCAAGGTAAGGCTGTGTACTTTAGGCCCTTGTGGTCAGCCCCTTCCCCAGACCCTGCATAGGTGGGAGCTTCGTGCACTGGGGCTGCCCTTTTTAAGTTGCAAATTAAGTCTAGACACAATCAAGGCACATATTTACTGGACTTAATTGTTACAGTTACCATAAAATAAGCCTCTGCCTGAAATTAAGCACTAACTGATCTTTGACTTAGACCAACACTGTCACAGAAGTATGCATCTATCAGATTGGGGGGAGGGGGCATGGGGAGATCACCACTCAACTTCCATGGACAAATTTACAAATATATGAGATGGTAATCTTTTTTCAGCAGTTAATGAAATATTACATGTAATCTTTTTTCTTTTTCTTTTGACAAAAACATGTAATCATTAATGGAATTCATGAATAAAAAGTACACAATCTTCATAAAGATGAAGCAATTAATCTATTCATAACCCTGCAGAGACTGAACTAATAATCTCAGAAACACTCACCTTCACAAATGTGTTCACAGCAAGTATAGCCAGGTCAGGCTGACTTTTTGCATAGTTTATGAGATACAAATAGACAAGCTTCTTCAACTCCAAATTCTCCGTTTGCATGCAGTTCACTACATCAGTGAACAATGAAGAAACATCCTTCCCAACAGTCATTGCAGCAATTACCTTCTTCACAGCATCTTTTTTCTTATCCTGTGTAGAACATTTGTAAATGTAAGATTCACATATAAATCAAACACTACAAAGACAAACACATCCAATGCAAATCCCATACAGAAACAGAATAGTGGTCCAGCAGATAGTCATCCAGAGGACAAACAACACCTGGAGTAAAACCAAATGGAGAAAATCCTGGCATGGACATGCAAGCACGGAGGCAAAATAAGTGGTGAGATATAAATATTGATAGGTAGTATTCAAACAGTAGAGGTAACTCCATATCAAGCCTGATACAGGTGATAGCAATACGATTCATCATATAGCTAACTGAAATAAAAACATCAAATAATTTGCCTATAGATTAGATGACCAGCATTAGAGCCAAGACTGGAAAGCCATGGCAAATAGCAAGTGAGAACAAGGAGGTTTTATAGTTAAATGAACGAGAATAAACTAATTGTAAAATTAGAACATAACTTCTAATGTCAAGAGAAAAAATTGGCAATAAAACTTCATGAAAGATGCAACTGTTAGCGAAGACATCCTGTTTCAATTTCTCTTCCAACTGTTTCATAAAGAGTTTGTCTTAGTAAATGGCTGTTGAGGAATAAAGGCTTAAAATTCATCTAAAGCTTCTATTGTCATGAGGATAAATTGGCACACAATTTCTTGAAAGATGCAGTTCTTTGCAAGACATCCCGCTCTAATTTTTCTTCAATTGTTTTATAAAGAGTTCGTCTTAGTGAATGGCATTATTGAGGACTAAAAGCTTAAAGTCCATCAAATGGAAAACCACTCAGATACCTTTTTACCAACCACATTATCTGCAGATTGTAAATTAAAACTACTGCAATCACATAATGACCACTGCTATATTATGCTCCATCAGGACAACGCTGTCAAATCTTTGTTGCAGCTTCTCTTCTAAACTTCCTAGAAATTGAAAGTTGGCTAAGCTTGTCTTTTGCTCCATTGGAGCCCGTGTTCACTCCGGTGTGAACAACAGTTCCCATGCACAGTAAATTTGATAGAATAGGAAAATAAGTATTTACCCTCATCGAGATGACTACATCAAATTGCAGCTACGGAATCCACTGACCTTGAGACCAAAGATCACTTCATCACCTCAACCACTTTGCACAAATATGACTAATTAATAAAGAATCTCCAATCCTCTATAAACTCCAAATACAGCTAAAGCTGTTTATTGATGGATAAAACATTACAGGGCTGGATAAGCTTTAGCAACCACGTATCATGACTCATGCCCAGCCATAACAAAATAACAAATTTCCCGATTCGGTAAGTGCTGTAACAACAGCTCCTGCTTTGTTGCCGTTACAGAGAGTAGTCAAATTCTAACTTAAAACCTAATACTTTGAGCGCATCAAGTTTCCAACTCTCTCTTCCCAAGCCATTCTTGCACCGTAACAATGCTCAAGCCCATTGCAAAGGGGAAGGATATCTAAAAGAACAAAACACTACACCTACTACTGTCCACATTTTTATGTAGATGTTCACCTCTACTACTGCATAAAATTGGTTCAAACAACTGCAGGAAGGAAAAATGGATTCAAGATCCTCCAGGTCTGCTTGGCAGCATTATAGCCATTCTGCTATTTATTGACCTAACTACACAATTTTCTCCAAATGGAACAAAAAATACTCATTTATCTTAACTTCCTTAAGATGCTACGACCTAAAACGTATCATTTCTTATTGAAAACTCTCCACTAGCAATCTCCAAAATTGAAAAGAAAATGATAAATCATGACTTCCGATGAATCTTATTCAACTTCAACCCGAATCCAAACTCCGGAGACGTTTCCGCACTAACCATTATACCGAACACCAGAAAGAGATAAATATAAACCCAACATTGAAAATGAATCCATCCGTAACTGAGAAGATCAAAGTTTCCTCCAACGAAATAGCCAAATCCTGTCAAAAAACGCTACCACTGGTTCCATTTACACCGTCGATAGAATCAATTACAGATGGAGATTTGAAGAAACAAAAAGAGAAAAGTCAAAATCAAAATGGAGGAAAATCAAACAAGAGTTTGACGGATCTAACATTTTTCCTAAATTTGCCACAGGAAACATTAAGATCTATAACATGCAGGCCTAATCCAGGTGGAAATCACACAAAATTCTTAAGATCGAAATCGGAGAAAATCAGAAAAGGAAGGGAAAAAGACAGGTGCTAGACAGAGAAAGATGTGACCTTGTACTGGGAATTGAGCTCGTCTTTGAGTTCAGGGATTTCTCCCTTCTTGGTGGTGGAGAAATACTTCGAATCGTGCCCACTCATTTTCTCCGCCCTGTTCCTCTTCTTCTCCTTCTTCTTCTCTCCTCGATTCGTAAAAATAGACAGAGAAGAAATTGAGAAAGGAGTGGGCTTTCGTCGAGAGAAAAGGAAGAGTTATTTGTGTACGCGACTACATGTAGACCCAATGCTACACGCGCAGCTCAATGTTCGGAGTTCTTATTTGGTGTACAAACTTTTTACATGTGGGACCTGTTGGTTTGGTGATCCAAGCCGTTCATATTCAGGGAAGCATCTTTGCTTGATTCGTACCTAAGAGATTTCATCCATTGATGAGGAATGTTAATGTTTTATTTTGTTCCACGAGGTTTTTGAGTCATTGCCTACCAAATCACATAAAATGAGCCGAATCTCACCACTGGCCAGTCCCGGAGCACGAAGCTCTTGTCTATGCGGAGTTCGGGGAAAGAGTAAACTACAAGGGTCTATAGTACACAACCTTACCTTGTATTTTGCATGAGACTGTTTCCACCCCTTGAACTCGTGACCTCAAAGTCACACAATGACAACTTTTACCATTGTGCCAAAGCTCCCCTTCAAAATAAACCAAATCTTTAGTATCAAAATTTTACAATTTAGTTTTAGTGCAAATAGTCCATAAACACCATGTTAAAACTTACATGCATCAAAGAGTAAGCACATATGAGGGTTTGGTGGATGACCCTGCTACTGTAGAGTTTGAAGAAGACGAATAGAAAAAAAAAAAAAAAAAAAAAATTCCATGTAGTTGGAAGGGTGGGCTGGAATAAGATTTAATCTGATCTTTTCTTTTTTGATTAATGGAGAATTGTTTTTTCAGGGTCCCGAATCTTATTTCCAATAAAGTTGTTACCTTATTTTAAGATTTATACTCCTGTAAAATCTCTTCTAATCTCTCAACAGGTCTTGAGTTTAATTCTTTCTCTAATACTTCGAGAGATCCTTTTGAGATTTAGCCATCCTTCTAACATAACTTGCAGGACGTTCTAGGGAAGGGGTAGACCACAAGAGCTTATAATACACAGTCTGAACTTGTATTTTTGCAAAAGGCTATTTCCATGCCTTGAACCCGTGACTTTAAGGGTCACATGACAACAACTTTTACTGTTGCACGAAGGCTCCCCTTCTATCTTGTAGCAGTAGGATTGATACCCTAATTGCCAACCATGTTTGTCATCATAGTGGCAGTCATCTTGGGGTTATGAATGACAATTACCCATTCCTTGTGGTCACGAGTTCAAGACATGGAGATAGCCTCTTGCAAAATGCAAGAAAAGGCTGTGTACTGTTGACTCTTTTGGTCCATCCCTTTCCCGGACCATGCATCTGCAGGAGCTTCGTGCACCAGACTATCTTATCCTCCAAGACGCAGAAATCCTCTTAAGGTATGCCCCAACATCTGGTGATAGACACAGTACTTGTGATCATTTGTCTTTCCACCCTCTTCAGGTCATCTTGGAGTGGGCAACTTTATCTGCCTTAGCTCCTTGACTAGTTGCCTGGCAGTGCTGATGTCAAAGTCGTACTTCTTCACCCGCTTCTCTTTCGATGATTTTGGCAGGGTTTAGACTCAAGACTCTGCATGTTCAGTTGTATTCTTCTGCTCTGGCTATACCATCTTGATCATTATCTTTTGTGGGACAATTGTACAGTCAAGCAAGACAAAGCGTTGGTATTCCCTTGAAGCTCTGCCTTTGTGATGGCCACTTCAGGACTCCCTAAAATCGGCCGTATATGATTATAGTTCTTGATATAACAAGCCATCTTAACCAGTTCCTCAAAAGTAGTAGGCATCGGGTTCTGTAGATGCAATGCATGTCTGTGACACCCATGCAAATGCTATGAGATTCCTCCACTTCGAAATGGACTGCATGAACTCATTCAAACCCCTGAAACAAGTTAGTAAGCTCAGACAGTCATCTCCCTCATATAGTAGAAGCAAAGAAGGAACATCTTTTGCAACTGCTCCTAGGTCATGACCAATCCTAATTCCTGTCATTTATGATAGCTGAAGGCAACACTATCTAGTCTTTGATGGAACTGCCTAATCATAGAGGCCTCAGTCCTTGCTTCATCCCCTACGGTAGCAACATATTTAGCTAGATGTTCCTTGGAACAATAGGTCCGATTGAATTTGGTAATCCCAATTTTCTTATGCGACTTGGGAGATGAAGGCTCGTTAAACTTCATCGAGTGAGGTCTCTCATGCACCTTCATCTCGGGTATGTTCTCGACCTTGAAGTCGTTCAACTTGTCTTTAATGCGTTGATTCACAACTGTCAGAATCAGGGTTAGTGGATCTACGGATGAAGAGGCAACGGTATTGATAGTGGAACTAGCCTTCAAAGCTGTGATTTTGACTTCCTTGTTGGAATTTCTATTGGAGCAACCAGACTTGATTATCCATCGTTAAAAATATAGAGTAGGATGAGTGCAAGACGATTTTGCCTCAAATTATCGTCACCACAATAAGGTTGGCAAACTTCCCTCCCTGCATAATAGTGCGGAAAGGAGGGGTAAGGGCAGTCCTAGTACACAAAGCTCTGGCGTATGCGGGATCTGGAAAAGGGGCAGACCACAAGGGTCAATAGTACACAGTCTTATCTTACATTTTCAAAAGGCTATTTCCACACCTTGAACCCATAACCTTAAGGTCACATTATGACAACTCTACCATTTCACCAAGGCTCCCGAGGAAAGGAAGGGTAATCTGTGAAAATTCACCCTTTGAGCAAAGTAAACTCTGTACAACTGAAGATTCCCTGCTCTCTTTGTATCAAATCCCGATGTAGATAGGGACCTGGTCATACTTCTTCTAATGGGCCAAGTAATGGGCACTTAAGACTCAGCCTTACTTGAAGGAGAAGGAGTTGGACAAACTTGCTTCTACTACAGAACCATTCTTACTATAGTTGGAACTTACTCCTATTTATATTCTAATGCAAGACACCTTCTGACTCAAAAGTGGTTGTCATCATAATAGGGATAGCCTCCTTCTGAACTGAGAAGTCCCGTGGTTGAGGTTTTGCTGATGAGAAATCCTTTCTTTTGGGCAATGGCTTGCTTTCGGTGCTTTCTTTGCTCATGCCTCTGTATAGACTTGGTGGAGGCTAAGATCTCTTCCATGCCACTTGAGGAAGAACTAGTGGTTGCAGGGGTTACCATGTATGTGGCTACAACTCCTTCAGTGGCTTTGAGCAATGGCATAAACATACCATCGACCAAGAAGCCACCTAAAGAAAGCCATGCGTCGTCGCATTGCGGGTCATATTACCTAGAAAGTATAGAAAACCTAGTCAACCTTAAGATGAAGGGAAAGGATAAGGACATTCCATTGGGGGTCCTACTCTAGATTTTTGCTTTTTTTCGTACAATCACACAAAGAAAACAAGAGTGTTGTTTCCCCTAAGAGAAAGGGGTTGTTGTATTTATTAAGTAATTATAGAATATATTCCTCTAATTACAATAAGTATTACATTTACATTGTAATTATGTACAGTCACTATTTGCATTTCTTTGATGGATGAATATATACAAACAATATTTGACTACTGAATAGATACATACATCATTGCATTACATAACATAGACATACAATGAAAATCCCTTAATTAGAGGTTGGTTGGGTATAATCAAAGTGTGATTATTTGTGGCTTCAATGTCTTCAAGTTTTGATTTGGATCAATTTTATAATGTAATCAGGTTTTTACATGGCCTCACTTGTTCGAATTGAGTGGGTCCCATTCCAAGTTGTTGCAAAATAGTTTTTTCTCCAAAAATTTTGGATAACCCAACTTAGATTTTTTTTTTCCCTTAATTATATACATATATATATATATATAATATTAAGAATGACCAGGAGCATGAAGCTCCTGCATATGTGGGGTCCAAGGAAGGGGCAAACCATAAAGGGTCTATCGTACACGGGCTTACCTTGTATTTTGTAAGAAGTTGTTTCATGCCTCAAACTTATAACCTTTAGGTCACACGGTGACAGCTCTACCATTGCTCCAAAGACTCCCTTCTTGCTCCTTTATATATGTGTGTGTGTGAGTATCTTTAACATTATGGGCCCCATGAGGGGTGTTTTTTCTTTTATTAATGGAGGGAGGGTAAATGACAAAGTTACCTCTCCACCATTGTTTGAGTGGAATTAGAGTGAATGAAATATCAAAATCAAAAGTAAGAACAAGACTACTTTAGACCTACCCTAAACTATAGGGGCTAATCACAAATTGGACCTTTCAATAGGAGGGGACAACACTATAAGAGATTATTTAGAAACTTCTAAGATAGCTTTTTCAAGACATTAGAATTGTGGATTCTATATTGAAATATGTTCTTATCTTTGGGTTTGCTTACGCCACTTGTAGTTGAAGGTGATTTTCTTAATGTTATTTGTTAGCTCACTGCCAATGAAGATGTTCCTTTGCGAGCTTAACATTTGATTGATGAAGTATGTTTAGTTGACAACCAAGAGGTTATTTTCAACATGTTAGGAGATTGACAATTTTCACAATTGATGAGCTTGCATAGATAGAAGTCTAGAGAAATCATTCTCTTATTTTAATGTTGCCACTTTCTAATTGTTGTAACCGGATATTCTCATTCTTAATATGATATTTTTTAGATAATTAATTGTTATTGTTTGTAAGGGAAAATAAATATTGGGGGACACATACATACATACATACATACATACATACATACATACATACATACATACATACATACATACATATATATATATATAGAGAGAGAGAGAGAGAGAGAGAGAGAGAGAGAGAGAGAGAGAGAGAGAGGGTTTAATATACATATTGGCCTGGTGCCTTTTATCTATAAAAATTTTTATTTTTACAATTGGACTTATTTGCTAATAAAATTCATTTTCTCAAATGTTGCAAATTTGCATATTTTACACAAAACCTTTTCTTTCTTTCTTTTTTTCTTTGCATACCCTTTCTATTTTTAGTATTTATAGAATTGCCATCCTACTTTTTACCACCTTAACTTTCTCCTTTTCTACATGCCCTTCCATTTTATAGTGTTTGCAATATTGTCACTAAAAAGGTTCCCTTTTTTTTCTGCATATCCTTTTGTTTTTTAGTTTTATGAAACTATCATTATGCTTTTCATTTTTCTAATTTGGTTAGTTCATCTTGTTGAAGGAGATCCTTGGCACAATGGTAGAGTTGTTGCCATGTGACTAAGAGGTCACAAGTTCGAGGCTTGGAAACAGCCTCTTACAAAAATGCAAGGCAAGACTGTATACTATAAAATCTTTGTGGTTTGCTGCTTCCTTAAAGCCTCATACAAAGGAGCTTCATGCACTGGAATACCCTTTTTTTTAGTTTGTCTAGTTGCTCAGGCTATTAACGCTACATATAATATAGATTTTCACTAAAAAAAATTATGTATTACATGAGGGAAGTTTATGTCATCCAACCAAAACACTTTCCTATATAGACAACTTATTAGGAAATGTTGTGGCTTGGAACTCTCAAATAATGAAGCCATGCTGCAAAAGCCTTAAGGACCTACTTATGTTGTTAAAAAGGTTCACAAATGTTGGATATTAGGTTGCAAGTTTTGAAGTAACACTACAAGATAAACTCCCAAATTTTACAAATGAATATTGAACTAAACATTGGCTGTAATGTCCATTTACATGTGCACCTTAGGTACAAAAGTGATCTACAGACAAATAGAACCTCTGTTATGATCATCGCACCAACTGTTTCAAAGACCACAAATTTCAAAGTTTATTTTCCAATCTTCCTAAGTTTTAGTCTCTAATCTTATCTTTCTCTTTGATAATTCATAAATATGATAGTAACCTCAATAGCTCAACTAACGGTGAACTTTTCTAATGAATTTAAGATATTATATTTGTAAACAAGTGTGAATATACTTAAATTCAAATAAGTGTAGTAATTCCACTATTTAAAGGATTTAGTCCATTAAAGAGCTTTAGATACTGCTTTCATGCTTTATTGAGTACTTTTGGTGGAAAATCAATGAGTCTTAATAGCATATCATTGGGATTCAATAGCACTAGCAACCAGTTTAGCTAGTAGCAACTTAGTAAGCAGTTAGTAGATTAGTAAGATTCAACAGTAAACTAGTGAGAAGTAATACAAATCATTAAAGAAGCTCATGAAGATTCTATATTCAATCAGTGACCGCTTTATATCCTATCCTATACTAATGGTGCCGCCCAATAGCTTCCTACCTACAAATCTTCTTAGATGCATCTCAATGGAGGTTACTAATCCTTGCTAACATCTTAGGCAAAGCCAACAATACTTCATTTATCTTATGATGGTCCAATGGTGCACCTAATCAAAGGTTCAAATATCCCACCATTGACTACATGGGGGCCAATAAATCCTCAATGATGAAACTAGGGCAGTATAAGTACAATGAGTGGTCTAACAATACCACCATTGATTTGTTGATAGTTCAATAGATGCTTATTTAGTAAATTCTTGGTAGTCAGTCGATCCTAGTAAATTCTACACGAGTCTAGTAATACCATTTGACCAAAAATCCTCTTCAATTTCCTGCTGAAGCACTTCTCTGTTTTGAGTTATATGTTCACGAATTCAATTTATTGACAAAAATCACTTAGTCGTTTAGTTCACTAAAATTGAGTACAAGCCAAAACAAATACATTAACTAGTCGTGGGAAGAGGAACTATAACTCCCAGTCTTTAATCCAAAATTCTCACACATTTTTCCCCAAAATTGATGGTAATAATAGTAGTAGAGACTATACTTCAATAAATTGAGTAGAAAATGAAAACCCAAGTCTAGTTAAGGACTTCTACAATGATAATGGAGTTAATTCAATAAAGCATTCTATAAAACCATCTTAGAAATCCAGCTGGGAAGTCGTTGCAATAAACTTAACTAAAAAATGCATGGATAAACTCTTTTTCTCAAGAATATATGCAGACATCTCTTCCAGAAGCCGACGTCTTAAGTATATGGAGAAATCTTCTACAAAGTGCATGTAGGAACTTAGAATTTCATGGAGAAACTCCATTCTTATAGAAAATATGCAAAAAATAGATTTAGAAAGCCATTAATAATAAGGCCATTTTAAGAACTCGCTTCCAAGAATACATACATAAACTAAAAGAAATTAGGTTAATTACTAACAAATGAATGGTTAGCTCTAAACTTCTTATTCCTTGTTTTTGTCTATGGTTAGCCCTTTTGTCCCTCCTTTTCCTTCTAATTTATCAAATATTCTTCGGGCTTTCTCCTCCTTCCCTTGTATCTTACATCAGATGTAGCATCTGCCTTTATTTTCTTGAACTTTCTTCTTCTCCCTCTACAAATTTCTTCCCATTCCACAAGAAATGAGGGTTTGAATCTAAGAGAAAGAGTAGGCTGTTGCAGAGTTGTTGTCTATTGCATGTAGTGGTTGGTATAAAGATGACAAGTGGAAGTAGCTACTCAATTGTTAGCATGCAAAGTTTGCTATAAGAATTGCATGTGAAAGCAGCTACTCGCCTACCTGCTAAGATTTATATCCAGCCACTTGCTTAAACAAAGTATTATGCTATGTTTAGTTGGCTATCCACTCCAGTTGTCTTTATGGTTTGTGTTTTACTACTTAAACACCTTACAATCGAGGAGTCCTTCACCAGCACCAATCAAAATTTGGATCCTTATACCAAGGGATATGTTAGTGTTACTGAGTTTAGGAGGTGCATGAACAAACCCATGTGCCACTGATTTGAGACTGATCCCCCCATATGTAATCCCCATAGATGATACACCTCAATGTTGACAATATTCTATTCTAAGATTAATGTCCAAGTTTATCTTGTTGACCTTTTACAAGTGACAGACATTGAAAGGGCCTTGCCTCTATCCATCATTTTGGGATTTGGTTATTAGGGATTCTGGGATTTGGTTATTAGGGAGTTGTCGTCACGTGACCTCAAGGTCAAGGGTTTAAGGCGTGGAATCAGCCTTTTGCAAAATGCAAGGTAAGGCTGCCTACTATACGCCCTTGTGGTCCGCCCCTTTCCTAGATCCCACATAGGTGGGAGCTTTGTGCACCGGGGCTGCCCTTTGGGGTTATTTCATTTGTGTTTTTTTCTTTAAGAATGGGTGTTCTAGATACGTAACATGAATATGAGAGAAGGGAGAAGCATGGGAAGAGAGAAGGGAGCCGTGCTTGTTTAGAGAGAGAATTTGATAGAGGTAAGCAGACCTAGTGCACAAAGCTCCCACTTCTGCAGGGACCGGGAAAAGGACAAATCACAATGGTCAATAGTACACAGCCTTACCTTGTATTTTGCAAGACGCTGCTTCCATGCCTTAAACCCGTAACCTTAAGATCATATGACGACAACTCTACCATTATGCTAAGGCTCTCCTTCACAGAGAATTTAATAGAGCTGTGAATGAAGAGTCCCCATTGAAGTCCCCATTGAATAATTAAATTGCGACCAATTTTCTAGGAACTTTGTGTTATTCTATATGATTAGAAAATGGAGCTTACGAGGAAGAAATTATTAGCAGAAAATAACCAGTGAATAACATTGTTGTCCATAGAAAGACTGACACTTCCTTGAAAATTAGAGTTCTTTGAAAGGATATTTCATCTCCGTGGTGCCAAAGACAGTTCCATTAACTCTTCCGACAGAAAAAATGAAGAAATGTCTACATTGTGACCTTGCTGGTTTGAGGGGATTAGATTTGCCCAATTAGCAATTTGAGGTGCATTGAAAAGGTTTAGTAGTTGACAGGTCTAGTAACACTTTTTTCTAATAAATAAGTAAAAGAAAAAGGATAAAGTGAGAAACGAGAAATGAGATGTAAAACCCAGTATTATTGGAAATGCAATTATAGTCGCTGAATTTTAGAAGCCAAAGAGAGGAAGAGAGAAAGATAGAGAGAGTTTTGTTTATATTTAAATATAAGATTAAAAGTGTAGGAATAAATAGGAGAAGACAAACAAAGTAGTAGAGATTTAAGAAGTTACGAGAGTGAATATTTATGACATAATATTTATTTAAAAATTTATTTTTAAGAGATATTATATCTACAAGAATTAATATAATAAATATTTTGAATAGAGCTCTATATCAAAAATATTTAGCAAAATTATAATAATTTTAGTGTTTTAATTCTCTTAAAAGTACAAGGAAAAATTTGTTTGATAAATAGTTTAGATGGCTGGCTTGTCAACCCAAAGGGACGTTTATGTAATGGATGTACATGAGGGGGGCATTAGCCATGCAAATAATCTTAACCAACAGATGATTCTAAACTTTGAGCAATTGATTTATGAACAAGGGGAGTCTTGGTGCAACGGTAAAAATTGTTGTCGTGTGATCTTGAAGGGTGTAAAATTAGCCTGTTGTAAAAATACAAGATAAGACTGTGTACTATAAGCCCTTGTGGTTGCCCCTTCTCAGTACCTGTATAGGTGGGAGCTTAGGGCAGGGCAGGGGGCTGCCTTTAGCAGTTGATTTATGAGCTAATCGTTAGCCAATGGAGAACGCGGAGAATTGGAATTTCAGGCTCGAGTCGTCCGTCGATTAACTAGGCTTCACCAACAGCTGGTCTAGATCACTGAACAACAGAGTGGGTCCACCCTTTACTTCTGCCCATATCTGCGCGTCCATGAACCCAAAAGACCTATAAAACGTAGAAACCAAAGCCCTTGCCTAGACTCCAAACGGCGAAACCCTCCGGCAGCAAATCTAGTTCTCCGGCGAGCCAGATTCTGCCACCGGATAATATGGAAGAGGAGTCTACGGTTCAAAACGGCGAGTGGAAGGGGAAGCACAAGGGAAAGCATGACAAACCAAAACCATGGGATGATCCAAGCATCGATCACTGGAAGATAGATAAATTCGATCCCTCGTGGAACGACGGAGGAATGCTCGAAGTCAGTTCTTTCTCAACCCTATTTCCTCAGTACAGAGGTACACCTTAAAATAATTGCTATTTCCAGTTCTTTTAATTTATGACAGCTTGAAGGTTAGGGCTTTTGGTTTTTCTCTTTGAATGTGATAGCTTCTGACTGGCCTTCCTGTTATTGGTTTTGTTTTCAGAAAAATATTTGCAAGAAGCTTGGCCTATAGTGAAACGTGCTCTGAAGGAATACGGTATCTCATGTGAGCTCAACTTGGTATGTGCTTCTTAGGCTTTTATATGAACAGCTTTTGTATGCGATATTGTTGAAATTTGATATTTTTTTTTGGGTTCTTATATTATTTAGTTTCTATTCGGTTAAGCGGTTCATGATTTGGTGTATGTTGAAAAGTTTTGTTATAGTGATATCAGATGTTCTGTAGGGTGCACAAATACTCGCAAACGAAGTGCATTGTCTTTTTCTAGAATTTATGTGAGTTAATTTTGTGTTTTCTTTCAATTTTCATAATTCCTTATACATTATTTAGAACATTCGAAATTTGAGGCCCTACGCCTTGCGTCTCACTTCTGGCCAAGTGTCTTGCTTCTCATTTCTTGCCAAGTACAAAAGTGCGTGAGTGCGTGTGTTTAACTAATGTACGTCTGGCCAAGTGCAAGTGGATATGGAGGATATTTATGGAATAGTACATTGGTTATTAGGTTTCTGCAGATTGTTGGAGACTGTATATCTCTGCAAAACTCATTCTACTTGAGCATCATTATCTTTGTGAAATGGTTTACAATTTCTCAGTTGCCAGAAACTCTCTTTCAAGTGGAGGAAACCAGTTTCCCAATTCACATTTCGGAAACTAGTTTCCCCAAGTGGGAAACCAAAATCTATCCCAATTATATATTTCTTTTTAATCTTTTATATTTTTTGAAAATTTCACCAAGTTTTTGTTAAACTTTTTCTGTGATTCTCGTTTCCCCAGCACAACTTGCTGTTTTCCCAATTTCGTTTCTGGCACGCTAAGTAAGGTTTACTCCATTAGATTTTCCTGCTGAAATTATCACTGTGATTGATCAACAATTTACTGCTGCATTGGTGCCAAGGTGTATGAATCCCACATTGTGTTGTTGTTTTCTTTTGGGTTTTTGATGTTAACTTTTTCTTGCTATCCAGGTGGAGGGGTCCATGACCGTTTCAACAACTCGCAAGACAAGGGATCCATACATCATTGTTAAAGCTAGGGATCTCATTAAATTATTATCAAGAAGTGTACCGGCACCTCAGGTATTGCCCTGTGCTGTATGTACTATTTTCAACGATTTTTATTATTTACTGGTTTCTGTCCATGTGATCCAAATCTCTCTGTTTGTGTGCGCACGTTTGTGTTGGTAAAGGAAAGGAGATTGGAAGAGAACTTAATGTGGATGCTAATTACTGGCATGTAGCAAATAAGAGAGAGAGAGAGAGAGAGAGAGAGAGAGAGAGAGAGAGAGAGAGAGAGAGAGAGAGAGAGAGAGAGAGAGAGAGAGAGTTAGGCTGCGTACTATAGAGCCTTTGTGTTCTACCCCTCCCATGGACCCTGCATACATAGGAGCTTCATGCACCGAGCTGCCCTTTTTACTGAGAATTAGGATCTCCATATTTAGAGATGAAATAGGGAATAGAAAAAGGTTTGAGGAAGATGAGTATCCGAAGTTTATTGTGAAGCCTCTCAAACCTTGGGTTCCGTTATTATTAGCCTCCCTAAAATAGGCAGGGACTTTTCTTACAATATATTATAGATAATTTCATGCCCTAAATCATTTGAATATTCACTATAATTGTCAATAACTTTGGCAAAGTAGTGCTTGCACACACACACACACACATATGAAATTCATTTGATTAAAAAAGGATAAATAAGGTGCTGGATGTCTTGATACTTGGAATTAAACATCGTGGGAGGTGAGAATGCTTTTTACTAGGGAACCACAATGAGCTTGCTCAACCCATTGCAGAGGAAAGAACTTCGTGAGGATACTTATTTTGTCCAAATTGCTAAATTTAGTCTCATTTCACATTTGAGTTTCGTTTTGATGTTCGGATCATATCTCCTAATAAGTTTATTTGGAGGAATTTGGTCCAGAACCCAACCTTTTTTTATTTTTTTTAATCTCAAACAAGCACTTTCAAGTTTCAGTTTCTATCTTTCTTGTTGTGACTGGCTTGTTATTTGATGTTCCATACAGTTAACTTGATGCTTTTGCTCATTTTATTCAATGCATTGATGTTTTAGGCAATTAAGATACTGAATGATGAGATGCAATGTGACATTATAAAGATCGGCAACCTCATTCGCAACAAGGTATACTATTTATCCCTACGTTTTTTGTTCATGTTCTTCAAATTCTGATATTGTCATATTTGACCTCGAACAACCTTATTCTTATTTTGAAGTTGGATGCTTTTCTGAGGGACAGTGGTTCATTTAATTCTCTACATATGTGAGTTGTGATTGGTAGAACATGCTGTTCAGAAGTATTCAGAATAAGTGCATTAGAATTTCTATTCTGTCTATGTCTCATTGGGTTGTAGCCCATTCTTTGGCTAATAGCAATCTGGAAATATTATGGTGCTTTAGTTTACTCTATCTTTTAACTCTTGGTTAGATAAGTTTTTTAATCCTCACACTAATGTTGAGAATTGCCAGTTGTTATGGTACTTGCCAACTCGTACGTTTTCATGCATAAGGCATTTGTTCCACAAAAAAAAACAAAGTGAAAGTAGCTGATACGGAGGAAGAGAAAGCCCGAGACAATTAAGAGTAACTAGATCAGTTTTCTGTTTAGGAAAAATTATGATAAAATATAAGTATATCTTTGTTACCGGATGATTATTGTTGATCCTAAAAGGTGAATCGTTAACTAAAAAAATGTCTAACAAGTTAGAACCAAGGTAAACAATGTTAAGTTTTTGCGAGATTCAACTGTAAGGTTGAGCTGCAACTATAATTTTCCCCTGAGCTTCTGCACTCACCTACACCTGTACACAATAAAAATAATCAAATAACTGAGCAATTTGAAAATAAGAAACTATGGGTGGTAGGGAACTTCAATTACAATGGTGCAAGGAACTCTGCGATCAAGGGTTATAAGGTTGTTTTCCTGACAGGATGTATCTATGACTTTGAAGTGGTAATGCTGATGCCCGTCTTAACCAGTACCAACTTTTAAGGATAAATATAGCATTTGTGGTCAGGGGGATTACACTAAAAGTTTGGTTGTTTATTTCCTGTTGAGAGATAAATACGTACAACTATGATTGATTACTTAACTTGCTTTAGCTTTGTTTATGAAATAGATAAACAAACAAATTATTGACTATAGTATACTACAGCTCATCTTTAACTTCATCCTTAGATACAACTTATTCTTGTTTCTGAAGGAACAAAGGGAAACTTTGGATGTAGTGACATGTCTTTAGTTATTGTTTGGTATCTCCTGGGTGCTTCTGCTGATGTCATACGTGTGTGTGCAGGAGCGGTTTGTTAAAAGAAGACAACATCTAATAGGTCCTAATTCGTCCACTCTCAAGGTAAGATGCTTATACTGGATAATGTGATTAGTTCAACATTTTAGCTGAAATATCTGGTTTCAAGTTTATTCCTTATATGTTCTCATGAAGCTTCATATGTAATGTAGGCTATTGAGATTTTGACAGGTTGTTATGTTATAATTCAGGTCTGTGACTGTACCTTCTATTTCTCCTTTGGAATTGCATTAGCTGATTCCTTGCATTAATCTGTCATGCTTCTCTTGGTTACACACTGTTCAATTATTAAATGAACTGTAACAGACTCATACTTCTATAATCTTACTCATTAATGACCAGGGAAATACAGTTGCTGCCATGGGATCATTCAAGGGTCTAAAACAAGTACGCAGAATTGTTGAAGATTGCATCCAAAATGTACAGCATCCAATATACCATATAAAGGTGACTATAGGAGCCTAGTAATTGGCGTCTGGTGGCTGATTAATATTTATAGAATCATTTCTGTTGCAATTGGAGATGGACACAAAGTTGTTTTTTTCTATACATGCAGACTCTGCTGATGAAGCGTGAACTTGCAAAAAATCCAGAACTTGCTAATGAGAGCTGGGATAGGTTCCTTCCTAAGTTTAAGAAGTATGTATTGATTTTAATACTTTTGTTTTATGTATGTTTATATGTGCATGTGCATAGGTGAGAGCATCAGATTGGTCCGCATGTGTCTGTCAGTGTGTATGTGCCTTTGGCTTTTATTTTTCACATGTATATTTATGTTTTCATTTTCATATGTTTCCAGGAAAAATGTTAAGCAAAAGAAGGTGAAGAGTAAAGAGAAGAAACCATATACACCATTCCCTCCCCCTCAACAGCCTAGCAAGGTAAGATAAAATTGGAGAACTTCCATCTTTTGATTTTCATTATGTTATGGGCTATCTTGTGATACTTGTGATGCTTCCATCCTCAATGCAAAAACTGTTTATTCTGGAAAAAATAAAAATAAATGCAAATGCCCTTTTTTGGCTCTGTTTCTGCTGCTAAGTGCTTGCAATGACTAGTTAAACTATCCGTGTATAGGAGAAGAAGAATGTAAGTAATTTGTGCATGTAGTAGTGTTACTATGATGTGATATTGGCAGCTTAGATCCTGTAGAAAGACATGTAGATAAGTTTGATTAGTGTCCTTCTATTTTACCTTGATTTCTGGCATCTTGAAACATGATTCGTGAAAAGAAAACTGAGGAACTTGTCCTGCTAGGTTTAGGGACAACGAGAAACTTGTCCTGCTAACTATCAATTCTGCATGATTTAGACGTGTGGAAGATAAAAAAAACTGGCAGATACTGTGATTATGCAGTCACAAATGGTTGCATCCAGACTTCCTTGGAAGTCAAGACCTTTAAAGGTAATCTTGGAATAAAATATCCTTAGATCTCCCATAAGTTTGAACAATGACCGGGTGACAAGGAATAATTTTTGTATCCACAATAAATATTCTCCAGCACAATCATAAGATTGAAATAACATGAATCATGAATGCGTTGTCAAGTACACATGCACAGGGCTTTGAGCATGCAGTCTAGTTGGTTGGGTGCTTTGTCTCACTACCAAAGGGTTGTGGGATTGAATCCACTTTCCCTTCAAACAAAGTTACACATGCACAGTGCAGAAGGTCACACCTTAGACATATAGGTCTCTTGATCTCTTGTCTCTAATATTTATTGTCCTTTGGTGCCTATGTGAAGTTACTTCATTGCATACTAATATCTGGTAGAAAATATGCTGTTACATTTTATGTGTTTTGCTTTATGTATGATTTTTGTGCATTTGTAGTTAATCCTCCTTTGTCTTGGAACTTGTTGCTGAAGCTTATATCATTGATTTTTTTATTTTTTTTTATCTAAGTTTATTGGCACTGTTTTGTATATCTTTTTAATGAAGTTAAAGTTGAGTTCTTTTATTGTATTATTAACTTGAAAATGTTTTAGGTTGATCTCCAACTAGAGAGTGGTGAGTACTTCTTAAGTGACAAAAAGAAGTTTGCAAAGAAATGGCAAGAGAAGCAGGAGAAGCAAGCAGAAAAAGTAGCCGAAAACAAAATGAAAAGAGAGGCTTCATTTATCCCACCTGAGGTTTGAATTTGAAATTTACCTACTATTACATTGCTTTGATGTGGTTTGCTATATTTTAAGTTTGCTTCTTTTTTTTTGACTTTCTGTTCTTGTGATATAGGAAACCCCAAAGCAGGTCACTACTCAGGATTCTACTAATTCTATTGAAGCTAATAAAAATGAGGTGGCTGCATTAACTACTTCTTTAAAGGTAAGTGATGTACTTGCATTTTAGATCCTATATTCTATTAGCGTAGAAAACAAATTGAATCATATTTTTGATAACGGTCAAACTTATCCTTCAGGTAAATAGTTGAAAGATGGCTTCTAAGTATTCTTTCTTGGGGAAGTCTCTTTTAATACATAATGACAGAGTTGATTATCTTCTTGTGTTGCAGTATCTTTTTATACTTACAAGGTATACCAGGCCGTAATATTGGTAATCTGGAAAATAATCTGAAGCAATGAACTTGTGATGACTTCTTCTAACAATCGAACAAAATTTAGACTAGCACACATGAGCAATAGATGAACATACTCATACGACAGAATAATATGATTGACATATAAGTAGTTTGGTGTCATGTGAGAGTAGTATTGCATTGCTTGACTTGCGTGCATGCTTTTGGGATGTGCTTGGAAATATCAATCTTCACTTCCATAGGCTGATGAAAAATTAGATGGAATTGCTAAAATAAAAAATGTGCCAGAATGGCTTGGGATGCATCGGATATAATATTGCATCTATATGACCGAGGTTGATTCCATGAATATGCTCTATCAAAGGCAGAAACAAAAATGATGTATTTGATGTAATACAATATGCTGTGAACATGTCATATGGTAGGGTCTTTGGATTTGATTAGTAATGCTCAGAAACTTCAGGTAAGAGCAGTTTAACCTGTGCCAAATGTCGGTAAACCTTGAAGGAGAAAATGTCCAAGGTTCCAAGCATCAATGGTGTAGTCCAGAATGTCGGGTTTTCTTCTTTTCTTTCTTTTAGTTTTTCCTCGAAGAAAATTGCACCTACTTTGGTGTTCTAAAAATTCCTAATGCATCATGTGGTGCCAACCATTGACGCAAATAGGTTGGGTTTTGAGTTCAGCAATTGGAAAGCCTTCTCTGAAAGAGCAAAACTGAAATATGCTCTAAAGATTACTTGAACGTATTGGTTATTGGCTTGAATTTTCCAAGTCCACTTTATTACCTATTTCGCGGCCATTAGAAAATACCTATTCAAGTTTACCCTTCTGTTCTCTTGCAGAAAAAGATGAAGGAGTTGAGGAAGCAGAAAGCTGATGATAATATCAATGCTGAATTGTATCTTGCCAACCCTGAGAAACCTACTTCCAGTAAGAAGCGGAAGGCTGGGCAGATTGTCCAAGCCGAAACTGGCCATCAGAAATCTACAAAGAATGGGAAGCAGAAGGCTGTTGAGGATTTTGAAGAGTAAGTGAAACGTTACTGACTCCAAGGATCCCATTTGGGTTTTGGACAGGACACTAACGCATGGCATATTGTTGTCTTGTACTGATCCATAGAGAAGGCGAGAGCGCAGTGCTTGTTGAATTATGGAAACCTATTGGCCGCTAGTCAAAGCAGCTGCATGTAGAATTTAAATTATATAATTTAAACAAATTTCTTAGTGAAATATTTGCCTTTCTTGCGATTTTCTACAGTGTTTTGGAGGCTGAAATGGTACACTTTCGGAATTGTCTTAGTGTAAAATAGCTAACTGCTATGATCTCAGAGAGATGTCTTGTATGCTTCTTCCAGTTTTTAGGAATTCCGTTGCAATAAATTCAAACAAGAACCACGTACATATATGTGACATATATCCATCAGCTTATAGCTTTACGGACCGTGTCACTGAGCATTTACTGGTAACTATTGAGTGATTTGATAGAAGGGGAGCCTTGAACAACAGTAGATTTTTGGGTTCAGGATAACTATTGTGTGATTTTAATGAAGGGGAGCCCTGAGTTGCCACAGAGTTGCCACAACTGTATAATTGTCGTTATGTAACCTTGAGGTCACTGGTTCAAGGTGTGAAGAAAAAATATAAGGTAATGTTATAGACCCTTTATGGTCTGTCCTTTCTACAGACCCAGCATTACGAGGGAGCTTCATGCATTGGCTCCCCTTATTGAGTGATTCGATTAACTCATATGCAAGACCTGCCTTTGTTCAGTCTAACATGCAGTGCTTTGTCAAGGGCTTGATATCTAGTCTATGGACTACTGCCTAATTTATCAATATTCCATGTTGGGTGTAGCTTATATAGGCGAGATAAAAAAAATATAGGCTCGATTCTTTTAGCTTATGTTTCTTCGAATTAAAAATCTAGACTATCTAATTTTATTAAATTTTTTAAGATTTAAAACAAGTGATTAAGATTATATGAATATATTAATTTCTCATAGACTGCCTATTTGTCTCAGATCTTTGGGGAAAGAGATTCACCATTCATGTAGAAATTAGATGGTCACAAGGAAAATCAAAATCATTTACAGGCAAACGGCCGATTACTTGCTCTTTAGAATCCTCTCACTATTTAGAGAAGAAGGGGATTGAATGTTCATCTAACAACACTAGAAGAGAAATCTGCTCGTTCTACACTCCACCACCTACAGGTCGTTCCAAATTCAATTTTGATAGAGCCAGCTCCGGTAACTCGGGTCCTTAGAGAGTGGGTGGAACCCTTAGAGACTCGAGTGGTTCCAGCATTGTTGCTTTCTTGGGTTCAATTGGTCACGTCAACTCCAAGAGCTAAGGTGGAACGCTTGCTATGGTGATCAGAACCTGGCAAGTCTGGACGTCAGGTCTTTGATCTATGAAGGAGATTCGGCAAGTGTGATCAACTAGGAGCAAAACTTGACTTCATTTCTGGGAAAAAAGGGGTAGTTAGGTGCATAAAGCTCTTATATATGTAGGATTTGGGGAAGAGGCAGACCGTAAAGGGTCTCTAATACTCAACTTTACCTTGCATTTCCTTAAGAAGCGGACCTTTGAAAGCTAACACTGCGGCAACAACTCAATTGGTCACGTCAACTCCAAGAGCTAAGGTGGAACGCTTGCTATGGTGATCAGAACATGGCAAGTCTGGACGTCAGGTCTTTGATCTATGAAGGAGATTCGGCAAGTGTGATCAACTAGGAGCAAAACTTGACTTCATTTCTGGGGAAAAAGGGGTTTCGCCAAGGCTCTTCTTCCCTCTACTCCCAGAGACTGGAGGATAAGTTCTCCCAGATTGAAAGCTAACACTGCGTCAGATCAGCATTGCCAAGGAAAGAATTTCTCGTTTGATTCAGCATTATATTGATCGCAGGCAAAGTTCAATCAACTCAAGTTGAAGAAAAATAAATCTGTATAAATTTTAATATTGGGGTTAACATGGACATCAAGTTGAGATGGCCGAGTTGGTCTAAGGCGCCAGATTAAGGTTCTGGTCCGAAAGGGCGTGGGTTCAAATCCCACTCTCAACAAATATACTTTTTTTTTGTAATTTTATTTAAAAGTTTTTTATTTTAAAATTTCCAAAAGAAATACCTTTTTCTTTTGTAATTTTATTTTAAAATTTCCAAGAGGAAAAAAAATTAACTAATAAAAAAATATATAAATAAGTTCGTGCTGAAAATATCTCACGAAGTTTGAGACGAACGGTTGGGATCAATACATTTAGGAAGTGGAAACTAACGGTGCTAAGCTTTACAGAAGTGACACAACGGCACCTGCAAAATGCACAAACAAATGTAAGATCCAGTGAAGAGGAAGACCCGGCAGGGGCGACCTGAGAACACACGAATGCAGTTGAATCGATCGCAGCCACACGATTTCACACGAATCAACGGCTCTCGTGTGTTCCAAGGACGCCCCGGTTGGATCTCCCATCTTGTCCATCTTCTTCTCCAATTGAGTCTGCCTGCTTACACAAACTTCCTGGCATTATATCTACTTGCATGATTCTACGTTCATGTACTACCTCCCTGTACTACTACGAGAGTACAATTTGGTACTCTTTCTACGTTGCTTGTACTGCCTGCTAGCTCTCGGCGTCCTTTCAGCGGGTCAAAATCCTCCTTTTCCTTTTCCTACTCTCGTGTTCTAATGGGCCTCTCCCTTGTCGGGCCAGCTGGTTTAGAACGCCTTCTTGCTTGATCCAACGATCTACACAAGCCCTTTTGTGGGACCCATATGTATACCCTGTGATTGAGACTTTGGATGGTTGAGATTAAACCATTCAAATGGGACCCACATTGGGCAGCCAATTCAACCGTCCTCATCGTTTGCGCGTCGGAAAGATGATTACAAGCACTAGCGTGTCCAACTTCACAGCATCGTCTGGTACTCAACATTGGTACTCCCTTTTAATCTCTACAGTAATGTAGCACACCTGGCCTGGGACCTACTGAACGGATGATCTGGACCATCAAATTATAGCACGGTGAACACAAGAACCAGTCTTTGACTCTGGACGATTAGCGATCGGGACATCTAATCTGGGCTATTTCGGTTTCATCTTGATGGTGGGACCCACCAAGACGAAGTGTCAGAATTAGCAGTGGCACGCAGGTTGACATCCAAACGTTCATCCTCTTGACTATCTACGAGTGGGCAGTCCTTTCACTGATTACGCGGCTGAGCCGTACATAAGAAGGGTAAAGGAAAAGAGGAAACATTGGGTTGAGTAGGCGTGGGGTTTACCAAAGAATTTAAGAGCAGCAGAAGAAACAAATGGGGAAAGAGAGACGAATTTTCTCCGATTCCTTTTGGTGGAGTGCTCTGCTTTGTAGTTTATCTATGTTTTCCTCCTGTTTTTCCCATTTGAGACGCAACTTAGGGCTTTGATGGACCCCTAATTCTCTCGGCATGGAGAACCAGCATCCATGGCGGTTGAGATTCTCTTTCAGGAATGCTACTATTCTCGTTTGTTTTATCAATGTAATCGCAGTTCTCTTCCTCCTGCAAGGATTTGTAGCTTACACCTACAGGAAGAATGCGGGAAATGAACCTGATCCCGGTACTTCAACTCTTCTTCCCGATCTCGTCGATACTGTTTCGTTTTCCTTCATTTTGTTGGGTTTGCTTGTTTGCTTTTTAAGTGATTTTCTCTATGTTTTAAGCCTGAAAATGGCACGGAAGAATTCAATTATCCATCGATTACTCAATCCGCTGTTTGTTCTCCCCATCTCAAATAGCCGCAAGTAGGGGTATATCAATCCAGAGGTCAGCTTGATAGATTACAGAGGCACAAAAGGGAACCTCTTTAGCTATGAGGAGGCCATTCTATTAGTCACACTTTTATAAGTTCTGACCTAGTTCTTTCACTTCCTCAAATTGGTCCCTTGAGTTGGACCCATAGCTTTCTATGAGTTCTTACCTGGATGAGACTTATGTCTTTTTTACCTGCTAAATGAATCGCATAACATATGAAATATTGTTAGTGGCATATATCTGATGGAAAAATCATACTCCATTCTGCACGCTGTTTTAGCTCATTCTCCATTGTAGAACTTTAGCTCCTTGTCAAAAGAGGCCAGAAAGATGTTAAAGCTATAGTGTAAGTATTTTTTTATAAGCATATCCTCATCCTAGCTCCATCATAGGCTAATCCATGATTACGTGCAATTTGTTGAAATGTATAATATTCAAATTGTATCTGTCCTAGAATATGAAACTCACTTTACATTATGCTGTATTGTTATGTTGGGTTAACCGATTCTAGACATCCCAATGAGAGCTCAAGGGCCACACAGAGTCTTTTCCTGACTTCTGTGACTGGAATTGAGAACATAGGGATGATAATATGTGCATTTATTTCTATTGCAGTCATGCTAGTGCCAAATGCCATTGTACATGTCTACCTGGCATAAGATCTCCTGATGAATTTATATCAAGTTGGGTTACCAGGCACCATATAACTTCTACGCAGGACTGCCCTTCTGTGGTCCATATTAAATTGTGAACAAAGTGATTGTTCCTTTCCTCTTCTCTCAGGGATTTTGTAGTCTTCTGGATATTCTACCATGCTTTCTGGAAATTGCATGATTCAAGATTCAGTAGTTCTTCTCCTTAACTGTTTGAGAGCAGAACCATGGGGGTAAAAAAAAAAAAAAGGATGTACCCCATAACTGCAAGCTCCAACTGGGATTCATAAAGCCTAATAAACATTTCCTTTTTGGTAGTAATTTGTGGAATATGAATTATGAACTAGTAACCCAACAAATTATCCAATAGTTTGTGAGTGACGGGTATTGATCATAGTAGTGATAGATGAATATTGGAAACATGGTATTATACAGGAATTCAAAGAGCTAGGTGTATAAAAAGAAAAAAACAGTCAATTGGTCAAGATGGTTTTGTATTGGCCTTCTCAAACAAGGTTTGTGCACACACAGCAGATTTTTAGCAATATAATTACCTTGGCTTGAATTGCTAATCACTGAATTGGGCATCTTTTATTGGAAATAACAGTTAAAGCCAAATGTTGACATATCGATGCTTAAGTGAATGCTCAATTCATAAATCTAAACACAATTAGCATTTTTTTAAATTATATCTAAGACACTTCTGATATCAGTTCTCATTGGAGTGTTCAATCTTATTTTATTGCATTTTTTTTTTTACTGATTCTGTTCTCAGAATGTTGTCTGTACGAAGTTCCTGAGCTTCTTTCAGCAAAAATATAAATGCATACCTAAATATGTGTGTGTATAGGTGGTGATGGTGTGATGAATTTGCAGTTCTCCACTTATATCAAGTGTCTGTTACACTTACATAAAAAATAATATATTTTATTTCACATTGGACTTCCAGATAACAGTGGTCAGAATCTAATACTTTCTAACTTGACTAGTGTATGTTGTTATCAAAACTTCAAAATGCAGCACTGATGAGATATATCATGGAGGCTGAAGAGTTGCGCCGTGCAATGGAGCCCTTGGAATTGATCAAGAGAGTATGTATTGCTGCATGGCAATTAACAATAGTTATAGCTATCTGAAAAACTGACTTTGGACTATTCTTCTAAAGCACTTTTCAAATGGATATATCCAACTTCTGGTTTCTTAGTTTCCATTATGAGATAGTGCACATTTCAAATTTTAGAATCTAACTATTTTATTTAGGTGAGGGAAATTCAGCAAGAAGGATATAGAGAACCAGAGGCATTAATGCAAAAGAAAGATCCAAAGAAGACTGCAGCACTTGATCTTTCAAAGCGGCTCAATAACATGCATGCTCTGAATGATGCTAACAGCAAAAAAGGTTATCGGCTGATACTCCTTTACCAACTGCTTGCTTTTTCAAGTTATTCTAGTACATGATAGAAAAAGGGCAACCCGGTGCATGAATGGGGTCTAGGTAAGGGGTGGACTACAAAGGGTTTGTAGTATGTAGCTTTATCTTGCATTTTTGCAAGAGACTATTTCTACGGCCTGAACCTGTGACCTCAAGATCACACAGCGATGACTCTACCATTGCACCAAGGCTCCCTTTCTTATTATAGTACATGATAAAACTAATATATAAAAAGAGTGTGCTCAAAGGATTTGTGTTGTTTATAATATATCATTATGGGAAGGAAAATTGTAAGTGGAAATGATAACCCCTCCCCGTTGCATCGACATACTCCTGCCCCTTGATTGTTTTTTGGTCATTTTGTGGTGGCTGTTATAGCTTTGTAATATAAAAGTCAATACGTTATGGTAGTAAATGACTAAAAAATTTGGGGATTAGGAGTAAGGTCAATTCAATGGTGCGGGAATATCAATTTCCCAAACTTTACTCTAATAATGCAATGAAAAAAAAAATGTATGCTAAACTATAAGTCAATATTGTACACATGCCTGCAGAGTCTTGATGCCGGCCTTGGACTGATTAATGCTATATGTACCATTCAGTTTGATTTGATTTCCTGCAGTTGAATTCTACGTTTCGCTTCATTTTGTTATGCTAGTTACGTAAGTATTCTTGGACTCATGGGCTCAAGATACTGGATAATGAATTGATATATTTGACTAGTCATACTCAGCAATTATTGTTGCATGCAGAAGTGGAAAATGTTAGCACTAACACTGAACTATTTCATCTTTATTAGGTTAAAGCAGCATGCGTGATATGTTCTAATTTGAAATATTGGACAAATGTGGCTGTGCTTCCATTCTCTAAGAGCTTGTTGTGTCCAATGTAGATGTTAGAAATCTGCTAGTAGAGCCAATAATGGAATTCTTGCTAATCTATTCTAGAAAATAAAAAATATGGTTCTTTTCTGTTTTTAGTGTGTTTCTAGCTATCTAGATGTGTTTTCTAATTCTAGAATTTTACAAACCTTCTTTTCCCTTGATGGTTTACTTCAAACTAGGTTTAGGTAATATATATATATATATATATATATGTATGTATGTATGTATGTATGTATGTATAACCTCAATATTATTCTATATCTATATAGAGAACACTGCCAGCTTTCCCTCATACGTATGTTTGACACTGTGGCCATGTATGACATTATACCTCATACTTGGCATGTTATCTTGTTGATGATTTGATAGATACCTCAAAGATGGTTTTCTAATTTTCTCATAAGGGCATTTGGTGTCTATTGAGTTTCCTCTTGATATTGGATCCATATTGTTTATGAATCGTGACAAATATATGAGCTTGACGTTTGATGAAAATAACTTGTTGCTATTTCTTACAAGTTGACTAATTGGCCACAAATGCAATATCAATGGTGCCACTAATTTTATTGCTTAATTAGAAAGCAAATTGTAAACATTGTATTTAGATGACAAAGCAAATAACTCAAACTTGATATAAATTTAAAAATATATTATAAGATGCAAGAAATTGCATCTTAGACTCAGGGCTTAAAGCCGAATTTCTCTTGTCTGTAGACCTTTTTATTAACTTGCTAGCCTTTTGCCAGTGTCAACTCGAGCTTGTTACAAACACTCACATCATCCCCTATTTAAAATTGACATGCTTAACCGATTGACTCAAACAACGCGCACTTTATGACAACTACATTTTTCTATTTAAGATTTTTTATTTTTCATATTATTTAAGATTTTTATTTGCCTTTTTCTCTTCATTCCCATGTTCAAGCTTGGTTGTTGGGTTTGACATTCCAACACCTCCCTCAAGCTTAACTTGTTGTGCCAAGTTTTCCTTTGAACTTCAGAAAGGCCTTTTGTCTTCAAAGGCTTGGTGAAAATGTTAGCTACTTGATCTTCTGCGCTATAGTAGATGAGTCTCACTATATTGTTTTTCACTTGGTCTTTAATAAAATGATATTTAATGTTGATTTGCTTGCTTCTTCCACGAGAAACATGATTCATTGCTCGTTAAATGATCATTTGTTACTATATAGATAGTCGTTGCATGTTGCTAATGATGATATCACTACATCATTAAATGTCTCAGCTAGATAGTTTGGCATTAATACCCTACTGCAATGGATCTTGCTACACATGATGAGAGTGTCAGAACTGTTTGTTTCTTTGATGACCTTGAGAATGCGGTTGATCATATATGAAATATGTAGCCAGAATTGCTCTTCCTTTCAATCAAATTTCCTCCACGATGATTGTTGATATAGCCTATTAACTCTAATTCTTTGATTGACTCTTTAAGCCTTCGTCAATTCTACCTTTGATATACCTCCAAAGTCTCTTAGCTGCTCCAAAGTGATCCTACATTTGTGTCTCCTTATCAACTAACTAACTTGAGATATCTGGTCTAGTTAATGTTAGATATCTGAGACTTCCAATTAGGATCTTAAAACAATGTTGAATCTACTAAGCTTTCCTCTTTCTTTGGCATTAGACATGTATTCTAATAGAGGTATGTTTCAACAAGTTATGAAAAAGCATCTCAAGATGAAATATTGTAGAAGGCCATGAGTAAAGAAATTGAAGCAATCGAGAGAAATGATAATTGGGAATACATGGCAATTGGCGTAAATTGTATCTACACGATCAAGATAAATTAAGAAGGGAAAGTAGCAAAATACAAAGCCAAATTAGTTGCAAAGGGCTACAAGCCGCAACCTGGTATTGATTATGAAGAAGTTTATGCTCTAGTGACCAGGTTTGGCACAATAAGATTGCTGATTGCTTTAGCTGCACAAAATCATTGGAAGATATATCAAATGGATGTGAAATCATCTTTCTTAAATGGGTATCTTGAAAAAGAAGTTTATGATGAGCAACCACCTGAATGTATTAAGAATGTGTATGGGAATCTGGTTTAGAGATTAAAGAAGGCACTGTACGGACTAAAGCAGGTCGCAAGGGCATGGAATATAAGGTTGATGACTGCTTCGACTAGAAAGGCTTTAAGAAGTATCCTTATGAGCTATAATACCTGCTAATTTTAAATTCTAAAAAATGCATAATTTTGCAAATTTTGAAAATTGAAGAATTAGGAATTTGAAAATTTTAAAGAAGAAATCATGAGCTAAAACCTTAATGATTGGAATATGCACGAGGAATGGAATTTAATGCCACTAAGAATGCTAAAAATGGAGATTGGAGGAAAAATGGCTATTTATTTTAAAATTTGTATTTAATAAATAAATAAATAGGGTAGAATTGTAATTGTACGGATGTGGGGACCGCAGAATCAAAGAAAAAGGGATATTTATAGAGTGCGTTAAATGCGCCACCCCCATCAACATTCTCTCGTTTCCCTCCCTTGTACCACGTTTGGCATGCTATAAGCAGCTATGCAGCTCCCGTGCTTGACAGAACGCACCCTTCGGCTAGCTTAAGATGAGGTAGGCTCCATCCTCTTTTCTGATGAAACGGTGTCAGAGTGATGATCTGAACTGTTCATCTTGTGCATGATGAACCCATGAACAAACCCATAAAATTTCATGGGAATACAAATGCTAGGGATGCCGAAAAATGTGAAAAACAGCGGATAGGAGAAATTTTGTAAACGTGATAAAAATGGAGTAAAAACCTCAGAAACATGCAAAATCAGTTGACGGGAACTTTGGAAAATGAAAGTACATGAAAATTCGGTCAAAATGGTATAAAGATTCCTAAATTTGGATGTTGTTAGCATCGTCGGCGATGATCCAAAGTCCGGTTGTCGTCTCCGGCAACCGCATCGGGCGCCTAGGACGCACTTGGAGACCCGCGGTACATAATGCGCAGTTAATCCTAGGTTAATGGCCAGATCGTCTAATTAACTCTCGATTGGGTTAATCTTGAGCTAGATGTTGGTTTTTCTAACTACTAGACAATCATTTGTGCTCCTTGATCATCAATCTATGTAATAATTTATTTAATTGATGTCCCTTAATCAATAAAGGGTCAGTCTCTAACATCTTATGAACATTGGAGACAACCCAACCATTGGGTCGCTCTATATCACTTATAATTGTCTTCTGATCGTCATTTCTAATCATTCTCATCATTATCCATTTAATTTCTATGTTCGTTTAATGATTCACATGTATCCCTATGATTACGCGTCGATCTGATAGATTGCTCTCTGATCAACCCATTCTAAGGCACCTGATCAAATTGACGATCAAGATCACTTTTCTTGACAATCTCTTGAGATCTACTTTGCTAATCCTCTAGATTATTTCATATTTAATGCTTACAATTAAGTTCAAAAGCCTGATCACCCATTGATTAGTCTGATTTAAGTTAACTAAAGGTATTTTGTGATTTGACCAATTTAAAAGTGCTCAAATCAAGGTTTTCAAGTCAAATCTAGGTCCGCATTGTCGAGACGATCGCAACAGATCTTTTGGATTGTGATTTGGACCTTTGTAGCTCTCAAAATCACGTTTTTTGTGAATGGACTATTTAAATTAATAAAAATTCAATTTACAATCACAAGGAAGCTTTGTGTGACGTGCATACGAAACACGTGCGTGTGTTCCACCACGTGGTAGCGACATTGCACGCGCAGCCCGCACGTGCTCGCGCTAAGCGTGCATTATGTGCCATTCGTCTCCAAGTGCGTTCTAGGTGATCGACGCGGTCGCCGTTGCCGTCGCTAGAGACGATGACCGGACTTTAGATCGCCTTCGGTGATGCTAACAACCTCCAAATTTCGTGATCTTTATACTGTTTTGACCGGATTTTCATGTACTTTCATTTTTCAAACTTCTCATCAACTGATTTTGCATGTTTCTGGCGTTTTTACTCAATTTTCATCATGTTTATAATATTTCTCCTATTCACTGTTTTTCAAATTTTTTGGCATACCTAGCCGTTGGATTCCCATGAATTTTTATGGGTTTGTTCTTGGGTTCATCATGCATAAAATGAACGGTTCAGATCATTACTCTGACACCGTTTCATTGGGTTATTTTGACAAAAATAGTAAGCCACATTCATTCATTGGAAAAATGACATTACACATCGTTTTCCGGTGTTAACAATGAAAAAACTTAACCTACAAACCTGCAATGGAAAGGGGGGAAAGAGGATGGGGCTTACCTCGTCTCAGGCCAGCCGGAGGGTACTTTGCATCAAGCACGGGAGCTGTGTAGCTGCCTATAGCAAGCCAAATGTGGTGCAAGGGAGGGAATATTTATGGGGGTGGTGCATTTAACACACCCCCATAAATACCCCTTTTTGTATGATTTTGTGGGCCTCACATCTGTACAATTACAGTTTCACCCGTATTTATTTATTTATTAAATTCAAAAATTAAAATAAATAGCCATTTTTTCTCTGGTCTCTATTTTTAACATTCTTAGTGGCGTTGAATGCCATTCCCCATGTACATTCCAATAATTGAGGTTTTAGCTAGTGATTTCCTTTCTAAAAATTTTAAATTCCCAATTTCTGAATTTTCACAAATTTTCAAAATTTTGCTAAATTATGCATTTTTTAGAATTTAAAATTAACGGGTATTACATGAACATTCACCATGCACTGTGATAAGCAAAGATGGAGATATTCTCATTATTTGCCTTTATGTTGATAATATGATCGTTATAGGAGATGTGCACATGATCGAGGACTTCAATAGAAGTATGACGAAGAATTTGAGATGACACATGTAGGTTCAATGTCTTATTTCCTTAGAGCTGAGGTAAAACAAAGTGAAGATTGGATTTTCATTTTGCAACTGGAGTATGCAAAGCAGATGATGGTAAAAAAGGGCATTCCAGTGCACACAGCTCATGCATATGCTGCGTTTAGGGAAGGGGCAGACTATAAAAGGTCAATATTGTGCAGCCTTCATCATCATCATTATCAAGACCTTATCCCAATTATAGGGTTGGCCACATAAATCTTATTCCTCCATTCCTCTCTATTAAGTACCATGGCTTCATTTAGTCCCAAAGTTTTTAAATATTTTCTCACCACTTCTATCCACGTTTTTTTAGGCTTTCCCCTTGCCCTTTCAAAACCTTTTACTTGCATTGCTTCACTCGTTCTAACCGATGCCATTTTCGGTCTCCTTTAGACATGTCCAAACGATCTAAGTCTAGTCTCCCTCATCTTGTTACCTATTGGTGTTACCTCTAGATTTTCTCTAATATTTTCATGCCTAATTCTATCCTTTCTTGTCTTACCACTCATCCATCTCAACATTCTTATTTCTGCGGCGCTCATCCTATGGGCATGATGTTCCTTAACTGTCCAACACTCTGATCCATAGAGCATGGCTAGCCTTATGACCATCCTATAAAATTTTTCATTTTGTTTGAGCAGCACCCATCGATCACACAAAATTCCAGATGCACATCTCCATTTGTTCCAACCCGCTTGGATTATCTGGGTAACCTTCCTTTCAATCTCTCCACTCTCATGAATCATTGATCCTAAGTACTAAAAGTGGTCTTTTACAGGGACTTCTTGGTTATCAATCTTGATTGGTGTTCCACTCCTACTCTCCTTGCTAAAATTGCATTCCATATATTCTGTCTTAGTTTTGTTGATTTTAAACCCTTTAGATTCTAATGCTTTTTTCCATCACTCTAGCTTGGTGTTTGCACCCTCCCTTATCTCATCAATTAAAACTATACCATCTGCAAATAGCATCAGGGAATCTCCTCATGCAGATGTTTTGTTAACTCATCCATAAGCAATGTGAAAAGGTATGGACTCAATGCCGATCCTTGGTGCAATCCTACAGTGACATAAAAATCACTGGTCTCACTACTAACGATCTTAACATTTATTACCGCTCCCTCATTCATATCTTTAATTATGTCTATATACCCTCGCGAAACCCCTTTCTCACCCAACACCCTCCACATTAACTCTCTTGGGACTATCATAAGCTTTTTCTGAGTCGATAAAGACCATGTGGAGGCCTTTTCTCCTCGCCCTATATTTCTCTACCAATTGTTTTAGTAAGAGAATAGCTTCCATTGTAAACCTCTCAGGCATGAAACCAAACTGATTCTCTGAGACACTTGTCTCATGCCGTAGCCTCTTCTCAATCACTTTTTCAAAAAGTTTCATAGTGTGGCTCATAAGTTTGATTCCTCGATAATTAGTGCAGCTCTGTACATCTTTATTCTTATAAATTGGTACAATAGAGCTTTTTCCTCCACTCATTTGGCATTTTCTTTGATTTTATAATCTTGTTAAACAACTTGGTCAACCAAACTACCCCAATATCTCCCATGTGCTTCCAAATCTCTATTGGTATACCATCGGGCCCCATGGCCTTTCATGATTTCATCTTTTGCAAGGCCTCTTTCATTTCAGGTATTCTAATCATACGTTCATAATTATAACATCCAATGTTATTTAGGCTAATAGTATTTTCAATCCCTACATTGCCATTGTTATTTAACAATTTTTGAAAGTGTCTCCTACCTTTGTTTAATCTTATTATTTTTGACTAATACCCTTTGATCATCACTTCTAATGCACTTAACATGATCTAAGTCCTTATCCTTCTGTTCTCTTACTTTTGCAAGTTTAAACACATCTTTTGCGCCTTCTCTTGTTCCTAGTCTATTATATAGCTCATCATATGACTTAAGTTTAGCCTTACTTACTATTCTCTTAGCAACCTTTTTAACATTTTTATATTGTTTATAGTTTTTATTATTTTTAGTCTTCTGCCATACTTTAAAACACATCCGTTTTTCTTTAATAACTTTTTGCATTGTTTCACTCAACCACTATATTTCCTTTACTAAATGTCTTTTACCTTTAGATACTCCTAAGGCATCTTTTGTCACTTTCTTAATGGACTCAATAATATTAATCCACATGGTATTTACTTCTGTTTCATAGTTCCAGTTTCCTTCTACTATCAACTTATTTTTGAATGAGGTTATTTTCTCTCCTTTTAAGTTCTACTACTTACGTTTTGGATACCTATTAAGTTCATTTCTTTTCTTCCATCTTTTGATATGGATATCCATAACCATTAACCTATGTTGTGAGGTTAAACTCTCACCAGGTATCACCTTACAATCCTTACATATTGATCGTTCAGTATTCCTAAATAGAAAGAAGTCTATTTGGTTTTTATGAAGTTCACTTTTAAAGGTTATTAAGTGTTCACCCCTCTTCTTAAAGAGTATATTTGCAATGGCCAGGTTAGATGACAAAGCAAAATTAAGGATAGTTTCCCCCATCTTATTTCGTTCACCTATACCATACCTTCTGTGTATTCTATCATATCCTTCCTTTTCTTTTCTTACATGACCATTTAAGTCTGCTCCTATAAATATCCCCTCAGTGTTGGGAATTTCTTGCATGACTCTCTCCATATTTTTCCAAAACTGTCTCTTGATTATATCTTCTAACCTTACTTGTGGTGTGTATGCACTTATAACATTTATGGTCTGCTCTTCTAGAATAAGTTTTATTATTATAATTCTATCACTAATTCTTTTAACGTCCACAATTTATCCTTTAATTCTTTATCCACTATTATTGCTACTCCATTTATGTTATTATCCTTTCTTACATACCATAATTTATACCCATCGATTCTCTAGCTTTAGCCCCTTTCTACTTGGTTTCTTGGATGCAAGTGATGTTGACTCTCCTACGTTTCATTGTGTCTGCTAACTCCAAACTCTTACCTGTCAATGTCCATATATTCCATGTGGAAATACAAATCTTATACCAACTGTGACGACTCCGGTTTTTGAAACATGATTTGTAAAGTATTTTGAAAGGCAGGGCCCTTAAGAGTGTAAATATTTTTTCGCAAAACAAAGCAGCGGAAATTCTTTTCTTTAGAACTTGTTTTGAAAACCCAAGTCACCACTTTATACATAACATAAGTACAATTTGTGTACAAAATAAAATTCCATAGAAAGAATATACTTTTATTAAACTCCAGGATCCATCCAGTGGTTCACAGTACAGCCAAATCTAGTATAATACTTGTCCAAATTACATAATCCAAAACTCAAGCTCACCATACAATAAAACTCTCAACAAAGAAAAATACATGCCTTCAAGGGTATACCTTGAAGATTATTCTCTTCAAGTCTTCTATAGTCTTCAGCTCCTAACTCTCCTTCCCTGAATCTGAGATATTGCAACAAGTACAATATCTCAGCAAGCAATGCTTGGTAGGGGATTCAAGAAACATAACATTGACAATGTAATTCCAATACTTCATAATCCCATTATCCTTAAACATACTCTTTACTTTGTAAGTTATGTATATCTATATACATACATACTCTTCATGGGTAAACCAGTTAAATTCGTGAAAGTAGTCAAATATCATTCTCAACTAAGCTGATCAATTCTCTTCATTTTGAGAATTTAGTATTACAGCTAATCTTATACTGAGAATTTCCCTTCTTGGGAAATATTGGTAATATACAATTACCTAGCATCTCATTATACTATAACATAAGGCATTTCACTATGCCTATTCTCACATGCATCATAGTGCAAAATAATCAGAAAGGTTGTTATGCTGTAGTCTGATCCGTACTAGCGCTCGGATAACTGCCTTGTTCACCACTGATACCACGGTGGAAAATATTTCCTAGTTCCCTATTCACTTATAGTTTAGTCCTTAACCATCTTATATGTGTTTGGTTGGATCATAAGGTTTTCAAGAGATTTAGTACTAGTATTATCATTACTCTTGTCAACATAAGATCATGAGTAAAATCATGTATGCATTCATCAAATCCTCCTACCTTAAGGATTGATCTCTTTTTCCCAATCTTCCATGATCTTGAATGATGTACGTAATCTGTACATCCATACATATTGTCAATATACAAATCATGAACAATCCTATTGATCACTAGATCTGATGATTAGAATGATCTTTAGATCATTCATGTCTAAGTATTTTTCTATCTCTAAGCCTTTGTATGTCCATCTCCTTGATCTTGATCTTTCATAGATCCTTTGATTGACAATCTACACATGTTGATAAAGATCAAGGTCCTAGATCTTCTATCATCTAGTTCTTCTTTGATCTAAGTTTAGTTCTTGGATTATTCCTATGGAGGATGATCTTGGTTTTCTTCCTTGAATCATCTTTGATCAAGGGTTTGGATTATCTAATCTAATGAACTATAACAAGTATACTAATAAACATGCATACTAAGTATAATATAGTGTTCTTATTCTTATTGTTCTTGATCATCCAAGATCTTATGGATCTTGTTTGATCATCCTTATCTTACTGTTTTTATCAGGTAATTTACTAACCTTTTATGCTCTTATTATTATTATTATTATTCAACCAGTTAATGTGCTGGTTGAAGGTAGCTTATTCAAGCCTAAATGTAGACTGCTCCTCTTATTTCCAATTGGCTAAGGTTTACTACCGAATTTATGAACACAAAGTGGTTACTTCAATCCTCATGTAAGGAGGTGTTTAGACCTCACAAACGTCAACAGAAGGTAGGGGACGAGCGAGGCTCTACTAGATAACCTCCTTAACCACCATGTTCATCATTCACTAGAATGACTATAGCTCAACCTTTCATAAGGTTCCTATAAGCATGTTTACCCTAAGTACTCTTTTTTAATGGATTTTAATTAAGTCCATGAATATTTATAATGTCATTCATGGGGTTTATTATTCTTTTTCTAATTTGGGCCAAGGACTTGATAATTCTTATATTGTCCTACTAACTATAGCCCTTACTAATTAAGTCCAAAGTACTTCATTCTTATTTGTGTCATGAAACTCTACTTTCTCATTAGAATACATTTTTGATGTTTTATGCTCTTTATCTCATAACAAGTAAATCTACTAATAACATTCAACCATAAATGAATTATATATTCAAAGCATAAAACTACATAATTTAGCATTCTATGATAATGAGGCAAGGTACTTAAATTAAATCTAGCACCTTATGATAACAATGAAACACATATCATGCTAAACTCTAAATGTTATACTAGCATGTTTTATAACATAATAATATAAAATGAAACTAATTACATTTATATTTTTAGAAACCTTTACTTATGATCCAACCATTTGATCTTAGATCTTTTCCTTTGATTAAGGATTTTAGTTGTATTTAGGGAATTTTCTCTATTAAGTTCAAAAGATCATATTGATCTATTTTTGTCATAATCCATTCATGATTTCCTTGGATTTCATCATGTAAGCATTTATTCTTTCCATCTCAAGGATCTGATCACACTTGATCTCATTGATCAAGTGAGTCCCTTTGTATTTTTAGGGTTTTTTTACCATAAAGGGTAGATCCCTTAATATATCTCATATATATCCAACTAAGCCATAGATCTCAGTTTATTTCAATAGTATATTATTATTAAAACATGTTTTTAAGATTTGATCATCTCAGATCTTGAAAATCTATGTAATTGGAATCTTATTTCTTTAATATAGAAAGTTTTTACTGAATAACATGTCTATTTTATCATTCCATAAGAAAATAGAGGTTTCAAGCTTTCCATAGCTTCTTTCCGATCTCAATTTGGAGTTCAGATGACTCCGGAATTGAAGCTGGAAGTTCATAGTCCTTCCTAGGGCCTGGATCTGATCTGGGCCCAAGAACGGACGGCCTAGATCGTTCGGGCAGAAAACCAAGCCCGGCGGAACGAGTCGGGCGCGTCCGCTGCGCTGAAATGTCGAAGCGCCCGCACGAGGCGTCCATGGATGCGCGCGGGACGTCGTCCGTCCGATCTGGAGATCGGACAGTCCGTTTGGACCGTCTAATCAATCCCTTCTCAATTGAGGGACCAAAACTTCTCAGATCTTTCTGAAAATTCTACCCTATGGGTTTTAGACCCTTCTGAATTGATTGGTGGAGTCAGATTTTCAATCTGAGCACTCCATCATCATGAATTAAGGGTTCTGTTGTTTACTTTATTTTTACCTTTTTATTACCAAAATAAATTACAGAAAAATAAAAATTACATAAAACAGTACTAAACATCTATGAAAAGAATTTCCACCTGCCTGATTGGAGAGAAAACCTCAGTTATATGCCCAATTTAAAAAAATACCTTGTTGATGAAGATATGGCCTAAAATCCACCTTTCTTGCTAATATCCGTTGTTTGAACCGTTGGATCTTGAAATTTCTTTGTGGGTTTTGTAGAATAGATATGTTGGGAAGTTTTGGGCGGTGGAATTGATCAAATTAGATCTAGAACAGAGTGCTTAATTGATTTTAGGTCTCTTGTTCCAATCTAAAAAGAAAAACAAGTTGAAAAGAGATCTAACTCTTGGAAATTTTGGGTTTTTGGGGAGGGATCTAGATCTAATTTTTCAAGGAAAGTGAAGAGAATTTCGTGGAGATTTTATGAGGATTTTTGGCGTTGTATTTATAGGCATTTTGGGTCTTTTTCCATGATTATATATATATTTTTATTTTTTATTATTATTAAATGGCATGAAAGTCTTCAATGCTCCCATGCCTAATTTTTCTTCCCCAAGACCAGCTGATGTTTGTTGACCCATGTTTCACATGGGCTGCTGATAAAATTGGTTGTTGGGTCCCTTGTGGGTCCCCCACATGGTGTAAAAAGACCGTTTTGCCATTTATGCATAAAATTTTGGGCTTTATTCCCATGATCTCGGATTTGAGTGTACTTAGTGGCATTAGATTGGAAAGGGAGTTGGTATGGCACCATATGAAGCATTGTATGGACGGCCATGTCGATCACCAACCTGTTGGAGTAAGTTGGAGAAAGAAGGCTGATAAAGTCAGAACTAGTGGAACAACGTATAGACAAGGTCAGATTGATACAGAAGAGGTTGTTAACAGCACACAGTCGACAAAAGAGTTACGCAGATAAAAGATGTAGAAACTTGGAATTTGATGTTGGGGAGCACGTATTTCTAAAAGTATCACCTGTCAAAGGAGTAATGAGGTTTGGAAGCAAAGGAAAACTTAGTCCTAGATTCATTGGTCTGTTTGAAATCTTAGAAAGAGTTGGTCCAATGGCCTACAAATTAGCCTTACCACCCCAACTCTCAGAAATACATAGTGTCTTTCATGTGTGTATGCTAAGGAAATACCTCTAAGACGACACTCATGTACTTCAAAGGGTGCCAGAAGAGCTAAAGCCTGACGTAACCTTCGAAGAAAAGGCAATACGAATTCTGGACCACAAGGAACAGAAGTTAAGAACCAAAATCATTTCGTTAGTCAAAGTCCTGTGACAACATCACTCTATTGAGGAAGCCACGTGGGAAACGAAAATAGAAATGAGGAAGACACACCCTAGTTTCTTCATTTCTTGGACAAAAGGGGTAAAATAGTAATTTTACCCAAAAAGCAAAATCTCTCAAAAATCAAAATATGAAACATCAAAATTTAGAATGTATTGAGAAATACAAATCCAACGCCACTAAGTACACTCAAATCTGAGATCATAGGAATAAAACCCAAAATTTTATGCATAAATGGCAAAACGGTCTTTTTACACCATATGGGGCCCACAAGGGACCCAACAACCAATTTTATCAGCAGCCCACGTGAACCATGGGTCAACAAACATCAGCTTGTCATGGGGAAGAAAACTTAGGCATGGGAGCATTGAAGACTTTCATGCCATTTAATAATAAAAATAAATAAATAAATATATATAATCATGGAAAAAGACCCAAAATGCCTATAAATACAACCCCAAAAATCCTCATAAAATCCCCACGAAATTCTCTTCACTCTCCTTGAAAAATTAGATCTAAATCCCTCCCCAAAAACCCAAAATTTCCAAGAGATAGATCTCTTTTCAACTTGTTTTTCTTTTTAGATTGGAACAAGAGACCTAAAATCAATTAGGCACTCTGTTCCAGATCTAATTTGATCAATTCCACTGTCCATAACTTCCCAACATATCTATTCTACAAAACTCCCAAAGAAATTTCAAGATCCAACAGTTCAAACAACGGATATTTGCAAGAAAGGTGGATTTTAGGCCATATCTTCATCAACAAGGTTTTTTTTTTAAATTGGGCATATAATCGAGGTTTTCTCTCCAATCAGGTAGGTGGAAATTCTTTTCATAGATGTTTAATACTGTTTTATGTAATTTTTATTTTTCTGTAATTTATTTTGGTAATAAAAAGGTAAAAATAAAGTAAACAACAGAACCCTTAATTCATGATGATGGAGTGCTCAGATTGAAAATCTGACTCCACTAATCAATCTAGAAGGGTCCAAAACCCCTAGGGTAGAATTTTCAGAAAGATCTGAGAAGTTTTGGTCCCTCAATTGAGAAGGGATTGATTGGACGGTCTAAACGGACTGTCTGATCTCCAGATCGAACGAACGACGTCCTGTGCGCTTCCATGGACGCCCCGTGCTGGCGCTTCGACATTTCAGCGCAGCAGACGCGCCCGACTCGTTTCGCCCGGCTTAGTTTTCCGCCCGAACAATCTGGGCCGTCCGTTCCTGGGCCTAGATCAAATACAGGCCCTAGGAAGACTGTAAACTTCCAGGTCCAATTCCAGAGTCATCTGAACTCCAAATTGAGATCGGAAATAAGCTATGGAAAGCTTGAAAACCTTATGATCCAACCAAACACATATAAGATTGTTAAAGACTAAACTATAAGTGAATAGGGAACTAGAAAATATTTCAGCCCTAAGTAAACAGACATATGGTCTGATACATATGAAATCTATTTTACATACAAGCTTGGAGGCTTGTGAGTTTGTTTTAATAGGCATAAGCCTAGGGGAATGCTATTGCTAGAGGAGTTATGAGGGTTTAGTCACCCGCTCCTTGAAATTTGATGATATGATGATACCTTGCTTAATGAGAGGCTAAAAGTCGGGTGGTGGCAATTATGGGAAGGCCACCACTGTGAAAGTCTTGCTCCCTCATACGGGCAGTGACATAATATTTTCCACCGTGGTATCAGTGGTGAACAGGGCAGTTATCCGAGCGCTAGTATGGATTAGACTGCAGCATAGCAACCTTTCTGATTATTTTGCACTATGATGCATGTGAGAATAGGCATAGTGAAATGCCTTATGTTATAGTATAATGAGATGCTAGGTAATTGTATATTACCAATATTTCCCAAGAAGGGAAATTCCCAGTATAAGATTAGCTGTAATACTAAATTCTCAAAATGAAGAGAATTGATTAGCTTAGTTGGGAATGATATTTGACTATTTTCACGAATTTAACTAGTTTACCCATGAAGAGTATGTATGTATATAGATATACATAACTTACAAAGTAAAGAGTATGTTTAAGGATAATGAGATTGTGAAGTATTGGAATTACCTTGTCAATTATTATGTTTCTTGAATCCCCTACCAAGCATTGCTTGTTGAGATATTGTACTTGTTTCAATATCTCAGATCCAGGGAAGGAGAGTTAGGAGCTGAAGACTATAGAAGACTTGAAGAGAATAATCTTCAAGGTATACCCTTGAAGACATATATTTTTCTTTGTTGAGAGTTTTATTGTACGGTGAGCTTGAGTTTTGGATTATGTAATTTGGACAAATATTGTACTAGATTTGGCTGTACTGTGAACCACTGGATGGATCCTGGAGTTTAATAAAAGTATATTCTTTCTATGGAATTTTATTTTGTACACAAATTGTACTTATGTTGTGTATGAAGTGATGGCTTGGGTTTTCAAAAACAATTTCTAAAGAAAAGAATTTCCGTTGCTTTGTTTTGCGAAAAAAATTTACACTCTTAAGGGCCCTGCCTTTCAAAATACTTTACAAATCATGTTTCAAAAACCCGGGTCGTCACAGTTGGTATCAAAGCGATTCATCCAATCACAATACAATACAAATATGTCCAAAGGAGAGATTATAATCCAAGTCTAGATTATGATAGAAGTAGCTGTATAGAGGATTGATAGAAATTATGAGCCACCAAAGAGAGTCACAAGACAGGCCGCTCAAAATACTCCAGAAGACAATATGGAGAGAGTAACAATGAGCAATGTGGAAGAGATGATGACAAGGGTGTTGTAGAACCTTCTTCCTCACCTATGGCAAACCCAAGGTTCATCACCTTCTGTAGAAATACCAAGTACGCAGGCTCAGGTTCAACCTGAAGCGATTGAATAAGAGATAAGTTATTAGCTGATGAGAAGGAGTTATGTGATAAACTCATTAGTTAAGAGATAAGTATAAAAGGAGTTAACTCATTAGTGAAGGATAAGTTTTGAAAGAGTAGCCTCATTTGTTGAAGAGGATGTAAAGAGTTGACTCATTAGTGAGGAAAGAGTTAAACTCATTATTTGAGGAATATGGAAAGAGTAGACTCATTTGTGAAGAAAGAGTAACTCATTAGTGAAGGATGAGTATAGAAAGAGTTAAACTCATTAGTTGAGAATGAGTATAGAAAGAGTTAGTGTAATGAAGGAATAGTATAGTATAAGTAGATATTACTTAGTGAAAGGACTAGAAATACTACTTAGCAAATAAGAATTCCAATAGAGGGAATAATAAGATATAGAAATCCATAGGAAAAACATTACAATAGATGTAAGGTATGATGTTCAGGTCTAACTTAAAGTCCTCAGTAAACATACAAAGTACGTTAATACTAGTATGTATATACCGATTATTAAGTGAAGTATGTATATAACCATTACTAAGTGAAGAAATGGAGATAAAGAGGAAAAAAAAAAGAAGAAGTGATAAATTGGAAAATAAGATGAAAATAAAAATAAAAATTCCAACCTTATAGAAAAGGTGAAATGGAGATTTATGAGAAATAGGTGTTAAAGATGAAAACATTAGAAGTATTGTAAAATTCAAAGTTAACATTAAATATATAAAGAAATATAAATGTAGGAATTAGAATTGCTACATGTATAGTATTATGGCAATTAGTTAAATGAAATTAATCATCAAAATAAAGAGGATATGACTTGAAAGAAATTTAAGGAGATAGGTGAGAAAGTTCAAAATTTGTAAATGAGAATAGTTTGAAATAAATATGAGTAAGGAGTTAAGCAAGTATTTTTCTCCAAAATTAATGAGGCAAAGGGTTTAGTGGAGAAATGATAAAATTTTAGAACATGAAGAGATGATCTTTGATATTAGAATAAAATGAAAAGGAAAAAGAGAGTTAGATATGTTAAAGGGACAAAAATATGATCCCAAACTTATTAAGAAAGACAATTAAACCATGAGAATATATGGTTAACAAAGAAATTATAGCTTTATATATGGTACAACAATTATGAAATCACCAAGTTAGAAATTATAAAGGTATGACAAATCATTGTGGAAATTAGCACTAGAGGATTTTCAAGGATTAAAGAATTATTGATATAATAACTTTGGTGCTATTGAAAATAATTTTGGGACAATCATAAAGAGAAGTACCTTTGGTATAGATGGTAAAATGGTCATGGAACATGAAAACAGAGAAATATTGATTAGGAAAATATAGTCATTGATTATCATGGTCATGGAACATGAAAACAAAGAGAAATATTGATTAGGAAAATATAGTCATTGATTATCATGGTCATGGAACATGAAAACAAACAGAAATATTGATTAGAAAAATATAGTCATTGAATATCATGAAGAGGAGTACATCTTATTGATCAAGGCAAATGAAGAGCTAAATATGAATAGAGATATTACTTCCAATTACATGATGGAGTTGGTGATATTGATAGATTTAAGAAATATAGTAAGGGGAAATATATTTTTGAAAGAAAGGTGAAATAAAACATGAGAAATGAAAACAAATATTGGTTGTTAAATTTAAGTTTAAAGATGATTGTGAATGAGATATAAATCCAAATTGTTGGAGAAATAAGTGGTTAGAAATTTTAAGATAGTTTGAGGATTTTCAATCTTACATGAGATTGAATGAGAAAATATCTATAATAGTTGAGGAAAAGAACATCAAATTATATGAATGAGTTGAAAGAAATCAAATTATATGAATGAGTTGAAAGAACAACTTTTTAAGGATATGGAGTGATTATAGCATTTTACATTATGAGAGTAACAAATTTCTTTTAAGAAAAGAAAAAGGAGGAATTAATAGAAGGATGCATAAATAATGTTGAGGAAATTAAGTATCCTTTTTTCTCTATAAGGATGGGTATTTTCAAATTTATTAATTGGGAATTGGAAATGCAACATCAAAGTATAAAATCAAAAACAAATTTTAAAAGTTCTATGAGTTAGATAACATATGTTCATGAATTTGAGGAGAATGAAATATATTGAATGAAGTGGTATCAGAGCTGACCCCTGACTCAGTGTGGGCTAGCGGCAAACGAGGTCGTTCGTTCCCTAGGGTGGGTGAGGGGTGAGGTTAGTGCAAGGTGCACGGAGCCAAAAGACCTTAAGATTAGTCCCACATCGCTAGAGGGGAGGTCGCTGGGCGGCTAATAAAGGGTTGGAGGACTTTGTATGCAACCACGCGTTTTACCCTACGAGGTGGGAACAAAACCGTGACTGCGAAGCGGTGTATGGGCATCGTTAGCGGAGAGCGGGCAATATGGTTGTGTGCGGGGCCCTCAGGATGTTACAGTGGTATCTTATTTACCAGTGCCCTTCTTGATCTCCATGGCATGAACCCATGTCCACTTGTCACTGCACCTGGGTTTTGATGCAGTGCGTCGCTTCCGAGGGGACGCTCTAGCATCCCTTGCTCATTTTTCAATACACCCAGGATCTGATGTAGCATGTCGCTTCTGGGGGAACGCCCTAGCAACCCTTGCGCATTTTTCACGGCACCTGGGATCCGATGCAGCACGTTGCTTATGGGGAACACCTTAGCTTGAGGGAATATCAATTTTCAATTCATGTCATATTAGGGTTGCCATAGTTTTAAAAAGCTGAAGATGATTTTCATTTCTTCCTTACAAGCAGGAAAGAAATAACAAAATCATCTTCAGCTTCTCCCTTGCTGATTCATGTCAAACTTGTGACCTCAAGGTCACATGATGACAACTCTACCATTGCACAAAGCAGATACTCTAGAAGTTTAAGATGAGCTGTTGCAATCCAGTGACAACGCTTGTAGAAATATGTTTGAAGTTTAAGAATGAAATGACAGGAAGCTCAATAGATCTAACATTGTTTAATAACCTAGTTGGGAGTCTTATATATATAATCTTCACTAGACCAGATATCATATATGGAGTTGGGTTAGGTAATCCATAATTGGAGCCACCAATGTAGGATCACATGAAAGCAGCTAAGAGAATTCTAAGATATATCAAAGCTACTACTAATGAAGGCTTATTTATGAGCCATTCAAAGAATTAGAGTTAATCAACTAGATCGACCATGATTATGGAAGAGATTTGGATGAAAGGAAGGGCAAATGTTGCTTATGTATTTCATATAATAGTGGCCATGTTCTCATGGTCATCAAAGAAACAAACAGTTTTGCCACTCTCATTATCTGAATTAGAATACATTGCACTGGTAGGGTCCCAAGCTATGTGCATTTAATGATAGAGCTATATTATTCTCAGTTATATGTAACACCTATTTATATAGACAATAGGTTGGCCATATCACTAGTGGATAATCATATTTCTCATGGAAGAATTAAGCAAATCGACACTAAATATCACTTATATTCCAAAGCAAGTGAATATTGGTGAGCTTCATCTACAAAATGGCAAAAAATTAAGTAGATGACATTTTTCCGAAGCCATTCAAGACAAGTCTTTATGAAGTTAAAAGAAAAACTTGCCATGAAAAATTGGCGTTGGGAGGGGAGGGTGCTAGAATGTCAAATCCAACAACTGATGAAGAGAAAAAGACAAATAAAATGTTAAAATAAAAAGGGCAGCCCAATACATGAAGCTCCCCTATATGCGGGATTTGGGGAAGGTCGGACCACAAGGGTCTATAGTACGCAGCCTTACCTTGCATCTTGCAAGAGACTATTTCCATGCCTCAAACATCAAGTTCACACGATGACAACTTTACTGTTGTGCCAAGGGTTCCCTATACATATCTATATAGAAAAATCAAGATGTTGTGAAGTATATCGGTTGTTTGAGTTGGTTAGTGTTGAGTCCTCAATTTTTTCAAAAATAACATTAGATTACTATTTTATTAGATAATTTAATAAGGTAATTTTGTAATTTTAAATCAATTTTAGCTATAATCAATCATCCAACCGTTAATTTGAAAAGTTAACGATCGGATGAACATTATAGCTAATTATCCACATAAAATAATTCTAATTTTGTATTTTGTTTTCGCAAGTAAGTCAAAGTACGTTGGACGGTTCAGATCAACTTATTCTGATGGGTCCCACGCCACAAATTTGGGCATTGATGGCAAATCTGGCAATAATGGGCAAAGTTGACCAATGAGGGCAAATCTGGCAATAATGGGCAAAGTTGACCAATGAGGGCAAATCCACTTATAAAAGGAAGGAGGGGTTGGATTTAGGGACACTCTCTTCTTTTTCACTCTTTCTCCTTGAGGAGAGAGGGGGAAGGACTCTTCCTCTTCTCTTCCTCTTCTCTTCCTCCCCTTCTTCTTCTCCCTTTTCTCCTCTTCCCTTTTTCTCATTTTCGTTTTTCTCCTTTTAAGAGAGAAGAGGTGGAAGGACTGTTCCTCTCCACCTCCCTCTCGTGCTCTCCCTATTCACCCAATCACTGGCCAGCTTCTGCTAGCCGGCCTTCTCTACCAAACCTAGCACCAGGCATTCGTGTTCCTGCCCCTTCACGGAAGAGACGGAAGGATTGTTCCTCTCCGTCTCTTCGTCCGTTCCCCACTCTCCACCTTTCTCGTTCTCTCCCTCTCTCATGCACCAACCCATTTCTCTTGTTCTCCACCCTCCTCTGTTTTTTTCGTTTCCATTTCCTTGCAGCCATTATTGTTTTCCTGTTTTTGTTTGCGTTTCCTTTCATCCGCACCAGCACCCCCTCATTACCTCTTTCTATTTCTCCCATCTCTGTTCACGTTTTCCTCCTCCCTTGATCTCTATCTCTCGCACCCATCTCTCTTCTATTGTGGCAAACCCCCTCTCTCTCTCTCTCTCTCTCTCTCTCTCTCTCTCTCTCTCTCTCTCTCTCTCTCTCTCTCTCTTGTTTTCAGTTTCGTACCTGTCTTCCGGTAAAACCCAGACCGGCCCATTTCCGGCCTAACCAGCACCGTCCAGTCCAGGTGACATCGCACTGTCCAGCCGGGACCGCACAACCAAATCCCTCACTTTTCCCTCTTCTTCCCATTTCACGCACCATCTCCCATCTTCAACTCTCTCAATTCCTTCTCTCTATTGTCTCTCGGCTCCATCCCCAGAAATATCGTCATCACCGGCCAGTCTCCCCTCCATCGCACTGGCCGGTCTTTTCTCCTTTTTCCAATTACCCTTCTCTTCCGCACAGCGTGTATTGTCGGTTGTCCAGTACCACCAATCTCAACCTTCTCCTTCACCGCACAGACTGGGGAAGAAAACCCAGATCCCAATTCTTTTTCTCTTCCCTCCTTCTCCTTCCTCTTCTCTTATTCTTCCTCCTTTCTTTCTTCCTCCTTCTCCTTCTCCTTCTTTTCTTCCTTCCCGTCGATTTCACCCTCTTACTGCGCATGAACAGTACTATGGCTACTGTTCATAAACAGTAATCTGTCTTGGTTTTCCCAAAACTGTTCATGAACAGTAGCCAGAGTACTGTTCATGCGCAGTAAGAGGGTGAAATTGACGGGGAAGAAGAAAAGAAAAAGGAGGAGGAAGAAGAGAAGAGGAAGGAGAAGGAGGGAAGAGAAAAAGAATCGGGAGAAAACCCAATCTGGGTTTTCTTCCCCAGTTTGTACGGTGAAGGAGAAGGTTGAGATTGGTGGTGCTGGACAACCGACAATACAGGCTGTGCGGAAGAGAAGGGTGATTGGAAAAAGGAGAAAAGACCGGCCAGTGCGATGGAGGGGAGACTGGCCGGTGATGATGATATTTCTGGGGATGGAGCCGAGAGACAATAGAGAGAAGGAACTGAGAGAGTTGAAGATGGGAGATGGTGCGTGAGATGGGAAGAAGAGGGAAAAGTGAGGGATTTGGCTGTGCGGTCCCGGCTGGACGGTGTGGCGTCACCTGGACTGAACGGTGCTGGTTAGGCCGGAAATGGGCCGGCCTGGGACCCATCAGAATAAGTTGATCTAAACCGTCCAACGTACTTTGGCTTACTTGCAAAAACAAAATATAAAATTAGAATTATTTTATATGGATAATTAGTTATAATGATCATCCGATCGTTAACTTTTCAAATTAACGGTTGGATGATTGATTATAGCTAAAATTGATTTAAAATTACCTTATTAAATTATCTAATAAAATAGTAATCTAATGTTATTTTTGACAAAATTAAGGACTCAACAGTCAGTTATATTTGTCAATTGTAAAAATAATAAAATATTTTAAGTTGGTTCTTTTAAGACAGTTTTGGATCCCTATAAATAGGGGGTGATGCAAGTGTTTGTAGCAAGCTGGAGTTATGACTTGTAAAAGCTATAGATAGGTCAGCAGACAAGATAATTTGGCTTTAAGCGTTGAGTTTGAGGTACGGTTCTTGTATCATATGATATATTATTGAATTCATATCAAGTTTGAGTTATTTGTTGTGTCACATGGATACAATTGTTACCATGTTCTCTCAAATTAAGCAACACAATTAGTGGCACTATTGCGAAGTGGTTATTAGTAGTGAAGATATTGCATTTGTGGCCAATTAGTAAGCTTGCAAGAAATAGCAACGAGTTATTTCCATCATGTGTGACATTATACCTCTATGTATTGGTGATTTAATAGATAACTCAAATTGGTTTTCTATTTTTCTCACAAGATTGTTTAATATCTGTTGAGTTCCCTTATGATGTAAGATGCATGTTGTTTATGAATTTTAACAAATATATGACCTTTACTTATGAAAAAAGTTTACATTCTTTGTTGGTCAAATCTTATAAATATAGGTTTTGTCAATATATACACTGAGAAATGATAGTGCAAGTGTGCACTTGCAACTTGTCCCAAACAAAATGTCAATGTGCATCCTTCTCATCTGAAGATGTGGAGCAGTTGAGATCCCTAAAATTTAGCCGCAAGAGTGAGTCTCAATCGTGAAGGTCACACATTCAAAACTCCTCAAGGGTGTGTGTGTGTCCACAATTCCAAAAAAAGGGCAGCCCAGTGCACAAAGCTCCCATATATGCGGGGTCTGAAGACGGGGTGGACCACAAGGGTCTATAGTAGGCAGCCTTACCTTGCATTTTTGCAAGAGGCTGTTTCCACGTCTTGAACCCATAACCTTAAGGTCACATGGCGACAACTTTACTATTGTGCCAAGTCTGTCCTTCTTGTGTCCACAACTCAAAATAATACAAAAAATTTGGCTGTGGAAAATGATCGGGTGGATGCTCTGGTGTGGACTTGTTTAGGATAAGTTGGCGAATGCATATATGCATTTCTCATTTCCGTACACAGATGTAGGAGAAAATTACTGACTGGAGAAATTCATAGGACTTTCTTGAAGTACAATTATATATTGCCATTTACTTGGTTTATCTTTGGATTGGAGTTTGGTGATTAGTTAGTGATTGGTGCATGTGGAGGATTAGATGAAGGTGTTGGGTTTTCATTTTACTCTTTAAAAATATTTTGCAGGTCAGAGATCACAAACCTTTTAATGTAGTTCATTTCAAAGGTTTAGTTGCATAATATTTATATATTTCTGCTAAGTAGGTGGTTACATGCACAGCCGTCTAAATGTCTATCAGCATCTTTGTAAAAAATTTGTACAGGGAAGCAAAAGATATAGTTAGTGGAAGGGTTAAAGATGTTCATGCAAAAGAGCATCTCATCAAGGGAATTGTTATACTATGTTGTCATTGTTAGGGAAGACAGGTGATAGCTATTATGCACAATCCAATGAAAACTTCTGAAAAGGTTTAAAAGTAAATGAAATAAAAAAATTGTGAATGGAAAACGAGAATTCTTCTCATGCAGTGAAAACCGTTCCCAAACTGTTGTCCCGATGTATTGGCTCTCAAGTTGGAAGCGTAGCATTGAAATTTATCAATTTCTCTTCACTAGTTACTACTTTTTTGTCCCCTTGTTTGTATTTGCAGTTCTAGTTAGAGTAGTTTTTATTTCATCTGAGGTTCAGAATCTTCAGATGTAAAATGGTTATTCCCGTAGAAAATAGCCTTTGCAGAAATAGGTGAACATGATTTGTTAGCTTCATAATACCCCACAGCCAAATATATTTCTTACTCAGCTTCTTGTGTTAGTTTTGCAATTCTTTGAGTAGTTTTTGTTGGGTTTTCAGCTCTCGAGGAATGGCGTAAAAGGAAGATGGAGCGAGCAAGGATGCGTCAAGTGGAGAAAAATGGAACAACAACAAGCACTCCTCAAGCATGAAGGCCTTTCCTTACTCTGGAAAAACTGTTTTGATGCCTGCATGCTCGGCCTTGATGTTATACATTCCCATCTGCTGCTATACGTGCCAAACGCACTGTTCAATATCTACTTCAAGTAATCTTCATACGCATCAGTGTCCAGACTTTTGTTTAATTTTAATCATGTGTCATATCCATACTTCCATTTTATGTATTCCAAGTTGTATCTATTTCAAATGTAATCTTGATCCTCCTTGTCTCTCAACTGTAGTCAAATTTAAATCTGCTATAACATAGCATACTTCTATCTTCATGTACTTCAAGTTGTGAAGCAATTACCTTTGTAAGTTGTTGACTTCCCTCTATAAGGAAGGTTGGTAGTTCCTGCATTATATTCCTTCTCATGTGTTACAGAAACGTTGGTTATTTGCTTTCATTGCATTTAATTTTTATGTCTGTCAAATTCAGTGTCCCATCTACTACAGACCCGTTTGTTCGTCCAACTTCATTGCTCTGGTGCAAAAGTGAAATGCTTGATTGGTTGCAGGTGTAAGGGGTAAAATGGAGGGCAAGTGGTTGGGGTAAGGGTGGTTCCTAAATGCTTGTCTTTTGGCAGAGGTCCGAAATGGGTAAGTCGATGAACAACCCAACTACAGGTGGTTCACATTAGCCCTTCTGAGAGGTGGACCCACACTGGATAAAATGTCAGATGATGCTTGTGATGATAAACTTATGACTTCCCTGAGTGCATGTTTGGTCGGCAAGCAATGGACGAAAATCGATTTTCACGAAAAAGGGAATTTTGATTGTGACATGTTTTACGTCTTGGAATAGTACCTCAAATACCCAATATTCTTTCACGGCATGAAACTTTTGGGTCTTTGGTGTACTTCAGTTTCAAGGCCGAGAAATCCTAATTCCGTGAAAATTGATTTTCGTCCATTGCTTCCGACCAAACAAACCTACACTCACTGCTACTGTGAACCTCTATCCCGAGGTCATAGGATGGTGTTTTTATGAAATTTAATGGTAAGAGTACGGGTACGAACAGATGCTCTTGAAATTTTTAAGTAGTCGCTGCCTTTTGTCAATTATAGTGATTATGTTTTAAAGCTAAGCCATTCATCATGCCTGGAATGACTTAAGTATACTAGAAATCAAATTTTATGACCATTAAATGCTTTTAGCCCACGTTATTTTGGGTCAGAAATCAAGACTATTCATTTTTATCTAATTTTTCAATAACTTTAGACAAGTGATTTGGATTGCCCAAATGCCATAATTAATTTCTATATGCTGTACATAAACAATGACTCTAACCTTCCAAAAAATTATTCTAGAGGTAGCATGTGCTCCTTGGGACACCTAAGAGCCTCTACTCCTATAGGGAGTCTTAAGAGTAATAATTGTTTGGAGCCTTAAATAAACATAGATAAACAACGATAAATTGTGAGATGTTAGTTATTAATTAATCTAATATTTTATATTAGGATTTTGAAGGGAAAAAGGTCTTGAAAAAGATGAAATCAGGAAAGGTTTCCTGGTCATGGAACATGATATTATATTAATAGAGCTTTGAAAATATATGGAGATATTGGAGTAGTCTGGTCGACAAAGTTATTTAACAAGATTATAAAATCAAATAAAATGTCAGATGAATGAAGAAAAAGATTTATCATACTAATTTATAAAAATAAAAGAGACAAAGTTGCATTAATTATAGTTTGATAATGAAACTATGGGAAAGAGTGATTGAGAAGAGGCTATGGCATGTTTTAAGTGTATCGAAAAACCAGTTTAGTTTTATGTCTGGAAAGGTTATGATGAAATTTTATTAATAGATAGTTGATAGACGAACATAGAGAGAAGAGGAAAGACCTGAAAATGGTTTTTATTGATTTATAAAAAGTTTATGATAGTATTTTTGGAGAGTTAATATTGTGGGAATTTGGCGAGAAAGAAATTTTATGGAGGTACATAGGCATAATTAAGGATATGCACGAGGGAGTGGTAACAAATGTTAGGATCACTAGTGGAGAGATAGATGATTTTCCTAATTACAATAGAATTGCATCAAGGATTAACATTGAACTCATATAATTTTACATTAAGTATAGATGAGTTAATTAAACATTTGCACGAGGGGATTACATAGTAAATGTTAATTGCAGATGGCATAGCCTTAATTAATAAGACAAGGGAGGCTGTAAACACAAAACTAGAGTTGTTAAGACATGATATAGAATCTACAGGATGTAAAATTACCCGAACTAAGATAGAGTATGTATAATTTAATTTTAACAAGGAGAGGAGTGAGAGGGAAGTACTAGTAAATATTGATAACCTAGAAGTACTTCAAAAGACTACTTTTGATATTTGAGATCAATAATTTATAAGAGGAGAGATTGAGAGGAATGCTATCCAAAGATTTAGGTGAGTTCGAACAAATGGAGATGTGCTTTCTTGAGTTTTGTGTGATCTACGAGTACCACTCAAATTAAAAGGAAAATTCTACAGGACAATTGTAAGACCTGTCACTCTACGGGTCAGAGTGTTAGGCAGTTAAGGAACAAAATTTATATAGGATGGGTGTAGCCAAAATGACAATGTTAAAATGGATGAGTGGCAAGACAAATAAGGATAGAATTAGGGATGAAAATTATCACTAATGGGTAACAAGAAGAGAGTGGGTAGATTTAGATGGTTTGGACATGTCTAATGGGGACTGAAAATGGCACCAATTAGAACGAGTGATTTGATAAACAATGACACTTGATAATGTTGAATGGAGGAACAAGATTTGTGTTGTCAATCGTTAATCAGAATTAGGCTTTGATGACGATGATAGTGTATGTTTTAGTTTGCAAGAAGCCAACCCTTCATTAACCCAATCCATTTTCTAGGTTTCATTATTGAATTTGCCATTACCAGCCTCTAATTGATCAGAGCCTTCCATCTGATTATGCTATTTTAGTCAGGAATAAGCAGAAATATTTGTTTTTTTTTATTTAAAACTACTTAATTATTTATTGAATTGAAGAGAATTTAAGAGGGATGTTAATGAAGTTAGATGGTAGTCTAATTTAGGAACTTAAAAAGTAAAAATAATTTTAAAAATAGGCACTTATGGAATATTTTGAGTCATTGAGTGTCTAATTAAACATTAAATACTTAAATGAGAATGTATTAGGAGAAATAGTCTAGTATTTTTAGACACTATCTTTCTATGATTTTGCGACCCTTTATTGGAATAACGTCTTGATGATGATGATGTTTTTCTCTGATTTTAGGCTAGATTTTGAAAGATCATACCCATTTATATTATTCAAAATCTCTTATATTTCCTCTACTCTAAAAATCACTTATATTGGATGCTTGCAGCATTATATTTAATCACAACCATTCAAATAAAAAATAAAAATAAAATAGAAGTTAGGATCCGAAGAACATGCTAAAAATTGGGTCCAAACAATATGATTATATTCAATCTGAAGAAACAAAAAATGCAGTGTAAAAAAAAATAAGATGCTGCCTTAGCATTTGAAAATATTAGGCTCCAAAAAATTTTCATTTTACAGTTTAGAGATTATGTCTATCAATGAGTGGTTGGATGTTTACTATCATCTATTTTGACTGGTAAAAAATAAGAGAGAAATCACGGGATCATTTTTCAAAAAAAATATTTATATAATGGAGTGCCGTTATCAAAACAAGGACGTAGTATGATGAGTATTTCTTTCCACCGGTTAAGATGGTGACAGTGACGGCTTTGTCAATCTCCAGGATTGCAAATTTTGTCTCCAATAGCTGACTCAATCCTTGGGAAGTTTCTTCAACGTCTGTGATTGCTACCTTTCGTGGGCCCTTCCAGAAAGACTAAACATGCCACATCAGGACACTCCCTTACGTCCATGGGGCCTACCATATTTTGCTTTTATCCAACATAATCCAGCAATTTTGTTATATTATACAGTTAGTGGGCCCTTTAGCTCCGCAATAATTCAATCCTCCAAATTGTGGGACCTAACTGTCAGGAGACATAGCAATCAACAAAAGGATTAGATGTTGCCAGGTCATAATCGGATCACGGTTGACCCCAGTCAGAGACCATAAAAGTTGAGAGAGAAAGGGAAGGTGGTCGGTGATAATCACGACGGTTGGACCCCCTGAATGATATTGACACACCCCATGTGGACCCCAAGCAAACCATGGGAATATGATGATTATAAATACCTAACCAAACTTTTGTCTTTGTCACATATTTTATGGGTTCATGTCATTATAGTTAGTAGTTACGTTGGCAAGTACCAGAAGCATTGCTTGGTAGGTCGTGGTATTATTTTAGTGACTTTGGTCTAATTGGAATATACGGACGTACCTGCCAAAAATGCAATAAAAATGCTTACCTAATGGAGGTAACTCCAACTAGATTAGCCTCTTCCACTAGTCTATACTAAAATTTGGAATTGCAGAATGCTGGCGCTAATGACGTGACCCATTATATAGTATATAAGGTGCTTCTCTCTTTATCATTTTTTTTTTCTTTTTTAACTAATTATAATTATATATTTTCTTTAAAAAAGCAGTCTGATGCACAAAGATCCTGCATATATAGGGTTGAAGGAAAAGGAGGACCACAAGGGTTTATAGTACGAGCAGTCTTACCTTGTATTTTGCAAGATGCTGTTTCTGATCCTCAAACTGGAAACCTTAAGGTCACACGGCAACAACTTGAACTTTTGCACTAAGGCTCCTCTTCAATTGTATATCTTCTTCTTCTAGCTGTAAATGACTACCAAGAAAAGCAAGGGCGGGGTGAGCAAGGGGCTGGAATTCTCATTTCTTGAAAGAAAAATTCAAAATTAAAAGGGCAGAGTACAAGGGTTAATAGTATGTATTCTTACTTTGCATTTTGCAAGAGGCTATTTCTATGCATTGAGACCATGACCTCAAGGTAAGACAACGACGACTCTATTGTTGCGCCAAGACTTTCCTTCAAAAGAAAAATTCAAAACTATAAACTGGAAATGAGAAAAAAAAACAAGTTGCAGAGACTTAAAACAACACTTATGTTGATGAATCATATGAACGGCTACGATTTATATCGCAAAGAAAATTAAAAAAGGTTGCGTCTGATATCAAACTCTAGTTTTACCATCTTAGAATGTCACCAAAAATGTTTTATTTTATTTTATTTATGAAAATACGAGAATTCTCTTAGAACCAGTTTGTGTCACAGCAGAGCCATGCCAACACGTTGCATGGGCTCATGTAAAGTAGTCAGCTTGGCAAGAAGCTAGTCAGAAATATTACGTGGTCAGTTACCAGAACCTTTCAACCCTTATTATTCCTGAATTGGCTATCGTTGATGATCCAAACCATCCATCCATGACATCAAGAATGATGTCCAGGTCAAATAAATCGCAGCCGTCCAAGAGTAGGAAAAGGAAATAAAGTTTCCCTGAATTTTAGTTTACCTCCCTCCGAGCTGCCGCGCACAAAACGGTAGCAGCACGTGCGACATTGGAAATTTCTGTCCTCTGCTGCACCCCTTTGTGCATACCTGCCGGTACCGTTTATTACGTGTAATATGAAACTCAATGGCACTCCCTCGAATGACTATTGGCACCCCTAAAATATAACGGAAACCCCCTTGGAACTCGTGCTCCGCTGGCCATTCCCCTTATAAATATTCTCTAATCCCTGCTCTTTTTCCCTGCTTCTTTTCCTTGGAACTGGATGAATCTTCGTGTGAAGTGGAATAAAATTGAGACAATTTAAAACCCTTGAAAAGGTGTAACTTTCTTCTTCTTCTCCTCCTCTGCTCTTCACCAACCAACGGAAATCCAGGTATGCAATGGAAAAGATTCTCTTTTCCAGGCATCTTTCTGAAAAAAATTTGATTTTTGTGTGTGTGGCTATTTTAAACTCCTTGTTGGTTGATTAATCATGATTACGTTGGCGATTAGGCTACTGTAGCAAAAATGAATGTTTTTCATTATTTTAAGTTGAGTTCGCAATCTTATGTGGTCAGATCACGTTTCATGAATACGACAAGTTTCACGGAGGTGGCGGTTTTGTTGTTTGTTCCTTCCCTTAGGGTTTGAGTTTTTGTTGGTTGGGTTTGCGTACCAGAGGATTATATTTCTGCGAGAATTTCGTGTTACGGCTTTAAAATCTTCGCGTGGAGGAAATTCTGTGCGCATTGGAGCCCTAGAGTTTGATGATTGTTTAAGCAGACGGAAACGATTTGAATTTCTGTGGATTTATGGGGTTGCCTAAGCTTACATGGAATGTGGTGTTTGGATTGGAATATAGTATGTTTGCTTGATCCAGAGAAGGCGTTATAACTTATACCTAACTAAGTTATTGAATTTGGGTTTTACTCTTCGTTCCGATACCGCATATTGGGACGAGTTTGCTGTAATTTATCCTTTATCTGATTTGCTGAAAAGAGTATCCGAAGAATCTGGCTCGATAAGCTGTTCTTTTGATGCAGCAGTTGAAGGTTCTTATGAAGGCATTGGATAGATTATTTAGTATTTGCAATATTTAAAAGTGGTATTATGTTATGGGTAAAGAGAGGAAGTGAATGATGGAAGTTCTAGAGAGAGGATGATTTGGAGTCTCCAAGTATGGCTTTACAACAGACTTCTGAGGCAGTTGGAGTGTCTGGAGAAGCAGTACACAGTGCTGAATCTAGGACATCGAATTCTACATTTGTAAGGCACGAGCGAACAAGTAGCTTCCAAAAATGGAGGAGACAGCTACAGAGGGCTTGGAGATGGGCTCCAAAGACAGGGGACCAGAGTTCAAAATCAGCTTTTAATCCCGAGGTCTTGGTGAATCAAAAGCGGCAGTGGTATCGGATTCACTCCCAAGCTAGGGTATGTTACCCTTAGAATTTGAAATGATTACTTAATTATTTTTTCCTTTTCCTCTTTATTTGCTTCTTTGGTTCACTGGTTATGTGAATGAAGTCATGACATTAGATAATTTTATCATTTTCCAAAATGCATACGGTATCTTTATTTATTTTTAATTTTTCTGTTTCACTTGTCTTATCAGAAAAAGATTTTTATCTTGTGAAGATTTGGTTTTGAATTGCTTCGCTGATCTGTGTTTGTCTTGTATCTATCTCACCTTTGCGGGCAACTATTTCTCCAGACGATGACATTTGAACAACTTTTTATTTCCTGTTTGTTTGATTACAGATATCAGTACCCACTCTGTGGCAGTGCAGTTTAGTAACATCCTGATTTGAAAAATTTTATGTTGCTGCTGCTGATTTATAATCCTCCGTTAGTTGTTTGCAGCTGACTTGCATTTGTAGATTTGGTGCATAAGCTTTAATTTGACCGGACAATTAGATGACACCTCTTATGGACTCTGTCTCTTTTTCTGTTCAGATGTTGAGGGAATATTGTACTTATTTCACTTGTTATCCTTCTTTTGTTGTATTGTTCTTATTGGATCTAGCTTTCCAATTAAGTTGTCTTATGCCTAGGAAACCAATCTGAGTATTTAGTAAAGTTTCTTCTGATCTTATTGCATCTCAACAGCAGTATTCTTGAAAGTAATAACATTGGACAGTTTTTTTTGTTTACGGTACTTCTTTCCATCATTCACACATTATTCTTGAAAGTAATGACATTGGACAGCATCCATTTTTCTTTTGTCTTAGGTACTTCTTTCCAATATTCACAGATAATAACAGTAATGAGAGCAGTGATTTAGATTTGCGATTCCAAATACTGAGGAAACTAAAAAGTTAACCTGCCTGTCGGTAGAAAACAGGCGCATGGTCTGGTAAATTAAACTCAAACAGGTAAGAAGAACAGAAGCACCAATTGAGAAAATACCCAGGACGAATTTAAGCTCCATTGCAGAAGATGAAATGAGAAGACAATGTGGATTTTTTATTTGAATTGTTAGGTTAGGGGAACAAAGGAGAAGAATATGTCATATTCATGAGGCACGCTGCCTTCATCTTCCATTTAATTTCTCGATGATTATTGACTGTTATATTTTGTTTCCTTTATTGTAACCTGACTTAGATGAGGCTACTGTTGCAGGACCATAAACAGCATAAGGAGCCAACATCATTGTTCGAACAGTTTTTTATTGTTGGTCTTCATTCAGATACTAGTGTAGGGTCTATTGAGGAAGCCTTTGCTAAAAGGAAGGCATGGGAGGCAGAAATGACAAAATCTGGAATCCTGGATCTCAAAAAACTGCAGTTTTGTGGTCCTCCACTTCCTTCGTTGGAACCTCAGGTTGATTGCATTCATCTAAATGAAAAATTTCCTGTTGGTTGAATTTTTGCTGGTTCAATATCATTCATATTTAGATTCTTCAATTTTCTTTTAGATTCTGTCAAGCTATTGTGGCAGTGTTATGATGCTGATACGTATTTATGTGGAGTTAGTTTATCATTCTCTCCTCTTGTATATGCAAGTTTTTGCAATTCTAAATAGTGAATAAGAAGCTATTTTTAACCTTTTTGAAATTTTCTGTTGTTGCAATTTTAAATTGTAAATAAGTAGTAATGTCAACATTCCCTATGCTGCCGATTGTTACCTGAAACCTTAATGAAAATCTTGAAGCTTCCGCCTCTGAATGATCATATGTATAAGTAAGCAACTTGTGAGAACATCTGTTTGCATATCTGAATTTTCAGTTGTATCTTTATGATAGGAGTTCACACTTATATGAGACTTATTCTCACTTGGAATATAAAATGAAATCTTCCTTAGTGGACTTATTAGTGAGTGAAATAGATAAGTAATGCTTTAGAATGGACCATGCTTTTGTCATTGCCACCCAATGCCTAGAAATAAAGCTAGATCTAGGAATTTTTTTCTATCTTACTGAGTTTTGAACAGCTTAAAGTAATTGCAAAATCTGGTCCATTTAATGATGATGAAGTCCCTGGCAGTTGAATCTTGTGATCGACTGATGCCACTTTGCTGCCCCGAACTATAAAGGAGAGAGAAGAAGGTGAATGGCAGTTCCAGAATCACCAGGGAGCTGCTTCATTGCTATTCAGGACACGAAACTGCATCCTAAACCACAGGTTGGCGGAAGAGAACGTAGTGGTTGACTGTCTAGCAACTGTAGCAGCTTCAATGTGATAAAAGTGATAGATGGATTTTCCTGTGTATCCTTTCTTTGATTTCATTCTGTTTGGTGCTTTTTTATGGTTTAAGGGCCTGAACTCCTAATTTGGGTCATTTTCTCTTTTATCTTTTATAAGCATCTTATTTACCAAGAAATGGGTAAATAATCACACGACTCATCATCAATTTCCCTTAATATAATGGTCATAAACTTGGCTACTCACTTATGGTGTGTCACTCTTTTTTTTTTTTTTCTTCTGATTTTAGCCATGCTGTTGTTGTATGATTGATAATTTGTTAATTTGTATTTTTCATCCGTTTCTTCACATTCGTCCTTGTCACGACTCATATACTGTCATCTAATTTGTTGCTGCAGATTCTTTTTAAGTATCCTCCTAGAAAAAGGTTATCTATAAGGGTGAAGGATGTTCCTGCCTTCTGCTTTCCTGCAGGGGTTAAGGTAGAGTATAACTGGTCTCTGTCAATTTTTCTTTACAATGTCTTTGTAGGGAAGGGGAGCCTTGGCGCAATGGTAAAACTTGTCATCGTGTGACCTTGAGGTCACAGGTTCAAGGCGTGGAAACAGCCTCTTGCAAAATGCAAGGTAAGGCTATGTACTTTAGGCCCTTGTGGTCCGCCCTTCCTTGGACCCTGCATAGGTGGGAGCTTTGTGCACTGGGGCTGCCCTTTTTAATGTCTTTGTAGGGGATTGATGTGACGCCTTAACCAAAAAATTACTATTTGTTTAAATTCTTGTTCTCGTTCTTAGAAAACCATCTTACTGCATGTCTAAATTTTTAGTGCTTGTAGATCTATATTTTGCTGCAGACTCCGGAATCTCATTAGAACTGTTGTTCATTTTGTTGGATTTATGCAATGACATCTAGCTTTTGTAGCCTCTTATTAAATCATGGGACAATCAGATTCTTACATAGTAAGATATTCTCTGATATCTAGCTTTTGTAGTCTCTTCACGAAATCATGTGACATAGAATCCTAACATAGTAAGTATTTTGTACCTTTTGTAGGAAAAAAGATAGGAAAAAGAACTTCATACTTATTCCTTTGCTTAGTTGCTGCCTGGCTTTGGCTTCTGAGAATGTCTACTTTTGGACATCTGGGAGAAGATACTATTCCTGATGTTACACTAAGTTCTGAAGAAGTATTTTTAATCTCTTGACTGCCTCTTTTCAATGGTTCTTTCTACTGATTGGTAAATGTAAGTATCAGTAAAACAGAAAACAGGAGCCATACCAAAAGGCAGAATGACTTGCATGAGTGAGAATGCTAACATCTCATGATTTCAGCTGTTTTGTTGTAGAACTGTTTGCTCTTTTGTCATATCAGAGTGCGAACATGAGAATGCATCTTCTTCCTTTATTGTCTCTCTATTTAAAAACACGTCTCTTTACATTGTACTTTACACAAGTGAAGAAGCAGCCTACTGCACCGAATATAGTATTTCTTTTTCTCTGATGTTGGACTTAGGAGGCGTAGTATAAACCATTTTGTTCATAGAAAAGTCAAAGTAGAAGAGTAGACAAGACGTAATTTTGTTTCTGAAGATTGGAAGTTCCTAATTATTATGACTGCTGTGGTGGACAGCTTCCTGGTCTTTCGTTTGACAAAGCTTTCAATAATTTGTTCATTATCCTCACAATGGTTGATCTGTCGCCATGTGACCCTCGAGGTCACAGGTTTGAGACGTGGAATAGCCTCTTGCTAAATGCAAGGTAAGGCTGCATACTATATACCCTTTGTGGTCCACCCCTTCCCCAGACCCCGCATACGCGGGAGATTTGTGCACCGGCCTGCCCCTTGGTTTTTTTCTTTTTTTGTCCTCACAAAGATTGTGGATGTGTCCTTTTTTCTCTTTATGTTATATGGTTAGCATGCAGTGTATGGACTGGAATTTTGCTAAAAAACTATGTTGGATAATTCATGGTTCTTTGATATGCATTGCCTGAATGTTTTCTCTCTAGCTGTCTCCTTTCTTTTCTTTTCCCTATAAAATGCAAAATCCTCATGACATGAATCTTTGCTGCATCAAAGTACATTGGTTTCTATTTTGTGTGCTTATTTTTCATCAGTTGTGAACTAGTTCAGCTGTTTGATGGCCAAAACTCTATGCAGGCACGCCTAATAGAGAGAACACCATCAATGAGTGATCTAAATGAAATTATATATGGGCAGGTATGCTAAACATCTTTTCTTTCGTATCACGATACCTACTTTCTTCAGAAGGGGATTGGTTCCATGATGTCTGATCTGAAATTTTAGGTCACCTTCCATTGATGCAATTGATGGGGTCCATGATAATACAGTTTTCCTTCCTTTTTTTTTCTTCTCTTCCTGGTGTTATTCTTGTTGTCAATGCTGGGGAGGAGAGATTTTTTTCTTTTGGGAGGGATGGCCGGGAGGCGGTGTGTGGAGAGGTAGAGATAGGCTTGGTTTGTGATGGGGAATGGGGAACAGGCACTTTGGTATCACTCCTGGAGAACTGCTTTCTCTGTCATAGGACAGTGGGACTGGCTGGACTTAGGTTGGAATCTCGGTCCATCAAATATTATAAGATCTTTCACCAAAAAAGAATATTAAAGATCTTTTGGGTGACAAGTATTCATTTTTGGTTGATCATGAAGGCACTGAATCAAGTTGCAAACCCAATAGGCAGCGTATAAGATGCTTATCATTATTTTTCTGTTGGTTAAGGGCTTGAAGTCTTTGGTACAATACTCTAGGATATAGCATGAGAAGTACTGATTGCTATAATGCTGGTGGAAATGTCTATAAGATTTTGAAGTTTTGGCTAGGGTTTCTCAAAATGGAATTTTTATGCTTGTAAGAGAGGATCGCATATAATTGAATGTTATGAAATGCTGACATATTTCAACACTTTTCAGCTTAATTTTAGAGAATCCTTGTAATATATGTCAGTGCTGGTACAAATGATTTGATTATTCCTCTGTTCCAGACCCTTGTTGTTGTAGGATTTTGCATTTACAGTTACTTGTTAAAGGCTCACTAGTTCATTATTGCTGTCTCTACTTCTACCTGGCTGACTCTTCAGCTCCTAATTCCTGCCGTTCTACTCTTTATGCTAATTTCCTCCCAAAAGGATGGCATATCACTGAATGTTATGAAACACTGACATATTTTGACACTTCTCATCTTAGTTTTAAAGAATCCTTATAATATATGTACAAATGATTTGATTATTCCTCTATTTCAGACGTAGTTGTTTCAGGATTTTTCATTTACAGTTACTTGTCAAAGGCTCTTTATTTCATTATTGCTGTCTGTACTTCTACCTGGCTGACTCTTCAGCTCCAGCTTTCCTGCTGTTCAACTCTTGATTCTAATTTCCTCTCGAATTATCAAGGTCATCAATGTGGGAAGCGGATTCAGAAGCAGGGTTTGGTCCTTCTTTATTTACCAGGAAGTGGGGAAGCAGCACATATATTAAAAATAAAAAATACAGAAATTAACAAAATATCAGTGAATCACAAATAACCTAATAGAAGCTCATTCTTTAAGAAAACACACATAACCAAACTAGATATTCATAGTAAGAACTACAAGAATTGCAATTTAAAATTCACATAAATGACACAACATAACTATAAAATATAAGTCATACTTATCACTCATTTCACTATCAAACTTCAGAACTAGTGACATTGAATTCTCTCTCTCTCTCTCTCTCTCTCTCTCTCTCTCTCTCTCTCTCTCTCTCTCTCTCTCTCTCTCTCTCTCTCTCTCATATGAGAGAGAGAGAGAGAGAGAGAGAGAGAGAGAGAGTTGCAAAGTGGAGCTTGGCAGTTCTGGAGTGAAATCTAGAGAGTAGGAGATGTGGACAATTAAATCCAGTGAAAATCCAACAGATCGGGTGGAAGAACTTGCCGAAAATGGATGATTTGGCTAGAGGGAAGTGGAAATAGGGTTTTCGTCGGAGAGAGCACCTTCGAGAGAAATCTGATATTTTCTCCCCCAAAACTAGTTCCATTGGACAAAATGCCCTTCAGTTTTGTCTTATTTAGGAAGAAACCATCAAGAGTATTTTGTAAATAAACATGACTACATGGCATTTTCGTAATGAAAAAGAAGACGTTAATAGAGAAACAAATTTGATGCATCTGATTTTTAATCAGGTTCACGTTTTGGATGGATCAAATTCGAGAATCTGATTAAATCGGAAGTGATGATTTAGTTAATCAGAAGTGGCAAATCTTGAATTCGAACTGCTGAATCCCACATTTTAGGAAGTATATCCTGAATCTGATTTGCCTGAAGTGGAAGTGAGAATTCGGGGTCAAGTAGAAGAATCAGGTGACCTTGCAAATTATCTTTCTTTTCCTCATTTTTACCTAACAAAATCTTTATGTGGTAGATCTTACTATCCTTAACAATTCTATATTTCCTTCTGACATTAATGAGCCTCAATTGGGGAACTATAGGCTGAAGGTAAAAACAACCATGTTAGTGGAGGATGTTTCATTTTAAGGCCAATTCCTGCAGAAGTCATAAATTCTTATGCGGAACTTCTGCTCAATTTTTTTGGTCATTTTACGCCCATCTAAGTAATGTGGATGCGGTCATCATCATCATCAAGACCTTATCCCAATTAGGGATCAGCCACATGAATCTTATTCCTCCATTCCTCTCTATTAAATACCATGGCTTCATTTAGTCCCAATGTTTTAAAATCTTTTCTCACCACTTCTATCCACGATCTTTTGGGCCTTCCCCTTGCCCTTTTAGAATCTTCTACTTGTATTGCCTCACTTCTTCTAACTGGTGCTGTTGTTGGTCTCCTTTGAACATGTCTAAACCATCTAAGTCTAGTCTGCCTCATCTTGTTACCTATTGGTGCTATCCCCAAATTTCCTCAAATATTTTCATTTCGAATTCTATCATTTCTTGTCTTACCACTCATCTATCTCAACATCCTCATTTCTGCGACGCTCATCCTATGAGTATGATGTTCCTTAACTGCCCAACACTCTGATCCATAGAGCATGGCTGGCCTTATGGCCATCCTATAGAATTTTCCTTTTAGTTTGAGTGGCACCCGCCGATCACACAAAACTCCAAATGCACATCTCCATTTGTTCCAACCCGCTTGGGTTCTCTGGGTAACTTCCCTCTCAATCTCTCCATTCTTATGAATCATTGATCATAAGTATTGAAAGTGGTCTTTAACAGGGACTTCTTGGTTATCAATCTTGACTGGTGTTCTACTCTTACTCTCCTTGCTAAAATTACATTCCACATATTTTGTCTTAGTTTGGCTAATTTTAAATCCTTCAGTTTCTAATGCTTCTCTCCCTAACTCTAGCTTTATGTTTACACCCTCCCTTGTCTCATCAAGTATGACTATATCATTTGCAAATAGTATGCATCAGGGAATCTTCTCATGCAGATGTTTTGTTAACTCATCCATAACCAATGTGAAAAGGTATGGACTCAATGCCGATCCTCGGTGCAATTCTATAGTGACAGGAAAATCACAAGTCATGCCATTAGTGGTCTTAACATTTGTTATCGCTCCCTCATACATATCTTTAATTACGTCTATATATCCCTGAGAAACCCCTTTACCACCTAACACCCTCCATATTAACTCTCTAGGGACTCTATCATAAGCTTTCTCTAAGTCGATAAAGACCACGTGGAGGTCTTTCCTCCTTTCCCTATATTTCTCTACTAATTGTCTTAGTAAGAAAATAGCTTCCATGGTAGACCTCCCAGGCTTGAAACCAAACTGATTCTCTAATACACTTGTTTCATGTCGTAGCCTCTTCTCAATCACTCTTTCAAAAAGTTTCATAGCGTGGCTCATCAGTTTGATCCCGTGATAATTAGTGCAGCTCTGTATCTCTCCTTTATTCTTATAGATTGGTACAATAGAGCTTTTCCTCCACTCATCAGATACTTTCTTTGATTTTATAATCTTGTTAAACAACCTGGTCAACCAAACTACCCCAATATCTCCCATATGCTTCTAAACCTCTATTGGTATACCATTAGGCCCCATGGCCTTTCCTGATTTCATCTTTTTCAAGGCCTCTTTTACTTCAGGTATTGTAATCCTACATTCATATGTATAATATCCCATGTTATTTAGATTTATAGTATTTTCAATCCCCATATTCGCAGAGCCATTGTCATTTAACAATTTTTGAAAGTATGTTTCCCACCTTTGTTTGATCTCATCATCTTTGACTAATACCCTTTGATCATCGCGTCTAATACACCTAACATGATCTAAGTCCTTACCCTTCTGTTCTCTTACTTTTGCAAGTTTAAACACATCTTTCTCACCTTCTCTTGTTCCTAGTGTATTGTAGAGCTCATCATATGCTTTAAGTTTAGCCTCACTTACTATTCTCTTAGCAACCTTTCTAGCATTCTTATATTGTTCATAGTTTTCATTATATCTAATCTTCTGCCACGCTTTAAAACGCAAAGTAATGTGGATGCGGTACTAGAATATATAAATTTTCCTCTTGCTTTTATGGGTTTATAAGCTTGAGAAGTCCTTACAAAAAGAATTAGTTGCTTCCATACTTTGTCATTCCCTTCTATTATTTCAATCCACTCTACAGTTTTCGGAAATTCATAATTCCCTGTTGATTATTTCCTTCTCGGTGCACTTAACTAGTCTGTAGATAACAATTTCATTCTTTTTCTTTTGTGCAGGAGCATATGTGCAGGGATGATTTAGCTTTTATCATTTCTATGAAGGTGAGTCATTGTGGTGCTGCTTTATTTTTTTCTATAAGTTGGATAGTATTTAAATGGGAAATATGGTTCCATAATATTCATAGTGCAAGTTCCATAATCAACATCTGGAACAACTATAGAGGTAATTTTATTTTTTCCCTGAAAGTAACTCACTATCCCATTTCTTAAGTTTCTCTTTTGTAGCTTGGTAGAATTAATTTCCTGACAAGAAATGGACAGTTCTGGATTGGCGGTTACTGTCTATATTATGCTTTGGAACTAGAAGTAATTGTGTTAAATTTCATAGAAAATCACACTAGCAAGCTAGAGTCTGCATATTAGCCGAAGAACTCTGCCTTCTCTCTGCAATCTGTCAAGAATCAGGTAAAGCTCACAAATTAAAGTGTTTCCTGCATGTATCTTGGAGTTATTTTCTTCATTAATTGTGGATCTCTTTTTAGTAAATTTCCATTCCTGCTTTACTGAATTGAATTTTGATGTTTAGAGTCACCTTGGCCTGGTATTATAAACTGTAAAGTGTTGTGTGCTCGTAAGTATCACAGAGAAGAATAGGTGGTATTGTTATCATTAGGTTGCTTTGTTAGCCTAAAGAGCAAACCTTTCTTGTCTCTGGCTACTTGTTGTTGCATAGGAATTCAACTTCCACTTATCTGGAAGAACGGTCTTGACTGTTGATCAGCATTTCTGCCAACATTATGTTACTATGTTAATTGAACTGGATCTTGTTTCAGAACTGTTCTGGTTTATATTTTCTGCCCTTGTTTTCGTTAGTTGCCCTGGATGGAAATTGAGGACCAAAAAGAAATGTCTAAGATGCAATGAATGAGGAACACTATTTGCTGAAGCCAGCAGTTCCTCATTGGCCTTTTTCTGTAATATCTTACAACTCATGTTGTTAAGTTGGTGTTGGGTCCTGAAGTCTCTTCTCTAACTCCTGGCAGGTGGCAGACAATTCAACGTTGTACGGCGTATGCTTACATATTCAGGAAATTGTTCAGAGGCCGCCTGGTATTTTAGGTGTTGTTTCACCAATTTCTACCTCTTCTGGTAGGGGCAGCCGCTTCTTAGTTTCTGCACCTCGTTGCTATTGTGTACTTACAGAAGTACCCTTTTTCGAGCTACACTATGAGATGTTGAACAGGTTGGAATCAAATTTGTCACCTCTAAGTGCTGCATCGTCCTTCAGAAGACAATTCAATGAAAGAAGATTCTCATAAGCTATTGACTATTTTTCGTTATGGGTGCAGTATGATTGCACAAGAGCATCTTGAGAGAATAACACAGTTTGTCAGTGAAATGACTCTCACGGAGTATGTTCCTACAGTGGTTAGATCCCAAGATCGAATGGAGGAGAACTATGATTGCTCTGAAGGAGAGAGTTCAAATGATTGGATGGCTTCTGCAATACCAGTTGAGAGTATGTTTACTCTTACTACAGCTTCAGCAGGCCTTGTATCTGATAATGAAGTTCATTCATTTTCATCTAGGCAATTGGAGCCTCAGTCTCTTGAAAGTATTTCTGCTAGCGAGGCTTCAGATTTTAGCCAAGGAAAAGGGCTGGATAGAGATACTAGAAGGTGGTCCCTATATTCTGATGATTATGCATCTGAGACATCAGGCTCTCGTTCTGATAGTTTTGAAAGAATGAATGGGAACTATGAAAATGGCCTAACTTCCCCAGAGTGTGGAACACTTAGCTGCTCTGTCAGTTGCACATTAGAGCATGTTGGAAGTTCAGATTCCATGTTCAGGTAGCAAACTCTCTAATATTTTCTAAGGTTCGTCATTAGTTAATAACATGGCTGCCAATGTGGATGTCAAGCTTTCTTGGGTTCATTATCATCCTTCACTAGTAACACTGTTCTTGGCATTTAATATCTTCTCTTGTTCCTTCATTTAATATCTTCTCCATTGTTCCCTCATTTATCTCATCTAATTAATGCGTGATTGGATTTTATAGTTCAGTGAAAAGCACTGGGTCAGAGGATGTTGACATTGATGATATCAGCTCGAAGCATGAAAAAATAGTTCCAGATGAGAAAGTAATGGAATGGGCTAAGGTACTATTTTTATGTCAACCCTTAAATATAAGTTATAACTGCAGTTAATAGTGGCATATTTCTCTGCATGATGAAATTTTGTTGTCTCTTCAGGAGCACAAAAATGATTTGCTACAAATTGTTTGTGGTTATCATGCTCTGTCTATACCACCTCGTGGTGGAGAAATAGTTTTTCAGCCTTTGGATCATTTGCAGTTCATTAAGTATAGCCGACCTGGGCTGTCTGAGCTGGGCTTAAGTGGTTGTTATGCTGATATAGAACTATGTGGTTCTTCTCTAGATGTTGCTGAGGTAAGATATTTTTTACTGCATTATTATGTCTCCTTTGGCTTTTCTATTCAATTCATTATTTAAGCCATGTGTTGCTGATGATAAATATTCATTTACAAGGTTAATTCTAGGCTAGCAGCTGCTGAAGAAGCTGTTGCTTTATCAATATGGACCACTGCAACAGTTTGTCGTGCTCTATCTCTTCAAAGTGTAATGTTTTCTCTAGCATTGCGGACTTATATTTTTGGGTAATGCTGTTCTTGAGGTTATAGTGGTTTTAGTTATTTGACATGATCCTTAGTTTTTGCTTCTTACCAGATTCAGACCCATTTTCCTAATTTGTGAAATTCATTGTCATTATCTTTTAAAATACATCTAATGTGGTACATCTAGCATTCTATATCAAGCAGATACTGTCTTTTTTTCCTGTTTTATTTGTCTTTGTTGTTGTTGTTGATTATTATTATTATTATTTTTTATGTTGTTTCTAGTGAATTGCATAGTTCCATTATTTCATGGCATAAATGTAATGCTAAATTGAAGAATGCATCTTTCAGGTTTTGGCCTTAATTACAGGGGCATTACTGGAAAAACAAGTCGTAGTTGTGTGCCCAAATTTGGTAAGTTAGTTGTGCTGTTTGGAGATTCTTCACTTTACAACTGCAGATATATTTAGAACTTAATCTTGTAATAGACCCCATATAATGTTTTGAAGAATGATTGAAAAAGAACAAGTAAAAGAAAAGGGAAGCCCAGTGCATGAAGCTCCTGTGTATGTGGGGGTCTAGGGAAGGGGCAGACCACAAAAGGTCTATAGTCCGAAGCCTTACCTTGCATTTTTGCAGGATGCTGTTGCCATGTCTTAAACTTGTGACCTCCAAGTCACACGACAGCAACCCAAGAAAAAGAACAACTATTTTGTCTCATTTCCTTTGTTTTGTATCTTGAATTATGCAGGGTATCCTATCAGCTACAGTATTATCAGTTATACCCATTATTCGTCCATTTGAGTGGCAGAGTTTAATGCTACCGGTAAGTTTGAAGCAATCATATGCTTCTTCCTGAACTCAACTTCTTGCGACTATGTGGGTTGGTACTTGGAATATTGAAGTTTTCCAATCAAATTCATGTATTCAATATTTCAAAATTTATATGGTACTAGTACAAAGCTATTCTGATCCTTTTGCTTGTTCAAAGCGTCAAAGTAATTTTAAGGTATCCTATATAGGATTTTAATTGTTGGACGGTATGCAGTAATATAACTCTTTGAAGTTCAAATAAATGTTGACTGGTGATTCTGTGGACTTCTACAGTAATGGAGCTGTTTCAAGTACAAATAAATGCACACTGAACTGCAATGCTGCAGACTTTTTTTTTTTTCTGGTAGCATATAAGTTACTTGACTTAGAAGGGGAGCCTTGGCACAGTGGTTAAGTTGTCGCCATGTGACCTAGAGCTCACGGGTTCGAGGAGTGGGAACAGCCTTTTGCAAAATGCAAGGTAAGGCTGCATACTGTAGGCCCTTTGTGGTCCGCCCCTTCCTTGGACCCTGCCTACAGGGGAGCTTTGTGCACCAGGCTGCCCTTTTTTGTATTAAGTTACTTGACTTTACTATTATTAAGTTATGTTTGATCTTCACTTTGTCTTGCAGAAATTAATATCAAACCTTACTCTGTTTAGTCAGTTAATTGAACACTTCTTGTCTTGGTGTGTTTACGTGCATAATACAGTATAATAAATGTTAGGTCTAGAGTAGTGGTGGTGTTCTTGGAGTGTGTGTGTGTGTGTGTGTTTTTTTAACAATATATAGTATGACTTTTTGGTACAACAAAGAGTTTTGATGGCTAATGAGCAACATGGACTTGATACTAAACTATTTTCATTTCAGTAGAGGCTAACATGATACCAAAATATTTGACCTATTGAAAGCATATGTTTATTCTTTTCTTGTGTTTTTTTCTTGTCCTATATTTCCTGTATTTACTTCTATTTTTGGAAAAAAATGTCTTAGTTCTTACCAAAGGAAAATCCTGATAAACAAAAAGCTTAATAGCCCAGTGGTTTGGTGAAAAGTAACCTCAGCAATTGACCTTGGGTCAGTGGTTTGAGGTCGGCTCCCTCCATCTCAGTAGGAGGTGGATAGATCTGGGAGAGTGTGTGAGTGATTTCTTTGTAATTTTTTGCTGGTGCCACGGAGGGGAAAATACAATATGAATAGAGTCTATGATGTTGATCCTAGAGAAACAGCTTACAAATCAAAATGGAAGAGCTGCTACAGGTGGCTAAAGTTTCATATCTCAAAATTGCATTTTTTATTATTTCTATCTTTCAAAATATTATTATATTGTTGGAAACATACAAAAAGATTTATTCTATTGTATTATTTCCATTTAGAAGTTCATTGACACGCAGAAAGAAGAGGATTTCTGATGCTAGAATGGATTAGAGTAAAAAGATATGAGATTTAGCAACTAAAATGGTGATTTATTAGAATTGAAAAACTGAAGTTTTAGACTAGGAACATTGTTGATTGCTTTACCGCAACTGCACAGGCTATTGTAGTGCAGCTGGTGCAAGTACAGGTCGATTCCATGGGGACTCGACTTAAAAAGATGGAGTTCAAATAAAATTTAATTGTATTAACAGAAATTAACTATGAGTGAAATAAAAATCCAGATCCATTTAACTGATGAAAATTACACAATTCTAAATTCAAAAAGACAAAATTAACTAAAAAACACATAAAATCTACTTTCCTAGCTTGATTGCATCCAATTTCTTCAAATATGATATTATTAATGTCAATTGGCCTTCATCAATCTCTGCAATATGTCCTTGATTAAAGATCCAATGGCTGAATTAGGTAGATTCGCCAGAATTTTGATGATTTGGACTAAATAATGATTTTGAGTTTTGGATGGCTTAGATTGATTTCTTGATTTTAGATTGAAGATCAAAGACGTTGGGTAAGCTAAGAGATGTCCTGAAAACAAGATCTGAAGATTAATTAGAATTCTAACAAGAAACAGATTAGGAATTGAAGTGATTGTGTTTATTAAAGCTAACCCGTTGATTAGGTTAAGCTTAAATAAAACAGTGTCTGGATTACAGTTCCTGGATTAATTTGAGAACAGCATAGAACCTGGATAGCATGAATTTGAATAAAACAAAATTGGGATATAGATGGAATAAAATCAGGGACATAGATGGAATTAAATTAGGGACAGAAATGGAATTAAAACAGCTTGGGTTTTCTCCTCCGTGATGGGAAAGATGCTGGGGAATGAGAAAGAGAAGAGGAACGAGAGAGAGGAGCTGCTGCTGGTGTGAGGAAGAGGGAAGTACGGTGCTACTTGGGGCAGTGCCGGGTGACAGCAGAAGAGCTGCTGGTGAGAGAGGACTCGCCGGCGTTGGTGAGGGAGTGAGTGAAACAGAGAGGAGAGAACAGGAGCTGCTGGTGCTGAAACCTGCCAGCAAACAGAGGGGTTGGTGTGATGGGTGGAGAGGGAAGAAAAGAGGTAGAGATGGGGAGTGTGGGTGATGGGGATGGTGCTGCTGGCTGCTTGCATCGGGCAGTGACAAGAAAGGCAAGGGAGCAGAGAGGGAGAGTACAGGAAAGAGGGAAAGAGGAAGAGAAAGTAGAGGAGGGAGAAGAGAGGGAGAGGATAAGAGGGGATGGAAATAGAAGGGGGAGAAGTGCGGTAAAAGGGCAGCCTGCAGCCCTCTCTCTATGGCTGCCTGCCTACGGTGGGGGGCTTCCTCTTGCCTTCATTGCATTCTTATAAACTAACTGCTCCTAATTTTGTTTCCACCCCGTACTTTCCTTCAATCATTAAGCTTGCTCCACCTTCTAATTTAGTCGTTTCCTTTTCTTCAATTGAAACCAATTTTCTGTTTTTAGAAACCATCCCATCTTGCCTTGTGATGTTCTTTAGGATGATATGCACTGTTGATTTTGATCTAAGCTATCCAACATACAATCTGGTTGATTTGCAAAACAAAAGACTTGATTAGAATCATCTAAACCATACATTACACATCTGATTAGCTCTGATGATCATTTGACCGTTAAATTTAGCAATTCAACGGTTGGATGGTTAATGAGAGCTAGTATTCATATTTTATCTAAAAATTGCAAAATTGATCGGTTAGATGATCTAATTGAATGCTAAATTAGGGGTATTTTGACCAAAATTAAACACTCAACAAATATAGTGCAGTGTGTGACTATTGTCATTGCATGATAAGAAACTCAGTGCCTTATTGGATCTTTTATGGTGCAGTTATAGCAGTGTTATGTTCACTTGTGGAGTTCATTTACTATGGAGCAGCTTTCATGCAGCTGAAGTTGTATTTGTAAATTTACATGCTAGAGAAAATATGGCCATGTGTTATTTACTTTCACTGAAAAAATTTCTATGAAAAGGAAAGTTTTGTACTAGTGTTGGTTTAAAAACTTACAGCTGTTCAGAAATGATCTTTTTGGGCACTGTTTGCTTTTGTTTCTCACTCTGTTGCCTTTGCTTAGTTCTGTCAGCTAATTTCGTCCTTGGAGAGAAAATATTTCAGTCAAATGAAAATTTAGTAGCTATGATTAGCAACAGTTTGCAGTTTAAAGATGGACAATGTTTCTTAGTGAGTTGAATTTATCTAAATTTGAGTAGTTAGTCCCTTTCTAGTCTGTCTTGTTCCAAAAGGTTTTGTCATGCAGAACCCTGCGTTGTCTTTACTCTTTATGCATTGTATGTCGAATGACTGAAGTTTATTCTAATTTATGTAGTTGAAATTTAACGGTGGAAGGTACGCTAAAATACTTTTTGATTTTTCCTGTTCTCAGGTTCTACCAAGTAAGATGCTTGATTTTCTTGATGCTCCAGTTCCCTTCATTGTGAGTTTTGAGATTGCTTCCATTTCAGCACTTTATAGCTATGAAGTAGTGCATGCAATAAGTGTTTACATAGTTGACACACACACACACATAGAAATTGCGTATTGTATGGGGCATAATCTTTTGACTAGCTCGTGTTTCATCATTGATAAGGTCCGGATGTTCTTTGAGGTTAGCTTATTTGATTACTTTTTATTCTTAAGACTTTTAGTACTAGTCCTTTTCTTTAGAATTGGCAACATTTATCCAAGCCTTAGTTTTGGCAAGTGGTAGATGTAAAAAGTTGTTATCTGCTAACTAGTACTCCCTATTTGAATCTTAGTTTTATGGTGTGAGAAGTAGAAAATACCTGAGAGACTGGATAATTGAGTCAAGAGTAAAGGGCCTAAAAGAATAGGGTTGAGGGCCTCTTAATTTTCCCCAAAGAAAATGGAAATATTCTTCTTATAATCTTACATCTTTATCTCAATTGGTGGGACAAAGAACTCATGATCCCTCTAGGAGTTGGAAAGATGTAACTAATGCTTAGTCCTATCCTACTACTGAAATTAACGACACTAATGAATTTGAGGCATAAGCCCTTTGCTTGTCTTAGTAAGTAATCTTTTTTCTCATGTATTTAATGTGAGCATTTTAGTGCAGGGCTATTTCTAAAAGCAAATGCTTGACTAACAAGGTTGAACTGGGGCCCTCATAGGATATCATGCGTGATTTATGGAAATCTTGGGCAGTTGGTACTTATTGATTTTTCTTTGTCTGCATCTTTATGAGATCATAGGTTCTTGTGGAAACTTCAGGTTGAGAGGTGTGTCCAACACTGGAATTGCTAGAAAATCTGTCTTTTTATCTGCCGGGTCTTTTTTGGTGTTTCATGTTCTTTCTTCTTCTGCTTCATTGTAGAAGTTATTTATAATTGTTTAAAAAGGATCGCAATTATTGATCTTAAACCTTTAATTGTTTATAAAAAACCCAAAGTAATTCATCTTAGCCATGAGTGTTGGGAGGCCATATTTTTTATCCAAGTTCCTCCACTGCCTGTAGGTCTTTATTTCTTGAGGAATTCTAAATATACTCGTCATATAAGACGTGTCCGTGGAAACACCCAAGCTTTTACATTAACCAGCCCCACTTATGTATGATCCTACCTGATTGCCCCAGCTCAGACATCTCATAAAATGAAAATCATGTTGATTGAACTGCTTTAGCCCAAAAAACAATGTTTTTGAAGTTGAATTTAGACTGGTGTCTATAAATACAAACCATTGATCTCCTGTGATCAAAAGTACAATTTTTGAGATACTAAAACCATCTGATCATGGTTTTTGAGCTAGCAGATGTCAAAAGTCAGAGCAATCAGATGGATGTGTTGATCATCGAAAGTCGCCCATTCCTCTAAAGCTTCGGTGTTTCCAGAGACACATCTTAGCATCCCTCTTACAATATTGTGGAATGAGTTACCTTTTTTTTCTTTTCCATTCTTACCCTAATCACATTATGAAATTTCTGAAGGGACCTAAACCATTGAACACCTGTGCATCCAAATTTGAGACAACAGGGCCCTCTGTTCCTAGTTCCCATTCCTGTTAACATCACTTCCCATATGGCTCCCTTTCTTCCCAGGAAACACACATTGAAACTTAGTAATTAGGCGTTGGGATCTTGGGAAGGGGAGTGCGGTAACTGAACGTTGCCTTTTAACCTGAGAAAAGAAGTTGCCTATGTTGAAATAGGATCCCTAAATATCATGGTCGTATACTTTCATAGCAGCTATCGTAGCTATAGACATCTTATCTAATCTTTGACTTTAGTTTGATTGATTGTAATTATAACTTATTTGTAATCCTCTAATGAGGAAACTGTATCATGTAACATCTCTAAATACTAATACATCAATAGAGCAACATAAGCAAAACAGCATAACTTTTATCTGCGGTACGTTTTTCTATCATTAGTTTGGATCTTCACATGGTATGAGAGCTGATCATTGCCACCTGTTAAGCTAGCCTTCATTGCTAAGGATATTTAGCCTTCATAGCTGATCATTCACTTCTAAAAACCTCTGTTCTTAACCTCTTTTTCTGGTCTATTAGTTGTTGGAATTTATTGGCTCCATATTTGGTTTGAAGAACTTTGCTATAGGCTTTCCTCTCTTTTACCCTAATTACCTTGCACTTATTTCAGATTTCTAGGTTTGTAAACTAGATTTTTTTTAACTGCTCTATCATTTTTCTTATTTAACCTTTACCAATTGTTATGGTACTGACCCCTAATCAGGATAAGATCTTGACGATGATGATCAATTGTTATGGTATATTCACAAACCTCTTAATCTAGCACACCCGTCTCACTTGGCCTAGTTGTCACTTAGCCTTCAAACACACTTTCAATTTTCTAATAAAAAGGATAGCCCCGGTGCATGAAGCTCCCGTGTATGTGGGGTTTGGGGAAGGGGCGGACCACAAGGGTCAATGGTACGCAGCCTTACCTTGCATTTTGCAAGAGGCTGTTTCCACACCTTGAACCCGTGACCTCAAGGTCACATGACGACAACTCTACCATTGCACCAAGGCTCCCCTTTCAATTTTTCTAATGAGAACCCTAATTCTCAAATCACCATGTGCAAACTTAGTGGCCAAAATTTTCTTCATTAATCTCAATCAGCAAGTTGTTCTTCAAAAGTAAGAAGAAGATGCCTATGTGCTAGGGAAAATTCCCTCTTCAAAAGAACATGATCCCATTTTTGAGACATGGAAAGTCGAGAACTTTATGGTGATGTCTTGGTTACTTCATTTCATGCAACCAGAAATCAGCAAGCCACTTCTTTTTCTTTCAATTGCTAAAGAGATTTAAACTGTTGTAACACCCTCATATTTTAAGGTTTGGATAAAGGCTCTTGTTTATGAGTTAAAGAATCATATTTCTTTACAAAGCAAGGTTCATCATCTGTGACCGAGTAGTATAATTAGAGGAACTTTCTCTAGCGTTGGACCACTACTGAAACTTCCCAATGGAATCAGCTTCAGATCCTATTCAACTCCAAAAGATGATTGAAGAGGATTGTATCTATACTTTTCTGACCTGCTTGAGAACATAATTTGATAAGGTAAGGGTGTAAATTTTGGCAAAGAACCCTTTCCTTCATTAAAGAAAGTTTTTTCTTATGTTCGAGAAGAAGATTCCTCAGATGGTAATGCTGTAAAAACATCATACAACAACTTTTCGTTCAATAAATGAAAGATCATTCTTACCTTTCGGTCTTGTAATGATGTTTGGGAAAAAATAAAAAAAAATAAAACACCTTGGGTGCTCACTGGTTTGTATCTATTATTGATGATTGCACATGGGTCATATGGGTTTATCTTCCCAAAAACATCTTTCATTAGATGATTTGCAATTAGTTTGGTGCCGAAGTCCATATTGTTTGTTCAGATAATATAGGGGAAATTATTTCAACAATGACTTGATTTCTTATTGCCACAGAGAAGGTATTATTCAATAATTCTCAGGTCTAGATACTTCCTAACAATATGGGGTTGCTAAGAGAAAAAACATCAGTTACTCAAGGTTGTGAGAGCTCTACCTTTCCAAATGAGAGTACCAAAAACATATTGGGGGAAACCATCTTGACTGCCGCTTATTTAATCAACAGGTTACCCTCTTGAGTCCTTAATTTTCAAACTCCACTGGATTATTTTAGTAATCTTTTCCCTTTATGCAAAAACTTTGGGAATCTTTCTTTTGAAGTATTTGGGGGTGTTTCTTGTGCATATTTATGATCACCATCAAACAAAGCTTGATCCTAAAGCTCCAAGGTGTCCTTCTTGGCTACTCACTACTCAAAAGGGGTATGAATGATATCACCTACCAACAAAAAAAAGTATATGTCACCATGGATGTCAATTTTGTTAAAAGTCAGCCATATTTCTCGCACAATTATCTTCAGGGAGAGAACATATATTTCCTTTATTGATCGAAGACCTACCAAACCCTGAATTTTCTTCTTCTTCCCTATCACCCATTTTTTCTCACTGACCATTTGAAGATTCAAATATGAACATATTAAACCAACTGAAATTTTGCCAGCTAGTGATTTAAATCAACCAACTCCACTCAAGGTTTATTCAAGGAGGAAATAGTCTTCACCTGAACTGATGCACACTCATACATCTGAACCGGAATCAGGTAACACTAATCCTCTCTTAGTTGATTCACATGCTCCCAATGATGATATATTAATACCCACTGCCCTTAGAGAAAAAGAAACGAACTTGCACTCAACATCCCATATCTAAGTTTGTGATAAATCATAAGCTGTCTTCTACTCTATGTAGTTAGTGGCGCAAGGCGTAACTAGGCGCAAGGGGTGTGCCTGGAGCCTGGAGGGCCTAGACGCGCCTAGGCGCATGCCTGAATCACGAGGTGCAAAAATAAATATCAAGAATTATAAAAATGCCAAAAATTAAGAAAAACATAGAAACATAATTATATGATGAAATATTACTCAAACATGCTAATTTCTATGAATGGAATCTATATATGTGAATGAAATACTGTTTCAAGGAATAAATGTAAAAAACAAAAGTTATTTCCAAATTCTGTTACTATTTTTTCAAAAAAATTGAAAAAAAAAAAAACTAAAAAGAAGTTAAATCTATATCAAGCAAACAAGAAAAACAAATGGGATGTTTGTTTCTACCTATAGAATGAGAAACCATCAAGATTTATAAAAAAAAGTATGCCAAAAATGAAAAAAAAACAGTACTAATTTTTACTGTTTTAACAGAAAAATAGGGTTTTAGGTGGAAGATTCATGAATCTGTACCTTTTCTTCACTTAGATCTATAAAAGCTTGAATAGGAATGGTCGTTCCCACAGTAGAAGCTCTCAAGACTCAAGAGAAGAGAAAATAGGGTTGGAAGATGAAAAAATGAAAAAAATTGAAAATTGGAATTTTAACAACTTGTCACCTGCGCCTAGGCGTTGGAGGCGCGCCTGAACATAGGCTTTAGGCACACCGAGGAGGCATGCGCCTAGGCGTTGGTGCCTTAAACCCCTGTGACTTCACAAAGCTCAAGTTCAGTATGTGCGCCTAGCACCTAGGTGCACTCCTCTAACTACATAGCTTCTACTTTTAATTCTTTTGTCTCTCATTTATACCCCATAGATTTTTCCAAAAATGTCAATGAGGCATTGAATAATCCAACATGGCAAGAAGCTATGATTGAGGAGATGAGAGCCTTAAAAAGGACTGATACTTGGGAGATAATTGACTTGCAGAAGGAAGAAATCTGTGGGTCGTAAATGGATCTTCACACTCAAATACAAAGCTGGAAAGATATAAAGTCAGATTAGTGGCTAAGGGCTTTACTCAAACATACAGGATAGACTATTAAGAAACCTTTGCCCCAGTAGCCAAAATGAGTGGCATTAGAATTTTGATTTCTCTTGTTGCTACATGAACTAGACTTTGCAACAATTTGATGTGAAAATTACGTTCATAATTGGGGATCTAGATGTTCCACCCAATATCAATAACTAAATGAAAGGAAAAGTTTGTTGTTTGAAAAAATCTTTGTAAGACCTCAAACAAACTCCTCAAGCATGGTTGGGGAAATTCACAATGGCAATAGTGAGGTTTGAGTATAGACAAAGTCAAGGTGATCACACACTTTTCATCAAACGAGAAGCTCCGAGTAAACTAACTGCTCTAATTATCTATGTATGGCATAATTGTGACTGGAAGTTGACCAAGAAGAGATTAGCAAGTCGAAGCAGTATTTGGCAAGAAAATTTGAGATAAAACATTTGGGAAATACTTTCTTGGAATAGAGGTTGCCCACTTCAGAACATGTATTTTCTTGTCTCAATGCAAATAAATACTTGATCTACTAAAGCAAATAATGATTTTAGGTTATAAATTTGTAGATAGCTTCATTGAACCAAATCATAAGCTCGGATACAACCATGAAGAACCGGAGGCTGATAAACAAAGGTATCAAAGACTTTTTGGAACACTAATTTATCTTTCTCATACATTTCCTGACATAGCGTATGTAGTAAGTGTAATTAGTCAATTTATGCATAGTCTGTGGAAGAAATACATGGAGGCTGCCTATCAAATCCTTAGGCACTCAAAGTCAGCACCTAGGAAAGGATTTTTTTATTTTTTTTTAAAGAAAAGAGAGAAAATAGATGTGGAGGGTATACCAATGCAGACTAGGCTGGGTCAATCATATATCGACGTTCCACTAGTGGATATTGTACATTTACTGGGGGTAATCTCGTCACTTGGAGAAGCAAGAAGCAATCTGTGGTTGCCAAATCAAGCATTGAAGTAAAATTCAGATCAATGGCTCAAGGTATTTGTGAGCTAATTCAGATATGATTGATTCTTTCAGATTTGGGAATAAAACTAGAAGGGCCTATGAAGTTGGACTGTAACAACAAATCTGCCATAAGCATTGTGCATAATCCAGTCCACCATGATCAAACAAAGCACGTGGAAAAAGATCGTCATTTTATCAAAGAAAAAATGAAAAATGTGTGGATTTGGAGTCCTTATGTCTCTTCTAAGAGTCAACTTGCAGATTTTCTCACTAAAGGGTTGTGAAGTTCTACATTCCATTCAATTCTAAACAAGCTGGGAGTAGAGGATATTTTCTCTCCTGCTTAAGGGATAGTGTTGACATAGGATCCCTAAATATCAGGAAATTATCCTTTCCTTTCATAGCTGTTATAATAGTGTTGACATAGGATACCTAGATATTAGGGTCGTGTCCTTTCATAGCTGTTATAATATCTATAGACATCTGATCTAATCATGGACTTTATATTGATTGATTGTCTGTAACAATTGATTAATTGTAATCCTTTCATGAGAAAACTGGATCAGATTGATTAATTGTAATCTTAACTTCTTTGTAATCCTATAACAAGGGAACTATATCATGTAATATCTATAAATAATGATACTTTAGTAGAGCAAGACAAGTAAAAAAGTGTTACTCTTATCTGTTGCATGTTTTTCTGTCATTAGTTTACCATCTTAACAGCTTATTATCTTCATGTAGTGGTATAAAGCTGCTGCATAAAATAGATTTTGTATCTTTTTCTTTATTGTTTATATATGACTGCTGATGGACTCCAGTTTTTAGAATTAAACCACGTAAATGTTAGCACATTAATGTGCTTGTGGTGCTGTCCTCAAGTTGCTTTCTTCTAACTGGATTTGGAGTCTCTTCGAATGTTCTGTATATAAAGGGCAAACCGGTGCATGAAGCTCCCACGTATGCGGGGTCTGGGGAAGGGGCAGAACACAAAGGATCTATAGTAAGCAGCCTTACCTTGCATTTTGGCAAGAGTCTGTTTCCACACCTCGAACCAGTGACCTGTGACAACTCTACCATTTCGCCAAGGCTTCCCTTCTTGGAATGTTCTGTATATTTGAGAAAAAAATAGAGCTAGTGATCTTATTTCAGTTTGTGCTTCAGTCAAAGTCAAGAATATAAGTAATTCACTGTTGGATCCTGATTGTCTTGATTCGTTGAGATTCCATACTTACACATTTTGTTCCCTATTTAAGAAAGCCAAGTTCACATTGTTTGTTTTATTCTAAATATCATTTTCTTCAAAAGGTGAACGAAACTTGTGGTCATCTCATCAACTTTCTTTCTGTTTGTCAAATCATTTAATATCTTATAGTTATACTCTAGATGTTAATTTATGATCTGAGACTTGTGGGATAATATGTAGGTGAGTCTTCTCTGTGCAAAATCCTTGTTAGTGGCACAATACTGAATGATATATAATGATAAAGAACTGAAGCTAGATATGCCGGCCTCTAACAAATAGTGATATGCTTATTGCAATTGCCATTTGCTCTTCAGCTCTCCGATTGTTGGAATATTTAGTGATTATCACAAGAACAATATCCCCACTGATTTGAAATGTTGCCTAATGCTTGTGTTGCATTTGCATTCTTCATTCTGGTCATTTGGACTGTGCACACATTGCTCTAAGTATCTTCATTGACTATAAATATTATAATATTGATTATGAAATGTTCATCCATAGTTGGTTTTGTAGGTCGGCGTACAACACAAACAGGCTGATATGAAGTTGAAAGCTTCCAATCTTGTCCATATTAATGTCTTCAAGGACGAGGTTAGTTCTTGTTTCTTGGTCTTTGATAGAAGTATCCAAATTTCAGCCATAACTAGGAGGGCCACGAGAATCTTTTGAAATGTGAATGCGTCCTCTCTCATGGCACACAATAGCAGACATCCTAAGGCTTTTATGTAGTTTGTATCTTTAAAAGATAAGGTAAAACTGATGGTTGAAAAGAGAAAAATGACTACATGTGTCAAGAAAGGGTTTGAAACAAACAGTCAGGGTTTGAAGTCCACGCAGCAAAGAAAGAGGATCAGAAAATTCTAGACCACGAAATTAAAGTTTTAAGGTGCAAAAGATTATCATTTTCGAAAGGTTTTTAGTTTTTTGGAAGTTTATGCTAACAAAATTAAGAAAAATACAGAACCTATTGATGCAGGACTAGAGGAAGAATAGAACTTGATACAAAACCAAACAGTTGAAGTCTTGTAGAAATACAAGGTAAAATAGCACATGTAGAATCTAAAAGAAATAGTGCAAGAACAAAGAAATGTCTTTGGAATCATTCCAAATGATTATTATAGTACTATAGGAGTCACACCTACAGAATACCTACAAGTACATTGAAGTCACATCAACAGCTTGAAAACCTCTAATGGAGTCACACCATTGGGAATTTTACTCAGAATCACTTCAAACAACCACGCATCACACCCATATTGTTGTGCTTATAGTGATTACAATTTTTCTAACTGCCATTTTTTTTCAAAACTTCAACAGCAAGTATATAGAGCTTACTACCATTACTTTCCAGATCTACTAGTTACCTCCCTAGTATGCATAAACAGTTATGGTAGCTAAAGCTAATCAAATACCCAACAATGTATAAGTCATCATCATCATCATCATCATCATCATCAAGACCTTATCCCAATTAGGGGTCGGCCACATGAATCTTATTCTTCCATTCCACTCTATTAAATACCATGGCTTCATTTAGTTCCAAAGTTTTTAAATCTTTCCTCACCACTTCTATCCACGTTCTTTTGGGCCTTCCCCTTGCCCTTTTAGAACCTTCAACTTGTATTGCCTCACTCCTTCTAACTGGTGCCGTTGTTGGCCTCCTTTGAACATGTCCAAACCATCTAAGTCTAATCTCCCTCATCTTGTTACCTATTGGTGCTATCCCTAAATTTCTTCTAATATTTTCATTTCTAATTCTATCCTTTCTTGTCTTACCACTCATCCATCTCAACATCCTCATTTACGCAACACTCGACCTATGAGTATGATGTTCCTTAACTGCCCAACACTTTGATCCATAGAGCATGGCCGGCCTTATAGCCATCTTATAGAATTTTCCCTTTAGTTTGAGTGGCACCCGCCGATCACATAAAACCCCTGATGCACATCTCCATTTGTTCCAACCCGCTTGGATTCTTTGGGTAACCTCCCTCTCAATCTCTCCACTCTCATGGATCAATGATCCTAAGTATCGGAAGTGGTCTCTCATGGGGACCTCTTGGTTATCAATCTTGATTTGGTGCTCCACTCCTACTCTCCTTGCTAAAATTACATTCCATATATTAAATGTCTTAGTTCGACTAATTTTAAATCCTTTCGATTCTAATGCTTCTCTCCATAGCTCTAGCTTTATGTTGACACCCTCCCTTGTCTCATCAAGTAGGACTATATCGTCTGCAAATAGCATGCACCGAGGAATCTCTTCACGCAGATGTTTTGTTAACTCATCCATAACTAATGTGAAAAGGTATGGACTCAATGCCGATCCTTGGTGCAATCCGACGGTGACGGAAAATCACCGGTCACGCCACTAGTGATCTTAACATTTGTTACTGCTCCCTCATACATATTTTTAATTATGTCTATATACCCCTGAGAAACCCCTTTAACACCTAACACCCTCCATATTAACTCTCTAGGGACTCTATCATAAGCCTTCTCTAAGTCAATAAAGACCACGTGTAGGTCTTTTCTCCTCTCCCTATATTTCTCTACTAATTGTCTTAGTAAGAAAATAGCTTCCATGGTAGACCTCTCAGGCATGAAACCAAACTGATTCTCTGATACACTTGTTTCATGTCGTAGCCTCTTCTCAATCACTCTTTCAAAAAGTTTCATGGTGTGGCTCATAAGTTTGATCCCTCGATAATTAGTGCAGCTCTGAATGTCTCCTTTATTCTTATAGATTGGTATAATAGAGCTTTTCCTCCACTCATCAGGCATTTTCTTTGATTTTATAATCTTGTTAAACAACTTGGTCAACCAAACTACCCCAATATCTCCCATATGCTTCCAAACCTCTATTGGTATACCATCAGGCCCCATGGCCTTTCTTGATTTCATCTTTTTCAAGGCCTCTTTTACTTCAAGCATTCTAATCCTACGTTCATATCTATAATATCCAGTGTTATTTAGATTTATAGTATTTTCAATCCCTATATTCTCAGGGCCATTGTCATTTAACAATTTTTGGAAGTATATTTCCCACCTTTGTTTGATCTCAGCGTCTTTGACTAATACCCTTTGATCATCGCTTCTAATGCACCTAACGTGCTCTAAGTCCTTACTCTTCTGTTCTCTTACCTTTGCAAGTTTAAACACATCTTTCTCACCTTCTCTTATTCCTAGTCTATTATAGAGCTCATCATATGCTTTAATTTTAGCCTCACTTACTATTCTCTTAGCAACGTTTTTAGCATTCTTATATTGTTCATAGTTTTCATTATTTCTAATCTTCTGCCATGCTTTAAAATGTATAAGTATTTATGGAAATTAAAGCCAATCAATAGTCAACTTTTCTGTTGCTGTTGTGCATAAGCACTTATTAGAGAAACTAAGCCAATCAACTCTCCTCAACTGCTGTGATTCTGTAAGTAGATCACACAAATCGTTTAGAGGTGTATAGAATCTGGTCAACTGTCCTCCAAAGTGCACTTCCTGGCTACTCTTACGGGCTTTCAAGACAGTACTTTAAGCCCAATTTTTACCCATCAATATACATCTTACTAAACTGATCTGTGAGGTGTCTATCTCCTTGTCTTGCTCCTCATCACTGTTTTCAGTAGGTACATGTTTACATCAACATCATAAAGTGTTTGTCCATATTACCATCAATCCCCAAATGGAGACTTCTGGTTGGCCATTCATAAGCAAAATGGCCTAATTTACCACATTTGTAACACTTGTTATCTATGCTGCATGTTTGTCTAATTTCAGCTGCAAGACCTTTACCCTTAACATGTTAGAATGATGCTGACCTAGAAGCATTAGACCTATTCGTAGTGATAATTTTAGGAGCCACCCTTCTGTTAGCCTCTGAAAATCTGGTAGCTTATGTCTCCACTTGAGAATTGAGCCCCCTAAAAGGTGTTTGCTTGAGTTTCTCATCCACCTTCGAAGCCATGTGCAAAGCATCTTTGATATCTTAAACCATAGAATCAGTAACATTGGATTTCATCCCTTAATCATTCTTAAGATGGAAAAGAGGCTGTCTTACATCATTAAAAGAATCACACCAGATGGTCAGCTCTTCAAATTTATGCGTAGGATCTGTAACTGTCGCACTCCCCACTTAAAAAGAAACCATTTGAGCTAAAAGATTGTCTTGAAAATCCAGCGGCAAATACTTGTCTTTCATCTGCAGCTTTATCCCTTCCCAAACGGTGATGGGAGCTTGTCCTAATTCCTGAATCTGCAGCTCAACGTTTCTCCAAAACACATTAGGATGGCCTGCTAATTTCATTCTAATAAACCTCACCTTCTTTCTTCAGCCATGTCAAACCATGAAATACTCCTTTTATGGCACTAACCACCCCACCAAAGTTTGATGATCAAGGCTACAACCAAATTTGAGAACCTTAAGTTTCAGCTTTTTGGTGGCATCTTGCATGTGACTAATGTGCTAGATTATATATCGGCCAAGGAGTTAATGAACCAGTGGATTGAAGATTCCACATCAGGTTCATCAAACTCCTGTCCATTAGCTATTGCTCCTTTGCCACTTCAGCCTGATCTTTGACTTCACAAATCTTCAGTTTTTTTCCATGGATCCTTCAACTTTTGAGCAAGTTGAATCAGCGATTCATCCATTTGACTGTCATTCAATCCTCCCTTCTAAGTTCTGTCACTATGGGTAGCCATTTTGACCACATCTCCCATACCAAAAATGATGCAGAACTAGGAGAAGAACAGATTTGAAGGGAACTTGCTACAAAAATCAAACAAAACACTTGAATTCTTGTAGAAATACAAAGTTAAACCGCACATGCAGAACCTGAAGGAAATGGAATAAGAACAGAGAAATGTCTTCCGAATCACTCCAAATGTTTAGTACACTACTACAGGAGTCACACCTGCAGGATGCCTACAAACACATTGAAGTCACATCAGCAGCATGAAGACCACTGGGATTTTTCTTTGGAATCACTCCAAATGACCAGGCATCATGCCCATGTTGTTGCATTTACAGCGGCTGTGAAATTCATAACTTCATTTATTTAGAGACTTCTACAGCAAGTTTATAGAACTTACAACCAATAGTTTCTAGATCTACTGATTAGTTACCTTCCTAGAGTAGCGCCAATAGGCAACAAGATGAGAGAGGATAGACTTAGATGGTTTGGACATGTCCAATGGAGACCAAAACAGCTCCAGTTAGGAGTAAGTAGATCCAAGTTGAAGGCTCTAAAAGGGCAAGAGGAAGGCCCACAAGGATGTTCACACAACTTTTGGAATAAATTAGGGGAATGGAGGAACAAGATTCATGTAGCCAACCGCATTCGGGATAAGGCTTTGTTGATGATGATGAGCATGCATAAACATCTATGGTAAATCTGGTCAACTTTGGTTAGCCAATATTACATAAGCCAAACTTTGGCCCATCACTGTAGATCTGATCCTTATCACCTGTGCAAATGACTTTGAAGCAGAGGTTTCAAATGATTAGCAAAAAGAACATAAGGAAAGAAAATAAAATATGAATTCAACCTTTTGCTTTTCCCAAAATGAAAGTGATTTTACTTTTATGCTGTATAAATTCGATAATGTTTTATTATTATGATTGAGATTCATTTATTTCTAAATCTGGAAGTTGTTCCATGTTGGGGTATGAACTGGCCATGGGATGATTGATCTTCTATTAATTTAAGTCACAGGCCTGAACTCTAATACTCTCACTTTTTCATATCAAAGCACAGTCAGTTCAACCTCATTGGCACCCTTGTTTTAATGAACTAGTGAGCTGGTATTTTCTATGCATGGTGGACCATTTAGCAAGTGCACCAATGGTTTCTGACTGGGCATGGTTCACATGAAACAGCATTAGTTTTTCTTTTTAGAAAATATTACAGTTATTATACCTATTAGAAGCACCGATTGTGGAAGTCAGATAACTTTTTCAATGTAGATGATCACTGACTAATTTATTATAACTGTTACTGGCACAGTTGTAACTTATTGGATTTCTTCTAATGCGGATATGTTAGTTTTAATCAGGAGAACTTTCTTAATTTTCTACATATATGAGCCTTGCAGGTGAAAATGTCATCATTTCCCCAACTTCCTCGCCAGAGAGAACTTGTTGCAGAACTAGGGCCAATTCATGCTAGACTTTCATGTGAAAATGCTATAGCCAAAAGGCATCCTGTGTACAAGTGCAGCGAAGTGCAGGTGTTTACAGATTCTTCCTCTCTCTATGGAACAAATGCACTTCGTTTCTTACATATGTTTCTGTATTTCACTTAATTACCATGAAGGGGCATTGATTTGGTTTTGGACTGCATCTTCACCCTTCTTCTTTAAGTAAGAACATTCTTAGATGTTCAGTTCTCTAAAAGCATTCCTAGAAGCTTATGATTTATATATGGTAAACTCTATGGGCTCGTTCTGTATTTCACCCTCAAGATTAGTTAGAGAGTGATTATTTTAAGACTAGTTAGATTCTTATCCAGTCAATATTCTTTTATCCACTCATTATGTCTGAGGCTCAATCTGGAGGCATTGGAGGACTTTGACTTTTTGTCATATTATTTGTAAAAGAAATATGTAGGTGTACCTTTTGCATCATTAGGCTGCTTATGCATGGTATAATGGAATCTTGTTTGACCCATGAAAAGCTGTCATCCTGTCAAACCTTTGGAATCTGGAAGCTTTAAATCAAGTAAAACTAAAATGATTTTTCCATAACTTAACAAACAAGTTGATCCACCTCGTCCTAATGCTTACAAAAGCTAGGACATTTATACATGAATGGTACGGAATTAAAATGACTTGAAGACACCTTTTTGCTGAGATTGAATCTAGCAACTGCCTAACTACCATGATTTGTGTTGTAGCCAACTGGGATTTTATTTTAGCATACCCCATTGGCGCAATGGTAGAGTAGTCATCATGTGACCTTGAGGTCACGGGTTCAAGGCGTGGAAACAGCCTCTTGCAAATGCAAGGTAAGGCTACATACTATTGACCCTTGTGGTCCGCCCCTTCCCCTTCCCAGCATACACAGGAGCTTCTGCAATGGGGCTGCCCTTTTACCCCATTGTTATTGCACTTGCCAGTGAAACTTACTCTGGTATAGCATACAGCAAAGGTCATAAAACAGAACGGTGGAAGGTCCAAAACATGATATCTCAAGTGTGATGTCATTGATTCCAGCAGGTCGTATCATTGTCATTGTTGTTAAAGGAACACAAGCTTTAGGTCATCGAGACCTGGAGCCCTCATATGGTAGGGTACTAACCTACCTTCTGTCATGTGACTTTGAGGTCACGGGTCCAAGGCGTGGAAACAGCCTCTTGCAAATGCAAGGTAAGGCTGCATACTATTGACCCTTGTGGTCCGCCCCTTCCCCTTCCCTGCATACACAGGAGCTTCTGCAATGGGGCTGCCCTTTTACCCCATTGATATTGCACTTGCCAGTGAAACTTACTCTGGTATAGCATACAGCAAAGGTCATAAAACAGAACGGTGGAAGGTCCAAAACATGATATCTCAAGTGTGATGTCATTGATTCCAGCAGGTCGTATCATTGTCATTGTTGTTAAAGGAACACAAGCTTTAGGTCATCAAGACCTGGAGCCCTTATATGGTAGGGTACTAACCTACCTTCTGTCTAATAATTCTATCTTAAGTTGTAAGTTGGTTTTCTTTCTTGCTCTGTACCTAGTTTAGTATCTGCTGATTTATCAATATGACCTGCTGAATCTATCAAGTGATGTAGCTTTGAACATCATTCTAGTCCAACTAGACTAGAATGGGATCAGCTTAAAAATTGTTATCTGAATGAACAGTCACGAGATCATAAAATTGATAACCAATAGAAAAATCACCAAAGAATTAGAAACTGATATCCACCAGAGGATTAAAAGAAAACCATTCAATTCTGTATATGAGTATAAAAAGCTTCTGAACATCTATTGCTAAAACTCTCAGTATCTGATTGCAATTTCTTAAAACTCATTTAAGGCACACTGCAGATGCATTTCTCATAATCAAGTCTCCTCCCTCCTTTGCCTTTGATGCATTGTCATTATTATGTGTCAGTTCCCTTAATATTGTTCTACGTCCCAGTTTCCTCAGCGTGGCTTCTCCAGAAGAAAGCTGAACTCCCAGTAAGTGATTTATGCACACATTGTATATCTCCAGTCTTCCTCTGGAATTCCTTCAAATGACTTTGGATCTGTAGCAGCAAGAGAAAGTTACAATTAGCATCAATTTCTGTTAGGGAGAACTTGTGCATGATGGTAGTGCGGTCAAGTGATTGTATTACAGTTGTAGAAGAAAGAAATTGAAAGTAAGCATATCTGTGGGATTTGAGGGAAGTTAGTTTTGATATTTTCATTTTTTGTTTCATGGGATCAATATTTCCTTCCTGCTTATTCCTACCAACAAATGCACACAAGAATTACACAATAAGTTTGGTTGAGATTATCAATATGTAATTTAGGAAAGCCGAGGTGCTTGCACTGTTTGTCATCTATATAGGAGCTTGCCAACATGAGATACCCTTGAAACACCTGAGATGCTTGCCAAGTATTCTATCGACTGGGCTGTTTCTTTTATCCTCCAGACACTAGTCTCCGAACATGTGTCCTCTTGTATATGTCTATTATTCATTTTCTGTATGAGGAAAATAAACTGGCCAATGAGTGTGGTTTCCCTAATATTAGCCTTGCACGTGGATATGTAAAGATTACAGAACATATCTTATTCATTAAGCACACAATCAGGTGTTCCTTGTTCAACAGACAATGGCTGGTTTTTAAGTCTTAATCATGTGAAAATCCCTACTGGCACCACAACTTTTCTTAAGTAATCATTATGAAATAGAAATAGAAGAAAGAATAGCTCCCTTTACCTAGCAGGCCTCACAGGTTACAACATCAGTAAGTCTTTGAAACACCATCTTTAAATCCTTTCACCCAGTTCTGACCATCCTTATTTGCTGGCGAATTGATTTGTGAAGGTTTAAGCAGAGTATCCACCTTTTGTTTTTTGCTCTAACTTGGCCGTTATCACTTGTTGTTTGTTTCTTTGGAACTCTTTAAAGAGCATGCCCGAGGGTTGTCAAGAACAGGTTTTGCCAGGGCAGTAAATAACTTGGAGAAGTTGTTAAGCTTTTCCTCCCGGGAGGTTATGATAAAATTTACCAGAATCAGGTTTCAGATTGCTACCTTAAAGGAAGGTGGATTCACATTATATCCGATTAAGTGGATCAAATAGATGCTGAATAGATGTAATATCAAATAAAGAGGCAAGGGGTTTGGTATTTCAGTTGATAGTTTACCCCAATGAGGTGGCTCGGATTTGATTTGATCACAGGAAATAGGATTTTATTGGGTTTCTGTTTCCTATAGTTTAACATTGTTTTTGCAATTCTAGAAACTACCAATTTACAATTTAACATTATTCTTTGTGTTGTTATGGACTAACTGTGGCATTTTTGTTGTCTGATTCTGATTACCAGTAAATGGATATAAGGAGTTGCTTAAGGTCCTATTTAGGGAGTTAATTAGAATTACCAAATGTTTTGGAATTTCTTCATTTGTAAACAGTGCAACTATTTTACCTTATCATGATGCATATTGTAATTAAACAAAACGTGTTTCTAAATTTGTCTCTAGAAGAAGAAATTTTCTTGTTGTCAGCACAGGTTTGGCGCATTTGGTCCTGATTTTACATTGGATAGGATTCTTCCTTGATCCACCCTCAATTGTCATCTCATTGCATGAGAAAATTTGTCTCAGCAGCTCTGCTACTGGCCTAGAAGGGGAGCCTTGGTGCAACGGTAGAGTTGTGATTGTGTGACCTTGAGATCACGGGTTTGAGACATGGAAACAGCCTCTTGCATAAATGCAAGGTAAGGCTGCATACTATGGATCCTTTGTGGTTCATCCCTTCCCCGGACCCTGCAGATGCAGGAGCTTAGTGCACTGCACTGCCCTTCTTTTCTTTAGCTGTGCTACTGGCCTACTACTACCCAGCTGGTATCAAATCACATAATCTCAAGCACAGGACATAATATGTGTTGACTAGGGATGGTAGCCAAATCATGCACTTATATTGCTAGACAATGACATATTTATTGTTGAAATCAATAATGAAACTTTTGAATTTTCTTTGTATCTTAACCTTTGATTTTGATGGTATTATCAAGTATATCCTGTTGCAGGCTGAAGCTGCTAGGCACTTCTTAAATGTCATGAGATCCTACTTGGAGTCACTTTGTTCAAACTTGAGGTCTCATACCATCACCAGTGTACAGTCAAACAATGACAGGGTTAGCAAACAACCTAAACCACCAATGCCTATGGGCTCAATTGTCTAAATGCAGTTGAATGTACCTGTCAATATGAATTAGCTATTATTACCCCAGTAATTTCTGAACTTCTAACTCTGTTCAGCCAGGTATCATTGCTTCTGAAGGATAGCTTTATTGACTCATTCCCAAGCAGGGATCGACCTTTTATTAAGGTACTTCCCCTTTCAGTTTTCTTCTGTGTTTCATTCAGTGTCTTATATTATGAAATTGTCGGTTTTTGCTCTTAGCTTTTCTCTCTCTGGCTGGTTAGGTTATGGAATGTTTTTCTGTGCGTCTCTTCAACTTTCTGTTCCCTTTTCAAGTTAGAGAAGAAACATCTTAAAAACCATGGCATCAAAATAGAGTCGTTTGCAACCTCCCCCCTCCATTACCATGAAGATATCCCAACTGCTCTTCCAGCCATGATGTTTTTGTTTTCAAGAAGAAGCTGATTCTCATTAGAAGAACTAGGGCCTGGGGTGGACCGTGTGTGTGTGTGTAAGGGCAGCCCAGTGCACAAAGCTCCCACATATGCAAGGTCCGAGGAAGGAGTGGACCACAAAGGGTCTATAGCTATGTAGTTAAAGGGGCGCCTAGGTGCTAATTGACGGGTAAGCGCCTGGGAGGGGGCCAGGCGCAGAGGAAGTGAGGCGCGGTGGCCTAGGTGCGCAGCTGGGTGCGCCTGGGCGCCCCTTTCAGGCGCGCCCCCGACTCCAGGCGCAAACCACTTAACCCGGTAACTTATAAACCTCATTTTTTTTTTTTTCATTTTTCACCTTCCAACCCTAATTTCAATCTTCCAACCTCCTGAGAAGGTGAAAATGACCATTCCTCTTCTATCTTTCACAGATCTAAGCAAAAAAAGGTATGGATTTATGAATTTTAGCATGTGTATATAGTTTCTGTAAAAAAAAGTAAAAACCAGTACCATTTTTTCAAAATTTTTGTTTTTTGTTAACTATTTTCCATAGATCTTGATGGGTTTTAGTTCTATATGTATAAGAAAACATTCCATTTGAGTTTTATACTTCTTTGCTCTAGATTTGAGTTTGTTTTTAGGTTTTTTACTATTTTTCCAAAAAAATCAGTTACGGAAACAAAAAAGTCCTCTTTTTTTTCGTATTTCTTCATTGAAACGTATTTCTATCCACATATATAGCTTTCCCATGCTTGTGTCTTCATGTGTGATAATTTTTTCATCTTTTTTTTGTAATTTAGGGTTTTTTTTTATATTTTTCCTAAAAAAAGTTACGAAAATTAGGAAAAAATTGTTCTTTTTTATATTTATTAGTTAATACCTATTCTTATCCACATATATAGCTTACTCATGCTTGTATCTTCATGTATGATGTACTTTTCATGCTTTTTTAGGAAATTATTAATGATTTTTAACTAATTTTTAATTATGAAAAATATAATTTTGCTCCTCAAGCTCCAGGCGCACCCCTTTGCTCCTCGGTGCACCTTGCGCCTTTAACTACATAGATCTATAGTACGCAGCCTTCTCTTGCTTTTTTTTGTAAGAAGCTATTTCCATGCCTTGAACCCGTGATCTCTAGGTCACACATCGACAACTCAACTGTTGCGCCAAGGCGCCCCTTCTAGAGAGAGAGAGAGAAAGAGAGCACCATATGGTCTAAATTGACCAATAACGCATAGGTAGATTACAGTCTCTTAAAGTTTGAGAGATGTGAAGGTTCATATGACAGAAATCATCCCCAATCAGTTGACAGCTTCCTTGGCGAGATTATAGCAATGGAATTGGCGCATCTAGGGATGCACTTAAAAGATATTAGTGTTCTTTGATCCTTCTCACCAATTTCTTCCAAGTCATTAGCAAAACACCATAGGGCTCTTGCAGGATTCTTAAGCCATGCAATGACCCTTTTGGAAATTGCCTTCTAGAATTAAAGGCTGTTGTGTAAGTTCTTTTTAGTGTAGGATCCAGAATTTGGCCGCAAACTCGCTCCATCTTCCAATCTCATCCTTCCTAGCGGCCTAGAAAATTCAGCTATGATTTCATGCTTATCGCTCATGATGACCCCTCCAAAGCAAGTAGAACTTGGGTTGCCAGTAGAAGAGGCATCAACATTACATCATCCTTCAATGGCTGCCCATCAAGCCTTTCTTTTGCACCAATATTCCACCATAGTAAGCATAGTTGTTCAGTTCCTCTTCATTTCAGCACAAGGGTAGTTGTTGATTATTCTTGTTGTCAATGCCCAAATAATCTACATCAATAACTTTTAATATCAGCTGAGCCAACTTAACCTTCTAATTTCCAAAAATAACCTCATTTCTTTGTATGCAGGTTGTCATGGAGAAACAACTTGTCCAGAAAGTTCTTGATTTCTTGGATTTAGAGTTTAGGCTCCTTTGTGCTACTCATTGGTTGTCTCCGGCATACTTTGAATTTGCTATAAATGAACCACCAAACCGCAAAGGTGACTTTGCAAGCGAGGAAAATGTGGTTCGCCATTTTGACCTTTTTCTAACATTATGGGCATCTACTAGCCAAATTTCACCCTCTACGCATGAGATTGTCCATGTCAGCAGTTTGTTTTGAACCATTAACCATGAAAACAAGTCCACCCTTGGAAAACATTACTATGCCAATGGTCATGAGAACTTCTGCCTTTTTCTTTTGGAATGATTCACGAGATAGGTACCACTTGTGGTCTACTTCCAAATTGTCTTATTATCTTTTGACGGCAAAATGAAGCAGGATCTAAGTAATTTGTGGAGTATGTTGAGCTGTTGATGGTCAAACACATGGATTCTCCTAGTGGTCCCAAGATCACAAGTCACCTGATTAGCAGAGAAGCTAGAGACAACTTCGTTCTTCTTGTGAGATGTAGTTTAGAACGGAGGGAAGATTCTCCTATTCAAACATCCGTCCAAAAGAAGATCCTATCTCCTCTTTGAAGTTGGTATTGGTTCCTTCTTCAAACTCTTGTTTGAGTTTGGAAATATAGCGCCTAGCAGGATACTTTAGCTCTTGGTTTCCTATTGCTGGGATCTGTCCATTTGAGGAGACGATATTTCTTTTCAATAACAACCTTCAAAATCTTGTTGGTTCTTCCTCAAGCCACCACAACAACTTGACAAGCACGTCTTCATTCATACTTCTTGTATTTTTTAATCCTAAGCCCCTAAGGTGATTTCCACGGTTCAAATAACACTTATAGGACCTTTTAAGGTGAAAAAATAGGTTGGCAAACTAGAGAGTACCCAATTGATGTGGCTAATCCTTCCGCATAATCTTTCCAAATGTGGTCAACTCTCCTCAGGCATCCATGTCCCTTTGTTTATTTCTATATTTGGAAATGATGCTTGAACCCAAAGGTGAAAACTAGGCAATATGTTTTATCTAGCACCTTTAGTAGGACCTGATTCTTAGACTTTTGCCTATTCGTGTAATAAGAATTAGCAGCTTGGTCAGACAAAAATGTGGAGACAACCTGGGAAACAAGAGCATGAAACGATTGTTACATTCCTCGTTTTACACACAGCTGTCGTCAATTTACAACTGACCATTTGATCTCTCTTCTTTTGCAGCTTTTTGTAGAGACACAACTATTCAGTATGTTGTCAGATTCTCGGCTGTCAAGATACGAGAATGAATAGGTATAGTTTAAGACATTCTCAGTTTCATCCTCCAATTATGAGCTCACACGAGTGCCGCACAGTTTAAGCAAAGGGAATTGCAACCCCGTGACATATAGGTTGTGAAGCCGGAGACTGTCTGTTCAGGGTCCCGAGATGTGTATCGAGAGAATCATTGGCAAATGGCTAGCTAGAGAAGTGGCGGAAATGTACAATAGCTTGCAGAATGACAAAAAGAGCTGGCGTGTCTACCATCACAGCCTTGCCTCCATCATCATAAATCTTGCTGCCCTGGAGCTGAAACCACACTGACCAGCCGTGCTGGAAATTGCCCAGGTTGATAGTGTAATATAATAATAGCAGGCCTCTACCACGGATTCCTGCTTTAGTTCCTCCAGCTGATGGAAGATCGCATCCCAAATATTTTCTCAATGGGATGGTGCTGGACTACATAATATGTTATTGTATATTTGTTACTTATAAGCATGCAAGAAACAGGCCCAGATTACACCATCTTTAAAGAATAAAATCCATCATCATCTCAATCAAAGAGTCCATGTTTGTGAAACAAGCAGTTTCAACCTACTTCTGAGCATATCCCTTCTGTGCAGGTGCTAACAGAAGGTAATGTTTGTCTATACAGCAGCACTTTGAGGAGACATGCCCACTTTGCACCATCTCATGCGTCGTTGTGTAAGCAGCTTATGTCGGGTCTAAGGCTACAGTTAAGACCCTCAAGATAATGATAATTGACAATAGAAAACCAACCAGAATGATACTCGTTAGTAAGCCATATGACAAATGAAGTAGTGGTGAGGAAATGTTACTGGCTGGTCAACATGAACAGACACAGCGAGATCACACCGTAGGAAATATAACTTTGTCGACCCTAGGAGGGGCCCAAATATCTTTACGTCCTTGCTTACGAGATATGGAGGTTGCAGGGGAAAGAAATTACAGCAGCAAGATTTCTCTTGCAGTTTTCTGACCCCTTGTAGGGACTTCATCCCGAGTTACCCTGGGGAACGCACTTGCAGTTGATCTTGCCGTCCATCTGATTTCGTGGCTCATGAAAACTTTGCATGAGGTAGCACCTAACTGGAGCATTCTGCCTTAACCCTCTTAACAAGATGTCGGAGACTCTTAATTCTCAAATTAAAGGAAAGGAAATAGCTGCCAGTGAGAAGTGCTCAAGATAACAGGTGGTGCTGTTAATCTACCGCATCGGGCGAGTGCCTCCTTGCCACAATCAACAAGAGATGCTTCATATTTGCCCGTCCATAGTGAAGCGATTACCCTCCTCTGTCAAGCACTTTCATCTGATTTTGATTGTTGCTATAAATTTAATTTGCAAGGGTGAAAGCTAAGCTTGGGAGTGCTAGGGATTGATGTGACCGGTAAGAAGAACTTTTCCTGTGGAACCTATTACATTGAACCTGCGGTGTCCAATTGGATTGACATGACCTGTAACAGGATCCTTTCTTTTATGTTGACCCACTGAATGGGGTTATACTTTTATCATTGTTTAGGATACTCCCTTTTAGGAAATTATAGACCTGTATCTGCAATGGCTAGAACGTAACATGTACAATAGTTTTGTTGAAGTATACAGGGCAATCATGCCCCAATTCTTGTGTCTGGCAAGGGAAATCTGTACTTCCTTGTTATACAGTTTGATAGCTGCAAACAACTCCACGAAGCCTCTTTAACAATGCAACCAACTTCAGATGATAACAATGTTATCTTAAGTTAGAATAACGTTAAACCAAGCAACACTCTGTTAGTATTCATAGTGTTAACCTGATAATACTATTTGCAAATAATGCAGGTAGGCCTAGACAGGTTAAACATCAAAATGTGCTTTGCAGTTTGGTCCATACAGTGAGGCTCACCCCATTTCTTTCTGACGGTTTGGGTTGCATCTCGTAACGCTGCAGTGTCATCTGTTTGTGCCATCCGCCATAATTCTATCTTAACACAAGTTTAAGCTACCAATTTGGGCAATTTAATCCATCACCCCCCAAAAAGAAGAAAACGGCAATAGTTTTTTAATCTTCAAGAGCTTCAATCATTAACGGCTCAGAATGTCCAACGGGAGAGTGTATAGACCAGCCGTAGCAAGATGTAGCAAATGAATGGTTAGGATCATAGAAGAAGTGGGCCTTACATATACTTCTTCCTCCTCTTTATTTTACAATATTCATTTTTCAACTTATTTATTAATTAATGAAATTATTGAAACCTCCATGATTTTCTTGGTACGTGCTCAAAGAAAACAATTCAAATACCCTGAACCTTCTAGAATATTGAGGATCACCAAACTATCTGAAGCATCCAAATAAACCGTTTGATGCCACTGAAATCCATCAACAATACCTATAATTGTAAAACTCCCCATGAAAGCTAAAACAACGTAGGACCCCTTCTGTTTTTGTGATCCAAGCCATTCATCCGCTGAGCCCCAATCGTTTTCGATTCGATGATGTGGGTGGCTTCGAAACATTAAGATAATGGTGATAGTTTCTGACCAATTGGGCCATATTTTTGTAACATGCATGGCTTACTAAGATGTTGAAGGACTTGGATCACCAAACCGTGTGACCTTCCTGGACTTCAAGATTTACATGCGCAAGCACCGTATGATTTCACCACACAAAGCTATATTTATGCAGGCATTACCATTTGAGGAAAAGGATAGGACCCTCTAACATGCAGTATTTTCCACCAAACCGACTAACCTAGTTATGATTTCCAAGTCCCCTTTGGGAAGACTAACTTAACCTTTCTCACTATCTACACCGGACCAGGCGACAGGACACTACTCCTCAGGACTAGGTAAAAACATGTGCCATCCTTCGTCTACTACATTTTAATGAAACTCTACACCTTAGAACTAGCTAAAAAAAAGTGCCACCCATGCTGTTTACAACTCCCCATATCTTAGGACTATGCCAAAAACATGTGCCACCGTTGCGTTTACTAACTCTTTGACGAAAACACTACGCCTTAGGACTAGCCAAAAACATGTGCCACTCTTCACGTTTACTACATTTTAATGGAATCAATCTTTGGCTTATTCTAATCCCAAACATTACCTAAATAAGGTGGAAAAATAATTATTTCTCCAAGTGGTTGGGTGTTCAACCATAGATTAAGATACCAATAAACTTTGTTTAGTCAGAGGTAACCGTTTTCAGAATGCCCTTGCCAGAAATTATAACTAAACTGGCCACAAAGATCTATAGTATGCAGCCTTTCCTTGCATCTTCGCAAAAGGCTACTTCCACGCCTTGAACACGTAACCTCAAGGTCACGTGACAATGACTTTACTGTTGTGCCAAGGCTCACCTTCTTCAAGCAAAAATATATGTTTCCTACAAATCCAATATCGATTTCTCAGGTTTGTTTAAGAATTTAGTTCTATGGATTGACTTTCTCAGAAAAGAAACTAAAAATAATTTGAAGATTTCGGAAGCTTTTGTCAGGACGTCGAACCTGTCACCGATTCCTGCCGCTTCAACGACAAATAAAAATGTTCAGGTCATGAGACGTCGACGATATCCCAGTTTTAGTTGAATCCTAGTGGTTACTACCAACCAAAGAAAAGCAAATAAAAAACGAAGAAAAAGATTGGCAGAGTTAGTTAGTTTGATTAGTTTAATGGTCGAAGAATCAAGAGCACTTGCATTATTAGTGTAAGTGAAATCAAGCATTGAATAGGATCGATAAGTGAGACTGGTTGGATCATTTGATGAGCACATGTTAGCTTGTGTTGAGGGAGTCAAATTGACCATCCATCCCAATCCCAACCGACTTTTTTTTCTCACAAACGGTCTCATTAAAGTCGTCTTAATTTCACAACACATATATTTGACAGGCATTATAAAATGCCATTCCATGTGGTCTCATGTGTTCCTCCATTTGTTCAATCTGGTCTTTATGACAACATAAAGTGTGGAGAATCCATGCTTCCTCTCTAGGCACCATGTTCTGAAGATAGAGTATGGGCCAATTTCATCGTCTTCACCCAACCTCGAAGAATATATCATCCTTTAATGTCTAAACCTCCCTTGACGTCACCTTCAATTCAAGCATCATACCATCGTGTTAAAAAATGCAGCTCCGGTGTGCACGAAGCTCCTTCATATGCAGGGTCCGAAGAAGGGAGACTATAAGAGTGAATAGTACATAGCCTTATCTTGTAGTTTTAACTCTTCAAATCGCACGACAACAACTTTAACGTTACATCATACCTTTATGTCATAACTTAAAATGTATATATTACTTGTAAGTCAGAACGTCTGTGCATTTTCGTGGGTGGTCAATGTTGATTGCATATTCCCGCAGTTATAACATCTCACCTGAACCTCATCTTATGTGGATCCAATGCCATGTAATCAACTGATATGGCAGACCATCGGTGCCGTACATCACATGAGCGGTTAGGATAGTATAGAGGAAACCTATACTTATGCACTGATTCAAACCATTTATATGGCAAGTTGTGGGTTGAATGAATCATATTAAAAAATTCCCTACCATTAGATGGTTCTAAGACTATTATCTGTCGCAAGTTTATGATTGTGGATTGGTTCGAAGTTGGTGCACGAATCATCCACTGTACAGCCTAGAAGATAAATGGTTTGGATCATAAAAAGTGGTCCCTCCATGAACTTTTGCCAGCTTATACTCTCCAAGTGAAACTATGTTCATCCACTATATAACGGGTCATGTATATAAACCATAAACACAGTGTATGTGCAAGATCGTGCCATAGATTAGTGCTGCAGTGAAACTTATTTGCCTGTTCTGCAGGTAAATAGTCACGCGATCCTATTTGTAAACTATTTTAATTTTCATTGTTATTGCCCTTTTACTGTAATATAAGTAATAGAAGGTGAGTCTTAGCGCAACAGTAGAGTTGTCATCATATGACCTTGAGGTCACAGGTTCAAAGCGTGGAAATAGACTCTTGCAAAATGCAAGTAAGGCCACGTACTATAGACCTTTGTGGTCCACCTATTCTCCGGACCCCACATACATGAGAGCTTCGTGCACTGGGGCTGCCCAACTATGTAAACTATCATGACAGTGTGAAACTTCTTGCTGTTCGATCAACCATTGATGGTGATTGTTTGCCAGCTTTCTTGGTTTCTATGTTCAAGCGAGTTGACCTAAATTGTCCTTGAACGGACAATGGTGATGATCAGGTTCACCCACATTGGATTCAGGCTAGGGGTCTTTTCGTAACAGTTGGGGTCCAACAGTGTGCTATTGTCCACTTTAAAATTCCTAAAAGAGAGGAGCCTGAAAAGGGAGAAGGCCATCGTGCCGAGAAACTCAAGTAAGAAACAAATCCTTGGGGGCTGTGTCCAAAGAGGATAATATTTCTTCACTGTGTACTATGATATCATGAGTGATGAGTTTTAAAGCCGCGAGATACTTTGTACTAAAGCAGACAATATCACACTGTTAGACCCTAGCCATTATAGTTGATATCGAAGCCAGTTTTTCTCGTGGCGTGTGGCTAGCAGCTGATCATGAAGGGAGAAGGCCCGGTAATAGACCAAGGGACTCAAATAGTCATGCAAAGACGCATGTTCTCTAATGAGGCATAAGAGCTCAACCTAAGAGTTACTCTCACATCACTCGAGGAAAGGAATTTGAGCAAGTTATAAGAGTTCAGAAACCTCTAACAGTTGTGATGTGTTTTAGAGCTACGAGGTTCTCCGTGCCAAAGTAAACAATATCACACTATTAGACCCGACTATTACATTTTATCTTTTATCTTTGCTTTTTAATTGCATTTTAAGCTATCGGTGCTCCAAACTGTGTCATTTACTCTTAAAAACATAAACCTCAAAGAAAACTACATTCTAATGCACCTTTCCAAGCAAACCGGGAATACTTATTGGTTTCTTTCGATCCTCTAACTGCGTCATTTACTCTTAAAAACATAAACCTCGAAGAAAACTACATTCTATTGCACCTTTCCGAGGAAACCGGGAATTCTTATTGGTTTCTTTGGAGCCTCCAACTGCTATAAAATACGACATGCGCAACCTGCAATGGACACGAATGCATGAACCTGATCCCGGATAATGGTATTATGCATACGATAATGATATAATAAAAGTAATCAAGGAGATTAGAGCTATAGATATATCCATGAACCAGTGTCTTGAATTTGTAGCCAAGAGTATCTAGAGATTCATAATTTAAAAAGGTAAGAATATATATTTCAATATGCTGTGATTAATGCCTTCGAGACTAAGATCATATGCGTTTGTGGACAAAGGAAGTCGTGGAGTTCCTTACAAGTGAGAGTTAGAAACCAGGAATAAGCTAATTGAGTGAGTGATTATCTTGTGTCTGCCCGTTTAAAAACAATTACGTGCCTACTGTTTTTGGTGATCATCTAAACCATTCATCTCCTGTGCTGGACCCCGTTTTATACAGCTTCAAAAATCTCCAAGAACCCACAATCTTAACCTATCTGACACTCAAAAGGCCAAGATTCTATTACTGTTATTAATTGAAACTTACTAATAAGCCATCCTTTTTCCTTCCTAGAGGATTGAGTAGTTGTTGGGATCACCCAGTGAAGAAGAATACGTAGCACGTCCGGTATATCCAAGATTGTACCCAAAGTGCGTCAAGATTATATCCTATGAGTTTACATGCACCAAGATTATACAAATTTCAAACTAAGTTGGCCTAGCTAGAAGAGGTTCTACACTTTCTTCTCGAGTAATTAGCACAGGCGTGTACAAATTACAAATAGATAAAGAAATGCCTATGAAGCCAAGAACTTGGGCGATTGGATGTGAACCGCCGATCATCTTCTGTGACACATCTTAGATAAGCCACTTATCATGCACCCAAATCTTTGCCCTTGGATATTTTTCTGGAGGGAAAGCATGGGGGTGTAAAAAATTAAGTTGAAAAAACAAGACTAAATAAGATGTTAAGCTAATCAGTCAAATGGTTAAGATTCATGGATCCTCAATTGGAAAGATTTGGGGTCATCATCTATCAGAAGGGGAGCCTTAGTGGAATGGTAGAGTTGTCGTCATGTGATCTTGAGGCCACGGGTTTAAGACATGGAAACAGCCTCTGGCAATATGCAAGATAAGGTTGCATACTATTGACCCTTATGGTCCGCTCCTTCTCCGAACCCCGCATATGTAGAAGTTTCATGTACACAGAGCTACTTTTACCTATCAAGAATGTGGCCCACATAAAATGAACAGTTTAGATCGCTGACCATGTAGAAGTAGTTGTATTGCACACGCTCAGACGTAGCACATAATATCTCTTCAACATGGTAGACGTACACACATTATTCAAGTGACGTGAGAGTTTGTGTTTCATTTTTTTCCCATGTGAGGTGGTGTAGGCTCTAGAAAACGGGTTAGGTAAACGAGGGGGAAAGCCCTCTTAAAACCACCACATGTTATCTCCATTCCCTTCATTACTTCCAGCCACTGAGATTCGGGATCTCACGTTTCGATAACTTGAAAATTTAAACAAGCCTACATGATCTCCCTTCAATTGCCTTCCCAATCTGTTAGCATGGTTTTCGCCACATGCAAACCTCTCCTTGTGCCAGGTGTAAGCCCTAACATGGAACCTAGATGACTAAGGCTCCTTCTTCAACGTTCAAACCGTTTTATACCGACCTCATAAACCGAATCTAGTCCTTGGAAACTGGTCAAAGAAAAGAGAATGAGACTGGGGAAGAGTTTAGTGAGGTCACCCACATTCAAGAGCAATGATTTAATCAACCTCCCCTTAGTGGGTTATTACTATACAAACTCACTATCTTATTCCTAAACTAACAGATGTTCTTCATGATATTCTAAAAAAATGCCACTTGGAACGCTTGAAAAGGCGATTCCATTCGATAGATCGCCAACTTGTGGAATACCTTCTGCATTCTATCAACATACTTCGGTGTTATTGTAGTTGTTATTCATTTTCGGCGGATTTTGATCGAACAGTAATCAACTCTGTCTCTAAACATGCTGTATCCTTGCCGAAACGGGGCTTAGTATCGAATGTGGTGATGTTTAACCTTTATGAGACCTAGGTTATGTCTAGTTGAGGTTCTAAGGTTTCCCCATATGGCATGGATAGAGAAATTTAAGGAAGAAGAAGACATTTCTTACATTAGTCAGTAGATGTAACTTAGCAGTTAATCCATGAGAGAATAGATTAGTTTTGTGAGTCAAAGCAAGAATATCAGGCTTTGGAAATCTATAGAAGCTACCAAATTATACCCATATAAATTGTGGGAGGAATTTTGTGTTTTTTCTACTCCACAAGTTCTCAACAAGGAGCCATGTGACTAACCTGATAATTTGACCAAGCAACGGCCTCTCTCTCTCTACATATATATATATACACATGTCACATGTACTTTATACCTTCAACTTCTTGCTAAAATTACCACTCCTTATATATGGGGTATTAATTTCGATTGTTTCATGCAAGTACAAGAAAAAAAGCAGAAAATAGAAAAAGATAGAGAAAATGACAGTTAAAAATCTTTTTTCAACCAATCAAATGTCACTTGCTCTTTACACCTGCAGTTCTTTGCTGAAATTACTGTTCCTCATATATATATATGTATGTATGTACATTTATATATTAGGTAGTTGATAAGGATTTTTTTAGCATGCAGGAGTAAACCGGGAATTGAGGTCTAAAAACCTTGGAATATCTAAGCTGAGTAGGAGTCATGAGGATTCCATTATGACATTATTCTATAGGGCATCTATAGCAGAGATGACCCATATAACTTGTAATGAAGACCCGTATCAAATCATATTCACCTACATTTTCCTTTCGCATGCTCTTCTTTTAAACCTACCTGTATGGTTGCATTGAGGACTCTAAACCCTAGAATTCTGGCATCCAACCGTTGCGATTCATGTTTGGAATTCAAGCACTGTTACAGCCTACACTGTAAGAAGAAAAGTGACAGCCAGACTCATCCCTTCAATCCTCTACACTGTAAAGAAACATTCCTAGTAGCATTAGCTCTTCGCTTTTTCAATTGCCGGCTCTATGATGAGGGCGGTTCAACATCTTGTTTAACAAAATAGAGCGTCAAGGCTCTTGTGGACGCAATGAGTAATGTTTTATATAATAAAGAACTAAAAGGCGAATAAGAGAAAGTGATTGCCTAAAGGTCTTGAACTGGAAATAAAAATAAAAATAAAAAATGCCCAAACTAGTCCATTGAAATCTAATGGGTCCCTCATCTAATCATAAATCGAACCAAATAGTCATTTTAATATGACCCCAAACTCCAATTTTAGCTAAGCTCCCATTCCTCGTGGAGATTGACCTGAATAAAGCCATAACTAAATTAAGTAACGCACATAGATTGTGAAAGAAGACCTATCACAGTGGGGTCCCAATGTGATCACCCCATTGGGTGGGGGGCGAGGGGTGGCAACCGAGTCCCTAGAAAGGAACTAAGCCGGTGATCGAACAATGATTCGAGGCAACCTTCCTTGTGAAACTCGTTTGCGCGTGATCGATCGGTCCCAACTTTCAAGATGAGCTTTTGCTTAGTTTAATTCGGCTGTAATTGCCAAGAAGTCTACTTGCTTGGAAGTAAGCAGGACCGACTATTGGAAAAGGTGAGCACAATCAAAGGCCATTGTTTTGCCAAAAGAAATCCAAAAGTTAGGATTGCCATATCATCCGATCCTAAAAGTTGCATTCACAAGGGAGCTTGATGGGAAGCTTCCCCAAGTGGGTTTGCGAAGAAACACTGGCCTGGCTTTGATATCAGCTGTACAAGGATGTGTGGAGATGGGGAGGATAATTTCACACATCCCCACCATCCTCAAGTTTGCATGGGGATGGATACGGGTATTGTTAATTTGTTATATCCTCCCCTCTTGTAATTTTGCACTTGGACCTTTCTTTTAAACTTATGGCCAAGGGGTGGCACAACAGCAAAGTTGGCAAGATGAGAGACGCTACTCATTCCAAAGCCCTTAAAAATGGCTCTCTTAGAAACGCCAAACAGTTTCCTCTAACTTTCTACATGAAAAGGAGAGACTTCCATGAAACCAAAGTGCCATGGCACATGCCCCCCCTCACCGCATTGCACTCTCACAGAGGAAGTGGGGCACGCCATCATTCATCCACCTATCCATCTGTAAACAAATCTTACTACTCACTAGGATTACGTACTAGAGTTTGAAGATTCCGAAAGATCTCCACACACGTTAAAAGAGAGATCCAACTGTCTGCAAAGATCAACCTTGTGACTCACTGTCAGAGCACTTTGTGAGGATCGTAGATCGATAATGATTTCAGCAAGCCCCAGCCATCCATAACAACTTTAGTAGCGGGGACCAGGATCTGAGTAGCCTTCACCCTAAGCTAGCCCATCTGCTAGAGTTTGTTCCGATGCAACAAAATGGAAGACAGTGATTTGAGTTAATCTTGGCCATCCAAGGAACTTGGTAGTCCAATCGAGGTATCATATCTGGCCTAACTTGAAACAGGGCTTGTGTTCAAGTGTAACAGTGGGAAAATGCTGTATCAACATCGGGAGTATGGATTTGGCATAAAAGCATGACCTTACCTAGCTAGGTTGGTGTAATTTGGGGTACTTACTACTTGGAAAGTCTTACTAGTTACCTAGCATGGAAGGTAGGAGTTTTGGGGCCGTCTTTCAAAATCCAAAATTTCAACGAGACGACGAAGAAGCGTATTGGGGCCCAACATTTGACAGATCGTGGCTGGCAAGGATGGGGCTAGGGTGACGTGGGGCCCTGTTATCGAGTCTTCTCAGTCTCCATCTCATCAGGGTCCCACTGACACCAGCCGATGTGCAAGTTGCTACACCTACTCCACGTGGGCAATGCTGCATGCATCCTAGTCAGCAGGTGATGTGCCACGTGGCGAGATATTCTCCATCTTGGGTAGTTAAAACTGGGGCGTTGGGGCCCCATCTAATCCCCATAACTCATGCAGTTCCCGAATTGGATGAGGATGCCGTCTTGCTGTCTGTGTGTAATCTGTTTTTTTCCTCATTATAGCATTTTTTCTTTCTTTCTTTGGAGTTTCGGATTTCTGGCTAGCTGGTTGCTTCCAGTATCCCTGCTAACAGTATGAGCATATTTTCCTTCCGTAAACTTGTACACACAAGTAGGGTTTACTTGTTTAATGAACCTAACAGCTATCCGTTAGGTTTTACGTACCAAGGCTGACTACAGACTAGTACCGCGTATTCAACCTCATTTGACAAATTGTAAGCTTCTAAATCCTAACTTTCATATGACCATGAGAAAATTTTACAAGCAAACTGTCTGTATTTGAACTAGACTTATAGATCCGTTGAACCCTTCTCCTATCGTGAATGAGATATTTACTTTGAAAATATTGGCTAAAGACATTTACTTGGAGGAGTTGAACTTAAATATGATAAATAAATGTAATAAGAAATATCTCAAAATTAAAAAAAAAGGCAGCCTTATCTTGCATTTTGTAAGAGGCTATTTTCATGTCTCAAACCCATAATATTCAAGTCACATGGCAACAATTTAACCATTGCCAAGGCTCTCCTTCATGCAACAAAATATCTCAAAATCATGACTCCTAGATTAATTTTCTTTGAGGGAAAAAAAATTGGTGTTACAACTTAGAAATTGTCTATAATTCTTATGAAAATCAAAAGAGAAAATCTGAGAGAAATTCCAAGTTCATAAGCCAAGAACAAATTACAATATTAAAATGCAGCGATCTAAGAATGAAATTTATGAAGCACATTGTTGAAACCCACATTATCTATCTAGAGGATCTAGGGCCACATGGGAATATCTAGTAAAAATAGACTAGCTAATAGCATTCATATCTAAGCACGTTAGAGAGACTTACAAGCACATGAGTATAGATGTAATGTTTTGTAGTATATATATGTGTGGAGAAACTCTAGTTGTGCCCACGGTTTCAAGCCCCCAAAGAAGAGAGTACTAGGAATTTGGGGGGCATAAAGATATGGATGGTGATTTACATTTATTTATAAAATCCAAATAATAAATAGTTACAATAATTCCACTGAATTTTGTGTGGATCCACAAATCTTGTGATGGTAGAATTTTGTAAATAATATATGACCAAAGAGAAATTCTCAAATAAAGAAATTTTACATTATAATAAAAGAAGGAGGCGGCCAGGCTTATCATTTGAAAGCACCAACTTCGATTCTCATCACATACGGCTTCTGCCAGGACTTGTATTTAAACCCCTCGAGCCTTCCATTCTTACTACACAGACAAGCACAACTTCTTCCACAAATCTCTCTCAGCTCTCTAGCTTTTAACACTACCTTCTCTTCAATCAATCAATCAGAGCTCGCAATCCCTGCAATCAAAACCCACCTTCAGATTAATCTCTTCTCAAAACCCATTTCATTTCATCATGATGTTTCGTGCAGCAGCTGATCGTGAGGACTTGATTGCCAAGAAAACCGTCTGGGTATACGGACCCATCGTAGTTGGAGCAGGCCCGTCCGGGCTTGCAGTCGGAGCGTGCTTGAAAGAACAAGGAGTTCCTTTCATAGTCTTAGAGAAAGCAGATTGCATTGCTTCTTTGTGGCAGAAACGCACCTATGATCGCTTGAAGCTTCATCTTCCAAAGAAATTCTGCCAACTCCCAAAACTTCCATTCCCTGAAGACTTCCCTGAGTACCCGACAAAGAGGCAGTTCATAGAATACTTGGAAAATTATGCAAAGCACTTTGAAATCAACCCAAGGTTTAATGAGTGCGTGCAATCTGCTAAGTATGACGAAACCTGCGGGCTATGGCGGGTGAAAACTGTGAGCTCCAAAGGGGGTTGGAACGGCAGACTTGGCGGCACAGAGGTGGAGTACATTGGCAGCTGGCTGGTGGTGGCTACCGGAGAAAACGCTGAGAGTGTTATGCCTGAGATCGAAGGACTTGGAGACTTTGGTGGTCAAGTAGTACATGCCTGTCACTATAAGTCTGGAGAGGACTTCAGAGGCAAAAAGGTTTTGGTGGTTGGCTGTGGTAATTCCGGGATGGAAGTCTGCCTTGACCTCGTTAACCACAACGCTAATCCGTCTATGGTGGTCCGCAGCTCGGTAAGTTAGACAAACCAATTCAATTAAACAAGTTTTGGGTTCAAGTCCAGAGTTCTATTGCAAGTTTTTTATGCGTTTTACTTACGGAGATTTGATTCTTTGAACAGGTTCACGTTCTTCCAAGGGAAATTTTTGGGAGATCAACGTTTGAGACTGCTATGTTCATGATGAGATGGCTACCTTCGTGGCTGGTGGACAAGTTGTTGTTGATTTTGGCATGGTTTCTGCTAGGAAATACGGAGAAATACGGTCTTAAACGCCCTTCTGTGGGGCCTTTGGAGCTAAAAAATGTACATGGAAAGACCCCTGTTTTGGACATTGGTGCGCTAGAGAAAATCAAATCTGGGGATATAAAGGTCGTTCCAGGAGTCAAGAGGTTTCATCCTGGAAGTGCTGAGCTCGTTAATGGCGAAAAACTTGATGTTGATTCAGTGGTTTTGGCTACTGGGTACCGCAGCAACGTTCCTTCCTGGTTACAGGTGAGAGTAAGTTCTGTTTTTCTCATTTCCTCTCTTTTCCGGTTCAGAATTTGGTCTGTTGAGGGGTTTGAAACTTGGGATCTTCTCGATTTTCTTAATTAGTTTTAGGGAGAAATTGCAACAGTTGGATTTGACTGAAAGTTGGAGGTGGGAATATTTTTAAGGAAACAAATTTTGATTTTCTCACTTGGGTTGCAAGCAAAGGGGAAAAAAAAAGAGCAATTTGGCAAGATGATATGACTGAAAGAGAGGTAGTGGTGTATTATTGTGATAACACATCATTTTTGAAAAGGTTAGGAACTTAAACCTAGCTGGCTGGGCTTTGTTCTAGTGGTTCTCGTGGTTCTTGGTTTTTCATTTGCTTTATGAAACGGAATACTTAGTTTAAAGAAAAGGGACCTTTTTGAAAAAAATAAAATAAAATGGGCTTTTAAGTTTTATTTGTTCTTTCTCCATTTGCAAATATGTGGAACAGTTTGACTGAATTTTGCTATGAATTGGTTCACAGGAAAGTGAATTCTTCTCAAAGAATGGATTCCCAAAGCAGCCATTCCCAAATAGCTGGAAAGGAAATTCGGGACTCTATGCAGTGGGGTTCACACGGAGAGGTTTATATGGTGCATCACTAGATGCTACAAGGATTGCACAAGACATTGGCAAAGTTTGGGAGACAATGCCATTCATTGCCTGCCATAGGAGATGCATTTCACAGTTCTGATCAACACACATCTCAAGCTGATTTCTTTCCTTCTTTCTGGCCAACACATATTTGGATTTGACTGAGTGTATTATAATATATATGTAAAGAAACAGAAACAAAGATACATAAACCAGCCCTCTCCAAGAAGCCCAAGTTTTGTCAGGAAATGGGCATTTGTGTAAAAAGAGTCTTTAGTCCTGAAAATTTTTGTAGTTTGTACAATAACTCAATGATTAGATCAAAGGAAAGAGTTATCATTCCCCTCTTATTGGGTTGTCAAATTTATTACCAGAAATGGACATTTATTTTCTTCTAAATAAGCTCAAAAGGTGGCATACTATTCCCCTAGTACTTGATGCAATTTTCTCCCTTTTCTTTACTGTACTGAAAAAGAAGCGTTAGATGGGACTATCACTTTATTTGCAGTACAAAAGAAGTTAAGACTATGTGGCAGGTGGATAGGCCCACTACAACTCAATTAATCATCTCTGCAAATTGCAGGTAAAGAAATTGTGTGATGCTGCATGAAAAGAAACTGCAACTCCCTTGAATTATTTCTATGAAAAGAAAGAAAGTTCGGGACTTTATTGTTTCATCAGGTAACATGAGTTACATAGCAGAGAGAGCCCCACCTCAATTTCCATGAAATATTCCGTATCTTTCTGGTCATTTCCTTCTCTATTTCTGCCTCCTATCTTTTCCATGAAATTTCACGAGCATCCCCAGCAAGATTCAGGCACAATAATTTCGGATTTATGACTACCTTGTAGGCTAATGTTCCAAAAGTCCAAGAAATATTTGGTAAGAGTTCTTAAATTAATTATCATTAAAAGAAAAGAGTTCTAAAACAACTTAATTGAAACAAAGCATGATTGTGATATTAACTGGACCAAAGGCAGATCTAGGAATTTATGTTAGGGAAGCAATAGATTGGAGAGCAAGGATTATACACGCTTCGACTTTCTTCTAAAAGGCATGTAGCTCCTTGTTCATGATGGGAGTCTCCTTTCAGCTATCTCAAACAGAAAACTTCTACAGCATTTAAACTATAACAAAAGATACAAGAACCCACCTAATGTCATAATGCCTGAGACATAGAAAGCAATCAACAAATCATGACAATGGACTTCTTGCAGAAGTCACAATTGTAAGTAGATGATGCTTTTTATTTAAATATATATATATATATATATATATATAGAGAGAGAGAGAGAGAGAGAGAGAGAGAGAGAGAGAGAGAGAGAGAGAGAGAGAGAGAGAGAGAGAATGCTTAAAAGTTCAAAGTTTTTAACATCAATTTCAAGTTTCAGATCTCAACAATAAATGAAAGAATCCTTACACATCCTCTTGAGTGTGAGAAGAAGTCCTCACCCTATGCTTCATGTGTGGTAAAACTTTGCTCTATAGATCTAAACCTTTCATCATGTTTACAATGGCTTAGATATATTAGAGATCAAATTTCATATTCATTAGATGTTTTAGCCTATGTTTCTATGAACAAAAAATAATAACCATCCCTTTTTATTAAATTTTTGTCAAGGCCCAAAATAGTAGTCATCCATGTTTACAATTGCCCAAAAGCATTGATTTATAACATATTGCCTATTTTGGTATGGAGAACACTGTGAACTCCTAAAATCTAAAAAATAATTATCAAGCATGAAAAAAAGAGGACATGGACTTCTTCTTATGCTCAAGAGCTATACTTGGACTCTTCAAAAAAATGGTTTATAGAATTTAACTCTTGAAAACAAGGCTTGTAGAAGTTATCTGGATTGAATTCCTAGATGTTCTAAAGCACTCCAAAGAGTAGATGTTGTGCTTCATGTTTAGGATGGGTTTAGACAGGCTAAAATCAAATTTCATACGCATTTATTTCTTTAGGTTAGAAATCAAGACCATTAATTTCTATTTTATTTTTCAAAAAACCCAAAACAAGTTACTAGGATTACCCAGATGCAATGATCACTTCTCGCAGATTACTTAATTTCCGCATGGTATTTATGACGAAAGGTTCAGATGCTAAAAAAAAAGAGGGGGGGGGGGGGGGGTTCTAGGGGTAACGCCAACTCCTTGGGATGCTTAAGAACATTGTCTCCGCCAATGAACTGGACTATTAATTTGCAATGAGATTTTATAAATAATATATTGCATATAAATTATACTTGATTAATTCACAAATCCAAGAGGTTTTTAGTTACCTGGCATTTCTAAAGTTCGAAACTGCTCATCTGTTCCGGAAAAGAATTTCAATTATTTGAAGAACTTTATAGCAATCGATTCAGCACATAAATACATTCATTTGGAAGGATGCCTGTTCAACGCTTTTACCACCTATTAAATAGCTGGAGTTTCACGCAATTTGACTCTTTCTGAAACTCCAGGTTCAAATTGCGTGAAAGGGCCCAAGGGAGAGTTTCACGCAATTTGACTCTTTCGAAACGCTTTTACCACCTATCAATATATGGGATTTCGTTTCGTGGCACTTAGCTTCTGAAATAAAAAGGGCCCAAGGGAGGATCTCTCAAATCTTTGGTGTACGTTGGTCAGCATCCCTTATGGAGATAAAGCCTGAAACTATTCCAAGCTCAACTTGCTGAAGAACAACTTGGGTATGCTGGGTGGAGGAGCCTTCAAATTTCAAGTCATGGGGTACATCTGTACTTTCATTTCTTTTCACTTTTAATTATGAAATTGCTTTTACTGTGGAGCTGATCAGATCCATGGCTGCTAAGAACCCTCCAAGGTGCTCAGCAGGCAGAACTGCCCCAACAAAAGAAAACCCACATGGGGTGATGGCCATCATTTCTCCTTCCACCACAATCGCCCATGCCTTGTCTATAGATCAACAGTCATGCACAAATGCAAACCTTCATACATGTATCTTGCATCCGTGACTACATTTACGAGCATGTCTTCATGGATGCATGCGGGCAGTCTCCAGACAATGGACATTCTCTGATATGGTGAGACCCACTGTTCTCATGGCATAGATCCGCTTAAATGTGTGCCAAATGTTTGATGACGCTGATCGATGTCGTTAAATGCATGCCTGTATACTTAACTTTAAATTAGTTTAGTTTTGATCTGCAATATGGGAGCTTTGATTTCATGGTTGCTCGATTAAGTTACAAGCCTACTCTGGTGGATAAAAGTACAAGTGGATCTCATCTTAGATACGCCATCTCCAAAATCATCTCCATTAGAAGATCATAGCTTTTTGTTGGTTCGAGCTGTAAAATAAACAGGCTGAAAGGTTCTACCTTTCTGATTGTCTGATGCATTTGATTTTTTGGGGCAAGGCCAATCTGAGATGGTTCCGAGAAGAATGATTCAGATCATTACATCGGCCGGGATCCACTAGTACTTTTTAGTCTTGAAGTAAGGTTAAACTTCTGTTTGATCGTATAAAAGCTTCCAACATGATATATTGGTAGTGGTCAAGTAACAGATGTTTCAAGTAAATAATTAGCAAGATGAAAAACTCTACATGCATGGATGTTAACTTTGGACACCAATTTGAATGGTCAATACTATCCTACATATAATAAGCAAGGTGGAAACCACAACATTTATGCATAAATATGCAGGTATCCTTAGAGGATGTTGGGCAGTTAAGGAATATCATGTTCATAGGATGAGCATCGCGGAAATGAGGATATTGAGATGGATGAATATCAAGATAAGAATGATAGAATTAAGAATGAAAACATTAGAGGAAACTTAGGGTTAACACAAGTCGGTAACAAGGTGAGGGAAAATTAGACTTAGATGATTTGGACATATCCACAGCAGATCCAAAACGGCAATGGTTAGGAGTGAGGCAATGCAAGTATAAGGTTCTAAAAGAGCAAGGAAAAAGCCCAAAAGAACATGAATAGAAGTAGTGAAAAAAAAAATAAAAAATTAACTTTGGGACTGAATGAAACCGTAATACTTAATAGAGGAGAATGGAGGAACAAAATTCGCGTGGCCGCCCCTAATTAAGATACAATCTTGATGATGATGATGCATGTTCAGATGAGCTAATTGCATTTCCTCTACTATTATGGCATTCTAACCTTATAAAGTAAAAGGAACAACAAACGCATAACATGTGTGCATGCATGCACACGTACAAGATAGATTTTGCATGTAGATGATCGTAGGGAGACAGTTAAAGTAGTCTTATGTAGATGCCAAAACTCTCTCTCTCTCTCTCTCTCTCTCTCTCTCTCTCTCTCTCGTGTTGGTGGTTTCTACGGACGAGAATTGAAAATGTTGGTGGTTTCTACGGACGAGAATTGAAAACAGTGGTCCTCTTCTCCATCCATTACATCAACCATGACTACAGCTTGATAAAGCCCACTATCTGCCTTTCCATGGAAACCCACGCCCTTCTTTTCAACTTACAGATAGATCCCCAGGTTCCTACCATATCCCTCTCGATCCCTTTCTTTTCTACAATAATTGTACGCAATAATGTTATTCAATTCTCTTCTGTCGTAAAGCAGTCTCAAATTAATTGGACTTGTAATGAGGCAATTCTAGCCCCAACTTTGTTTTCATTCAGAATTACAGAATTCGGACAGTAAAAGTAGACTTTTCATTGGGATGTAATTCCACCAGAAAATGTATCAAAAAATTCGGAAAACGTATCTACTTCAGTATATTGCCTTCCAATTTAAAACATGCAAAAATAATTTCAATAAAATCAATTATTTGGAGAAGCTCATAATCAATATATTTGTCACATGCGACTACAAACCTTCTTATTTTTCCTTTTGAATGGTGGAATGAGAAAATACTTGCATGTAGGCTGCTAGAAACTCTCTTTTGTATGAGAAAATACTTGCAAGCCCAACAAAAATTGCTAATAAAATCTTAACCACTCCAAAGGGGCAGTCTCAGTACACGAAACTGCCGCTTATGCAGCGTCTAGAAAAGGGGCAGACTACAAGGGTTAATAGTACACAGCCTTGCCTTATATTTTACAAGAGACTGTTTCTACATCTTGAACCCGTGACCTCAAGGTCACACAACCACAACTCTACCATTCCTCCAAGGCTCCTCTTCTCAAATAAATCTCACTATATTTATAGCAATATAATAATTTATAAGTATGCGTAAATGTAGCCCAGGTTCCGGTGGAAATGGTTGCTTGTCAGGATTGTGACGTATCCATTTGCAGGACCAATGTGAATGAACAGTCCAGATCATTCTGATGAAGCTGGACTGAATCCCGTTGCGTCTCTTTGGGAACTCTCATATAAGTTCACGTCATGTGCTATTCCCTAAATTGACCACACGAACCAGGAACTATGAATAAAGGAGACAATTGGAATGTTGCCGAAACAAGGGACTTGTATTTGTAATGCAATTTAGTCATTTGACAAAACTCCGATACGTCAAAACATGAGAGCCGGATAGCAATGTAAAGCGAAATGCCAAAATTCAACTTAGTAGGTCCCAGAACGGCAGGTATCTAACCAAATCGACCATAAATTCATAGAAAAATGGGAGTCAACTAGCTTAAAATGACCACCGTATCGATATCTCTATTGGAAGATGTTTTAGGGGGTTTATTTAATTGCGCGTGTTGGGCGTTTCTGTTGATACATTTGCTGTGATATCTGGGATATGTGACGTATGTTTTGTAATATCTTTGGTGATATTTCTTGTGATATTTGATATATCTTACGAGAGATATTTGATATTTTTTAATAAAAATTAATGTATCAACCAATGAAAATACAATAACCCTCAAATTATGGGACCTTCTTAAGTGAAATAAACATGAGATCTCATATATGCCTTAGATATCGGCGTTAAATAAATATGATATTTCAAAAACGCTCAAGATATCATAGTAAAATAAACATGGTATCTCACGTATGCCTAAGATATCTTTGTTAAATAAGCTGCACATTTAAGATGTGTTATGTTATCTCAGAAACGCCCAAAATATGCAAGTAAATAAAAAGCCCTTACAGTTTTAATAATAAGCATGGCTAGGGAAAAACACCGGAAGGAAAGCCATCAAATCCGAATTAGATCTTACATAGAAAAATATCCGACTGCTTAGCTTCCTAATTATCTGTTGATGGTGATTAAGGAACGTGATCCAATTCATGGATAAAGAGTATCACAATGAATAAAATCGAAAATATTGGAAATGCTGAACCGAGCTGAATTGGCCGGCGCCGGACTAGCAGGGATCCGTCGAATGAAGACCTGCCATTTGTCCGGCAATCAGGTGCAAAAATGAGCTTAGATAGTAGTTATATATTTGAATTATATGACCTAAGTTAGCCTGCTAATCTTTGTGATTATAGCATGAAATATCGACCCATGTTGGCAGATTTATAGCACTTCATGTTTTTGCTAATTCAAACACTGCATGCATGCCCAAGCAGCATCTTGATCGACCTACAAGGGTAGCCCCAGTGCACAAAGCTCCCACGAATGCTGAGTCTGAGGAAGGAGTGGACCACAAAGGTCAATAGTACACAGTCTTACTTTGCATTTTGCAAGAGGCTATTTTTATGCCTTGAACCCGTGATTTCAAGGTCACACAATGACAACTGTACCATTGGGCCAAGACTCCAAGCATCTCGATCGACGTGATAAAAAAAAATTTCAAACAATTTTATATCCTTTCAGTAATTGTCAGCCAGGGTTTGGTCGACCCTAATGGGGTAACATACGTGACTTCATCTATATCACTCATGGGCGTTTGACGCGTGGATTTGGATCTTTCTTCGTGCTATCATTATCTTTGTAAATATGGATACAGCTGCATATAAGCAGCTCAAGTTGATAGTCTAGAATTAAGAAGGTGAGGCCAAGCACGCGTTTCACTTTCACACTTATGAGTAGATGATCGAGGAGTTCCCAAGTGAGAACGACAGCATCTTTACTCCCCATATATCCAAGAATCCAAGGTAGACTGTATATTCCTCTCACATGAACGTGACAGCGTATTTAACTGGGGAAGAACTTGCACAGAGCATGGTTAGGTGCATATTATATGATAACAGCGACGCACTGTGGGGCACCTCATCGCAAGCCGTAGAATAATGACAATCGAAGCTATTACGGATATGCGATCATGATCGTAATCGCGACAAGAGCGACATCGTCCTTCATCGGGGCTTCCATTTGGCAGGGAAGGGAAGATTGGCCCACCAATGCCAGATGTAAGTCGGGGCATGTCACAGGCATATGCATTCGGAGGCTTAAATGGTTGGAGGGTGACACAGTAGGAGGGGACCTCCCCCTATGAAGAAATTTGTGGAGGATCGATAATCCGTATACCATGAGGCTTAAGCATATTAATGCGAAGGTTTTGATCAGAGTGACTAGTCAGCAATTTTCGGCCCGGAGTCATCAGATTTTGACACAGACTGGCTGTAGAGTCAGAGGTAGGGGTCGAGTTCTGCCAACTCAGATGATCGAAGGTCGGACCAGGAGAACACTGCTAAATGTACTTGTTTGAATAGTGCAAGGGGAGAGTGGTCCCGTTGGGGTCCTGGCTAGATACAATTCATATATATGGTCCCAAATTGTAAAGGATTGGTTTTGGCTGGAGGAAAGTGTATTTTTTGCTGACCTTGTGACCATGGTTGAAGGACCTAGTCTTTCCATGTGATCTCCTCGTGGGCTAGAGGACAAGGGAAGTTTCTCACTTGTCCATTTGGATTTTAGCAACTTGTCACTATTAATTAATGTCTCCATCCTCAATGTAAATTATTCCTAGAATGTTCTGTTTGTCCTACTATCAAGCTGATTGAATTTCATAAGGATGGGACCTCTAGATATTTATTTGTGTTATTTTCTTGAAATGGTGTGTTTGAAGATGTGACTTTCCTTGCCAAGCTTAATATGGAATGTTTCTGATACAGAGAAAAATCTATCAGGTTTTACCCTTTTCAGTTGAGTTGGGAGTTTCTCCAAGGAGGTTTTCTTTGGCAGGCTTAGCATGTACTGACTACTTGAACCCATAAAAGGTTAAATATCTATCAATTCTAACTTCCAGCTCTTTTCAGTTGGGCAGTTCTAGTGCTTTAATTTGTTCTTTGCACCTTACTGAGAAGGTATGTTGGCCTATATGGGACCCGGTAACTCTCAATTGCATTGTCTTCGATGAATATTGACCTTGTTTTTGTGTCAAATGTGATTCATAGAATGCGTGGTTTAGGAGTTACGGATTATCAACTCCATCAGTGCAAACCAACCTTCATCCTAGGCGTGTGAACTTGTATAATGATCACAACCACTAATGGTAACTGGGGAATATAAGCTGAATCGTTCCCTGAGTCTCAACTATTGGTAAAGCAGTCATACTTCCTTCACCTAAACAAGAACTTGATTTAACAGCTCATTCCAAAAGGTGTTAATGCAAATAAAAAACATCTCCTGGATAAGCTTTGCGGCTGGGTGGTCACATGATTTTCAATCCCTGATCCACCGATACACTTCAATGGGGAGAAGCCCATGTTTATGTATCTAGCTTGACCACTTGATGGAATGTAGAGGGAAGTGGGGTAAATGGCCAATACTACTGAAAGGATTTGTCTTTGGCTGATAGGTATCGGTTTGATGGTTCTGATCGTCAGTTCAATCCAGTATCTAGCAGTGGCTCATTTGGGATGGGCTCAAGAATATGACCAGTTTCGGTTGCAATAAGAAGCACCACTTGGTTGCGAAGATTGGACTGGAAAAAGTACCTCGGTAGTCAGAATGCTACTTAATTCACTCTTCCCCAATGCAGAAGAAGTCCCCCGATTTGTCTTTCAAACAGCCAACTTTTCTTGGACAAATAACTGCCAATTTTAGTTTGGTTTGTAGTAACCACACTGACAACTTGAGAACTTTATCAATATGCCCCATTATATAAACTATACTTAGTTTCTTAAACCATGATTTAGCAGAAAATTTCAACTGCTGGAAAACTTCTCCAACAAATGCACAGACTGGTTACTACTTAGGCTGACATAAATCGGGCTCTAGCCTCTTTTTGAACGAATTGCCCTTTAGGGACTCTATAGAACTTTTCGCCCAAAAATTGAGAAACTTCAATTGCTTCAAGTGCAGAAGCAATGAGACATCTTTTTCTTTTCTGTTATTCTATTTTGGCGAAATTCTCAGAAATTCAGAAACCTTTAAGGGCATGTTCATCAAGTGTAGCTTGAAATAACATTGGAGGAAATACTAGAAATATCTTTCAGAAGAGCATTATTAGTCATTTTCTAATTTTCCAATTACTTTAATCCATACTTTTCTGATACACACCAGCAGCCTTGAACTCTGACCTCAAACACAGTCCATTCAGCTGTTTGCAACATTAACTGCTTCTAGTTGCAGTATATCAGTTTATTTAGCTATGTAATTATAATCAGAAATAAAAGCATACTCAGTTGATCATAGTTATTGTTATTTCTTTTATTATTGCAAGAGATGATTAACTCAAAAGGAAACAGGAATAATAATGCTAATTACAGACCAAGTTTCATCATAGCAATTTTTTATATTGCCGTTCAAAGAGTACAGAAAATTCAATTGTTATCCCATTGCTATTGCAATACACACTAACTTCTTCCTTATAATGGTTAAGGACAATATAAAGATTGACTGACAAGGATTTGTGGATGCTGACCGTCTCATCAGCTATTCCTTTCTCACGAAAACAACTTTGTTATACAAAGGAAGAATTTACTGAAAGAGCAAAGAATAACGAAAGCATAAAGGGACAGACCAACACGTTCCCTTGGTGAAGAAATTCGTTAACTCATCAGCTTTGCAAAACTTAAGGAAACAGAGTACCTTAATCGCTAAAAAACAGGGGCTGCCCAGTGCACAAAGCTCCCACATGTGTGGGGTCCGGGGAAGGGGCAGATTACAAAGGGTCTATAGTAAGCAACCTTACCTTGCATTTTTGCAAGAGGATGTTTTCACGCCTCAAACATGTGACATCTAGGTCTGACAACTCTATCGTTGTGCCAAGGCTCCCCTTCTAGGACCTTAATGCCTAGAAATAAAAATAAATACATCTAAAGTGTGCATCTCCATTGCTCGAGATACTTCAAGAACACTAAGCAGTTACATGGCAGAATCTCATTGAACAACCAAGTGTTGTCTAAGATTCTTACCAAGAGTCCTAAAATATGCTAAGAGAGTTGGAGCTTCATTCTCATTTAAATCTTTCATATCCCTTGAGCAGAGAAACCAGCTCGACTTAATCAAATATATCAAGTCACCTGCGTCAGGACTATTAACTCGAACAGTAAGTTAGCTTGGGCACATCAACTGCTGAGTCACTCCCCTTTACATGGATTCTTCCTTTTCTACTATCATCCTCAACTTAAAATGCAAGTCCTGCTCCTTAACTTCCTAAAACTCCTTCCAGACAATAAACAATTAAAACTTTATACTTTGTGTAATACCACCTATTTAGAAGTTCTAATTTTCTCTTTCCCTCCTCCCCCACCCCAAATGCCCCATAAAATGGCATGAGAATGATACTTATGTGATTTTCAAAAACTGTATTTTTTATGTCAGAACTGAACGGTCACTTGCAACCAGGGACTATCACTCTCAATCAATCTGAGATGTTTTAATGCGACAAAAGTTTGGTGGAAAAATAGGCATTTCTAGACTGCAACAGAGTCGCAAAGAAGTCTTAGTATTAACCAGGGACTACAGTTAAACATGTTTTTAGAAGACTTAGTCATCAGGACATGTTATCTTAACCAATGACAATCAAACTTGCATGTGTCGATTGTTGCACCTGGTTCTCCCTGTGCCAATGAAGTACATTTAGATATCTGCTTCTCATAATGGGAAAGATTGAAATGCAAAATCAATCCACTTTATGCTCCTTCAAAGAATGCTAAGCTGTATTTTCACTATATTGTCATGAATGTTTTATTTGTAGATAAAAAATAATAGAGCTGCAAATAAATGTTAATCATTGTAATTGAACTAAGCAAAACAACAGTTGCAACATAAACATTTTGATGAAATCAAAGAGAGATCCCCACATTAAAAGGAACGACTAAATTTTGATTTTAAGGATACATCCTGATAAATTCCTACCACTAAAATCTAGTCACGATAAGAGTATCATTATTTTACACAATCAGTTAGGTAATGAGCAAGTATTCTGAATCTTGGAGAAGTTCCATCTTCAGGATAGTAAAGTTAAAGTCAGTTAAGCTAGTGCACTTTGTGGTTAATGAACTGGTTGAAGCTTTTGGACTGAATTTTGATCTCCGGAGAAAATGCATCTAGAGGCCAATAATATTCCTATGTCTTAATTTTCTATCAACATGCAGATAGTTTTTATCATATCAGTTTCATAATTGCGTCTATAATATGCAAGGAGATTGATAATCATCTTGTTAGAGTTCTGGCAGAACAGATATTAACCAATGAAGACAAATTTGAATATACAAAAGAGAGGAAGTTACTCGACATGAAAAGTGGGATTTGTCGTTGTTTCAATTGATAATACTTCTTTAATCAAATTTTCCTACATCTTTTTTCTTTCATTTTTTGAACTATTTGAAAAAAAAAAAAAAAATCTTACGAAGATTACCAAAACTTTTCTAAAAGGAAAAAGTAATCCCAATTCCCAAGAGGGAATGACAAAGGCCTGTGCTCTTTCTATCATGGTAGGACAGACAGAAAGACCAGTTATATTTTTTGAAAGGGAACATGGTCGGCCATCCAGTAGCTAATTCTCATCAAATGTTTTTACTTTTCATTTTTAATTTTCAGTTGTGAAGATGAGTGATAGATGGAACCATTGCAGAAGGATCCATCGTTGATTTTGCAGGTGAGCTACAGATGAAATTTTCCAACTACAAAGGTTTATATAAGACCCCATGAAACCAGATGACATGAATGGCAGTACAACAATTTCTCTGAACATATGGCTTCTCAATGCAAATCAACATGAAGTTTCTGGAAACTAGATCAGGAACACCCACCTCTTGATCGAGCTGTGAGAATCAGTCTCTGTCCTAAATTTAATCACCTTTCCAAAGATTACAATCAGGTATACCCAGAAAAACAGTGATCAGTTCCAGGATTCAACCATCAAGTATCATAGATGATGTGCACCAACTGTCTATGAATCATGAAGTCTAAATATTCTTGACTTAGCCAATAAAACATTACAAAATAAGACAAGCTACTTTTCTGACTTCTGCTCTTATGTAGAGGAGAGCCACCTTTAGATGTTTCTATTTATCACATGTCTTCTTCACAGAAGGTCACAAGTGTATGCACATAGTCAGATATAGACTCATCTCAGCGCAAATGCAAGGTCTCACTGTTTTGCTGCAGGACCCTTGCCTTTGTGGTCCCAAACCTTTAAAAAAAAAAGTAACCTCTCTTAATATACTTCACTTAAATTGTTGTCCATAACCAGTGTGTGATAAACTTCTTAGATTTCCTCTTTCAGAAAAATAAACTTCTCTAGATTTCAGAAAGACAGCTAACAAAAGAAACCATACATGCAAAATAAGAATCTTTTACATTTTTGCTAACTCAATTTAAAAACGTAAACTTCGCACTCAGTGTTGGTTAGATCAACCAACAATAAATTGCAGAGTTGAATGGCAGTTGGACAGTTTTTAATCTCAGATGACTCGAAATTTGGAGTTACCATTTTGGTTTCCATCAATTCCTTCCTTGATTCTTCCAGATTTGAAGTCAATATGATATTTAGGGTGGGGAACTAAACTTAGTGCAAACAAGATATTGATCATATAAAACCTTACAGCACATGGTAAAGCCTTATCTAGTAACTTGACATGTTAACCAGCATTCCAGTGTCACCTTTAATCTTGCAAAAGTTTGTCAAAACAGCAAGAATGAATTTTGTCCAGTGCCTACCTATTTCTTCCCATACTGCTCTAGGAATGTCAACAGAAAATCAGGCTGAAACATTCTGGAGCATAGAGGTCACCCTCAAGAGATACAGACTCCCATGTATTCATCCAAATCAGATCCATGATGAAGTTATGGACATGTTCACAAAAACTGGAGTCTTTCAATCCCATGCACTCAATTCCAATGGATTTGCTTGAGAACTAGTGGCATCCCAATATCTTTCACACCTAACCCAGTCTTTTGCCAAGAAACTTTCTTTCAAAATCCACTTGGTGAACCTAGCATAAGTCCAGGAACAGTTACAAAGACTTCAAGAGATAGTGGCTTGAAGCATTAAGAGAAATACAAAGAATTATGTACTTTGAGGTCCTTCACCATGTGATCCTTAGGTTTTTAAAGAATAACAGGGCCCATATCAAAAGGTAGTTGAACCTACATAGCTAAAGGGGGGATCCACGTCACGCATTTAAAAGTCTTTTATGCCCACATATCCAGTTTGTTTGTCAATGATATAAAGAAAAAATTCTTTGTACATAACAAAAAAAATTATCCTTATAAGATATGGTAATCCATGAAGAAAAAGGCACAACTGGAGTGCTGAACTCATAATCAAATGGAACCCCTAGACAATGGATCTCTTCCTTTGGATGTCTTTGAGAAAAGAATTAGATTACATTGGTCCCAAGGGATAGGTTATTCTCTGATTCAAGTGGTACATCAATGGGTTTAGAACGTCGTGAGACAGTTTAACTCCCATATAAATTAGTGAAATAATGAAAAAGCAAAGATTTTCTAACAAAAATTTCAAGAGGGTGCGCAAATAAACTCTAGAAAAGGCCTTGAGCTACTTCTCCTTTCATTTTACAACCCTAAATTTGATACTTAAAACATATAAACATAACCAAAAGACCAAAATACCCCTACTTAAGACAACTTCTGGTGGGTGGAGACTCTAATCACTATGCTTAGTCATTGACTCATAACGCTTCTCTTTTCGTCACGCTAGCTCGTTCTTTGATTTTGTGATCTGTAGACCCTATTCCCAAGGGTGCTAGTGCAACTAGCAGCCTCTGGAAAACACAAGCGCACTAGCGTAAAGTAAAAAACACCTTCACTTGTGACCCTTCTTCAAAACTCCAGATTGATCAAAATTGTTCAAGTAGATGGACATGCTCCTCTACATCAATCTCCTCCACTTGATGAGAACTCATCCTCGAGTTCACTGGAGGAGGCTTAAGAGGAATGTCAATAACATAAAGCATTGTCAACCATGAAATACACTTTCCTAATTTTTGTAGCCGCTTTAGTGAATTTCTGCATAAGAAGAAAGAAATGCCCCTTTACATGAGAAGATTTTGCATAACTCTTGAATTCCATAGGCACAAGGATAATCTTCTTCTCATATTAGCTGGTGATCCTCTGTTCATGTCCATGTTGTATCCAGGCAGCTGGATGGGGTTTTGGATGAGATGTTGCTTCCAGTCTAGTTTGTGAACTACAACTTTGGCATTATTCTCTTCACAACCACTATCTGCTATAATGTTGCACACTCACCCCTTCATAGACACTTAGTTTAAAAATTTATGGGACTACATATCAGGCAAAAGTTGTTTCAGAGTGTTTAAAAGTCTCTTTGCTACTCCAAACCCTCTCATCATCCATAAAAGCCCATTGTGCATCCCCCAACTCAACATCCCCATGTTGCCATCACCAACCAAATTATGTGTCGCCTGGTCAAGATGTCTATCTAATTTCTAAACAACAGCATTCACTTCTTGTATGTGGGTGCAGGGAACATGTGTTTCTCATATAATATGCATAAGGGCGAGGCTACTGATTCTATTGCTGCCCTTGTCGAGCTTGCTAGCCTTGAGTGCACAGTTCACCTGATATATCTATGTAACTACAAGACATGTAGTATTAGTTTGGGAATCCACACTGAACTGCTGGTCACCAGGAGTCACTTTTTTCCTTACACTTCGTGCCTCATCAAACTTTGAGAAATCTCCCACATAAAACCTTCCAGCTGATAGGCCTCCATAAGGAAACCAATCAAGCCATGTTTCTAACTTTATCACTAACTGAATACCTTCATTTATTAACGCTTTTCGCATAGCTACTTTTTCCACTAAACTGGTTTCAGCTCTCTAATAAATCTGACAGCCTTTTGTGAATCAATTTCAGTCAGCCCGTGGTGAAATAAAAGTCTGAATCTGTTTCAATCAGTTAATGGCACAAAGGAAGTGTGAAAACTTTTGTGGCGTACTCTTGAACACTTTGCGTGCCTTGATAGTAATTTTGATACTGCAGGGATTACATTTGATTATAATCCTTCGGAAGGAAATGTCCTCACAAAAGTTATTTTATGCATGGCCAAGATCTAACAGGTGCCTTCCATATCCATGCATGTGTCATATGCAACAGTCCCACCATGCAAACATGTCTCTTTTCAACTTATAAGCCACCAGTTTATCATTTTATTTTATTTTTTTCTGGAGGTCTGGTGTAGTTGATAATCCTTTGAACTTCAAATAGCCAATTTAAGAAAACTCCAATGTGGAGTTGGCCACCAAACAGTGGACGACTACATTTGGTATTCATTTTTGTAGTAATTTGCCCTCTTTGCTGCTGCCGACCACCATAAAAGGGCCTCATCCTGCTAATCTTTCTCTTCAAACCCCAAAATCATATTTTCCATCACTAGAGAAGACTTCTGCAAGGGCCAAGGGGTAATCTTGCTTCCAGTTGTTGCACTCGAAACAAGTATAGGATGAGCAACCAATTGATTGACGACACATGCTGGCTGTCTCTTTGTGACACCCCAGGCTTTACCAACAATAAAATAACAATTTATAAAAATAGTCGGGATCCTTGTTTTAAAAACTTTAATTTTTAAAGTGACAAAAAACAAACACTTGTATTCCAAAATCCCAGGAATCATACAACCACAAAACCACAAATTTAACAGTAAAATGAAATACCATTTCTACTGAAAATCTGCAGAGTCTCCTCTGTATTTTGGATCATTGCACATGACAAGTGCAATACAAAATAACCTAATAAATATAATGTAAGACATGACATATAGGAGACTCAGTCTCCACACCCATCCACACAATCAAATACTATTTTCAATAAAATGTATACTCCAACAATTGATAAGAAAATCAAGCCATGACGAAATACCCAGAGTCCCTCCATACAGCCATCACATCCAACATGAATTCATATCCTCACTCACAGGTCACATTGCAATTTATATTGAAGTACAGTTCATAAACAATGACTAAAGCAAGGTCTTAAACAAACCTTATCATCTTTGAAATGTATTCAATACTTCACTGGAAACCGCAATCACTTTTACTTGCTCTATCAGTGCGTCCACTTGTTGCGACTCTCTATATCTAAGGCTTTGCAAACAAAGCAATGCCTCAGCAAGCTATGCTTGTATAGGTGATTCACATTTGGTAATAAATATGATAAAATCATATGACATGAAGCATGATAATCATGGTGAAATCTCATAAGATAAATGTATACAAGGCACGTTAAACATTAGCCATCCATAATGGATAAATCAGAAATCATGCGCTAAACAAATCGATATCAAACCTGAGTGTCCTGGCATACAAGGCATGAAACACATGGATACACATCTATCACGATAACAAAGTCTGTGTCCATAGAAAATATAATGCATGTCATGATCATGGAATGCCATACACAGTCAAACCCTATGAGTGTCTCAACTACACTCACGACGATGGTAATGAGTACTCACTCTAACCCTGGGTCCCTCACGTGCAGCCTGCATCAATCTATTTTTCAATAGAAGCCTGTTAGCCAAAACTACCGGTCCTCCCTCAAATCAGTACAAGACCCGACTTACCTCGTTTACCCGATACAATCCAACCCTGGATCCCTCAAGTGCAGCCCGCATCAATCTATTTCCCAACAGAAGCCTGTCAGCCCAAAACTACCGGCTCTCCCTCAAATCAGTACAAGACCCGGCTTACCCTGCTTCACCCAATGGTCTCAATCAAGGTCCATGATAAGGTGTAATCCATCACATATCAAAACATGGATAATCATGTAATCAAATGTCACGATATCAAACATGAAGCACTAAACGCATTTCAATAAATCACAATAGTGCATAAGACACATGTCTCAAGAATTTTAGATAAGTTATGATCAATGAAATTAAAAGGGAAATCCCAAATGTGATCACCTACCTCAGACGAAGAACCACTCGTCCGTACTCCTCAAGTCTCGATAAGACTCCAGTCTAACTCAATTGCCTCAATACCGTACCTGGATACACATCACATCCAGGTTACACTTAGAATCTAATTTATCTAACTTGAACTCTTAATTATACAACATTATACTTTCGTTATTCCAATATGTAGTGTTCACAGTAATCTAATGACTCCTAGCTCTGAAATCTCAAGGCGGCTAGCCCTAAATAGCTAATAATTCCAATCATACTCAATCGGCATACTCACAATTATTAAATCATTTTCTTAATTGTATCATTGCATATCTCAGAGCTGCTAGGCTCAAATCATCCCAATCTTGGATAATTTATCATTTAAATCAATTAATCAAGTATTATTATATGGATCTCATGCTTAATCACATCTAATTACAGTCAGATCAATCCATCAAATGATTAAAACAGTAATCTTACCTTGTACAAGTAAATCTGAATAACATCCAACTGTCTACTTGGTCGGATCATCCACCGATTACCTCAACCGTGCCCAATCATCATATCTCCATGTTGATCTCATCAACGATCCTCACCTAATCACCCCAGATCACATAATAATTTATTAATTCTAGTCAATTAATCCAATTAAGAATTCTAAACGGTTCGGATCATAAATTTGGATCCAATTTCATACCTGGATCTTCGGTTGATCTCAACCGTTGATCCATATAAGCTAAATCATCTCCATAAACACTTTAGACCCAACATTCTTGTATAAATATGTGATCTACCTTTCATGAGGATCACTACGGACTACTTGGATCAGAAAAAACAAAGTCAGATCATCACAGATTAGACGATCTAACCTCCGATCAAAGGTCTAGTAAAATTGACGATTGGATCTTCCCTAATCAAGAAACGGGAAGATGGGTATCATTCCCCACATTGCCACGATCGCGGGGGTACTCTTGGATCTCAGAGATCCTTCCTGGATTGTCCAAAACGGAGGTATGAAGCTCAAGGGTTAAATGGGGGTTCCAAGTCAACTTGGTTCCCTCAAAACAAGTTAGAGGCGAGCTGACTTGACGAGTCGACTCTGCCTTAACTCTTCAGAAACAGGAAAGACAGTGGGAGAGGGGGAGACTGGCAGCCAGCAGTGGGTTTCTGTTTAGTCACCGCCGGAGCTTGACAGGGGAAAAAACGAAGAGGGGAGGGGGGAGATCAAGGCATATCGGCCTGTTCCATGGCCAAGCCGTGCCGGTGGAGGGGAATGTAAGGTTGGGCAGGGTAGGGTTTTCAGGTGTGTGGCCATCGGCTGCCGGTTCGGTCACCGTCTGACCCTAAAGAGGAAGAGAAGCAGGGGAGATGGTAGCTCGCCAGCAAACCTGATCCGGGTTTCCACCAACGCCAGAAGAAAAGAAGAAACGAGGAAAAACCCCATGCGTCGCCAAAAAGGGGGGAAAGCTCGATCTAGGTTCCCTGTCAACGCCGAAAAGGAAAGGGAATCCGAGGAGGGGGAACGGAAGAACGGAGGCGTGGCCAGCCTGTGTGCTCTAGTGTCACAAGCTGGCTACAACCCGAAAAAACCCCGATCAAGGTTTCTTCCATCGCCAGAAAAAGAGAAGAGAGAAAGAGAGAACAGGAGGGGGTGCGCCGACATGGGTCTCCATGTTGCTAGTGATTGGAGATCGCCGTCGGGCGATCAGATGCAGGGGGACAGCGCAGTAGCTAGGGTTTCCTCTGCCTTGATTCCCTCCCCCACGTCTAATCCCGTTTTCACTTTCATGTCCCAGAACAAACAAATATATGGGGTGCCGTTATCAATTTCAACCCCTCTAATTTAGTAAAATTTTTAGAATTTTCTCTCCCAATCTCCGTTTCTCGCAAAATTAGTGTCGTTCGAATCGTATCGACACGTACATTCCAAATTTTGATAATTTCAAGTCCAAATTCCAAGCCCACAAAGAGGTCAATCTTATAAACTTAATTGCTATGGAATTTAGTTCAAATTCCTTATCCTCATTAAAATTATAATTTAAAATTGTGAAAAAATGACCTAAATTTTATAGTTATAATATTTTTCCCTCCTTATAGGAATTTTTTGTCCCCGAAATTCTTTTCATGTTATTCTTCAAACACTTTTAAAACATCCCCATATCACAAGATTTACAGATCATACTTGAAATTTCTATAGTCAATTGCCAATAGTAATTTCATACCATATCATCCCCTCAGATAGCAACTCGTAGATATAAGTCAATGCATATTTCAACCCTTCCGAAACAACTAACTCATATTATGTTTAAAATGCATCATAACCACATATAACATAGTTAACATAAACCACTCTCATCCCAAAGCTATCATTGCGTGCAATGTAATATAAGTAAATCACTATAATGGTACAACCAGAGCATCTCAACTCATATATACAAAATTCTATGCCAAGTCTATACCAGAGCACATTACCTCACTATTGGGTAATGTATATCAATTACATCATATCATATCAACTCCTGAACAAGCAATACATGCCAATCAAAATCTGAGCAGACCGGCTCAGTAACAGGCAATCATATGCCAATCAGAATCAAATCCACAGTGAGATCATACTGTGAACACCTAGAAGCCTGCCAGTGCCTCTCACACCCGCCCTCATCGGTCGCCCTCTTAGGCCACCCTCATCGGTCGCCCTCTTAAGCCGCCCTCATCGGCTACTCACAAGTACACTCCATAATCCATAACCAAATTATACATAAGAAAAATGCTTTCATTTAAACATACTTTACTGTCACACTTCTCACCTACATAAGAAATCCGGCTCATATACATGATATAAACAATATTTATGTCACTACTATCCTGGAGAACTCAATAATCCAACGATAACAGTTCACTAGACTAAGGAGACTATCAACCTTAGTCATCAATTTGGGCTAATCCCAATTCATCACAGTCTCGATAAACAATCTCTTTAACGGTAGAGATATCGTACTCAAAAAATTTACCTTCTTGATCATAATTCATACTCACATACATTTACAGCAAAAGATGAGTCTTTCAAATATTTAGAATAATGTACAAAGATATCTTATGCTCCTCCAAGTCATGGAGTATACAAAACATCATTCACTAACATAATCCTCGCTCATCTCAGTAACATTTAGAATTTCAGCCCATCATATCCATACATACATAAAATCAAAGAAAATGCCTGATGAGTGGAGGAAAAGCTCTATTGTACCAATCTATAAGAATAAAGGAGACATTCAGAGCTGCACTAATTATCGAGGGATCAAACTTATGAGCCACACCATGAAACTTTTTGAAAGAGTGATTGAGAAGAGGCTACGACATGAAACAAGTGTATCGGAGAATCAGTTTGGTTTCATGCCTAGGAGGTCTACCATGGAAGCTATTTTCTTACTAAGACAATTAGCAGAGAAATATAGGGAGAGGAGAAAAGACCTACACATGGTCTTTATTGACTTAGAGAAAGCTTATGATAGAGTCCCTAGAGAGTTAATATGGAGGGTGTTGGGTGTTAAAGGGGTTTCCCAGGGGTATATAGACATAATTAAAGATATATATGAGGGAGCAGTAACAAATGTTAAGACCACTAGTGGCGTGACTGGTGATTTTCCTGTCACTGTCGGATTGCACCAAGGATCGGCATTGAGTCCATACCTTTTCACATTAGTTATAGATGAGTTAACAAAACATCTGCATGAGGAGATTCCCTGGTGCATGCTATTTGCAGACGATATAGTCCTACTTGATGAGACAAGGGAGGGTGTCAACATAAAGCTAGAGCTATGGAGAGAAGCATTAGAATCAAAAGGATTTAAAATTAGCCAAACTAAGACAGAATATATGGAATGTAATTTTAGCAAGGAGAGGAGTGGAGCACCAGTCAAGATTGATAACCAAGAGGTCCCCATGAGAGACCACTTCCGATACTTAGGATCATTGATCCATGAGAGTAGAGAGATTGAGAGGGAGGTTACCCAAAGAATCCAAGCGGGTTGGAACAAATGGAGATGTGCATCGGGTGTTTTATGTGATCGGCGAGTGCCACTCAAACTAAAGGGAAAATTCTATAAGATGGCTATAAGGCCGGCCATGCTCTATAGATCAGAGTGTTCGGCAGTTAAGGAACATCATACTCATAGGCTGTGTTGCAGAAATGAGGATGTTGAGATGGATGAGTGGTAAGACAAGAAAGGATAGAATTAGAAATAAAAATATTAGAAGAAATTTAGGGATAGCACCAATAGGTAACAAGATGAGGGAGATTAGACTTAGATGGTCTGGACATGTTCAAAGAAGGCCAAAAACGGCACCAATTAGAAAGAGTGAGACAATACAAGTTGAAGGTTCTAAAAGGGCAAGGGGAAGGCCCAAAAGAACGGGGATAGAAGTGGTGAGGAAAGATTTAAAAACTTTGGAACTAAATGAAGCCATGGCATGTAATAGAGTGGAATGGAGGAATAAGATTCATGTGGCCAACCCCTAATTGGGATAAGGTCTTGATGATGATGATGATGATGATGATGATGATAATGATGATATCCATACATACTGTCAGTACACTAATTTAATCAATTAGTTTCAACCAAACCTCAATTGGTACTATCCAGACCTCAAATCCATGTCCACCACACCATGCACCATCTGAAGTTGATCATATAGACCATCAATTCATGCTAGAGAAAATCAATTCTCCACTATGGTGCTATCAAGCAATAATTAATCTGTGCATAACAATAAGAATCTATCGCTCTCCTCACAGAGGTTTATTGCACCCAATGAAAACCCATCAGGTCTAATGACCCTCATCAAAAACTACTATAGCTGAAACCCATCCAATTCAGCTGGGGCCATCCTGTATGGCACCTTAGAAAGTGATACTATGTCTGATGCCAAATCAATATCAATATGAAAAATCAATCTCTCGCGGTGTAAAATCCTAAGACCTCAGAAAGGATTTTGAATTCTCGCACACCATGTGTGCTCAATCTGTGACTGCTCTCTGTCATCTACTGCCACACTCACAATGTAGATTCAGAACATTAAAAGAGTACCGTATTGCCTTAAAGGCTAAATTAACACAAACCTCATCAATGCCCCTTCTTACTCAGGAGTGAGGTCAATAACTATCCAGGCACACTAAAAGTAATCTTTTCCTCGCAGCAATCAATTGTTCATTAATAAATAAAATCCATCCCAAGGATGGTATCATAATCAGTCATATCAAGTAAGATTTGCTCAATGGCCATCCTCTCACTCATTATCATCGTCATGACATCCAATTCAAAGACTGTCATATATATACAAGCGTATTCATCAAGGTGCAAATACATAAAGTACAAAATGATTGAATCTTGGATCTAAGAGGATTCTAACATAGTTACCAGCAATTAGAACATATTTTCCACCGTCTGGCTCGAGGCCTGTACTTGCCTCCAAGTAATGGAAAAATTCATCACTGATAATATGGGGCCATCTTTGCCCTGTCCACAATGTCAGTCTGTCTGACTCATTGTCCAATGGGACAGTCTCTAAAGGAATATCTGACACTCTACAGTCAAAACATTTAAGGGATTGCCACTATGATTACGGCTACTGATGCTATTACCATTACTGTGATAGTCTACTAACTCTAGGACAATTATCCAGGTGTCTATTCTTACAACCAGTACACCTCCTTTCATTCGTATCCCAACACTGCATGATCAAATGTTGCTGGCTTAATGGCCTCTGCAGCTGTGTCAATGAAAGGTCTCTTGGCCTTACTAGGTTGACTCAAACTACCCATAGTCTTGAATTATTCATCCTCTATAATCACCACATTTATCCAAAATGCTTGACTTTCAAAACAATGTGTTTAGCTTCCTGTATTTTTTTACAGCGTCTTATTTCTCATATACATGACTGTTTCCTCATCAATGTATTATTATTTATATTTTTTCTCTATAATCCATAATTATTCCAATATACAAAATCTATCATATCAGTAGTATAAGATCAATATCCATCTTAATTCTCATGAACTATTATGCTGACTCATCCACTAAGTTATCTTAGTAAATTCCTATTTGATGTACAAGATATATGGACTATGATCTCATTGTAAACCATATACTATCATGGTTAACTTGTTTTTCTAAAAAATTCGAGATTGTAATTTCCCACTTTCACTATTCTTCCTCGTCTGATTATCTCCAAATTTTCCTCAAGTTTACCATTCCTTCTACTCCAGAAATTTATCAACTATTTATCAAAATTCTTCTCCTTTGTTGATTTTGGAGAGAAATACTTACTATTTCCTTGAATTATTCTCAAGTAATATCTATTCTTCAGAAATTTCGATTTTACCTTTCCTATAAAGGTTGGAATTTTTCTTACCCTTACTAACTCACTAACTGGAGTTATCACATCTAAGCTATACCTCAAATCTTTCAATGGTAGATTTATAATTGATGCAAATTCACATAAGATAAAAGAGTGTATTGATCCAGAATCAAATAGTACTTTTGCATAATTATCAAATATAAGCAAAGTACCTTCAATCACCGCATTTGAGGTTTGGGCTTGACTATTAGTAATAGCAAATAGCCTCCCTTGCTATCTAAGGACATTCTCTGGTTTTGCATCTTTGATTGCCAGTTGTTTATTGCAATTATTTGTCATGTGTCCCAGTTCCCCACATTTATAACACTGGATTGGAGGTTGTTGTTGTATTGGATTAGGGCATATATTCCCAGGGTGGAATCCTCTTACATTTGGGACAATGCCTTTGATTTTGTCCAAAGGTGGGATTTCCTTGAATTCTTGGTGGCCTGAAATTATTCATGGGCCCCTTGCCTTTCTTAAAAGATCTCGGATTAAAGTTTCTCATCTCTACTCTTTTCCCGTTTTGATTTTGCTTAAAATCCTCCTCAAATCTAGAAGCCATTTCTACTCATTCCGCCGGGGTCATGGGTTTGGTACTGTGACACCCCGAGTTTTACAAAACTTTTTCCTCATAAATATAAAAAATAATAATATGTTTTAAGAAAATAGACGAGATCCCTGAAAATTAAAATTTTAAATTATAGAACTTTTAGCGCAACTTTAAATGAATTTATTGAAAGCATAAACTTCGGGGGTCAACTACATTCAAAACTGTGATCATAAATAACATTAAAACCTTGATACTCTGAGTATGCTCGATTAAAAACCACAAGAAATACACGGGCTAATTAAAGATGATAATAAATCAATTCAAATGTCACCAGGTTCCATCCATAATCACCACAATATTTCCATCTAAACTTTAACAATCCTTCATACCATAATATGAGTCCAATCTATAAAATGTATCCACATATAAGAAAGTCTCAAAAGTCTAGTCCAAGTAACATAGTCTAATATATGTCCGAATAAAAAAATAAAATGGAATGTCTTCAAGTCTCCTACTCTGCCTGCTTTCCCTTGTTGTTATCACGTTCCAAATCTGAGGCATTGTAGCCTCAGCAAGCTATGCTTGTGTAGGTGATTACACTCAAATAAAGTTTAACAAAAATTTACAATAGGATTCTCATAAAGGAAGCATACTCAAAACATGTCAAATAACTGACTGGTTGCAATTTCAACTTTCACAAATCAGATGTCGAGTTAAATCAATATAGCATGCAAGGCATGATCAAAATACAAGGTAAGTACATCAAAACCATACTAGTATATATACTCACAGAATAATATGCATGCAATCATGGAAAACAAAACACTGTATCAAAACTATATCAAAATCCTCCAATATACTCAATCACTGGTGATGTATACCCATACTAACTTTGGTCCCTCCCGTGCAGCCCACATCAGCCCCCGGAGTCTCTCACGGCCTAGGCCCGACTTGCCCCGGTTCACCCTACATATAAAGTCATATGAACATGCGCAAACTATATGGGTTACTATGCTGCAGTGGCAACCCCATCAGGATCTGAACCACTGCCGCTCCCCGTCAACACCAAACGAGAGACTTTCTCCGTCCCCATGGGAAGGAACGAATCCGTAGGGGGGACTACCCATGATACCCACCCTACGTACCTGGCTCTGTATCACTCTAGGGCGGTGTCTAATCATCATTATCACAAAATCAGAGGGCAGGTGGCCAACCCTACAACCCTCCTAGCATAATACCCACCAGGTGAAAGCACCCGTCATAAATCATCAACAAGATATCAATCTTATAAACCATGTAAATGCGCTATAAATAATCTCAATAACACAATTAAAGCCCAGCATACATTGTTATTACCAAATAAAAAAGTCATGCTACAACACGAAAATAGGGATCTAATTATGTGCATGGAAAGACATAAAACACATGTCTCAAAGCTTTAAAAATCCATTCATGGTTACTGAAATCATGAAATAATTGAATGGAATCACCTACCTCAATAAATGTAGTGCTCCAATCAAGCGCATGGAAATATTACGTTGCGCGCTCTGATATACCTGTTACATCATAGATTCTCCATCATTTGGCAATTCAATGACGTTCATCTCTCTAATCCCCTAGGTTATCTCACATTTGATGTATACTATCAAGATCTAAGGCCTAATCATCCATTGATTAGCCTGATTTAGATTATCTCACCACATTCAGTGGTTTAACCCTTAAAAAGGAATTTAGATTTAGATTTTCAAGTCAAATCTAGGTCCGCGCCGTCGATACTGTCGCAACGCCTCTTTCAAATCGCGATTTGGACCTCTGTAGCTCCTAAAAATCAAGTTTTTATAAATGGACGGGTCAAATGACCCAAAAATCCCAAAAATCATGTGTCACACGTGCGGTTGACGCGTGCGCATGCGCGCTGGCGTCGACTTCGTGCGGGCACGTGTGCAGATGCGCTGCGCGTGTATGCACCTGCCTTCATGCGGGCGCATGCATAGATGTGCTACGCGTGTGCACGCCGTTTCCGTGCGTCATTTCGTGCGCACGCATGCACGGGCGTGCATTGGTGAGCTGCGCACGCGTGTACCATGCGGCCGTGTGTACTGTGCGCGTGGTGTGAGGGTGTGGGTGCGTGGCGCCTACGTGGTGTGCGACAGGGGGTGACACGTGTCACCAACAGTAGCCGCCGCCGGAGAAGACGGCCGGACTCCGGTCGTTGCCGACGACGCTCAGGTGTCCAAATGGTGCGATTTTTGCATCGTTTCGCTCAGTTTTCACGTAGATCCCATTTTCAAGCACCTTTTCAACCAACTCTGTCATTTTCTACTGTTTTTACACGGTTTTTGTCACGTCCCTAAAATTTTCCATCTACTGTTTTATGAGTTTTCCGGCATCTCTAGCTTTCCGATCACCATGAAAATTCATGGGATTTTTTTTCATATTACAACGCACAAGATGGACAGTTCAGATCCTGATCTGATCCTGTTTCATCGGTTTACTTTAACAAGAAATAATAATGCATACTAGTTCACTGGAAAACGGCAATCCACGCCATTTTCCAGCGTTAAAACGACGAAAACTACAAGAAAACAAGAGAAATGGAGGGTTGCCTACCGTGGTTAGATCGTCACTACGTGCGCCTGCTAGGGGAGTTCCACGTCGTTGCCCTGCGTCGTCAACTTGGAATCCGAAGTAAATAGTTTGGCCGTACGAAGACAGGGCAGGCTTTTATAGCCTCATCGTGGGTCCCACGCCCAGTAGGCCCACGTGTATTTTCCAATTTACCCCTCTTATTATTATTATTATTAAATTATTTGGGTTATTTTAGGTACGCAACACCTTAGTTCTCAATCCTGGATTAAGCCCTCCTAAGAATCTACTAGTAGTCTGCCTATCCGTACCACAGATATGTGATGCAAATCTCTTCAACTGTACAAATTTGTTTTCATATTCTACAACAAACATACTCCCTTATTGTAGATCCAGAATTCTTTTTCCTTTCTTGCTTACACATGAAGAGGAAAGTATTTGTTGTTAAAGACCTCTTTAAATTCTTCCCAAGAAATATTTTCTAGGTTGGAAAAGAAATTCCTCTTTGCCAATCTCCACCAGAAAGCAGCTTCTTGTTTCAGAATATAGGTGGCCATCTTGACTTTTACCTCTTCAAGAGTTCGTAAAACTTCAAAAGTTTTCTCCACCTCATATTTCCATTCCTCGACTATTTCAGCATAACCCTTTCCATTATAACCTATCACCATTTTCTAAAATCTTTCCACCATTTTGTCCAACTTCTCTGGCGATAATTGAGAATTTCCAGTTACTCCCATAGGTACAGGTGAAGAATGATCCTGTACTGGTGTTGGAGTATTATTTCTTTGAATAGGTGTGCTAGGCCCCGCTTCATGCTGAGCTGGTGCACTTTGTACTGCTACAGGCTCTATAGGAGCCCGAGGTTGTTGAAGATGGGGAAGAAGACCCAGCAGCACTATTGTTATAATTTCCTCAACATTATTTTCTTAAGATGTATTCTCCATATTGGAATCACTAGTCCTCTGAGCCATCCTCCTAGTTCTCTTAGGTGGCATCTGCTCATAAATCAAAATTTCTATATAAACACTATATTTAACTAATTCTATCCTAACCTAAATTTGGATTGTCATCTTAATATTGGACATATTGGAGCTGTGAGTGACTGGATGAACCACTCTGATACCAACTATGACGACCTGAGTTTTTAAAACACATTTTCATAAATATTTGCAAAGGTAGCGCCCTGATTTTGAAATTTTTTAAAATTCAAACAGTGGAAACATATTTTGTTTGAAATTGATTTGTCAAAAACCTAAGTGTCACCTCAAATTACTTATCATACATAGATTTTTGTATAAAGTAAAATTTTCATTGAATTATTATAGAAATACTTTTATTAAAATCAGGATCAATCCAATGGTTCACATACATAGATTTTTGTATATGAACCTGAGTGCAAAGGTAGGGCCCTGATTTTGAAAATTTTTAAAATTCAAACAACAGAAACATATTTTCTTTAAAATTGATTTGTCAAAAACCTAAGTGCCACCTCAAATTACTTATCATACATAGATTTTTGAATAAAATAAATTTTTCATTAAATAATTATAGAAATACTTTTATTAAAATCAGGATCAATCCAATGGTTCACATACACAGCCCCGGTAGTCATTACATACCTTGTCCAATATTACAAAACAATCACTACAATCTTCCTCAAAGTAAATGCCCTGAGTAGTAATTCGGTGATGGTTATCCTCAAGTCTTGAGCTTTCAATCTTCCTTAACTGTATCTGAGATATTGTAAACATTCAAACATTTACAATATCTCAACAAGCTATGCTTGGTAGGGGATTTAAGAAATATATTCAATATATCTCAAAATCAACAGTTCATTAATTCCATGATATAAATCAATTTATACAATTGGATAACCATTTTATCCTTCGCTCATATGAATTATATGTATATATTACATATAAATAAAACTACTGAAAATCGTGAATATAGTCAATATCATCAATAATATCTCATTTCCAAACTGATTTCAATATTAACACTAAGTGTTAATATATAAACATACCATATTAGGAATCATCCTCCAATACAACATTGGTAATAATTTTTACCGATATCTCATCATGCCATATCTCAATTGCATCATAATGCAAAATAATCAAAGGACTACCATGCTTGTAGTCTCAATCCATACAACACATTCGGATAACTGCTTAATACTCCACTGAGACTACAGTGGAAAATACAAATCCATGTTCGTATGGGGAGAACCATGGCTATTACAGTGGTAGCCTTCTCATAATTGCCTCACTCAATATTTTGCCTCTCTTTGGGCACAGTATCATCATCATAATCAATTTTGGAGTACGGGTGGCCAAACCCTCATAACTCTCCTAGCATTGGCATCCCCAGGCATAAGCCTGTCTTAAAACAAAACCACAACCCTCCATGCTTGTATGGAAAATAATATTTCATACTTACAAACTGTGTGTCTCGTTATAATAGGACATACCTATAACTTATTTCCTTAAGATTTGGGAGTCCAACTTATATAGTTCAAATCTTCTCATTCTACACATTAAGTAATTTTATAATTACTTAATCAATCTCTTTGTATTCATTGCAACATCATTTGTTGATTCATAAACAATTATAAGGCAATTATAGTCAATCTATAGTTATCTGGATAAGATCATGTGTAAAATACATGTATCTTCTATATTGAATATATTCTTAAGATCCACTTACCTTTACTTTCAACAATCCACCTTCTCAATGATCTTGATTATCATATCCTTCATGTATCTATCAAATCATATATATATATATATATATACATATATATAACTCATTTATACTTCCTAGTTGTTCTTTTGATCATCCTTACATAGGATGATTTGCATCTTTTTGCTTGGATCATATTGATCAAGGTCTAATCTATTGATCTATATTCATACTAATTCAAAAACATACATACTAACACAATATTATGTTTCTTATTATTCTTGATCATTCAAGATCTTCCTATGGATCTTATTTCATCTTTGATTATCTTAATTACCATTTTTATTAGGATTAGATAGTTTACTATCCTTTTATGATCTTATTATTATTCAACCACTTAATATCTTACTGGTTGAAAATAGTTTATTTCTTTCCTAACACTAGATAGCTCCTTATTTCAGAATTGACTAAAGCTTACCAGTTAAAAGATGCTCACAAAGTGGTTAATTCAATCATCATGTAAGGAGGCGTTTAGACCTCACAAATGTCGCCAGAAGGTGGGGAAAGAGCGAGGCTCTATTAGAAAACCCCCTTAACCACTATGTTTAGCATTTACTGGAGTGACCTTAGCTCAACCTTCATAAGGTTTCTATAAGCATTAAACCCTAAGTACCTTGCTATTCAATTTTAATTAAATCCATGAACATTTAAAATGCCATTTATGGGGTTTACTATTCTCCTAATTTGGGCCAAGGAAATGACATTCCTTATATTGTCTTGCTAACTATAGCCCTTACTATCATTAGGTCCATGTCTATATTCATTGTATATGTTCATCAATATCTATTTTCATTTAATTACATTTTTCATGTAATTTACATAACATGAACATTAAAGCACAAATAAACAAATTTAATAATTACACCTACTAAGCAAATAAAAGAACATTTATAATAAAATATAATAATTCACATGCTCATTTGAATACATCATATTTATTCATTTTGATCAAATGATCATATTTTGATTTCTATTCAATTTATATCTTGATCTTTCACTTTTATTCAGATCTATCACATTATCTTAATGATATCATTGAGTCATCTCATCAAATGATCTTATCTTTCTTGATCTAACCGATCAAGAAGATCTTAAGTCATTTTATCAAAATTAAGGGCATACATCTCAATCTATCCCAAATTAGCCACATCAGGTTCATCAATCCATATGATCTTAACTTTAGATCTTTATTCAAACTGATTTTAATGGTCTGATCATGCTTGATTACTCAGATCAAATAGATCCATGATCATTTTTAAGATTTCTCTTCCATTAAGTTTAAATTTCTTAATTCATCCCAGATCAGTCACATCTAACTCTTGATTCAACGTTCCTTCATCACTAGATCACTGATGGATCAGAAATCCAAGATCTAATCATGTCAGATTTGATTGATCTTGGGAATTAGTACCATTTTTTGTCATTTACAGAATTTTACAATGAATAAAACCTAAATTTTATATTTCCATTAGATTCTATGCTTCACCAGGAATCCAGAGCTTCTTTCCGATCTTGATTTGGAGTTAAAATGAGCTCTGAATTGCATTTTGAAGTTTTAGATAAGAATGAACGATCCGTGACAGCCCTTCTGACGCCACGCACGCGTGGAGGCGCGCCTAGAGTGTGCATTATGCTCTATGTGTGCCGAGTTTTTACCCAATGGGACGGTCCTATCTGGACCGTCTGATCTAGTCCAATACCGATCAACATTCATATCTAGTTAAAATTAAACGATGAACCCAGATCTGGGGCTTTTGGGGTCCCACCAACTCATCTAACAGCTCAATTTCTCCATCTGAGTCATCTATAGGTGGATCCCCAATTACCCTCACCAGATCTGTTTCACCGATGAACCACTTATCGGTGAAATGGATTCAACAGTGAATCCAAGGGCTTTTGGCCAGGAAAACACGGGCAATGGAAGAGGAGATGTTGGAGACCTACCTGAATCCAGTCTGAAGTAGAGAGGAGAGCCGAAAAAGGAGAAATCTGCCGGATTTTTGAAGCCCTGGCTGGACAGCTAGGGTTTTTGTAAATGCTTGCTGCCAGGGTGCTTGCCGGTGCCGGGGAAGAGAAATAGCATAGGGGAAATGGAGAAGAGAGTGTAGGGAACCCGATTCCGGGGTTCCTAGGTTGTTTCTGGTGCCGGAGAGGGAGATCGGTGAAGATCTTGCTAGCTGGGGAAAACCCTAGCCAGCTGGATCGTCGCAGGAGTCAGGTGGAAGGCACTTCCTCAGACGTGCCAGCCTGGGACAGGCTAGTTCCTAGGCCAGGTGCGTGTGGGGACCGCCACTTTGGTTGGAAAGGGAGGAGAGAGAAAAAGAAAAGGAAAGGGAAAGGGAAAGGGAAAGGGAAAGGGAAAGGGAAAGGGAGAGGGAGAGGGAGGGAGAGAGTGGGAAGAGAATTTCAAGGCAATTTCATGGGAATGTTATGGGGGGTATTTATAGGCTTATTTTTTAATTATTTTCATTTTAAATGATTTTTCCACTTTTCTTATTTAATTCAAAAGAGATTCATCATCATGTTTATTCTTCATCATTGATATTCTCTGAGCTAACTGTTCACCAGCTCACCTAACTTCTGTGGACCCTACACGAAAGTAAAATAACCATTTTATAGCTATGGGTAAATGTAAATTCATAAAATTAAGAAAAATATGGATTTTTCACCTGAGCTCAGATTTCAATGTGCTTACAATCATTCTGACCGGTTTCTCGTGAATAATTCCAAATATCTATGTTTCAAGACTTGATTCGTTTTCTAAAAATTAATATTATATTAAATATAATATTCCACCTCGATTTTCGTAAAAATTCCAATTAATTCCAAATAATTCTAGAAAAATTGGGGTTTTCACACTTCCATTGCCAGAAAAAGAGGAGAGAGAGAGAGAGAGAGAGAGAGAGAACAAAAGAGAACGGGAGGGGGTGTGCTGACGTGGGTCTCCACATTGCCGGTGATTGGATATCGCCGTCAAGCGATCAAATGCAGGGGGGACAGCACAGTAGCTAGGGTTTTCTCTGCCCTGATTCCCTCCCCCACGTCTAATCCCATTTTTAGTTTCATATCCCAGAACAAACAAAAATAGGGGGGTGCCGTTATCAATTTCGGCCCCTCTCTAATTTAGTAAAAATTTTAGAATTTTCTCTCCAAATCTCCATTTCGCGTAAAACTAGTATCATTCGAATCGTATCGATGCGTACATTCCAAATTTGATAATTCCAAGTACAATTTCCAAGCCCATAAAGAAGTTAATTTTATAAACTTAATTGCCATGGAATTTAGTTCAAATTCCTTATCCTCATTAAAATTATAATTTAAAATCATGAAAAATGACCTAAATTTTAGAGTTATTACACTCTTACTGTTTTCCAAATCACGGCTCTCCGGAAATACTCCACCACAAGCCCCATTGTTGCAGGAATAGTTCCTCACTGTTGGATTTGTAGGTTTGTCATCACCTCAGTCATTTGAGCATGGATGCTTGCAAACCTTTGAGACTTTTCAAGATAGCTGCCAACACGGGGCCATGTTCTTGGAAACCAGCAGCTTCTTGATGCATGTCAAAAGCCATCATGGTGATCTTTCTGCTTTGATACTACTTAATGTAGTAGTAAAGAGGAAATTTCTTAACTGAATTTTCAAAAGAGTGCACAAAGAAATCCGAAAAAAGCCCTTGTGTGATCTTGCTCCTTTCATTAAAAATCAATAATCACGTTTAGCAGCCGTAATTGTGATATTTAAACATGTAAACATAATCAAAAGATCGAAATACCCTATTAAGATAACTCATGAAGAGTATAAATGACCAAAATACTCATATTTACAAAATATATAGTAAATCTAAAGTAAAAGACACCCAACTACTAGCCTCTTCACTTATGACCCTTCTTTAAAGCTTTGAATTGGTCTAAATTGTCCAGATAGACTTGGGCCTACTCTTCTACATGATTGTCTACTCTTGATGTTAAAGGGATCTTCCATTTCTTGATATCACTCTTTTGATTCATATGTATCCACCTTTGTTTTGATCATCGAATAGACGAATTAAATCAAAACATATATTTTTATTAAAAAATATAATCTCATTGGAACTGTCTATATGAGGTTCATCCATCGAAACCATCTTGCATTCCAAATACAATGAAATAGGATAAACTGAGACGGTATCTTGTAAATATGTAGTTATTTTTAATATATCAACCATTTCTCTTCTTTTCTTTTCTTTTTTATCACTTGAGTTCTTTCTTTCTTCTAATAGAATGAACAAAGATAGAATCAAATCAATTCCCAAAATGCATTTATGAATATTCCTCAATGTCCTGGTTATTCATGGAATGTGAGTCATCTACCAAAAGAAATAGAAGATTTTGTTGGGAATCCCACAAGGTCAATTTGTTCTTTTTTTATTGAGTAGTAATACTATCTAGTGCAATATTTCGATATATGACAAAGGTGGAGTCCTGAAGTATTTCTATCAATTGATCATGTTATGTAGGCCCCAGTCAACCATCAAATTGCTTTGATTTAAATTATTTGGAGGGCATATACACACAGATAGATAAGAGACAGATATATTCAACGCTTTTCTTTCCCCAGACCACCCCCTTTCTCTCTTTATGTCTGCATTGCGAGAGGAATTATATATGTAGGGCGGCTGACATATTCACCCAAGCTATGCAGACCCTGCATATTTAGGCCGAAACACTGAGATATTCAGAACTTTCACCACTAACGACACATTTCCTACGAGGAACTAACAAGCTATCAATGCCCTCGTCCAATTCCAGAGGGATCTCTTGGTAGAAGACATGGCTAGGATGAGTTTTGACTGTCAAGGCCGACACCTGCTGCAATAACTTAGTGACAATATTTGCAGTATTTCAAAACACTAGTAAAGCTTCAAGGGAGTCAAAATTTATTCAAATGAAGTCCAAGGAAATCTTAAGCCCATTTCTAGATGTCCAGTCTTTAGCAAGGCCATCGGCACTATCATTGGCTGATAGAAGAATATGGAAGAAGTGGAAGTTTGCAAATTCAAGGCATCTATGTCTTCTGCAATTGTATTGTTATGCATCCAGGGGTTGTTAGGTGAACTTCTCAACCATGAAAATGAAACTTTGGAGTAACCCTCAACATAGACATGGTTTGCCAAAGGCAGCAAGGATTTCTTAGTCATTAGCAAATGCTTCGCCAAGGGCTCCTGAAAGCTAACAAGGCTAAGGTCCCTATCAATCATTTCTGATGATAGCACCTAGGCTGGCCAAACCTGGATGTCCAAGAGCTGAGCTGTCAAATTTTTTAGTTGTAAAAGTTGTTGGGAGGAGTCGCCCACTTCATAGTCTTCTTCAGGATAGAGAAATACATTTCTTGGCCTAGGACCATGACCCATAGATAAATCCATCACAAAATCTATGAATTAATTGTCACCAAAGGCCCAAAAGCTTGCTGAACTTCTGATTCTATAAACAGGATCGGGAGCAGTGGACCATTTGTTGTTGAATACCCATTGTTTTTCTTCTTCCACAGCAGCCACAAACAAGTATACCTCTAAAAATCCAAGTAGATTTTTCTTTAGAAGATTTGAAGCTGAGGTGCCAAGCTAGAACAAAAGCTTCAACGGAATCCAACATAACTCACATCATGTGGAACTATGAAAAGTTTCCACCTGAATATTGAAGTAGAAAGGACCAACATAAACAAGTGCTCAATAGACTTGCTATCTTTGAGAAAAAGCACACAACTTTTCACCAAATTTCACCCCCTTCTTTTGGAATTGTCAGTTGTCAAAAGCCTTCTTTGTGAGCAACCAGAAATTGCAATTCTGGAAGGAATCACCCATCCCTAAATCTTCATAACCTTGGAAAGCAGACATGTTATGATCAGAAGGAGGGTTATAGAAAGATTTTATCAGTGTCAACCTCTCTTGTACTCTGTCTGCAGAAGTTTAATTTTTTTGCAGGGAGTTCTGAAGTCGAGTGTGTTGATCTACAAGATATTGGAATATTAAGTTTCTGAGTTGCAGCTTCCAAGAAACATCTTCCAGAAAAATCAGTCTAGTTTCTTGAAGGAGAGCATTCCATGCATTAGATACAATCTTGGTTACAAGCCCTTAAGAGGCATGTCATGCAACCAATAGTCTTCCATAAGTGAACACAGTCACCTCTCCTAGCAATGAAACATGATCCATCTATCACACTAGCAACCTGTTGGCTGATTAACAAACCAAACAGACTTCCCACCATTACAGAGAGGGGATTCGTGAACCATTCAATAGATCCATAACCATAATTGTTTCTGATGACTGTAGCTCATATTCTGTTTTTCTCTTCACCAAATTACCATGCCACTGGACCAGCATAGCAATATTTGTATCTTACGTCTTCTTGAAACCGAGACCTGCTTAAAAATCAACTTGTACAATTTATCCTAATTCACCAAGTGAACTTTCTTTGAGCTTATCCCACATCCTAAAAGGAAATTTTTTTGGGTCGCTCAAGCTTCTTAATGACTGATGTGGGCGATTTGGAAAGGCAGGAGTAGATACGCAACTTCTATGCAAATCAGTAATCTCATTTGCAACTTTGAAATGCTAGGATTCCATCAGCTTGTAGGCTGCTTTTTCCGCACAAAGAGGAAGACCAAGGTAGTTAAGCAGAAGCGAGGATACTTTGCATATCATGATATCAGCAAGAAAATGATAAGAAGTGCACTCACTTGCATAAGGAGAAGTAGAACTCAGTCATTGCGACGACTTTACTCTTGGGATTTGAGAAATTCTGCAACAGTCACAAGACAAGTGGCCATGTAGCACTCACAATTTTGTACTCTGCCTTAAGCAAGTGAGCACCTTGCTTGGTAGTCACACTCTATCAGCAAAGGCTTTTAAGTCTGTCTTCCCCAACTCTAAGATTAGCCACAGAGAACTTGCTTCTATTTGTTCTCTGATGGCCTCAATAAACAGGAGAAGGATTTCATTGCTCTTTGCCTGAGAAACTGAAGCTTCAGAGAGCAAAACAGTGTCATCTGCACATTGCAGATGTGTGCACTTTGCATATTTGTAGGACTCCTAGATATTAAGTAAAATATTTTTAGTGGTGGTCAACAATTCAATAGAAACATAAGTTGGAAAATATCATGAACAGAAAACTAAGGATCATTACGAACTTCTGAGAGATGAATCTCCAAGGAACATATAACTAGCAGTTTTCCCAAATCTATCAAGTAAAGCTTAACAGTGAGATTTTTTATCACCGAATGGTTATCCATACTCAGAAGCAACATATCATGAGATCTTTCAAACTGTAGATTAGAGCCTAGGTTTTGAAAATGTCCAAGAAGAATGTTATAGATTGCCTAGAGCATATAATCAGGCACAATACCAAGCAGTCCAGACATTACCTCAACCTAGATTTCACACTAGTTGATATTGGCATCTCAGGGAAAAGGTATCATTCATGTGAAAGCATTCAGAATAAGACTTTGCATACGCAGACTTATCAAATGGTGAAGTGAAACAGGGAAAGACAATCATGAAACTATCAATTATCATGTGTTGGTGCTAATTTTTTATGAGAATGCGTACAGATAGAAATGGGCTATTCCGAAAAATCATAGTAAAGTCTCTCAAAGAAAGGTATTTTGGTATTTGGAAAGTCATAGACAATACTTTGCAATTAGCTGCTACAAGGTCTGTAAGCTTTGGCTACAATTTTTCTTTGCAAGGATATCTATCCCAAACAAGGGTAAGGTTATCTTTAAAGAGAACACCATTGTTAATGGCTTCTTCCATTTCAGCTAAAGTGGAAATGTGTCACTGTGCTTTGAGTCTAAAGCCCTTGCTACTCCATGGATGGCCATTTGAAACATCTTTTTCTAGGTCCTACGGCCAAAAGTCGCAGCAAGTTACCCCATGAAGCACTTCCCTCTGACCAAGTGACCTGATGAACCAAAGAAGTAGAACTTCTGACATTTTCAGAAAACTGCGTAACATTCCACCAGACCTTTAGTCCACCACCAGATGCTCATCACACAAAGCATTCAAAAACTACAAGAGCATGAATAGACAGAAAAAATAAATGTAAAAACCTTCATACCTGATATGAAAACCAGACAGTGCTTCAAATTATCTCAATTAGTAGTCTGAACTTTGAGCATAACTTCTGGAGTTCTGGAAATAAGGAGCCTCTGCAATTCATGACATCTCTTTCTATGATATTCCATCATACTCATGATTGATGATCTCAGATTGGATTTGATGGCCAATATTCATTTTGTTTGATCAAATATGATCAGATAAACACACAAAGATGAACCAACCCAGCCATAGAAATCTATTCCAAATATTCCAAATCAGGATGATCAACTCCATTATCAATAAGAGGTTCTCCAATATGGAGTACAACAGATCTGAGCAGGGGTGTAATTTATTCCCTGCAAAGAATGAAAGCATCTTGCTATTAACACTAATCCAACTGCATCCAGGCAGCTTTGTCAGCCCTCTCTCTTTCATCTGCAGTCTCACTTCCACTGCAACTTCCCATCTCCCAAAATAGGTATCTGTATTCAAGATTCTTACATAGCTGGGGGGGTTCTTCATTCCGATTGATCAAATATGATCAGATAAACTCATTAAGATGAATAAACACAACCATAAAAATCTATGTCAAATATTCCAAATCAGGATGATCAACTCCCTTCATTATCAATAAGAGGTTCTCTAATATGGCATAGATCATATCTAAGCAGGGGAGTGATTTATCCCATGCCTAGAATGAATGAGTCTTTCTATCAACACTAATCCAACTGCATCTGGGCAGCTTTTGTCAGCCCTCTCTTTCATCTGCAGTCTCACCTCCGCCACAATTTCCCATCTCCCCAAAGAGGAATGCATATTCAAGATTCTTAAAGAGTTGGCAGGGTTCTCAGGTTCAACCTAAAGAAGGAACCCATAAGCCAAATCATGCATCTTTGAGTTTTCATGAATCATGGAAGCACTAAAAAGAGCCCCCCAAACACTAAGACCAGGTTTTATGGGCATCAAGTTGATAAAATCCAGAGCGCGATCAGGGTGTCCAGCTCAACCTAACATATCAACCATACATGAACAAATCTCTATCATCATCATCATCATCATCAAGACCTTATCCCAATTAGGGGTCGGCCACATGAATCATGTTCCTCCATTCCCCTCTATTAAGTACCATAGCTTCATTTGGTCCTAAAGTTTTTAAATCTTTTCTCACTACTTTTAAATCTTTTCTCACCACTTCTATCCACATTCTTTTGGGCCTTCCCCTTGCCCTTTTAGAACCTTCTACTTGCATTGCCTCAGTCCTTCTAATTGGGGCCATTTTCGATCTCCTTTGGATATGTCCAAACCATATAAGTCTAATCTCCCTCATTTTGTTACCTATTTGTACTACCCCTAAGTTTCCTCTAATGTTTGCATTCCTAATTCTATCATTTCTAGTCTTGCCACTCATCCATCTCAACATCCTCATTTCTGCGACACTTATCTTATGAACATGATGTTCCTTAACTGCCCAACACTCTAATCCATAGAGCATGGCCAGCCTTATAACCATCCTATAAAAATTTTCTTTTAGTTTGAGTGGCACCCGCCAGTCACACAAAACTCCAAATGCATATCTCCATTTGTTCTAACCCACTTGGATTCTCTGGGTAACCTTCCTCTTAATCTCTCCACTCACATGAATCATTAATCCTAAGCACTGAAAGTGGTCTGTTACAAGGACTTCTTGGTTATCAATCTTAACTATTGTTCCACTCCTACTCCTCTCTTTGCTAAAATTGCATTCCATATATTCTATCTTAGTTCGGCTGATTTTAAATCCTTTAGATTCTAATGATTCTCTTTATAACTCTAGATTTGTGTTTACACCCTCCTTTGTCTTGTCAAATAAGACTATATCATCTGCAAATAACATGCACCATAGAATCTCCTTGTGTAGATGTTTATTAACTCATCCATAACCAACATGAAAAGGTTTGGGCTCAATGTCGATCATTGATACAATCTTATAGTAACAGGAAAATCATCGATCTCATCACTAGTGGTCTTAACATATGTTACCGCTCCCTCATACATATCTTTAATTATGTCTATATACCCTCACAAAACCCCTTTCTCTCCCAACACCTTATATATTAACTCTCTAGGAATTCTATCATAAGCTTTCTCTAAGTCAATAAAGTCCATGTGGAAGTCTTTCCTCCTCTCCCTATATTTCTCTATCAATTGTCTTAGTAAGAAAATAGCTTCCATGATAGACCTCCCAAGCATAAAACCAAATTGGTTCTCCGATATAATTGTCTAATGCCGTAGCCTCTTTTTAATCATTCTTTCAAAAAGTTTCATAGTGTAGCTCATAAGTTTAATCCCCCGATAATTAGTGCAGCTCTATATGTCTTCTTTATTCTTATAAATTGGTACAATAGAACTTTTTCTCCATTCATCTGACATTTTCTTTGATTTTATAATCTTGTTAAACAACTTGGTCAACCAAACTACTCCAATATCTCCCCTATGCTTCCAAACCTCTATTAGTATGCCATCGGGCTCCATTGCCTTTCCTGATTTCATCTTTTTCAAGGCCTCTTTCACTTCAAGTAATCTAATCCTACATTCATATCTATAATGTCCAAAATTATTTAGGTTTATAGTATTTTCAATTCTTATATTCTCAAAGCCATTGTCATTAAACAATTTTGGAAAGTAAGTTTCCCACCTTTATTTGATCTCGTCATCTTTGACTAGTACCCTTTGATCATCAGTTCTAATGTACCTGACATGATCTAAGTCCTTGCCTTCCTATTCTCTTATTTTTGCAAGTTTAAACGCATTTTTCTCACCTTCTCTTGATCCTAGTCTATTATAGAGGTCATCATATACCTTAAGTTTAGCCTCACTATTCTCTTAGCAACCTTTTTAGCATTCTTATATTGTTCATAGTTTTCATTATTTCTAGTCTTCTGGGACGCTTTAAAACATACCCGTTTCTATTTAATAACTTTTTGCATTGTTTCACTCCACCACCAAGTTTCCTTTATTAATTGTCTTTTACCTTTAGATACTCTTAAGACATCTTTTGCCACTTTCTTAATGAACTCAGCCATATTAGTCACATGTATTTACTTCTGTTTCATAGTTTTAGTTTCCTTCTACCACTAACTTATTTGTGAATGAGGTTATTTTCTTTCCTTTCAAGTTCTACCTCTTAGTTTTTTTATACCTATTAAGTTCATTTCCTTTCTTCCATCTTTTAATATAGATATCCATAATCATTAACCTATATTGTAATGTTAAACTCTCACCAGATATCACTTTACAATCCTTACACATTGATCTTTCGATATTCCTAAGTAGAAAAAAGTCTATTTGGCTTTCATAAAGTCCACTTTTAAAGGTTATTAAGTGTTCATCCCTCTTCTTAAAGAATGTATTTGCAATGTCCAGGTTATATGCCAAAGCAAAATCAATGATAGTTTTTCCTGCCTCATTTCATTCTCCTATACCATACCCTTCATGTATCCTATCATATCCTTCCTTTTCTTTTCCTACATGACCATTTAAGTCTGCTCCTATAACTATTCCCTCAGTGTTGGGAATTTCTTGCATGACTCCCTTCATATCTGCCCGAAACTGTCTCTTAATTATATCTTTTAACCCTGCTTGTGATGCGTATGCACTTATAACACTTATGATCTGCTCTCCTAGAACAAGTTTTATTATTATAATTCTATCAATAATTATTTTAATTTCCACAACTTTATCCTTTAATTCTTTATCCACTATTATTCTTATACTATTTCTTTTATCATCCTTTCATACATACCAGAGTTTATACCCATCAATGTCTCTATTTTTAGCCCATTTCCACTTGGTTTCTTGGATACAAGCAATGTTGACTCTCCTACATTTCATCTTATCTACTAACTTCAGACTCTTACCTGTCAATATCCGTATATTTCATGTGGCAATACAAATCTTATACTCTTGAGATAACCTATTTACCCGTGCACTTCTCAACTTCCATGGTATGAACCCATGCCCACTTTTCACATCACCTGGGTTTTGATGCAATGCATCGCTTCTAAGGTGCTCTAGCAGTCCTTGCCCATTTTTCACTACACCCAAAATCTGATGTAGTGTATCGCTTTTGGGGGAACGCCTTAACAACCCTTGCCTATTTTTCAATGCGGCTAGGATCCGATGTAACACCTCGCTTATTGGGGATGCCCTACCCTAACTTGAGTAAATGTCAATTTTCGATTCATGTTATGTTAGGGTTGCCATACTTTAAAGAAGTTGGAGCTAATTTTCATTATCTGTTCTTCTTACTTACAAACTAATATACAAATGCATATTCCTTTGCTAGTAGGGAAAACAATAACAAAATCAAAATCATCTTCAACTTCTTTTTTGCCAGCTGGCACCTAACGCAAGCCCTCCTCCTTTTTCATCCGGGCTTGGGACCGGCATTGGCGAAGTTCATGAACAGATCTCCATGGTAGGAATAATTCCAAATTCAACTGTTAACAAGCTGTAAATCTCAAAGCCTTCTGTTATCAATCCTGCTCTACTGCAGGCAGAAAGAACTCCAACCAATGTTATATTATCTGGCTTCCCCCCATGGCAAAGCATCTCACTAAACAGAAGAACTGCTTCCTTATCTTTTCCATGCAGTCCATAACCCACAATCATCGAACTCCAAGAGCTTGCATCTTTACAGAAAGAATCATCATCAAATACATACTAGCACATCTCAAGCTCCCACATTTGGAATGCATATCAAATAATGCGTTGCCCACGGATGTCCAATAATTCAATTCCAATCTAACAGCAAAACCATGTATCTCCTTCCCTTCCATTAAACCAGTATTTGCAGCGCAAGCAGGGAGGACACTTAGGCACTATTACATCTGTCACTTGCATTGTGCGCAAAAGAGTCGGAGCTTCCTCCGGATCACCATTCTGCATATAGACCGCGATCATGGCAGTCCAAACAACTATATTTCTATTATTCCTCCCATCAAAAACACGTCTAGCTATAACTATACTCCTACTCTTCGAGTACATATCAATCAAACAACTATTTGCACGAAGGTCAGAACTATAGCCCAGCCCATTTTTTATGATATAACAATGAAATTCCCTTCCATGAGCCAAACCGCAAGTTCCATTGGCACGCAAGGGAAGAAGACTTACAACTGTACAAGCATCAGGTTTCATCCCTTCAATCTGCATTTGTTTAATAAGCTTCCATATCTCCCCATCTGACAGAAAACTACCCAAAAAAGCATACTCGGAGATTAAAACATTCAAAGAAACCACACTTCTGTGACATATTTCATCAAACATTGTACGAGCATCACTTAAACTGCCACATTAGCAGCTCATCGTCGTGACAGAATTCCCAACAACAGTTTACGACTCAAACCCAGTTCTTATAATTCGACAATGAATCATTTTTCCTCTTTTAATATCCTCAAACTCGCTGCAGATTTTCGCAAGCGTGGCAAAAGTGTAGCACATCAGGCATTCCATTCAAGCTCATCTGATTAAAAAGCACAAAGGGTTCTCGAGAAATATGATTTCCAGCGAACCCACTGATAATGGAATTCCAGATGAAGATATCTTTGAGGTGAATTGAATCGATCACGAGGCGGGATTCCGAAGGTTTCCCGCATACTGAATAGCCCGTAATGAGTTTGGTTGCGAGAAAAGGGTCTTGACCGTCGCAGACTAGAAGAAAGATATGAGCGTGTGATTGCTGGGTGATTGGTAGGCACTGGCGTTGGGTGGAGGATTGCAGGATTTGGAGGAGATTTTGGTGAGAATAATTAAGATGAGTGGAGGTGTGACAACGAGAAGATGAACGAGTAAGACTCCTCGGTGGAAGGATGAGCATGAATGGGGAGCCAACAGGCGGCTTAAGTGGCGACTCACCATTCAAACAGAAAATATTTGGGCTGGGCGGCCAGCAGACCAGCCGAGAAGATGAATTACATGTTGGCCTAGATGAATGTTGATCTAAACCATTAATTTGTAGACACATCTCGTAGTTGAAACGAAGCCAAATATCACTTTATCCAGTAATGACATAAGCTGCCAACCAAATATGGGATTATTTCTCGATTTGTACATGCCAAGGCCATGCTACTGTTGTGCCGAATGGATTTGCTTGGATCGAATCGGTGGTCTAGATCAGAAAATGAGAATCACACACAACAAGCAACAAGGAGACACACACACTATTTATGCGGTTTGATCAGGTTTTTAATCTACGTCCACAAGAGAGTAAAAGGACAATCCACTATACTTGATCAGACTACATTAAAGAGAAGGAGGATCAAATCCTCATTCAACTGTCTTTCTTTATTTATAGGGTTTTGATGATTTGATTTGTCAAAATTTGTGGCATCGTAAATCTCAAGTCCATCAAAGACAGCACCGCCTTCCATGCTTTATATCAAAAGATACGTGCCATCGATTCTTTGTAAATGCAATAATTCTTATAGTGATAAACTAGCAAAAGAGGCAAGCCAATTTGCTCATGCAACCAAAGAGAGATCACAAAACCTTTTTTTTTTCAAATATAGCAATATTCTATGCTATTAGAAAGCTAGCAAATGTATAACAAAAGAAAGGGGCAGCCCTGGTGCACAAAGCTCCCGCCAATGTAGTTCTGGGAAAGGGGCAGGCCACAATGGCCTAAAGTAGGCAGCCTTACCTTGCATTTTTGCAAGAGGCTGATTCCACGCTTTGAACCCATGACCTCAAAGTCACATGACGACAACTTTTACCGTTCATATAGTATGAAAATGCATATTGTAAGAACTATACAAATTTTAGAAAATATTTCTATAAGTGAATTAGATACTGCCAATGACATGAAAACTTAATCTTGTAAATATAATGAAAACATAAACAAATAGTAAGAGAAATATGCACACAAGAAAACTAAAAATTTGTAATACTTAAAACAACACACCCTTCTCATTAATGCTTGAAAGTCCAACGACAGAGTAGTAATGAGAGAAAAAAGAAGGAAAGAAAATGAGAGAAATTTTTTTTTTAAATTTAGATTAGTTCCTAATATTTAGTTAAGATAACAATATTAAGAGTTGTGGGACTATTATTAAATCTCTCTCTCTCCTCCTAACATTGAGTTATGGAAGTGTGGGGATGGTTATTAAAATTGTTCTCTCTCTATTTCTTTCTTTAATATTTGGGAGAAAATATAAAATACTTCTCTCATTTCTTATTGGATATGGTAGTTACCGTACTAAAAGGGTGAATTAAAATAGACTATATCTAAAACTAAATTAAATTTATTTACTTCAAAATAGAATAAAATGGGTTCAACGCCCTCCCTTAGATATAGGTGGAACTGGAACGACCCAAACACAAGATGAGGGTCTTAGAACTATTTCCTACTTTCATAATGTACGAAATATGGGAAAATTATATGACATGGTGTTAGGGGTGTTTGAGATGGAGTGAGCTGCATTCAGAAGAGATGAGATAAACAATAACAATAACAGTGTCGCTGATGCTTGAGTTGGGTTGAGATAAAGTGACACCTCCTCGTCTTCCCATTAGTATTGCTCGAGATGAGCTAAGATACAAACCATCTCATCTCGACTCATTGTTATTGGTGCTTGAAATGAGAAATTCCAATCTCAACATAGCTCGCCGTTAGTGGTTTTGCACATCACTTCATCTCAAGCCTCATTGCTGAATGTGCATTCTTTCTATAAAAGAGAGCTAGTCCAAAATTTAGCAAACCCCTACGATTTTGCTTAAGATGGAAATAAAATATTAAGACTAAGATTATACAATTTCATATCATATTATCCTAAAAAGGACAGTCTCGGTGCACAAAGCTCCTACATATGCAGGGTTAGGAGAAGGGGCAAATCACAAGAATCAATGGTATACAGCTTTACCTTACATTTTGCAAGAAACTATTTTACACCTTAAACCTATTTCCTTGAGATCACATGATAACAACTCTACCATTGCGTTAATGCTCCCCTTCATGGCATATCATCTCTCAACCCACCTAAACCCAGCTTATGTGACATTTTCAATCATCTCAAGTACTGCTAAAATAATGTAAAAAGCATGGAGATGATCTAGGCCCTCCTTGTATGTCATCAACATAATCTACATCATTCATCTTGATATCTTGCCATGTAAGATGTCACCATTTCTCTTATGCAGTGCCCCATCAAATCGTTCGGATCGTTTGATCAAACGGCTACGACATCCAAAGAACGGTTTAGATCGGTATACCTCCATCACATTTGAGGGCGGGACCGGGGTGTGCGTATTTTCGTCAGTGCGTCGGTTAGTCAGACGTCTTGCTTCCGATTGAGTACTTCCTCTCTCATTTGTTTCCCTCTTTCCGGCTTTTCTGGTTTTCCAAGAAGCAACAAGCGAGGGAGAATGATGCAGGCATATCGAAGATGCTTGACTCAGCAATCCGTGACGCGCTACTCATCTATTTCTCCTCTCTATTCCATTTCCGGTAATTCAGCTTGACGATCCTCTCTCTTCTTACAGGGTTTTGAAACTTTCAGCATTTTCTCTGTTAATTCATTCTTCAGCTTTAGATTTTGAGATCTCACGAATTTAATGTATCTTCCATTCATTACATCTCTTCAATGGAGCTTTCCTCATTTTATTTTTGTTGCATTCTGTTGTTTGTATTTTAGTTTTCTTGTTTTCTAGGGGTTTTTGTTGATCGGTCAGTTCTGCGTTTTCTTTTCATGTGTTTTACTTGCTTGAAATTTCTCTTTTTAACCTTTCGTCTTTTGCAATTACGTATTTTCTTTCACTGAGAGGTTTCAGTTCGTGATTTGAAGTATGGTGGTTGTGTTTGCCGCAGATCATGGAATTGACAATCCCCGGTATGCGTCAACCCTTCCCACCAAGGGTGTGGGGCATCTTGTTCGCAAAGGTACAGGCGGAAGGTCATCTGTTAGGTACGCATATTTACCTCATTTTCCCCAAAAATTCAGGTTTTCCGATTTGATTAGAAGCAACTGTAATCTTGTAAACTTGTATGCTGACTAATCATGCAACTAAAGTTCATAAAAGTCTGATGGCATAAACACAACAATTATCTGAAGTTAGTGTCTATGTTGGCAGTGGAATTGTTGCAACTGTGTTTGGAGCTACTGGGTTTCTTGGTCGCTATGTTGTGCAACAGCTTGGTAAGCTCGATATGAACTTACTGTGCTGCTTTGCTGTTTTGTTCTGAAAATCATACGCTGCAGTATTTATTCTGACCTGTTTCCCTTTTTCCTTTGGCCAATTTTTTATTGCTTTCAAGTTGGTTGTATGAAAGTTGTTCGCCAGGGTACTCCACATGTTCTATTTCTAAATAATATTCTGGCAGCACAAGTCCTAATGTTGTTCAAGAATGTCATGACACTACTATTGTAATGTTGCGATGGTGCTTATATTTTTCATGTGTGCCAGCTAAAATGGGATCTCAGGTGCTTGTTCCATTTCGAGGTTCAGAGGATTCTCATAGGCATCTCAAATTGATGGGTGATTTGGGTCAGGTAAATGTTGGGCTTTCTTTCCATTGTTGCGCTCAGGACGAGTATGTTATGATCATAATTGTTTGTTCTAAAATTTTTTATGGGGTTCGCACTTATTTTCTATTTTTTGGTTCATTAGATGTTTTCAGCTTAATTTTTTGATTCTGAGGTATCCAATTCATTCAGATTGTACCAATGCAATACAACCCAAGAGATGAAAGTTCAGTTAAGGCAGTGATGGCAAAGGCTAATGTTGTTCTCAATCTCATTGGTCTGTATTTGTATCATAGGATTTGATCTTTGTCAGCTTTGGAGTGAATGTTCATCGACTGTACTAATTAGTAATTTTTGCTGGCAGGGAGGGAGTACGAGACAAGGAACTTCAGTTTTGAAGAAGTGAACTATTCTATGGGAGAACAGCTTGCAATGGTTGGTAGCTTATAGTGACCGCCATCTTTCTTCTCTTTCTGATTCTGATAATATTGGGTTTCCTGAAGAGAGCCTTTTGAAAGCATCCTTAAGCAATTCATAACATTCTTCTTTTGGTTTAAGTCGATTTTTTTCTGTATTTATCAACTATCATTTGCGTTGAATTTTTTTTAATGAAAAGCATACGTATCAAGAGGAGGCATTGTCTGATAAGATTTAAGAGGCATTTGGATGTAGCTCTCGTTTGGCAAACCTATGAGAAATAATTAGGTGACTCGTAAACCATCTAAAGTATGTATCGACCAGTATGTTTTGCGTTGCATTATGCATATAAGGAAGCTAAAATAAAAAACACATGATATTACCTTCTATATACTTGAAAGTGTCATTACAGCCGCCACATCCACAGTCATGTGATACTAATCCATTATCATTGATGTATATGATCAACAAGGAGAAGGATTAGTTTGCAATTGCAAATAGAGAGGCATCTCCCCATGTGGTAAGTCACCTTCAGTGATATTAAATCCTGTCTAAACAATTTGTTATGTGCTAGTTAAATTCCTGAGATGTCAAGAACAGATAGTGTTGGTATGTAGACGTCAAGTCTTGGATTTCTTACCCTTTTATGAGGTATTCATTCTCATAATTCATCATGTAGTTACGTACCATTGCTTGAGTCACTTGCATAAGAGTTGAATTGTTTACAAACCTTGGTGCGCAATACCCACAGTGATCTATTTGTTTTTCCTCATTGTCTCTTTTCAAGTGTTGTCTTCTTGTTGCTTCTAATAAGCAAAACTTAGCTTCCTGTAGGAAGTAAGGTTAAGCATTTACGGTTATGATAGGATGTGAAGCTAGTGGAGTTGGACAATGTTAGGAAAGGTGACAAGAGAAATGGAACTTGGGGTTGTTGTGAGTACAATAGAATAGGTCGGGAGTCAGGTGTTTATGATGCCAAAGGTCAACATTTTAAGGGGGAGATGAAATGGGTAGCTGTCATTAGAGAGTAAGATGGAGCGTTATCCTGGAGTTGAATGGCTGAATAAAGGTGAGAAATTACAGCTTGCTTTTGTAAGGTGCTTGTGTCACTAGAAGAAACACTAAATTCAGTCCTTAGTGGCGGATGGTGGTAGATGCGATCCATTTCCTTGACTAATTATAAACTTCTATAAGGATCTTTATCTCTAGTCTTTGGTGTCAAACATAATCCTGAGGATCTTCTCTTTGATGCCATTAACAAGCAATATTGTGTTGATATGCAAGTGTGAGCATGTAATTTTTTTTTTTCTTTCAGAAGTTACTTATTTGAATAATGGTGTTTCAGCATTTTGTCATTGTCTAGCCTCATGAATTATAATACTATTTAACCACTCAAAGCTCATGAAGCTTGGTTCTCTTCCAGATTTCTTTTCATTTCTTTGTTTCAATTCTTTGGTCTCCAATGCTATAAGGTCACTAAATTTCTGTTATCCAATACTTGTATAACTATAAATCAATCATCTAGTAAGTGGTACTGGGGATTAGCCCTGTGCCAAACTTCAACTCCATCTGAAATGATAACCTTCTTTCTTGGCTTGTATAGTGATGGTTAGGAAATGAAAAGCCAATGTCATATATTCATAATCAATGCCTCTGTAATCAAAGGCTTAAAGTCTTTTGACGAGGGTAAATTTGGCATGTGGCCCATCCACAGTGAGACCTTGAAATAAACTTGATCATTGAACAAGTGAGCTTCACTTATATTTCCAGCAACTTATATCTTACCTCATAAAATATGGAGAGATTGCTGTACTTATTCAATTCTTGCCTGTGACACAGATTGCTAAGGAACATGGTGGCATCATGAGATTTATACAAGTTTCCTGCTTGGGTGCTTCTTCATCATCTCCTTCCAGAATGCTAAGAGCAAAAGCAGCTGCAGAAGAGGCTGTTTTAAGAGAACTGCCTGAGGTAATGTTTCTCTTCTATTTCCTTCTCCCAACAAACTGATACTGCAGTTTTGACTTACTATCATGAATGACAGTGTGAAGAAGAAATGGATGTGAGGATATTGATTTTTCTTATGATATTTTATCATATCTTCAATGATAACAGATTGTGTCGGCCATGGAAGACATTAAGGAAATGATAATCCATTTGTTGTTGGCTACAAAGAGATTTTAGGGGAGTTGATTGAAACTAGTGTGGGTGAACTTGCATGGCAAAGAATCAAGTTAAATTCTTGTGGAAGGACTCTGAGCTATCCACCCTGGTGGTTTGAAGGGAGTGATTAGGCACCATATCGGTGAGGCAGAGTGGGACTTATTTGGGTCCTTGGAAATTAGAGTTTGATTGTGGTGGAGTTGGGTTCTCTTAGAAGCTTTATCTTTTCATGTACGAATATAAATGGCTACACAAAGAAGAGAAAACAAGAATAATGAAGAAAAAAAACGAAACTGGTGCAGGAATTCTAGAAACTTCCATCTCACATCTGCTTGGCTTGTGTGATGAAGGTGTTGGTCAAGTCCCTGATTTCAGGATGGTGGCGAGCCCCCATTGTCATTGGTATAATAGAAACCATTGAATGGCATCAAGGAACCTCTTTCCATGATAAGAATTTGTGCTAGGCTTAAAGTTGAAACATCTTGAGACCATTCTGCTTCATTGAATCGCAATGAATAAACTCCTACTTGACCTGATCAGCCAAGAACAATTTTGATTCTATGGAAATTGTCAAAACTAGCATGGGCCCGACTCTTGAACAACTATCATCAAAATTTCTCAAGCAATTGCAGCTAGAACTGTGTCTCTGTGGATGACAACCATTTCCTTGATGGATCCCACAGTGGGTATCTTAGGAGCAACATTGCCACAACTCTTCCATTATCTTGGCTGGTTGGGACTATCTTCTTAATTCTACAAGCAACATTGCTAACTTACATTACTTTGTCTTTGAATTTGATCATTTTCTCCTCCAAATTCCTTATAGAGCAGCAAATAGGACAGTTCTATAAGATGCAATCTCTGATTCTGGGTGGATTGCTTTGCCAACAATATGAAAGTTCCTCAATGTGATATACCGAATAAGCTTCAAATAGGCTCAAGGAAGAATGCCAAATTCTTAGTATTGATGAGCATGGAATGCTAAATAGTGAGCATCTTCTTTCACAGTTCATTATGTAACACATACTGAGGAATCTAAACTTCCTCTGTGGAGATTGTCAAGGGATGGTCTTGTTTTCGAACACTGTCCAACAAAGGGACCCATGAGAAAATGTGAGTTCCCCTGATGGAGGTGAAGGAGGCAGATGTGTTTTAACCTAAGATCTCACGGAAAGCTTATCCATTATATCTCGAAAGTGGATGTGGATGAAAGGGTGGACCAAATGCGGCAATGTGCAGAAGAAGTTGACTCAGCGTAGTTTAGCTGGATGATTCGACCTGTTTGTGTGTGTTGGTGACAACAACTTTGCGTAGGTAGAACCTTGTGGACGTCAATGCAGTGAGCATTGAACTGGGTATTTCAATAGTTCTTATCTGTTGGATCCCTAGGTCACAATCTCCCATCCTTGTTTGCACTTCTGACGTATACTTTGTAGACTATATAACTCCAACAAAGCCATCCTCTTCTTCCCATCAAAGGCCCCCGTCTAAAACTTAAGAAGAAAACTCCCCATCTCTCTTGTCTTGCAGGTTTGGTGCGGCACTCCCCTGTTCTGGAATTCTATGAAGCCTTGCTTATCTGTTACAGAATTCTTTGTTCCCCTCTAAAATCTTTACAAACCCTAATCTGGTTACCAGGCCCAAAGTCAAACCCAGTTTTGAAATAGGGTAAAGTTTATGATTTTACTTTGAGTCTTCCAGTGGATTCCTTAAACCTCCACTACCATTCCACTCTTACTGGGTTTACTTTTAAGCATGAGTTCATTTTCAAACCATTCTTGGAGGACTCTTTTATACTAATGACTCTTAAGAAATAGGACAAAAGATTATTCTGTCGGGAACTGCATATGGAATTGAGGATATGATATTGCCAATCGTGAACTAATAATTGGAGCTGAAAAACACTGTACTCAGCTCAGAAGGGTTCCATTTGAAAGAATCATGGTCATCCTTTTAGGGGTTAGCAAGAAATTAATTTCTGGGTATTAATGTTTCTTCATGGAGGCTTGCTGTGTTGAGGTTTCATTTTGATTTTTCTCTGAAAAGTGCAGTCTCTGCTATTGTATGTAAGAGTTGCTGGGTTAATAGCATAAAAAGATATTTAGACCCTAAGAAGTTTTATTGCATGAAATGATTAATCACATAGTATCTTCTTAGCAGTGTTAGTCAATGATAACAAGTGCATGGGTTTTTCATCTGTGTTCACCAAACCCCTCGATTTGATTCTGCACAAGTGACCTTGATCTGAATTCTCAGTGGCATTGGGATATTGTTGTTTCCATTTTGATCTTCTAGCTATTCATATGTACTGCAAAGCATGTTTTACGACCATGATAACTTACATTCCATCTGATCCTCTGGTGTGAACTCTAGAGAATCTAATAGCACTAAGAACGCAGAGCTTATTGGCAGAAACATTTGAACTTTCTTTTTACCCTACAATATTTTGAGTTTATGAGACAGAGCTGGCAAAGACTGCTCAGAATCTTCCTTTTTTAACTATTAACTGCTGTAGTAACCAGTAAAATAGAAAATTGGGGTCTGCAGCTTAAATCCTCTCTCTGATAAGTGGATCTGAACCCACAATCTCTTGTGCACTTGACCAACTTGGCAAAGTGGTCGAAACGTCTCTTTTACCTGTTCTTATCTCTCAGATCCTGCTACCAGACTGCTGTAATAATGATCATCTAATGCTGACCTCCATTCACAGGCAACAATTATGAAGCCTGCTGTTCTGATTGGTACAGAAGATCGGATTTTAAATAGATGGGCACAATTTGCCAAAAAATGGAGCTTGCTTCCACTTTTTGGAGATGGATCAACAAAGTATGTCTTCAGTTCTTTTTAAGAGGCAATGTTGAGTTCATTTCTTACTGGAAATTGAGAAAATAGTTAACTGCTGGCTATGCTGGTCCTTAAAAATGTGAGAAAATATTCTTGCTAAAAGTTCTACTTGCAGAATTCAACCGGTATATGTCATTGATGTTGCTGCTGCAATTATGGCGGCCTTGAAAGATGATGGTGCCAGCATGGGGAAGGTTTATGAGCTTGGTGGGCCTGAGGTTTTTACAGTGCATCAGCTGGTAATTTTCTCAGTCGCTTTCTATTTGTTGTAGCCATTAGGAGCTCATTCTTACTGAGACTCGCATGCTGCAGGCAGAGCTGATGTTTGAGACTATTCGTGAATATCCCCGTTATTTGAAGGTTCCCTTCCCCATTGCAAAAGTAAGCATTTGCTCTATGATTCATTAACTGGTCCCCAAGTTTAGACTGGCATTAGTAAGGTCTTCAAATAACATCATATGATTGTGTGAGCATTTCCCTAAACCAGTTTTTTCTATTCAAAAAAATTGGTCCTGTTGGTGTAGTAATGTTTTTATTGCCACAAGTTATAAAAGAAGTTATTCTAATTTTGCAGTCTGAGCTAAATTTTTGCTATATCTCAATATTGTAAATTCTACATTGCAATTTCTATCCGCCTGTGCAATTTTTTGGTGCATAATGCATATCGGTTAGATGTCTTGCCGTGTATCAGTTTTATTTCAATCTTATATTTTGGTTGCTGACACCAAGAAAGGAAAAAGACAAAGTGAAACCTCTTAGTATTATTTATTGAATTTTTGCTTTCATATAGCTTATGTTTATCCTTAACACCAATAAGTTATCTTTTCTGAATGCTTGGAACTAATAAACCCAGTCCTCATCTTCTCACGTTCAATATGTGTATGTCTGCTTTTCCACTGCTGAATCTTCAGGAAGCATCCCTAGTAACATATTTGAGAATGATAATGCAGGCTATTGCATCGCCTCGAGAATTTTTTCTAAGAAAAGTTCCTTTTCCCTTACCAACTCCAGACATAATCAATCTGGATCAGATCAACGCTCTCACTGTGGACACCGTAGTATCTGAAAATGGTTCGTCTTGAATTTTGTCTGACACATATTTCATTTCTGATATATATTTTTTGCAAACAGTCTTCGTTATAACTCATGTTTTTCTTGCTTCCTTTGATGACAGCTCTAACATTTGATGATCTTGGGATAGTGCCTCATAAGTTGAAGGGTTATCCTATTGAGTATCTGATATCATATAGAAAGGGTGGGCCTGCATTTGGTTCTACAGTCAGTGAAAGGATGACCAGTGCCGAGTTCTAGACTGCTCTCTGCAGATGCTTATTTATTTCAATTATTGGGCTTCGGTTGTCCCTGGTGGCTACCTGATCACAGACTTTTGAGTCAGGCAGGTATGAAAAGTCTTCTGAATACCCTGCGGGACCTATATTCTGTAATAATCAAGCGCGTATGAGAAGTGTTGACTGCCTTTTTTTGTATCGCATCAAGTACCTTTCCCTTGAAGAAATGGAGAGAGCTTGCTCTTAGTTTTCTTTTTTCAGCAAGCACATGTTCTTTCATTTAACTTTTCACTGGGGCTCCCTCAAGTTATTTTGGGTTAGCTACCAAAAAATAAAGTTATGGGTGGGGCACGACAATCAGTGAAAACAATTGTCTGTCTCTGTCATTTCCTTGTAAACTGAAAAACCTGCAAATTTGCTCACATATTCTGGGCTAGAATACTTCACCAGAAAACCTTTTGTTTGTTGTCTTTTTGCTTTTCCATTATTTGATTGGACTCCCTGATCCTGTGGATTGTTTGAATCGCGTCTATGGGCATGACAAATTGTGTATCAAACTATATTAGTCTTGAGTCTGGACATCACGTATTCAAGTGTGGCTCTTATGTATATCGTATGGGAATTTATTAGTAAATATCGGTAGGCATTCATTAGTTCCAACTGTAAGAGCTGCTTCCCATGCTCCTATCCTTCCCGTCTGATCCATTCCCACCAGCGGCCTCATTTTCTTCAACAGATGCACGTTTATCTTCTTTGTGCGTTTACAGGTCCGGTTCACCCACAATCCGAGCAGTTTCCCTTTGAGTCATGTAGTTGAGCTGCGGCTTTTGTTTAAGGGAGGATTATTTAAGGGCATATGTTAGATGTTTTTGTTGGCACATCTCCTATGATATCTCTTGCGATATCTTCTGTGATATCTAAGATGTGTCATATGTTCTGTGATATCTTGTAATATCTGATATATGTGACATTCGTTCTGTGATATCTCTGGTGATATTTCTAATGATATCTTTAGTGATATCTGAAATATGTATGTGAATTACATGTAAAAGTCTCTGCTAATGGACCTTACATGTATCATGTAAATACTCATATGACATACTCTTGCTTTTTAGAGGAAATCTAGAAGAATGTTTTAACATGAAAGGCCACTTTTAGATGTTATGAAGATGTAACTAAGCAAAGAATTAACATGCAAAAATTCTCATTGAGGGTGCTAAAGTTAAAAATGATTCAATACATTAATGTGCACTATGCATAACACATGTCATCTTTTGATCTTGATTTGGGTAGGTCGTGGTCTACAAGTATCAGAAAGATATTTTATACATTTTATTAAACATGACTATTAAAATTTTCTTAACTCGCTTAAATAGAGCATGTAGGGCGAGGTGAATGGGTCAGATCTTCCAACGCGTGTTTCCAAATGCGTCATTTTCTGCATAATTTCAACTGTTCTCTTAGCCTTGACAATTCAAGCAGAATATCTTCATTGAAGGAGATTTTTTAGCAGTTGCCGGCTAGCTAAAAGTATGACACAAGCAATAGAACTTAGGGCAGGCCTTTAGAGGATATTAAACATAAGTTTAAGGAAAAGTTCTCTCTTAACCATGCATTTATAGCAGCAAATTCTGGTGCTGATAGCCTTGCTTGAGAGGGTGTCGGTCTTTGGGATCTACCCAGTCGGACACTTTTAAAGAGGAAAACGTTATCATTATGGTATTGATTACCTTCAAATTCTCCCTTGATTGCTCGTTTCAAGCATTTCGAGATCACCCTCTTTCTCATTTGATTGTATAAAGCACCATGCTATATGTAATATACAAAGCAAAGATTTCCTAGCATATGCAGCAGAAAATCAGCAAGCATAGAGAAATAAACAAAATCTCCACATTACTTTCAAAGCTGGAAATGGATACAAAAGCTATCACACAAGTATTTCAGTAACGTCTCACCGTTCATTCTATAACTTACTTTCAAATTTTTCTTTTTTAAAAGGTTGAAGACATATTATGAGAGAAATACTTGCAGCGAGGAGGACAAAAATGGACAGATTACAATCATTCAAGAAAAGTGCATAAGAGATGCACCAAATGAGAAATGTATTTCTGATAACCCTTTTAAGCCAAGTGATCTGTACTTTGATGCACCAAATGTTCACTGCATCCCTTTCTTCAACCATTGAGTAACACTAAATAAAACCCTTTCTATAGTTAAGGGCTGTAATGGATTTTTTCTCCATAGTTGAATACCTTGAAATATACCCTCCACCTCTGCTGCGTTTGAATCAGCATAAGAATTGGCCTTGAGTATGCAATTAAAGAGGCAACCTTCCCCGTCAGGGATAAGCCCCCCAATCTGATGGTTCCAGATTTCCAAAGGATGCACTATCAAAGTTCATCTTCTACTGATCCTTCAACGGTACATTGTTTTGCATGTCTGGTGTACTTGATAACATTCCAACCCCTCCTCAATTTTGGAGTTGGAACCCCTGAAACTCGTTAGGATTGCAAGCCCAGAAGCAAACAACAGTAAAAATATAGCTCTATAGAATAAGCTGGTAAAAGATTTATCATTAAACGCTCTCAATTCCTTCCCTTCCAAACTACCAAATGATACAATAATTCCAATATTCCACTGCATTTGTACAAACTAAATGAATAGTCTAAAGCTATGTATTTGTAATCTTCCAATACAGTTGTACAAACATATGGTCCAATAAATACAATAAATTCTGGGGAGTGCAACGCATTTCTGCATTTGTAATCTTCCACACGAATCTGTTTATTTCGTGCACATCGAGCTTCTTTTCCCAGTGGATTTTCTTCATCTGCATCAGAAACTGCTGTCAGATAAAGTTCTAAAGAAAATGTCAAAAGAACCTTGAGAAGCCAGTGATTTAGGGAGTTAAAGTCACCACCTACCTACTAAAAAAATATGATGGGCAAACTGTTCCTAGATAGTAGAAGTTTACTCTTTGTATTCTTATCAAAGCACAATAAAATGTGTTAGAAAGAAGAATCTTCAAACAAATTACACAATGAAGAGAACTAGACTACAAGGTAAAAGGTTGGATGATCTAATACTTATCCAATAATTGACAATGCTTCAAGATAGGAATTTTCCACTCTACTTAAATTACAATTTGCATTTTCCATCATATCATAACAAGAACATATAGAAGATATAATGGACTCCATCAGCATTGTGTAAATCAATGTCATGAAGGACCATGTGGCGTTGAGAGTGTTTGCTTCAAAATCTAACAAGTTCCAATGCCAAGCAAGAACTGTAAATGATGGTGCAGTTCTTGCGGTGAAGATTGGACCTGGAATTGGAGATGATGGTGATGCTGAATGAGTGGGTTTGAGTATTGAGTAGACAAACCAAATATATGCTACTCTTTCAATATATGTGCTGTCTTTCCCCGAAATAGCATGTCAAACGGCTGAAATACCAGAATGTTCCATTGCAGCACACAACTGCAATCACTATTGGAATAGGAATGACAGTAAAGCAAAAGACAAAAACAATTGTTTGGAAAAATAAACTACGTACATAGACGGTGGAGTACTTAGAACAAAATATACTTAAACATCATATGTTATTTTCACCATATCCCACCAAGAAGAACTCGATGGGGATGATCATTGCATGAGGTTGCTCCTCTGTCACTAACGAACCACATGCTTGGACCTGTACAACAAAGTTACTTCAGTTATACCACCCTCATGAGAATGTACTAGTTCTGACTTTATTATGAAAGCATGCATTAACATCAGCACAAAGGTTATTTATCTGCTCCTAAAGGCACCCAATGCATTCTTTACCCTGTACGTAAGCAGACAAAATGATAGGACAACAATAAAAATGTACGTATATTTGCCATAATGAGCATCACCTGTATGCATGATTTAGATTTTCACAATTGAAGTCTACTTCACATGCATGTTTACTGTGGCCAATAATATTTGACCTTATAACCAAATACGAAACAAACTGAGGGACAGGACAAATAAGGCAAGGGTCTTTGGACAAAATGATGGAATTACGAATCTGGTCATTCCAGAATACCAAGGATGAAAAATCCCCATTCTTTGCAAATCATCATTTGGATTCTCCCATCATAAGAACATTCTTCTATCAGAAAATGTTCACTTTTACATTGATCACATGACTTGGGGGAATCATAACAGCCATTGAGGAGAAGAAAATCACTTCCCTCATGATAGATTAAAAAATGGCATCTCTAGATGAAACATAAAGGCCTCCTTGTTGTGAAGAAACTTGGGGTTCATCACAAGAAAACCACCTGAAAGAGGCTATAAGTTTAGATAGCCAGCAGAATCTAAAGATCTTTAACAATTTACTGTGACTAACAATTAAACTCCACATGAAAATACCTGACAAAAAATGTCTTTTCAAAAAGAACAGTTCCAACTATCTTTGAAGAAAATTAGGATTGTGCTAGTTCAAGAGTAGAAAGATACATCTCTCAGGGTAGACTAAAAATAGCATCTCTATCCAGCACAAGGTGAAATAAAAGAGGCCCTCCTTGTAATAAAAAAGCTTGGGAGTCGTCCCAGAAAAACCACCAGAATAAGGCAAGTTATGATAATCACCAGGATTAGAAGATCTTTATAATTTATTGCCCTCAAATATGTTAGAACTTCACATGAGAAATAGTTGATAAAAAAGGCTCTTTTCAACAAGAATACTTCAAGGTGGGGCCTCTTGTGTCACTGGACACAGTTTCCATGGAGCTGCAATGTTGCCATTTTCTGCCTCCAGTTCAGACATTGTAGCAGCCTTGTCTAAGAACCTGAAAAGAGACTGTATGGTAATACAACCACAATCTTTCTAGAAACAAAAATCAACCAGCAAGTATGAAGTATGGTGCTATTTAAATAACATATGTAATACCATCATCAAGGAGGAAATAACGAACCAAAAAAAACTAAGGACAATAACTTGGTAGAGACCATGAAAATGGGTTCCCCTGCTTCATTAGGCTGGCATACCAATTGTTTGTTTGATGTTACTGACTTATTAATTTCACTTTGTTTGATGTTTCCCAAAAGATGCAACCAGTACTTGAAGAATTCTCTTCAACGGACTCCCACTTGGCCTCTGCACCCTATATATTGATGTTCCAAAGATGAAAGCTCCAAGAGCTATAGCCAGGCACAATGTAGCAACGCCATATCCAAGTGCCCAATTGAAAGCTCCAGAACATGGTGTTTCAGTTGTAAATATTAGAGTGGCAACATGATTTAGAGAGTGAGCTTTCAAGAAACGAAATTTCCAAAGACAAAAATTCTACCTTAGGATGTAGGAAAGGGCTAAACATTGAAGATGTAGACGGTGCCCCTCCATCAAAAAATCCCAAACATATGCCGTTAAATGAGGTTAATCATGGAGAACTGTAATATCCTTAAATTTTAAGATAAAATAGGAAATTATTAAATAAATTAAAATAAAAAATTTATGGATGAAATTTTTTTCCTGAAAACATAAGAATTAGAAAGTGCTCGTCGATACGAATCCAACGCCACCAAGAACGCGAAAAATGGAGCTCAAACGAGGGAGTTATGAGCCGTCAAAGTTGGAAGGGCAATTTGGTCATTTGGTAGAGACGTATTAGACAGGGGTCCAAATTGATACTGGCACCCCCGTCTTCCACACGTCTCTACCAGTGCCGGAAAAATCGCCGGAGAGACGTGGAAAGAGGCGTGTGGGGAAGAGTTTCTCTTCCCAAGACTCTAAAACCCTATATCTATGCTCCTCTAGGAGCCAAAACGCTCCACTTTGAGCGTTTTCCATGAATGCTAGCAAAACCCTAGACCTGCAAAAATCTGAAGTTTCCGGCGAGTGGAGCCCCGGCAACATGAGCAAACCCGACCAAGCACAAGGTAAGCCTCAAATCCGTGTTTTTTCTGTATTTATTAATTAGAAAATTAATTAGGAAAGTATTTAAAAATTAGGAAAAAAATCAGATTTTTGGGGGCTTTGTGCACGCTACTGTTGGAGCGTGATTTTACGGATCAAACCTTGTCCGTTTGAAAATCGCACCGTCCAACTAGTGTACACGAGACCCAAGAGCATACCCTTTAAATTTGGGAGTGATCCAACGGTGGAATTCTCCAGAAAACTCAAAAAACCAGTACCTAGGGATGTTTTTAGGAACTTGAGAAAAATCATTTAAAAACCATGGTTTTTGGCAAAATCAGTGCAAAAGGAGGGCATAAATGGATTCTAGAGAGAATTCTGAAGAAAATGGTGCAAAAATCACGCAAAACGGAGCTCTGTGGCTCCGCCGGAGGCGACCGGAATCCGGTCGTCTTCTCCGGCGTCGTCAACGGCGTCGGCGCCTGGCGCTGACGCCAAGACGCACTCAGAGACGCAGCCAGGACGACGTCACATGACGTCGTCGCCGCACGCGTGCGGAGAGTGCGCTGGTTGGCTGTCGCGGTGGGACCGGGACGCAGCGCGTCCTGGCGACCGTGACGCACGGCGCGCGTCCCGTACGACGTCTGCGTCGGCGTGCGTCTTCGTGCGCCCGTGTACGTCGGTGTAAACCAGCGGAAAAGGGTGCCGCCGGTTTAAACCACCTTATGGTGGTCCGGCAGGCCCCATTTTAGTGTAGTTTTCACTAAAACTTGATTTTTGGGAGCTAGAGAGGTCCAAATCACGATCCGGAAGAGGCGTTGTGACCGTATTGACGACGCGGACCTAGTTTTAACTTAAAAACTTAGAAATGACCACTTTTTATTTAGAAAAATTTTAAAATAGTGATATGACATGTACAGGTGCACTTGAATATACCAATTAAAGGGAGTTATTAGCAAGCTAGTGATTTCACACTGAGGTAGGTGACGACAACTAATGTTTTGCCTTGATTTTAAACCATGTTTAAACATAGCATCATGTGTGATTGTGTTTTAAATTGCGATTTTTATTTACCATGGATTTCATGCGACATTGCGTACAGGATGGTTATTCCAAATTGAATTCTTTTACTGAATAAACTTATTTAAAATGCTTGTACAAGCATGATGTTAATTAGTTATGCTTAATTAGAGATTTATTTCTTATTATATATATAGAAAATGCATGGATTTACATGGAAATGAGTATAGAGGCTTAGTAAATTTGGTCCTTTTATAGGCTAACCCCAGGATGAGGGGCATGTCTTGGGGATTTCAAGCTATAAGTGCTCTTGAGTTTTAGCATATACATATGATTTCCGTGTTTTATATTTGATGACGGGTGCTCTCGCCCGGTGGGCGTCATCTTGGGAGGGATAGGGCCTGCCACCCACCTTCCGAGATTATGATGTGATGAGTTTGTGATATGATAGACACCTGCCCATAGATGGCATTCGGTAGGGGTTTGGTAACATGGATAGTCCACACTACCGGTCTAAGCCTTTCCATGGGGACAGACGCTAAGTCTCCCGTTATGGTGTCGACGGAGAGCGGCGGTGGTTAATACCCATGGAGGGTTGCCACTGCATGATGGCCCATATTCTTGTTATGTGTGCATGCATGATGAGCATGGTTATGGATGGTATGCCTGGGTGTGACGACACTCAGAGGTTGACTATGTGTACTCCTGATCAGGGATGTTAGTGCGATGTGGTGGGACCCATTACCTTAGGGTGCCCTTATTCTCGGATGTATGCTCCATTTTATTGATTCATGTCATGTTTTAACTCCGTGAATTTCATGTTTTAGCATATGGAATAAATTGGCATTTATTGAACATGGCATTATGATATCACTATCTTCATAAATGTTAGATTTTTCATCAGTATTGTTCATTATTTCTTGCATTTATTACATTAATTGTCTATGTACCTACACAAGCGATAGCTTGCTGAGGCATTGCTTTGTTTTGCAATGCCTTAGATCTCGAGCGCGATAACAGGAAAGGCAAGGTTGTTGAGAAGCCGTGAGAGCTGCTGAAGACCATTTTTCTATAGTATTAGACAGTGATGTGAGTCATTAAACAGGATTATCATTTGGATTTTTATTATGGACTGCATATTTTATATTGGGATGTGATTTAGATCTTTGGACATATGTTGGACATTTATATGGGATGTTATGATGGATAGACCCTGGGCCATATTATTATTGTCTTTTGGACGTTTATTTGATTTAAAATAAAGGCACCTATTTATTTGACGTTGATTTATACGCGGATTATTTATTTATGTTTAAATTACATGTACGCCATTTTGTGAAAGGAAAATTAACACCCGGAGTTTTTAAGATAGGTTTAGTAAAATGTTAAATAAATCTTTTCTCATGGGATCCCAAATGCTCTTATTTAAAATGCCATTATTATATATATATATAATTTGTCTTAAAAATCCGGGGTGTTACAAGAACTCAGCTAAACTGAATAAATTCAATAATGATCAATTAGCTCCAAATACATAAAGTTAAAGAAATAAAAGAAACTTGTATGAGAATAGGGAAGACAGTACCACCTCACTTGCTGATACCTTCCTCTCTTAGCCATGCCAAAGACCTCGATATGAAGTCCATAGAAGAGCACCAATCAACATTCATATGGTTACACATGCTCAAATGCGTTATATGAGATAGAATAATTACCATATGTAGACATTGTTGGAAATCAAATCCCTCATGTGGTAGTGAGAGAAAGAAATCGCAATTACAAAGTAGACAACTACAAGCAAAAGTAATTGCAAGAAAGTTAGAAGATAGGTTTCACATAAACAAAGGCACAATCACAAGCATGATAATTACAAGTATAAGCCCACCAAGGACATATGCTACTAAATTAAATGATGCGGAGGGGGCATTAAATACAAGAGAGACACGGTCCTGGCCTCCATCTTGTAATGCAATAGTGGGTGTTGACACCACATTTTGATCGAATCCCCCATCCCACCATTTCCTTCGGCGCATTGTCGTTCCAATTGGTGGTACGGGTGGTAGCTTAACCGGCATGTACTCATCAAGCCACATGAACCATCCTATATGTTGTTCATTTGCAGGACAACGTAAGTACCACTTGCCACGATTGGACTTCGACCGTACTTGGAGCAACAGCATAGGCCCTCGGCCACATGCACATAAGGGGTGGGGGTTTTCATCCATTCCTGCAATAAGATATCATGTGCATATATTTTGCGCTATTAGCAATAGATACAATTCATATAAGCATTCAAGCATCAATTAAATCAAGCAGTGAAGTAATACATCCTAAAACAAAGCTTCAATACATTATTTTTGGGCATATGAAGGCACATCTATTGGTTATTTCTATGAACATAATCAAACCACAGTTTCTGTGCTATGGAAGCCCACCAAGCAACAGCATCTCCACGAGCAGCCTCCTGGGTAGGACGTATTGACGTGCTCTGTGAATTGTTTATGCTCATCATGAGTGTTTGTAAACCTTGCAACTCCATCTCATCCTGATGCAACGCATGCATACCGGCATTCACCCTCCCTAAGTTTACATTAGTGACAGTTTCATCCTCAGCATCACTGTTGAAGTTGTAGCTTTCATTATCATTGGAGATTGGAGACTCAGGATTGTCTCTAATCTCCTCTTCCAAATACGTATCGTCAATGCGTTCCTGGCGCATAAAATTGTGCAACGCACATAATGCTTTGACAAGATTAACTTGTATCCTAATAGGAAAGGGGGCGCAGTTTTGAGGATAAGAAATCTAGCCTTTAGAACACCAAATGTTCTTTCTATTACGTTCCACAACTGTGCATGTCGAAGGTTGAATAACTCTCCGGCATTTTGTGGTTGCTGCATTCCTTGGGCAAACTCCTTTAGATGATACCTAGTCCTTCAATATGGGGCAAAAAATTGTTGCCTATTTGCGTAACCACCATCAATCAGGTAGTATTTTGCTGTACCATAAGTGTATAACGATTAAGGAACGAGGCATCAAGGTAGAATCTACAAATGTAAACACATAATGGATTTACTGTCAGGAATTGTCAACTGTGCTCCTCGTCTTATAAGAGCTTCTTTCAGCACGGTAGCATCATGTGCAGACCCCTCAAAGCTAGCAAACACATATGTGAACTGCATGTCAAAATTGCAACATGCAAGACCATTTGGTGCAATGAATCCTTTCCTGGTACACCACTTTGACGATTCACATGGACCCATGTCATAAACCCTAACAAGTATCAATGTCCCATCTGTAGCTCCAATGCAACCCTGTCAATAGTATGTGACATATTCAATGTTATGATTGCAATGTCCCAATCTATTGAAGACTACAGAATACAATAGATACAGTTATCGTGAAATGATTGTCTCTCTGATAATTGTTTGAAATCTCTGGGTGGTCCTCCGTTGCATGTGGAGCCATAAGGCGACCGTATAACTGTAAGATTGCATGAAGAACTTTATGGAAGTTGGTACTGATGGTGTAAGTGGACCTAAATAGATCATTCGCAGCTGGTTCGTACCTTGAGTCTTGTCCGACAATCATTAAAAATGTCGCCACCATCTCCTCCATTGTCACCCAGCGGGTACTCGATAAGAGGCTAGTGTTTTGGAAAATATTAACCAACTTATTAAATTGGAACTGATGTATTCTATACAATTTTTGAAATCTTGGCCCAGTTTCTTCATAAACTAACCGAAATTTCTCATAACCTCGAGTACTTTTTTGGGTGCGCACCGGACACGGCCTAAGCACATGCAGCATTGCATCCTCCTCAGATTGCATAACATATCTTAGTATTTGTGACACGACTGTACTTACCATATTATGCACTTCATGAAGTACTTCTTCATTACGTGCAGCGCTGCACTGTCCCTCTTCTGCCATTGCCCTGTATTATCGCACATGAAACCTATATTATCTTGTAATTAAATTTTGCTTATATATTACAAATTTTTTGACAAAGTCTCAATTGTTTGTTGAGCCACTGCATAGTATACGCATGTGATGCGTTACACCTATTAATCAACTTTTACAACCATAAAAATTTTCAATTGTAATATGCATATTACAACATCATTCATATAGAAGTAAATGTTCAACTCATATAAAGGCAGTACAATAAATGTGTAAATTTGGATTCGTCGCCTCAATGTTCGGAATACTATATGTCTAACCATAATAAATATGGCGTATAGAGGTCCAATATAAATACACACCAAAGAGATTCAACTAAAATAGTTTCTTTGGAAACACCAAACACCTATAGGTGCATCCTAACATACAAGAGCTGTTTATCCTGCGACCAACGAACAAAACCCTCCCTAAAGCCTATATCCGTTTTTTGGAGAATACTATATGCCTTAACCTTTTCCATCTCGGTCAGATCCTCCAAAGAATCCAATGCAGTCATCCACGAGGAGTTGTCTATGCTTGCAAGTCGTTCCAACCTTGATATAATGGAAGGATCAATTAATGGAGGATAATCATTGCATGTTGAGGATGATGATTGACCAGCTTGCTTCCCTTCTCTCCTCGCTCGCTGTGGGTTAACTGAGTTTGAGGAGGGAATTGAGGATGATGTTGGGGAAGTATTCTGGCGTATAGGGGGTTGGGGAAGGTTTCCAAATGGTTCTTGCGCGTGCAATTCATCATTATCCCCTGCAGCTTCCTCCCGGTAATATGAGCCATGGGAGTAAAATGCATCAACATCGACATTTGGCATATCTTGTCTGTATACTTGCTCAACTGGGTGTGTATATTGACTGCTACCATTCTCGATCCAAGAAGTCCTTCATCATCTACAGAAATATTGATCCCTGAGGAAAATTCTCGAGTGGCAATGCTCTCCCCAAACACTGTCTCCAGGTGGTCATAATTCCATAAATTCTTCCTAAATAAGCACCGAGCTTCCGGATTCGACTGTACGTATACAAACATTTGTAAAGGCATTGTAAAGCTGACGTATATTATTATAGAATTGGTATGGTGCATTACCTGGAGATGGGTATTCATGACCTCTTGAGTTGCAAGGAAGCAATTTCTCTCTGCATCCTACCCTAATCTTGAGTCTCTATTCCTTAACTTTGCAAGTGTCATGTACTTGCTTTTGAAAAAGTCATATTTTGGTATTCAATTGCTTCATTGTTAAATCAACTCCAAATCGCTCTTTGAAGCGAACCAACAATTCCCTGATCACCACACCCTTTGGCATACCCCCTGTTGCGATGATTCTCCCCTCTATGATTTCATCATAAAGTGTTTATAGGATAAAGTCCTCTTGTTCCTTGGTCCATTTATTGTATGGTCCCTTGTCTCCATCAACTAGGTGTCACAGGGACTCTTTCCTTTCTCTTGTGTGGAATCTGAAAATTGTCTCCAATATATCATACCAATAAGAGGATGCATAAAAATAATATATTTGAAGTATCAAAGTATGGATGAAAGGTACCTCTACTTCTTCCCTATGGATTCTATTAAACAGGACTCTACAGCTTGATTTAGAAAATTACTGTTACTATTTTTCAACATGATGCTTTTTAGTTGTGCTTTACAGCAGGAAACATCGTTGACAACGTGTTTAGACCAACAGAAATATAAAAGGTTGAACCAAAGAAGTTTTGGGATTAAAACAATTTCACATTAATTCATTCCTGGATCTGGTTTCCTATGTCTCCTAATTATAAGCAAATGCAATAAAACAAAGATATTGAACAGAGCAATTTTGCAAACAATATTGTCAAACTATGTTCATATAACCAACTTATTGGATCCAAGTGGGGATATTACGTGTAAAGATCATCGTATCACCAAACAAATAAACAAATCAATTCAACATATCCAATCATCAAATTACCTGCACAGTAGAAAACAACAAAATAGAAGATCCTATTTCAGATGGAGGACTTGACAACTTGGTCTTTGGATTAGCAGAATATGCTGAAGGATATGCAAAGGGAACCTTCAATATCTTTGATGCTTGACTGAAGGGGATCCTGTCTGAAGATGTATTTAGATGATCAGAAGCATAGATTCAAATATTTAGTATTTACTAGCTGATTGGTTTTAGGAACAACAAAACAGTTGTAAATGGGTAGAAACTAGGCAAGAATGATATACCTGACTTTTGGTACGAATAACTAAACAGTTGCAAATGAGCATATCCTAGGTAGGAATGAAAAAGGACTGCCCTTAGGAATAACAAAATAGTTGCACATGGGCATTTACTAGGATCTGAAACGACCAACAGAACATTTGCATTCTAGAACAGAGTTCATTCCTAACAAGAGAACAAGATAACAACATATAAAATAGATACGACAGAACTCCCACTTGGAGATACAAAAGAACAATCATGGATCGTACAACATGCTCAAGGAGAACATGGCTGAAGTAATCAAAATACATGAAAATAAACAAGTACCATAACATGGCTGAAGTAAATTTTATTGTCTGAGGATTAAAATACAAAGGAATTTAGTTCTAGATAACATAAATTTGACTTTACTAATTATTTTTTAATTGTTGCTTTGTGGCAGTAGCTGATCTGTTTGATTATTTAAAGTAAAATAATTGCAGTGTCATTCTGGCAATCAACTTCAACATACAAGATCAGATTGAAGAACAAGAAATCAGGGATAGATTTATCTAAAAGACTCACCTTTTGGCGCCATTTTATCATCTTCTAAGGGATTAAGCAAATCTAGAGAACATGTAAGATGGATCCTATGTCAGAATCATTCTCAGCAATCAATAAGGTTATTACTTTAAAATGCATGCTCTATCATCTTACCAGGATCACCAGGTAAGTTAATGTTGCTTATGGGATGCTGCTTCACTATAATGTCAAGTAAACATGATTCATATCTAGAGTCAAAGCTTGATGACTGAAAGGAAATAAATGAAATTCTACATAATCTATCAATAAGGAAAATTATACAGGACTAAAGAAAGAAGTACTTTAATGATACATTTTAGGAGTTTCTTTAGTATGGAGACCAGATATTACTTACTACAGAAGCTTCCACGTGAATTCTCACTTACCATGATGTATACAAATGGAAACAGGGAAGATATTGGTAAAGCTGAAATAGAAAAAGCACAGAAGTGAGATACTAGGCTGCAAATTATAAGTCCAAAAATAGTTACAAAGTTAATATGCTCTCCCTTGCATTGGTAATTCTCTACCATAAAGGGAAAAGTCACTAGATAAATCAACCACATACGTGATAATTCTAGAAAAGAAAAGTTTAATAAGAAAGTGATTCTCACACACGCGCTACTAGCTTTACTTGAATCACTAATTTCTAAACATTTCTCATGCAAGAAAAACATACTACATGAAGCTAGTAACAAAAGCATATCCTTAGGTTTCTTTCCATTAATCACATCAAAACCAAACTGAATATGGAGACAATATTCCATGTGAAGTTGGAAATACATGAAAAAGAAGTAAAGATCATGCCAAGCTTTATCGACTGTAACTAAAGTGAAATTATAGCAGTTATTGACCAAATAACAAGTCAAACATTTTATACATAACTATTCCAACTATTACAAGATATTCCAGTAATCATGACAATCTTTTAGTAGATTATTACAATTAACCACATAATATCATATATCAATTCAGTGACTATAGAATAGAACCAAACAAGGTTTAGAATGCCCTGTTTACAGTTAAGAAGTCCATTGGTTGATAAGTCCTAGATCTCCCACTTGAAGAATACTTCTTAACATATCTCATGTTATATATAAATTCAGTAAGACCCAAATAAATCTTTGGAGATCACTCACTTATTGCAAAGAACATATGCAATTTTTTATCAAGGGAAACGAACATATATCTAAAGATATGCAATAAAGACACTGATACCAATATAATCCAATTCAACAAGAAGGCAACAATCTGATTTCCTTGCTCGTTTGATACATGGAACATCCAAATTTAAGCTAAACAATCTCTTCTAGAAGGGGATAAACCACTCTAAGATCATGGGCTCAAAATCATCAATGTCAGCAACTAATCGAATACAAAGCACTACCATTTCTAGATGACAATGGGAACAAATAATACAATCCAAACTTGTTGTACTCGGAATGATGAAGCAAAGCCAAGTCAAGACCAGATAAAAATTGGTCATGAGCCTCACAAGAAATTGAACAAAGGAAAACTTGCACAAAGATAAAGAAGTAGACCCGTCTGGGAAAGATCAGGTTATTTTTTGGGAAGTTATTTACTTGTTCAGAAGAATGCTGGCAGATCTACTAGCTCAGGTGGGAAATGGAAAATTCCTACCTCTTCTCTTCGTGGAAGCAGACTAGGGTTTCCTTCTTCTCTCCAGCTTCTATGTTTTCCTACTTGTAGAACGAAGATGTGAGGGTTTCTGCTTGGAACGAAGATGTGAGGGGTTCTGCTTAGAACGAAGATGCTTAGAATGAAGATGTAAGGGTTTCTGCTTAGAACGAAGATGCTTAGAACGAAGATGTGAGGGTTTCTGCTTAGAACAAAGATGTGAGGGTTTCTGCTTAGAAGGAAGATGTGAGGGGTTCTGCTTAGAACGAAGATGTGAGGGTTTCTACTTAGAACGAAGATGGGAGGGTTTCTGCTTAGAACGAAGATGTGAGAGGTTTTGCTTAGAACGAAGATGCTTAGAACGAATATGTGAGGGTTTCTGCTTAGAACGAAGATACTTAGAACGAAGATGTGAGGGTTTCCCCCTTCTTCTCTTCTCTTACTAGAAAACGTAAGTTGAAAGTTGTTTTTTCTCTCACTAAACTGAGGGCATTTTACACTGCTTCAATGGTTTGGCATATTTTCAAAACGCCAAAGATATCAGCTCCTCCATATGTTAAATAAAGTTGATATCTTAAATATGCGAAACATATCTCGATTAAATAAAACTGATATTTTAGATGTGCCGAAGATATCGGAGTTAAATAAACTCAATATCTCAAATGTGCCGAAGATATCGGAGTTTAATAACATGCACATTTGAGATATGCCAGCATATCTCAAAAACGCCTAACATGTGCAATTGAATAAACCCCCCTAAACCTTTTCAGTTCGTCCTCAGCAAACCGAGACCCGACATTGACCATCGCTCTAGTAATTTTGCAAGTGCCGGAAAGAGATCACAAAAAAGAAAACCACATGTACCCTATTCCACTCCAATCGGCAGCCTTGGTGAGTTTTATGGTTTGATGGTACAATGATAGAATGTTGTTGTCTTGTGTGACTTTGAAGTCACTGTTTCAAGGAGTAGAAGTAGCTTCTTGCAAAAATAAAAGATAATGCTGTCTTATCATTCGTGATAGTCAATTGATCCACTCGTCCTTTCCAGTCGGTCTAACAAAAATAACTTCTTCCAAACAGCTGCAACTAAGCGATGACCACACATTATTTGATATTGGGCTTGATGAGATTGGGAAGTCTCTTTTCAGTCCAAGTTTTAATTGGATGTGGTTTAGTAACACCTTTTTTCGTTTCAAAGCTTCCTAGCGGGAGCGACTTCTGACAGCTTAAAGCCTCCGAATTCTTCAACTGATTCCCCACTTCCTGGTGCAGCTTCATGATTTCTAGATCAAGTAGAGTGTAAAGGTACCACACGTGACATGGGGCATTCTCTATGGGCTCAGGTACATTGATTGTTCAAATTAATTTGAGCGGTATGGCTCATTTCTCTTGTTACACATGTTTAGATGATTAGAACCGTTGAGATCTAATTTGATGGCTACTCCTGTATGGCAGTAGTTGCCATCAACTGTAAAGTTACATGCGGAGCTCAGCATTTGGTGTCCTGTACCACTCGTTTGTGCGCCATTGGATACGCCACTCAACCATAAGTCTCTAGCCCTAACCCTGAAAATCCAATGAGCAATGGAAGATTTTCCCTTTGGCTAGAACGAATGGTATCTAAATCTTTACAAATCCGAGGGTTAAGATCATGTGACCGAGAAGAATCCCGGAGGACGGTTTGTACCAAGACTCTTTTGCATGAAACGAACCAAAAATACTTGTTGTATTTGGAACTTTGTATGTGCCGTAGTTGTAACACGCCACTCACCGGATATTGAGACTTGATCATTTTCACGGGTCCACGTTCCAGAGCGTAGAAAAAGTCAGGCTCATCCTTTTCATGCGCCTTGAAACTTTTTCTTTTCTTTTCTTTTATATTTTAGATCTAATGCATGCATCACGTTTGTCGTATCAAAAAGTATTTGACTCGCTAGATATCAATGCATTTGAATGATTTTAATCAGTTGTTTTAGGTCCTTGAAAAAATTAATAAAAATAGATGATCGTGATTTTTGACCCAAAAAAAAGAAGCTAAAAACATTTGATGGACATGAACTTCAAACTCTAGCCTATCTAAGTGCAATAGTTAATCTCAATAAAGGTCACAAGCTTGAAAGGATTAAATATACATCCTCTTGTTATTTTTGGCTATCGGTCAAACTAATAAATATTGGTTGTGAAATAGATAAAACGGACATAGAACCATTTCTTACTTGATGGTTAATGTTATAATATCCCCTTTTTTAGAAAGTAGAAAAAAATTTAATTCAATTGGAAAGGGCCCAACCGGGTTCGAACCGGTGACCTCTTGATCTGCAGTCAAATGCTCTACCACTGAGCTATGGACCCAACATGTGACATACAGTCATTGCAAAACTATAATCAAACTTTGTTGGTTACGGCTGTCAAAACACAATATTAACCCTACTCATTCAGGCAAGACAACAAAGAACATTCAATGGCCTAGACCTCAACAAATTACTCTGGGAAATATATGTGGTTCATCCAAAAATTCTCAAGAGCAAAAGTAACGCACATCTACCGTAAAGTTAATAAAGTGGCAAACTTGTTAACAAATCTAATAGTTACTAGCAAAAAGAATAAAAAATGGATACATACACCGCCACCAAATATATCGATGGCAATTTGGGAAGATCAGATGGGGGTAGAACAATCAAGATGCTGCTAGTCAGTCATTTAATATATGGTTAAGCTATTGGTAGGAATTTATTGTAAGAGTTAGTAATATAAGGGGTTTCTTTCTACAATAAGTAGGTTATTCGTTGCATATGTTGTTTTGAAGTAAGAGTTTGTCAAATTTTAATAGGGGCAGCCCGTGCATGAAGCTTTTGCATATGCGGGATTTGAGGAAAGGGTGGACCACAAGGGTCAGTAACTATAAAAAGTTTAACCAAAAAGACAAAAAATACTCTATTTGTCCAGTCTTGAGGGTAAACTATTAGCGGGCTCGGTGCTGAAGTTGCATCCATTGAACGATCCGGATTGCTGGATTAAATATGCTTTTGCCAAGTAGAGTATTAATTGGCAGAGTTTTGCTTCGACAAATTGCAAATTTGGATACGTTTGTTTCCTAATTCATCACTGGGTTGATAAAAAAAAGGGACAGCCCCCGTGCACGAAGCTACTGTCTATGTGGGGTTCGGGGAAGGGGCGGGCCACAATGGCTTAAAGTAGGCAGCCTTATCTTGCATTTTTGCAAAAGGCTGATTCTACGTCTTGAACCCGTGACCTTAAGGTCACATGACAACAACTTTTACCGTTGTGCCAAGGCTCCCCTTCACTTCATCACTTAGTTGATCATATTGTGTTTTCTTGTAGACAATCTTTAATACTGTCTGACAGCCACATGTTGTTGAATTAGGAAAGGGCCTGCTCTAAATGGGCATGAAAATGATCCTGCTCAATCAAGATCTACATTCTTACTTTCTTTAAAGGGAAGCGTTGGTGCAAGGGTACAGTTATTTTTGTGTGATCTTGAAGTTATAAGTGCAAAGCGCAGAAATATCCTCTTGTGCAAAGTGCAAGATAAGACTGAGTACTATAGGTCCTTTGTAGTCCGCGCCTTTCTCAGAGCCCTATATATGCAGGAGCTTCGTGCACCGGACTGTCCTTTTATATTCTTACTTTCTTCCCTACTTTTGGAATGATATTCATCAAAATATGCAGGTTTATAACGACGGTAGTGTAAGTTTTCATGTCCTCTGGATTCATCAAGTTTTAATCCTTTGTCTAGATCTATCGACCGAGTCCAATCGGTGGTTCGAACTGGCCCAACCAAGAGACACTGTCACAGGACGGAAGTACAGGCATGTTTTAGCCTGTGACTGGTGCAGAATGGCACAACATGTAGGCTCGTGCACTTAGCCAAGTGCATTGGCTACATTCTCATTTGCTTCAACTAAAAAAGGGCAGCCCCCGTGCACGATGGTCCCACGTATGCAGGGTCACCAAGTGAATTGGCTACATTCTCAGTTGCTTCAACTAAAAAAGGATAGCGCAGCTGCACGAAGCTCCCATGTACGAAGGGTCACCAAGCACATTGGCTACATTCTCAATTGCTTCAACTAATAAAGGGTAGCCCCGGTGCAGGAATCTCCCACGTATGCGGGATTGCCAAGTGCATTGACTACATTCTCAGTTACTTCAACTAAAAAAGGACTGCCCCGGTGCACAAAGTTCCCATGTATGAGGGATTTAAGGAAGTGACAGACTATAAGGGTTAATAGTACACAACCTTACCTTATATTTTGAAGGAAGCTGTTTTTATGACTTGAACCTATTACCTCAAGGTCATATGATGAGAACTCTACCGTTGCGCTAAGGCCCTCCTTCTCTCGGTTACCTCAACTCTAGCAGCAATATTCTCACTTTAATCCAGTCCCAAAAGTCTACTCATCTTCCTCAGTAGAAAACTAGCGACAATTTAGTTACTTCTGAAAACTTAGCCTCGGCGGCCAGTTTATCTTCCTTGAGCAACTGTGTGTCCTGGTTCATCCAGTCCGGGCAGCTAATTCCCCCCAGCTATTTGTGTATAAATTGCCACACCCGTCTGGCTGTCCTGGCTCTGACCAATCTGTCTCACATTTGTGTGACTCTTGCCTCAACTTCCTCCTTGGTGCGATTAAACCATGGATACAACTAGCATTCCATTGGCTCCTGAGAAGACAGCCTGCATTTTCTCTAGAGCTTTAAGAGTCCAGTTTTGATCCTGGAATCGGGATTGATGAATTTGAGACGTCTCTTTTTACCAAAGTTGTGATTGGATAGATGTAATCTATTAGATTAACAGCTGTTTCCGTTTCGAAGCTTCTTAGCAGGACTTTCCTCCATCTGCACTCTATATTCACCATCATCACCGACACCTGATCTGATTAGGGGTCAGCCACATGAATCACGTTCCTTCCTTCTCTTCTATTAAGTGTCATGACTTCATTTAGTCTCAAAGTTTTTAAATTTTTTCTCACAACTCATATCCATGTTCTTTTGGGCCTTCTCCTTGTCCTTGTAGAAATTTTGACTCGTATTACCTTAATTACTCCTAATCGATGTCATTTTCAGACTCCGTTAGACATGTCTAAACGATCTAAGTCTAATCTTTCTCATCTTCTTTAAGACCAACTGCGCTTGATGCAAAAATGCAGGAGTCATCACCTTTGGAGAACCTTGGAAATGCTGGTTAAGTGCAGAAGGTCCAATCTTACCATACTTTTTGTTGGCTCCATGCCATCAAAGCCAACATGCCTGCTTTCTCTCTGTCTCTCTAAAAAATGATTGCAAAAGAAAGTTGGAAGAGAAAATGAAGTGTATGGTCTGACCGTTTCATTTCAAATTTCGTAAAGCTGTTAAGCGCCCGGCAAAAGCTCTCATCTTTGCGTTTGCCATCATCATGATCATCGCCCTGGACTGCTTTCACTTCTCCTGATTTTCACTGGGACGACGACAAGTGTAATGCCAATGATCAAGACACTTTATAAATAAAAAAATCAATACAATTATTAAAAAAGACGAAGCGTGTGAAGGATCTGATAATGGCATCAGATCAACCGCTCGGATCAGCACCTGCGTGCCACGTGTATGCCGGATGGCAACTCCTGTGATCTCGATCAGTTTTCTTACTTTGTAAGTGGGTAGTCTTTTTAAAATCTTTTGAAGTAGTTGGTGGCCTCTAACTTCTGTTATTGGCCACCTTTTCCAAAAGTATTGGTCCCTCTCTTCTTTATTTTATTATTCTAATTTCTTTTAGTCCGACTAGGCATATGGATGTTTCCTTCAAATTCAATCCTAACGTTCACCGGGTACGTGGTTTGACAAACAGTCGAAATAACTTTGATGACGCCAAGAAAGTGACACTGCTTGCTGTGAAGTCACAATTACGTGACCCATATGATCCTGGTCCCACGTTTAATGGACTATCCAATTTAATGAAGGACCAGTAAAATCAATGATTTCCCTTTCTTGGCGGAACTGCAAATGGGTCTTGGTGGATCAAAGTGTTCCACGTTGTGGTCGACAGTTGGCTTAAACATCAAGTGATATTGTACACACATGCATACAAAAGCGAACAAACTGGCTGTTCGTCTCTCCTTCGATCTTTTTTCTCATTTCAGCCTAACTTTTTGGGTGATTTGATTCATTCATCTTTTTCACCTCTTCTAGGTTGGTTGAAAACTTAAGTTTATAATCGTGAAATAGTTATATTGAATTTTTTTTAGCTGAAAAAACTAGTAAGCATTTGACAGGTTCAAATATTTTTAAATAGCTTAAACGAAAAAATTCTAACAAGATGAATGATTCAAATCATCTAAAAGTGAAGCCTAACTAAAGTAAGTATCGATGCCAATTTAAAACTCTACTTCCGATAGCATATTCCTCTTTCTTTATCCCTTTTCTAACCTTTGCGAAAACATACTAGTGCAGACAGCTTGAGCATCTCCCCTATAATAAATACACTTGTTCCTATACTAGAGTTATCCGCGAGTTAGAGGATGTAAGTGATTTGCTTTATAATTCTTTGCTTGCATAAAAAATAAATTAAAATTTAAATGAAACATAACATAAAATATTCTTAAAGTGTATAATAAAAGAAAAAGTAAAGAAATTTGGTAGAACCATCCCACGAGAAGTTCTCATCTTACGCACAATGTCAGCATAATTTAGATCCTTTTATTCCAGCCACAACTTGTACATGACAGAACCTATTTCACTTTGTAATTGAATATTCCTGTGGGACCGACTAATTCATTTTTCTAACCATCCAGTACAACCCCTTGACCGGACTGTTGGGAGCGAAAATGAAGAGTTCCAGCTTGCAAGTGATGGTTCATTAGCCCCAGTCTCGACTGTGCATGGACTCCAGTGGTTGGTTATTCTTAAGCCCTATTGTAGTGGGCCATGGTGCCAAAGTAGAATAAAAAATGGACGATCCTGATTGCTCGATCCAGTGAGCTTTTCCTAGTACAATACATTAATTAGTGGGGGTTTTGCTTTAACAAAGTGCAACTCTGGATTGCGGTTGCTTGCCAAGTCAACTCCGGGTTGATCACATCGTGTTTTGCAAACAATTTATCTGACCTACCGATGTAACGTCGAAACCGACGCTGTAAAAGGGTCCCACCATTTTCCCTGATTGAAAGAAGGCAAATTATGAATTGGAAAATCCGCTGCGGCTACTTATCCAAGCGTCTGCAAGTAAAGATAGATGTGGGGTCCATCAACCGTGCACCCAATATCCTATCTTTTGATGGAAGGTAAAACGGCAAATAGAAGCTGGACCAGTTTGATGGTTGGGATCGCCTGAATTATGAAATCTTTTAATGGTTAATCTAAGATCCGAACCGTTGGATGAAGGATTCGGATTGCCGTATTTGGAGCCCACGACTTTACTCCTTGGAATTAGTACACGAGCAGACACGGGGGATCTATCCGCTGTCAACGCTTCGATTACCTCCGCAACTTGAGCTAACCCTAACCCAAGTTGACTCCGTCAGTTAATAACGGTGTACTTCCAAACCCATCGAAGCCCCACTTTTGAGATCCAACGTCTGCAATGGCGCCAAAATGAACACCGACAAAATCGAACCGTCAATGTCTTTTCCTCGTTAACCCCAGTGATGTTGACGACCCGTCGCTAATAGAACCAAATCAAGGCGTCGAAGATGCGATAGAACGTGCTTGACGAGACTGCGACAGCTGAAAATGGTGCATGGTACTACGAAACTCGTCGTTCCGTTTTCATCTCGATCCGGAGATCTCGACCGTCCAATGTTACTGACATGCCCGACAACAAACGCAGAAGCTTTAAAAACCACCCATTCCTGACGGCGAGGATCCGATGAGTCGTTGGAAGGGCCTGGCTGAGACGTTGGATACGGGACCGGTCGTTCATTGATTTCTTCTGTCTATACTATGTTTTGTTACCGAAAATACCCCTCATAGTTGCAACAAACAACGGAAATACATCTCTTCGCAAAAATAACGTGACCTTCCAGTCCACGTAAGAGTCCCGCTTTCGGTGCTTGTTGAAAGTAAAAAAGGAAATAATTCCGTCAGATAAAAAGGAAAGAAAGGCAGGCCCAGTTCATTAAGCTCCTGTCTATGCCAGATTCGAAAAAAGATATACCACAAAGGTTTAAAGTACATAGCTTTATCTTATATTTTGCAAGAGACTGTTTTTGTATCTTGAACTGTCACACGATAACAACTTTTACCATTATACTAAAACTCTCCTTATGAGATAAAAAAGAAAAAGAAAAATGGAATACCGTTTCTTTCACAGCCAAAAGAGGGGATGGGTCTCCGATTTGCAGTAAGAAATGAGGTAAATAATGGAGATTCCAGGGTGGTTATTTTGTAGGTAAATTCTATTCAAAATGATTTTATCTTGGAAAGAATTAAAGTAGGTGGAACTTTGCTTCCCATTGACAGTGTAGTGTCAAACAGCCTCCTACCAACATTTTATGGCACCTTAATTGACTTTTTTTCTTCTTCTTCTTTTTTTCTGAATTTACAACTTACTTTGCATAGAGCCCGCGGCGTGTAAGACAAATGACCACAAAGTGGTGGTTGAGTTTCTGAAAAATAATATCTTTTCATGCCACTGCAGCGGGGTATTTGAGGCCCTGGTGAAAAAATATGGAGTTACCTACTGAGTTGGGATGCCCTACCATCCCCACACTAACGGTCTTTTTGGTTTGAATATGGTTTTGTGAGTGAGCATGAGATGATCTTCAGACTGGTTGGGTCAATCAAGAATATTCTTGCTTTCCCAACCTTAGTTCCCCATTAATAAATACCTACTATAGGTTTATGACTAGGGCATTTAAGTTTAATGCAGCCCATGTTTCAACAAACCTGGAATTTTACCTAATCAAAGTGACACATCACAGGAGCAAGTCTAGGTTTAGTGCAAAATGGCAAAGCACATATGTAGGGTCAAATGGGTCACCACTTCTGTTGAGGGAGTTACGCCATCGTAACACCAACAAAACACAATTTATAGTATTCTAACTAGAATTGATGTGCCTAAGAGGGTGTCGCTTTCCTTTCTGGCCGATCTTGGTCACCATGCTTCTTCCATGAGCCATCTGAAAATATTCTCCCAATAGTCTTGACGATGACTTGCAGAACTAATAAGGTCAGCCCTAAGCTCTTGCTAATGCTGGTTCTGAAAAAAGGGCTAATCACAAAAGATTTATAGTATGCAGTCTTATCTTGTATTTTTGCAAGAGGCGTGTGACCTCTATGCTACACACTTGTAAACCGAATACTCGATCATAATTCATTACGTACATCGTGCCTTAAGCATGTGTTCTCACTGTAGGATCATCTAAAGCTGAGTTCCATTGTACTTGCACCGTCGTAGCACTTCTCAGTTCCAGAAATTCTAACCAGACTGTCAAATTGCCAACTGAGCAGCTTTAGAAGAAAACGGGGTGCCAATATCAAAACGAGGGGATGGGGAGTTTCAACAGTCGTTGTCAGATCTCTTTTGATCACTCAACGAATTGTTTTAAGACTGATTAAATAATAGCAACGCGGTTTCGTGGTATTTACGTGAATTTGATGGAAATGGTAAGGCCATTTTCGTAAACGCGGTAATGAATGTTATTTACGTGTGTGTTATGGGTCTGGGCGTAAGGAAAGGGCGGAAAGAGTTGCAGGGTTTTCTTCTTCACACAGAGGCGCCGGTTTTCGGCGAATCGGGCCTGGTGAAGAAAACTTTTCCCGCGAAAGAACCAGGCTTTAATTCAAGGCTAATCAAGAACTCTAAATTCAGATTAATTTACAGGAGAGACAGAGAGAAGGAGATATATAAAAAGTAGCCCTAGATTTGTCCGGAAAGATGAGGAATTAGAAGAGAATTCTCCTCATTTCTCTCTTCTCTTCTCCTTATTCTTTTTCTAGGGCAAGAGAGGGGAAAATCTAGGGAAAAAGTTCTGATCTGGTGAATATTTTTATTGCATTTCGTTCATTTTTGTCGATTCTTTTCGCCGTTATTGAATGCGGCTGCAATCGGTGAGGTGGAAAAGTTGATTGGCGGTAGATCGCGGGACTGGTTTGAGGTTGCGATCGCATCGAGCTCAAAATGGTACGGATTTTGGTGTTATTTTTTATGAGATGGGGTTTTCGAGAATGGAGAATGCCCTTCTACATTATTCTATTGAATCTCGTCTAGCTTTTGCCTTTTTATGCGTTTCAAGAGGATGAGTATGAGTACTGGTATGTGATGCTGACTCTTAAAACCTATAGCTTTGGATGGCGAGGATTAATTCTGGTTGTGTTTTCTTGTCGTGATTGTTTCCTGGTTAGAGTGTGGATACCTCTTAACTTGATCTGTCTAAGTTGACTGAAATTTGAACTGAGTTACTTGCGTTTTGTGCCATTTTTGATGGTCTAAATCTTGAGAGTATATTTTCTGCATTTTGTTTGTTTTTCAGTATGTTTCGTAATCTGAGTTTCTGCTCAGAGAACCAGAGTTACTATTTTAGGAGTTTAGACTTGGGACTGATTTCGCTGCTGCAATTTGTATTTGCTGCTGGACTGCGATTCGTATCAGTATATCTGTTAAGGATTTTTATTTTATTTATTTTTTTCAAATGTTGATAACATTCAAATTTCAGCTGATTTTTCTTTGTACTCACCGAGTGGTTGCTCGTCGTCATGATAGACTATAATTTTATAATATTTGTTGCAAGATGTGGTAACAACCGGTCTTGGTGGTTCTTTCATCTTGCTTGCTGGTAATGTTGTTACTTCTGCTTGATTATTTTTTTGCACCGAACATGTCTTACATAGCGAGACATTAGCTCTTTGTCAATTCTAATGCTTTTTTATTGAGGCCATGCTTCAATGTGATCACTCTTTGCGAATGTGGCATTACTATTTGCAGCTTTGCAATGTGCATGCTTATGTATGAACATGGTTCGGTACAAATGAGCTGGCGGGAAAACTTACACAAATTAGCAGTATATGCTTTTTCTCATTTCCTGGGATAATATGCAGAAAATCCAACTTGTCAAGGTCCCCCTTTTTTCCTTTTTTGTACTTTGAGTTTTTTTATCAACTCAAACTGGTAATGGGTTTTATTTTCAAGTCACAGTGTAGAACAGTTACCTTCCTTCTGCTTGAAAATCTTGTCTGTGGTATTGCATCACTTCAACCACTGCCATCCTGACCTGAATCATTGCATACTACGAAGTCGTTCTGCTTGACTCTGTTCTGGACCTTTGGCTGATCAAGTCCTAACTTTGTCTCTTTCCATCTTTATGTGATTCTAATAATTGTACCCGAGCTATTTATGATACATGTAGTGGCACTTCTGATGGTTTTATCTTGTGAATGAAAAGCATTAACCAGTTCTTTTGAGTGACTGTTTTGTCTACTATGGAAAAGTAGCATTGTGGAGAATGTTTGCACTTTGATTATTTGTTGTTTGGCAGAGGTTGCTGGTTCAGTTTTCAGTTTGCATTCCTGCCGGGCAGTGTCTGCAGTTCAGATTTGTTACTCTTCCATGCATTGATGACCATGTGGCATAGTTGAATGCAGCTAACTGTGGTGGCACTATTTCTCTGCAGGTTGCTTCAGTGAATATAGCAGTAGGATCATTTGTTTGGGTCACGGATCCTGATGTGGCTTGGATAGATGGGGAGGTCTTGGAGGTCAATGGTGAAGAAATTAAGATCAGATGTACTAATGAAAAAACGGTGCGTGCTCTTATTAGTGTTCTTTTTAGGCCTTAAAACTTACATCATTTACACACAAACTGAGGTCTTATTGACCCTGATAATGGTTTCTACCTTCTTATTGTCCACATTTAATCAGCCGAAACAGTGAGAAGTATCCTTTTGTTTTTTAATTGTCAGATGAAGCACGTCTCCTGACATGTGGATTTGAACTCTGAAAGTTCTCAGCTTCTTCTCACTATTTGTTGTCATGAACTCTTTGCTGCTGTCACCTACTGCAAGTTTTGTTATTTCTTATATATTCATGGAAATTCTGTTCCTCATTTGCATTCCAGGTTGTGGCTAACGTGTCTGATGTCTATGCAAAAGATGCTGAAGCACCGCCTTGTGGTGTTGATGACATGACAAAGCTGGCTTATTTGCACGAACCAGGAGTTCTCCAGAACCTAAGAGCTAGATATGACATTAATGAAATTTATGTAAGTATTTGTTGGAGAATATATTTTTTGGTTGGATCTTTTCATTATCTACGTCTTTCCTTCTTTCTACTAGCACTGAGTTGTAAACTGACAATACGTCTGGATTAGGTATTCGTCTACATTGTCAACTCACCCATTCACCTGGCATCCTGTGCTATTTTATTTATATATTGTATGTGCCTGACATGTGCTATGGAATGTTTTGTGGGATTGGCATGCACTACTTATCTATTTAATGCTTTGTTTTTTCAGTTTGGTTTTACAAATGTTTCTAATAGTTTTGCTGATAGACCTAATAATTCTCAGACATACACTGGAAATATATTGATTGCTGTGAATCCATTTAGAAGACTCCCTCATCTATATGATAGCCACATGATGGAACAATATAAAGGTGCATCCTTTGGTGAACTGAGCCCTCATCCTTTTGCCGTCGCAGATGCTGCATATAGGTACTTTCTGCTGTTCATGTAATTAAATGCACCACACGATTTTCGTTTTGCATCTCAATGTAAATGGATTTGTCTCTGTAAATGCAGACTGATGATTAATGAGGGAATAAGCCAATCGATCTTAGTAAGTGGAGAAAGTGGAGCAGGTAAAACAGAAAGCACCAAAATGCTAATGCGTTACCTAGCTTATATGGGTGGGAGGGCTGCAACCGAGGGGAGGACTGTGGAGCAGCAAGTATTAGAGGTGATTGAATTATCTTCTTTTATATTCTGTGTATCTGGAGTAGTGATGCAATGATAAACATTCTCATTTCAAAATGGGATATTCTGTCATTATGTTAATGATAGTTTGCTGGTGCTAACCAATTTAGCTTTTGGCTGTTTCCTTTTCTTTTCAGTCAAATCCAGTTCTAGAGGCATTTGGCAATGCCAAGACTGTCAGAAACAACAACTCGAGGTCAGACACCTTCTCTTTTGCAAACTTTCTTATGGTTACTTTTATTGGCATAAGTTCATCCTTGATTACATTATCTACAAATCTGCAGTCGATTTGGCAAGTTTGTGGAGATTCAATTCGACCAGAGGGGGAGGATATCAGGAGCTGCTATCAGAACTTATTTACTTGAAAGATCTCGTGTTTGTCAAGTATCTGATCCTGAGAGAAATTACCACTGTTTCTACATGCTTTGTGCGGCTCCACCAGAGGTATATATGCTCTGAATTATTTTCTCAACATGATTCTGGATGGAGAATCTAATGGTGGTGGTGTGTGACAATGGTGTACTTCGAGTAAAATCTGGAACTTTGTTTGTTTGTTTCTTTGTTAGAAGATAAGTTTGTTTCATTGTTTTCCTTGATTAAGTTCACTACACTGTAACCAATAGAATACATGGCTTACTGAAAGCTATTTTACATGCAACTCTTGTATTATGGTAGTGTAACTAAGATGGGAAAAATAAAATGTTTTTGAAAAAATAAATATGTGAAAAGGACAAAAATCCTGGAAGTTGGATATCTTGTTGCATTGGATTATCGGTGCTAAAGATGGGCCATTTAAAAAGGATTTTACTAGAATGCATGGCAATAGAATTATCATTGCTACTAGATGGGCCATTGAAAAAGAGTTTTACTAGAACACTGAGCAAATAATGGCCCATGTGAAATGGTTATCTAAGCTCTTGTGCAGAAAGTGTCCATTAGTTGATGAACTGTGCAGTAAGTGTCCATTAGTTGATGAACTGAAATCTCTTAGTTATAAATTATAATGGTATGATAATTACTCTGTCCATATCGATTATGCTTTTAAAATGGCTGGTAATTCTGCTTATTATTTATTCATTTTTTCTCTCAGGATGTTCAGAGATTCAAACTGGGAAACCCACGGATGTTTCATTACCTGAATCAATCAAACTGCATTGAACTGGATGGTGTAGATGATTCTAAGGAGTACCTGGCAACTAGGAGGGCAATGGAGGTTGTTGGTATCAGTTATGATGAGCAGGTACTGTTTTTGAAGAGTTGTTGCTGTGGGTAAGGATACTGCTATCTGGACTAACATCTGCAATGAATTCTGATAACCTTTTTCTCTGTTTTTATCATCAGGATGCAATTTTCCGGGTTGTGGCTGCTGTTCTCCATCTAGGCAACATTGAATTTTCCAAGGGAGAAGAAGTAGATTCCTCACAGCCCAAAGATGAGAAGTCTTGGTTCCATTTGAGAACTGCCGCAGAGCTATTCATGTAAAATGCTTGCTTCTGTGATGTTTTATGGTTGTGAAGTTTGTTAGTAATATGTATGTTAATAATATACATGCATATATATGCTCTGTGTACAAACTTATAAAAAAAACAACTAATATATTGTTAGAAGGTCGAGGACATGCAAAGAAAGAAAGGGGCCTGAGCTAGCCTGCTGTAAAACCAAAAACAATTAAAAAGAAATAATGACTATCCAACAGATTTTACCAAAGCAGAAGCTCCTTATAATTAGAACAACCACTGTCCCATTGTATTTTCTTGCCAAGCCATCACTGCTGGATGCTGATTATTTATCTGCCACATTTTCAGGTGCGATGCTAAGGCTCTGGAAGATTCCCTGTGCAAACGTGTGATTGTAACACGTGATGAGACAATAACTAAAAGTCTTGATCCAGAGGCTGCCACTCTCAGTAGAGATGCATTAGCAAAAATTGTTTATTCACGCTTATTTGATTGGCAAGTGTGATTTCATTTTTGGAAAAAGTTTTTCCTGGACATACCATGGTGTTTGATTGATGCTCTCTTGTTTTTAACCTCTGATTAATTGCTATACTTGCTGCTACAGGCTTGTGAACAAGATTAATAGTTCTATTGGTCAAGATCCTGATTCAAAGCACTTGATTGGTGTGCTTGATATTTATGGCTTTGAGAGTTTCAAGACAAACAGGTGCTTAACTGGTATGCCTTTTGTGTTCATCATTTCAAGAGGCCATGTTCTTGCCACAACTGCAATGGATAAACCCATGCATTTGTGTGATGGGGACCATACATTCCCCCACGAAAAGGACTTGGGCTTCTATAGTTTATGCACCATTAGTCAGTTGGTCCGACAGATCTTCTATTGCATATATTAGAACCAAGAAGACATATTCTGTTTAATATTCAATTTCTCTATGATGAGAGGCTGTTCATGGTTGTAGGTTCATTGTCTCATGAATAACTGTTATTATAGCAGAACCATCCAGCATAGGAGAGCTCCAGCTGGAAAATGGAAATCCAATAAGGGCTTGGAGAAACAACGCATACACAATAAATTAGATACACACTTGTATTATATTATGTGCATGGGTGTGCATGTTTAGATGAGTTGAAGAAAAGGTTTGGAGGAGATAGTGCAGAGTTGGCTTCACAGTAAACTCTTAATGATGATAGAATTGTGCTAGTCTTTCACTCTCGCAGAAGATCAGTTTCAGTTACTGTTCACTGTGATGGGGTTTCAGTCTAAACGAAAGCAGCAGAAGGATTCGTGCATCTATTTGTTGTCTTTTTTGATACAGCCAGTAAATTTATTTACATTTAGCAAACTTACATTTGCTTAGCTCAGGGTACTTTACAACTGACAGGTTAAACTTGCTTTTTGTCCTAGAGCAACATCCCTAATATAGAAAACATTCCAGTACTGGGGAACTTCTCTAACAAGTGTCTCTTTCCTAATAGGTAGAAATTTTAATTCCACCATAGAATCTCCTAAACTAACACATCATAAGTCTAGAAAATTACAGTTCCTAAATGAATCAGCGTACCCTGTTTCCTGTGAACATAACAAATTGAGCAGGTTTGCTACTTTTTGTCTCAATTTGTGTTTTTTTCTGTTTTCCTGAGACAAGTGTCCCACTGACTCACATCAGACCTCAGAATTGTTGCCATCTTGCACTAGCATTGACCAAATCTCAATGGTTGCCAGGTCTTTGAGACACAATATTCCTTCCATTGAGTTAAATGCTCTGGCAGCAGCTTCTAATCTAATTATACAAGCTCTCTTTCATTCAGTGCCTCATTAAGACGGGTCATTGGACATTTCTAAAGAATGAAAGTCATTTGTGGCTAGGCTGGCTACATGTATATCCTGTTGGTTCACCCTGGTTCTTTGTGTTTTTATGATGGAATACTTCCTCTCGGTTTGATCAGCCACAAACACTTCCTGCAGGAATAAGTTGCTGGCCCCTCCTAGAATGAACAAATAAATTTCGATCATCCATATAAGAATCTGTAGTCACTTTGCCCCAACCAGGGGCAGGCAGGCTACTCATTTTCCAACTCCGTAACTGATAGGGATGGTTCTTATATGGATGAAAGATTAAGCCACAACTGGTCACTTAAAAAGAAAGAAAAGTCATCCGTTTTTTTTGGTGGAAATTTCTTTTCAAGTTTTCTTTCGTTGTAAGTGATCCAGTTGCAGCTATAATCTTTCACCCTCATTAGTAGAACTATTCCCATCTCAGAGTTTCTTGACTTCTTAATTAGCTTTTTAATGAATCCAGTTAGGTGGTTCATTTGTCTTTTACCTAGGATTAAGGCATATTTCTGTGAATCTTGAATTTCTTTGTAGTTTTTTCTTTCTGAGGGTCTGCTGTCTACTAATATCTTCTATCAATTTCTCCTCCTTGCTTAAATTATTGCCGTGCTTGGTGCAATCTCAGTCTTTCTGTACGGTTCTGCAACAATTTGGCTCCATCTTCAGAGGGGTCTGTAAAGGTGCTATATATTTTGTTGGTCTAAGAAAAGAGCACCTCTCTGACAGTTACTATGCTGAATTTTAGTACCCAAGGCCTGCATTGTCCAACTGAGTTGACTCCACAAGAAAGTTTCACTTTCCTGTATCAGTTGGCAAGATATTGTTTCCACTGAATTTCTAATGAAGAATGGTTGAGAACTTTGTCAAATGCAATAATGTCAAAGGTAGATTTCTTGTTAGCTGGAAATATAATTCTAGCTGGTAACACAGGACCAACCATCAGATTGTGTGAGTCCATTCCTCACATGAGTACCTATTTGTTATCATCAAAACACATTGACACACCAAATCTTTCATTCTGAGGATGCCATGTGCACCAGAAGTCATTTAGTTAGCAATGTCGATTCCATCAGCTGTCCTAGCAAACTACTTCATCTTTGCTATATCTGAATTGCATGTCTAGATTTGATTGGATTTTCTACTCTTCTCAAATGTTTTCTGAAATATGTGGCATTTGTTGTATGCCAAGGTCTTTTATGCACATAAGGAGGAGCCAATTCTGATGTAGTTAAATTCTCATCTAGAGAGTTCTTATGTGGAACATCAGAGCAAATTGTCTCACAGAGCCTCCTTGTGTATCTAATAGTGTTTGTTCTGACACTGCATTTGTAGTGTACATTTGTTTGTTGATATTTTTCGGTGTATGTTCTGATAAATTGATGGGTTCGGTGCAGCTTTGAGCAATTCTGCATCAATTTGACAAATGAGAAACTTCAGCAGCATTTCAACCAGGTTTCTTTATTGATTCCTTCCAAAAGTTCTCCTCAAACTTGCTCAAGGTTAATCTCGAGTTAAGGTGTACCTCTTTAGTCACAAAGCTGACACTGAGTTCTGTATTTTATGGGCAGCATGTTTTTAAAATGGAACAAGAAGAGTATACAAAAGAAGAAATTGACTGGAGTTACATTGAATTTATTGATAATCAAGATGTTCTGGATCTAATTGAAAAGGTATGCTATCTGTCATTGCTGAATTTTTCTTTGCAGTTTACATTTTATGCTCAAGGGTATAGCAATCATGAGTTTCTGCATTGAAATGTTGAATTAAATGGATTCCACTACAGAAAACTAACACAAGCTAAGACTTGTCAAAAACCACCACCAAAAAAAAAAAAGGAAGAAGAAGAAGAGGAAATCTTAGCAAAAAATTGTGAAATGATGCTGGTTATAGTTTCACATTAGAGTTGCTTTTATGTTAGTGAAAACATCTTTCTGTTCCATTTATATTTTCCTTCTCATTTCCAACATTATGCAGTAAAATATTATTTCCTTCCACTGTCCAATGTCTTCATAGATTTCTAGGAGTAGCAATTGGCTATATACACTGGACAATGGTTTTATGTGTAGATAATTTAATGATTTCTTTTAACATTTTATTTCATGAATTTCAGAAACCTGGTGGGGTCGTTGCTCTTCTTGATGAGGCTTGGTAAGTAGATTAATAAGAATCTCAGCTTTCCTTTCTGTCTTATTAAAAATAATAAAGAATGCAAAGTCATCTAATACTATGAAGTTTGATTGATTGAGATGGTGAGATAGCTGAGGCCTTTGTTTTGTAGTATGTTTCCAAAATCGACACATGATACATTCGCCCAAAAGCTGTACCAGACATTCAAAAATCATAAACGATTCAGCAAGCCAAAATTGTCACGCACTGATTTCACAATCTCTCACTATGCTGGTGATGTATGTGCGGCCCTTTCTTTTCTTTTGGGTGTTGGGGTGGTGCTTTGGGGCTACCCATTCTCATTTTGTACGATTTACTGTTGGGCACTTACAGTAGTGGTATTTGTTTTGCAGGTCACATATCAGACAGAGTTGTTTCTTGATAAGAACAAAGACTATGTTGTTGCTGAGCATCAAGCACTTTTAAATGCTTCAAAGTGCCAATTTGTTTCAGGCCTATTCCCACCTCTAGCGGAGGAGTCATCTAAATCATCAAAATTTTCATCAATAGGCTCTCGGTTTAAGGTATGGTAGTGTTTTTCTGTAGTTGCTTAGCACTATTTTCAACTTCTTCTGTTATTTGAGGTATGAAACTGTTTCTCATATTTATGCAGCAACAACTGCAATCTTTACTAGAAACTCTGAATGCCACTGAGCCTCACTATATTCGCTGTGTTAAACCGAATAATCTTCTTAAGCCTGCAATTTTTGAGAATTCCAATGTTCTGCAGCAGCTACGGTGTGGGGTAAGAACTTTTTTACTATTTTATGTATTGGCGGGTCTTACTAATAATTATTTGCTTAATTTAGACTTGATATTTGTTCACTTTTAGGGAGTCATGGAGGCAATCAGGATCAGCATGGCTGGATATCCCACAAGACGAGCATTTTGTGAATTTGTAGATCGCTTTGGCATCCTTGCTCCTGATGTTTTAGACGGGAGGTAACTTGAGTTCAATAAATGTTAAGACAGCTATTTTGTCACTGTTTTATGTCTGTGCTGAAGGTAACAACCAATTTGTTTCCTGTTGTAGTGTGGATGAGGTCACAGCGTCAAAGAGGTTGTTAGAGAAGGTGGATCTTAAAGGCTATCAGGTAGATATGATTAATTTGATGGAATGATCTTCTTAACAGTTTATTTCCTCGTGCATATGTTTTAAGTAACACAATATTATTACTATATGTGTGTGTGTGTGGGTGTGTGTGATTGCACACGTGCATGTGCAGGGCATTTGAATGTCTTGTTGATGTAGGACAGCGTGCAAAATGACCTAATTTATATGCTGAGATCAAATCAGAATTAACTTAAATAAGAAAACACAAATTTAACCACGACGAACACTTCAACATGCAGAAATCAGTCTTAATTAGCATGAATATCTTTCAATGAGTTACAGGATCTGCATACTGCCCTAGATATCTACTGATTAAGGTAAGGTCGAAGTTTCAATCTGGATCATCCCTCTAACTGACGAATAGTCCTGATTAAGCTTTGGATCTAGGGTTCGGCAATTTTATGCAGGATAAGAATTCTAAGTTATTATCGACACAAATGACATAATCACATGCAGCTCAAAAATTGTCCTTTAAAAGACAAGGTAGAAAAGTACTAATTTACAAAACAGGATGAAACAAAAGTGATTTGCCTTGTAAGGAATGCATGGGAAGGAAGCTAGAACGAGGAATCCACTAAGTTTAGTGAAGTTTTCATTCATCATTCATCATTCATCAAAAACTACTTACACAAAAGAGAAAAAAAATCTTAAGTAGAGGACATCCAACCCTAATCTAAAAAAAGATAAAATGGCCCCTACTTTAAGTGACAACACACTAAGAAACCTAATACCCTTAATGGTAAATATCCCAAGTAAACTAAACTATAACATAACATAAAAAAAAAATAGTGGGATGATGGTCCCCCCATCAATCTCCTCAACTGAAAAGACTTCGACCCAATCAAAGTACGAATATCGAACCTCCCAATTGTATGTGTGCCCAATATGAGGTCCTCAAATGCATATATATACACTTGGCTCATTAGAAAAAATTCTCTATGTATGTAGCTTCCCACTGTGAGGTCTTCAAATAGTGCTTACATACATAGGTCTTTAATCATCTTGTACACATACATCTTCCCAGGGTGAGGACCTCATTGTAGTATATACATACGTGTAAGAGGTCTTTCGCTCTTAAGGACCCAACAAAATAGGGGCCCTCCTTCGTTGCCTTGGATATGTCTTGAAATCATGTTCAGGGTAATGATCATCATCATGATAACCTTGTGGTGAAGGCAGGGCTCCTTGCGTAGTATAACTTTCAATAGTAATCCAGAAGGCCTGGATCTAGGGGCTGAAGCTCGTACTCTGTGATCCAAGTACAATCAGAAGCATGCCCATCCTTCCACTTGACAAGGAATTTTCAATAACTCCTTTGTTTAGTGGACACTATCTGATCATCAAGTATGTCCTCTACTTGCTCTTTTGCTGGACGAACCTGTGGTAGCGGAGGTAATGGCTGCATGGGTGGGGCATGGGGTCAAGGGCTCTAAATGGGCTAGCTGGGATCAATGCTCAGGCCAGGATTAGAGTTAAGACTAGGATCAATGGGTGAATTGGTGGGGTGATAAAAAGGTACTAGATCCTTCACATTTAACGTTGAACTAATTCTCAATTAAGAGAAAGATCCAAGATATAAGCATTCTCCCCTACCCTCCTTAGTACTTGAAAGGGACCTGCACTGTGAGCCTATAATTTCTGAGTGACTTCTTGTGGAAATCGTTCAGGTCTCATGTGGATCATAACATGATCACTTGGCTGAAATTCCTTATATCGTCTGTGCAAGTCAACAACAAATTCATATTTATCATTACTTAAACTAATTCTTCGTCTGATCTCGGAATGCAAATCATGTATACGCTATGCAAAGGATTGGGCTGACTCATATGGCCTTTGTGATGTATACATGGGTATGAGATCTATAGGCATCCTAGGCTTGTATCCGTGAACGACCTCAAAAGGAGTTATACCAGTTGTCCTATTAACAAAATTATTATATGCGAACTCAGCTCTTGGTAAAATGGTATCCCAACTCCTGATGTGCTCTCCCACTAAGCATCTCAACAAATTTTTCTAGGCTTTGATTCACAACTTTTGTTTGATCATCGGTTTGTGGGTGGTGAGTAGAAGAGAATTGAAGCTTAGTGCCCATCATGTGCCATAGTATCTTCCAAAAATAGCTAACAAACTTGAGATTTCTATTAGACACTATGGACTTTGATAACCTATGTAATCGGACTACTAACTCAAAAAAATATTGGCAACCTTAGATGCGTCAACAGTCTTAGAGCAAGGAATGAAGTGAGTCATTTTAGAAAAATGGTCAACAACGACAAATATGGAATTGTGCCTCTTGATAGTCTTGGGTAGTCCTAGTACAAAGTCCATGCTCAAATCTTGCCAAGAGGCATGTGGCATTGGCAAAGGGGTGTACTATGTTTGCACTGCTTTGCCAGTTGATAAGCACAACATTGCTCAGTGATATTGGCAACACCTTGTTGGAGACTAGGCTAATAGAACCTATTAGAGACGAGCAATCGTCTTGTCACGACCAAAATGGTTATTGACCTTGCCCGCATGAAGCTCCCAAATTAGAAAATCTCTTAAGGAAGTACGAGGAATACACAAATGAAAGCCTCTACACAAATATCCATCGTACAGGAGGTAGTTCCTTGCACTCTGTATTTGACCTTCAGTCAATGGTGTGTAAACCTCTCCAAAATTTGGGCATGATGGATAGTCCTCTCTCAAACACTCAAACCCAGTGACCTGCACTTGAAAGGTGTGTAGTAATGCCACCTTATAGCTCAATGCATCTGTAGGTTTGTTCTTAACCCTTGCCTTGTACTTAAGGACAAATGAATATTCCTAAAAAAATTTAACCCATTTGGCATTGTTGCGGATTTAATTTCTTTTGGGAGTTGAGGTACGGCAGGGCTTCATGGTCAAAGAACAAGACAAATTTGTTCAAGCTGTAAGTAATGCCTCCAATGTTGTAATTCCTTAACGATTGCATAGAATTTGTCATAGGTGGAGTATTTTTGCCGTGTGTTATTTAATTTCTTATTGAAAAATTCTCACGGGATGACTCTCTTGACTTAGAACTCCTATACCTAAACCAGATGCGTTGCACGCCACTTCAAAAATCTTTGAGAAGTCTGGTATGTGCGTCACTGGAGCTTCAGTCATCCGCTCTTTGATTTCTTTGCACACGGCATTCGTCCATTTAAACTCCCCCTTCTTCATACACTCAGTAATGGGAGCTATAATGAAACTGAACCCAGGGATAAAGCAACGATAAAAGGTCGCTAACTCATGGAAATTGCGGAACTCGTGAATATTTTGTGGCTAGCTCCACTTTACGATGGACCTCACATTCTCTGGGTTTGCAGAGATGCCCTGAGAAGAAACCACAAATCCTAAGAAAACCTGTTGGGAAGCAAATGAACATCTTTTAAAATTGCGTATAGCTTCTCTGTCCTCAACGTCTGGAGGAGGTACTGTTTGTGGGTTTGATTATAGATTAAGATGTCGTTGAAGTATACGACCAGGAACTTGCTAATAAATGGCCTCAGGACATGTGTCATGATACAAATGAATGTACGAGAGGAATTTGAAAGCCCAAAAGGCATGACTATCCATTCCTATAAGCCATCATTCGTCTTGAAGGCGGTCTTCCACTCATCCCCTGGACGAGTATGGACCTGGTGATAGCTGCTCTTAAGGTCAATCTTTGAAAAGATCATGCCACCTACCATCATGTTCAGCATATTGTTGAGCCTCGATATGGGAAATCGATACTTGACCGTGATTTTATTGATATCTTGATTGTCCACACAGATCCTCCATGACCCGTCTTTCTTGGGTGTGAGCAGTGCGGGTACGACACAATGACTCAATCTTTCTTGAATGAAACCTTTCCTTAATAATTCATCCATTTGTTTCTTCAACTCGGCATGCTTGGTGGGGATTCATTTGTAGTGGGGAAGGTTTGAAAGACTTGATCCGGGGATCAGATTGATATGGTTTTGAATATCCCTCATGGGAGGTGACTCATATGGTAAATTATTAGGGAAAACATCCTGATACTCATGTAGAACGGGTGCTACCTCGCTAGGGTACTCAGTGGCTTGTAGGGATAGGGTCTCTTTTGCCCCTAAGGCATAGAAGAAAGGCTCATCTCTAATGCCCCTCACAAATACGGCAGCGTTGACAATGTGTAGGCCTTTACCTTTAGCCTTGCCCCCCATGACTGCTTTGTTGTTGCCTTCTTTTCGCTTAGGTGGTGCTTTGGGTGTTAGAGGATTGAGTCGAATCCTCTTGTCGTCATGCAAGAAAGAGCACGAATTAGACCGGCCATAAATAGTAACGTTCATATCATAAAGCCATGGCTTGCCTAAAATCATGTGACATGCATCCATGGGTGCCGCATCACACCACAAGGTGTTTTTATATGTTAGAAATTCAATGAGAACCTGACTCCTTTGAGTAACTGGGAGTGATGAAGAAGCATTAACCCACTCAACTCTGTAAGGCCTAGGTGGGGAAGGGGCGAAAGTCCTGAGCAGGAGATAGCATAGATGGAAATTATATTTGTGCAACTCCCACTATCAATGACAACTTTACAATTCTTTTTGCCACTCTTGACATATGCATGAAAAGTGTTCGTCCTGCTCTAATCATCACTACCCTTTGGATGCGCAAGAGCACACCTGACTACTGTCACACATGAGGTATTACCCTCCCCATGCGGCTTATAGGTCTCGCACCATGGCAACTCTCTAACTATTCACCTCATGGACCTTCTCATTGCTGGCCTCACCAACGTGCTCATAGAACTCCTAGGGCCATCCTTCATACCCATTGTCCACATCCTCACCTTCTATAAACAGGGATTTAGAGGGGGTCCTAGAAGTGCATTGTGTAGCAACATGTCCAAATCCTTGATATTGATAACACTTAGTGTTGTTGTTTACCCTTGAACTCTCTCTTGATACAACCTTTCCTTTATTGACATTATATGCCAGAATCGCTTGAGTTCTAGGCTGTTGATTCCTAAATGTAGATTTAGCCATGGATTCATATTGCTTGGTGCGTTGCGGTTTGAGATACCGCTCTAATACTTGCATCATCCAATAGGTGTAATCTAGGGAATCTATATAATGGGAAATGACTTCTTTCTGAAGCTCAGGACGAAGGTCTATCCAAAATCCAGACAAGGTCATAGAGGAATCCTCCCTTACATTGCACCTCACCATAAACTCATCGAACCAAGCAATATATTTAGTGATAGATAGGCCTCCTTGGTCTAAGTTCTGCCACTGATCTAATAACCAAGAATGGTAGGACAAGGGAACAAATTTCTCTGTCAGCCTGTCATTCATGTTCTCCCAAGTGGAAATGGGTTGCCACATGGCTGCAGCTCGGCGATGCTCCAAATTAGTTCAATAGAGCTTTGCTTGACCAATCAGTTTAATCTTAGTGAATTGGACCCCCTACTCTTCAGACATTTTGTACCAGTCAAAATAATGATCTATGTCTGAAAAGCCAGTCAAGAAATCGCTTTGGACTTAGTTCGCCATCATAGGGAGGGCCCAATTTCTAGCAGTATGTAGCTCATAATAATGATGATAGCTATTACCACCTTCTTTGTGGTTACGTCGCTCCTACATGGCCAGTCTAGCATGCACATTACCTATGAGAGGCTCGGGTTGCGACTCTAAGGCCTCAATGCGGGAACCTTGATTAGTTCAGCATGCTAGCTGATTAGACGATCATTCAACTCAGCCAACTAGGCCTGAATTTCCTAAAGGATTTTGCCGAGTTGTGAATCTATTGGCTGGTAGAATTGACCACTATGGGTGGACATATACTAGGATGCCTTGTCACTTGACAACTAAACACCCTACGACTACATGGTAAGTACCCTAAACCTATATGCACTGCTTTAAATCTAAATGAAATGAGCACACAAGACCTCTAAAATGCAACTAAACACAACGACCTATGATGGACTTTGCAGAGTTTGTCATGGATCGAGCTAATCAAGTTGAGATGATTAATTTGAAGAAATAATCTTTTTAACAGTTTATTTCCTCATTCATATGTTTTAAATAACATAGTATTATTTCTATATTTTTGTGTGCATGCGTGGGTGCGCGTGGTTGCGCTTGCACAAGTGCCTTTGCACGGCATTTGATGTATCATTGATGTAGGACATCATGCAAAATGACCTAATTTATATGCTAAGATCAAATTGGAATTGACTTAAATAAGAAAACATAAATTAAACTACGACAAATACTTCAACATGCAGAAATCAGTCTTAATTAGCATGAATAGCCTACAAAGAGTTACAATATCTGCAGACTACTTCAGATCTCTATGGATTAAGGTAAGATTGAAGTTTCAATCCAAATCTCCTTCTAATTGACGAATGGTCCTGATTAAGCTTCGGATCTAGGGTTCAGGAATTTTATGCAGGATAAGAATTCTAGGTTATTACCGATGCAAATCACGTAATCAAATGCAACTCAGAAATTGTCTTTTACAAACCAGGTAGAAAAGTACTGACTTACAGAACATGATGAAACAAAAGTGATTCGGCCTTGTATTGAACGCGGCTTCATGCCCACGGGAAGGAAGTTAGAACGAGGAATCCACTGAGTCTAACAAAATTTTCATTCACTATTCATCAAAAACTACATACAAAAAAGAGAAAAAGATCATAAGTAGGGGACATCGAACGTTAATCTAGAAAAAGATAAAATTGCCTTTACTTAAGTCACAACACACTAAGAAACCTAATACCCATAGTGGTAAATATCCGAAGTAAACTAAGCTATAACATAGCATTAAAAAAATGTAGGATGACGGTTCCCATCACTCATACATTGATTCATTTAATTTATCAGGCAAGCCTTTTATTTTCAACTTCCTTGGTTAACAAATTTGGAAATTTCGTTGAGATCCTGCTCAATAGTAGTTTGACCTTTGTAGCATATTTTGCTGTGATCATATTTGTTTGGTGGAAACAGAACTGGCATAATCATGAAGTTAGTGCTCAGATATCGAGTAATTAACACATGATTTAGATGTCTCTTTTGGTGCTAACCATCTTCTTCAGGAGCAAGCCTGACTTTTAATGTTGTCAGGAACTTGCTTCCTGTGTGCTGACAATTGTCTAGACGTCTTTGTTTCTAATAAAAGGGGATGCTGGTCTCTCTTTTGCTCTTTTTAAAGTGATGGTGGGTGATCAACTGTTGCCCAGCTATCTTGGTTCATCCTTGATGTGTTGGCAACTAAAGTATAACTATATTGATGGTTTATGTCAGTCGCTATCTCTTTGGGTTTTCCTCTCATTACTGTTGTCAGAAGTGAGTATGATTTGCTTGAGGACACATCATATACAGAAAATCACATTATCCTTGATATGTGTGAACTATCGAACTTCTAACGATTTTTACATCTGTTTTGTAGTCAAAATAAATTATTAAAAATGATTCCCATTGGCAGCAGAACAGAATGAGGAATAATCAAAGATTAAAAATGTTTTTGAAATGGAAATCTGGTGATTCTTCAATGTCATCCGAAGCCTGCAGAAATGGTCTACTGGGGAGAAGGGGAAGAACAAGAACATTGTTGAAGTATGTAGCTTATGACTGATTTGGTAATAGAAAGGGCCCAATGCAACTATAACTACAAATAACAATCTAGCTTGGGAAACATGATCCCTCCATCACCAGTCTTTTGCAGTCCTGTTTTTGCTAAAGAATCAGCCATTGATGTAGCCTCCAGGGAAAGAAATGTTGAAATCTCCTATTTCGTCTGCTAGTCTTCAAGAATAATTCCCATATTAGTGGCCTCATTTATCATTTTCAGTGAGTCAATAGAGTTATGAGGCTCACAAACAGCTTTTGCAAATTCTTGAATCCTTACCATGCATCATCCTTTTTTTCCGAAGTATATTTCACTTTCTTGTTGATGTACAACCTCCATTGTGTGTTGTGATGTGTGTTGGTGTCAGTAATTCTTTTATGGTGCTTGGATTATGTAATTCTATGTCTGGTGACTCGAATCCTTGTGTAGATATTATTTTCTGGTGTAATTTTTTTCCAAATCTGGTACCATTCATGTGTGTCAAAGAAGCAATTTGCTTGCTAGGTGAATGTTTGACCTGACTTCAATGGTTGCAGCTATTCTTTTTTGTGGCTCCATTCTTTACTTCTGTATGTTATTCAATGGCAACTTTTTATTAGAAGGAGAAGAAAGCAGTTGCAATGAAAGAGTAGAATTGGTTTTGGTAATATTGCCGAGTTTATGCCTGATGATCTTAGTGGAGGCTGGCTTTCTGTGTTCAAAGCACTTGTTTAGTAGTGACTTCAACTGTTTATTTCATATGTTCGTAGCTATTCTCAATGTGCTTGCTGTGCACTGAATTCCTTATTGGATTTTTGTCAGGAAGCTGCTAATTTCAGAAGATTTATGCATGCATTGATGAGATAAGGTCTTCTGTAGTAATCAAACAATCTTATTTCGAATTTGCAGATAGGTAAAACAAAGGTGTTTCTAAGGGCTGGTCAGATGGCAGAACTAGATGCCCGTAGGAGTGAAGTTTTAGGAAGATCTGCTTCTATTATCCAAAGGAAAGTGCGTTCCTATCTGGCTCGCAGAACATTTATCTCATTGCGGAAGTCGGTCATACTGATACAAGCTGTATGCAGAGGTAATAGAATAATATGATATTCTCATCAGAATTTTTTACATCTGCTTACGATTCTAAGATAGGCATCTTTTCAGCTATTGCTGTGCATAGACAATACTGGATTCTATCTAGTAGCTGTATATAATTATCTTTTATGGTCACTTCAGGAGAACTTGCACGAGAACTTTATGTAAACATGAGAAGAGAAGCTGCGTGCCTGAGAATCCAGAAAAATTTGCGGATGTTTCTTGCAAAAAATGCCTACAGAAATTTGTTATCTTCTGCTGTTGCCATTCAATCTGGTCTGCGTGGGTTGGCTGCCCGTAATGAGCTTAACTTCAGGCGGCAGACAAAAGCTGCAATCATTATTCAGGTAAATGAACTTCTTCACTATCTTCATCTTTGTGGATTCTCTGGGAGGATATTATCAGGTAATAATCTGTAATCAGGTTAATGTTAAACTAGTGATTTGCCTACATTTATTTCAATCAGCAGCTGTACAGCAATATTCGATTTTGTTTAGAGTATGAATTGCTTAAGTTATCCAATGCAGAGTCGGTGCCGCCAGTACTTGGCTCGCATACACTATTTGAGCATGAAGAAGGCAGCTATCGCCACTCAGTGTGCCTGGAGAGGAAAAGTTGCCAGAAGAGAGCTACGGAAACTTAAGATGGTGAGGCTTTTAAACTTAATCGAACATGCATAGCAGCTTGTTGCTTTGTGTTTAGACCTTCTCACTTCTGCTTAGGTAAAATTTAACAACTTCCACACCTGTCTTTTCACTTTGGGTTTTGAAAGTGACTCAATCATTTCGACATATTCCTCAAGCTGGGACTTTCTTTTGAAGTTGTGTACTAGTGGATTTTTTTTTTTTTTCAGTTAAAATTTCATCAAGATCTGGAGCTCGTCTCTACTTGTTCTGAAAACAATACCAGTTGATCATCGAACAATTGTTTTCTAGCTTTGTTGCCCTCCTATTTTATGACACAGTTCTAGAATATAAACATTTTGGGTTTTGAGGTACTCCTTATGTTCCATTGATTTATCGGCATGGGCCTAGGATTCAAGATTGCATGTTGCCTATCTATCTCTGCAGGCGGCAAAGGAAACTGGTGCTCTCCAAGCTGCCAAGAACAAGTTGGAGAAACAAGTTGAGGAACTTACCTGGCGGTTACAGTTGGAGAAACGCATGAGGGTAAGTATCTTACTGGTTTCAACTGATGCTGTGCTTCTTGGTCTAGGCTAGTTGTCTGCTAGATACTTTCTCATAAGAAAGTGGTATCTAAGGGAGTTATTTGGCATCACAGTATTATCGCCAATGGAGTGCCCTAAGTTTCATCATCCTTTTAGTTATGTGTCAGGTGTCATTTTTTGACATGGAGAGAGGGTGCTAATCCTCAAAACTGAGACCAAACGGTCAATTTTACCTGGCCTTCGACCTTCTGTCTAGTGAGAAGTTGGTGTCTGGCTTCCTAACAGTGCTTGATTAGGACTAAGATGGATCGCTAGGTTGTGCATCTTGGCTTAGAAAACGTTGATCAGTTCGATTTACCTTGATTTCTAAATATGATTGAATTTACTCAAGTGAGTGCGTCTTTGGCAGATTAGAAGTCTATTTTAATTAGAATTAGTGGATGAATATTTAAGTTTCAGTTGGTTTTGACCATCACAGAATAGTGTGTGTGGGGTTATTTCCTACTTTCATCTTTTGCATTCTGATGCAATTGGAGTATAAAAAAAGGATGTTAATCTAGCTTTTAGCTTCAGTTGATCCTAGAGGACATTTTCTATGTCAATTTTTTACAGTGTCCAAATCACATTTGCAAGTACTTCGGCCACTGATCTCATGAAGACAGAGATGCAGTTGTATACACTGTTACAGTAGCTTTTGGTTTCCAACAATTGATTGATAACTGTTGGCATGCCAGCCTCCCAACAGTTCGACTTAGACTTGAAATGTTATTGAGTCTTGTATGTTGTTGTCTCATGAGATGGAGATCTAGGTTCAAGACATGCCTTTGTGATTTGAGAAGTGTCAGATGATTCTCTGCTCTATCTACAATATTCATGTTGACTGATTGGCTAGTCATGACTTGTAATCAGCTCCACAGAGCTGATTGGTTGTGCAAGTGTTGTTGTCTTCCAACTGCATTCTGAATATCTAATATTTTTTATTGCATTAGTTGATGATCTCAGATGTTGTTTTTTTGATAGGCTGATATGGAGGAAGCCAAAACTCAAGAAAATGCAAAACTGCAATCTGCTTTACATGATATGCAACTTCAATTCAAAGAAACTAAAGAAATGCTGAGAAAGGAGCGAGAGGCAGCAGAGCAAGCTCCGGTTATACAAGAGGTCCCAGTTATGGATACTGCAATGGTGGAAAAACTTACTTCTGAAAATGAAAAACTCAAGGTGAGATGGCTAAAGATTACGAGCGGATTTTGGTTTAAGTTTCTTTCTATTGTATAGAGTAGCAATGATTCTGTTTTGTGAATCTCACTTTCAACATTCATATCACTTGTTACATGTAATTAATAACAGGCTATGGTAAGTTCACTGGAAAAGAAGATTGATGAAACTGAAATGAAATATGAAGAGACAAACAAAATTAGTGAAGAAAGGCTGAAGAAAGCTGTGGAGGCTGAGTCGAAGATAATTCAATTGAAAACTGCAATGCAGAGGTTCTCATTGTCTCTCAGCTAGTTTTACTTGGAAACTTCTTGAAGAACTAAATTTCATTTTTGATTGATAAGCCATGGAATCCAGCTCATTAATGAGCAACTGCTAACTTGTTTCTGGCCAGCCTTGAAGAGAAACTTTCAAACATGGAATCTGAGGATCAAATTTTGCGTCAGCAAGTCTTGTTAAATCAACCAACAAAGCGCATTTCGGAGCATTTAGCAATCCCGTCTGGCAAGGTATTCATGTTTGATGAGTAAATTAGAAAATTTACTCTCTGAATTATTTTCAGGATATTTCTGTATCTTGAAGTTTCCTTTACAATGCAGAATTTGGAGAATGGTCACCATAAGATCGAAGAGCTGAAAGTGAAAAATGTAGGCTTAAGTGCTACTTTTACTTTCTATTAGATTGTGGTATGCTGTATACTTTTGTCATATCTGATATCTTAAGAAAAACTTCTGCAGGAACCACAAAATACACCATCTGCTAACAAGGATGACGCAGAATCTGAAAACAAGTTGAGGAGATTCCAAATTGAGAAACAGCATGTATGTGCTTAGTAGTATCAGAATGCACACTATTCCTTGTCATTTATTGTTTTCTTTTTGAGAGGAGTCCATAAGTGATCCTTCTAATGTAGAGATCCTCTGTGCAGGAGAGCGTTGATGCTCTTATCAATTGTGTAACACAGAATATTGGCTTTAGTCAAGGGAAGCCAGTTGCAGCATTTACCATCTACAAATGCCTTCTGCATTGGAAATCATTTGAAGCAGAAAGGACTAGTGTTTTTGACCGCCTTATTCAGATGATTGGTTCTGCAATCGAGGTGAATTAGATTCACATGATATGTTATCATTTTTTTGAGTCCAAAATTGTAGAATTTATTGCTGGCAAAAATATTTGCATCGGTTATTGCTTATGCTAACAAAGTGGTGCTAGTTCATGCAACAAATGCTTATTATGCGAAAGCAGATCAATTACCTGCTTACTAATCAAGAAAAAAGTTTTTAATATGAGAACCTACATGTTTTCTTCAATTTTTTTTCTTTATTTTGAAATCATAGCATGCATGAATTGTTCTTTCTGGTAACTGCTCCCAAGAAAGAAGAATGTGATCATAAATGGTGAGCTTTCTTAGGTCTCTGACTACTAAAACAATTTGTATGTGGCTAAACTAATGTGTTTTTTGTGCTTTAATATTGTTCTTCTTCTCTTTAACTGCTTGGATTGAATGGGTATCTAATCTCTAAAACAATAACCCAGTACGCCAGTTAATCCAAGCAAAAGCTAAGAACACTGACTTTCACAAGTGAAATGCTGGGTTCTAAACGGTTGCAACCTACTATATGATTTGGTTAGTGATCCACCAAACTATCAGCTATTCTTTATCTGAAAGGCAGTAGCTGCAGTACCAAGAAAGAAATATATCTTACAATTTGCCTCCATTGTGAAGTGCTGTTTAGACTTTATAATATTTGCGATGCATTTTCTTCTGTTGGTGGTCTTTTTTCTTAGTCATCTGTGTAGGTGTCTCTCTCTCTCACTCTCTGTTATACACATAAAAATGGAATGCAAAAGATGTGTTTGATATACTTAAACATTCTTTTCTTCTGTCAGATTTGGAGTAGACTAGTCTTTTTGATCCTCAATTTATTGGATAATATGTGATTCTGGACATGATCACAATGCTGAATGAAGTTTCTCATGGCATTTGCTGTTTGAGTTCTTCTTGGCAAGTTGCACAGAAACCCAGAGTATTTTTCTTTCATTGTGGTATGCATGTGGAATAAAGACTTGAATATTCCTCGTGCCTCATCCAGAGGACTGTTTACTTGCATACAGAGTGGTTGAATCTGAGGAGTTGCTCATTTACTAGCCAGCCTTGTCAGTGCTTGATTGAAAGCTGTTTGCATTATGACCCATTGTCTTGGAAAGCTATCCATGGTTGATCTCTTGCTGTTGGGTGTGATTACTGTGCACTAATATGCTTAATGATATTGAATTAATTTAACTGCAATTATGATATGAAAGTAAAATCTTCTGAAATGATGGATTAGAAACCTAGAGTACCTTCTTGCATTAACATCCACTATTTTCATCTTATACTTGTTTTTGGGACTAGAAGGGGAGCCTTGGCGCAACAGTAAAAGTTGTCGTCGTGTGACCTTGAGGTCACGGGTTCAAGGCGTGGAAACAGTCTCTTGCAAAATGCAAGGTAAGGCTGTGTACTTTAGGCCCTTGTGGTCCGCCCCCTCCCTGGACCCCGCATAGGCGGGAGCTTCGTGCACCAGGGCTGCCCCTTGTTTTTGGGACTACATGATAAGGCTTGACCTAGAATGTCAGAGTTCAGTCTTTTGACCATAGTCTCCTAAATCTACAGAATGAGGAGAACAATGATCATCTGGCTTATTGGCTATCAAATACATCTAGTTTGTTGTTCTTGCTACAAAAGAGTTTAAAAGCAGCTGGTGCCACTGGGAGTCCCCGCCAAAAAGCTCCTCCACCAACAACATTATTTGGCAGGATGACTCAGGTAAGAGGTGCTCATTCTTCATTCTCTTCCTGCTTGTGGGGGTTGGTAATTTCTCATCATGTGTACTGGTGACTTTGGGCTTTTTGTCAGTAAAAAGGTAGCTGAAACTCCCTCTCTCTCTCCAACACACACAAACATATCTTAGGTAATGTAATATGATTTTCTCTTTGTACAGGGTTTCCGATCTTCTCCTTCTTCTGCAAACCTTCAAGTAGGTGCACTAGGTGTTGTACGCCAAGTTGAGGCCAAATACCCTGCCTTGCTTTTCAAGCAGCAGCTCACAGCATATGTGGAAAAGATATACGGAATTATTCGTGACAACTTGAAGAAGGATTTGCTGACATTGCTCAATCATTGTATCCAAGTAGGTCGATTGCTATTTTGCCAATATTGAATCTTTTGCTTTTCTGGCTCGCCTGAAAATGACTTTCTTTGTAACTGCTGTTGTTTTGCCAATCCAGTTAGTTTGTACCTCTAAAACTTACTATATTCTTCCTGTTTAACTTCAGAAGAACCTTGAAAAGTTTATTTTAGTTTTACATTTTAGATGTTATTGTTCTTTTTATTTGAACATGTATTTTCTGTTAAAAATGTTTCATTAGGATGCTAGCTTATATCTAGTGGCACATTAATTACACTTGTTAGATGTTAGGATCTTAAAGCTGTCTACTATGCACTTTCTTAAACTTCAGGCACCAAGGACATCAAGGTCAAGTATGCTCAGAGGATCCGGACGATCATTTGGAAAAGACAGCCGAAGTAGTCACTGGCAGTGCATTATTGAGAGCCTCAACATTCTTCTCAAAACGCTGCAAGAAAACTTTGTAGGGGATATATTCCTTTTGTATGGTTAAGTATTTGGCAAAATAATTTAAGCACAAAAGGCTTATGATTCTACTTGCTTCAGGTTCCTCCCATTCTTTGTCAGAAGATCTTTACTCAGGTTTTCTCATATATAAATGTACAACTCTTCAACAGGTAAGTGCTCTCTTCATCTGTTCTCTGTTTGCAATTTCTTGAATATCTAACTACTGACAGTGAGGAGCCATTTCATGCTTTTGCAGTCTTCTCCTACGCCGTGAATGTTGTACTTTCAGCAATGGTGAATATGTTAAAGCAGGGTTAGCTGATCTTGAGTTATGGTGTTGCCAAGCAAAAGAAAACGTATTTCTCTAATTTCTAGCTTCTGTTATGACAATTTCTAAAATCTGTATTCCATGGTTACATTGGCTAATTTTTGCAGTTTATGTGACAATATCTCACCTTGCAGTATGCAGGGTCATCTTGGGATGAACTGAAGCACATAAGGCAAGCTGTGGGATTCTTGGTATGTAAAAACTTCTTTGCAGAAGAATCATTGCCAATAATCTGGAATACTTAGTCTAGGTTAACATTATGTATAAATAGCACTTGCTGATGCATGCAAATTTTATTTTTTAATAGCTTGAATTAGGTTACGAATGGTAACCAGGAATCCTCTTACAGCCAGATAATGACTCCAGATAACAGGATAATACCAAGATATATTCATAGCTGTAAGACTTTGGTCTGTAAAGAAACTGAGAGGTTTTTGTGTATTTTATCATGATTTCTTAAGCTCTAGCAACCATGAAACTGATAAAGGGCAGCCCGGGTGCACAAAGCTCCCGCATATATGGGGTTTGGGGAAGGAGCGGACCACAAGGGTCAATAGTATGCAGCCTTACCTTGCATTTTGTAAGAGGCTGTTTTCACGCCTTGGACCTGTGACCTCAAGGTCACATGACGACAACTCCCGTTGCGCCAAGGCTCCCCTTCAACCATGAAACTGATGCCAAGAATAATATTTTATGATATTCATTATATGTGATTTATTTGTAATAAAAATTTAAATACATTTTCTATACAGGGTAAGTATGAATGTTCACAATTTGTTTGGTCTGAAGTTCCTATTGTTGAAAATGATGAAACCCAAATGGCATGATTGGAAAGTCCCATCATAACGTTTTCATCCATTGTTTGGGTATAACAAGGGACCAGCCAAAGGAACCAGTGTTTCTCTTCACATCATAATTAAATGGATAACGGAATCTAATAGTTTTTGATAGACAGCTTTATTCTCTCTTATGGGAGGTGTTCAAAAGTTAAGAGATAAGAACTCACTTAGGTAAAATAAAATCTACTTGGGCTAATCCATTTGAAAATGCAGTCAATTTTTCATTAATGGATGATTCATGAGATTTTAATTGACTTGATTGGAAGATCTGGATGTGGCCAGCTAAAATTTAATTTACTTGGGTAATTGATGGTTGTGTCCTGGAGATTGTAATTAGTGCCTAGAAGTATGCTTGATTTCTCATTCTTAAGCCAATTTCTATCCATCTGGACTGAATAGAATTCTCATTTCTTTTATTTATTTTGCAATGTTTTGATTCTTGTGTGAATAAAGAATATGTTTGCTGAGTTCAAAGCGTGTTTAAAACTTTGGCTCACACTCAGATGCTTGTGCCTTGGAATATCTCTATGGGACCCATCCCATGTTGGAGCTGAAAATTATTTAACCATTAGCATTCACAATCAGTTTGTATCAAAGAGTAACAGTAAGTTACTATGATTTACGGGCAGCACAACCCACAAATTGTAATGTACTGAGTAACATACTACAACTACTTGCTCGAGAACTATCGAGAGACTTTTTAAGTTTTAAACCTTTTTGGAAGATGCTAAATTATTTTTTAAGTACAAGCAAACTAAAGAGACATCTTTTAACTTGACTAAAAATGATTTTGATTCTTATGATTAGAAATTCTATTGAAAAAAGGGTTGGTAAAATTTTTGCATCTGAAAGCATTGTTAAACCATGTTACTCCCCGATTTTGTTGTTTTTGAATTCACTACCTTGTTTACCTTTGGTAAGATGTGTTCAGTGCCTGGATAATGTTCTGGAAGCATAGACATTCTAAGATTGTTTATAATTTACTCTTTGAGAATCTAAGATTCTGTATAGGGAATGGCTAGCCTCATATGTAAGAGTGAAGAGATTTTCCTTGTTAGTTATGACTCCTAAGCTCTGTCTATAAGCAAGGCTGCCTTTGGGTTGTACTGTAACTGAATTTTTTTATTTATTAAATACTTTATCATTCTTTTCATTATATATTAAAGTAACTTGTGAATTTGGAGGATTTCTTATGCTACAAAAGTAAGTAGTCTTTCATGTGGTGAGCAATTCTGAACTGTTCGCATGTATCGTTCTTTGATTTTCTTCTGTTTATTTGACCTTTGTTGTATGCTTTTTATCTTCAGGTTATATTCCAAAAATCCAGAATTTCTTATGATGAGATCACCAGTGATCTCTGCCCTGTAAGTCTCTCCCCTCCCTCCCTCCCTCCCTCTCTCAATCATCCCCTTATACTGTTTCCTGTCTGCAGATTCTGAGTGTCCAGCAGCTTTATCGAATATGTACTCTATACTGGGATGACAATTATGGCACTCAAACTGTATCTCCAAGTGTAAGTTCCAATCATCGAAGGGGTATCTCCAAGTGTGTGTGTGTGTATTTGTTTTTGGGCTTTGACACCATGATAAGAACTAGTGATGCTGTTGGATGCCTTTGCTCTTGAATTTATATCATCATCATCATGACCTTATCTTGAATTTATGTCTATGGCAGATAACCTCTGAATATTTGGATTCTGATTTAGTTACTGAATGTGACTTGTCCAACACTAACTCCCAAATGCATTTGTGAAGCTACCTTCGCTATGTGTTTCTGTTGAATTGATACTAGTATAAGGCTTGGGTTGCTCTCTATCATGGGTCACATATGCACTGGTGCATGAACATGCTATTCTCTTGGGCCATCCATAAGTTGCCTGATTTGAAATCATTTTTCTTCTAAATCCTCTTTTATATAACTCTTTATGATCTACTTACAGGTCATTTCCAGTATGAGAATACTAATGACAGAGGATTCCAATAACGCTGTTGGCAGTGCCTTTTTGCTGGATGACAACTCCAGGTAAATATTTGCTCCTGTTATAGTTGATAAATGTAAACATGTGGAACACCTAATCTGAACCCAAAGGTTCCATTTCTACCTGATGCAGCATCCCGTTCTCGGTTGATGACATCTCAAGTTGTCTCCAAGAGAAGGAATTCACGGATGTCAAGCCTGCAGCAGAGCTTCTTGAGAATCCAGCCTTCCATTTTTTGCAATAGCGAGGCTGTGGCAACTGTTTGTCATTCCTTTTTGCCTTCGCATTTCTGCAACTGCCTTGAGGCAGACGCAGATTTCAGTCCTGTGTAAATCCACCCCATTTTTCACCATGTGTTTATCTCTTATATTCAGGTCCTTAGCTGTAAAATTATTCATTGCATTTAGACGTGTAAAATCTCTTAGAGATGTTCGAAGGGGGCAGGGATGAATTCCCCTGCCATCGAGTGGTTTGTTTTTGTAATATTCATTTTCATTTTCTTAAATTTGTGGTATTGGGGCAGCATTCTTTGTAGGTTAAGAGGCTCAAGTCAGTCATCAAATGTTTGTGGGAGGAGCTATTCTCATCTATCTCCCCTTCATTGTAAAGTAACAATACATGACCACGTCTATTACTGGAAATTCTTTGGAATTTTTTGAGTGGAACTTGTAAAAATGTTTGTTCTTGTGGAACTTGCTCAGGCTTTTGTAAATCAAGATCATTTTACAAATTTAAAGCTGAAGCAGCCAGGCATCTGCTGATGAATAACAGTCTTGAGCGACATCACAGTAACTTGCCGCATATTCCTACTCACTACAAGGTGGACTCCACCTTGGTTGTTGAGTCTTGTTCATTTGATTTCTCCGACTCTGGATGAACACAAATACAAAAACAATGCGACTGGATCAAACCGCAATCTGAAAAATGCACTTTCGGTCACAGAGACATGGTAGCTAGATACACTTTAAAAATAGAAAAAAGAGAAAAACGGGGCCAGATTCAACGAGTAAAACCTAAGTTGCTGCAGTTTCGCCTGGGTAGCGTCATTCTCCTAACCTAATTATGTAAGAAATTGATGTAGTCACTCTCACAGTCTCGCTCATGCTTGGGTCCAAATGTCCGTTGCACATAATTTTATGGATTAGTCACCCATCACTGTAGCGTACCTGGCCCTATTAGCAGATGACCTTGGCGGTCCGCAGGATAATCTCGATTTCCACTTTTTGAATTGAGACTAAAACAGGTGTATGGTTGCCATTCAACCACCAAAGTTCATTATCAGGCAGTATCCAAGAACACGTCGTTACTCCAATCATCCCACTATCTGCCAAGCTGCAGAGTATCATGCAGGAAGGTTATGTTCTGGCATTCACAAAAGATCCTACAATTTTCTAGGATAGCAGGAAGAAGGGGAAAACATACAAGGTGCAAATTGTAGCTGTGTAATCTGGAAGTCACAAGTTCAAAGCGTGAAAACAGCCTCTGTCAAAATACAAGGTAAAACTGTATATGAGTTCTTTGTGGTTTGCCCCTTCCCCAGACCTTGCATACACAGGCAACTTCGTGCACTGAGTAATGGTCCCGATAATAACAGTTGTCTGGTTCAGATTCGTGAATAAATTGGCAAGATATATGTTTGGAAATTTCGAGAAACCTTTCTCAAAGAATTGAGGCAATATGATCAGGATGTGAATTAAAATTTTCAATTTGTATCCGTAACAAGGGATTATATTTACATTAAATTTTGATATTTTGACAAATTATTCATGAATTTTGAGTTTAACTTGTAAAAGTAAGTAGGAACTCGAAAATTAGAAGAACTTTTTGAGTTATTCAGGATTCAGTGGTGAAATTTAAAAAGTGAGACTTTTGCGGAATACATTGAATGCCAAACAAAAGCGCACTAATTTTTGCATAATAGCCCAACTTTGGATAATTTGGCCATTCATCTCATTACTCTAGCTTTGGGTATCCCATTAAACAAAAATTGAGACGGTTATTTTTAGGATGTAGAATTAGTCATGTTGATTATGTGAAGTTTCCCAACCATCTGATTTTATGATCTAAGTACAATGATCACAATTTCTGAACTACTTGATACCGAAAGCTGAAACAATCGGATGTACGGGTCAGATCATCCCAAGGTGGACCCCCTCTCACAGAGAGTCTAATTTCAGTGAGCGAGTAAGAAAATGGGTAAATTTTCTTATAGTTTTTCGGTTAGTCACCTCCTGTGTTGATGCCGCCTTCTTCTCAGGTATGTCGCTCTTCGACGCCTCAGATTGAATTTCGAGGCGTAAGCAACGCTTCTCATTTCTTTCAATCAATCCAACAAAGCCCGATTCCCAATCGACAACCCACTTTTCCTCCAATTCGGTCCAGAAAATAATCCAACACTGAACCAGATACAGGTACTTTTGTCTGATTCTTCACAAATCTCTCCTCTTCTGTTATTTTGATGCGTCTTTCTCACTCTTTAGATTCTTGTCTGATCCGATCGTCGTAAGGCAACAACAATTTCCATTATCTTCTCCACCTGCAAGATTTTTGGTGGTTTTTTACTCCTTTTCTTTTGGGGTGTTGAATCAAGTATGGCTAAATTCCATTTGATTTTGCTCTGTGTAATATAAATTTATTCTAATAGTATACCAAATTGTGAAATTCTTCGATGTCAGTATCACTAGAACTTGACCCGCTGGGTGAATGATGGACGATGACGTGATTGTCTAAGGATTCCTTTTGGCGCCTTAGGGTTTCTTTGTTTTGTCTTGGGACTGTTTGAATAAATGACTTGGTATTCATTCTCAACAGTTCTCTATATTTGATCTTCGTGTATTGTCATTGGATCATCAACAGATGCTGTTAGCTTGTGGTTTTGTATCATTTATCTGCTCGAAATTAAGCATCTTGAAGCTGAAACATAGATGAACGTAGGTATGGCTTGGGAAGTACATTTTGTATGAGGAGAATTATGGCAGCATTAGAGGCATGCTGCATGAATGCTACCACATTGTTTCAGAGTACCGAGAGAGTGATTGAAAATAAGGGCCCGTGGAAGCAAAGAATGTTCATCCAGAGCTAAATAGAAAAATATTTCCTTCAAAGCATGACCAGTGAAGTACCCGGCCCTTCAAGGCTGAGAATTCCACAGGATGCTGTTTCATTTGTTCCAGACAGTGGGTTTCATGCTGCCAAATACATGAATAATGTCTCTATGCAGACGGGTGAGGAATTTTCTATGAAGTTTCTTCAGGATCGTGCTGCTTTGAGGAGAGGATTTGAGAGGCCTAATATGGACCAGGGTTATGCAAGGGGAGTGGGAATAAATTTCAATCAGAACCTTCATCAGGGCTGTGAGGATCTCACTGACATTCATGGGCTTAGGAGAACAGAGTCCGAATCTGGTTCTGATGTTCGAAATTCAGCTTCAGGGACAGGATTTGAGGATAGGGTTTATTCTAATAAAGGAAAAGCATTTCACAAGGAGACTGGTAAGCATGTACCCAGTAAATCTTTGGAAGAAATTAACTGGGATCAACCGCCTACGGCACACAGTGCTCGTTCCGCTGATGCTCTGTCTGAGTACTCTCATGGCTTCCCCTCCTACAGATCGGGAACATCAGATGGTCCTCAGTCTGGCAAGATGAAGTTCCTCTGCAGTTTTGGGGGAAGAATCTTGCCTAGGCCTAGCGATGGAAAACTTAGATACGTGGGTGGTGAAACACGAATTATCAGTATTAGGAAGAACATTTCTTGGGAGGAGCTTGTGGAGAAAACATGTGGCATCTGTAAGCAACAACATATGATCAAATATCAGCTCCCTGGGGAGGATCTTGATGCCCTCATATCTGTCTCATCAGATGAGGATCTTCAAAATATGATGGAAGAATACAACGGGCTTGAAAAGGTTGAGGGTTCTCAAAGACTTAGGATTTTCCTTATCTCATCGAATGAATCCGAAAATTGTCCTTGTGACGCAAGAGGCACCCAGAATCCTGAATATAATTATGTTGTTGCTGTTAATGGCATGGTAGATCCCAGTCCCAGGAAAAGCTCTAGTGGGCATGCCTTAGCAAGCCAATTTGGTCATAACTTGGATGGTTCTCCAAGTTTTCGCCGAGATTCTCCTACTGGTTTGCTCCCTCTAGATGCCATTAATTCTGGAAATCCACCAGGAATGTTCTCTCATCCGTCTACTGCTCAGTTGTTTATGGCGACGCAAAATACTGCAAGGTCCCCCATCCATTCACCTCCTTTCTCTCCTGGTCCAGCTCATCCAAGGGATTCTAGAAATACTCAGAAGCAATTTTATGAGGAGCAGCTCTGTTATGGAGGCAATGAAAATGCTCCCATTCTCACAGATCAACCCTCTGAGACCTCTTTTGCCAAAGATACCGGGTCTTGCTGGCATGGAGATCTGGCAAAACATTATACCAACAAAAACATGTATGCTGATCAAGCAATTAAGCCTCGTGGGGTACATTTTCACCAGCACCAGAGCACAACCAGCAGAGAATTTGCTCCAGCATTTGTTCGTGTTGCAAGTGACTTGGATAACTATTCCTACTGTGAGAAGCCTTCTGTTAAGGAAAGGGCATTTCATTCGGAGAAGTTCGTGAGGCAGCAGGAGGAAGCACTAGGTTTTTCGGCATCAAATGATTCAACCGCTTCTCATCAGGGAATGGCACATGCTCTCTCTGATTCAATGCTACAGGAACATGGTGGAAAGTCTGTACACTGGGTACAAGAAAGAAACAAAACGCCTGTGGTCCTGTCAACTGGACCATCAGCTTCACCAGTAAGTCTTGGCCTCCAAGAAGGGTCAGTGCAATCCCAAGAGCATACAGAAACCAATGATTCAGAATATCCAGTTAGTTTGCCAAGTACAACAGCTACGACCTTTCAGGTAAAACAGAATCTTTCAAGTGTTCTTGCACATCCAGAATATTCAGGCAGAAGTGAGTTTACACTAAACACCCATGATGTTGATGAAGGACACAGGGGAAATAGTATTGAGCCCAGATCAAGGAATTCTGATGAGAAGGCTGAATTGAACTGTAAAATGTTGACGCAATTAGACGAGATAGGTGCCACTCAGAGTCAGGAAGCTAAACATCTTGATAGTGATATTGTTGGAGCTCCTATGACTCCCAAATATGAGAGCATATTTCCTCGGATCGACAGCCACCCCACCATTACTGTTGGTATTCATGTGTCTCCACAAGGATTACATGTATCAGAAAGCAAAGTTCATGCGTCTTCATCCACTGCTTCAGAAGTTTGTCCAGATACTCTTAAGAAACAGTCCCTAGGATGTCAAAAAGGCACAACTACTGATGCGCTTTCTGTCACAGGTCAAAAAGCTGCCAATGACCAGCAGTACAGTTCAGCTGAGTCATTCCATGGAGATCTTGGAGGCGATGGTAGAGATGCTATCACTTCTACCCCTCCTCTTCCATTGTCCCATAAATCTTCTGAAGTTAGGGGCCTTGAAAATTTTCCTGATTACTCTGCCAAACAACAGTCTAATGATGAAATTTTTTCAAACAATGTACATTTTGGGTCTCCGGGTGACCTTATTTCTTTTCTATCTCCTGGGTTATCTGTTGAATCCCATAACACAGAACATGGCCAAGAAGCAAATGTTTTAGGTTCTGCAAATGTGTTCCCCCCAGCTGCAGACAATGACACTTGTCTCAAGTCAAACGTGCTTACTAATAACCCCACCACATGGTCCTTATTTCAGAATAGGGCAATCGATGAAGCTGTCAGAAAAGAAGCTTCTCTCCTTTCTCAGGACCCTCTGAACTATCCTTCTTCAAAGGAGAAAGAGGTGGATACGGGAGGATATTTTTCTAAACCCTTTATGGGGGAAGATGCTGCTTTATTTGCTAGACAGTCCCATAGTCAAGCTGATGAGCAAATTCAACCGGACTCTGTGGTTGTTGTTGAAGAAGTAACTGACGGTATCCCTTCAGGCTTTAGGACTTTTCCTCCAGTTATTCCCCTCGTACAACACGAGACAATTGAAGATATGCAGCTTGAGGACATTTCATCCTCAAAAATAACAGATGCAGAGAGTAGTACTCCAGAATCGGAGCCTGAGGTAGTTCTGATGGTTATATGCTTTAGATAATTTTCTTGTGAGTGAATTTTTTTCTGATCTTTTGACTATTGTACTCCTTTGTTATAGGAAGCTAGAAATGATGACAGGGATGGGGATGAATCTATCAGTGATGCTGCTATAGCTGAAATATATGGTTTGCAGGTCAGACCCAACGTGTTAAGTGACCCTTTTGAATTTCACATAGGTCTTTCTTGTTTGCCATGGTTTATTCCTGAATTTTCTTTTCTGATGCTGTACCCTAAAATTGGTGGTCATGCTTTTACTGACTTGAACTAGTCACTTACTTCATTTCCTTGATAATAATATTGATTTGTAACTTCAATTCCTTGATAATAAGATTCATTTGTATATTGGTTTTCTGTCAAAGTTTATCAATAACTGCAGTAGTATTTAACATGTACTTCTAAAAGAGAACACTTTACTTAATCTGAATCAGCATTTCATAAATAATGTGCATATCATTGCTAGTAACCCGCATGTCATTTGGAAACATTGTTAAGCTGTATTTTTCTTTAACTCATTTTTGCAACTGTGTAAGCAATTGAAATTTCTAGATAATATTTTGTTCTTATCATGATCTCTTCAAACATGGCAAGGATGGCACCATTCAATGAATGTTGCTTGGCTAGTGTTACTCATTCTCTTCAAGAACTTGCAAACAAAAAGTATGGGTAAAAGCATAGTTGGCAGAAGCACTTGGGAAACTGGGGAAGCTCACTTCAGAAACTGGGAAAAAATCGGGGAAACATGCTTCCATTTTTGCTTTCTTTTTCTTCATTCCACCCTCTCCATTTCCACCATCCAAAAATTTCTCCTTACCTCTTTGTCAACTATAAGTTAAAGCATTCTTGGTGCCCCTGATATGGAAAGTACTTAGATGGACTCTGATGGACATTTGGTGATCTTACTGTTTTCAGCTGCACAAGTTGGTAGTCCATTTCTCATTTTAAAAGCAGGGTACAAATTTTTAAGTTTGCACCATCTTTCCAGCATATGATTGCACTTCAGATTTGTCTTTTCTTTTTCCCTTTGAAGTTGGGCTGGGGTTTGGGGGGAGGGGGCCAGGGAAGGAATGGTTGTGCACTTGGAATATATTTGCTAACTAAGAAATGACTTCCAAGAATCTTGTTATGCGGATTTTCTTTAACCTGGAATATAATTCTTGTGGTTGTGCCAAATTGAAAACATGTGAAATTTCAAGTCAGGACACTCAAGTAAAAATGGTTAGAATCTCGCCCATGACGGCTTTTTACTTATTAAGGAGAACTATAATCTTCCTGATAGAATTCAATTTCAAGTGCACAACCACTGGAATCAAATTCTGAAATTCAATTCCTTGTTTAGGAAATAGATTACAAACGCATAACCAACAGCAGCAGCCCCCCAAGTCCTGGGAAATTGGGGAAGCTTGCTTTAGCAGCTGAAAACTTCCTGCTTCAACTTAGTACTTTGGAAGCTGGGAGGGAACTGTTGTGCACTTGGTGTCTAACTGCTAATTGAGAAGTGCATTCCTAGAATCTTGGTGTGCAGAATTCCTTTCACCAGGAATATAGTTTTGGTGATTGTGCCAATGTGAAAATGGGTGAAAGTTCAAGTCGGAACACTCTAGTAAACTGTGAATCTCTCCCATGATGACCTTTTACTTATAAAATGAGAACTATATTCTCCCTGATAGATTCAAGTATGTTCTCCCTGATAGAGTTCAAGTTCAAGTGCACAACAAATGCATAAACCAACAGCAGCAGCCCACCCACCCCCACTTAGGTGCATGCACATGCACCAAAGTTGCCAATTCCATTCCAGTGGCCCTTCCAGCTTGCCCACTGGATCCAAACGTGTCTTTTTTTCATCACTGTTGGTGTTCTGTTTGCAAGAACTTTTCAGACAAAACAAAGAAATTCTAATTTTTTTATTTTAATTTTCAAAATATAGCCAAAATGATTTATCTAGATCACCCTATGTTGGGCCAAATGAAATCTCCAGACTTTTATGGAGTCCTGGTAGGTGTCAACGCTTCTGAATGCTTGAAGAAGTGGGCTTCCTTTTTTCTAATGCCTGGTGAAATCGGTTTGGATATCTAGGGCATTCATTATGTTAAGTGTAACTTAGGCTAGAGACAAAATTGCATGCCCATTGGATGCTTCTAACATGTTTTTTTGAGTTGCAAATCACTACCATCCATTTTTATTCATTTTTCACTTGCCCAAGACAAATGCTTCAGATGATTGAAATGCATTGGTTTCTTGCACATTACCTATTTTTTTATGTGCCAAACATGACGAACTGCTTAAATCTAGAAGCCCATTTCATCATACATCAGAAAAGGAGTGCCTGAAGAAGTTGAATGGTTTGAGCCTTTGAGGTTGTTGTGGAGATGGTGGTAATGAAGGCAAGACAGCAATATAAAGGGAGGTATTGGCTGGCCAGGGCTCCCTTTGCCAGAAAATTTTAGTCAAAGGCTGCCCGAAATGGAGGGTTTTGTCCATGATAAGATCATGATTCTTGTTGATCCAGTCTGCCTGGAGACCCTTTCTTGGGCTTTCAAGTTTTCAACCTTCTCAAGTAATTGGAGGTTGAAATGACTCTTATATCAGGAAAAATAATTAAGACCGATGCATTTATATAAATGTATTTCTAAAAAGGACAGCCCCGGTGCACGAAGCTCCTGCATATGCAGGGTCCGGGGAAGGGGTGGACCACAAGGGTCAATAGTATGCAGCCTTAGCTCAAGGTCACACGACAACAACTCTACTGTTGCACCAAGGCTCCCCTTCTTATAAGTGTATTTCTCTAAACCAGAAAATGGAATTTATGTTGAATTTTGTGGTCAGAAACACTGTTCTGGACTAGAATGGGAGGAATATGATGAAATGGCTGGAAAGTGCTTGAATTTTTACTGGAAGGGAATAGAAAGTCGTTTCTTATGTTTTCCAACCCTTAATGGAATTTTTCATATATGCTGTCAGAATGGAATGGACTTGATGGCAAAAGCAAAAGTACTCAAAAGGCAAGACTCAGTCCTGGGTCAAGTTGGCTTGAAATTGTAATAATTCTTAATTACTAATATCAGACTAAATAAAATCACTTAATATTTTGTGAGTTGCATACTATTATAAAATATGATGCCATATACATTATTATAGGACATTAAATGTGATGTAAAAGGGCAGCCCTGGTGCACAAAGCTCCTGCCTATGCGGGGTTTGTGGAAAGGGCGGATCACAAGGGCTTATAGTACACAACCTTACCTTGTATTTTTGCAAGAGGCTGTTTCCATGCCTTGAACCCGTGACCTCAAGGTCACACGACAACAACTTTTACCGTTGCTCCAAGGCTCCCCTTCACGTTAAATGTGATGTCTGAATTTCAAATGATTTTGCCATCTCGTTGTCATTGGCAAACTGTCAGAAGATGGACTAGGCTACAATGGACATCTCAGATATTTTTCTTAATGCATCTAGGATATATACTTGTCTCATACTTATATATATGCATAAAGGGCAGCCCCGGTGCACGAAGCTCTCGCCTATGCGGGGTCTGGGGAGGGGGCAGACCACAAGGGCCTATAGTAGGCAGCCTTACCTTGCATTTTGCAAGAGGCTGATTCCACGCCTTAAACCTGTGACCTCAAGGTCACATGAGGACAACTTTTACCTTTGCGCTAAGGCTCCCCTTCTATACATGTGCATGTAACTTCATTTTCATCTCATACTTTGGACCTATACCAAGATACATCTCCAATTAGTCTCACCACATTGAACACTTGCTGATATTGTGAGCTTTGAATTTTCAATGCAAAATAAGATTTTATTGAAGTCATGGAGAGCTTCTAGCACTATGATCCCTGGAAACTTATTGATTTCGACAAATATGCATACTTGCACGTGGAATTTTCAGAAAATTATTTAGCCATCTAGCTCATTGAGTGGACTCTTGATAAGCCATGCTATACTTCTCGATCAATATGACTGTACATTTTGACGCTCATATTACTTTCAACACTTAAAAGAATTTCTAGAATAGTCATAATATGTACACAAGTTCTATATGCACCAAAGCCTCCTAGCGCTGTGGCACAAGGAGTCTCACTGCTGGCTGACCAGGGTTCAAGACTGCGCATGCATGAGTGTATGTCTCTAGCTCTTGAAATATATATATATATATATATATATATATATATATATATATATATATATATATAAATTCTTGTGCCGTCCTGTCAATCTGCTAGCTAATGAGAAACATGCTATTCTACCGTTTTCTTAATTAGAGAAGTTCCATTTTAGTTCCAACTAAATGCTTCTGATGCTGATGACAGATTATAAAGAATGCTGATCTTGAAGAACTACGAGAGTTAGGGTCTGGTACATTTGGAACTGTTTATCATGGAAAGTGGAGAGGAACAGATGTTGCTATTAAACGAATCAAAAAGAGCTGCTTTGCTGGAAGATTATCTGAGCAAGAGCGCTTGGTATGTCCATACCATGATTAAACTGCTATCTTCTTATGGTGTGTTTCTTGGTTTTTGACGACTAATATGCTTGTAGCCTTTTCTCTGTTCAGCCAATCACTACATTTGCCTTTTTTCATTTTGAAATAAAAGCAGTACCTGACTCGAAAAGGGGTCTCTGATGCTATAGAACCTACGTACAAAATGGTTTAGATGTGTTCCTTGCTTACTGCTGAAAGTAGGTCACTGGTTGCAAATTTCCCTGGAAAGATGAACATCCACTTATTCTGTTGATCTGAAATACCAGTCCCTGTTTAACAACTGAAAGAGAAAAAAATAGGAGGAACCCAAAATATGATACCTGCTTTGACTTTTCAGTTTTCAAGTTTTGTAAGGGCAACCTTTGATATGTTCACGACAATCGCATCCGTCCAGTTATTCTTTTATTTTTTTTACTTTAAGAATAAGCAGCAGATCCTGGAAATGTGGTTATAGTGATCTTGAAATATATGCAAGTCGTAAACAAAAGTCCAGTAGATTTCAATGAATTCCTTGTACTCTGTGATAACAGTGACTAGCTTCAAGCTACAGCAAAAAGGGGAATTGTTACCTATTGCCATTGCTCATATCGCACAGATGTACACCTGTTTAGTTTTGACATAATAGATCTTTTTTCTGAACCTGAGTGGCAGTCTGCCTTCCTGTTTGACCTACCAGATATGGTTGTCTGGCAATGCAGCTCCTTAGAAACTGGACACGGGGGAAGCAGCAAAGAAACAAATAAATATTGAAAAAGAAGAAGGTAAATTGAACTAAATCTAGAGAAAAAGCCAAGTAAAAATGCAGCAGCTCAATTGGAAGTTATATTGACGGTCCAAAAGTCCTACTTGAAAGGCTGTTCTTGAGTTGGATGCTTGTTAGTATGTTTGGAAGCGTTCACGCAAGTGTTGTGTTGGTATACATGAGATAAACAGAAGTGTCTGACAAATCATTGAGTAAATCAGAACATAGTTCTCAAAACCTTCGTCCATCTTGCACTGCCTCTTCTCCTCTTTGCCGTAGTCCCATGTATTTCATGTCTTGATGAAGACAGGTCAAACATTTTTAATGCACGCTTTTTGTTTTGAAGTAAATTTGATACTTAAACCTAGTGTAAACTTTGAACTGTAATTGTGCATTTGTATTGTAGATTAGGACAAAGTAGAGGATTAAATTCCGTAATGTATTTATCTTACATTTACACAAAATCTTAATCTGAACATCTAGGCTTATGATCACTCTTTTGACTCAGCAGACCAAAGACTTTTGGAGGGAGGCACAGATCCTTTCTAAGCTTCACCATCCGAATGTTGTAGCCTTTTATGGGGTGGTTCCAGATGGTGCTGGGGGAACATTGGCAACAGTCACAGAATTTATGGTGAATGGATCACTCAGGCATGTCTTATTGCGGAAGGATAAGTGAGTTAGCATCCATTTTCTGTCCCAATTTGGTTCTCAATGTAACTGTTGACCTCTAAAACTGAGGACCATTTTCTGCAGGGTGCTTGATCGTCGTAAAAGGCTTATAATTGCAATGGATGCAGCGTTTGGCATGGAATACTTACACTCTAAGAACATTGTTCATTTTGATTTGAAATGCGATAATTTGCTTGTTAATATGAGGGATTCACAACGACCCATATGTAAAGTAAGTTGTAACTACTGTTTGACTTTAAAAGTCTTCAGTCCATTTGTGTGCCTGTGACGTGAATCTACCAATAGCCATGTCTTTTTCTTTTCTTTTTTTTGTCTGGTAGGAACTGATATTGTGGTTAATTTCTTAAATATGTAAGTTTAATGAATATTCACTTAGTGAAAACCTTTGAAGATTGAAAGATGTTAAAGTTAGGGTCCAGATTCATTTCTTTAGAGGTACCAATTCTACATTTTAATTAATTTAGATTTTAATACAATAAATCAAAAGCTTTCATGATTTTCATTTGAAGATAACACCCGTGAGTTAACTTATTGATTAGGTTCTTATGTTGTTATGAGTTACATTAACGTGAGTGACTTTCTCAGGTTGGGGATTTTGGATTGTCAAGAATCAAACGCAATACCCTTGTTTCTGGTGGTGTCAGAGGAACCCTTCCTTGGATGGCACCAGAGTTGTTGAATGGTAGCAGCAGCCGGGTCTCTGAGAAGGTAAGCCTATCAATACTCCCAGATATTTAGTTATATATTAGAATATTTGACAGGTTCTTTGGGTTTTGATAGGTTGATGTTTTCTCATTTGGCATTGCAATGTGGGAGATCCTCACAGGGGAGGAACCTTATGCAAATATGCATTGTGGAGCTATCATCGGTAAGCTTGTATCCATAAGGGTTGAATATATTTGTAAGTGGGTGATGATGTAGCATGAGTTGCAGTAACTAACATGGTTACTTCAGCCTAAAACATCTGAATGAGAAATGTTGTTTCCTCAGAAGTGTGAAACACGTTTGCTATCATTTCCTTTTTAATATGACATGTGTTTCTCTTTATGCATTCATATGTTTGAATATATTATGCTTTTGATCATGTCGGTCATATGGTTATTTATCAGCCAATATAAACTGTATAGATGTGTTGGTGTGTATGGTTTTCTGACCCAATGTACATCATGCAATGTATATATCACCCCCAAATACTCATCTATGATTTAGACACCTGTATGTATTTGGTATATCAGAATTGGCATTGCATGGGAAAGCACCATTTTAGTTTCTTATTTGATTCGGTTAGAGTTGTCTATAAATAAGATAAATGGAAGTCTTGCCTACCTCCATGGCTGTTCATACCAGGATAAATGGATGTCCTGCCTACCTTTAAGGGTATTCATGCTTAATACCACCCTGCTTTATTGGACCCAGCTCTGTAATGCTACTTGTAGAACATGTTTGAAAAGTAGAGCACGAATGCTAATGACCCAATCGCAGATGGTTTATATCTGAGATATCTCAATAATTAGCACGATTTAGATCATGAAGAAATCATGTTTGGGCTCAACCATTGATGCAGGTCCCACATTTAGATACATTTGCTGTGTAGAACAGAAATTCCTGACCCATACATATTTATCTTCGTCCTTCTCTGGAGGGAGGGCACATGACATACTGATATGAATGCGGGATAGATGAATCGGCAAGATCCCATTGTCTTTTGAACATGCTAATACTGATATTACCCAATCATGTCAGCTAAAATTGGCAGGTGTATTGTTTTAATACCCTGCAACTCAAAGTCTTTTGGAATCATACCTTACTGCAACTTCATATATAGCAATGTTAGTGAATCTTCCCTATGAAGAGGCAACATCTGAGAGACTTGCTAGCAGGATGGTGAATTTAGGTGGGCAGTGATTTGATCTGCTGGAAGTACAGGGGCTTGCTACTGGAAGTCCTGCTCACTGTTCCCAAATTTTTATTTCCATATCATTTTCTAGCATTTAATTGCTTACTTGGAATAGAGCACTCTAGTCAGTTTGCCTGATAAACCAGCAATGCCTTGGAGGATGTCTTTTATTTTCAAGGGCAAATGGGATCTCTGGTTATATTCTACAACTTTTGAGACTGACTAACTTGTTTTGTTTCTCATTCCCTCTCTTACTTACAAATATGCATGTATAGAATGCTGAAACTACAATTCTAACGTACCCTGTTCTGAAGGGGGAATTGTAAACAATACACTTCGGCCACCTATACCAGATCGCTGCGATCCAGAATGGAGAAAGTTAATAGAACAGTGCTGGTCACCTGATCCTGGAGCTCGGCCGTCATTTACTGAGGTAACTGGTAGGCTACGGGTGATGTCAATGGCACTTCAGACCAAAGGAAACAGAGGAAGCTGAATTATTTATTGTAATTCAACGAATGGCTTCATGGTGAGTATTCATTTGATGACAGAATATAGAGCTTGCTTGAGTCGGTTGAGTTGCTTGAACAGCCGTCCCTTGCTGTAAAGAGGAGGCTCTAACCTCCAGAGACAGGAGCATGAATAAAATGCAATATTCTTGCCTTTAACTGGAATATATCTATTTATTTAATTCTTTATACTGAATTACACGTATGTAATCGTTTCCTTGCACTCTCTTGAATGGAGATGTATATTCGTCGGGCTGTATTCATTCACTCATGTCATTGTGCATCTGATTGAAGGTTATGATTTTAACGTTGTAGTGGTATATTTGCCCCGTTCAATGCACAAGTTGACCCATTTGTTCAGGGAGTGAACCACTAATTCAAGTGGAGCTTAGCTGTTTAAACAACCCAGACTAATTCAAATGCCTACTTCCGTGGAAATAAGGTAAGTGAATTTAGTTCAGTGAAAAAGGAGCAGCCCTGGTGCACGAAGCTCCTGCCTATGCGGGGTCCAGGAAAGGGGTGGACCACAAGGGTCTATAGTACGCAGCCTTACCTTGTATTTTTACAAGAGACTGTTTCCACGCTTCGAACCTATTAATTCAAAGTCACACAACGACAACTTTTACCGTTGTGCCAAGGCTCAGAGAAAGAGATGGCTAAATAGAGAGAGAGAGAGAGAGAGAGAGAGAGAGAGAGAGAGAGAGAGAGAGAGAGAGAGAGAGAGACACTGTTTCTTTCAGAACTGGAACAACAATCCCCAAAATCAGAGAAATAGAAAGATGTGAGGAACCATTCAACTAATAATACATAAGATGAGAAATGATAAACTGAACCATGCCACTTGTTTTCCTTCCCTGGTTTCGTGGGACCTTGAACCCTCCTTTTTCTTTGTTTTAGAATAACTGATTGTGACTTTCATCTTAAGTAACATGGGTTATAATCATCTAATAGCTATGGCTTTGTAGCAGTAGCCTATCTAAGAGAGGGGAAACAAGATAAATAACATAGATATTTTAGAAAACATGTTTAGACGGAAGCCTCATGGCGGGTAATGCCTCAGCTTATCATTTCTCGTATAAGATTAATAATTAGAAGTTAAATAGGAATCGTGTTTTGACGTAATCTTGTTTCTTGATAAACAAATGTTATGCTTTCCAACTAGAATAACCAAATTATACTTCGTCCACATATTCTGCCACTGCCATTATATTTTGGGATATTCTATTGTAGTGTATGACATCTTGTTGAGCATTTTGTAAAGTCTTTTTGATGAACGATAAAGAGACGCTTTTATATGGAGCATCCAAGCATAGTTTTAAAAAACTCTATTTTATACATTTTTTTTCTATAAAAATTGCGTCTTTTTATGTATTGCTCCTTTTAATCATAATCAAAGATCTTTTCTTATTAATCGTTTCTTTTTTTAACAAATTGAAGAAACATATCAAATTCTTAAAAGATCCATCTTTTTCAATAAAACTAGTGTTTGGAAGCTGTTTTTGCTTTTTTCAAAAAAGTAATGTTTACAACGATTCCTTTTTTTTATAAGTTTCTATTTTTTGGGTTTTTCCTAACATTTCAATCCTAAGGTTTAAGTTTGTTGTTTATGATAACATAATTTTTATCGAATATATAATGTTTTGTTTCGGTTGTAATACCATAACTTTATGGTTAAATAGGTTGTTTACGTTTTAACTTTTTTATAATTAAAATTTTCCGTCATTTTTCGAAAAATTTTGAATTTTCTGACTTTTTTCCCCAGATCTTTTCCCAAACTTTTTAACTATGCTAATGAAATCACTGTTGGTGGAGCTCGCATTTGCTTGCACATTTGATTACTTAAGCTGTGTTGTCTCGTAGATCAAAACCTATGTGAATTGGCTCTAATTGGAAGTGGAATTTAGACCGTTATTTTTACAAAGTTTCTAAACTATTTGTTTCGAAGCACAATTTTTGACACGCTAGAATCCTCTAATTCACATGCTTATTGATGTACAAGATATCAACAACTAGAGCAACCGTCCAATTCACGAGTACATGAAGTTGGTTGTGAAATTTAGAATGTTGTAAATTATCTGTTTTCAAGTATAATTTTTGAGATGCCAGAATCATCTGATCATCCACATGAAGATATCAACAATTAATCAAATGAGTGAATTAGATAATGGGGAGGTGGGCTCCATCAAAAGGCATACATAAGCGCTCTTACATGTAAGCTTTTGCAGAGCACATATTATATTAAACAAAGTGAATAAAATAATGCTGAGGTGGGCTCCATCAAAACATCTGGTTTTGCAGCACCACGGGAGATTACATTAGTATTTTCAATGCATTATTGTCAACTCCTTGCCTGAGAAAATATCTCCAATACCCCTGCTAATGCCTCCAAGCAGCAAATGATCAAGGTTTTTTCTATGGCGGGCACATTTAAAATAGATGCTCAAAATTAATTGATATAATATTAAATTTGCTAGCAGAAGCTTTGTTATGAATTTCAAAATTGATCTTTTATGTGTAATCCATCTGTTTCTTAGAACTTGATAATAGTTTATGCACTTATATTTTTTTAAAGATTAATACAATTTCAGATATGCATTCAAGTAAGAAACAGTCCAGAACATCTCGTGAAATATTCTAACGGTAGTTTTGTCTTTCCAAAGGCTAACAAGGATATGACTAGAGAGGGGCAACAGAGATACTACCGCTAAAGCCTAGGGCATTAGAGATATTTCCTCGTCACTTGTTTCACAAAGCAGACCTACGACACCGCTGCTACTGCATATATATGAAGATCTACATAGTTCACAATGTTGCCCTTGACTTAGATGAGTTGCTCTGTTAAATTCTCATTCTATCCCATTTTCTTTACATGTAAAATGCAGAGAACTCTCCATTTTGCATGCAAAATCATATCTCAAATAAACTTTTAAATCAAACTTTTCAGCTTTGTTGATTTATCAGGCATGAACCTGGGCCTGAGTTGATGCTCTTAACTTCTTTCTACTAGGGGAGAGTGTAGAGTTTGGACCTGGGCCTTGGGCCTTGGGCCAGACCTGACTGTGGATGGGTCGTTACCACGGTCGTGGCCTTCAACACTATCTCTGTAACGTTTTTCTTGGCTTCGCCATGGTGAACCTTCATCTTATTCTAAGCTGTGATCTAAGGACAATGTATAGTTTAGGCTTGTTTTCGAGATCACGGAAAATGTTGTGCGCCATTTTCTCAGAGCAAGAAGCCCGATTTGGGAGTCCTCAAGGTAATTTTCCTTGGGGGTTTTGGCCTAAAAAAACCCTGAATTTTTCGACTTTTAGCAACTGTACCTGGACTATTTTTTTATTTACACAAGCCTAGAATTCTGAAAATGTTAACAATCGCACCCAATCAAGTAACACCGTTGGGAAACCGCAACGTGGCAAGTTAAGCCATCTTGACTTGTCCGGTCACTGGTGCTTGGCGTGAACTCACTCCAGCAGATTAGCTAGTCGAGGTCAGACCATCCATGGCCTTTTTCAAAGCTCCGAATCAACCAAATTGATGGGAAGAAGAAGGCATAAACAGTTCGGTTCTATTAGATCTGGTCTGAGCCAAGTCAGCAAGTCACGATGGCTTCACTTGCCACGCCTGCTTCTAGCTCAGCAGTCCTCCAACAGCGTTTCTTGCCCTCCCGAGATTGGGTAAAATTGTTTACGTTTTCAAAATTCTGGGTATGTGGGTATTAAAAATATAGTCCAGGGTACGGTTGCTAAAAGTCGCAAATTCAGGGTTTTTTTTTTTTTTTCGGCAGCCCAAATACCCTTTTCCATTAGACCAATTTGTGAATCAAGTACTCGAACCCACAACCTCTTGGTAGTGAAACTAGGCAGTTAACCAACTTGATAACTTCTCAAGCTTTGGATACCAGGTAGCACAGAGATCAAATTTAGACCTTTCCAGATGTAGGATATTTAAGGGGCAATCCGTTTTTGCCATTGGAGAGGTACTAAAAAAAAACATTGCAATCTTGCATCCTAATGGAAGTGTTTTTCTGTCATGAATTGTGTATGAGAAATAGTCACCTGTGTGGAAGTGGGTGCCCCAGGAACCACAAGAAGGTCGCGCCCAACTGAAGCACTGCTCGAAACACCAGCCAAAAGATTTTACACCTTCAGAACCTCTCACTGACTGAAATTCCTTTAATTGCTTGCAGTGCCCATTGCTTGTTATTTTGAGCTTGTAACACCAAGTACCCCTACTGAAAACTCTAAAACAGAAAACAGGGACCCCTTAAAAGACCAATCATCTAAGTAACGACTTCCAGATCACTACTACTATCAGCATTTTCCAGTAATATATCTCTGTAATTGCTGCGGAATTAATAATTATATCCTATGCGGTTTCTAAGAAATAAGTTTACAAATCAATTGTTGTACTTTTCCAGCGATGTATTCCATCACTCTTCTGCGCACAATTACAAGTTTGGAAACTCAATCATAAAATGCAAAGACGAGACGTTCATGGTTGAGCAACACTAATTTTCTCTTCAACATCTTTATCTTTAGCTGCGTCAGGAAAGCTTCTTAGCACCTGGTTAAGCAATAACTGTGAGAGAAGCCACAAGAGATTCACATAGGGCCAATGAAAGAGTGCTTGTTTTTGTTATCTCTTACAAACCTGATGCAGGTACCAAGAAGCAAAAGCATCAGTGGCAGCATACTGAAGTTGCCCTTTTGATAACACCTCAGTTTCCCAGTTTCCCAGCCTTATTTTGTTGGGCTTCTCCAGCTGCAACAGCGTTAAATGACATTAACACAATCCAAATTCAGCTGAATCTTCAGAGAAAATGAAAGAAAGCCCACAGCAAAGACAACTTCAACATCGTTATACATTCAACCGAATCGGTTCAAAACCAAATCACATAAAACAACTTAAGCAAACTGACAAACCAAACCTTCTTGCAAATAAGCATTTCAGCCAGAGAACCAAGGCCCCACATCCTTGGAGTTCCACCAAGCTTGAGATTTGCTAGACCTGAGAGATCTTCCAAGGCTTTAATACACAGATTGTAATCCTTGGAAACCTTTGCTGCATCATTTGCAATTCCAACCCCGACCTTTAACATGTTCAAACGACATAGATTACAAAATGCTAAGCCATCTATCCATTACAGAATCGGCTTGTCGATCCAGAATGAAGAAATGCAAATCTAATTCTGTCAGAAAAAGAACAATTATAGTTTCCTCTAAAAGAATAACCACTTTCTTGTAACAGAACAACTGAAGTCTTCTTCATTTTTACATGCAAAGACTTCTGAAAGTTGAAGAATGGTAGATTAGTATCTTCTGCCATTATTGTTATTTACGTGAACAGACCTTAACAGAAGCAGCATCTTCTAAGAGTGACTGCAGAATTGGAGGAATTCCAGAATGGATGACATGCATCACAAAGCAACAATCATTGCCCGTACATATCTGCATGACCGCCGTCTTATTTTGTGTTTCTCCTGCAGAACGATTCCAAAATTTTATGAAACCTATAATTATATCTTCAGCTAAAAGAAAAGAAATAGAGCACCCAATCGCAAAGTCAGCTAGCAAGGAAACAACCTCTTCGGAAAGTGGGTCTCCACTCAATGTCGAATCCAAGATAGACCGGATCTGCATTTTGTCTCTTGGACTGGATTATCTCCAAAAGCTCCATGGCAGATGCCTTTACATCAGCAGACGTTCTGCTGTATACAATGCGTCCTCCAAAGTTCATCTTGGGTAATCTCATCTTTGGACTATCTACAAGTTTGTAAGGACATTCGTAAATGGTTACCATTTTCCAGCAATACAGAAAGACAGTAAAAGTTAAAACTAAATATTACCTTGAGATGGAGAAGGAAGGAGATTCCAGGACCTCTTTCCAGGGCAAACTGATTGGGGCGTGCCATTCGAGCGTTCTGTTGGATCGGTTCCCTCTATGGTGATTTGTAAATGGTGATTAGGAGAGATTGAGGAGGAAGACTGATGAGAATCTGGGAAACGATTTCTGGGTGAATTCCAATTGGGTAAACGGCGAGCGTCGGATCGAGCTGTGGACTCAATAGTAGGCTTTGGTTTCCATCGCTTGAGAGAGTGGATAGCAGCATCAATGGCGTCGTGTTCCTCTTGATCGATGATATCAGAGGAAGGTTCTTCCTCTGCTGAATAAAGCATTTTCTTTCACTGCACGCAAAGGGATGGAAAAAAGGAAGGAGAAAGCCGGGCGAGGGTTCCGGTTTGCACGCCGCTCCAACTTGTTCTTTAACCCTCAAAAAAAAAAAAATGTTCCCGCCTATGCGGGGTCCAGGGAAGGGGCGGACGACAAGGCCCCGTAGAGAAAGCCTGCAAGCTCTTGTTGGTCTGCAAGATGCCCAGCAACTTAGTAAATGGGCTTCTCAAAGGCCCAAATGATAGAAGCGGTCCACAGTCAATTAAGTGGGGCAATTTTGTCTTTTCAAGTGACAACAAGTGTATCTGACTGAATCATCTTGTTCCTTTGAAATTAGGCAAAACGAGCACTGATCTGGGTCATACAGTCTATGATCATGCAATGCTGTAAGAGAGGATATACAGCTACAAGATCAATGAGATAGATCAGTATGCTGCAACCAACTCTATGCTAATTGGTTGAAGTTTCTGCTTAACCCAAATTCTAATCCCATGAGCAGTAGCTCCAATCACACCTTGAACTGAATTTCCTAACAGTAATAGCCCAGAAATTCTCTGATAGAAACACCATGGTCATCTCTCTCTCTCTCTTCCATTCACAAGCCTTGGCCTCACCTGGTCTGCTTTACCACATCTAGCATAATTATCACTAGTGGCCAAATATATAGATGTGTGGTACATTTGCAGGACTGAATCCAAGTTGCCCATTTGAATGAGACAGCTTTGACTGCATTTTCTTACTGGATCCAGCTTGGATTGATTACTGTCTAGATCTTGACAATGGAATGTTGTAGGCATTGTATTTTTCATAGGATGCATAATCTGAAAACAATTAACAACCCTTGGACAGTAATATAATATCAACTGCTTTGTCCAGTATATAGTATGCTTAAAGACACGTGCACATCTCCTCTTCAAGTTCTAATTTCACCAAACAAATTATGAACATTTGCTGATATAATTTTTAGAAATCTGCCGCTTCTACCACAGAAACCTGCAGCTTATATAATTTCAATTTAATATATGTAACCAAATTAGTCGTAGCAAACAACAAAATTACACACTTGGACAGAATCAACTTTTTAAGTCATCGAGAATTTCATTACATTACACGTCAACTTTCCATAGCAAGCTATCATCCATCTATACACTATCGATTACACCACGAACTAGTAATTCAATAACAAAAGTGATCAGAAACTGATCAAATTTACATGTTGACATAGCAAATCCCAGCAACATAGCATGATGAAGGTAGTAGCAGATCAGCAGAAAAGAACTCATCCTTCTTCCATTATGTTTGGTGAAAAGCATGATCATGACCTTGAACTTTGTTTTCGATTATTGAGCTCAATGTTGTCTCCAATCTTCAAGAATAGCCTTCTTAAGCTTGTAGCTCCTTGCACTTGCAAGATGGAAAAGAAAATTTATAGTGGGGAGGCCTGCCATCGCCCAGAAAGAATAATCAAGGTGCCCCTCGTTCAAATAATCAGATATCCACCTCGTCAGTCTGGCAACAAAAGTAGCCCCCCCCACCTTAAATGGATAGTTAGCAGTTTCTATCTATTTGGGCCTTCGACAAACTCATTTAATAAGTTGCAGGGACAAACAAGGGTAGAGTTGGAGGGTTAATTACATAAAGAACTGTAAGTTAAGGGGCCACATACCAACTGAACCCATCAGCGAGAGGGATCAAAACATCTGGTTGACCGATCGTACCAAAGTATGCCCTGTGGCTGGCCACAATCAGTTAGTTGGTCTGGATGACATCATCCGGAGATGGCCCTTTTACGATGATTATGATCAACGACTCAAGTTCATTGGCATATAACGGATCGATGGTGAAAATGTGCGACTCTTCTATTCATGCCTCTCTGCAACTGTAACAACTCATACGTTATGGTCGAGCCTTAACCATTAAAACTGCCTTTTCCAATTGACCCATCGTGGGTCCCAATTGTTTTGCATCCCCGGATGGGAAAATCCACATAAACTAGTTAATCAAACATTTAGGTTCCACATCGAAATCAGATTTGATTCCAAGAGTACAGGTTTTTACTTCTTAAGTTGAAAGACAAGGAAATCAGATCAGCGTTAACGAGCTTCTCTGCAGCAACTTCCGCCCAATTTATGGGCATATCATGCACACAGTAGGGAGCCAAGTAAGCTTCTTCCACGTTACTTCATGAGCTTCTTCTGATCTTACAGACAAACTTTCTTTCGATTGAATAGAAATGGGTAACGCAAGAACTTTATTTGCTGGTAGAAAATCACGGATGAGTAAAGACTATTTTAACTACGTTCACATCTATTAATCTGCGTCTAGAGGCAGCAAATAGAAAGGAAACAACAAAAAGAAACGCAGACGATGAGATGCGGCTTAATTTGGTCCACCGCTTGTTATCCATGCCCCGAACAGCTCCAGCACGTCATAACCAGCTCACTAGAAATGCCAAAAGAAAAAATGGTAACGTCGGCCGCTGGAAAGATCTTAGAATTGCAATTGATTGCATGTTGATTAATTACCCACCAAAGGCCTCACTTAAGATAACGAGCGAAACCATTAATCCCTACTCCTTGGCAAGTTCACAATACATTGACACCATTTTCAAGTTTGTTAACAGTGAGGATACTGCACAGATGATCAGACGCATAGAACAACCCTCACCATCAGATCCACGCAGGCATCAAATCAATTACCACGGAGACATGATTACAAAGTTTCAGTTTGGGAATATTCATTACCGTAAAATTTATAGAACCTTATTATAGAATTCAGTTGAGATGAAATTTCACCCAGCTGAGCATGATAAGTACAAAAAGGACAGCTCAGTGCACAGAGCTCCCTAACAGCCTTACCTTGCATTTTTTACACGAGACTATTCCACGCCTTGTAATCATAACCTCAGGGTCACACGACAACTCTACCATTGTGCCAAGACTGTGCATGGTAATGTACTTAGCTGAACAAAAAAATAGAAATACAAGACACGATCTTATTGTTTTAAAACTGAGGATGGGCTTCCACTAATTTGGGGAGACTGGTCAGGCATAAGTTCAGAGTCTCCATATACGTTTGAAGGAGTGGAGAAGAGACACTGAAAAGTCCATGATGGGTTAATTGGTGCACTGAGTTTTCATTAATTAACAGCGCTGTGAAAAGAGGAACGACTGGGTATAGACATGTACCCGGATGTCCCTTGATTTCACCTGATGTTGCTTGTAATTTATAGATAGCCTCGGGCCATGGTCTCCCCAATGCATAAATGCTTGTGAGTTCACGTTCTCATCTTCTTGGTAAAATCAAGTCCACAGGAGAGACAGTTACAAACCGCCTCACTTTATCTTAGGGATAACCCCATTTTGGTCTAATAGTACATCCCAATATGGATAACCGTACATGTTCAATTTATCTCTCTCAGCCAGGGTAATGTAGGGTGGGCCTTGCAAACTTTAGATGCGCAGGCGGAAATTAACATCAAACACCGTTCACTGAGTAAAGACTAGAGATGTAATGAATAAAAGTGTACCTGGCCAAAGTTTGCAGTACCCCCATTAACGGAATCTGTTCACAATAAAAGTACCTAACAGCCTCATGTTTGCAATGCATGGAATCATCACCATTCGAACGATATAGCTTACTGCTACAGAAACCTTCCAACTTTGTCAATGTCACAGCCAACTTGGATCATCAAACGGGACAAGAATACTCAAGTTCTATGGTTATAACATGCACCCACTTCCAATATGCTTTGGCATTAATTTAGATCAAATTAAACCATGTAGAAACACAATGCATCAAAGAAGGCTAGAACCCAGAGAGAATTCCTAGATTTTGATCTTAACAGAGGAGCTCAACAAAAAATGACAAAAATACAGCATTTAAATCAAAACAGAAAAGATTGCATGCCTTCTCAAGCAACAACCAGAAGAAATTATTTTCATAAAGATTAATATAGCTCAACTTGAGAAGAAAGCAGCAGGGTAATTTAAGCAAGCTTGCTCATTCAGCTAAAAAGATTATATATTCCAAAGCAGAAACCTGTCGCGGTTTACCTGGAAGATCCATCCCGAGAGGTGGTCGAATCTTCCATTATCCACTGCACTCAATAGCCTGATACCTGCTTGGTTGAGCTCCTAAAATTTAGGCGATACCTGACTTGCAAATTGGACATGTTCTTCTTCTTCTTAGCCATGGATCAATACACTGCCAAAACAATCAAACAACTATTTCACAACACTTGTCAATGAAAATGCTTTAATTACAAAGATAGGAAGAATTTCTACTTCTTTGTGAAATTTATGTAAGCATGGAAGATGGCGAATGGTATGTCCGATAGAGGGGGTCTCGAGGCAGATTGCACATGCTTCTTCAAAGTCAGAAGTCTGCATATGAATCAAGAGAACAAAAATAGCAGAATCATCTTTTACAATTGCCTTTGACAGAGAATCCTATTGTTGATTACTATGGCTATGAGCTGTCTTCTAGAAATGACATTCTATAATAATCTCCAAAAGGCAGGGTAGTGCTACCTGGACTGTTGACTGTGGCAAGCTATTGATCCGCCCAAGAGATGCACCTGCATGATGGTTGTTCTCATCAAGAGCCAATAGCATCTCATAGTCATTCCTGCAAGAGAGAAGCACTGTGAGCAACCAGTGTTTCATAATAACAATCTTGAAGTTTGTATAGATCCTAGAACAACATATCCAGTTGTCTTGGTACAGTGTTAAATTCTAGGGTGCACCAACAAATCCACTCGCTGATAAATGATAAAATCAATGGGTCATAACTTTGTATGCCATGGTAATTTGACAAACAGACAACTGATAAATAGTACGAGAAACTAAATACATGACAACATAATATGTGATACTTTAAAAATTAATGAGGTTTACAATTGTATACTAATAATGTCCAAGAACATAGTTTGATTCCTCCAAATCCCCTACCAGTGTATATAAAGGTATCTTAACAAGTTGGAAAATTATGGGATTTGATATGGTTCTTTCTTCTTCTTCATTTTTTTCTAAATGTCAATATAGCATTATTTGTATATATATCTAAGTTCCCTTTCTGTGAACTCGTTACACACCATTTAATGTGAAATTATATGCTACATGCGCATACTTTCACATATATGAGCAGGTAAAGTTACAAATGAGACCCGACTCTTTTGAGTAGACTAAGCCATTTGACTGGTAAGCCTGCTATATGTGATCTCAGCGATTGGACATTTCTAAGCTTTTCATTAGTTGGCAAGCTTACTACAAGTTAAAATAGGCACAAGCATCATATAACTTCCCCCATCTCTGTTTTCCCTACTCTTTATTCCTTTACAAGTAGAATGCCAACAATCTTACATAACCCAACATGCAAAGCATATAAATACACTCATACGTGTCGAAATATGCAAGTGCCCACACAAACACACTCACATAAATGATGTCTGTGGTAATACACATATGCAGAGGAAAGGAACAGTAATCAGGCATTCAACAATAAGTACCGATAGGAGTAGATGCTTAGGGTGTGTGAAGAACCCAGTTGCTTCACACATGGTGACTTGTTTTGGAATGTCTTGCCCGTTCATCTTGTTGGCATACAAGAATTAGGGAACCCACAAAAAATTGATGCATTTGGATGATCCAAACTCCTTATTTTGGGTCTCTGATAAAATGAATAAAATCAGCAGTTCTAATGTTCAATTGCAACATACATAGGTAAAGTATACAATGGGCATGAAATCTGATCTCAAGATTATCTAAGACATTCTGAGCATGATGAATGGCTTAGATCTAAAAATATATCACCATGTGTGGGAAAACTGGGGCATCAACTTCTTCACGTGCTTGTGAGCATCTACTCCTACATGGACGCTTCAGCGATTATCAATGATGATAAGACTTGTGGCTTTTCAGCAAACAGAGATAATCTCATAATCCATGAAATTTACAAGGAAAAAAAACACAAATACACTGATAAAATATCGGGATTATGAGTAATCCTGTTAAGGGGAAGAATTCTTTCCAGAGGTTCAGGTCCAGAATGTCTGAAGATATAAATAGGTCTAGGAATTATGCCTGTATTTCTAACACAACTGCAAACATACTATAAAGTAAAAGGCAACAAAATCTTACTCATTGAAATCACGCTGAAATTGCATTAAGTGAGTAGTCATTGCCATGGCATCTCTGTTCGCCGCTGCATTTTCCAACGCCTCCAAATGATGAAGTCTCTGCTCAACAAAGAAAGATTCAGATCGTCATAAACATAAATACATACCAAGGACTTGTCTGCACACAGAGTAATCATTATATAAGAATACAATGAAGCATTATGTGTTGAACACAGCCAAGAATGCAGGAAGTATAGGCAAGACCACTTGCTTCCACCAAGAAGTCAACAGCAATCACAGGAATGCTATCAAACCAAAAACAATAAAGTATTTGGTTTCTTATTTCTTCGGATCAACTCTCAGTGCATGCTTTCTTCTGGACTATCAAGTTTCAAGTGTTGGATTGGATTAAGAAAATGTGAACCTGTAAACACTAAAACAATATAATCTTGAATTCGAGAACCATTACTTGAAAGATTCACAGACAAGGCATTACCATTTCGAAATCCATACCGGAAGGAAACTGGAAATTCCTTCCCCTTGAAGATGCTGCAGGTGAACGACCATGAAAACTTCTCCGTAAATGTGCCATTCTTGCAGAGGAAGCAAATCTAGCACGATTGGTTGATCGAACCGAAGAAGGCTGAAAAGACTGTGACATATGATGTCTATTTAATCGTTCAGCTGGTGGACGTCTCTGCTAAAAAAAGGAAAGACAAATGAAAAATCTTTTCTTAAAGAACTAGTTCAAAAAACTTAATTCAGGATTATATAGAATAAAGAAGCACATAAACAGAGGGACTGCATGAGATGCCTAAGCCTAATTTCTCATTTGACTTTGGTTCAAATTAAGAACACTTCTCTCCCTATTAATATGTGAGATATTGTAGGTACGTATTACAATCTGCTTTTCTTTTCTCAAACTGGATACCAGCATTTCCTTTGAGAAAGAAAAGGAAACACTTTAGCAAGAAACCAAAGATCGACAAATACATAGTTCATAACAACTTGTGGCATACAGAGGAGCATTCAGCAGCTTTCTCAGCCTAGCAAGGAATAAGAGGACAAGATACTTAATGCTGCTAGACAAGTTGAAATTTCATCAGATCTATACAATGGACTCCACAAACATCACAGCTGTCACCACCTGACTCTTAGATATCACAGTAATTTTCTCAGGCCATGTGTTTAGGTTATCAACATGAAGGGGCTAGCTTTCACCTTTTTCCATCCACCACCTTTCATGAACTTTAGTCATCGTTATTTGTGACATGTATGATGTATTCTCTCATCTTTTCAGTTAATGAGCTAATTTGGTCATTTAATTTATAATTCACGTTTTTAGAATAGTCTCGGCCCTTTGTGGCCATCCATCTCTCTGAGCCTAGACAACTATAGCTTTTCTAAAGTAAAGAGAAGCAACTCGTGCTATGAATAGGTTTGGAAAATAGAATTAAAAGTGATAAATATAAAACATACACAAAATGCTGGAAAAGTTGCCCAAGAAGTAATGGATTTCCATCAGATTTTGGGTTCTGGTTCATTCTTTGAATCCATGAACTACGATATGAATAACACAACAAAGAATGTATGGTTTGCCTCAGATCTGCAAAAATCCCCACAAAAAGAAAAAAAGAAAAAAAAAAAGGTTTCCACGAGACCCAGTTCAGAAAATGAATACTTTCTACTGCAACGAAGTTTCTTTCACAATGAAAAAAGAAAGGCTTTCTGGTTAAATTTGTGGATCCAAATTGGCAACCAAAGAAAATGATATTTCAGTTATTACAAGAGAGAAATTTTTAGCTCTCTTATGGTAGATCTGGCTGCTACTCTTTAGTAGCAAACATATTAAGTGCAGACTCCTCTTAGATTCAAGCTTCATTAGATGGTCACGTCAACTAAGACATACTAAAGAATCAATAACTTTTGCTAGCAAGCATGTCTCTGAATATTGCTTAGAGAAGAAAATTTGATAAAACAATACATATTTGGGGTTTATTTAGAGAAGCGAAATACAGCAACAAATCTAGCTTTCATTCAAGACAGTGCAAACAATTTAGAAATTCCTTTATGAAGTTTAGAGTTCACTTGGTATATCTTCCGATTTTTTCAGCAATAGAAGGCCAGTTGTCTTCCGAACAGTCATGGTTGTCTCTTCAAGCTCATTTCACAGTTCCTCAAGTGAGTTAATATAAAATAAGGATCTTCAGGAGCATTGCAATTTACACAAAATGACTGCCAGATGAATCAGAAGCCTGATTAGATTGAGTCTAAATGGAAAATTAATGGTTATACGGGTAGCATTCCAGTTAATGCAAAGGATTCATTCAAGCCTGAATCTGAAGGGGAAGAAAAGATGGAGATGGTTCTCTATGTGCAACAAGATCATCAAACTCTTGATGGTAACATTTTTGACTGGCAAGTTATCTGAAAGAAAAAACACTTAGGGTATTTCCAAAAACCGTGTCAAGTTTTCAGGAAGTTTGAATGAAAGTTACAGGTTCAGTGTGATTATCCAATTAGATACGTTCTCCTTCATGAGCCAAAACTGTGGGAGCTCATATTGTGGTGAACCATTAGAACTACGTTCTGAAGTTGAAACTGACACCAAGTATACTCATACCTCAGCAGATGCTAATGAGCTCAACTAGTTGCTAGGCGTAAGGGGTGCGACTCGACTATGTGTAGTCACAAGGGTGAAAAGTTGCAGTGTGACTAGGCGTGACTAGTTGAACCTCTCTCATATTGCGGTGAACCATTAGAAGTATGTTCTGAAGTTGAAACTGATACCAAGTATACTCATACCTCGGCAGATGCTAATGAGCTCAACTAGTTGCTAGGCGTAAGGGGTGCGACTCGACTATGTGTAGTCACAAGGGTGAAAAGTTGCAGTGTGACTAGGCGTGACTAGTTGAACCTCTCTCTCTCTCTCTCTCTCTCTCTCTCTCTGGGTGCCATTATCAATTCTAGTGCCTCCCTTTACAAAAAAATCAAACTTATCTTATATGTTAATATATAATTAATTTTTAAATTTTGTGCTTGGGAAATAAGTCGCGCAGCTAGGCGCGCCTAGTTCCTCCAGGCGCAAGTCACACCCTTTGCACATGGGTGCACCTTGCACCTGTGACTACATAGCTAATGAGGCCTCTGATTCTCAGCTAGAGAGGATATAGATGTACTGAGATTTCTGTTCCTATTGTAGTTTTCTTCCCTTGATAATAGAGCTTTTGTATGGGTATTAAACTAATCACTGTTGGGATACTAATTGGCTAATAACTTTCTAGTTCAGAAACAGCAATATCCTTAACTTCAAGATAATAAATCTTATTCAATAACTGATATCAGCATCTGGCCACTTACAAGATGTGCTAAGCCCCGGCTCCTCACAGAAATAGGACAATGGGCATCCTCCTCATGTTGCAGTGTCCATGCAATACTTGCATCAATCTGAGTTGCACAATAGAAAAGGAGAGACATGTAAAGAATGGTGACATTGTTAAGCAATTGAAGTCACAGATATCTATTTCAGCCAACACTATAAGAAAATATTCAACAGGGAGGAGACTAACCTCATCACTGCTAGCTGTTGGTAACTCCTGATAGAATTGTTCTTGAAGTTGACGAGCCAATATCTCATCTTCCTCAACTTGTATGGCCCTCACATTCGAATCATCATTAAGTGTAGGACATGCATCTTCAGGGCTGTTGCATCTTGGATCAGGAGACTCTGACTCATCAACTTCAATAACTGGTCCTAAGATGCCATAATGCCGGGAATTGCGCCTTCTAGTTGGCTTTACATTTGACGGTTCCCCGGATGAGCATATATATGAGATTTCTGCACCATCAGAAGTAGAAGTGGAGCATTCTCCAAGACGATTATGCATTGCAGTAGACTTCCTTTGCCTTTTCATTAGCTTTTGTGCTTCTTGATTTCTTTCCCTTTCAGGGTCGGACTCCAACATACTGCTTGAAGAAGCCAGGGCTACATGCCGGTTAGATCCAGCATGCCAAATGGAGATGGGACCTTTGACTTCCAGTACTTCAACTCCAGGGCTGGCATTTAATCCTGTCTTATGATCATTACCATCTCCACTTTCACGGCCCCACTCATGTGAATCACACATACCATTTTCCCTATTTGAAAGACACCAAACATCAGGAGAGGAGGATAAAGATGTCTTCTTTAAATGATTTTTTGTAGTTCTCCACCCCCCTACTTCAGCAGATCTGAAAACGTTGTCGCTGGCATCTTCAGTCTCAGAATCCTTCTGTCCAAATACTAACAAATCCCTGTGGAAAAGTATCAAATCAACAGAGACATCCTTGTAATGCCTTATTTAGAAGCATGAATATTCACAACTCCACTGGTACTATTTAAGCACATAATAAAGTGTAGTGGATTTAAGTGTTGATCAGGAACACCACCACCATAATCAAGAACTGTTTTGTGTTTCCATTAATATCATACAAGAGTTCACAGCATATATCATGTTACAGTAGATAAAAGTAATTGGGAATGTAAGTGGTACAATAAAATATTGACTGATGTGACAGATAATATCAAATCATCAAAGTACATTGTATAACCATCTTAGCCAGAACATAGAACATCATCAAGACCTTATCCCAATTAAGGGTCGGCCAAATGAATCTTATTCCTCCATTCCACTCTATTAGATACCATGGCTTCATTTAGTCCCAAAGTTTTTAAATCTTTCCTCACCACTTCTATCCACGTTCTTTTAGGCCTTCCCTTTGCCCTTCTAGAACCTTCAACTTGTATTGCCTCACTCCTTCTAACTGGTGCCATTGTTGGTCTCCTTTGAACATGTTGAAACCATCTAAGTCTAATCTCCTTCATCTTGTTACCTATTGGTGCTATCCCTAAATTTCCTCTAATATTTTCATTTCTAATTCTATCCTTTCTTGTCTTACCACTCATCCATCTCAACATCCTCATTTCTGTGACAATCATCCTATGAGTATGATGTTCCTTAACTGCCCAACACTCTGATCCATAGAGCATGGCCGGCCTTACAGCCATCCTATAGAATTTTTCCTTTAGTTTGAGTGGCACCCACCCATCACATAAAACACCCGATGCACATCTCCATTTGTTCCAACCTGCTTGGATTCTCTGAGTAACCTCCCTCTCAATCTCTCCACTCTCATGGATCAATGATCCTAAGTATCGAAAGTGGTCTCTCATGGGGACCTCTTGGTTATCAATCTGGACTGGTGTTCCACTCCTACTCACCTTGCTAAAATTACATTCCATATATTCTGTCTTAGTTCGACTAATTTTAAATCCTTCAGATTCTAATGCTTCTCTCCATAACTTTAGCTTTATGTTTACACCCTCCCTTGTCTCATCAAGTAGGACTATATCGTCTGTAAATAGCATGTACTAGGGAATCTCCTCATGCAGATGTTTTGTTAACTCATCCATATCTAATGTGAAAAGGTATGGACTCAATGCCGATCCTTGGTGCAATCCGACAGTGACAGGAAAATCACCAGTCACGCCACTAGTGGTCTTAACATTTGTTATTGCTCCCTCATACATATCTTTAACTATGTCTATATACCCCTAAGAAACCCCTTTACCACCCAACACCCTCCATATTAACTCTCTAGGGACTCTATCATAAGCTTTCTCTAAGTCGATAATGACCATGTGGAGGTCTTTTCTCCTCTCTCTATATTTCTCTACTAATTGTCTTAATAAGAAAATAGCTTCCATGGTAGACCCCCCAGGCATGAAACCAAACTGGTTCTCCGATATACTTGTTTCTGTCTTAGCCTCTTCTCAATCACTCTTTCAAAAAGTTTCATGGTGTGGCTCATAAGTTTGATCCCTCGATAATTAGTGCAGCTCTAAATGTCTCTTTTATTCTTATAGATTGGCACGGTAGAGCTTTTCCTTCACTCATCAGGCATTTTCTTTGATTTTATAATCTTGTTAAACAACTTGATCAACCAAACTACCCTAATATCTCCCATATGCTTCCAACTTAGCCAGAACATAGATGAACTGATCTATTGTTTATGACATGCCACCTTACCGACCAACATGAATGAAGTTCAGTTGTTACAACATCAGCTCCTATCAAAACATCTCTCGTGTAACCAATAGCAAGTGCCCAGTCAAAGTCCAACTTCAAAAGGTCAATCAGCCGATCAACTGTAAATTTTCATTTTTTTCAGATGAACTTGAATGAAATTGGAGAGACTGTATGGCAACTAAACTGTGCTCTCTTTCTTAACAATCAAAACTAAACCTATTGTCCAGTCAGAATTTCTTTGTTGACTATAAATTAGTTTCCCAAGACACGACGAGAAAGAAATCATCTCTGAAGAGATTTTGGCACTGGCATCTGAGAGATTCAAATTCCTCTTTCATCCACTGCACTAGAGAGTTATTCTGAGGCACCTAGACTCTAATACTTATTGGTTCATTGTTATAGTGATATTTTGGGACACTTGGGGCACTCTTTAATGCAACATAACATTTGAAAAGTAACAGATAGGAATGAGCTAGCTAATACAATACAGAAGAAATGATGCTTCTGGTTTAAGTCTATTAATCAGTTGACAACATTTGAACTAAATTCTATCGTCTTTCATTATTTAAACTTAGATTACTTTGATTCATTAATAGAATCATCTTCCTACTAGAATATGGGCTCACATCTTAGAGGATGATTCAGAGAGGCAAATGTTCAACAGAAATCACAAATGCTTAGTGCAAAAGAAGAAAAACAACATACTGCAAATTAAAACACATGTTCTTATGGTGTAGCTACTTTTCCATTAAAGATTAATCAACTGTCTAATGTTGGTTGGGGGTACATTTCCCCTGGTAATGGCAACAGCTACCAGATCCCATCAAAACCTATCACTGGATGCATTTTCCCATATCAAACTTGGTGATCATTTCTTGCTCATGTTCCCCACACACACCCATGCACACCCACCCACCCACACATGCAAAAATATATGAAAAAAGCTCTCAAAAGCCATATTCATTAGGATTGTTTCTGACAACCCACTCATGAGCCATCTATATATGATTGGGGACCATTGATCTGATGTGATTAAAAGTTTGACTGTTTGCCATTGTTTCACCTACAAGGCATTGCCTAAGGTTCCATGATGAGAAGCTAAACAACTGTTATCTGTAGGTACTGACTGTATGGACAGACATGGATCAAGATAAACTGGCCTGCCTCATTATATCTACCAGATTGCCAATTGCAATCAATCTTATATTGTGCTAAAATAACAATGTTATAGACATCAACATGCACATGTACGCATGCACACACATATAATGCAACCAAGAAGATCTCCACATGATCCTGACCACCATTCTTCACTATGTGAGAACATATCTCAGAGGTTCAGAAAAAGCAAAAAATGGCAAAAAAAATATTAATAAATTAAGGGATATGAATCATCAAATGGGGAGATTTGACATGGCACAGAAGGTAGTCTCAAACATCAAACATTTAGGTCCACATGTAGTTTTAGACCATGCAGGCAGGCACACAACAGACAGAAACTGTGTGGATATGTGTAAGTACCATGTATGTGTCTGTGTATACTATACATATATGCACACAGGAAAGAAAAAAGACATAAGCATATATTTGTGGGGGTGGAGAGAGAGAGAGAGAGAGAGAGAGAGAGAGAGAGAGAGAGAGAGAGAGAGAGGAGAAAGAGAAATTATATACCATGCAACAGATCTGATCAAGGTTGCACGGTAGGCATCCTTAAATTTGCATTTCGGACTCACTATTTTTGGTCTTTACAATGATCCAAGACATTAATCTTGTTCGGCCTACTTACCTGGCCTAAACATAAAATATTTCACTATTCTTGGGTTTTTCAATGATTCAAGCGCTCATCCTGATCAGCCTAACTTAGATGGCCTAAATATAAAATATCTCATCTTTAGGATGCCTCTAAGCCCTTGTTTTGTGGACCGCTTCACGTTGTAAAATAGATAGAATCACGTCTTTTTGGGGCTTTTTTGCATTACACCGTCTATTTTACAACATGAAGACGTCCATAAAATAAGGACTTACAGGTACCCAATAGATTAGATATTTTATACTTAGGCCATTTAAGCTATGCCTAAAATGATGAATGTCTTGGATCATGAAAAAGACAAAAGCAAGTGAACCCCAAAAGGAAATTTAAGGATGCTTACCATGCAAACAGTTGCACTCAGTTTGCATGGTATAACTAAAGAGATTTTTTTTGGGGGGGGGGGGGGGGGCGCGGAAGGGGGAGAGAAGGAGAGGAATATTAAAAAATACATTCAAGATCTGCAAAACATACACAATTGGATTTATTAGCATGGAAACTACCGTCAAGAAAACCAAAGAATGTTAAAGTGTATGGCTAAGCAGCCAATCCAACTGGCCTTGCTTTAAAACCAACAAATACAAGGTACCGATATCATAGTTAAGAAATGAAGACTAAGAGAGTGACTCCAGCCAAATGTTTTCAAGACATCCATGAAAAATAACTTCTTTGTCTACAATCTGTCAAGTTCATGCATGCAAATGGTAAATAAGTCCATAAAAAATCAAAGGACACAACTTATGCATTGTAAGATTTGTAGAACTGAAGCATCAGAAGAAATAAGTTAAAGAATCCCACAGTTGTGTGCATTCCTTCAAACACTGAAAACCACAACCATGACATCTAGCAGAGTTAGTAACAATTTTCTTAGGATGGAGATATCAGTTTCTGTATACAAAAACATTCACTTATAAGGCCCTATGTTGATGGAAGAGTCCAAAAGCCCTGAGAAATGCAGATTGTGTTCTAATCTGGAAGACTTAAAATTAATCACTAAGTAACCAATATATTTAAGCTAAGGCCTTGCAGCCTAGAGGCTGCTCATGGGAGTATACACCCAAAATTTAAAAAATAATAGTAGCCAATATGTTTTGAAAGTAAAATAAATAAAACTATAATATGCACTAGTCAACTTTCAAATAATAATAATAATATGCAACAGCCAATATTCAAGTAATATCTTGAAATGTAAAAGACAGAGATAAATAATCAACAGTCAATGAGAAGATACCCGCTCGACGAAGATATAGTCCAGGCATCTAACTCACAAGCAGCCTTATTGCTATCCACTATCTCTTTCCCTTTCATTCTATTAATCTGATTGCCTTCGGATATCTTACGAGTGGAGAATCTGTCAGAGGAGTTCTTGCATCCCTGATTTTCATCCTTATTTGTTTTATCATCTGACATGTTGTTGCTATTGTTCTCACATATGCTTTTGCCCTTTGCTATGTTTAGAGGAGAGATACAACCATTGCGTACTAACCGCCTCTGCTCAGCTTTCCTTGGTGGAACAACAGATTCCAATGATTTTGCTACAGGTTGCTCAGTCTTTGAGTGAGAACCACTACATGGTTCTAATCCTTTCACTCTTGTGGTGGCATCAACATGATCCTTGCCTTTATCAGCTCCTTCATATATAAAGTCTGTTTCTCTCTTACAGGCGTTACCAGATTTCTTAAAAGAACTAGTAACATCATATGGAGGAACAAGTCCATAAGTTTGTTGAGTCTTGCTTCGCGCTTCTCTGCTTGATGTACCAGAGGGAGATGATCCTTCACCCTTCACCCCAATCACAACCTTCATAGAAGTCCCAAGAGAAGAAACCATACTGGATTTTTTGGAGTTATACTCATGACAATCATCTGAATTTGAAAGATGGCTGTTATTCTGATAAAAGAAAGATCTGGGAGGAACTTCAGTGCAGAATTCATTTCCTGCATCATATCCTACACGACCTGAGGGCATCTTCCTTCTAGCATCTCTATGCCTAGTGGGATAGGAAAAATTGAATGGAGCTTTACATACTGGATCAACCATTTTCCCTCTACTTTCAACTTGAATTTTGACATCTGAAGCAATCTCACCAATGTCAGGAGAGGCACTGCCAAGTTTAGCTGCATCAGCAGCATGATCACTTGACCCATTAGAAGCAGATGGCAAATCAAAATCCAGCATGCATCTTGCATATGGGGTTTGTGTACCATTCTTATCATTATCATGCTTCTTGAAAACCCGATCAGCAGATTTCATCGATCTGAAAGGATCATTATCAGAGTTCTTAAAACCATTAAAGGTCACATCAGACTCAGATGCAACAAGGGAACTGTTCCGCTTAAATTCAACAAGAAGACCATTATTTTGGCGACCACTTGAATGCAACTTCTTCTCGACTCCATTTTTGACAATGGGCCTAGAACTTCCCTTTAGCCCATTAGAAATTCTCGTATCTAACATTTCCCCATTTATAGTATAATCCATTACTCGTTTCAGTCTATCAGGAGTGTCAGGAACCTCCATGATCTGATCAGTGTCCATAAAGTCCATATTCTGCATATGATGATTAAAGATCCCAAAGAATCAACACCTACCAATAAATTCAACTCACATCAAAATTATAAAACCCCACTATCGGTCAAACATTACAAAACCAGATATCCACAGAAAATCGCTAAAAAAGGAAAATAAATAAATACAATCAAACTATCTCTAATCTGTTCAATCTCTCTAACAAGAGAAGGGAAAAATAGAATTTTTAAAATAATTTAATGAAGAAAATAAACAAGAAAAATCTAATTTTACGGTTTAAGAAATCACGCGGAATCGAAGAAAGAAATCAAACAACTCCAGTGAAAAAAAAAAAAAAAAAGTTCTTCTGCTCGTATTAGAACCTAACCCAATTCCCAAGGTTAAAAACCCTAAATCGAAATCAAACAAACATAAAGAAAGAAAGAAGCTTTCTCTATTACCAAAAATGAAGGCGGAAATCTGATTTCAAACGGAGATATCAAACGGCATTGAGAGATTTAAATTTGAAAGACAAAAGCCAAATCAGAAGCAGATAATCAGATAAAGAATTACACCTTAGGGTTTTGTGGGCGACGTTCTTGTTGAATGAGATCTAAGCTTGCGAAGAGTCTTGAAGTAGAATCGATGATGGAAACATCCACAGGGTTAGCAGCCATAAACAGACTCTCTCTTTCAGACCCTTCCTCACACGAATAACATTCGCAGCGTGGAAGCGCAAAAGAAAAGAGCCAGATGTACGTTATCAGAGCGCAGGATAATAGAACGTGCGCCCCTGGCACAATTTAGAATCAAATCCAAATTCCAGTGCCATTTCTAGAGCTCTTCCCCCCTGAAAAGGACGGTGCAAATGGCGCAACGAAGATAGAACCCATTTTGGTGGTCCGAACCGTTTATCATGTTTGGGATAATGATCCGTCAATTGGACAGAAACTGTACGGTCTAAAGAATTTAAAATTAGCCCAATTAAAATAAAATATAGTGAAAACAAGTTTATTAAGGAGAAAAGCAAGAGTAAAGAACAAATAAAGCTTAATAAGAAAGAAGTTTCTAAAAAGACCAATTCCGATATTTTAAATCGATAATTCACGAGAACGAAAAGATTAAGAGAAATATTATCTAAAGAATTTAAGTTGGTTGGAATAAATAGAGTTATGCTTATAGAGTTTTGTGTGATAGGTTGATGCTATTCAAACTAAAAGGAAAATTTTATAAAATAATTGTAAGCTGGTCAAGCTTTACAAATCAGAGCGTTAGATAGTTAAAAAATAATATGAACATAGGATGAGTAGCCGAAATGAGGATGTTGAGACGAATAAATGACAAGATAAGAAATGATAAAATTAGAAATGAAAATATTAAAGATAACTTCTGAGTAGCATCAATGAGTAATAAGATGATAAAGGGTATACTTTGGTTGTTTGCATATGTCCAACGGATACCAAAAATGGCATCAGTTAGAATGAGTGAGTTGATCTAAGTAGAAGGCTCTAAAAAGGGCAAAGGGAACGGAGGGGTGAGAAAAGATTTAAAAACATTTTGATTAAATGAAACCGCACACTTAATGGAGGGAAATGAAAGAATAGCCGACTCCTAATTAGTATAAGGTTTGATGATGATCAATAAAATTGCACCCATAGAAGACTTCTAGATATTAAAAGTTTTAATAAATATAATTAAAAAGCAATAAAATATATAATTAAAAGTATCCAATGGTTACAAAATTTGGTAGGTAGGCAATCTAAGGCAGGACAAGTATGATGAATGGATCCAATTATCCCAAAAAAAGGCTTCAGGTAATTAGCGGAAATCATTCCCTCATTTCTATAGTTGCTGAGTTATAGTTAAATTTTACTGTCATATACCACGCAGCTGGTCCAGTCTTTTTCACGGCAAGTTCAGTAACACTAATGGGCATCTTGTTTCCTATCGAAGAGAGAAGAGGAGAGAATAAAAGAGCCCCCCTTTACATGATCTGGCTCATTGATATGATCATTTCAATTTTAGCCTGAAAAGCATGCGGATTAGATGATTTTAGAATCTGAAAAATTGTACTTTTAATTATAGAAAATAGATGGTTAGAAACATTATATAAACAACGGTATACATTCAACAACTAAAGACATTTTTTTCGAGAATAAAATCGTCTTATGGTGTGATTTTTCGTTTACAAGCTAGTGCAATCAGATGAACGGGTAGGATCCCCTTCATGCAAAAGTGGAGCGCTCCACGGCCATGTGGGCGTAGTCCATGACTGGATCTGCATGCATCACTTGACTTCATGGCTTCAAGCCAATTTATTGTGAGCTCGTTAACTCTTCTCAACCACCTACCTTCCATCCATCTACTTATTGCACCCTATTTTGGAGGTGCCACCTAAACCTAGTTTGCTTTTCTTAAAGTGCTTCAGTTGTGCCAGTATAGATTACTGGTCAATTGTGTTGGTTAGGTCTTCTTGAGCTAGTGCCTTCTTCTGTAGTGGCGCCACAAGCAGCCTCCCTTGTGGCAGGTCAGGCCTGTGTGTGCAAAATTCGGAAAAGGAAAAGAAACAAAAACTAGTAAATGATTGGTTGCGACAATGCACCCAGGTGAATGTGTTTACCATGAACGGGTTTATTAACTGATACCAAGTGTCACGGACTCTGGTTTCGCAGTCCATGACCAAGGTCTATAGGCTTTAAGAGAAGTCCATTTCAGTTCGTGGACTTGGCCCGAGAGACTATGGTCTATAATAGAAGATATATGGATGAAGGCTCATTTCTAGAAGGCCCAAACTCTAGAATTATTCTTATAAATATCTACAATCTAGAATGTTGTAGCCTTAAGATATTCTATAAAAATGTTCCAGAGGATAATATGGACCATACATGTATAATAATCTTAGCCTTCTATTTAAGAGGTGGAAACGGGGTGAAGTCTTATAAATAGAGGAGCTCCCTCATTTGTAAGACATGAACCAATCAATGAATCAAAGTACAAGGTGATAGCAATAATATGTATACTGTACTCTTCTGGTTTCTCACTCTGCTCACATATTTTCTTGTAAGCTTCCGCAATTCATGCGAAACTTAGCCTTGATGCCAAACGTGCATTTCAAGACTAAATGCCACATGGGAGTCTGAAAGTTTGAGCCCATGACACAAGACATTCTTACTTTAACGACTACTCAGTAGACACAGAACAGAGTCCATTTGCGCCACATGGGATCTATGATCTGCAAGTCCATACCGTGGGTACAACATCAATACTGAAGAGTAGAACATTTAAACCAATTGATCATTGGATCATTTTCAGTTCCACCAAATCAAATGACTAGGATCATCCCATCAATCGATATGAGTCTTAAATCATGACACATCCATCATGTACATTACACCAGTACAGGTGAAATAAGGTGCAGGCGCTAGTTCTTGTTGATGATCCAGCAACAGGGTTATAAGTTTCGACACGATCTCTATCAAGATAGATCACATTATAATTCAAACTGTTGAATAGTGGACTTGGCTTTGTTAGTATGGAAAACTTATTCATTTTCATCTCTCAATTGAATCTCTAACTGCCAATTTATATTATGAAGTTTATGTCAAGTTTTCAGTGACTTCCTGGCTTCCAGTGATGGCAGTCTTGTAGGATCCAGAATTAAACAGTACAACTCATAAAGAGAAAAAAATGCAATAACCAAATGCAGCATTTTCTAAAGATCTGGTGTCTACAGGCATGATGAGAAAAAGGACACAGATAAACTCCAAACGACCAAAGCTAACTGAACAGAGTAAAACAAAATGACTGACCGGTGGCATGGTGGTGGTGACGTCTGAAATGGAGTGAGCTGACATAGGCTATATCACTGTTACTGGTGCTTGGGATGAGATGAGGTGACATCTGTTCACATCACAGTTGGTGGTGGAGATGAGTTGAGAGGAAAATCATCACATCTCAGCTCACTGTTAAGTTGAATTTCATTCATCGCATGCAAAATTTTGGTAATCTTAAACCAGCTCAATTCTTCTCAAGTCAGCTCACTTTATGGCAAGCACCACTAACACCATGTTCATAATTTGTATTTTACCTTGTAGTTCAGGGGAATCTGCTGTTCTTCTGTCTAAAATGCTGCGGGAGTCTGGTTCCCTCTTCATTCCCTAGCAGCCACTCTCTCAACATACACCAACCTCAAGAAACCAATACGAGGAACAAAGGAGAAGAAGAAAACAAATGAGAACGGGGACGGCAAACTCAACTAGCATAGCTTCATCAGCCGGACTACTCTTCAAGTTCAGCAGACAAATTCTTCCTTGTTACTAAATCAAGCATCAATTTACTAAACAAAAATCGAATCAAAATACAGAAGAAGAAAGGATTGGTAGAGGCAGACACACAAAATGAACCAGTCACAAGAACGCATCTGCCCTCCAAAACGCCACATATTGGGCGCAAACAGGGAGCCTGGAGTTTTAGTTGAGGGCAAATTCAAACTGAACATATACCTGTAACTGGACCGCTCTGCTGCAGGTAGAAAATATCAGAAACAATAGAACTGAATTGGATAGAATTTACCTTGATTATTGGAACATAAGTCAGTTATCCCTTGTACAAAGTGCTCCAGAACATCTGGTGCATCTGACTACAAAACTAGCCACTGGGCCCAAAAAAACACATGCAAAGCTTTTTAAGACCAGATAACAGTTGCAGCAGTGTGCATTGCTTCCTTTACATCATAGGAAATGCTTCACGTCAAACCAAGGTCACTTCAGACATGCTTGCTTGATTTCTTCTCATCCAGCACCAGAAACTACGGGCTATATTTACACAACTGACATAAATTCCAATCCAATAATTTAACTTGGGATTAAATCTTGATTCAGCTTCAGTGAAGGGGTGGTATCCAGGAAGGAACCATACCAAGTGTTATCAAAATGTCAGAGACAATGTTAACTTTCTCCTACCCTATTCGCCATGGCATAACCAATGAAGATGGAGAGTACTATTTGGGCCTTCATCGTCAGGAATTATTATCCTCCCTATTTTTATGATCAACAACATGCCTGTACACTTCCATTGACTGCAGAAGACATTAACACAATCACAATGCAATCTGACAGTAACCAAGCCATCTGTGCATTAAACTCAGTTGGACAAAAGTGACTACTGTAAGAAAAAAATATTTGATTCCTTGTCTTGAGCATCATATGCTCGCTCAACCTCTAGTTGCAGGTTACTCATCTATCCAGTTACTTTCCCAGTGACCAATTCTTAGAATCCTGCATAGAGAACCACATTATGATCTACATGTGATTATTTGTGTCAGACAGAGGACACATTTTTCAGCTGGAAGCCACCTGCTTCAGACCAAGATCATGCATGTTTGTGGATTACCTGAACATATTCAGCCTTTCCACAATACTTCACAATTTCAACAAAAGCTGATTCGGTAGCTTGCCATTGGAATGTTTCACATACTGGCTGACTCCCAATACTATTCACAACCAATCATGAAACTTCCTTTCTGCCTTGTCTTGCTGAGTGAAGGTGCTATTATCTGGGACAGGCTGACGACCCAAATGCAAGTGAATTTCACTTCCATTACCAACTGATTCCATTGAACACTTTGATGAAGATGCATGACATTGAGTCTCAACCGACATAGGTGGAGCCAATGTTACAGAACCCATGGAGCAGCATTTTTTTCGATCATTAGAACCTTGGCTAATTGCAGCATCTGCCATGTGTTTCTCTTTATGGGACCAAGTTAGGAACTCAGAAGTATATCTGGGGCACTTCTGGAACCCACCATTTTCTTTGACTGAGTCAAGAGATAAGAGTTGCAAAGATCCTTGTATCTCACAATCGAGGCCCTTTAATTCTTGGCCAGATTGCTCACAGGCATTGCCCAAAAGACGACTTGCAGAATGAAACTCACTTCTGGTGATTAGTGAAGTCACAGAATGTTCATCCAAAACCTCTGGGGTTGATCTTTTATGATCTGATCCATTCCGGGCATTATTAGTACATTGTGGAAGAGCAAGGACAATGTCTCTTCTGGCAGCACTACCTGCAACATTCGTGAAACAGGTAGCTCTCTGGGGAAGAAGAAAATCTTCCCTTGAAGCACTCAAATCACTTCGGGCAGGCACACGAAATGCATTTCCTTTACAAGTACCTGCATGTAAAGCATTCACACTTTCTGCACAATTTAGTTTAGCCATTCCTTCCAGCAGAGTACTATAGTTCTCTTTCTTAGCATGTAACTTCTTCACAGCTTCACTAACTGCAATGGATTGATTTTTCCCTTGTCCTGAACCCTCAACTACAGAAGCATGCAATGGCTTATCATATTCAGGAAGCCAGCCTGGCATAGTAAAGGATCCAGCTTGGTCCAACCCCACTTCAGAAGGCTCCAAATGCTGCTTTTTCAATTTGACCATCTTAGCAGTAACTGCAGAAGGAGAGGACTGCCAGTCACTATCTGCACACATATCTTCATCTAGAAATTTTCCACTAGCGTGTGTCTCCAAAATCAGCACCCTTCCTGTATGAGAACCTTGAAATTCCTCTTTGAGCAAGTTTGAAGAGTCAATTCCAGAGATATCACTGACATCTAGGTCATCAAGACTCACTTTGTTTAGGTCAGGGGTCAGTGGCAAAATGTGCTCACCTTTCTCTGCAAGTCCAAGAAGTGTGTTGGCACCACTTTTCCCTTCTAAAACTACCTTGCTGTCAGATTCACTAAACAATCCAGAACTGTTTTTGCCCTCCAGTTTGCCATCATTGTATCCATCACATGTATAGCCTTGAGCAGAAAAATGAAGTGCTCTTTTGCAATTTCTCTTGCAAGACAGAGTCCCACCTTTCATTTTGCCTGATGTTGTGACTTCCAGATCACTAACAGCTTCAATGGTATCGTTAGAGCTTGGCTCAGTATAAAGTTCCTCGGCAGTAGATGGAAAAACAGACGTAGAAAAGTATGCAATTGAGGAAGCATTAGCAGCTGACATCACTTTAGCAACATCTACTTCCTTTGAAAGTGGACTCCAATCACATATATCCGAGATCCCTAATCTGATGTTGCAACTTCTGGCATTTGAAACACTTCCATTGTTACTTTCCCTGTAAACTGAAACAGATTCCCCAGAGGATGGTTCCATAGACTGTATCTGGTGGTTATCCTCTTGTTCCTCTGAAGGCAGTTTTCCTTCTAGATCAATTCCATGAATACAACTATTTCCAGCAGAGTGCAGTGCAGACTCAAAAATAGTGATTCCATTGGAATTAATCTCTTCCCTAGACCCACCTGTTGTTGGAGACAACTCAATGTAGGAACCTGCAATGCAACAGGAAAAAAAGAATGAGAAAAAACACGCTTTAGAAAGCTTTCTTTTCAAATTTATACCAGTCTCAAATCCTGGCCATTTAAGTCCAGGATGCACTTCATAAAAGTAATCCCCAAGTAGAAAATTCCACAATAAGTAAACAACTTCTCACCTTCTTCTTCTGTAGCCTGAATTCCATTCAAGTCTTTCTTCAGCAAAATTGTTCCAGGAAACACCATCAGGTTAATGTCACTCAATGCTTCCTTCTCTTTATCTAATATGGGTTTAAACCCGAACCCTGACGTCCATGTTTCCACTAATGCTGGAATGGCAGATATGACCAACCTTTCCACCTTGAAGGACTTTAGCATCTACCCACGAAATGCAAACAGATAAGTAAAAAAAAAAGAAGAAAGATCTAGAAGGTGTCTGAAGTTGATAGACAAATTAGAAAGACATTTTTAATAACTGCCTTAACAAGGAGAAAATTCTTGACCTTTATTGATTTGACTTCACTTAAGATTTAAGAGACGGGTGTGGCAGTGAACTTTTTCTTCGCTTCACAGATGGAGGTCCCTGAGCAAGTTCAGTTCCAATGGACAGAGAAAAACAGCAAAACTCCGAGCTTAACTTAGAACTTGCCCAGAGGCCTAGGTAAGTTAGCAGAGTCTAAGGAAAACAAAGTATTCATAGTTTAATACATATGATGTTGTACTATGGCTCAAGCCTCAACTGAGTCAACCAACCCAAGTTCTGAGTTAATAAGAGGTCCTTAACTTTGGTAGATACCACATGTGATAAGACAAAACAACATTCTGGACCAAGATTTTTAAAGCATCAGCATACATTGATATGCCTCATAAGGATGTAAGTGACCTTTGGCAATGGTTGAAAGACCACATAACTTTGAGCAAGTTATGTTTAAAGTATGCAAGATACATACATTTCCATCAGATGTACATATATATCAACAGTACCGCTGCAGATACATGTGCTTCGAACAGTTCAACAGTACTTGATGAGCGTGCAGGGGCATATGATGGTAATGCTTGAACCAAGTTTAGTACTTCAAGAGATCTTGTAGCTGAGACTCGAGCACAGCCGCTCAAAGATCACATGGAGGCTCAGCCATGCTGCAGCACATGCTTTTAATATCCTATGTGGTCTAGTTTGAAGTGTACACACAAAAATATTATGGAGAGAAACAGAACTTGATTTTGATTTTATCCAATTGAAATTACCTTTTCAATTGCAGCCATAAGACGGCGACACATTCCTTGCCGTCGGTGTTCACTGCAAGTTGCAATAAGTGGCACCTCTGCCACTGTTACTCCATGCACCCTGCATTGCTTAAGGCATCATCATAAGCATGCTGAGCAAAACCAAGGCACATTTTCATTTTTCTAGAGTTTATACAGAGTAAAGATGGAAATGGAATCCATGCTATAGGCATATATGCAACATTCTTCAAGTGCATCACCAAGTAAAAATAAAATCACATTTTTATATCCAAAACACACCATTCTTCTGAGTAAATAACTCAAACCCATCAAACATTTGAGGATACAACAGGCAAGGATATCTAGTCTCAAATCAAGAGTAACAATGTGATACCATTCCCAGACACGAGTAATTCTTTAGCTAATCAAGCCGTACCTGATGGATGCTACAGAAATAATTTGATCACCTTTCTCCAAGACCACAGTGTAAAAGCTTTGATAATTTAAGCGTGCAAAACTTGACCTGAAATTCGCATGGAAAATAATCAAAATTTGAAGCAATAGTCATGAAAATAAAGATGGCAGCAACAGACAATGGAACTATATCCAAAACTGTTCATATAAACCCATTCGAAGTTTCTTGGACATATAGTTTCGGAACCATGTAGTGCAGGAAAAACAGAAATTAGAAATCCAGAGATATTCATGAGTAAAATTAAAATTGAATTTAATATTATGTAAACTTGCACTATATAGAAGATGCAATTGTTCATGAAAATCTAAGCCAATATTTACCCAAAGTAAACTTCTAATCACGTATGGAATTGATTTCTCATGAATAGTTTCCCCTGAAAATACTTTCTCATATCTAGTTTCCCTTGAAAATACTTTCACTAGTTAAGTAACAAGCTTAGGATCTTCTCTACTGGAAAGTTTATACAATTCAACCCTCATGAAAGAAACAAGTGCAACTTTTGTTTGTACAGTCCAGTGACATGTCAATTGTGATATTTGCTCACAACGTAGTTAGATGACTAAAGGAGCCAGGCTGAGGCCCAAAGGAATTTTGATATTCATTACAAACTAGTTTACAGGCTGACCCCCAATCGGGATAAGGCCTAGATGATGATGATGATGATGATCACAGACTAGTTGACAGAATCTTGATAAAGATTCTTGAGAAAAGGGTCAACCAACTGAATCAAGAGAACTGCAGGCAATTTCACAAAGCCCAAGAAGCACTTTGAAAATCCTTCATGAAAAGTTTCTCCTTTTTCTAAGTTTGCAATGGTCCTCAACAACAGAAAATCCTTTGAAAATGTAGAAACTTTTCGTGAAGACCATTATAAATTGCTTCTAAAGAAGGAACATTTCTAGGAAACCTGTTTCTTAACTAGAGAGTGATCCTACTTCAAACCTTCTTACTTCAAGATAAACCTCTCCATTCACAAGAGGAACTCATAAGCATAATCCCATGTTTCCTATTTAAGGGATGGCTCTCTAAACAGACAACAACTAGTCAGTAAACTTAAATAAATCATGAAAACTTCTCTACTCAGAAGGGATTTAATCCTCTTCCAGTTACTGGTCTAGACGATGTAGAACAGGAATCTTCTTTCAGGTATTACTTTGCTTGATCATGACTTCATAATGCATGCCATCATTCACTCACCATCAAAGTCAACCAGAGGCAAAAATATCCAATCAAGTGGTGCACCTCAAGTGCAGTTGATTGACGCTAGAACATTAAGATCCATCAAGAATTCCATCAATCTTTTGGTTGATTGCACACTCATATCCAATTCTTCTAAAAGGCAGCCAGCTGCATGAAGCTCCAGCATATGCAGGGTCTGAGGAAGGGGCGAACCACAAGGGTCTATAGTATGCAGTCTTACCTTGTAGTTTTGCAAGAGGCTGTTTTCACACCTTGAACCCATGACCTCAAGGTCACACGACGACAACTTTACTATTGTGTCAAGGCTCCCCTTCATATCCAATCCTTCTCCAGCAAAATATTTACTTCAAAACTACTTCATTCCGGGTCTATAGTATGCAGTCTTACCTTGCAGTTTTGCAAGAGGCTGTTTTCACACCTTGAACCCATGACCTCAAGGTCACACGACGACAACTTTACTGTTGTGTCAAGGCTCCCCTTCATATCCAATCCTTCTTCAGCAAAATATTTACTTCAAAACTACTTCATTCCGATGAGTCATGGTAAAAAAACATGGTGAAAGGTGCTTGATGGAAAGGGAAGTCAAATCCTTTGCAATGTTGATACACAACAAGGATGATTCGGCCAGACTTACTCTAGGAGATGTACAACCAGGGATCCAAATAGATGGCTCCTATTTAAAAGCTATGTAACAAGGACAGGTGGAGGAATATCATAGGTCTATTGGGAAATTCTGTTAGGAAAATAGGATTTGTGGTGACAGGCAAGTGGAGGAGGATTGGCCAAAGGAGGAAATCCGGTTCAAGGAAGGTGGGAAGGAATATTAGGGGAGGGTGGAGGTGGAGGTGGAGGAGGAGAATAGATGTGGAATAGGCTTTGGGCTGCCCGAAAAAACCAAAGATTACAAGACCATCATTTTCTTCATTGTAACCTTTTACTGTCTTCTTTTAACTTGCAGTGTAATCATCGATCAGCAGTGAATTCAAGCTTTCCCCTCCATTCTTACTGTAATGCACTAATTAGTTAATTCAGCCAAACTTGATCCATCAACTAGTATCAAAGCACTTGCTCTTGGGGTACCGTCAAGACTCGGATGGAGAAAACGGAAACAATGGAGAAGGAGATGGAGACCATGCATGGGAAGTCAATGGCATGGAGGACATCGAACGACTTTAAATCAATGTCATGGCTATTGGCGAGTACCTACTAGAGATTTGAAACTAGATGCGGCAGAAAGAGGAAGCGGCGAAGCTCCACCACACCAAGATGGCAACAGGGGGTAAACATGGATGTCGAAAATAGACAGGACCTCAGGTGAGGGGAACCAGTGCCTCCCGAAAACGCAGGAGTATTGTGGCACAACTTCCATCCCTAGAAGCTCGATCTTCCCATCTTTGAAGGCAACAAACCTTACGATCGACTCTACAAGGCAGAGCACTACTTCCAGATCAATAAGCTCCCCAACAGCGAGAAAGTTGCAGTGGCTACCATTTGTTTGGAGGGAGAAGCATTACACTGGTTTCTATGAATACTCCCATACTCCTTTCCGATCATGGCCATTATTTTGGTCATCTCTCCTCCAGCGATTGCCTATCATAGTCGGATGACGATTATGAAGCCCTTCTGGCACTATGACAAGAGAACTCCATCGTCGAGTACCGGCTAACCTTTGAACTGATGTCAGGCCCCTTAGTGGACTTGCCCGACGAACTATTAAAGGGGGCCTTTATTAATGGATTGCGGGAGGATATCAAGGCTAAAGTTAAGATACTCTGACCCGCTTCCCTAATTGGGCTTATGGAGCTGGCCCATAAAATCAAAGAGAAGAATGCGGCCTTGGATCGAACAAAAGCCCGTGGTAATCGACCAAAAAAAAAACAATAAGCCCAAATTTTCAAGATCCAACAGCTTTTACTTGAAAGGCCTAGCAGCTGAGACAGGACATCAAGGGCAATTGCGTAATTTTCCCCAAACCCTAACCCATTCCCCCAACTCCACAAAGGAGATGAGTTTTAGGACCGACCGAGAATCCCATTCTGACGACGCCAATTTAGGCAAGCGCGATCCATTCTGACGACTGACTGACTGACCTAGAACTTCCACGGAAACGAGCCCTGGGTTTGTGCTTTTGATACAACGAGAAATATACTCCTGGCCATCGTTGCAAGAACCGTCAGTTACAGGTTCTCCTACTAGCTGATCACGACAACCCAGAATCTGACAAACCTTCACCTAGAGATGAACCTGTGCAACCCAAGGAGGAAACCTCTTAGCTGGAGCTATCCATGCATGCAATCATAGGGTTTACGAAGGGGAATGTCATGAAACTAAAAGGGAGCTTGGTAATAGGGAGGTGGTGGTTCTGATAAATAGCTGGGCATCTCACAATTTCATTGCAAGAAAGCTAGTTGCTGAACTTCCGCTACTAGTCTCTAACACAAAACCCATTGGGGTTCAAGTGGGGGACAGCCATTGCATCAAAGGCGCCGAAATTTGTCGCAATCTATCCAGCAACATTTCCATTTGTTCGACCTGAGTGGAGCTCATGTCATTCTAGAAATAGCATGGTTGCAAATCTTAGGAGAGGTTTCGACCAACTACAGTAACCTTACCATGCAATTCTTAGTAGAAGGCAAGCACGTCACATTGCAAGGCAAACCCTCTCTAGCTCGGTCACCCATCTCCCTCAAGTCCATGTTGAGACACATCCCCAACACTTGCAAAAGCTACATGGTCAAATACCATGGTCTACAGGTTGATGCCGACCAACAAGATGGGGAGACACACCCACGGTTAGTCCCACTTCTATAGCAGTTCTCCCATCTATTTGATCAACCATTACAATTGCCAGTAGCACATATTCATGATCACGCCATCTGGCTCCAGGAAGGAGCTCAACCTCCCAATATTAGACCATACAGATACCCACATTGTTAGAAGAACAAAATTGAACAGATCATCAAGGAATTGCTAGTTGTGGGCATTATTCACCCCCACACAAGTCCCTTCTTGAGACTAGTGCTTTTAGTCAAAAAGATGGAGGTTGGCAATTTTGCATTGATTATCGGGCCTTGAACAAGACAACAATTCCTAATAAATTTCCAATACCATCAATCGACGAGCTATTTGAAGAGTTAGGGGGAGTAACAATCTTCTCCAAGTTGGATCTCAAATCTGGATAATGCCATATTTGTGTCAAGGAAGAAGACATCACCAAAACTACTTTCTGAATACACGAAGGCCACTACCAATTCTTTGTCATGCCCTCTAGCTTGACCAACGCTCCATCGACTTTTTAAGCTCTCATGAACAACATCTTTTGCACGCATCTCCGTTAGTTCATCCTCATATTCTTTGACAATATACTGATATATAGTTCAGATTTCAATTTGCATTTGAAACATATCAATATTGTCTTTCAGCTTCTTGGAACTCATAAACTTGTTGCTAATAAAAATAAACGCATGTTCGCACAATCCACTTTGCAGTACCTCAACCATGTCATTTCAGCCGAGGGAGTGGCAACCGATGCCTCCAAGATTGACTATATGTTATCCTGGCCAGTTCCGCAAGATGTGAGGGCTCTTTGAGGTTTTCTAAGCCTCACAGGTTATTACTGAAAGTTAGTTAAGCATTATGGGATGATTGCAATGCCATTGACGAAGCTCCCCAAGAAAGATAAATTCCAATGGAATCCTGATGCACATGTGGCCTTCGAAGCTCTAAAACATGTTATGCCAACCATTCCTATATTGGCAGTCCCTAATTTCTCTAAATAGTTTACCTTAGAGACTAATGCCTCTGGTAAAGGAGTGGGGGCTGTATTGATACAAGGTGAACAACCGATTGGTTTCTTTAGCCAGGTTCTCTATGCTCACTCACAATCCAAGTCAGTTTATAAACAAGAGCTTATGGCCATCGTAATGGCTATACAACAATGGCGCCATTACTTGATAAGGAGGCACTTCGTAATCAAAATGGATCAAAAAAGTCTTCGGTTCTTGCTGGATCAACGTGTACTTAATAGTGAGCACCAAAAATGATTGACCAAACTAGTAGGTGTCAATTTTGAGATTCAATATAAGCCAAGTACCGACAATCAGGTGGCTGATGCTCTCTCACGGCACCAGGAGTTCTATGCTCTAAATTATCTCAGCCAAGATGTCATATACAATACCACTCCTCATAGTATTTCCTCAGCTACGATAGTTGGAAACCACAGTCTCCCACTCTTAGCCCTCTCAGTAGCCAGTTGTGAAGAAGTTGACAAACTATCCAATGAAGTACAATCCAACTGCAAGCTTCACATCCTTATACAACAAATTGTTGAAGATCTAAACAGCCACCCAAGCTACGTCTTTAGGCAAGGCACACTATATTTCCATGATCGACTAATTCTTCGATAGAATTTCCCCACATCACATTGTATTTACAAGAATTTCATTCTACACCAGTCGACGATCATTTTGGTTTCTTCCGCACTTACGAGCACATTTCTCAGGTATTACATTAGGATGGGATGATGCATGATGTTAAGAAATTTGTCGCTACATGTGACACATGTCAATGCAACAAATATGCCTCTGCCAAACTTGCAGGCTTGCTCCAACCCCTTTCTACTCCCTTATCAGCTTGGGACGTCATTACAAAGGATTTTATTGGTGGACTGCCTAAAGCACAAGGGTATGACACCATTCTAGTTGTGGTCAATCATTTGACACAATTTAGTCTCTTTCTTCCCTTTTACCACCCTTACACAGCCAAGGATGTTGCCACTATATGGCTACCCTCGGTCTATCATTTCAAATCGAAACCACATTTTCATCAACCACTTTTGTAAGGAGTTGTTCAAGATAGCCGACACCATTTTGAAGATGAGTTCAACCTATCACCCTCAAACAGATGGGCAAACTGAAGTGGTTAACTGCTGCTCAGAAACTTATCTCCGATGCTTTATAAGAGGAAAACCAAAACCCTGGGCATCTTGGATCTATTGGTCTAAGTACTGGTATAACACCACTTTCCACAACTCCATTGGAATGACCCCTTTTCATGCCCATATGAACGAGATCCACTAATCTTACTCAAGTTTTCTGGAAGTGAAAACCCAATCAGATTTACGAGGAAGGGACTTATCCTTCCTACCTAGCAACTTAGTATATCTCAAAATTCATCTTTATTGTCTCAAATCATTGGCCACTAAGATTAACGAAAAACTTTCCCCTCGATATTATGGCCCTTCCAAAGTAGCTGAGTGGATTGATGAGGTTGCATACCATCTAGAGCTGACTTCCATTGCCAAGATCCACCCTGTTTTCCATATTTCACAACTCAAACCTGCTGCCACTTCCCTCCTTGGTCCTCAACCACTGCTTGCCTGTCTCTCTGAGGACCTAGAACTTCAGTTATATCCAGCAGCAATTAAGGATACCCGTAGACTACCAAATGGCCAACTTGAAGTGCACATTCAATGGGAGGTTCTTCCAGATCATAAGAGCACTTGAAAACATTTTGAAACCATCCATACACAATTTAATGCCTTTCACCTTACTCTAGGAGATGTGGTATTCAAGGATCCAAACAGATGGCTCCCGTTTACAAGCCATGTAATAGGAGCAGGTGGAGAGATATCATGGGTCTATGGGAAAATTCTGTTAGGAAAATTAGATCTCTGGTGGCAGGACAAGTGGAGGAGGATTAGCCAAAGGAGGAAATTCAGTTAGAGGAAGGAGGGGATGGAGGGAGGAGGTGGAGGAGAATAGATATGGAATAAGCTCTGGGCTGCCAGAAAAACCAGAAATAACAAGGGACCTTCATTTACTTCATTGTACCCTTTTACTGTCTTTTTTAAACTTACAGTGTAATCATTGATCAGCAGTGAATTCAGCTTTTCCTTCCATTCTTACTCTAATGCCCTGATTAGTTGATTCAGCTGAACCCGATCCATCAAATGTGCTTTCACTTTTTGCCAGCCTGTGTAAGTATATTAGATAGACGTCTTTACCTTTGTCATCACCTGCCTTAGGGGGCTAGTATAAGGCTGAAATACTCCAACTCAAATACCATCTAAAACAAAATGCTCCAGTTCTCCATCAACTCCTGACCAGCTGCCAGGTATGTTCTTCTGTTTATTAGAACCCAACAATATGTTCTTAAATTTTCAACAGCATAATGAATAAATCCAAAATAGTAATATACAGTTTTCATTTCACATGCACACAGGCCTCAGATGCAGTTCAACATGGGCTGTTTACAAAGGAGCTTTGATGGGCCTATTTTCTCTTCATTCAACCATTAAAACATGCCCTGAACAAGGGCGAAGAACATTAGCCACTATATCTATGAAGGTTTAACCCAATATAAAAACCTCTGACTAAGTCACTCTAAGTAACCCAACGTCTCATTACACACTTCATGAAAATTGCATATCTCATCCCATGGGAGTTCTGGACCAGACCAAAGGCAAACCACAGCATCTACAATATCTAAAAGTGAAAAGAAAAATAGCTGCAAGCAAGAGGAAAGATGGTTACAGATATTTTCTTAAGTACCTTCTTTCCATATTTTGGTTAGATCAAAAGAGAGAACAAAGAAGAAGAAGAGGAGGAAGCATTACCTTCTTTTGACATTTGATATTTGTTGCTTGTTCAAGAGACCGCATCTCAGTTATTCATCTAGTAAATATCATCTCCCAGCTAAAAGTGAGGAATTTGTATCCATTAAAGAGAGAGAGAGAGAGAGAGAGAGAGAGAGAGAGAGAGAGAGAGAGAGAGAGAGAGAGAGAGATTCACCATGCAGCATCATGCATGATAAATTCTCCTATCTTGTGACATGTCATCCTGCCCGAGCAAACTTACAACTGATGTCCCATTTTGGATTTTAAAATCCTGACCATCGAATTTTCGACTAAAAAAACTAGCAGGTTAAAGTGTCCAATGGGCAATAATTTTAACAAGTAGTCTAAAGAAGATAAGCTAGACAAGATGAATGGATCAGATCATCCCAGATGGGCATGAGGTGCTTCTGGGAAGCATAGTGCTTCCAAAACACACTTAGATGAAGCGTGCTTTCCCAGTTTTCTAGGCACTTCCGACAACTAATGTATGCTATACACTGACGTCAAGTGGACTGTTGATATCTAGAGTGATCTATTCCTCAAGTTACAAGTTCAATATTGCTAGGCATGTTTTTCCCTTCAAAAGGAAAAGAAAAAAAAATGCCCAAAAAGAAAGCAATTTCCTCAGTTTCCTTCTTGCTGAAATGCTTCTTGGAATCACAGTGCTTCGAAAACACACTTGTATGAAGCATGCTTTCCCAGCTTCCTAGGCACTTCTGGCAACTATAGTGTGATCCATATGCTGACGTCAAGAGGACTGTTGCATCTAATTGTTGTACAGTCAAGTAATGCACCCAACAACATCATAGCATGGAAAACAATCAGATGACTAAGGAGGTATGATTGACCCACAACTGAAATAGAAAAAATGGAATATCACGAATACCTTAGCTAACATGATAAGTAATCCAGGAGTCGAGTGCAAACAACAAGAACCAACAGCTGACCTAAATGGATGTGGAGCAACAACACCAACAACAACAACAAAAAGCAAAAATATAATCGATTTTGAGTAAGATACTCACCCCCAGTTGTATAAAACATGAGGTATCATGTCAACGCCTGTCCTTGGGTCTACCATGGGAAGAAAAGATTCCTCCATAATAGCAAGGGCAACAGCCAACTTTGTGTTGCATTCTGCCATCAGGGCAAATTTCTGTGCAGAGTGAACCTTTTGCTCACCATGGATACATCTCAGCAGTGTCCAAGAAAAACCATCGGAAATGTGGTTCAAGGCTCCTACACGAGAATGTAGACCTGAGTGGACCTGATAACACCAATAAATCAAATTGATTCAAGAAAGTTAGCATGATAAAGCCAGCATAGCTGTTGCCCAGTCTAGTATCAAAATGCAGATAGCACAGTATCGAAGTAGACAGAAAATTGATAAGCGTCGGAAAGATACACTACAACCACAACATAGAGTTGATGCTCCAAGAAGTAATTTCAGTTTTTCTTCTCTTTTAGGAACTAAAAGTTTCAGTCTCAGTACATTAGTTTATTCCTTTTTGCCTTATATCAATGCATCTACACCTTCATTTCAGAAAATAGAGAAAAACAAAACTAAGTTAATTATTGCCAATTCCAGCATGTTAAAAGAAGCTATGCAACTAGAGCCCATAACCATCTCCATATGACAATAACACTTGGGTGCCAACAAAAATATGACTGCCAACGAGCATCAGAATTGTAAATCAACTTTCCGTTCTGTGTGTGTGTGTGTCTATATAGTATATATAGGTCCCAGTAATAAAAGCTGCTCTTGGGGCACCTAAACAGTAGATACTCATCTTTTGCAGCATACAACTATTTTTTTAGTGACCCAAGCCATTCATCAGTTTTGGAATGGCCTATACCAGCTACATACCAAAATTCGGATCCACTACATGGTTGTAGCCTAAGTTGCTTTGGAGTTGAAAAATCTCATCCATCATTTAAAAAGAAGAAGTGGTTAGAATCATTCCATAGTTGTGATTTTTTGTGTCTCCCTAATTTTTGCTCAATGAACATTATAAACAGTTTAGATCTTCCAAACCAAAAAAGGGGCCCTTGGATGCTGCTTACCATAACTGCATATAGGGGCCTAGTATAACCAGGACTATATATTAGGGAATTGATATTATCTGGCACCTTTAGGACTACTACCATATCTTTATCTGGGTTAGTGGTAAAAGACTTAAAAGTACAACCCAAGCCCAATTGTCTGAATGATCTGAACCATTCAGCTGAACCATCTAGCTCTAGATGAGCCACGTCCAAAAAATCACATGATTTGGATTATTCTGACATTGATTTTAGAGCCCCAATAGGAGCTGGTCTTAAAAGCTTCTGGCTTCTTCAGACATGGTTTTTCTGATGCATAGTGAAACAAACTTCTAGATCTAAGGCTTTCATCATGTTTGGCATAACAAAAATTGGTAATCTCTAAGAAATCAGTACATTCGGATCATCTTAACCACTTGTCTTGGGCATATGGAAGAAAATTAAGAAAAATAGATGGTGATGATTTTCAATTCAGAAGGACCTACGTTAAAAGCATCCAATGGGCATGCAATTCTGTCTCCAGCCTATCCAAGGTAGGCTTAACATGATAACCAATTTCACCATTAGAAAAAAGGAGAGCCAATTTCTTCAAATGATCAATAGCGTCGACTCCTACCAGGAATGTTGATTTTAATGAGCTATTTTGAGATTGTCATTTTACTACCTTCTAGCTAAGGAAAAACAGCTGTAGGATCACCCAGAGTAGGTGATTTTTGGGACAGCGCTCATCTATGGCATTTGACTATAAAAAGGGAGGACCCTTGGGTAAAGTTACCACAATATCTACTAATTAAAAATATAGATCTGACAAATACTACAATAGTCGCCCCAATAAGAACCAAGAATCACAGAATACAGCCCATGTATGTATGCAGCCACATGTAATGTAAATTCATAACAAAAAGATAGGAACCCATGAAGAAATGTAATAAAAACCACTTGTTTTATGCATACACAGTTTCACAACAGTAAATACCCAAATCTTCACTAAACATAATCGGTAAATGAAATCAATATCTTACCAACCTGTTGAAGATGTGGTTCAAGATCACATATCCTCAAGAGGTAAAAGTACCTCCCAAAGACGATGAATATTGCTTGAAACCCAATGATACATATGATCATCAAGAAAACGATAACCCAGCTTTCGACCCACTTGCTAAAGAAATGATAAGAAGAAAGAACACACTACCCTTTCACCATATCCAAGAATGAGCACCGCTCTCTTGGAGGTTGACTGCGGTAGTCTACTCTCTCTTCAAGAAGAAAACCTAACATAGAATGACATCAAAAGAGCTCTCCACGTTTCCAATTTGTCTATTCCAAAACCCTTCAAAACGCCATCCATTAATGTGGGCCTCACAAAAAAAACCCTTGTGCCACTTAAGAGGCATTAATTTGGTGAGAAATAAACCCATTTGAAACATGAGAACTCCTACAAAATGAAACCTCTCACTTAAAAGGGGACCCCACTGATATCTCTTTCATAACCCACAAGAATTATTGTGGGCCCTATTTCTACTTAAGTGCAACTTAAGCTGGGTGAGGACAAATCCAACTATTATTTACTCGACTACCAAAATGGAAGTATAAGCCTTTCTGCAACCAGCCCTTTTATTCTCCTATGGGGTGACCCCAACTTATTAGAAGCAGAAGCGGTACATCACACAAAACCCAAATGAAAGCATGGCAACAGCCCTAACAAGAGATAGGAATATCATTTCCCATATATATACACACACATATGCATTTACATCATATGCATGTAGGTATATACAAAATACTTATCCCAATATGTTGACATCATGATGTGCAAGTAACAGCATCATGGATCCATGAAATTGGATCAACGATCTGGGTTCCCAGAGGATCTCAATTTACATACTCAATATTTTCAGTTTCAAGTCTACAGTAAGTAATCAACAAAACACTGGTTATTTGAAATTAATGAACCAAGTTTGAGAAAATTTAGACACTAAGCTAACAAAGATATTCCCTCTTTGTTTCTCCTTTTTGAAAAGTTACAACCTAACCGAGATAACCACATGGCAGTTACCATAGGAAATAAATCCTGTGATGGCAATTTAAGAATGTATCAGTTATGGCATGGGCCTCAATTTAGGACCTTCCTGAAGGATGGCATTTTCACCATAGGAAAATAAGATGTAAAGTTCCACAGTAATTAATGTTAGTGGCAGTTCTGCAGTTAATTCAAAAAGAATGAAAATAGCTGCCTCTCTGAAGGAGTGATCCAAATTTAATGGGCAATCCCGGGCACTACGGACCAGATAACTCCCTGTTCCATTTCTTTTTGGTAAACAACTCCCTCTTTAAATACATGAGTTTTTAGCACCATTATTTGAAGGGCCATTGTCTGCAAAGCATTCACTGCATCTGTTCTTTCTGATTTCGTTCACACATCAGATACCACACTACAAGATGCTCACCTAGCTCCAAGATGGAAATCCCCTCTCACAGGTTCTCCAAAGCTCACTCAGTATGATGGTTTAAGCAGTCCTGCCAGTCCTGGTGATATCATTTGTATTTATCAATTTATCAAAGGGTTGTTCAGTGGGGAACACCAACTTCATGCTGCCTAGGTGGCTGCCAAAAGAAGCAGAACTCAGATACTAGAACTGTCTTTTTCCAGCTGAGTGGCTGTTTAGAAGGACTCTCAAACATATCTCTAAGATAACCAAAAGAAAGGTTGGATCTCTGCTGATGCAAATGAGGAATCCTGAACCGCATTTTGTAGCCACTAGGTTCATTGTAGCAGAAATATCCACCAGATGACAAGCTTAATGCATTTCTCAGGATGGGGGTTTCTAGGCCATGCATGTTAGTTACTAAGAACTTCTCTGTGTAGGATGCTTTATGGTAGGCTCTTGGCTCCAATCATCTTCTTCATGCACTCTTATCATGTATCTTTGTTTCTACAAGTTCTTCTTACTCAAAAGAGAAAGCATGACAGTTTTAAACATTAGCCTACTTTCTCCAGAAAATCTTAACTTGTGTAAAGAGCTCTTCTATCTTATTTCCATTGTTCTCCATTAATGCTAATCAACACCACAAGATTATCTTGCTAAGGAAAACATTGGTAAAATCAACTGTACAAACCGCATTTCCTTCCTTCTCATTTTCTTTAGCAAGCTTTTTTTTTATTTTGGATCAACTAGTTTCCCAATTTTGTATCTTCTTGGGGTTTCGTGTAAATTCCTTTTTGGGCTGACAACAAATTCACCCCCTTTTTATCACGTGCACATCTTTGTGTAGTCCATACAACTCTTGTGTTTTTTTCTCATTCATAGTGCTAAAGAACAGAACTATATCTCATTCTCATTTTGCCCTCAAAAAATAAAAAAACTGTTATGGAGAATAATCGCATTTAGAGTCCGTAATTAGCAGTAGAACTTAAATGTGCTTGAAGGAAAGAAGGACTTTTCATATGCTTATTTGAACTTCATCTGGTTAGAAAGCCAAGTATCCAAGAAGGGCGAACAAGCATACCTCATGACAGTCTCCTCCACAAAACCACTTATCAGAAACCACTTTCCCTTCATGCATGTTGGCGTCATTAATGCAAGCCTTATGATCTGTAGATGACACGAAAGCATCAGCAAGAAAATTGTGTGTTAAACCAATGTCACAAGTTATGCTTTACCAGCTACACTTCCCTTGCATCCTCACATTCCCGACAATCAGTGGGTAACAGTTCTCATAGTTAATTCAGAATAAAAGAAGAAAGAACTTAAAAACTTTTAGTCTGAATAATTAAACCAGTTTAATTCTCATGAAAGAAATGTTCTACTTTCATCTATAGTCAAAATAAAGTTTATGCAGCCTTTTGTAGACCTAGGACATAAGCATATATGATGTAAAAAACAAAGGGAAAATACCCTAGGAATTTCATCATTATAGAAATTTTTATTTAGTAAACAAACTCATCTTGGGAGAAGTAGCGAACATGTCACTCAAGATGTTCATTGATCAAAAATGCTGAAACTTTTAAAGAAAAACTAAGTTGAACTTGGAACCCAGAAAAGAGTACAGCAACCATAAATACTGCAAGTAAGAAAAACAACCTCACTCATACTGCCATTAGTAATGAGCAATAAGCCAGACACAGCATTGAGCATCGCCACTACTAAAACAAAGGAATATCACCAAACATCCGGGTGCAGATGTGACGACTTTTCTTATTTGCAGGGTGTGATATGGGCACAAAGAAACAAATACTATATTAGATTAATAAGTTTCTGCAATCTTCATAAGATAACAACCACTTCAGTGTCCTCCCAACTTGTTCCAATGAAGAGAGAATTCTTGTGTTTCTTGCTATGATTGAAATCTATTTTCCATGCACATTAATGAGCAGCATTTATCTGTCCTTACTTCATACACTTTAACCAGTCTTTCTCATGATAACAATTGGTACACTACCTGACAGTAGCTTTACTTCAAAACGTTGAATTTTAGATTGGAGTACCTCGTGATTTATGACTATGGAACCAGTACAGTCCACCCCTCAGTCACAAAACAACATTTTTTAGAATCACAAGAATGTGACGCCCAAGGGTAGCTATTAGGCACACGGTGATATTTAAGATACAAGATAAATGCTACCAAAATATAGATAATGTAGGAAGAAAATTTACACTTGTGTTCACACTGTAAGCATTTCAGCATGACCAAGGAACTTGAAGGCTCCTTCTCATCAACAACATCTCCACAAACTTTACATCTGCAACTTGGGCAATACCAACTGCCTTCTGGGAGCTCCTGAAGATAGAACATTACCCAAAAAAAAAAAAAGAATAAGATTTATAATAAACAACTGTACAATCCTTAAACAGAAAATCATCAGAACAATTTTTAAATAAACACATCATACCCAAATGAAGCCTTCATTAAGGTCCTTAAGACCTGTATGTTCAACAGCAAATCATTTTAAGATAAATAACAAACTAAGATACAGGAAAGTGGGGCATAAACAGTGTCTGTGAAATCATAAATAATTAACCAGCAAACCTTCTCTAGCCTGCTTAAATACGAAATATGGGCAATAACAGTTCCACGCAAATATAGAAGTTCATTTAAAAGACAAGAGTGCAGAGCACCCGTTGTTTTTAGCTAGTTTGAATGTTGAGTTGCAGTTTCAGGCTATGTACACCAATAACATAACCTTTAACTTGCCTGTTCATAATTTTTTAGTACTCAAAGAGGTTCAATTATAGGGTCTGGACACGAGAGCACTTGAGAAGATCGTCCAATCAGCATTATGTTCTTATGTTCATAACTACAGGAAACATGAATATAAATCTCAGAAGTCTCAGTAGGGGCCACATTCATAACCGTGGAAGAAGTCCACACCTCTTTTTTATATGCGTGCTATGAAGATCTGAGCCACATCGTGTTCGGAATGGTTTGGATAGGTTAGAGATCAAACTCCATGGCCATTGGACGCTCTTAGCCTATGTTTCTTTGAGTCAAAAAATCATTACTATCCATTTTTATTAATTTTTTCAAAGATTCAAACAAGTGTTTTGGGTCATCCAAATGCATTGATTTCTTGTCAGTTACCTATTTTGGTACAGCGAACATAACAAATGGCTCAGATCTACAAAATAAATTCAATATGTAAGAAAAAGAGGCATGGCCTTCTTCCATGCTCTTACGCATAGACTCTTACAAGGACTCTAATCTCAGAGGCAGTTGAATATCATGTAATGGCTTTTCAGTCATTCACAATATCATAAATTGTTAAGCTAAACTGAGCTATACTGTACATTGCTTCTTCTTTTTTCTATAGCTGAGGCACTTCATTGATTGAACATGGTAGGCCACCATTTCTCCATCAAAAAGGTACACCCATATTGTTTTCTCTCATCTCACAACTGTCTCATGCTTGCTGATTCATTTCTTCTGTTCTGTTACCTTCTCTCTTTTCCAATCTAATTCTAATGGACCAAAATATTACTTGCTCTCTCTATCAATTTCTTCTGTTTCTCCACTTCTGATGTATTTATTCCTAAGGCTGCCTGCCACCCTTCTGCTACATTCAGAATCCCCAATCCAATTTTCCCCTTTGTTTTGCTGACCCCAAGTGACGGACATGTTACCCAGTCACTGTAAGTGGTTTTGCTTACCTAAGCAGGCAGCACACTCCTCCTCACTCAAATTTTTTGCACCTAAAACATAAATTTAGCTGCTTTTAGCAGAACTTCTTAGTGATAGTCTTCCTCATCATTATAGGTAAAATTGATGGACTATGTTGTGATTAAAATTGAATATGAGTCCATAAAGGGGGAAAGGAAAAGGAGTACTTAGGAATGAGCCAACCCTTGGCTATACCTTGGAAATCTTGCTCTAAGTCGGAGATTGTGAAATACTAAAATGTGACAAAGAAATAAGAAATAAGAGCAGCATGTATGCAAGTAGCATTCAAACAAAAAAAGATACAATATAAGATGCCTACAATGAATATGTTCAGAAGAAAAGACAAACCTTCACAGACAAGCACGCCTGATGAAAAGTAGATGGGCAGTTATCACAACATATCAACTCACCCCCATCACCACAAAGTCCACAAGTATCATCATTTTGATCCACTTCATTAACTTCTTCCACTGGTTTTCCAGCTTTCCTGGCCTTGTATTCAGCAGACCAAGCCTGAAGTTGACATAGGGTAAACCGTTTACCAGACTCCAGAAAAAGATTCAAACATGGCCGATTATGTTTGAAACCAGCATGAGCCTTGAACTCAGAAACAGATAGCATCTTGTTGCAGCACTTACAGAGGATTCCACCCTTAGAAACCCAGCCATCTTTTACCACTGCACCCCCATTTGATCTTCTATATTGGATCACATCATTCACAGACAGAACACCAACATCAATCAACCAGGACAGCACCATTCTATCTCCTGAAGACAACCATTTCCCATCTTTGGAGTGCTCTCCACTTTTTCCAGGACTTCGCACAAGCAACCTGCAACTCCCCTTTTGACTTTTGAGCTTTCTCACAGCTTTTGACCGAGAGTTCCTTGTTTTGAGGGTAGAACATTTGCTGTTGGAGCTAACATCATTATTTTTTATTATAGCTGCAACCAAAAGATCATCATCATCAAGCTGGCATCTGCGTGGTCTTTTCTGTAGATTTCCACAATGAACTTCTGTTTTTTTTGCCTTGGCACTTTTTCTGCTAGTTTGGAAATCTATTGAATTGCCATTTGAATGACAAAGAGGGGCTTCATCAGTGTTCTTCTCACAGTTGGGCTCTGTTGAGCTCTTTTTCTGCAATGTAGTAACCAATTCATCAGAATCTACCAACTTGCGCCTGGACTTCGTAGACTTGGATGGGCTCAGATGCTGATGAAGGGAAGAACTGAATGAAAAGGATTCTCTAGGACTGTCTTTAATGATATTACCTTCATAGAGGTTTCTGCTTTTTCTGAAACGGCTGCGTGTTAAAACCTCATTGTCTCTACCCAAGTGTTTGCAACTTATACTGTGTTGTACAATCTTAGGAGGCACAGATACACCAGCACGCTGGTACTTGCTGCGTGTTCTGATTGCTTTGATCTCTGATATTTTCTTGGACTTCTTATGTATCTTCTTGGTGAAAGCAATGTCTGAACCTGCTGCAGATGCATTTGCAATGTCACATTTTAAACTGTCAGAAATGGTGCCAAGCTCCTCTTCCAGGTGTTTAGATTGCTGCAAGCCCTCTGAGTCCACTTTCTTTTCAGAAGAATCGGAGTCTTCTTGATGGGCGGGAAAAGTCAGATTACTTTCAGTCCTATCATCCATAAAGGAAGATCCAACAGAAATAACTTCTCTTGTGGGGCTACCTGGAAAAATATGAGACTGAAGTTCCAGCTGCATGTTCATGTCCTTAGCAGTGTTTGGTATGTTCTCCTGATCAATCACTACTTCTTTCCTATGCCCACTTGTCTCGTGGCACAATCTCTCCTCTTGTGTATAAAGAGATGGAGCCTGTGGTTCAATTGCAGATTGATTTGCTAAAAGCATCTTGTTATCAGATCCATTATGCACAAAATGTTCCATCTGATTGCATATTTTATAGCTTTGTCCAGGACCACCCAAAGGTATACCCTGGGAATCTTTGTCTAGATTTACAAAAATGACCTTCTGATCCGTGGGGATGTCCAATTTCCAGAAGACATTGTATGACTCAGTCGATGTGATCTCTGAGAGGTTCTTAGACTTACTATGTAAGACGCGTGCTGAATCAGTTTCTGGTGATGCAGCAGATGTACCCTCCATCTCAAACTTTGAAGCTTCCGAGACAGTTCCACTTCTCACTTCAAGACATTCAGAAGGCAACTTAATTTCCTGACCTTGTTCATTTACCTCTTGCATATTTGTCGTATTGGTTTCCATGTTAGAATCAAGGGGTTCCGACCACTCTACCATTGTGCACTGAACAGTTTCACCCATGGGAACACTTTCTGTCAACTGAGATTGTGAAGCATTCACAAGCAAGTTTTCAGGCTGAGAAGGACTTGACCCTGTCCTTGTAACATTTGCATTGTATAATGATCTGGTTATCCTTCTCTCACTCACTGGCAGGATTGACTTCATGCTAGTCAAATCTCTTTTATCTGAGATACTGCTCCTGGCCAGGCTTTTATCTCTTTTTTCATGCATGACTCCATCGGAAGAGAGCTTCCTAGTTGATACTGCCGTTAATGATACTCCCGATCTAAACCCGAGTTTAGATACCTCATTTGTACAACTATGTTTCCCCTGGTTATGGGCACTTGCAGTTTGCTCAACTATTGTTTGCACGGTTCCAGTTAACAACGGAACACCATGGAGGCAACTATCCATCTGGGTGGATATATTATCTGATTCAGAAGCTGCAACTGATATCTCATTCAACATGCCTAATTGATCCCTGGAGGTTGCCACGAGCTCATTTCTATCTGAAACCATCTCAAGTTCTGCCAAAACAGCAGCAGATTTCATTTCCAAATCAATTGATACACCTTTGACAACTTTCACAGCTACACCTGATTTCAACGTACCAATCTTTTTGTCAATGCAGACCACAGTCACAAAAGGATCGAGAAGACTCCATCTTTGTGATAGTGAAATGGAAGCCCTTAGCATCTCCTTTTCAATATATGCTAAGGCATCAGATAAATCACACCAGAATTCCATGAGATTGATCCACATTTTCCCTTCTTCCTCCTGCATTGCACACAAACTCTTACCGCATGACTTCCAAGCTTTACAGAGTGAAGACATTCTTCTGGGAGGAGGTGATATGTAAACTGTTTCGTTGGAGGTTGAAGGCCTGGTACTCCTTATCCGTTTCCGTTTCTCAAAATGCCAGCCAACAGCCATTAAAATCTGATCAATATGGCAGCGGAGACGAGGGCGGAGATCCCTCAAAAAGACCCTTTTCTGGTCCATAGCAACCATATCCGACTTCAAAAATGCTGACCCCTGGAATCTTTCATCAATAGCTATAAGAAATCCTTGATTCTCTTCAAGAGTGATGAAAGTGACAGCACCTGTCAGCAAAAGCCCATCTTTAAGCATCTCTTTAGAAACAGGCAATGGCGTAGATTTAGCTTCTCTCAATTCTTTCAGATCTATTCCAAGTGGGCCTGCTCTTTTAGTTTTAGATGCCCTTCCGTCATGCGTCACGTGTCTAAAATCCACCTCACTGTGGTGCTTTTTGGTTTCAGAAGCACTTCCATCAACTTCCTGATGCCTAACATCCACCTCTGCATTTCGCATTTTTATTTTAGCAGCCCTTCCTTTATCTTCTTCATGTCTAGCGTGCACCAATGCGTGCTGTTTTTGAGTCTTAGAAGCCCTTTCATTTCTTTCTTCATGTCTAACGATCCCCTTTCCATGATGCTTTTTAGTTTTAGAAGACCTGCTATCGTCTTTTGCATGTAAAATGTCCACCTCTCCGTGTTTCCTTTCAGTTCTAGAAGCCCTTCCATCATTTTTCTCACGTCTAACTTCCACCTCCCCGTCTTGCTTGAGTAGAAGAAAGCTTGATATTGTACCCTGATCAGAAGATTCAACTAAATGGCATGTTATTGATTCACCACAGCAGTGAAGATGTGGTGAATGCACCCCAAATCCAGAGGCAGTTTCTCCCAACGGTTGCAGTTGAACCAAATCCTCACTGTTAGTACAAATCAAATCTTTACACTTCTGATGAGGAAGCTCATCCAGCAAGAGCTTCATTCGCTTAACATCCCTTTCACAACAAAACTGTCCCAAGGAAGAACAACTTAACTGAGTATATCTTGATCGGCCAACTCCTTCATCTGTTCTTTTGGAATTCTCCTGTGCACATCCAAATCCGTTGTTCACGGTACCACTATCTTCTCCAGGAGAATCTTTCAAGGAGGATTGACTAGTTATCGTTGAATTTTCACAGTTTGAACAAGACAAAGCATTAGGATCTGCCCCAAAATTTGTGACTCCTGCAGCAAGACATATCTGACCTAAATTTCCAGCAGTAGTCCCATGAAAAACCTCCATGAAAATCTGCCGTTCGCCATTTGATCTATCAAACCCATTCTCACACAAACCCCCAATTTCTTCACCAAATAACAACTTCATAGACTCCTCCGTGAAAGTCCCCTCTAACCTCATCTTTTTTACATCATTTTCATCACATTTGCATTTTCCCCCACATTGGATAAACACAGCTCTAGTAGCCGTGAAACAGTTTCATGTACCCCACATTTTTATGAATAGAATAATAGCATTGAACCAGTTTCGTGTACTAATGGAACCTTTTGTTTCAGATCCAGTAGCAAACCTGAAGAACTCACATCTGAGGAAAATTCCCTCTTACGGCATTTGAGCACTGATTGAAGACAAGCAATCAGAAACCCTGGGGAAAACAAAAGGAGAAAACACAAAAGTTGAAAGTTGATTAGGATGTCCACAACACCTACAAATGTTTCATATTTGACCTTAATTATGTAGATTTGAAGTAAATACCAAATCAGCACGACACTATATACTTCCTCCCAACAAACTGAAACTATAATGTACTCCTCCATTCTCCATCCAAAAGATAAGAAAAGAAAAACTATTACAATAACATAAAAATAAAAAGGAGGAGGAGGAGGAGGAGGAGATGCATTTCTCCCAATTAAAGCCAAAATGTGTTCATAAAAAATTAACATTTGTACCAAATATTCCCATCTTTCAAGGTTCATGTAAACCCCAATCTAAAAAATAAAACAGAAAACTAAAATGATGCGTTTTTTTTTCCATTTAACCCCAAAAAAGTATCAAGAAATTTCACATTTGTGACAAACATTTCCGTATTTCAGTCCCCATGGAAACCCCCAATATGAGAACTAAAAACTACAAGGAAGAAAAAACGAGAAGATGCATGCTTTTCCAATTAAATTCCATCAGAATCTCGCATTTGTGCCAAATATTTCCATCTTTCCATCTTCAATCAAACACCAAATTCCCAGGACAAAGCTCAAATTTCTTCACGTACAAAGAAGCAAGAGACAGATGCAGACGCAAACAGAATGAAACCCTTCTTTCCGCATCTATAAAAAGCTACATTCCCATCCTAATGCAGAACCCAAGACAACTTACCCAAAAAAGATATATGCATCTTTTTCAAATTAATCTCCAGAGAATTTATCCAGAAATCTCACATTTGTTCCAAAAAGCCCTTCCTCTTCATCCCCGCGCAAAACCCCAAATCTCTTCACATAGACTGGAGCAGTAGAAAGAGAGACTTCCAGACACAGAAACGTACAAATAGACTGAAATCCTTCTTTCCAGAGGTATAAAAAGGACCAAACCCCTACATTCACAGAGCGAAACCTTTATACAAAGCCCCAAAAATCAGACTCCCACGCAGAAATCCATCAATGATCCCATGAATTTCAACAAGTGCGTGAACGATTCGAAAAGAAAAACGCATATATTTACCTCGAAAATGGTTACCAGAGTCCGAAAGATATAGAAAAGTAGGGTTAGGTTTGGTTGCAGTTGCAGGATGCGAGCAGAAGTAGGGCAGTACTGCACACAAAAAAGTAACTCCCTTGGCTTCATCGCCCTCCCGAAAACACCCACCCAAATACTAAATACAAGGGTGGCAAGGGGGATGGCTTTCGGTTCCTGGTTATTATGATAAATATTGTACTGTCTTCACGTCAATACCCTCCCCACGTACGTGACACACTTTTTGAGTATTTTTACTCTCTCTCTCTCTCTCTCTCTCTCTCTCTCTCTCTCTCTCTCATGTGGGATAACAGCCCCTTAAACCCTTAACTAGGGTTCTAGTTGCTAATATTCTTTGGTGCATGAGTTTCAACTTTTAACCCAAGTATCAGTCACTGAGTTTTCAGCTTTGCTAATTTACTGTGTGTTTGTTCTTGTATGGTATTTGCAGTGACATAGATTATATATGTATGGCACAAATGGTAAAACTTGTATTAAGAACCACCTATCTCTATCATATAACCAATTAGTCAATTTGTGAAAATATGTTGTATTTTTAATATCTTAGAGGCATGATTGATAATCGTAAACACTTTGAGCAGGCAAGCATATTAATACTCAAATGAGTCAAAGCTATCATGTGAGGAGCAAAGCTTTACTTGTGTATTAGAGTTATTGGTTACTTATTAGTGTCATAAACACAGGAGAACAATGAGAGAGAGGGGGGATTAGTTGTGGGTAGTCTATAATTTTTGCATACCAACTCTAATTTTCCTCCTCTATATTAGTGCACTCTATTGTAAACCCAATAAGAGAAACAAAAGGCAGAGTATGCAGTGGCAAAGAAGGTAGTTAGCAATGGAACTTTAAATGGTTCTCAAATATACCTAGTTTTATCACGTTTATGGACCTTTATGTAATTACTCTGAAACATGTTGGTTACTATAATTAATAGGTTTAATTTTTGTAAAGAGAACATATAGGATGTTTGACAATGTTGCTGTGACAATTCCAATGCAATATGCTTCCTCTGTGGACTTTATGAGGTAAACTTGTTATTGGGGTATGCTTATGGACCTCCAAAAGATAGACTAGCATAAATTTATATTTGTTTTCAATACAAATATGGAATGTATCGACCACTCTAAATAATAGGCTCTTTTTTTTTTAACCCAAAAGTGTGTGTGTGTGTGTGTGTGTGTGTGTGTGTGTGAGAGAGAGAGAGAGAGAGAGAGAGAGAGAGAGAGAGAGGGATGCTTGATAATGTTTTAGTGGCAGTATTAGTGCGATGTCCTTCCTCTAAGAACTTCGTGGGGCAAACTAAGTTGTTCTACTCACTGTAACCAAAGGCCATGGGGGCAAGGACTTCTAGTGTAGTGACACAAGTGGTGTTAGCATGCATCTTTGCTAGACCTGTTTATGGGAAGAAATCATGATAATAGCCTAAATAACTGGGGTTTACTTTTGATCTTTATTCCATATTCATGCTGTTTAGCAAAATTAATCTACATATATAATACTCCGAAGAATGGATAAGATGGTCCCACCAAGTGTCTATATTTTCAAGCCATAAAACCTAGAGATTTACTTAATTGCATCAAAATGATCCACCAAGATGAAAAGATAAGGAAGTAAACTTTTTGTATGGGATGCTTAAAGTGGTGTCCATGTATTCATATCCGGCAAGTCATCAAAGTACGTTTCCTTCTCTAAGTGGCTCAGTCTACATGCTCAAACGCAGGGACTTTGAAAAATAACACTAGTCTCACCAACTAGGTAGTTCACTCCACTGTTGTATTGTTTTGAATGAGCTAAACTGAAATTGGCCTTGGATAAAACAGTTTCAGAATAGGCCTTTTCTCATTTTTGTGGGCCTTAATCGACTTATGCCCAGCCAACTGTTGGTGCTGCAAGCAAGCAATTTTAAGTTTTGCTAGGAGAAATTGTAGCTAAGAACTAAGAATCATGATGCCAACGCATGAAAATAAATTAATAAGGCTAACTAGTTTGGCGTCCATAACTTATGGAAATTTGTTATTGACTACAATAATTTGTTACATACATTTAACTTATATATTTGTACTTATTGCCATCATCTATTCATGTGAGAGGCATCACTTTTTTTGGTTAAGTGAAGAATTACAAAGTAAATCACTCTTGTAAGCATCTAATATACTTAACAACTAAACTCGATGACCATATGAAAGTTGGGGATAGTTTAGTTTTCAAGATGCCATTTGTTGTCGATCCATTTTCAATATGGTGGCCAATAGTTGGCAAGGGCTTGAGCATGTTGCGCATCTTGTCCATCTAGAACTTGTCAAAAAACTCTCGCTTCTCCTGCTACTAGCATGTGTTCATGGGTCCACAGCTAAAAAAGTTTATAAAGACATTCACCTCGTTCTTAGGCGACATTTTACCGAGAATGATATTATGACCTTTGCTCAATGATCAGCTCTTTGGATTGGATGTGAAGTCTATTTGAACATATATGACATTACACAAACCAATTGTTACATGTTAGGGCTTCACTGTCGCTAGAATCTTTTGGCCTTGCCAAGTACCCAACCGCCGATCTCAACTTCACATTTCCCTGAGGTCTTCAAGGTCTTGCTGATAAACTTGTTAAGCATGTTATGAAAGCTACTTGCATATTCTCCATAGGATATTCCTTACCTCTAAGGAACAAAAATAATTGAAGGTGATGTCTTCTAAAGACAAGATGAATTGCTTGGACAGAAGGACTTGGCAATGAAACCTAGCTTCCCTCCATTTGAAGTACATTTATCATCTCCCCAAGTCGATAGAAAAAGGGCGAAAGGCTACTACTTCATTCATGGTCTACTGTTTTGATTTGTTTGATTGATCTCTCTCATTCAACCTAAGGCACATTCTCACTTACCCCACTCTCCTAAATCTAAATATCTAATCCCATATTAAAAGAGGAAAGTGGCAACTCAAACCTGCGACCAAGCATGTTTTAGTTGAATATGCCTGTTGGGACTTTGAAAGAAAATGAAAATGATGTCTCTTTCAATGAGATGAATGTTTTGACTTTTTAGAATAGTTTTCATTTTGATTAAGAGAAGAAGGTGAATTTTCCAAGCAATGTCCATATGTTTTCATGCCACCATGTCCATATCCTCTTCTAACTAACTATAGCTCTTTTTTACATTTAATTGTACCTTTTCTAATGATCTTTTAAAGATTACTAGATTCCATAGGAAACTATCAACATCTGCTCCAAAAAGTCAAGAAACAAAAGTGAAGAATGTTCTTATTGAATAGATTAAGATAGGGCCATTAAATATCTAGTGGAGTTGGTCACATATAACTTAACATCTTCCCTAGAATAAGCTTCATTGTAAGTTTGGGTTGCCATTTTTCCCTTTGGCCAGGAATTAGACTTAGGAGCGTTGTGTGACTGTTGGCTTTGTAATTATACACTTAAAAAAAGGAAAATAATTTACATATCTACGTCAAAATTGGTGCCAAATCTCACTTAAGAACCTTACTTTTCAAAAGTATCAAATAAGGTCCCGATGTTTGCTCAAGTGTGGATTTGTAAGTTTTTTTTTTTTTACAATACACTAAAATCACTTGTGGAATGGTTTCACTTGCATTCATGTGCATTTTTAAAAGGGGTAAAATGGTCATAAACTCAATGATGCTTTGGACTTTGCAATTATGATCATTGAAATCTTCAACTAAAAAAAATTAGTATGTAGAAGTATATGATGGGTATGAATTCTCACATCAAGCTTAATTAGGGTAGATCAAACAAGATGAATAGATCATATCATCTAAAGGTAAGGCCTAATAAGGAAGTACCCCATTTTGAAATTTTCAATCATAGCCATTGAAAATTTCAACGGGAAAATTAGTACGTAGACACAACTGATGGGCATGAATTTTGACAAGAAACCTAAATAGTGTAGGTCAAACAAGATGAATGGAGCATATCATCCAAAGGAGGGGACTAGATAGGTGCTATCCTACTTTGAAATTTTCAATCATATAGATTGAAATTTTCAACTAGGGAAACTAGTACTTAGAAGCATCTAATATGCATGATTTTTCACAAGAAGCCCAAATAGGTTAGGCTAGACAGGATGAGTAGATTAGGTTATTCAAAAGTGAGGCCTACCTAGGTGGAGGCTCATTTTGAAATTTTCAATCATAGTCATTGAGTTTTTCAACCAAGAAAACTAGCAAGTAGAAGCATATGATTGGCATAAATTTTACAACCAATCCCAAATCGGGTAGGGCTAAGAAGATGAATTGATTAGATCATCCAAAAGTAGGGCCTAGTTAGATGAAATTTCATTTTGAAAATTTCAATCATAATCATTCAATTTTTCAACTAGGAAAGCTAGTAAGCAGAAGCATATGATGAGTGTTAATTTTCATAAGCAACCTAATCAAGGTAGGCCAAACAACATGAATGAATTGTATCATCCAATGAATTTTTGAACTAGGAAAACTAGTAAGCACAAACATTTGATGAATGTTAATTTTCACAAGCAATTTTATTAGGGTAGCCAAACAATATGAATGGACCAAGTCATCCAAAATGGAACACTGCTTAGTTAGGTCTCACCTTTAAATGATATGATCCATTCATCTTATGATAAATTTTATGCTCAGCAAATGCTTCTATCTACTAGTTTTTGAAGTTGAAAAAATTCAATAGTTATAATTGAAAATTTTAAAACATGATGACACAAATCAAGGCCCTACCTTTGGATGATCTAGTTTATTCATCTTGTTTGTCCTATGCTATTTAGGCTGCTTGTAAAAATATATTCATCTCTATCAAATGCTTCTACATACTAGTTTTCTAGATGAAAAGTTCAATGGATATCATTGAAAATTTTAAATTGGGATGCCACCTAACTAAGCCTCTCCTTTGCAAGATTTGATTCATTCATCTTATTTGGCCTACCTTATTTAAGCTGCTTGTGAAAGTCCATGCCTCTTAGGTGCTTCTACCTATTAATTTTTTAGTTGAAAATTTTAATGGTTATGATTGCGAAGTCCAAATCAGCATTGAGTTTATGATTATTTCACCCTTTAAAAATGCACTTGAATAGCATGTAAAGCCATTCTACAAGTGATTTTAAAAAGACCATTAAAAAAATATAATGTAGAGGTACACTTAAACAAACATTGAGACCGTATGTGATACTTTTGAAAAAATGGTATCCTTATGTTAGATTTCATGCGCAACTTAAGGATAATGATGTGAAATCCTTTTAGAAAAAAAAAATGATATTCAAAACTATAAATTAGGGTATACCTTTTGCATTTCACATAAAAGTCTAGTGATTAGAAGTACTGTTGTTACTCTATCATTTGGCTTTCCTCAAGCATTCTTAATTCCTTTCTCTCTTTGTAACAACTGCACAGAAAAATGAAAATAAAAAAATTCACTTAAACTAAAGGGGGTCCAGAATTGATACTGGCACCCCCCCACCACGTGACAAACCCATTGGGTCTGTGTTTTCCCAAAACCCAACAGGAAAAAAGAAAGAAAGAAACCCGACGAGAGGGAAGAAGAGGAAGGAAAGAAGAGAAAGGGAAGAAGGAAAGGAGAGAGAGGGAAGAGAGGGAGGAGAGAAAGAAGAAGAGGAAGGAGAGAACCGCCGGAGAAGCCTGCCACTCCGGCGAGCAAAGAAAACGAGGGTTAGGGCTTCTGGGTTTTCTGGCGAATCGGAGCCATCTAGCCCATTCTAGAGAGGGAAAAATACAGCTGAACACGGGAAAGGTAAGATCTACAAAATTCAATTATTGATTTGTGGTATTTTGCTAAATTCTTGGGTTTTCACCCTAGATCTAGAATTTCAGATAATCCAACCGTCCAATCCCCAATCCAAGTGTAGGGATAGCTAATTTAATGCATGATGAAGCTTTGATCATCCAAAAATGTCAGATCTAGGCTGAATTTTGATCGGATGATCTCAGTCGTCCGATCGGATACTATTCACACAGTAACCTTTTGATGTCTGATCGACAATTAGACACCATAAATGAGTTCTAGAGCACTGGAATTGCTAGGATATGGCACAAATTGAAAGTTTTAGACTGAAATTGATCTAAAAATCTAAATTGTTTGATTGGACAGTAGGAAAATAAGGACCTTGCACGTTTGATTGGTGGTTAGACACTACCATAGTGTACCTTAACCTTTAATAAGTTAAGATACTTAGAAAATTCAAGATGAGACCTCTTAACGATGAAACACCCTTACCATGGAATTAAGTACTATCACTTCGCCTTATGACAACTAGTGTCAGTGACTAACTTAGAGGGAATTTTGATATTAGAAAAGCTAAGAGAGGCCCCAAGATCGTATAACTGAATATGTTTTCGTGTACTTTACAGAGGCGTGATTGATTTGGGAGTTCGTACGCGAATTGAGGAAAGTATTCGCGTCAGTGAACTAGAAGAGCACCAATTGAGGTAGGTGGAATTGAGATTGCTAAGATTTTTGCTATATATATTTGTATATGTAATTTGAGCATTGAAACAATACTTTTCAATTTATATGAAAAGCAAGATGAATGTGTATGATAAAATCTAACCATGATTAAACTGTTCATGCAAAAGCTATATATTATTATGAAATATGTGAGAAAACATAAGACTGATACCAGAAAATTGTGAGTTGGCTCGTAAGAGCGAAAGGGGTTGTTATGATGTGGGCGGGCCATGGAGTCCTTATGATGTGGGCGGGCCTTTGGGCTGGACGAGCTACCGGTTCCTGGGGTTGTAGCCCCATTGTTTGGGGAGTTTGACGCATCCTGAGGGGTCGTTATGATGTGGGCGGGCCATGGAGTCATTATGATGTAGGCGGGCCTTCGGGCTGGATGAGCTATCGGTTCCTGGCTGGACGAGCTACCGGTTTCTCAAGAGTAAAGCCTTGAGGTGTGTCTTTGAGTTAGTGTGTCTGTGGGTTTAACCCATTGCGTTAACTCACTGTGCCAAAGAGGATAATATCGTCTGTTGTGTACTTGAGACACACGACAACACATTGGTGGTTGTTGATGTGAAATGACTCTTATGAGCAAAGGCTGGTATCAAGAAATGAAAATGAGTAGTGAGTTGACATGTGACTACATGCTTGCATTTCAAGAATATGTTTTAGTACTAATGCATTGATGTTTTTCATCTTGGAATGAATTTATGATGTTTAAATGATAATTGAATACTAGCTGCATGTTCAAGTATGGACAAATTAAATTATGTAGAATATCATGATTTTGTATATATATAATTGCTTCTTATTCCACCTACACAAACGCAAGTTTGCTAAGATATTGTATTTGCTTACAATATCTCAGAGCAAAGGATTCCCAAGAAGTAGGAGCTTGTTGGCAGGAGCACATCGACGAAAAGTTCTTGACTTAGGCAGGTAATGATTGGTTTCTATCTGAAGTCTTTTATTTGAGATGAGAGAGAGAGACTGCCATATATATATGTGTGTGTAATTTTGGAGAGATGTGTACCTTATGTGATTTGGTTGTAGTGTGGAGTTCCTGGTTGTGATTTGGTTTGTCTTTATTTGGGCAAATGTATGAAAAGGAGACAGATTTTCCATTTATATTTTAAAATTGTAAAAAATGTTTATCAGGTACTTCGCAATGACATGCGTTAAATGTCATATGTCCGAAAAACAGAGGAAACTCTGTCGGATTGTCGGTAAAAATGAGCGCTCATTTCACCGAGAATCCTTGTTTTTTATAAAAGTAAAAATGACACTAGGGTTTTTCAAAGCGAAGTTAAAAGAAAAGATTCTTCCGCATTTGTTTATGCTTTAAAAATAATTTTATTAGAACTGAGCTCGCTAAGTCAATGTCTCTTGGATTTTAAAGTGTTATGAAAACCCCGGGGCGTCACACTCTTAATCGCTTTTTCTCAAGGTAAGGAACTTTTATAGTTCCTTTGTTGGTTTTAGGATATTTGGAGGCATAAAGCACTTGCCTGATATGACCCTTGCCTCTTAATGCTCAAGCCCCAGTGCTTAGAGTTGGAAACTTGTTTGGGCGATTCCTATGGTTTAACTATCATGATACTTGAATTCTTTGTTAGTTCTTGGCATGGTATTATTGCTTGCAAGTTAACTAGCATGTTTGGATTTCTTATAATCATTGCTAGCCATTGGCTTAAACCTATATCATAGCCCATGTTGACTAGGCTTAGCAAACAGCTCTAAACTAAGATGGAATATATTGTTCCTTAACATAGTCATGGCCCATGCAGCTATGCGTGTCTCTAGTCTATGTTAGTGCTTCTTAACACCATGCAAGACTATGCTTTAGACATCTAGGTGACTATAAGAGTCATCAAGCACACTTATATATATATATATATATATATATGAACTCACTTTGAATAAAAGTATCATCCTAGGGAAAATTTGTGTTCATTTTCTTTGTATTTGTACTTATTATTGCAAATACATAGAAAGAGTATTTTTGCTCATACAAATAATGGTAAATGCTTCCCCAACCTTTCACCACATAATAAAATACCTACCCTATTGATGAACATATGCTGTAGATGAAGGATTCCATAACATATTCAAAACTTATAGAGCTTTATCATTTTGAGATAGTGTGAGGCTTGGGTAAATATTTATTTTGAGGTGTAGAAGGAAGACTTCTCAGTGTAAGGAAGGAGTTTAGCTCACGAGTAGTAGTACAGAATAAATGTCCAAAGCATTATCTAAGGTAGTTATGCACTAACAATGGAAACACATTCAACCTACAATTAATATCTAAGGTAGTTATATGGTGGATGTACACGGCTTCACCTGGAAAATACGAGCTATTAAATTAACAAATGGGTGGTTTATACTCTTTTCAGTTAGCATCTAGTAGGGCTTTGCTATCAACGAGCCATGCAGCAAAAGTTGTATCAGTTTGTTATTTCTAATAAGCGTCCATGTTTTCTCTCTTAAGTGTTTGGTTATAAAATTAAAAAAGCTATAGTCTAAAGTTAATCGGCAAATTAACCTCTATCAAATGAAGGCTCATAATTGCCCAAAAGGATAAAATTTTATACAAGACAGATCTGTAGCACTCCCTAAAAGCTTCAATTGGGTCTGATCATGGAAGAGTTGGCCACCTCACTTGTACTTTGTTGTCCACTGCTCCTATTTTTTCAAGTTAAAACATGTAAATGTCTGAAGTACTCTTGGTCATAAGTTTGAGTCGCTACTTTTCCTTTGGCTAGGATTAGATGGAAGAGCACATGTGGACGAGAGTATATGAGAAAGCTTTGTAATTCTTCACTTGTAAAAAAAAAAAAAAAAAACAATAATAAACAAAAAACAAAGATTTCTTTCATTAAAATCATTTTCCTTGAAACCCAATGGCCACTCGAATTATCGTGCTTAATGGTGTACCTGCAGCTCATTGTGTGCTTAGGGGTTTTTCGTAAGAATGACAATCACTAGGATGACTTTTCGCTTTTCCGTCTCTGCTTAAGAAAAATTGATATGGAAATATAACCATTAAGCGAAGGTCTCAAGTAGATTTAAAATGGGGATTGGTATCTCCAGTCACCTATTTTAACAATGGCTGTGAGTTTCTTCATTCTACGCATGTACCATGAGAAGCTAACTAGCGTGGGCAAGAAGATTAAGGGTGTGCATCCAAGTGTGTCCACCGAAGGAGAGCCTTAGTGCAATGGTAAAAGTTGTCGTTGTGTGACCTTGAGGTCACAGGTTCAAGGCGTGGAAACAACCTCTTGCAAAATGCAAGGTAAGGTTGTTACTTTAGGCCCATGAGGTCCGCCCCTTCCCCGAACCCCGCATAGGCGGGAGCTTCGTGTGCACCGGGGCTACCCTTATCCTAATGTGTCCACCATTCCAAGAAACAGAAAAAAGGCAAACTTTCCAGTTCCGACAAATAGCAAAAATGTTATGGACGCCTTGATGAATGTTGATCTATATCTGCTTCGGTAGGCTTTGAAGACACACAGGCAAGACAATATGAGAACATTGTCAATAATGGAGGTAAAAAATACAAAAATTTGTTGCATGAAAATCACGAGTCCATGGTTGTTTGTGTAGGTGCTTACTGCTATGTGGCCAAATCATGAGACGATGGCGGCTACCACTGCCAACTACTTAGTTGGCCATGTCAAAGATGTGTTTGGTTATGCACCCTTATCTTGAAACCAGAATCATATGGCGATAAAATCATAATACCAAATCAACTTAACCTATTTCTCTCATATTTTGCTACGTTGCCTTCTAATCCTATATATCCTTTCAAGTGGCTAGATATCCTCTCCTTTGAAGTCTAAAATCCCTAGAATCAAAACTCAGGATAGAAAGTCGAAATATGGGGGCTCAAAGCTTGCCTTCTAAAGCATTGGATTCAACTGATCTTCCTCCCTTAACTATCACAGGGGGTCAGTAGGTTTCATTCCTCCATAGATCTTCACTGGCCCTTTTTTAGGGAGGGGAGAGGCATTGATAGTCTAATATAGGTTATAAAGATTGAGTGGGCCTGCCTTCCCATTCGGTAGAAATGATAGGTGCCTCATAAATGAATGAAATTGAAAATCCTGTGTAACAGCCCGAGGGCCCATACCCTGCAATAATATTGTTTGTGCCAGAGTGCCCATACACCCGCACGGTTTTGTTCTTCCCTAGTTGCCCAGGGAAAATGCCTCGTTGCAAGGGAAGTCCTCATCACTCTTATCAAGAGCCTAGTAACTTTCCCCCTAGCGACGTGGGACTAACTCTCATTCCCTCACCTTGCCTAGAAGCCTGCCAACCCTCTTAGCCCGCCCTCATCGGCCAAGGCTTCATAACCTCTCCCCTTTAGGGGACACGCGTCCCCGCGTGTCTTACCACACGCGAGCGCCCACGTGCGGCTAGCCACCCACACCGGGTCGGGGTCTGGCTCTGATACCACTTGTAACAGCCCGAGGGCCCACACCCTGTAACAATATTGTTCGTGCTGGAGTGCCCATACATAACGCATGGTTTTGTTCTTCCCCAGTTGCCCAGGGAAAAGGCCTCGTTGCAAGGGAAGTCCTCATCACTCTTATCAAGAGCCCAATAACTTTCCTCCTAGCGATGTGGGACTAACTCTCAGTCTCTTACCTTGCCTAGAAGCCTGCCAGCCCTCTTGGCCCGCCCTCATCGGCCAAGGCTTCACATCCTGTTATTGTACAGAGTAGCAATATGGACTTCCTAGATGCCTTCATCCGCAGGGTTACTGCGAGTTAGTGCAGAGTAGCAATATCCCCAATAATAGCACTTCCATCCGTTACACATCCGGTCCCGTAAGTTAGTATCCGTTTGGATTATGATAGATGTTGCTTTGCTAAGTTTGATGCTTTGTACATTCAAGACACTAGGTTATAAGAAACTTATGGGAGCTAAAGTTCACCCTTATCAAACCACAACAACTCATCTTGTGCTCAAAAGTAAAAGTGAATTTTCGAATTAATACCCTGATTTTGTGGTGCTTGATCTTCCTAGGGCTCTGCTTGTTTTTTCACTCCTACCATGTCTTATAAGGTATATATCCTTGATGATGATAATAATGGTGTAACTTTTGTGAAAGTTAGAAACATAACTACACGCACCCGTTCACAAGTTGCCAGGTGAGAAACTCTTGTGCCACCGCAGTAGAAGGTTTTGATGCAGCTAAACCTAAGCATCCTATATTAATTTTATTCTGATGAGCGGATATAAGGTGAGTGCATGAATGTATCTGCAACTAAAACTACACATAGCAGATCAAACTTTGCTGATCTAACTCATTTTCTAAACCACGCACGTCTTGGATAGGCTCCCCATAGCACCAATAATCTTCTCTAGCTATTGGACGAGTCTAAGCTACTAGCGTTCTAAACTGAGAATTGACGGCTTAGGAAGTCCATAAACAATAGTAAAGCTTTACTGATTGGAGGGTTAAGAGTTTCCTTGCACAAACTCCTCTTTCATTGGAAATTTACCCATCACTATTGAACAATCACTATCACTGTCCTTTAGCATCGTAATGTGTAATGACCCCAATTTTTAGCTGGTGTTAGAGGCAAAATAAGCTAACTTGAGATGACATGAGATAAGAGTAAAATACAAGGTGTTGTTGAGTTGAATAAATGATTCTCTTTACTGAGGCTAGGGATGAGATGAGATTGCTTGAGATGGAGGTGATATGATGTAATGACTCCAATTTTTGTAATATTAAAAGCCCATAAAAAGTTCAGTTTTAAAGATAAGTGCATTTTGGTCATTTCACTAGTTTCCTTGACTAAACCCAGGAATTTGGTACTAAAAGTGGTTTCATTAGATGCGTCTCGGAAAAAGGAATCCAACGAGACCAAAATCACCCAAAACAAAGTTAAAATGAGCAAGATATGACCCTTTGAAGTTCATGGGCAAAATTGTAAATTTTACAAAACGACTTAACCTGAAAAACACAGGTGCCCGTTTTGATACGGGCACCCCGTCGTCTTCAAGCTCCTAGAGGCTTCTGGAACGGCGGTGTTTCAAGGAGAAACTACTGCCATTCTGGAGGTTTCTCTACCGCCATTCAAAGGTGGTTAGAATCCCTCCAGAACCCTCTTTAAAAGCTCTATAAATAGAGCTCTTGGGTGCCTCTAATGGCAGCCCAAAACCTTGGAGAAAACCCATCGCGGAGCAGTGACCAAGAGGGGAAAACGTGGAGAGAAAACCACCCACGAAGCAGGTATGCTCAAAAACTCCCCAAACCCATCTCACCCATAGTCTTAGGCTCAATTCCTCTAAGTTTTTGCATGAAAAACCATGCAAAACGGAGCCTGGGAGTGCCACAAAGGACCCTGGGATGTCCCCAGGGCCGCACTGGTTCGAACCAGGGTGACCTGAGGACGACCCAGGTCACTAACAGGCGGGACGATCCAATAGGAACGTCCCACGTCGACACTTGTTTGAAAAACCAAACGGGCACGTCCAGGGACGCGCCCGCTAAAGGGACAGACGGGCGGCGTTGTCGAGCGCGTCTTCAGATGCGCCACCTGAGGCGCGCGCCGCAGACGCTTAGCTTGCTAGCGTGCGTTGTTTTTTTGGTTACTTAAGGAAGCTAGGCGCACATCGCAGACGCGCAGCGCCCTAGCATTCCTCCCTTTTTTGTCTTTAAGACTCTATATACATACAATATTAAAACGCTTATAACTTGAGATCTAGAGCTCCGATTAAGGCTCCGCAAAAGGCGTTGTATCCGTATCGACGACGCGGACACATCTAAACCATAAAATCCCTGATCAAGGCCCAATCAAAGTAGGGCATGACCCTTAGAATAGGGTAGTGGCCCGTGATCACTAGAACTTTGGAAAACTGAGAATATCAAGGCCCAATTAGGACCTTAGGACACCCATAGGCATAAGGATGGACCCCTAATGCCTAAGTAATAAGACCCAACTGCCCTAAACCCATCAAAGATAGGTTAAACTAACCTTGAGTCCCCAAACCATGTTCAGGAGCGTACAAGGACAAGAGGGTTAACGCGACCTAGTCAAGTAGGTGCTCTATCACTATTAGATTCTTTTGAAAGAACTATTGTTATTTGAACATATGTTTTAGATATATGACTTGATTTGCATGAGATTTGCAATATACATTATGCACATATATGTGTTGCAAACAAGTGCATGCATTACATGATTTAAGTACTTGAAAAAGATTGCATGTCCTTGAGGGTTGCCAAAAGACGCTGGAGTGCCGAGGGCCAGGTAGTTGTGAGGGACCCAAAAGAGGACAAGTTTTAACAAAAGGTTTTGACGTATCTTATGTGATTTGGGCAAATAAGCCCGTGGGTGCTATGCCGAGGGTCCACGGGTTGGCCACCTGGCCTCTACCACTAATAGGTGGATGGGTATCACGCCCAAAAAGAGGCAAGTCCCTACGTCGACTGCATGTGGTACAGGGGGCTACCACTGGTGTCACGACACTGGGTTGGCGTGTCATAAGCCCCGTGGAGGCTATGACCAAGTGTCCTCAGGTACCCGGGGACCACACGGCGAGGAGGTCGTGGGCATAGTGGACCTATGATTTGATGTGCATTTCATATAGCATGATATGAGGTTGGTCGACCATACCATACTAGAGATCCATGAGTTGGACTCCATGAGGCATCTATTGCATATCATGATGTCATCATATATACGATACTTTCACTTTTGGATTATGTGATCTTTTAAGTTATAAGAATTTCAGTTGATTATGGATTCTTATACTGATGTTGAACTCGAGTATTCAAACATACGCATATTTTGAATTTCAGTTGATTTTGGATTCTTATACTGATATTGAACTCGAGTATTCAAACATACGCATGTTTTGAATGATCATATGATTTTGAAACATCTCATGCATTTATAAAACTAGTAGTGATAGGCCCTACTGAGTATATTATATACTCACCCAATCCTTAACATTTTTCAGACATCAGTAAGTACTCAAGGACAGGATACGTCCGTATATATCATGGTTCAGGACAGTTTAAAGAGGACATCTATGTTAGTGCTATGAGCAAGTGAATTCAAAAGGAAACAAATACACATGTAAGTAAACTATCAACCCTCTGGACATGTGTTTATACTCAGTTACAAATGGGCTGTGCATTGTGACTGGAAAGACCTGGGGAAAAACATTTACGATTTCTGAAGTTTTTCAAAAACTACCTTAGTTGTTGTGAAAGCAAATGACACTCGGGGTTTTCAAAAATGAGTTTAAAACTAAAGGTTTTCCGCTGCATTGCATGGTTTTTTATAAAATGGTTTTCAAATAGAGATGCATCCCGCCTTAGGAAATTAGATATTGCATTTAAAAATGCATGAGAAAACCCGGGTCGTCACATAATGAGTCTCTGTCTATTTGTTTAATAACCACTCATTTTCTCATCTTTTCCACCTACGTGTGGTGCTTCACATGTAAATTTACGTACTTCACAGCACCACTGCATGTCAGGCCATTCTTATTGTGCTGATCATTTCATGATGCATTTAGAGTAATAGTTTTCGGATATTTCAGCCGAGAAGATTGTTAACGCATGACCTGCTACATGGTGCCAGTGGTGTTTGAGATGGAGTGAGTTGACTTTGGACGAGACGAGATGATATGTAGCTTGAGATTGACTTGAACTTGTTATAAATGACCTAAATTTGGCAAGAGATGAAGTGAGATAGCTGAAAATATCACTTAAGCAAGGTTGAGATTGGTATTTTTCATCTCATCTGAGGTAAAATACAGGGCAGGGTGAATAGATCGTTGAAGGATCTAGTTTGGATCGGCAAAAGGTTGGGGTTTATATCACTTAGGTGCCGTGTAAATCCTCCATTTTTTCGTAGACACAGAGAATGAAAGCTTGACAAAACATTAGATTATCACAGAAGCAAATGAGTATGTTGTTTTTTAAGAAGAGAGCCTCGTTATTTCATTACTTTTCTTCCAACGTCAAGAAACTAACAAAAAGGGCAGCTCCGCCCTCGTGCACGAAGCTCCTGCCTATGCGAGGTCCGGGCAGGGGGCGGACCACAAAGGCCTAAAGTACACATCCTTACCTTGCATTGTGCAAGAGGCTGTTTCCATGCCTTGAACCTGTGACTTCAAAGTCACACGACGACAACTTTTACCGTTGTGCCAAGGCTCCCCTTTGGCAAGAAACTAACACAAGAGAGAAAATACCTTTCTTCCAACGTCAAGAGAGAATTTGTTCCACAGATACTTATGTATATATATATTGACGAGAAATGATATTTGAGCCCATTTTTTATATTTTTTCATCAATCCAAGATGTTCTTGTGATTTTGCTTTAATCAAATGTCTTTGTTCCAAAACTCACATTTGTTGAAAAATTCTAGTGTCTTCATTTATGTGCCTTTTATGGTCTCCAAATAGATAATAAGCAAATTCTTTTCATTTTACACCATCCACTATATGAGCATAAGAGGTTAGAAAATGAAGGCTTCAGATATTCCCATTAGAAATGAGTTTAGGTGCTAAGAACATCCGATTGAGGCCAAATCAGATGAACATTTTGGATGGATGAAAACTATGAAAAATGGCCCCAAACACCATTTTTCTTAGATACATATCAATAGATACGTATGCATGGAATTTTTTTTCAACCAATCAAATGTCTCATGCTCCTTTCACCTGCATTAAATAGTTGAAATTAACACATCCCATACCGTTCATTATACTAATATGAGAGGCCCACAAATGATGACCTCAGATATTTTCATGAGAAATGAGTTTTAGTATCAAAGAGCATCAGATTGAGGCTAAATTATACGAACATATTGGATCAATGAAATAATAGAAGTTGCATGTATGAAAGAAATTTGAGAGAGAGAGGGATGATATTGGTTTCCACAATAGCCAACGAAGTACAAATTTTATCAATTACACTTGCCTGCTTTGTCTGCTACGACAGCATTATAAGAACAGCAAATCAAAAGATAACACGAGCAGTATGACTAAAACTTGTATTGCTGAATGTTCTTTACAAGTATTTATAGTTATAATGAGGCCTCAACAGGCAAGAAATAACAATTGCAGCCCAAGATTTTTGGGATTGGAATCATTCATAATGACTGACATGCGCTGATCAACTTCAGAGTGAGCTGGACAATGAGGATGATAATCTTTACAAATATGTTAGGATTTGATACCCTTTACAAGCATCATTCTACCATTTTGTGGACATATGCGAGAGGTCATCTTGGCATAACGATAGAGTTGTCGTGTGCCCATGAGGTCATGGGTTCAAAGGGTGGAAACAGCCTCTTGTAAAATGCAAAGTAAGGCTGCGTACTATTGACCCTTATGGTCCACCCCTTCACAATCATGGGTGACATGTTTCCGAGCACCAAAATGACTTTTGATGCGTCTTACCATTTTTCTTCCTGGAAGATTTCAAATGTTTTGATGAATACTTTGTTCTACTTATTGTATTTTCTAAGTAAGTTGATTAAAGCACACCGGAAACCTGATAACTAACTAATAGTATTGACAAGAGTACACTTTTAACTTTGCTAATTCATATTGATAAATGAAACATAGAAAAGCAAAGAATAACCAAGCATAAATGGAACTCTGAATGAGTTGCTAAGATCTGAAGGACAATGTTTCCGAGACTTTAGTTTATATTGGGCTGCCAAAACCATTAAATGATTCCTCAAACACACTTTTATCAGACGCCCAGCTTTTCACAAGCTCTTCATATGCATCCATCTTCAATTGCCTTGCAGATGCCCATCTCTTCATAAGCTCTTCATATTCAGCCATCTCCAATTGCCTTGCCGCTGCTCCACTCGTCCAAACTTGGGCTGCTTTCACCAACTCATTCTCTGCTTCCTTAATCATGGCATCCAAATCCAAATCAAAACCCACGTTCAAATTCCCCTCTAGGCCATTCTCCCACAGTGCTACTATTTCTTCTGACTTCTCTCCCTCCCCTGTTTTCCCCCGTGTCTCCTCTAGCATTTTGAGGAACTCAGACTCCACTTGGTAGACTTCAGACTCTTCATAAAGACCTGCCAGAAAACATCTGTTTTCTTTTTCAAATTCTATGAGGTTGCCATCTTCTGAACTCTTCAAATCATCCGAAGGAGGCCTCCGTGATCGAGTGCGTATGATTCCTTTCTCAATTGTTATGAAGCCTTCATCCTCGTTCTTGAGTTTGGAATTGTTCTGGGTAGAGTTCTCGATTGTGATGAAGCCGAGATCAGACTCAAGCGATGAAACTCGCGTAGAACCAGTTGGCTGCCGGTTCTTGCTATGTTTCAAATCGGAGAGGCAGGAAAAGCACCATCTGCTGTTAGGACCTGCATTAGTTGACACAAGGAGGTTAACTGATTTTAGCATAACAATGTTACCAAGAATAAAAAAGAAAAGGCAGCCTGGTGCACGAAGCTCCTGCATCTGGGGGTTTGGGGAAAGGGCAGACCACAAGGGTCTATGGTATACAGCCTTACCTTGCATTTTTGCAAGAGCTGTTTCCACCCTTCAAACCCTTAAGCGCAAGATCACACGACAACAGCTCTTATGTGCCAAGGCTCCCCTTCTTGTTACCAAGAATGTGTTCCAAAATTAAAATGCTCCTTGCACCAATCTATTGGAAGGCTTTGGTGCAAAATGCTGTCACTTTTCGAGCTTTTCCTATATAGTTGGTGATCCAAATCGTTCACATGCTAGGCCCATTTTAGAAATGTCATACCCAAAACTATTTTCCAATTTTAGATCCTGAGCAACTGATCTACTCACTCAAATAACTCCAAAAAAGGGAAAGGCGCAAACATGAGCAGTATAGATCATTATGGTTCTTGACCATGGCCCATTCATCCAAGAGCCCATTGATTGAATGGTGTAGTTGCAACCGATTGAATTCGTTATAGTATATGGACAACCTGAAATCCCCATTTCCTATTAGAATATAGCAAACTATAGACTAGAAATTGTAGAAGAGCCAGATGAGCAAATTCAGAAGGAAAATTCGCTCTTCAACCGAGCACTTTGGTTTTAAATTTCCTCCCAAATATGCATGCTCGACAAAAGTTTGCTCTTCAGTCGAGCCATTGGGTTTAACTTTTCTGCCAAATCTGAACGAAAACGCCATGCGAGGAATGTACTCACCGGTTGAATCGCTCCTTGTACAACGCTGCAATTCACCGGGTTCAGGCCCAATGACTGTATAACAAAAACTCACAGTCAATTTCCCTCTAGCTGCCATTCCGCAGAGGTTGAAACTCACAGTCTTCCCACTGAACTTGGAATTTGTATTTCCGACGGGTATCTCTTCGCCTAGGCCCATACGAAAGGTGCCCAAGTCACTCTCTTTTGAATCAGCTAAAGATACCCGTATGGAGAAACTCTTCAAGGTAGAAGGAACTTTGATGTTACAGTAATGTAGGAAAATCTCATCGAAACTAGCCACCCCTTGACAGACACGAACAGGCATTGTTTGCTCTCCTTCCCATCCTTTGGTTCTCCAACCCACAATAATGTCTTTTCCATTCATATGTGGTGGCAAGTCCTTCACTTGATGAACTTGTAAACACACCAAGCATCTCGATTGGCGCCGGATTTCCCCTAGAACATGGAATCCTTTCCACTTTCGTAAGCAGAATAGTCGCCGTCGGTTGCTGGAGTCCGGTGGCTTCCTACTCGTTTCACCTTGCAGACGACACTGATGGGCTTGATGGAGGAGATCTTGCTCCTCAAGCAGCTTACCTCCATTTTGAATTTGATTCCTCATGTTAGAATTGGCAAAGCCTGCAGAGAAGCTCTTAATTATAGTTGGTTTAGAGACTAAGAGGTGGTTGGCATGATTCGTCATGATTTCAGTCACACTTTGAATTGTAAATAAATTGAAGAATGAGGTGTTGGGTTCCATATCTACGTGGAAAAATGCCGGAAAGGAAAGAAAAGATTTCGTAAAGCAGTGATTACTGCCACAAGTCTATCTGGAAGATTGAGTAAATTAATCAGAAATTTAGAGAAGACTGGTGGGTATGTGCAGAAAAGAGGAATGTTTGAAGAATAAACAACACCGTGTAACAAAAAATGAGAAGCATAAAAAAGACCTGTTTAACAACATAATGATGAGGGAGTTGATCAGTTGGTCGCAGCATTGCAAGAGAAGGTACTCAACTAGGCACTAGCACACGGTTTTGCCCAAGTTGGGTGCATCAGAGAGAGAGAGAGACATCTATTTTACAACCACAAAAAGGTCCAAGAACAAGGCCTAAGAAATACCAATTGAGGAGACATTAATTTAGTAACCAACAGGAAATTTGGTCCCTATGGCATCTGGAACAATCCAGCTGAAACGGCTTGAATCGCTGAAAAATAAAGAAAGTTGGGCCGGCAAGCATTTGTTCCAGTGGAATGGAAAGTTTTCCAAGGTAGAAATTCTAGAGAGGGAGATTGTCACGCTAACGGCTAACCTAACTGCGAGATGCGCCAAACTGTTCATTTCTATGGGTGATTTCCGAAGTTCTCGATCTCTACTGAAGGATCTTGACAATCATTTTTTACACCCCAAGTGAACTTCAGAGGACGAACCCTTGTGCTTGCATTTGGCTGCATGCACATGCGTCTGCCGACTTACACTGAGGGAAAAGGCAATCTGCATCTGGGACCTGGTTAATTGCTTGGTTTGTCGGTTCCAATCATAAATGGGAGATGCTACAGAATCTTCTTGGATGGATGATTCTAAATGTGATCATGAAAATGGACGGCTCAAGAAGTTTAAAAACAAAGACACCAAAATCTTGATGAATTGAATTGGTTAAGACCGTGATGCACGAGACTTTGGTCATGGCTTATCAATGGTTCACTCAACGGAGAGAATGTTTGGATCACCTGATACTGGGCTACGGATGCGCTTTAAACTAACACGAGATGGTTAAAGTGCAAACTACACTATTGTCGAATCGAAGTAGAGACTCTTGCTGTCAGCAAATGTCTAACACAGTTGATTGCAAACAACTTGCATCAGTATTAACTAGAGCTTGATTATTAGTCAGTTGTGAGGAGATTCTTCAGTATATGTACTTGTTTAGTATCATCGGATAGCAAATGTCTCCAGCAAACAATTGAAGTACGAGGAATACAGTGCAAAATTGACAGCTTGAGCAAGTCGAGGGTTGGTATTGTCTAATGTGTGAAACTTTTGGGGCATGGACATATGAGCTTGAGTACAGTACATGAATGGTCTGAGTGGCGAAAAGACGGGCCCTAAACGTCATATAATCGGTCTCTAAGTGCATGTGTGGTCTAGATGATTGGTGATCAGGCATCTTTTAAACTAATAAAAAAGGGCAGCCTCAGTGCACAAAGCTCCCGCATATGTAAGATCTGGGAAAGGGGTAGATTACAAGGGTCAATAGTACGCAGTCTTACCTTGCATTTTGCAAGAGACTATTTCCATGCTAGAACCTGCTATAACTCTACCATTGTACCAAGGCTCCCCTTCAGAACTTTTAAACTATATTAGAAAAATATATATAACAAAGAGAGATGCAGGTCACCTCCATTTACTCCCAAGATCAATGGCCTTTGGTTGCAGATTAATGAGCTAGTGTAATACCATACTATTCTTTTTTGGATACAAGCAAATAATTACAAAGCAAATCACTCACATGCTATCATACATACAGTCCTAAATTTAATCCTCGGCCTGGAAAAACGATAATGACTTGAACCTGCAACCAAGCATATATTCTTAAGGAAGATGTCAGAGCTGTAAGTGATAATCTACCGTAGACATTTATTGGTGAGCTAGGGCAATACCTGAAGGTTGACGGGCTGAAATAATCCTTACAATATCGACCATGTAGTCAGATTCATTCATTGTAAGGATTTTTGCTAAAAGGTCCTTTAACTGCTGAAATATTTGCTAAACAGTCAATTATTTGTTATTTGCCAAAAAATGAGGATCCCAAATGTTCCTTGCCAAAACGTCACTAAAAGCAACAGGCCATCAGTTAAAGGGTAGTCCCGGTGCATGAAGCTCCCGTCTATGTGGGGGTCTTGGGAAGGGGCGGACCACGAGAGCCTATAGTAGGCAGCCTTACCTTTCATTTTGCAAGAGCCGGATTTCACACCTTGAACCCGTGACCTCAAGGTCACATGACAACAATTTTTATCGTTACAGCAACAGGCCGTTAGTTGCTGTAAGTAATTGACAAGTTTGCTCTTCTTTAAAATTCTAATAAAACCACAGAACTTTCTTAAGTCTTGCCAATGGATGCATACATTTAAGGGCAAAGATGAGTTGCTAAGAGCCTGCTTACTTGTTTTGATAGGCAAGGGTAGAGTCATAAATTTAAATTTAAATTAGGGCCTTTTGACAGTAAATTCCTAATACCCTAGATTCTGGCTGCTTTGCAAATAACAAATAATGGGTAACTAGTTAATAAATAATTCACTAATGAGGGATTGTTTGGCAAAATAGACAAAAAAAAACTTTTGTTGACGTGCTTTGGAGAGTCTACTGAGAGCCGTGTGCGTCCAAAGTTTAAGAAATATCTCGGAAAGGGGCTACAACTTTCCATCCCTTAGGTTAGGTGTTTCCAACTTAAGACGAAAGTTATCAGGTAGCAAAATACAATGGCTTGACTCGAAGGAAAGTGCCACGCAAATGCCCAGTAAGTGAAATTTCATATTTCCTTTCACTCCGGCGGCGTAAGATGGGCCTCACCTTTGGCAGGACAAGGGCTCGGGGTGCTCGTGGACTCGGAATCTATTCATAATAAGTAAGGAAGGCAAAATAAGATATCATTCGATACGATAACACGACTCGAACTTGACATGGATTTAGCGAGCTAGAGTTGAGTCTTATTGTGTTAATGCTATTTTTGGGTTGATAAGCCAAAAATTATATCGTATTCAAGTTAATCTATGTTGAGCCATCGTGTTAACTCGCAAATGGAACTTGTCGTGTTGACTTGTCTGATTCCTGACTTGTGCAACCTGCTGTGTTATACGAGTTGTGTTGTATCAACTTGTTTAATAAATGGGCGTGTTCAAGCACGGATTTCTTGACACGATTATTAATTGTGTGGTGTTCATGTCAACCCACATACTCTCACAAGTCAATTTCGACACGATCCAAATACAACTTGCCAACACGGTTTGCCATCCCTAATAAAAGGGCAAAAGCAGTTGTCAGCAAAATTACTACCATGTCCGAAAGGTTTATAATTATCTAAAGGGGAGAATTTTTTATTTTTAATTTTAAAGTAATACTATCTATTGCATGCTTAAAGGGGCAGCTTTTGTGCACAAAGCTCTCATGTGTGAGGGGTCTAGCAAAGAGGTGGACTACAATAATTTACAGCACACAATATTACCTTACATTTTTGCAAGAGACTATTTTTACGCCTTAAATCTATGACCTCAAAGTCACACGACAACAACTTATGGTTGCGCCAAGGCTCCCCTTCACTATCTCTTGCATGCTTCAGTAAACAATTCTTCTCCTTTGCACCATGAGTGTCTCACTTGGTGACCAGTGTTCAAGATTGTGCATGAGTGCGTGTCTCAAACTCTCTCAAAAGAACAAAAATATTAATATTAAAAGTTGATTTTACATAGAGAAGCACATTTTGATCCATCATTAACAATGGGACTAAGAAAAAATTGATACAATTATCCATGAATAGTGATTTTATTCCTTGTTATTGGCGGACCCAGAACAACTGAGAAACAGTACAAAACTAGGCTCTTGCCTTGACCTTTTACAAGGGAAGAAAATTAAGCAAAGGCCTTCTAACACAGTGGCACAAGAAAGAATTGTCTTGCGTAATAATAGAGCTAACTGTGTCACCATCATATAGGCTGGACGAGCTTTAGTCATGGCATGCATGTTCCTTGGGGCCACTGTTAAGTCTGTCCTGATAAATTAGGCTTGGGCCAATAGGCACGGAACATGTCAATTGACTGGGGCGGTGCATCGTTTCGCCTAGTTCCATGCCAAAGAGAGGTTCCGTGCACTCGTCGAAGCACTGGTCCCAGGGCTGAATATTTAAGAGGAAAACCCCCCTCTTCGATTCCATTTTTTGTTTGGCATTGTCATGATTTAGGAGCTGGAATTGTCTATTTAAAGTGAAACTGATGGGTGGGCGCAATTAATAACGGGTTACCGTATGAACCGCCCATGGTTAATTAACACCAGGCACAATGGCGTACATGACCCTCGTCGATTGGGTCAGATTCTCCCTTTTTTGGGTGAAAATTAGAGTCAGCGGTGGTTCCGAAGCACTAACGTAGCAGTCAGCTGGTCATGGATGCAGGCATTTTCTTGGAAGAATATGGGCCGAGTAAAGAGACTAGTTGATGGTTAGGTGCTCTGTATTGCGACCGAGAGATTAATTTGGAATTGTTTGTTGACACCGGCAATGTTAAGGGTAGTCTTGTTACGGGTGTGCAATTTGTAACCGGGAATAAAGGGGCAGAAGGCAACATGCAATAATGACTCATGAGGGAAGATATATAAGATCTGGAGTTTGAGGGTTTTGGAAAGAAAATTCCTTTTGGTTTCATTTTCTCCGCAAAAAATAAAATAAAAAAAATACAAGACTGAACAGACAAAATAAAAATAAAAATAGTAATTTGCATCAAAACCCCGTTTTTCCATACAGAAGAGAAAAGGGAAATTTGCAGATACATAAACGTGAGGATTTTTATCCATTTTGCGGCACCGTTCACCGTCGAATTAGATGCCCGCTCTGCAATTTCTTCAACTACTGTAAAATCCGTACCTACCTCTTTCTTTTACATAAGTTTTCTCTTTCTTTTAGGGCTGCCAATTTTACGGTTGAATCTGTTTCTCTTTTTGTTTTTGTTTTTTTGATCTGTATCTGTATGGACAGTTGAATCTCTACCAATCTCAAACTCCAGTTTCTTACGTCCGTAGGATCGATATATGGTTGCTGTTATTTTTGCGTCAGGTTTAAGAGGTTTCTCGGTTTTGGAAGAATTTTGTTTGTGGCATGCGTCGGTTTGGTTTTATTTTGTTGTTGGGAAGGTCGAGGTATCAATTTAGGTTTACGTTTGAACGGTTGCGGTTAGGGTTAAGAAATTCCTTGCCGCTTGTTATTGGAATCTATGGAGAACCCTTCTGCCCTTATCCATCTTACGTGGGGATGCTTGTGCTTGAAACTGCGGAGGAAATTGATTTTACTATTTGATGATGGGTAATTTTGAAAGAAAAAATGTTCCCTTTCATGCATTTTCTCAATGATCTGTCCGTTTTCGCTGGTTTGAAGTAATGGAAATTCGAGGTCAGATTTTCTTTCCTTTTGTTTTCCTGAATGTTGATGGAGGGGTCAGTTATTTGTTAGGAGGGTAATGTGATAGGTATTGGCATGGTTGACAAAACCAGGTTTTCGCTTGAAATAAGATGGAAATGTGTGTTTTTTTTTGGTGTATCTTTTTTCTGGAGTAGATCTGGATATTATCATTCTGAACATTTTCTGTTTTTCCCTTGATTTGCCATGTGCAAATGGGATGGGTTCCATCTTAAAAAATTTCTACTTTTGGTGGTTTATGTTTTCCCTTTCAAAATTCTTTATGGTCGGCAGACTCTATGGAGGATTAGTGCCGATAGTAAACTGGAATAACTTGGGACAGTACCAAGATTTCATTTTTCCAGGGTCCAATACCCACACCTAGATTGAGCTATAGGGTTTTATTGTACATGCGTTACGATGATTATCTCTACGTTTAAAATTCTGATTGTTGGTGATATTTGGATTCTTTATACATGACGAAATCCTTGTTCCACTGCGTAAGTGCAGGGTCCAAGAACCATTGGTGACTTTTGGAGCGTGAGATAATCATTAATGCTTTAGTCCAAGGCTGTACTTTTCTGAGGATTTTAAGACACTGGATTATTTGTTACTGTATTTGGAAGATTTCAGCAATTGCTTATAGGAATTGTCCATCAAAATAAATCAAGATTGCCATCTTTTGCACATATAAAAGCTGATTACTCTCATAACAATTCAGAAGCTACAACTAAAGGACTAAATTCAGAGTTACTTTCTCCGGGTGAGTGTTTATGACCTGATATTATTGAAGTATTCTTGTTAGTTTCTGAACTTGTTCAGTTTTTATCTATAACTGCTTTCTAGATAATCTTGCTATGTGATGGACTAACTAGCTGTAATCTTCATCTTTAGCTAGTGTCATCTACACTAAATTGTTCTCTTGAATGCTTTCACTGCATATCAATTATCAATGCGGATATTCAATTCAAATAACTATATATTTATTCACATAAACCCCTTCGGTTGATGTACACAATGTACTGAAAGTTACAAATTTAGAAAGCTGGAAGACACTAGTCCCATACAGATTTTTGTGGATATGATCGTAGCCTCACCTCCCAGAATTGGCTGAACAGTACCCTATAGAGTTTCTTCTCTATGAACTGGATCCTGTTAAGGATAAACATTCAGAACATACATGAACATTTTTGTAATGCATTTTCCACCTGCCATGGGTGAATCTATTTTGACTGATCCATATATGTCACATTTGGACAGTACCATTCGACTGCCAAGATTCATTGATGCTTGGAGTCAATTATTCCACAGTGTAAAGCCCTTGTTTAGCACTAATGCAAGTAGAAGACTGCCTATGCAATCATCTACCATGTAAAATCCTGTGAATTGATCTCTTTTTGCTAATGTTTAACCTTAACCAAGAATTTAATTAAGCACGTTGTGGTAGTACTCCTTACGATGTGATTAGTAGCTGCAGAACACTCGTAAAATTCAGCATCTTTTGAGTCCTTGGAGGCTGCTTTCTTCTCATTTGTGTTCACCTGGGCTACCTACCGATAATCTATGTGGCTTGGGTTTCTTGTGTTTTATTTTCTCCCAATGACCAAATTAGAATGAAGAACTTACAGTTCTATAGCTCTAGCTGTAGAATTCCTGGACAAACAACCTGAGCCACAAGTAATGCTCAGCAGTTATTGCGGCTTCCAATGCCACCCAAATAGGGAAATGATAATGCCATAATATGGATAAAATGCGTAGTGAATCCATGTGTTCTCGATCTAGTCACATTGTAAAGAGAATCTATTTGAGCTATGCCATTGCTGATGGACCAGATTTATATGGTGTTTAAGTATTAAATTCAGAAAAAGGGTAGCTGATGGATGAGATCCTATTTGAGATTGTGGCTATCTCATTTCTTCCATATAGGCTCAAATAAAAATAATCTAGGAGAGATGCTCCAATGAAATAATGTAGTGGAACCCAAATGTCCAACCATAGGAACCGTGTCGAAGTCTTCTAATTTTGGCTACCTCCCTGAGAATACTTGTGCTCAAGAATCAACATGACACCTGTTACCAAATCATGCTCCATATTGCAAAGGCTTTACGATATGGGGAAGTGATACAACAATCTACGACTTATATTTGGCAACCCATAAACCAAACTGTAAAAGGCTTGAAGAGAGGTCTACCAAATACCTGATTCTTTCCCTGAACCAGTCCTTAAAGGAATTTCTCTGTCAAAGGAACTCTTAGTTTTGCGTTTCACCTCCTGAGTACATCAGTTGCCATATCTATTGACTTTTCATAGCGAATAATCTCGACCACCCACCCTGTACCTGCAATTATAGCCCTTGAAAAATCTCTGGAGCTTTTTGCATATCTAAGTGAAATGTACCGTGGCAAACATGTACCTGACTGACCACATGTTGTCTCCTTCTGTCCTCTATCTTTCGAGGGAAAATTCTTTTGAAGACCTTCCAACCAATTAATTACATTAGAAGTAAGATTTGATTGTGGCTTCAAGAGCGGCGGGCATTGTTTCAGAACTCGCCGAGTCAATGTTCGGATTGTGGAGGGAAGAAGGTTTTACCCAGACATATCATCCGTGCCCTCGACCAGCATTGTCCAAGTTTCTGGGGAGTTTCTATTACCCTTGTGAATCAACTGGACCATATCATCCTAGTACTGAGCCACACCTTGCTTAATTCACTCCTTTATGTGCAATAGTGTATTGGTTTGCATCCCTGTTTTGTAGCATTAGTAAATAGGTGTTTAACGGCTTTGACTTGTTCTTTGCATATGGCCTCCAACATAAAAGATATCAGTTTTTTTAATTCGATAATCTTCTTTCATGCGTCAGGGGGCTGAAGTCTTTAGTCTCAGTAGACTTCAGAATAATCATGGGTGGAAAGGCTTAAAACCAATGGTCTAATTTTCTCTTCTATTGTTACAAAAATTAGAGCTCTAATGATGCCATAAAGGTATAAAAAATATCTTCTTCTGTGGGCCACCTGTAGGAAATTTATCAATTGAACCTAGAGAATGATGTGGCAGTAATTCTACTGTTGACTGATTTATATCATTTGCATGGATGCACCTTCTCTGCAATTTCACATGAGCTTGCTGCTAAAATTTGGTCCTCCATTATTGCCCATTAATGAGATGTACTTGCTCTTGAAGCTGGCAACCCAATGCCTCAAACTAGGGTGAGCCAGGAGAAGATGCAATAGGAAGCCCGGAGAAGATGTGTCTTATCCTCTCCTCCTGCATAAATGTTCAATTATGTTATGATATTTCTTGTGGTTGCACACTTAATGATACCAAAAACTCTAACAAAGGACATAATCTCCAAAGAATATTCCCATGGAATACTGGTGTGAGGTATAGCTTAGGTCAATGCCTGGAGTTATTGCCCTTCTATTGTTAACCTACTCTTTCAGTCCAACTGCTGGGTTCTTTTATAATAGTGAATTAGTATGCATTAGGTTATGCAGATCCTTCCATATATATACATATATTTCATATTTCCTTCGTTATAACCTTTTTAAATTATAAATTTCATATTTCTTGGCCTTTATTAGAAGAGGAGCCTTGGCACAACAGTAGAGTTGTCGTCATGTGACCTTGAGATCACAGGTTCAAGGCGTGGAAACAGCCTCATGCAAAATGCAAGGTAAGGCTGCGTACTATTGACCCTTGTGATCTGTCCCTTCCTTGAACCCCACATATGTGGGAGCTTAGTGCACCTGGGCACCCCTTTTTTTCTCTTGGCCTTTCTTATATGTTGTAAATTCTCAGCTGCACAGGTATTGAACATTATCCCAAAGTCCTTGTATGTGCTTGGACTTCTATCGAGTCTCAAGCCACCTTTAACATCCTCAGCTGCATTTTAGTTAGGTGGACTGTGCACTTCAATAACCAAATCTCCCAACAAATACTAATTGAAAACTTCAGGGGATAAAAGTCAATGAACTGAAAATTTTTGGAGCAGTTGAAATTTTAACTTAGGGAGAGTGGTAAATACACTCTCTTTGGTTATTGTAGAGATTTGGCAAAAGGATGAACTGGGATTGTGGAATGGTATTTAAGGTGGTAGGAAACAAACTTGTAGGTTTTGATTCATTTATCAATTATTTTGGAACCCTTAAATTGAATCTCATGAGACTGAGTACCATATTGATAATTGTGATGTAAGAAATGGAGATTAAGTGATAGGTAGGTGATAAAATTGTTATTTTGTATTTTTTTTTTGTGGGTCTTGAGCTTTGTGGATCTCCCAGGGAGATTCACATTACTTATTGGCTGAAACACCGGTAGGTTTGGGGAGGCTACCGTTACTAGAAGCTGTGCGGATACTGATGGGAAGGTATTGAAGGTTTTGGCATTGTGTAATTGTTTTGCTTTACCAGTAAGTGATGCGGCCAATTTCTTAGTATAGCCATCCCTGCATCTCCAAGGCCTCACTTTTAGATGTATTATGATTCCGATGGGATATCTTTGGCAAGAATATCTGACACAGGGAATTCTAGTTATGAGTAGGTGTTTTACATTTTGAAGAACGGCCGTGACTATTCTCACATCACTCCTTCGGTAAGGAAAATATTGTTTACTTTTCTGTTGTTTTAAACATTGTTTTGAAACATTTAATAGACAACTAGACTTTGTCCACCATTTTTCTATGGATGAAGAGAGTTGCTCTTTTCTGATACTATGCTTAGTCATCCTAAAAGCAAAAGCTTCATTTGTTTGGAGACTGGCTATTGTCTAATTGAAGAGTTACTGCTAACTTGTTGGCAGTAGATATTGTTTGAGATACAACAACAAACTCTTCTGTCATTTTGAAAAGAGCAGTGCATGGATCTGTAACTGCATTCTGCAAGCAGCCATAAACTTGAACCATCTTGTGATGCTTTGTGGCCAACTTGGCTGCAATTGGACAGCCTTGTTCCTTTGCATTAATGATACTATGATGCTTTAACTTTTTGAATAAAGATCCATACCATCCAATGACCCTCGTTCACCCAAAGATCTTCCCCAAAGTAAATTTCCTATCCTTGCATTTAAAACCTAGTATCCTTGGGTGATCTTTTCAAGAATCAAGCAAAGTTACCAAAAAGCATAAGGCCTTTTAGTGGGACCCTCCCGGTCTTCAACTTTCGTAGTATAAAGATTGCTTTAAGGGGTTTCAATTTTGTTTTTGAAGCAGTTAATTGGAACTTTGTCAGGTTTTCTTCGGATTTTTTGTCAAATAAAAAATTCATGAGAGTGAGCTTGCTATGCCTTTCCCCTAAAGTCATAGTAAATCTCTCAAAGGAACCTGGTTTGCTCATTGTTATGTATTATAACTGCTTCATATTAGTTAATAATTCCAGTAGTGTCTGTGAACATCTAAATTCCCTTGCTTCTTTGTGCTGTTAGAAGACACGGTTGCCATTCTAAGTAGTCTAATGTTTCATTACTTACAACAGTGCACTGAAGATGACTGATATGAAAGGAAGCACACCCACTGATGCAGATATTCGTGCACTGCACAAGGAATGGGATGATGCTTCTTGCCCAATCTGCATGGACCATCCACATAATGCTGTCCTCCTACTGTGCAGCTCGCATGACAAGGGCTGCAGATCTTACATTTGTGATACTAGTTATAGGCATTCCAATTGCCTGGATCGATTTAAAAAACTGAGAGTTGATCTCAGGAGTGGTCCTACTCAACCCAGCTTTTCTATTACTGACAGTGCAGACAGTGATAGGCTTGGTCAGATGCCTCATGATAGTCTCAGTTCTGAACCCATCTTTGGAGGTCCAAGAATGAGAAGAAACCTGGTGGAAACTCATGAAGACCACAGTATGGAAGGAAATAGTGATAGGATCTCAGTTGGTCTGTTGGAAGCTCTGCGAGAAAATAACAGTCAAGAACCAGATAACTATACAGAAACACAGATGACAGAAAGTGGTTCTGATTCATACAGTACAAATTTTGGAGAGTCAGGTGGGGGAAGTCTATCAGAACCAGGCTTGAACTTGAAATGTCCTCTTTGCCGAGGAACAGTGAGAGGCTGGAAAATTGTGAAAGAAGCTAGACAGTATCTTGACCTGAAGCAGAGGACCTGCTCTCGAGAGTCTTGCTCATTTACTGGCAACTATAGGGAGCTGCGTAGGCATGCTCGGAGGGTTCACCCAACAACACGACCTGCTGATGTAGATCCATCTAGGCAGCGTGCTTGGCGTCATCTTGAGCACCAGCGAGAATATGGAGACATTGTCAGTGCCATTCGTTCAGCCATGCCGAGTGCCGTTGTGCTTGGGGACTATGTCATTGATAATGGAGATGGGCATTCAGGAGACGGTGAAAATGGCCCAAGCGAAGGCAGTGGGCCATGGTGGACTACATTCTTTCTGTTCCATATGATTAGCCCTATTGCACGTCTTGATGAATCAAGGAGCCTGTCAAGAACTTGGAGAAGACATCGTCGGCCATCTGGAGCTTTCTCTAGTCGTCGTAATTTGTGGGGGGAGAACCTATTAGGTTTGCAAGATGATGAGGAAGATGACTGGAACCTTGCAAGTGACATGGGTGATGAGGTTCCCATCCCAAGGAGGCGTCGGCGGTTCACACGGTCAAGGCCAGATGAAGATCAGCCTTGAGAGGATCTCATTCTGGTAATTATACATTTTACAACCATTCTTGGCATTGCTTCAAAATGTTTTAAGTTGATCTCTATTTCCATGTATCTGCTTTACTGTATAGAGAACCGATAAGGCTTCGTAATTTAGTTATCGTGTTGAAATTGTTTAGACTGATGCAGAAGCATGGATTTGGAAAACCAGGAGTCCAGAAGGGCCTGCCTGGAGAAATAGAGGAAAACTGTTCGGAGATATCACAGAAATGAATAGAAGATATGTTGCCTATATTCTGTTAGTAGGACGTCTCTTTCTTCATAGATATTTATGCAATATATTTCCTGTGTTCTGCGTGTATGTATGAATAGAAAGAAAAGCTCCCAAACAAGTTGAAGACGTGCTCTATAGCTTTTAGAAATTTTAATGCTTTGATACGCAAAACTGCTTGATTTGTGTATCTTGATTGACTACTGTACAGAGGCTTTTGATATCTGCAATATATAGTTGTGCTTGTTTTGAAACTACAAAATGAGCCACACATGTTACAAAATATGGCAGTGATGCCCCGAGTCTATGCTTCGATATAATTGGTATGCACCAATATTAATTGACAATTGTTCAATGTACCCCGATTTTGTATCGTTCTTTTTTTGCCCTTTTCTTTAAATAGTTAAACACACCCAACCAAGCACAGCTTTGAACCTGTTAACGCAGTTTCCCCTGCGCTATAAGCGGACAGCTCTTTCCCTTCTTGCAGCCAGAGAACTAAGCTTTGGATGTCGATACTAATCGGATGGTCCTCAACTGTCTTATAAAAAAGGGTCATTATTTCTTGAAGGCCTGTCTAGCACGGGCATATTACGGACAGTTTAAGTTCCTTTGTTTGAATAAGTGTCTATTGGCAGTCATGGGCAATCTGGTTCATGGTTCATACCCCCTTTTGATACAGAGTCCTTGATTGGTGTGTAGGAACGAACTCGGGATAAAAATTATGTATATATAGGATCAGGATGGAGCTATGACTAAATTTCGGAGTGGTCAAATTGAATATAGGGGGTGAAAATTGAGTCTAGAGGGGACAAAAGTGTATATGAATATTCCTCCCCTCACGACTGTGTTAGAATTTTAAGAACAAATAGCGCAAGGTTTTGAGGCTTTTTGTTGCAATTTGTTAGTCCTGTGGGAAACCTCTTCCCAAAGAAATTTTGGTGCTTCAGGCGGCCTTCAAACGGATCGATACCATACAAAAAACATTCTGGTGTATTACAGTATTTGACCGTAAACACTTTAGAAGGCACAACTTCAGGCAATGCTTGCTCAGATTGCACAGCAAGGTAGGCCCAAGCCTGAATTTCTTTTACCTCGAAGTTGATCGTTTGGAATTGTCGAGGAGCTCGCAGGAATGCATTCTGGCGAGCTGCCTCTCAAATCATAACAATCAAAATCCAGACATCTTTTTTCTTGCTGCAACGCCAATTGATCATATGCTTGTGCTCCAATATGTAAAGGCCTATGATTGTCGGATTTTCATGCCTTCGGTTGGTGGTCTTTTCTTGATGTGGAAGGACGCGAGTGTTTTGTCGAAATATCTCAAACCATGAGGCAAGCCATTCATTTGCCTCTGAAAAAATCGGTCGTTAAAATCCTAGAAACTTAGATCTCTAGGATCTTACCTTTAATCTAAATCTCATGGGAATCGGTTTATCAGGATCACAGTATAAGTGGACAAACTACAGAAAAAATTCAAGTCCTCGTCATACAGAAACTAGATGGAGTCCTTGTTCTCATTCACTGCTGTGCTAGAGCGTGTTGCTTCCCATCATAATCCACTTAGCATGATCACGGATCTAGTGCAACTAAAGACAAAAGAGATTCAAGTTTGAACGTATGTGGTCAAAGAACCCACATATGGTTAACCAGCCTTTGTAGGGTCTGTAGTTTTTGTCTTAGAACAGAAGCTACATTTTCCTGAGGAGCAAACTTATAAAGTGGAACCGTGAGCAGTTTGGAGATAATGAGAGAAAAGTTACGAACCTCGCGGACAAACCATTGCGAACTCAAACTTTCTCCCCAATCGATGCTGAGAAGGAGTTACACTTACTGGAGGAATTAAGTCTGGCCTTAAGCTCTAAGAGATCCATTAGAGACGAGGTTATGACCCACTGGTTGCAGGAGTGAGATCTAAGTACTAGGTACCTTCACCTGCTAGGATCAATAGAATGAAGAATAGGATTCTCAACGCTAAAGATAGTCATGGAGACCTCATGTTGGGTCAGAGTCTAGGCATTACTTCGTGGACACACACACACACATATGTTGGATGTTCTCATGGATGGTAATGATCCTTTACCAGGTCATCTAATTTAAGGGCCTTTAACATATATTAAAGTGTGTGAGAGTTTCCTATATAGGACAAGACCTTGGTTATATGAATATATATAGTGGACATTTTATTTGAAGTACTACTCGATCAATGTCAACCATGAATGCCTTTGGACTTGAAGAATCTGTATGTCATAATGAGATTAAATGATTGTCTTTGCTATATTTTGTAATGCGGTCTATTTGAGATTAATTCTAACTACTGTGTAACATTTATTAAATCATGAAGAATATATGATATCTAGCATGGGACTCACACTTATAGGTTATGATCTAGTAAATGAACTTAGAAAACCAAAGGCCTTGGTGACATAAGTATGGCATACTTGGGGTAATTGAGTCAACATGCACATATAGGTGTCATATATAGATAAGTAGGAGGGTATAATGATAATTATACATGAAAGGTACTAATGAAATTTATCTTCTACTATGGTCCGGATGTGATTATTGGTGGGTAAATTAGCTAAATATCACAAGAATAGAAATAATCTATTCTAGGTTAGAAAAAATGCCAATATGAGTTTTGGGGGAGTTTAAATTAAATTAGGAAAGTATTTTTCAATTAGAAAGGTAGGTACTATTTTAAAAAGTACCTACAAGATCACACCATACAAGTTAATTGGAATTTAGTTAGGATTAAGAGTTTCTAACTAAAAGCACTAATTGGGAGGGAATCTCTCTCTGTGTATAAACTGAGAGAGAGAGAGAGAGAGAGAGAGAGAGAGAGAGAGAGAGAGAGAGAGAGAGAGAGAGAGAGAGAGAGAGAGAGAGAGAGAGAGAGAGAGAGCTTTGCTGCTTCATTTTGGCCCCCAAACCAGTCAACATCTAGATACCAATGGAGAAGTCGACAACTCAATTTTACTACTTTGTTGTATAGTTTTCCAAGCTACAACAGTTTAGGGATATTTTATATCGTTTTGATAGCTATGTAAATTCTGATGAACTCTTATAAAGAAATGAGAGGAAAGCTACAAATGACAATATCTTCATCACTAGAGGCAGACTTTTTCTCTCCTCTCTCCTCTTATTTCTGGATTTATGAGATCTATATTCACTGTTGGAATAGTAAGATATATAGATCTTTCAGTTCCCGATCTTCTTTTAGTTTCTAATCTTCTTGATCAGATAATGGATTAACATGAGAAGTAAGATAAATTGATTACAACAAATGATACGAGATAATGGATAAACGTTGAAGTTCATTCACTACAACAATACAACTGCAATTACATCATCATCAATTGGCATACCTCCTAGAATTTCAACAAATCCATTAACAGACCAGAACGCTACTCATAGAATGGTACTAACAAGAAACTACGACCCACTTACCGCTTATTTCATCAACAAAAGTTTCGCATGGCCATGAAACATACAATCAAAACACCAATCATATCCACTAATACAATCTGCAAGAGAGAATTAGTTAATGGATTGTCTTCAACATCTAAACCCACTCTTCTAGCACAATCAATACCACCTTCAATCCTTTGATTAGCTCCCATAGCCCTCATTCTAGTCTGACCATGATTCTGAATATACAGAATGGCCCATATGAACTACTTACACTCACACTTGCTCCACTTGGTGCAACTGTAGAACATCTCACCATTGCAGTTCTCATGCTACCTCTGTGGCAGTCTAAAGCTACCAACGGAGGCCATCGTGAACGACTTTCAAAGGAAAGGAGTGAACTGGACAAATTCCATAGGATAAAAGGGCAAATCGAAAAATGACAGAGGAAATGAAGCAAACAGGAATACATAAAGCAAGACAGGACGAATTTGGTTTCTACAAGCAAATCATGAGGTTTCCCTCCGGGTTGCAGAGAAGAAGAAAACTTCAATTTGTAGTCCTAGGATTCTCAGGAAGAAGACATGGTTAAAACCCAACTTTTGTTTTTTTTTTTTCCTTTTAATCCTAGACAATGAACTGTTCAAAGAAGCCCATGAACTCGTCCACCATTTTCAGCAAATTCCCCCGCCATCAAGCCCCTTAGCCTATTAGAGGGAGGCTTATGTGGGATGTTATGTTGGTCGTTGACTTGCGACATGCCATGTTGACAGCCAACATGGCGTTATAACATAAAAACTAAAAATCATCCCCAAAAGCCTCAGAACGTCTACCTATGAGAAAAACCTAAAAGATAAGAACACCAAGTAGCCCAGGGATGAAGTTAGGACTGAGTTTGGGAAGGGCCAAATTGAATATCGAGGGTGGAGATTGAATCTAGGGGAGCTAGAAGTAAGATATATAAACAAACACACACACACATGTGTGTGTCTATATATATATATATAATTTCAAGTGGGGGCAGGTGGGCAGAGCCATGGCGATAAGGTAGCTCCTTCCTGACAGCAGCCTGCATCGAAGCTAGAAAGATCTTCGTATCTTATGCTCCCTTGAAATCTCCATTGTGGCTTAGCTAGAAAGGTCTTCGTATCTTAGTTTGCCTTAAAAAACCTTAATACCCTGCAGCTTATACTTTCCAGAACTTCGCTGTATCTAAATAAATAAATAGAACGCTCTGTAGCTTAGCTTCCTTGATCCAAGTTTGTATCTTAGCTTCCCTTTAAAATCCCCTGTAGCTTCCATTGGTCTGATTTCCTCAAAGTTCTGATTACAAATGAGAGAAAAATGAGTCAAAAGGCATCATAGTGCACAACCAAGTATTAATTGCTGGTGTAAAATAGAATGTGACAGGCTGAAATTAGTATATTGACCCTGAGTTAATGAGTTCGAGATGTGGAAACAACCTTTTGCAAAAATACAAGGTAAGGTTGTGTACTATAGACCCTTGTAGTCCATCCCTTTACTGGACCCTACATACATGGGAGCTTAGGGCACTGGGCTGCCCTTTTTTCTTATTTTATATTTGGATTTTACTAGATCAAGGAAACAACAAATATTTAAAGCTCTAAAGTGATGCTTTAAACACTGATGATTCAGAAAATTGGCCTGCAATTGAGCTGCATAAAGCTTATGAAAAATCAATTGCAATTCTTGTAGTAGAACGTACTCACTGCAGTTTCAGAATCCAATTCCAACTACAATTTCTTTCCTCCATTTGATATCAGAGTGAATGAACCATAAGTGTGAGTGTTCTTGTATTGGAACTGCTTTTCTCATCTACTGAGTTCAGGCTTGGAGGCATCATGGATGAAAGGAAGTCTAGTGATGTTGTACCAAAGATTATAGGAGGCTTTTCATAGCAAAAGAAAACCCAAGATGCTTAAGGGAGTTGCTTCATGGACATGACAATAGAAATTACAAAGCAAAAGAAGTTGAAATATTGGAAATTCAAATATAAATCCTATTGAAATTCAAACGACAATCTTATAATCACTGGGAGAACAAGCACATAATCTGAAACGAGTGTCATTATGTTCACGAGGACCTCAGCCAGATCATGAGATTGAGTGCCCCTAAAAGAAACTATTAGAATTTAAAATCATCTTAAGAACTAAATCAAATTCTGAGAATAATGGAGAGTAGTCAGGCATAATGCACAGTAAAGAATGCCTTGCCTCAAAATATATAATAACCAGCAGTACCTATAAGTTTGAAGCTTATATCCATCTTCTGCCGAAATATCAGTTTTTCATAGATGGAGGTGGGAGATGGTTCTCTAAGAGTAAACTGGCCAACGCCCATTGATGGAAAGGCAGGTACAATGATCAATAAGATGTCGGTGTCAGGGATGATCTGATTGTGGCTTAGTACAGTGAGATGGGGTTTGCCAATTGCAATAGCAGAACCCACTCTCTGCAGCAACAGAACCCAATCGAAAAATCAAGTTTTACTCGCGAACAGACTTAATGAGAAGACACTCACTGCAGTAGCAAAACCCACTGCAACTGAGTTACATAAAACTTATAAAACATCTAGTTCCTTGCAGTAGGAAGAGCTGGAGATCAATTGCTTACTTGGAACTTGACTGAAACTATTGGAGAGAACATCTCTTTTCGTGAGACAAGGGCAGCCCCCGTGCACGAAGCTCTGCCTATGCAGCGTCCGGTGAAGGGGGCCACAATGGTATAGAGTACACAGCTTTGCTTTGCATCTCTACAAGAGGCTATTTCTATGCTTTGAACCCACGACGAAAACTTTATTGTTATACCAAGGACTCCTCTTTTCGTAAGATAATTCTGGGGCGAAAAGGGTTCAAAACCCATTTACTATTATTGTAAATGTGTTTCAAAGGTGCAGGTTGTTACGTTGGCAGGTCAATGCCATGCAAGTTTATATCCATGTCTGCTAGACATGCAAGCACCCATCTAATGGCGTTGATAGAACTGACAAAAACATGGGTTTCTTTGAAATAGTTCGTTGTCCAAGATTAAAATGAAAAAAATACAAAAGTTTATGGGTTTTTTCAAGTTTTTCCCAAACTCATTAATTTCAAATTTCAGTTTTTTGTTAAGTAATATTACCAAACAGCCTTTAAGAAATAATTAACATTCTTGTTGATTTTGTTACTTTGTTCCAGGCTGACAAAAGGGAGATTAGTGATGAATAGTTTGTAGTTATGTTAGCTACTGAGACCAGTAGTTTAATAGGTATCCGTATGTTTTTCTTTGAGATATAAGGGTACATTTTTCTTGAAATATAAGATAAGAGTATAAAGTACAGACCTATTAAACTATATCAGATGGGTTCACTAACTTTATATACTTTCTTATATTTCAAAGAAAACTGTAGGGACACCTATTTGAAATATAGAGGTCACTGCAACTATAGTACTTTTTTTTCCAATTTATATAGCGGTAGTGGTAAGGAGTAATTAATATTTGATTGGCCAGAAAAAAGTAAAAAATATAAAAAGTTTAAAGGAAAGACGGTTAGAAACTTTTTCTCACTCAATCAAAAGTCAGCTGCTCTTTATAGCTGAAGCTCCTTACTGAAATTACCACACACACACTGTAAGAGGGTTTCTCCATATGCAAAATTAGATCTAGGCATAAATAGTTGAGAAGTATTATTGAGTTCAATTAATGGCACCTATTACCATAGTTGTTTTAGTTACTACTATATTGCTATACTATAATCATAGTGGTTCTTATATAAAAGGGCAGTCCCAGTGCACGAAGCTTCCGCTTATGTAGGGTCTGGGGAAGGGGCGGACCACAAGAGCCTAAAGTACATAGCCTTATCTTGCATTTGCAGAGGTTGTTTCCACGCCTTGAAACCTTGACCTCAAGTTCACATGACAACAACTTTTACCGTTGCGCCAAGGCTCCCCTTCTGTAGTGGTTCTTATATCGATGGTCTAAATTGTTCATTTATTGGTCCACGTTATAAGCATCATCCTATCTCTATTGTATGAGATACCAAGAGCTTATTTTTAGTAAAACCCGCTAGCTGTATTGTTAAGTTCGATTGGTGTTATCCAATAACACACATGTAGTGCCTCCTATATCTCGTTATCTTTAAACTATATTTGAACCAATACGAAGATGATCCAAACCATTCATTAGCTGGCCTGATCTATAATCACCACCTTATCTCTATGGTATGATATAACAAGACGTGTTTTTATTTATTTATTAAACTTGCTTGCCCATTATTGACTTTAGTTAGTGTTGTTTTATACTATAGCTGAAGTGGCTCCTATATTGCGTGCCACTTTAGGAGAACACTTAGACCCAGTATTAAGAATATCCGAATCGTTTATCAGGTAGCCCCATCCATATGAATCACGCAAAACAAGACCTGAACGGCTGGAAATTCTTCCTCCAATAATTTATACATGATTATATGCATATTTAAGTGCTATAAGAGTATCAAATATTAACTGGCAAACGGACCTACTTTCAAGAGAACTTGGTAAAAGTACACCATGGAGCTCCCATGCTATATAATTACTGCTTCCCCGCTGGTAGGCAGTGGGTCCACATTCAACGACCAAAAGCCCAAACTTTTGGTTCCATCGTATTAAAGATGAATTCTTACAGGGAGGTAGTTGCCATGTGCCATTTTTGCTTTGATTGATCGGATAATTCAACTAATTTCTTCAGCCACCGAAGCATGGGATAGCTTTGGATTAATGGACGGCCGAGTCAGTATGTGAGTCTAACGGGGATTTGGGAGGGATAATATTCTTAAATAAGTAAAATTCTTTTCACAAATCTTATAATATGAATGTAAAGATTAAAACATATTCTCAACTAGATTGTTACTCACAAGCGGCATGCTGCATCAGGGTCCAGATGCAGTGAGAAATGGGAAAGAGCTGTTATGATGTCATTCCGTAAGCGATGTGATCTCCTGTGCAGTGAAAAATAGATAAGGGCTGATAGAGTGTTATCTTAGAAGCAACTTGCTATATCAGGACCTAGGTACAATGGGAAGTAGGCAAAGGTTCTCGCGTCATTCTAGATATGGGCAGGTAAAGAGACTAGATCATACTGGTGCATGCAATATAGGCATATTGACATGCTAGCATAAGAGGTTAGTAGATACGATGAATGTAAGAAAGTCAATGTAGCTTGTGTCTACGAAACTAAGTGAAAAAGAGCTAAAACTAAAGAAATCGATATGACATGAGCTTTGATCTGTAGAAAAGAACAATAATAGAAATAACATAAGGATAATAGTGGATAAATAATTAAAGAATAAAGTTGTAGATATTAGAAGAACTGGTGATGAATTTTTACTAATACAACTCGTTATAGGAGAGAAAATCATATGTTATAAGTGCATATGCTGCACAAGTAGGGTTAAAAGATAGAATTAAGCGGTAGTTTTAGGAACATATGAAGGGAGTAATTCTAGGAATTTCCAACACATAGGGGATATTTAAAGGGGTAAACTTAAATGGTCGTGTATGAAAAGAAAAGAAAAAATATGATAGGATATATGGAGGGTTAGGTATTGAAAAAAGAAATGAGATGGGGAAGGCTATCATTGATTTTTCTTTGACATATAACCTAGCTCTAGCAAACACATATTTTAAGAAGAGGGATGGATGCTTACTAACTTTTAAAAGTCAATAATATAAAAGTTAAATAGAAAATTTTCTACTTAAGAATATTAAAAGGTCAATGTGTAAGGAGTGTAAGGTATTACCTGGTGAGAGTTTAATCACATAATGTAGGTTAGTAGTTATGGATATTTACATAAAGAGATTGGAGAAAGGAAATGTAATAGGTGTCCAAGAACTAAGTGGTAAAACTTAAAAGGAGAGAAGATAACATTATTCATAAGCAAGTTGATGGTAAAAGAAAAGTAGAACAATCAAATGAAAGTAAACACCATATAGACTAACATGGCCGAGTTCATTAAGAAAGAGACAATAGATGTTCTATAAGTATTTGAGGATAAAAGGCAAATAGTATAGGACATTTGGGGGTGGAGTGAAAAATTACAAAAAGTTATTAAAGATAAACAGGTGTATTTTAAAACATGGTAGAGGAATAAAAACAATGAAAACTTTGAGCAATATAATAATGCTAAAAGCGTTATAAAGAGAGTAGTAAGTGAGGCTAAATTTAAGGAGCATGATGATCTCTATAATAGATTAGGGTCAAGAGAAGGAGATAAAGATGTGTTTAAACTTGCAAAAATAAGAGTAAAGATTTAAACCATGTTAAATTTATTAAAATGGAGAAAAAGTTTTATTGTATCAATTTATAAGAATAAAAGAGACATACAGAGTTGCATTAATTATTGTAGAATCAAACTAATGAGCCACACCATGAAACTTTGAAAAAGAGTAATTGAGAAATGGTTACTATATGAGACAAGTATATTGAAACCTAGTTTGATTTCATGCTTGGAAGGTCTATCATAAAAGCTACTTTCCTACTTCGACAATTGGTTGAAAAGTAAGAGGAAAGGAAGAAGGACCTCAATAGGGTCATTGTTGACTTAGAAAAAGCATACAATAGGGTCTTTAAAGAGCTAATATGATGGGTGTTAGGCCAGAAAGGGCTTTTACTGCAGTATATGGATATAATTTAGGATATTTATAAGGAAGTGGTAACAAATGTTGGGACCACTAGCAGAGTGATCAATGGCTTCCCTATTAGGATTGCCTCAAGGATTGGCACCAAGCCTACCTGTTCATGTTGTTATAGATGAGTTAATAAAACATCTGCGAATTTCATGGTGCATGTTATTTGTAGATAACATAGTTTTAATTGACAAGATAAAGGAGGGTGTAAACACAAAGCTAAAGTTGTGGAGAGATGTTTTAAAGTCTAAAGGATTTCACATTAGCTGAACTAAGGCATAGTACGTGGAATGCAATTTTAGCAAAGAGAGTAGGAGTAGAGCACCAAGAAAATTTGATAACTAAGAAGTCTCCAAAAAAGACCTCTTTTGATACTTGGGATTTATAATTCATATGAGCAGATAGATTGAAAGGGATGTTACCCAAAAAATCCAACTAGGTCGAAATAAGTTGAGATGTGTCTCTAGAGTTTTGTATGATCAACATGTGTCACTCAAATTGTAAAGAAAATTTTATGAGATTCCTGTAAGGGGGAGGGTAGACTTAGATGGTTTGGACATGTTTAAAGGAGATTAAAAAAAAAGAGGCACCAGTTAGAAGAAATCAGTCGATCAAAGCTGATGGCTCTAAAAGAGCAAGGGGAAGGCTCAAAAGAACATGGATATAAGTAGTGAGAAAATATTTAAAACCTTTTGGACTAAATAAAGTAATGTCACTTCATAGAGAGAAATGAAGGAACAAGATTCATGTGGCCAACCCTTAATTAGGATAAGGCCTAGATTATGATGATGATGTTGGCTGTAAGACTGACCATGCTCTATATATTAGAGTATTTGATAGTTAAGAAATAATATCCATATAGGAGAAGCATAACTGAAATGAGGTTGTTGATGTGGACAATTGGTAAGACAAGAAATAATAGAAGTAGAAATAAAAACACTAGAGGAAGCTTAGGATTAGCACTAATGGGTAATAAGATGAGGGAGGGTAAACTTTAGTGGTTTAGACATGTCTAGCAGAGACCTAAAATGACACCAGTTAGGAGTGAGTCAATCCAAGTTGATTCAAAAGTAATGGACGTAAGTAGTGAGAAATGATTTAAAAACTTATGGATTAAATGAAGCCATAACAATTGAGAGAAGGAAATGGAATAACAAGATTTGTGTAGCCGATCCCAAATTGGAATAAGGCCTTGATGACGACGACGATGAGTCTTGCTCATATGTGCAAACAAAGTTGCTCATACAGAAATAATCCTCCATTTATATGCTTTTATTTGGTGTGTGCCCAATCGAATAAAAATGCATTAGAAGCCTAGTCCAAACTACAAAGTTTATGGTAGAAGGGCAAGGATGAAAACCGTCCCTAATCGATGGTGCTCAACTCTGGAGAATGCATGGCTCAGGATGTGTTAAAGCGCTTGGTTAGGACTGGATAGTGTAAGAGACTCCTGGGGGTCTGATCATCTAAGATGGCATACAGCAGATGTATCATGTGAAAGTGTAGCCCTATATCTCCAGCTTCCACTTCCGACGAAATCATCAAAGGCATACTACTACCCCTAGCTCCCAATGTAAAATATTGAAACCCGGCTAGAAATGTTTGGTCCAAACCTTTCCAATTTACAAGTCCTTGCTATAAGGGAAACCAAACTCTTTCCTCAGCAATGATCCCAAGTTCCCGTTTGGTTGATAAAAAATGGATAGAAATTGATTTCATGGAAAAAGAAATTCTCCATGGAAAGTGTTTTGAGCTCTGAAATTGAATTACATCAGAAAACTAAAAAAATTGACACGGTGGAAGACTTTGGTTCTTTGGTGTAATTCAATTTCAATTTAAAGTTATAAACACTTTGCATGAAAATTTTCTTTTTCTAGAGAAATCAATTTCCCACCAACCAAACAAGCACGAAGGTCTGTCTTTCAGTTTTTAATCACAAACATAAATGATGATAGATACATCCTCCTTTGTTTTATTTGGGCAAACCCTTTTCTCTCTTTAGCTGTCTCTGGGTAGCCCCAATGCACGTAGCTCTTGTCTATGTAGATCCGGGGAAGGGGCAAACCACAAAGGTCTATAGTATGCAGTTTTATCTTACATTTTTGTAAGAGGCTGTTTTCACGCCTTGAACCTGTGATCTCAATATCACCCTTTACCGTCGCACCAAGACTCCCCTTTCTCTTTAGCTGTCTCTCGGGATTAGTCCCGAAAGAAAAGGAGTATATATATCAGCGCCTCATCAATAATATGGGCTAACAGATGATTTATTTATACCTTTAAGTCTTAACATGCGGATCCCAACCGCACACTCGCCCGCTCATTTTCTAAACTAAAATATCCCTTCATGAATCATGATATGATGACCAGCGCTCATAATTTCATCTCTCTCTCGCTTTTGGTAGAAAGCATGCAAATATACATTAAAGGAAACTAAAGTTACATCCCACGCAGGCCTTGGGAACTCTTTACCCGAGCATCTTCAAACAAAATCTTATGAAGTCATGGACAAAGTCTTTCTAAATAGAAGATTGAAAGAAAGAAACAGAATAGTTAGCCAAAAGATCAGCTGCCTGCTTTCCTTCCTGAAAGTTACTTGTAGGAAAACCCTGGAGATATAAAAAGGGCAGCCCAAGCTCCCGCAAGAGCAGGGTTTGGGGAAAGGGCAGACCACAAGGTTCAATAGTATGCAGCTTTACCTTATATTATGTAAGACGGTGTTTTCACGACTTGAATCTGTGACTTCAAGATCACATGACAACAACTATACCATTGTCCCAAGACACCCGGGAGATATATACCACATAAATTATCTTACAAGATGAGCAAGTGTGTCACGCAAATGTGGCTCTACAGTAATTCTCAAACTGTGAGGATTTCCTTCTCACAGAGTTGCTTCATAATGATGAGGTTCAATGTACTTGGTGGAGACGCAGATGGAGCAAACCCAGCTTAATGAGGCCATGCCTTGACCTTGTTAATCTTTCTAAAAAGTGGGTATACTTCTACCCATATCCCTCTCTAAATCGATTTGGGTCCTTTAATTAATGGCACTCAAGTATGGATGAGCAGTTGAGAAGCAACTGTGAGCACGCGTAGACTTGCTGTGAAAAGAGGAACTTGGATGAGTTCTCACCTAAATTACAACAATGAAGACCCACAGAAAATCAAATATTTAGTTGTTGAAATTAATCGAGTCCACCAGTTCATCTGTTGTGTGATCTGGATGTCAATTCTGTGTATCCAACATGGATAGTGTATGGTGGAAGATCACACCTATTGATCATTGGAAATTTTTGTTTCTGGCTGAGCATATTTGAGGGGCCTAATCAGATATCCGGGATCCTGCAATCAATATGAATTTTAAACCATGGCATATCAATCATGTATGTTGAGGCAATGTAGGGGACATAAGCTGTGGAGTAAAAGCTTTGGTTCTTTAGCACAATTGGATTTCTAGGCCTAACAATCTGTCCACAGGGAATTCCTTTTTCCATGGAAATCAATTTCCGTCCATCTCCTGCCAACCAAAGGCCCTAAAAGCAAATTTATATGGGCCATATCATGTCACTGCCATACCTTCCACATTCCTTGTGATGGAGGTCTCCGGCTCTGGTTTCATAGGTTCCAGAATAACTTCTGTGACCAAGTGGGGGAAAACTAAGGGAAAAAGAACTGGGTCCATTTCTCCACACTGGTGCAACATCTGGTGAAAAATCAGCACCACTAATCCTTGAGGAGAGAATTGAATTATGACTTAACTTTCCTGAAAAACAACATTTATAGTTTCAAATAACATACCTTTAGACATTGCGTTTCATTGTATAGCACAAACGCAAGAATTCCTCACTCCCTCAAACTCCCCATCTTCCAAACCACTAACAAAAGTGAAAAGAAAGGAGCATAGGAGCATTAGGAGATAGTTTAAATTGTGCATACATGAATTATTGAGAGAATAGGCCTTTGTGAGCAAGGTTCAATCTTCAATTCAAAGCACACATCTAAAGCTAACAGTAGATTGAACTGAATGACTAAATCAAATAAGCCCATGAGAAAAGTAAGAAACGGTACGTACCTTGGCTGGAACTCTTGAACATGAGCAAGGTCCTTGCCATGAGCATCCGGCCAACTTACTTTTCTTCCACCATTCTGTAGTTGATGTTCTTCCTCTACCCTTGTTTTCTTCAGATTGCTCTTAAGAGGAGGCCCATTCTCTATGAGTGATGACGACCCACCTGTTGCTTTACTGGTGCTACAACCTCCACTAGAACTCTCAGTTCTCTTATCTTGTTGACAATTTGCTTCCTGAGGGGAAATTGTCTGCTTTGGAGGAAATTCATTGCTGTTGCTGTTGTTCTGATACCTACCTGCTGCATAACAAGAGCACACTAGAGAGGTGCACTTGTTCTGTGCCGTTGCCGCCACCGCTGCCAGCAGTACAGATAGCAAGTTTACCTCGCTCTCTCTCTATCAATCTATCTGAGGCATAAACTACAAACAGCTGAAGAAAACCTTGTGATAAGGTAGAGAATCTCTATGCTGAAAACTGTAGATGGGATATACTGGAAGAGATGAGAATATGGAGGGAATTTATGCCATTTCTAAATGTGGTCTCCCTTGTAAATGATTACTCTTGCCTGTAATAATGAGGCTGGGTTCACTTTGAAAGGAGGATTTGTAGGGTAGGGAGAGATGAAAATTGCATAAAAGCAAGAAAGAGAACCGTGCCTCCTCACTAATGAGTGGTTTTTTGCCTTTTACCTTAGCACTCATTAGTGGAGCGAAAATTCCTGGTAAAACTAAAATAGATGCCCCCCACCCCTTCTGTTTTATTAACGCTCTAGAAGGTATAAAATAAAAAGGAAAAAGCAAAAAAGAGGTGCTCTGCTTCGTCCATATTCTTTGCAGTGCCGAGGAAATATATATCACATGCATTGGTCCTAGATAAGTATGGAATCTAAGATGCTAACAAACGAAATCCCAATTCTCTCTCTTTGTCATGTCCACAAAAAGAAAAGATTTTGTTTTCATGCAGTCTATTTCAGTCGAGAAAAGAAAAAAACGTATACAATGATCTTAGAAAATTCAAGGAATATCAGCTGTTATCAAACAAAATCTACTGCACAAGAAACAAGAAAAGGAGGTCGCATCAAACCAAAATTAGGAGTATTATGTTTATTGGCCAGCATCCTTCTCGTAGGCAGTGAAAGCAATCCACATAGGGGGATGTCTCCTTGGTGTTACTAACAGATCCTGATAAAATCAAAGGTTCATGAAGGGCAAACCAGATGAGATGAAGTAATATGTCCAGATGATATGTGACTCTCCTGGCAGGTTATTAACTAGTGAACACAAGAATCTTGTCATTAAGCAAATGAAGCAGCTCCCACTAGGACTTTATTGAACATAGTAACACGTCCAGATGAAATGGGACTCTCCTGGCAGGTTATGGCCAGTAGCACCAAGAATCGTGTCATTAAGCAAACAAAGCACCTCCCACTAGGACTTTATTGAACACACTTTCTACCTTTTGTCATAGTAATTTGTCCAGCCAGATGCAATTTTATTTACTGCAAGAGAGATATTAGCCATTGCTGCTTGTAAGATGGCAACCAGTAGCAGTATTAAGAAGGAAAGGTTAAAAGCACAGAGAGATTCTTATGAACGTCTGTTATTACTTTCGATCAATTGGAAAAACGAGAGATGCCCAAGAAAACGGTAAGGTAAATTACTGCGTGATTACGGGCTCTGGATAAGATACGAATTGTATGTAAGATTCTGTAAGCACGTAAGATTGTGAAAATTCAATTCAATCCAGAGATATGCACTGCATTTAGAGACGAGAAAAGGAAAAGCTACAGAAAGAAAATTTGCTCCTCACTAACTAGATTTACATCTGCATTTACAATTTAACTGTACAGGAACAAGGCGTCAATTTCAAAACTGGAATCTCAGTAACAGAACAGCTTCTGTTAACAAGTAACGCCTAAGACGTTGAACATCAGATATTGTTTCCTCAGAAGTTGCTTCACTGTCAATGACAATTAAGTCATTCGGTCTAAATACATCTGAAGATGTGAGTTTCATATCAGCAACCAAATATTGATCGGACACTCGATTCTTTGATGCATGTTTTAGATTGCTAGAACCCAGAGCCGGAAGAAGACTGACCCTGATTTCCATTCATGACGAACTAGTAAAGCCAGCTGCAGAAGATGCAATAGACCCTTAAACCCTTAAAGCACCATCCTTACTAGTTATCCTGCTATTGTTCCTCGGCCTTCGCCGAAGATCTTTTGGTGGAACTGGTGGCATATCGAGATCAGAAATGGGTGGTATAATTTGACTGCCATTATGAAGCATACTCAATAAGTGTGCCATGGCTTGGACTTTCATGGCCTTGACGGTACACTAAAGACTTTTATATGTCAATGTGGACGATTATCTTTAGTTGGCAAACCAGCAGGCAGGTCATCAGTGGACACAGATTCGTTTCATGTTGCTTTGTTCTTTCCATACCCAAACATCTCTCCACTTGGATGACTGGATGAAATATCAACAGGTTTCTGCAGCAAAATTGACACCCCCCTATCATATCACCCTTTTGCCGTGAGGATTTGAATAACTATGTTGGCTTTTAATCAGTTCGTGTTGCTTGGCGCCCATCTTCTGTATCGAGTTTTTGTTGGGGGTGTCGATCAAATATGCAGAATTCATATCTGAAATGTCATGCTCTGCCATTGGAAGTGCTCAGCAGGGCCTGATAGATGGAGTGGATGCCTCTTTCGAATGTTTTCCTTTCTATAACCATATACATCTCCCAGGGACAGCTGAGTTTCAGTTGTCAAGGTCTGAAATCCAGGTGATATGCGACCCTCAGTGCGATAGCTACTGCTGCCTTCGCCAACAAACCATCAGAGATAAAGGGATGTGTCTGTTCTTGATACTCCCACTGATTGGAAAGATGGTCCACCAAAAAGTTTTGCTTGTTCCTCATCCCACCGCTTAGTCAGGTCTTCTCTAACTCGCCATCCTGAGAAGTGCAATTTTGGGTCCTATAGCGTCCCAGTTATCTCGCCCATGCCTCTCTAGACGAGGCATGTTTGATCCTTGAAATGCAGGGACTTAGGTTCATTGATCTATGGAGGAAGATCCATAATCTAAAAGGCCTAGATTCTAGAATTGTCCTTGTATTAAATATCTAGAATCTAGAATATGGCAGACTTTAGATATTTTGTAGGAATGTTCTAGAAGATAATCTTAACCATACACATGAGGAGGTGGTAAGGAGGTGAGCACCTATAAATAGAGGGGCTCCCTCATTTGTAAGACATCAAGCTAGAACCCATCATCTTAGAATTCATCTAAGAGTTTGTAAGCATCTTCAAAGCAATAAAGTTAGAGTTCTCTCCAAGTCCCCTTAAGTTGTTCTTCTCCCTAGAGTTTGTAGTCAAGCTTACTTAGTTAGTGCAAAGTGAGAAGCTAAGCTAAGTGCCGCACGGGAGTATGAGAAGCTAAGACCGTGACATTTTGTATTAGAGCATGTGAAGAGAGAAGGTTGGCAAAGATGGAGGCAGTCATGACTAGTATCTCTACTTGGTAAGAGGAAGAGCAACCAAGATCAGGGTCCCTTGAAGTTATGACAAAAGAGCTTAAGGGAGAGGGGAAGGATTGACTGAGCTCCATGAGGAAGGTAAGCTTTCATGAAACCCCTGAAATTAGAATTTCAAAACTAAAGAACTATGGTCGGAGATGGAAGGTTACCCTGTTAAGGCCATGCTATTTTTGCAACAAACTACACCTCATGTGTGATTGTCCAACAAGAAAGGCCTACACGACATGATGATGTACGAGGAGAAGAGGAGGACGAACCGGAGAATATAGCACAATTAGGTAGGCCATTAAATTGCACAATAATAGTTGAACTTAAAAAATCGTGGACAACGATGGTGTTACCGCACAAGAGAGCATGGAAGGAGATGTGTAACAATTGGAAGAAGTTGCTTCAAGGGAGGAGACGATGCAACTAGGTTTCATGAGTATGTCTGTGTCTGGGAAAACTCTAGAGAAACTAGAAGCCAAGAAGGATGTTGCCACGCATGAGAATGCAGAGAGACATGTGTTGCAACTAGAGAGCTCAAGGACGAGTAAGACCTGACATGAGCGTGGAGGAGGCATGGAGGCTTGTAATGACCACATGCATGTGAGGAAGACAGCAAGTTGTACAAGTGTATAGAAAAACACATGACATGAAAAGATTGTTGCTGCACAGCCATGACTAAGGCCTGCAGTCTCTAGATGAGGCCTGTTTGATCCGTGGACTTGACCTAAGGAACTTACGTCAATTGATCTGTGGAGAAAGATACATAATCTAAAAGGCCTAGATTCTAGAATTGTCCTTGTAAATATCTAGAATCTAGAATATGGTAGACTTTAGATATATTTTAAGAATGTTATAGAGGATAATCTTAACCATACACCTATAACAATCTCCACCATTCATTGAGGTGAGAACCAATAAATAGAAGAGCTCCCTCATTTGTGAGACAACAAGCTAGTACCAATCGTCTTAGAATTCATCTAAGAGTTGTAAGAATTTTTAGAGCAATAAAGCTAAAGTTCTCTCTAAGTCCCCTTCAGTTGTTCTTCTCCTTAGAGATTCTAGTTAGGCTTAGTTAGTATAGAGTGCTGCATGGGAGTCTTCTCACGCCTATACAAAGACAATCTATTTCTTCTTCTGGCCAACCATTTGCAAATCCCTTGAAACTTTGCTGGGTGACGGCATTGGCTTCCTCTTAATGTCCCTGCTTGCTCTGCTTATAATGTTGTCAAATAGCTGCTTGTACCTCAGAGATGATGAAGTTTTATGTGAGGTAGGTGGATGTAGCACGTCTTGCCATGCAAGCTGCGGGTCAAGTGAAGAGATGCTTGGAAAGTCCTTGACAGAACCAACAGAAGGGCCGGGCTTCACTAAAGGGCAGCCCCGGCGCACTAAGCTCCCGCCTATGCTGGGTTCGGGGAAGGGGAGGACCATGAGGGCCTATAGTAGGCAGTCTTACCTTGCATTTTGCATGAGGCTGATTCCACGCCTGGAACCCGTGATCTCAAGGTCACATGACGACAACTTTTACCATTGCGCCAAGGCTCCCCTTCACTGCCAGCGATAAAAATAGAAAATTTGGAGGGAGTAAGGAAGATTTGGTTGGTGTTGTACATGGATTATTTTCGAAATCTGGCTGGGCGGAGGAGCTCTTTCTTGAATATCCAAGCAAGTTGTTGCATCCCGTGAGATGCATGCTAATGGTAGAACCTGATTTAGAATGTCTCCCGAAACTTCCTGCACTTCAAGTGCAAAACTCATATTTCAGAAAGGGATTTTGTCGAACAAAAATTCGGTTTCCAAAATTATAATCAAGGTTGAGTATAGAATAGATATAATAATACAGAAATGCAGTATTTCCTGATAAAAAAAAAATGAAGGTATCTTGAGTGCTATAATTCACCAGCTAACATGGATCTATCAACCGTTGGAAAGCTTCTCCATCATATTCCCTTCTGCAGCTAATGCATCTTCCACAATGGATTGAGTATCTTTTTTCGTCGTTCTGTCTTTGAGTATGGGTTGCTGCTATTGTTCTCTCATCTAGGACTTCTGAGAAATGCAGTCCTTTGCGTCTTTCAATGCTTCCCTTCTGCAACATGTTGGCGTGATGTGTGATAGAAGAATTGTGGAACCCCAAAAAATTTCAGATACATAACTAACAGATGGTTTGCTTTATAGGCTGTGAGCTCTGTACTTTCTGATTAGATAGCCAGTTTACGGACTAGAACCAGAAGGTGCAACAGAAAGCTCCAGATGACTCATTGAGCCCATATCCTCTGAAATGTTATCAGATCTAGTTATCAATTCGGATGTTTCAGCAGCACAAACTAGCTTAGTTGATAATGTCTTGGCAACAGCAGAAATAGTGCCAGAGTTGGATTCTCCACCTTTCTTTGAAGGGGGTGTTTCTGTACTTTTGGTAGCACAACAATCTTCTAGGATTATACCAGCAGGCTTGGGGTACATTCGACATTCAACTCTGGTACGCATTCTTCCTCAGATGACCCATCCAACACGGACTGCTAAATGCTTTGTTCTTATCCAGTATTATTGTCTGCAGAAGTGGCACTGTTTGCAATTAATGAATTTGTGTTAGCTATATAGGCAAACCAACTAAAGACGCATACAAGGAGCTTATAATGATTTACATGCACAGAAATTGGACACACTTTTGGCGATCCAAACCATTCATTTTCTGGGGCTCATTATAGAAAGGCCATGCTCAAAGTCTTCTGCACCCGTTTATCCTAACCACTACCGTTCTTTTGTTCTGGTGCATGAATGGGTCATGCAGAATGTTCAGATATTAACAGTAAATGGGGAATTATCATTATCTGATATTGGAGACTCTGAGCAGCCTATATAAAATAAGGTCTATCAGATCACTGGTCAAGATCACCAAACACTGCACCCCTTGTGTACTTCTGCTGCAAATAAACCCTTGGTTCTACAAACATATACACAATAAAATTTCTTTGTAATAAGAGTACTAGATTAATGCACATTTCCTTAGGATAGGATGTTTCCTATAAGCGACACCTACATTAGAGTCCAAATGCAGTGGAAAATGAGCAAGAGCTGCTAGAACATTCCCCCATAAGAAATATGCTGCATCGGATCCTATATTTAATAATGATAGAGTCATTAGGGTGTTCCCCTGTAAGCGACGTATTGCATCAGATCCCGGATGCAATAGAAATTAGGTAAGGTTCATGTGCCATTATAGATGTGCACGGGTAAACAGACTAGCTTTGGAAAATAAAATTAGTATCGCAACCTAAAATTCAGACAACTTGACAAGTATGGAGTTAGTTTATACAATCAAATGTAGGAGAGTGAACATAGCTTGTGTTCAAGAAACTAAGTGGAAGGAGAACTAAAACTAGATAAATTGATGGGTATAAACTCTGGTATATAAGAAAGGATAATAATATAAATGATGTAGGATAGTGGTGGATAAAGAATTAAAGAATAAAGTTGTAGACGTTAGAAGAACCAATTATAGAATTTTACTAATAAAATATGCCCTGGTAGAGAAGTTTATAAATGTTATAAGTACATACACCCCACAGGTAGGGTTAGAAGATAGAATCAAGAAACAGTTTTGGGAAGATCTGAAAGGAGTAATGTAAGAAATTCCTACGATAGAGGTGATATATATATATAAATGCTTAAGTAGGAAAAGAAAAGAAAGAATTTGGTAAGGTACATAGAGGGTATGATATCAAAGAAAGAAATGAGATTTAGGAAGCTATTCTTGATTTTGCTTTGGCACATAACCTAACTCTACCAAATACATATTTTAAGAAGAGAGATGAATACATTATTAATCTTTGAAAGTAGATCGTATAAAAGCCAAATAGTCTTCTTTTTACTTGGGAATATCAAAATATCAATGTATAAGGATTGCAATGTGATAACCGATGAAAGTTTAACCACACAACATAGGTTAATAGTTATAAATTTTTATATTAAAAGATGAAAGAAAGGAAATAAACATAACATGTGTCCAAAACTAAGTGATGGGACATAAAATGAGAGAAGATAACATCATGTACAAACAAGTTGATGGTAGAGGAAAAGTTGAACAATTAAATAGAAGTAAATGCCATGTGAATTGATATAGCCGAGTCCATTAAGAAAGTGATAAAAGATGTTCTAGAAGTATCTAAGGATAAAAGGCAACTAGTAAAGGAAATTTCATGATAACGTGCAAAATTACAAAAAGTTATTAAAGAGAAATGATTGTGTTTTAAAACATGGCAAACGAATAAAAATAACAAAAACTTTAAAGGACATAATAATGCTGAAAAGGTTGCTAATAGAATAGTAAGTGAGGATAAACTCAAGGAGAATGATAATCTCTATAACATATTAGGGTCAAAGAGAAGGTGAGAAAGATGTGTTCAAACTTGCAAAAATAAGATAACAAAAGAGCAAGGACTTAGTTCATGTTAAACCATTAAAATTAATAACCAAAGTATACTAGTAAAAAATGGTGAGATCAATCAAAGGTGAGAAATTTACTTTAAAAATTACTAAATGACAAATATCCTGAGAATGTAGATGATATAATAACCGTAAACCCCAAATAACGTTGGACTATATTGATATGATTGTAGGATCATAATATCTGAAGTGAAAGAGGTCTTGAAAAAGATGAAATTAGGAAAGGCCCTAAGGCGCTGTAGTATACCAATAGAGGTTTGGAAGTATATGGGAGATATTAGAGTAGTTTGGCTGATAAAGTTATTTAATAAAATGGTGAAATAGAATAAAATGCTAAATTAATGGAGTAAAAGCTCTATCATACCAATTTATAAGAGTAAAGGAGAAATACAGAGTTATACTAATTATCATGGGACCAAACCTATCAGCTACATAATGAAACTTTAGAAAAGAGTGATTGAGAAGAGGCTATGACATGAGACAAATGTATCAGAAAATCAGTTTGGTTTCATGCCTACGAGATCTATTATGGAAGCTATTTTCTAACTTTGACAATTATTAAAGAAATATGAGAAAAGAACAAAGGACCTCCACATAATCATTATTGACATAAAAAAAGCTTATAATAGGGTCCTTAGAGAGTTAATATGGTGGGTGTTGGGCAAGAAAGGGGTTTTAAAAGGGTATATAGACATAATTAATGATATATATATATATATATATATATATATATAAGAGCTTGTAACAAACTTTATGACTACGAATAGATAGATTGGTGATTTTTCTATCACTATAAGATTGAACCAAGGATTGACCATATATGAAGGTGCCAAAAGAACAAAGGAAATGCCCAAAAGGACATGGATAGAAATGGTAAGAAAATATTTAAATTTTTTTGGAATAAACTAGGCTGTGACCCTTTATAGAGGAGAATGGAGGAACAAGATACATGTAACCCACCCTAACCATGATAATGCTTTGATGATGCATCAAAGACGATTAAAGATGATTTGAAATAATGACACCAAAAAGAAAAGAAAAGCAAAAAGGAGAGACGAAATCAAACAAAAATTTCTGCATTAAGTTCCCTAATCAACTGGAAACATCTTTCTAGTCTATTATGGATATAGGTAAAAATCTGAATAGAAAATATTTTGAGTGGAGAATTCTCAATTTTTTTCTTAGAAAAAATATTGATATTGAGACCTGGACCGACATGGATGAAATCATCGCACCTACAATCCAACCAATTGGGAGAGAATTAATAGATTCTTTTTCGGGAGTGATTCATCCTTCCGTAAAGTAGCATACAACTCTCCATTGTATTGTGCTCTCCAAGTGTGCTTCTTCTCCCTTCTTCCTTACTCCTTACCATGGCAAGTCTTTGTGAAATAACTCCAATGAGAAGAAAAAGGTGTTAAGAGCCCCTCCCGGCCCAACCCTAGCCACGGTAGGTGGAACCTTTCTATTCCATACATATTCATTCCTGAACTTTTAGGAATAAATAAAATAGGGGGGGCGTTGGAACAACAATTGGCATCCTTATTACATTAGCTAAAGCTTATTTATTTATCATATTTGTGTTTTACTCATCGTAACTCTTCCTTGGTTAGGCTTAGGTAGAATAGCAGAGCAAATACAAGTATTAGTAGCATAACAAAGCAAAAATGCATTCCTTGTCATTAATATATTTGCTCACGTATTTGTGTCCTCTCGCGAGATCAAGGAGACACAGTGACACCCTACCCAAGACCCCAACATCATTAACACCCTATCTATGCAATCAATGACTAACTTCCAAATGTTGGTATGGGACCCCAACCATCACTATCCATGCAATCAATAAGTAACTTCCAACTCTTAGTATGCCCTTTGATTTGACAGGAGCATCATCTAGAACCATGGACCATCCGTGGCGAACGCATCTTAGGTGTTAGTACAAGTATCAAACATGTGCAAAAAGTGCTATGAATATACGTTCAAATATAAACAATTACACAGATAAGAAGGCACATAATATGCCTTCTTGTATGTATATGCATATATATGAATGCGTTTGTGTGTTTGTCTCCTGATACATTACCACAAAGTACAAGTTTAGGTGCCAAAAGAATACCTCATATAGTTTTTGAACCGGCAATAGGCTCAGATCTCCACCTCTTTGTATAAGTGCACTTGTTGACCTATCTTCTGAATTGCATTTTTGATTGGCTTCTTCATGTGAGCCCCTGATTGACAGCTGCTCCACTTGGCTGCTAAATAGTTACTCTCCCCTGTCTGGTTCTTAAATCTCTCAGCTTCACATGGTCTTTTCTTTTTGGCCCTCCGACTGAAAGTAACTAATGGACAAATTAAGTTTCTGGAGAATCCATCAATTAGTTATAAATTATATCTAAGTTGTTTGGATGAATCCCTATTTTCTGAAGAAAAAGTCTTTGACAAAGAGCGCCCTATATCCAGGAGCAAAAGTTTGTCCTATAGATGAATCCAAGCACACTGGTTTTGATGTTTTGCAATAACGTGAATTCCTTTCAACTTTTGCGAGCTCACAATGGGCACTACAACCGGTATGTCAATATACATTTAACTGTGCAGAACTGGACTCTTTCTTAAAAGCTGCACTATTTGATGTGACACATTTTTCTCTTCAGTAGAAGGGTTCTCACTACGGTGCATCATTGATAATACTTACACGAGAATGGAGTGTCATTGGTCCCATCTGAGATCCCTCAATGCAATTCTTTTCCCTTACTCTCCTATGTTGTCGAACTCGCTGCTGCAGAGACTCTCCAGAACCATTATGTTCACTACATGGAGTTTATAGCCATTTTCCAGGATCAAAAAGCTTCAGAGAAAAGAAATTGTACAAAGTCATGTCAAGTTTTGAAAACAACCTTCCTATGCATCCTTCATGCAATACAAGATCACCGTGCCAACCTGAAGCGGGGGATCCATGCATTGAGGATGATGATAAGTTTGAGAGCAGCCATCACCGGCCAGCAGGTCGCCTCCAATATCACTTGCCAGGCATTTAACATCCTGCTGCAAAAAGATCGGCACACATGAGGAAAAGAGAGAAGCAGAAGCCAATCAGACACACCATAGCATTTGAGAAACCATAATCATGGAGATGAATATTGTTTTAATGTTTAATAGAACTTACTGCAATTTAAAAAAATTGTATTACCACCCAATCTCAAGCCCTTTCTTGTTGAGTGATAACAGAGTAAAAAGGATAGAGCTAAGAAAGAGGAGAAGTTCCCTAAACAGGGACGAAGTAAAATACTTCTTGTCCTTCTGCAGCATGCATTCTACCGCCTTTGATCAAGAGGCTAGGAGCAGTTATGCACCTCAAGGACCAACTTTAATTGGAAACGTAGATAGCCACGCAATACAGAACGGAACAACAAATACTCCAGCAAGAACTGGTAGCAAGCCCAGCTTGAGCCCCTAAGACTTCTATCGCAACAACAATAGCAACAAATTTTTTTCATCAACTTGTGACTGAATTTCCATTGGAAACGTTAACCAAAAGAAAGCGCATGTGAGAAAGTATTCTCAAAGTGATGGTTATAAATAGGGGTGGCAACATATGACACCACATGATAACACAACTTGAACCCAACATGGATTTAGTGGGTTAGGGTCGAGTCTGATCGTGTTCTTGTCATTTTTGGGTGACACGCCAAAAATCATGTCATGTTTGGGTTAATCAATGTTAACTTGTTTGACACGTGACCTATTAATTCGTCATGTTGACCCATCTAACCCCCAAGCTGTTAATCAATCGGGTTGAAAATATAGGACAGTTCTTCAGAAACAGTCCTATATTATTCTTCAGAAACCATCATATATTAGTTATTTTACATTTATTTAATCGTGTTACATGAGTCGTGTGGTATCGACTAGTTTAATAATCGTGTCGTGTTCGAGTCACGGGTTCTTGACACAATTATTAAGAGGGTCGTGTTCGTGTCGACCCATATACTATAATGGGTTAGTCTCGGCATGACATGAACACGACCTGCCAATCCGAATTGCCAAGCCTAGTTATACATTTACTAAAAACATTGCTAGATAGGAGCATTTCCACTTTGAGATATGTGTACGCCTAGCTGATAGAACATCTTAAAATATCAAATACCCATTGAAATACACTGCAATTTGAAACCCATTCATCAGTTAGAAGATAAACCAAACAATCCCATCGTCACAGCTGAGGGCCTTGAAGCTTATAGATCTCTATTTGTCAAGATATTCTCCAGCAACAACAACTTAGCATGCTTATATATAAAAAGAAACTACAAACACCCTCATTACCAGAATAAATGGTCACCTAAACATTTTTCATAACAAAAGAGCACATTAGTATAATGGGAACTCAAGATAAAAGCAAAGAACAAGATGTATCTTATCATCCCAAATGCTTCCACCAGTTGCAAGCTTAATACTTTCACCTCATCATCTGTTTTCTGGTCTCCTGAAAATGTTTTGGACTGGAGTCATCCTTTTGAGTTGATGTTGTTAATGTTGAAGGTTTAGAAGGTACTCTAGTAACTTTGACTTCGTAAGCAACTTCAAACTGAGAAGTTGGTCGACTCTTCTGCTTGTATGTTAAAACTACTTTGCTGCTTATCATTTCTGCCCCCCGTTATGACTTCTTTTCTGCCAATCCTGATTTCCTGAACCTTACAGCAGCCCAAGAGATAAGCAAGCATGAGTATCCACCAATGCCTTGGATTTGATATTGAGAACTACCAAGTAACAATTATTTCTGCTATTTACAGTTTCAGTGCCAACCCACACATGGCGACAAAACTGGTGATTTGCTACACACAAGTTAGAAATTACTCCGCAAACTAGGCAATCCAGGCACTAGCAAGAAGATAAAGAATTGAATTATCTACGGACATAAGAGCAGTTCAAGTTAAAAACCCACTTGTTTTGGCAAATATGACAACATTGTGGCAACCAAATATCATAAAACTAAAATTCAAGAAAAGCCAGTGGCTATAACTGAATAAATAATCAGGCCAAGTGGGGTAAGAAGTTACAAATTACACCAAAAATTATGCAATCCAGGCAATAGTAAGAAGAAGAAATATTGGAATATCGAGTGCGCAATGCAGTTCCCCAGTCAGTGAATATTCACTGTAAATAAGCTAAAAACTCTTTAACAAGTCAAGTTTGTGGCAATTAAATATTGCAAAGCTAAAATTTAAGATAATCTAGTCATGCTACAAGTAAATAAGAAATATGACCAAACTGGACAACAAGCAAAATTGGCATCACAGGAACCAAGCTGGTGTGGTATATTTTCTTATTTGTTTTTTCTTTCTACAGTAGACAGACTTATTGAAATGATAATATAGACATTAGCATCACTCTATGGGCTAAATCATGGTTATTGAAAACCATGAAGCTTAGGACCATGACTTTCAACTCAAAGCCAAGTTGATCATAATTCCTATGATCAAAAGAATGTGAGAATTTCTTTTCTTTTCTTTTTTATTTATTCATGTTGATAATATTTAGGAACAGCATAAATGATATTGTACTTTTTTCAAAAGAACTTCATTAAGAAGAAAGATCGCAGAAGTTAGGTAAGGCTTTGGGTACAAAGATCTGTTCAACCTCCAAAATCATAGTACAAAATGAGCGCAGTAAGGATCCTATATGTTCTTGTTGCTTCCAGATAAAATCTAGGATAAAGAAATACATTATTAATACTGAGTACACAGATTATAGTCGAAATTGGCAAAGAAATAACAAATCCAATGATGTCACTGAGTTAATCAAACCAGATATATGCCAGTGTCAAGATATTCCGGATGAAAAAACAAAAGAACTCATTGTTACAATAAATGGTCTAAGGACCTACATTTTTCTTTTTTCGTCAGAAGAACTAGTTTTACCAGCATCTACTGTTACACTAAATGGTCTATGTACTTCTTCTTTTTTTCTTCACATAAACTAGTACTATAGACCCTTATGGTCTGCCCCTTCCCCAGCCCATAGGGGGGAGCTTCATGCACCAGGGCTGCCTTTTTTATAAACTAGTAATCTGTGGGGGCCTTCGGAGACACACACAATCAGTCTTGGGGCCCTTAAGTGAGACATTTGGAGCTTGGGGCCTTGAGTGAGATTTTGCAGAAAGTTTAGGGTATAAAAATGAATTTCCTTTCATACTTACGATCAAATGACAAACCTATTTGACAGCGAGTAGGCAATTTCTCATATACACTAAAAGTTCAAGAAATTAATAGTCTTGAGCCCATGGATTTTTTATTAACTTGGTAGGATTTATTTATTAAAAAGCTTTAATAAATAGGATTTTTTCTGTTTTGTATTATTTCGTTAAATTTTTTTAATGTTTTTTCTTTTTTTTTAAAAGTGATATAATTGTCTCCATTTTGATTCATCAGCCTGATTACTAAATGGTAATATGGCTATAACTATGAATGAGATAAATTTGTGAGGATCTGAATTGTTCATAATGTTGGCCTTTACTTAGATATTTGATGTTCTGAAATTCTTATTCATTAGATAATCCTAACCTTTTTTCTTTTTTTAAGTTGTAAATCGAACAATGCAATTCATTTTATAACTAAAAGTAGCAATGTCTAGAATCATCCAATAGATGACGATTTTGGAGCATGGCACATCTAACCCAAGGGCAACATAATAAACAATTTCAAATTCATAAATTTTGCTCACTTATATTTATATCAGAAATGTATATCAGTTCCCTTTTTCATATACTTTTGTTTTCGCTCTAAACTACCAATTCTATCTCTCTCTTTCTTTCTTTTTTGAGTCAACGTCATTTGCCCGTAGTCCCCCTAGTTTTCCTCTCTCTCTCTCTCTCTCTCTCTCTCAAACATTTTGAGTTCTCTCTTGCTCTCTTTCTGTGTTAGAAATTTTGAGCATAACCTATAGTTAGCATACATGATAATTATTTTCCCCCTTTTGCTACCTAGAATCTTAATTTAATGTACTCCATGGGCCCTTAAGAAATTTTGAAAATGTATTAATATCTTATAAATTTGCTAAGATTATTAATCTACCAAATTAGCTAAGTTGAACCAGAGACATTACATTACCTTAGCACAATTATGAATGTATTGGACTTCTATTGCATCTCATAATGAATGACATTGCATTACTTAGTGTGATTATAAATTTATTGTTCGTTAATTTAGGGCCTTGATATATGCACCTTTTTCTTACCCCTGCCACCCTCTTGTAGAGAAAGAAAAGGGATGACCCAAGTAACTAAGAATGAGAGTTTGTGCATATATTGAAAGGGTAACAGTGCTAGGATTTTATAAATTAAGTTTAGAATACTTGCCATTTACTTCTTTAACATGGTTTAGTAAATTAGTCCTTCTATGGTATTTTACAATAGGAAATTAAGAGAGAGAGAGAGAGAGAGAGAGAGAGAGAGAGAGAGAGAGAGAGAGAGAGAGAGAGAGAGAGAGAGGAGATTTATAAAGGAGAATGGATTCATGGCATTTATAAAGGAGAATGGATTCAGAATTGGAGGTTTTACTTAATTTAGATAATAAAGAAAGAAAATTGATAATATGAGTGAAGTATGAGAAATTCAATTCTAATTTTGAGTTAATTTTGTTTATAAAATTGAGATATTAGAAGATAATATTGAAATTCCAATGAATTTTTCATTTAAATGCAATAGCAATAAAGAAAGATGAAACATGCACTACAAATGCAAATAACACATTGTTCCTTGTTCCATTCAACTCTTGCCTTAATTGAAAACTAAACTAAGGTAACACATACAGAAGTTATTAAGTTTTGTATTTTTTTTGTTTTTGTCTAAATGTACATACTCCTCATTAAGTGACATGCTTGGTGAACTTACATGTTGCAAAATAGTTTACCATGCATGCAAAAAAAGGCATCAGCATCTACAAACACTAAATAGTGTTTGACTCCTACTAGGACTACTAATATAGATAGTTTGTTTTTAGAGACTAGTCTTATTGTATTTTATACAAGGCCATATACATAACTAAACTTATAATTCTACATAAATTTAGAGCATAAAACATTATAACTTGTCCCAAACTTACCCTACATGTGATATACTGCTTATGTTGTACTTGTCTATATATGTTAGATGTATGGCTCTTGGATATCCTCTTACTCTTTTACTAAACGTAATATACCAAGAATCTTGGAGTGTATAATCCTTCAAAAAATAAGGTACCTTCTGGGCCTCAAAATTCACTCCTTTGGATATGGGCTGCTCTAGTTGCCAAAGTGTTTGCATAAAAATTTGGTTGGCAATATATATGATAGATGGAGTGAATAGATGAGTTGCCCAAAATTCTCTTGTATGCATTGCTGATATAATTCAGAATCGACAAATGCTTATGAGATGTCAAAATTTAATGTTTTACTATAAAAGACACCTATTCTAGTTTTGTGTTTATGTTATGGCCTAAATGAAAGCTATAATATGCCAAAACTATAGTTCTTAATTTGGTGTCTAAAAATTCAACCTTCACATGTCTTTCTAGGGTTTTTTGAGAGAGAAACTATCAAAACATAATGGATCACATTATAGGAAGGTTTCCATGATATGTATACGTATTTTGGTTAATTGAGTTCAAGATTTGTTAGTGACTATTATTTGAGTATGTGAAAGTAGAGAGGACAATAGAGATTCCATGTAGTAGAAGTGTTTGTGAAACTTACAAGTCTACTGGCCATTGGTTTTAGATACTATAAATATTAAAAGAAACATTATTATGATTTAATTTGTGAAGTTCCAAATTGTCTAGTTAAATAAGCATTGGCTATTGGGAAAAGAATAGACACTACATGATTATAAGGACTTTTCTTGAACTAGACAAAGATAAAAATATATAGAAGATGAAGAAGGAAGATTTTGAGAAAAGCTATAATGTTGTCAACAAAATACTAGCAGACATAGAGCAGAGAGAGATTGAAGAAAGTTGAGTTAGGCCTTCAAAAAGATTATTCTTTGTGTTGTTATTATTGCCTTCCTAAGGTTACTTTTTTTAGAAGATTGTTTAGGTTTTCATTTCATAGTAGAAACCTTGCTACTTCCATGCAAATATGGGAACAAGAAGAGGAGACTTATTTTAGAATTACTTGAAGTGGACTTTATTCAAAAAGAGTAAATGTTGTGTTATGATACACACCTCCTACTAATGAGCCATGTCATATTTTCATTAACTATTAGGTGTTATCTACTAGATTATCACAACACTCTCACTCTGATATAATATGTAGGTGTCAATGTCACATTCCTCCTCTTTGGTACATCTAGTTTCTTTCAAATCTCCTAAGAGCCAATATTCATTGAATACGACTTCCATACCTTTTTCATATTGATTCCTAAAATGAATTTTGGAGATATGGTAGGTGACATTCATATTTATAGCATGGCCTTTGAGCTTATCTTTTCACTTGGTTTTATTGTTGAAATGAAAAGAAACTCAAATAAACTATTCACTTCTCTCATATGGCTGAAATATGTAAACAACATCATTTTCACTTACTCCATCTCCAAGCATCAAACTACAGAAAATTATTTCTTAAATAGATATATTTTGTAATCAGTGCCACGAAAATAGGCCCAAAAGTAACACATTTGCAAATAATTTGTTAATGATGTGATAAAACTAGTTATTTTGTTAAATCTTATTAAGTCAAAGCTCAAATTAATAGAGACCTAGAGCCATATTTGTATTGTTAAATAACAAATATGAAAGATGAAAATATTGCTGCCTTTATCTTTACTTTCACAAATTTGTAAACATTATGTTTCTTTATAGAGAAGTTTCCTTCAATTTGTTTCTTAAAGAGGAGAGGAGCCACAAAAATAACATTAATATTATGCTCAAAAAATAGGAAGAGAAAAGTAAATTAAAAGATCCACTTATATCATATCCTAAATGTTCAATAAATATTAATGGAATATTATTTTTGACATTTTTTATAATATAAATTGATATTATTAGGTAAATCATGACCCATGATGGTCAAAATAATTTTAAGTCTTCATAGTTCATGAAAATTTCAAACTTGTTTACTAAAATTACATGGATCATATATACAATTCATAAAGAAAACTCTATCTAGAAGCCAAATGGCAAACAATGGATTATATTACCTTAGAGATAGTGCACAAATAAAATAAAAAAGCTCTCATTACTAAAAAAATTAGAGAAAGTTAAAAGAGATACATTTGGTAAGAAAAATAAATGAGAGAAATTGGGAAAGTGTGTTGTCATCTCATCAATATTCTCTTTTATTTTTATTTCTTATAAAACTCTCCTTCTAGTTTCTTTTTTGGCTCTCTCTATCCGTCGCTTGTCTCCTCATAAAACTCTCTCTCTCTAACTCGCACACCTGCATGTGCCTAAAACTATTGCTAAACACATACAAAAACTGATTTATACAAGTTCAAGTTATGACAAAGAGAACAAATACAAATAATAGCATATGATTTCTTTTTAAAATATAGACTAACATGGAGAAGGTACGTTAAAAATAAAAGGAACTAATAACAAAAGTAACAATACAATGGATGCAATATATAATCATTTTGCATTAAGAAGATGCCATATATGTTAAGTGTTCAATTTTGGTCAAAATACCCCTAATTTAGTATTTGATTAGAGCATCTAGACCATTAATTTTAAGATTTTAAATCAAATATTTCATTTTAGCTTTAATTGGCCATCCAACCGTTGAATTGTAAAATTTAGTGGTTAAATGACTATTAAAGCTAATGGATGGTTTAGATTTCACTAATTGAGTCCTGTGCATTGCGACGTCGGTCAACTCGAGCATGGACGCTCAGTTGAATCATGGAAATCAGATGGAATTTGAAGAGTCATAGTACAAAACAAGATTGAAGACTTGCAGAGTTCTAGTAAAACTAGAATTCTAGTGGACCCACTCTCTTTCTTATCTCTCTTTTCTCTCTCTCTCTCTCTCTCTCTCTCTCTCTCTCTCTCTCTCTCTCTCTCCTTTCTTTTCCTCTTATCTTTCTCCTCTCTTTTCTCTTTTTCTCTCTCTTATCCCTCTCTCCTATACGTCTCTCCCTATCTCTCTTTTAAAAGACCCTTCTTTCTTCTCCAAAAAAGGAGGTTTTCCCTTTTAGGAAAAGGTGCGGTGAAATTTGTCTCTCTCTCCCACATCCCGTCTCGTCTCCTCCCTTTCTCAACTCTCCATTCTCTCCAACTTCCTCTCTTTGGCTGGTTAGAGGAGGCAACCTCAACTTCCTCTCTCTCTCTCTCTCTCTCTCTCTCTCTCTCTCTCTCTCTCTCTCTCTCTCTCTCTCTCTCTCTCTTACGGCTCTTTCCATACCTCTCCCAGCTTTCAACACCCCACCCATCACACCTCCGTTCAAGGCCTTTCACTTTGCCCCACCTTCCCTGTTTCTCCACAGTACAAACCCAGATCGGAAGAAAACACTAATCGCACAGCCTAGTCGCGCATGACCCAAGTCTGCTCACCCCAGCCTTTTCCACGTACTCCCGATCTTCGTCTCTCAATTCCCAATTTTTTTCCCACCGCTTACCGTTTTCTCTCCACTACCCAGACTGGCCACCTTTATTTCCCAGATCTCCTCCACGCACCAGGCGTCGTTTTTTTCTTTCTTCCATTGTCTCACAACCCATCTTCTACGGTGTCATTTCCATAAGCCCAGATTTGCTCCACCCAATCACTCCACCTTTCAACGCACCAGACGGCTAGCCCCTCTCCCCATCACCGGTTTCCCTGCATCCTCACTAGCCCAGGTGTAGTCTTTTTTCCCTTCATCCTCTGCTTCCAGTCTCCATCTCTCTCTCGTGCTCATCTCTCCACCGGCCCGGAGCTCTCCCATCTGCCCTTCACCCATCTCCTATTTGCCACTTCAAGGACAAGCACCCAGCGCACCAAACGAAGGCCAGACACGCCCATCTCCAAGCAGACTACGGCCAGGTGAATCTGCTACCAGATTTCACCGGCCAAGAACAAACCCCAGTCCAGATCAAGTCCGGCTCTGCTACAGACGGCCCAGACGTCTACTCCGGACGACCCAAGGAGAGAAAACCATCTCCGGTTTTCTCCCATCGTCCTCCTTCCCACGTTTTGGGTTCTCCCTTCTTCTCAATCCCTTTTCTTCTCTTCACCGGACGCCCAGGGAGAGGAAACCCAAGTTGGGTTTCCACTCCCGCGATCTTCCCTTCTATCTTTCTTCTTCCTTCCTCTTCTCCTTCTTCTTCCTTCCTCTTCTCCTCTTTCCTCTTTTCTTCCCCCTTCTTCCCCTCTACGGTTTTCTTCTCCATCGTTTTTTTTTCCTGGTTTTTAGTTAAAAACCAGAAACCCCTGAAATTCCAAGTTTACCCCTGGCAGATCTCTGGAATGACCAACAAGTCCCCATTTTAATACCAACTCTGTCCTTTTTCAGAAATTCCAACTGGGTCCCCTGTTTAATACCAACTGTGTCCCCGGTTTAATTACAACTATGTCCATGTGCTATTCTGGTTTTAACTTATCTTCATTCTGACTATTCAGGGACAGTGCAATCCAGGACAGACTATTCAAGGACAAACTAATCCAGAGACAGTGCAGTCTAAGGACAAGCTTATCCAAGACGCATTTTATTTTTTATTTTCTGTTTTCCTTGGAATAAATATTTGTGAACATTGGAACAATTGAATAAATCTGGATTTTATTTTTTATTAGTTTTTATTCTTTTAGTTGAATTTTATTTAAAACTCCATAATTTTAAATCAAGTCCTCGTGGGATCGACCCGTATTTGCATAGCTATACTACAATAGCCCGTGCACTTGCGGTTAAACAATCAACAATATACTTATCTAACTTACATGCAAAGTTTCTTTGGGTGACTCCACAAAAGCAAAAGTGACTGTATTAGAAGACAATCTAAAATAACTTAAAAAAATTTATTTAGTTATTACAAAACGTTGACTAGTAAAATGAACTCAATAAATTAAGCTACAAATCTGCATATTCATTAACTCCATTGGCTCTTACCATATACATTGAAAGAATAATTCAAGAGTGAATATTAGAAGGAAAAAAGTAGAATCTTCCCAAAATCATCATCATCAAGACCTTATCTTGATTAAGGGTCGCTCACATGAATCTTGTTCCCCTATTCCCCTCAATTAAGTGTCATGGGTTCATTTAGTTCCCGCTAGAATCTTACAAAAATGATAAATTTCTTTAATGAAATTTCATAAATAGAATATTAAGATAGGTGATATTATTGTCCTATGTTTTTATTGTGGCTTTTTTTCACCACCCATGCATCACAATCATCATTTAATATGAAAACAAATCACTTGCTCCTAAGAATATGAATTCTTTGCATCTTGATATCACTCTTCTATTCTAAATATATAGGAACTTAATTTATTGTTACTCATTAAACTCCTAAATAGAATTCCAAATATCTTTCTCTTTATCAAATGTTTGGTTCAAAAGGAAGAAGATATAAAGACTTACAAAGAAACACAATATGAGAGTAGGAAAAATTTTAAGAAGCAAGAAAACAAATCTTTTCAAGCTTCTACCTCTCTTATTCTCCTAAGAAGTCTATTTCTCCTAAGTTTGTATTAACAAACCTTGTCATTTAATAACAATTGACTAACTTTATTAGGTACTTAAGTCTACACTTCTCCAATCGTAATGAATAGTCTTGTTATAAGCTTGGACATGTTATTGAGGTGATTTTCTTTTAAAATTTTTTTTTATATATAATTAATATTTTAGCAAAAATAAAGTTCATTAAGGCAAGATGGTCTTCCATAGGATGCTTTATTAACCCAATTCTAAGATGTAGAAGTTATTTAAGAAAATTGCAGAAATCATCATATAATGAAGTAATTAATTACAAAATAAAAGTGAATGATCATCTATATAGTTGATGGGCATGTTTTACATTTAGTGTTCAAATTTGTCCATTGTACGTGCTTGAAATTAGAAAATATAAGGAAAGCTAAGGAAACGGAGAAATGATTTTCTATGAAACTATAGCAATTGGTCATCATTGTGTGCAATTGGCAAGACCAATTATGAGGGGCTGAATAGAGGAGGAGGTATGGGAAAAGGAGAGAGAATATAAAATTTCAAAACTAAGGTTATTGATAGGAACAGCCATTTCAAATATGAAATGACATCCAAAACTAAATATAAGATGAAATGTGCATCGTAAATAGAGAATTCATTATCTTTAACTTCTTTTAAGATGTTCCTTAACCAAGAATTGAAGTGCAAAATATTCAAACAAAGACTTTTAAAAATTAAAATAAAATGAGGGAGAATTAATAAATGTTAGGACCCCTTGCAGAAAGATTGATGATTTTCCTATCACTATAGGATTGCGCCAGGGATCAATATTGAGCCAGTATCTTTTCACGTTAATTATGGATGAGTTAGTAAAATATCTACACCAAGAGATTCCATGGTACAAGTTGTTTGAAATTAACATAGGTTTTGGTTGATAAGATAAGGGAGGGCGTAAACATAAAGGTAGATTTTTTGAGAGATGCTACAAAGTCTAAATGATTTAAAATTAGCTGAACTAAGATAGAATATATGGAATGCAATTTTAATAAAGAGAGGAGTGGGAGTGAAACACCAGTAAAGACTTATAACTAAGAAGTCCATCAAAAAGACCATTTTCTATACTTGTAATCGATAATTCATAATAGTAGAGAGATTGAGAAGGATGTTGCCTAAAAAATCTAAGTGGGTTGGATACAAATGGAGATGTGCTTCTAGAGTTTTGTGTGATGGATGAGTGCCACTTAAACTGAAAGAATTTTTTTATAAGATGGCTATAAGGATGACTATGCTCTGTAAATCAGAGTGTTGGTGTGACGACCCGGGTTTTCTTATGCATTTTAAAATGCAATATCTAATTCCTAAGGCGGGATGCATCTCTATTTGAAAACCATTTTATAAAAACCATGCAATGCAGCAGAAAACCTTTTAGTTTTAAACTCAATTTTTGAAAACCCCGAGTGTCATTTGCCTACAAAACAACCAAAGTGGTTTTTGAAAAAACTTCAAAAATCACAAATGTTTTTCCCAAGGTCTTTCCAATCACAACACATAGCCCAACTGTAAATAAATATATGTCCAAAGGGTAGAGAGTTTACTCACATGTATAGTTGTCTCCTTTGTTTATGCACTTGCTCATAGCACTAATATCTCCTGAGACGTCTTCTATTAGTGGAACTATCCTGAAAAATGTTAAGGATAGGGTGAGTATATACTATACTTAGTAGGAGTCTATCACTACTAGTTTTATAATGCATGAGATGTTTTAAAATCATATGCTCTTTCAAAACATGTGCATGTCTGAATACTCAAATTCAATATCGATATTAAAATCCATTGTCAAACTGAAATACTAACGACTTAAAGGATCACATAATCCAAAATCGAAAGTATCATATACATATATATCATAACGTTATGATATGCATAAGATGCCTCATTAAATCCAACTCATGGATATCTAGTATGGTATGGTCGACCAACCTCATATCATGCCATATGCAGTGCAAATAAGTCCATAAACCATAGGGTCCAACTATGCCCACGACCTCGCCGCCGTGTGGTCCCCGGGTACCTGAGGACACAGCGTCATAGCCTCCACGGGGCATATGACACATCGACCCAGTGCCGTGACACTAGTGGTAGCCCCTTGTACCACATGCAGTCGACGCAGGGACATGCCCTTTTTTGGGCATGGTACCCATTCCATCTAGTAGTGGTAGAGGCTAGGTGGCCAACCCAAACCCCTCGGCATAGCACCCACGGGCTTACTAGCCCAAATCACATAAGATCAAATAAGGCAAAAACCTCTTTTCAAAACCTGTCCTCTTTGGGTCCCTCACAACTGCCTGGCCCTCGGCACTCCAGCGTCTTTTGGCAACCCTCAAAGACATGAAATCTTTGCAAGAACTTAATGCTCATAGATCATGCAATGTATGCAATAGTTTGCAAAACAGATCTATGCATAATGTATATACAAAACATGTCTTATGCATAAAGCATTTGTCACATGCATGCTAAACAAGTCCTATACTTAAATCATGTATTTGCAAAACAATCATAGTTTTTTTAAAAGAATCTAGTAGCGATAGAGCACCTACCTGACTAGGTCGCGCTAACCTATTTGTCCTCGTACGCTCCTGAACATGGTTTGGGGACTCAAGGTTAGTTTGGCCTATCTTTTATGGGTTTTAGGGTAGTTGGTCTTATTACTTAGGCATTAGGGGTCCATCCTTATGCCTATGGGTGTCCCAAGGTCCTAATTGGGCATTGGTATTATCAGTTTCCCAAAGGTCTAGCGGCCACATGCCATCATCCTATTCTAAGGGTCATTCCCACATTTGATTGGGCCTTGATCAGAGATTTTATATTTGAATGTGTCCGCGTCATCAATACGGACACAATGCCTTTTGTGGCGCCTCAATCGGAGCTCTAGATCTCAAGTTATAAGCGTTTTAGTGTTGCACGTACATAAGGGTCTCAAGAACGAAAAGACGGAATGCTAGGGTGCTGCGCGTCTGCATCGTGCGCCCCAGCTTCCTTAAGAAATGAAAAACCCGTGTACCACTAGCGCACTGCGTGTCTGAGTCGTGTGCCTCAGCGGGCGCCTCTGCAGACGCGCTGGGTTTTCCGCCCGACTGTCCCTTTTGCGGGCGCATCCGGGGACGCGCCCATTTGATTTTTCAAATTTGGTCGACGTGGGACGTTCCGACTAGAACGTCCTGTTCGTTGGGGAACCGGGGCGTCCTCAGGACACCTTGGTTCGACCCTATCGAACCAGTGTCGTCCAAGGAATGTCCCTGGGTCCTTGGTGAGTCTCCAGGGCTCCATTTTGCATGGTTTTTCATGCAAAAACCTAGGGAAATTGTTCTTGGAACTATGGTGGAGATGGGTTTTGAGGGATCTTGGGCATACTTGGCTCATTGCTGGGTTTTTCTCCTTGTTTTCTCTTCTAAGTCACTGCTCCTCAACGGGTTCTATTCAACGTTTTGGGCTGCCATTAGAGGCGCCCAAGAGCTCTATTTATAGAGCTAAGATAGGGTTCTGGAGGGGGCTCTCACCGCCTTTGAATGGCAGTGGAGAAACCTCCAGAATGGCGGTGATTTCTCCTCCAATCACTGCCATTCTAGAACCCTCTAGAGGTCGAAGATGAAGGGTTGCTCGTATCAAAACGGGCCCCTGTGTTTTACAGCTAAATCCGTTTTTGTTAAAATTACAATTTTGCCCCTGAACTTCAAAGGGCCATAACTTGATCATTTTAACTCCGTTTTGGGTGATTTTGGTCTTGTTGGATTCCTTTTTCTGAGACGCATCTAATGGTACCATTTTTAGGACCAAGTTTCTGGGTTCAGTCAAGGCAAATAGTGAAATGACCAAAATGCCCTTATCTTCAAAACTGAACTTTTCATGGGATTTTAATATTACAAAAATTGGGGTCATTACAGTTGGACAGTTAAAGAACAACATGTACACAAGATGAGCACATATGAAATGAGGATATTGAGAATGAGTGGCATGACAAGAAAGAATAGAAAATAGAAATGACAATATTAGAGAAAACTTAACAGTAGCACCAATAAGTAACAAGATCAGGAAGCACAAGACTTGGATGGTTTGGACATGTCTAATAGAGACTAAAAATAGCACCGGTTAAAAGAAGTGAGTTAATCCGAGTCAAAGGCTCTAAAAGGGCAAGGAGAAGGCCCAAAAGGATGTGTATAGATGTGTTGACAAAAGATTTTAAAATTTTTAGACTAAATGAGGCCATGAGCCTTGATAGAGGGAAATGTAGGAACAAGATTCACGTAAACAACCCCTAATCAAGATAGGGCTTTGATGATGATAATGATGAAACTATTCAACTTATTTGTTTCTTCAATCTCCCTTTTTTTAAAACTAGGGTGAGTGGGCTTGGACAAAGCAAATCACAGCTCACTCACACTTCTAAAAAGATAGAAGTAAAAGGAGAAGGATTTTAGAAAAGGTTCCTTAGATAGTCTCTATAACGTATCAAGTGGAGAAGAAGATAGAGAATTTTGTTAATGACCGAAGTCGAAAAAAGGGCAGCCTAGTGCACAAAGCTCCTGCCTATGCATGGTTTGGGGAAGGGCGGGCCACAATGGCCTAAAGTAGGCAGCCTTCCCTTGAATTTTTGCAAGAGGCTGATTGCACACCTTGAACCAGTGACCTCAAGTGACCTCAAGGTCACATGATGACAACTTTTTACCGTTGCATTAAGGCTCATTCTAAGTCAAAGCTAAGTCAAAAATGGTTAGAGAGGTGTAATTCTTCCATATTTTTTCGTTGAAACTAGAATCTTACTTCTAAAATATATATTACTTTTCTTTGAAAATTGAGACATTGTACTATGTCAAAAAATCAATCAAAATAATGTAAAATAACATGTAAACCCTTATCGGCTTCGCGACCTTTGATTAGCCACTAGTATGGAAATGTTGCAGGTGCATGTCCACATAAAGCGAAATTCAGTGAGGCAATTACCTCAGGCAGATGAAGGAATTGCGCAATGGTGTCGAGATATATTCGTTGCTAAGGCACGCAATTGACTTTTGCATAGCAATGGATTTGGGTTTAGAAAGTTCAGACTTAAACTGAATTCCATAAAAATTCTTAGACGCATATAGAAATGAGCTGCATTACTGACTTATGCTCAATCACTGTTTTGTTCTGTGATTAACTTGTGTTTTGCTGTATTACAGGATGCTTTACTGGACAAACATCTCGCTGAAGGAACTTTTGATGAGGAAGAATTTAATGGTCGGCCAAAAACTTCTTTAGAGGCATGATGTTGTGACATAAGTAAATTATTATCCATCACCCACTGCTGTTTGATGGGCCTCTTTTTTGGATGATCTGACGCGTTCATCTGATTTCTCATGGCTTAGTATTCCTCTTGCTAATTTGAAAGATGACATGAAAATTCTTGATTTTTCTTATGAAAAGAAAGAGGAAAAATTAGTTGCTTGATGATTTATCTAGTGGCAATTCTATACTCATTATTATAGTGAGTAAGTTGGATAATTATACTACAAGGGTCAATAGTATGCAACCTTACCTTGCATTTTGCAAGAAACAGTTTTCACACCTTGAAACCGTGACCTCAAGGTTACACGACCACAACTTTACTTCGTACTCCCGTATTCGCTAAGATAAGTTAGCCTGCAATGTACATTAATCCAAACAGACCACATAGCTCTCTCTCTCTCTCTCTCTCTCTCTCATGTTTTATAAAAATCTCTTCACCGTGGATATCAAGAACAAGGGGTCCAATTGTAGTTGTCATCAAAAGCAATCCGGAGGTTGTAATAACAGCCACTGATCTCTGAAGAAAGACCCTCGGCAGGATCAGTCTCAACTATTTGTGGCCGTGTGCTGCTGAACATATGATGTCTTTGCTTGGTCTTCCACGTTTGAATGGGTACAATAAATGGGACCCATGGCCATGAAACACGAGTTCCTACTCCCTAGGTAATGAAACAGATGATGGTGAGTTCTTATTGTATATACTGAAACTTGGCTTTCATTGACTGCTCTTTTAGAAGTCACCCAATTTGGGGCATGATTATGGACGTAACAGCTCTATTTGATAAGGTTGTTTATTAAAAAAAATTAAGTCTAGTGTGAAATGGCTTTTGAAAACAGATGGTTACCTAATTGGTTGAATTTCCAACTTTTACTTTCTTAAAGAAATGCACTTTTCAATATATATATATATAAAAAAAAAAAATTTAAATTTCACTTTGTGTAGGGCAAATGATAGGCTTCCTTCATTTATGGTCTTCCCATAATTCTCTCCACCTTCAATGTAATATATTCAGCTGTATCCTCTGTTTCTACATGGCAAATGTTAGGCTTCCTCCTCTGTAAGTCCTTCCCACTAATTCTCTCCGCTAGCAGTGTTATATATTCCAGTTTTTATCTTCTCATTATACACTGCCCATGTAAAATTCTCTCCACTAATAACGATGTATAATCACCCAACAAGTATAAACATTCCAAGTATAGCTTTTCTTTCCACGTGGCAAATGTCAGTCTCCTTCACCTCAAGACTTCAATAATTCTCTCCACTGGGTATATTTAATCACACCTCTGTAAGTTTCACATTTTTCTTCTCTCCACTTCAAGCCATCCCCCCATAATTCTCTCCCATAGCACTGTCACATATTCCAGTTTTATCTTTTAATTTCTATACGGCAAACCCAAGGCTTCCACCATTCAAAGTATGAAACGAATCAAGTGGCTCTCTTATTACATGGAAAGTGGCTTTCATTCATCCACTGCTTTCGTAGAATTTCCAGGTTTTACTATCCAACATCTTGCCCTTTTGGTACTCGATCTCGATCTCGATCGTACATCTGAAAAGTGTGGTGATCAAAGCAGAAACTGTGTATCTAACACAAACTTCAAAGGGGCTGAGCTGATTCTCTTGCCTATAAATACATACATCTGCCATGCAATCTTCCTTACCCAACCCCCACCATCTTTGCTTCCCTCTCCTTCACTTCAGTCTCCTAATTCCAATGGCGCTTTCTCCCCCTCATAATATCAATTCTCGGCTGCTTCTATGCTCTTCCTCGTTTTTCTTCTATCGTTCTCTCTTCTTCTCCTCCATCCATTTCTTCTTCTTCCTCCTCTCGCTACTGCCCGTACAATCTGCCACCTTGTTAGGAAATGAAACCGATCGACTTGCCTTGCTTGCCTTCAAGCATCGAATAACTGCTGACCCAAACGATGCCTTGTCCTCATGGAACGACAGTCTCCACTTCTGTCAATGGAAGGGAGTCACTTGTGGCCATCGGCATCGTCAAAGGGTCACCGTATTGGACCTTGCACATCAACGATTGGTAGGTCCAACCTCTCCCTCCATTGCAAACCTCTCTTTTCTCAGGGAAATTCGCCTCCAAAACAACAGTTTCTACGGCCACCTCCCCCAAGCCGTCTTTCGCCTTCCACGATTGAGATTTGTCAATCTGGACAATAATTCGTATAACGGAGAGATTCCGGCCAATATGACGACCCAACTTCAAGTACTTAATTTACGGTACAATGAGCTTGTTGGAGTCATTCCTGGTGATTTCCAGTCACTTTCGAGGCTCACTTGGTTACGTCTTAGACGTAACAAGCTCAGAGGAAGCATCCCGCCTTCCCTAGGCAATCTCTCGTCTCTCACTATCTTGGATTTGGCGGAAAATAGTTTGAAAGGAAGTATCCCCCACGATATAGGAAGATTGGTCAACCTAAAAACTCTTGGCCTAGGTATCAATAGATTGTCAGGTACAATTCCCAGCCATCTTTATAATCTCTCGTCCCTTGTTATATTTAGTGTAACAGGGAACCGGCTGTACGGAAGTCTTCCACCCGATCTAGGCTCAACTCTCCCAAACTTACAAGAGCTTTATGTAGGTAGCAATTGATTTAGAGGACCCATACCAGGTTCATTGCCCAATGCTTCACGACTTGCAAGACTTGACTTTGGTGGGAACAGTTTCATAGGTTCCGTGCCTCTAAATTTGGGTAGCCTTCAAGGTCTCTCCGTTCTTAGTTTGAGGGGAAATCAACTGGGAGGTACGAAGGAAGTGAATGACTTGACTTTTCTCAATTCTTTGATTAACTGCACAAGTCTATCAGTCTTAGCACTAGCGGCCAATAACTTCAAGGGTGCATTGCCTAATGCGATGGCTAATTTCTCAACCCAACTAACTATCCTAAGTTTAGGTGGAAACCAAATATCTGGAACGATCCCACGGGGGGTGGAAAATCTCATAGGCTTATATGTATTATCCATGGAAGGAAATTTTATTGAAGGTACTATTCCGGTTGGAATTGGGAAGCTTAACAAACTAAACTCTTTATACTTGGGTGGTAACAGACTTCGGGGAAAAATTCCAACATCCCTAGGCAACTTGACAGGATTCGGCTTGCTCTCATTAGGGTCGAATAATTTAATAGGAAAAATTCCTTCAAGTCTTGGCAATTGTAGGAATATGCAACAATTGGAGCTGGCTGACAACAAGCTTAGTGGCAACATACCAGAAGAAGTTCTTAACATTCCTGCTCTCTCAATATATCTCAACTTGTCACATAATTCTTTCACAGGATCACTATCTTCAGAAGTTGGCAGCCTTAAAATGCTTGGGACGTTAGATATGTCTTACAACAACTTGTCCGGGGATATTCCGAGCACGTTGAGCAATTGTTTAAGTATGGAATACCTTTTCATGCAACACAACTCCTTTCAAGGAACCATTCCTTCACCCCTGAGCAATCTGAAAGGAATTCGTCTGTTGAACCTCTCTTTTAATGATCTTGAGGGTGAAGTGCCAAAAGATGGGATCTTTAGAAATATAAGTGCAATTTTAGTCTACGGAAATAACAAGCTTTGTGGAGGTATCTCAGAATTACAGTTGCCCGCATGCACTACCTGCATTTGTACAAAACATGGAAGGTCTCGTGCTTTGAAGGTAGGCATGGCAACATTTATTGTGGTTTTCTGTCTAATTATAATGGCACTTTTCATTGTTGCATTCCAGTGGAGAAAAAAGTTGAAAAAGAAGCCTCCTTCCACATGTTTTGTGGATCATCAATTATTAAGGGTCTCTTATTCAGACCTACACAGAGCAACTAATGGGTTCTCCTTGGAAAATTTGATCGGTGTTGGAAGTTATAGTTCTGTGTATAAAGGAACTCTAGAAATTAATAGAGAAATCATTGCAGTGAAGGTACTCAACCTTCAACAACATGGAGCTTTTGTAAGCTTCCACGCTGAGTGTGAGGCTCTAAGAAATACTCGCCATCGTAATCTTGTTCAGATCATCACTTGCTGCTCAAGCATTGATTTCAGTGGCAATGATTTCAAAGCTCTAGTCTTTGAGTATATGCCCAAGGGTAGTCTTGAGAAATGGTTGCATCCTGATGAAGGTGAGCAACATCTAGTGAGAAAATTGACCTTTGTTGAAAGAGTGAATATTGCTACTGATGTCGCATCTTCCTTGCAATATCTTCATCACCATGGTAAAGTACCAATTATTCATCGCGATCTAAAACCGAGCAACGTACTTTTTGATGATGACATGAATGCACATGTTGGTGACTTTGGACTAGCAAAGTTACTTTTTGAAGCCATCGATAATTGCTCCAAAGATATTACAAGCTCATCAAGAATCAAGGGAACTATTGGATATGTCGCTCCAGGTAAATGACTTTATCTATCAATTTGCATAATTTTTTGTAATCATGAATCCATAACAAGGCTTAAGTTGGCATGATATTATTCTTTCTTTTCCAACTAATGATAATATCTATTTTGAAATGTGTATATGATGCTACTAAAAGTTAGAACTGTATATTGTAGAATATGAGATGGGTTGCAAGGCTAGCACACAAGGCGATGTGTATAGCTATGACATTCTTTTGTTAGAGATTTTCGCGGGAAAGAGACCTACCGATGACATGTTCAAAGATGGACTTGACCTCTACCAATTCACCAAAATGGCTTTGCCCGACCAAGTAATGAAAATTGCAGACCCACAATTGCTTGCAGATGTTGAAGCTACCTCCATGGGCAACAACAACGGCCATAGTGTCAACATGAGAAATAAATTGCAAGATTGCTTGATCGCGATGTTTAAGGTTGGCATATCATGTTGCGTAAAATCACCAAGGGAGCGCATGGAGATGGAAGATGTCGTCGGGGAAATGATTGCTATCAAAGACTCGTATCTTGGGGCAAGGGTTAACTACTAAAGCCCTAATAGGATACTACATATGTAAGTGTGGATGCATGGCATATCTTTGAATATGAACAAACCGACAAGATAAGGTTTTTCCTTTTGTTCTGAGTAAAAGCAAATAAAAATTGTGGATGCGTTCTATTTTCAATAACACTGTAATTTTTCTTTCACTTTTCTTGATAAGCTAAAGAAAGTTCTATTGACTGCACCCAACTTATTGGTACGCTGCTACAACATAGACTATATTTACTGCACACACAAGCTTGTCTCAAAGCCCAAGCACTTATGCATACAAACAGTTCTTAACATTATATATTGGCTCAACCTGTTACATTATCAAAGTGTACAAGCTAAATGGCATGTAAAAGCAACCCTAAATGAAACAAGTACTACCTCTAGTCTATTGGTGTTGTCAGTCAGTGTGACATCTAAACCCACTTTTGCATATACCAATCTAAGCAACGAAGTTCCAGCTCCTAGCTACTACAAAATGAATGCAAATTAGATAGTTAATAATAGTCTCAGCATCTGTCACATCATGGATAAATGAATCTAACTAAAAATAGAAATGACAAGTTGCCAACTGGTGTGCATATAGTCGAATTTCAGCTTATTTTTATTGTGTTTATTTCCAAATTTCAAGTTGAGATGTCCACCATAGCTCCAACAAAAATCCCCCAAATCAAAGCGTAGTAGATACACTAACTACGTAATAGAAAAGAAGGGAGAATAATGAAGAAATTCAGGCACATCGGACCTGAAAAACCCAACCCGGAAACCCCAGCCATTTCCACAAACGTCCTCACCCTCGAATCTGAGAACAAATGACGGGAAAAAAAAAAATCGAAAATGAAATGGAAAAATAACCGGATCAGGAAGAGGCCAAACCAACACTTTGGGAAGGGTGAGAAACTTTCTGTAAAAGCTTAGCCTCCCATATATGAACAGTTTTTTGCAGGAGCCAATACCAAAACTCCCCAAGTTAATGCTTGACTCCCTTGAACGTGCACCATTTTCCCATGACTGTTTTCTGGTCCAAACCCAAGTTTTTCGCTCTCAAATTCATTAAGACTCGTGTGAATTTACCAAGAATCCAAGTAATGGAGCAAGCCAAGCTGGGCTGAGCCGACTCCTTTTGGCGACAGTTGGTTTAGGTCCCCAACCACCTGGCTACGATGGATACCTTTGTTAACATGGATTTTAGTCACTGCTTTCTCGGCAATTTCTCTAATTTTTCTTATTGGCAATAATTCCTTTACTTATGGTTATCATTTGGGACACAATAAACAGGTCTGAACAATTTGAGTGATGTAACCTCCACAATATAACCTCACAACCAAATGCAGTAACACACCCACAAGTATCTTTAAGTGATCATCTCTCCTACATTTCCATCCAAACATACAATGTCACAACTATTAACACCAAAGATACTTGAAAACTAACCAAATTCCATCCAGTGTATCAACCGCAACCGGTATACACGAGCAGAAGTATCCACTATCAATAATCCTGCAAACATCCTCCTGCACCTCACACACCGTTAAAGCTGAAGTCGGATGACACGCTTTCAACGCCTTTTCGGCCTCAGCTGTAAGATCCTTTCTCTCAAGTTCCTCGTCATCTTTATTCCGAATAAACACCTCACTAATTAAAACCCTTTCCTGATCTTCTTTCCTCGAAGAATATCCCTTTGAATAACTTTCTCTTCCTTCAAAAGCATTCAAATTCGTCTCTTCGGGTTTAGCAAGAGCCAATGAAGACGAACAAAGGAGTGACGATTTAGTGAGAAAATGACCGAATTTTCGGTGATTTGTTAGAGAAGATACAAAATTTGGAACGAATTGTTTTGTTTTCTATAGATTGAAAGCTAAGGCTTGGTGAGCGAAGGGAAGGTTTGGGAAAACGGGAAAGTTTGTCTGATTTGGTGAGAGAGGAAACTTGATGGAAGATCATACGAAACGTACACCTTCGTTTTTCCCCATTGTCGACAGTTTAGAGTTCTCGCAGAGAGAAAATTGGCGAGAGATTGGGAAAACCTAGTTTTCGAACATTTGCAGGGTTTTGGAGGCTGAGATAAACCCTAGTTTTTCTCTGGCAAGCTGCTGGAGGCATGGAGTGTGTAACAGTGGAGTGGGATTATTTAGCTATGACAGCGCGGATGTTTGGCACAGGAATGGGCTTCCTTGTGTATTGGCTTATCTAAGGATAATCTTTTCCTAAAATTATTTTTGCTTTTGCATGGGAAATTGATATTCCCAGGACTACAAGCAAATGGGTCAGGTCAATTAAAGAGATCCGAACCCAATGACCCGTAAGGGTCGAGGTTAGGGACAAAATATTTATAATTCAAGGAAGAATAGGGTTAAAAGATTTGTAACCTAAGTAGGCCATGGTTGTGCGAAGGGCAATGACAAAAATACTAAAAGACCCAGGCAACTTGTATAGTTTATGTTTATGGCAAAAATGCCTTCATATGAATTTTTTCTAAAATACAAATATAAGGGCATTGTGGTATTTGTTGTCATACAATAATAAAAATTAATCAAAACTCTAAAACCTTTGTGCAGTGGGATATTACAATGTAGGTTTGAAAATTATATTTTTATGTTGCCAAAAGTAGATTATAGTGTAGGTTTGGAAAATGATTCTCAATGACTAGCATGCTAAGTGTCAATAAGGGATCCAACCAAAATGACCACTAAGAGGAAAACAAATTTCAACTCCAACAAGTGCTAAGGTTAAAAAATCTTTGACTTGAGAAAGGGCTATGTTTAGATTAGAGACGAGAAAATAACTAGGGTTAGGGTTGGGTCCAAAAATATAGTTTGATCCGACCCATTATCATCCTTACTCCTAGTGTAGGAATGCTGGTAAAATGGATTAAAATCTGCAAATTATCTCTTTATCCTTGTTTAACTATTAACAAATAGTGGACTTAGGTTGAAAAAATTAGATTCATTTAAAACACGGGTATAATGGATTCAACCTGTTAAATCCACAACCCACTAAGTTAAAAAATGCAAAAATAAAAAATAAAAATAAAAGAAACTTTGTTTCTCAATAACAAAATTCCTATTTTTATTTTCTTTTATAACTTCTAAGCAAATAGTGGACTTAGGTTGAAAAAATTAGATTAATTCAAAACACGGGTATAATGGATTCAACCTGTTAAATCCATAACCCACTAAGTTAAAAAATGCAAAAAATAAAAAATAAAAAGAAACTTTGTTTCTCAATAACAAAATTCCTAATTTTCTTTTCTTTTATAACTTCTAAGCTCTCTGTCTCTCTCTCTCTCTCTCTCTCTCTCTCTCTCTCTCTCTCTCTCTCTCTCTCTCTTGTTCGATAAATTCAGTCTGCAAATAAAAATGAATAGAATCAATCAGATTTGTTAAATCTATAATCCAAATAGATATATCCACGGATATACATTTATAAGAGCATTTTGGAAAATTAAATTAGAAAATCATACAAATCACAAATGTTGACTTTTTTTGCATGACATAAACCATTAATTTTGTTCAGACTCCCAAAATTAGGAAATTCATGTATATAGTTGCATTTGGATGATCTCAACCATTTGTTTTATATTTCTAAAAAGGGGGAAAAATTAGTAACTCTAATTTTCAACTTTCATAACTTTAAGCTATAAGAATCTACTGCTCTTGAAATTTGGTAATTAGCCTACCTAAGGCATTCTAAACAAGATTAGTAGTTTATATGTTTCAAAAAAAAAAATCAACATCTACAATTTTTACATGACTTATATGGGATGGACAAATAATCAGAAATCTGTAATTTGCACCTAGACCGGATACAAATTTGAGATTTTTATGTGCATGAATAAAAAATCAGACAAAAACCCAATGCATATCCGATCCGTGTCAATGGGGATTGGATCATAATCAATTCGCCTATCCATTTTGTGGGCATTGCAATCAAACGGCCTAAATTGTTGACCTATAGCATCTCAATGCTTGATTAGAAGTTAAAAAACTTATGGATGAAATAGCTATTCATCTTGCCATTCAAACCAAAAGAAAATCAAAAGCTAATCATCTTGATATTTAAATTGTAACGTGTGAGCTATTTGTGGGCCCATCTTATTATTGGGGGGAGGGGGGGCCGTGTCCAGTAAAATAGGATTAATAGCAATCATTTACTCGAACAAGGATCGGCTACAGAACGAGGTTATGTGAGTTTTGGTACGCATCATGTAAATTTGGCGGCAAGCAATGGTATTATTTAATACAATAACCTATGGTTACATGTGGAACACCCTCTACTTGGGCTACGAGGGAAAACTACAATCTATGAATGATATAAAGACAGAATAATCAGAAATAGAGTTTTCTTTTCACACTTAACTTATTTGATTGATTCAATTGTTCAAAAAATGATTCGCAAAAAGAGCTTTCTACTATAGAGCCTTTGAATGCATAAGCTACAACCTAGAGATCGAACAGGGATGAGATTGGCCTAAACCGAACTACCTTTGCATTTGTTTTTCTGATTTTCCGTTCAAGGACTTCTTCATAGCAATGCCCAATGAGTAAATAAGTTGAATCATGACCAAGTAGCCAATCATATTCTTCAAAAAGGAAAAACAAGCTTATATTGCAAATCTAGGGAAGGAACAGACCACAAGGTTCTATAGTATGCCATACTTTGTATTTTTGTAAGAGACTGTTTCCATGCCGTGAGACCATAACCTCAAGGTCACACGACGACAACTTTATCGTTGCACCACGGCTCCCCTTCCTTACAATACATAAACTCTTATTTAGATATGCTTTTGACAAACACAAGAAGCATACCATCTCCCATGAAAGAGATTTAGCCACTTGCTGAACAACGTGTAAATTCTACTTCCTCTAAGTAATTGATTATCGGTTAAGTGCCTTGTCTAACAACCAAGAGATTGTGGATTGATAAGGAAGGTTCCTAGCTCTGGTTATGTTTCCTGTAAGGTTTCAGTGCATGATACGAGCCCACATAAAATCTGATCACCATCAACTTCCACAAAGTTAGTAAACAGCATCACCCTTTTCTCCGAACTGCTTAATGGATCATTCCACCTACTACAAATACTGACCTACTCATACTGATCAGGTATCACATTATGATGCCAAAATAATTGGCTGTTCAACAGATTATCTGCAGGTTAGAATTTTTTGGCAATTACTAACATAGACGAGCTGGCAGTAAAGTTGAGATTAAGCCAATCCTGACACTCAAAAGAATGAGCAACATGGCTAAGCGTAAGTGTTCCTTTTACAAGCTATAGTCTAGACACCACTTGAAAGTGTTGGGACATAAATGTTTGACGTATGGTGACAGGGGTGTTTTAAAAACACATGTTCAATTACATTCAAGCTACATATCTATAAACTTTGTCCTTTTGCTTATTCTCATATCTTCCAGATGCTTCGCTTACTTTTTACAGGTAGCAGTGAACAAGTTTGGCCTTAAACCAAAATGTTTGTCTTACTGTTTTGATAACTTTACAGATCATTCTAGGTTTTCAGTTTTTAAAATTAAACCCCATTTTCTTTTTCCTTTACTTTCTGTATTATTTATGTTACATGAATTAAGCACCTACAGAGTGATTGTGGAAAGCAATACACCTGTCACGGATCTCAAGACTTTGCCATCCTACCAACAATGTGCAGAGTTTTCTACACTTCATAAACTATCTCAGCGTGGTATTCCTGAATGAAGCACTTTCACATCACCAAGGAAGCACTTCTTATGAGTTTTATTCAAGTTTTCTGAAGCATCCCATCTCCAAGGCAGAATTTGTTATGACATTTTATTTCAGTGCTCTGAGCATCTGTCAGCAGAAGAACTTCTCCAGCAGATTTCCATATAGATTTCCCACACTGTTTCAGTTCAGTAATGTTACATATCACTGATGTAGAAAGGTCCTACTATGTTATAATCCAGAGATCTAATGTACTTATGGACAGAACGATAAACAAAAACCCATATACCCCTCCTGTTCATAAGACTCTCTTTACAGCACTACACAAGCTAGATTACACATTCTTTCCATGTGGTTGTTTATGCTATTTGGATATCCTTGCTCTTCAGTCAAAGAAGCCTTCCACAGCAACAATGTGAACTTCCATTGCTGCAAACCTGACTCACTGGTTTCTCTTTCAAGAAAAATTCTAATCTCAAGCCATGTTTCATTTGAAGTAAGGCAGATTCTATGACCACCCTTCTATTGAGTGTTTGCATGGTGGGTAGACACATCTGAGAACAATAGTTGACAAACACGGGTCATCCACGGATAACACAGCCACTACTCATAGGCCAGGCCTTATTCCAGGGAAATATTCACAGGCATATCTTAAGCCTTTGTTTTTTAGGTTCACATAAGTGTAAATTAATCAAACAGTTAGAGATCAAACAATAAGCGTACCCTACATTACCCGATAGGCTCGCACGAGCCCAGTGTACAAACCTCCGGTGTATGCAGGATTTAAAAGAGGAGCGAACCATAAAGGCATAAGGTGTGTGTCTTACCTTGCATTTTGTAAGTGGCTATTTCCACTCTTTACTCCTCAGATTAGCCCCAAAATAATTTCTTTAAAAATTCACTTGTCAAGAAATTATTTCCAGTTCCACCACACTTGGTTCTGAAATCCGCAAATCTGTATCGAGTTATTGTTCCTGCTTCCTCAGAACAGCAATGGAAGAAGAAGAAGGAGAAGAAGAAAACAAACAAGAAGTGGATCTTCTGTCTACTTCTGTCCCTCATATGACCACCATTTTCGCACACAAGTCATGACACTTGCATGTGCTCGTGTAGATTAAGAAAATATATTTGATGATATCTTTACTTTTCGCGCAGTGAGATTTAAAAATATATATTTGATGGCATCTTTACTTTTAGCGGCAGTAATACCGCCGGTAAGCCTATCAAAAAACTTCTTTACTTTTACAGCAGTATATTTCCGGCGGGAACAACTCTCCATCCACTCCCCACATTCAATTGGATACCCTTCCTTCCGCCTACTCTTAAAATGTCAAAAGAAGCAAATACAACGGGAAGGGGACCTGAATTCAAAGATTGTTTAGTTTAATCACCCTTAGCACAAGCACTAAATAAGCAAGCTGCCTTGGGTGGCTGATTCTTTCTCTTGCTTGTAGGTTGGATATTTGTCGAAAGGCCAAAGACTATATATAAAGCAAATACCCTTCTGCTTGGTAAATTCATCGACAAACATATACGGGGAGTTTGCTTTATATATAATATAGATTACTTCAAAAAATCAGGTTACAAAGATGCCTTCGTCAGGCAGTTACTTCGCTGACCCTCCCCTCCTTTTAGCCGTCTCCATTTCTCGAAATCTTGCAGAAATGATCAAACCCGCGTCGAACTATTACAGTTTTCCTTAGTACAAATATGCAGCAAGTCGGAATCACAGTAGTGGAAAATCAACCTGCAGATGCCACTTTTATTGTGTCTTAAGAGCATCAATGAAATCTTGTGGGGAATCATTGTGCTTTTTGTTCTGCTTTCTTTCTTCCCTTTGAATTCAAACATTGGTTAAGCATCTTCCTTAAGACTTCAAGCAGCAGCTATGGAAAGTCAACCTATGAATGAATTTTGTTGTACATACGGAACATGCAAGAGGATAGTGGAATGTTTGTCTGGCCATGTAGTATCCTTCTTGCTGAATTTTCCATCTTTTGAATTGAATTCTAAGCCGTTTGAATAAGCTGAAATTTGACTATATGCACATATTGGGCAACTTGTGATTTCCATTTTTTGTTAGTTTATTTATCCATGACTTAACAGACGCAGAGACTGTTATGAACCATCTGATTTGCATTCGTTTTAGAGCACCTAGGAGATGGAACTTCGTTACCTGGATTGGTTAGTTGCAAAAGTGGGTTCAGATGTCATACTAACCGACAACTCCAATAGATTAGAGGTAGTACTTGTGTGATTTAAATTATCTTTTAACCAAGTCACCATGATCACTCAAAAAGAGAAGACTATTTACAACAACATCCACGTGAATCAACTCTCGATGATTCCAACATCAATTACTACCTGTTATTAACATAATGGTAGTGAAACCTCTAAAGATGAGGAAATCCACTCTAGACTTGAGAGGCTTTATTGCCCCACTACAGTAGAAGACTTAGCACAGAAATGCCTATGCTTCTTATTGTATTTTTTTTAGTGAACAGTGGTGCTTTATCAGCAAAAATTTGCAAGAGAAGAATGCTGTTCATTGGCAAAGGAGTAGGAAATGATATTGCCTCCCCCTCTACTTAACATATTCCTGCTTTTTGTTGGTTTCTTGGATATTTATGGCTTACTTCTGGACTTTGAAGCCATGAAAATGAACCTGCTGTGAAGCTAAATACCCAGAAAATCACAAAGGTGGCTGGAATATGTCCTGTAGAGGGCGGTAATATCATTTTCCCAATGAGCATCAAGGCATCTTGTCATTTTCCTTTGGGCTTCATGCTGAGAAGGGTTCTACTAGTCTTTTTGTGGCTATCCCAAACTTTCTCAGTGTACCAGCAACTATTATCACTCAAATTTAAAGACTAGATAAATAGTTTTAAAAAGAAAATAGCATAAACAAGCGCACACATAACCATACCACCATGCCATACCTACTAAGCTTAACACAATACTACCTTGAATTGCATCAACTTTGCAATGCCCCTTAATGAAGTCATACCAGTAGTTATGATCTCCACCAAATGTGTCATTGTTGGGGGTATACCCTGTACTTGCAGTTCATCTTGGATTGGATTTGATATGTTCCCAAACTATTTTTCACTATGGCCGCCTGCAGAGGAAGGGGAGAAAATTGGCTTTGGGGATCTAAAAAGCATTTGCTAACTGGTAAAGGCAAAAAAGTTGGGCTCTGAATGCATTTTGAATTGCATTAATTAAGGTTGTACCTTCTGTCCACGCTGGAAAAGGTTGGATGCCTGCCAGAAAAATGGGAAGCTAGTCCTTGTCTCTGGCAATCTAATTACCAAGAGACAAGCAGCTGTTCATGAGAGACAAAAAGCAAGTATTAGACGTCCAAAGATGATACGCATGACCAACGATATGATACGCAAGTAGTGAAGTTTACATATAAAAACATGTGTACAAGACTAAAGATTGTTTCAAGGGGTACCCAACTATGCCCCACGAACAAAGAGAAGTGCAACAAATATATTTGTTTTGCTTTCTAATTGTTGTTCACACAGTGACAAATGGGCTCAAACAGTTGACCTATGGTTCGGATATCATTATTTCGTATCCATTCCAATAAATATCATTGTTTTCAATACTACTCGAATAGCAGTTCAGATACTCAAAGTTCTTTGCATATCATTCGGTTCGATTCAGAGAGCAAATTATCCATTCCATTCTGTTTAGCTAATTGTTTTTAGAAAGCAAGACAATTAATCTGACAATTAAGCATCCCAAACCATTCATCAACGAAGCATCCACAAATCGAACTGTTAGTATGTTCATTCGCGGCAAGCCAGTATTAAAAAGTTTCTTAATTTCTCCACATCATTAACGATGAGGTTAGAATGGATATAGACCATTAGTTATCTTTACTTAGCTGCTTGACTGTGGTACAAATTTTAAATAAATTGAAAAAGTACAAATAAAAAGGCTTTGGAAAACTAAGTTGTTGCCTATGTAGAAAAGGAAAAAATTGAATAGAATCTATCAACAACGGACTACAACAAAGTACAGTTCAGAATTTTTGGCATAACATGTGTACATTACAACTACTAAGTTCTAGGATTACAAAACAGGAGTTGTTGAAGCAGGAAAGGCGAATGCTAGTACCTTGTCGCAACAAAAAGCAACTGATGAGAATGCTCAGTTAATGATTCAGCAACTTCATCATCATCATCGAGACGTTATAGCGATTATGGGTCAGTCACATGAATCTTGTTATGACCCCCAAGTGGGATAAGGTCTTGATGATGAAGTTGCTAAATATTAGCTTAGCATTCTCATCAGTTGATCATAGTTGTCACAAGGTACTAGTAAAAGATAACAATAGTTATAATACAAAAGCAATCAAACACTACCCCATAAACAACTAAAAGAACTTGTTTATAGGGCAATAACTCCATAGATAATCAAGCTCTAGTAATAAAGCCACAGAAGAACATAATGCTGACCTTCGGTTATGGTAAGTTGTTATGAAGACTGATCCAGGAGAATTTTGTAGCAAGAATGCCACAGTTGTAAAGAGATACGTCAAAAGCTTCAGCAGAAATAGTAATCAGAAATTTAGCATCAGCATACATAATTCTATTTGGGATATGAGGGGTCAGGATTAGTGATCCTACCATTACAATCATATAATACATCGGCTCCAAGAACAATATTTGGGCATAAACTGAATAAAGGTGAATCCCACTCTCCCATGTGAGCCCAAAGATCTGCAGAAATAGGCATTATGTGGTTGAGAAGTGACTTATGGGTTCAACAGTATCATGGCAGGACGAATTGTGGTGCCTTACTTTGCAGTTAATCTTATTGAGGTCACAAGTTCTTCTCATGTCGTCAAGTACCTGCAATTCCAAGCTTCAAACTATTATTCTTGCCAACCAACTAATAATATTTGTATCACATGCCATGATGTAAATCTCAAAAAGAACCATAATTCATGGTTGCTGTCAATAAAAAACTCAAGCAAAGTCTGTAATTGATCAATATCCCTTTTTATTTCAACTCCTCAGACTAAAGAAACCAGTGAATTCATGTGATGATTCATAAAGAAAGTGGCATAAGCCATACATTCTGATTGCGACTGTTGCTCTTTTTTAAGATGGCAGCTTATGTCAGTAAATAGAGAAAGAATGCAGCATGCTTGGTGATCTATTTGCTTTTGGGCAGCTTCTGATCTGCTTCAATTGAAGCTTTGGAGAAGCTATATTGACAATAACTGAAAATCTCTCTGAATATTACTTACTATAATTCATGCTGTTATTGCTAAGTGCTACATATACATGTACACGTGATGCATATTCCAAAATAGAATTGATACATGAGCCACCATAAGGATACATGTGGAATGGAATTGATGAGATATTGTAATATTTATCCCTGTTATTTAGAATGGATGCATTCCCTAAACATCAAAACGATAACTAAGGGAAAAGGATTACATCCCTCAAGTTTCCCGGGGACTATGGACTGACATATTCAATGGTAGCTCACTCCTAGCAGCCTATGACGACTACTGAATTCAGAAAGCTATCACTTACCATTTTGAGCACTCAAAATCTCAAGCAAGTTATCACTGCTATTGTTTTTTTGAGAATTGGGACATCCCTGCTGTTTAGCATATCTTTGAATTTGAGCACACTGAAAAGATATAAATTGGCTCAAACAGTTACATTATCAAATTGTACAAGCTAAATAGCATGTAAAAGCAACCCTAAATCAAACAAGTGCTACCTCTAGTCTATTGGAGTTGTCAGTCAGTGTGACATCTAAACCCACTTGTGCATATACCAATCCAGGCAATGAACTTCCAGCGTCTAGCTGCTCCAAAATGAATGCAAATTAGATGGTTAATAATAGTCTCAGCATCTGTCACATCATGGATAAATGAATCTAACTGAAAATAGAAATGACAAGTTGCCAACTGGTGTGCATATAGTCGAATTTCAGCCTATTTTTCTTGAGTTTATTTAGATGTAGAATTCAACTAAAATATAGAAATTCAGAAACAAAGATGACCGAACAACACATTCTACGACCATAAGAGCATAAAAATACAAAAATGCAATAATACTGTTTTTACCTCTACTACTGAGGCACCTGTGAAGCATGATCTTTACTGCCACACATACTCAGCAAGAATAACACTACATGGCCAGACAAACATTCCATATCCTCCTGCCTGCTCTGTAAGTACAAGAAAAGTCATTCGCAGATTGGAGCATTGTCAATGTTTGAATTCAAAGGGAAGAAAAGAGCATAAAAAGCAAAATACTTCGGCATAAGATTTCATGAAAACTTGTTTAAGAATAAAAGGTGCACAAAGCTCCTGCACTAGTATGAAAAGTTTCATTTCTCCTACGGAAAAACGCTCATTTTAAAACTTTTCTTACAAAAAAAAAGAAAAAGAAAAAGGAATATGACTGCATTAGTAATGGACAAAAAAGCCCTCACTACCCTCCCGTTATCACCTAGACGTCCCTGTGCTTCTTTCAAGGGTTTCTTAGGGGTTTAAGCATTTCCGCGTTTGTCGTCTACCAAAGACCAGCTACATCAGAATCTGCAGTATTCTTGAGCCAAGTCGTAAATTGCAGACATGAAAATTCGATTTAAGCAAAATCCCATTTCACTAATCCAGTCTCCTTTACTGCCAATGGTTTAGAGAATCTCTTCTCAGTCTTTCGCAATGGCAACAACAATAATCAGCAGAGCGAAAGGATGTTGGGCTCGTCTCCTTCTAAATCCAAACCCTATAAAACCCATTAACAATCCATTCTCTTTCACCAGATTCATTTCAAATTCCATCATTCTCTGCCCCCAGTTTCCCCAACTTCAAAAACCCATTTCAAATTCGCAGAGATGTTTCCTCGATCGCAATTTTTACTCTGAGAGAACAATCCAAGAGCTTCTGGCAGAAGTCGAGATGGAGAAACAGAGGGAAAGGGATGCAAAAAAGAGGGCGGGGGAGGAAGTAGACGACAATGAGGATGAAGAGGATTATATGGGCATTGGAAATCTGATCGAAAAACTTGAGAAGGCAAAGCAAAAGGATAAAGGGGAGCTTGACGGGTTTGAAGAGCCAACGGATTCGGAAAGTGAAGATGATGAAAGGTTCTCCCCTGAGGCGTTGAAGAAACAAAATGATGAGTTTCAGAAGAAGATTAAAAGGCATGAGGAGTTGCTCAATAACTTCACTGAGGCTGGTAATTTCTCTTTTTTTGTTTCTCGATGCCCCCTTCTTTGGTTTTTCAGTTTCTGTACAAAAGTTCTTTCTTCTGTTTAAAAGTAGTTTTTTGTTCATCAGTGGAGGCTTTCTGGTATTCTTTGTTGAGTTTCAACTTAACGGTAATTCATACTAGATAACAGAACATGTACATATATCATAACTAAAATAGAATACAATCTAGACTAGCATTTCATTGATATCACCACCTTTTTTTGGGTAGAATAGACATGACCACTTTGAAGACTATACTTTCTCCCCTTGGCTGCAATATTTCCCACATCAACTTTGATTCTAACACCTACAACCATTCTCCTATAATGACTTATTTGTCATGCCATCAATGTAGCATTTCTTGAAGACTAAACATGTCTACGCATACAGGTTTATATAACAATAGAGGTGTAATTTAGTGTATGATGTTTCGGTAATTAGATTCACTGGTTGTATGTTTTAGTTTATTCTGGAATTAATTTTTTTTTAAAATTATTTATTATGTTCTCCTTCATGTGTTTTGTCTATAAGATAACTAAAATAGAATACAATCTAGACTAGCATTTCATTGATATCACCACCTTTTTTTGGGTAGAATAGACATGACCACTTTGAAGACTATACTTTCTCCCCTTGGCTGCAATATTTCCCACATCAACTTTGATTCTAACACCTACAACCATTCTCCTATAATGACTTATTTGTCATGCCAATGCATCAATGTAGCATTTCTTGAAGACTAAACATGTCTACGCATACAGGTTTATATAACAATAGAGGTGTAATTTAGTGTATGATGTTTCGGTAATTAGATTCACTGGTTGTATGTTTTAGTTTATTCTGGAATTAATTTTTTTTTAAAATTATTTATTATGTTCTCCCTCATGTGTTTTGTCTATAAGAAATTCGTTTGTTTGCATCACGCGGTCTGTATTGATTTCTGGTGGTTTCTTCAGGTGCTGTTTATGAAGAGAGAAAATTGACAAGGATGTATATTTATTTTGATTTCCTATGTCATGCTGCATTGCGTCCTAATAAAACTCTGCTTTTGTGTTTGTTTTGAATCTATGGATTTCAGATGTTCCAAGCAAGATAGACTCCTATTAGTTTTCCTTTAAAAATTTCCAGATAATCTTAGCTCTAGATTCTATTTAGATCCAGGCAATATCTATCATCTCATGTGAGGAACTTATGAATTTATTAACTTTTCTTTTATGATCCTTTTTTCTGATCTACCTTGTGATTGTCTTTTTCTCTTATTCATGGCAGAAACTGTTGATGATGCATTCAAATGGATGAACAGAATCGATAAATTTGAGCAGAAGCATTTCAGACTGCCTTTGGAATACAGGGTTATAGGTGAGTTGATGAACCGCCTGAAAGAGGCCTCTGGAAAGGAAAGATTCATGCTTCTTCAGAAGTTAAATAGGGCTGTGCGGTTGGTTGAGTGGAAGGAGGCCTACGATCCTAACAATCCTGCAAACTATGGAGTTATTCAACATGAACAAGTAGGTCCTTCTGTGGATCTTCTAGAACATTCTGGTGGTTTTGAAAAAGAAAAGCAAATTATTCAAGGGGCTGATCTTGAGGAAGATGACGACGAGGATTTTGGTGAGAGGGACAAGGATGATATATTGTTAGAGAGGCTTAATGCAATAGACAAGAAACTTGAGCAGAAGCTAGCTGAACTAGATTGCACTTTTGGAAAGAAGGGCAAGGTTCTAGAGGAAGAGATCAGAGATCTTGCAGAGGAGAGAAATTCTCTGTCCGAGAAGAGAAGAAGACCTCTTTACAGGAAGGTTTGTGCAAGCATTCTTTTACTAATTTTTCTTTCTTTATATTGCAAGTGAGATATTCATAATACTTCTTTCTTTTCTTCGTTTATTTTACCGCAGTTTAGCTTTAAAATTTCAGTCTTTGTATCTTTATTTCTTGGCTTCATGGCTTGTAGCTTTCTTCTTTGGTACAACTGGTTATACCATGGGTGCCTTCTATGAATTTCTAGCATGGAAATGCTGACTGCATTTGATGGAAAGTTGACAGTGATTTTTATGTTTTTCATTAGTTCAGCTAAGCGAGCACTTATCTTAGGATAGGTTGGAGGTACATACAGGAACAACCATTATTACTATCCTTGTCTTGTTATTTGCAAATCAAGGTTTTTATAACTGCACATCTAGCTGAATGCATATTTTGCAATAACATTTATTCACTGATTCTGAGAATAACGGGATTTATTCAGGTCATAATGGAAAATAAACATAAAGCTTGGAGATGAACATCTCATCTTCATATTTCAACATAGTAAGACACTGAATCCCTAGTTTCATTTCTGCAGATAGTAAGCAGATCCTTCACAGGCTTAATACCTACTACTAAGGATATTTTGTTTCACTAGAATATTAAAAAGTTAATGAACTTGAAAAATAGGTACTGGGATTGCTCTTAGTAATATGTGTACGTGTCATTTGGAAAAATCTGTGTGCAAAGTTGTTTGACTTGATTGGTGGGATATGATGTCCTTTGTCGGTTCGTATGGATTATGGACAGATGCTGTCATTTCCCTTGTGGAGGTGTAAAATCCTGAAGGTTTCATGATTCAAGTCCTGTTGAGCATGAGAAGTGACTTGACCAGGTTACAAATTGGAAAACAAGAAATGGTATTTACTGACTAGTCCATGGTTGATAGGGTTCTCTTGAAGTTGTAGCCTGAATAGTGAAACAAAAAGGTTCTCTAGTATGACTTTCCCAGAAAAGGAAGGGAAACATTATATGTGCCCCTAGTTTTCCATATGAGCCCCTTCTTTGACTTCTAGTTTTTTGGTCTTGGCATCTGAATATTGGCTCCCATCTAGCAAAGGGTTCAGATACCAATCAGAGAAACGGCTCCCTTCAACGTGAGATAAACAGATAAAGAAGGGAGAAGGGGAAAGATGATACCAATGCATGGCCTCACTTATTTGGAAAAGGAGAGAGCATTGTGAGTGATTGACAACTAATAGCTGGTGAATTAAGTGGTAAAATTTCAAAAAGGGGCTCGTGGGAATAAGTAGGGGTGCATATCATTGTACTCTTCTAGTTATCTTGATTCTTATGTTAAAAGACTTGAAATCCATCTCTTCTTCTGCTTTTACGTTGTTGAACTATATGAGGATTTTCTACTGTGACAACAATCATGGCGTGCAGCTTTTGTGTCCATCTTGCTTAAGAATTTGCTTTATCTGTAAATGTCTTCATAGTTATTCTTTGCTCTGTTCTTTTCAGTTTGATTCTGTCTGTAGAAGAGAAATTGAAAATGGAGATACCTTTGTCTTTTAACTATGAACTTTGGTTAATATAGAATAAATGAATTTCATCATCATCAAGACCATATCCCGATTAGGGGTTGGTCACACGAATCTTATTCCTCCATTCCCCTCTATTAAGTATTATGGCTTCATTTTTAGTCCCAAAGTTTTAAAATCTTTTCTCACCACTTCTATCCACGTTCTTTTGGGCCTCCCCCTTGCCCTTTTAGAACCTTTGACTTGCATTGCCTCACTCCTTTTGACCGGTGCCATTTTCGGTCTCCATTGAACACGTCCAAACCATTTAAGTCTAATCTCCCTCATCTTGTTGCCACTCCTAAGTTTCCTTTACTGTTTTCATTCCTAAGAAATGAACTTAAGAGTACTCATAGTTGCTTGTTTTTCCTTTTGGTCCAAGTTAAAGGCCTAAGTTATTACTTCACAGTTTTACTTTTGATATATGCTCAATTATTTTACTTCTAGTTTTTTTTTTTTTTTTGGTTAAATTCTATTTGTATGCCTGTTAGTTATCTTTACTGCCCTCTTTTGTTCAATCTGTTTGTTATACTTGTTTCCATCTGTATGTAACTACTCCATAATGAAACTATTCTGGAATAATGGCAGGGTTTTGATGTAAAGCTTATCGATATTAACCGTACCTGCAAAGTTACAAAGGTAATAATGCCTTTATATCAGTTATTTATTTGGACAGAGATTCTTTTCCTCACAAAATGTTATCTTTCTCTTTGTGTTTTGCTTTAGGGAGGACAAGTGGTCAAGTACACTGCGATTTTAGCTTGTGGAAACTATCATGGAGTTGTGGGCTTTGCAAAAGCAAAAGGTCCAGCAGTTCCAATTGCCCTTCAAAAGGTATCTATGTGAGGCTTTTGAGGATAAGTTTAACTTGAGTGCAGTGGTTATGTGTGGGTTCAGGTAATATCTGTTAAGTTCGGCACTAAAACAAGAAATAAAACAAAGAATTACTATTTATCACTCATCAAGGATCACAGATCAGTGAATGATGGGCTTGTCGTGCTTTCCATTATATTTGTGGCCGATCCAGCTCGAATGTCATAGTAGCTCTTTCTGGTCTTACTTTTGAAACTGTGTAGGTTTGGTTCTTGAAGTTTGAAGTTGAATTTGTGGCCTTGTCTTGCAGCAGGCTTCTATCTCTAGTTTGCCATATTTTACCTGTGCCCAGTGCAAAGTATTAAACCCATATGATCTCAAAATGAGAAAATGAAGCAAACTTCAAATAGATGATAAGGATTGATTTGTTTGTAAAAGTTAGAAGGCTACAATAAAGGTTTCTATCTAAATTGCTAACAGTTATGAATTTTGTTCATCATTTTTTTTCTTTCATGTCTTTTTGATTGCACAATTACATAGTGCTTTAATTTTTACATCGTCTTTCGTGGCATTATAATTGAGTATGCTAATCTTTTACTAATTTAATATACTTGTAAAGAAGTGATGTTGATTTGATTTCATGGAACATTTTTTTTTTCTTTTTTCTCTGTTCATACATCTGTATGTAGACTAGACACACAGTCATATCCAAGCTACATAGATTGAAAATTATTTAAATATTGTGTACATATAATCTTCTTACCAATTCATTTTCTAGCCATTCCAACCCCTTCATTTTAGACATTATCTAAACATCTCTTCAAAAACGATGAGAATGCCTCATCTTCTATCGCATAATCTGATCAGGTCTTAGGGCAACCTGAAAAGGAGAAGCAGAAAAGGTGGAGAATGCATAGTTTTCTCCCCTGGTTTCTAGAGTGAGTGTTGTGAGGCCTCTAATCCTGGACACGCAAATCCTACATTTGGAGCGAGGTGGGAGGGTCGGACATGGTGAGCTTCTGTTTCTCCATTGGGTTTCTAAAGTGAAGTGAGCTGAGCTTTCCACCCTTTTGTTGTTGGACAATAAAAAACTCTAAATTGATTGACTATGGGTGCTTAAGTGAGGAAGATGGTAATGGTCGATTCTGGAGATGGGAAGGTGAAAGGCTTTTGGTACTACACTCGCTTTTCTCTGGAAATTGACATGGGTAACTTAAGATGACTAAGATAAACTACCATGAGGCACTTTGAGGTTATGGGTGACTATTATCCCCATCTCAAGTGAGATTACATGATTAAATGCATTTGGATGGATATCCCCTTGCGCTTCTCTTATAAAGCCTGCAGTTCAGAAGTCCCTAATCTTCTATAGCCTCCCACTTTCCTTTATGGCCTTTGCCTATTTGCGCATGCATATAGACTAAAGAACTCTATGGTAAAGGAATAGGAAAATGGAAATATTGAAAGATAAGTTTGAGGAAGCAAGGGAGTTCTGCTGCTCAATGAGGTGACTGGTCTGATCGAGAAAGCTTCTGAGCTGTGTTCTTTACAACTTCAATGTTTATCTTCCAGACTGAAGTAAGTTCACATTTACCAAACTATCTGTGAACTCTGTCATCAGTATCTACATTTGTTATCCTGCTCTTTGTCCCATCACCAGAGTTCCTTCCTTGCCAACCGGCTCTTGATGACCATTATTGCCAGCTTTGGGGATATTGACACCAGTTTATTCTTTTTGTCCATCTGCCACGGCTGTTTCTATCTATATTCCTCCCCTCTTCTACTTCCAGTTTTCTTTTTCTCATTTTCATCTTTTAGATTAAGCGAGCCAAACGTTGCCAAGGAAGAAATTATCTTTTGCCATTTTCATAAAGAGAAGTTCAGATGGTGCAAAAAACAGCCAAAGATGATTGAATTGGCTTGAAAGTAGGTGGACATATCACCTCCCTTATCAGTTTCCCCAGATGTATGGAAAATCTAGCTCTACCAATCTGTTTTTTAAAGTTGAAACTGTATACGAAGTTAGGTGTTTGCATGTTGTGCAATTTTGGACCAACTTAATTTTGTTGTTGAATTTTCCTACCAACATTTTCACTAACACTATATTCCAATATTGATGTTCAAATTCAAAGTTTTGTTTGTCATGAATTTGTGTTATCTTTTTCGTTTTTGGTTGGTGCATGGAAACTTGAACCACATTTAACGAACTAGGCTGTGGTTAAGTGAGATGAATGTGTTACGTACAGCTATTAGCACATTAAATTCTTTAATGGTTTTTTGGCTTTAGAGGTTTAACATCTTATCCAGATTAGTTTTTTGAAGGCATTCATTGTGTTCAGTTTACATTTTGTATTGGTGGGCATGAGTGGAAAAATGCTTGTCTTGCATTAGTAGTAAAAAGATGGCTTGGTAAGCAATAGAATTTACCATGTCATTCACAAGTGCGATTCATGATATCTGTTCAGTGTCGTTTGTTGCATGCTTTGAAAAACATTTGGTGTCATCTTTTGGTAGCATCTTGAAGGTTTTTGGTACAAACTTATTCTGATTACAAAGTATTGTCGACCAGTAAATGACTTGCCACATTTTGTCATTACTTTGCTTAAAGCTACTGCATATTGTGTTATTAATATTTCATTTGTAAATAAGAAAACTGTAAAGTGTCAATCATATTTCCTAATCTTTATTGTAGATAGTTTCCTCTTTTTGGATTTGCCATTCTCAATTGAACACCACGCCTTCTGCTAATGATTAAGGACATCTATTTGTTGTTTGATTTACAGGCATATGAAAAGTGCTTTCAGAATCTCCATTATGTAGAACGATACGAGGAGCACACAATTGCTCATGCAATACAAACAAAATATAAGCAAACGAAGGTTTGAACGCTCTCCTGTTTTATTCTGGTGGCTCAAAATGTTCCTGCTGGTCATGGACATCACTTCTCAAGCTTTTCTGTTTTCTTAGTTATACCTGTGGCCTGCTTCAACAAGAACAGGGATGAAAGCCAGCAGAACTGTTGAAACTGTCCTACATTTGGCCGGGTTCAAGAATGTAAAGTCAAAGGTATTCCACCACCAACCAAGTCTCACACATTTTTTGGCATTCTTACAACCTGGCTTGCTTTTAATCATGGTTCTTTTAAGCAGGTCATTGGCTCGAGGAACCCTCATAACACTGTTAAGGCTCTCTTTAAAGCTCTGAATGCAGTAAGTCATACTCTGCCAACTGATACCCATGATACTGTTTTAGTTTTAACTTAGGGAGCTGATATTCCTACACCCGTTTCAAGCTAATGCCACACTCTTTTACAGTTTTATTATACTTTTCTCTAAGGGGCCTATTTTCATGATAATCCCAACATACTCTTTTAGAGTATTATTATACTTTTCTCGAAGGGGTCTATTTTTATGATAATCCCAACCGGTTAACGTGGCTGTTTTGCAGTAGATGAGGACTGACCCAAAAATCACATGCATTGGATGATGGTGCTACTGCTTTTTTAGAGTTCTAAAATAAAAGGCAGAAAAACTAATGGGATTAAAAACAGCTTAAAATATCAATATTAGGATTGTTTAAAATATGTAATTTTTTAGACATGGCCCATCTATGGCAAGATGCTTGAGATGAATGGTCGGATCACTAAAAAATGTGGACCACACATGTTCTTTGACAACAAAATCCAACAGAGGATGTAGTATTATTACCAAAGGACTGGGGGAATATCAGCTCCCTTAACTTATGGTGTTTCTCTTCTAAGTTAATGATTTGCTCATCCTTAGCTTGCAGCTGGAAAAACTCAAGAGTGTCAGTAGCATTCTAATTTTAACTTGTCTTCTCAATTTTCTTCTGACTTTCTTACTAGTTAATCTCATCTTCGCCTTTTGCAGATTGAGACACCAAAGGATGTTCAAGAGAAGTTCGGCCGAACTGTTGTGGAGTCGTATTTACTATGAGTGGTGTTTCCTCGAACTGTCCGAGGACCCTAGCTAGTCTTTCCCCTCTGTCGCTTCTTCTGAATTGTGAATCATTTTAAACTCTGCTCTGGAATGGAATCAAATAATTCCTGATAGATGGAGAAAGGTGAATTGATCCTTCCCACTTCAACGAAGAAATTATTTTTGACTCGTCTGAGTTGGTCTTTTCAATTAAATCATACCATCTCTCTTGTGCAAATTTACACCTGTTCAAGTGTGGGAATTTCACTTACTCGATCAAAGCTTTTATAAAAGTTCAAGCGGGCATACCTAAAAGTGCAGCCCCAGCGCACGAAGCTCCCACCTATGCAGGGTCAGGGGAAGGGGCAGACTACAAGGGCCTAAAGTACACAGCCTTACGTTGCATTTGCAAGAGGCTGTTTCCACGCCTTGTACCCGTGACCTCAAGTGCGTGGCCCTATACTTAATATATGGGTGTTGCCTCCTTAGTTAGGCCTATCCATTTGGAAATCAGAAATCTCTATCATCTCATTGTTGGTAGCATTCACATCGGAGATGTGATCTTTTGCTAGCGAATGATAAATTGTTGTGCTATTTAAACCTTGTTAAATGAGCAAATTGTAACACTTGGGGTTTTTTAAATACTTTTTTGAAATTTGGGATATCTTTTGTTTGAAATTCATTTTGAAAAACAAAACACTAGAATTTTTTTTGAGAGTTTTTTTTTCATCTCGAATGTCATTTTTATGTAAAACACAAGGATTTTACGGTGAAATGAGTGCCTTATTTCTATTAAAAATTTAGCAGAGTTTTCTTTGTTTTTTGTACTTGTGAAACACATGATAAACAATACAAATAACTTTCATTGTTTTGAAAATAAATATACAAAACTTATTACTTCCTAGAACCTTCAGTCATAATTATGTCACAACATATTTCCTTATATACAATTGAATCCACAGCATGCAATCTCTATTGAATTAGAAAACTAATACAAGGTTGCAAGGCTAACAATCTAGATACTGAAAAACTTTCATCTTCTAAAATCCCGAACTCCACAGCTGCTCTGACGTACGACTTGTTTATGTTTCAATTTTAATTCTTCAAATTTGAGTCATTTGTTAACAAGTGACATTTCGATCCTCCAAGGAAGATTTAACATTGGGAGGGCAGCATTTGGATGTGCATATCGGGAACAATGTGAGAGTTTTAGAATGCAATTGGATCCTTTGGGGAACAATTTCAAGTAGTCACTGTTCCAGCGTGATCGGTGTGAGTTTAACCTCTTCAATTCAAAGACACTTTCGTAACCATTTGAACTCGTTTTGTTTAGTACGATCATGCTTCCTTGAGCCGTTCTGGAGTGCTCCAAATTGCCCTTTTGTGCCACTGGTTTTTGCAGCTGCTTAACCGATAGATGAGATCTAGTTGGCATGAAATTTTGGCCAATAATTTGCTGGCTTGGATTGAATCTCGTGAGAGATCAATGGTTCTGACTATTCCCGTGTGTTCGGCAGTGAGTGGTCTAAGCCTTGCTTTGGGCTGCGTGTTTCATCCCAGCCAGCATAATGCCTTCAGATGCATATAAGGGCAGCCCGGTGCATGAAGCTATTGCATATGTTTTTACGGGGCAGGGTGAACCATAAAGGCTTATAATATGCAACTTTACCTTGCATTTTGCAAGACTCTGTTTTCACGCCTCTAACCCGTGACCTCAAAGTCACTTGACGCCTTGAGATGCATGTATTAGCTGAAAATTGTGGGAGGGGAAGAGCAGCAGTTGGTATATCTACAGCCTAGTCCGTGTCTGATCCCTTGCGAGCCTAATAAATACGTGCTGGACGGGAGGCTTACTTGAAAGACGTGGCCATGCTCCTTCCTCATGGGCATGTATAAGTGTATGATATTTGTTCAATTATTCAGATCACAAATTGGACCCGCAAAAATATGCCTCACGTTGGATTAGCTGAAAAAACACTGAACCAGTAACAAATTGGTGCAAAATAATAGCATGGAAAGTAGGATTTAAAGCCACTGTCGTTGTTAACATGGACATTTATTCGATGAACATATTTTATAAATCACAAAATGCAAATCCTTTATTACATTATCTCCAACGTTCAATCGGTTCATCTGAACAGTCATTACCTCTTCGATGAAGATATAGTACAAATCAATTTTGCACAAATGCCAGAAAAGTATAGAAAATAATCGGTATAGGATCTTGTGTATGGGCGGATGGCGGTTATTGGATTACAACCTTGCAGATAATTCCAACTTTTCATGGGAACTTGTGGCTCTCAGAAACCTCCTAAGGATCTTTCCTGACGGTGATCTTGGGATGGAATCCACAATCATCACCTTCCTGATCTTCTTGTAAGGAGCTACCTGAGATAAGTAAATTCCGGTGATAAATCAATTACTTTTCTGCTTAGGATCAGAACAAAGTGGGCCAGGCAATAAGATCCACCATGACCAGATCATTTCCAAATAACAAACAATTATGGGTAGGCCAATCAAGATGCGAGAGAGAGAGAGAGATTTCTACCTGGGCTGCTACAAAATTGATGATATCGTCCTCTTTTATTTTGCTTCCAGAAGCTCTAACCACACAAGCCATAGGGATCTCTCCTGCCTCCTCATGTGGGTAACTGGCAAAATAAGAGAATTAGAAAAGAGAAAGTTCAGTCCCAAGGAATCTGTGGAAACCCAATAAATGATTGGGAACCACTTACGCTATTACGGCAGCATCGCTGATCTCAGGATGTGAGGCCAGGATCTCTTCGAGCTCGGCCGGAGCAACCTGTTAATACAGATGCATTTATGGGAAGTAAGCAAGATCAGCTTGAATGCACAGGCAAACAGAGAGACACAAGTATATATCCTTTAGAAGAAGTAAAAAGGAAGAAAACCTGATAAGCTTTGTATTTGATGAGCTCCTTGATCCGGTCAACAACGTAGACCAGTCCTTGTCTATCGATATAGCAAAGATCACCCGTGTGTAGCCAGCCTTCCTTGTCGATTGCTACGGCTGTAGCTTCTGGGTTCTTCAAGTAGCCTAAGAACACCACAACATGAACAGATTCAATCACTGCACTTATAATACGTGGGTTGGCTCAAGGTTATACGCCCAGATGACTGTGTATGTATAATAGCTAACAAGGAGAAGTACCTTGCATAACAGGAGGTCCCCTAACGCAGAGTTCTCCGTATTTGCAAGGAGGGAGTGGTTTTCTGGTCTGTATATCCACGATCTTGGCTTCAATGGATGGGATTAGCCTCCCAATTGAAACATGGAAGCTACTCTTAATCCCATCGCAAAGTGTTATTGGCCCATTTGTTTCTGTTAATCCATAACACTGAAAAAGTAGCAATCACATAAATGCATAAAATAGATTATTTTTCAAAAGAAAAAAGGTTAAATGCATGAATAGCTACGCCCCAAACTTTTGGATGGGTCAAAGGCCCTACTTACTAGATGATCCTAGCTGTCCAATCAGGTGCCCACAGTTGAATAGCCGGTGGAAGTTATGGGCGATGGATCCAGAAAACATTTCATTTGGTTAACGAAGTTGAGCAAATAACAAGATATTCCAAACCCAGCTTAAACACAAAACTGTTTGAAACAGGGATGCATTAGTGATCTTCCCTTCTGCTAAAGGATTGATAAAAAAGAAAGGGAAGTGTAGTGCACCAAGCTCCCAGGTATGCGGGTCACACAGTCGTATCTTGCCTTTTTTGCAAGAGGTTGTTTTTACACATCAAATCCATAAACTAAGGTCATACGAAGACAATTTTACCGGTGCACCAAGGCTCACCTTCTACTATAGGATTAATAAATATAATGGAAAATATTTAAGCAACTTATCTGTATTTTAGAGTTGCCTTCGTGGTTGCTAACCTCATGATCCGGTGAATGTGATTTTCGGACCAGGATCTGTCTTCAGAGCCAAGAGGTGATCAGCAAAACCCCTGCACCTCCCCACCCCCACCCCCCTTGTACTAGCCGAAGGACTAAACTTACCCATGTCAGAGTTCACCCCAACATCAACGGCCAATCATATACCTGCTTACTAGACTAAGGAATTGCCACTGTTAGTGAAAGGATTGGCCCAATTGGGTTGTATTATTTGAAAGAGACTGACAGACGTTCCAAGATCAAGGATGCCCGTACCGCTCAGTTTAAGGCCACCGCTTTACTTTTAGTGAGCCCACCCATCACCCTTTATTGTTCTTACTTGCAGTGGCAGGCAATGGTCATTCCCCCATTCTCACTTCCCACCCTTTCTCCACGTATCATATGACAACCGAAAGGGTGGCCTTACCCATGATATCAGCAGACCAACCTCAGAAATAGAAGAAAATCTAATTATCTCGTCTGCTTTTGACTTTCTCATTAGATGATGGATTCCATATTTCGTTTGGAAAGAAGAAGGCACAAGTACAGGTGGACCTACATGGTTGGTAGTGCCAGGGATGCTGATCTGACCGAAATATCGGGTGAGCTCGCAAGTTTTTTATCAAAGTTTTATCCGTATGTCTCTAAGCACAGGTATTTGGGTGCTATAATCATCCAATCAAACCACACTTTTTGATCTACCAAACATCTAAAGCCGCAACAATGAGTTAAACGAGCCCGATCTTGCAAAGAAGGGCTTTGGTTTGACCTTGCCTATGTTGTGGTCAGTAAAGCATTCCTCCACCATTACAACAGCCATGCACAGGTGTTGTCTCCATCGGATGAGTGCAAGCTTGGCTCTATTTGCTGTAATGGACAGTTAGAAAATTAAATTGAAAAGTTCTGGATCCACCAACAAGCCTCTCTAAGATAATGGCTCAGAATCATCCAAGGAGGAAAATTCTGTTTGCAAAGTAAGTGATTCCACGCGAGTGGCGGTAAAAAGTATTGATTGGAGCCACCTGTTTTCTGCGATCCGGAACATCTCTTTAGTGTTTCCATTACGCTGCTCGTACATGGCAGAATGGCTGATTGATGACTGAAACATTGGACCCAGGTTTCGGTCTGCTGGATATGATTTCCATGGAGAATATCCAATTGCCATTGATCAAGGCAAGTGTAAACCATCAACGGGTTCCGAGAATTATTTATGGCGTTATCATTTACATCGCCCTTGATCAAGTACTGACAAATGCAGACATTTTAATAGATATTAGAGGGTAATTTCTCACCTGAGAGAGAACCATGCCAGGGTAACACTTGACGAACCGCTCCAAATGCTCAGTCCCAATAGGAGCCCCTGAACAGATCACTTCCTTCAAAGAACTCAAATTATACATTTTTGCTGCATCAGGAGACCTCGCCAGCTGCACCACCATCGGTGGAACCGCTGGCAGCCTCGTCACCCCGTACTCCTCAACAGCCAACAGCATCTCCTCCATCGAATACTTTGGAAGAATCACAACCGTTGATCCAACAGCGAGAGCCCCACAGACGAACAAGGACAGCCCAAACATGTGAAACAGAGGCACCACACACATGTAGATCTCATCGCCACCTCCTGACTCAGCATTCCACACATGCCTGAGTAAACAACTCATAGCAATCAAATTCTTGTGCGAGGAAATGACCGCTTTGCTCTTTCCGGTAGTCCCTGAGGAGCACATAAGAGCAGCGGTATCGGCCTGTGAAATTTTTACAAGTGGCAAATCGGACGAGTCTGCTAATGGTGGGCCCTGGAGAAGGTTTCCTATGAATGTTTCAATCAAGATTGGGGGTCTAGGAAGAAGCCCATCTATCTTAGGTTGTTGATCTTGGGTGGTGAGGATTAAAACAGGATTGCAATCTTGGATTTGGGATTGTATTTCAGGCCTAGTGTTTAAAGGGTTGGCTGTGCTAAATACAGCTCCAGATGACATAATCCCCAAAACAAGTAGAGGGAAGTAAAGAGAATTAGCAGAGATTAGGAGCACGACATCACCCTTTCTTACGCCTAAAGTTTGTAAAGTCTTTCCTACGGCAGTGACAAGAGTTCGAAGCTCGCCGTAGGTAAGAGTTTGGCCAGAAATGGAGTCTACATACGCCGGTTTTGGGAGGATTTGAGGAGTTAGAGAGAGAAGAAATGATGGCAGAGAGAGTGAAGGAGTTTGCGGAAGGGAAGGAGAATTCCATTGGCTGTAGTAGATACCACTAGAAGGACAGAAACCACTACGGGAAGCCATGTTGGTTTGGTTTCTCTCCTTGGAGTTTTGGGTGCTCCGCAGTGCTTTAATGAAGGATCCGTGAGCAATAAATGGGACAGGTAGAAGTTGCAGCTCCTTTGCATGGCTTCATTGAATTGGAGTCATGGGGTGTCTTGGTCTTTTGTAACTTTCTTCCTCATGACTATCAGGCTTAAATAATGCGCGGAAACAGCCTCTTGCAAAATACAAGATAAGACCTCTGGTCTATTGACCCTCGTGATTCACCCCTTTTTCAAACCCTGATACATGAGAGCTTTGTGCACCGGGCCTGTCCTTTTATATAGAGAAAAACCAACAATGCACGTATTGCTGGCTCATTTGATCAAGAGCCGGGATTATGGTTGTCTGTCAGATTAAGGAACTTTGTAGCGAACCCCCTAACCGTGTCTCTCCTTTTAGCTTTCCATTAGAAAATGAGAAAATCGTATTGATGCGGTAACGGTCATGTGCTCCACTAAATTTGCTATCATATTGAGACACATTAACTCTACGATTTATGAAGAAAAGTACCTGTTTTAAGATTATCTCACTTAATTATCGAGTTATTTTTGCCCTTTTTCGAATAGTGAGGATCCATTGATCATAAGATAGAGATGGTCCAAGGAAGCGCCGGTGTGTTAGGATGTGTCATCCAAGAAATTATTGTAGAATCACCAATTATTAATAGATTCGACACTTTAGCTCAGCTTCATTAGAATCTTGAACTTATGCCCAAAAGGGAATTCTGAAAGATCTTATGTGATTGCTTGAATAATGTTCTGCCTTGTTGTTTGGATAACTTAACATCGTATTTCCAACTATTTCTTGACTGACAATCTTAGTCTCCCATTTGTGAAGCACCTTTTGTACTCCCAATTTAGACCTGAGAACAACAAAGGTTAAGATCATCTAGTGCATGAGTTTCTTTGGATATATATCAAGGAGAGGACTCGGAACACATAAGACGAGTGTTTTAGATCACCCAAAAGTTGAACCCACATGCAATTTCCAGTTTCAGCTGTCATATTAGTATTCCTTTTGCTATGATCAACCAACTACAAGCATAAAAGCATATTGCACTTTTACCCTCCAACAAATGTCTAGCACAGTCAGTGTAGTTGGTTACAAATAACTTGACATTTTTTCTGAAATACACTTGGTCGCAGGTTTGAGTTGCCATACTTTTCCTTGACCGGAAGCTACATTTAGGAGTGAGTGTGTGTGAGTGATTTGCTTTTATAATTTTTGCAAGTTTGAGTCACTACTTTCCTCTTTGCCCGGGGTTAATTGGATTTATGAGAGTGTGCATGTGTAAGTGATCTTGCCCTTGTACCTCCAGCTTAATAGGACTGTCAGTGGTCTAGAAGCAGATCTAAAACCATCCTTTTCAAAATCCTAAACTATAGGGATCCCACATTAAGTTCATATTATACTCGACAATTCTTCGGGTTTTGTTGTTGATGTTTATGTCCTAGTTCATTTGGAACTACGTTAGATCTTAGACAATCTCATATATATATAAGAAAATAAAAATAGTTTACAATCATAAAAATAAGTGATTGAAATTTCTTACTTTTACATCTAATATCATTTTAGGAAGCTAAATCTAATAAAAATGATATATGATCTTCTGGCTATATGTAAGAAGAATAGACTATCTTCTTATACTTTTGTTTGAGAGGGCTGCTAGGGGTATTGGCGAGGATGCATTCTATTTGAGGAGGAGAAGAAAAACATAAAACTTTTGTGTAGAGAGTCCTGCACAACAAGGTGTTGTAATATTAATATATATATATATATATATATATCCTATAAATAATACTTACACTATAATGAATTCTTTGAACTTTGGCTTGGAGGAACACTTAGTAAAGTAGATTCTTGAAAATAGTCAAAACCTCAAAGTGTAAGGAATTAACTAGAAACTATAACTCTGGAATCCAACCAAGCCAGACTCAATCTTTATCCATAATGGCACTCTCAATGTTGATAGTTTGCTTGTCTCATTTAATGAGTGCTTTTAAAAAAATATTGAATGCCTCAAAAACAGTTAGGAATAAAAAATGCTTACAAAGTCAGATAGTCAAGAAATAGATATCTTAAAATTTGACAAAAAAAAGATTTAGTCAAACAATCAAGACAATATTCAAAAGTCTTAAAAGTTGACAAAAGATATCTCAATCAAGATAGTAAAGTCTTGAAAGCTGATAAGAAAAGAGATCTCGGTAGAGCACCCAAACCTATAAGAGAATCTCAATGGAAACTGAAAACCACTGAATAGAGATGCAAAAAATACACTAAAAAAATCTAAAAGAGTTCTTACCTTAGAAATTCAAAAAGAACAAATCTTGATCTCTGAAAAGCCAAATAGAGCATTCATAAAAACCCTAGCAAAGCACCTTCATAGAACTCTCAAAGACTTTAAAGTTGAATGAATAAAGCCTAAGTAGGCATCCCCTTTATATAGGGGCTCCTCTCCTTTAGTCTCTCTGTTAGAAATATTTTAGGACTATTAGTCTATATCTCTTCTTATAAAGATGTCTCTATACATCTCTTATAAAAATGGCAATGCAGAACTATTAGTACCTTAGAAAAAAAAAGAGTCAACACAAGGAAACTAGAAGGTCATCTGTCAAGAGAGACCTAGAAGAAAAAGGAAAATATAATTTTGTTACTTTTCCTCTTACTAAGGTTTTGATAATAATTGAGGGCATTTTGCTCTTTTAAAAATTTAAAATCATGTTCCAAATTATCTGACCAATTTTTGGCACTTGTTTGTATTTGCATGAAACAAAGATCACAACATAAAGCAATGACCAAATTAAGTAATCATGATCTAGTCAGATTATTCTAATAGTGGGGCCTTAACTACTACGGTTCTGATCATAAAACAAGTGGGTTCTGCCTATGCATACAGCCACTCATATATTTGGACATGAAAATGAGGGCACCTATCACGTAATTGCCCTACCCACTGAAATTTAGAAGTTTTGGGTGAACATGGACCTGCCAACTAAAGTATGGATTTCATAAGAGGTGGTGGTAGCTAGAATTGAAGCAACAAAACTTTGCAGAAGAAGAGAGAGAAGGATTTTCATTTTTGTGGGAGAAACATGAGATAGTAATAATAAATTTTAGATTATTTGTAAGGGGTGTCATTTTGTCCTTTTGAAGAACAAATTAGTACATGTACATTCTAGAAAAGAGGTATAATAATAAGGGAAGTGAAATACTAAGACTCTTTAACAAGTCCTCAAAGTAACGCTCCCTTTCAACCTCCCATATGGCTCATTTAATCACTAAACTCTATTTAATTATCTTTAATCAGTAAAATCCACTAACCACTTACTCGGGTGATCATTTCTTTGTTAATAAAGGGCAAGAGTGTTATTGCTAGGAAAAGCAAGATACAACAACTTAGCCAATCACTAGTGAGGCCAACTAATGCTTGCATTTTATTATTATTTTTGAGAAATTTTATATATAAGAGCAGCTCCGACAATTTAATAGCACATTTTTCATAAGACGCGTCCTATTAAACTTAGATGATGGTTAATCACATTTTATAGTATTTAAAATTTTAATATATCATTTGCCAATTTTTTTAAGCAAAAGAATGTAATTTGAGGCGTCAGAGGAAGGTTTGGGGAGATGAGACATGGGAAGTGTTAGAGAGATAACAAGAATATACAGAGAGACTATAGGAGATTACAAGAATATACAGAGAGATTATTGGAATATTTTGTAGATATTACTGGGATTCTATCCCTAACAATTAGAAGTATTTTTTGTATACAAACACAGTGTATTACACTGCATTATTCAAGGAAAATAACTTGAACTATTTCAAGTTTTTCCAGGAAGAAGTGGTTCAGGGACGCTTTCATAATTAGTTTTCATTTAGCATTCCTCTTAGATTATGGAAAAAGTAAGAATCCTAAATGATGAATTTGGCTTGACTTTTAATTTGTGGTTTTTAAAACAAACAATGACTTAGTAGGCTTTTACTTGAATTGAATTTTGTGGTCCTCAATATCTGTATGTACTAAAAAATGATGCATGCACAGTAATTGATGATATGGATGGCTATAACTCTAGGTTGACCACGAGGATTCAAATAGTTCACAATGAATCTCCACTAGCAAAATTCACGCCCTTCTTTGTTCATATATGATTTTTTTTTATTTTTTTTTGTGAGACACAAACCATCAATCACATTCTCCACATGAAAATTAGCTTAAATAGGTAACCCACTTGAAATCAATGCTTGGAAAGATCTAACTTCTTATCCTTTTCCTTCTTCTCTTCTCTCTCTTTAGAATTTCTATCATGTAAAGCTTTGCATTGAAAAAATATGCATATTAGGGCCACTTCTTATGTTTTAAGTGATCCAAGTTGTTCATCTGATGTAACATGTCCCAAATGGCCATGTACTGAGCATTGTATATATTAAATGCAACTAAGACCTTGTTTGTTTGGTCATTTGTGATTTCAAAATAGACGATGTAACACGAAAACAACTCATGACCATCTATTTTGCAAGCACAAAAGACCAAAGAAACAAAGTCTTAGTTGTATCCAATACATGAGATGTTTGGTTCCTAGGCTATCTGGGATGGGCCAAATCAGATGAACGACCGGTATTAGCGAAGCTTTTTATGACAGAAATTCTCTAACAAACACACCGCGCGCACACAACCCCATCACCCCCCCCCCCCCCCCCCCCCCCGGCCCCTCCTCTCAAACGAAGTCCTGTATCACAATTGAGACTTTGAGACTTCTCCACTTGTCTACCATAAATCTGCCGGTAAGCCAAGTCAAAGCCTAATAAGTCATTCGTAAATGAGATTCTACGGATCAAGGATCAGGATCATCTGATCATACTGGACGATGAAGCTTTCCAACTTGTCCTCGTCTGCCAGGCAACAGACTCGTTCAAATCCATGTGAAATGTACCTGACCTTAGAAAACAGCTGCTAGGATGGAACCCAACACACCATTCTTTTCAGCTGTTACAAATGATTATTGTACGGGACTTTTATTGAGGGCATACTTTGATTTATCCGAATTGAATTGTTTGGGCCGTGTTTTGATCCCCTGATACTCATCATCCAATCAGATCAGATGAACTGGAAAAAGAAAGCAAGCAAAATGTACATGGCTGAGTGGGCACCTTCACTTGCAGCTCAAAGTACATTTCTTCTCAGGTAGATGATCCAAACTACTCCCAACTGTAGTCAAGATGGACAGCTTGGGAACTTGGAGAATGACAGAAATTAGTGGTCTAAAAAAGGCAGGCTGGTGCATAAAGCTCCCGCATATGCAGGTCTGGGAATAGGACAGATCACAAAAGGTTTAATAGTACACAGCCTTAATTTTTATTTTTGCTAAAAACTATTTACATGCCTCAAACACGTGACCTCAAAGTTACATGACGACAACTTAACCATTGCGCCAAAGCTCTCCTTCATTTTTTGGTCTATTACAAATAAAAACATACGACCGACAAAGGAATGCAAGAGAGAGTGAGAGCTTCTACATGCATACCACGACCTTGGTTTCTCCCATGTTCGGTGGACTGATTGTGAGTTGCTTCGATTAGACTGGTTTGGGCCCAGGAACATTTTAAGCCTCTCAATACAGGTGTCAAATTAATTATGATTGATCTTTGCATAGGTTAGAGACCTTGTATAAACAATAGTCTATGTTAAAAACCAAAGAATTTTAATGCTAGAATCAGATGAACCAAAGATGGCCTATAATGCAAAAGTAGGTCATCACATGGCTACTTACCATAAGGTAACATTCCTCCTAACTATAATACGAAGAAGAAATGCCATGGAAGAAGTATTTGTTGACTACCAAGCCAGACTCGATCAAGAAAAAATTCTCTTTTTGAGCCCACAAAGAAAATTTTTGTGTATAGTGGTTAGGGTGAAAGGTCAACCAAGATCGAGCTGGTTTTTTACGAAATCTATTTCAGTAGAGCATATGATGTCGGTGGCCTGAGGTAGAGCACTCAATAAACTAGGGTGGCCCCATTTTGCAAACATGACCACCCTATGGAGTAAGGGAGGCATGAGAATTCGAGATTTGGTCTGTTGTCCCATCGTCACTGGCTAAACTACATGGCTCTGCTTTTGTGTTAAACAGATATTTCGTTTGTAAGTTATAATTCACCAAAAACTAATGGTGGACTGTTTTCCAGGAAAACTCTAAATAAGGGTTTTGTAGGAAGGGTCTTGGAATGGACTTCTTATTGTCTACAAGTTTAATAGATTGAATTATGCCTCAAAAATTATACTTCTTCCTCGAGCAAGCAAGTGCAATTTCTGAAAGCATTTTTCTTAATTGTTTCGTAACTTTAGTTACAAGTTACACAAACAACTGAGAAACCCATGAGATGTTATTAAGCGTAGGTTAATCACTTCCTTAGTTGGTAGTTCTCGTGTCGTCTTTTTCAGATTGAATATAAAAGGCGCGGTAGTTGGGGGATCTAATTCTTGACGTCCTACCAATGAAAGATAGTTGGGTGGGACTGTGTATTAGTATTTTGTTGAAACCGATTTGGGAACTTCATGACATGTTGCAACAAACTTCTCTTAGAAGTAGGAGGGAGAAATCTTTTAATAAATAGCATACACAACCCTTTCAATTAGTTATGCATTTTCATCTTTCCAAGACAAGATTAATTTAGTTTGACAGTCCTCCAAACCTCTTGAATGCATTTGTTAGTGATGCTATGTGTATTAGTATTTTGTCATGGGATAGGTAATCTGGTTGATGATTTGGGTGGTCGTTTTTCATTTTTATTATATGAAGATTCATTCAACAAAACAAAAACAATACATCCACTGTTAAAGTTCACTTCCTTTAATACAACACTTATCTTTAAATCATTTCATAAGGTAGTGCTAAGAGTTGGAGCAGTTGAGCTATTCCAATTTTCCAATGTCTCTGTTGTTGATGCCCATTTTGCTAGGAAATTTGTTGCCTCATTTGCTTCCATGTATATGTGACTTACTCTACTGATCAATGCTTTCTAGCACTGTTTGGCAATCCTCCTGTAGTTGATTGGCTGTCCAAATGGTCTTTGATCCTCCTCTCACAGCATTCATGACCAATTTAGTACAAATCTGCAAACATGTAACACCCATATCATTAGCCATCTAATTTAAATCCATAACATAGTGCCAACCACTCAGCCTGCTGTAAACACAAGGCATTTTCTCCAGCTGTTCCTTAGAATGACACCTGCTCCTACTGTGCCTGGATTCCTTAGAGTAGATCCATCGAAACATAATTGGACCTCTCCAGGATCAGGAAGCTCCCATTGAACCTTAAACGTTCTTCTTCTAGCCTGCACAATGTTAACTTGGAACCACCTTTTCAAGATCAATTACTGTTCAATAAAGTACAAAGGGCTAGTTTCAACTGAACTTGTATATTCATTAGTTCTGCCTTTATAATTAACGAAAGATCTCTGCCAATCCACTAGCTCCGCAAGCAATATCCTATTTCTTTCACAGCATATAGTAACTAGCATCAAAGTCCAAGTAGTTGTGAACAAGTGCCATAAGTTAGTCACCTACTTGCATTTTAAGAAAATGTGCAAGGGACTTTCATCTTGCTCCAAACATAAAACTAGTTTTCTACTATCCCATCCAGCCATTTCAAATTCACTGGAACAAGTCATTTGTTAAGAGCAAGTTTTCATAATAAAAGTTTCACCCAGGTTGGAGTTTGGAATTACATATCATTTTTCACGGTGAAAAATCACATCATTCAAATTGATAGAGAGAATTGTATGCAAAATTTCCTTAAAAATTACCACCATCAGTAGACAACCAAAAAAGTTTGTCCTGAAGATGTATGAAAGCAGCTTGTTTTAAAATGATTTGCTTACCTTCTTCTGAAATAAAAAGAACTTTCTCTAACATCCGAATTCCATTTTCATCAGTAATATCAGAAATCAGTTGAGATGAGGGGTATTTCCCTTATCTTGAAAGAGGAACGTAGGCAATGATGGATCCACATCCTGTCCAATCTTCAAACCAGAGAGACGTGGGTTTGCCATTTTCAATAATCTTTCTTGTCCTTATCATGAAATGTTCTTGTATCTTAAGTTCTTCTCTACACAGGCAATACAGTAGAGCTAGCTTTAGAAGAAGAGAAATTAGCTTTTGTAAGATATTTAGCGGTAACAAGTTTGCCCCAAAGTGAACAGGGTTTTGTGGGAACATTTAAGCTGCATACTATTGACCTTTGTGGTCCGTCCCTTCCCCCGACCCTGCACACGCGAGAACTTCGTACAGTGGGGCTGCCCTTTTTTCATTTAAGCTAATTACATCTTATATGCAGTGTCTAGCTTTTGTCATATCTCCAACACCTAGCCTCCCATGGAATTTGCTCCTACAAATTCGTCTCCATTTTACTTGAACCAGTGTTGTTCTTCCTTTAAATTCCAAAAGAAGTTCCTCTACTTCTTTTTAAAAGCAACCATCTCTTTTTTCAAAATAATAGAGGAAAGCATTTAATAATTACAAGACAACACATAACAGTATTAAGTAACACTATTTAACTTGCCTTAGAAATTAAATGGGTTTTGTTTTTCAAGTTTCAAGCCTTTTGGCAAGCTTCAACTATGGCGAGAATGGATATGAAGTACCCCTTCCACCTAGGTACAGGGAAAGGCCAAGGTAATTCCCCTTAAAACTCCTTCGTACCAAGTATTCTTTTCAAAGCCTTGGCCAACACTACATCAACATTCTTAGAAAAAATATTAGAAAACTTATCAGCTGTAGTTGTAAGGCCAGAATCCATTCCAAAATTATCATTAATTTTTCTAACTTCAGCCAGAAGGAAAATTCTGCTTTAATGAATTTAAGAACATCATCAGCATAAGTGAGACCAGAGATTTGAGGTTGATTTTCGCTAGTAATGGCTGAATGGATATTACCTCTAGTAATAGCATCATGGATCATGAGGGGAACACTTCCATACAAAGGACAAAGATATATGGTGAAAGAGGGCACCCTTGCCTCATCCGACACTTTGACTTAGACTATTTAAATCTCTCACCAGTCACCATTCACAATCACAAAGAAGTTAGGTGTAGAGATGACAAACATAATCAATTCATCGTGTACCTCGAGGTCACGGGTTCAAGTGTGGAAACGACCTCTTGCAAAATGCAAGTAAGACTGCGTACTATTGACCCTTGTGGTCCGCCCCTTCCCTAGACTCCCCATACGTGAGAGGTTCGTGTACTGGGCTACCCTTTTTAGCTAGGAATCTCATATGATAAAGGACCTCATTAATAAATCACTAGTTGGTTGAGTCATATGCATTGAAAAGTCAAGTTTAATGGCATTATTTTTCAGCTTCCCACCTTCTTTTTAGAGATCATCGAAAGGACCTCATGACAAATTAAAAGATTCTCATGAATAACTTTATCAGGTAGCCTCTTATTCCTCGTAAATGAGGTCATTGAGCAGTAGTTTGATTCTTTTGACAATGACTTTAGTTTAAAATTTTGTAAAATTGTATTGCAAATACTGATTGGCAGAAATCCATCAACATATAGTGTTTTCTACTTTATGGACCAGGCAAATGAAAGTTTTATTCAGCTTTTTAAAAAAATACCACCATTGAAAGCATCTCGAACTAATCTGAGCACATCCATCCCTGTTTGATGCCATGCTTTTTGGGGGGTAAAAACTGCAGGGATACCATCCGGCTTACATGCTCTCTTCCATAGTAATGGGTGCTTGCAAAATAAGTGCATCAAATGGTGAAATCCTCTTATTGATGTAAGAAATAGACTGCAAGGGTTCTTCAACAAGGTTTTGAGAATAAATTTTTGAAATATTCAACAAAAGTTGCAAAAATGGTTTGCTGATCAGGAATCAAGGTACCATCATAGTCTTTCAATGAGGAGATCCTTGTTCTTCCTGGCTTTACAGGAGCTCTCATATAAAAGAACCCAGTATTCCTATCATCATAATTGATCCAATTTACTCTCGCTTTAGACTTCCAATAAACCTCCTGAGTTCTTAGGGCTAATGGAGTTCATATAATCTGACCTTAATATCAATACAAGCAAATTTCTTTTTGTTCCATTTTTCAGGGTTAGTTTGAGATTTTGAATTTTCTTACATACACTTAACTCTGCTCATGGAAATTCAAATGCTCATGCCAAGCAACATTAAATGAGAAAAGCCTATAAACCACTCATCTTTCTAAGCTCAGCTTGAGCAAGATTGGACAATGATCTGAACATACCATCGGCAAGTGCTTAATTGAAGTCAATGGGAACCTATCCATCCATGCTTCATTCGCCAAGGCCCTGTCCAAGTTTTTTGATGCCACGTGTTGACAGTTTGTCCTAAGTGAATGGGCTTTCAGAGAAGTCCACATCAATAAGGCTCAAGTTGTCAATTAGGAATTTTAAGTCAAGGTTTTGTGGCCTTGCATAGTTAGATGATTCAGTTGAGTCTCTGATGGCATTAAGGTCCTCAATAATACATAGCAGTTGGGGGAAAGTTGAATATTCCCCCACTATTTCTTGCTACAATTGCATTCTGGTACTTTGGTTTGGACTTGCATAAACGAAAATGCTCCTAACAGTAGCAACGACAGTCATCTTAAAGCACACATCAGCAGCAAATTAAGAACCTGTTTTTAGTAATAACTCTAAGATCAAGGTGCTGATTAGTCTACAACAAAAGTAATCCCCTGGATAGACCAGTAGCTGGGCTGGTTTAGTTTGTTTATATGGTGTTATTTGAATTTGGGACATGTATGTTCGAGTACAGCAGTGCAGATGCAAGGAGCAGGTGATATTTGATTTGCCAAAAAAAATAGAGAACAGAAAAAGTTAAAAGAAAAGGTAGTTCGAAACTTTTTTCTAGCTAATTAAATGTTACCTGCTCTTTACACCTATATCTCTTTGCTGAAATTACCACTGCCCTATATGTACAGTAACATGTGATTGGCTATAAAAAAATTTCTAAATGCTATTTTCTCTAACTTTTTCTGTTTTCTGCTTTTTTCCAGCCAATCAAATGTCATATGCTCCTTACACCTTCACGAAACAAATGAATGTAAGGAGCAGGTGATATTTGATTGGCTGGAAAAAAGTAAAAAGCAAAAAAAGTTAGAGGAAATGGTAGAAACTTTTTCTCAGTCAATCAAATATCACCTACACTTTACACCTGCAACTCCTTGCTGATATTACCTCTCCCCATATACACATACATGTTTTGTTTTTTCTTCTTTTTAGGTGGTGGGGTGGATAGAAGTGAATATATTACTCACATGCTCTCATTTACACGAACCCCTGATTCTAACTGCCCCCGCCAAAAGGGGAAAGCGAGTAGACATTTATCTGATTTGCTTTAAGTGATGTATTATTGACCTTTCTTTAAAAAATTACAGCTTTTTATGAAAAGAAAATAAGAATAGGATTTCCCTATTCATCCTTCTCCTGTTTGCGTAGCAAACTATTTATTAGAGATGCTATGGGTACTAGCATTTGTAAAGAGGATATGTTTGCTGTGTGATCAAGAAGTCATTGGTTTGAGGTCTGAAAACATTATCTTGTAAAATGCAAGGTAAGATCACATACTATAGGTCCATTATGATTTGTTCTTTTCCTGAACCCTGCATACGGAGAGCTTCGTGTACCAGGTTGCTTTTTTTATATGTTAGCTGGTTGATGTTGAAAGCGGTTGTTCGCCAGGTGTAGTTTGTTTACACGGTGTTTATCCTTATAAAAAGGGGGAACAAAAGAACGTGACAACATGGCATAATGTCTCTGTGGTGCTGAACGATCCACTGCTGGTCTTATAAGCCCATTCTGTTCTTCTGATTTCCTTGAATTTAGATATTTTGGACAGTAAAAACTTATATTAAGAATGCTACATAATCTACTTCTATTCATTGTCAGTGAACAACCAGAAACAAAGATTTCCAAAAGTTAGAATCTTTGACTTGATGTTTGGGCTGTAAGATATCCGAAGTTCACTTCTAGATTCGAAACTGCTCATGGTGCATAAGAAAATTAAAAATAGATTTTTAAATGCAGGGAAATTAGATGAACAGGGCCAATCATTTCAAAGTAAGGCACTAGCCCATTGCCCATTTTTTAATAATAAAAGTTTTTTCTTTTTCTTTTTCTGCCTTTTTGCAAGTAATTAATGGACCCGAACCCACAGCCCCTTGGCCGCTAGACAGAGCACGTAAACCTACGAGGCTAACTCACTGGAGACATCTCTCCTGTGCAGAGACAAATTTTTCAGAAATTTTTTTTTTTTTGATAAATGCTTTTATAATGTAGTTCAGAACAAAATTTTCATAAAAAGTTTCATATAATCCCATGCCAAACTGTTGAACTTTGATAGAACGTGTTGCCATAAATCTTTGACAAGTCTTCATAGCTGTGTTCAATAAAGTTTCTAGTGCAAGATGTTACGTTGAAAGAAAAAAATGATATCTACTCTGAAATAGGTAAAGGGCAGCTCCGGTGCACGAAGCTCCCGCCTATGGGGGGTCTGGGGAAGGGGCGGACTACAAGGACCTATAGTAGATTGTTTCTATGCCTTACCTTGCATTTTTGCTAGATGTTGCTTCCACACCTTGAACTCGTGACCTCAAGGTCACATGACGACAACTTTTACCATTGCACCAAGGCTCTGAAATAGGTATAACCTTATTTATTTTTTATCCCACATTACGAAACTAAATTCAAAGTAAGGCTAGTACTATAAGCCCTTGTGATCTACCCCTTCCCCCACATAGGCAAAAACTTCATACACCGAGGCTGCCCTTTCTGTTACGAAACCAAATTCAACTTAAATATGAAAAAAATGTACCTATCCAAAAACAAGTAAAACATCGACAATCAACCACCAAAGAACTATCATTCTTTTGTAACGTAGTAAAATTTCAAATTGAAAAATCATTCAACCAAATCGCGGCCGAAAGATGTCCACTGTAAATAAGAAAATTACAATGAGAAAGAATGAATACGAGCACTTCTTACTTCAAATATTAGGTCTTTTGAAATTCATATTTTCATTTTTTATTTTTGTAGTCGTGTGACAGTAAAGTTGTCGTCGTATCACCTTGAGGTTAAGAGTTCAAGGCATGAAAACAATCTCTTGTAAAAATATAAAGTAAGACTATATACTTCAGATCCTTGTAATCCTCCCTTTCTTAAACTTTGCATATATGATAGCTGTAAGTAATGGGGCTGCCTTTTTGTCTTCTAACAATGATTAGGGGATGAGTAGGAGCACTTCTTACATCAAGCACTCTTCCCTTCAAACTCATAATTCCAACTTTAACATCCATCTTTTTGTGTTCTTCTTCTTTCTTCTTTTCGAATACAAAAACAGCAATTCTCTTCCATTCAAGTATTTACTGATGGAATTTCCTTTTATAAACTTTGAAGTATGTAGTTACATAAGAAAATAACTACCTCTCAGATGTCCCGGGTTAGTTTGTCTTATCAGGTCATGCGTCACATAATTAGATTCATACATAACGGGCAAACATGTAAGGTAAGGCTGCCTACTATAAGTCTTTGTGGTCCGCCCCTTCCCCGAACCCCGTATAGGTGAGAGCTTTGTGCACCAGGACTGCCCTTTTATAATGGGCAAACAAGAAATGAAATAAAACTATCAACTACCTCACCAGCATTATATATTGGTAACTAATTCTGGATCAGTACCTCGTTTATAAGAATATGGCTTGAAGAGAAACAGATGGAGAATCGGAAACGAAAAGAAATTCAATGGTTGAGCAAAGTTAAGGCAGTTGCCGCATTCTCTCCTGTTGGGGAGTGTTTGGGTTATAAGATAGGAATGGATTTCCACTCCGGGGAATTCACTTTAGATGATTGTGAGTTTACAACCATAGATTTCGTTTCGGGAATTCAATAAATATCAAGATGCATGGATTGAGGGGTAGTAGGGTTGAACCAATCACATCTAGGTAGCATGTCCATGGGCCCAAGTAAAGAGTATTAGGGAAAAGCTCAACAATAATGTGTTCAACAGAGACAAAAAAGGGCACCAGTTAGAAGAAGTGAGGCAATGTAAGTCAAAGGTTCTAACAGGATGAGGGGAAGGCCCAAAAGAAGGTAGACAGAAGTTGTGAGAAAAGATTTGAAAACTTTAAGACCAAATGAAGACAGGATAGTTAATATAGGGGAATAGAGGAACAAGATTCATGTAGCTTAACCCTAATCGGCTTAGGTCTTGATGATAAATGATGATCTCTATCTTCTCGTTTCTTTTCTTCTTAATCTCTAAAACTATGTACTCATGATACTTTAGTCCTGAAGTTCCAGACAAACTATTTAGTCTCTAAAATTATTGGTTTGGATTACACTTTAATTCCTTCCTCAGCTTTTCGTCAACAGAATTAACAGTTAGTCCCCACAAGCAATAGTTCAACCCCAGAACTAAATTATTTTCTTAAATCTTTAAGAACTAAAGTGTCGTAAGTAGTAAGGTGTCTTAACTGGATAGTTCTAAGGACTAAAATATATTTTTATCTTTTTTTAAAAAATAATCTATTGTCTATGATGCCAAACTATTAATTCTACTAACGAAAAGTTAATATGATTTAACTGCAACCTAAACTAACAGTTTTAGGGACTAATTTATTTTTCTAGAATTTTAAGAACTAAATTGTCATAAATAAATAGTTTTTATGACCAAAGTGTACCTTTCTTCTATTATAGATGTTTTAATTTTGCAAGATGGTTTTGTTTTGCTAAGTGCTCATTAGAAATTGTTGAAAATATTTGTAGTATTTTTACATTGACATTTTTTATTTGCAAATGACATATTGCAAGCCATAGCTCAAAGATAATAATGTTTATATTATACGCCTATGTAGGGTTTGTAGAAGGGGCATATTACAAGATTCTATAGTATGCAGTCTTACCTTAGATTTTTACAAGAGGCTATTTCTACACCTTAAATCCTTGACCTCAAGGAAAAGGAAATATCCTTTTCCTCAGTCAATCAGCTATTGGCTAGGACTACTATTGATGAGCTATGCACCCAAACTAGAACTCTTTCCAAGGCTTTAATTCGTGCCTTTTAAATGTATGATTAGTACGTAGAAGGTGAGGAGAAGAATTAATTGATGATGTCTATACCGATAATCATGCCCGAAGAATCCTACAAAAATAAAGCAAGTCAGTTAAATGTAATCTTAAACCTAATTAGGAGTCCTAATCAGAGAAGAAAAAGGAAAGTTGGATTAAAATCCTACTAAGAAACTTTATACCGCCTCTGGCCTCTATAAATAGGACCAGAGGCAGAGCCAAAAGTATAAAGAGAACATAATGGGTGTAATCCTTTCTCATAGTGAAGATATTCCCCTCCTCCTCTCGTGGACGTAGGTTATACATAGCTGAATCACGTAAACCCTTTTTGTATTCTGTGTGTAATTGTGTTTTTGTGTAATTTGGATCCTGACTTATGGGCCTAAGATTAATGATGTGCACATTTGAAGGTTCTTATACAATCCATAACAAATAGATGCCTAAGAATAGAAATACATGGTAGGACCTATATATGTTTAATGATCTATCTATTATGGCTGTACAGTGGGTGGTGTTTGCGAAAAAGAAACTCCATCCAAATCACAAGCTTCCGATTTTTTAGTAATATAATTAATAACGGCAATCAAAATACATCAACAAAGCCTGCTGAATTCAATGACTCGGAATCTTTAAACTGTACAAATTTTAATATAAGTCCCATCCACAGCACGGCCTAGCATGTCAACAGTACTGATCATTTAACAAATGGGCTCTACTTGTATTTCTAACAGTTCACGATCTCCTCCATAAGACCTACTCATTTATTGTATTTCCTGTTTGTTCTCCTAAGCACATCACTCACAAACACACTCTTAAAACTAATTACTGGCCAAAGAAAAATCAATGATTCAAATCTGGAATTAAGTGTATTTCAAAAGAGATAGTGTAATAACATTTATTTTCATAATATAAGTATTCTTTTGCTTAAAATTGATAGCAAAATCTAATTGCTTTAATGGTGATAGGAGTATGCAAAACTTTAGAATTAGAGTTCAAGTCTCCAAAGACAACCTTTTTGGAGAAAAGGATAAGAAAGAAAGAAACCACTAGAAACACAAAGAAAGAGAGAGAGGAAGAAAGAGGAGGAGGAGGCTGCACAAGGATTAGTCATGCCACGTGTTTTTAGAAAAGAAGATTGTAGAAGAGTATTTTTCCTATTAAGAGGTAGGGGGCGTGAGTTATTCTAGGTTAGATCGATTTTGAGATCGTTTGATTTTGTTATAGCTTGTTCATTGTTTTAAACATACACTTTGATTTGGATTTCATTAATTATAGAAGCGTGAGCACTCTTAGATCTTTCTATGTATGCTATGTTTATAATAAGCACCTCCTTGATCTTGAATCACCTTAAAGTCATTCATTCATTACTGAGCCATGTGATTTGCATCCTAATCCACCATGATATAAACTTCTAGCATGACATACTCATGGGGTATAATTAATTGTTGATATTAAACTCATTAACATGAATGTGCATGCAACCAAGTGGTGTTTTATCACTTCCCATTAAGTAGTTATTGCATGAGTGCATCATGAGCATACATCTAACAACAAAAGGAGTCTTGATAATGAGCCCCATGTCCATGCACTTTTTGAATAAATAATTGCCTTAAGCTGATTTCATGTACACACATCCTTATTGCCATTTGTAAAGATAGACATTGAATGAGCACCTTTGCTATTAAACTAGTAGTTTAGAGAGAGAGAGAGTGCGCATATAGATGCATAACACGTAAATAGTTGAATTGGAAATTAAACCATGTTTATAAGTTCACCACCAATCTCAAAACATGCATGAATATCAACGGCATTATCCATGCCATGCATAATTCGGATAATTATTTTAAGACCATGCTCACAGTAGGGGGAGATACAATATCTGGCTCTCATCCATAATCATGCACACTTGGATGATTCTATGATTGTTGAAATATATTTTACATTGGAGGTAATACTAACCTTTATTTCTCCATGGCTGGTTTTTGGCTTTAAAATCACACTGTCGTTGTAATAGAATATGCGTCGATCTCACTTGATCGGCATGTATCTCATCTTTCAAAACCTCAGCCACTGATTTTATTAGACATATGCATATTATATCCTAGAATTTTTAATTGTTGGATCGATCATTAGTCAACGCACGACTAGGGGCCAAGATTACACCAACTAATCACATATGAAAAACATGCCCATGTATAATTAATCAAATCAGGACAGTTGATTTTTTTGACAAAGGCGCACTATGTGTATTTGCTTTGAAGTCCTCCAATAAAGTTGAATATATGTGAACCATCCATAGATTGGTTATGTGCTACACCATCAATGTTTCCGTTGAAATCACACCTTTGATTCCATCTTCCATGCTTAGCACGTGTACTCATGCTTAAATTGTTTTGACTATTATTCATTGATTTCACTACCATTCTATTGTTTATATCCAATAATTGTGGTAACTCAAACCTTTGATAAGCAAATGCACCCATCTAATCAAACAATATATGCTCTCCTACGTGTCCCACCAATGGCACATTTGTCTTTGATTTATATTTAATACATACATTACAAGAATATTAGACCCAAACCATGCATTACAAATTGATGTGAGTGCTTCATTTAGGGAGATGTGGAACTGCACTTATTAAGTTCAAGTGACATAGGTACATTTTATGTATAGATATATGGAATTACAATTAATGATATATTGATCGCAGCTTTGAATTCTTCACTCCAAGGAGTGTCTATTTAACTGTGCATGGAGGGTGTGATTGATGCTGTTTGAAGACTCTTTAGAATCATTTGTGAGGGGTGGTAATTGAAAACCCCATAGTTTGCTATGCTAGGAGTGTAGTTGGCCACTAACACTCTGAAAAGAAATTTTGATACCTACCTGAGGTAAAGGCTTCTATGAGTTTAGAAGGGTCATGAGACTTTCCATTCAGTGTGATCTGTTCTCCCCCATGAGGACCGGTGTAGGTCATGTGGTATTCACGATCGAACGTAGGCATGAGATATTGATTCTCTCTACGTGCATAGCATACAATATTTGATATGGACATATATGTATATATCGGTCAACCTCGATGGATTTAGACCATTTGCCTTTATGGCCTCAACAGGACGCTGCTGTCTGATCTATTTGATGTTGTGTGATATGTTTCATATATTTGGTACAACCTTTAATACTATGCACTTTTGATTGAGATTTGCAATACTCAATGTGATTGACTGTAGACTTCTAGAATTAACCATTACTGAGGTTTGATATTAATCGCGTTTAATCGTGTGCATCCTAATATTTATATGCATTCATGTGTTTTCTGCATGTTTTTGTTTGACTTAGAATTTCCCACTGAGTGGTCGTACTCACCCCACCAACAATTTCAGGTCAATCATCTGAGCAGAACTAGAGAATTGAGGCAAAACAGAAATTTTGGAACGGACGAGTGAAAGTATGATAGCAAAATTAGTACTTATTTCTTTTAGAATAAGAACCTTGAACATTTAGAATAATAAGATGATGAGACAAGTAACTTTGTTATGAATGGAGGAGTTAATTTAATTTAAGTTATGATTTTATTTAAGATTGTTTGGGCTGTAACTAGTGGGTCCTGGTAGTGCTTATTCTGGTAAAATTATTTTGATTATATGTAAAGTTTTAATGAGACACCCGAGCATGGAAGGCGGTTTTGAAAACTACTATAGATGATAGTTTTAAAATGTTTATAAAAGAAATTTACTCAGGATCCTGACTATTTTCAAATGAATTTGCAAAAGTTTATTTTGAAAAAACCTGAGTCGTCACAGATGGCTAATTATTTGCAACTAACTGCAATAAACATTTGAAGGAGAGCCTTGGCACAAGGTAGAGTTGTCATCGTGTGACCTTGAGGTCACGGGTTTAAGGCGTGGAAACAACCTCTTGCTAAATGCAAGATAAAACTGTGTACTATTAACCCTTGTGGTCCGTCTCTTCGTCAAACCTCATGTACGTGAAGGCTTCGTGTATCAAAACTGCTTATTTTTAACTGTACTAAACATTTGTTGGCCTATCTATCATATATGGATTGCCTGCTTATGATATTTACAGAAACCATAAAAATACACACACGAACAATTTCTTTTGTATTACTAACTTCTCACATTCAAACCTGCTATTCTGTCTCTAGATCGCTCTTGAATTCTCCAGCACTCCCTTCTCGTGATAAACACCCTTGCCTGCTATTTATTGAGCTCTCGACGTGGCAGGCAATAGGCATTCACCCAAGAGATTGAAAATGAAGGATGAAGGTTCCAGCTAGAAGCAAAGCAGTTGGTTGTTCGGACCTACAAGCTTGCCCATCTCTGTGCTTCCTTCCATGGGTCGAGCAAATCATGTGCCAACTTCCGATCTCTATCCATGCAGCCTTGAATCCTCCCAACTTCTATCTCCGTTGGGTCTTATTCTTTGATTAGCTTTTTCATTGTTTGTCTCCTCATAATGTTGCCGCCTTTCTTATTCTGGGATGTCAACCAACTTGACATGAACTGCTGCAGCACCACCCACACACCTGTGGGTTTTGGTTCCCACCTATATCGCCAAGTGAGATAAGATGACGACTCGCTGTAAAGTTGAAGTCGGATCAAGCTAATTGAAAGCGCAGCTGTACTGGTTGTCTGCATTAATATGAACGGTTGGTAGGTGGATCATTTAAGTGATGGATCATATGGCCGTCAAATAATTGGAATGAGCACAAGGCTGCATTTCTGATTTTCCACTCAACAAATTATCCTCATCCATCTATAATAAAAGCGTGTAGTTTTTCAGCTATGATCCATTCATTAGATGGCCCCAAATCAACAGTCTTGATCACCATTAACATGTGGTACGTGTACTGTAGAGATTCTGAATTTTGCTAATGCTATAACTTGCATATGCGAGAGCCTTGATGCAACAGTAGAGTTGTCGTTATTTGACCTTGAGATCACGGGTTCAAAGCGTAGAAATAGTCTCTTGCAAAATACAAAGTAAAGCTGCATACTATTAACCCTTGGGGGTACATGGGAGCTGCCTTCTTTTTTTTTTGCCTGTAACTTGCATGACTAATGGGGTTCCTCTCTTATCTCCAAACTTGTTTCAAGACTTGGCCTCCCTTTCGATTATGCATTTGAATTTCCGGGTAAGAGACAAATATATATTAAAATGAGATGTGGAGGACATAGTTAGCGTTGGATCAGTGGGAACCACCATGAACGAACCATTGTTAGAAATTGCACTGCTAGTAATCCCAAAAAATATATACTTTACGCCAACCTTTTTGTGAAGATCCATTTGCAGTTCCTTAGCTTTTTCTCTCTTTTATGTTCTCCAAATTTAGGTGTCATGAAACGATGCCAATTGTTTTATCACTAAACTTTTGTACAGTGAACATGCAGTACCAAAATTTGGTAGAAGGAGATTCCGGAATAGTAGTTGCAATAGTGCAAGACAACAAACATTTTGATGGCCTGGACCTCAACATATTACTAGAGGACGTGTATACAATTAATCAGCAAACGTCATACACGTTTACCGTGAAGTTAATAAAGTGGTAGACCAACTGGCAAATCTAGCAATTAACACGCAGAGAATAAAAATGGATAGGCAAACCACCACCAATTATAACAATGGCAATTTGGGCAGATCAGATTGGGTGAAACAATCAAGATAAGCAAAAGACGACAAGAAAATAGGACTCGAAGTTGACACGAACTTAGCGGGTTAATGTTAAGTCACATCATGTTTGTGTCATTTTTGGCTCGACTCGAAAATAACATGCTAAAAATCATATAGTGTCCAGGTCAATCCGTATAACTCGAAAATGACACAGTTACAACTCGCATAATTAAACACATCATGTTGACCTGTATGACCCATCACCTGTTAACTCAATTATATTATAATTTATTTGTAATTTGTTATTAATTCTGATACACTATTTCGTGTGATGTTAATTCATTTAATAAATAAGTCATATTGGTTCTTGATATGATTATTAATAGTATTGATTCATTATCATCCCCTTAGTAGAACGAGTACCTGTAATTCCAATTTTCAAGATCCAAATCGTTCATAAATGTCACCTTTGACTTGGATGGACAATGCTCCGAAGTTGTCGTCCATTTGTTCTGACCATTGCGCTTGTAGTTATAAAATTGTGAAACTTTTTTGACTTAACAACTGAAGAGAGAAATGTCAGGATCATCCTGTGGATAAGAATTTCGGATAATAAACATCTAGGTCAATGGCAACACTATAAATAATCCGAGTCTTGTGAAATCTGAGCCGTCTATAGCATGAGCAAAAGGCTTATGAATCAAAAGCGGAAGACATCTTCCTAGCTGAATGATGCGACCCATACACCTTACCAGGCTGCGTTATGGATGAGCCGCACACCAAATTCACACTGATCAAACAAATCTAAACGTCCGGTCAAGGCAATATGAAGGCACAAATTCTTGCACATAGACGGTTTGGATCACCTAACATCATGTTTCGTTTCTGTCCAGCTGCCCGTAAGTGCATGTAAGGGCAGCCCCAGTGCACCAAGCTCCTGTGCATGTGGGGTCTGGGAAAGGATGAAGCACAAGGGTTAATAATATGCAGCCTTACCTTGCATTTTCCAAGAGGCTATTTTCATGTCTTGAACCTGTGACCTCAAGGTCACACGATGACAACTCTACCGTTGCACTAAGGCTCCCCTTGTTACTACTACTACCGCCCAATAAAGTTTCCGACTAAAGGTGTGGCGACCCAGGTTTTAGAAAAGAATTTTTTGAAATAAAATTTGAAAATAAAACTTTCCTGCTGGATTTCTTTCTCTTTTTTTTAACATTTCAAATATATATTACGTGTTTATTTTTCTCAATTCCACCTTCAACCCGGTATCACATTAAAACCTTCACATATAATAGTAGAAATAAAACATATCATTACCAAATTTCTCTGGTCACAGCCCAAACAATAAAGAATATACGTTTAAATCGTAGTTTAGATACAATATATCAATGTAACATATCTTATTACATTTATCTCAAATGTTCGTTGTTTCAAAATAATAATTGAAAAGTCTAACTAAATACTTATCAATACTTCTGTTCTCTTTATTTTTCTTATTTAAATTCTTTTAGCCAATTGCTTAGTCTTCTCACACTTCATCTGAAATGTTTTGTAAGGGTGAGTACAAAAACTCAATGGGAAAATGTCTAAACCAAATTTGAAAACTACGGCAAAAATATTAGCATAAATTAAGTAGTGCAAACAATTACATGCTCGATCATAAGTATGATATAAACCTTATGAAACAATTATACTTTTATACAAATCTAGTGTTTCTAATAATTTTTCAATATATCCTTCAAATCTCATACATACAAGCTTATTAGAACTTTTATCAAAGAATAGCTTATCACAATTTGTTATATCATTGAGTGGTAACGTCCTACCACACGAATTGAAAATCCACCTAAATCATGCAAAAACATATAGTTAAAAGAAAAAAAGACGAAATTAGACAACTAACGGAAAGATCAAATGAAGAAGCAGAAGAAGAAGGTCGGAGATGCTGGAGCCGAACTCTCTGCCTCTCCATCACTGTCTCCATGTCTATCTCTTTCGAATTTGGAAATCAACGGGAGAGGAAGATGGTTTTGTATTGCAAGGAAGAGGGAGATGAATAAATGGGAGGTGGCAAACGGGGTAATTCCAGTTTGTAGACAAGGGAGGGATCTGGGATGGGGATGATAATATTTATCTACTTAATTATTTTACCTAATTTTACGATGCTTATAAAATTATATTACTATTTTTGTGAATTTCTGCTCCGAAAGTGTGACGCTGGATTTATATGGGAACGCGAGCCCGTCCTGGAACGGTGGAGGAAGATAATCATAGCTCAGAGCGAGAAGGTGATGATCGGTCGACCATGCGAAGGAGAACTAGTCGTCCGGATAAGTGGGACCAGATCTCGACCGTTCAACAAACTCGATATCAATCAAAGGATTAAACGATAATCGGATGGTCGATAATAATAATAATAAGTTCATTGAAGTATAGTGGGACCAAATAAGACATTTTCCCACTCGTATTTCCAAGTGAACTCTTCACGTACATTACACGAGAACATGTACTCCTCTACCATACAGGCCAAGCTCTAGAAAAACCACGAAAAATAGACGATCGTAACCGTCCAATTATGTCTTGGAGCAATCGACTGTTGGATCACCAATAAATTACTACATGTTTAAGACGTGAATTCTTTGATTATGGAAATATTTGAACCCACCAAGTCCATGTTAACATTAACAATGGAGACTCAAGTTAGGACATATTCAAAACGTTTATCATCATCAAGACCTTATCTCAATTAGGAATCGGTATTTCAACATGCTCAAGAAGCTTAATTTCCTTGCAGTGGAGACAGGAGACTAAAATCTCCCCTTTTTATGTTGAACGTGAAAACCCGCATCAATAAGCAATCTCAAACCCTGACCTAGGAGGAGAGAGGCTCTTTATGTCACTGCGCTGCAAGGCCTTTGCTCAGCAAATGTGCTTTGGTTGGCAAAGGTTTTTTGAAAGATCAAAGGCTTAGAATGGCGAAGAATTTTGACACAGGATTCATCCAGCGAGCATTGCAAGATAAATGGTTTGGAAGAGTTAAAGAACCACCCTTCAATAGGATAACGTGATTTTCGTCTTCCACCATCTTTCTTAAGTCCTGCATTAGTCAGTTACTTGACCAAGTCTCTTATACAAAACACAAATCTGTTGGACGACCAGCTAGAACTGTTTGCAAGTATGACCCAAAAAGAAGCGTGTTCCCACAAGGGGAAACAGACCTAGCTCTTTCACCTCTTTATCAATATCAAACTTGGATTGGATCCATCCGGTCAAGACTGGTTGGCTGAAGTGTACGGGTCGTTTGTTCAAGACAAGGTTCATGTTATTCAACGATCAAAAGCACATTCTTTTGTGGATGCTGGAGGTATCTGATCAACATGATTTTTGCCTCCTAAGTTGGATAACTCAGCCAGATCAACTAAAAGTGTAACATATGCTTGGATACGAACTGTTTAAAAACTTTGATAAATATAGCCGTATAAATTTTGGACCAGAATCAGCCAACCCACATGTTTTGTTCGGTACATAAACGAAAATTGAGCGAGGAAATGAACATGTTGGGTCATGAAAATCCAAGGCCGAAGCAAGGAGATGAACATGTCGGATCATGAAAAGCTGGGCATCATAAACCACTTAGTTGATCCGACATTTTCTCAAAGGAGACAACCTCTCGGTGGAAGAACTCAAACCGGTTTACAGATGTCAGTAACTACTTGCTTGATCATCCAGTTACCATCTACGACACCTTCGCAGCATATTGGCAAACTTGCTATGCAACTCGTTGTAACTTCAGATTTATGGAGTAAGTTTTATTATTTATCACAAAATGCATGGATTAATTTGTATTATTATCGTAGTAGGATTGAAATCCAAGAGGTATGCTTTTATATAGGGCGACACAGAGGAAGTATAGCACATTTGCCCTGGTTAAGAGCCACGTGCGCACTTGAATTTGAATTTATCACTCACCAACCAATTCACTTCTTTGGATGGCAGTTAATGAACTTCCACAACAATGGATGAGTACCAATCTGAATGCCCCAAGCATGGTAGCAGCCTGTTCTCAAAATCTTTGGACTGAGAACAATGCTTTGGGTAAAAATATGCATTTTTGGAACACAACCTCACTGGCTCTGTTTTATGTCATTTTGAAATTTTCAATTATAACCAGGTAGCCTAAATAAGGCAGGGTGAACAGGATGAGCTAGCTAGGTTGCATCCTTTTACATATCCTGCTAGAAGAACAATTGCTGCATTATATTTTTCTTTGGTACTAAATATATTTTGCTTTTCTCATCCACTGTTGCACTCAGGAGAGTCTTCAAGAAGTATAAAGAAGTGCTCAAAACTCGTTCAGTCAACACATGCCACGAGTAACCATATAGGATCATTCAATTCTATCCTCCAGATTTGAGGATCAGAGACTAGTCAGAAAGTTGGTAATTGAGAGACTGCAACTTCGAAAGCTCTTGGCCTAGAAATTAGTTCAGGGATTGGCCTTGTAGCTCAATGGTTAAGACACAAAGGCACCACCTCGAGGGGTGAAGGTTCTATCCCAAGGTAATCTACCAAAAAAAACCTTCAAAATGTATCACATCTACCTGTTTGGTCAAGCAGCACCATACATGCATTCTAAACAAGTACAACAAATTTTGGCATCAAATATATATACATGACAGAATTTCGGAATATAAATATCAAAATAATAAAATCGTAGGGCCAAGTCATAAAGGCCTTTGCAAATCTAAAGAACAAACGCAACATGTACCTGGAAGAGACCACGAGCACGCAGGACTCACACATGGGTGTCAATCAGAGACTTTCTCATCTCGTCGACAATTGCACTTGGTTGAGCTTCCCTCAATTTGAAAACGCTTTCAATAACTGACAGCTCGGTTGCTGTGGTGTCCGACCCACAGAAAGCAGTCCAGTCATTGACGATCATGCCAGCAGCAATGACTTCACTGCCTCTGTTCACGGTTCCAGCCACAAGAGGAACTTGAAGGAGCGTTGACAGTTCATCCAGGTCCTCGATGGATGTATGTGGGTGTACCTATTTTAAGCAGACCACAAGGAATTGGTTAAAACCACAATCATGCTCTCCGCACATTTCCAAAACTTTTCTGGTTCTTTCTTACCAGTCCGCCTCTGTTTGAGAAAGAACAGTAGCTTCCCACAAGAATGTTTCCAGCAATTGTCTGCCGAAAAACTTCTACTCCAAGAACATCAGCAAGCACCTGCTCCGTTTCCTGAAAATAAGTCAAGAAAGTGAGCAATACTGAATCTGAGCCTTGGCATTGTAGGCTAAAGCTAGTAGATTCCAATCAATCAGCCTCAACTCAGATAACAACCATTAGATTCAGTAGCAAAAACAAGGAAAATTAGAACTGTAGAGCTTTTAAACATAGTAAGCTTCAAATGGACAACATAACACAGATTATCACAATGACATGTACAAATCATTAGACCAGAATCAATTTCAAAGTCTAGCCAATCAAAGCCAGGCTGAAAACATCCAAAACATACAGTAAACAGAAGATCCAACCCCTGAAGCTAAAAGAGAATATATCAAAACTTATAATTGCAAAATAAGTACAACTACTAAGCAAGGCACTTGCTTACTTAAAGGAGAATTACAAATCAATGTCCCACGTCACACAATTCTCAGAACTTGTGTTTCCGTCCAACGAGTCCAACAAATCCTATTATGCTATGGCTCTCATTGATTTGTACTTCTCCCTTAAGCAAGCGAGTGGTTTTCTCCTTCGCAATTTTCTTACAAAACTATCAACGAAGTATATTTTGACAAATGTGTGTGGCAAGTTATGATTCTAACTGTTCTGTCATGGAGACTAAGAATCTCTACTTTAGGCTTTAGCTCATTTCTCAAGAAAACTTAATGGAAAAGAAAGAAAACAAATTTTACCCGGTCCAGATCAGTATGTGTAAGAGCAACATGGTCATTGCAAGCTATGCAATTTCCAAGAGCTGACAGTTTCTCTTCAACGCGCTGAACAACCACTTGATCTGGTAAACTGTTTCTCAGATGATGAAGCTCTAGAAAAGCGGCCATGAAACACTTTAGGATGTCAAATTTCAATTATGCCATCACATGTCAAAATTTCTATTACACAATTACTAAATGTAGTATTGATACAGGTTTTTTACATAGAAAAAGAGTCTTCAACTTTTGCAAGACAAATCAATAGAAACCACAGCCCAAATTAACAGAAGCAAATGTCATGAATTCGTTCAGAATGCATTCAGTAACATCAGATTGCTCATACCATAAGCAATCCCAATCTCAGTTACAATATTATCTATTCTAATTATAAGCTATGTAGTTAGAGAAACGCCTAGATGCTAGGCGCACATACTGCACTTGAGCTTTGTAAAGTTGCATGGGTTTCAGGAACCAGCGCCTAGGCGCACGCCTGGGGTGCGCCTAGAGCCTATGTTCAGGCACACCCCTGACGCCTAGGCACAGGTGAAGAGTTGTTAAAATCTCAAACTTCAATTTTTTTCATTTTTTCATCTTCCAACCCTATTTACTCTTCTCTTGAGAGCTTCTACTGTGGAGACAACCATTCCTCTTCAAGCTTTTACAGATCTTAGTGATTAGTGAAAATAAAGGTACGGATTCATGAATCTTCCACCTAAAACCCTATTTTTTTGTAAGAAAAAGTAAAAATTAGTACCATTTTTTTTATTTTTTCATTTTTAACTTTTTTGTTTTTATAAATCTTGATGGTTTCTCATTCTATAGGCAGAAACAAACATTCCATTTGATTTCCTTGTTTGTTTGCTATAGATTTAACTTCTTTTTAGGTTTTTTTTTCAATTTTTTTCTTTTTAAAAAAAAAACAGTTACAGAATTTGGAAATAACTTTTGTTTTTTACATTTATTCCTTCAAACAGTATTTCATTCACATATATAGCTTCCATTCATAGAAATTAGCATGTTTTGAGTAATATTTCATCATATAATCATGTTTCTATGTTTTTTTTAATTTTTGAGATTTTTAAAATTTTTATAATTCTTAATATTTATTTTCATGCTTCATGATTCAGGCGTGCACCTAGGCGGGCCTAGGCCTCCAGGCTCCAGGGGCACCCCTTATGCCTAGTTGCGCCTTGCACCTCTAACTATATAGATTAAGGACTCCCCACAGAGGATCAAAGACTGAAAACAGATTCACCAATATTCATCAAGCTCTCATAGAAAGTCAGCAGAGTATTTTGGGAATAATCAAAAAGCACTGGCAGGATAATAAATATGGAAAAGAAGAAGGATATTTGGGAAAAGGGAAATTCCAATGGCACAGCTCTAAATAAAGGAAGAGAAGCTATAATTTGGACTGGAAAATAAAAAGACCAGCAGAGTTTCAAGTGCCAACACAAAAAAGGGCAGCCCGGTGCACAAAGCCCCTGCGTATGCGTGGTTCAGGGAAGGACCAGACCACAAGGTTGTATGGTACACAGCCTTACCTTGCATTTTGCAAGAGGCTGTTTCCATGCCTTGAACCCGTGACCTCAAGATCACAATATGATAACTCTATCGTTGTGCCAAGGCTCCTAAAGGTGCCAAAATCCACTGGTAAATATGAATTCTGCTAGCCTCTCCTCATAAAATTATCTTAGCACCTCTATCTCTTTCTAACTAACACAAACATGCATGTGTGTGCCCTTGACTAGTAATACTAAGCCAGGAACTTCATTTTATATGTGTTGAACAAATCAAACGTCAATAACTAGGTGTTATACAAATCCAAACCCACAAACTAAACCAAAATAACAATAGAAGACGAAGCACTGAACAGCTGACAAGCACTCAAAATGCAACAAAAAAGGACTGGAACTTCTGCTACACGCATCAAGTAGCAAAATGAGAAATACCAAAATGAAGTACTCTTCACAGATGGTTCAATCGGATGCAAGTATTCATATCAAGTTTTTGTAGCACATTGGCCTGCACTAGATACATTGGACATTCTCATATTCTAATATGGTGACTAAGAATGTGGACCTACATTTTCGCAATCCAGGTTACTTAGGACAACATTATGCATCATTTTGAGCACTAGTAGAGGAAAACCTTCTTCTCCACCAACCTCTAAGCGTATATAAAGGTGGAATTGGAAAATTTGTGGCTTGAATGAGGTCAAACATCCATGCACATCGTACATGACACGCATCTGTGACTTGGGTCACCTATCTGAATCATACAAACACGTGGCATAGCAGCTCCTGCTGACATGCCAAACAGAGACCCTGCAGCCAACAGGAAGGCTTGCACACAATACTGTTTCAACTTCTTTGGTGATAACCTAAATGCACACTTCATCAATGGGTGACCAGAGCCAGAGCATGTTGATGGCCCCATCAGATCACAGATGATTCCAGATACACATAAGGGGGCCCATTCAGCAATTGGGATCCTCCAATTTCACTAGCATCTGGGAGTCTGGCATACAGACAGATGTCTTCATAGGCATACTCATCTGCATATCCACCATTGCCATGTAATAAAAAAGAATAGTTCTAGATAATAAAAAAATTCTTGCATGAGCAAAAGGGGCTTGTTGAATGGAGAGAAAATCATAATAGGGACAGGATGAACCCACAGTTTTTGCAAAAGAATTGATTGTGCTGCCAAAGTGAGCAAAGACATGAAACCCCACGCCATTGAGAAGAAAGAAGCAAACCGAGCAGCGTAATAGACTATCTCCCGTTGCATCAGAGACTCAAAACTGTTTGATCTCCATGTGAAACACTCAAAATAAATGAGCATAATGAAAAGAAAAAAGATTGAACAGACCAACAGAAAATAGACCTAACAATCGGATGCATAGAAGGAAGGGGAGCCTTGGTGCAATGGTAGAGTTGTCATCGCATGACCTTGAGGTAACAGGGTTTGAGGTGTGGAAACAGCCTTTTGCAAAATGCAAGATAAATCTGTGTACTATTGACCCTTGTGGTCCATCCCTTTCCCGGACCCCGCATACACGGGAGCTTCGTGCACCAGGCTGCCTCTTTTTTTCTTTTTTTTAGTTGGATGCACAAAAGGATGAAACACCAGAATAGCAGATACAAAGAATCAGTGGGGCCTGCCAGAAAGTGCAGTAGGCAGGTTCTACTATGCGGTCACTGATTCATGGCCTGCCATTGGCAGTCCCAGGAAGAACGGCTTCCAGATAGAATGTCCCAAAGAAAACTGCAAACCAAATACAACTAAATAGTGATTGCAAATGGTAGCATCTCACATGGCACTTGGTCTAAACCAGTTTGTGTGGCACCTGTTTAAATCAGTTTGCTGCAGATCCCCATAAGATATGAGCAAAATTACAAGGAAAAACCAAAAAAGAGGAAAGAGAAGAACCAAAGATGGAAAACATTCTCAGGAAGAAGACAAGACCACTGCAATCCAGATACAACTCAATTCTGATAAACCATTTGCACTTTTAAGCATTGCTTAAAGCAGAAATCCCCAGCAAGAAGGTCAGCTACCTTGTTACAACTCTGTGCAATATGAACAAGCAATGTTGATATTTATGAGTTCTTTTTTCCTATTTGGTACAAGGAAAAGAAACAAGTTTGAAGACGTGAATGGAGAACCTAAGATTGATGAAGTGTCTACACAAATATCAGTGTTAGTTATGTAGATGAGTTCCAAACCTACGTTGACCGCATTCCCCAGCCAAAGGTTTAGATTTGGATAGTCATGCTATGACATTTAAAGAGCTGCGACCCACAAAACCCAACAGAAATCTGCCTCTAAGATGCAAAATGTAGCAAGTCTAGTTCAACATATGAACCTGTTAAGTGTTCAATTTTGGTCAAAATACCCCTAATTTAGCATTCAATTATATCATCTAACCGTTCAATTTTACAAAACTTAGCTTGATTTTGAATTTAAATCCAATTGACCATCCAAACCTTAATTTGTCAAAATCAACAGTCAGATGATCATTAGAGCTCATTAGATGACCAATGTACGGTCCAGATGATTCTAATTTAGTCTTTTCTTTTGCAGATCAACCAAAGGATGCACGGACGGCTACGATTAAAAGTTAACGGTGCAGATCATTTTAAAAAGGATTGATGGGCCAAATCAACCATAAAGAAGGATTGGATAGTTTCCTAAATGATAATTGAGCTCAAGTGGAAATCATGGACAAAAAGGGCAACTTACAAATCTGTAAGAGTTTCCAAAGTCAAGAGAGGGGACCCAAATTAGCAAGGAGCAAAAGGCAACCCCTTCCCCCACTTCTTTCCTTCTTCTTTTTCTTTTTCCTTTTTCCTCCTTTTCCTTTTTCCTTCTTTCCTTCCTTTTCTCTTTTCTTTCTTTCTTTTTCCTTCTTTCTTTCCTTTTCTTTTTCACTTCCTCATTCTCACGTACCCACTTTCCTTATTATCTTTTTTGCCTTCCTTCTTAACCGTACCCAACTCTCTCCTCTATTCTCTTCTCACCTCTCTCAATTCTCCCTTCTCCTCCTCTTTCTCTCTTCTCATGCCAAACTCTTCCTCTTCTTCCCTTCTCTTCCCCACTCTCTTTCCCAATTGGCGTCACCTCTGCCTCATCTCTGGCCACACCACTCCTCTTTGCTTCACCTCTACCTAGCTCCTCTATCTCCCTCTCTTACTGCTGCCCAGTCCCCCCACCACTGGTTGCCCAACACAGAGTTCCTAGTCCTACCTTCCTCTCTTACCTCCTACCATTCTTCTCACTGGCCGGCCATAGGTGCGTGACACACCACAGGCCTGGCATCATCTCCATTCTCTCATTCCTCACTTTCTCCTCTCTTTGGCAAAGCACCACCCCTCACTGGTCGGGCCTTGCCCAGATCGCACAAAGAACCGGCTCTCTCTCCAACCCTGGATCCATCGTTGGACTGGCCCAAGCATCATTCTAATACCGCCCAACATAGCATTAAACCCAATTCACCGCCCTCTGCCAATCTTCCCCAGCTTCCACGCATACTCAACACTGGCCAGATGACGCCTTACCAAGCCAGGTCCACAGCATAGTAGACATCTCTGAGCAACATCGACCGGCCATTCTTACATCGTCTCCGGCTCTCTCTCTGCTTCCCTTCTCCCTCTATCTTCACGCAGCCCAGGAGTTAGCGTCGGGAATATTCATCCCTTGTGCTCTCCTTTATTCCACCGTCTCTCTCTCTGTCTCTCTCCACCTTCTTCCGGCCAGGCACGCCCAAACCCAACCGGACGGTCTAGGACTGGAAACCCAAACTGGGTTTCCATTCCCAACGCATTTCTCCTCTCTTCTTCCCCCTCCTTCTCCGGCGGTCTTTCTCTGCATCACCGGACGGTCCAAGGGAGGAAACCCAAGTCGGGTTTCCAATCCCGCGTCCCGATTCCTTTCCTCTCCCTCCTTCTTCTCCTTCCTCCTTCCTCCCTCCTTCATTCTTCCCCTTCTCCGGTTTTCAACATTTTCCTGGTTTTTTCGTTAAAAACCATAAACCCAGGAAAAGTACGTTTCTGCCCCTGGCAGATTTTAGAAATCCCATCTGTGTCCCCTGTTAAATTCCATTTGGGTCCCCTGTTTAATTCCAACTGAGTCCCCGATTTAATTCCAACTGTGTCCTCATTTTAACGACATCTATGTCCCAGTTTTGTTTTATTCACATTTTGACTATTCAGGACCAATGCAATTCAGGGACAGTGCAATCCAAGGACAAGCTTATCCAGGACGCCTTTTAATTTTATTTTCTGTTGTCTTTTGAATAAATAATTGTGCAAACTGCAGAAATTGAATAAAGTTGGATTTTAGTTTATTGTTAGTTTATATTCTTTTATTAATTGAATTTTATTGAAAACTCCATCACTTCAAATCAAGTCCTTGTGGGATCGACACGTACTTGCATAAGCTATACTACAATAGCCCATGCACTTGCGGTTAAACAATCAACAGAACCCATTCCTAGCATTTATGTGGGGATCCAATATAATAAAAAACACACTGCATGGACGATGTGTAGCAAAACCATTCCTCGATCCCAAAAAGTAAAGGCTACAACCAGAGTCTGTACTACGAGAAACTCTCTCAGAGGAAATTTCTATTTCTTCTCGTCTTTCTATGGACAGGTTATTTTAGATGAAAATAACAAGAGGTTCATTAGATTTGCATCTCTATGACAAATGCGAGGTTTTAATTTTGTATATGTGGATCTTTTCCAACTCTGTTTTCTTCCCTACTTTATTTGTAACACTCAACACTCCATGCCAGATTTTCTGGGTCAATTATTGTTTACTAATTAGTTTAGACCTGTACCAACTTATGCATATCTTTGCCCTTTATTCAAGTTTTGGGTCTATTTCAATTTTAATTTTTCATTTTCATTAAACGTGTGACCTTACACTGTCATTGAATTAGACGGTCATGCGAACGATGCAAGTAATTCTAATTTTCATTTGGAATTAGTATATGCTGTTTTACTGTTCTAGAACTGAAATAACATGCTTCAAAGCATGATCCTTGTCCACAGGGGTATGATCCATTTCCTGCAAACATTATTTAACCATTGGTCAGCTAATTAAATTTAATTTGTTAATAATAGTTCTTCACTTTCGTCCAATACCTTAGAGATCTAGATCAAAACCTTTGTCTATAGGCTTATTACAGATTCATTTCCTCTGAATTTTTTTTCTTCTTTTTACAATTTCTTTTAGGACCTGTCAGTGTTTAGCGTAGTATCTTAGTCTTGTCTATTCTTATTGTCTACTAAATCTTTGGCCAAACTAATTATTTCTATAGTTTTAGCGAAGTAGTTAAAAGATAAAATTAATTTTTTAAAAAAGGAAAAAACTTCCTTGCCAAACAATAAACAGACAGCCAACACAATTTATAAACAGATTAGAAATTAATATATCATTTTAAAGTAACAAACATATTATAAATTAAAATATCATTTTAACAAGAAACCATATCAAATATAAACAGATAACCTACAAAACATCAATGATAATGAGAAATAATTTTGATTACTATAAGAAAATACCAACAGTTGAGTTACCTTCGTCCGTTGTATTGTGTGGTACAAGGAGCCCATTCTTATTTCCTGATATGAATAGTGTTAGCAGTGAGATCAACAATGACAATATGAAGGTTTTTGAGCTACCAGCTCCAGCAGCTACACAGTACTCTTCTACACAAATTAAAAGGAAGAACTTCAGAACACTCACCCGCACACAGCCTTCCAATTATTCTAGTGCCAGCTATTGATGTTTTGACAACAGGAATGACATCTGCCAGCTCAGCTTCAAAAGTGCTGCAAGAAATATGCAAAACCATATGCATTTTCAAAACACGCCAATTAGGTAGAGACAACATAAAATCTTAAACATCTTCAACACCAACCTGTAGAAGTTTTCAGACCCTCCAATTGCAACCAAACAGTATGCATTTGTCAATTTTGAAAAGACCCCAACCTCACAAGAATTCTCAAACTGGAGCCCTGCATGCGTCCACATGAAAGTTGTTCATGTTAAAAAGCCAATGTTTAGTTGCCATACACTGTAAAAATTACAGTTATAGTCCAAATAGAATAGCCTAGCTCATTACAGCAAAAGGTACACATCTGAGCACCCTAACCAGCAATGTAACCAGTCTGCCAACAGCATGTCTTTGCCAATACTAAAAGCACAGATCAAGATTATGTAGTAACATGCTGGTCAACTAGATTCAATATGCCAAGCTGTCATGTCAAATTCATTCAGCTATGATTTCCATCACTGACTTTACCAAGACAGTTCACCTTGCCCAATTGTTTAATCCATGTCTAAAATTGCTCTTCCGATACTATCAAATAATAACTCAAAAGAGGTAATCCGGAGCCCTCACCCATGTTGAGCCTTGGCACAACAGTAGAGTTCGTGTGACCTAGAGATCATGGGTTCAAGGCATGGAAACAGCCTCTTGCAAAAATGCAAGGTAAGGCTGTGGTACTATAGACTATTTGTGTTCCACCCCTTCCACAGACCCCACATACGGAGGAGCTACATGCACTGGGCTGCCTTTTTTAATTCTTTTTTTCAAAGCTATAACAAACTTTAAAGATGCTAGAAGGATTCAAACATGGGAAACCATGAATGGCTTCTGCAATCCAAACTTCACGATGCAATAACAATTAAAATCTTTCTTTTGCAGGGAAGGGAAGCAAGTGGAACACAAGACACGTGCCTCCAAGCACATCAAGGCAGGGGAATATCATCACTTATTTCTTCTCTTGCTTTTAGGTACTATCTCTAGATTTTCTACAGCTCCAATATGACATATTTATCAAGAGAGACTTCCTTAATGTAACTTATGCTACTGTTGGTAAAAGTTAATATGAATTGTCCAATGTCTGGCTTTCACCTTTTCTTTCTTTAGAATGATGAGTGGATACAAGCCCACAACCTCTTGGTTGTGATACAGGTTTAACCAACTCGGCCAACTGGTCAAAAACCTTCCAATGATGGTTCCGTTCTGACTTCAGAAATTCAGTGTCTATGTTACATAGAGCCAGAGATCATACATGTCCTAAAATTGCAGCATTAAGAGGATCTTATGTGTTTCAATGTCTAAGTAACATAAACTACAGCATCTTCTTGTGTCTTTGGAAACAGTTCACTTCCCAGAAACTAGTTTAGAACTTCAAATGAACCTGTAGTAAATTTCATGAAGAAGATAGCTGCAGGATCATTCTAAATGATGAGGTGTCAAATTTTGGTAATGTTTCATCAGCCACTACAGCTGAAATATTGCAAAAATCTGTTAGATGCGGCCCTTCACGACTATTGATACTATATAATGATCAAAGATAGAACAGTTTTAAGTTGCAGTCAGAATCTTAAAGGGTGCATCATCTGCTCCTCCAGGAGGATAGGGTATGTATTTGATCAAGTAGACACAAATTTGAAACAACCTCTATGGGCGTTGTATACCTGGGAGCTATCAAATCCTCAAACTTATTCAATAAGTGATGATGATGGAGGATTTTCACACCAATTTGAGACACTCTGGAGTGATCTGTTTCCTTGCCATTGACCACTCCATTTACCCTGCTGAACTGATAATTGATAGTTGAACCTACTTTGATTGGCTAAATGGTTCAAGAGCTCAATCATTCCAGGCTGATAAGAAAATGTTCAGTCCTAGGGCTTGGATAAGCAACTACTGAGATTTTCAGGCGTTAGGATTTCTACTCTACATAACTATTTTGGTCGTGCAGCAGAAGTTGGAAAAAGTCTTCATCCCTAATTTTATATTGCAAACCTACCACAAAGTTTAATGGTGTCTTCTATTTCATTCAGCCTAGACTCTGATCTTTGGGCACCATCAATACTTACCGTCTTTAGTTCTTAAATGCTTCGTCAAACTTGCCTAATAACAGCTTCAGACTTGAGAAAAGAGTAAACGAATCTCAGGAATCAATAGAACCGGAAAAATGGATTGACAGATCAAATCTGATCCATGGCGAATCTGCATCTAAACGGATTGGATATGCCATATCCATTTTTTAAACAGATCAAAAATCTCTAATCCATATCCGATCTGCAGTAATGAAGTTAATAAATAAATATATATATATATATATAATACTATGATTCTTCCGATGAATGCCGTGCTTAGTTAGGGGATAATCAATCATGACGAAATTGAATCCTCCCAATGAATTTCATCTAGACTATGGCCCATAAGCCACTCATTGGCAGTGGCACAAATGGTCTCTCAAATCTTTAAAAAAAAGTTCACAAAAAGCTTTCAAGGTAAATGACAGTCAATATCATCTCATTATTGACACCAAAAAAGACTATACTGCACTCTTTTCCGTAAGTCTAACTTTTCCAAGTTCGTCCTTTTAAATAGATGTCCAAGGATAAATTCATGCAGATCACAGACTTAAAGGATTGGACGGTTTTGATCCATTTTTCAAACAGATTCAATTTCTTTGATCCAAATCTGCACATTTTAAATGGAAATACAAGGATTTTGATCTATTTTGCCAACTCTAAACCAAGCAGATCCTGTAGTGGAACAAAGATATCAGGCCATTACCAAATTTCTGGCAGTTCTTTAAAGCGATCCCAGAATATAATGATATTTAAGTTTCTAAAGTTAGCAGAAAATGAAGGTCATTGTATTGTAACATATAACTAGTTATCAACTTGAAAAAGAATGAATAAAATGCTCAGACCCTTGCAGATTTAGAGGTAATGATAGAGGAAGTTATTTAAGTTTTCCCCAATTTTCTGCAAATGGCTCAGGTCAGGAACCATTGACGAAGTTGGAGTTGTCACTTCGCACACAACTTCGTCGAACAGGGTGGCACTAGCCTAATTGGTCATAGATCATATGGTCCTGCTGGAGCTCCAATCCAACTGTCAAATTGAGTGATGTATTGGAAAACCTGCCAATCGGCAGCAGAATTAAACTTTGATGGTAGCAATCATTTTAACTTGACATACGGCATGTGTACCAACTGAAAAACTGCAAGCAAGTGTTTAACACCGATGCATCAAAAAAAATATATAGAGACAAAGATAAATAAACTAATAACAGAAGAATAATGATAGTAATGATCAGTCAGGTATTTAAGAACAAATACCAACATGTAGTTACAATCAAGAATTAGATCACTATGGAAAATTAAAGAACGGATGTATCAAATAAAATGGACAATTTCAACTGCACAAAAAAATCTGCAATATTTTATTTCACGACCATAAAAAGCCACACCGACAGTAACTTAAGAGGGAAGACAAAAAGAAGAAAAGATGCAATATAAACCGGAAAAAGAAATGATATCCAAAGTCGGCTACAAAGAGGACAAAGAGCAGAATGTTCCAAAAGTTTTGACCTATCTCCTTCATTCCTTGCTTTGTACTTTTTCACTCAACTTATAAAATCTTTATTCAGTTCTCATGCACAAGCAGATACCCACCAATGAAAACAAAGTATCTAAATACATAACACAAAATGAATAATGCTTCTTTGCACATTCACATCTCTTCCCTATGAAGTTGAAATTGATATATATATATATATATATATATATATATATATATATATATAGAGAGAGAGAGAGAGAGAGAGAGAGAGAGAGAGAGAGAGAGAGAGAGAGAGAGAGATTTGGAAGCATATGGGAGATATTGGGGTAGTTTGGTTGACCAAGTTGTTTAACAAGATTGTAAATATAAAAAAAGCCAAATGAGTGGGGAAAAGCTCTATTAGACCAATTTATAAGAATAAAGGAGACATATAGAGCTCCACTAATTATTGAGGGATCAAACTTATGAGCCACACTATGAAACTTTTTGAAAGAGTAATTGAGAAGAAGCTACGGCATGAGACAAGTATATCAGAGAATCAGTGTTGTTTCATGCCTGGAGATCTATCATAGAAGCTATTTTCTTACTAAGACAATTGGTAGAAAAATATAGGAAGAGGAGGAAAGACCTCCACATGGTCATTATCGACTTAGATAGAGTCCCTAGAGTGTTAATATGGAGGGTGTTGGGCGAGAAAGGGGTTTCGCGAGGGTATATAGACATAATTAAATATATGTATGAGGGAGCGGTAACAAATGTTAAGACTGCTAGTGGCAAGACCAGTGATTTCCTTGTCGCTGTAGAATTATACCAAGGATCAGCATTGAATCCATACCTTTTCACGTTGGTTATGGATGAGTTAACAAAACATCTACACGAGGAGATTCCCTGGTGCATGCTATTTGCAAATGATATAGTCTTAATTGATAAAATAATGGAGGGTGTAAATACAAAGCTAGAGTTATGGAGAAAAGCATTAGAATCTACAGGGTTTAAAATCAGCATAACAAAGACAGAATATATAGGAATGCAATTTTAGCAAGGAGAGTAGGAGTGGAACGCCAATCAAGATTGATAACCAAGAAGTCCCCGTAAAGGACCACTTTCAGTACTTAGGATCAATGATTCATCACAGTGGAGAGATTGAGAAGGAGGTTACCCAGAGAATCTAAGCGGGTTGGAACAAATAGAGATGTACATCTAGAGTTTTGTGTGATTGACGGGTGCCGCTCAAACTAAAAGGAAAATTCTATAGGATGGCTATAAGGCCGGCCATGCTTTATGAATCAGAGTGTTAGGCAGTTAAGGAACATCATGCTCATAAGATGAGTATTGCAGAAATGAGGATGTTGAGATGGATGAGTGGTAAGACAAAAAAGGATAGAATTAGGAATGAAAATATTAGAGAAAATATAGGAGTAGCACCAATAGGTAACAAGATGTGGGAAACTAGACTTAGATGGGTTGGACATGTCCAAAAGAGACCGAAAATGGCACCGGTTAGAAGGAGTGAGGCAATGCAAGTAGAAGGTTTTAAAAGGGTAAGGGGAAGGCCCAAAAGAATGTGGATAGATGTAGTGAGGAAAGATTTAAAAACTTTGGAACTAAATGAAGCCATGGTACTTAATAGAGAGGAATGGAGGAATAAGATTCGTGTAGCTGACGCCTAATTGGGATAAGGTCTTAATAATTATGATGATGATTATATATATATATATATATATATATAGAGAGAGAGAGAGAGAGAGAGAGAGAGAGAGAGAGAGAGAACTTACTAGTTGCCATTATAGAAGTATACAATCACAACAAGAGAAATGTGAACAAAGGAAAGCTACAAAAACCTGCAGCAGCAAATCTGAGCACATCAGCAAACAAGAGTGAGAAAAGTTGAAAGATAACAAAAAATGCTTCAAATATATCTGTGAAAGCACAGCTATAAATAGTAATCCAGAAATGATAATATTTTACGATTAAGTTAGATTAACGTGTGACCAGCTTAGACCAAGACCCTAATGTAATGAAGTTTACATTCAGAGAAAGATATCTTGTAGATGATAAATCCAGCCACGTTTAAGTAATAGGGATGCCCATTGCAATAGCATTATAATTAGACGAAAAAGTAATAAAAGCACCGTCTGGAGATGGCCAGGTTCATACAGACTGCCATTTGTCGTCGGTGTATTATTCATGTACAGGTTTTGACATGTGTTTCATACCTTGAATATGAACTACGCAACAAAAATCAACAATCACAGATAATGACCATTCTACATGAATAACTACATTGGAATTCCCATGACTGGGTAAATAGACAAGCAACATAAAAATCAAAATCATTTGGAACAATTATTGAGCAAAAGCTTTTGGCAAATTAGAGCAAAGTGGAGAAGAAAAAGAAAAGTAAGGTTTCTAGTGCAAATGGAAACAAAAGGAAAAAAAATACTAGCTGCAGAGGAATTAAAAGAGCTATCACCCAACAGGGAAGTGAATGAATTAAACTAAATAGAAGAAGAAGAAGAACATGCAACTCATATGCTAATAAAAACTAGTTTTCTAAATAGATTTTTTCCACCACATGTTTCCAAGTTGTCTCAACATCGCAGCTCCAAAGGGAAATTTGAGAACATGCGTGAAAAACTTTTCACAAACCTCCAACAAAAGTTTTCCAAGGTCCTTTAGCAAAAGGAAACTCGTCAAAATTTCCAAACAGTACAAGGGTTCTAACAGGGGATGGCTTCCCAGGATATTTACAGGGAACAAGAAGTCTTTTGTAGGGTCTTCTCCTGGTAAGAACACGTTAGGGCAGGCCTGGCAATTCGGGTTGGCGGGTCATGTTTGTGTCCATACGAACACAACACGCTTCGAGTTTAGGTCGACACGAACACGACTCACATAATAATCATGTCAAAAATCTGTAACCCGAACACGACGCAATTATTAAACGAGTCGACACGACACGACTCGTATAACACAATTAAATAAATAATATAATAATATAGGACGGTTTCAGAAGAACCGTCCTATATTATTGCTCTAATATAAAAATTATGGCGCGACAAAAGATAAATTCAGACAACACAGGTCTATTATTGCAGGAACACTTGATTAGCGGAGGTATACTGACTTCATACAAAAGATATTGAGAAGGAACTAGAAGATTTGGTTGGCTATGCAAAGGCCTCAAGCCTGTCCAATCGCCGTCACCTCACTTAAACAACCCAAAACCTTTGCTATTCAGTAGCTGTTTGGATATGGTAAGGTTCATAATGCAGCTGGAGCACCGCCTGTACTACTGCTATCATATTGGCGAATTTGGCTGCCTATTTGTTCTTTTTGGCGCACCGCCTATACTACTAATAGCTGTACTACTGCTATCAGCTGAAAAGGTTCATAATGCAGCTGGAGCATCGCAGGAGCCGAAAGATCTGGTTGGCTGTGCAAAGGCCCCAAGCCTGTCCAATCGCCGTCACCAAGCCCCAGCATTATGAACCTTTCCATATCCAAACAGCTACATGGCGAATTTGGCTGCCTAATTGTTCTTTTTGGCGAGTCATATCATTCCTAGCTTTACTAGTTTATTGCCTTTTGTTTGTATAATATAAGATAGTTGTAATATATATTACATGTTAAAATATAGGAAGGTTCCTTTGAAACTGTCCTATATGTAACATGTAATATAGGACGGTTCCTTTGGAACTGTGCTATATTGTAAGATGTAATATAGGATTACATATCATGTAATATAATATAGGAATGTATAATATATTGTAAGATGTAATATAGGATTACATATCATGTAATAGTCCTCTTATATGGTAAGATGTAATATAGGATTACAATATAGGATAGTTCCAAAGGAACCATGCTATATTACATCTTACCATATAGGAGGACTATTACATGTTACATATAGGACAGTTCCAAATGAACCGTCCTATATTACATATCATGTTGTAACATAAGACGGTTCCAAATGAACCGTCCTATATTACTGTTAGTTCACGATAAATAAATAGGTCGCGTGTCAAACAGGTCAACACGATGGGTCATGTTGATTGACCCGAACACGACATGATTTTTGGAGTGTCGTTTCGGGTTAACCTGAAAATGACACGAACAGGATAAGACTCGACCCGAACCAGCTAAATTCGTGTTGGGTTCGTGTCGTGTCATATTTTGCCACCCCTACGTTAGGGTGTCCCAAATGGGATAAGAATAAGAAAATACTTGGAATAAAATATCTTTGGCCAGGAGACACGTATGTGCAAATGGGCGTCTTTGTCAGAAAAAAGACTTACACCATCACCACGGGCCCCGTGGGACCCACGAGGAGAAATGCCCAGCTATCAATTCCAGAGAATATATCAGCACATGTCGTCAGGTTAATGATAGCGGAAATAAGACCATTGCATTGCAATCTACGAGTGGAACCGAATTCCGACCAAATCAGCACAAAATTTGGTTATCTTGGGACCAAAAGATGATTTTTTTTTTAGCTAAAAATGAACTAAACGAATAAAAGTTCATCCACTGAATCTTAAACGCATAGGAAACATCAAAACACAATGCAATAAAAAGAGAGGCAAGAAACTTTGGACGAAGACAATCTGACCTGCTTGAAGAACAGGTAGAGAGAAGCAATCCTATCTTAACAATGTTAGACGATCCGGAAATCAGAAGGAGAACATCCAGAGTGAGGAATTATAAACCAAGAAGCAGATAATTCACCGATCAAATTAACAGCAAACTATCAAGGCGGAAACAGCTGCCGAAGATCAACGTTTAGCTCAAGAACACAGAGTCATACCTCGATGAAGATGAAGGGAAGGTGGAGTTCGAGTTTGCGGCGCGTGAAAACGGCGACAGCGCCAAGGGTTAGGGCTGGGTTTGGTTTCTAGGGAGAAGACGGAGTACGAAGAGGAGAAGGTCACATCCTTCAACCCGATTATTTTTGTTAACAACTTTAAGATCCAGGACGTGTTCCCGTTCGGTTAATAGAACGTGGACTTAAAATGACTAAAACACCCTTGTATGGCCTTAGCCAATGAGAGATTGGATAATCATTTTAGAAGCTCTTGTATACTCAAGCTAGAGGAGTGAGGAAAGACTTCCAGATTTTTTAACTTAACTCACTCTTTCTAACTATAACTTAGTTACTTACACTACGACCTTAGCTCAGTGGTAATCTCATTTATGTGGTCATTTCATCACACTTCGTGTTGCCTTCCTTTTCTTTTTTTTATCCTATTAGCAAAGAAAAAATTATAAAGCAAATCCAATCTTACTCACACTAAGTTCTTAAATCTAATCCTTGACTACAGAATAAAGTGGTAACTCGAACTCGCAACCAAAAGTACTTTATAAGAGATATCAAATTGTCTACAATCAATTGCACGGCCACGTAGTTTAGCATTTCATTTTTTTCTTAACCATGAAATCTTTTCAAATTGTGGTTTTTGAATTCCCTCTCATGAGCTAGTGCAAAAGATTTAACATTATCTATCTATAACTAGTCATTTAAGCTAGGGAAGGCATATTATTAGATATAGAGAGATGTACCACTAATGGATAGAAAAGAAAAGTGTATTTTTCTCAATTTTTTTCAATAAAATTTGACTAGTGGTCAGTGCATCATTGCATAAAAAAATGCATTATTTGGTCTTTATAAAAAAATTGAGAAAGAGAGAGTGAGAGAAACTTGATGCTAAAATTAGGAGTTTTGCTTGTAAATCATGTGAAATAAATTTGTTTCTTAATTCCCTTTTGGTTTCTGCCATTTGTTCCACCTTCTTTGACAGCATCATCAATTGGAAAGATAAATTAGAGGAGTCTGTAATAAAGGGCAGCCCCAGTGCATGAAGCTCCCGCCTATGCAGGGTCCGGGGAAGGGGCAAACCACTAGGGCCTAAAGTACACAGCCTTACCTTACATTTTGCAAGAGGCTGTTTCCACACCTTGAACCTGTGACCTGATTGTTTAAATGAAAGAGTAAGGGTTGTAGCCATGTTATCATCTACGTGATAAAAGAAAAAGAGTTCAAGAAGAAAGATCCATCTACATAAATAATTTAGAAAATCAAATACATTGAAAACATATAATCGAAGAAAAGTCCATTCCCTTGGTAAAATTAATTTCTGAAGCATTAATGGGATATGCTTTCTCTTTTCCTTAAATTAAACATTGGCAGTGGCAGGAGTAAGAGGATAGAAGTTCCATCACCATGTGAGAGAGATCGAGTCTTGTGTATATCTAGACCTCGCTTTCATCCCTTGATGCAGTCATTTTTTGGATTGCACAAGGGTGTTGCCTCTTCTTTAAGTCTGGTATTTGAGTGCAAGCATAGGCTTGCTGCAATGACGAGAACCTTGTCGTGTGACTACGAGGTCACAGGTTCGAGACGTGACAACAACCTCTTCCAAAGTGTAAGGTAAGGCCATATACTATTAACCCCTGTGTCCGCCTTTACCGGACCCTCCATACACAGGAGCTTCATGCAACAAGGTGCCCACGTATTACTTTACTTCAATCGTCCCCACAGATTAGATGAAAATGTGAAGTTTGAAAGAAAGGCAACTTCCTTTAACAAACGCTTTGGATTGTTGAAAAGGTACCCTCATCGCACCTTTTCGTGGACAGCGATCAAATTTTGGGAAAGAATTCTAACAAGTAAATTTATAGCATAATGTTACTGAAGACTTGAAATTGGTACTTACCGAATATTGTTGAGCAGAGCTCATGAAATTTTCTCAAAGGAAAAATATTATAAATTCCTTGGATGGTTAGAACCAATTTTAATTACCCCAATGGTTCAATCTCAGTCCATTAGACACCCAAGCTTGGGTTGCAAAATCAGTCGTCTTTTAATATTTGTGAGTAAAGAACTATTTTACCCTCCCGTATATATCATGTTTCTTGCCCAGGAGCTTGAAAATCCTTATTATTGTTTTTCCCCATTTCTCTCTGCTCTTTTTCTTCTTCTCTAAGATCAGAATCTGCAATCAACGCCCATGTATTTGGTTTTTTGAAGATGTGAATCCCTATAACAAAGATGCTATTAACAGGTTAAGGGGGAGAAAGTCATTCATAGAAAGAGAAGTACGGGATTAGTTGAATGAATTTTCAATCTGTAAATTAATGAATGAGATAAGAGAATCTTAAGGAGATCACAGAGAGAGAGAGAGAGAGAGAGAGAGAGAGAGAGAGAGAGAGAGAGAGAGAGAGAGGCACTTTCATGCATGCATCCAGGATCTTTGTTTTGCACCCACTGAGCCCCACGTTATGAATTTCATCTTCCAATTACAGTAAGTATCAAGACAAATGCTAATATCACAAAGAAAGAGTGCCGAAACCATCACCCTCTATACATTCATTCCAAGAATTAGGCCATAATATGGTAGAACTTTTTCATCTGTTGCTGAATCAAAGACTCATTAGAGGAAAATAATGACTAGAAAAGAAGAATACAATACAGGCCGTTTGCAGAGACAGAAATCTCCTCCAACATAGAAAACCAACACATTGCAGTCCATCCTTTTACCCACAAAACACATATCAGGCTTTTATGCGGATCACAAAGGAACCTGTTTATATTAATTTAAAGCAAAACAAAGGAAGGGAAAGTTAGCAGCAAGTCTGAAAGTGTTCAAAAGAGCTAAAACGCAATCCATACACTATACAACTTGCTGCCTATCATCTATCTGATCCAACTAGGCTTGTGGCAGTAACTTCTACTAACAGTCTGACAGCAGGCAAGTTAAGACAGTTGCGAACATACAGTCAGTTCAGTTTGGGCCGGAGCAACTAGAATGGTGGCCATGTCCAAAACTGGCTAGCTTGCATGCCGAGTTTCAGAAGATATTTATATATGCATACAATGCCCCATTTTTCTTTCTTTTTTCTAGCAAAGAGAGTCCTTAGTCTCTACTGGCCACAGTATGGACCTTCAACAATGTAACCAAGTTTTTCGCATGAATTTGCTACCCCAAATACTTCTATAAGAGATGGCCGGGGAGCTTGTATGGAAGAAGTCATGAATGGCATTGACTAATGCACCAGAGGACCTAGGCTACATTCATAGTGGGGTCATTTGGAGCTGACCTAGTGGAAGTCCCAAACCACGGTAGTTTGATCCTGGTGTCAGCTAATAGGGACTATATGTGATACATTCCGCACACTATCAAACAAGTGTAATTAGCATCTAAATAAGCATCAATAACCAATAGCACCATGAGATGCTATATTAAACAATTGTCACGTGATAGCTTGTTAAGCTTAAAAGCCTGAACTTACATGCTGGAAGGTTGGATGTGTCAGCAGAAACAGCACATGGGATTCCCAAGTTAGTAAGCGCTCCCCTAATGATTCCGCATGGAAAATAGAGATGCATGCTGGTTGCTTGCACTACCTTATTATCAGCTGTGGTTGCAGAAGGGTCAGCATCCTGTGATATGTCCATGTCTACTGGGGATGCGTCAGTTGACATGTGTGTAAGCCATCGGAAGCGATTATCTTGCAGCACAAAAGTACCCTACAAAATAACATATACAAGTGAAGCTGCTGCTTTCCCAAAACATACACAGCCAGCTGCATCATGGACTTACCCTGTGATTGGTTTTCAGGTTGTCAATCTGTTTCTTAAAGAGCTCTGACCAGAAATCTTTACAGATGAACTTGATTGCCTCCAAATGATCACTGAATCGAGGTCGCTCCATAGTATATCTGGTAAGAAAAGAAAATGACAACCATGTAGGTCATTTGAAATTATCAGCACGATCACCGCCTATCCTTCGAAGAAGTTCAAGATCAACAGAACAAGTGAAGCAGATTGACATTTAAATTATTGCTGCAGATGGTAACCCTAATAGCAGCAGAACATTTAGTGCCTCCATGTATGTGAAGGGGAGGGAGCCTTAGTGCAATGGTTAAGTTGATGCCATGTGAAGTGGAGGTCACAGGTAAGAGGCATGGAAACAGCCTCTTGGAAAATTGCATTCTTTAAATTTCAATTAAATATGAATACAATCTTTTCTGTTAAAAGTTTACTGCATATGGCCATTCTGATATTTAACAAATGAAAACAAACAAAAGCATCAACAATTTATCATCACAACAAATCTCCATATAAACCCCATCCGATAAATTTGCCTTGAGCGAGGCTTCTCCTAATTATAGGAAGCCATTATATGCAGAAACATACTTCTTGCAGCATGTCAGCATCAATCATTTGCATGCCCATTACATACAGGCCCATTGAGCTCAAACTAGAAGACACTGCACCTAGCTGTGCCATGGTTGAGCATAAGTTGCTCATTCCTTCCTGGGTGATTTCTTATTTGTCAAATGGTAAATATGTCAAGCGCATACTTGCTTAGTAACTTCATTTGAAAAGAGTGGTATCAAACATATAACAGGAAACTGTGACACTGAAAGGCAACTTTGACCCACTATGCAGCCATATTGTAGAACATCAAATGTGGTTCTGGCACCTAGTAATAGATTGCTCAGAACAATGTAAGAGTAGGCGTTGAGCCTACAACCTTGGATAAATTCAAGTTAATATATCAAAAGCTGGAAAAGGTCTTCATTCACCAAATAAATCAAAAGCACTCAAACATGTGATATAGAATACCCTTTCCCTGTTAGGCCTATTTATACCAGGAAGCCACGTCTGCAACCAGGTCGTCACTGCTGTAAGTTTGCTTCCTAACCATTCAGGTAGACCTAACCATGGCATAGTGCTTCTGATGTAGGTGAAAAGTAACTTTAGGTCTGCCTGCGATGCTGACCTCCAATAAATTACGCATATTTTGACAAACTTCGCATACACAGAGAGAGAGAGAGAGAGAGGCTCAGCAAGGCAATCTAGGGCACCTACCAGCCAAAAGAAATAAAAGATTATTTTCTTGTCACAAACCACAGAAGCATCCTCAGTCTTACAATTTGGCGCAACAAACTTATTGAGAAGCTGTAATTATATATATTCCTTGAGTCATTTCATTGGTTTGTTGGTTCTCTGGATCCCAACACCGAGGGAGCAACAAAGTCTTAAACTTCATGTCAATATTGTCTTTTAAGAATTTTTGTAGTCATGTTTATTTCTTCAATTCACTTGTAAAGACTATCATGACATGAAATAAAGCAAAGCAATAGCTGGAGCTGGAGCTGGAGCTGATTATCCATGCACACACACACACACACATACAAAAGACAAGACAGGTAACAACTTATGATGCTAAAAGGTCAGGTCAGGCATAACCTTTGTGAGATTATATACCAATGAAGTAGAAATGTGGTGTCAGTTAAAGAGAAGAGAAAGATTGTAGCAACAGAGAAGAGAGAACCTCTCTCATTGAATGGCAAGAGAAGAGAGGAAATGAGTGAGAACCAAACAAGAAGCCCTCTCCCAACAGATAAAGAGGGGTTAGAAGAATTTTTTAGAAGAAAAGACTAAGCTGCCCCCAAATAAAAATTAATTTCAATGTAAAACTGCAAGGCTATTACTGTAATCTGATAAAATCCAGTGAAAAGACTTATTTTCCATCAAATGAAGACAAGCTCAATAAAAAATTGCAAAGATACTTTCTTACCATAGAATTTCCTTTTCGGTTCTCGTAACTTATCGGTTCTTTTGGAATCAAACTGAAACCAGACCAGCATATTCTGGATGTTTGAAATGAAAACTAACAAGAAACCATCAGTTCCAACTAAACCATACCCTCTATTTTAGTTCAGATCTTGCCAAAACATCAGATTCTCAGAACCAATTGACAAGCCCTACTGAGGTGGTCTCTGAAACTGTGATGAGAATAGAAATGCAACCGAGCCTGGTTTCCTGTTTTTTATTTTTTTTTATTTTTTTTCACTTTCCAGTCAGTTTACATTTGGTTTTCTAGTTTAGCAACTTATGTTTGTTTTTTTGCATAGAAGTAGACAGTCTAGGTAGTACTTAAGTAAACATTACTGTGAGCAGCTCTAGTCTTTTATCTTTTCAATGGAAGTTTGAAGCTAGATTCAAGGCATCTCAGTTCCTTATGGATTCAAGGCAAAGTCAAGGTAGAAAGCTGTAATCTTCTGCCTACCTTTTTTATTTGTGCTTCTTGCTGTGTTAAACAACTTGTGAAGTTTGTTCAAATCTACATCCACTCTTTCAACCAACAAACAGAGCTCCTTCTAATTACTGTCTAACACCATGGTGGTTTGTCCATTCACATTTCTGCTTGCTATTGATGTATCCAACCACTATGGATGTTCCATATACTACACTTCCTCCTTTATATGGCCATGCAAGAAATGCAATCTTGACATTAATGGTGACATACAATCCAAATTTGTTTTACTAAAGCAATAATTAGATGAATCATGGCTTTTCACAAAACGACTAAATGCTTCATCATATTTCAGACCATATTGTCGATTAAGACATTTAGAGACAAACAAATGGTAGTGTCACATGGTTCTCAATGACCCAAAATGATTCTGTTAGGAGTTCCTATGGATTGTTTCAGGTGGATGGTTAGACTGATGAAGAACATAGAATAACCATTTATAGAGACTTTATTCAAACACATGAATGGTTGCTTCTTTTTCACTAACAGTCAATTTGACAGCCACAAATTGAAGGATTAGAATGGTGCAATGGGATAGAAATTTGGCCAATCCATAGCACAAGCCAGATAAATGGTTTGATCATTGAAAGGGTGGCCCCCAGTCGCTCACACATTTTATCCCAAAGGAAAGCACTGAAATGGCATTGTTACATTAAGTGACCTTAAATATATGATCCATAAAACTTACACATAACAAGTCTGACACTTCAAGATCAACTAATTTAATGCCCACCTGAAAGTAATATCATTCGAGAGGGTGATACTGACAGTAGAGGAGATAAATTAGCATATTAATCAAGGGAAGTACTTGCATAACTAACTGCAAATTTTAGAATAGAATAGATTTTAAACAAGTGGACATGGTCCCAAACACTTAATTTCTTTCACTTGGTTCACAATTATATAAGTCAGTGATATTATCTTTAAGAAATTCTACAATGCCAAAAGAGAAATAAGAAAAAGAAGTTAGTGTAAGTTTATTAACAACAGCTGAAAGGTAAAAAGGTAAACAAAATTATTAGAAACAGGCTTGGATGAGTATAGTGAACCGGTAATAACAAAGTCATAGGTACAACTTGGTGAGGAATGTAACCAACACGAGGAAAAAGATCAACACAAATATGAAACATGCAGTAATATATAGCTAAAGCTTCAATACATACTATCAAGGCTTCTAGTCAGGACCTCTATCCTTCCTAGCCAATTAAACTTTTGTTTAGCCTTGATAGTTGTAATCCTAAAGCAAGTTTGAAAGATTGGACTATTTATCTAGATCAACCAATCTCGGAGAAAGAGGTGGAAGTGATTGCTGAGCAAAAAGTGACCGCTGAGCTCAAAGGAGGGACAACCAATAAATTCTAACTTCAATGCAATTAAGGCTGAAGACATCAACATCTACAGAAAAGGCAAGGCTAGACACCTCCACCAATAGTTGGGGCATAGAAACAATTAAGACAGGCAATTTCTTGCTCTTCAGCCAGCCTAGACTGGGATAGAAAAAATGAAAACATTGCAAGGTAAAGCACTTAAAGGCTTATGATATAGGAATTCGGTGAGAGATTGACCAACCTTATCATTTGATTTAAGAAATGATTCATGAACAAAGGAAATACTATTAGTAATGAATAAGCGCTTAAAATTCATTTGTTGAGGAGATGATGAAGCAACAGCATGCTAAAAGGACCTCAAACATAAAACTGAGTTACTCAGATCACACTTCAAAAGCAAACACTCAGTCTGATGTAGCTTTTATATAATAGACTTGAGACATGCTTTAGAAGAATGGAGAAAAGAAGAGCTACGACAAAGATAAAAGAGCTCCACTGATGATGTCAGCAAGTATGCTTGAGGGGGACTTGCTTGGCTGAGAAGTGTTGAGCTTGATGTGGACTTAGAGAGTTCTGTGATTGTAACTGAATCTACACAGGGCTTTGAGCAAATCATGAACCTTGTGAGAAAAACAACTAAAGGAGGAAGAGGGGTAGGTGTAGTGGGGGCAGTAGCGAGGGGAGAGGAATAGAAAGGATCAGAGTTACTTTTCTTCTTTGAAGTTAAAGAGTCATTAAGTTTTTATTCAGGCCAAGACTAAAAAACAGTGAATTATTTACAGTTATAAGGATTTATGAAAATTTTGTTCCCATTGTTAGGCTAAAAACATTGGTTCTGATATTCCTCCCAGCGCACAAAGGTATACAGTAAAAATAAATGGGTTCAAGCAACAAAGCATTGCAATCTCAAGACCAAAGTGGAGAGGTGGATAAGTTAACAGATAAAAAATAGTTCAAACAGAAAAAGAGAAAGTCCTGCAACAAAAGAAGCCTTCTAAGACACTGAGTGCCTGGCCAATGGCCTTATACATAATACCGTTAACCTCGCATAAATGACAACTCCTAATATGTAATAACTTGGAAATGATTAAAAATGATAAAGGTCAAATTCAACAGAATATAATGGAGAATATCGATACAGTTGCTGAGAATCTTATACTGCAATAAACGAAGTCCGCAATCTGGATTGCCAGACTCCACCAGCAAGTTCTTGAGATATTTGGACTTCATTTCATGTAACACATTGCAGCTATGATTAATCAATTTCACAGCAGAAAAATATCACAAAATGCAGATCGTCAACTGAAATTCAGTACATCGTGTGACAACGAATGGCACAAATTTTCCATTTAAAAATCAGATAATTGCACAAGATTTCCATCTTATGATCCAGAAAGGGGCTCCTGAAAGCGAGAATTGCACACAGTGTAACAAGTAAAAGAATTATTATTCCCAGAAATTGCACAAGGAAAACCCTACTTCCTGATCTTGAATCCAACAAAGATGGGAGATCCAAAAGATAAAGAAGGAAAATAAATACAATGAAATAAAAAATGGATTAGGGATCAAATACCTTTCAGAGAGCTGGAGGCCAACTTGGTAACCGATTGCTTCAATGCGGCGGGCAGCGAGCTCCGGTTTGGAGGAGTAGAAGCGGGAACAGTAAGAGGAGACCATCTCTATGATGATGCTGTCCACGCAGCTCTCCGACACCTCTCTCTTCATTTCTCCTCCTACAGCTGAAAAGGAGTGCCCTTATCAATTTCGTCCTTCACCCGCTCGGTTTTTTGTTCCTTCTCCGAACAAGAGAGCAGGGAAGGGCAAAAGCAGTGCAGAAGTAACTGAAATTTTGTGAAGTATGGTCGATTGAGTAGTGACTTCACAGCAAGTCCACCTGCAGAATGGACCCCACATGGGTTGATCGCCACTGTTCACTTGATTTCTCCGTGTTCATATATCTAGAAGCCTGAAAATCAACCGAATGAGATCATTCTAGCAAGATCCCAAAATATATCTCAATGAAATTCTAATCTTGGTCCTTTCTCTACAACCACTGTTTAGATTTGTCATTGGCCAGGCATCATTTATATATTTAATCAGTTATTATATATATGCATAATAATTTATTAATTTATTATGTAGGCCATACTTATATCATTAGTATAAATATTACTTTACTATAAAAATATTATAGTTTAATCTATATTGTAAATAATTTATTATTTCATTATATAGGTCATGTTTATACTATTGGTTGATATGCATTTTATTATTAAAAATATTATAATTTATTTCAAAATGTGAACAATGAACTGTCACAAAATGCAAAATAGGGATTGAAGACAAAATTGGATGTATGTTTCCATGGCTGGATGTCCACATAAAGAAAATTTGGAATTTGGACAAAGTATCTAGTTTCCATTGACATGAGCTTGAACAGATATATGACCTCATCCACAAACACCTTGTTACACTAAATCCCAATTCCAAGTCAATTCCAAAATGTCTTATAACTAAAAATTGCTAAAATTGGAAGAATTTATTTTACATAATAATTGAATAATTTCAATTTAAAATTTTAAATCTAGGGCTGTCAATGGGTTCAGATTATCCAAAAATCTAATCTGACAAACCCAAATTTATAAATAATTCTATTTTAAATTTCATCCAATGGTTAATTTTTGGGTGCGAATTTAGATATTAAAAAAAAAAAGGATAGCATGCGGTTTTATGGATTAGAAAATGCGATATCCCAAATATAAATGTTGATTGCGTATAGACCAATATGCACCTACACTGGAATGAGAACATCATTTTACACTAAATGTAGAAAAGGCCATAATGGTAAATTTAAGTTTTTCTTTTATTTACACTAAAACTGATAACATTATTGTAAATATTTCCTCACAACTTTACCTCTCTCCATGCATCGTCATCAACGTCATCAAGACCTTGTCTTTATTAGGGGTCAGTCACATAAATCTTATTCCTCCATTTCCCTATATTAAGTGTCATGGCTTCATCTAGTCTTGAGGTTTTTAAATCTTTTCTCGCCACTTCTATCAATGTATTTTTGGGCCTTCTCCTTGCTCTCTTAGAACCTTCACTTGAATTCCCTCGCTCTTATTAACCGGGGTCATTTCTTATCTCCATTGAACATGTCCAAACCATTTAAGTCTAATCTCCTCTTCTCATTACCTATTGGTGTTGTTCCTAAATTTTCTCTAATGTTTTCATTTGTAATTATATCTTTTCTTGTCTTGCTGCTCGTCCATCTCAATCTCTAGATTTCGGCTGCGTTCATCCTATGTGCATGTTGTTCCTTAACTACCTAATACTCTGGTCCATAGAACATAGCGACCTTATAGTCATCTTATAGAATTTTTCTTTCAGTTTAAGTAGCATCTTTTGATCACTCAAAACTATTGAGGCACATATCCATTTATTGTAACCTGCTTGGATTCTCTGGGTAACCTCCCTCTCAATCTCTCCGCTCCCATGAATTATCAATCCCAAGTATTGGAAGTGTTCTCTTTAAGGGACTTCTTGGTTATCAATCTTTACTGGTGCTCCACTCCCAGTCCTCTCCTTATTAAAATTGCATTTCATATACTCTGTCTTAGTTCGGCTAATTTTAAATTCTTTATATTTTAAAGCATCTCTCAATAACTATAGCTTTGTATTTACACCCTCCATTGTCTTATAAATCAAATTTATATCATTTACAAATAGCATGTGCCATGAAATCTACTTATACAGATGTTTTGTTAACTCATCCACAACTAACACGAAGAAATACGGACTCAATATTGATCCTTGGTGTAATTCTATAGTAGTAGAAAAATCATCGATTTCTCCGATAGTGGTCCTAACTCTTATTATCGCTCTCTTATACATGTCCTTAATTATATCCATATATCATTGTAAAATCCCTTTCTCACCCAACACCCACCATATTAACACTTTAGCGACCTTATCATAACCTTTTTCTAAGTCAATAAAGGTCATGTGGAGGTCCTTCCTCATCTTCTTATATTTCTTTATTAATTGTCTAAGTAAGACAATAGCTTCCATAGTAGACCTCCCAGAAATGAAAACCAAACTGGTTATCTGATACACTTGTCTCGCAATATAGCCCTTTTTTAATCACTCTTTAAAAAGGTTTCATAGTATGGCTCATAAGTTTGATCCCCTGATAATTACTTCAACTTTGTATATCTCATTTATTCTTATAAATTGATACAATAAAACTCCTCCTCCATTCATTTGACATTTTTAAAATTTTACAGTCTTATTAAACAACTTTGTCAACAAAACTACTTCAATATCTCCTATATACTTCCAAACCTTATAGGTATATCATTAAGCCCCAAGGCCTTTAGTGATTTTATCTTTTTTCAATGCCTCTTTTCCTTTAGGTACTCTAATCCTACGGTCATATTTATAATGTCCACTATTATTTGGTTTTATAGTACTTTCAATTTCTATATTCTCCGGGTAATTGTCATTTAGCAAATTTTGGAAGTAACTTTCTCGTCTTTGTTTGATCTTAACATCTCTGACTAGTACCATTTAGTCATTACTTCTATTACACTTAATGTGGTATAAGTCTTTACTTCTTTTTTTCTTACTCTACATGTTTAAATACATCTTTTTCTCCTTCTCTTGATCCTAATCTATTATAGAGATCATCGTATACCTTGAGCTTAGCATCACTTACTACTCTCTTAGCAAACTTTTAAGCATTCATATATTGTTCAAAATTTTCATTATTTTTAGTCTTGTGCCATATTTAAAAATGCACCCGTTTCTCTTTAATAATTTTTTGCACATTCTCACTCTACTACCAAGTTTCCTTTGTTGGTTGTCATTTACCTTTGGATTCTAGTAAGACATCTTTTGCTGCTTTCTTAATGGACATGATCATATTAGTCTACATAGTGTTTACTTTTGTTTTATTGTTCCAGTTTTTTTCTACTATCTATTTGTTTGTAAATGATACAATCTTCTCTCATTTTAAGTTTCACCACTTGAGTTTTTTTTTATATCTATTAAGTTTATTTCCTTTCTTCAATACTTTAATGCAGATATCTATAACCATTAACTTATATTGTGAGGTTAGAATCTTATAAGGTATTACGTTATAATCACTACACATCAATCTTTTGGTATTCCTAAGTATAAAAAAGCTAATTTGGCTTTCATATGGTATAATTTTAAAGGTTATTAAGTGTTTATCTCTTTTCTTAAAGTATGCATTTGCCATAGTTAGGTTATACGCTAAGGCAAAATCAAGTATAGCTTCCCCTATCTTATTTCTTTTTCCAATACCATATCCCCCATGTATCCTATCATATCTATCCTTTTCTTTTCTTACATGACAATTAAAATTTGCTTGTACAGATATATTCTCTGTGTTGGGAATGTCTTGCTTTCCAAAAGTGTCTTTTAACTCTATCTTCCAACCTTACTTGTTCATATATAATATTTACGATCTTCTCTCGTACAATAAGTTTTATTAGTATAATTCCATCACTGGTTCTTTTAACATTTATAACTTTGTCCTTTAATTCTTTATTTACAACTATCCCTACGCCATTCCTATTATTTTCCTTTCTAAAGTACCAATTTTTATACTCATGTATTTCTCTACTTTTAGGCCCTTGTCGCTAGGTATCTTATACATAATTGGTGTTGATTCTTCTATGTTTCATTGTATCTGGTAACTCTAGACTCTTACATGTAAATGTACCTATATTTAACGTAGTTACATAAATCTTGTTCTCTTGACCTAACTGAATTTCTTGTGCACTTTTTGAACAGTATGGGAACCAATGCATACTTTTTACTGCACCTAGGTTTTGATGTAACACGTTGCTTTCAAGGGATTGCTCTAGTAACCCTTGCCTATTTTCCAATGCACTCAGAATCGATGCAACATGTCGCTTCCCAGAAATGCTCTAGCAGCCTTATCCATTTCCCATTACATCTAGAATCTGATGCAATGCGCCACTTACGGGGAACGCCCTAGCCCTATGGCATGTCAAAAATTGATTCATGTATGGGGTTTGAATTTTGAGTTCTTCTGACATGGCATCAGAAAAGGACGCTAAACAAGATGCAACGTAGCTAGATATCCATTTGGGAGATTTGAACCATTCATCTTTCATAATCATGTTCGCTGAAGGCTTATGCAAATCTAGATTTTTTTATTAAAACTAAACAAAAAATGGCATGCTTCATATCATTCAAAGATCAGGAAGTTTGGTGGCCACCCAATCTAAGGCAGCATAGACATGATGAATGGATTAGATCACCTGAAACGGCATGGCTCAAATCATACAACAGTCACAATTTTTTCTAAAAAGGCAGCAAGTTTGATAGAAGCTTGGAGTAGATATCATGATGAAAAATATGTGAAATACACATTAAACAGTAAATACTAAGATACTTAATCATCAAGGCATTTTCAACTTCGTACATCTCATGATTGAAAATTTATATTTTATTATTTGTTAATCGCATTTGAAAAATATCCAAACCCCAACTGAATCTGAAAAATTAAGTTTTGGATATTGAAGACAGGAGAAGGGGAGCCTTGGTGCAACGGTGAAAATTGTCGTTTGTGACCTTTAGGTCACGGGTTCAAGGCATGGAATCAGACTTTTGCAAAATGCAAGGTAAGACTGCCTACTATAGACCCTTGTGGTCTGCCTCTTCCTCAGACCCCGCATAGGTGGGAGCTTCGTGCATCGGGGCTGCCCCTATATTGAAGATCAGACCCGAAATAAAATCCAAACCAAACCTGCAAAAAAGCCAAATAGTTAGAGTATGGTTATGGAAAAATCCGACTGGGGGCATGTTGGGCTTATAATATCTTGACAACCAAACTTTCAAGAGATATGATCAACAAAAAAGTGGGGCCCACCAGCAAGGATTTGTTCAAACTAGTAGAGAGATGGAGACAGCAAATGCAAACTAGGTGTCATTCCCCGTTTAGAAAGAGTAAGGTGATCAAAGTCGAAAGTTCTAAGAGGGCAAAAGGATGGGCCAAAGAATGTAGATAGAGGTCACGAGAAAAAATTAAAAATTAATAGAGGGGAGCAGAGGGACAAGATTCACGTGACCTACTCCTAATCCGAATAAGGTCTTGATGACAACGAGGCTAGGTGCCATTCTGAAAGTCTTTAAAATTATCATCGCGTGACCTTGAAGTCACTGGTCCGAGCCTCTTGGGAAGGGTCCGCCCCTTCGTGCACCCAGCTGCCCTTGGCAACGGGACGGACAATGAACAGCGGATCGGAGAAGAATGAGACGGGGACTTTGTTTCGGAAAATGGGGGATAATGTAATTTCAAGAAAAACCCCCCTCGTTCTGAAAACTTAGACAGCCGTCAATACCAACTCTCTTCCGTTGTACGCTTGATTGACAGAGACTCAAGAAAGAGGAAACTCCCCGGAGGAAAGAGTGGGGCGAAGAAATGTTGGGAAGAAGCAGGGTCTTACTATCGTCGTCGTCGTCTTCCCAATGGAAGAACTCCTTGACGCATTCCAATCTTCTTCGGTAATCTTTAAAAAACCATCTTACTATTCATAATCTTCAACACCCACAACCTTATATACTAATCAAAGCAGATTTCTTTGGTGATTTCTCCTTTCAGTTTCTCTACTTCTCTGGATCCCCCAAAAAAGAAGTCATTTGGTCGCAGAATCGTCCCCATTTTGTTGTTCAGTGTCACCGGCGGCCTTGCTTTGAGCGCTCTCGACGACCTCCACATTTATAGCTGCTGTAGCGGGTACCATTTTCCTTTCTTCTTAAGCATGCCCATGTCAATTTTCTGTCTATTGTATGTGTAGCACCACATCTGCCATGTCAATTACTTTTTTTCTTTCTTCACTCTGTATTCGATGAGCACGTATATAATCTCTGTAAGAGGAAACCAATTGTTTTAGAGATGTTTGTTCTGAAAGCTAATTTGTGATAGGATAGTTGTTTAAGTATCCATTTTCTGTTGGGTTACTTTCTCCCAGTGCGGCTATAGAAAAAGCGAGGCAGAACAAGGCAATCGTAGATGCTCTAGGCGAGCCTGTTGTAAGGGGACCGTGGTACAACGCATCACTTGCTGTAGCTCACAAGAGAAATTCTGTTTCTTGTACGTTTCCTGTTGCTGGGACACAAGGAACTGCTATTTTTCAGTTGAAGGCCATCCGTCAAGGTTTGTATTAGCTTGTGTTATTTGATCTATTGCGTTTTGCTAGTTTTGCATCTTTTCACTTTCAGGTTAGACATTTTACTTTGGGAAAGTGTTTGTTGGTGTCATGGTCGTGTAATACCATTTTGCTCCTCTTTTAATGTCAGTTCGTCCTTACTTGCCACTTTAAATCTAATGGATAGCATATCAATCGGTTTTGATCTATGTGATTGATATGCTTTGTCTTGTGTTACCCATCATTAACATGGTAATGAAGCCATGTGTGTGGAAGCAGTATCTTAAAGGGAAATGTGCTGAAATGAGATATTGATCCTTAAGGCTCAATGGGGTTTATGAATATTATTGCAGAAATTTATATAAAGAATTGCAGAATAAATAACTGATATGGTTCTGAGGACATAAAAGATGAAAACAATATGAAGGACATCCAAATTGCATTAGTGGAAATGTAGCTCTAGAAGAGTTGTTCACCAAGTAGTGGAAATTTAGTTGTGAGGATGTAAACAGTTGTGTTTGTTGTCTTCGATGGAGGTAGGTACTTCAATTGAAGTTATTAAAGCCATCAACTTCAATAGGGTTCTTCTTCTCTCTTTAAATCTTTTTTTTTTACTTTTCGATGATTTTCATTTTTATGGTTGATGAGGAAAGATTGTCTCTAAGTTAAAAAGGCTATACCTGCTACTCCTACCTTTCTATTTAGGGCTAACATAATATGATCCACAATTTCTGTTTGAACTAAAAAGAATCTTTCTGTTGATACATGACATTCCGATTCAAATGTGTCCTTTGTGTGGTAGCAATCTATCCCTGTTAAGCTGAAAATTTTCGTTTAGAAGAGAGAGGTGTTTGGAGGATTAGATTGACACTTGAGGATCCTATTGCTTGAATCTATGCTTACATAGCTTTTGAAGATGCAGTTTGATATACTCTTAACTCCCCATCTTTTCTAGCTCATGTCTCATGAAACATAAGATGTTACAGAATCTCTTTGTAGGCAACTTAATGTGCAGACTGAGGAGGTGAAAATCAACAGCCAAACCTATTCATTGACATCTTTATGTGAATCCTTTTAGAGCCAAGTTCTGGACCTATACCACTTCCATTCAACATAGTTTCTATTGGTTACCCAAATTTATCAATATCCCTGGGTAGGACAATGCTAGTGTTTAGGATTTTGGAGTTGAAACCATTGCAGAATTTTGAATTCTTATACTTTTTTTTATCGGTAGAAGCTTTCACTCACCAGATAAATAAACTTCACTAGGTGATCTCACACCAAGTATTTATGCATATTATAAAAGATATACAAACAATTATATGTCATCATCATCAAAGCCCTATCCCGATCAGGGGTTAGCTACACGAATCTTGTTCCTCCATTTCCCTCTATTAAGATACAAATAATTAGATGTACAACTCAATAAATTACATAGAAACTGCAGTTGTAAATTTAGTAATCCACACGCTAAAAGCACATTGAACTTTCTTAAGAAACTCCAACTAATATCTTCAAAACGCAGCATTAATTTGCGTGGAGAACCTCCATATTTTACAATCAGGAGTCTTGTTTGTAATCACTGATGTCATGAACTTCAGAGTTTTCAGGCAACCAAACAGTTAATTTCTCAACAAAGTTCAGCGATTAATATCCTTCGGAATGCAACATTAAACTCTATAAAATTCTTCATAAAGCATATACATATTTATAATCAAGATTTACGTGAACTTACAGAGTTTTTAGCCAACTAGTCTGGTACTAAACATCCGAGATATTGTATGCTTTCCTACATGTCAAATGGACGAAGATAATAAGATTTTAAGCAGAGCTACACCCATGCTGGATTTCTGACAATCTTATTGCCTTCTTAAGCTTCACCTCTTTCTAGGATTCCTAGAAGTTTGTTCATCTTGCTGGTCAACATAATCTGCAGATGGATAACCTTGGAAGAACTCCTCCTACCATAGAGTACTAGTTATAAGTGAACAAGTGCATGGACTTCACCAATCCTAAAGAAATGATAGGTATGCATTTTGGGGTTCTGTTGCAAACTAGTTGACCTAGGATTTCACCTCAAAAGTGCAGGAAGCAAATCAATAAAAGACTCAAAGACCTTGACCTAAAACAGAAGTAAAAGAAAAAAGTTTAAATTCTATTTGATAGACAGCAGGAGAAATGGGGACGTTTTGGAATGACTTATTCCAGGTGATGTGGTCCCCAGAAATCCAGATAGTTAGCATCAGCATAAAATCATTTGACATTAGTATCATATGCAGAGATTGAGGACAGGTGTTTGAGTCTTATAGAGGAATTTTGTTAGGGGAATCATATCTTCAGTAGGGAGAAAGACAGAGGCTAAGGGGGGATTTGAGATAGTAGAGGAGAGACCGAGGAAGGCAGGGATGGCTTGTAATAGGGATATTGATGTTTATTTCCATTTCTGTTGGCTTGTATTCACTTCCCTTTAATGAATTTAGTTCTATCTTTTCATTCTTCTTCTTCTTCTTCCCCTTTAATGAATTCAGTTCTATCTTTTCATTCTTCTTCTTCTTCTTCTTCATTTGCACTGCCCAAGAACGCAGGAGTTTCCTGCTCCTGATTTCCATCCTAGGAAGCTTGATCTTCCCTTCTTTGAAGCCCACAATCCATACGGCAGGCTATGTAGGGCGGAACGGTACTTTCAGATCAACTAAGTTGCCGACAACGACAAAGTTACAATGACCACCATCTACTTAGAAAGCGACCCCCTTCACTGGTCCTTATGGGTAGATTTCCGGACTCCTCTTCAATCATGGCTGACGTTCCGGACAGCTGTCCTTCGACGGTTCCATCCATTGCAGTCGGATGATGACTACGAAGCTCGGCAATCTTCTTAAAGGAGCTTTTGTAAATGAGTTGCAGGAAGAGATAAAGGCGAAGGTTTAAATGTTTTGACTCGAGATGCTAACTGGGCTTATGGATTTAGCCCATTAAAATGGAAGAAAAGAATGCAGCCCTACAGAGAGGTAAAACTCATAGAAGCCAGTCAGGACCTGGCCTAGATTTTCAGGACCCACCATCTTCCACTTGAAGGGCTCAGTTTCAAGAATAGGATATCAGGGGCTGCATTGTAATTTCACCCAAACCCTAATTCGAACGATTGATTCATCGAAGGAGATGACAACCAGAAGGGATAAGGAGTCACACATTGGTGATGCTGGTAATGACCACAAGGACCCTTTTCGGCGCCTCACAGATTGCGAGTTCCAACAAAAAAGAACCCTAGGGGGCTATGCTACAGATGCGATGAGCGGTATACTTTGGGCCATCACTATAAGAACCAGTAGTTGTAGGTTCTTTTGGTTGACGATGATAATGATTCTGACTCCAGCCAACCTCCAGCTAGAGTGGAGCCGGTGCAAATCAACGAGGAAACTCCTCAGCTGAAGTTATCCATGCATACGATCACGGGCATTACATAAGGCAGAGTGATGAAACTAATCGGCAACCTAGGCAGCAGAACCGTGGTGATTCTGATCAACATGATGGATCTGTAAACGGAATCAACTGGAAATACAATAGACAGAAGAAGAAGGAAAAGATAGAATTGAATTCAGTAAAGAGGAGTGAATACAAGGAGAAGGAAATGGAAACAAACAGCAAAATCCCTACTACAGGCCACCCCTGCCTTCCTCAGTCTCTCCTCTACTACCCCTTGACCAGGGCCCTCTCACTCTCCTCGAATCCCCCCTTACCCTTTGTCTTTCCCCCTATTGAAAACATGATTCTCCTAATAAAATTCCTCCACTGTCCACACCTACCCTTACACTTGTTCCTCTTGTATATTTGCATATGATACTGATTTTATGTTGATGCTAACTATCTAGATTTCTAGGGACTACATCTGCTGGAATAAATCATTTCAAAACGACCCCGTTTCTCCTGCCTAAAACACCCACTTGTCCCCAAGGTGGAACTTAGGAAATTGTGAGTGGATTGTGTTAAAGAGTTCCCAAGTATCATCATGATTCGATAGGCCTTCCCATTGAACTAATACTTGAAGCTGACCATTAGGTAGAGTGCGGGTATCCTTAATGGCCGATGAATACACTTGTAGTTCAAGGCTCTCCGAAAGAGATGCAGGCAGTGGTTGAGGGCTGAGGGTAGAAGAGGGAGTACGTTTTAGTTGGGAGATATGAAAAACTGGATTGATCTTGGCATTAGGGGGTAGCTCAAGGCGGTATCCCACTTTGCCATTTCGTTGAGACACCTTGTAGGGGCCATAATATCGAGGAGAGAGCTTCTTGTTGAAACGAGTAGCCTAGGACTTGAGTTGATGAGGATGAATCTTTAGACATACGAAGTCACTTGATAGGAAGGAGAAGTCTTGCCTCTGTGAATTTGATTGGGCTTTCATGCATGATTGGGCCCTGTCTAAATGGTATTTCAATTCAGCCAAGATTACATCGTGATGGAGGATTTGGCAATTTACTTCCTCTATAAGTGATATGCCTCCTGAAAACTTGAGCAAGATGGGTGGATCTCTTTCATATAACATATGAAAAAGGGTCATTCTAATAGAGCTGTGGAAAGTGGTGTTATACTAATAATCAGCCCAACAAATCAAAGTTGGTCAGGGCTTGGGTTTGCCTCTGATAAAGTAGCGAAGATACGCTTCTATGCACCGGTTAACCACTTCTATTTGTCCATCGGTTTGAGGGTGATAAGTTGAACTCATTTTTAAAGTGGCGTCAGCTACCCTAAACAAGTTTTTTCAAAAGTGGCTAACAAAAATGCGATCGCAATCGAAGACAATAGATCAAGGGTAACTATGTAGCCTAACTACTTCCTTAGCAAAAAGAAGAGCAACATCCTTGAATGTATACGGGTGGCTAAGTGAAATGAAATGAGCATACTTGTCAAGCAGTCCACCACGTCCATAATAGTATCGTTCCCTTGGGCTTTGGGTAAACTGGCAATAAAATCCTTGGTAATATCTTCCCAGAAGAGGCTGAAGCAGGCCAGCGGGCTTAGTGGAGACGTATTGTTCCGGTGGCATATATCACATTCCTCCACAAATTTTTGGACATTGTGATGGGGGTGATGATGGGTAGAAGGAGAAAAAGAAGCCAGGTCGTTTTGGGCTGACATACTTCAGGAAAAGTGGTCACCAGGCCAGGCAGTTAAGGGGAACCGATTCAGTTACAGAAGAAGTGGAAGAGAGGGGGGACAGCTGGAGAGGAGGAAACAGATTCGGTTAAGGAAAAGAGAATAAGGAGGAGGGGAGGAAAAGAAAGGAGGTAGGGGACCCTGGTTGGAGGGGAGGTAGGGGAAGGCAGGGGTGATTAGAAGAGTAACCGATCCGATTGCCATTTCCTCAGCAAGGTTTGCCGTTTGTTTTCTTATTGTAACCCACCCATTGATCTAATAAGAGTTTTCTTATTCTTCTTCATCCACCTACTGATATGTAGCAGGGAGTTCTAGTTGTAATTCCATCATCTGGTATTAGAGCTAGTGAACTTGGGGGCATGATTAGAACCCGAATGGAGAGAACTGAAAGCATGGAAAGGGAGATGGAAGGCCTGTGTGTGGAGTTTGGCAGCTTGAAGGAGGATCTAGGTCGGATGTAGGACAACGTCACTGCCATGGGAGAGTATATGTTGGAAATTCGGAACCGGATGCGTCACTGGGAAGATGCTCATGGCACTTGACCACGCCGGGAGGCGGAAGAGGCAAGGCGTGGGTAACTGAAGTGGGGGAGAAATTTAATGGGGGAGACCCTCGCCGACTAGGGATGCACGAGTTTCCGGCACCCGATTTTCATCATCGGAAACTCGATCTTCCTATCTTCGAGGGTAGGGATCCCTGCGGATCGTTGTGCCAGGCGGAGAGGTACTTCCAGGTCAACCATGTCGCTGACGTATACAAGGTTGCAGCGGCTGTAGTCTATTTGGAGGGAGATGCCCTACATTGGTTCCTTTGGGTGGATTCCTGAACACCTTTTTCGTCATGGGCGACATTTCGAGCTGCCTTTCTCCGACGTTTCCAGCCGATGTAGCTCAATGACGATAATGAGGCTCTCCTCGCTCTCTAGCAGGATGGTACCGTTGCTGCCTACCGCTGCAGCTTCAAACTCCTGTCAGGGCCTCTGGTGGATCTGTCTGAAGAGCTTCTCAAGGGGACTTTCGTGAACAGGCTGAAGGAAGAGGTGAAGGCAGAAGTGCGGTTGTTCAGGCCAAATACACTGATTGGGCTTATGGACCTAGCCCATAAGCTTGGGCCTAGACTTGTTGGATCTACCACCTTCCACACGAGGGGCCTGGGCCTAGGATCAGGGTTCTAGGGACAAAATCGTAATTCTGCTCAAACCCTAACTTGGGTATTGGATGCAATGAGAGAGACGACAACGGGATGAGGGGATCGAGAATCTTGCGTAAGTGATGCTGGCAACAGCCGCTGGGATTCATTCCAGTGCCTCATCGACCAGGAATTCCAATAGAAACGAGCCCTAGGACTCTGCTACAAATGCGATGAAAAATTTACCCCCGGCCGTCGCTGCAAGGGCTGGTAGCTTCAGGTTCTCCTCTTGGCAGATGAAGATGAGGCAAACCCCGATTCCGGTGAGTTTTCGACCAACGAGGACCCAGTTCAGGCCGACTTGGAAACCCCTCACTTGGAGTTGTCCATGCACACCATTGTCGGGATAACCCAGGGCCGCGTGATGAAGTTGGTTGGCGACCTGAATGGCAGAGCCGTCGTGGTCCTGATTGACAGCGGGGCCTCACATAACTTCATATCCCGGGAGTTGGTTAAGGAGCTTCGCCTACCAATTTCAGACACAAAAACGTTCGGAGTCCACGTGGGGGACGGCTACTACGTCAAAGGGACGGGAAATTTGTTGGGAACTGTCACCTTATTTAGAGCTCTATAGTCGAAGTAGAAACGCCAACTTCCGTCTTTCTTTTTAACTAGGAGTACTGGGCTGGAAAAAGGGCTCGAGCTGGGGCAGATGATGCCCGCGGTTAGTAATTCTTTGATTATTTTCTCAATCTCATTTTTCTGGTAGTAAAGATAGCGGAATGGCCGGATATTGGGGGGCTGGGTGCCCTCTCTAAGCCGACTAGCATGATCGTGCGGTCTCGGAATAGGTAATTGCAAGGGCTGGTCAAACAGGTGTGACAACTGCGTAAGGATAGTTTCTACCTGGGAAGGAGTTTCTGCCTCTACAGTGTTGGGCTCGAGTAGTAATCCCTGGTCTTCAATCAGATAGCCATCGATTTTGCCTGATCCAATCTTAAGCAACCTTTCCATGCTTTCAGTTCTCTCCATTCGGGTTCTAACCATGCCCCCAAGTTCGATGGCTCTGATACCAAATGATGGAACTACAGCTAGAGCTCACTGCTACACATCAATAAGTGGATGAAGAAGAATAGGATAACTCTTATTAGATCAATGTGTGGGTTACAATTAGAAAACAGACAACAAATCCTGCTGAGGAAATGACAATTGGATTGGTTCCTCTTCTGGTCACCCTTGCCTTCCCTCCGGCCAGGGTCCCCTCCCTCCTCCTTATTCTCTTTTCCTTAACCGAATCCGTTTCCTCCCCTCCAGCCGCCCCCCTCTCTTCCATTTCTTTTGTAACTGAATTGGTCCCCCTTAACTGCCTGACTTGGGGACCATTTTTCCTGAAATATGTCAGCCCAAAACGACCTGGCTTCTTTTTCTCCTTCTGCCCATCATCACCCCCATCACATCGCTTCTTATTCCCTCCCAATGTAAAACTTGTGAGGTGCGCTTGTAAGTGTGAAAAAACCAGAATGTCTGTCATTTGGAGTAGACTAAAATTTGCACAATAACAACGGAATGCTTGGAGAGAGTCGTTGTAGAACTAGCCGGTCATGGAAATAGAGCATGCCTTGCCTCAAAACATAACCCGGGTAGCTGTGTGCATTTGTAATAAGCTGCTGGATAATAGTGCGAAGTTGGGATTCGCCTATACTTCATAAAGAATCATATCTAGGTGCTCATAGCTAGCAACGCTAAGGGCGAAGAGTTGAAGCTTCTAGTTGTAAGATCAGAAAGAGGGATGCATGGCATAGGAGCTAGGTCAAGAAAGCCAATAGCATAGAATTAAAAGGGCATTTGGTACTCGGTTCTTTGAACCAGGCTTATACTGAACCTTGAAGTCGAAGTCTACCAGTTTGATTAACCATTTTTACTTCTCACTGTTGAGGACATGTTGATCCATCAGGAGTCAAAGACTCTTTTAATCCATTCTTATAATAAAGTGTCTTCCCATCAAATAATGCTGCTACTTTTGGATTGACAACACAATGGCCATACGTTCTCATTCGTATACTTAAATTGTGAACGAGGGGATAAAGCCTGACTAAAGAAAGCGATGGGCTGACGGTTATGCATCAATACAGCCCCCACACCTTTAGCAGATGCATCAGTCTCTAGAATGAATTGCTTAGTAAAATCAGGGATAGCCAATATGATAATAGTTGTCATTGCTTGTTTCCGCACATCAAAAGCTTGGTTTGCAGTGGTATCTTATTAGAAGTTGTCCTTCTTAAGAAAATTCGTTAGTGGAGCCACAATTACCCTATAGTGTCGTACAAACTTTCAGTAATACCCTATAAGGCCTAGGAATCCTTGCAGAGCCCTGACATCTGTTGGGGTAGGCCAATTAATCATGCAATCAATCTTAGAAGTATAAGCAACCACGCCATTGGTTGATATAACATGGCTGAGATACTCCAATGGTATTTGGGCAAACAGTCACTTCTTTCTGTTAGCAACAAGTTTATGGTTGCTAAGGAGCTGCAAGATGATGGTAAGGTGTCGCAACTGCAGATCGAAATCCGAACTGTAAATCAATATATCATAAAAGAACATTAAGACAAACTTACGGAGATCATCATCATCAAGACCTTATCCCAATTAGGGGTCGGCCGTGAGAGCTTGGAAATATGTTGTTCACGAGAGCCTGGAAGGTAGATGGAGCGTTGGTCAGGCCAAAGGGCATGACAAGGAACTTGTAGTGACTCTCGTGTGTCTCAAAGGTCGTCTTGGACACATGCTGTTCCTTGAGCTGCATTTAGTAGTAACTAGACTTGAGGTCCAGCTTGGAAAAAATCGTAGCTCCTCCTAACTCGTCCAGCAGTTCGTCAATAGTGGGTATGGGAAATTTATTAGAAACCATTATTTTGTTCAAGGCTCTATAGTCGACATAGAATTGCCAGCTCCCGTCCTTCTTTTTGATTAAAAGTACTCGGCTGGAAAAGGGGCTTGAGCTGGGGCGAATAATTCCCACCATTAGCAAGTCTTTGATGATTGTTTCAATTTCATTCTTTTGGCAATGTGGGTAGCGGTATTGATACATCCCAGGTTTTTATAACACTTTTTCATAAATCTTTTGCTTTGTGGGGCCCCAATACTTTTATAAAACTATTCAAAACCAAATAGCGGAAGAATAACTTTGAAAAGAATACCTTAAAAATCCTGAGTGTCTTTTTTTTTTTCCATTAAAACAGAGGAATGAACATCACATTCCTACCAAAAATCCGGCAGAGTCTCCCCTGTATTTCGGACCTTGTGCATTTAACGCATACAACGCGACACCTGATAATCATCATGTACATATAAATATCCATGATAGAGACTCTGTCTCCCTCAAAATACCAACATACACATTTTTGTTTAATTTAATTAATGAAACATTTTGGTAATCTCAAAAAGGCTAGGTAATTGACCTGTATACCCAGGATCGCTCCAGTCATAGCCATTCTTGTCAAACGGTAATGAATACACATTCACATGTCCATTTCTAATAGTCATGAAACAATTTTTATTACATAAGAGTTGTAAGAACCTTCAGAAATCTTTACCTATACCTCATCTTTACTCAAAATAACTTCCTTGTAGCTTCCAAGTCAAAACTATGTGCCTTTCCCTTTGCTGTAGTCTTTCGAACCTAAGATATTGTAAACAAGTACAATATCTCAGCAAGCCTTCACTTGTGTAGGTAGTTTCATCATCAACACACAAGTTTATGCAGTTCTAACTTTAAAAGGAACAATTTATCATACTTTGTGAAATTTTGTGTCATTTGATGCCAAATAAGTAGTATAATATATTCCTAAATTCATACCATGCCATTTCAAATAGTTTCCATGTCTAATCAGTTTGAATCGTCAATTTAACATCCATGCTTACTGTTTCCAAATAATGATAATAACCTTAGTAAAACATTTATATGATATGGAAGATAGTCACGACTCTTCGCATGCCTCAAAACCAATAGAGAAATGCATTTAAACCAGGAAATGTTTAAATGTAAATAAAGAGTATTTCAACCAGTGTATACACACACCCATATACACACACACACACACATACTCTAAATCTCATCAAGATTTTACGAGTATAAAACTACTCAAATCCGGCCACCTACCGTTGGTCATGAGTACTCATTATTGACTTGAAATACCATGGTGCCCTGCACCTGCGCTATTGTGCAATATACATATAAACCTGAAAATAATGGAACCTCTGTGCGATGGACAAGAACCAATCAAGTCCGTGGCTATCACGCTGATACCAAACGGATAGACTCCTTTGCACCGTGTTTATGGAAAACACAACACACAAGCCATGATCTGTCTATGATGACATGAGGATGATCAGTCCTCAATCGTCCGAGCACAGAGTCCACCACCCCAATATGTCCGTCATAATATAATAATACTAGGCAGCATCCCATGCCTATAAAACTGATAAAACCATATAATTTCATGCATTGGTTTTTTCTTTTCAATCTGATAGTAAAGTAAACCTGACATTTTAAATAGATTGCATGAATATACCCTTTTGATAGCTGCATAAACTAAAAAGATCAAAATCTCAAGTTTTAAGTAAATTCCAAGCATGTTGATGTCCAAACTACCTACCTCCCTTTTTGTGCTCCACAAATTTGTTATATCCTTCCTTTAATCACTTATCGATCACCTAACCAATTCAAATTTTGAATTCATTGTCAATACAAATCCATATGTTCATAATTTCAAGTAAATTTATACATTTCCAAATCAAGATAACTAGTTCATCCATCCATTCCCAATTTTTGTCATACTCTAGCTAATTTAAGGTCTTAAGATTCATCGGTGATGTCTGATCATCAATCAGACATCAAGGATTTATTGTGCAAACAGTACTCGATCGGACGGCCGAGATTGTTTGATCGATTTTCTGCCTAGATCTGTCAATCTAGTGTGATTTAGACTACATCAAGTCTTTAGTTTTTCATCCCTACCCTTAGATTAGGGATTGGACGGTTGGATTATCCCTAATTATAGATCTAGGTTAAAAATGCATAAATTTTGCAAACTACCAAGATTCAAGAGATGGGCATCCTAGATCTTACCCTTAAGGAGTGTCTTCAACCTCCAATCCTCACCGAAGAACGAGATTGCCGTTGATTTTTTCGTCGTTGGCAAATCCCACCATGGGTACTGTTTTCCCCCACCAAAACTTGCTAAATCAACGAGCAACTATAGGGCTTTTGCTCGTGGTAGCGAGGGGAAGACAATGAACGGCACCGATCGTCGATCAATGACGCTGTTCACTCTATCTTTTTCGGCGACTGTGAACTTTTCTCCACCGTCGATCTCCTCCTCCCTTAGTTGATGGGAGAAATGGAGGGTGGAGAATGGGTAGTTTTCTCCCCTCCTTTCTCCTCTTTCCTTCTCCCCCACTCTCTCTTCCTCTTTTCTTCTCCCTCTCTCAATCGCGTGGAGAACAGACCTAACGGTCTATTCTTTTTTTTTTTTTTAAGTGGGTGGGGGTGTCTGTATCAATTACGGCCCCCTCCATTTTTTTAAGTGGTTTTTGTTTTTTTAAAGTTCTTACAGGTATGGTCGGATGTTGGGTGGCTGGGTTCCCTCCCTTAGCCAAATGGCATGATCTTGCATATGGGTGATTGGTAATCGCAAGGGCTGATCAAACAAATGGGAAACTTGTGCAAGAACAGGTTCTAACTGTAAGGGGTGTCGACTTCTGGAGAGTTGGCACCAAGCAAAAGACCTTGATATTTGATTAAGTAATTGTCACCAACGCTGGGTTTGAGTTTGAACATTGTTTTATGGGTATAGATGAACAAGCCAGAGACGGATCTCCTTGTATTGTGACGTGATTGCCATCCATCAAGAATTTCATAGTGAGGTTCTTGTAATTGGCCTAGATGTCACCTAAAGTTTGTAGCTAGACCATCCCTAATACAATATCAACCCTTGTAAGTTGAAGAGATGGAAGTTTTGCTGAACTGAGACACCTGGCAAGCTTAGGAAGAGATTCTGACAGATTTGTCCCTTTTGCATAGTGGCCGTCTCTTATCTGTACCCCAAAGGTTTTTGTGTCAAATATTGGTAATTGGAGTTCATCCACTAGGTCCCTGGCTATGAAGTTGTGTGAGGTTCCACTGTCGATTAGAACTACTACGGCTCTGCCGCTTAGGTTGCCGGTCAATTTCATCATTCCACGATCGTATGCATGGATAACTCCAAATGAGGAGTTTTCCCTGTTTGCTTGCATAGGTTCCCCTCTAGCTGGAGGTTTGTCGGAGTTGGAATCATTATCATCGTCAGCCAAAAGAAGAACCTACAATTGCTGGTACTTACAATGATGGCTGGTGGTATACCCCTCATTTCATCTGTAGCATAGTCCTAGGGCTATTTTTTGTTGGAACTCACAGTCTGCGAGGCACTAGAAAGGGTCCTTGCGGCCATTGTAGGCGCCGCCAATGCACGACTCCTTATCTCCTCTGGTTGTCGTCTCCTTTGGTGAATTAGTCATTTGAATTAGGGAGGGTTTGGGTGAAATTACAATTCAGCCCCTGGCACCTTGTTCCTGAAACTGGGCCCTTTGAGTGGAAGGTGGTGGGTCCTAGGAATCTGGGCCCAGGTTTAGACTGTCTTCTATGAGTTTTAACTTACTCCAGAGCTGCATTCTTTTCTTCCATTTTATGGGCTAAATCCATAAGCCCAGTTAGCGTTTTGGGCTGAAACATTTTAACCTTAGCCTTTATCTCTTCCCACAGCCCATGTGCAAAAGCCCCTTTAAGAAGTTTGTCCGACAAGTACACCAGAGGGCCCAACATTAGTTTGAAGCTGCACCGATAGTTGGCGATGGAGCCCTCTTGCCAGAGTGTGATAAGAGCTTCATAGTCATCATCCGAATGCAATGGATAGAACCGTTGAAGAAAAGCTGTGCGGAATGTCAGCCACAATTGAAGAGGAGTCTGGGAATCTACCCATAAGAACCAGCGAAGGGCATTGCTTTCCAGGTAGATGGTGGCCGCTGCAACCTTGTCGTCGTCGGCAATGTGGTTAATCTTAAAGTATCGTTTTGCCCTGCATAGCCAGCCGTATGGATCGAGGTCTTCAAAGACGGGAAGATTAAGCTTCCTAGGGTGGAAATCGGGTGGAGAAAACTCCTGCATTCCTGGGCGGTGCAGATCTCCCCCATTCGAGTTTTCTCCAACCTTTGTCACCTTGGTTTTTCCTCTTTTCCCTTCTCAATGAGGATCAGAGAATAGGATGTGCCCAAGAGGACCTTCAGGACACATGAGGATCACTACGAGTTCCTCGTCATGCCTTTCGGCTTAACCAACGCTCCATCCACCTTCCAGGCTCTCATGAACGGCATATTTCACACACGTCTCCGTAAGTTTGTCTTAGTGTTCTTTGATGATATATTAATTTACAGTCTAGATTTTGATATGCACTTGCAGCACCTTACCATTGTCTTGCAGGTCCTTAGCGACCATAAACTTGTTGCTAACCAAAAGAAGTGTCTTTTCGGCCAAACACCATTGGAGTATCTCGGCCATTTTATATCAGTCAATGGCGTGGCTGCCAATACTCCTAATATTAATTGCATGATCAGCTGCCCGACCCTAACAGATGTCAGGGCTTTGTGAGGATTCCTAGGCCTTACAAGATATTATTGAAAGTTTGTACAATACTAGGGTAGTTGAGGCTCCGCTGAATAATCTTCTTAAGAAGGACAACTTCTAATGAGATGCCGTTGCACAACAAGCTTTTGATGCGCTGAAACAAACAATGACAACTGTTATCGTATTGGCTATTCTTGATTTTACTAAGCAATTTATTCTGGAGACTGATGCATTTGCTAAAGGTGTGGGGCTGTATTGATGTAAGACGGTCAACCCATAGCTTTCTTTAGCTAGGCTTTATCTACTCGTTCACAATCTAAGCCAATATATGAACGAGAACTTATGACCGTTGTGTTGTCAATCCAAAGGTGGCGGAATTATTTGACAGGAAAGTCACTTTATTATAAGAACGGATCAAAAGTCTTCGATTCTTAATGGATCAGCATGTTCTCAACAGTGAGTAGCAAAAATGGTTAATCAAACTGGTGGGCTTAGACTTCGAGATTCAGTATAAACCTGGTTCAAAGAACCGAGTAGCAGATGCCCTTTCAAGGCGTCAAGAATTCTATCCTATTGACTTTCTTGACCCAGCTCTTATGCCTTGCATTCCTCCTTCTGATCTTACAGCTACCGCTGCAAATGCCAGCTACAAGCTTCAACTCTTTGCCCTCACCGTTGCCAGCTATGAGGGCCTAGATACGATTCTTGACGAAGTACAAGTGGATCCCAAGCTTCGCACTATTATGCAGCAGCTTATTACAGATCCACACAGCCACTCGGGGTATGTATTGAGGCAAGGCATGCTCTATTTTCATGACTGGCTAGTTCTACCACGACTCTCTCCACGCATTCCATTGTTATTGTGTTAATTACATTCTACTCCAAATGACGAACATTCTGGTTTTTTTGCACTTACAAGCGCATCTCACAAGTTTTACATTGGGATAAGGAGCAATGTCGAAAAATTTGTGGAGGAATGTGATATATGCCAATGGAACAAATATGTCTCCACTAAGCCCGCTGGTCTTCTTCAGCCTCTTCCCATTCCCTTATCATCCTGGGAAGATATTACCAAGGATTTTATTGCTGGTTTACCCAAACCTTAAGAGAATGATACTATTATGGATGTGGTGGACTGCTTAACCAAGTATACTCATTTCATTTCACTTAGCCACCCGTATGCAGCCAAGGATGCTGCTTTTCTTTTCGCTAAGGAAGTAGTTAGGCTGCATAGTTACTCTCGATTTATCGTCTTCGACTACAATCACATTTTTGTTAGCCACTTTTGAAAAGAATTGTTCAGGGTAGCTGGCACCACTTTAAAAATGAGCTTAGCTTGTCACCCTCAAATCGATGGACAGATAGAAGTGGTTAACTGGTGCATAGAAACGTATTTTCGCTACTTTAGCGGAGGCAAATGCAAGTCCTGGCCAACTTTCATTTGTTGGGTTGAGTATTGGTATAACACCACTTTTCACAGCTCTATCGGAATGACCCTTTTTTGTACGTTATGTGGAAGGGATCCACCCATCTTGCTTCGCCAAATCCTCTATTGCAATGTAATCTTGGTTGAATTGAAATACCATTTAGACGGCCCAATCACACAGGAAAGCCCAATCAGATTCAAGGGCGAGACTTCTCCTTCCTATCAGGTAACTTCGTATATCTAAAGATTCATCCTCATCGACTCAAGTCCCAGGCTACTCGTTTCAACGAGAAGCTTTCTCCTCGATATTATGGCCACTACAAGGTGTCTCAACGAATTGGCAAAGTGGCATACCGCCTTGAGCTATCCCCTAATGCCAAGATCAATCCAGTTTTTCATATATCCCAACTAAAACTTGCTCCCTCTTCTACCCTCAGCCCTCAACCACTGCCTGCATCTCTTTTGGAGAGCCTTGAACTACAAGTGTATCCATCGGCCATTAAGGATACCCGCACTCTGCATAATGGTCAGCTTCAAGTATTAGTTCAATGGGAAGGCCTATCGAATCATGATGATACTTGGGAACTCTTTGACACAATCCACCACAATTTCCTGAGTTCCACCTTGGGGACAAGTGGGTGTTTTAGGCAGGAGAAACAGGGTCGTTTTGGAATGATTTATTCCAAGAGATATGGTCCCTAGAAATTTAGATAGTTAGCATCAGCATAAAATCAGTATCATATGCAGATATACAAGGGGAATGGGTGTAAGGGTAGGAGTGGACAGTGGAGGAATTTTGTTAGGGGAATCATTTTTTCAATAGGGGGAAAGACAAAGGGTAAGGGGGGATCGAGGAGAGTGAGAGGGCCTTGGTCAGGGAGTAGAGGAGAGACTGAGGAAGGCAGGGGTGGCCTGTAGTAGGGATGTTGCTGTTTGCTTCCATTTCCTTCGCCTTGTATTTACTCCCGTTTACTGAATTCAGTTTTATCTTTTCCTTCTTTTTCTTTTTCTTTTTCTTTTTCCTTTTCTTCTTCTTCTTCTTCTGTCTATTGTATTTCCAATGATTCAGTTTACAGATCTAGCACTATCATAAATATCACCTGTGAAGGATTTTAACAACAAATGAAGAAGAAATTATTCTGCATTTCCCAATCCTGCAAGAACTCGTAACACTTTCAACAGATTGGAACCTTAATTTGTACAGCATAAGAATTCAAAAATCTGCAATGGTTTCAACATCGAAATTCTAAACAGTAGTATTGTCCTCCTGTGGGATATTGATAAATTTAGTTAAACAACAGAAACGATGTTGCATGGGAGTGGTATAGGTCTAGAACTTGGCTCTAAAAAGATTTGTGTAAAGACATCAATGAATAAGTTTGGCTATTGATTTTCACCTCCTCAATCTGTAAACTGAGGTGTCTACAAGGAGATTCTGCAACATGCAATGTTTAATGAGACGGGAATTATAAAAGAGGGAGAGTTAGAAGGAGATCTGAACCCATCTTGAAAAGCTATGTAAGCATGGATTTGGGCAGTAGGATCCTTAAGCGTCAATCTGATCCTATACACAGTTTCTTTTGAAAGAAATTTTTTAGCTTAATAGGGATGGACTGCTACCACACGAATGACACATTGAATTGGAAATACTTGTCAACGGAAAGATTCTTTTTAGTTCAAACACAAAACATAGATAAAATATGTTAGTCTCCAATAGAAAAGTAGAAGCAGCAGGTACAGCCTTTTTATCTTAGAAGCAATCTTCCCTTATCAACCACAATAACAAAATCATCGAAATGGAAAAGATGTAAAGAAAGAAGATGGAACCTATTATACTTGATGGCCTTTAATAACTTCAACTGAATTACATGCCTCCATCAAAGACAACGAGCACAACTGTTATAACCTCACAACTAAATCTCCACTACTTGTGAACAATTCTTCTAGAACTACATCACTACTTATTTTGTGTTATCTATCATTAACACGACAACGAAGCCATCTGTGCAGAAATAGTATCTTATAGGAAAATCTGCTCAAATGAGATATTGGTCCTTAATGCTCGATGGGGTTTTTGAATGCTACTGAAGAAATTTACTAAAGATATTGCAAAGTAAATAATGATATGGTCATGAGGACATAAAAGATGAAAACCATATGGAGATTATCCAAATTGTATTAGTAGAGATGTAGTTCTAGAAGAGGAGGGATTGGTAGAAGTGGTGGGGCTGGAAGAGTTGATTACTTTGCCATCTTTTGTTTGTAGACCATCCTTTGGTTTTTCATGGCAACTCAGAAGAGCAGGCAGTGAATCTGTCCTTCATTTTCAGGTGGTTTGAGTTAGTAGTTGAGCTGCAGATTGATATGAGTAGAAGCATTCTTCAGGTAGGATTTATTTGTTTTAGAGAAGAATATGGGTCTGTCTGATTTGTTTGGTTTTAGATGGGATGCTTTATCAATTTTGTTTTGTGATCGGGACAAATTTGGTTTGAAGCAGATAGATTACCAAATTCTTACTGGGCCTTTTATTTTGGGGAGAGTAACAAAAGCCATTTAGGCTGTTATTCTGGAGAGTTTGAAAGGGAACTGATAGAGTGGAAGTAAGGGAAGGATTACACTGTAGTCATGCATCCTTCTTCAGCTTTGCCTACTGTATTTATGTCTCTATTTAGGACTCTGAAGGAAGTGTGTGGAGTGTTAAGAGTTTACTAAAACATTTCCTCCGGTAAGGTAGGGAACAGAGGAAAGAGCTTAAGTCAATTAGGAGATAATATGTGCAGATGTATGGAGGGATTGAGGTTCAGAAAAGCAACTTTCTGTGATCAAATGGTTGTGTGATTGAGGGAGGAGTAGAAGGCACTGTAGGGAAAACTTATTTCCTAGAACGCATTTGGGTGAGATCTGGAGTGTTGGAATGCAGAAAATCAGGTAAAAGCATATGCTCTGGTCCTTAGTAGTCGGTTTGTCAGGCTAGACTTAGTCCTTTCTGGTAATAGGTTGAGGCTGCTAAAGCAAGTTTGGATGGTGTCTGGGTAGATCTATCTTAGTTGGCTATCATATATGCACTGAGCTCCTTGGCCAATTTGGCTAGTTGGAGAGAGAGACATAGGGAGATTAAAATTATAAGTTTACACTTTTTAAGATGGTGTGGGAGGTTTGATTTGGGATGGGTGTTTCATGGGAAACTATTTTTTGGCCCCGTCGAGTAGGTTTATCCTAAACTAATGGATTGCTGATTCAAATGGCTCTGTGGTTAAAGCCTTTTTTCAGGTCCACTTTGGAACTGTGGGAGTATGCAGATATAAAGGGCAGCCCCGGTGCACGAAGCTCCCGCCTATGCAGGGTCTGGGGAAGGGGCGGACCACAAGGGCCTAAAGTAGGCAGCCTTACCTTGCATTTTGCAAGAGGCTGATTCCACGCCTTGAACCCGTGACCTCAAGGTCACATGACGACAACTTTTACCATTGTGGGAGTATGCAGATATGCTTTAGAAAAAAGGTTTTGGAATCTGACTTGTAGAGAGAATGTACATATGATGTCATGAAGAGGAAAAGGTTTCACCTAGCAAAGATGTGAATTCTTTGCAAAATTATCAGGGAATCAACTAAGCACAGTTTGCTTCCTTTCCAGTTGCCGTGTCTTGGGCAACTCTTAGATAGTCTGGGACGTATTAGTATTTTCAAATGCTTGAGAGAGCTCTTTCAAGGATGGACTTTCATGCACATTGGAAGCAAGAGTATATTCTTTTGCTATTTGGTTCTGTTTGTGGTCTCTTGGGCCTTTTAAAAAGAGAGAAATCAGCTCATGTTATGAGAATTATAATTCTTATTTTACCAGACTACCATTGGAAAATCATATACATCATCCCGCATTATGAATTATCAGTGACTAAGAATTTAAGGCACTTAATGATTGATGTTTTTAATCTTGGAAATGGAAGGACTATGGACGTAATTTAAATAAATGTGTTTTCTAGGTTCCCATCAATTTGAGCGCAATTAAATCAAATGTCAGTTATTTCAAGTTTGGGGATCTGAGGTGAAGTGATTTTTGTGGATGATTTAAAATTTGGAGATTGTAATGGAAAGCTGTACTGCAGACTGTGTGGAAGCAGAGATGAGGTCTTTTTTTCCTTTTTGTTACAAGCGATGAATTACTAAGCAAATCAATCACAAACACTCCTGAATCTAATCCCCAGAAAGGCAACTTGAATCTGCAACTATGCTTACTTCAGGGGAGATGCCGAGTTGGCCTATCAGTCTCACTTTGTTTTTAGCTGAAACTGGAGAAACCTTGTAGTGGAAGAAGACTTTGAAAGTTAGTCAAGCAAGTCATACTTAAAGATAAAGGGACTATAGCAAGGAGCATCTTCAACCAGATAGTTGATATTTGGAGAACTAGGGAAATGTATCATCATTTTCCCAAGGAAGCCAAATGTTGCTTATCTGTTGGCCAGTGACAGGTTTAGTCAAATGTATCAGTTTAGGAGCAATCTCTATTTTACTTAACAAGTCCCTGTTCTTCTTGAGAATAAGGGATGTAGAAGCTGAAAATTACACAGGCGGGACATGATACATCAATCTACTTGTTCGCTTTTAAGAGTCATGGTAAGTTGCAGATGCAAATATGACAATGGAAAGAGAATCTACGGCTTCAATGATGGAATGAAAAACATAGGTACAATAATCTTTCCAATTAAAAGGTATTGGCATCAATTCTAAACCTAACTGGACTTTTAGTGAAAATTACTTCTAATAATTCTCTCTCTCTCTCTCTCTCTCTCTCTCTCTCTCTCTCTCTCTCTCTCTCTCTCTCTCTCTCTCTCTCTCTCTCTCTATATATATATATATATATATATATATGAAATCTAATTATGACTAGAAATAAATACACATATAAAATATTTTTTCCATTCAGAACATTTTGGGCAACTCTAACCCTAACTGGACTTCTAGTAAAAATTACTTCTAACAATTCTTGATTTCTCTCTCTATATGAAATCTAACTACAACTAGAATTTATGATGATGATTTTTGAGACTTTTACACTTATTTCACCCGGACATCTAAAGATAGTGTTGTTGTCTGGGACCAAAAATTCTGTATAGGTAGTAGAAAGATATAAAAGTCTGGTGTTCTATGTTAACTATGGTATGCACTGTTACGTGCTCATTGGGAGTGTTAACCTGTCAACACTTATGTTAAGAATTATTGTAGTTAAAATTTGAAACTCCTGGCTGCCTTGGATGACAAGCCCCCAAAAATGTTGAACTGCCAAATCAGCACTTGAAGCTACTCTTTCAGGATAAGCCATTTAATATTTAAGAGAACGGAGGATTGTAGTAAATGTCATCAGTAGCTTTTGGCTATTAGAATTACAGAATCTGTTGTTGGAATGATAATTTTGATCATATGAAATTTAGCCATAAGGATCTTTCAAACTATGGGGAGTTTTTTATGTTCAACAGTAATGCTTGATAGAAGGGTTGAAACCAAATTCAGTTTTATCTTTCAAACCCATTCTAGTAAGAGGAGAGTAACAGTGAGTTGTCTGGTAAATATTTCAGACAATCTGGAAACAGATGCAAGGCACAAGTCTGACAGAAATTTTTTTCTATTTATTTTGTAGATACAATGTCAATTAAAAGGAAAGGAAAGAGAATTTTGAGGGAGAGTTAACCTTGCTGCTAAGACTAAACAGGGGTGAAAACTGGGAACATACATCTGGCAGTGACATGTATTAGTGGTCCTAACTGCACGAGGGTTTATACATATGCAGCACAAGCTGACGAATGCTTGCTTTCCTGATGCATTTTACTTTTCTAACCATAAAGTTGACCTACTTTTGGGCTAAATGCTTAATTTCATGTTACTAATCTGTTGGTCTCTGCTCTGTAGATGACTCATGTTTTTCACTGTTTCGGAGCCAAAACTGGGAAATCCTAGTTATGGAAGCTCTCATTCATGTTCCTGGGAATGAAGAGAAGAAACAGAAATTCCGGATAGCTCTCTTCGACCAACATTACCAGTCTCCTGCCTTGCCTGAATGCACGGATTGCAAATTTCAAGTATCACAGAGTCAAGAACAAGCTAAAACCTGAAATTTAGGTGGGCAAATGATTTTATCTTTGTGATTACATTGAAATTTTAGTTATGTTTTAATAATTCTGTGGAAGGCCCTATGAGCGAGGAATTGTGCTTGATTGTTGCACCTTATGGCTAGTTACCATATACTTGAAAATGGTGAATTTTGTGAAATTATGAATGAAAAAGAGGGAGTTGGTTTTGGGGAATGGATTCTGATCCTTCTTTACCAAAATTATCATTGCCCTTTGCTTTCTCGATAATGATTTAACAATGACCCTCTGCAATTGTCAAGAGACAGTTTCGAATGCATGGTCTTCAAAAGATGTCATCCTTCCAGTCTCACAACCTTCTCTGTGGTTCAAATCTAGGTTGCTGCACTATTGAGTATTTTGCTGTTGAGAATCTGCGGTGAGTTTCTAAAACATTGTATCAAAAAGTACTGTGCTAAAGCAGAAAGCGGCATGCATATGCTGTTTGGGCTGGCTCTGCATTTTGCACACACCACTTGGCCTCTTTTTGCTTAGTTTTGGTTTTTTTTTTTTTCTTTCATTTTGATGGGAAAAAAGCTAAAATTGAATTTTCTTCTATTTAAGAGAAGAAAACAACTGGAAAGAACATGAAAAGTGGAGCTGCATTCTTGCCCCCATGACTCCTTTTGGTGGAAATGCATTTTGAATGTTCCCACCTTGTTCTAAGCAATTCATTAGCTTTATAGTTTGAGAACTTGCATCATCTGCAACCTATCTGCAGATGTTTTAATTGCTTGCTGACACCCTTCTTGTTTCTGAAACATGTGTGATTTCCTCATGCACACCAAACGAATTCCACAAGCATTAAGTTCAAAAACAAGTTATACTTGTGAGATCATCCACTGAGTGTGGAAAAACCCAATCGACATCAAGGAATTTGAGAATTCCACACCAAACGTCGAAGTACAGCCGCATTATAACCACATGGTGATCTTTGAGCTCATCTAGTTTTTAGCACAAATAGCACCTCGTAGAGCCTTTCCATCGTCATGAGAAGAGCTTGACTTGTATAAGCTAAGCATCTTGTTAAGAGCGACAGTCCAAGTAAATGCTTTCATTCGAAGAGCAATAAACCTGTGATGGAAGACTTTCATTAGTCCCAGATGTTATCAGTGCATGGCTAACTATTACATCTAAAATATGAGTGGTAAAGATGATCAATGATCAGAATTACAGAAACATTCTTGGTAGATATCAAAATAAGAGTTCGATTAATACACAAATGGCACCATTTTATTAAATATTGGAGGAAAATACATGACATTTTGCTAGTTAATGCATTGGTTTTTTTTTGGCTTCAATCATCATAAAAGATCATAAATAGACGCATTTGAAATAACAAAACTAATACTACTAGAATCAGAAGTAAATAGATCCACTCATTTGTATAAAAACTCTTCAGTGAATTCAATCATGTTGAGATTTTGTTCGAAAAAGTTGAGAGATTTGATTGTTGCATCTTAAGCATTACCAATGGTAAAAGTTGTTGTCATGTGACCTTGAGGTCACGGGTTTAAGGCGTGGAATCAGCATCTTGCAAAATGCAGGGTAAGGCTGCCTACTATAAGCCCTTGTGGTCCGCCCCTTCCTCAGACCCCGCATAGGCGGGAGCTTCGTGCACCAGGGCTGCCCTTTCTATCTTAAGCATTACCAAATTCTTAATTTGGTAAAATCAATAGTAAATGAATCACATCTCTGATGAGTCAGTAGTTTGTAGAATTTAATCTGTGCCCCTTACTTTTCCACATGAGCCCCTTTACAAATAATACAAATTGCTACAACTTTAGTTTAGGCCCAAATTTTTGTCGTGATATTTTTAGAGATCCAAATTGGTAAAAATATCCCATAATCAGATTCTACTCGAAAAATGAAATCCAACGGCATAAAGAATGCTAAAAACGGAGTTCGTATGCCAAATTATGGACTTTTGAAGATGAAAGGCATTTTTGTAAATTAAATTCGAAAAGGCCAAGGGTCGTAAAACACAAGGGGTCATTTTACTAACGACACCCCCGTCTTCTTCTTCTCCACTGCCTTCCCCTTCCAGTTGGCGCATTGCACCGCCTTTGCAGTGCGGCACCGGAAAAAATGGTGGCACCGCCTTCTCCCCTCTATAAATCTCCTCCACCCCCTCTTCCAAAATCGTGTTTTCTCCACTTTGAAATGCTCCGTCTGCGTTTTTCGGCAACAAGGGTTGCAGTTGTGTTCAAGGCCTCCATCGGGCATCATCGAGGGCTCCCAGGTATGATCCCCCTCCCCTCCCCTCCCCACTCCATTCCTCTTTCTCCCCTCTCCATTTTACCCTAGATCTCGACCAGATAAGGTCTCATTGGGCGACGAATTGCTGGTGAAACACCACCTGGGCAGCTTGGATGCAAGATCTGAGCCACCCAATGCGTTCGTGGAACCCCAAAACCTAGGACAGTTCAGGCAACGTGACATCCTGGGCGTTGATTTAGGGTTGGGATGGTTGGACGGTCCAGATTGGGCCGCCCCATCTAGGTCGATCGTGATATGCGCTAAAGACGCACCCAGGCGACGTTGTCTAGGAGGCACGCTCTGGAGCATCATTCGGGCCTGCACACGTGCACAAGCACGGTCTTAGTTCGACCAGGATGCACGCACGTCCTAGGAATCGTGACGCGCAGGCCCTATATGGACAAATCTGGTTCGTCCGTTGATTGACGACACTAAAAATGAAATTAAGGAGGCTATATAACTCCGATTGACGATCCAAAAGAACCGTTGTGTTCGTTTTGATGTCGCGGACCTAATGAAACTATAAAAGTTAGGATTAGAGGACTATTTACTATGACTATAGCCTAAAAACTATAGAAATCTCGTAGATTGACAATGCCAAAGATGATCAGATCTCATGAATTGATTCATTAGAGGTGTAAGGAGATTAATAGCTCAGGATCAACCCTAAATTACATGTATCCATCCTTGAATTATAAGATCTGACCATTCAAATCGAGTACAAACCCATTCTAAGCATGAGGACAGGCGATCTATGAGATTTGACCATTCAATTACACGATCTTGATAACATAAAAGTTATTGAAGGCAATCTAACCATTAAATAGTAGATCTATACGTGAGATCTAGCCTAGAAACACATTAAGCAAGGATCTATGATCCAAAAAGGCAGATCTAGCCGTTAATCTATAAAGCTAATTAATAATCTATAAAGGATGGAAATAATACTTGAATCCTTATTATCAATTAATATCTAGAGTTTCACAAAGGTGACTCAGGGCCGAGTAATGAAGAACGCGATTCAAAAGACATTGAGGTAGGTAGTCTGATATTACTAAGTTTTCAAATGCATTCCAAACCTTAAGTAATTTACTTGACCTTATTACCATATTCAGTATGCTTTTTGAGATATGATGTTCTTATACAAGCATGCAGAATTGTCTTCATGATTTATAGACTTGAATGCGATCATTAGCATGAATAGATTTTATGTATTGTTCGCATGTTTTGAAACTAATTGCATAAATTGCCTGATTTACGATGATTGACATTTGGATTATTTATATATGCTCTTTGGGCTATTGAGCCTGGTGGACACTGCTGAAAGGTTGTTTATGTACGGGGTTGGCCTCCTAACCTCTAACCATCAAAGGTGGATGGTATCGGTGCCAAAATGACATTGCCCCTTCTTCAACTATTGTGGTAAATAGAGATGACCACTGTGGTAATACAAGTACTCGTGACCAGTCGGTTTGATGTGTTCACCTACCCATTAGCTTGATGTGTTCGCCGAAAGATCATGTGCATGATATTTATAGTGATGCTAGCATCTGCTTTGAATGATTACTATTTTAATAATTTCATGATTATTATATTTGACTCGTTGGTTTGATATGTTTGTTGAGATCTTCTTACATAGGTTGATCGATTACTACTCTATGATTTTAGTCATATTTATATTATTGCATATTGGATTTCAGTAAAGCAATCAATAGTTGGGAGATGTTTTGCATGGAAAGCTCTTTGAATTTATGCACGTGGCATGCCGTGTTTTTAAAATAATAGTATCAGATTACCTACTGAATATGAGGAATATTCACCCAAATATTATTTTTACAGATTAGCTCCACACAGGATTAGAAGATGCATTAGAAAATGTTAGTGCTACGATCAAATGAATGAAGAGAAGATAAGTATAAATGTAAGTATATAATCTGCCCTTTGGACATGTATCTGTAATTACTACAGTTGGATTGCGAGCCGTGACTAGATAGACTTGAGAAGACATTTGTGATTACTGTAATTTTTAAAACTACTTTATTCGTATTGAAAGCAAATGACACTCGAGGTTTTTAAAATGAATTTAAAATAAAAGATTTTCCCACTACATTGCATTATTTTTATAAAATTATTTTCAAATAGGGATCGATCTCGCATTAGAAATTAGTTTTGTATTTAAAAATGCATGTGAAAAACTCGGGTCATCACGTTGCTTAGATGGCTCATACTCCAAGTTCTCATCCACTTGATGATCCTAACTGCTGTTCTTCTTGAGTTGAAATATGAACCAAAGAATGTTTCACCATTTATTTTGCAACTGATGCAGATTTGTTTATAAAAGAAGACCAAGATACATGATTTCTAACCTTACAACAAAGATAATCATACAAGCACATGCTAATTTTAATTGATTGATACGAGTTGATTTGCTACTATCATAGCTAGCCTAACAATAGCTAGTAAAAATTGAAAAAATGTCATTTTTGGGTAGGCTTGGAAAACTGGAATCTGCATGGGTTAAAAAATGGTCAAACAATGAGTATCTGCGTGTAAAGGTATTTTGATCGGAACCGTTCATTTTTTTAAAGAAAAAACGTTTCAATAGATTACAAAAATAGCCTTCTTTCATGGATTCCGGCAACACCCTTCTATGTCATCAATAATGGGTGATTTCTTCCGACAAATGCTGCAAAAAATGTAGGTTTGCTTGTACATTGCTGATGGGACACGGGGGCTAACACAAGGCCCTTTCCTCAGGATTTTTTTATGTCTTCGCTCTTTCTTTCCACGATTGAAATCGATGACTTAAAGCTGGAAACTTAACCATAATCACTGGAAAACACCTCACATAACTGGAAATGTTGGATCTGACTGTGGATTTGGAGTAGGAAGGCACTATTGAATCTGGAAAAAATGTCGTAACGACAGCAGATACAGCTGAAAACACTCTTTGCAGCCAAAAACTGTTCATCAATGGAAAGGGAGGATTGGCAGTCGATCTGCACCGGGGAGACTGTTTTTTCCCTTTAGGAAGGCAGCAATAAGGTTGTTTCTTGATAGAGCCCAAGTGCACCAGAGAATACATGAGTTTAATCAAGCCAGTGGGTTGATTGGCTTGATTAAACTGTACTGCAGCCATGAAAGAAAGTCTGACGCTTTAATAGCTGTAATAATTAACCTTTTCGTTTTCAGAAAAAATGAAAAAAATCTGTATTGGCAATGAGAGATACCCATTGCTCGAAAAAGAGTGGAAAGTGTAATGCTCGTTTGAGCACTTATACTATGACTTTTGTTAGAATGTCCGGCCTAACTTTTTTAGGCCGAGAAGGCTTAAAAACTGATGGCAAATTTTGAAAGTTTAACAATAAAGACATTTCATTATTTCAGAGTTACATTTTTATCAATGAAATGGACCCATCGTAAAATAAATAAAAAACAATAATAACCGGCTTGTGACTAAGCCATCAATTCAAACTTCAAACCTGACGGAATACTTTGTCGACTGAGCTGCAGCCTGCACTAAGGGGTATGAACTTCTTGGAATGACTAAAAATGGCAATTCAGGAATAGGAATAGAAATAGGCAATTCAGATAGTAGTTATTCCTCTACCGGGGAAACCCCTTCTAGAACCAGACCCAATTCCTCCTGTTGCATTTATTAATGGTTTATCCATCGTATGATCCATCAGATTAAGGATCTGGCTCAGACTCGTGAATGGAGAAAACGGGTAAAACACCTTACCTGAGAACAAGCCAGCAGATGAATCTCGTCGGCTAGTGATAGCCTAATCAGATCGTCAATTAACGTCCTTATCTCACTCTGATATCACTTGTTGTGCCAGATCTGTCACGGTTTGGCAGATCTGACTACTAAGATCGTTGATCTAAAAAGATAAACACACGCGCACACACACACACACACACACACACACACACACACACACAATAGAGAGACACAAGGAACCTCAGATTACGTCCACAAAAGAGGAAGAATAATCATCTGATCATATTACAATGAAAGAGGAGGAGAAAGCTCAAAGCCTACTCCAACACTCTTTACACTCAATCTTTAACTCACTCACACTCAAGCCCTAACATTACACATATACATAGAATTCTTACTCACATGGGTATGGACTATACGTGAGTCCATCCCAACAATTACATCACTCACATGGCAGGTACTTGTCTTGCAATCTTTGCTTTGCCATTTTTCTAAGGTCTTCAGAGGCTTACTGATAAATTTGTACCTTGATATCAAAGAAGAGTTCGACCCAATGTTTTATTTCTGATTCAACATTGAAAGTATATTAATTGTTCTCCAATAACCGAATACTTTTTTCTGTCATCTCTATCTCTATATTCCAAGGACAACAAGGAATATCTAGTTCTTGCTAATATATTCTTCATGTGCAAAATTCCCTGTTCCAATGGACAATTGGTGTTGATGATGTGGCCAACAGAGATACGTTAACAGGCTTTATGAAAATAGCTAGCGACCAGTCCTAAACGACTAGAATCAGACAGGGCTTAAATCATACATTATCCAAAGATCCAAGTTTTGCAGAAGAACCAATCTAACAACCATGCCTATTGGGAAGCTCTTAGATTTGAGCTAAAACTAGCCGATGATCTCCACATCCCGTACTTGGAAATCTTAGGTGGTTGTGCATTAGTTTTGCAAGCCCTGCAAGACGAAGGGGCAATTCCAAGAGATCCCCAAGGAGCTCGAGGGAGTCTTTACACGACAAGAATGATGTGCTCTTCGTCGTTATACCATACATACTTTTAAGGAAATAAGCAGCAGATATTCTAGCTAATAAAAGAAGGGGAGTCTTGGCTCAACGGTAGAGTTATTGTTTGTGTGACTTTAAGGTCACAGGTTCAAGGCGTGGAAATATTTTCTTCCAAAATGCAAGGTAAGACTGTATACTATCGACCTCTTTCTTGGACTTTGGGATCTTCGTGCACAGGGGTTACCCTTTTATATTCTAGCTAATAAAAACTAGGTAATAAAGCAATAGTTATTGAGGGTGATAGAATTTGGCTGATCAGTCCCCAGCTTTTCAATGTAACGTTTTCATGGAAGACAATATAAGCACCTCTGTCTGCCTATTAACTTAGTTGATTAATAAATTTGATTATTATTATTATTATTATTATTTTATTTTAGTACAAGCAAAGAATTACAAATCAAATTACTCATGCATGGGTGTGTAAGAGTGTGGTGTAGTGGCACAAGAGTGAACTCTCAATCATGAAGATCCCGAGATCGAGATTCTTCAAAGGGTGTGTGCAAGTGAGTGCTTGAGTCCACCATTTCAAAAATAATAAGACAAAATATGCACACTCTTGCTAATATGAGATCGCTCATCTAGTTGCATTTTTTTTCATATTAGAAATCGAAGGTGACTTTTTTATAGTCAAAATAAAGTGAATTGTATTTTGATTTGTTTCGTTATCGTAAATGTCTTTATCTATAATCTTTTAGGTTGATTCAAGGAAAAGCTGTGCACGATGAATTTAAATATCTTAAAGACCAAAAATGGTGGCAGTTGAACAACCCTGCTATTGGAAAGGATTTAGTTGCTATCACTAGGGAAACGAACAGTTCCATACATCACAGTGACCAACAACATGGTTTTTCCATGTGCTAAATCATCCAGTCAAAATAATTTTTGGGCTATGCCTAAGTTTAGGGAAATGAGATAAAAGAGTCCAATCAACAACAAAAGGTGGGAAATGAGATGAATGAGTCCAATCAACAAAAGGGGAAGCTCATAATATTAAAGTGGGGTACCAAATGACCCTTCCACCAGGCCACAGCAAAGATGACCATGGATCAATGCTTCTTGTGACTTTTTTGTAAGATATGTACTAAACTAGATCTGATGTTTTTCAGAAAAATATTCAAAAATTTTTGAAATATTTTTCCTTTGTTTATTAAGATACGGTAAGTAGACCACACAGGATTGAGAAATACAATTGCATCTTGGACTTGGATTAATCCAAGTGCTACTTTACATTTTTTGTACTTAACTTTTTTTTTTTATATTATAGACTTAAGCCGCTCACCGTGTTGGCAATGGTTTAGATGGTCTAGGTGCCGAATTTAATATCTGTAAGATAATTTATCGTATGTTTTTTTTTCTGTTGAAAATTATAATTATAGCTTATTTTGTGTTTTTTAAGTTAAAAACCATAGCTAAAAAGTTTAAAGGATAAGGTATCTAACTGGTGCAAAATTTGTACTTAAACCATCCATGTCATTCTTGACATGACTTGATAACCTACTTAGATCTTAAAAAAAAAAACAGATGAAGGGAAAATGAGGTAAATAACCACTTTATTGTTAAAGTGGATTTATCATTCCACTTTAACAATAAAGTACTCATGTCATCATTACTCGCCTACTTCCATTCAATTCAATTCAGAAGTTCAATAAGTCAGATTTGTGGGTGTTTTTTCCCCCTGTTTAGTCAATAAAAAAAATAGATTTATCAGCTGGTTCTTGGCAATCAGTCCTTTCAACCATTAGAAGTTACCATTTCACCAAATTGGGCACCCATACATTAATCTTTTCTTTGAAAGGTATACTGTTATTGAATCAAACAAAAGATCGAGATGAACAAAAACCATACAAAGAAACCTTAAAAGGCCAGCTAAAACAGCCAACTGCCAGAGCTTGGCAGAAAAGAAAGCTTCCGGGGGCTCACCCCCAACAATCAACAAGTATCACACAACAAAGAAAAAACACGATGGAAATCTTGCCATTGAAATCCACTAGACCCTCCAAGTAAGGTTTTCACTGGTTCAACAACTTTGACGCAGCATGGCAAGCATAACAAACTATTAATGCTTCTCTTGGGCTCTTAGCACACTAAAATCAATATGATGTCTCCATTGTAGACCAATTTTTGTACCACCCTGAAAATATAATACAGAATCAGTTGATAAAATTTTCAGATGTAGCAATTCCCATATTGGGGCCTGACAAGATGAAATATAAACTTTTTTTTTTCTTATTTCTTTTATAGTAGAAGCACAAAACAGTATAATTAAATTCTTTTACATCCACTAGATTTGAATATTAATAGGTTGGTTATGTATGCTTCTCATCTCAATAAGAAATCAATTTGAAAACACTACAAATCTGTTGGTAGCAACTTAATACACAAAGAACCAAGACCCATTATATGTTAACAGATATTGATATGCTATTATAATCGAAGTTGTGGACACGGGGCCTTTAATATTTCATCTACAGAAGACAGAACATCAAAGTAGGAAGAAGATAGCACAGATCAAAGTTGACTAAGCAAGAAACACACCAAAGTTGATTGTCATTTTATTCAGAAAAGTTAAGTTGGTACATACTTTCTTATTCCCTTTTGTTTAATTCTGCATTTGACAAGCAAATAAATTGTGAGCAAAAGGAAAAAGAAACCACAGATGAGACTTATCTTGCATTTTTACATAACTACACCTCTGAATCTGACATTTCATTCATGAGTTCTCATCCAGGTTTTTCTCAAACATTTTTATAAGTTTCCGAAAACTTGCCTGGCTATTTATTTCCGATCCAACCTTTGACAACATGCTCATTAGTGGCCCTGACGATAAACCTTATAATTTAACTGCTTAATTATCTGTTAGGAAACTGAAAGCCAGCCATCCTGTAAATCGCAGTAGTAGGATCAATAAGGCTGATTATATAAACGCATTATTGGAAATGATGGAAGCAAACTCCACACCTGTATTTTTTGTCCTTATCACACCACAGGATCAGTTCAATTTAAGGGCAGCTGCTCAATCTAAATTTGACACTTAAATTTGGTGGGTCCAGGTGGTGGTAAAAAACGGTTTCCCTTTGAGGTCTCCTCTACCTCTCTCATGCTTCTATGAGGTAGGGAGAGGGAGACCTGTGAGTCAACTTCTTCTGACCACGTTACTGGAATCATTTGTAGATGGAAAAGACCACTGTAAAGCACTGGGTACGGTGTTCATAGAATCCCAAGTTGTTTAAGGATAGAAACCAACAACCCTTGCATCACAAACTACAAATTGTAGTCCATTGTTTGAATCCTCAAAACAAAAGCTCTAGTCATCAAGGACACCCAGATTTATTTACATGAAGAAATAAAACAGAGAAGAGGAAGCTGTGTATAGAGGAGCCACTCAAAAAAGCTGGAATCCCCCCAAAAAGGGGCAAAAAAGAAGAACGAGAAGAAAGAAAAAGATCAAAAAGAAAAAAAGGCAAACGGACGGGTGGTAGATGACCCATCTTTACTTGCCAAAAACGCTTTGTTCTCAATCCAACCCTTTCTCTTTTTTTCTTTTTTTTTCTTTCTCCATTTCCTTTAATTATGCTTTTGATGTTTGTTTGTACTTGCTCTTGCTTTGGTTCCTCCCAAAGACAGGGTGAACAAAACATGCTAGACAGGCTTGTTTCTTTGTCTGTCACCCTTGTCTTGAACCCTTGGACCTGCATTACAAGAAGATTTCAAACATAAGACATGGGGGGAAGGGAAGAAGATTAAAGAAGGCAGAGTTTAATATTAGATTTATGTTTACCAAGTCCATTAGCCTCGGATGTCCTCATGATTCTCAGCCTCTTCACGGTGTTCAAGAACATTCTGCATACACAAAATAAACAATTAAGGACAAAAACATGAGAATTAATTAAACTACTAATTGCCCATGCTTGATCTTTGTAACCTTTGTAAGTTTGTAACGGAGGAGACAAACCATGTATAGATTAATGAAAAAGGATAGTAAGAAACCATGATCAAGACTGTTAATTTGGAAGGCCATAAGAGATGAGGGCTATAATAACCCTCCGATTAGTGCGGCCTCTGCCTACTAGGTGTGCCTCTTTGCTTGCTTGATCATGGACTTAAGAGCCCATTTGAGACTAAGGCTATGATTTCCTCCCCTCCCCACACCCTCCTTGGTAAAGGCTATGAATGTTTGATCCACGTGATTTTTGGGCTACAGCCCATCAAAATCGTCCCCACCACATCAACAATAATTTGACCACCACTAGCTCAAGTGTATCATGTTAACTTATTAAGGCTTTTATGTTTGAAATTCGTCTTGTGTGTATCAATAAAGATGAGGAAATATTGTATACCTCCATGGAACATCTCCCACAAGCATCCAGTCTCCTTCCCTATCTTCATATGTGAGCACAAAGTCAGAAGAACCACCTAACAGCTTGGAGGCCTTGGCTGTTTCTACTATTACTTCATGCTCTTGAGCTCCATTTGGGCCTAAAACACAACCCAAACTCCAACTATTATCAACCAAGAAAGATAATATATACATTTCTGTTCTTGTATGGTTATGTCATGTGTATGTATGCCTTAGGCTTTGCTGTCATAAGTGCAACATGTAAAGAAGAAAAGTAAAAGCAGAACACTCACGGATGGTATTGATGGTGGTGGGTCTGTGAAACATGTCCTCAAGTGCCTGAGCTAGGGCTTCATAACAGGAATGGGCACTCAGATTCACCTTTCTGCCAATGGGAACTCCATCCATCTTCACCTTCACAAATAGGGTATTTCCATGGGCTTTCTCTTGCACAGTGCTTTTGTCATTATTGGCATTACTGTTACTCTTAATAACACCCTTATTAATGTTGTTATCAATGTTATCTTCAGCAGGCGCCCTAGCCTGGTTGGCCAAGCTGTTCATCCTGGAAGCCTTTATAGGTGGCCATCCCACAACCTGACTGCTGACAAAAATAAAATAAAAATAAATCAATTGAAAAGAGAGAGAGAGAGAGAAACAAAAACCAGTGAAACATGACAAAATGGTGAAGAAAAGAAAAAAAGCGGAAAATCAGAGGAAAGAACTGCATATCTTTGCGTATCATGAGAATAAGAATTTAGCCAACACAAACAACAGCTACGTGTCGAAAACCTTTAAAAACAATGGCAAAAGAAGGCTGGAAGTGCGCACCCATAAACAAAGATGAGCATAAAATAATAAGGAAGAAACTAAGGCGGAGACAACAAAGATGGGGAGACGAGGAAGGAGCTAATCAAAGTGGCACCACAAAACTACAGCAACTATTCACAATATCCCAACATAGGAATCAGGAGAGAGAGTAAAACAAAAGCCGATCCAAAACATACCCGATTTTCTACAAATTAACCCAAAAAATATAGTAAAAAGAAAAGGAAATCCTTAAAGAACAAAGGATCTTCCAATGACAAAACATCTGAAAAGACAAAATAAACTGGGTATTAGGAAAATTTCTAAATAAGAAACAATCATGAGAATACCTTGAAGCAACAAAATCACCAATAAAAATTGCCTCTAAAGCAAAAAAAGGAAAAAAACCCAATTATCAACAAATCTAGAAGACAACCCAATACTAATAATAACGAACCAATTAGAACACAGGAAACAGAAAAGAAGCATTCTGATTTAGTTCTGCTTTTTGCTCGATAAAAAGAAAAGAACCATTTGTAGGTGCTAATCAATGAAACCCTTCCGCATGAGAATCAAACCACAACAGGAATAAACTGCATAAAAAGATGAAGGGAAAAATAGTTACCTGGGGGCATTGGATCCAGCCTCCTGCGCAACAGAGTCAGCGGTCCTCTTAGTCCCAACAACACCACTCTTACCGGAATGATTTCCAGAACCAGGAGAAGAAGAAGAAGAAACCATTGACGGGAAATCCTTGGCAGTCAGAATCCTACAATACTCCCCATAACCAAACGTCTTCCCTTTACCACCAAGACCCAACCCCAGTCCAAGATCAAGCCTTTCGTCTTCTTCCTCTTCCTCAACGCGCTTTCTGACCGGGTACGAAGAAACCTCAGGGAGGCCCACGTAGTCCTGTTCCACCACTTCTGCCTTGGAGACCGTCGACATGGAACCGTTGTTAGAACCCCAAGAAGAAGAACTACCACCACCGCCGCCGCCTTGCTTCATCTCCAGAACCACCTCTTTCTCTCTCTATTCCTTCCTTTTCCTTCGATGTTGCACAAGGAAGAAGTAATCGATGTTTAAGGATGAGTCGAGTATGGTCTCTCGGAAGTTGCGCGCGACATAAGGCGATGGACGGAGGTTTAAGAGGAACCGAGAAAATAAAAGGGAGAAGGATTGGGAGCAGGAGGAAGGTGGGCGCGCCGGTGTTAATGGTGGTGGGTGGTGGTCCTCACATGTCTGCTAAATCTTCTAATCGAAACGTACTTATCGCGAGATTTTGACGGGTGGACGACAAAAAGTTTTGTCGGTAAATTTGTGGCAGGAGGGACTTAAGTAGGTGACTTGCTGCGCACGTCTCACCTCACCCGGTCAGAGGAAGGTACGAGTTGGGCCCAGCTTCTAGATGTCAAGGTACGTGCGGAAAACACGAGTCTCGAGTTTAGTTTAAATAATCCAATGAATTTTGGTGGATAGACAATTCACAATATTTTAATGTAAATGAACAGTTTAGATCATCCAAAAGCAAAACCCCAATTTGGACGAGGGCGTCTGAATTCCCCTCTGCGCTTTCACGATGAATGCGGATCACTGCGTAGGCCTCCCATATTTCGTAGGAGCGAGTGGCAGTAGCACGGCGGAAAAAAGAAGAGGGAAGGCAGCGCGAGAAAGAGATTTGCTTGTCGCGATAAATTCCCGTTTTCTTCTTGCTTAGTATGGAGTGGACAGGGAGTGCCGGGGCCCAGTAGTTGTTCCGTCAAGAGACAGGCCAACAGCGTGGGACCACTAACACGTGGATTTGAGTAGCCACGACGGCCAACGGAATCCAGGCGGTGGGCGGGAAACGTAGGACCCGCTGCTTTCTTTTGTCGGGAACAGCTCAGCCAGACCGGGTTTATAGAACAGGTTTCAAGTCCGTAGTATATAAAAGTGGTGTTCGAGTCCGGAGTCGTACCCGTTGATAATTTTTATACGCCAAATTTATTGTTATTTCTACCAATTCTTTCATTTTTATATATTTTTTCTTTTTTTTTTTTACTTACTAATTTTTTATATACAAAAAGCAAGATAAGATTGTATATTATAAACTTTTGTAGTCCACCCTTTTCTCCGACTCTATATAGGTGGAAGCTTTGTGCACTGAGACTGCCCTTATAAAATAGAAGGGGGCCTTGGTGTAACGATAAAAATTGTTGTCACGTGACTTTAATATCATAGGTTAAGGCGTAAAAACAGTCTCTTACAAAATGCAAAATAAAGCTATGCACTTTAAGCTCTTATAGTCACCCTTTTCCTAACCCGCACTGTCCTTTTTTATTTCTCCTTCTTTCAAGGTTTTGTAATCGTTTCCGTTTTCTGTGAAACCTTTGCCGGATTTTGGATTCCGCTTAAATTGGCAAGCAACTTTTTGGCTGTTTCTTTTTAAACCTGAAGCTGTTGAGTGATCCTGTGCGGAAAAGCAATCTATGGATTGAATCATTTCTCATTTTAGTGATCTTTGATAGTGATTTCTTTCCGCATTTGAAACATAAATCATAACTATTTTTTCTTTTTTTATCAAAATATAATAGATTAGCTAATTAAGCAAACTACATAAGTCTACCTACATATGCCATTGCAGTAGTGTTGCAATAGGACCATTTTGATTGTAGAAAGATTAGAATTGGACCATTCTAGGGTTTTATTCCAGTTTGAAGGACCACAACCAAATTGTTTGATTTCTATTCACTTCTCTATTCTAGAACTTGTACTAATTCTATGATATTTCTCTAGTTTAATAGAAGTGGTTCTGATAATATATATATATATATATATATATATATATATATGGGAGAGGTAATTTTAGCAAAGAGTTGCAAGTATAAAGTGTATGTAACATTTGATTGGCTAGAAAAAAAAATTTAATTGTCATTTTCTCTAACTTTTTTTGTTTTCTACTTTTTTTTCAGCCAATCAAATATCACTTGCTCTTTACACCTGCACAAAAAATCTAAAATTAACACACTTGCAAACTCATTCAAAGTACCACATGCCAAACAAAACACGCCCTCGTTTACAATAATTACTAGAAGCTATATACCATATATGTGAAATATGCTCATTTGTTGGATTCTTATTTTTCCTACAACTACCCAAGACCACATATCATTTATGCTGAGACCAATCTCAAGGTAAAAGATTTGGAAGTTAAAAGTCAATTCTTTAATTGCATATGGACATGTAAGCTCATACTTCTACCATCCCTCTTCTTTTTTTTCTTTTTCTTTTTCTTTTTGCTTTCTATCATAATTTTGCTAATTATTGAGTTAGACTCCAATATCTTTTCAAAGTTAGATCAATAATGCTAAAGACAAGCTATTAGCATTCCTCGTAACAATAAGGAAGTATAATACATTGAGAAGTGTCATTATGAGATTAAGCGTTGCACATCCAACAAATGCCTAGTGAAGATGACTGCAAACAACTTAGAATTTCCCTTGAATATGCTTGGTCACAGGCTTGTGTCGCCGCTCTACAATTCTCCACCTCCACAAATAAAAAGAAAAGAAAAAACTAAGCATTGTATAATAAATCAAATGAAAGCAATTCCGACTTGTGAGTTAAGATGGAACAAGAAACTTCAAGCTTTGAAGTAAGACAGAAGAACAAATAAACACTTGGAATTTTGGTTAAAATCATGTGTTTTGTTTTTCCATTGAATTTGAGTTAAAAAGCCTAATTTGCTCTTACTAACTTATAGACAACAGAATATGGTGAATGTATCTTTGATGTTACAAAACTTAAACTAAAAAGAGTAATTTACTCTTAGCTAATTTGAATTTAAATGTAAAATGCTAGGATTTTATAGTCTAATAACTCAATTCTAATCTAGTTTTCTAGTATAAAATTGAAACTGGAACAAATTTAATTAAGTTCTGTTAGCAAAAAGTTAAAACTGGGCCATCAGTTCTAACTAAAGGACCATAACCTAAAATTTCAGTTTGGCTCTTATCATTTTTTTGTTCACATTGACAACCCTACATTGTAGTCATCCACAACCAATTTCATAATAAAAAGCACTATAGTGATATATTCTCTTCTTGCTTTTTTCTCACGAGCCTCTCGTGAAATGGTAAGAAAAGACTACAACTCTAAGTGGATCTGGATTTCTAAGGATTCAAAAAGTTCACAGTGTTTCCCTTGACTTACATGAGTCATGTTCCAAAATTCTCATCCATTAGATGGTCCTAGCAACTCTTACTTTTAGTTTTAAAAGTGACAATGAATCTTTTATCATCCTTTTACAATTCAAGAAAATAATAACTGGCTAGGATCATCTAATGGATGAGAGATCATAGCCCATCTTAGTCAAGGCTGACATTATAAATGATTCAGATCTTCAAAATCTAAGCCCAACTGTAGTTGTAGTGGTTTTCTTACAATCCATGAGAGGATCGTGAGAAAAAACAAGGGGTACGTATATCGCTATTCTAAAATTAACAAGACCACCCTAAAAATTTCATTCATTATCCAAAGTGCACCCTGCCAGTGCATCCGCAACCTATACCCCTCCTTGAATAGGTGGGAACTCCTCTACTTTGGCCACTTCTCCATTAGTCTCTCCATTTCCCTCTTGATGCTCTAGGCTTCCAAGTTATTAAGCTGTCTATCTTATGGGACTTGATTAATTACAACCTTGGAGTCTCTTCCTTACACAAGAAGCTGTGAAAATTATTGGACTTGGTGTTAGGTTTATTGTTAAGTAGTTTTATCTATGCTTTTACGGTTGCAAACAATGAGGAGAGAAGTTATTATTTATGAGCCAACAAGTTGCAGGTTTGAGTTGCTGCTTTCCCCTCTTGGCCTAGGATTAAATTTAGGAGTGCATGCTAGTGATTGACTTTGTAATTCTTGGCTCGTAACAAAAGAAAATTATTACCATTCATAATTATCTTTGTCCAGTGATTATTATTCTTATGACAAATACCCCGTTGCTAGGAAATACATTAAGGGGTAAAATATTAGGATATATCTAATACAAGAAATGATAGTATAGTCTGTGACACTAGCTACTACAAGTTATTATAATGCACACCACTTTTGCTTGATGGATGCCACAATTGGTTGATCAGAATCTAATTCTCGGCCACAATTGGTTGATCAGAATCTAATTCTTGGTGTTTAGATATCTTGTCTCCCAAAAATCAAGGTGATTAGAGGTTTTTAATCATTGATTAATGGGCAATTCTTTAGACAATGTTTTGACTGTCCACATGCCATGATCACAAGTACATTTTTTTTCTAATTTAAAATTTCATCCAATCCTCATTGTTTTGAAAGCAGTAGTCATTTATAGAGAAATTAGATGAATGAGTCTGATCGACCAAAATTGGGCTCCATCATGCAAAAGTGAGGACTCACTACATTTATTATCCTTCTTCTTTTCATTTTTCCTTCATTGATGGCTTCAGTTGAGAGTGCTTTCCATGGGTGCCGCCTATACAGGTAATGATACAAGAAACTATTACATAATGGACTCACCGTGCTCATGTCTGCAATCCACTTGATAGTCCTATTTAGCATCTCCAACTACCAATCCTCAACCTTAGCATCCAATGAAACAGACTTGTAGATGCTAAATGTGGCTAGTAAAAAACTCTATACCAATGCTGCACATTCAATCTCTTCTCACAAGGAATTGCCTATTTTGGGTATTTCTTGGCCATTGGAGATCCATGATATGGTTCCAACCAGGTCCAGTTCAAGCAAACTTGGCACCCATGACACAAAAAGTAGCAGGTCTACTTCTTCCTTCTTACTCAGTCTTCTCCCTTGGCCAGTACATGCCAGGCCATGAACATGTATTGTTCCCTATACTTTCCAATCCTAGTTTGTTTCAAAACAGGATGATTCCATGTAGTTAGACATCTATGATAGTTCCAGTTCTTTGACAAGGAAGGAGAAACATCCCCAAGTCCAAACAATGAGTTGTAAGGTGTAAGAAGGAAGGGTCGGTGTAAAGTCACAGGCAAGTACTGCAGTTGGCATTTTCATCTCCTTTTCCGGAAGCTTAATCGCTTCTTATTTAATGAAAGGGTAGGCTACAAGGATCAACACGTACAGAACGAGATATTTGCGTGTACTTGTCTTGATGGGGTCTTCCATTTGATTTCTTTCTTCTTTCTCCCAATCAATTCAACTGTTGGTTGGAAAGAGACACCCACCAAAACCAAGTCGTCCATGGAGTCTGCCAAAAAGCACATTTCTTGCAGATCAAACCGCTTTCCTTTGGGATTTCACTGTTCAACACTTGTCTATGGGATTTAAGAATTCTAAGAGATGGTCAGGTTGGAAAGACATATCTTTTGCTATCATGATGAAACAAGCAATGGTCTTCGTTTTCTCCCATTCATGATATTGCTTTGGAAACTTCTCTACTCAAAATGTTGCATGCTTTGGCAGGGTTCCATTCCATTGTAAATTAGCAACACAGCCAGCCAGGAAGGGGAGCCTTGGTGCAACGATAAAAGTCATCGTCATGCGACCTTGAGGGCAAGGGTTCAAGGCGTGGAAACAGCTTCTTGCAAAATGTAAGGTAAGGTTGTGTACTTTAGGCCCTTATGGTCCACCCTTCCCCCGACCCCACATAGGAGGGAGCTTCGTGCACCGGAGCTGCCCTTTTAGCCAGGCAGGTCCACTTTTAAGCAAGCGGTTCACATTTGTTTGACTCGAAATGTTCATCTGATGGATTAAGTTTTAGCTTCTGGATTCTTCTACATGTCTGGCAGTAAGATGCTTGCAACATTGAGCATGTATAAAGGGCAGCCCTAGTGCAGCAAGTTCCCGCATATGGGGTCCAAAAAAGGGGTGGACCACAAGGGTCAATAGCATGTCGTCTTACCTTGCATTTTGTAAGAAACTGTTTCCACGCCTTGAACCTGTGACCTCAAGGTCACACGATGACAACTCTAATGTTCTGCTAAGAATGCCCTTCAGACATTGAGTGTGTATAAAAAGAAATTTCCATTCTTACGTATGAACGTGTTGATGCGTACTCAAGGAGAGAAAGTGGTGTTTGTGCAAACTTTTTTGTATTTTTTTCATCAGTCCAAGATGTTTTATATGATTCTGCTTCAATCATATATCCTTGGTACCAAAATTCATTTTCAACGAGAATATCTAAGGCTTTCATTTTTGGGCTTCTTATGGTTATATAATGGATGGTGTAAAATGGAAAAACTGTTTCAAAAGAATATTGATGGGCCCTTAATTGTTGTAAAATGAATTGTAACAACATTTTTTCATTTTACATTGTCCATTATATCACCATAAGAGATCCATAAATGAAGGCATTAGATATTTTCATTAGTAAATAAAAATTTTGGTACGAAGAACATCTGATTGAGGCCAAATTATATGAACATCTTGGATGAATGAAAAAATAAAAAATAAAAAACAAAGTAGGCATAAACGGTATTTTTTCAATACATATCAATATATGTATGTATGCATAGAAGAAATTCTCGCGCAAAATGTATGTAAGATAGAGAGATGTCTAACCTAACCACCTAATAAATAAACAATTATCCCTTAAAATCAGGAGAAAGAGAGATTTAATATGCAGGAGTAGTTACCTTATCTCATGTCTTCCTTAAAAGTAGGATTTTATCTTGACCAACTAATTTTCCTAGTTTTTTAGTATTAATCACCTTCTCGTCCCCAACAAGGAAAAAGTGTCACCTCAAACCTTAGGCGTTATGATAATTGCAATCAACTATGCTAGATGGCTTTTAAACTTACTCTCTTTCAATAAATATATAGTATATATTTTCTTGTAAGGGTCCCATACACATAAACATTAATAAGCTAATACTCGTGCTAAATCAATGAATTTGATTCCAGATCCGTTATAAATAAATCTCGGAGAACTTATATTATAATATACTTTCACAATTTTCAAAAGGGCCCATGATTGCATAGATATTACTAGTCTAGGTAACAAAAAAGAAAAAGAGAGAGATGAAATTGTGAATTTTTGACAGAATTATACGAAAACCAGCTTGTTGAAGAACTTAATTTGTTGAAATAATACAAGTCATGGGCGCCCTTATCATATAAATTTATCAAGTATTATTTGTAAAGTACCTCGCGAAATTAATAAGCCATCATTTTTTTATTTTATGTTTGGAAGTTAGACACCCACCCACCCCTGAGTAGGGGTGGCAAAATATGACACGACACGATAACACGACTCGAACCCTACACGAATTTAGCGAGTTAGGGTCGAGTATTATCGTGTTTGTGTCATTTTTGGATTAACCCAACCTGAAAATGACACGCCGAAAATCGTGTCATATTCGGGTTAATCAATGTTGACCTGTGGTGTTAACCTGTTTGAGACCCGACCTATTAATTTGTTGTGTTAACCCATCTAACCCGCAAGCTATTAACTAATCGGGTTGAAAATATAGGACGGTTCATCAGAAACCATCATATATTAGTTATTTTACAATTATTTAATTGTGTTACACGAGTTGTGTCGTGTCGACTAGTTTAATAGTAGTGTCGTGTTCGAGTCATAGGTTCTTGACACAAGTATTAAGCTAGTCGTGTTTGTGTCGACCCACATACTATAATGGGTTAGTCTCGACATGACATGAACACGACCCGCCACCCGAATTGCCAGGCCTACCCTTGAGCCTCAAGCCCTAGTCACGGGAGACTCCTCCAACGTGCTAGAAGGCATAGGTGGAAGTAGGATAGCATTGGTTTTAAAGGTATTGAAAATTTGAATTTCCTCCTGCATGGTCGCTCAAGCAAGACAAAATGTTTATTTATAATGTTAGCATTGTTTTCCTCTCTGAAATAAATTGAAATTATTATGAGATCAAGCCTTTCAAACGAATTATTATGGGATTGAGCACAATATATTAAAATTATATGTAAGTTTTGAGTTTAGTCTTTGTGCACGGTATAATGTTTTCGGCAAATCTAAGTCGTTCGTTATGTTTAGAATACTAAAAAGAGGTAAATCAGGAGTCATGAGAAATCAAATTAAACAATCTTAGCTACTTAGTTTAGATCATTGAAAAACTTGATAAAAATAGTTGGTGGTGGTGATATTTGACTGAGAAAAACATAGGCAAGAAACATCCAATGAGCATGAAATTTCATTTCTGGGTTATCTAAGTCATACCTAACATAGTACGCGAGTTAGATCTAACAAAAATAATTTTATCATGCATGAACAATGAGATGCATATGGCCTTTTTTCAAAACACAATTTAATTATTGGGGCAATGCTGTGACAAAACTGTGTTCTCTACAAGCCATAGAAGAGTATAAAATAATTGGAGGGAGGATTCAATGCAACTTCAACATAACCTTGTCGTTATTTCTTAGTTTCCAAATCAAACAGGAGTAAGGCTTCGTGCTTCATGCCGCTTTATGGCTTGGTCCGTCTTTCCTTGGGGCGACCGACATCTCTGGTAGCGTAGAGGTGCCCACAAGCTAGCCTATAGAATATTGCCTTTCTAGTCTATGGTATAATCAACTAGATTAAGGACCCAATTAACATGCATCATGTTGGCTTCATCCAAACCCTAATTTTCTTTAGGTGGCTTCAGATCTAAGGTAGAAGGAGGGCTCCGGTGCAATGATAGAGTTATTTTATTGTGTGACATTAAGGTTGCTGGTTCGAGACGTGAAAATGGCCTCTTACAATAGGCTGCTCACTGCGTACCTTTGAGGTCTATTTTATATTCAGATCTAAAGTATGTCTGCTCATACATACGTAACATGTATGTATAAATGCATCTAAGCATTTTAGGTGTCATGATTAAGGGCGAGAAGTTATCACTGGAATTCGGTTTAAGCATAGATTACCATCGAAAACATGGTTAGGATCCTTCCTAAAAGCCACTTTTGGGTCTCACGTGTGCCACGATATAATCAACTCTGTTAATCTATTAGATGACCATGGATCTATTATTACATAGCTTTTACCAGCACTGTCTTGATCAGATGATCCTACCCTTGGATGTCTCCAGACTTTATTTGGGTTCCTGCTAATAAGAGATACTCAGCTGTCGATTTTGCAGCTAATCTTATGGATGGGATGTCAGTTGGATATGTGACTGAAAACCAGTTGGTTGTCTACAAGATTACAGTCCTTGATTACACAGATATCAGAAGTTGATAAATAGGCTGTATATCCTACCCGTGTCATCTTTTAGATCTCTTGAATTAGATGAAGGTCTGACTGACATCATGGTTCCGTGGCAGATCTAATGTTTATCTATTCATCTGTAGCATGATCAAACCTGGACGAGCCTAGAACAAGTGAAGTCTTAACCAAGATTAGTGCGTGTCACCTTTCCAAGTCCACGTCTTCATCCTGCTCTATATCTATGCCCGTGTGCATTGTGAGCTGCACGAGAGAAGGGACGTTGTGGTATTATTAAATTAACCTAGTGGGGGATGATTTTAACTAAAGCTGCTTAGAGTTGGCGGGCAAATCATGCTTTGATATGCAAAGGAATCTCTTAAAAACCGTGTAAAGCGGCTGCAATGTGGCAAATGTTTGAGGCAGGTTGAGGGAAAGGAGATAAAAGTTGGGTGCTTTAGAGGAGAACCAGTGCTGAGTTTACAGCTAACAATGCAAGGGTTGTGAGAGGGGAACACACAAAACCAAGTAAATCAAGGGGAAAAGAAAGGGATTTTGACAAAGGTGGTTTGATTAAAGCTACCCTTGTTGGGTTTGTGGGAGTACAAGAACCAAACTTAGCTTTGAATCTACCTGCAATAATAAAATCATTTCCTTGTCCCATCCCACCATCCTTTTCCTCTGTGTTTACTCCTTGTTTATACTTATAATCAAATCAAACAGTATTTGGGCAAACTTTCCCACCAATTGCAAGAAAAAGTAAGGTTTCTGCGTTGTGTTACGGCAGTACTCCACCCTATTTTTTGTCATTATCTACTATAAGTTTCAACTTCGTGAGTAGTTTGCTTTGTAATTCTTTATTTAAATTAAAAACAAAATTAATAAAAAGCAGAATATTTTTAGGATTCATTTGATGATCTAAACTACCGGTGGAGTTACCACATCCCAAATATGTTTATGCCCCAAAACACACGCACACGCACACATATAAAAGATAAATGCTATTCATACTGAGCTTTCCTGACCCCTTCATCTAGGCTCACCTTTGGATTATCTGGTTCATTCATCTTCTTCGACTTGTCCTATTTAGGATACCACAAAAGTCATGTCTATTGAAGGCTTCTAGTTATTAGTTTTTCCAGTTAAAAAGTTATTTAATTGTGATTATTGAATTTTCAACTGAGTAAATTGAAAGAAACTAGTAGCTAGAAGCAACAAATGAGAACAAGTTTTTGCATTTAGCCTATCTGTAGGAGGGTGAAGATGAATGAGTTAGGTCATTTAAAGGAAGGATTTGATAGAAAGGTCATGGACTTAGTTCAAGAGCTTAGTTCCTGTAGTATCTCTCTAACTACACATCTAACAATAGGAATGCTAAGATGGACATGCCTTGTGAGGCACGTGCACCTTTGGATGATTTGATTGATTCAGCTTTGATGTTTAGTTGGAAAAGAGATTGTACTCGGATCACTAGAACGGATGAGTTAAAGACTTTCTACCAACTCTGATCTCAGTTCTAACTCCTAAACAAGTGGCTTTTAGGATGCTAGAAACCTTCCAAGGATTGGATTTTTTTTGTTTATGAGACTTCCAAAGACGGATCAATACGAGGGGTGGGATCATCTTTGGATGGTCTCACAGAGACTGCAAAACGGATCAAATCCGTCCTAATCCGTCAAGTATATGTGTTACGACACGTTCAAATCTGTTACAAATGGATCCAAAAATTTCAATCGTAAGCTAATCCGCAAAAGTGTAACGGATTCACAGTAGCCCACATAATAAAATTAATAATAAATAAAAATAAAGAATTAATATTTAATTCTCACAAAGCCAGTCATCATCCATGTATGAATCAAAACCTTCTGTTTTAGTGACGAAACTCTCCGTAAGAAAGCTCCACATTATACAGAGCACCTCAATGGCAGATTAGGCAGCCACTAAAATGCTAAACAGGGACCAAAATTAAGGAGAAGCTGTTAGAAAGAAGATTTACTGAAGGTGGTAGACACACCGTGTATGTGAAATTTGGGGAAGGGGTAGACCACAAGGATCAATAGTATGCAATCTTATCTTGCATTTTGCAAGAGACTGTTTCCACTCCTTGAGCCCGTAACTTCAAGATGACACGACAACAAGTCTACCTTTGCGGCAAGGTACCTTCTGACAGACATTCGTATATAAACACGAGCACTCAGTCTAATCTATCTTGGTTTTAATCATGAAACCATACCCAACTTTGCTTGTCATTAAATATAACAATCTGCCATCCATTGTCTAGAGCTACTCAACCAGGGAACAGCATCATGAGCTGTTTTAATATATAGTTTCCCAATGAGGTTTAGCCACCAACATCTCAGATTATGAATCTCAAAAAGCTGTCTTAAAGTGAACCAAATCAGGACCTCGAGCTTGAGTACATCCAAGATCGGATTGGTTAGTTCCATTCGAAGAACAAAATTATCTTTTTTCTTCACCTCATTATACTTTTTTTTATTTTTTATTTATCATATGTTCTTAAAAGATTAGTAGCTAAGCCCACCACTTAATCAGGTCTGTCCTTTGCTGTAGTCTCCACTAAGTTGTGCATGGGGGAAAAGTCACGGGTAGGAGCATAACTCAATGGACTTTTGCTCGTTCAATGTGAACCGTCAGTTGTTTTTGTTTTAATCATCTGTTGGTCGACCACTAGTGATCAAAGCTGACTGATTGTAGGTTATCAAGCAATAAAATGCATCATACTATATAATCTGTTTGGAGGTCATAGATCAAAGGCAGTTCAGCAAATGCAGTATTTGGGGATTTTGCTACAAAACTAGTTAGTCATATACTATGAGAATGATAAATTCAAGTGCGCATTTGTAATTTACCCTTGTAAGTGCACATTTGCAGTGGAGCCATGTCTTCTTATTTCAAAGATGCGGTTAAATTGTCTAAAAATTAGGTTGATGTGGACTCACAGTGTGCAGTTTGATTTATCATTCCTCCATTACTCTCATTTGTCAGATAAATGTTGTTGAGACTGACTCTGGCACCTCTCTCTCTGCATCACCTCTAGATGATCTGACTTATTCATCTTTTTCATCCCCCAATTTAGGCCAGCTGCAAAATTCATATCCATTTGATGCTTCTAGCTACTAGTTTCTCCAATTAGTAAGTATTTTAATCATGATCACTGGACTTTTCAACAGAAGAAACTAGTAGCTGGAAGCAAGCATTAATGGATATGGGTTTTTCTCCTTTTATTTTATTTTTATGTAGCCTATGTAGATTAGGGGTGAAGAAGATGAATGGGTAGATGGGGTTTTGATAAAGGGGTTATAGACTGAAGCCCAAATTTCAATCTGGTCAGTTTGTTAAGCAACTGATTGCAACCTGCAGTTAGCTCTGAACATTTGCTGGTAGCCCAACAGTAATAGATGTCCAAAACATAGAAACTGCATGCAACAAGCATGCCTAAAGTTCTGTTATTGTTGTGGTGTTGTTACTGGTGGTGGTGGTGGTTCATAATTTTAGATGTAGTTTGGAAGATTTCAAAACTACTCCACTTATATTTTAAGACCATCTTTTGCGAATTGTGATAACTTTCATTATCTTAGAGCGCCATTATAAAAAAATAGAGCTGGTAAGGATGATCTCCGTTTAGTTTACAACTTTCGTCTCCTTTTTCCAGCTTAGGGTGTGCACCTTTTCTTTTCTTTGTTCTATTTTTGCCCCAAAAAGTAGGCTGGCGAGCGGACTTGAACCTGCAATCTTTCGTGGGAACAAGCTCACCATAATTCAAACGTAGGAGTTTTTTAGTTTTTCTTTTTTCTTTTTTAGATGGAATTAGTTTTTTAATTTTACTTTGTCATTACATTCTTTACTGTACAAGTTTTCGCTATAATTCCTAAACATTAGCAGTAACGAAGTAAATGGGTCAAAAAGTGTTAGGATAACCAGAGTTTTGGACTGGCAGATTAAAAAGTCCACATTAAGTCCCATAGAGAACTAGCATCTAGTATTGGAAGGATTTTACATGGTGTTAGAGGTTCTTGAGATGAAATATACTGGCATGCAATGAGATGATACGATATCTGACTGAAAATTTAATTTAGCTGTGAGTTAAAATGAGATGATTTTCGTCTCAACTCTTGTGAGATGAGAAGAAAATAATTCATCTCATCTCAAGCACACCTAACAATGTTCATATTATCTCATATTACGTCAAATCATCTCATCGTTTCTTTATTCCTCCTTTTTGACTTTCTTTTTCATAAGACAACGTGCAGAAGAAACCTTCTTCGTGGACATACTTATGGAGCAGCACAAACGAGAATAAATGGACAGCTTCGATCTAGAAGCCTGTATGTGAAGACTATATTTATAGATGGAGTATATGAGGCTCCAACTACTTGGTGAGTCGTCAAGGGAACTCCTTTATAAGATGCTGAAATCATTGGATTCTTCAAACTGGAATCTGTGGTCCATGTCCATTTTTAATTGGATTGGATCCTTAGGATCCACTATACCCAAATCTGTGGACAACACGTAGTTGTCTTGTTGATAAAATGAAAAGATGCCAATTTGGTAGACATTCCACTACTAGAAGGAAATGCTAAGGCCACCAGAAGTGTAGGCTCCAGTCTGTGAATACCTCCTAAACTGTCATTGTGATATGCTACTTGGTCCTCAATTTCGTCCCTCAACTCAATGAACTGGTCTTCAAGCAGCCCCTTTGACGGAATCTATTAAAACAGCCGTTAAGTTGAGGGGCATTTTGGAGCTTTTGATGTCCCCCTTGGGAAAAACTAAAATGGGTTTGAAGAAAAACCCCAGCATCAGATGTATCAGTTTTAGATCATATGCCATATTCCACCAGTTTCGCTTGAAAGGCTTCCACGGAAGAACATGATTATAGTTCACCATATCTCAAAAATGAGTATTAAGCTGCACTTGCATCTAAAGGTTTTGTTAAATCATGAAAATTGCTATAAATAGCCAACACTTTGTGTCACCATTCAACTTGTCTGCAATGATTTTGCATTGATTTTACAGGTTTCGCTGGAGTTGAGCTTGATGCTGCCCAGGCTACCTAATCGTTCAATTCATGAAGGTTGGAGTCAATGATAGAACCGACAGATACAGAGGAAGCCTATAGAAATGATGTTGCTTCATTCTACAACTAGTAGAAGCCGTTGCCCATGAGAATGGAGATGATAAATTTGATGGAGTGAACCGACTCAAACCCAGAAGCTCTTGTTGGGATAGGCTCACATATGGTCCATACCCATGTGAGAAAGAAATTATATATATATATATATATATATATATATATATATATATATATATATATGTCATTATAAGGATGAGTGAGAGAAATTGATATGTATAAAAGCAGAAGATGGTTGAGAGAGGCTTTTAGCCTCCGATTTCCCCTTCTCGCCATGTAATCTTATCAAATGGTGGATTTCTTGTCTCTCATGGACGTAGGCATGATAACCGAACACGTAAACTTCTGCTCTCTCTATCAGATCTCCAAACGGCAAGAGATTCTTACTGCAACAGCTCTTGGCCTTTACTTGACCAATATCTGAACAAACTTCGAATTCTCTATATCCACATGATAGAAAACGGTAATAATGCTGCTGCCGATAATTATACAGATCTGCTCGCATACAGTCGTTTTTCCTTAGTGAACCCAAATCTACCGAGATGATTCGAACTAGATGCTCCCCATAAAGTATGATACAAACATTCCTGCAGCTCTGATAATGTGTTTTTGCTCTAATGCCAACTAGTTTTTCTTCCAATCCATTTTTTTTTTTTTAAGAAGAAGGGTAGATCAAAATGCCCCTCGACCACTGTTTTAATAGTTCTAGCCCAAAAGGGCTACTTTTGTGTTGAAGGGCAGTTAGGTGCACGAAGCTCCTATATAGGTGGGGTAGGGGGAAGAGACAGACCACAAGGGTTTATAGTATGCAGCATTATCTCACACTTTGTGAGAGGCTGTTTTCACACCTCGAACTCGTGACCTCAAGGTCACACAACAAAAACTCTACCATTGTGCCAAGGCTCTCCTTCAATTCATTGAGTTGAAGCTTGCAAGCCAAAATAAGATTTTAGAGGCTATTTGCAATTTGGAGTCTAGAATTTGGTGGCAAACAACTTGACAACTTTCTTAGAGTACGCTTGGTTTGAGTCTCCTCATTTCCGGGGTAGTAGATGAGATATAAGATTAGGAGAGTGCCTGTGTGATTTACTTTGTAATTATTCGCATGTACTAGCAAGCCAACTATAGTTTTGTTTCACGTATTGGAAGGGTTCTTTTGTACCAGTGCACTTCTTTCATTGTTCATTCTTTATGTAGCCATTGTAAGGCGCACGAGTTGTTGCGGATTATGTCCGAACCACAAAACACAAGTAGTATCAGATTGCCTGCTGACCCTTCTATGGTTTGATCCGGGCTGAGCCTTCGGCCCGAGGTCCGTCCTGATTATGTATTGTCTATGGGAGGTCTTCCATGATTTGTATGGGCCAACCATTTATTAGGCTTTCGTCGAAAGTATTGAAGTTCTCTTATGTGTTTTTGCATTCACTTGCTTCTTGAAAATAAGGTGTCTTTTATTTGGGACTATCAGCAAATGCTGCTAATAGGACCTCACTGTGCTTTGACTCTCGGTACTGTGGGGTAATCAATGGGTTTGGTGGGCTTTCGTTTTGATTGCTTTAGTCCAAGCCTAGCCAATTATTGAGGTAAACTTGACCTCAATTTAACCTCATTTGCATTTTTCGCTGTCAATAACCAATCGAAGGCCACAGGGTAAGTTGAGATAATTAATGTGATTTCATAAGATCATGTTGCACATTCTTTTGGGTCGTAAAATTAATTAGTTTGGTGCACTTGGAGTGACTAATTTTCAAATGGCATCGTGGACGAAATTGCTAACTCATTCTTTTCTGTTGCTTACAGAACCGAACGATCTCATTTGGGCTATCAACAGGCCCAATTTTATCCCAATCATCTATTGGACAAGATTTCAAGGGGGGGGGGGGGAGATGTTTTTGCAGCCGTTACGTCCCTGAAAATGCTGTCGCTAGACTTGAGTTCGTTCAGTATAGTGTTTCCCAAGTGTAATTTCTTCTACGTGGATATATAAAGGGCAGCCTAAGTGAACGAAGCTCCAGCCTATGCAGGGTTCGAGGAAGGGGCAGACCACAAGGGTTTAAAGTAAGCAGCCTTACCTTAAATTTTTGCAAGATGCTGTTTTCATACCTTGAACCTATGACCTCAAGGTCACACGACAATAACTTTACCGTTGCACCAAGGTTCCACGTAGGCATATCAAATTCAAAAAGAAGTCATGGACAGCGATCTATGCACAATGCTAAAAGCGATCTCCACTGCTAGGTTTCACTAAAATGGGACGGTAGTGAATCTACTCCCCTCTCTATCTACAGATGATTCTTCTAACTTGGGTATTTAATGGCTTGTGTTAGAGACTCTCACTGTCAGGTAGCTGCCAGTGTCCTAGTGTTGGTTCAGTTTGTCTAGAGTGTGAATCTGTTGCAGAACTTGTCCAGTGATTTTGCTAGAGGTTTGTTGCAGCAACACCGTAGAGAGTGTGTGATCTCTTATGTCCCCATTGCTTTCGGCAGGGGATTCTTTGTTACCGAGTATGCTTCATGAGAGTTGGGTTTTTGTCTCCGAACTACTTGTTCTGTATTCTTCTATTTGCTTTGAAGTTCTTTGTGGCTTGACTTGCTGGTAATCACATTTGAATGGTTGTTTTTTGTGTTAGACCTTCTCAGTTTATCTGGTTAATGAATCTTATGATTCAAAACAAATATCTTTTCTTTTGTGGTTTGGAAGGGGGAAGGAGAAAGAACAAGATTAAAGTTTATAGACCCTTCTGCAGCTTCGTAGGTTTAATATGAGATGGAGCATTGTGGGCTGTGGGATGAATGGACGGTTGAAGAAAAGAGAAATGCTATCCAGACTAATTTTATCACTGATGTTGAAATTCCTATAACTTGGCCTTACTTTTGGATGATATGACCCAAATCATGTTTAGCTATCCTATTTAGGCTATTTGCACAAAGTAATACCCATTGGGTGCTTTTAACTACTAGTTTTTTTTTTCATAAAAATATCCGACAGTCATGGTTTAAAAATTCAAAAATATATAGTTAAAATCATCCAACAGTTACGAACTTTGACATCCAGCCAATGGATAAAAGGCTGAACAAGATAGTTGGGTCAGATAATCCAAAAGTAAAGCTTAGCTAAGTGCGGTTTCAAATTCAGTCCTGAAACTCAGTGTAGATATCATTTTGTCTTCCATATAAACCTGGTTTTTTTGTTCTTTCATTTTGTCCTCTAACCATCATATTTTCGGTCTTCTGACTGGTAAAGGAAATCGGGCACACATCGACCAGGAATCGAACATGATCTGTACCGAGCAGGAAGTATTCTACCACTAGAACAGTGGTGCTTTGTTGACTCATCTTCATAGGCTTCCTTTTGGGCCTACGTTTGGCCTTCTCCATGTAGGCTTGTTGCCCACGGCATTTTTAATAAAAGCCCACTCTCCAATACTACTGAAGAAAACAATGCCATTTATGCACTTGGTGTAGGGATAACAGATCATGGATTGGATTGGCATTGGCATTGGCATTGGCTAGTGATCTTCTTTCCTGCTATTTGTCATTTTAAGACATAGATAAAGTCATTTAATTAGTTTCAGTTAAAGCAAACAGACCAAGGTTTCAGCCATCTTTCATTCATGTTTGAATAATTTATTCCAAGATTTAGAGCATCCAATGGACCATTGTCCATGTATAATTTGACCTATGGGTGTTATCTCTATGCCAAACAGCTCCTTACCTTTCTACAACACTAGTGGAGTGCACATGCTATAACATAACTTCAATCCACTTACTAAGAACATCTCCTCTGTATACATGAAAATCGACTTATTCTTCTTCTATTTTTAAATAATATTAGTTTTTATATATCAGAAATAGCCGTACACAATATGGAAGGAGTATATATGCATTAATTGTTGTCCGGTTAGCATTCACAATTCATGAGGCTGTTTCTTCTATTAAAATCTTATTATATTTAGCAACTTTAGAGCAGAAATATAACAACGTCGTAGAAAACAATTCATGTTTAACATAGTCTATTATTACAGATTGTGAGCTATATTTATACACATCTAAAATCTATTAATAGCAGATCGTGAAAAAATGTATTGCTGTGTGAATGTTTTATACGATACAAATAAAAAACGTCTACTGGTATATAAGGGTCATCACAAAAAAGGCAGTTTGGTGCACACGAAGCTCCCACATATGCAGGGTCCGAGAAAGGGGGCGAACCACGAAGTGATTGTAATACATCTTACCTTGCATTTTGCAAGAGGCTGTTTCCATGCCCTTAAACCCGTGACTTCATGGTCATACGACGACAACTCTACCGTTGTGCCAAGGCTCCCTTCAACTGGAAAAGAAAAGAAAAAAACATTTTAGTCTTCTCTCTTGTTCTCTTGTAAGGTGTAAAAATCTTGCTATAAGAGAAAAAGAACTACTTATGTCTTGTAGTACAATAGCTTGCACAAAAACCAATATAAGAGAATCCTTCAATGACGAACGATTTCTTTTTCTTCTCAATAATTACTACTTTTAAAAATCTTTCATGCATGAAAGCCTGATCAAAACTGTCAAATCTCTAAGGCAATAGAATCTGCATCATAAATATCCAGATCATTAGAAATACGTTTTAATGCCTCTGTTTCACCGGCTCAAATGTTGTGGTATGTCAAACTAGGTAGACATTTATTTAAGTGTTAAAATTCTTGATTTAGGGTGCCTTGTGCTCGAGGACTTGTACACATGATATATGAACGTGCCTCTGTGCATGGATACTCCACGCATATCTTGCATCCATAGTTGCGTCTCCTTTCTTCTCCCTGCCTTTTGGCTCATGGTTTTTGAAAAATGTCACTGACCTAGGACTTCCCCAACAGACGAAGACTATGAAACCTTTGCCTTTTAGATGCGAGCCATTCTAATGACACAAAGAACAATGAGATTCTTACTTATTCCAGAAAAAAATGGGCGTGAAAAGGGATTAAGGTGTGGAAGAAAGTTCCAATGGTCTACATTCAGACTAAAGATATTGTTCAAATCTCATAATTTTCATCGTGAAGTTACTTGCGTGGAATTCTACAGGAGCCCATCATACCGCAAAGAATTTTTTAAGAGAGTTTAAACCTTGTTTGGTTTTTTTTCTCAGAGATTGAAATTAATAATGAATGAGATATCTTCTTTAACAAAGTGCCAGCTAGAACCTATCTTAGATGAGTTATTGTACCTTTAGAAGATCTTTTAGGAGGTCTCCTTTCTCTCTGGCATATCCTTTTGGTATTTGTCTGCAACATCAATGCTGTGCAACAATTTATTACCTTGGAAACAAAGTGGCTTGATAATGGACCCAAAGCTACAATTTTTGTTTGTATTTATGCAAGCACTGATCTCCGAATTGGTAACTCTTTGTAGCAAGATCTACTAGTAAAATTTTCAACTTTTATATCTCTAGTATATTTTATCAAAGATTTTAATACTATTTGTCATTCTAATGAGCAATGGAGTAGGAATTACCCCTCTAATCTTAATCTTAATTTACTCCGTGATGGGCTATATTTGGTAGACTTGCCTTTTTCTATGTCACCATTTACATGGATAAACTGCCATCATGAGTTATTTCTTCTTCTTAAAGGGTTTTGACTACTCTTGGTTTAGATGCTTTTCCTAATTCTCATCTTAGTTACGTCCCTAGAATAACTTCAAACCATTGTCTGCTTCTCCTTATGCTCATATGTAAACTTCAAGTCCCAGACCATTTCGGTTTGAACTTGTGTGGCAACATCGTGACTCTTTTGGTGATAAGTGAATAAAACATGGGGTGGGAAATTTCAGGGCTCTGCTAGGTTCATTCTATACGAGAAACTTAAAATTTTTAAATATCATATCAAGTACTAAAATCAATCATATTATGGAAATATCAATACGCGTATTCTTTTGCTTCAAATGACCTGCTTGGGATTTAATTTGGGACTCCCATTGACTGTGAACATGAAATAGTGACTTTATGTCAATTGCATAAACTTCTACGTACTAAGGAAATTCATTAGAATTAGAAATCTAGAGTAGATTGGATTCAAATAGGTGATCTTGATACTAAATATTATCATCATTTCATCCAGTTAAGAAGGAAATGAATTCCGTCTCTTATTTAAGACTGCAGAAATGAGAATTCACATATGATCAATCTAATACCCAACTTGCCTTTCAGAATTATTATGATCATCTTTTTATGAGTAGAAGTCCTTCACATGATGATTGAGAATATTAAGTTGGTTCTCTCTCAGGAGGTCAAGTGGCATCAATTAGTACAGAGTGGCAAGAGTAGTATTTCAGATAAGTCGAGCAAAAACTACGAGGCTAACTAGCTTCTTACAGGTTTTCTCAACATAATTGGCCTCAACTTGATACTCCATATTCTCTATGATTTCTTCAGCTTTTCTTCTAGAGCATACTAAAGGCTAGCAAGTTGAGACTGTAAGCAGTTTCAAGCCAATTAGTTTTTGTAATGTCAGTAATATAATTATATCTAAGGTGCTTGTCAATTGGCTCAAAACTCATCTTGCAACTCTTATCAACTCGTCTTAGGTTGCTTTTGTTCTAAGTAAAAGCATTTACGAGAACCTTCTTTTTGTTCATGAGATTCTCATAGTACTTAAAAGAAAGCAACTGAGGTGCCCAAATCTTCCCATCAAAGCTAACCTTATTAAAACATATGACTCAGTTGACTTTTGTTTCCTCTGACAAGTCCTAAAGTGTATGGAATTCCCATGAAAATTTATTGATCTTATCATGTTTTGTATCTTTACTCCTAAGTTTTGTAATCATAATGAATGGTTCTCCTGCTTTGTGGTTTCATCCCTCGAGATGTCTTCACCAAGGAGAGCCTTATCTCTATATTTATTTGTGCTTTATACTGAACGTTTATCATCATCTTTGGATCACACAATATAGAATGGAACTCTCTCTCTCTCTCTCTCTCTCTCTCTCTCTCTCTCTCTCTCTCTCTCTCTCTCTCTCTCTCTCTCTCTCTCTCTCTCTCTCTTTGTGATGATGATGTTCTTATACAAGAATCAACTACTTATCTCTCACTTACTTTATCATGATGACCTTATGCTTTTTACTAAAGCTTCCTTTGGGAATTGTAAGACCATTTGCAATTGCTAAATACTCTTACTACTGAATCACGTCTCTCCATATCATTGGATAAACCATCATTGACATTTAGTTCTAGTAAAATATCATAAAGGCATCAAAACTACAAGGAAACCTTTCCATATCCATAAAGGTATGATGGTTTATTCTTATTTGGGAATTTTGCTTTTCTTTAAGAAGCCTAAAGCTAAAGATTTTCAATATCTAATTGATTTGGTTCAAAAGAAAGTGACTGGATGGAAGTCTCATTTTCTTTCTAGAGTAGGTCATACTACTTTAGTCAAGGCCATTATGTAAGTTATGTTCCACAATGCCCTTGCAGCTTTATCAATACTACAAAGCATTCTCTGAGAATGTAAGGGAAGACAGTGAGATTTCATTTGGAATCACTCTAAAGATAAAACAAACTTCACTTCATTAGCTGGAACCACACTTATATGCACAAATATGATGGTGGTTTGGAACTCCATGATCTTAATATTATGGATCAATGTTTAAAAGCAAAGCTGGATGGGATGATTTTGACTAACCCATCATCTCTCTGGGTCAAGTTTATTAAGGCCAAATATTTAGGGAATCAATCTTTCTGAAATGTTATCCTCTTCTCTAATTCATGAGCATAGAAAAACACATTGAGAGCTCGTGATACACTAGCATAAGGTCTCTTATGATTTCCACTAGATGGTAGCCGCATACGAGAATGGTCAAACATATAGCTTGATCAGATAAATACTTGTTTGATTTACACAGGTCTCATTGACAAGGCAATAATATATATAACTCATGCTCTCAAACAAAATGATGAACTAGAAATCTAGGCAATGAAAACCTCCTTTTTGGATCTCCTACCCATCAATATAAAGTGAAGTCATGGCACATTTTTTTTCTAGGATAGCATGACGAGCTAGTTTGAAGATCGGCTGCTAATGAATTTTTTTTTGTCAAATCTTGCTAATACATGCTAACTCTGAATTTGTTTTTTATCTACCAACATGGTAGATAGAAGCATATATGAAAACTGCATTACTTCCCTTGAGTTAAGATGTTCTGTTGGCTTCTAGCTCACCATCATCCACCCACATGTTTATATCTTTATAAGATCTTCAACATGGTAGACACATTCTATCCTCTTATGGTCAAGCAGATGAATTAGATTTTCACCTGATTTTGGCCTACTCCAAGGTGAGACCATTATGGATTATCCATGTAGGCCTCTTTAGTAGTTAGTGCATGGATCAAGCTGTGTGTGTGTGTGTGTGTGTGTGTGTGTGACGACCCGGGTTTTTCGAAATAAAATTTTCCAAATTCATTTGAAATTGGTTAGGATCTTGAGTAATTTTTTATTTTTATTTTTAAACATTGTAAAACTATCATATATAGTAGTTTTCAAACTGCCTTCCATACTCGGGTGTCTCATTAAAACTTCATATATAATCAAAATAATTTTATAAGAATAAGCACTATCAGGACCCACTGGTCACAGCTCAAACAATCTTAAATGAAATTATAACTTAAATTAAATCATCTCCTCACATTCATAAGAAAGTCACTTGTCTCATCATATCATTGTTCTACATGTTCAATGTTCTTATTCTAAAAGAGATAAGTACTAATTTCGCTATCATACTTTCACTTGTCTGTTCCAAAATTCCTGCTTTGCTTCAATTCTCTAGTTCTGCTCAGAAGATTGACCTGAAATTGTTGGTGGGGGTGAGTACGACCACTCAGTGAAAAATTCTAAGTCAGACAAAAACATGCAGGAAACACATGAATGCATAGAGATATTAGGATGCACACGATTAAACGCAATTAATATCAAACCTCGATAACGGTTAAATCTCCAAGTCCACAGAAAATCACATTGAGTATTACAAATCTCAATCAAAAGTACATAGCATTAAAGGTTGTACCAAATATCTGAAACATGTCACACAATATTAAATAGATCAGACAGTAGCGTCCTGCTGAGGCCATAAAGGCAATTGGTCTAAATCCCACGAGGTTGACCAACATATACATACATGTCCATATCAAATCTCGTCTGCTATGCATGTAGAGAGAACCAATATCTCATGCCTATGTTTGATCGTGGATACCACACGACCTACATCGGTCCTCATGGGGGAGAACGGATCACACTGAATGGAAAGTCCCATGACCCTTCCAAATGCACAGAGCCTTTACCTCATGCAGGTATCAAAATTTATTTTCAGAGTGTCAATGGCCAACTACACTCATAGCATAGCAAACTACAGGGGTCTCATCAATTACCCCTCATACATGATTCCCAAGAATTTAATCATAGTTTCGATATCACACACACACACACACACATGTGCATTATCATAAACTTCTCCTCTACTTTAAAAACATTCAAGAACATGAATCATCCACTATCAAGTAAGCTCAACCATGGAATTTGGTGTTATTCCAACAATGCACACTTTCATCTAAACGAGGTCACTAGTACGATTTCAAACCAAATCCATAGTTGTGTACGCATGGTGATTTGGTCAATACGAATCAGCATTCCACTATGATGCATTTAGGGAATGAATAAGTGTGCATGTTTATGAAATCAATGGTTGTAAAGAAAAATATATTATGCGTCTTGATAGGTCTCCGGGAAAGGAGTGAAACCACTTCTTTAGCATGAAATCAGTGGGCAACACATGATCAATAATGAAATATGAAATAATATAACTTGTACGGTTGGCAATTCGGGTTAGCGGGTCGTGTTTGTGTCTACAAGAACACGACATGCTTCGAGTTTAGGTCGACACGAACATGACCCGCATAATAATCGTGTAAAAAATCTGTAACCCAAACACGACACGATTATTAAACGAGTCGACACGACACGACTCGTATAACACGATTAAATAAATAATATACTAATATAGGACGGTTTCAGAAGAACCGTCCTATATTACTGCTCTAATATAAAAATTATGGCGTGACAAAAGATAAATTCAAACTACACAGGTCTATTATTGCAGGGACACTTGATTAGGTGGAGATATACTAACCTTATACAAAAGATATTGTGAACCGTCCTACTCATTACTCAATCCATAAACTACACAGGTCTACTCATTACTCATATAGATATAGGAATTACATGTTACCCTACAATATAGGACAGTTCTTTTGGAACCGTCCTATATTGTAATGTAGCATATAACTCATATAGTTATACATGTTACACTACAATAAAGGACGGTTCCTATATTGTACTATAACATATAACTCATTACTTATATGTTACATTACAATATAGGACGGTTCCTTTGGAATCGTCCTATATTGTAGTGTAACATATAACTCATTACTCATATAGATATACATGTTACACTACAATATAGAGGAACCGTCCTATATTACAGTTACAATATATGACGGTTCCAAAGCAACCGTCCTATATTACATGTTACGATGTACTTGTATAGGAGGACGTCCTCTATTACATGTTATATATAGGACAGTTCCAGATGAACCGTCCTATATTACATATCATATTGTAATATAAGACGGTTCCAAATGAACCGTCCTATATTACTGTTAGTTCATGATAAATAAATAGGTCGTGTGTCAAACAGGTCAACACGATGGGTCATGTTGATTGACCCGACCACGACACGATTTTTGGCGTGTCGTTTTTAAGTTGACCCGAAAATGACACGAACATGATAAGACTCGACCCAAACCCGCTAAATTCGTGTCGGGTTCGTGTCGTGTCATATTTTGCACCCCTAATAACTTGTGCATGAAGATTTTCATTGGCCGTATGCATGAGATTTGCTGGAACGCATAGAATGTAATGAAGTGGGCAGGTGTAATATGCATTGGGATCAATGGTGGGTATGCATAGGACTTATGAGAGTATGTGCATGAAGATTTTCATTGGGTGTATGCATGAGGTTTGCTGGAACACATAGAATGTAACGAAGTGGGCAGGTGCAATATGCATTGGGATCAATGGTGAGTATGCATTGGACATATGAGAGCATGTGCATGAAGATTTTCATTGGTCGTATGCATGAGGTTTGCTGGAATGCATAGAATGTAATGAAGTGGGCAGGTGCAATATGCATTGGGGTCAATGGTGGGTATGCTTTGGACATATGAGAGTATTAGCGTATGCATGAGGTTTGCTAGAACGCATAGAATGTAATGAAGTGGACAGGTGCAATATGCATTGGGATCAATGGTGGGTATGCATTGGACATAGGAGAGCATGTGCATGAAGATTTTCATTAGCACATGCATGAGGTTTGCTAGAACACATAGAATGTAATGAAGTGGGCAGGTGCAATATGCATTGGGATCAATGGTGGGTATGCATTGGACATATGAGAGTATGTGCATGAAGATTTTCATTGGGCATATGCATGAGGTTTGCTGGAACACATAGAATGTAACAAAGTGGACAAGTGCAATATGCATTGGGATCAATGGTGGGTATGCATTGGACATATGAGAGTATTAGCGTATGCATGAGAGAGTACTAGCGTATGCATGAGGTTTGCTGGAACGCATAGAATGTAATGAAGTGGGCAGGTGCAATTTGCATTGGGATCAATGGTGGGTATGCATTGGACATATGAGAGTATGTGCATGAAGATTGTCATGAGGTTTGCTGGAACACATAGAATGTAATGAAGTGGGCAGGTGCAATATGCATTGCGATCAATGGTGGCTATGCATTGGACATATGAGAGTATTAGCGTATGAATGAGGTTTGCTGGAATGCATAGAATGTAATGAAGTGCAATTAACAACCAAGTAAGCATCATTGACAAAATCTTATGCTATCATCCATGAAAGCACGTTTCAATCTCACTTTAAATAGTCATGCCATTATGTACCAAAATCAATAAGCGAACCAATCATGAAATGCCAACTCTTAAAAGTCAAAGACCAATGGACAAAATCAATAAGTGTGCATGCTATCAAAGAACTAAATATCTCAAATCGTGCAAATTGAAAAATGATCTAACTTAGAATATTCCATGCCCCCTACCTCTTAAAAGAGAAAATACTCTTTTACAATTTTCTTTTCCAAAAAGCGTGGTATGGCTGATCCTTGGTGCAGGCTCCTCTCTCTCTCTCTCTCTCTCTCTCTCTCTCTCTCTCTCTCTCTCTCTCTCTCTCTCTCTCTCTCTCTTAAGCCAATTGTTTTTGGTTGACTCTCCTCTATCCTACCATATCTCTAGATACTTCTTTCCTTCTTATCCTTTCCTATGATATTTCTAGGTCTATCTTTCCTTCTTATCCTATCCTTTCCTACTTAGAATTCTCTAGATTTATTGCACTTGGACACTCCTTGGTTTTGGGTAGGGAATTTTTCCCCAAAAAGGTTGTCTTTGGAGACTTGAAGTCTAATTCTAGAGTTTTGCATACTCATTCTATAACCGTTAGAGCAATTAGATTTTGTTGTCAATGCGATGCAAAAGAATACTTATATTATGAAAATGAAAGTTATTATAGTGTGTGCGTGTATTTCATACTTAATTCTGATCCCAATAATGCATGCATTTTTTGGCTTGGAAAACTCAAAATACTCATAATTGTATAATTCATTAGAAGATACTTAGAACAAGGATTGCATCATCTCTTCATGGATGGAAATAGCTATAAAATAAATGAATTCACTTTTGGACTAGTTGATATTCTATATCTCAAAAAATCTACTAGTTTGGTGGAAACAAATAAATATTATGCACACCACTCCCAAATATGTAAATGTTTCACAAGAACCTCATCTTTTAGGCTAACTTCAGCTTACTTTTGATGAATCAGCATTGGAGAATCTAAGAGCAGCTAGGGAGGGAGGAGTGATTTGGGATGATAATGAAAATTTTATTACAAGTTATAGCATTTACCTTTGAAGTCAATCTAACAACAGCCAATTATTCTTAAAGCTTTCTTTAGCATCCAATCCTAATTTTTAAAAGTTAAGGATGGTAGGGAACTCCCAATTGGTAGTGGAAGCAATGGCAAAGGAAAAGAGATATAATTGGATGTGAGAGAATGCTAGGATCAAGGGGGCATGTTTTTAAACATTGAGTAGGTTATCTAGATTTTTAGCCACAAAGACCTCTAAGTCTAAAACTAGTAAGTCGTGGTTCTATGTTCATCCTACAAGCATGCTAGATGCATTTAGATATGATAGTCAAGGTCTAGGCATCCTTAAGAAAGGCTCTTAAATTATTTTATGATGTGTTCATTTTATGTTCTATTCTCTCTTGATAATGAATTTTGCATTTACCACAAAAAAAGGGAAACACTTACACTTTTCATCCTTTGGGTTGGCAAAATCATTATCATCATCAAGAACGTTGTCATTTAGAAGTAGCTCATTATCGTTGTCATCAAAGCCTTGTCTTAATTAGGGGTCAACTATCAATGAGAGACTTGCATACGAAAAAAATTGCCAAAAAGGTAGACAGTGAAACTATTTATTATCCATTTCAAAATATTTGGTACATAGCCCATTTAAGACAAGTTAAAAGTTAGATCAGCCAAACCTAGGGCTTAGTTGTGTTCCAAGCTAACCAAACTATGTGCTCCCTAACTTGTTTGATCTCTTACTGTGCTGACTCGGGTTTTTAAAATACATTTTCGTTATTTATTTTCAAATGGTGGTCTACCAATTTGTAAAAATTTTGAAAACTTAAATAGTGGAAACATTTTCATTGAAAATCTTTTCAGAAAACCTGAATGCCACGCTTTACTCCAATACATATACATAATTTTGTCTACAACATAAATTTCCATAGAAATTCATTTTTATTAAAATTGTAGGATAGATCTAATGGTTTACATACACAGCCCCCTTATTACATCTGATGTCCAAAATACACAAATAAAAAATACAATCCAATCCAATCCTTTCACAATCATATATAGTCTTGATCAACAGTATAGTCTTTGTATTCCATTGTCATATCCCTCCATTCTTTTCCTTCTGTATCTGAGATATTGTAAACATTCAAACATTTACAATATCTTAGCATGCTATGCTTGGTAGGGAATTCAAAAAGCATATGGAATCGTATAATTCAAAAGTACAGTATTCATAATCATCATATTCCATGTGAATCACATAATTCAATTTCCATGAATCGTATCATATATGATCATTCTATCATATAATTTTTCTTGTACCATCTACTATGATAATTCTAAACCACTCAAACATCAATACTCATACTCAAACACACTAAGTTGATAAATCATCCAACCTCTGTTAGGAAAATACTCCCTTATTTAGGCAGTATCGGCATCTCGTGATGCTATATCATAAGACATTTCACTATGCCATTGCATCATAATGCAAAAATACTCAAAGGACTACTATGCATGTAGTATGATCCGTACAGCATGCCCGGATAACTACCCAATAATCTACTCATACCTTTTTAGTAGAAATGTAATATCCATGTCCGTATGGGAGGACCATGGCTGTCACAATGGTGGCCTTCCCATAATTGCCCCACCCGAATTTTTGCCTCTCTTAAGGCAAGGTTCTCATATCATAACAAGTTTCAGAGAGCGGGTGGTCAAACCCTACTAACTCTCTTAGCATAACATCCTTAGGCCTACGCCTATTTAAAACAAAACCACAAGCCTCCATACTTATATATAATGTACTTCTTGTACATATCATAGGCCTACGCCTATTTAAAACAAAACCACAAGCCTCCATACTTATATATAATGTACTTCTTGTACATATCAGACGATTTGTATGTTTATATCATCATCCTCGTATTTTGCATACTTATATTAAGGTTAGGATCTTACTTAAATTTAGGAATCACTATTTAATATGAATGATACCCATGTTCATTTAGGGATAATCATTTAATGTAAATGATATCCATGTTCTTTGATTTGGTATTCATATACTAAAATTGTTATTAAGTGTAAGGATAATCATTTGATACAAATGATATCCGTGATTATTATTTTCTTCTCTAAGTTTAGTGGTAATCATAAATGATACCCAAGTATTTATCATGTATTCCATCTAATTTCAACAGTTTATTTCTATCTCATATACGTCAATTGTGATTCAAATGCAACTAAGCATATTATCATTCTTATGCATTCATAATAATTCATTTCTATAATTTTATACATAACAACAATTCCATAGATCTTGTAAATTGATGCCTTCTTAAGGTTCCACCTACCTTCATGTAGTGATCCATCCCTTCAGATCTTCCATGATTGATGTATGTTATCTACAAATACATACATACTGTCATTATCTAAACAACTTGGATAATCTCATATTTATATTCTTTATCTAATCTTATCCTTTGATATAAAGGATCTAGATCTTCCTTGTGCTCCTATCATCCATACAATCTATCTTCCTCATATAGTGTTTATTCTATTGATCAATAGATCTTACAGTTAGAATGATCTTCTAATCTTTCAAATCTAAGTATTTTCTATCTCTAAGTTTTTGTGCATCTATCTATTTGATCTTGATCTTTTATAGATCCTTTGATCAATAATTTATACTTGTTGATAAAGATCAAGTGCCTAGATCTTCTATCATCTAGTTTTTCTTTGATCTAAGTTCAGTTGTTTGATCATCCCTAAGGAGGATGATCCTGGTTCTCTTCCTTGAATCATATTCAATCAAGGATTTGGATTATCTAATCTAATGATCTAGATTTAATCTATAACATACATACTAAGTACAATACAATGTTATGATTCTTATTATTCTTGATCATTCAAGATCTCCTTATGGATCTTGTTCAATCTTGATTATCTTACTTATCATTTTTATTAAGATTAGATATTTTACTATCCTTTTATGATCTTATTATCATTATTCAATCAGTTAGTGTTTTACTAGTTGAAGATAGTTTATTTCATCCTAAGTCTAAACAGCTCCTTTTATTTCCAATTGATTAAGGCTTACCAGCTACAAGCTGCTCAAAGAGTGGTTAATTCAATCCTCATGTAAGCAGGCATTTAGACCTCACAAATATCACCAGAAGGTGGGGGAAGAGTGAGGCTCTATTAGAGAACCCCCTTAACCATAATGTTCAGCGTCCACTGGAGTGGCCTTAGCTTAACCTTCCATAAGATTCCTATGAGCATTAAACCATAATACTTTTGCTATTTGATTTTAATTTAAATTCATTAACATTTAAAATGTCATTCATGAAGGTTCATTATTCTCCTAATTTGGGCTAAGAAAATGATATTCCTTATATTATCCTACAACTATAGCCCTGACTATCATTAAGTTCATGTACTTCTTTTATTGTAAATGTCCATATCAATCTATCTTTCATTAATTACATTTTCCATGTAATTTACAAAATATGAAAGCATAAAAAGGTAAATTTAACAATTAATCTACTAAGCAATAAAAGACATTTACAATAACATTCAATAATTAAAACGAACATTTAACATGCCATAACTGTTCATCATGATGCAATAGTCATCTTTGATTTCTATTCATTTGTCATCCCATTTAGGGTTTAGATCTTGATCTTTCATTTTTCTTTACATCTAACACATTTTCTTAATGTGATTTTATTACTAAATCACTGATGCATCTCACCACATGATCTAATCCTTCTTGATCCAACTGATCAAGAAGATCTTAAGCCATTTTATCAAAATTAAGGGCTTAGATCTCAATCTATCTCAAATTAGCCATATTAGGCTATTCATTTCTCAAGATCTTATCATTAGATCATCATCCATATTGATTCACAGTTTCTGATCATCCTTAATCAATCTGATCAAGGAGGTTATTATGTATTTTCAAGGATTTTGTTACTTTTAATGGTTCATATCTTAAGATCTGTTATATCCATTAAATTAAAAACATCCATTAATGTTATTTCATTATTATATCATCATCCATACTGATTTTAATAGTCTAATCATCCCAAATCTTGTAGATCAATGATGTTAGTACCACTTTTTCTTAAACACAAAAATTTTCATGAACTAAAACTCTGATTTTATTAGTTCAGTTGGTTGTCCTCATCAAGAGAAATCCAACACAACTTTCCAAATTGAGATTAGAATTTGGATTTTAAGATTTCATCCAGATTTGACGCTGAGATTGATATCTACATTTTTTATCCAATTATTCAAATTAGGAGTCCATAATTTTTACTATGATGATTGTTCTTAGGGTTTTGGGACCTCATGAGTACATACATAGGTTCATATTTCCATTTTAAGGTCATCTTGATCATGATCCATTATTGTTGGAACGGATTTTGGTGATTATCATAAGTAAATACAATTAAAAACATAACTCTCATGCTTCCCCAAGATTATACATAACATAAGAAATTCATAGCTTCTTTCAGATCTAAAATTGGAGCTAAAACGAGCTCTTAATTGAAGAAAGAACATCTCAGTTCAACAAATGGACGGCTGAGATCAGATCCACGCATAGCTAGTGCGGGGACAATCAACGGCCTGCGTCTCCATCGCGGAGATGTGGGCGGCATTGTTCTCGTGCCACCTGGCAGCTCGCACACGAGTGCACCTGCTGGGATGCTCCCGGAGGGAGCGTTCCTACTTGTGTTTCGCACAGGCGTCCTGGGATCCATCTCACCAATCGATTGAGATAGTTTGATCTGGACTGCCCGATTAAGCTTTCTCCATATCTCCCAATTCTGAAGACATCAAGGGCAGAGATTTCTTAACCTAGGGTTTTTGGGTCCCAGCTTTCCATCCAATGGCTCCGAATTTCAATATGAGCCATCCTTGGTAGGGATGTCTACCTTGTTGCTGGATCCATCATTCTCGACGGATCAACGGCAGGGGAGATCCTCTAAAGGCTGGAGAACTTAAGGGAAGATGCCAGAATGATGGGGGAAGAAGGGTTTAGGCTTACCTGGGCCTATCCAATGAAGGAATTTCACCGGAGAAGAAATATAATGGAAAATAAAGAAATTGAGTTGCTGAAAAATATACAGGCAGTGTTTTTCTCATCTTCGTTGCCATAGAAGGTCGAGGAACATGGGGAAAACATAGATCTCCCTGTCCTAAAGTGATTCAACAGTTCCAAATTGGGTTTCAATGGTGGGATTTTCCAGAATAAGATGTTGAACATGCCGGAGACGGTAACCTTGCCAATGTTATTCTTCGTTTACAATTTTTTGGCAATCCAAAAGGTGGATCATCATGAAATCATAGGGCTTTTGTAGATCACCCTAGACCAAACAGATCCAACGATAGAGATTTTATTTTAACAGGTTAAAATCCATGGCTAATTCAAATAGGGTTTCTCAGGCATAAACCTTGGTTCAACGGGGATGATGCGTCCCTGGACGTGCCTCGATAACAGACATGAGTTGTTTGTCAAGTGCGTCTAGGGACACTCTCCGAGGAAAAGAGAGAGAAAGAGGGATGGGGGGAATTCCGAGCTGATTTTTTAGGGAAGTCTAGGGTACTTCGTGTTGTATTTTTGAAAAATTTTGGGGATTTTATTGAGGAATTTATAAGCATATTTTAGAATTTTTAATTAATTTCTTATTTTAATCTAAATTCCACTCAAAATATTAAAATGGGGAGTGGAAATTCCACTTCCTCCACTTTGGACTGGGTGTTGCTTGATGTATGATTTGCATCATTGCTGACTTCAGTGCTTACCTAACCTTTGTGGGTCCCACTAAAAAGTGAAATTACCATCTTGTCCTTTTAATTCAAAAATTGAGAAAAATAGGATTTATTCTTTTGAACTCGGAATTGAGTGAAATTAATGTTGTTGGAATCAGATTTCTAAGTACATTCTAAATATTGATGTCTTAAGTCTCTGTTATGAGTAAATTTACCATTTTACCCTTTTATGCATAAAAATAGAGAAAAATAAGAATTTTTTATCCGTTCTCAAAATTTGATGTACTTACAGTCATTCTGATAGATTTTTTGAGTACATTATAAATATTCATGTTTTAACCCTTGATTTTATTTTTATAAAAATGGATTCTCCTAGAACTCAAAATTCCAATTCCACCTTCAACAAAGAAAGTTTATATTCATAAAAATTGGCGTTATTACACCTACATAGTGGTAGTTGTGTAGAGTCATAGAGTAACATGTATATAATCTCTCTCTCTCTCTCTCTCTCTCTCTCTCTCTCTCTCTCTCTCTCTCTCTCTCTCTCTCTACGTTACAAGCTTAGACTTTGACTAATCAAGTCTAACTCGTCACATGGGTCATAGTAGTTGAGCACTTAATTACTTGAGAACTCTTTTGTAAAACAGAATGAGAATGAGAAATGTTATATATATTGACTTTTGGAACTAACTCCAAAACCCTTCCTCGATAAGCTTGGCATTTGGATAATCTGACACAATCTTTTTATGTAGATTCTTCTAGTTAGGCTATCTGCAAAAATCATGCACATTGGATGCTTCTAGCTACTAGTTCTTTTTTGTTTTTTCTTTTAAAATTGAATGATCATAAATTCAAATTCTAAAAGCAAATCTAAAACCATCTAACAGCCATAAATTTTGGTTTCAAGCCAATCCAAGGGAGGCCATACAATATAATTTGTTGTCTCTGGGGTAATAACTAGGGCAAAAATGCATAACATCTTTGGAGCTGATATTAAACTTAGGCTTATCTATTGGTGGAATTTTAGTGCATCGCCTATCTAAAATATGACCCAAAAAATGAGCAGTATGGATCACTCGCTAACTATGTTTATTTACATGTACAGATCTACATCTATAACTGAGAGGAACCGAAACTTTATGGTGAAATTTGATTTTTCCCTTCTTCACAAAAAACACATTGTAGCAAGTACAGTTGAAGTATCAAATAACCCTTCTGATAATGAGAACATCCATATGCCTGATAACGGGTTAGAATGAGGACCATTCATTCCAAAAACCATCTATTTAACACCATCCAATACCTATAAATCTAGAGGTATTAGGTTTGACCCTTAGACTCACTACTTGCACTTGTTTATCATGGATATGGGTGACCATTTAGTACCCACCTAGGGGTTATCTATTACTCGGCCCACCCATTTAATTTGCTGGTGGGTTAACCCGTACCGCAATCCATGGGTTGACCCATTAAGCAAGTTGACTCAACTCAAAATTGTATATGCTAATAACGAGACTTAAACCCAAGAACTTAAAACAAGGTTGTAGTTGTAATATCCTTAATTTTTAGGATAAAATAGGAAATTAATAAATAAATTAAAATAAAAATTTATGGATGAAATTTTTTCCTGAAAACATAAGAATTAGAAAGTTCTCGTCGATACGAATCCAACGCCACCAAGAACGCGAAAAATGGAGCTCAAACGAGGGAGTTATGAGCCGTCAAAGTTGGAAGGGCAAATTGGTCATTTGATAGAGACGTGTTAGACAGGGGTCCAAATTGATACTGGCACCCCCGTCTTCCACACGTCTCTACCAGTGCCGGAAAAATCGCCGGAGAGACGTGGAAAGAGACGTGTGGGGAAGAGTTTCTCTTCCCCAAGACTCTAAAACCCTATATCTATGCTCCTCTAAGAGCCAAAACGCTCCACTTTGAGCGTTTTCTCTGAGTTTTTACGCAAAACCCTAGCCCTGCAAAACTTGGATTTTTCGGTGAGTGGAACCCCGGCAACACGAGCAACACCAGCCAGGCGCAAGGTAAGCCTCAAATCCATGTTTTTATGTATTTATTAATTAGAAAATTTATTAGGAAAGTATAAAAAAAATTAGGAAAAATCAGATTTTTAGGAACCTGTGTGCACGCTACTGTTGGAGCGTGATTTCATGGATCAAACCTAGTCCGTTTGAAAATCGCACCGTCCAACTAGTGCACAAGAGACCCAAGAGCATACCCTTTAAATTTGGGAGTGATCCAACGGTGGATTTCTCTAGAAAACCCAAAAACCAGTACCTAGGGATGATTTTAGGAACTTGGGAAAAATCATTTAAAAACCATGGTTTTTGGAAAAATCAGTGCAAAAGGAGGGCATAAATGGATTCTAGAGAGAATTCTAAAGAAAATGGCGCAAAAATCACGCAAAACGGAGCTCTGTAGCTCCGCCGGAGGCGACCGGAATCCGGTCGTCTTCTTCGGCGTTGTCAACGGCGTCGGCGCCCTGGCACTGACTCCAGGACACACTCGGTGATGCCCGAGGGACGACGTCACACGACGTCGTCGTCGCGTGCGGCGCGGCGCCACGCGCGTGAGGGGGAGAAACCAGATGGCGGTCGAGGCGAGGCCGGGACGCGGCGCGTCCTGGCGACCGTGACGCACGCACGGTGCGCGTCCCGTGCGGCGTCTGCGTCGGTGTGCGTCTTCGTGCGCCAGTGTATGCCGGTGTAAACCGGCGGAAAAGGGGCGCCGCCAGTATAAATCACCTTATGGTGGTCTGGCAGGCCCCATTTAAGCGTAGTTTTCACTAAAACTTGATTTTTGGGAGCTAGAGAGGTCCAAATCACGATCCGGAAGATGCGTTGTGACCGTATTGACGACACGGACCTAGTTTTAACTTAAAAACTTAGAAATGACAACTTTTTCTTTAGAAAAATTTTAAAATAGTGATGTGACATGTACATGTGCACGTGAATATACCAGTTAAAGGGAGTTATTAGCAAGCTAGTGGTCTCACACGGAGGTAGGTGACGACAACTAATGTTTTTCCTTGATTTTTAAACCATGTTTAAACATAGCATCATGTGTGATTGTGTTTTAAAATGCAATTATTATTTACCGTAGATTTCATGCGACATTGCGTACAGTATGGTTATTCCAAATTGAAATCTTTTACTGAATAAACTTATTTAAAATGTTTTTACAAGCATGATGTTAATTAATTATGCTTAGTTAGAGACTTATTTCTTATTATATATATAGAAAATGCATGGATTACATGGAAATGAGAATAGAGGCTTATTAGCTGGTCCTTTTATAGGCTAACCCCAGGATGAGGGGCATGTCTTGGGGATTTCAAGCTATAAGTACTCTTGAGTTTTAGCATATACATATGATTTTCATGTTTTATATTTGATGACGGGTGCTCTCGCCCGGTGGGCGTCATGCTAGGAGGGATAGGGCCGGCCACCCACCTTCCGAAATTATGATGTGATGAGTTTGTGATATGATAGACACTTGCCCATAGATGACATTCGGTAGGGGTTTGGTAACATGGATAGTCCACACTACCGGTCTGAGCCTTTCCATGGGGACAGATGCTAAGTCTCCCGTTATGGTGTCGATGGGGAGCGGCGGTGGTTGATACCCATGGAGGGTTGTCACTGCAGCATGATGGCCCATATTTTTATTATGTGTGCATGTATGATGAGCATGGTTATGGATGATATGCCTGGGTGTGACGACACTCAGAGGTTGGCTACGTGTACTCCTGATCAGGGATGTTAGTGCGATGTGGTGGGACCCATTACCTTAGGGTGCCCTTATTCTTGTTGTATGCTCCATTTTATTGATTCATGTCATGTTTTAACTCCTTGAATTTTATGTTTTAGCATATGGAATAAATTGGCATTTATTGAACATGGCATTATGATATCACTATTTTCATAAATGTTAGATTTTTCATCAAGATCTTGTTCATTATTTCTTTCATTTATTACATTAATTGTCTATGTACCTACACAAGCGATAGCTTCTTTGAGGCATTGCTTTGTTTTGCAATGCCTTAGATCTCGAGCGCGACACCGTAAAGGAAAAGCGGTTGATAAACCTTGAGAGCTGCTGAAGATTAGTTTTCCCTATAGTTTTAGACAGTAATGTGAGTCATTAGAGTGGATTATCATTGAATTTTATTATGGACTGCATACTTTATAATTTGATGTGATTTAAATCTTTGGACATATGTTGGACATTTATATGGGATGTTATGATGGATAGACCCTGGGCCATATTATTATTGTCTTTTGGACGTTTATTTGATTTAAAATAAAGGCGCCTATTTATTTGACGTTGATTTATACGCAGATTATTTATTTATGTTTAAATTACATGTACGCCATTTTGAGAAAGGAAAATTAACACCCGGAGTTTTAAGATAGGTTTAGTAAAATGTCAAATAAATCTTTTCTCATGGAATCCCAAAATGCTCTTATTTAAAATGTCATTATAAAAATAAAATAAAAAATAAAAAATTGTCTTAAAAATTCAGTCGTTGTTCCCGGCAACGGCAACCCACACTGAGAAGAAAACAAGCGGACGAGGGCGTGCCACGCAGTGCGACAAGCCTGCGCCACGCACAGGGCACTTGGTGCGACTCACGCACGCCACGAGGTGCTGCAAGAACGCACAACGTGCACCACCCGTGCTATTTCTGTCCCCCACATGCAGAGCGCATCCATAGATGCTAGCCAAGCGCACTGGTTCTAGATGCGTGCCGCGTCCACAGACGCGCAGCGCACATGCAGCGGGCCCTTTTACTTGATTTTTGGTATTTTTGACCTTTTCTTCATTAAAAACGTGATTTTAGGAGCTACAGAGGTCCAAATCACGATCCAAAAGAGACGTTGTGATCGTCTCAACAAGGTGGACCTAGATTTAAGACAAAAATCTAGTTTGGAATTGCTTTTTAATAACCAAACTACTAAGCATTATTCAATGACTTAGATTAAGCAGGTTAATAGATGATCAAGCTTTAGATTTTGGTTGTATATATTAAATATGAGATGATTATGAGATTAGAAGAACAGGCCCTATTGAATTGTCAAGAAACAATGATCTTGATGATTGATCTGAGCAGTCCCTTGAGAGGTGTTGATCAAAGAATGATTAGACCGTCAGATCGACATGCAATCACAAAGATAACTATGGCTTACTAAATAAAATAGAAATTTTAGGGATCATGGAGACAATAAGAGGTCTAATAGTTAAAAATGATTTATGGCGTGACAGGTACATCATGGCATACACCTTAATATCGTTTACACGTTGTTTGGGATATTGCGATACGAGGTAGGTGATTTCATTCATAATTTGTCCATGATGCTCAAATGATGATTTGGTGATTTAAGTTTTTGAAGCATGTGATTTATGCCTTATAATATGCATGAGATTGATTTCAGCATGTAGTTTCTCATGTGCATGCTATCTTTCGGGTGGTTCTTGCACGCACTATTTCTGATATATTTTCATGATATTCACTTGCTTATTGGTAATTTGACATGTGGGAGTCGCTCTATCTTAGTGTTTAAGACTATTGATCTTATAGTAAGATGCAATTCTTCACCCTGTGAGTGCTTGAGTTCCTGTGAGGGTGAAAGGGTGAAAGCGGGCATGCAACGTGACTTTTCGTGAGTACCTGAGTGTCGTGAGGGTGAAAGGGTGAAAGAGAAAGTGCTACGCATTGTTTTCGTGAGTGCCTGAGTGCCCATGAGGGTGCAAGGGTGAAAGCAGCTAGTACAGAGAGCGGACCCCACATTGCCGTGAGTGTACTTGAGACACTCATAGGGCTTGACTGTTGTGACGACCCGAGTTTTACTATGCATTTTTAAATGCAAGATCTAAATTTCCTAAGGCGGGATGCATCCCTATTTGAAAATCATTTTCAATCCAAGTCAGCAGTATTTTTCAGACTCAAAGTAATTTCTTCACCTTGTCATGGTAGCCATTAAGGTCTAAAAAATCCTTCACATTGGTTTAGATTACTTCTTATTTTTGCTCTTATCTCAGTCATTACTGTCCTCCTCAACTGACCTCATACCCTCAATTGACTTAGTCTAACAAGTACTTTTCTTTTCAAGGAAAACTCAAGTCTAAAGACTTATAACATCCCTCTGAGTATATAACTTCGACTACTAACATATTTGATCAAATAGGGTGGGATACCTTTAGTTAATAGTGCTCTAAAGGTAACGGCTAAATAATGGTCTTAAGATATTGCTCTTCAAATCTATGATAGTAAGATCTCAATTTGATCCTTGATGGTACCCTACTTGCTAAATGGACAAGTCCCTGTCCCAACTTCATTCCTTCTTCAATATACTTTATTGGCCAGGTGGAATATCACCATTTTATAAAAACCATGTAATGCAGCGAAAAATCTTTAGTTTTAAACTCATTTTGAAAACCCCGAGTGTCATTTGCTTTCATAACAACCAAAGTAGTTTTTGAAAAAACTTTAGAAATCGTAAATGTTTTTCCCCAGGTCTATCCAGTCACAACACACAGCCCAAATTAAATACAAATACATGTCCAAAGGGTAGGGTGTTTACTTACATATATGATTGTCTCCTTTTGATTTACTTGCTCGTAGCACTAACATAGGCGTCTTCTACTCGTGAATGGAACTATCTTGAAAAATGTTAAGGATAGGGTGAGTATATACTATACTCAGTAGGAGTCTATCACTACTAGTTTTGCAATGCATGCTATGTTTAAAATCATATGCTCTTTCAAAAACATGTGCATGTCTAAACACTCAAGTTCAATATCGAGATTAAAAACCATCATCGAATTGGAATATTGACGACTTAAGGAAATCACATAATCTAAGTCAAAAGTATCATATGTATATCATAACATAATGGTGTGCACAAGATGCTCCACTGAATCCAACTCATGGATATATGGCATGGTCGACCAACCTCATGTCATGCCACATGCAATGCACATAAATCCTCAAACCATAGGGTCTAACTATGCCCACGACCTCACCGCCGTGTGGTCCCCGGATACCTAAGGACACAGGATCATATATCTCCACAGGGCATATGACACTTCGACCCAGTGCTGTGACACCAGTGGTAGCCCCCTGTACCACATGCAGTCGAAGCAGGGACATGCCCTTTTTGGGCGTGGTACCCATCCACCTAATAGTGGTAGCGGCTGGGAGGCCACCCCAAACCTCTCGGCATAGCGCCCACGAGCTTATCAGCCCAAATCATATCAGGTTAAATAAGCGAAAACCTCTTTTTCAAAACTTGTCCTCTTTGGGTCCCTCACAACTGTCTGACCCTCACAACTGCCTACCCATCGTCTTTTGGGCACTCCAGCGTCCTTTGGTAACCCTCAAGGACATGCAATCTCTTAAAAACTCAATGCTCACAAATCATATAATATATGCATTTGTTTGCAAAACATATCTATGCATAATGTATATGCAATTATTTGCAAAACATATCTGTGCATAATGTATATGCAATTATTTGTATATGCAATTATTTGCAAAACATATCTATGCATAAAGCATTTATCATATGTATACTGAATTAAGTCATGCTAAACAAGTTATATAACTTATACTTGAAACATGCATAAAACAATCATGGCTCTTTCAAAAAGTCTAGTAGCGATAGAGCACCTACCTCAAAGTCTCCTAGGGTCGCATCCTTTAGCACTCAACCCGTCCCTGGGTCTCATTTATAAACTGCTGAGTACAAGGAGTCATTATTAATTTTAATCTATTTAGACATTAGACCACTAAATCTGCTATTTAGGGCCAAGGGTCCTTGCCTAATTCATTGTCAGGCTAGCTCCTATAATATGGACCTACTTATTCAATAGTTAAATTCTATGAATGGTCCTATGATCCTAATTTTAAAGTCTCATTAGGTCCGTGTGTCTCGGTTCCCAGGACACCCGTGCATCCTAGTTGAACCGCGACCACCTCACGTGCGTGTGCGCCTAAAGGCCATGCCAGAGACTGCATTTTGCACACGCACATGCATGCTCAAGTGACGCGCTATGATGTGCATCATCACACGGACGCACCTTGTAGCATGGCGCGTCTCAGCTCCCAGGGCACCCTGTGCATCCTGGTCGAGCTAGGACCCGTGCCCCATGTCGCGCACGTACTCGAAGGCCGCACCTGGATAGTATTCGCACGTGCACAAGCATGCCTAAGTGACGCGCTATGACGCACATCATCGCACGGACGCACCTTGTAGCATGGCGTGTCTCAGCTCCCAGGGCACCCCATACACCCTAGTCGAGCCAAGACCCGTGCCCCATGTTGTGCGCGTACCTGAAGGTCGTACCTGGGGCAGTGTACGCACTGTCGTACACCTAGAACCCGTCCCAGGGACCCAGTCCCAGGTGCACGTGGTGCTTGGCGTCCTTGGGACGCCTAGCTCGTGCATGTCCAACCCAAGCTATCGTGGGGTGTTTTTCCGGCCAAGAACCCGGCTAAAAACGACCGGAAAGGACCAGATCCGGCATGGATCTGGCCTAGGGGAAGCAAAAGGAAAGGAAAAGAAGGATGGACGACTTACCTTGCAGCCGGAGATGGTGCTCTTCCCACCTGTCCAAACCCTTGTTACCAGCAAAACTCGATGAAGGTGGAAACTCCTATTGCCAGACTGGAACGGAGAAGGGCACAGAGAAAAATGGCAATGGCTGGCCTAACTTGGGCCTGGCCATTGCCGAAAAATGCAGAAAGATGGGTTTCCAGTTTTTGCTAGAAACCTCAGTCTCAAATGACTGGAAAAACGCGATTTGAAGAGGGGGGAAGATGGGGTTTTTATAGAGGAGTGAAAGGCGGTGCCCCTCAATGGCGATGCCGCCATTTCCCCTGGTGTATTCTAGAAAAATCGTGAGAAAATGGGTTTTTGGGAGGGTCTAGAGGTTGAAGACGACAGGGGGTGCCGTTATCAAAACGCCCCCTGCGTTTTTCGTCCTTTTTTGTTTTTTGTTTAATTTTCAAAAATACCCCTATCTTTAAATGGCTGTAACTTCTTCATATGAACTCCATTTTGGGTGATTTTTGAGGTGTTGGATTCCATTTTTGAAGTAGAATCTAATGGTAGAATCTAATGGTACTAAGTTCCCTAAAAAATTCCTTCTTTTACTATTTTAAATAAAGTGAAACATTTAACTTAGTTTATTTTCTATAGAATGTTCAATTTTCATTAAAAATAGTGTAAATTGCTCGGGCATTATAACTGTGTATCATGTTTGATACTTTTGACATGCATTCACGTGTTTCTAGATTTTCTCGGATTATACATATCCTTATATCATGGTTGATGATATCTCATTTATTTCATGGACTTGGTATGCCCTTCATCGGGTAATTTAAGGCTTTATATATATGTTTGATCATCTTACGATCTTATGCCTTGCGCCATGTGATTTGTTTTTATTGAGTTTACTTTGAATGTATATCACCTACACAAGCATAGCTTGCTGAGGCATTGCTTTGATTGGCAATGCCTCATATACAAAGAGTGACAACAGGTTGACGTGCTAACAGAGCAGATAAAAGTGATAGCAGCTTCCAGCGAAGCACGGACGATATTTAGAGATGATCAAGTTTGCTCAAGACCTCACTTTGGGTTTTGAGTGTGAACTGTACTTTAATTAAAAATGTAATGTGACCTAGATGTCAGAATGTGGATTTATTGTTCGATGTGATGGCTGTATAGAGGGACCCTAGGTATTTGGTAGTGGCTATATTTTCTTATCCATTGTTAGAGTGTATTTTATTGAAAACAACATTTGGTTGTGGATGGGTGTGGAGACTGAGTCTCCCTTATGATATGTATTATACATTGTTTATCAGGTGATTTTGTATTGCACTGGTCATGTGCAATGGTCCAAATTACAGAAGAAGCTCTGTCAGATTTTCTGTAGAAATGGTATTTCATTTCACTGTTAAATCTGTAGTTTTGTGGTTGTATGACTCCTCGGATTTTGGAAGAAATGTTTTGCTTAAGTTATGTTTTGGTCATTTTAAAAATCAAAGTTTTTTTTTTTTAACAGGGATCCCGACTATTTTTTTTGTAAATTATTATTATATTGTGAAGAAAATCCGGGGTGTCACAATTTGACACCTCTACATAAACCCCACCCAATATGGAATCCTAACCCCCAGCATCTGAACCTTTTGTTATCAAAGTAGAACGAGTCCAAGTAGGTATGCACAGTCTTGGGTGTGAGAAGAAGTATGCACCTTATTTTTCATGCATGGTGAGAGTTATTCTATAGATCTAAGCCATCCATTATGTTTAAAATTACTTAAATAGGCTAAGGATTAAATTTCATGATTCATTAGGTGCTTGTTGCCTATATTTCTATATGCAAGAAATAGTGGTCATCTATTTTTATTAATTTTTTAAAAGCCCAAAACAAATAATAATATACTTTTTTATGTATATAATATGATGAATGGCTTATATTTATATTAAAAAAAATCATTGTGCACATATGTGTATGTAGGGGAGTAATAATTTCAGCAAGTAGTTGCAGGTAGGTAACATTTGATAGGCTTGGAAAAAGCTTCTTACTACCATTTACTCTAGCTTTTTCTATTTGCTATTTTTTCTTTCAGCCAATCAAATGTCACGTGTTCCTTGTACTTGTATGAAACAGCTGAAATTAACACACCTCACGTGTGTATATGTTTATTTATAAAAAGAACAGCCTAAACTTCTTTTCGCAATCACGAGCGTGTACGGCTACATTTAAAAAGAAAAAAACAAAAGAGCATGTAGCCTATGGGAGTCAAGAAGAATTTGTGTCTTCTACATGCAGCCTTCCATAGTCAATGTATTTCCATAACGAGTTCGTTAGGATCGAACGGTTTACAGTTCATATCGATTAAAAGTGGGACCGTTAGAACATTTGTATGGTGCGTTGGGCTAAGTTGTGCATGCTTCCCACTTCTCTCAGCAGTGGGTCATTACCAAGTACAAGTGTATAGCAAAGTAAGTCTAGACGTCAAAAACCTGCCAAAGAATCCAAATAGCTTCATGTCTCGAATAGAATCCAAAGAAGTTGGTGCGGAGTAAAATCCGTAAATTAAAATCCCATTTACACTAAAGGATCAGGAAAATATCCTCTACCTCATAGAAGGCCAAAAACGCCTTCCGGCGCGTAGTCAGTGGCTCATCGGGGACAAAGAAGCCATTAATGGAACACCTTTTACGTTACAGTTTGGTCACAAACTGCCTTGTTTTACCTCTCCAATTAAGACACTTATAGCATCCAATTAACTATTCGGTCCCAAACGATCTCTATTCCCGAAGCTGCCTCTACTTTCCTTTCCCAGCAAATATTACTTCTCCTTATCTGTGTTCCTTCTTTAAGAGAGAGTATAGAGTTTACCTCTTCTTTCCCTATCATATTTCTTTTTCTTTGCTGCCATTGCAAGTGATAACCTGTTCTCACACCATAACAGATAAGAAGCAGGTCGTACCTGGTTCAAAGATTATAAAACAGGTCTTCTAGTTTTCTGCCAGGGCCACCAATGCCATAGATCAGTGGCTATTTGCGTGCTTAGTGCTTAGTGCTGTATGCTGTGTGCTCGTTTGCTCTCCTTCGAAGTCAGGTATTTCAACCCAACCTAGAGTCGTAATTGCTTCTGTAACATCAACGTTGCTGGAACTATGCTTCTTTTTATGTGCTCAAAATACTGACAGTGCCCAGTAGATTCATCACAGAAACCGTGTAGATTGGCTGTTGTTTATGGATTCTAGCGCTTCTCATGCATGGTTGTTACCTTGCTCCCGCGTTTAACAACTGTTACAAGGCTTGAAACTCCCGATTCGGCTGGGGTTTTTCTTCTCTCCTTTTATTCTGCCTCTTCTTCTTTTCTTTTTCTTTTTCTGTTTAGAAGCAACTTCTAGTTCGCATTCTTGCTGGTTTTGGACTATTTCCTCATCCTGTTAAGGCCCGGAAAGCCATTGGCCAAATAGGCATTAAAAACTAGGATTAAGAGACTCAGAAAAATGCAAAGAAACAAAGATCCAAGAGAAACGTTGAAAGTGAACAGAAGTAGGATTGACTAGCTCTTTTGTCTTCCATTCCCATTTCTGAAACAGTTATCGCCGACTAGGGGGCACATGACAAAACTACTAGAGAACTTTCTTCGACCTTCTCATTTTTCTTTTCATACAAAAGCCCTACACACACATACCCCTCTATTTGAAACACTTGCACATGACAAAACTTCTGAATTCATTCTATGGATGAACTTAAGCATAATAGAATCAACATCCAACCAGCAGAGATTGGCAAATAGTAAAAGTTGATCTATAACTTCAATTTAGGCTATTTTTTGGACTTGTACATAAATGGGTCTACTAGTTTGGTATTCTTTGCCTATTTTGATAAGTCCAGCTTGCAGTTTGCATCCGTTATGTGTCACCTTCGCTCCACAGTTATGACTGCAGAATACTGATATAAATTGACGTAGTTATGATCCTTGGTCTGAAGTTGATCCCATTATAATATTTGCTTGATCAAGGAGAAGGGAAAGTAGACGCAGGTCACGCAGCTAGAGAAGAGAGAGACTTTCCGAAGAGCCGCTGAATTAATTTGAAGCTAGTAGATGTTATTGGGTGTTTTAATTAGAAGGCCAAAATTGCCGTTTACACTTACTCCAATTGACTAATTACATAGGTTATTTGTTGTTGTTTTAGTCATTTTTTTCCACACATTCAATTATGGGGTAATATCCAATTTTCAAGAACCTACGAATCTAGCTCACCTAAATTAACGATGTTTTGGAAGAAAAAAAGAAAAAACTCTATTTTCCTAGTGCAAATTGTGCCCGGTGAGAATAAGTGGAGCCCATTTTAAATCAAACCATTGATATACTACGCCCTCTTATATATTGAATTTGATGAGAAATAACCCAAAGTTCAGTTGGCGACCGCAAAAGTCCTCTACATCTTATTTACTTTCCAACCGTCTATCTGAAGAAAGAAACTGTAGACTAGCCACCTCCAGTAAGTTTAAACTTCAGCGGTCACGTTTCTTCAAGGCTACTTTCAGATACTGTTTATATATACATATACATATACATATACATATATATATATATATGTTTGGCAAAAATTCCTTTGTATTTTTTTTTTATCTTGTTAAATACTCAACTAAAGAAAGAAAGAAGAAAGTAACGTGTTCAGGAAGCTACTGCTTGTAGACTGCGCTAGAAGACTGGATGACAGATAATTTTCTTGAAAAACACAGTATATCAATGCAGCCTACGAATATGTGCAATTAATTGTGCAGGGACTTCTAATTCCAAACTTATTTTGGTATGTTTAAACTTAAACTGTAAATAATTTTGTCTACTTTCCATGCTGATAGCAGCCAATAGCCGGGGTATAACATCACAATCCATGAATATTTTTGTCTGTGGTTCGGAATCTTCGAGCCCAACACCCCATTGTAGGAGAGCTGATAGATCTCCACGAGCCTGGCAACTACTTTTTTCCGCTCTGTTCTTAAGTGATTTTGCAGGCCAACTAGTTTCCGCCATTCGTTTCTCTACTAAACTAAACTATTTATTTCTTCCAGGGAAGATATAGCTGGATTTCAACACCCATTAGGGTCAAGATTAGACTCATAATGTCACTCTACATTTGACCTTGACCTACCGTTGGAAACAATAACGAAAAAAAAAACATATCTTTGTCATGATGTGCAGCTCCTCCTTCCATGCAAGCAGTGGGGAGCGTTTGGTTTCTCAACTTCTTGTGGCTTCTTAATAAATAATCAATTTGAATGTTCATGTTTTTGGGAAATGTGTAAGGAATGTCTTTATCCTCCCTACTCCATTTGTGGGTGGTGAGGTCCCACATTCCCACAAATCCAACTCCTTCCCATGCTTATCTACTTTATTGGTTTGCTGTTTAAAGGTGAGTGGAAGAGCCTATTAATTCTTTATTTGCCTCCAAAGATCAAAGAAAAGGATCTTTTAAAGTTGACCTCTTGTAGTTGGAGTTCATTTTAGTACTTTTTATATTTTGGTGTTCAGGATTTAAAGCACCGTCACAAGTCACTACAGCAATAGACCCTTTTTTTTAAATGCAGGGATATTTTCGCTAAATTAGAGAGTCACACCGCTATTATATTATAAAGAAACCACTGTCAACTTTGATTGAATAATTTTAAATAGAAGAGAAGTATTTTATTTTTAGTTCACTAAGCTCATGAATTAATTACAATTACATACAAAATGAAATACAAACGGAATTGCTGATAATTACACATCCCACAGTCCCACACCATGCAATGAAAAAAGTGCTCCTTTCTTTATAATTTTAAACTAAACTGCTTGAATATTGTCACCATGTTAAGAACTAGGCTTACCTACAAGAAGACATAAAGTAATTATTGAAAATGTAAGAGATAAAAGGAACTTGACAACAAAGAGAGGGTGCAAATTGTGCTGTAGATAGAGGGGGAAAAAAAATAATACAAAGAGCGAGGGTTTTAACTTCTTTCCAACATAATGAAAAATGTACCCTATGCTTTTATGTGTAAGCCACAAAGCCATCATACATGAAGACATAGAATGACTCGGTGCATGAACCCGTGACCTTAAGGTCACATGACAATAACTTTTACTGTTGCGCCAAGGCTCCCTTTCACACGAAGACATATAATAGATTGAAATATTCAATTTATTTTTAAAGTGGAAAAAAGAACTTGATTACTGTACACCTGGATAAACTAAGTTTAATGTATCTGCAAAAGGTCTATTTGTGATGCTATTAACTCAGTTGATTTTATCCTCAAGGAAAAGCAATCACACTTCTTCATTTCAATATAAGTTTCTATCTTAACTAGTTCTGCTAGGAGGTTGATTGAAGTCCTTAATTGCAGTCAAGATCTTTAAGTTGATATTATCTGCAAAAGGGCTATTTATGAAGCCATTGACTATATAATTGGAGATAGATATAAAAGTTTGGCTGATCAGACTTGTCCATCTGAATTCCATTCAGTTTCTTGTGCCCAAATATCACGGTGATTGGATAATTCCAACATCCAAAACACTTTGCTTTTTAGTCACTGATTATTGGCTATTATTTAAACAGTGTTTTTGACGATCTGTGTCCTTTATTAGAAGTGCATATATTACTTCAAACTTAATCCACACTGTTTTTGAATTGCTAGTCATCTAGAGTCCTAGAAATGAGATGAACGGTTTAATCAAACAAAGGTAAGGCCCGTCATGTAAAAGTGGGTGCCAGCCGCATTCCATGCTGATATGATCTATGCTATGGTTCCTCATAAAACTTGTTAACCATTATAAATTGGTAATATCAATTGGACTGGATTTACATGCATGTGGGTACTAAACCTGACCTGAAGGGTAATTGAGGATCCAATTTTAGATGATCTAATTTGATCCGATATGCTAGTTAGACGCATCAAGAACTGCAGATAGTATGAATCCTGATATCAAAACTTATTGAGAAGCAAAGTACCTTCGATTATATATTAAAGGTATTTTAAGCTAGGCACACATAAAGGGTAAAATTGCTATTTTACATTTTCCTACCTACTTAACATTTTCATTCTCTTATTTTTAGTCCATGTTTCTTTTTTACTTGTGAAATGATAGTGTTTAGGTATGTTCCAAGATATTTAATATTTGAAGCACTTATTATTCTAGACATCTAATGGGTAGCAATTTATATTTTAGCTTTTTTAATTAGATCCAAAAAATATTCAAGACCCAAATTGAACCTGAATGGGTAGATGTTGGATATTGATTAGGATCTGATGTAGAATCCAAGCCAAGGCTAAACCCACCTGAATTGGAATGGCTAAGGTACATATGGATATGGTGGAATCCGACTGAGTGCCATAATCTACGCGTTCAAACAAGTTCATTTAGATGGCACTATTGGACACTTGGACTATAAATTGGGTGATGGTATCGAACATGGTCATGATGCTAATCCACCACCCACTGGCTGGACTTCTTACTTTAACTAATTTCAATTGGTACTAGTAAAAATAGTTCCTTATACTTCTGTCTTAGGTTTGTTTTAGATAAATGATGAATTGACATGTCTATTAGTGAAGTTGCCTTTGTTTTATAAGTTAATATAGCAGTGGTCTACCAAATTTAAAGTCTCTTCAAGCCACTCTGAAAACCAATTAAAAGATCTCATATCTTAAATCTAAGATAGTGATATCAATCTACTACCAGACTAACTATGTTCTAGTACTTGAAATTCTTTGCTTGGTTTTGTCTCTTAGTTTAGTCTGTGGTGAAAAATTGTTGCTTTGTTAACTGCTAAGGTTAGCAAGGATATGTATTATGACCAGTGAGGTCAATGCATTAACTCTTTCATAGGAAACATTCTGAACAGTTTTGATCCATTCTGAACAGTTTTGATCCTTTCTTTTCCTATTGATTCTATTCTTATTTCAGCGTCTATGAACTAAGCAATACTACTGAAATTTTAGTTCTGTCAAGTAATTCTTGTAGGCTTGGGAAGTTAATAAATTCAATAGAAAAATAATTTATTAATGGAAAATGATATTCCCACCCCTTATTTGTTTTTTGGTGTTTATGATTCTCTTTTCAGTTTTCCAAGATAATAGTCAACACTTTACAAGAACTAAATGCCCCAAAAAACCATTAAGAATGCAAATACAGGAATATCATTTTCCTTGATTAATATTTATTTATATTTACTTATTAATTTATTTTTATTTTTATTTTTTTTGTGGGAACACTACTTGTTTCTCTTCTTTGTGCTTTCCGCTACCTCCTTTAATTCCTGAGAGAGAGAGAGAGAGTACAGTTTAAATTCTTCAAATTTTAATAAAAATACAGGCTGCTTATTAGACAGTATATATTTGTCATTAGGCCGTCCACATGTCCAATAGAAGAGAGCAAGTTGCACTGTGTCTGTGACTCATTATTCAAGTCATATCGTTCGAGGATTTTGTGAGTTCAGCAGACGCACAAGTATTTAAGAATGCCCTCGAAAAATACGCACTTTAAATGACCAGGATCAGAGACAAGCCCACCACTGACAGGTTGTTACTTCTATACTTTGTGAAAGGACTTTCCTTTTACATTCAAAATACCTTTTTAGGAAGAATCCGTTCCGTATATCACTTGGATCTTCCTTATATGGGATGTTTTGCATATATGGTAGCTTTGTAAATTGACCTTTCTAAGGCTTTAAATAGTAGGCATTACAGGTTTACTTTTTTGAAGTGTGCAGTTAATTGCATGTAAAGAGGACGACAAATGCATGGAATGGCTGAGAACTCATCAAAACCACAGAAATTTGGCTTTCATGCATGGCTGAGTAGCCATCACCTTCCAAGTTTCAAGCCTATAGTGGAGCTTTACTCCCTCCACCACACCATAAATGTCTCCATGACTTCATCTTTTACACACGTCTGGCTTTAATCCACAGAGAGAGAGAGAGAGAGACTAAAAACTGAAAGGAAATAAATTTACAGGGAAAGAAACGCCTGAGAAAGGAAATCGATAAATGTCGAAGAGTTGCGCTGCTATTATCACTCCAATCACTGCCCTCTTTGCGTGCGAGTGAGAGCTTCAAAGGAGAGGATGTAAAACTGATCTAGTTTTATCTCTGTTTGCCAACTATTTCCTTTGGACAACTGTACTGAACAGAACATTCCAATTCACAACTTTAAATCCCTTCTCACACTTGCCAAAAACCCTGAAGATCTGCCTTTTCCATTAGTTTTTTCTTTTGAGAAATCAATTAAGATAGATAGGTTTTTCCAGTTCTTTACCTGGCCCTTTGTCCTCTTTCACTCTTTTGTCTCTCTGCCCTCATGATCTCTATGTTTTGGCTTTCTATGTTGCCGGAAAATGTTTTAAGCATAGCGCCACATTATTCTTCCTCACTCTCAAGCCTCTTCTTGCTGTGAAGTTTCCCACTCGTTATACTTTCATTGGTTGTGAAGTGTGAGGTCCACCCTCCTCCTTTTATCAGCCTTTCGCAATTGGATTTCTTGTCATCTAAACATTCACTGTGTGGCGGTTCTCTGAATTTGTTTTTTAAGCTTATCTCTATTGGGTTTTGTTCCCTCTTAAATACTGTTTTCTAGCCTTCTCATCATTAACAAAACAGTGATTTTCTCTCTTTTCTTTATTTTCTTCATCGGCTTTTATTTCTTCTCTTACCCTTGATCTTGTTTGCATGACAGGCATGGAGGATAACGAGATTCAAGCAGCTGATGCTCAAGCAATGAACATTCAGGAACAGATAACGCAAGAGCAAGGAAGAATATTTCCATGTCTCTTCTGTAACAGAAAATTTTATAGTTCGCAAGCTTTAGGAGGGCACCAGAATGCCCATAAAAAAGAAAGATCGGCTGCAAAGAGAGCCATAAGAGCACAAGAACATAGGGCCTTAGCCCACATAGCTTCTGCTCCACCTCTTTTCCAAAATCACCCCAATTTCCTTAATGACAATCCGTTGTACAGCCATGCCAATAACACCCATTTCCCACCCAACTACCCAGCTCCTGGTTATTTTGGATCGAATACTGGGCCTAGGTTTGATCATGGTTGTTGTAATCAAAACTTTGTCAAGTGGCAGCTGAGCGTAAATCAGGGAGAAGCTTCAACTTCATCTTTTATCAATAACATTTCCACACTTGACCATGTGAAAGATGATAAGATTGACCTCTCTCTACATTTGTAATCCAGACAGTGGAAAGAAGAAGTTATATTAGATAAGTAGTTTTTCGGTGCTTTGGTCTTTTGTTCAGTTCTTCCTATGTTCCTAGTACATGTTATACAATAAAGAAGTAGAGAGAGAGAATCCTCTCTTTCCTTGACTATGGTTTAGTGTTACAAATTGTAAATACAAATATGTAGTACTTCTTGTTCTTTTGTGATCTCCTTAGTTTCTCTATTTGCAGTTCTATTGTCGTTTTCTCTGTATTTTCTGGATTGGTGATGTAACTATAGCAACCGAGGTTTGACAGTTTTCAGAAACAGAAAAGAAGAAAATGATGAACTAGTCTCTGGCATAACTAATGGCTGGAGATGCATGGGATTTTATTGCAGGAAGTTAAAAATTTCTGCTTGGAGATTTGAAAAGAGCCAGAATAAGGAGTTAAGAATGTAGCTTTTAACTAGGGATCTCTATTTCAGGAAGAACTCGAAAGCAGGTTTACTGTAAATATAAAATCAGCAATTTTTAGTAATTTAAGGATGTTTGTGTAAGACTAATGGACGGCTTACTGTTTATTGCATATGCTGTTTTGAAATATAGAAATCTGACGTTTTGATTTTATATTACGCAAGGAAGATGGTATTGCCGGGCACTTGTTTGTTGCTTCCCAGTTTGAATCCATCTGTCCAATTTCTAATTAATTGATTTACCAGTGGCATGAACTTAATGTTTTCTCAAGTTTCTTTTAATCAGAGAAAAATCTACTTTTAGGTGGCACGGTGTGTTGAAGCGTATGTGTACATGATCAACGATTCTTGAGATTATTTCAAAATGCTACTGATTGTCTTGTGATTGTTCTCCAAACAAGTCCCTGAAGAATACTATCTGGTTCTTGGATTACAACGCAGTCATGCTTGTCCTAAATGGAACTTAGTTTCCAATCTCTCATTGTACCAAGCTAGTGCACCAAATTAGCTATTCTGAGGTGCTGCTATTGGTATTCGGGGAAGATAATTAACCTTAGAAAAGGAAAGTGGGTCCCCACATTTTTCACTAAAGGTTGAGTTAGTTGAATATTTACCTTGTTTAATTAGTTACTTACTGAGCTAATCCCCTTCTCTAAGAAAGCTTGGAAGAAAGCTTTTCTTGGGTGGGTTTGTGGATGAGGATGTAGTTTGTCCAAGCCATAGACATTCACAATATTCATGTTTGTAAGTCAGGATGTTGTAATGTCTGGTAAATATCTATGTTTGTGGACAAGGATATCACTTTTGAACATAGAAAATTTATGTTTGTGAACCTAGTGGATGTCCAGCTAATGAAATCTATTGAAAAGTTAGGCAATTTAGGTTCAATTATGGATATTTCATTCTCTACGTGGATAGTTGAATTTACGGATGTCTAACTTTTCCATTTTTCCTCTATGTCTCACACACATTGCATAATAATTTATTAATTTATTATGTAAGTGTGCTTAATACCATTGGTGAAAATATTACTTTACTATAAAACTATTCTAATTTAAATAATAATTTGTTAATTTATTATATAGACAATGTGTAACACCATTGGTGAAAAATATTTCTTTACTTTAATATTATAACTTATTTCAAATTGCATTATAATTCATTGCGTAGGTCACACTTAATATCATTGATAGAAACATAACTTTTCTATAAAAAATAACTATAATTTATTCTAAATTTTATATTAATTTATTAATTTATTATGTAGGCTATGCTTAATACCATTAGTGGAAATATTACTTTTCAAAAAATATTATAATTTATTTTGAATTATATAATAATTAATTAAATTATTATGTTAGCATCGTTAATAACATTGGTAAAATATTATAATTTAGATCTTTTTTAGATACATCTCCTTTCAAAGATATTTAGACTCAATTATGGCTTATATAGCATAATAATCTATTAGTTTATTATGTAGACCATGCCTAATATCATTGGTAGAAATATTGCTTTTTATAAAAAAATATATTATAATTTATTTTAAATCTCATAATAATCTATTAACTAATTATGTTGGTCATGCTTAATACCATTGGTGAAAATATTACTTTACTATTAAAATAGTATAGTTTGTTCTAAAAATCATAATAATTTATTAATTGATTATGTAGACTATGTTTAATAGTCTAAGGTGAAAATATTACTTTACTATTAAAATAAGACACAACTAGATGCTCATTGACCTAGCTAGATGTCAACATATAGACAAAACTAGATATCCATTTTGGACTAGATGTCCAACGTCCGTGGATAACTGCTTGAACAAGGCTATATCCTCATCCATAGACATGCTAGGTGGAAGTTGAAATTGATGTCTTAGATGCTTAGACTACTATGACGTTTGCTAGCAAGTGGTGATAGCTCTTGGAAATAATTGTTACTCTTTAGGAATTTAAAATTTACAAGCTATCAAAGTATACAATTGCTCTTGCAACAAAATTATTATCTTTTTTATTCCCAAAATGACCTTAATCTTCTCCCTTCAATTATTTTAGCTTACTTAAATCATTTTTTCTTGAGCACCTAATCTTCAAAGGAATTTTTTTTTTTTTTAGAGTACCCAATTTCTTAAAATTCTCTTGTTTGATACCAACAAAAGCATTTATAACTATAACATCAGCTAACAAAGTACATATGTAATCGATGGAAGATATTTGTTGAAAAGTATGTTTTGTCGCTTTATCTTAATCGAATTCTCCAATGAAAAAAATTAATTTTATCATAACCACAAATGACAATGTGTTCAGCCTTGTAATTTTTGGGAGCAATTTTCTTAAAAGAATGAGAGATAGGCTTATGACATGGACAAGAGGGAATTTTTTTTTTTTTAATCTAAGTTTGAACTTTAAAGCAATTTTTTGACATTTTCTAAAAATGATGATAGTTTAATTTCACAAAGGGTGCTACTAGGGAAAAGTGGCTTTCAGAAAGCATATTTGAATACTACTAATGGGAGTTGGTCGCATCATAACACTACCTATATATAGCATCTCCCAAAGTGGGTCTAGCCATGTCTCCATATCATTTTCATTTTACAAAATAGCATATGTCACAACCATCTCCTATGTTGAAAATGGCCAACATAGCATGAATATATTCTAAGGAGGGCTCAACTTTTAGAAAGGTGGTGTCTTAAAGTTAAGAAAGTACTATATTTTGTTCCTTTGTGGTTATGTTTTTTTATAAACCAAATTATTCTTTGGCCTAGTTGTGATTGCGAAAATCTTCTATGCGAGTTTGTCGTGCCAAGTTGCTAGAAAGTTGATTAAGAAATTATATAGAACTTAACTAAGGCATTTATTCGTTTGACACCATCCACTAATTTTTCTAAAATATTTTTTTTCATATGTCATATCCTTAAATGACAATCTAAGTTACATTTGGGCGGCCCTAAAGATAGGGACAAAGCTAGGACTCATTTAGGGAGGAGCTAGATTGAATTTGGGTGTGGGGCGAGGAGGGGAGGTGTTGCATTGCCTACTTTGGCCTTAAGTAGCTTAGTCCCTAGCTAGACAAGCTAACCTATGACTTAATGCCACCATTCCTGCCCTCAATGGAGACTTGGAACGATATTAGAATCCCACCATTCTTGCCCTTAACAAATGCTTGAAACCAAGTTAACTCTTTGCATTCACAGACCCGTGACACCCCGGGTTTTATCAATCTGTTTCCCATATTTATACTCAAATAATAATAAGTTATTTATAGAAAATAGATGGGATTCCAGAACTTAAAACTCATAATTTAAAATTTGTCGCAGCGTCAAGCACATACCATTTAAGAAAACCCGGAGGGTCACTTCTCCTCAAAACCATACTGAAAAAAAGAACGAAAAGTAACCATTTTGAGCATGCTCACAAATTAAAACCATGATGAAATTTTGTAACTGCAAAGACACGTACTAGTGAAGTTCCAAAGCTCCAGGGTCTGTCCAAGATTACCACATCATCCATGAATAAACATATAACCACTATACAGTGATATGGGTCTAATCTATCCATATATACAATGACCTAAGGAGAATGCCAAAAAGCCAATACCAGTCCAACCAAAAGTACACCACTCACAAGATCTCGAGCGCCTCTGTCCTCAAGCCCCCCGTCCAACTCCACATTAGTCCACCTTCTTTCCTTTCTGACTGTCGCGCTCTGATTCTGAGGCATTGCAAAACAAAGCAATGCCTTAGCAAGCTATGCTTGTGCAGGTGATATACATTCAAAATAACTTAATAAAACAAAGCATATAGCGCAAGGCATAAAGATCGAAAGATGATCAATAATATATAAAGTCTTAAATCACACGATGAAGAACATACCATGTCCATGCAATAATAAGATATCATCAACTATGATATCAAGATATGCACTATTCGAGAAAATCTAGAAACATATAAATGCATGTCAAAAGTATCAACCCTCATACACAGTCAAGCCCTATGAGTGTCTCACATACACTCACGGCAATGTGGGGTCCGCTCTCTGTACCATCCGCTTTCACCCTTTCACCCTTGCACCCTCACGGGTACTCAGGCACTCAAGCACTCACGAGAACTACGCGCACCACTTTCGCTTTCACCCTTTCACCCTCACGGGCACTCAGGCACTCACGGGGTGAAAATCATATCCTACCACAGGATCAATAGTTTCAAATATCAAGCCAGAGTGACTCCCACATGTTAAGAAGACCAAAAATATAAGTGGATATCACAAAAGATATCAAACACAGTGCATGCAATAACCACTATAAAGATAGCACGCACATGCGAAGTTACATGCTGAAGTCAATCTCACACATATGGTAAAGCATAAATCATATGCCTCAAAGACTCAAATGATCAAATCACTATTTGAGAATCATAAAAAAAGTATGCCTGAAATCACCTACCTCAGTATCGCAATATTGCTAAAAATCACGTATCCAATATCAAGGTGTATGCCCTGATGTACCTGTCAGGACATAAATCATGTCATAGTTAACAAATATAACTAAAATCTAAAGTCTCATCATCTATTGATTAGCTCGATCTAAATCATCTAATAGCATTTCGTAGTTTCACTACTAAAAAGTTACTCCAAACTAGATTTTTATCCTAAATCTAGGTCCGCCTTGTTAAGACAATCACAACGCCTCTTTCGGATCGTGATTTGGACCTCTGTAGCTCCTAAAATCAAGGTTTAAAGGCAAAAAGGGTAAAAAAAAAACCAAAATCCTGCAGTTGGGGCCCGTCGCACGTGCAGCGCGTGCCGGGAGCTTCTGTGGAAGCGCCCCGCATCAGAACCCACCCCAGGGGAGCGGGCACTTTTGTGGACACAACAGGGAGCTTCTGTGGAAGCGCCTCGCATCAGAACCCACCCCAGAGGAGTGGGCGCTTTTGTGGACGCAACTGGAGCTTCTATGGAAGCGCTTTGCATTAGAACCCGATCTGGGCAGAAGCGCTTCTGTGGAAGCTCTCTGCGTGTGGGGGACGGAACAGCGCGCGTGGCGCATTCCAGCCCCTCCACGTGGTGCGCACGAGGCGCACCACGTGCCCAGCGCGTGGCACACCCTCATCGCGCCACGTGGCGCTCCCTCAGCCATGCAATTTCATGTTCCGATCGCCGGAAACGACGACCGGACTGGTTCGCTGTCGTCGGCAACCCCAGGAGCTCCGTTTTTTGTGATTTTTACACTCTTGTGTCCGGTTTTTCACGTACATTTCATTTCCACCATCCATTTTCCCAAATCCTTCCTAAATCTAGCGTTTTTTCACGCTTTTTGTTTCGTTTTCAAAAACTCCCGTATTACCATTTTTCGTAATTTTCGGCGTTCCTAGCCGTCCGATCATCACGAAATTTTGTGGGTTCTTTCCTCTCCTCATCATACACAATATGAACGGCCCAGATCTAAATCCGACACCGTCTCATCCAAATTTTTTAGGAAAATCAGTATGCACGGATTTTTGCAAAAACATACGTTTTCATGCCATTTTTCGGCGTTTACAGGTAATTAAACGTTGAAATTAACACAAAAGGGAAGGGTGGAGTGATCTTACCTCGTTCCCGGCTATTCAATGGTGGTGAAATCCGCCTCCCCAGTGCGTGATGATTCACGTGAACAGAGAGACTTGAGAGAGAGGAGAGTGCGTTTTGAGCACTCTCTCTCTTCTCCTTTCCTTATATCATGTTCTTTTTTTATCAAAATGTTACACAGACCAAATGCCTATTACTTATTTATGTTAATTGATCAAACTTTTATTTGTAGAATTGATTGGTACTAGATATATTCATTCATAAAGGAGATGAGTTATAGTCATGCGTGAACACATGTTAATCACAAAGAAATTAATGTAGCACATATATATGATTAGCAAAAAGAAGTTAGTAGAGGAATCAAAACCCAACCAACATTGTAAAACCCTAATCCTCAATCCAACCTTAGATCAATCGTAGAAAACCTGTAACTGCTGATGCAATCATTGACTTATTGGTGAACCCCTTGCTCAATATAAAGGGGATTTGTATTTTGAGGTTTATATTCAACAAATATCCCAAAGAAGAAAGGGAAATTTTAAGCAAACAAAACTCTCATCAAGTTCCCAATTAGACCATCAATGTCAGAATATATGTCGGCAAAGCAAGATTATTGTTGTGTATGCTATTTGACTTATACTAAGCAAAACCCCCTTCAAAAATTTAAGGGTTCGCTTAATATACACTGATGTTTATGGTTTTGTAATGAAGTTGTGGAATATATGTCCTTGTAAAATTAAAAAAGAATGAAACTATGATGTTTGTTGGGTTCAACAAGCATTCTCAATAATAAAGAAATACTGTAAGCAGACAAAAACATACTTTAAATATTCTCAAGTCAAAAGAACACTTTAAGCATATAAGAGGCCCCTGACTCTCGTCAAGTTCCCAATCTTAAGTTTTGCCATCTAACCTAACTAGGTCCCCAACCAACTATATATATACAAAGAGAAGTAACACACCCCTACAACAACATTTAGGGTTCTACTTAAAGAACTTAAGTTTAAAGTTTGGATATAGAAATAGTGGATCCTCCTCAAATTTGACATCACAATTTCACTCCTCCTTTTACGGTGCAACTATCCCCTACAAATACAAATAATTACCCTCAAAACCATACTTGACAAGTAAGTCTAGGTGGGGATATTGATCAAATTAACATACATACAACTCAAAACATGCTAAAGTGAGCGTTGCTTACCATCTCTCCTCTCCTACTTTTTTGAAGTAATTAAAATTAAAAAACGTCTTGTTTATATTTAAACCATAACATCCTCTTGAAAAGTCTATGATCCAATTTCATGGTTAAGAAGTTATCTAATCTAATCTGAATCAAGCTATTGTCATTCTCCTTTGTTTAATTACACATTGAATCTCAAGATCAATCACTAAAGAAAAAGCGTATAGAAAAATGAATCATCAAACAAGGGGTTGTCTCTAAGCTATATCATGTAAATGGATATTTAAGATTAGAAGTGATCAATGGCTCAGATTCAAGAAGTTCATTGATCGATAGTTGCATTATATGTCCTAATATTTGGACTATGTGCAGCTATTTGCAATATACATTATTGATCTTTTGACAATAGTTGACATAGGCCCCATTTGACTTTGGTCAACTAGTATTAAGCCTAGAGATGGTAGTATCCACTCTCAATTCAATTTAAAAGGGCTCTATTTTATTTTCTTTTATTGAAAATTTAAAACATTGCTATTTGAGTTCAAACTATATTGTATAAATTTGTGCATTTAATAGGAATTTGTACTAAAATTCTTCACGGTTGAATACTCTTAATTACTATTATTTTGGAGTGAAGATAGGTGCATCAGAAAGTCTAAAAATAATTAAAGTAAAATCTTAAATATTCCTTTTAGATAATAAAAAAATAGAAAATAAGAAGAAAGTGTCAAGATCACCAAATGGAGAAGTTTTTTAGGAAAAGATATAACTTAGTACTTTAACTATTGTTTTGCTATTAGTCCTTAAACTTTTATATTTGCAAATTAGTCCTTCAATTCTTGAGTTCTTCTTTACCATAAATCTTTTGTCCAACGTTTATTGATGGATGTTTATGTGAAACCCATAATGTATAACATAATATTATGAAATAAATTTTATAAGATTTGTTGTTGTTTGTCGATAGTTTTTATATCTCAACAGAGAAGATAATTGGGATAAAAAATCTAAACCCATTTCTCACAAATTCTTTACTAAATATAAGGATTTCATGGATGGGATCAACAATAACCTTGATCTAAAATTTGTTTTCCAAAAATTAAAGAGACATGCATAAAAGTTAAGGTTTTTAAGGTTTTCGACTATAATTTTGGCAACCTTTTTACAGGCAAAGGCTCAAGTGCCTTCTTCACTGAAAATTGTTCAAATTTTAAGGGTTTGTTGATTGGATCTCTGGATTCTAGATTTGAAAATTATTTTAGAAAACTTCAAGAAAAAGGATATCATATAAAGATTTTAAAATTTTGTCAAAATTTTAAGGGTTAATATATCAAGATCATTGGATTCTAGATTTGAAAATCAACTTGTGTATTTTAAATCTTACTTAAAAAAGATCCCATCATCTTCTCTAATGAGGTGCAATATTATTCACGAATAACATTTTAGTCCCTAAACTATTACTTTCTTTAACTTTGTTCAATGGATAAATTCTATAAAACTTTATTCTAAAACAAAATATTCAACATGGAGCTCTCATGAGACATCTACCAATATTCGTTGACGTCTGACGAAAGTACTTATGGTGAAAACTTTTTCAATAGTCGAGGAACTAACCTAAAAAAATTAAAATTTTAGGGACTCAAGTCTAAAACAGCAATAGTTTAGGTTAGTTAATTGTAGTTTTTCCTTCTTCTTTTTTTTTACCATCTCCTATCTTTGACATAGAAGTTGAGTCATTTGGATCAGTAGCTACAATGCCCACAAAAGGTATTCTTAGCTATATGCATGATTAGAGGTGTCAAATGGGTGAGTGGGCAAGCTATAGGGAAGTCATTGCAAGTTATGGGCCAAATTACTAGAGGTAAAGTCTCCCATTTCTTAAATGGGTGACAGAATGCCTACCTGCACCCAACCTGTTTATGATGGGTAGGTTCACAGCCAATAACCATGAGAAACGAGAAACAAGATTTTGTACAATAGGCTTAACCCAATATTATTCTAGTCAAATTTCTCAATTAGAAAAGTTACGGCTAATTGTAATTAGAATTATTCCTATAAGTAAGAAAGTCACCTCAAGAGAAGCTCTAGATCAACATATCAACATCAATAAATCATCACAAAAAACAAAATGTATTTTATAAAAGCAAGATTAAAGAGTAATGTGACATATTAACCTAGCATAGACGTCATACTCAACCTTTTATGATTAGGAGAATGTTCTATATTTATATAGTGTACATGTTCTGCTATATCTGTAAATTTTGTTGTATATAAAATGAATGATGAGAACTTACAAATAAAAGCAAGAGTTGCTAAGTTCATCCAATGTATGAGAAATCTAGAATATGACCCATTTAAATCAAGAGCAACTATGTAAACTATTCGGATCTTCTAAAACTTGGCCTGCTTAAAATTGTAGCCATTCTTACCATTTTACTTAGGGCTATTAGAAAAATAAGGGCTGCATATATCGCTATGCTAAAATTTATGCATTAAGGTGTGTGGCATGTGGGAAGAAATGAATTCATCTTGTGATGGAGGTTGTAATAGTAAGGGCCCTTGCTTTTGCTCATTAGCCCTTCATTCAACTATACAAACTCTGATAAATCTAGGTGGATTTATATATTTTTAAGATCTGAATTGTTCATAATGTTTTCCTTGAATTGGATAAACTTTGCCCAAAAAATTTCATCCATTTGATGATCCTAGCTACTATTTTCTTAAGTTGTAAAATAAACAGAAAGAAGTTTTGCCATCTATTTTCAACTAATTGCAATAGATGCTAGGATCGTCCAATGAATGAAAATTCTTAATTATCTCCCATCTATCTCGAGCACAACATTTTCAATGAATTGGATCTTAAAAAATTAAGGTTCACATACAATTATAGTTGTTTTGTATCAATTCTGTGAGGGGCTCATGAGCAAAAAGTAGGGGTGAATGCATCACTATCGTAAGAGTAAACTTTGCATTCTTTCTTTTTGTAGGGGAGGAGGGACTTTAGAAACATTAGTTGTTTGGACCAATTACAATATATTTGCAATCAATTGAACCCGTGAGGTTCGATATCATATTGTTATTTAGTCTTTCATTAACATTTGTGAGTAAAGGATGATTTTTCCCTCCCTCATACCTTTTTTTTTTTTGTTTCAGAAATTTACTTTTGCTACCTTGATTTGGACTAGCTTTTTGATTAGCTTGATGGAGATTGAATAGTGCGTGAAAATGATAGATTTGGACTATGAACTGCATGAATACGAGAATATGAGTTTATTCTAAATTGATTATTTACATTATTAGTTTTAATTTTTGTAAAGATGAAATTTAGGACCTAAGATTTTGCTTTTAGAGCTTTTATTTCTTTTTTAAATTTGTTTTTAGGGCTTTTTTGCAATCGAGACATTTGTGTGATTTTAAAATAGGGCGAGGGAACTTACATCACAACTGCAATACCTAGGAGTAATATATTGACCTCTAAAATAAACTCCTTTGAGTATTGTCAAAGATCATCCGTTCTTCCTTAAAAACAATGCATAAACTAATGACATAAAGGGAATAAAATGAATAAAACTAAGAAATGGGGGAATGCAATTGAAAAGATAGTGGAAAAACTAAACCTTTTTCATTATATTAGAACTCTTCATATTTGGGTGAAATCCAAGACTCATGCCCTAATTCTGTAATGTAAGACAAGTAAGGAGGACTACGAAAAAATAACTGTTAGAAGGATGGGAAGAGTAATTTCGAAATTTTGCAGAAATTAAAGTTAAGAAGCTATCTCATGACAACATATAATCGCATTTTGCATCCATTTTAATAGAATTTGCCTAAAAGTGGGTTAATTATGCAAACATGTTGAACCTTTAAGAGTCTAATTGATTAAAAGTAAACACAAAGGAGGGTGTTGTAGACATTTATTGGCAATAAACTCTATAATTTTTTATATGTTCCATTGCTCTTTGTATTATGTCTGGGTGATCCAACATAGTGGTAAACATGCCATGATCTTTGCCGCCTCTTCTTTCGTGCCCCCTTGACAAGTGCAAGTGCCATGAGATGTAGATTGCAATTGGTGAGATTTGTTGACAAGGTTGCCAAGTCCACCCTCTCTCTACTCCACTGAATAGGCAAGACTTTTCATGGCAGTTCTACGTGGTTGGATCTGGAATGGTCCATCTACTCCGTCTCTATGTGTCTGGATTTACTGTCAAATGGTACTTAAGAAACAGACCTCTCTTTAGCTTGTTATGGTGGATCCTAACGTAGATAGAGATCAACTGATTATAAGATCATTTGAATGTTTGATCAAGGGAAGCTAATAGAAACCCATAAGACACATGTGTTAGCAACTCATATGGATGCACTCAATCATATCCATACTGTACATGCGAAGCCTTAAAATTTGACAACTAGTAGTTAATAGTCATAATCCTTTTAGCATTTTTAGATCTATGATGCAATGAAAAGGACCCACAAATAAATAATTCGATGATTAGTGAGTAGTCATGGACGTATGATTGTGTTAATTAATCTATGTACCAAAACTCAGCTAAAGAAAAAAGAGCACTAATAATTGTAACATAGATGATTAGGCCTGTAAATGATCTAGTCTCTCCGGTAATATTTGAGAATGTCTTTTAAAGGAAGGACAGCATACTGCACCCACCTCTGGTTAATGAAACACTTCCATCGGATTTACCCAACTTTGGATATCTTATATGCCTCATTAAGGTAACATTATAACAACCGAAGATTGTACTTTGCTCGTTGATTATGCAATGCTTCCAATAGTTCATGTATTCTAATCAAAAGCAAATTCTTTCAGATTGTAGGCTTATCCAATTCTTACAGTGCATAGAGCAGCAGCCATCCAAAGTTGGGAAAATCAGATGGACAAGTCCGTTCAACCAAAGGTGCGTAGGTAGGTGCTTTGGTGGTGCACACTATGCTATCATTACTCGGCCTTTTTTCCTTCAAATGTAAACAAATTAGGGGCTGATAGTTAGTAATAAAGTACTCGAAAGCTACCATTCAAAAAAGGGTAAATAAAGCACTGGAAAGCTAAATTGCATCATGTAGCCAACAGTTACCACCTCATCTTTGGCTTAGAATGATAATTTTTTTACAACAATTAATGGCCTCCTTGGTGACCAACAGTTGTGGCGTTCCACCGTCCACCAATCCAACTTGTTAATCTAACAGCTTTGTTCTTGATCTGATGATCCCAGACTCTTGATCCACCAAAGCCTTGTTGTTGATCTGGAACCATGGCTCATAGATGCAGATGTTCGATCTTCAGATAACCATCATCCACTGGACTCTTTTCTGGCATGTTCCATGTCTTCTCCAGGCCAAGGGTCGTCTGCTTGGCATGTATATTGCTGCCACTCTGTTCCCAGCTTACCATTTGGTGCCAAACACTCAATTCCAAATCCACCAGCCAAAGTCTTCTCTCTAATAAAATATATACCCAAACAAAAAGTGCTAAAGGACTAAACTAGAGATTGATTCAAGGCAGGGGTCTTTACAAGAAAACTCGAGTCTCTTCCCAAGAGAAAAGAGGAGAAGAAGAAGATGCAGTACAAAAACTTAGGCCGATCGGGGCTGAAAGTGAGCCAACTGTCGTACGGAGCATGGGTAAGCTTCGGAAACCAGCTGGACGTGAAGGAAGCCAAATCGATCCTCAAGTGCTGTCGCGATAACGGCGTTAACTTCTTCGACAATGCAGAAGTCTACGCCAATGGCCGCGCCGAAGAAATCATGGGCCAAGCGTTCCGGGAGCTTGGATGGAAGCGCTCGGACCTTGTTGTTTCGACGAAGATCTTCTGGGGAGGTCCAGGTCCGAATGATAAAGGTCTTTCGAGGAAGCATATTGTTGAGGGTACGAAAGCTTCCCTCAAGAGACTTGATATGGAGTATGTTGATATTTTATACTGCCATCGGCCTGATACTGCCACCCCTATTGAGGAGACTGTGAGGGCTATGAATTATGTGATCGATCAGGGATGGGCTTTTTACTGGGGGACTAGCGAGTGGTCGGCCCAGCAGATCACGGAGGCTTGGGCTGTTGCTCAAAGGCTGGATCTTGTTGGGCCTATTGTCGAGCAGCCCGAGTACAATCTTCTTGCCAGGCATAAGGTCTGTAGGCGATCTCTTTTGTTTTGTTTTTCTACCTGGTACATCTGAAATCTGAGCTGGATTTGTTCCCACTGTTGCTGCTTCTCTTTTAATGTGACTGACAGCAGAGTAATGACATTACTCTGATGAAATACACTTGGTTTTCGTTTGTATTGTTTTCTGTTTTAATTGAGGCCTTAAGTTTAATTTTTGGATGTGGTTTTTATCGATGAAGAGGGTTTAGTTGATGTGAGTTGTAGTTGTTAGGAGTCATGACTGGACCATGAGTGCGATTGGTGTAACTTAGGGCTTCCAGCTAACTTTGTTTTGTGAGATCTTGCACTTGGATCTGTTTATCTTCTTAATCTCTTTACATGACTGAAATAATTGTTTTAGATGTTGTTTTGCAAAGAATTTTGTTCATCTGCCTTTCAAGTGTATTTTCTGTTTGTTTATTTTCAAATTATAGAACTTAAATTACTTTGCAAGTTTTTAGGATAAATTAACATGGTGTCTTCTGTGTCTAATTTGTTTCTCTTCTCCATGCAGCCTTCCTTGTGATGGTAGCACATCAATCAGCTTTTCTGAATTTTCGATACAATTAATTGATGTAGGATTTTGCGCCTACGCCTTGATCTTAATTTACTTGTGTCATTTCTCTTTTGTAGTTCTAAATAGGATATAGCATATACGCCTTTAACTTTGGTCTACTTATGGCTGTTCATAGTATAGGTTCACTTGTATTTCTCGTGTTGGGTTAAGGGAAAAATAATCAGATCTTCTCTTAATGTTAATCTGCTTTAAAGTTCCAATTGTTCTATTGTCTTCTAGGGATACTACCAATAGTACGGATTTGAAGAGGAATTATTTTGTCTGTTGGAAGAAGCTACAGACTGGTGCTATAATTGGTTTGACATGTAGTTCTCTCATCAGCGGATTGTTCTTTGCTTTTCTGGATCCAGCCTATCATGAAGTGTTCAAATGTGGTCCTGTAGCTAGTGTTCCTTCGTTGCTTTTGAATTTTGTTTCAGCTGACATTCTTGATAAATATAACATTTTTTTCCCTGTTAGACGTTTGACTTATGTTCATCAATGTATTTGTCCTCTTATTTTGTACCAAAACTGACTACATGGGGAACTCAGTTGTTAATGTCAGTTTCAACTATTTTCTCTCATGCAGCACGAGAGTTGGCATTTTTAGTTTTAGCTGTTGCTAACACTGATTGTTATGTTTGAAACTGTTTTTTGGATGGCATTAGTTTTATAGGACCCATAAGCTTCTTCTTAAGCTTTTTGCGCGAATGGATGCAGGTTGAGGTTGAGTACCTACCACTCTACAGCAACTATGGTATAGGGCTTACCACATGGAGTCCACTTGCATCAGGAGTCTTGACTGGAAAATACAACAAAGGAAACATACCTCCTGATAGTCGGTTTGCACTAGAGAACTACAAGGTAAACATCCGTTTCTCAAAAACCTATTTTGCATTATACTAAGTAACACTTTGAATTTGAAGTTGCAGATCATCCACTTGTAGAAACACCAATAGAAGTATACTAGGTAACACTTTGAATTTGAGGTTGCAGATCATCCACTTGTAGAACCACCAATAGAAGTATACTAGGTAACACTTTGAATTTGAGGTTGCAGATCATCCACTTGTAGAACCACCAATAGAAGTATACTAGGTAACACTTTGAATTTGAGGTTGCAGATCATCTTTCCACATTTTATTTACTACTGGCTTACTTGTGGAAACACCAATAGAAGTATGCATTTGTACTTTTCCTGTATTTGTCAGATATCTGCCATCCACTTGACGAACACCTAAGCTAGGCAAATATGCCAAAGTGTCTCAGAAATTAGTATTGTAGCTAGATTGACTGCACTTGGAGATTAATGTCTATGTGCGCCAGCATCCTCAAAAATAGGAAAAGTTCCCACGTAAGCATTAGTCAAATTCATTCCCAAACCGTTTCCTGGTGGACTCTTTTCCATTGTCAGCTACCGTGACAAACAGTGTTGATATCTTTCATTCCCATCACCCTGCTGTGACATCTTGAACTTAATGAAGCTACTGAATGGTAAAATCTGCAGCAGCAGGTCTAATTCTCCATGCCATACGTATCATTTCATGAGACATCCTTGTGTCTGTATCCTTTCTTGTTTATCTCTCTTCCCGTGTAAGAATTTCTCCTCTTTTCTGCGTTTCAGATGCTTGTTATCTTTGAACTAGTTAACAATGCATCAAAAAGCATTTCTCAGAATATTCTGCTTGTCATCAATTTGGTTACCTTGTCATTTCAAGATGATACTCAATCTTTCAGTTCTAGACACTTCCTATTCATTTGGGTGATATGTGCATAAATAAGTGCCTTTTCAGATAAAGACTGGGGATCTGAGATTCCCATGGCTTATGGTTTCATTATGGACATGATATCTTAAAATTGGATTTTGGATGAAGAGGCATAACATACTCGCGAGCTGCTAATAATATAAATCACATGCAAAATTATGGCCTCATATTCTTTTCTCTCATCAAGAAATTTGAAAAATTGGAAGAATGCTGTGATATGTTTCTGATTCTTGCAAATGTGGTCAATGATATCACTGACAAGAACATCTGCCTCAAGCTGTTTAATCTCATTGTAGCTATCAGCACTACCTCTTTTCTTATAGAAGTGACTACATACAGAAATTACACTGCTGCTTCTTGCATGCAACTTCTAACATTGTTATTTGGCTAGAATTCTTGAACTGAAACAAATTCATACAGAGAAAAACTGGGCAGAGCTAGCATAGACAAACTGCAGGCAATATAACAGTCAGGGGAACAGCTTAAGATGAATATGGTGAAACTCACCAAGGGAAAAAAGAGAAAAAAAAATAAATTTAATTAGTTTTTGTGAATTATGTTATTTCTACAAGCTAATGAGAAGTTTTTACCCAACTTTATTTTCCTAGTACGAGTAATTTCAAAACCTTCATTTTCATCTCTTCAAATGGAATTTCTGACTCAGAACCTCTAGTGCCTGAGGAAATTATAGCTCAAGTTGAACATCATTACTTTGAAAGTATGTCACTTAGAAGCTTCTTGAAATCCTACCTGTTACTTCACTAATTCAATTCCAACTCAAAGATCTGATTTAACAGCTACAGAGAAAGTTCAGCTTTCTTCTTGCTGGTATGTCCTAGAATTAGAATTAGTCCTATTCTCGGCAGTTTCTATTCCCATTTAATTCTAGAAATTTACTTTTAGAAAGCCATCAGTCAGTTATCATGACTTGCAGAAAATTTTGGAAGTTTTTCATATTATTTTCCTACTGTGAGCAATTCCCAAGCCTTCGTTTCCTCTCTGCCTTTAGAATTTCTCAAGTTAGGACTTCCATTACTCAAGGCAATGGCACTGTAGTTGCTAGAGTTTCATCATCATAACATGGAAAAGATTTTGCCTGGAAGCTACTCAAAATCTGAGCTGTTGCTTCTCTAATTTGACTCCTACTCGAAATCTAATTTAACAGCAACTTCTGGTTTACCAAGTTCACAAAAACTTCAACTTTGAAGGGGAGCCTTGGGGCAACGGTAAAAGTTGTCGTCGTGTGACTTTGAAGTCACGGGTTCAAGGCGTGGAAACAGCCTCTTGTAAAAATACAAGGTAAGGCTGCGTACTATAGGCCCTAGTGGTCCGGCCCTTCGCCGGACCCTGCATAGGTGGGAGCTTCGTAAACGGGGGCTGCCCTTTACAAAAGCTTCAACTTGCTTCCTGTTGATATCTTCCATAATGGACCTGATCCAAGTCTCTGCTATTTCAGCCCCAATTAATTTGGGAAACTTGTACTCTTAAGGAACCAACAATATCCGCTCTAGGTCTAATGGAAAATCTCATAAGCAGGCAACTATGCTAATGATCAAGTTGTAATTTGGATTTTACCTGTGAAACTTTGGGGAATACTTGTCTTTGATATTTGAATTGATATTTCAAAAAGGGAAAAAATTACCAACTGATAAAAAATCATCCTGTCTTTCCTACTAGTTATGTGGGTCTTGGTGTAACATGTCCACTCTACGAAGCATACTCCGCCAATGGTACTGCAAGGAAGCGTGAAGTATGTAATTGTGGCGTTTTTAATAGTTCCAATGATATGAAAGCATGGGAATTGATGAAAAAGACGTGGGAAATCTGGTGGGGGCATCACATTTATTCTGTAAGAGAGAGCTTTGCTGATCAAATCAAGGAAAAAAATATTATGTCGAGTGATAGGGAACAAGCAGGACAAGCAGTAATATGAGGAATCAGTTATAGAGATTAGAATTATAGTAAAGGAGGCTGGCAGATTCAAACTCTGAGATGTGTGCAGGAAATGGTCTATCAAGAAGTTCAAGAAGAAGAAACAGTCCTAGCTTTCGAGGAGCTAGGCCCTCCCACTAATCCCCTCTGCAACTTAAGTTCTTGGATCCCTTCTAACTGCTTTCCTTTCCTCTTTTATTCCCCCTTCTGCCAGTTGTCCTTGTTCTTTCCAAGTAACCTAACTCTTTGTTACCTTCTGTTATTTCTCAGTAATCTTTACCTTCTGTTACTTATGTCAGTAATCTTGTGAATCAGCCTCTTCTTGCATAGAACTTCCTGAATCTACCCTAAGGTGCAGCAAATGTACCTATACTACCCCACCCTTAAAAATGCCACCTTGTCCTCAGTGGAAGTCAAGACACTGCATGCTAGTGACATCCAGTAGTTCCCATTTGTTGTCATGTTCAGGAAGATCCTCCCATTGTATGAGGACCTCTAACTATCCTGTATGAGAATGCCTAATGTCCTTGACTGCTGCAGTGTATACCTTGAGTTCCAGATCTTCGGATAGGCAAGTTGGTATTGGTTGAGGTGTTAGGGTAGGGGTGGTAGCGGGTTTGAGTTGGGAGGCATGGAAGATCGAGTGTAGTTTAGCATGCTGTGGTAGCTCTAGTCGGTAAGCCACCTGTCGAATCCTTTCAAGTATGGCATATAACCCATAATAACATGGGTGCAATTTCTCATTGAGTCGTGTTGACAGGGACTTGATGCAATAGAGTTAAAGCTTCAAATGGACACAATCCCTTGGCTGGAAAGTGAGATTACGAAGGTGTGAATCTGCCTGATTTTTCATACGAGTTTGGGCTACCTCCAAGTTCTGTTTTAGTTCTGCTAGAACTGAATCACAAGCATCTACTTGTTGGTTAACCTCTCACACCATGGATTCCCCACCAGTAAATGTTAGTAGGGTGGGAGGGTCTTGTTCATAAAAGGCATTGAAGGGTGTGATCCCTGTTGAACTCTAATAAATAGTGTTATACCAGTATTTTGCCCAGCATATCCAAGTGGACCAAGATTTAGGCTTGCTGCCAATGAAACAACGTAGATACATTTTCAAACAACGATTGACCACCTCCGTCTATCCATCTATTTGAGGATGATAAGCTGAGCTCATCTTTAGTGAATTTCCTACTTGTTTAAATAGTTTAGACTAAACATGGCTAATGAAGACATGATCTCTATCTGAGACAATTGACTGGGGATACCCATGTAGCCTGATAATTTCCTTGATAAAGGTATGTGCCACATCGTTGGCTGTGTAGGGGTGGTTGAAAAGTAGGAAATGACTGAATTTGGTGAGGTGATTGACAATGACTAACGGTGTGTCAAATCTATGGGCTTTAGGCAGGCCACTGATGAAATCTATGGACAAATCATTCCAAACTAACTAAGGAATGGGAAGGGGTTGAAGAGGCCTAGCCGGCTTGTTAGGGGCATACTTATTCCTTTAACAAATGTTACAAGTAGAAACAAATTTTTGAATAACCTGGTGTATCCTTTCCCAATGGAGCACCCTAGAGATGCACTTTATAAGTGCATGTGAAATCGGAATGTCCTCCTCCTGGTGTGGAGTGGAACTCATGTAGGAATGCTGCAATGCAAGTGAAGATTTTGGAATAACCAGTCTTCCATAGAATAGTAAGAGACCCTGCTTAAGGGTGTAACCTGTGTGACTGTCTTGATTTACCAGGAGATCTTGAATAATACTATGAAGCTGAGGGTCATATTATATCTCATCCGTTAGGGAATTGAAATCAGCACATCGAGCAACTGAGATAGTAAGATGTTAGAGTAATTGGTCGTGCTCCTTTATGTGTTGGGAAGAAGGATCTGTTGGAGGTGCGCCACTTGCATGATCATTTTTTGAGTTGTGGATGTGGGACTCTTGATGCCTAGACAAAGCATCCACCACTTTGTTTTCAGAACCTGGCTTATACTGAATTATAAAGTCAAACCCAATGAGCTTGGTTAACCATTTCTGTTGTTCTTCATTAAGCAGTTGCTGTTCCATAAAAAATTTGAGGCTCTTTTGATCGGTGTGGATGATAAGATGTTGCTCCAGGAGGTAATGTCACCACTTGTGTACTGCGATGACTATGGTCATAAGCTCCCTTTCGTAAATTGACTTATACTGGGATCGAAGGGAGAGGGCTTGGCTAAAGAAAGCCACTGGTTGACCTTCTTGCATGAGAACAATACCAATTCCTTTGCCTGATGCATCGGTTTCTAGAACAAAGGGTTTGGAAAAATTAGGTAGGCCAAGACGAGAATGGTTGTCATGGCTTGTTTCAATGCATTGAATGGCTTCTGGGCTTCCATTGTCCATATGAAACCATCCTTCTTGAGTAATTTGGTTAAGGGAGTAGTAATGAGGCCATAGTTTCTAACGAGCCTTTTGTAATAACTGGTAAGCCCCAAAAAGCCTCGAAATGCCTTGGTGTTATTAGGAATGGGCCAGGAAAGCATATAATCTATCTTGGAGATATCAATTGCTACTCCATTTACAAAATTTTATGACCTAAGTATTCCAACAAAGGTTGCGCAAACAAGCACCTCTTCTTGTTTGCAATTAACTGGTGTTCCCTAAGTATTTGCAAGACAATGGTGATGTGCTCGATGTGCAAAGTGAAGTTATTGCTATAAATCAAGATATTATTGAAGAAGACGAGGACAAACTTATGTAGATGGGGTCGAAATATCTCATCCATGAATACCTGAAACGTCGCAGGTGCATTGGTTAAGCTAAAAGGCATAAACAAAAATTTGTAGTGTCCTTCATGAGTTCTGAAGGCAGTCTTTGCAATGTCCTCTTCTTTAATGCAAATTTGATAGTAATCGGATTCAAGGTCTAGCTTGGAGAAAATGGTTGCCCCTCCCAAGTCATCTAAAAGTTCATCAATGGTAGAGATAGGAAACTTGTCAGGTACGATTACCTTGTTCAGTGTACGATAGTCTACACAAAACCTCCATCCATCGTCTTTCTTTTTAACCAATAACATTGGGCTAGAGAAAGGGCTCTTACTGGGTCGAATTATTCTTGATTTAAGCATTTCTCTAATGATTTTCTTGATTTCGCCTTTCTGGGAATCCAGATAGCAGTATGGCTTGCTGTGTGGGGGCTGTGTACCCTCTGCCAATCTGATGGCGTTGTCACGGGAACGAGTGATTGGTAGTCCCAAAGGTCGATAAAAAACTTGTGAAAATCTCTGCAAAAGAGAAACCAGTGCTAGTTGATAGTCCTCTGGAGGTTGAAACAGACTTGCATCCATAGTTGGAACTCAATCATACAGTTGAAATTAGCTTTAGGGATAACTCGAAGAATGGATTTAAGGGAAACCAGAGAACAAGAGAGGAATGGATATCCCTTGAGAATGATCTAACGCCCTTCAACAGTGAATCGCATCGTAAGATCATGGAAATTAGCTATAATCTCCCCCAAAGTTTTCAGCCATGCCACCCCGAGGACTCTATTTGCTCTGCCAAGATCAAAAGATGGAAGTCCTGAGTTATTGTAATACCTAGCAAGCTCACCCTAATTTCCCTGCACACACCCTCACCTTTGATGCAGTGGCCCTCCCCGACTTGTACCCAAAATCATCAAGAACCATCCATAGGTAAGTGAAGTTAGGCGACTAAGTGTCTGGCGATGAAGTTGTGGGATGCCCCATTGTCGATCAACACGATAACCTCCTGGATTCCGACCAGTCCTTTTAGTTTCATGGTGTCGTTGGTCGTGAATCCAGAAATAGAGTTTAGGGATAACTCTAGAGGTTGATTATCCCTATCCCGGTGGTTGCGCGCGTCTAACGGAAGAGTTAGGGTTGTTTTTGTCTCATCTTCATCCTCGTTGGTGAGTAGCAGCACTTGAAGCTACCAATTTTTGCAACGATGCCTGGAGTGATATTTCTTGTCACATCTGTAGCATAAGCCTTGAGCACGTCGTTGTTGCAGTTTGGCATTGGTGAGTCTCCGTAGAGTCTCCCTTCGTTCGGTGGCCTGATCATCGGCACACCCCTTGTAATCGGGTTCTGTACAAAAACCCTTGGCCCGATTAGTGCTATGGGAGGTGAAGAAGGGAAAATTACAATTTTGCCCTTAATACCTCCCTTTCGTTGACTAGTTCTTTGAGTGAAGTGAGTTGGGCCTTGATATCCTTGGCCCATTATCAACCCTGTTTGGGCGAACCTTTATCTGATCCAACGCAATGTTCTTTTCTTCTATCTTGTGGGCTAACTCCATGAGCCTAGCTAATGATGCAGGCCTGAAGATCTTGATTTCAGCCTTTATCTCCTCCTTGAGTCCATTCATGAATGCCCCTTTTAGAAGCTCATCGAAGAGATCTACATGGGAGCTAGAAAGCAGCTCGAATGATTGGAGGTAGTCGGAGACGCTACCTTGTTGTCTCAACGTTAATAGGGTTTTGTAGTCGTCCTCTGATTGAGACGATCAGAATCGCTGGAGCAGGGCTGACGGGAAGGAAACCCACGATCGGAAGGAAGTTTGGGATTCTGCCCACAGAAACTAGTGGAGTGCGTCTCCTTCCAGACAAACGGCTGCTGCATATATCTTCTCCTCATCGGCGATCTAGTTTACTTGGAAATATCTATTTTCTCGGCAGAGCCACCCATAAGGGTCCTTACTGTTGAATACTGGCAGGTCTAGCCTCCAGAAGTGAGGATCTTGACGGTTCTGGTCCATAGATATGAACAAACTCCGCCTTCCACCGCATGAGGTCTCATTGATCTCGTTGTTCTAGTTACGTCTGCGATAGTCTTCCGGCATCTCTCTCTGTTTGATCCATTCTCAGATTTCCAACAAGTATTCACCGAAGCCTGTAATATTAGTTTGTAACCTCTCATTGTGTTCTTTCATGTTGCCGGTCTCCCCTTGGACTCCTTCGATCTCCTTCTCTAGTATTTCGATCTTTTCCAACCTCGTTCTAACCATACCCTACGACCTAACTGCTTTGATACCAATTGATAGGGAACAAGCAAGACAAGCAGTAATATGAGGAATTTCAATGGGCAATACTTACAGAGATCAGAATTACAGTAAAGGAGGTTGGCAGATTCAACCTCTGAGATGCGTATAGGAAATGGTTTATCAAGAAGTTCAAGAAGAAGAAACAGTCCTAGCTTTTGAGGAGTTAGGCCTTCCCACTAATCCCTTCTGCAAGCTAAGTTCTTGGATCCCTTCTAACTGCATTTCCTTCCTCTTTTATTCCCCTTCTGCCAGTTGTCCTTGTTCTTTCCAAGTAACCAAACTCTCTGTTACCTTCTGTTATTTCTGTTAGTCACCTTCACCTTCTGTTATTTATGTCAGTAATCTTGTGAATCAGTGTTTTCTTGCCTAGAACTTCCCGAATCTACCCTGAAGTGCAGCAGATGTAACATAGAGCCTTTCCATCACCAGAGTCCAAGGAGAATAAGATTTCTGTCGTTCCATTACCATTTTTCAGTGGAAAAGTTTTCTCGGGAGAGAATTTTCTTTAAAAGCCCTAGTGAGAAAAGAACATAACTTGGGTCACCCTCTTTTTGCTTGATGGAAGACTTTTAATGTTAAGTACTGTTAAACTTTATGTGCTAGTCTTTACATTATCCAGACAGCAGACTGTGTCCCTTGGACGAGGCATGATGAGTTGTCATATCCAGCACAACAAAATATCATGTAATTTTGTTAAGGTTGCCTGATTGGAGCAGTTTCTTGGATCTGACTTATCCAAAAGAATGGCCCTGATCAACCACAGTTAGAGAGTAAAGGAAAACACAGAGCAGAAGATTCTTTTGGCTTCAGAAACTTTTCCAGGAATTAGTTCCACCTATGAGCTCTCGGAGTCAAGGAATTTTTATAATTATGTCTTAGAAAATCAACATACAGTTATTACCTAGGGCCATGAAGAGTGAAACGGGGAAGAAGAAATTTCTGGGAACTTCCGCACATCATGTAATGTATACTGACCTCAGCAGGGTTTCCAGCTGGCTTGGATTAAGCTGAAATTCACCTAGCTTATACTGTCTTTGAAAAGATAGGTCCGCATGTTTTCTCCACATACTTAGGGGTGTTTGCCTAAACTTAAGAGAGATATCATAGGAGGTAAAAATGAATTGGAAAAGTGTGAGATTGTTGCTTTTGTCATTCTCAGTGTCTCTTCTTTCCGCTTGACTTTGACATTTTGTAATATTTTCTGGTGGATGTAGACTGGGTGAAACCTTATTGAGACTTCCCACCTAGAGAGTTGCAATTTAGGTAGTAGTAAAAGAAAGTTCTATGTACTGCAAGCATCAATTTTAGGATATCCTCTACATTTTACTCATTCACTTTGGATGAAGGAAACAATAGAGATGCAGTGATGGCCTGTGTTGCGTGACTACGAGAGCTGAAGGGACAACTAAGACCAAGAAGAAAAAAGGTAAGGACCAAGAAGTGAAAATCTCTGAGTTTCCTACTTCTCTTCGACTATGACAAAATAATTTGTTGGCTTTGTGGTCCAAAATATTGGACGCGACATCAATATGCCCTTGAAAGCTGTGGATATAAACATGCTTGGATGCCCCTCTCTGTGCGAGGGAGGGATACCTGCTGTATGTCACTCAACACTCTTGGATGGAGGCAGTGATAGCCTCTTTTGTGTGAGTGAGAGATTTGAAGGGAGAATTAAGACAGCATAGAAAAAAGGGCTGAAATTGAAAATAACTGATTTACCTACTTTTCTCATGTATTAGGAACAAATATAGTTTATTGCCATTGTGGTCCAAAATAACAGATGCAACATTGTGCCCTATAAAGCTTCATATATACCAAACCTCTGTGCTTGTATGAATGTGGGCTATGTTTTATATAGTATACATCTTCACCATGTATGTATGATGGAGGGAGAGAGTAACAGCGAGGAGTGATGGAGTGAATATTCTCTAATGTTTTATAACATAGAACTGTCTGGAGTATTGAACCTTCCTCAGGGTCATCTGCCTCTGGGCCTGTATGCGGGAATGTTCACCCTGCAGAAGTGTCTAGCCAAGGTCATAAATTGTGTATTAGACATGGTGGTAATTGCAGAGGGAGCCTTCTGTTAAGAAATCTAGTTTTTCCTTTTTCAGCATTCTGTGTTGATGTTCCTGATTGTTTTTAGGTTCTGGTTGTTATTTCTTAATTATCATTTCCTGGAACATTGGTTTGTTCAATTTGGCCTTGGAAAAGAAATGGATGTATAGCAGAATAATGGGGTATACTAGAATGATTTCTCAAATAATGATGACTGGGTTTCTTAAGTTTCTAGCTTTTTTCAGGATCTACTCTGACATGTCGTGTTACATGGCTTTCCTGCAGAATCTTGCAAGCAGATCTCTGGTTGATGACGTGATGAAAAAAGTCAATGGACTCAAACCCATTGCAGATAAACTTGGCGTGCCTTTGTCTCAGCTTGCAATTGCTTGGTGTGCATCAAATCCTAATGTCTCATCAGTTATTACTGGTGCTACAAAGGAGATCCAGGTATGTCATTCAAGTTGGTAGACTGACTCTTTTCAGTGTATTTGTTGGAGAACTGACCTGTGATACAATGGGTATGGAATTGGTCCATCGTTATCATTTTTAGTTAATGTTTTCCCTCTTTGTAAAAGTAAAACACTTACTACCTTACAAATTGGAGTTACGTCATTTTCGTGCTTGCATCGTAGATTCAGAATTAATCAAATATGCTATTTGTACCCTAGATGTGTTTTATGCACATGGTTATTTACCTGATCTGAAGATCATATCTCGATAAGTGCAAATCAAACTTACATGAAGGGGCAGCCCCGGTGCACGAAGCAAATCAAACTTACATAAATAAGATAAAAACTATGCAGAACCAATGCCCATACATAGAAATCAACCAATCCTGGTAAATCCTACGTTTTGATAATCACAAATATATGGAGCTTTCAGGCTCTTATGCTGGTATGATTCCACCATAAGGGGATGCCAATGTTGGATAGTTTTCTTGTCCTTACAAAGTATTGTTATGGATCGAACCGTCTCCTGGATGGTGCACATCTGTAGAAAAAATTTATTTCATTATTTTTGTTGGCAAGCTTCAACTCAAACCCACAACCTCGTGATTGTGAAGCTAAGGCAGTGGACCAACTCAGTTAAGTGTTATAGTTGTTCTAGGAAGATTTTCTTGCTGCTTGGGTACAAGTAAGTATATGTAGTGCTTTGAGCTTGCCCATCTATTATAATTAGATCCATGATATATAACCATGATTTTAACTCCGCCAATACCGGTCCCAAGCCTGGATGAAAAAGGAGGAAGGTCTTGCGTTATGTGCCAGCCGGCAAGGGAGAAGTTGAAGATGATTTTGTTATTTCTTTCTTACAAATGAATATGCATTTGTATATTAGTTTGTCAAAAAGAAATGAAAATCATTTCCAGCTTCTTAATATATTGCAACCCTTGTGTCAGGTGCCTGTTGGCAAGGGTGAAGCTGAAGATAATTTTGTTATTTTTTTTTTTGCTTGCAAATGAATATGCATTTGTATATTAGTTTATAAGGAAGAAATGAAAATCATCTTCAGCTTCTTAAAACTAAGGCAACCCTAACATGACATGAATCGAAAACTGACATTCCCTCGAGCTAGGGCGTTCTCCATAATTGACACGCTGCATCGGATCCTGGGTGCGGTGAAAAATAGGCAAGGGTTGCTAGGGCGTTCACCCAGAAGCGATGGGCTACATTGGATCCTAGGTGTAGTGAAAAATGGGCAAGGGCTGCTAAAGCATCCCCTCGGAAGCAACACATTGCATCAGAACCCAGGTGCAGTGAAAAGTGAACATGGGTTCATGCCATGGAGGTCTAGAAAGGCGATAGTAAATAGGATATCTCCAGAGCATAAGATTCGTATTACCACATGGAATATAGGGACATTAACATGTAAGAGTTTGGAGTTAGGAGACACGATGAAACATAGGATAGTCAATATCGCTTGTATCCAACAAATCAAGTGGAAAGGGGCTAAAGCTAGAGAAATAGATAGGTATAAATTATGGTATGTAGGAAAGGATAATAACATAAATGATGTAGGAATAATAGTGGATAAGGAATTAAAGGATAAAGTTGTGGACGTTAAAAGAGATGGGGGAGAATATCCTCGATTTTGCTTTGCCATATAACCTGGCCATTGCAAATACACTCTTTAAGAAGAAGGATGAACACTTAATAACCTTTAAAAGTGGACTTCATAAAAGCCAAATAGACTTTTTTCTACTTAGAAATAATAAACGATCTATGTGTAAGGATTATAAGGTGATGCCCGGTGAGAGTTTAACCTCACAACATAGGTTAATAGCTATGGATATCTATATCAAAAGATGGAATAAAAGAAATGAACTTAGTAGGTATCCAAAAATTAAGTGATGGAACTTAAAAGAAGAGAAAATAACCTCATTCACAAATAAGTTGATGGTAGAAGGAAATTAGAATTATGAAACAGAAGTAAACCATGTGGATTAATATTGCTGAGACCATTAAAAAAGTGGCAAAAGATGTCTTAGGAGTATCTAAAGGTGAAAGGCAATTAGTAAAGGAAATATGGTGGTGGAGTGAAACAGTGCAAAAAGTTATTAAAGAAAAACGGATGTGTTTTAAAGCATGCAGAAGACTAGAAGTAATGAAAACTATGAACTATATAAGAATGCTAAAAAGGTTGCTAAGAGAATAGTAAGTGAGGCTAAACTTAAAGCAAATGATGAGCTCTATAATAGATTAGGAACAAGAAAAGGTGAGAAAGATGTGTTTAAACTTGCAAAAGTAAGAGAACAAAAGGGTAAGGACTTAGATCATGTTAGGTGCATTAGAAGCGATGATTAAAAGGTATTAGTCAAAGATGATGAGATCAAACAAAGGTGGGAAACATGCTTTCAAAAATTGTTAAATGACAATGGCTCTGAGAATATAGGGATTGAAAATACTATAAATCTGAATAACATTGGATATTATAAATATGAATGTAGGATTATAATACCTGAAGTGAAAGAGGCCTTGAAAAAGATGAAATCAGGAAAGGTCATGGGGCCCGATGGTATACTAATAGAGGTTTGGAAGCATATGAGAGATATTGGGATAGTTTGGTTGACCAAATTGTTTAACAAGATTATAAAATTAAAAAAAATGCCTGATGAGTGGAGGAAAAGTTCTACTGTACCAATTTATAAGAATAAAAGAGACATATAGAGCTGCACTAATTATCGAGGGATCAAACTTATGAGCCACACTATGAAACTTTTTGAAAGAGTGGTTGACAAGAGGCTACGACATGAAACAAGTATATCGGATAATCAGTTTGGTTTCATGCCTGGGAGGTCTACCATGGAAGCTATTTTCTTACTAAGACAATTAGTAGAGAAATATAGGGAGAGGAGGAAAGACCTCCACATGGTCTTTATCGACTTAGAGAAAGCTTATGATAGAGTCCCTAGAGAGTTAATATGGAGGGTGTTGGGCTATAAAGGGGTTTCACAGGGGTATATAGATATAAATAAAGATATGTATGAGGGAACGGTAACAAATGTTAAGACTATTAGTGGCGAGACTGGTGATTTTTCTGTCACTGTATGATTGCACCAAGGATTGGTATTGAGCTCATACCTTTTCACATTGGTTATGGATGAATTAACAAAACATCTGCACGAGGAGATTCCCTGGTGCATGTTATTTGTAGATGATAGTCTTACTTGATGAAATAAGGGAGGGTGTAAACATAAAGCTAAAGTTATGGAGAGAAGCATGAGAATCTAAAGGATTTAAAATGAGCCGAATTAAGACCGAATATATTGAATGCAATTTTAGCAAGGAGAGTAGGAGTGGAATACTAGTCAAGATTGATAACCAAGAAGTCCTTGTAAAAGATCACTTTTGATACTTAAGATCAATGATTCATGAGAGTGGAGAGATTGAGAGGGAGGTTACCCAGAGAATCTAAGCGGGTTGGAACAAATGGAGATGTGCATCTGGAGTTTTGTGTGATTGGCGGGTGTCACTCAAACTAAAAGGAAAATTCTATAGGATGGCCATAAGGCCGGCCATGCTGTATGGATCAGAGTGTTGGGCAGTTAAGGAACATCATGCTCATAGAATGAGCGTCGTAGAAATGAGGATGCTGAGATGGATGAGTGGTAAGACAAGCAATGATAGAATTAGAAATGAAAATATTAGAGGAAATTTAGGGGTAGCACCATTAGGTAACAAGATGAGGGAGATTAGACTTAGATGGTTTGGATATGTTCAAAGGAGGCTAACAATGGCACCGGTTATAAGGAGTGAGGCAATACAAGTAGAAGGTTCTAAAAGAGCAAGGGGAAGGCCTAAAAGAACGTGGATAGAAGTGATGAGAAAAGATTTAAAAATTTTAGGACTAAATGAAGCCATGGTACTTAATAGAGAGGAATGGAGGAATAAGATTCATGTGGCCAACCTCTAATTGGGATAAGATCTTGATGATGATGATGATGATGATGTTGATGATATATAACCATGATTTTGGTGCTACATCCCATGCCTTAGAGAACGACTTTTTTGTTTTCTTTTCTATGTCAAGAACTTAAAGAATACATGTTATTGGAAAATGATGGTGCTCTTACAGTCTTTACTACTACAAAGTGTCCCAAAATCTATCTAATCGTAAATACATTTCGATTAAGAGAGAACACCGAGCAATACACTTTGGTACAAGTATATATAGTTCTTTTGAGCTTGCCCACCTATTATAATTAGAAGCATGATATATAACCAGGATTTTGGTGCTACATCCCATGCCTCAGAGGGCCACTTTTTTGTTTTCTTTTCTGTGTCAAGAACTTAAAAAATACATGTGATATGAAAATGATAGTGCTCTTACACAGTCTTTACTACTACAAAGTGTCCAAAAATCTATCATTTTCAGCGATCCAGTAAAGTTGTCGCCGTGTGACTTTGAGGTCATGGGTTCAAGGCGTGGAAGTAGTCTCTTGCAAAAATGCAAGGTAAGGCTGCCTACTATAGACCCTTGTGGTCTGCCCCTTCCCGGACCTCGCATGGGTGGGAGCTTTGTGCACTAGGGCTGCCCCATTGTACCATCTGGTAAAAAAAGGACAGCTTGGTGCATGAAGCTCTCACGTTTGCATGGTCCAGGGAAGGGATGGACCACAAGGGTCTATAAGAGGCTCTTTCCACTCCTTGAACATGTGACCTCCAGGTCACTTGTGACAACTTGGGCATCTGATGTAAGCCCCAAAAAGAATAGCTTGGGTTATTAAAAAGACAAAAAGTAGTGGGGGTTAAATGCAAATTTTTGAACGCATATCATGCAACCTTATTCAATGAGACTGGTTGCATGATATAGTTCCCTGCGAGGAGGGAGAGAGGGAGGGATTGTGAACACTCAAAATTTGTGAGAAAATAAGAGCTTTGACTGAATGGAAGGGAGGTGCAAGGAAAAGAGCGGTAAGTCAAGTAATACATCAACACGAAAATTTAAAATATGGTATGTCTTTGCTTGCAGACTGTGGACCAACAGAAAATTTAGGATATTTTAAGTTGGTAAGTTGCAGCTTGTGAGAGGGAAGAAGGTTAGAAGTGGTGCACTGCTAAAAATTTGGAAAAATGAGAAAATGAAAGCGACGCGTGGTGAGAAAAGATAGGTATACAGAGCAAAAATGCTTTGTTCAATAAAATCCCACCTCGCTTAATCCTTACAAATTGTAGCTGCACATTAGCTATGAAAAATCTGTCTATGGATTGTGTTGAAGAGGTGATAACTTGCAATGCAATCATAACGTAGTGAATATCTTAGAAACATAAGTAGAATTATAACTTGCAAAAGTTCAAAAAACTGAATGACGTTTATATATATTTAATAAAGTGATGGGAGGAGATTAGCGGGCCTTACCACTCACACCAATTTCATAAATGATGTAGGTTTGGAAATCTTGAATTAAAAGAAAGCTTCTAATATGAAAAATTGGAAATGTTTTGAGGGTAAGAGATCAATTGAGAAGTTTCTGAGTATGGTAAAGATGTTTTTAGGAATGAAAGAGCTGATAAAATTAGTTACATCTAAAAGACGGGTGTTGGGTCAATGAGTGCCAATTTTCTTTTGAAATCAAATTGGTTGCAGATTTTGCACTTCAAGTATGATTTTGTGCTGGCAAGTTTGGCTAACTAGTAGATCCTTTGTATTGATTTACTTTAAAAGTAGTTCTTGTCTTGAGTGGTTCCAGTTACCAATATGTGAGACTAGATTTGTACATTTGAAAAGAATAACACACAAGATCTTTATGGGTTCTTGGTCAGATGGAGCCAATGAAATGAAAAGAACAATAGCTAAGTGCATACTACATGCTCAATGCTGAAATGAGATGAATAGGTATTTCTTAGCTGTTTTTTTTATTACCATGATAACAGAAATATTTGCCATCAATGGTAATGTTATGTTGAAGGAGATATATAAGGGCTTTGGGGTACAGGCTCAGCAGAGAACCTTTCGTCGGTTTGAGCTTGACGATTAGTTTCATTAATGGTGCTTGTATGTCATGCTGTTTAGTATTTCAGCCTGTGTTTCCTTTTCCCAAAAGACTTGCTTGATTTTTCATGTTGCTGTATTTTCTTGAAGTTAGCAAGTAGGGTTACTTGATGCTGTAGACTCTAACATGAACGTCCCCGTAAAACAACGGGCCTAGTCCAGAATATAGCTCAATCACTGGCTAGAATTTGGGTTAAACAACCCAAAGCACTGGTCTGCTTTGTCACCGGCATGATGTGGTCTGTGCAGATTCCAAAACTCTCACACGTAAAGGAATTGCAGTTATATTTGAATGGCTCTCTGTATCTGATATTATTAGTGCAATCAAGAATTCTGCTTCCCTTGATTTCTATAACAAAGACATATGGTGCTATTCGTTTTCGTGTATCTCATTTCATGCTTCCTTACGAATTATGCTTCTTGCTTCGCCCTTAAAGAAGACACTCTTACCATGTAAATCTATGAAGCTGCATCTAAGTTGGATTTTAAGTTGATATTTCCCTGAAGTGAAAGAGGTTAAACAATTGATCCAGATTCAAGAAAACATGAAGGCCATTGATGTCATTCCATTATTAACTCCTCAAGTGCTGGAGAAGATTGAAGCAGTTGTCCAAAGCCAGCCTAAGCGTTCTGAATCTTACAGGTAAGTTGGTTGACTTCCCTTGTGATTGCAATTACTGAAAAGCATACACAAGTTGGAAAGTAAGGGTTGCTGTCAAATTTGTTGCATTGAGAATGTGGGTTTATTCATCTCACAATTCTCCTGTTTATCCTTTTCTTTTCATGGGTCGATCTTGGATATGAGTTGGGAACCAATTACATGTTATCTGTTTGTGATTTTCTATTTGAGGGTCGATGATGGATACAGGGAGTTGACGTACTTGTAATGATCCGAACTCAACTTATTCCACTTGATGTCTATTATCACGGTTATTATCTCTCATTTTGGATAGATTATTCGAGCAATGTCCCACCAATCACGATTGTGAAAGTTGGCAATGCTGGTGGTTCAATATATTGGGGAGGACAGTAAGGTTACTGAGAAGGACTGAATTCTAGATTCTGTCCTTTCGGTACCCCTGCTTTCATTGTCAACTACACACACACACACACACACACACACACACACACACACACACACACACACACACACACACACACACACGTACATGTACCAGTTGTTGTATAATAATCTATTCATCTTAAGAGAATACTATGCAGACTTAATTAGTTCTGGACTGACCTAACTTTAAAAGAGTATTATATATTGATATGGCTATCAGGAAGAAATCTAATTGGCAGATGGGTATGTGATTTGGAGTCTGGCTGACTCAGTCAGGTGGGCCTTCTATCGATGATTATTGTCAAAGAATTATACACGAGGTCGGGTTAATCATATCCCTTCAAATGGAAGGAATCTTCAATTGGCAAACTCCAACCTGGTTCTTCTCTTAAGCTCCATCGAGTTTCTCGTTTTCTTTAGCACCAGATGGAAACTCTCTCGTGGTTCGTTGAACTCACAGAGATATAAGCGGACTGAAAAAATCAAGGGAAAATCTAACAAAGATACGAATAATAGACTGAATAATATTTTATATGTCATTAGTTTGCATAATTTTCTTTACAAATTGTGTCATTCTCTCTCTCTCTCTCTCTCTCTCTCTCTCTCTTCAAGAAAAATGAAAACAATAAGAAAAACATATGGGAGCTTCTCCCTGTTTGCTTTTACTAAGCATCCTTTTTCTAGCGACTGAGTTTCCAGACTCTCAGAAGTCCAGAAATTTCCATGGAACCCGTGTGGCACTCTACAAGACATCTTCTACCCCGCTTGTCTCCGCATGTTGGCGGCATTGACAATCACCAGCTCCGTTTAGATGGCTCTCTTCATGAACAAAACTCGGCACATGGCCGTCATCTTCAGCAACTGAGTTCCGCATGAAAGTGGGCTTACCACCAAAACATCCTTCCCCATAGATCGATCTCGTAACGACGCCCCTTTTTAAGTCTACTTTCGCCAAGCCAGACAAAACCATTGGTAGAAATGGTTAAATCCTGTATGTGGATTACATTTGCAAACAGGGAAACAAGGTGCGAGACATGCCTACCCTCCGGAAAAAAGAAATAGAATTGTGCAGAGCCCACTTTTTTGTAGGTTATATATTCACTTATGCAGCTATCTTGATTGCCTCTACATCAGACAATATTTGGTTAATTCTGCTTAACTCAATTTTTTTTTTAATGTGCTGTATCGGCGAGATCAGAAATTCTGATCGATAGAAAAGCAAGAATTTGGTTTGTGTCAGTATGAAACAAAAAATATTTATTCTAATTCCATCATCCACTATGGATTTGAGTATAAGAAAAATTCTATATAATGTTTGTTATCTAAATCATTCATAACTGCATAATCCCAATACAGACATGACAATCAGTTGGACCTTTGACTGATAACATCTCTGTTTTTGATTGACGTCGGAAGTCAAATTCCGGTTGACAGACATTCACATCTCTTACAACCTACGATAAGCAGGAGCAATTTGCTTATCTTTACATCCATCAATACACCATTTACCTCGAGATCGAATGAATCATTTGACACAAATAGTTCATAGGCAAAAATCCTATCCATCCTAGTCAATATGGATGTATTTGTCCAATCCCACTTCCACCTTGATTCATTTAGATATGGTATAGACATATTATGCCTTTATACCAATAAGACTGGAGTCTTGCCATATACTGTCAACATCAATGAGAGAATTTACCCGTGAGGACTACTTGATATCCAAGCTATTTTTTTTTTTCCAATCGCCGGATGCATTGAAAGATCTAAAAGAAGACAATAAACCAAGAGATTTTCCATTGACTGATATATTGCAACACCTCCATCTGTAGCAAGAAGCTGATGCACAGAACTAAAATGAAACAAAAAGAATATAAAATCGACAAATCAAGAACAGCCAAAACATTTCTTTACGGGGCTCAAGCAGGGATCCAAGAATCCCGGTGGGACCGGAGATGGTTGATTATCAGGCTTTTTCCGAGGAAGATGTTTTAAGAAGGCTTTCACAGCACCTGCCACCCCATCCTCTGATTCCATGGCCTTAGCCAGTTCGCCTGCCCGGGTCTTAACCTGCAGATTTGTAATGAAAAAGGTGATTCCGCCAATTGCAGCCTTTACTGGATTATGTAATGCAAGACATCTTGGAAGTTAAGGTTCATTTGGAGAGAGCTATTAATCTACTACGCAAAAGTAGCACCTAGACTGACTGTAATATCCACGCAACCAAATCAGAAATATATTATCTTCATAGACCTCTTCACCCATTGGTTTGTATTAGGAAACTACATTTGACCTTTTAAAGCATTTGGTTTAACTTTAACCACAGTGAACTTTGTGCACCGGGCTGCCCTTTTTTTCCGTTAGGAATTATGCAATAAATAACATACTATAGGGATTCCATTTTCATAACTATTTTGTCAGAACCTGAGAAGATGAAAGTCATCCACTGAAACTGAACTATCTTGATATGAGAATAGCAGAGAATGACAGATGATTAAACAAGAAATTCTAAAAGTACTTCGTGAGAGTCTGACTACTACAAAGAAGCCGCAAATTAATTTCAGACTCTTATAAAAGATGTGAAGATGTACCCCAGGTTCCAACATGAACTTTATCGCTGCAATGAGCTTCTGTAATGAGAACTGATCAACTGGGATAGGAGGGGGGCCTACTCCTCTGGCATGCACACGCTCGCCCCAAAAAGGTTGGTCTCCAAAAAATGGTACAATAGTGGTAGGGCACTAGACAGCAATATAAGAAATGAGCAGATCAACAATATGCATGGAGGCAATGAAAGGATTGTGTCCATTTTAAATAAAATTGATAAGAAGCAGATACCGCAGCTTTAAGCCCGGCAGCTGTCGTTCCAGCGCCCCCATGATGTACCTGAAAAACAAATGCCAAAACAAATCAGCTGGGAAAGTTAGGTAAACAAAAGTGTAATGGAGCATCCAAAAATCTGGAGAACCTTGCCTCACAGAGTTTATGAGAAAAATGTAAGTTATGAGTTGGTTTAGAATGGATGAGTATCTGAGCCAAGAATGAAGGCTACACACTCATGCATACACGCAATGTGTGCATATAGGTGGACCCAATCTTTCATATCTATGATTTTCAAAAAAAAGATAAAGAGTTCTTGTTGCGCTAACACAAATTAAAAGTTTTATGGTTACTTATGTCTTGATTTTCAATCATTAGTTGGGTGGGCCTTTCATGGTCTCCCATTTTGGTCCTTTCATCTTATCCGGTAGTCTTTTTCTTCAAAATTGGTGGCCCAGCAAACTCAAACCCATAGCTATTCGTTGGAAAAGCTGTAGCCTCTCATTATATAAGTGTGTGTCTATACATAATGACTGAGAGAGAGACCATGAACCATTAAATAAAGACATGCAGCTCTTGGATTTTTACTATATGTTTGTGTGAATGCAGTTGTTTACATCATTATCACAGCTTACTACTTCGGTTGCTTGAGCACTGTTAAAGGATAGATAAACCAATAGAAACTTATGGGAGATAAAAGCAAGACTCTCTTCTGCTGGAGAAAAAGTTATATAGAAAGAATTTCACTCCCAAATCTGCATCTTCTTTTTTCCTTCTTGATTGCTTTTCTACTCTGTGCTCAATGCTTTTAGGATATCTTAGCACAAATATAGATCTGGATACCTTCTAAAATTATTAGCACATAAACGTCATATTGCCATATCATCATCATCATCATCATCATCATCATCATCATCATCATCATCATCATCATCAAGACCTTATCCCAATTGGGGTCGGCCACATGAATCTTATTCCTCCATTCCTCTCTATTAAGTAACATGGCTTCATTTAGTCCCAAAGTTTTTAAATCTTTCCTCACCACTTCTATCCACGTTCTTTTGGGCCTACCCTTTGCCCGTTTAGAACCTTCTACTTGTATTGCCTCACTCCTTCTAACTGGTGCCAAATGCATAGGGAAATGGGTACTCTCATAAACTAATCTGCTAGTAGCACGAATTCTAACTGGTGACAAAATAGGTAGAGAACTTCTAACTGCCCCATGATACTTCACACAGCACTTACACAAAACAAACACAAATGGTGGAAAGAGAGAAGCTTATCCAGGCCATCTCTCTCTCTCTCTACATGGTACGGACACCTAAGATTGAAGATGGGTCCAATTTTTAGAGAGATCTAAATGATTTACAATCACTTAGAAGACCCATGAGCTCAATCTCATGCATTGGATGATCCCCGACCACTGTTCTTTTAAGTTGCAAATAGACAGCAAAAAGTCTCACCATCCATGGTTGGATCTCTCAAAATTGGTCCCCTCTTGAATTATAGCATCCAATAATGCAGACCATACATGTTCTTACAGTTATCTTACGTGGGTCAGATCTCAGAAATCCTATCAACTGAATTATCCAAGCCCTTGTATTTCTGATTGTTTATGTCACAAAATAGAAGACAGTAAAATAAGGGCTGGCCTATGTCAGACGGGGCCAATACCAAGGAGATGTCAAGTTTGGATGACGACTGTGGCCCAGATGTACATTTTAAGAAAGTGAGAGAGTGATGAAGTGGGTAAACTTATCTCTTTCCTAGGTATTATATTGGTTTGTTAAATGCTTGCTATGAAGTTTGAAGTTTTTACCCATTATGCCCTTAAGAATTCATCCTTTGTATATTATCTCACTTCTACATAATGAATTTATTAGTTTACACAGGATTTAAGTATGCGGGTTACTAGCTTCTAGAGGTATCTTATGTCTCATCTGCAAATAAAGATTGATTAAAAGTAAATTTAGCTTCAAACAATGACCAACTTTGGTGGCATCCCGTAGGCTTTAATTCTTATTAGTTCCACCCTTCTATGCTACCACACTACCACTAACACATTCTCTCTTTTTCTTGCTCCAATATAAGCAGATGACCACTTATCAACCATGTAATCATGCACATGCCTTCTACTTATTCTGTAATGCTCTATAGCATACATAACTTTTCCAATTTAAGAATATTCAAGATGATGGCATTCACACACTTGCTCACTCTTTAAGCACACACTATCTTGTTGTAGACATAAAACCTAGATTGAGTTCAAAGAAAATTCCCAAGCATTGTCCAGAAATGAAGGCAATTGCCACAAATTGCAGGGTATCTCATAGCATCTAACTAAAGCTACTGAAAGAGTGAAAAGGCAATAGTAGCACAAAGTTCATGTGAATAGCAATGGGATTTTTTTTACCCAATAAGCAATGTCGCTGGCACTCCACCCTGGTGGCAACAGAAGGATGGGAAAATTGTTTGGCAGCACTGATTAGTTTCCTGATATGGGTGCCCTAACATCTAGGTAGTCCATATCAAAGTGATTGTACTCTACAAATAATGCACCTATAAGCTACAATCAACTACCAGGCCAGTGGATTAGCATCAATTGCTAGCATAACTCTGCCCAAGCGCCTCCCACGAGACCTTCAAACAGCCACCTCAAGGACGCCACTACCTCATTGAAGAACCTGTCACCACTCTTTCACCAGGAAATCTTCCCCGTTCAGCTTCTTAAGGCAATACAATCCAATTTATTTGCAGGCATATAATGATCCAGACCATTGACCTTTATATTACCTTCTGACTCTGGGACATTTGACTTTTGAGTATATTAAAAATTCAAGCACCAGGAAAATCCAACCAGTACATGGAACTCTGAGACATGAAAACCTCTAGACAACTCCTGTTCCCTGCATGAAGTTCTTAAAGTTGGAAGTTTATGCGATCAAGCATAACTCCAATTCCGTCATCTCCGCATCAACAGAGGCACCATCTCTCCTTCCAAAGTTTTTACATGATATCATTGCCTCATGCAACTTCCTACATTGCACCTCATTCAAACTAGATTAATAGGAGAGTGCTTGATTCATGCAGTTAAAACTTTAGTCGGACAAGCATTTGCCAAGGCAAAGCTGAATTATTACCAAATCAAAGGAGTTTTCTCTACCTCTAGTTAGCATTACCAGCTGTATCTACCGATCCTGCAGGGCCAAAGTTCACTAACCAGGAGGCAAAGTGCACAAACAACACTTTTTACAAGATCAAAAGGGTACAATGAAATACTGGTATCAAAATGCAGCTGCTACTCCAATTTCAAATAAAGCCACTCCAAAAGTGTGTGATTGAGTCTTACCACGGCCATGCATTGCAAGAATAGCCAGTCATGGGGGCAGTTGTCCAGTAGATACACAAACTTCTTGGGTTCTGCCACTGGTAAAAAGTAGTTCAGACATAACACATACAAGGTGGTGCTAACTGGTTAAAGCAAGAAGCACATAAGACAACATCATACAGAATGAAATAGGCCACGAGCAAGAGCCAGAAACTTACAGTTACCAAGGCCACCCCACCCCTTGTTGATTATTCCCCTCTGTCCAGTGAACTCAAGAGCTTCCACGATTATTTGGGTCATTTTCTCTGGTTCTTGAACAGGCTACACATGAGGTACAAATGAAGTGAGAAAAATTACTGAGATGCACCATTCTTGATTGATGATAGCAGGAAACATAAATAACAATAGACAAAAGTGAGATATAAAAAGAAGAACACGTATATGAGTGCCAAAGGAATGGGACTAATGAAGTAATATGACATATCGACTAGTTCCACTCAGAGGGCTGAACTAATATCTATGCTGGTTCAATTTTAACCAGCAGGTGCATAGATAGAACCAAAGCTTCATCTTCAGCTTCCATCTCTGTATCTGGTTCATTCATTTACTCTCAGGAATTTCATTACAAAGAGCATGTGTATCATTAACTATGGCTTAGGAATTTTGAGTTCAAGGTTAAATAAATATTAACAACACAGGTCTTATGAATTTTGCAGACAGAACTAATTGCACAAGTTTGTTCCAAAGAACCTTCAAGTTCAGACCAAGGGTAAAATGTTACATTGTGAAAATCTGATAATGAGTACCCAAAAGGTCTATGTATAATTGCATATTCGTTCACCAACTAGACAAGAGACGTTCTGATCCAGTTGGCTGCTAGAGCTTAGCCAAGATCATAGATAAGTAACAATAGTTCATTCCCAGTATATAAAGTACAGCTTGTAGGCAAATGCTGGAGTTCATGTTGTCACATGTAAAGTGGAAAAATAGATACATTCCCTAGTTCTTAAATATTTTCATACCTAAAGGTGTTCTTAATTTGTTACATAAATCATATGATGTCATTAAGAGTCAGGGAAGTCAACTGCACTACCCTCCCTCCCTGTAGAAAAGTTCTGATGACTTTCCTATCAGTCCCACAAGATCATTATTCCTCTACTTCTTCCTCTTTTCTTCATCCCTGTACTCTTAAGTTGACATGATAATAAAACAATCTTTGGATCAAAAGGTGTTCACTGCATCAGGTTTACAGGAAAATGAAATAGACAGAAAGTTTGAGGTATCTGCTACTTCTGTGTGTAAGTAATGATACAATGCAATGACATATGAGCTACTTCTCTTGTGCTAGTAATGCGCAAAGAAAGGTCAGTAGAGGAAAATTTTGTCAGGAGGCCATCATGCCTCTACTGCAGCAAACCAAGTTATCTGTTCATTGTAAAATGTTGATTATGTTTCAGATGAAGGCTATATGAAGAATTTTAATTAACTTGTAGATCATTAGGCACACTAAAATTGAGACCAGGAGGGCACATGCAAGAGAGACAGACAGGGACTTGGCCATTTGACATACTTGCCATTCAATCTAGTATTAGCGCATTGATGGTCCCAGAAAGAAGCATCTACATGCAACAAAGTGCCTAAAAGTTGAGGTATTTCAGAACAACAACAGATCTCAGTCAGTTTATAAGAGAACTGACTACAAAGGTATGAGAATAAGTGGATATTTTGATACAGATCAAGCAGCAGAACTAGACACTATTGGACCCATTGCCCGTTTTCTGTGTCCATGAATAGATGTCTCACTTCTTAGAGTAACAGGAAATAGAAGGCAGTTATCAGGTCACCTGCAGGGGCAAGATACAGGGTATTCCATCCAGTACGACCAAACTTACGTAATTGAAATAAATATTGAAGGAACATGGAATATGACCAATCTCCTGTTGTATGTAGCAATAATCAGTGGTAGAGAACTGTGCCAAAATAGTCGATGCAAGGATAGATTCTATTAGCTGGATTATCATTTCATCAGGGAGAAAGTTAAAGATAATTAAGGCCTGCCATATGTTATGTTTCAACTAGAGAGAAAATTTGAAATGTCTTCCAAGAATGGTCATGGAAGATAACCATAAATTTTTACTAACACAAGCAACATTTGCCAAAAGAATGTATTACGTTGAGGAAGTGGCACAAAGTATAAGTAACACATCTTTTTGAAAGAGCAAGTTTGTAACTTCATGTAAAGATTCTGATCATTACAAATTCTCCCTTCCACTTTCTTCTCTCTCATTTCTTCCTTCATAAGACTCTTCAGGAATTGGATTCTCAACAAAGTCAACCTTTACCAAACCTGATACTCAGACTGCAGAATGTTCAAAACATCAGTCTTGCTAATTGGGTTACATTTCCTGTGCAAATCCTATGGTTTTCCTATTTGCTATATTTGTTTAGTGCAGATGTAAGCAATGGAATGGGACATCTAAGCAGTCATTTCCACCATCGACATGGTTCAGTAACAGAATTCCACTTATTGACCTTTGATTTTGTAGGCAGAGGCCTCACATGTGATTTCACAAAATTCACATCATTGCAAGATTAGATAGAACCCATGACCACAGTCACAGTCCTCTCTGGCTCAGATATATATCATTTCTGTCATCATTTGATTTATAGCCTAATTGGAAGATGATGCATAGATTTCACCTAGGTTCTGATCAAAACTATCTCTGGCATGTGAATACTGGGAGCACAGAGTATTCTTTAATAACTTACTAAAAGACAGAAGTGTTATTCTCTATAACTCTTTGGGATTCAAATAGAAGCAAAATTCATCAATTCACAACAATCAAAGATATAATATGACAACATTATTCAACTTCTCCTAAAGTAAACAAATAACCAGAAAAAGGAGTACAAATTCCTGAGCTAGTTCAACTGCTCAAGGAATGAATATCCTTCATCACAGACAACACAGAGAGAGAGAGAGAGAGAGAGAGAGAGAGAGAGAGAGAGAGAGAGAGAGAGAGAGAGAGAGAGAGAGAGAGTCACCAGGCTACCAAATCCAATATAAATTGGCTTTGTTCCCTCATTGAGCCATTTTAAAAGTGATTCAGGAGGTTCATAATTTGATGCAAGATCAAGGAAGCAAAATCCAACCACATCAACCTTTGGTCCCCAGTCTGCAAACCAATAAATTCAAACCATCTTGCATTAAAACATAATGCTGAACAAGGAGACCTTCCCAAGAAGAACACAACTCCATTGCTACGACCAAGACAAATACCACAAACAAAACAAAGAAACACACATGCACAAAGTATTTTTCAGTTTCTTCCAAGGTAATGAGAAAGGATTTCTCAAAATCAAAATGTCATTTTGGTTCATTCCTATCTTAAGTGATGATTAAATCAAGTGGCTTAAGAAGTTCCAAACTTTCTATTACCTATTTGTTACAACCGGTAACTGCTTTGGGTGTTTCTGCTGGCAGTAAAAGATGAAATTTTCATCTAAGGTTCTTATAGAAGTCTATTAGTCTACCTATCTCAATAAAGTATATGATTGGCTCAAGGTACATCTCCAGATTCAGGCAATTGCAGAGGATACCACCAGTAAACTCATTCTTCTCGTGTCAATGTCTTAACCAATTTCACCCAACATACCCTTTCCAACAGTTCTGATTATTAAATACAAAAGAAAAAGAAAAAAGAAAATCTTGTTTCCCACTTTACTATAACCACTTAAATGACCTAACTCGGAATAAGTCATCCTTTGAGAAGCAGTATAAGATGAAAATAGATGCAATACCTTTTGGTTTTGAGACAAGGTGGGGGCTCCAGATATATCCATGAGGAATATCAGAAGCTGAACCTTGGGCACCACTTAAATATGTGACAGGACGCAGCTTCAGCTTTTTTTTCCTGAATTCATTTATCATATCCCGTATCCCAAGCCAAATCAATGAATCAACAATTTGATATGATAGCTGCAGTATGGATTCCCAAGAGAAAGGTAAGTTAAATAGCAAGACAGTCATAAACGTCAGATAATAGTTAAAAAGGCACGGGGGCAGGGGATGCAGAAATTATGCCCACCCTATATCCAGCCGACTGCTTGACACGAGAAAGAGGATGTGGAAATGCACTGGTGGGCCTGTCAATAAAGTAAAAGCACCACATCACATTGTCATATCCAAATCTTCATCTTACATGACTCTAAACATGAAAGAGTGTATAATTTGCTCTGTGAAAAAAGCCAACACAATAAGTGACCAATTCATTCAACAAGACTTACGTCCATGGCATTGTGAAAAATATGTGAATAGGTACTTTTAATGCCTCTGCCACATGTGTGTGTCCTGAACAAGCATTTGTCCAGGTCAGCAGTTGAACTCAAGACTTCCAATTGAGCATAAAACAGAAATATTACTAATCCCCTGGATTCAAGAAAAACAGGAATACATCAAAATCCATATAGAACCTAATGGATATGGAAAAGGACTGGAAGCAAATAAAATTCCCGTGATACATGCAGTGGCCAATCAAATATGGAAAAAATTGTAGTTTAGTATGTAAAAAAGCAATCATGACAGATGGCTTCTCTGACAGAAAGTGAGAACAAAAAACAAGAGATTACATAATATTCTAATCTTGGGTATAACTAATACTCTCCAAACACCTAAACCAGATAAAAAACCATCATGTTGTGCAGTGAATTTTAGCTTTTTTCTCTGTGACTGTGTCATTTTAGAGACTTAAGCAGGCTTAGGAACCTGGATGAGTATAAAAGACCTGCAGAAGCTTATGGATTCTACAGCTACAAAGTAACAAAACATATGCTAATTGAAGAGAGGTCTTCTCCCAAAAAATTTAAGGAGAACTTATAGAGCAGGAAGAAGCAAGCAAGAACCATAAAATACGTTAAAGAGACACCCATCAGGGTCAATTTACAGTAGGAGAGGCTGCATATGTTACTTCATTTGGACCTAAAAAATAGCATAGCACTAAAGCAGAGTCTGAGTTTCAAGAATCACTGTAATTAGAATCTGAGTCAGAACCTGGCACTTCTTGCTATTTGCAGCCAAGTCATCCTTTTGATACCAAGACTATTGTATATAACTTCTGCATACATATAACTACCCAAGGGTAGGTCTGTAATTATGCTCTTTAACTTATTCTATATGGTTGAATCTCAACATTTGTGAGAGTGCATCATATTTTCACATGATATCAGAGAATTAGAGTTTCGTTCTCAAAGTTCTTCTTCCTCGTTCCTCTCCTCCAAAAGCTCTTCTTCCTCGTCTCTCCATCAGCATCCACCCATTTCTTTCTTAGATCTCCATCCAAATCAGAACAGTGTCCACTAATACTTCTGGACATTCTATTGCTCCACCACACAACAATTCTTCAACATCCCAATCTAAGTCAAGTGCAACCCTGCAATAGCCTACACCATGGCCAACTCAACCCAATATCCATCAACTAAACTTGATGGCAAGAACTACATAATCTGGAAATCTGAATCTCTCCCAATATTGAGATCCAAACGACTTTATTGGATATGTCGATGGATCAGTCAAACCCCCGCCTTCCACTGTTTCCATCAACAGCCAAGATGTTCCCAACCAAGAATATTTAACTTGGGAGGAGAAAGACCAAATCTTATTATCGTGGATCATTGCTTCTCCTTCTCCAGAAATAATTCATACATTGTAGAGGCTACTACAGCGAAAGCCTTATGGGACACACTCAATGATGTGTTTGGTGCTCCGTATCCAGCAAGACAAGTCCAGTTAAGTATGCAACTTCACAACCTCAGAAAGGGAGATCTCACTGCTTTGGCTTATCTTCAACATCTGAAGCTAATTTCTGGTGAGCTAGAGACAGGGCACACTCAATGATGTTTGGTGTTCCGTATCCAGCAAGACAAGCCCAGTTAAGTATGCAACTTCAAAATCTCAGAAAGGGAGATCTCACTGTTTCTCAGCTTATCTCCAACCACTGAAGCTAATTTCTGATTTCATTTGTATATTTGGTGGAATCTGGCATATCTTAATCAAACCAATTTCATGGGCTTGCCGAGCATTTGTATGGTTTGGAGAGGCTTACTTGTCTTATAGTTTAGCTGCTTTATCTGTCTTTGGCTTCATCATTTATTGTTTTGTCTAGTTCAATAATACCACTTATCCTAGTGAGTTTTACAGACCTACTGGGCTAGAAGCTTCTCAAGCATTTACTTCTTTAGTTAGAGACCAACATGTTGGGGCTAATGTGGGATCCTCTCAAGGGCCTTACTAGGTTAGGTAAATATCTAATGCGTTCCCGGACCGGAGAGGTTATTTTTGGAGGAGAAACTATGCATTTTTAGGATCTCCGCTCCCTGGTTGGAACCTCTAAGGGGTCCTAATGGTTTGGACTCGAGGAATCTGGGCATCATGGATCATGCCAATAATTCAATACTGCAGTTTACAGAAACATCAGATATGATTTTGATGGTATCATATCAACAATATCAATCAGTCGAGTCCTCCCTTCTTCACTGGCTTACATAGTATTCTACTAAGTCATGAGATTTGTGTCACTGAAAATTTTGCCACTGCAGCCTTCATTCGACCCTCTGCCAATCTGTCACACAAGAACCCTTGAAAAGGACGAGGTAAACCATCACAGCCAGGGTTCATCTGACCATACAAATAGCCCACATTTTGTTCCATCACAGGGAGCAGTATCAAGGAGGCAATATCATTGTCAGTGGTGCAAACGAGATGGTCACACAGCTGACAGATGTTGGGACATACTCAAACTGAAAGCCCGTGCCTCTTCTTCATCAACTGCTTGTGCAAACATAGCATCACATGCGCCTTCTGCTGCAGAGATTTTTTTAATATTGGTATCCAGGGACAGGTGAAATGCACTGTATGACCACTGATTTGTCAAATTTGCAACTGTCAATTGAGTATCAAGGCCACGATCAACTGTGTATTGGTAACGGAAATGGTTTGCGTATTGAACACATTGGTTCTTCACTTCATCTATCTCTCTTCCAACAATTCTGAATGTCTTCTTTCCAACATGCTACATGCTCCATCTATTTCCAAAACACTTCCTATCAGTTCATCAGTTTTCGAAAGGCAACAATGCATATTTTGAGTTTCACCCAAATTTCTTTGCATAGGATCACGCCATTCGGACATCTTTTCTAAACAGACTTCAGCAATTACGAGCCAAATTGAACATCACTGCCTCAGAACCTTCGACTTGAGGGGGCGTATCAAGACTACTGTATATACCTCGTGTATCATCGTCATTATCAAAACCTTATCCCAATTAGTGGTCAGCCACATGAATCTTGTTCCTCCATTCACCTCTATTAAGTACCATGGCTTCATTTAGTCCTAAAGTTTTTAAATATTTTCTCACCACTTCTATCCACGTTATTTTGGGCCCTCCTCTTGCCCTTTTAGAACCTTCAACTTGCATTGCCTCACTCCTGCCGTTTTCGGTCCTCGTTGGACATGTCCAAACCATCTAAGTCTAATCTTCCTCATTTTGTTATCTATTGGTGCTACCCCTGAGTTTCCTTTAATATTTTCATTCCTAATTCTGTCCTTTCTTAGCTTGCCACTCATCCATCCCAACATCCTCATTTCTGCTACACTCATCCTATGAACATGATGTTTCTTAGCTGCCCAACACTCTGATCTCAGTACACACACCAAAGGATAGTTCTATAGTCACATTCTTAAGTTATGCTATATAATCATATCTCAGTACTCTTGTCATTTGCAAGAGTGCATCATATTTTCACAATTGATAAAACATTTTAATGAAAACAAGATGGTAATGGTGCCATAGAACTAGCATACCAAAGGATGTAGTGCCCGGGAGGAAGGGTTAGGAAGAGGGTGGTGTGAGGTGATTTTTAGGTGGAACCTAAAAAATGAGATTAATGCTGCTGTTGCGCAAAAGGATATTTGTTTCACCTCCTAAAGGGGCTTGAGAATTTGATCGCCAATATGAAGGGTGTCTTCTCTACTTTAGTCCTTTTTCAAGTCTCTCCATCACTTGGGAGAGTCTAAAAACTCATCTGTCCCTCCAACAACCCCAGCTCTTTGTTTGAGCTGCTTGCCGTTAAAAGCTAAATACTGTATGCTCAATCCAAAATTTGATGGGGTATTTAAGCATGTAGAAAAATCATCTAGTCACTTCTCCTACTATTATATATTCACCAGAATGGTTTGGAGATCTATTCTTGCTCTCCTTCAGTTATCTTGGGTTTTCTCTAACTTATTTGTGCATCTTTTGGGTGGTGGGAGACAGACACTTATGGTTCGGGCCATGCATGTGTTTGATGTGTCTTGGATCATGTGGAAGGATCACAATAAAAGACATTTAGAACAGGAGAGAAGTGAGATGGATATTCTTGGGAGGGTAGGGAAATGGATATCAATGGTCACTTGTGATATCAATGAAGTGCAGTTATTCAGTGTTTTGTCCAGTTAGATTGGACAAAGTAACTCCAAACAGCCCGAGGTCTGTGCTTCCTGGTTGCAGATTTTTGTGGATGATCTTTCTGGCCACATGATAGTGAAAGACAGCTTAGCAAATATAATTCTTGGGCAAGGAATAAGTTAATTGTCCAAGTATGGCTTCTCTTTCACTAATGAAAAGATCCATCATGGTCTATTTCAACTTTCTTTTGCATATACCCAGAACCGCTGTTGTTGTGGCACCAGCGCAGGTTATCTCACTAAGAGAGTTGTGTGTTTTTCCATATTCCATGCAGGGTACTCTCTGCCACTCACTGTGATTGTTTTCCTTTCTATATACTCTTCATTTTACCACTCAAAAGAAAAATGGAACACTGAATGAAAATGAAATAGAAAGAAGAAAGAAGAAAACTCTGGAAGAATTTCAGAATATCCTAGTCAAGGACACTGATCTTCTTATTCCTCGTATTCAACTGTTTTGTTCATCACTTTTTGCAAATAAAAATGAAATAGAAAAAAAAATGAAAATTATGGCAACAATTCAGAATATCCTTGTCAAGGACATCGATTTTCTTATTCCTCATATTCAACTGTTTTGATAATTACTTTATATAACTTGCTCTGTTGAGAATGTTTTTATTCCAACAGTTTTGATATTCTATTTAATACACCCAATGCACTACTTAGTTTCAGTCCTTATGTTAGATTATTAATTATTGATGATTTCTTGATGACTTAATATTCAAAGGGTTTTACTCTGACTTTCACATTCCTTCACTTGCTCTGACCTCTATTTTCTCATTCACAAGCTATATGATGCTTGTGCCTTGTTTTGAGGTAGTGGTGATAATAAAAAGCTAGTTTAATATCTAATGTGATGACATAGCCATACCGAAATAAAGGAAATGATAAAATTATATTAGTAAGTTTAGAAAATCTTCTCATCAGTAGTTTGCCACTCCTAGTCTCCCATCCCCTACTAGTTTTATTTAGTTTTATGTAAGTTTGGGTCTATTTACTGTTTATTCATGTTTACAAATTAAACTTGATGCACCCACCAAATATTATGTTGAATTATTAACAGCTGATGGTTTCTTCATGCATGTCAGATTAGAACTTCTGATGGTTTCTTGCCATGGATGTTGGGGCCATCCAGATGCAACACAGTCCAACCAGCTGAGACTAGCACAACCCAATCAAATCAGATAGCATCGTGTTAACTCACCTGTCTGACTACCTGGGCTGTTAATTGGCTCAACTCTGTTTGTTTAGTTATGGTTTTGCCAATGTCTGGCTTATTATGATTCACTAAAACCTTCTGGAGCTTTACAAATGCTGCTCAGCAAGAATACACAAAAAATTTAACTTCCAAGTGTTGATACATCATGAAAGTATGCTTAGAACTAGTAGCTATCTGATGTATGTTTTCATTTTGATGTCATTAAGACATGAATGGCACAAATGGATCAAATTGAAATCTTAAGAAAATATCTTTTAGATTTCTTTCTTCTTTTTCACAATCCATAATATCAGACACACTTATTGCTCCTCCTCAAAGATCATACGGATGCTAAACACTTACTCCAAAATCAGGTCATGCTTTGCTAGTCACTCCCCCATTTTTTGCCCAAGCAATTGACCTTGAAATATAAGGACCATGTGTCAAGCCAAAAAAATAAAAAAGCAATCCTTTCACTAGTGTTTGGTGGCAGAAATGGATCCGAAAAGCATGGAAAAAGGGTGAAATCCAAGTGATGACCACACTGGTCTTTAAATTTTTACTAGGGGAATGCATTTTAAAAGACCTGCAAAAAGCACTATTGTGTTGAAATTTCAGAACCTGGTTCATTCATTAAATTCTCATTGTTATCAATTTGAGAGGTTACAGCTACAAAATTCACTAGAAATTACAACAAAATTTTGAAAGATACAAGTAAGAAATTCAACAAGACCTTGTACCTGAAGAGCTATGCAAAAAATCAAGTAGAATTAAAATCTAACCGTATGCTGGTGGATTGGCAATTATAGCCTCTGCTTTGAAAGGAATGCCGGATTCAACATCAGGATCTCTGCATGCTGGGAGTAAAGAAAATATTATTTCCTTCATTTGCTTACGTTGAATGGGTATTTCTGAAGGTCCTGATGGCAAAAAGCCTTTATTCTTCACCATGTCTGCACAGAAATTAAAACCTGCTTTTAGAAAACAATAGTCCAGATAAAAAAAACAAAAAGACAATTGCTGAATTCAGAATCCCCATTTCGCAGAAGTTCAGCAATTCAATCGAAAAGAAAATCTGTTAACATGAAGAACTTTGAGACAGACAATATTATTTAGTGCGAATAAGTCAGAGCTATCCTGTAAAAATGTTGACTAATTTTGGTGTTACAATAAGAAAATAGAAAAAAAAAAAAAAATCATTTTGTTGCAACAGCTTGGAGCTCTTATCCCCATACAAAGAAGCAGGCTCCTGAAGATCTGCCTATCTTTTCAGTAACTCGGAGCTGTTCTTGGGGACAATAAGATACTTAAGGAAGTATTTATGAAATCTTTGGTGAGAACAAACTCTATTTATATTTAGTGAGAACAATTCCAAGCTGTCCTGAGAAAATCAGTTATAATAAGAAAAAGAAAACATGATCATTTATTGCAAAAGTTTGGAGCTCTTATTTCCATACAAAGAAAGAGGCTCCTGAAGGCCGGCCAATCTTTCAGTAACTTTGAGCTATTCTTTGGGGAAATAACATAATTAAGGAAGTATTTATAAGATCCTCACAACATTTTCAGAGAACACATAGAGGTGATAAGTGTCAACATAATAGAACATAATAATATGCATGTCGTTTACGCACACTCAGCAAGAATCTTAGGATCTCCTCCTAATGGAAAGAACTCCAATCCAGCAGTTAACACAAAGTCTTTGAAGTTTGAATGAGTTGCTAATCTAACACGATGCCCATAATCCTGCATGTCAGCAGCCTTGTTATCTTGAGTTGGCAAAGGATAAAAATATGCTGAGAGGCGTGAATATTTAACTGATATGATACTCTTTCTTAGCACTTAAAAGCGAGTATCATGCACAAGAATCCATGTGACCATTACAAAAACATTAATGACAATGTAAATTATGCAATAAACCAAATTTAGCTATCTAATTCTCTAGAATGTGAAAACAAATTTTAAGACGTCAAAAAATACAACTGTAGAACACTACAGGTTAACAAGAATATACAAGGTCATATGGTGTTTGCTTGAGTAAACAGGTGCACAGATTTACACATGCAACAGAAAATGTATCCAGATATCAAACCAATCATCTTTCACCTAGATAAGTCATGCATCAAAAGGCATATTCGTTTGATGATTTCAGCCACTAATATTTCTGCAGTGCAAAATTGAGTCCAAGAAATCTACCAATAGAATGCAAAATAATCAAGACTTATATTTAAAAAAAAAAAAAAAGCAAGCCAAAAATAAAAAAGGTACTTATTTTTACCTTTTTTCTTACAGAAAAATGGGTTTTAGGTGGAAGATTCATGAATACATACCTTTTCTTCGCTTAGATCTGTAAAAGCTTGAAGATGAATGGTTGTTTCCATAGTACTAGCTCTCAGGAGGAGAATATAGGGTTGAAGGATGAAAAAATGAAAAAAATTGAAGTTTGGGGTTTTAACAACTCGTCACCTTTGCTTGAGCGTCGGATGAGCAGCTAAACACAAGCTCTAGATGCACCAAGGCGCATGCCTAGGTGCTAGTGCCTAAGACCCTTGCAACTTTACAAAGTTTAGGCACAGTTCATGCACCTAGCGTAGCAACAGACAAACATGAATGGACACCACAAGTGTGAAAATGTGAACAAGCACACATGCCTAAGTAGGTGCATGCACAAGAAACGATCAAAAGTTAGACTTATCATTATCACAAACATAGAATGCAGTAAACTAAGAAAGAGAAGATACAAAAATTGCACTCGTAAAAGTAGAGGCACCTTTGCTTGAGTTATACTATTTTAAGTGACCTTTATAAAATCATCCATGAACAGAACATGAAAGGCAGAAAAATGCTGGGATCTTGATGGTTAGAACATTTTTACGATGTTATCAATTTACCTAAGTAACTTTAGTTGACCATTTTCAGAAAGGGAGTGTGAGAGAGTTGACTATATCACATATAGGCTGGATTTTCTTTTCTTTTTTTTTATTTTTATTTGTTTGCAGATACGATATATTCTTATCTAAAAAGCTCAAGGGCACCAAACGTAGAAGTATGAGACATGCAAATATATACAATTGATAATAGCAGAGAAAAAGGTGCATGTCATGTCAGGAAGAAAATAATGAACATGAAAGACTTGCAGTTGGTGTTGTATTAACATTCATTGTTTATGCTCTCTTGTTTGATTTAGCATATGGTTGTGTATGGTGTGTGTTATGATTAAATGAAGAAGAAGAAGAAGAAAATAGAAGAGAAGATGTGATACTCTGAATAAGTTTATGATGCCAGTATCAAGCTCTCAGTGAGAGAAAATCAACAATATCTACATGTTGGAAGCAAAAGCATTACCAAAATGCACCAGCATAGTGCCAAGATCTTACCTGCCTACTTAAAACTAGAAAATTCCACTAGCAAACTCTCAAAGACCTTCTAGCACAGAGGCGCATAAAGGAGCCTCTCCCTGGGAGATCAGGTTTTAAGGCTGTTCATCGCTTGTCTTCAACATATGAAGAAAGAAAGATAAATAACTAAGGAATACCAACAATCTCAACATGACATTCCCTCAAGCTAGGGCGTTCCCGACAAGCGACGCGCTGCATCGGATCCCAGGTGCTGTGAAAAATAAGAAAGGGTTGTTAGGGCGTTCTCCTAGAAGCGACGCGCTACATTAGATCTCGGGTGTAGTGAACAATAGGGAAGGGCTGCTAGAGCATCCCCTCATAAGCGACGCGATGCATCAAAACCCAGGTGTATTGAAAAGTGGACATAGGTTCATGCTATGGAGGTCGAGAAAGGCGATAGCAAATAGGATATCTCCAGAGCATAAGATTTATATCGCCATATGGAATATAAGGACATTGACAGGTAAGAGTTTGGAGTTAGTAGACGTGATAAAACGTAAGAGAGTCAACATCGCTTGTATCCAAGAAACCAAGTGGAAAGCGGCTAAAACTAGAGAAATAGATGGGTATAAATTATGGTATGTAGGAAAGGATAATAATAGAAATGGTGTAGGAATAATAGTGGATAAGGAATTAAACGATAAAGTTGTAGACATTAAAAGAATCAGTGATAGAATTTTAATAATATAACTAGTTCTAGGAGAGCAAATTCTAAATTTTATAAGTGCATACGCACCACAAGTAGGGTTACAAGATATAATCAAGAGACAGTTTTGGGAAGATATGGAAGGAGTTATGCAAGAAATTTCCAACACTGAGGGGATATTTATAGGAGTAGACTTAAATGGCCATGTAGTAAAAGAAATGGAAGGATATGAAAGAATACATGGAGGGTATGGTATAGGTGAACGAAATGAGATAGGGGAAACTATCCTCGATTTTGCTTTGTCATATAACTTGGCCATTGCAAATACACTCTTTAAGAAGAGGGATGAACACTTAATAACCTTTAAAAGTGGACTTCATAAAAGTCAAATAGACTTTTTTCTACTTAGTAATAATGAACGATTTATGTGTAAGGATTGTAAGGTGATACCCGGTGAGAGTTTAACCTCACAACATAGGTTAATGGTTATGGATATCCATATCAAAAGATGGAAGAAAGGAAATGAACTTAACAGGTGTCCAAAAATTAAGTAGTGGAACTTAAAAGGAGAGAAAATAACCTCATTCACAAATAAGTTGATGGTAGAAGAAAATTGGAACTATGAAACAGAAGTAAATACCATGTGGTTGCTGAATCTATTAAGAAAGTGGCAAAAGATGTCTTAGGAGTATCTAAAGGTAAAAGACAATTAGTAAAGGAAACATGGTGGTGGAGTGAAACAGTGCAAAAAAGTTATTAAAGAAAAACGGATGTGTTTTAAAGCATGACAGAAGACTAGAAATAATGAAAATTATGAACAATATAAGAATGCTAAAAAGGTTGCTAAGAGAATAGTAAGTGAGGCTAAACTTGAAGCATATGATGAGCTCAATAATAGATTAGGAACAAGAGAAGGTGAGAAAGATGTGTTTAAACTTGCAAAAATAAGAGAACAGAAGGGTAAGGACTTAGATCATGTTAGGTGAATTAGAAGCAATGATCCAAGGGTATTAGTCAAAGATGATGAGATCAAACGAAGGTGGGAAACATAATTTCAAAAATTGTTAAATAACAATGGCTCTGAGAATATATGGATTGAAAATACTATAAATCTAAATAACATTGGAAATTATAGATATGAATGTAGGATTAGAATACTTGAAGTAAAAGAGGTCTTGAAAAAGATGAAATCAGGAAAGGCCATGGGGCTCGATGGTATACCAATAGAGGTTTGGACGCATATGGGAGATATTGGGGTAGTTTGGTTGACCAAGTTGTTTAATAAGATTATAAAATCAAAGAAAATGCCTAATGAATAGAGGAAAAGCTCTATTGTACCAATTTATAAGAATAAAGGAGACAAACAGAGCTGTACTAATTATTGAGGGATCAAACTTATGAGCCACACTATGAAACTTTTTGAAAGAGTCATTGAGAAGAGGTTACAACATGAAATAAGTGTATTGGATAATCAGTTTGGTTTCATGCCCGGGAGGTCTACTATGGAAGCTATTTTCTTACTAAGACAATTAGTAGAGAAATATATGAAGGGGAGGAAAGATCTCCACATGGTCTTTATTGACTTAGAAAAAGCTTATGATAGAGTCCCTAAAGAGTTAATATGGAGGGTGTTGGGTGATAAAGGGGTTCTGCAAGGGTATATAAACATAATTAAAGATATATATATGAGGGAGCAGTAACAAATGTTAAGACCACTAGTGGCGAGACTGGTGCTTTCCTGTCACTGTAGGATCGAACCAAGGATCGGTATTGAGCCCATACCTTTTCACATTGGTTATGAATGAGTTAACAAAACATCTGCACGAGGAGATTCCCTGGTGCATGCTATTTGTAGATAATATAGTCTTACTTGATGAGACAAGGGAGGGTGTAAACATAAAGCTAGAGTTATGAAGAGAAGTATTAGAATCTAAAGGATTTAAAATTAGCCGAACTAAGATAAAATATATGGAATGCAAGCAAGGAGAGGAGTAGGAGTAGAACACTAGTCAAGATTGATAACCAAGAAGTCCTCGTAAAAGACCAATTTCGGTACTTAGGATCAATGATTCATGAGAGTGGAGAGATTGAGTAGGAGGTTACCTAGAAAATCCAAGCAGGTTGGAACAAATGGAGATGTGCATCTGGAGTTTTATGTGATTGGCGGGTGCCACTCAAACTAAAAAGAAAATTCTATAAGATGGCCATAAGGCCGGCCATGCTCCATAGATCAGAGTGTTGGGCAGTTAAGGAACATCATGCTCATAGGATGAGCGTCGCAAAAATGAGGATGTTGAGATGGATGAGTAGTAAGATAAGAAAGGATAGAATTAGAAATGAAAATATTAGAGGAAATTTCGGGGTAGCACCAATAGGTAATAAGATGAGGGAGATTAGACTTAGATGGTTTGGAAATGTTCAAAGGAGGCCAACAACGGCACTGGTTAGAAGGAGTGAGGCAATACAAGTAGAAGGTTCTAAAAGGGCAAGGGGAAGGCCCAAAAGAACGTGGATAGAAGTGGTGAGGAAAGATTTAAAAACTTTGGAACTAAATGAAGCTATGATACTTAATAGAGAGGAATGAAGGAATAAGATTCATGTGGTCGACCCCTAATTGGGATAAGGTCTTGATGATGATGATGACCAACAATCTCAACACATAAGAAAGACAGCCTCAAAGAATAGTGGTCTGGACATATCTCCTCCTCTATCTATTAACTTCTGCTATGGACTATTATGGCCAAGGATTTAATCCTAGTGAACAACCTTGGAACTAATGCATCACCTCAGAATCAAGCATTTGATCTGGTGCTTAGGTGACTGCCCATTTGGTGCTCAATGGACATACCTTTACCAAGGTCTTGCCTCCAAGCATCAGTAGTTAAGCTGCCCTTGGAGCACTCAGCTGGACTGCACCTTTAATAAAGGAGCTAAGCTCATTGGGCTAATTGGAACTAGATCAACAGCCTACCTGGTACATGTGTGCCCAGGTTCATAGTTAAGTAGTGCGACAATACAATGTTAAGAAGATAGCCTAACAGTGATCATTGGATAATTTTTTCAAACTCACAAAGTACTGATTTACAGATTTAGGAATACTTAGATATTAGCATTTATTTCAACATGTCACATTCAAAATGTATAACATGATAGGAAAAGTTTGTATGTAGCTGGTGCTCTTGCCAAGAGAGGATGTCGGGTTGTAAAATTGTGTATATAGGGCAATCTCTGCCCCAAGATCAGTTGAACCTCTTTTCTATATCTAGTAGATATGCCATTTCAAAGAAAAAATAAGAAAATTATGCAACCGGCCAACAGAGGTCTCAACACTCCACTGAAGAATGAGTGTACTGACAATACAAGTATCTAGGTTGCCTTGACTTGTAAAGTAAGATCATGAGAAGGATGAAAGTAGAAAAAAGCAAAACAGTCAGAAACAAAGATGAAAGCTAACATAACTTGCAAAACAGAAGAGTAAACTCACAACCTGTAATTTTTTACCAATAGCCATAAACGGCTGTACATCACCCCTAGTTCCAACAATAAGCATCACTATCTGCAGTGGTGGTATATACTGAATATCTGGTATGTCTAGAGATTCTTCATCAGGAAGTTCACCACCAACATTTCCAGGCCCAGGAGGAACACCTCCAGCTTCTACAATTTCTGGAACTTCAAAAACCACAGTCCCATCATCTTTCACGCTAGCTATCCGATTAAACATTTTGATCTGCGAAGTTAGATAATTTACCAATAATCATAAGCAAAAAATCAACAAAGAAACAGAAGCAGCAATTACAAATCTAGAATATTGAAGGACAAAAGTATTCCACCATGAATTGCAGTTCTACACAAAACATTAGACACGAATTATATCAAAGAAGCTAACTCCATTCATGGATATGATCTCAAGAAATAAAATGGATGCATAAACTGTTAGACATTAGTGTGGCCTTTCAATCATTTTACATTGATATGCAGAACCCTTGTTGATTCATGCATGAAATAGTTATGGCTCTACAGTGCATAATTATTAAAATGTTGTTATTGCTTATATCCATGCTACAGATGATGTATGTTACAGAACTAGGATAATTACTACAGTGTAGTTAACAAATTACCATCAACATCCTGGTCTGGTACCCACACAACATAAGACCACCTTGTGATGTGAGTAGATGTCTGGAATGACTCCAAACATGAGAAGGGGGTAGGCTGACTTCATCTGTTCATATGTCAAGATGGGATGTATGATGTACATAAGGCACACAATCCAAATCATGGAGGACCTTGGTCTTGCGTAGTGTAATTATGCTTTTATATACCTAGTTCGAGGTTACTTTTAACTTTCTACATTTACACTTCAGCATGTAGATCATACTACACATGCTAGAGAGACCATTACCTACAGGTACATAATTGATCCTTATTCCTATTACCGTGCGTGAACCTAGTTTTGTATGTGACTGTTGTGCCCTCAGCAGCCCTTCATTTTGTTAGGATGTTAATGTTTGGTGACACTACTTTGGAATGTTTCCTGCAGCCATGATTGATGCGGTTGGCTGGGGCATTGCTAGGAAGGAGGCTAAAATGATATTGAATGACATATGTGCTTGAGAATGATTCTGTGATATTATATCATAACCGTTGTAGATCTAATCATCAATCAAGGTTCTCGATTGTCATTAGATGGTCATGGCACACACTTAACTTTCTTATCCACCACTGGTACTGAGTGGTTTATCAGATGTTTGAGAACTGTTTTCTGAATCTATTTATATAATAGTTAAATACATTTACTTTGGAAATGAGAGATTGTGTAAATCTATTTACTATAAGTCTATAAGCGTGTGCTGAAGTGAATGGAGGCTCCGAGCTTTACTTGCATGGGATTAGAGCTGATTTACTTGATCTATGTTATGCGGGTCTGGAGCAGGCTAGATGGAGCTGGGATACTACTGTGCTAGTTAGAGGGAACAATGGTGCTAGTCCTCTCCGTGTTGAGAAGAGGTTGGTCCCGAAGGTCTCACCTGATTAGTTCTTAGTATGAGAGATCAGAGTGAGATACTTATGTCGGAACATATAAGGGTTATTGAATGCCATTTCATTAAGTAGAAGGTAACCTAATATCCTATGAATTTCAGATGATAGCTATCTCGGAAATATGCAGGATATTTGTCACTTTATTCATTAATGACATAACTGTAATACTTGAGAAAAGGAGGGAGATTGGTAATCTTTTATCGTAGAGATTTTAGGGGTATTTTTGCAAATTACTTATTAAAGTCATTTAAATGGAACATTTCTTGGAATTAGGAAACACAAAAGGAGTTTTATTTAAATGTGACCATGATTGAAATTCAGAAACTTAGGTGGATTTTATTTAAACGCATCTGCGGTTTCATCTATATGGTATGTGGATGAAAACAGAAAACCACAACTCTCTCTTCTTAAAGCTGCCATTGTAGTATCTTTTTCTGGTCAGGGCGTCCATCTTCTTTGCCATGAGATCTAATGGGTGTACAGTTACAAGCGCAAAAGCAGTGCACGTACGATAACCCTTTGGCGCACTTACCATCTTCCACTACTTTAGACACTGGTTTCTCCTTGATGATAGACACAATTACGTGATCAATTTGATGATCCAAGCACATCACCATCTGTCATAAGCATTTAACTTTCAAGAGCACCTCGGTTGACAAATCCATAGAGGAAACTCGATGAAATGGAAGGCGATCATCTGCTTCTGAGATGAAGACTAGGTGAAGGCAGAAACATTAAGTCAACCATTCTCAAGCATCGAGTCAAACTAAAGGACAGTGATACCAACATTATGCTGAGTGAGATAAAGCCAATACATCCAGAAAGAGTGGGTTTGTTAGGCCTTACATACTAGCTTTAGACACCTTTTACATGCTAACAATCAATCATGTTTGTGCTAGATATCTGAAAGAATTTGAAGTTCAAGAAATTCCAAATCCAGAGAAAAACAATTAGCAAAAGCATTCTTTTTTCCTCTCTTTTTTTTCTTAAGGATCTATTAAAATGTACATAATTAGTGCCACAAGCAAGAGCCTCGGTTGGCATGTCAAACATATCCTTAGGATGATTGCAATCTACAATAAGAACCATGTTGCCTGGAAGTAGATAAGTGATCCAAGTCAAATGAATCGTCCAAAATTTAGCTCTTTTTATTCGGCTGACCATCTCAGAACAGACAACCATGAAATGATTCCTATGAGGCAAAATCACAGGATATGAACACCTTCTACATACCCAGGTTGTTTCTCAAAGTTGCACATGAACCTTTGAGTTCCCTTAAAAAGAAACATTTCACTTTCAATTACTTTAACAAATGATATTGGAATTCAGAGGAGAAAGGTTTTGACAATTTTGAAATTCCATGAACAGCTGCAAAACATGAACAACATCTCCATCCTTTGAGATATAGAATAAGGTAAGTTTGCATTTTTTACTTGGACTTCCTTTTGCACTTCTACATGTTTTTTTCATTTTGGTTTGGGGGTGTGGGATTTTTCATGTTTCTTTTCTTTTCTTTGGTAGCTGTGTTCAATTTACTTTCTTATATGTTACTGAATTCTTCTGTCATGCATTTATGTACTACACATCTTGGATTATTTTGAAGGGGAGCCTTGGCACAACAGTAAAAGTTGTCGTCGTGTGACCTTGAGGTCACGGGTTCAAGGCGTGGAAACAGCCTTTTGCAAAATGCAAGGTAAGGCTGTGTACTTTAGGCCCTTGTGGTCCGCCCCTTCCCCGGACCCTGCATAGGCAGGAGCTTCGTGCACCGGGGCTGCCCTTTACATCTTGGGTTATTTTCTGTCCTTCAGTTGGTCTTTACTTTCTCAATGAAGACTTTCCAGCTTCTTCTCAGCTTTTGCATGTCTCTACTATTTATTCAAATCTAGATATTGATCTCTTTGGGTTATCTCCTGTTCTCTGTTTTAAATAGAGCATAAACATACATCTCCTTCTCACAAGCGACTAATTGCAGAAAGCCCCCATTAGAAACTCATAGCTCCCCTGACAGACATGTAGCTGTCCACTTTTCCAGATGACCTACAGACCCTACCCTGTGTCTATATTTTACCTTAAGATGAAATTTGTGGGCAATATTTTTACTGCCAACATCCTGTCATGAACTTCCTACAGTTTTTGAGCCTTCAATGGATCTCCTTTTAATCCAACATTCACATTACACCTCTCCCAATGTTCCTATCTTCTCAAGTGTATCAAAGACCTTATAGAAGATGACAGGAGTAGACATTAAAATCTCTATAGATGACATTGATGCAATGGAAGAAGGGGAACAGACTCCAAACATGCAGCAGTTACAGAGATTCACAGCAAGAACATAGAAAGAATTCATGGAATGAGGGATATCCATTTGATCCAGACACCAATAGAAGAATCTGGGAGAGAGAGTCTCCACCTGGTTTCTAGTTTTGGAGCAATAACATATAGCTTCTTCGGTATGTCAGGGGTGTCCATGGAAACTGCCAGTTGCTGTGTTTGAGAAGAGCTGGTTTTCCTTTTTCTAGGGCAAAAGAAGATTTCTGATATAGCACAAACATACAATGGCTCCTTGGATGGGCTATAAGCTTGAACTTGTAATCGATTAAAGAGAGGTCAGAAACCCCACCCCCCATCCCTATGGTTCCAATGACAACACTCCTTTACATGGAGTCAAAATTTGTGATCTCTTAAAAGGATATAAATGAGATTTGGAAGGGATATTTAACTCATGTACACGACAGGGAGGGGTAAGTCTCATGTCTCCCAGAGGTACGGCTTGTTCAAAAGAGAATTCAGCTATTACACCCTAATCAGTGGAGATTTTTTGTTATTTTCTCTGTTATATACTACCAATGTTGAAAAATGTTCCTTTCTATTTCAGTAGGTTTATGTGTTTTAAGGGCTTCTATTACACTATATACACGTAGTATGCTGGTGAAAAGTTCTAAATTCAGCATCAGACTAGGTATCTCAAAATATCACTGTCACGTTCCAGATTCCCCACTAGGGCAAAGAGTTACAAGTAGCTATTGCAAGATAGTGGTCACCTTCTGCATCCTGCAAATTCAAGCTGCCACCTGTTTAGTTCATGGATGAATTAACTTTAGTTCGTGCCCATCAGAGCGTTCTAGCTCTTGGTGAAATTGCTTGAGAGTTGAGACCAATCTCTAAGTTTATTGAAAGAAGTGATGCATACACAACTAAGTCTCAGTTTCCTAGTAGTACATTCCCAACGTCATACTGCACTAAACTTCATATACTACTAACTTAATAGCACATTTACTTAAGTCATAAGTCAGATTTGCTGCTTAAATGTGATATTTTAAATCATCATCATCATCAAGACCCGATCCCGATTAGGGGTCAGCCACATGAATCTTGTTCCTCATTCCCTTCTATCAAGTATCACATGTTCATTTAGTCCTAAAGTTCTTAAATCTTTTCTCACCACTTCTATCCATGTTCTTCAGGGCCTTCCCTTGCCCTTTTAGAACCTTCAACTTGGATTGCCTCATTCCTTCTAAACAGTGCTGTTTTCGGTTTCTGTTGGACATGTCCAAACCATCTAAATCTAATCTTCCTCATCTTGTTACCCATTGGTGCTACTCCTAAGTTTCTTCTAGTGTTTTTATTTCTAACTCTATCCTTTCTTGTCTTACCACTCATACATCTCAATATCCTCGTTTCGGCTAGGCTCATCCTATGTACAAGTTGTTCTTTAACTGCCCAACACTCTGATCCATTAAGCATGGCTGGCCTTACAGCCATCCTATAGAATTTTCCTTTTAGTTTGACTAGCACCCCCTGATTACAGAAAGCTCCAGAGGCGCATCTCCATTTGTTCCAACCCACTTGGATTCTCTGGATGGTACATTAAATCAAATTGGCAAAAAGTTCATAATCTGAAACTGGTAAGATCTTGCATGACCTTATCAGGCTTAAACATCTAAGTGAAACAAACATATAAGCAACTTAACAGCACATCCAACCCGTTCACATTCAGAAGAAAAGGAACAAGAAAAATCAATACAATCAACCAGTAAAAGCAGTACCAAATGACAAGAAGAGACCACCTAGATTAATACAGGCAAACGCTTGCAACCATGGGGACTTCAGAAAATGGTGGAGAAACCATGATGAAATGACATGATGAGAAGTTCATACTTTCATTACAAAAATTAGATATAAATCATCATGTTCTTATCAATTGGAAAAAAGAAAAGGAAGTATTCCTCGAGAATAATTCAGAAGACTACCTTCTCTCGATCAGAAATCTTGTCATCAAAAAATTCAACTGCTTGATCACTGAGTATATGCTGCTTCTCAGTTATTGATCTTTCCAAATTAAGTTGACTTGTGGATGACTCTAACTTGCTGACATTTGGTTTATCCCCAGGCAGAGTGTTTGCTCTGGGCAAACTCCTATTTGTATCCCCTGAGTAAAGAAGATTCAGAATTGACATGATAAATGGAGTCCTACAGTCACAAGACATGCCAAAAGCTTTTCAAACCAGGCATATAGTAACCACTGCTCATGGAGAAAAAATAGAACAAAGTACAAAAGAATAGAACAACTCTCAAGATATTTCGTCTCCTTTTGTCTTGACCCAACAATGTTAAACCCTGTCCTTGTCTGGAAGAACCTTCCACGGTTCCATCAGACAAACCTCATAATATGTAGAGAAGAGAATTGCTGACCAGCAAGTAGAATTATTGCATCCAATAATTAATCCGACCCCCATAATATGTGAAACAAGAAAGGGTAAAGTTAACAAAGATAATAACTAATTTTAGATGGCATCTAACCATTCACAGTTCAAGGGATGAAAATTATGCAAGAAATAAAAAGGGCAGCCTGGTGCATGAAGCTCCCTCATATGCAGGGTCCAGAGAAGGGGTGGACCACAAAGGCAGCCCTGTGCATGAAGCTCCTGCATAGGTGGGTCCAGGGAAGGGGCGGACCACAAGGGTCTATAGTATGCAGCCTTACCTTGCTTCTTTTCTTTTTTTTTTTGCAAGAGGCTGTTTCTATGCCTCGAACCCGTGACCTCAAGGTCAGAAGATGACAACTCTACTGTTGTGCAAAGGCTACCCTTCTAAGGGGCGGACCACAAAGGGTCTGTAGAATTCTAAATATAGTTTAGTATCCAAGTAAGATATTTTTTTTCCTGATCACTCTGCCTATATGAACCTGTACTTTCTGCTTGACTGAATTTTCTAGAGTTTTGTAGTGGGAAGAAGCAACAGTATTTGCTGTTTTCCAGGAAGACAATAACAATATCATTTCTGATGGTTTTTGAATGTCCCATGAAATGGAAATAATTTTGTTTCCCTTCTACACACACAGCAGGATTTTGGGACTAAGACAAGAGTTACAAGTAGAGCAAGGAGGGGTTAGAGAACCCTGTCTGTGTGTTAGAGAGAGAGAGAGAGAGGTAATTTCAATTTGTATTTGGAGTAACTCCATAGGTCCTGCCCCAACTGATGGCTTTCAGTTAACAGTGTACTCAAGTCACAAAGGCAATAGGATGGCAATTTGGGTGGGTGAAGATGCCATTTCCAACACAGTATGATGTCTGAAGATCTGAGGAGATGCCAGCATCCTCACTTTGTCCATACAAAGTTCTTTAGCAAATTTTGGCAAGCATTCCATCTCAAAATTTTAGAGAATGCCCAGTAACTATGTCACAATTCCTTCTGTCTTATTGTGGCAATGTTTTACAAACCCAATGCTCCGTAAACCCCCACAGATATTCCAGAATGGAGAAAACATTTGTGATTTTAAAGAGATTGTTAGATTAAGTGCTACCAAGTCTCCAATTTGGCAGAAGACATACTCAGTTGGAAACAAGAAGTTTACATAAGTGATTATCACAACTTATCATTTACAAAAACATTACTTGTTGTATTGAGATGATAGAGAATCATTTGGTACTAATAAATAATCTTGTATGGTTCACAGCCAATATAGGATTATATTGAGATATCATGCACCGCTAGACGTATTCCAGACATGGTTCTTTTATACTTCCAATTCAAAAGGGAAGGCAAGTATTAAAATATTTTTATGATCTAACTCAATGAAAGAGTTAGAATAATGATATTAAACCAGATTGTTCCCTTCCATCTGATTCATGGACACATCCCCTTGTGACAATCAGAAGCATAAAATATTTTATGGTACCATTGATCAATAACATGTCACAACTAACAATGATAAATCACTCAGGACGCCAGTTTTATTTCCTTATCACATCAAACAACCTCCAAGCCATTGATGCTTCTCAAAAAACTATAGCAAGAGACTGATACCATACTATTATCGCCAAGTTGCTCGGTGGAATCCTCACTTATCTAATCAAATTAGAGTGTACCTCCAGTCACCGCTAATCAAATTAGAAGAGCCTTATAGTCATCAAAGATTGCGAGTATTAGTTCACCTTGTTTTCTTTAAGGCCCCATTATGGAGGCACTTAATGGGGTACCATTTGGCACAGGAACAACAATCCATGCATTAAGACTCGTATGGATATTGAACTTTTTCTCGCTAAAGACAACAACAACAATCCATGCATTAAGTCTTAATGGATATTGAACTTTTCCCTAGCTATAGACAACCTTAGACACTGATACAATTATTTAGGAGTAAGAAGCCCATCTATTAGCGGCACTTTATTCATGAATAACTGAATGCGTGTTTTATATTCCCGTCCCAAATAGCTCCAATCTGCAACAAATATAACTCATATGTTTCCTCAATGAGAGTGACCGTGTTCCCAAAGCCTTAATTCCCTTTTATTGTGAGCTAGGATCGTTGCAGAGTTAATTTCTCGCTGATTAGTTCAAGCAAAAAGAGAAAATTTTGTGAGTAGCATTTATCCAACTATAAAGAAGCCAAATATCTCAAAAACACGCGACTCGGATATCTTTTCATCAATAAAGTGAGTCGCTGAAACGGAATTTATCGAACTTAAAAAACCATCCCAAACTGCAAATTGTTTTGCGCAACAAACCGATTTCATGAATAGCAAAAATCTACTAACCTGAAGAGACTGAATCTTTCGGACTTGAATTCTTCCCAACATCCACCGCCACCGACTCCGATGAAGTATCAGCACCACTTCCTGAAGCGTGCTCAGTTCTTCCCTCAGATTCATCGCCACCACGACCGTCTCCATCAACGATTTCCAGGTCGGTTACATCCTCATTTCCAGAACCGCGTCCAGTTCTTCCCTCGGATTCACCACCAACACGACCGTCCCCGTCAACGATTTCCAGTTCAATCGGAACAGCAGACGAACCGCTATCACCAGCACTCCCCCGTGGACCCTGCGACGATTCCTCCATCGCAGGAGTCAAAGAAATAACTCCACCCTTTCTGGGTTGTCTTAGATCCACATCTGCAACACATGTCCTCTTTGTGCGGCAGCCATTAAGAAGAGAGTTTCCTTGAATTGAATAGAATCGAAAACCCTAGAACCTAGTGTGAGAGGCTGGCATTTGTTGGCAAGAATCTCCTACAAGTCGAAGGGGGAACTGAGACGAGGCTGCTTTTCGTGTGGCAACGGAAGGTGGAGGTGGCAAAAAGCGAGGGAGACGGTTTTGTGGGAGGCGTTTCCAGGCTCAGGTGGAGAGATGCGTTGCGTGAATGAGATGCAGTGGGCGCTATCGGCCGACGTCGATAAGCTAATCGCGGTTTGTTGGTCTTTCCTGCGGGAAAAATTAAAATATACTGCAACGGCTCTGCGTGCATGGTTTAGTGGATTCCCGGAGGAATGTGGAGTTGTTCAACTCCGCTAGACATTTGTGGGCATAAAGTTTTAACTTTACATAAAAGGAGTTACGTTGTATTCCGGGGAATGACTGTGAAATGGATTAGTCGAGTATGGCTTAGCTGGTTTCTTGAGTTCCTAGTTTTTATATCTTCTAATTTTGAGGAAGAGTAACTTGTGGGACTTCATGGACTTAGAAATGCTGTTGCTTTCGGGATTGTGTTTGGTAAATGCATTAATTGGGGGTTTTGTTGACCCCTCTCAACATGCTTCTCCCACTGTCATACTTCTTTAAGGCAGAGTACAATAACGTGCAAGTTTTCCTTCATTGGATATCATTTTCATAGTAGTTATTGTTGTTTTCTTTTGTGATAATTAAGCAAGAAGATAACACGTCGCAAGGTAAGACTGCCTACTATAAGTCCTTGTGGTCTGCTCTTTCTCCGAACCCCACATAGGCGGGAGCTTTGTGCACTGGGGCTGTCCTTTTCCATAGCACGTCACAAACGTGCCTATGAAAAGGAAATCCCACCAGAAGCAGCTAAGGGAACAAGAAAGCCAGCAGCAGCTGGTCCCTTCTTTGCGTGAGTTCTGTGTTTAGTTTAAATCTAAGAATTTATATTATGCTGAAAGTACGCATGCAAGTATTCCAGCTTAGACTATTGATAGCGCTGGGAGTTACCTTTTGCAGCACCTAATCTTGATTAGATATTTCATGAGCATGAGAGCCAAGCTAGTCGCAAGGCGTGATTGTTGGGTTGCAGGTTCGCTCTCTGGTTGTCAGCTAACTAACATTAGGAACCGGAGTTATTCGAACTTAGAATTCAAAATAAAGTGTAGAAGAGGAGCTTTGGAGCACCGTTAAGTTGTAGTCATGTGACCAGGAAGTTACAAATTTGAGGCGAAGAAAGAGCCTCTTGCATAAATTTATGCAAGGTCAGACTGTGTACTAAAGACCCTTGGTGATCTGCCTCTTTCCCAAACCTCGCATCTGCTGGAGCTTCATGGGCTGCCCATTCAAAATAGTGTTTACTTGCAAGATGAGCTGATATTGATGAATCAGTTGAGAAGTTTCAGAAACTGCCATGCCGAGCTTGTCCAACCCTCCATCATTTAAGCAAGTAACTCGGTGAGGAGACTCAGGGCAGTGTTTAGACTTTAATCACTACTCCAGGCTTATTACATACAACCGTATATGGGTTCTAAGGTGGGGAGACCCAAAAGGGGCGTTCCAGACAAACTAGGGGCCGCGTTTATCACCTCCTTTTTCAGTCATCTTATTGAATCGTAGAGAAGGAGTTGCTGGGTAAACAAACCTTCTGGATTTTCAACAAGAAAAATGATAATAGCTAGATGATGACTTTTGGTTCTATCCTTGAAGTTGCATTTTGGGTTCACATGTGTCACGTAGATGAGATTCACTATCTTGATCCTCCATGCCAACGCAAATTTATTTTGCAGTTTGATTGAATTATCTAAGTTGAAGGGCAGCCTTGGCACAACGGTAGAGTCAGAGTTGTTGCTGGGTAACCTTGAGATCATGAGTTTAAGGCATGGAAATAGCTTCTGGCAAAATGAAAGGTAAGGCTGCCTACTATTGACTCTTATTGTCCGTTCCTTCTCTAGACTCAACATATGTGGGAGCTTCATGCACTAAGGCTGCCCTTTTATTGGATTATACCTAACCTTCCTCTCGAGAGTTGCTAAGAGAAGCTAAAAATTGTTGTGCAACATGTGGGTCCTCATAAATGGTCTAACACTCAATATTCTGGGAAAATTCTAAACAGACAGGATGATTAGACACATTTTACCGTTCACTCTCCCATATCCCGTGACATTCTGTGAGAAGGGCGCTTAGGGGCTCATCCATCCTCGATCGCCTTCTCTCTCTATAAGAGTAGTACGACTAGTGTTTTCTGTGTAGACTTGATTTTTTGTACATTAGTCCAAGTGGGAAACAGAAGTCCTACATGAACCTCACTTTGACTGATGATCCTCACAATATCGGGTTCCCTGGAGCGTCTCCACGATGGAGCGTCTCCTGCTAGCATTTCATCTACTAGCAGTCCATTACTTGGGTCATTCAAGAATGTCTGCAGTAGTTCCCTTCTGTCATAATCATCCCTGCGTATATTCTCCTCTGAAGGGTTTCAATGTGCACTCTTATAATTAGGCCTTTTGAATGCTGATAACTGTGCTTCTTGAGATTCAAATCCTCTTATGATTAGTGCGTAAGGCAAATCAGTGTAGTTCTGTTGTTCAAATTTTTGGGCCCTGCATGGAAAAATATGTGTCACGAGGCCATTCATCCGCACACGAACTCAACTATGGGAAACTATGACAGGATTACTAATTTTATACTTTAGTCTTTACATGAACCACCTACAAACTCAATGGCTGTATGGGAAAGTATGATAGGATTATTATATTATACTTTAGTCTTAATATGAAACTACAAATTCTATGGTGAATGGCTATCAATTGAAGATACAATTCCTTCTGCTGTCTAGACAGTCTTTTAAGGGTTCGATATTATTTAGACCCATAGGGGGTTTCCTCTGCAGCGTATGTGGATGAAAAAAGAAGACCCCATTTCTCTCTTCTTCTCTTCTCTAAGCTTCTATCGTGGTATTTCTTTCTAATCTAGGCTGCCCATCTTCTTCGCTATGAGATCTAGCAGGTGTATAGTGTTATAAGCACCAAAGTGGCACACGTACAACAACCCTTCGGTGTACTGATTGTCTTCTACTCTTTTTATCCACTGGTTTCTCCTCCACGATCAAAGCAATTACATGTTTGGTTCAAAGATCCAAGCACTAAGGCAAGCCTTGGCGCAACAGTAGAGTTGTCATCTTATGACCTTGAGGTCACGGGTTCTTATATATGCAACTAAGGCTGCATACTATTGACCCTTGTGGTCTGCCCCTTCCTCGGACCCTGTATATGCGGGTGCATTGCACCAGGGTTGCCATTTTGTCCAACGATCAAGCACATCATGATCCTTCATAAGCATTTAACTTTCAAAAGCACCTCAGTTGTCATTTTTACGAGGGAAAGTATATGAAATAGAGGTCATCTGCTTTTGAGATGAAGTCTCGGTGAAAACAGAAACATTAAGTAAACCATGCTCAAGCATCTAGTCAAATTAAAGGATAGTGATACTAGCATTACGCTGAGTGAGATAATTCCAGTACATCTAGAAAGGGTAGGTTTATTAGGCCTTATATACCAGCTTTAGAAACCTTGTACATGTTAACATTCAATCATGTTTACACTAGACGCGCGGAAGGATTTGAAGTTCAAGAAATTCCAAATCCAAAGATGCAAAGGTAGCAACAGCCTTTTTTATTTTTTTAAAAATAAAAGGATCTATCAAAATGTACATAATTAGAACCACAAGCAAGAGCCTGAGTTGGCATGTCATATTTATCCTTCGGATGACTGCAACCTACAATAATAACCATGTCGCCTAGAAGTAGATAAAGTGATCTGAGTCAAATGATTAGTCCATGATGAGGAAAGAAATACTTGACCATCAGAAAAAACTGCTATAGCAAAAGAATATTTGGCTTTTAAGAAGCTTCAAGATCAGACTAGTTAGGGATTAAGTTATACACTAATACCATTGATGCAAGTAATGATTGCTGGGTCAGTTATATGAAGGTATAATAAAAACTTGTTATGTATCATTATGTCTAATATTATTGTGAACTAATGTTACTTTATTTTTATTGAAGTAGATTCATGTGTTAGTCGATGTGAATTTATATGTTTGGCCATGGAAGTTGAGATATGATAGCTTGATTCATATGTGTACATATTTTCCTTTGAACATGTTAAAAATAGTCCAGTCAGCTTCAGAACAATTTCAAGAAAAGTCAATATCACAGTGATCCAAGGAACCAAAAATAAAAAGTTAACCAAATTGTTTTTTCATTCTAAAGAGAATGAGAATCAATTCTAACAGCACTATATCCTGCCATCTTTGTGTTTGAAACAAGGGAAAACAGAAATTCATTCTAAAATTACTAATTTTGGGAGCTTTCCATTCCCAAGGGAAAAAAGTGTTTCCATTTGCAGCCTAAGAGAAGCTCAAGACTGACAATATAAGCCTCACTTGCTTAAGGAAAACATTGGTCCTAAAAGATTTTGGAAACATAATAACCAACAATACTATATGAAGCAAAGTTAACAAATAAAAAAACAAAAGAGATACCCTCCAGACTGAGCTTTCAGGATTGACTCTACAACCCTTTATCTAGATCTCACTTTTGAATGATCTGACCCATTTATTTTTGTTGCCCTCCCCTGTATAGCCTATCTACAAAAACTCTTGTTCATTGGTTGCTACTAGCTAGTACTACAGTTTTCTTTAGTTCTTCATTTGAAAAGTCCAATGATCATGATTCAAAAACTTTTCTAACTAAATAAAAATAGTAGTTTGAAGCATCCAATGGACATAAGTTTTTGCAGGTAACCGAAATAGGAGCGGGCAAGGAAGATGATAAGGTCAGATCTTCCCAAGATAAGGACTAGATGGGGTTAACATAGTTAGTCTTGGAAACCTAGTTTGGATAGCATTTCTCAAAATGAAAATAAGTGGGGTTTGTATTGTTAATTATCACGGAGAAATTTTAAAATTATTTTATATATTATCAAGACTAAGATAGATGGTAAAATTGTATGGCTTGTGATGCATGTTGCCACAAAAGATGGCCCCACTCAGGTTCCATCATTGAGACCCCCTTTGTGTATATTAACAATTTACACCAAGGACAGCCTAACAGTAACAGCATACGGTTCCTAAAGTTATATGAAGTGCCATTCAGAAAAAAATGTTAAATACTAAGTAAAGAAATTTTAGAATAATATAAAGTGAAAAAGAAAAAGAGTGGAGAGGGAAAAGGAGAAGTATATGGTTGCCAATCCATTGCCATCTAGAGAATGGAAATCATTCACTTTATTGAACACTTTTGTTCCACTGCCCGTTAATATTCTTTTCAAAATGTAACTATCTTTAGTTACTCTAGTAAGACGCTCTTCAATTAATATAATATAAATTAATAATTATCTTGCTACGCTAGTATTAAGTTGCTCGTCTCAATTTTGCCCAATGTAGTAAATTTTAAAACTTATTAACCAATAAATAATAAAATTTTTAAAAAAATTTCAAAGGCATGCAATTACATAAATTAATATCCTTAAGTTTGTAGATCTCAAAGTTGTCCATTTTAGCTTTTAAGTTTGAAGGAAAAATATACAATTCCATTAGAAGCAACATTTCTTCCAAAGCCGCCCTCCGAATTCATACTGCCATGTGAGAGGGAGGGATGTTATTTCCATTCTGAGGAAAATGGTGGAAGATCAAAAATGACGATGTCCATCCCCATATACATATAAATCCACCCAAACATATCTGCTAAGAAAAGGAGTCTGTTAGAAGTAGTTGATTAGGAGTCCTATCAGATAAGGGTTATCCAGTTTAATTGATCAGATAGAATTTTTGTGTATCTAGTCTTCCTCTGATCTTTGTAAATAAGATCCAGAGATAGAGTTGAAGATAGTCGATTGTACATGCTTCTTTAATAGTGGAACTCTTCCCTCTTCTCCTTTCGTGGACGCGGCCAAACTTGGTTGAACCACACATATTTTCTGTGCTCTTTGTGTGCGTGCACTCTCTGTGTTGCTCTAACATATTTTGAACTCTTAACAAAAAAGTAGTATAAGTAGCTTCTTAAGCTTTGGTTGTTGAGTGACTGCCAAGATGGAATTCTTAGTAGAAAGGCATCACTTTGGGAGCAAAACTCATGGACTTGGCAAGGAATTTGGCTAGTTGATATGGTTTTGGACTTTGAGGGGAGCCTTGGCGCAATGGTAGAGTTGTTGTCGTGTCGTGCAACCTTGAGATGACGGGTTCAAGGCATGGAAACAGCCACTTGCAAAATGCAAGGTAAGGTTGCATACTATTGACCCTTGTGGTCCACCCCTGCCCTGGACCCCGCATAATTAGGAGCTTCGTGCATTGGGTCTGCCCTCTTATGGTCTTGGATTTTCTGCATTTTGCTTTTTGGAGCTATACCTAGGGAGAGAGGGCTTCTACTAGCAGTTTTGCTGCAAGTGAGGTCCAGAAAAACCGCCTCAAAAATTATAGAGCCTCTTGAAAAGAGCACGTATAAAAAGTATACGCTCCTTTCTTTTGCATGGTGAAGCTCTTTTGTAGATGCAAGTCATTGATTATGTTTATAATTGCTTAGCTAGGCTAGAGATCAAGTTTCTTGTGCACTGGATATTTTTAGCCTATATTTTCTTGGGTCAAAATCACGATCATTTATTTTACTAATTTATTTTCACGTAACAAATGGTTAGGATCATCCAAATGAAGCTTAAGTCCATGCTCAAAAGCCAAGAAAAAGTCCGTATCCCTTTTCTCAAGCATGGTAAAACTTTTTTGGCAGATGTAAGCTGCTCATTATATTTGTCACGCCAAATCCTAAAAACAATGGATCATCATGATGACTCAAAACATAGGCAAAAAGAGTCCAATGAGCTTGAAACTTAATCTCTAGCCTGTGCAAGCTATTCCTAACATGATGAATGGCTGAGATCTACCTAACTTAGCTGAAGAGGTTAGCCAAACGTGAAAGAGGTAGACAGTGACAAATTCCTAACCAAGCACTTCTAGTGACTGGTTGTCGTAGACTACAAGTCGTGGTTGAAAATTGAGTGCAAGGTATCACATCGCCTTGTCATGCTTTAGTGTAAACATCCGAAGACCATATCTGTTAGTAATTAGTTTAGGATATCTAACAGAGTCACGCTTGGAACCAGCTTAAACGAGTCATTCATGTCGAGGAAATGGATGCTGACTGAAAGTTATGGCAGGAATAACAAGTCACAATTCTGTCAATAAAGCTATTATCCGATAGCAGCTTTATGTACTTTAAGGGCGTGTAGATCCAAGGACTAAAGAGGCGATACGGAGCATGCCATTTGGTGCTTGAGAAGCATTCATTTAACTTGTGGCTCCTCTCTCAAGTAGGCAATGGCCTGAAGTCTCATCTTTATTGACTGATCAAATCACTGGTAACATGTGTAAAGGGGACGAGTGAATAGACACAGAAACAACAGATTACAACCTGACTAAACAGATTTGTCAGTTCATTCTGGAATGCATTGGCTATTTTGAATGAATCCATTCTCGAATGTGCTGCACTGTAATGCCATTAACTAGTTGGTAATTAGATACACTCATAATCAGAGAGGCTGCCTCAACTAATCTCTGACAAAGAGTGCCTTTCTAGCCTGAACATCATATTTTAGAAACCGGTTTTCAACCATCTCCTCTTCTTAATCAAGTACATAAAAAGGATGTTCATTAAGATGCCTCCAAATTCTTGATTCTTTGCATGACAAAATGTGGGGAATGAAATCTCAGTTCGATGTGGGCTTGTGATCGATTGGATCATGGTATGTTGGCCAATCACATCAAGCAGTCCCAATCACCGAACTCTTGTGCCACATGCAGATGTTTTTGGCCATTTTCATTCGCTGCATGACATAACATTGCCTCGTCCAGTCACTGACAGGATTCTAGTTTTAGTTACTTTACATAATGCATTGTTCCTCAATAATTCCTTGACAAAGTATCAAATACATCCGTCACTAATTTTTGAGAATCAGCCCCATGTCGATCGTCAAATAGAAAAGAATAAATATCCCATAGTTGTTCTCAAAAATCAATCATATGTAGGAAGGGGCTTATAACAAAGAGTCCCCGTAAGCGTAGAAGCTCATGAGCATGTCGATCGTCAAATAAAAAAGAATAAATAACCCATAGTTGTTCTTAAAAAATAAATCATATGTAGGGAGGGGCTTATAACAAAGAGTCCCGGTAAGTGTAGAAACTCGCCAGCATCTAGTAGTCATAGATTCTCATATATAGTAATGAGTTTTTGTAAATCAAAGTCATTTATCATGTTGGGAATGGTTTAAACAGGCTACATACCAAATTTCATGTCATTTGCAAGCTATCAGCTCATACTTTTTTAAGTTGGATATTAGAAACATCGATTTTTAATATACTCAAACTAGTGATTCAGATCATTCAAATGCACTGATTTCTCATAGTTACTTAATTTCTGGACCCTAAACACAATGAATAGCTTGGATCTTCTAAAAACAGACTCTAGAGGCAGAGTCCAAGCTATCAAACACTCAATAGCATCTACTCCTCATGGAACTTATAAACAAAAGCAGCAGGTTAGTCCTTTGGTATCCCACCTATCAAATATTAAATGACTGTAGCTGTACCATATTTCTTCCTCAATGCCATCACTCGTTAGTGGCTCGGTGATTAGTCATAAATGGTTAAATAGAACTCCAAATGCTGTATATGCACCATATCATATGTTATAGTTGATGTCACATCCCCGAGACTGAATTTTCTCATCCTCAGCACTTAAAATATGGTGTCTGCACTTGTTGATCGGGGAACCAATTTAAACACGTTATAAGTACATCACCATCTTTGTCCTCAATACCTTATCCTAATTAGGGGTTGAGCACATAAATTTTATTCCTCCATTCTCTTCTATTAAGTATCATGCCTTCATTTAGTCCTAAACTTTGTAAATCCTTTTTACCACTTTTATCCACATTCTTTTGGGCGTTCCTCTTGCCCTTTTAAAACTTTCCACTTGGATTGCCTCACTCCTTATAACTGGTGCCCTTTTTAGTCTACATTGGACATGTCCAAACCCTCTAAGTCGAATCTCTCTCATTTGTTATATATTGGTGCTTTTCCTAAGTTTCCTCTAATATATTTATTCCTAATTTTATCATTTCTTGTCTTGCCACTCATCCATCTAAACATCTGCATTTCAACAACCCTCATCATATATACAAGTTGTTTCTTAACTGCCCAACACTCTAATCGATAGAGCATGGCCGGTCTTACAGCTATTCTATATAATTTTTCTTTTAATTTGAAAGGCATCCTTCGATCCCACTTGGATTTTCTTGGTAACCTCCTTCCCAAATCTCTCCAATCTCATGAGTTATTAAACCTAAGTATCAAAAATGTTCTTTTAGGGGGACTTTTTGATTATCAATCTTTACTGGTGCTCCACTCCCGCACCTCTTCATACTAAAATTATATTCTATATACCTTGTCTTAGTTCGACTAGTTTTAAATCTTTTAGATTCTAATGTATCTCTCCATAATTCTATCTTTGTGTTTACGCCGTCCTTTGTCTCTTCAATTGAAACTATATCATCTGTAAATCGTGAAGTGGTGGAGTGAAGCACCCTAGATGGTTAGAGTCCAGTAGCCAAAAGCATCACCAGCTTATGCTCTAACCCAAGTAGCATATGGGGCATGTGGAATCCTGTGTGAATCAACTAGGAACACCTTGTAAATCTAGTATAGTGCCTTTTTAGATCTACAAGGATCAAGATTAAAGAATGTTCATTCTCTTTCTGTCAAATAGAGAGATAATTCTGACCTTTCAATAACAAATTATTGACTTGAGACTCAAATTGTTTAATTTAGACCCTTCGAATAAAAGTAGGGGGAGGATTCTTAATGATTTAGGACCTGATCAAATCATATCCAAAGGTCATTCTAAATTTATGGACCTAGCCATTCTCTACGAGAATTTTGATTTCTTGGTGAAAAGGCAAAGAAATAGATCGACATAACTTGTGACTGTAAAATATTCTATTAAAAACAAATCCTAATGATTCATTGGGGAGATTGCGAAACCAACCAAAAACCAATTGATTTATTTTGAGAGGTTGTGGATTAACCTACGAATGAAGCCGATACTTTAATTTCAAGAGTACATATTCGCCCATGAATCCTTCCTCATTAGGTTTCAAATTTTTGGGCGATTCAAGAAAGGGCAAAAGAAGATTTTGTTCTAAAAAGAAAGGCATTACCTATAAACAAAACGAATCAATGGTTCACCAGAATTGATTTTTTTATAATAAATCTACATCTGGATTTGTTCATGAAAGATGACAAAATATTTGATTTCTTTTGTTTCAACAAAGATACTCACATGAGCCGTACATGCTAATTCTAATTGGTAATACCTTACTCCCAATTATTTCTCTAATTAGATCATTGGCAAAAGTGAAATTTTGTAACATCTTAGGGTATCCCATTAATAAGCCGGCCCAGACCTATTAATCCAATTCTAATATTATTGATCATTTTGGGCGTATATGTAGAAATCTTTTTCATAATCATGGCAAATCTTTAATAAAAAAGGAAGTTTGTATTGAGTCAAGTATATACTTTGACTTTCATGTACTATAACTTTAGCTCGTAAACATGCACTATGGAATCTCCTCTTGCAGATGTTTTGTTGACTCATCCATAACTAACATGAAAATGTATTAGTTTAATGCCGATCATTGATGCAATCCTATAGTAATAAAAAAATCACATGTCTCTCCAGTAGTGGTCCTAACGTTTGTTATTGCTCCCTTACATATATCCTTAATTATGTCTATATACCCCAGTGAAACCCCTTTCTCGCCGAACATCTACTATATTAACATATGTTAGCTGATCCTAACCACAATTAAATTGCATTTAAAATTGATGGCTTAAAAAACAGCTTGAATTTATTTTATTTTTTTAACTAGATTCCGCTGTTAGCATCACTCAATGAAGAAGCCTTTCAAAAGAGAAGAAAAAGAAAAGAAAACTCAACGACGTGATTTTTTTTTTTGTTAGTCATGAAGGAACAGTGAAGAAGTTATTATGGGAAGTGGAGCATCTGTTACGTACGCAGAACGGATCACCAACCATAGAGCCACCGTACCTTCTAGCGAGCGTCAATAGTGCCCCATCCTACAGGCACGATCACCATATAAGAACTTGTCCTCGGGCAATCGGCATTTGCCTTTAGGTATTCACAAACAGTAACAATTGACCGAACATGCAGATCACAGTGCAGTTGTTTGCATGTGCTTAGTGGGACCTCTAATATTTTACTGTCAGTTGCAGTCTATAGGGGATCTTTGTGACATCTTTTCCAATTGTTTGAACACAAACCCAGTGAGCATGTGTTACTAATAGGGTGATTCACTGATCAATTTGATGCTTTTGAACCATAATTCAGGTTGGCGTACTATGTATATTTGGTAGCGCAACTGTGTTCTTCGTAGATATCCTGATTCCTGTGCCATGTTCCATAGCGCAGGTGGAATTCATGACCTGTGGAAAGAAAACGGATTAACGAAGAAAGACGCTGACTAGCATCTAGAATGCAATACGTAGATCCTCATATATATGCAGAGAACATTGGGTGGGAAGAGAGTGACATGTCTATACTTTCACAGAATTCACATATACCTCTAGTATTCCATGCCCAAAACTGCTCTATCTAAATGCAGTTCCACTGGTTGTTTATCCCAGAAAAATTGCCATTCGCTGGACCAGGAGAAATTTAGATGGCATAGTCCTCCAAATTCTGGAATATTGTCAGTACTCTATGAACACTTCCCTGGGTCATCATCTCGATCCAAATCAATTTTCTGTGTATTTCTACCATCGCCTAATGTTATATAAACAGGTCCAGACGGATCCAATATGTAGTTGCACACCCTGCTTATCCTTTCATAAGCATGTACCTATCAAGTATCCAAGGGAACCTTATGCTGCAATTAAGTAAATCCACAAGAACTTTATTGATTAGTTTTTGTCAATGGTTTTCTTAAACTTCTTTGTCCAACTAAAAGGGAGCACTTAAAATATAAGCTGCCTCCTTTCTCAGATGACACCAGTCACAAGCATAGCACATGCTTCAGCTGTCAAAGCAATCGTGTCATTCTTTGTTTTGAATCAATTCATAAACAAAGATTATGGTGAAAATCAATAACAATATCCTCCGTCTTTAACCAGATGAAGGCCACAAAAGATCAAGAAATGACAGAGGTGGAATCAACCCAATTTAAGGCTATGGAATGCATAATGTATATTTTCAACGTTGAAGCACAAAAATCTATCAATGTCAACAATACCTAGCATGACTGGATTTGTTTAGGCTATACATAAACACTTCCCAAACAGAGCTACCATAATGCTTGAAGCGTTGATCATATAGTAACTAATGCCAACCCAAATGCAAAACTGCAAGCATTTTTTATCATCCAAAGCTGCTGTTTGACCAGAAAAATACGCTGCATATCGTTTGTGGTGAACATCACTCTTCTTGGCCAAAGTCATGTTCATGGGTTCATGCTTTAAAGATCATGCACAAAAAATTTAGTAACTTTTAAAACTATAGCAGAAACAATAATCTGTTTGAATGTTTGATTCGTTTGCACTGCCACTGTTTGAAGCTGGCCAGTAATTCTGCTAATAAGTTACCAATAGAATTTGTTGGCTATAAATGGGAACTGCAGCCACTTACATGACCAGAGAAGACAATATAAACTCCGTGTTGGTACAAAAGTGCTTCTATTTCTTGCTTCATGCATTCAAATTCCTGATAGTGCGATGAGTAGCTATTGTACCAGGGCGAATGCCATGCAGCCATCAGGCAGGGAGTTACTCTGCAGTCCAGCCTAAGTACCATGAAGTTTGGCTATCAGTTAGTAAATAAGGTGGATAGGAACTACAAGCAGGACATATCTCAGGAATATAGTTTCAATCCAGATTTCTGGTATTGAATATTAAGTGGGATCAGGCAGAGTATTTTTTGCAGCCTATAATGGTTCATAAATTAAAGGTAAAAGCAGTGGTTACCACTATTGTTATAGTCCACATATGCTCCCAAGATGATGAAACACACTCCTCCCGCATAGAATGAGTAGAGAATTACTGTGGGAGCCACTTGCTTCTGATGTAAGGGTAAATCTTGTGAGATAAGATTTGGAAGTGATCTCATGAGATTGCCTGCAATGACCATCATTGGAACCCTCGAGGTCAAAGGTTCCTTAAACCTAGTGATACAAAATACTGGCTACATGACTGGCAAATCCAATCACATCAAGCAAAGTGAAAGTTCAGACAGTAAGGAATGAGTAGGACTTCATATCGGACTCTATTTTCACAGAGGAAAATCATCATAAAAGACTTGAGTTCCAGTTCATTTCGAAGTTGATAAATATTGCACAACTAGAGAGAAGGAACAAGTTAACAATGAAGCCAACTAATTCTATTATAGTTCCAGTTAGGTGGATGCCTCTGTTAATCGGCATATGTCATCTATACATTATGTTCCGAGGCCATAAGATTTCTGGTTCGGCAAGTATGGCAAAGCACCATTGCAGTTTAGGGAGTCATATACTAACAAATCTAAGCCCCTGAATGTCACCAGCTTACAATAGTTCTGAATCCACCAGTGCCATTAATCAGTAATAGAAAGGAAAAAAACGTTCCCAGGTTCTAAAATGATCAAACACCTTGAACATGTTAGACTAACAGAAAATGTAATCTTGAGTAAAGCTTGTCCTGACGTGAGATAAGCAACCTCTGGCATCATAACGATAATAAAAAATTCCAATATCAAGTATCTGGAGATGTTGTATAGATGATTTGTAGCTTATGAGAAAGCAAAAGGGTTGACGGCTAAAGATGCCAGTTACTCTGGTGGAACAGGCCACTAATAGAAGCGGGTGGAAACATCAACTACCCAGTTACATGAAGCTAGAGGCTTTTGTGTAGGAAATACCATAAAAAACTCACCTTTCTGAGTTTCATTCTCAACTTCCTGGGTTGAATAGACTCAGCTCTCGTCACTGTCAGCCAACTTAAAATTATTAAACATAGGTGTATAGGTTCAGGTAATCAGAAAACTAGTACTTCTACTGGAAGTTTCATGCCAAGGAGATTTACCTTCCCCATGCGTCCACAGTGGTTGATAGGTTTCTCTAATGGGTGCATCAGGAAATGCACAAGAAAAGCATGGAACACCTTTGTCGCCTGTAGTAAGGTACTGATATGAGTAAGCTCAAGTCTCCAACCATTAAAATCATTGATGAGACATTCTTAATCAGATGATCAATAGTTGTTGCTGTATTGCTGGTCAAACCTTGGTCTCCAACAACTGCAATTCGCTCAGGATACATGTTTGGGCCAGGCAAGGGTAACATTGAAACTCATGATATTTACTCATAGCTGATAATGAATTGTCCCCACATTTGTAGTAACACTTTTCCCATGTTTCAAGACCTACACCAAACCATATATTAGATACAAAATGATGACAAATTAAGGGCTAATAAATAATTTAATCATGCTAGTTTTCTATCAACTTAAGTTCTATGAATATATGGAATGTTCATCATTTTACTTAATGAACACACTGGGCTGTAGGGTACTTGGATCCCACCTCATCTGACAATCCTAGTCCCTTGCTCTAATTTACTCATCCTTGCATGCATCCATCCTGTGTTTTGAATCTGTCTGTCCATCAGATCAATGAGTCTCGATCATAATATATGTGACACAGTTCTGCTGAATTTGGTCAATCTCACAAATCAAGATGGTAATCACATATTTTGCAAACCGAACTCCATTAGTCAGTCAGCATGAGAACCCTTCTAAGAGGAAATCCACATCATCTCTTGCTCCACATTGCTTCCCCTCCGTTTCCTTACCAGTAATTTCCTTTCCCTTTTTCTTGAACGTAAAGAGATCTACCATCAACCTTCTATTTCCTTCTCGGGCCCAAAACGGTCGAGGAGAAACCATCTTCACCTAGAGTTCCTTCACACCGAAGGTTGCTACTCTGAAAAATGAAACAAACTTACAAGTCTGTAGCACTTCAAATCTCCACTACCACTAAGAAAGAAAGTTATCTTTGATAATTCTTAATTATGAGAGACTGCCCCGCTTATTGTGAAACTTCCTCCAAACTCTTCTACCCTTTTAAATTGTCAACTATGAGGATTGACCCTTCGAATGCTGTCCAAGTGAAAGAACCAACTGACAGAGGTACCCCAAATGTCCCATGTATTTTTCGGCCAAAATTATACTGGGGGGATTTGACTCGAACTAAGTTTTTTAAAGCGAGATCTCATTGTGAATTTCCATTTTGGTTCTTCCATTCAAACCCACGATTCTTTAAGGCAAGCGTAAAAGAACACCTTGTCTAATGTTGATGAAAGATCCTTCCACATAGACTTCTAAAATCTATCATCTCTATCTTCATATTAATGTCTCGCTTAGGAGAATAGGAACTTGGCTTCAGACATTCAAGATAGATGCATTCTTAACTTGGGTAGCTGCATAGAGGCCTTCCAAAATAAAATGTGATCTTCTCTACGTGGTAGAAACTAAGTAGACGTGGTAAAATCATGCTTTTGATTTAAGATAATTTTTTCTAAATAAACGACCCTTTTGAGCTCTTTCTATCATTGGCTTACCATCTTCCCCAAGGCCTGCCGTATTTGTGGAGGATTCACATATCTCCACAAACTTCTCTCTTTCATGCCAATTCTCTAAAGCCATTTCTGCAGCAGGGTCTTATAGAATTCTTTGAGATTATGTATTCCAAGACCCACTCAATTTTTACGAATGCACAAGAGGTACCATCTGCCAAGGTAGTAAGAATGTTTCTATTTGTTTCCTTCCCAAAGAAATACCTTCTGTTTTCTTTTAAGAATATGAATGATAGAGGTCGGGCATTTGAACAGTGAAAGGTTGTAAACTACAGAGGACAGATTTGATGAATCTCTCTCTCCCCAGGAGTGACAAATATGATCATTTCCAGCTGACTAGTCTTAAAGGCTAGGTTTTCTAGTCAAATTCATCCCAGCCAAGAAGAAAGAGCAAAGACCTTGACGTTGTCTACATTGATTCCCACAAGAAAAGATTTCGGCCAAATAGCACTTTGCCCAGTGGAAATCTCATAGTACTTAATGATTGCATCATACGTGCAATCTCATGAAGATTGGCCCTACAAAATATGGTGTCGGCACCATATTGCAAGTGGGAGGGTAACGGCCTGCTCAGAGATGAGAGAAGCCTCAGGGAGAGAGAGACTGGAAGGGCCTGTTTGAATATGAGGTTCAAAGATTCTGAAAGAAGGGAAAAGAGTGATAGGGATGAAGGGCATCCCTGACAAATTCCTCTAAAAGGATGGATAAAACCAGAGGACAGAGTTGATCCTACAGACGTTTCTCTTTGAGGTGGCAGTTATTCCTCAGGATCTCACTGTTGGTTGAGAGATATTTAGTCATACTTGAGGTTGATTGTTGAAACATTTTATAAATCTCCTCAAGCTTTTGACCTTGCTGGTGCGTAATATCTTGAAGTTTTTTTTTAATGACATCCTCAGTTTTTGCTTATTTGATACCTCTGCCTTTCACAAGGGTAATCAGATATGTTATGTTCTCTCTCATTGGAGATTCTATATTGAAAGATGGTGGGATTTGCGGGTAATTGATCTACTTTGAGGGGGATATATTCTTGTTAGCTTCTCACAAGAACAAATTTGGAAAAAAATTTGTTATGTCCAAATTTATTGATCAGTATGGTATTTATAAGTATAAGATTGAACATAATTATTAAGGCAACATAACTGCCTGTAACTCCTTCCTTGTCTTATTACTAAACACCTACCTCCTTCCAAGTAACAAATTAATGTCCCAACATGTGAGTAAATGGATTGAAACATGGCTACCAAAACCATTATAAGGTAGTTTGGTATACATATCATTCCCAACACCCCATTTTGATTCAGCTTGTCCTCAGAGTGATCATCTAAATGTTGATCTACTAGAGCATGATAATGTTCCAATTTAGCATCTTCAAGTGATGTCATTGTTCCACTTCAAGATCCTTTCTCCAAAGTAGCTTATGGTATAGATTGTAGCACTCCTTCGTTGGTGATTATTGAAAGTGCATAAGAAGGTTCAACATGCCTTCCCACTTGCTTCTTTAAGCGTGACATTTGGAATACTTGATGGATTCTAGAACTAAGAGGAAGATCAATTTTATAGGCTATAGGATCAACATGTTCAAGCACTTGAATGGCCCATAGTAGGGGGTTGATTACTTGATAGAGCGTTGAGTAAATATTGAAAAATGATGATAAGGCTATAATATGATATATACCTAGTCACCAGCCAAGAATTCTCTTGCAGTTCGATGACAGTTAGTTATTGTTTTCATGTGACCTTGAGAACGCTGTAGATTTTCTTCTAGTTGTAAGATGGTATCTCAGTCACGTAATTCTGTTTCAAGGGCTTGAACTTGATATCTTGGTACTAGGCCGCAAGATAAAACATTGAGAGATCCTGTGCCACAGACCACTTCATATGAAGTTAATTTAATGTCGAGGAAACATCTCAAACAATTCTCTAAGCACCGGTTCAAAACCTTTGTTCGTACGCCAGGTACTGGACGCTATGATGAACTCATATGAAGTTGAGTTCCTTGTAAACGAAATAATTTTCTCTAAAATTGACTTGTGAAAGTGTGGAAGCGATCAATGATCATAGATGTAGGCATCCCATGTAGCTCGAGTATGTTTTCAACAAAGATTCTTTCTATCATAAGGGCTGGTATGGGTGGACCATATAGTGCACAGCTCGGCAATATATCAACAACTTCATAAATAACTTTTTTACCTTGGGATGAAGGCAACAGTAGAGTTGTCGTTGTGTGACGTTGAGGTCACAGGTTTAAGGCATGAAACAGCCTCTTATAAAGTGTAAGATAAGACTACATACTACTGACCCTTGTAGTCCGCCCCTTCCCTGGATGCCACATACGCAGGAGGTTCATGCACGGGGCTGCCCCTTTTTACCTTGGGATGGAGGCAAATCAATAATAAAATCCATGGAAATAGCAGTCAGTACCCTATCTGGAATTGGCAATGGTTGGAGGAGAGCAGGTGTAGGCACATTTTGAGCCTTGTGTGTTTCAAAAATATCACATTCCTCCATGACCCGCTTGACATTTTGGACAATAGAATACATTCACGACTCCACTGAGAGTTTTCTGATTACCAGAACTACCAGATGAGGGAGACTCATCCATCTCCATGAGAATAAGATCACTTAGTGATGAGTTGGGTCCTACTACATGTCCTTTTCTAAATAGATGCCCAACTCTGAAGAGGTAGTTTTGTTGATTTAGAGTTGAAGTGGTCAAGATTTCAGCTTCTTCGGTACAACTCGACAAGGAATCAAGGGCACAATTTTGCATGCTTTTCTTGAATTTAATTGTAAAATCGTACCCAAATAATTTGGATAACCACTTTCTTTGTGCAGAAGTTATGATGCGTTGCTCGAGGAAAAATTTAAGACCTTTTTATTGAATTCTGTCCTAAAAATATGGCCTCCATTTCTGACTGGGGTGATGAATGCAAGCAACTCCTTTTCATAAGTTAAGAGAGTTACGTTCCATCCTTGCAATGCTATACTTAGAAACCCTATGCCGATCATGGCCACTGAAGCATGATATTCACGGATAAACTGTTTGAATGCTATGTAGTTGCTTGTGTCATGGGCTTCTTAAGACTGTTAAGAGCTTGATCAACTTCATCGACTTGCACATGCATTCTTCTTGGCAATGATGTCAAAGGGGATGCATTTTTGCCATAATTCTCAATGCACTTATGATAATATCCTTTGTAAGTCCTAGGGAACCATATAGAGCCTTGGGTGTAAGGGTCTTAGCCACTCAATAAGGAAGTTTCGCAGAATGCATTGGATTCTCATTTGTTGTTATTATGTGGCCAAGATAATCAATCTCTTGGCAACCAAACTTACATTTGGCCTCTTTGACCTATGGTTGATGTTGTCTTAAAACTTCTATTGTGAGCCGACGATGAAAAAAATGTTTCCCCAAGATCGACTATATACAAGTATATCATCAAAAAAGACTAATACAGAACGTCAGAGATATGGTCTGAAGACTTCACCTATCAAAAGACTGAAAAGTAGTATCACCGAAACTTCATAATGCCCTCTTGAGTACGAAATCCAGTTTTTGGACTGTCATCATTATGAACCCAGATTTGGTGACACCCGGATCGCAAGTTAATTTTTGGGTAAAAGGCAAACCCATGTAATTCATGCAACAGTTCATCCACAAGACTAGCTGAAAATGAAAATTTATCCTTAACTATCACTTGGTCAAGAGGACGCTAATCTGCACAACAGGGCCAACTTCCATCATCTATATAAAGCAAGAGTATGGATGAAGAATATTGGCTTTGTAAAAGGAGAGTTGAATTGCCAAATTTCTTAGATAGCAGCAGCGACAGTTTCATCATGTTTTCGTCATTAGAATCTCCCATTCTAAGTGCATTGTTTCTTCGGGGATAGCAACAATAGTGGCACGCCGCTTAGTGTGACCAAAGTGACAGCTGCCGCATCCAGGGATGTGTTCTTTGGCTCGAGGAGGATCAATGACATTGAGGGCAATCATGCAAAAGAGGCATCCAGTACCAACATAGACCGAGTCTTGGAGGCCATCGAGGAGACAGCAATTGTTGTGGCATCTAGCCCTTTTAATAGGAGTTAATGCTATAGTTTTCGAGGGCTGACACTTGTACAAACATCCCTATCCCATTGGGCTCTCTCTGTCTCTGCAACTCTTCATGATCGAAGAAAGTTGTTAGGTGTGGGTTTTTGATACTAGCCCTGGTTAATTTGGTGTAGATAAAGCTCCATCCTTATCAAATATAAGGTATCGGCAATTGTTGTGCTATCAAGATCTATGTCAAAATGGCTTATAGCTATTATATCTCATTTCCTAACATGGCTTGTAATGGCCCATATTTTTAAGAAATAAAGAAATATTATATTTATAAATTATGAAAATTTTTAAGTCAATTATTGACTACTATGATGTAAAAACAAGTTAAAATGAAGCTTGAACAAAATTTTAAATCATAACTCATTAAATAAATAGTGTGTAATTATAATATAAGTGATAATAAAACTTTCATTTGATAAAGATTGGCAACCTAAGTTAAGAATAGATAAGCGGTCTCAAATACAACTTGTCAAGGTGATATTTAGACTTTAAGTCACCTCATTGACATTTTTTAAGAGAAAAATCATGTTTAATGCTATTTTAGTAATTAATTATTTAATTATTGCAAATTTTATATATGGACAAATCATATAAGGAAACCCATATGGTGAAGGAGGGTTTTCATATGAACAAAAAGAGTGAAAATAATAGATAGTGATCTAAGAGTTATGAAATAAATGAGACCAATAGAGGAGTTACATATTTGAACCATTAGATGATAATCTAACGGTTAGAAATAAATACACAATTAAAATTGGAAGAGTTACAAACATGTAATCAATTGAGAAAACTGTTACAAGGAAAGTATCTATAAAGGAAACAAAGAAAAATGGAAAGAAAGGTTAGAAACATGAAAGAGTTGGAGTGGAAAAAGGGAAGTGCGTGAGATAGAAAGAAAAGAGAAAAGGATAGAAGGAAAAGCTTAGATATGGAATTTTCATCAAATGGATTAGAAATAGAGGCATTTGCATTGAAGGAAATCACATTTTGAGGTAGGGAATCTTGATCTAGACCACGGTTTTCTCTTGAAAACAAAAAGTATTGATCTTTTGTCGATTGTTTTTTAATGTAATTGTACTAAAATTTCCTAAGATGTGAAGGTGAATATGTTTAATGGATTGATAGATGATAAGCATGTGATAATTGTTGAGTATTTTGATACAAAGTTCACACATGATTTGTGAATGCATACTAAAAAAATTTCTGTGATATATTATATAGTTATTGACGCATAATGCAATTACATGTTAAAATTCAGTTTTTCTTAAATTTTAATTTAGTATTAAGGCATGATGTAGTGGTAGAGATTAAAACCATGTTTTCTTGATTTTTAGTTAGGGAATTTATGCATAAATCATATGGTTATGTATAAATCAAAATTTCTGAATTTTAGATCTAGGAAATTTCTCATTATCTTTTTATCTTGTGTAATTAGTTCTTTCTTTGATCTTTTTTTTGTGGTATTAATATATAAAATAGAAATGGACGGTTGAGATCGAAATTTGGTTTTTTATTTCTGTATTGAAAATTGACGCATAATACTTTTGTTGAGTTATATTTCACTATGGATTGACTAAATGCATGCAAAGATTTAATTGATAAAATTCTGCATACAAATTGCTGTATATTTATGGCACTAATCTAATGCACGGCTATAATACATACGGCTGGGATTAAGCACATAGTATCAAACTATACACAAGCACCTGATCTCTAATTCATGCATAAGCATGATATGTCAAGTCATGCATACATAGGATGATACAAGGACTTGCAACGAACAGAATTTTATTTAACATTCCTATCTTCCTAACACATTTAAAATACTTTAGGAAATAGTTATATATATAGGTATATATTAGATAATAGAAATCTATAAGGGGCTGGGGTGGGGTACACCAGCACAAACCAACTGCACCATGAAAATTGACGGTAAATAGTTTGTAGCTGTGTGGTGTAGTGAACTCAAAAGTCACACCAAGCAGTGGATAAAGCAGCAGCATCATGCACTGAATAAAACTCAGGTCCTTGGCGCACTGAACATGGCAGCGGTACTAGGCACTAAGGCTTAGATACATGTGGTATTCATACCAATAGATGCACGATGTACTGAGCAAAACTCAGGTACATGGAGCATTGAACAGTACAGACGCATCACTTATCTGAATGAGACTTAGGCAGGTAGTATTTTAGTCAATGATCTAATGCGCATAATGTTGATCTATGCTTGGCTTAGCATGCATCAAGTTGTGACTATGCGCATAGACTTTAGACAGAGACTAAGTGTACGATGTACCGAGTTTGGCTCGGATGCGTCTTGTATTAGTCATTACTCTAGTGTACAATATTAAGGGAAATGACCGCACTCACCATTTAACGAGTATTAGTTAGATGTGTGCACACATGGGGAAATGATTCAACACACTATACAAGGCCCATGTAGAATATAGAAACCACACTGCATATTGAATATTGATTAAGTTATAAAACCTTATAATATTAGATGCATGAAACTTTGAACAAACAATTAAAAAAAAAAAAAAACGCTCATATGACATCAAGTGAGATTAGGCAGTATACATCATGATATGAAAATTTTATCATGCATTAACATAAAGCTCAAAAGTGGGGCATGCGGAACAATACACAAACAACCAGTATGCCGAACTAAAATCAGACACATTGCATGCTAAACCTTGATTAAATAACCACATGTATAAGTGCTGATTAATTATTGGTGTTTAGATATATATGAGTATTATGTATTGGTTGAAAATCAGATACATAGACACTAAATTTTGAATGGTGATTAGGCACATCATATAATGGTCAGATATACACATATAATAAATAGTACTATGGCATATAACTCATGAATGAAAGACCCAATGCACTAAGTACCAAGTTATGCCGCTACACTCCGTGTTCATGTTTATACTCAGCATATAAATAACGAACTTCAATTTAGTACATAGAAAATCCCTAGTATTAGTAGCATGACACTTTGTATTTTGGCATAGGGTGTTAAATAGACCAAGTAAAGTTTATGATAAACCTCATACGAAGCCATGCGTGATTTAGACCACACACCATGATTGACATACATTGATCTAACTATATCTGTGATTGCTAATGTATCACATTTTATTATGTCACATAAAACTACTCATAGGGTATCAAATTGATGAATACTTGATTTATACTATAACAAGGACAATTCATATAAGATTTTTTTTGACACGGTCGATTATGTTTTATTGGTGCGTGAATTTTTGAAATTACTAGTGTTTTAGATGGACTCGTCTTGATATTTTGAATTTGTTACCAAGAGAATTGTGTATACTCACTTCCTAATCTAAATGGCAATATTTTTAGCATTTACGATTAGTTTATCATAATTTTTGCAATTTGACTCTAAGGGTTATAAACATGCTTGAAATTAGCAAGGATAGTATATCTACATTTATTATTAGTATGACTTTTGTATGATTTCGCACTCTTGCACAACTATACCTTGCTAAGAAATCAGGAGATCCTTAAGAGTTGATCCTGGCTCAGGGATGTTATTTCAAATCCCATGGTTGCTATACTAGGAAGTCAATTGGCCACTGACTTCTAAACAGGTACCAGCCTATAATAGGCATGTTTGACGAGGGTATGTTACATGGGAGGACTACCCTTGTATAGGATTGATCCGACTATCCCATGTAGTCTGTGTAGTTAGTATGGTACCCACTAACGAACGCAGGTTGAAACTTTGGTTTTGTTGCGCATATAGTCAACCTTATATTTTGTTTGGATTTAGTTATGAATTAATCATTCAATGAATATGGATTGAATTTAACTCAGATCTTTATATGCATGGATATTACTTATATTATCCAATATGATGTCATTTTGATTATTACATAACTAATTGATATGAATTGAGAGGTTGTAATGTGACAATGACATGTTTCATAGTACATGTATGCATTAAAAAAAAAAAACGACTTGCATAGCAAGATTTTTAGAGTTTTTGGCTAGGTTTAGATTTTCTACTGGGTAATTTATATTACTCGCCAAACCACCCTTCAGGTAAAGACTAGAAGGAAAAGCTTGAAATTGACGCGAAGGTGATTGAGTAAACTCGGAGTTTCAAAGTATAAAGAACTAGAAATAGTTTTAATTTATTTGAAGAATTTAGTCAATTTGTAATAAATTATAATATTTGAACTTTATATTATGATTTAACTTAGTAGCGTTTAGGTCTTGACTGGCTGAAAAAGATGAACTGTTATTTTGTATATATTATGAAGATTTATTTGACTTACTTGGGTTAGAAGAAATAGATCAAATATATTATTATATGTAGAGTTGAAAAAAAAATAAAAAATTAGGGATCAATCCTGACAAATTATGTTTCAAATGAGTCAAAAATATTTAGAAAATCTATTTATAAAAAAACCCAGGACGTCACATGGCTAATGTAATGAATCAAAATTTTAAGATATGTTTGTATCACTCTTCCAACCACAATGAATCACGATGTTTGTCATTTACAAAATTCTTATATCTCATCTATTTTGGAAAATAATTATATTGAAAGAGTAGATAAATGTTCTATTTTATTTAAAATATGTAAAGAAAGAATTTATAAGAAATATTTATAATTAGATTCAACGCTCGAAATGGAATCCAACGCCTAAAAGAACACTAAAAAAGGAGTTCGTATAACCAAGTTATGGACCTTTAAAAATTAAGGGCAATTTTGTAATTTAAATTCACAAAAGCTAAGGGTCATAAAACGCAGGGAGTCATTTTGATAATGACGCCCCCCTTCGTCATCCCTAACCTCACGATGCGTTCTATGTTGGCACGGCCTCCTCCGATCAGCATCTGTGGCATCAGAAAAAATGGCGGCACTGCCTCCCTCTGTAAATTTCCTCATCTCTCCCTCCTCTCAACGCATCTTTTCCACTCCAAATCTCTCTTTGTGATTTCTGGTGAGTAGGGTTTCTAGCCGACTATTCAAGCTTCCGGCAACATCACCTTAGGCTTCCAGGTAAGATCCCTCTTCCCTTCTCCTTTCCCCTTTCTTCCCCAACATTTTCCCTCAGATCCAGACCGGATCTGGTCTCATCGAGCGACAGATTGCCTACGAAACCAGTAACGGTGGATCTGCTATAGATCCACCTCATGGGCAGCTCAGACGCAAGATCTGAGCTGTCCAAAGAGTCGGTGGGACCCCGTAAACCTAGAATACCCAGGACAATAGGTGTATTGCGGCATCCTGGGCGTTGATAAGGAACCAAGATGGTTGGATGGTCTAGATCGGATCGCCTCATCCAGTCGACTTGATCATGCACTCGAAGACGCAGCACATGACGCCTATCTAGAATGCACGCCTTGGAGTGTCCTTCGGGCGTGAGCGGGTGCACTCTCAATTTGATTGGGACGCACACACGTCCTAGGAACCGTGACGCGCATGCCTTGTTTTGTCAGATCTGGATCGTTCATTTGATTCGCAACACTAAAAGTGCAATTAAGAAGGCTATATAACTCCCGCCGACGATCCAAAAGGACTGTTGCATTCATATTTACGACGCAAATCTACTTATATAATAAAATTTAGGATCGTAATATTGTTCAAGGTGACTATAACCTAAAAACCATAGAGATTTCATGGATCTACAAGATCAATTATGATCAAATCTCATAAATTGATCTATTAGATGTATTAGGACATCATTATTCTAAGATCAACCCAAAATCAACTATTAGAAACCCACAAATAAGAGATCTATAGTCTAGAGTATAGATCTAGCCATTGATATGTGAATCTACTTGATAATGTATAAAGAATAGGAAATAATACTTGGATTCTTATGTATGACTCGAATTGACAACAATCGAAGTAGGTAATTTGATACTGTTAAGTTTTCAAATGCATTTCCAAATGTAATTGATTTATTTAACTCATATTACCGAATCGTCTTCATAATTTATGGTCTTAAATGCAATTGCTTGCATTGAACTAATTTTATGTGTACATTGCTCGCACGTTTTGAAACTCATTGCATAAATTGCTTGATTTACGATTATTGAGATTTGGATTATATGTATCTATATTTTTCAGGCTAATGAGCCTGATGGACACTATATTAAGAGGTTGTTTATGTACAGGGTTGGCCTTTTGGCCTCTAACCACAAAAGGTGGATGGTATCAGTGCCAAAATGGCATTGTCCCTTCTTCCATTGTTGTAATAAACAAGGATGACCAGTGGAGGTGTTCATGACACCCTTTTCGAGGACATATCTATAGTCATCGTGGAGGTTATGGTGGGCTGGTCTCTAGATACCGAAGACATACGATTCCAAAATACGTTCTGATCATGAGCATAGTTGACCCTATGATTTCGGTTTTATTGATATGGATATAGCATTGAGATGGTCATAGACGAGTACTCGTGACCAGTTGGCTTGATGTGTTTGCCGAGAGACTCATGTGCATGATATCTATGGTGATGCTATCAACTACTTTAACTGATTACTATTTTAAGAATTTTATAATTATTATTTTATGAATCATTGACTTTGACTAGTCAGTTTGATGTGTTCACCGAGATCTCAGTACATGGATTGTGTGATTACTACTCTATGATTTTCGTGATATTTCTGTTGTTGATGACTGAATTTCAATAAAAGATTTCAGGATTGAAAATGCGCAAATAAGCTTACGTTTTATATATAAATACGTATGTTTACATAAAAAGAAAATTGCACGATGTTTTACATAGAAAGCCTCTTTTGAAACCATGCATGTTGCATACCGTGTTTTCAAAATAGTGGTATCAGATCACCTACTAAGAATGAGAAATACTCACCCAAATACATTATTTTTACAGGTTAGCTCCAACAAGATTAGAAGAAGCATAAGAAAATGTTAGTACTACAATCAAGTGAACGAAGATAAAGACAAGTATAAATGTAAGTATATAATTTATCCTTTGGACATGTATATGTAATTATTATAGTTGGGATATGAACTGTGATTGGATAGATCTAGGATACATATATAATTGTTTTAATTAAAAAAAAAATACCTTGCTTATCTTGAAAGCAAATGATACTCAGCGTTTTCAAAATGAATTCAAAATAAAAGATTTTTCTGCTGCATTGTATTGATTTTATAAAAGTGTTTTCAAATAGGCATTGATCACACATTAGGAATTAGTTTTGCATATAAAAATGCATGTGAAAACCCAGGTCATCACAGCTAACAACATTATATGTTGAATTTGCTCACAACAAATCGCCATCATCGCCATGGGTCATATTTGTAAGCAAGGGTAGGTTACTAGAAGTATCCTACGATCAAAGTCATCTTGAAGATTATCATATCCAACTTGTCAATGGCATTCATGATTGCTGATATCCAATCTTGTTGATTGCATCCACGGTCTCCAATTTTGTCAATCGCATCTATGATTGCCGATATTCAATCTTGTTAATACATCACCTTGCTTTGTTTCTCTTCCTTTCATTGTTGATCTTGCGTGGTCTGCCTCAACCACGACCAATCTCACACGATCTGGCTCGGCCACTGCCAATTTCGTCCTCAATTGACGATCACGTTTGTGCTACTCTATTCGATAGTCGATACTCTCCCAACACCCAAAAACCCCAAGCCCCCAATTTCTTAGACCGATCGCTGAGCAAGGGAGCTACACTGTCTAATTCTTCAGCTTAGACAAAGAAATTGGTTCCCATCAAACGTCCATCCTCACGACAATGCAACTATTCCTCATCAAGAATTGATCTCATTAAAGTAATTAAAAAGCCTCTAATCCAAGGTCTCTAGCTATCATCCATAGTTTGGGTGTTCTCATGGACCATCAAATCCCTTTAATTGGTATTTGATTTTGTGATCATATCTCAAGGACATGATACCCCTTATGAGGGATTTGATCTAGTGAAATGCAATCAAGATTTGCTCATTGTAGAGGACATCATTGATTTTGAATTTACTTTAGCAAGAAAAGAAGTTTAGTTTGACTTGAAATTATGCTCCTTAAGCAATGATTAGAAAACAATTCTTCATTTACAATGTTAAATTAGCAAACTAATGTATAAAAAGTATCTTTGCATCTGCCTGAGGAGTTGTTGAAAATGGGTTGTAATCGCCAATCACAGAGCCAATATTTCCTACTATAGTCACAGCCTGGTTCTAGTCAACATGTCTCTATATATATAACTCATTGAAGAGAAGTAAAAATCTTCTTCTAATAGTAAGACATGATGAGATGAATCTCCTCAAGGTTTAGACCTTGTTGACGTGTAGTGTCTAGAAGTTTTTTAATGACATCCTACTGTTTTCTAATCCATTGCTTTCCACCATCTCCAAGAGCATGGGTCTATATTAAAGAGCCTAGGTAAGAGTACACACTAAGCATGAGAATAAGTTCATGTCCTATTTTTTTTGCATGCTAAAACTCCATTATATAGATCTAAGCCATTTAACATGTTTAAAATAGCTGGGATAGGTTAGATCAAAATTTCATATTAATTCAATGCTTCTAGCCTATGTCTTCATGTGCAAGAAATCCTGATCATCCATTTTTAAAATTTTTTGAAGGCCCATGAGAAGTAGTCAGATCATTCACATGCATTGATTTCTACTAGGTTATCTATTTTTGGTATGAAAAACATAATAAACTGCATAGATCTACAAAAAAAAAATATCATGTATGAAAAAAGAAAAAAATGAGTTTCTTCCCATGCTTGAGAGTGTATACACCTAGGGGGACTTGATTTAAAAATTGTTATGGTGCTTCTCATATTTTAGATGCTAGAGTGAAACATAGTGGGAATTTGAGGGACCTGTCCTCTTAAGTCTCTAACAAGAACAAATTTAGGAAAGATTGGAATGGAGTTGGAACCTTGGGGACTTCATACAAAAAATGTTACGGTGCTTCACATGTTTTAGATGCTAGATTGAAAGTAGTGGGAATTTGAGGGGACCTGTCCTCGATAGTCTGTAACAAGAACAATTTTAAGAAAAATTGTCATGTCCAACTCCATTGATCAATACAGTATTTATAAGTGCACGAACATAACTGTCAGGACAACTTAACTGTCTATAACTCCTCTACGTCTTATTGGTTAACAGCTGGCCTCCTTCCAACTGCAGCTACTAAGTAACTAATGCCCCAGCATGCGATTATATGAATTAATACATGCTACTGGACTAGCTGGCTACTGTACTGTAGTGGGATGTACAAATCAGATCATGCGGAGGTAGCACCTTTATACAAAAGCGAGTGGCATTATCTCGCTCTACAATAGCATTCCTTACAGAAGTTCCTAACCTTCTGTGTAAGATAATTTTTACTGGAGCATTCCCTCAGAAGAAAGCCCCTTTATCAAATGTCTTCATTTGCAAAATCCGTTGTGTAGTATGGTTTTGTATGGATGGAATGTCTTTTCCAGTCAGTACATGCGAGTCACCTTGTGATGGTCTACAAGATAAAGTGATCAATGTTACACACCTCTGTCTCTGTATTCAGAGGATATTCCTTTAGGATTAGGGACAAGGATATCACTCACATCATCAGATGCTTTCCATGAGAATAGAAGATCCTCCATATCAACTGAATTTAATGAGGTGTAACAACCCATCATGAATCAGGGACAAACTCAAAACAATCAGCAGTGGGCTGATTCAAACTCTATCCAATTGGAAGCTGCAAAATGGATAGTCTAGGAGCTGCTGCCCACATTAGAAACCATAGAATAAGTACCACTGGGATCAGTTTTATGTCCCCGGGGCATATGCTCGGGCTAAACAATCGAAAGCCTGTCCCATAGCCTTATAATTCACCACTGAATATATAAATCTGAGCATCCGAAAACAGGGGATATTTCTTGCTGCGATTTTGCATGATCGGTTTAATCCGATATTCACTTGGAGTGGTTAGGGCAAAAAGAAATTAGATTTTGGAAATAGTTAGAGAGTGGCCACTTGTTGCCTCGTAAAACATTCATGTTAACACAAACTTTCGAATGTAACTTACATCATAACATCAACATTGTCCTCAGCTCAGCTACAAATAAAAGGAGAGAGGAAAACAGAAGTAAAATAAGCAAACACTGATTGCAGAAAGATCAAACAGCTTCCTTTTAGCATTAACAAGACTTCTTACACAAACCAACTATATATGCGTCTGTAACAAGGTTTGCATGCTCAACATTTTCATACTATGCACGTATCACCAGCAATTGAAAGAAAAAGATAAAAAGTGAAAAAGAAACCCAAAATCATTAAACCCGATTGCGAAGATGAAGAACAACGACGATGAATGCAGAAACATGGAAAATAAGAAAAAAGAGGGGGATTAGGAAACCGCAGCGATAGATGAACAGCAACGCTTCCGCACCCACTTCATAATTGTTTTATAATTGGAGAGAAGCGGGCCGAGGTTGAGGACAGATAATGGGGAAAATAGGCAATAATTTGTTTGTTGTTGTAATGACTGTGTAAAAAATGTATACACTGTCAAAAGGGCCTGGATGCTAGCCCTTAGCACTGACTCCCCTTGCGACACCCGAGAGCTCCGGCCCCAGAAGTGATGGAAGCCACCATGGAAGAAGACTTGGCGCCGAGACTGGAGGCTCTAGAATAACTGGCCGAAGCTCCGGCACCAGAAGGAGTGAAGTAGGCTCCATTCAAAAGCAGGTCTCCCTCAGACCTCCAGTTCCAGCCCTTCCACACACCTGCATTTGTGTCTACTCTCTTTGTCACCTGTTCATCAACAGAATTCGGACAAGTTAGCGGATGCCAATTTAGATAATGCCGGAGGAATTCAATCAATTGACGGCGACTGATGAATACATTACCTCCTTGGCAAACGGATTCCTTGGAGCAAGGTATCTGTTGCCCTGGCTATTAATGGTGGGTTCTGCACTTCCACCAATTGCGTACATCTCCCAGTGAGTGTAGTCGTTGTTCACCACATGGAAGTATCCGTGTCTACATCTGCGTTATATCAAGAAAAAAACAAGTGGTTTCAATCAGCAGTACTTGGAACAGCAAACGACATCTGGATGGATAGATTTAACCAATTTTCTACCTTGGCATTCTCTGGATTAGGCCTTCCCCAAAATGGTTGAAAGCGATGGTCACCTGCATCGCCTTGTCTCTTGCATAAGAGTCGCTGTGGCCCAACAGCATCACCTGTTGCAATATTAATTCCCCCAACGTTATTTAGATAGCGTAAAAATGGAAGGCCTATGTGGGGCTGCTTGAATTAAAGACGACTTCATCTTTGCTCAGTAGAAAATTTATTACTTTGCTGTATTTGTCGCCTCTGCCTTTTCTATTAAGCTATAATGCCGTAATTAATTAGAGAAAAGAATTGATATGTGAAATAGCCACAGGAAAAGCTCACGTCACTCTTGGATCAAGCAGCAGTACCTCGTTATGGTGGGTGAGGTGATTGTTTGAGATGGTGATGGCTGTGGACCCCATGACAGCATCAACGAGGCCATCAGCGCAGTTGGACAGGGAGTTGTGGTCGACCCACACATGGCTTGAACCAAAAATGGAGACAGCATCTCCATCCGCCATGGTCCTCCATCCGTAGTGGGTTGGGGAGCTCCGGATCAACGCATTTCCCGTCGGCTTGCAGTCGTGGATGTGGAGTCCATGGATGATAATGTTAGTGACAAATTGGATGGTAATGCAGGCGCCATTAGCAATGTGGACGTTAGCACCGCGACCGTCGATGGTTTTAAAGCTGTTCATGATGAGTTCCTGCTTTAGAGTGATCACCATATCACGCTTGAAAACAATCCAGAGTGGTCTGTCTTGGATTACAGCATGTCGAAGAGTTCCGGGTCTGGGGTTAACGGGGTCGTCATCACTAGAGTCAGTAACAACGTAGAAGCGTCCATCTCGGCCGCCGATGGCATTGTGTCCGAAGCCAATGCCACAGTCGGCCAACCTCTTGCGGTGCAGATGCCAATGGGGGTCACAGCGCCAGCAGTCATCACTGGGGTTGCCAGTGCCACAGGAGAAATAGCCGAGTCTCCTTCTCGCCGTGTGATTGCTTATCTTCCTGCAGAAACAGGGGCAATGAGTTCGTTAAGCACATTTGGTTGATAGAAATCCGTTGCTGGAAAGAAATATACAGATTTCATTGTCTGGGAGCTTTGCCGCCTACAGGTCAAGATCAAACAGTAGGAAGAATTTGGGACAATGAAATAGCTCTGTCACTATCAAACATTGGGTTGGTTTACAAAACTAGTTTGTTAATCATCAGAAATGAGCATTAATAAGAACAATTATCCAGGAAAAAGAGTCTGGATTTATTCCGTGGTAGTAAGCTATAAATGGAAACAGAGTGGCCCACCAAGTATCAACAAAAGGAATGACAAGATGTAAGATTTACTATACCTACGTATATAGAAGAACACATCCCTACACAAATTTTAGTACCCAGAAACAAAAGTTTTACAGCGGCACCATTGTTATACGCACTCAAAGGTTTTGGACCAGACAACCATTGAAGCTTTGTCTTTCAAATGTGAGGGTAAAACCGGATCACATAAGGCCCAGATTGGTGGTGTCCATATCAACTGAAATGGTTCCCAGCTTATTTAAGTTCAGAAATTCAGGGAGCTAGTGGTGCTTCGTGACGCTTATGAAGCTATGGAAATTGTGGTAGAGTGCTTGAGGTCTTTTGGTTACTCTATAACCGGATTAAAGGTCATTTAAGAACTTAGTACCTTCAGAAGATCGAAGTTAGAGGAATATATTAAGATCAATTTAGAGGACACCGTGGAGAAAAGGAACAGCAGCATTAAATGGATCGTGGATGCGGAATGATGCTTGTTGGTGAGTCTTAATGACTGAGGGGTGTCTTCTTTGAAATATTGCATTCTCACCCATATTACCAACCTATGGCCTGAGTGATATAAATGCAAATTTGGAGGTGTATATTAATAGGGCATGTACCTTCACGAGGAAAAAGAGAAAAAATAAATAGTGTGGTATAATGCTGTATCGCAGAGGAACTCCGCGACAGCAGGGGAGCTCTGTATCATGGAATACCCAATCCTAGGTCATTCATACGTTATATTTTCTCTTAAATAAAACAACCCTTGTAAGTCCATAAAATCATCACAAGGAAGCGGCACAAAAGTACTACTTCCCCCCACCGCATGAATTGGAAAGTTTTTCTGGGTTAATTTAACAGTGATATCAGTCTATCTGATTCTTCTTAGGGCCAAGGCAACCAAATAATTAGACGGGAATTAGGAGTGAATTGCAGCGGATTGTCCTTAATCCCGTCGAGACAAAAAGAAAAAATTCTGGGAAATTCGTACCAAGTGCAGTAAATCCAAGCAGAGCACCCTGGCTATTTTAGCAGAGTGAGAAAAACGTGGCGGAATAACTGAGCCACAATAATTTCATTGACTCAAACAGAGGAAGACACATGAAGATATTTAGGGGCACCCAAGACACATCCTCCTCGTGTGAATTTTCAAAAACCCGTTTCAAGGAGGACACGGGAAGGATCTTTTAAGCTATATAGATAAATGCAGAAACCATATGCAGCAGACTGAGGCAGCATTCTTTTGCTATCACCGACGGGATTTTCTATCTATTTATGCATATCTTTCCATTAGTAATATTTGGAGATAAAATTAAACCATTGGCTCAAACAGATCCAGGATGACAGTGTATAAAATACCAATCAAACAGATGCAGTAGGTTGCACAGGGAGTAAGCTCCATGAATAAATAAGAAGTGAATGAGAAAGAAGGCTTACATCTCCACCGCAGAAGCAATCTCTTCTGGATTGTCCACAGCGTGCTTAGTTGAGTCGAATTCCGACCTGCACACGCCAATACCCGATCAACAAATCCGTGGATTGTAGTGAAACAATTTACGGTCGTTTAATTACTAAAACGCACAGAAACGGATTCGATCCACGTGGTTGATAGATCCAATCGATGGTCATCCGATCAGCCGGTCGCACAAACAAAATTTTGAATCCGATTCCAACATATTTCTGGATTTTAATGATAAAAAAGGGTAATAATGAAAATTTTGAGAAAATGCCGCGAAATGTTCAAGTTTTTCTCCGTATTCCTCGGAATACGAGCGTAGAAGGAAGAATTACACTGCTCAAGAACCGGTAAAAGCGTAAAAAGTGCATAGGGGGAAGAGAGAGAGAGAGAGAGAGAGAGAGAGAGAGAGAGAGCAAGGCAGACTATCTGAAAGGCAACCCAGTGAGGAATTTTCCTTGACCAGGGTCACCAATCAAAATGACTAAATTATCCTTCATAATCATCAAAATCTTCTAGGTACCGCACCTGACAGCGTACGAACCTAAACAAGAAGGAATGAGGACATTTTGGACATTTGAAGTACACGAGGACGCAGTTAATTTCGTTTCAGTCATCGGAGGCAGGTCGGCAGATTTGTTTGTTGCCCTAAACGGCTTTCCTGAAAACGAAAGGCAGAACTAAAACTAACGTAACGAATTAAACGGACCAGATTTTCAGATCCCGATCTGGACGGCTCAGATTCTTCTACTAAAAACGGGAGCGACAATCAAATATCGAGATTCGATGCATCCTTTCAACCACCGGAAGTTAACTATGGGTCCAGATTCATGCAATGGAGCTAGACGGTCCAGATCTGAGGAGAACCTCCGATTCCAGATGCATTTCTCTTTGCTACTGGCTAAACTACTGAACAAAGCAACTGAAAAGGAGAAATGGGAAACTAACCTCCATTCTTCCGAGATAAACCTCTCTGGATCGGTCTCTGCCTCTTCCGTCCTGTAAAGAAGAGGAAGCTCTAAGTTCAAAAGAGAATAAACAGTTTACCGGAAAATCCACATTCCGGTGATTGTACTGCGTGGAAACGAACTTACAGGAAAATAAAGAGTAACAGTAAGCAGACACTATCCCTTATTTTCTCGGAAATACGGATTCAGCGGAGAAAATCTTCGATTCCTCAAAAAAAAAAAATCTACTGCATTTCAAAATCAATCCGAAGATAAGAGTTATCCTTCCGGAAAACTCTCTATCTCACTCTCGAGTATTTGGAATTCACCGAACTTCCGTACTTATCTCCTCAAAATCGAAAAATCAAAAGGAATTCCCTCCAGCAGAAAACGGAAGTAACTCATAGATCAAGTAAGAATTACTCAAAACTTCCTCTGTTTCCAGAAAACCTTCACATTCCCCAAAAACGAAGAAGAAACAAAATACTAACACAGAAAGCTCGAAAACACATGAAAATCCCCCCTATTTCTCCAATTCTTCAAATCAAGAAATAAGAAGAATGAAAACAAGAAAAAGCAGAAACAACTGAGAAACTCAATGAGAAGCTCATTTTCTCCCTAAATCCTTCCACATTCTACGAACTTGATAATACATGGCTCCCATAAACCCTAACGAAGAATCCCATTCACCATTCACAGAAGCTGTATTGAAGAATTTCTCAGAAAAGTAAAAAATGGAAGCTAAATGTACCTCGAATCCAGCTTCGTTTCACTCGCATTCTCGGCGAAAGCTCCAACGAAGAGCAACGCAGCTAAAACCAGCAAACTCCAGTGCTTGTGAGAAGAAGCCATTCTCCTCCTCCTCCTTCTTCTTCTCACTCTCTCTCTCTCTGTGTTTTTTTTCCCCTCTTTTCTCTAACGAGAGAGAGAAATAAAAAATAAACGACGAACAAAAACGGTCAAAAGGACTGCATTGAAACCACCGTTTTATAGAACCTTCACCCTGAACCCCAAACCCACCTTCTTCCCTTAACCCCAATCCCATGGTTAGGTTAATTAACCCTAGAAGAAAAACCGGTCCCACACTCCTCCTAACCGCCATTAACGGAATCGCCTCCTTCCAAACGTGTGCTGTCACCGACGCTGAACTCCTCTACGTAGCAATGTGTCGGCCAATCACATGCGAGATCGTTCCCTGCTCACTCCTCTCTGACAGAAGCCCCACCTACCCCCCACGCGCATCTGCTGCTGTCGATGAAATTGAGCCGTCCGATTCAGATCTCAAATTTAACCAGCTCGAATCATTTTTTTTTATTTACCTTTATCCGGCACGATAATTATTATTATTATGCTCCTATCCCATGCATCAACCACCGGCGACCATCATAACGTGATCTCACGCGTGTTGGGAACGTTTTTTTCTATTTACAATTCTACCCTCACGAGCTTTTTTTCTGGATATTTATATTATTCGAAAATCTTTATTGGCTGAGAAAAAGGAGAATCAAAACCAATAGGCTGAAAAGTTGGAACCCTTGGAAGCAATAGCCAGTCCTAAAATCCGTCTTCCAAATACACTTTCTCACTTTGTTTATTTTAATTAAAAGGGCAGCCCTAGGGCACGAAGCTCTAACCTATGCAGGGTGCAGGAAGGGACAGGCCACAATGGCCTAAAGTAGATAACCTTACATAGCATTTTTGCAAGATGTTGATTCCACGCCTTGAACCTGGGACTTCAAGATCACATGACGACAACTTTTACCGTTGCGCCAAGGCTCCCCTTCACTTTTGTTTATTTTAATCAAACCATAAAATGAAATGACAGACTTGGTGGAAATCTGGGCTCGTGTTTGAGATTAACCCTTGTAGGTGTAGCCACTTTGCAACTAGTCCTCTTAATTTGTCTTGTTTGCAATTTTTCACATAGATCAATTTTTATCCGTTCATAAGCTTCTCATGGTTCCATTTAGTTCTAAAGTTTTTAAATCTTTTTTCATTACTTCTTCATGTATGATAATCCTAACGTAACTAGTATACCAAATATTAATATATTTTATTTATATTCATGAGCTTACCAGTAAACGAGGTAGTGTTTCTTGGCGACTTGGGCTCTTTCCTTAAATTGCAACACTCACTTATGTTTGAAACAATCTTTCTCTCCCTTTCTCTTGGACTTACAAGGTTTGAAGAGTGGATTGGTGCATTTGTGCAATCAGTTGATCCAAAATGTTAGACCCATGTTCTCTGTAGGGTAGCATGACTAGAAAGTGCAAGTGGCCAGATAATTCTCAAAAATTATCCATTGTATTATTTGAGCACTTTTTCTTTGTTTTTTGGTAAGCAACCATCTCCTTGTAGAATGGATAAGAGAAAAGATATCAATCTCTTTCCTCCAATATATTAACGTGTCAAAGGAAATTATGGGATTTTTTTTTTGGTGGTGGGTTAAAGCAAATAGGAAAAAGTGGAATCGCATTTTCTCTTTTCCTCTAAAATTTTGGGTAGGGCAAATGGAGGGAAACAGTGAAAAGATAAAAGACAGTTATCATTCCAACTACCATGTGTTCCAACTTTATCCGGGAACATCTACGTATTATTTGCCATTATGGTACTTTTCCAGTTCGGACGAATGCGCCCCAACCAAATATACAGAGCTGTGCTCCAGCGCGGCTGAAATAACAGCACAGTGCCCCTTTAGGTAATCTAAACCTTTCATTTCTATTGTCTATGAGTGCATGTCAGATCATTCCTCTAAATTCTTGTTCCGAGGTTTAATTGTTATGGGTAGTATAATGGATCCTTGAGGTGTTGTTTACACAAAGCTCCCGTATGTATAGAGTCCAAGAAAATGGTAGACTAGAAGGGTGAATAGCACACAAATTTACCTTATATTTTGCAAGAGTCATTTTCATATCTCAAATCTGTGAGTCACACAGCGACAACTCTATTGTTAGGCCAAGGCTCCCCTTTTAATTATGTAACCAATATATGTTATTGAAATTAAGGGCTTGTGAACAGCAAAACTCACCCAAGGTAAACGTGTCTTGCCATTCAATGCAATTCAATTACCTGACTCTACTTCCACGAGCACAATCACTCGGTCAGGCATTGGCAAGGACTAGTGGTCACCTGTGAGATTAACGTTTCTCGTGTGAAACCCACTGTCATAAGCCAATCGTATAGACACAGTGCCTTACCGTGGTTAGGCCGCTAAGCTAGTGTTGTAGACTGCTAGGTTTCCGCATTTATAGTTTCCATTTGATTAGAACTTTATAATTTAGAGGAAGGCGTCCGACGAACTTCCCCCTAAAATGCCAGTACGAGCCACTAAAGTCAGGGGGAGAATTGAAGACGCAATAGCCGAGGGGCCAGGCGAAGCACCGACGGAGTGAGAGAGAGAGAGAGAGAGTGTGTCACATGGCCACTCAGCGCTGATCAAGGGAGGATTGACCGTCAATTTCTTTTCTCCTTTCTTATACATAAAAATTGGCTCAGTTGGCTCTCTTTTTCGCCCAGTTGGCAAATGAGGAAGGAGATTGACGGTCCATTTGACGCATCTCCATCAGTATGACCGTTTTTTTGCCCTTTTCTTTGACACCCCACGTGGTACGGTCCTTTTTGGTGCGTCTCTAACCGAAGAACCCAAATCCAGCTTTTGCTTATGTGCTGGGTGGTTGGACAATACCCATCTCCCCTTCCGGATCTCTTCCCCATCACCACAATAGCAATGCCCAGCATCTCGAAGGAATCATCTCCTACTGTGTAAAAGTGCAGTAAGCTGTAAACACTAGGCCAAACATGGCCCTGCCTTACCCAATTCCTTTTCTTCTGCTAATATATTTTTGTGACCGGAGAATGTGGATTACTGCAAACTTATGCCCAAAGTATGACTTGGCTTAGTTGGGAAAACCAAGGGAGGAGGATCATCACATGGACTCGGCATCGGATCGAGTATCCGCAACGTCATCGCCCAGGTTATCATCCATTGCCAATGACTAACTAATCTGTCATTATAAGTAATGCTACAAAAGGAAATTAAAGATGGGACTAGGAATCTAATCTTTGCGGCGGACCCACAGATCGGGTGATCCTTCATTCACAAGTCTGATTGCGGACCCTACAATGGTAAAGACAACAGTCTGGCCCAATAATTACGCTTATCCATCAGTCACGCACGATGAACTGTTAACAAGGAAAGGAAAAACAACAAACAACTGAACTTGACATGCAAGCTTAAGATTTTCTGATCAGCAGATGAAGATTCACACATACTTTTCTGGATGGGAAGACACGATCTTTTCGAACAAATAACTGGTCTAACACAATTTTGACGAAGTGTCGCCATTCAGATCTTAGTAGCTGATCTAAACCAGTACAAGTACCAATCCGACCTTCTGTGTAGCCCATCCATGGTGGGCCAACCAGCTGCTAAATATACCGTTGTGCTAGGAATACAATGCTGCTGCAGAGAGTGGTGTAGGTCGAGACACAAGTAGGGCTTTCGTGATAGGACATTATTATGGTCCCCGTACGTATTTCATCGCTTATACTATATATCCCTTCCATTCTACCATCTATGAATAAGTACAAGTACAATAATTCTTCAAGGTTTAGGAATAATATACATTAAAATACTTTTACTGTAGATCTAATTCTATAAGATATGGATCAAGTCTTAGGTTGCTTAGTTAGAGAATAAACCCACCCAATATGTATGCAAAGGTAGATATAAATATATAGTTACTTAGACAAAGAACCAAGTCACCGTGACAAGCGGAAAACATGTTACTTTGTTCCGTCTTCATTAATTTGTTTCTTCTTTTGATATCTTGTAAGTCACGTCTAGACCCACAGCCTAATGAATCCATCATCCTTGCACAATTACGAAGGCATGATTGCAGTTGGCAGCCAGCTCCATGAGAAGATATACAGCGGCAAGTGACGGTGTGTGCAAGTGATACAGTCCGAGATTTCAGATTGACCTCCTCCTCCTTCATGTAGCGTTATGGTAGGTGGGACAAGGCGGTGAGTGTTGGGGAAAAGGGCCGTTCATTAGGTCCACTTGGGCGGATGGATTTTGTCTTCGCCGTGTTTCCCGTTTCCACGTAACTCAATCATGATTCATGTCCTTTCGCAATTCACCAGCTGGACTCATTTTACACGTCTCTCTACTTACTATTCTTTTCCTACCACTGACCCGCTTTGCCACTGTACGTTGTCGGAGGATTTTCTCTCAATTCTTTCCCTCCCTCAGTTACCATTTTCACGCCCGACATGGCTTCCGAGCAAATCATCCTCTTTTCCTATCCCAACCACCGGTAAAATAAAACAAAGCCTTTCCCTGACTAGACCTACAAGATCCTCACATTGCTTTGACAAAAACTGTTCCATCAGCACCATCGATTATTGATCCAGCTTGTTCATTTGGTTTCTTCATAGAACATCTAATAGCTCAGATACCAGTTGCATGGTCCTAACATCTGAAAATTGTTCATTTGACCACGAAACGTGGGTGATTGGAACTTCACGTACTGTCAGAGGTCCACGTTCAATAACTGAGAAGCCATTTTTTTGGATGCTAGAATTGTGAGATCGATCGGCATAACTTATTGGGATGAATGGCCTAGATCATCAACGTATGTGTCTGAACGTGTAAAATTGTGACCTTAGAGTAACTTGCAGTGAGCTTGGGTTGGTGGCATTTCTCTCCGGCCAATTTCAAAGAATATGGCGAGGAGACGACTGTCATTTACATTGCTATGATGATTCGGAAATAAAATGAAGGGTCCACCATATTGACTATAGCCAGACTCAACTTCTAAACATGATGCATGTTCCCACGAGTAAAGGGTAATCATGGTGCCAAGGGCAATCTTGACGCCCTGAAAAAGTTCGTTGTCACTTCGAGGGAGGGAACAAGGGACAGCTGGCGGCTACTAGTGTCACTGTGTAACTAAAAGTTCCTTAAGAAATTAAGCACCGGCTGATGATTACTTGTTTAATGATTTAAACATTCTTTCTAAGCCTAAAAATATGAGAAATTTTGAACAGCTCATATCCCCATCATTCAGATATACTGTGCTCCGATGTCTCTTCTTGGAAAAATAGGCAAAAATTCCATGTGGTTTCTTCATGTTAACGACATTTCAGCGGCTTTAATTAGAAATTTATAGATAAGACTGTATGGTTATGAGCCTTGAACCCTTATTAAACCATGAAATCGCCCCTTGTGGTGTGCTTTTCTGGCTATTAAAATTCGTGTCCACATTACAATGTGGTAGCAGAGCTACACCTAGCAACAAAAAAGGATGAAAACTTTGTTTCTACTGGTAAATAGAAGCAGAAATTGATGCCATCATCATCAACTGTTCTAAGGCATCCATATTTCTTCGCCCATCAAATTAGTAAAATGGTTGGTGATAATATATGATACTTTCTTTTCCACATAATGACACTTGAGTCATCATTTTAACTTTGTTAGCTTGGTCATTAAAGGATTTCCCTAAAAGCTATCCTCTGCAGACTGTGATACGGAAACAGTTTAATCAAGTTGGTGTTTCTGAAACAGGAGGCTGATTATACACCAAAACGAGTATAAAATACAAGTAAAACAAATTTTCAATCGAATTGGGATACACTGTGTAAATCAATTCAGAAACAAAGTCAACATATTGGGAGCTAAAGATGATCCTACAAAAAGACCTTTCGGCGACCCAAGAATCATACACATTACATGGCGAAATCTCTGCTCTATAATATCGATGACTACGGTTGGCCTTCAATCATGAGCCCATGTGCCTTGTTCTTGCCGAAAAACCACCGTATTGCGAGCACATTAGAAAACTCTCCTCATTTAAGGGATCGTAGCCACATAGGTTAGCATCCGTATTTTTTTTTCTTAGACTCTTACGGAATGGGAATAACAGGAGAAGTCCTTACAATCATTAATCATTAAACAAACTTGTTACAATCTCAAACTTTTGTGCTGCACGTCGGGCACAAGCGGCTGCGCCACATGGCTAGGTTGAGGTTTGCCAATGAGCTGTAGGATTCTAGGAGCCAACCAATCACTCTAAAACTGAGAATGGGTGCCAACAAGAATTTTTAATAATAGATGGCAATGACAACACTAAAGACGCGAGCCTTGGCGCCTGGAACCAACGTGACGAACTTGTGAGAATAAAGTAGTGGGAAAGTCGTTGTTTTACATTATCCACAAGAATATGGATGAATTCCTCCTGTTCTCAAGGCTAAATGGGTATTTGGGTGAAGCAAGAGCCTTAAGGGGATTTTAGAAATTTCATCCGTAATCCGAGTTGTACCCGTACATCTGACAAAAGTCGGCACGTTGTTGGATTGGCCACCCCCAAAACAAGACCCTTCTCTGAGGAAAAAGTAACAGCCTAAGAAGATGCCTTTCAATACTGTCTCGAAGCTTCTTCTCCAATAGACGAACGACATGCAGACTTTTGGCCCATGTATAACGGCACTTTTGTACCAGCAGGGGCGAGCAGGCTTGTACGTCCTTGTTATTTTATTCATTGAACTGGACCCATTTGTGAATGTCTAAGATTAGCAAATCAAAGGGCTAGATTAGCAAATCAAAGGGCTAGCAATAACGATAAAATTTTCGACACATAAATGGTTCATGTATAGAAATAGCGTAGGGCAAACACAAAGTCGGACAATTGGGAATTCGAAATGGTTGTTCATCTTTTAGGAAATGTCTTTAGGTATTAGTGGTGCTTGACATGGAGTCAGCTAACTTGAGATGAGATGAGATGGGCCATCACATATCAATGTTAGCAGTGCTTGAGCTGAGTTAATATGAAGTGATATATATCCTTGTCTCACTGCCACTGGTGCGTGGGATGGATGTAGGGTCATCCCAACTCAAATAAGTCATCTCAAGCACAACTAACACCATTCATGCGTGATCCTAACTAACCCTTGGATCTCCAAAGCCTTTGATTCCGTCTGTACTTGAAAGCTGATAATTGTTCATTTCACATCTTAAAACAACAGATCCTGGGAAAATAAAGGGAAGGATATTTGTGGGGCAAATCCTATCTTCTAAGACAAGGCATGTTAGATGTTTTGTCATCAATAATTTCGATCACATTAGTACTCTTAGCTACCACACTAGATTGGAACTCGTGGTTAGGCGTCTAGCAGGTGATGTCTCCCCTTTGCGGTCATTGTTATCCTTTAGACCAAAGTCTGCCAACTTATGGACCACATGGAGACTCAGACTCGGGGTCCTTTGCACATGTGGCCCATTAGGTTAACATCGAAAGGGAGACGTGCACTTAAAGTCGTTTCTCCCATATGGCCTACGTGAGGTACTTGCACTGACACTCTCAACCGTTGGATGCATCACATCGTATATTAAAATTCGCCACATTTGCCGCGTGCAATGCCCATCTCATAAAGAAGAAGAAGAAGAAGGACAATACCCATCTTAGCTACATTTAACAGCATTCAGCATGTTCATTGTCCCTCTGGGCATTGAAGTCTCAATGTGGGACGTTTTTACTATCCATTTTCATAATGATAGACAGTCGGAAGAAAATAGTGCAAGGAAACAAAGGTTAGAGACTCTTGCTCTACCACATAACATCACGCCAGCGTCTTAGTTGCGTATACCACCCAACCTACCGATACAAACAACCGCATTTATGAAATTCATTTCTCAGCGCATTCCCCGCCATGATCGTGGTTCGGACTTTGAAAATATTTAAGCTGAAAACCATGGCGGGCAGTTTTACAACCGAAGTCTGCTTAATTGACTTGGGTTCGCACGTAGCAACGACTAAGAATAAAGGGAGACGGGCAGGCACGCGAAACACAGGGACTGCGCAAACCACGCCAATACCCGTTAAAAGGTATTTTCCCCCACCCACCAGCGCCAGTTGGTGCGCGTCATTGGCGCCGTGTTCAAAGCTCTCAACTCACTCTTGCTTAACCTGTTTAGTCCTTTCCATACCAAAACAGTTAACTACCCAAGCAAAATGAAAGAAATGAAAAATACGAGGAAATACATCCTCTATGTCTTAGTTTAATTGCATGCAAAATCTGACCATTCATCCTCTAATTGTTTCGTCCACCGATGATGGATATAAAGATGAAATTATGGGAACATATTAACACTTGATAAGAGAATTGGACTTTTGAAATTTCAGTTGGTGGTGGGAGTGGAGGGTGATAATCATAATTTAATAGACATAATTGCTAATTATCTTGTCTAAGTGCTGTTAGTTCCATTTGCACAGTGAAGAAATTAGGTGGAGCCTAACATTAAGGTGCCTAATTGAAGTGGGGTCTTGCCACTTAAGTGGCAAAGTTAACATCCATGTGCACCACTTGCGTATAAAGTCGGTTGTTAATCTAGAAGCAAATACGAGTTGGGTGGATGTCAATGCTGTAGTCCAAGGTTAATTATAACTGAAGAAAGATAGTCTAAAGTACAGTGGAACTAATCCTCAGGGATTTAGTCAATCACCTTGGGATAGAGATTGTTAGTGATCCTTACCTTCCATATGGGAGAGCTTGAAAATAGTGGACCACAGTGGGGACTTGATCTAGAAGTCTGAAAATAAGAAACTTATGAGCAGATGGTTAAGAGAACAGGTCTCTCTTTCACTTTCAAAGACAAAAGTTTGCTAATTTGACAATTGCCATCCTCTAGTCAATGTAACTTTCGTTCAATTGCCTTCCAACATCAAGGCCCCACAATGTAGGTGATTTAGATCAACTAATCATCAGCCCATGTACTCACAATTGACTTTTACATGCAACAAACACAAAATGACACTTAGGATGGCGTTCATTTGATAACCCACCTCAGTTATACCATTACCATTGGCAATGAGATGTCAACAACCAATTAAGAATAGAGTGAAAGATGGAAGGATTTAGACGATCAAAACCAGAGGGAAGGTTGGGGGTTACAAATATCTCACCCCCCCTGTATATTATATAAGTTCAACTAATTATAAACCCATGTACTTATGACTGACTTTTACTCAATATATGCACAGCCACAGCATAAACACAAACATATTGATGCTTGGGTACCTTTAATCTTATCCGCTGCTATATGGCATATTTTTCTCTGGGAAAATAAAAGGAGATAAAGATAAGTAGGGCCTACTTTTTCCAATGATCCAAACCGTCTACGTAGCAAGCCGCACTATGGATGATTAGTATGGCAATATTCTAGCTCATCTGAGGTTGTAGGTCTCTAATCTGGCCTTCAGACGGATGATTAGGAAAAAGGAAAAAATAGAAGCAACAGTTTACATTATCAACAAAATCTTCACATATAAGAGGCTTATAATAATGAAATGGTGGATTATTTTTATATATCACTGATCCACAGCATACTATGGTGGATGAATAGTTTGGATCATTGAAAAATTGAGCCCTGCTTGTACTTTAACCGGCTCATATATTTCTAACTGAAAAGACCATATCTAACATCTAGCAACTCTAATTGGATAACCCACCTCTCATGCCCCATAACCATTCCCAACAAGCTGCCATATACTGTTTGGAGATGCCTAAACTACAGAGGTGGTGAGAACATAAAACAAACGAAGGGCTTCGGGTACAATTTAGCATCCTCTTTTAGTTATGAATTCATCCATTGCAAACTAAGGGCCCCGCGCAGCTCTTCAGAAAAGGCAAGAAATTGAGACTTAGCTTTCACTCATCTCTCCCAGCCACTCCCTCCTTAGCTAGCTCTCTGACAATTGTCCCTCGATCTCCCCGTACTAATCCCCATGTCATGTGCATTTTAGAAGTTTATGTCTTTTGTATGGCTATTCCATGCACATGGCCTCATGTGCACTCATTCCCAGCTCCATGTGCCTTAAATGACCCCTAACATGGACATGTTCCCATGTGGGCTACCATTGTTCTTGCTCCCTCCTCTTCATCCTTTGACACATGTCCCGTTCTCCCAATAATTCATCATCCTAAAGTTATAAATAAAATTGAATGAAAATACTACTAGGACTATTTTTCTAGATAAATTACGGGCCCGTAATTTATATTTGAGCTTTTGGATGATTTGATTCATTCATCTTGTTTGATTTTTTTTGAATATTTCTAGTTACTATTTTTTTCTATTAAAAATTCCAGCAATCATGATTTAAAGACTCAAGACTTCATAGCTGAAGTCATCCACTGATCACAAATTTTGGGATCTAGCCAATCCAATCTAGGGGAGGCTGAACAGATTAGATCATCAAAAGATTAGACCTAAATGGGAGGATCTTTGAAATCAGTCCGGATAGCATTTGTCTCTACTATAATCCCAAGTCTCTGTTTTTATGCTTAACATGTTCAAGAGCTGGGAATTAAGATTTCAAATTCGACGATATGATACGTTATAAGACATTTTATTCGACATTGTAAGGACCAATTTGGTTATCGGTCGAGGGTGCCGGAAATTCTGGGTTGTTAGTGTTGTGCATGTAAGAACTTACGGCCTTTCATGATCCGGGCCCTTCGTTTGGTGGGCCCCGATGAATTATCTACTGTGTTCTTGATCCAATACTTGTGGAGGTAAATGTGATTTTGGTATTGCCCAATAGGAATTGATGAGAGGGATTGGTTTTAGTTACAGACCATGGCAATGGTAGGAATTCTAGAGGACACAAGTTGGTGTCCTTGTTGTACTTGTTTCACCGACAATTTATATGGTACGGAGACTGTACCATTTAATACGGCCAAGTATCCTTTTTAAAATTGCTACGTTAGGTGTAGTATATACTCCCAATACGGATGGATTGGGTGCACATTCAGAAATCACCATAATGTTAAGTAACGGTGCAAATTTTTCTTCGAACAAGATTTGAGAGCTACCATGTAAGTTGAGACTTCTGACATGCCTTGACCCATTCTATTTAAGTAAGGCTACGGAGCACCTTATTTGCCATGAAGAGATGGACCTTGGGCTGACAGTCATACCAATCCAGGGAAACCGAGAAGAGCCTTTGCAACATGACAACCCATCTTTGCCACCGACACCCAAAGGGCCAAAACCTTAGATAAAACAAGGCCACTTTAGACGGTCGCTTGGTTTAAGCATCCTTTAGTGCCAACTCAGTGGCTTATCTAGTATCAAAATTTGTCAAAAAGGTTGGTTGGCTTCTCAGCTTTATCTGTGAAAACCCTAATTTTTTAAAAATTATTTAGGATTAATTGATATTTTCACAAAAATCAAGATAGAATATTATATTAATTTTTAAAAAAAGAATCACGTCTTGAAACATAGATATTTGGAATTATTCACGGGAAACCAGTTAGAATGACTGTAAACACTCTGAAATCTGAGCTAAGGTGAAAAAGCCCTATTTTTTGTAATTTTTGTGAATTTATATTTACCCATAAAGGTAAAATGGTCATTTTACTTTTGTGTAGGGTCCACAAAAATTAGGTGAGCTGGTGGATAGCTAGCTCAGGGAATATTAATAATGAAAAATAAACATGATGAAGAATATGCTTTTAATTTTATAAGAAAAGTAAAAAAATTATTTAAAATTAAAAATAATTAATATTTTAATTAAAATAATTTAAAAACAATCATATAAATATCCCTCCTACAGAATGCACGAAATCCCACTGACCCTAGACTCTCTCACTCTCTCCCCCTCCCTTTTCGTTTCTCTTTCCCTCTCTTTTTCTTCCTTTTCTTTTCTTTTTTCTCTCTCTTCTCTTTCCAGCCGTAGCGGTGGTCCCCACACGTGCTTGGCCCAAGAACTAACCTGTCCCAGGCGGGCATGTTTGGGGATGGGCCTTCCACCCACAACCTGAGACAAACAGTTGGCTCAGGTTTTTCCCCAGCCAGCATCCCGTTCAAGGATTCTCCCTCCGGCACTGATAACAACTCAGGAATCCCAAATTCAAGTTCCTCTCACTCCCTTCTTCAAAACCCCTCTCTCATTTCCCTTCCCCGGCACCGACAAACACCAAGTGGTGGGAAAATTGCAAAAACCCTAGCCGTTCGGCTAAGGCTTCAAAATCTGGCCAATTTCTCCTTCTTCAACTAACCTCTCTACTTTGGCATCTTCTCTTCAAAAACCCCATGTTTTCCACCTAGATCACAGTTGAAATTGGTTCACCAGCGACTGGATCATCGGTGAACCAGAATTCGGTGATCTAGGTGGAAATCATCACCAAATCGATCAAATTTGGGAATTTTGAACCGTTGGATCGGTTCAGAGGGTCCAAAACCCCAGGACATGAGATCACAGATCCATTTCCATGAGATCTAGATGTTAATCTAGGAGCTTGTTGATCTGATGGTCCAGATTGGATCGTCTCAAACAGGTCTCCAGAGATCTGCTCCAAAGATGCATGAGACATACGCAAACAGGGACTCCCTGCGGGAGCGCCTCTGCACACGCACCAAGCATGTGACGTGGGTGGTCTCCACTTGAGACGCTACCTACGTCCCTGTGACGGAGACGCCGTCCAGCCTGTTTTGTCGTTTTCTAACAATCTAGATCAAATATGGACTGTCAATGCATATCTGAATCTTAAAAATGCAATTCAGAGTTTATTTTAGCTCCAAATCAAGATCGGAAAGAAGCTCTAGATTCTTGGTGAAGAGTAGAATCTAATGAAAATATAAAATTTATATTTTATTGATTGTAAAATTCTGTAAATTACAAAAAGGAGTACTAATTCTCAAGATCAGTCAAATCTGACATGATTAGACCTTGGATTTCTGATCCATCAGTGATCTAGTGATAAGGGAACTTGAAATCAAGAGTTAGATTTGATTGATTTGATAAAAATTAAGAAATTTAACCTTAATGGAAGATAAATCTTAAAAATGATCATAGATTTATTTGAGTAATCAAGATCAAACCATTAAAATCAGTTTTAATGATGATCTAATTAAGATCGTGTGGATTGATAGGCCTAATATGGCTAATTTGGGATAGATTGAAATCTATGCCCTTGATTTAGATAGATTGACTTAAGATCTTTTTGATCGGTTGGTTCAAGAAAGATCAGATCATATGATGAGATGCATCAATGATCTAATAATGATATCATATTAAGAGAATGTGATAGATTTGAAAATACAATGAAAGATCAAGATCAAAACCCTTAATGGGATGAAAAATGAATAATATGATTAATGGATCAAAATGAATAAATATGATGTATTCAAATGAGCATGTAAATTATTATTGTAAATGTTCTTTTATTTGTGTATTAAATGTATTTATTAGATTTATTTATTTATGCTTTAAATTATTCATGTTATGTAAATTACATGGAAAATGTAATTAAATGAAGATAGATATTGATGAACATTTACAATGAATATGAACATAGACTTAATGATAGTAAAGACTATAATTAGTAGGACAATATAAGGAATATATCATTTTCTTAGCCCAAATTGGGGGAATGATAAACCCCATGAATGACATTTTAATGTTAATGGATTTAATTAAAATCAAATAGTAAGAAGTACTTAGGGTTTAATGTTCATAGGAATCTTATGAAGGTTGAGTTAAGGTCACCCCAGTAAATGCTGAACATAATAGTTAAGGGGGTTCTCTAATAAAGCATCATTCTTCCCCCACATTCTGACAACGTTTGTGAGGTCTAAACCCCTCCTTACATAAGGATTGAATTAACCACTATGTGTGCAGTTTTTAACTAATAAGCCTTAGTCAATTCTAAAATAAGGAGGAGCTATCTAGAATTAGGAATGCATAAATTATCTTTAATTAGTAAAACATTAACTTGTTGAATAATAATAAGATCATAAAAAGATAGTAAACTATCTAATCCTAATAAAAATAGTAATCAAGATAATCAAAGATCAATCAAGATCCATAGGGAGATCTTGAATGATCAAGAATAATAAGAATCATAATATTGTATGAATGTTTTGAAGTAGTATAAATATTAGATTCAAAGGTAGATCAATATATTAGACACTTGATCAATATGATCCAAGGAACAAGATCTAAATCATTCTATGTAAGGATGATCAAAAGAACAATTAAGAAGTATAAATGAGTTGAGAAATAACTATATACATATGATTTAATAGATACATGAAGGATATGATGATCAAGATCAATGTGATAATGGATGGTTGAAAGTAAAGGGAGGTGGACCTTAAGGATATATTCAATATATGAGATACATGTATTTTACACATGATCTTGTCATGATAAATGAGTTTTGATTATAATTGCCTTGGAATTGTTATGAATCAACAAAGATGTGAAAATGAATACAAAGAAATTGATTAAGTAATTATGAAATTACTTAAGACAACAAATGATGTTGAAATGAATACAAAAATATTGATTAAGTAATTATGAATACTTAATGGGTAGAATGAAAAGATTTGAACTATATAAGTTGGACCTCCAAATTTTAAGGAAATAAGTTATAAGCATGTCCTGTTATAACCAAACACACAGTTTATAAGTATAAAATATTATTTTTCATACAAGCATGAATGCTTGTGGTTTTGTTTTAAGACAGACTTAGGCTTGAGGATGCCAATACTAGGAGAGCTATGAGGGTTTGGCCGCATGCTCTCTGAAACTGATTATGATGATGATACTGTGCCCAAAGAGAGGCAAAATGTCAAGTGGGGCAATCATGGGAAAGCTGTCATTGTGACAACCACGGTTCCCCCCACACGAACATGGATTTTATATTTTCACCGTGGTATCAGTGGAATATTATGCAATTATCTGGGCACGCTATACGGATTGAGACTGTGAGCATGATAGTCCTTTGATATTTTGCATTATGATGCAATTGATTATGACATGATGAGATGCCTTATGTTATGACATAATGAGATGCCTTATTTTATGGCATAATGAGATGCCCGGTAAAAGTTATTACCGATGTTGTATTGGATGATGATTCCCAATATGGTATGAAAATGAGATATTATTGATAATATTGACTATATTTATGATTTTTTGTGGTTTTATTTATATGTAATAAATACATATAATTTATATGATGAGTGAAGGATAAAATGACTATCCAATTGTATAAATTGATTTGTATCATGGATATAATGAATTGTTGATTTTGAGCTATATTGAATATATTTCTTAAATCCCCTTACCAAGCATAACTTGCTCAGATGTTGTAAATGTTTGAATGTTTACAATATCTCATATACAATTAAGGAAGGTTGATTGAAAGCTCAAGACTTGTGGATAATCTTCACCGAATTATGATTTAGGGTAGTTACTCTGAGGAAGATTGTATTAATTTAATTATAATTTAGATTATAATACTTGGACAAGGTATGTAATGACTACCGAGACTGTGTAAGTGAACCACTAGATCGATCCTGATTTTAATAAAAGTATTTCTATTGATATACATTAGAAATTTTATTTTATACAAAAATCTATGTATGATAAATAATTTCAGGTGACTCTCAGGTTTTTGACAAATCAATTTCAAAGAAAATTTATTTTTGTTACTTGCATTTTAAAAGAATTTCAAAATCAGGGCCCTACCTTCGCAAATATTTATGAAAATATGTTTTTAAAACCCAGATCGTCAGATTATCAATGGAAGATTCAGATGAATGTCCAAAACTACATATCTTAGATGTAACATACCAAAAATTTCAAATGTCAATTTGATTGAATTTTAAAAAATATTAAAGTGGGATGAAAAGAACATATTAAATTTTTTATTTTGGAGTTTTATAAGTGAAAGACTTAATTGACATCTAATTAAGTATTGAGACCTCCATAATTTGATAATACTCAAAAAAACGATTCCAATGACACTAAGTTTGCATAAATCAGATCTCGGTTGGAGTAGATATGAGTATTTGAATATGAGAGGCATTTTTGTAAAAATAAGATATATAATAAAAAAAAACCACAACAAAATGCTTAAATGAAGGGGGTCGTATGATACATGCACCCCCCTCACTTAAAGGAACCCGACACAATGTCGAGTCTGTTTCTTTCCAAAGTCGACAAACCAAAAACTTGACGAGGAGAAACGAGGGAGAGGAGAAGAGGAGTAGGGGGAGGAGATGAGGGAAGTAGGGTTTTTGGGGTTGGAAGTTATATGCATTACTGGAGAAGACGATGACTTGGATCATTATTCCGAGCCGACCGATCTCCTTGGTGCATGAGCACGAACCAAGCCCCAAGGTGTAGGAATGATTCGTGCTCTATTGAATGTCGGATTGAAAGGGAAATCATCTCACCTCTAGTTTTGGAGGGTTTCACGATGGATCTGAAATCCAACTCATTCTAGAGAGGAAAAAACATGAAAATGTGTCTATAAGGTAAGATGTACAAAACCCAACTTTTGTTTTATAGTATTTTGCTAAATTCGTGCGTTTTCATCCTAGATCTAGATTTATGGATGATCCAACCATCCAATTCCTAATCCAAGTTTAGGGATAGGTAATTAAGGATCTGATGTAGCTCATATCATACTAAATTTGCAAATCTGAGCTAGAAATTGATCTGACAATCTCAACTGTCCGATCAATACTATTTTCACAGTAACTTCTTGATGTTTGATAGACAATTAGACACCACAGATGAGTTCTAAAGCATTGGAATTACTAGGATACGGCACAAATTGAACAATCTAAATTGAAATCGATTGGAAAAACCTAAACTGTCCGATTAGACAGTAGAGTAATAAGGACTTGGCCATTTCTGATTAGTGATCATACGCCACCATTGTGTACCCTGACCTTTATTAAGTTAAGATACTCAAAAAATTTAAGGCCACTGAACAATGGAAGCAACTTGTAGTTACTTAAGATGAATTGTAGATAGCTAATCCATGGCCAATGGCGTGGATTAGAAATCCAATAACTATTGGTCATTTAATTAGTTATCAACCAATAGCTAATAAAATGCCCTTAGCACACTAATAAGCATTGTCACTTTGCCTTGTGCCAAAATAGTGCTAGGAGCTAATTTAGAGAATATGTTAATGCTAAAGAAGCCAAGAGAAGTCCTAGAATTGTATATCTGAATATGTGTTTGTATTGTTACAGATGTATGACTGATTGGGAGCGCGTACACGAACTAAATAGATTATTGCATCAATGAGAGGTGGGTTGAATTAAGATTGCTAAGATTTTTGTTATATATGAATTTGTATATGAATTTTAAGTATTGAAACAAGTCTTTTCAGTTTATGCAAAAAATAAGATCAAGTCTTTTCAGTTTTGTCAAAAAATAAGTTGAATGTGCATGCTAAAATTGAATCATGATTAGACTACTCATATACAAGTACATATTGTATATTGTGATGTTTCAATCCATTTGTTTGTTTATGACAAGACATGTCCTAGGCCAATGACTGTGGGTAGCCTATCTCCTGGCTAGAACAAATCCTTGAGGCGTGACTGTAGGTAGCCCATCTTTGCCAAGGAGGACAATATTGTGTCTACTGTATACTTTGATTATGGATGGACGTGTTCTGAGGAGGTCGATTGTGAGTAGCCCATCTCCCTCCATATGAAACAAATCCTTGACCGGTGACTGTAGGTAACCCATCTCCTGGAAAGAGGAAAATATTATGACTGTAGTCGAAGTGACTGTGGGTAGCCCATCTCCTATGTGCTTATGAAATGAAGCATTCTAAGGAGGTCGATTGTGGATAGCCCATCTCCCTCCATATGAAATAAAGTTGTGATCGGTGACTGTGGGTAGCCCATCTCCCAAAAAACGAACAAAAATGGCATGTATGCGCTGTGATTTAAGGAAAAGTTATTCTGGTATGGATGCACTGAGATTTCTTCTTATTACTAGTATACTCAAACTATGTCTAAATTGGATTATGTTTTATGTAATGTACTATGAATTCATTACTGTGATAAATACTTGACATATTTCAGACTACATTGGAAATGATTATAGTTTTGCATGATGTAGTCTGAACAATTGATCTATATGGTAAAATTATGATTTTGTTATATATAATTGCATCTTATTCCACCTACACAAGTACAAGCTTGCTGAGATATCGTACTTATTTACAATATCTCAAAGGAGAGGATTCCTAAGTAATAGGAGCCGTTTATTGATAGGAGTGCTCCATCAGAAGCTTTTGACTGAGACAAGTAAGAATTGATTTTTGATTTGAAGTTATCGTATTAGAAATGAGAAAGATACTGCATTGTATATAATTATAGGAGTTTTGATAACTTATGTGACTGGGTTGTGCTGTGGAGGCTCTAGGTATATTTTGTTTGAGTAATTTGTTTTTATTTTATTAGATGTATGAAAAGGAGATAGAGTTTCCAATTATATTTTAAAATTGTCAATGAATGTTTATCAAGTATGTTGCAATGACATTCGTTAAATGTTATATGTCCAAAAAATAGAGGAAACTCTGCTGAATTTTTGGTAAAAAAGAGCACTCATTTCACTAAGAATCCTTGTTTTGAGAAAAGAAAACGGCACTTGAAGTTTTTCAAAGTGAATAAAAAAAAAGAAAAGATTTTCTTTTACAAAATTGATTTCAACTTGGATTAATCTAGTAATACGAATTAGTTTTGTAGTTAAAAAATATATATGAAAACCCAGGTTGTTACAGTTGAAATCAGCCACCGTCTTGGCCTCACATGTACTTTTATATACAATATAGTTCGTGTTATTACGTGTGTCCAGTACGGACACAAGCACCATATATTGGATGTTGATACGACGAAGTGCACTGTGAAATTGAGAGTGCAGATATGATGCCCAAAAGTTATGGGAAAGCATTTCTTGAGCCCATTGTGTCATTGGGATTGATCCGATTTGCTAGATGAACACGTAACATAGCTCATCCTTAGTGCACCAGTTGATTTATCTTACATAATACCCTATTGGCTGAGGATCAGAAGCAAGTGGGTTAACCTTTTGATGGTCTACGAAGACCAGTAATCTGGATTTATGGTACATGTCTCCGTCGACCCAGCAAGTTGATTGTTTGGCAAGACTGCACGCTACTATTTGAGGTTAGTCTTTGAGGATGATTGAAAGTTGGAAATGTTTTGGAATTCAACTTATTTAAGTTAGTTTTGATAGGATACGTCTTCTATCACATAAATAGTTTACTTAAGGTAAATTCTGGATGATGTAAAGAGTTTTATATAGTGTTGCGTGTAGATGGGATTCACCACACTATATAAGTACAGGTTGGGTCCTAATGGTTGGTGATCTTAACAGTTCAACTTTTGATCATGTATAAGATATGCCATTTGAAAATTTCCAGCAACGGATGGTCAGACCTGGCAAATATTTTTGACTGTAGGCCTGTAGTGGTTAGGATGAATCAGTTCATATGTTCAGGAGGAGCAGTTTTGATTACTCTATATCAGGGTCTACAAAGTACTACTTACATGTATAAACCTGTGAACTGATTACATTCATAAACACCATATAAGAACTCTGATGAAAATTTTTCCCTCTCTTCAAGGTTAACCATGAATGCTCCCTTTAGGGGAACCAATTTGTTTTCAGTTGTGGAACCAAGGAAGAAGGGTGTTCCGATTGAAGTAAGGGGGAAGTTATTATCTCTTGGAACTTGCCTGCCTCATCCATAAAGAAATCAACCTTGGAATCAGAGTCACACGAAGAATTCATGGATGAACCTTATCAACATGACATCCCAAGCACCGACAGGCAAGCCCTAGGCAACACAAGGGTCCACAGATGAGTCCTAACTCACTTAAAGGAGATAGCCCATCTGTCATGGGAGACTGCGACTTAGACGACTGTCTCTTACTAATGTTCTAAAGCAATGTTATCTCTATGTCGTTCTGCTTATTAATGTTTTACTTCTTCTTCACGTCAGATTATGATGCAGGCTTACCAAAGAAGCATTTTAGAATCGAAGAATGCCGAGTTAGCATAAATTTAAGTTAACTTGGTTAGATTACAGGAACTCAAATGCGATTAGGAGTTAATTAAATTAGATTAAATTGAAGATTTGTTAACAACATGAGAGGAAAATGCTGCGGTGTGCTATTAGGTTCTTCTCTAAACACCCACCTGCCCAAACCACTAAGCCATGTGGACGTGGTGGTTCTTTCAGTGGAAGAGTCTACTACGATTCTGTTTTATCTCCATAGATTTCCCTTGAGTGGATGATCTATCAGAAAAAGTTTAAGTTGTTCATTCTTCGTTGGAGTTCATTTTTTGGTGGGCTGCTTTTTTTTAGAACTTGCAGGTAAGCTAGATTCTGACTCTTTGAGGTCCCTTTTGTCAAGCAAAATTTGGGACAATAACGATTCAAATTAATTTGGATGGATAAATCCTACCTCAAATGAATAATAATAGGGTTTGTTGACGTGCTTAGGATTGAGTTCCATTTCAGTATGGGTCAGCCCTACCATGATCAACTGACCTTGCATTTTGATAGGAAGGCATCATTTCATTCATGTTGTGATCTTTGAGTGATCTTTGGTGGCCCTTGATCAAGCATATGGCGCCTTGCCTGACCAGCATAATTAGATCCGTAGTAGTGTCGCCCAAGTGACCCATTATATCCTATCATCAACAAAAATGCAATCATACTGTAGTGGCTCATACTGTTCAACTTCATTTAGACATCACATATTCCATGATCAACCACTTAAAAGATGAAAATTAGTAGTTATCGAAGTGTGCCTTCTCCCTAGTGAGGAGCTCGCAAGTGTGTAGCATCAAGTACGCATGTAGTTTCAGATTGAAATTAACAATAATAAGTAAATAAAAGGCATGCTATCAACATGGCTAAGGATCCAAATCTCTCGTTCTAACCATTAGATTGTCTCCCTGTGATTCAGTAACAAAGGATGAATTCCAGGAAGGGTGAGGTGCTACGTTGCTCTCCCTGGAATTTTCTTTTTTATGTTGGCTGAACATGTAGCACACATGTAACTAAACAATGAATGTGAGGAGATTCATCTACTGGTCCACATTCTGGATAGCCACTGTTCAAAATGATCATCTTCTTAGATGATCTCAACTGCCCAAAATTTCTAACATTTAAGTGCTTAACATTTTTAATTTCTTTGGCTATTCATTTTCTTGCTCAAGAACGTAATAGTTATGATGATGAAATAAATAAGATTTTGATGGATGGCTTATGTAAGATGTGGTCTGGAGATGAATGGTTTAGATTGCATCAAATGATTTGGCTCAAGATGTTTAACTCTATTTTTAAGTGCATGGACTGACTCACAGATGCAGGCACCGTATAACAACTCATGAAGGTCTCTATTCCATTCCATGTTCGTTCTGCATTGTTATATCTATTATATATCATGTGATTATGTTAACGTGTTTTCCTTGTGATCTTATGATGTTATTCATGATAATTATAGCGGTATAATACATAAGATTGGAATGGCATTTTCTTCTTTCTTTCAATAACTGGCAGTGGTCCTGCGGAAATAGCGAGAAAAAGAATATCTATATTAATGAAACAAGTCCCTTTCTCAATTGATTAGATGGCAACACTAGCCGATTGATCAAACTCTAGGACGGTGGTCAATCCGCTATAGGATCCATTTTTGACTGCTCTTGCAGGTCATTCCACCTATCATCTTCATTTATGTCGAGGTTCGCGGTCAAGACTATCAGATTGATCAAACTCCAGGGCAGTAGTGAATTCAAAGGTGAACCATTTGATGGATCATACCGGTAATTGGACCACCATCAACATTTATGACAGAGGATTTCGGTCAAGACTATCAGATCGATCAAATTCCAGGACTGTGGTCAATCCAAGTGCGACCATTTGATGTATCACACGGGAAATTGGACCTTCCATACACACGAAATGATCGGTTAGAATCTCAGTGTATACAATGGTCCAAATTAAACAAACAAAAACAGAGTATTTAGGATGCTACAATCGTTCAGTCGTCCTGAATAAGGTCTACAAAATATAAAGCTGGGGCAATCAGATAAACTGGCCGGATCATCCAAATGTAGGATAATTTCAAGGGAGTTTGAAATGGCTTTGCAAATAATTTGCTGGGCTCCATCTTGGATTGGCCACTCTCAAAACCGAATGATTATAGCCTTTATTCTGATGTAAAATGATTTAGAAGCACATATAACAGTACAGAACTTCGGAACAATTATTGGATCAGGAAAGTTTGAAGCATGGCATTTTTGTGTAAATGCATGCATGTAGGTCATCTAGAAGGGGAGCCTTGGCACAATAGTACAGTTGTCGGCGTGTGACCTTGAGGTCATGGGTTCAAGGCGTGAAAACAGCCTCTTGCAAAATGCAAGGTAAGGTTGACTACTATTAACTCTTGTGGTCTGCCTCTTCCCTAGACCCTGCATACGCAGGAGCATTAACTCTTGTGGTCTGCCTCTTCCCTAGACCCTGCATACGCAGGAGCTTCATGCACCTGAGCTGCCCCTTTTTATCCACGTAGGTCATCTAGGATGTTGGTTCACCAAAAACCTGGACTATGCTTTTACTTCCGCCTCGGTATGTTCCCTTGCGTGGTGATCAGGCCTATGTAAGATGGGATATAGAAGATGAATGGTTTTCTGAAGCGCCGCGCTTGTAAGTTTAGCCCTTCCTACCATCCGATAGGACCGATATGTTCCAACACAATCTGATAATTGGGTGCATAGCTAGCTTGAGAAAGATAACTAAACTCCCTCCTTGCTCGATCTAGTGCTTGTATCATCTGATGCAATAGTTGGTTAACAAGATATTAGATCAACCTCAATGTATGTGGCAGTGAGCCCATCATTTACAGATCACCAAGAGATTCCTGATTGGCCAGAGCAATAATGATTTCCATTAATCCACTAGTTGTCCCCAAAGGAATGCCTTTTCCCCCACTGTCGATTAAGGAATTAGGATCATCACTGCTAATATGGTTGAAGTTGGGAATGAGGCAATGGTCCCCGATTGCTGAGACGAGACTCGTAAACGTGCTAAGCTTAACTACTTGTATTGTGGCCCTTTCAGAGTTTCTCATTCATATCAGCATTTCTTTTTGAGAAATTCATGACCTTACATTGTTTTTGATGAATTCTGAAATGACATTGGTTAGTTCTAGCTCTGAGCGAAGGCATCCAAAAGTGACTGATTTCTTCTTTATGAACATTGGAGTTCAGTTCTAATTTCGCAATTGATCAATTTTGGCGTTTTCCCTCTACTTCTAGCTGTAAATTTCATTTAGTTTGAATAGTCGTCAAGCATTGTATATTGAGAACTAGATCCTCTGGTATTTGGATAATCAGACATGGTGGTATGTTTAGGTTGCAACAAACCACCGGTAGTGTTCTCTGCTGTATGCGGGGAAAATATTTGCAGGTTGACATTATTGAATGTCTTGAGAAGTTGATAACCATGCTCTGCCACAAAATGCAATTCACAGCCACCATGAACTAGAATCTTTGGAACTCAAACATTATGCAGAAAGACATTGAAGAACATGAATATGGTTAGGTTATTGAGCTCTGAATTCATAAGGACCAAGACCGACTCCAACAGGATCAAGGTGATGAATTCATTAGAGGTCATACCAGGGCTATATTGGTGAGTATGTTTTACAAGTCGAAGCAGGGGAATGCTGATATCTTACAGGTTAAGCATGATATAAATATACATAAAAGGGCAGCCCTGGTGCACAAACCTCCCGCATATGCAGGGTCTGTGAAATGGGTGGACCACAAGGGTCAACAGTACATAGAAGGGGGAGACTTGGCGCAAAAATAGAGTTGTCGTCATGTGACCTTGAGGTCATGGGTTTAAGGCATGGAAAACATTATCTTGCAAAATACAAGGTAAGGCTACGTACTATTGATCCTTGTGGTCTGCCCCTTCCCCGGAACCTGCATACGAGGGAGCTTATGCACCGGTGCTGTCCCTTTGAGGTTTTTTGAAGGGGAGTCTTGGCACAATGGTAAAGTTGTTGTCGTGTAACCTTGAGATCACGGGTTCAAGGCGTGAAAATAGTCTCTTGCAAAAATACAAGATAAGACTACATACTATAGACCATTGTGTCAGCCCCTTCTCTGGATCCCACATATGCCAGAGCTTTGTGTACCTGAGCTGCCCTTTTATATAAATATACATCATATGCGTAAATGACATGGATTTTACATATCCATGAAGAAAAGACTGAAAGTCCACTGGGATGTCCAACAATTGGAACATGCTTTCGTCGTTGCCAATGTTCATCAGGATAATCTCCCCAAAGCAAGATAATGGAACAAACTTTTGGAGCGGCTTATTCTAAGGCATGGGGTGGCTGTAAGGTCCATCAAATATCAAATGGATCAGGGCATTTATTTTCCTATGGTACAATGATCTAGGATGCGTGAGGTGAAATTTGTCGGATTCATAGGTAATGAGGTACGCACGAGGAGTTCCCATGATAAACATTATTATTTCTCATGATCCCAAGAGCAACAACTATTAAGCACCCATTTTCTATTAAAATATACCAATTTGATGAGAGGATTCAATTTGCCTCCCCCTAAGACTTGCAGTTAGGTGTGCCTGCCATCTCTTCCTTGAGTGGTGATTTTTTGTTTTTGGGATTTAGAGCGCCCAAGTCTAGACCTCCCATTGCAGGTTCCTTTCTTCTTAATGAGATCTATCTTCTCTACAATTGTAAACGGTTGGTTTGAGAATTCTTAGTCCTCTTGTTTCATCTGCAATGGTGAGTATAGCATTATGCCTCTTAACCTTTTACTCGACACACTCTTTCATGATTTTAGACCAGTACTGAAGAATCCGTTTTGATGTCGTTGCTTTCAAGTAGGCAGCTTCCGAGTATATTATATTGGATATGGAAGTTTAAGCTTACTGCAGTTAGTGTTGGACTATACAAGAATCTTTAGCTGCCGGTCAGGTGGCGTTGCTATCTGACTTTAAGAAAATTACCACATTTTGACTGTAGGAACACATGATCACCTTGCAGGTCCTGGGGTTCCTTTCACTATGTTATGATCTGAATAGCACCGACCCCAACTTTTGAACTGGACAACTACAGAGACTCATCTAACTGATGCCATCACAGGAAGGAAGGGTTATGAAGAGAGACATCAGAACCTCGCCCTTGGATGTTTAAGACCTTAAACTGTCAGAAAAAGGCGGAACAGATAATAAACAAAGGAATGTAGGGTATGAAGAGGGTTTGAAAGATGTAGAAGGGACTCCAGATATGATTTTAGTATATAGAAATAAAGACTATCAGCCATGTTGACATGATTTCATATTTGATAGAGATAATCTTCTTTTTGTGCTGTTAGAAGAGTTGATTACTTTTGAAGAGAAAAGGAAGTATATCATCCTGTTATGCCTGAATACTTATGATTTTATTCCTTCATGGGAAGCATCAAAGGAGTTCACTGGCTATTCTTTTGATATTCACTGTGGATGGGACTCCATCGTTGGACATATAGAGGGAAGTCTAAGCCGAAGCCAAATTGCCCCAACCTTGGTTCCTTCAAGTTGAACTTTCATGGAGCTTCTTTTGGTAAACCGGTTCAGTTGCACAGGAGAAGAGGTTTGTGATCATGATTGACTAGTAGTTTGGGCATTCTCTGGGCCACAAGGTATTAAGGATTCAATTGCAGCAGAAGCTCAAGCTTTACTTGATAGTTTGAGATTAGCAGCTGCCAAATCAGTTGATAACCCAGTTGTGGAAATCAAATGTCATAGTTAGGGTGACTAACTTTTCCTCCTAGGCAGTTTGGTTGGATTATTGATTAAATCTCTTATTTATCTAGTTGTAATGATTTTACCTTCAATAATGTTTCTAGATCTGCTAATGATGTTGCCAATGCTCTAGCTAAAAGGGGAGCTCAGGCTGAGGATTCGGTGGGCGGCAATCTCTGCCCCAAGTTTAATCGTATTCTGCTTCTTATCTAATGTATCTATCATTTTGAAACGACAAAAGCGGAGTTGCTTACACGTCTTCAACTAAGTAGGGAGGAAGATGACATTGAAAGTTTGATGAGTAAATGAAGGCACGTACGTTTATCGTTTTCTATTTGGCTCCTCATCCTTCATCAGTTATTCATTCATTCTTTTCTCTTTCAGAACTTCTGTTGTCTGGGACCATTGGTTTCTTAATATTTTAAGAAGCTTTTAAGTTACATCTTCCGCTTTCTAGTTGTTGTAATAATTTAGGAGCTAGTGTTTACTTTTGTTATTCATCTATATTTGAGGCTGATTGCGGCAAGCAAATGATCTGCTGACTCAAAATAGAAGTGTAATGCTTCTGCCGGTGGACAAAAAGATCGTGTCTTCAACACTTCATTATATGACCGTTCTTTTGTTGTGCTATGTTACAGTTTTGGTAACTAAACAAACACAGCTTGGCAGTGAAGAACACCTGTAGGAACTGCAGTAAAGTACTAAAACAACAATGATTAATAAGTCTACTTAAGTATTCCTTTTCCTTTTCATTCATCCTTCAGTCTAGGCTAGTGCATTATGTTTGAATGCCAAATGTGCATGGTGGCTGGGGTAAATATTTTGGGACTACAGGAATTTGTAAACGAGGACTGAGCTAAAATGATCATTCAAATGGATCTTTGTTATGTAGCTTTTTATGTCTTTCTTAATAGCAAATGCCCATACCTTCCACCAGGGAAATGAAGCATTCGCAGCAAGCACTTAAAATAATCAATAAAAATTCAAATTGTATTAGCATTATCCTAATGAGAACTATGAGAATGCGACAAGTTTGACTGGCTTGTACATCCTTTACTAATAAGGCAGCTAATAGGAGGCAAGCTGTTAGGCCAGGAAGGAATAAAACTTAATGATAAGCAGTATTCAGGAAGGAATGGAGCTCAATTCATTAATAACATGGATGAATTACAAGGGATTTCAAAATCAACCGAGCAAAAAGACCATTGGAACTAGTAGGCAGTAGGAACCGAAGTTCCACCTCTGCACTTCCCAGTCCCTTTTACTTCTTTTCTTCTTCTCCCTTTCCTCTCTCTCTTTTCTCCCTTGTCTTCCCTTTTCCTCCCATTCCCGCCTAACTCTGTAACAGACTGGATACTAACTGCCTATTTGATATATCCTACTCAACTAATTATATCTGTATATCCTAACTGACTGCATCACTTGGTTGTTATATCCTAACCAACTAATTCCCTAGATAATCTTCTGTCATATCTAGAAAATATGAAAATCTTTTACCAACAGATGTCTTTTTGTTTCCTTGTAATTACCTCCTCTTCCTGGAATACATCTAGAGTTTGGGAGGTGTAACATTACCCCCCCCCCCAAGGAGTTTCACCTTGTCCTCAAGGTGAAAGGAGGGAAATTGAGTGTCCAACACCTCATAGAGCTCCCATGTATTATCACAATCAGGTAGGTGTTTCCATTTCACCAAAACTTCTGTGTAACCATTTGGCATTGTCTTGATGTTCTTGATGGAGTTTGGATACATGACAAGTTCCATTTCCTCAGTAAGGCTAATAGGTAGGGGTTGAGTTTGGGCTCAACTGGACAGGGCGGCCTTCAGTTGGGAGACATGGAAAACTGGATCGATTCTAGTGGTGGAAGGTAAATCAAGGCAGTAGGCAACTGCGCCAATGCGCTCCAAAATAGTGCAGGGACTGTAAAATAGGGGGCTAAGTTTTTCATTGGGTCTTTTAGCCAGTTTCTTGAACTTAAAGGGCTGGAGTTTCAGAAAAACGCGGTCACCTACCTGGAACTGGATGTCCCTGCAGCCCTTATCCGCTTGGGATTTCATTCTGGCCTGGGCTAGTAAGAGGTTACTCTTAAGCTCTTGTAAAATTGTATTCCTGTCTTGAAGTTGTCTGTTAACTTCCTCCACTACTGACCCTTCATACGAAAGCCTTAACACAGTAGGAGGATCACGCCCATAAAGTGCTTTAAACGGGACATGTCAGCAGCTCCTTGAAATGTAGTATTATACCAGAATTCGGCCCAAGGAATCCACTTGGGCTATAGCTTAGGATGGTGTGAGGCGAAGGAGCGCAAATATGTTTCTAAACAGTGGTTGACGACTTCCGTATGAGGATGGTAAGCAGTGCTCATCCTTAACTCAGTCCCCGCCATCTTGAATAGTTCAGCCCAAAATTGGCTAATAAAGAGACGGTCCCTATAGGATACAATGGAACGCAGGTATCCGTGTAGCCACACTATGTCTTTGACAAAGAGAGCAGCCACCTCCTGAGCAGAAAACGGATGGTCCAATGGAAGGAAATGGCTGTACTTAGAAAGACGGTTTACTACCACTAGAATAGTATCCAGCCCTTGAGATTTGGGTAAGCCGCCAATAAAATCCATAGATAAGTCATCCCAGACTTGTTTGGGAATGGGTAAAGGCTGAAGAAGACCTCCAGGTTTGAGTGCTTGGTATTTATTCCGCTGGCATACCTCACAAGAAGCCATAAATTGCTGCACATCCTTTTGCATTCCCCTCCAAAACACCATATTAGAAAGCCTTTTGAATGTCCTAAAGGTCCCGGAATGTCCACCTACTGGAGTGGAGTGAAATTCTCTGAGTAAGGTGGGAATCCGAACAGAAGTCTTTGGGATAGCGAGTCTGTCATAAAAGATCAAGTGGCCATGACAAAGAGAGAATCCCTTGTGATGGTTCACGCCAGCCAATAAGTCCTGTAGGATGGGGCCTAAAGTCCCATCCTGTTTGATCTCATCTGTTAGAGCTTGTAATGCTGAATGCTGGACTGTTGAAAGGGCGAGGAAGGGAGAAGTGTAATGACCCCAATTTTTGTAATATTAAAAGCCCATGAAAAGTTCAGTTTTAAAGATAAGGGCATTTTAGTCATTTCACTAGTTTTCTTGACTAAACCCAAGAATTTGGTCCTAAAAATGGTTTCATTAGATGCGTCTCAGAAAAAGGAATCCAACAAGACCAAAATCACCCAAAACGGAGTTAAAATGAGCAAGTTATGGCCCTTTGAAGTTTAGGGCAAAACTGTAATTTTTACAAAAACGGGTTTAGCGGCAAAACACAGGGGCCCGTTTTGATACGGGCACCCTTCATCTTCAACCTCCTAGAGGTTTCTGGAACGGCGGTGTTTCAAGGAGAAACCACAGCCATTCTGGAGGTTTCTCCACCGCCATTCAAAGGCGGTTAGAACCCCTCCAAAACCCTCTTTAAAAGCCCTATAAATAGAGCTCTTGGGCGCCTCTAATAGCAGCCCAAAACATGGGAGAAAACCCGTTGAGGAGCAGCGACCTAGAGGAGAAAACATGGAGAGAAAACCAGCCACAAAGTAGGTACACAAAAAAAATCCCCAAACCCATCTCACCCACAGTCCTAGGCTCGGTTTCCCTAGGTTTTTGCATAAAAATCCATGGGGAATAGGTCTCTAGGGAGTCACCAAGGACCCTGGGACGTCCCCAGGGCCCCACTGGTTCCTCAGGGACGAACCAAGGCATCCCAAGGACGCCCCGGTCCCCCAACGACCAAGACGCCCAGACAGACGAGACGCGTCGAACGTGTCTGAGAGGAACCAAACGGGCGTGTCTGTGGACGCACCCGCTAAAGAGAAGGATGGGTGGAGAAGTACCGCGCATCTGCAGACGCGCCCGCTGCAGACGCGCTAGCAAAGGCGTCGATTTTGGTTTGTTAAGGAAGCCAGGGCGCATGACGCTGACGCGCAGCGCCCTAGCATTCCGTCTTTTAATTCTTAAAGGTCTTATGTACGTGCGACACTAAAACACTTATAACTTGAGATTTAGAGCTCCGATTGAGGCACCGCAAAAGGCGTTGTGTCCGTGTCGACGACGCGGACACATTCAAACTATAAAATCCCTGATCAAGGCTCAATCAAAGGTGGGCATGACCCTTAGAATAGGATGGTGGCGCGTGGCCACTAGACCTTTGAAAAATTGATAATACCAAGGCCCAATTAGGACCTTAGGACACCCATAGGCATAGAGATGGACCCCTAATGCCTAAGTAAAATGACCAATTACTCTAAAACCTATAAAAGATAGGTCAAACTAACTTTGATTCCTCAAACCATGATCAGGAGCGTCCGAGAACAAAAGGGTTAGCGCGACCTAGTCAGGTTGGTGCTCTATCATTATTAGATTCTTTTAAAAGAACCATTATTATTTTGAGAACATATGTTTTAAATATATGACTTGATTTGCATGACTTAATTCAGCATGCATGATAAATGCTTTGTACATAGCCATGTTTTGAAATGATTGCATATACATTATGCACATATATGTGTTGCAAACAAGTGCATACATTGCATGATTTAAGTACTTGCAAAGATTGCATGTCTTGAGGGTTGCTAAAAGACGCTGGAGTGCCGAGGGCCAGGCAGTTGTGAGGGACCCAAAGAGGATAAGTTTTAATAAGAGGTTTTGGCTTATTTAATCTTATGTGATTTGGGCAAGTAAGCCCGTGGGTGCTATGTCGAGGGGTCTGGGTTGGCCACCCGGCCTCTACCACTAATAGGTGGATGGGTACCAAGCCCAAAAAGAGGCAAGTCCCTATGTCGACTGCATGTGGTACAGGGGGCTACCACTGGTGTCACGGCACTGGGTCGACGTGTCATAGGCCCCATGGAGGCTATGACCGAGTATCCTCAGGTACCCGGGGACCACACAGCGATGAGGTAGTGGGCATAGTGGACCCTATGGTTTGATGATTTATGTGCATTGCATATGGCATGATATGAGGTTGGTCGACCATACCATACTAGAGATCCATGAGTTGGATTGCATGAAGCATTTTATGCATATCATGATGTTATGATATATATGTATATGATACTTTCGATTTTGGATTATATGATCCTTTAAGTCGTTAGTATTTCAGTTTGACAATGGATTTTGATGTCAATGTTGAACTTGAGTATTCGGACATGCACATGTTTTGGAAAGAGCATATGATTTTAAAAACATCGCATGCATCATAAAACTAGTAGTGATAGACTCCTACTGAGTATATTATATACTCACCCAATCCTTAACATTTTTCAGACATCAGTAAGCACTTAAGGACAGGATACGTCCGTATATATCATGGTTCAGGACAGCTCCACTCACGAAAACAGGACAGCTATGTTAGTGCTATGAGCAAGTGAATCCAAAAGGAAACAAATATACATGTAAGTAAACTCTCAACCCTTTGGACATGTGTTTGAACTTAGTTACAGTTGGGCTGTGCGTTGTGACTGGAAAGACCTGGGGAAAAACATTTATGATTTCTGAAGTTTTTCAAAAACTACCTTAGTTGTTGTGAAAGCAAATGACACTCGGGGTTTTCAAAATGAGTTTAAAAACAAAAGATTTTCCGCTGCATTGCATAGTTTTTATGAAATGGTTTTCAAATAGGGATGCATCCCGCCTTAGGAAATTAGATATTGCATTTAAAAATGCATGAGAAAACCCGGGTCGTCACAAGAAGTGTGCGCCAGGTCTGATGCACCCTTAGGGTTAGATGTGGTGTGTGCATCAGTGATGCCATTGTTATCCATTCTGGAGAGGGCATCTGCTGCCCGATTATTCTTGCCAGGTTTGTAGTGAATGTCAAAGTTGAAACCAAGCAAGTTGATGAGCCACTTCTGCTGCTCACTGCTGAGGACGCTTTGGTTCAGGAGGAATTGGAGGCTCCGTTGATCTGTTAAGATAGTGAACTTCTGGCCTAGCAAATAATGACGCCAGTTAGGCCAGGAAGGAATAAAATTTAATGATAAGCAGTATTCAGGAAGGAATGGAGCTCAATTCATTAATAACATGGATGAATTACAAGGGATTTCAAAATCAACCGAGCAAAAAGACCACTGGAACTAGTAGAAAGTAGGAACCGAAGTTCCTCCTCCGCACTTCCCTCCTAACTCTGTAACAGACTGGATACTAACTGCCTATTTGATATATCCTACTCAACTAATTATATCTATATATCCTAACTGACTGCATCACTTGGTTGTTATATCCTAACCAACTAATTCCCTGGATAATCTTCTGTCATATCTGGAAAATCTGAAAATCTTTTGCCAACAGATGTCTTTTTGTTTCCTTGTAATTACCTCCTCTTCCTGGAATACGTCTGGAGTATGGGAGTTGTAACACAAGCCTTTACTCCCCTCTCATGCTACTATACTAAGAAGGGAGCATTTGGACTGTTACTTCAGTTGATTTATTATATTCTTTTCTTAGTCATCCTATGATTTCTTATGGTGTATTGTGCTCATTCTTATAGGTCTAGTTCTCCTTTGTTTTACATAAGAGTGTTCTTATTATTATAGTCCATAACTCAATAAGCATCTGAATACAAATGCATATACATATAGTCCTTAAGAATTTAGCAGAACATATAATTTTCTTGCTCCTTGATTCTGACTCGTGTTTTTAAGCCTCCTGATGGTCTCCCCATACTGACATTCCATGTGATTTTAGCAAGATGATTTCATTTCTTTTGAATTCGAAATGGAAGGTCCTAAATACTTCCCTGCTTATTTTTGTTTATCATTGTCGAATAAGAAAGGTTTTTGTCCTTGTTTTGTTTCCTTTATTTTGTTAACTACTCTTTTTAGTTGCACATAGTAATGGATGCTCAGATCTGTTTCTGCTACAAATCTCTGTTAACTTGTTAGTATGGTTGGATGCTGCTTATTTAATTTGATTTCTTGTTAGATATCATCTAGCTTTCTGGAAAATTGGGATAATATCATGTTCTCTTTATTCTAGAATCAGGCAAGCATCTAAATGGAGAAGGTTAAACTTTTCAGATCCACATTATGAAGCTAATATAGCAGAAAAAACATTACTTGGGCAGCACAAGGAATGGGAGCAGAGAAGAGGAAAATTGAGATAAGGAAAGTAAAGGATATGAAAGAAAATTTCAGGAAAAAATATATAACATATACTAGAGTATTTAGAGTAGTGGGTGAATACCTATCAAACGTTAAGTTAGCAATGCCATACCATGTAGGAGTAAAAAATTTCAAGTACCCGTCCAAAGTCACCTATAAGAGACTGATGATCAATTACTGTAGTTTGTAAGTACACTTTCATTTGAAGATCTTTTGATTTAATTTGATGAGGGCATTGTAATTAGGGATGGTCAAATTCATTGTAAGTGTACTCAAGTCATTTGATTTTTTGTGAATACATCAATGCTTGCAAGTTCTTTCAATTGAATGAGAATACAAGGGAAGTCTCCTTCAGATGAAAGTCCTTTTTCTTTCCCTTCTTTAGTTTGCCATACTGATCAATGATCTGATATATCTACGTGGTACTAGAGCACTTATCTCCTCGCGGTGTCTCTAGTCTCTGTAACTATGTACTGCTTCATTGAGTGTTGACGGCTCATTGGCTGATTGCTTGTGCTTCCACTGAACGTAATATGTTTCATATAGCTGTATTATTTATAGATGTAGCAGGATTTGGCATCAGTAACATAGTAGCATCTGAACATCTGAGCAAACTTATGAAGCACATCTCCATGCTTCTCCCCCTTATTTTATGACTGATGTTTGGTGAGTTATTGAAGCTTGACATTCATTGAAACAAATATGTTATAAGATTGATTTTGGCGAGGATAAACCAAGTGATCCGTATGTTCTCTATTATAGTTTCCTCAAATAATTGCGAGAGAATTTCTTATGTGTAGATGTAGGAACATACACACAACAAATATCCCCGTTAACTAACGAAATACCTGCAAGTAACACGAATGGAGAGTCGTGATCAAGTATAATCGACATAAGCATGCCAGTAATCTATAATGCAATGAGGAAAAACTTCTTTTGGCAGAATGGTAGAAAGCCTTTGTCATAAACTGATGGAACACTAATAGGTTGCAGTTCACCATGTAGAACTAGGAGTAAAGTTTCTATCATATAAATCTTGTGACACAATTGGATATACCTATGCTTTTACCACTCGACATTTAATCCAAGGTAGTATCAAACATCTCCTAGCCTTTGGAGATCTACTGTCTTTGAGAACCTGCGTTCACGGGAGTTCTTTCTTGTTCTTCTCTGTCAAAAGCTAGAATTTATTTAAATACCTCTGACAATGATCTTGTGGATCTTTACCTTTGTTTCTTTTTGAGAAGAAGATCCTGCGGATCTTATTATAGTTTTCTTCTGAAGAATATAGGAAGAAATGGCAGAAACAGGACTATTCCAGTCTCTAATGGAGAAGGGAAAATAAAAGCCCAAAGGCTGATAGTTGCAAGGACTACTTGAATGCTTGTAGTTTAAAGATCATCTCGATCTTTCATAATGTTAGTAGTCTCTTATCCCTCAATGTTATCAACCGTTCAAAATATTGTTTCCCAGGGGAATAATAGTCGAATATCCATGAGAAGGAAATACAAGTGCCTGTGAACCAGGCCAACCGAAGACACAAACTCTTTCTGTACCAAGGAGTTGAAGAGAAGAAGTAAATCACGTATAATTGTACCTCTATATGAAGAAAATCAGGTAGAGTGTGTGAGAACCAAGAGCAAAGCCTAAAAAGGGCAGCCCCGGTGCACTAAGCTTCTGTGTGTGCAGGGTACGAGAAAAGGCAGACCACAAGGGTTAATAGTACGCAGCTTTACTTTGCATTCTGTTTCCACACCTTGAACCCGTAACCTCAAGGTTACATGACAACAAGTAAATCAGAGGTCACTGTGCACATAGTCATCAAACTGGTTGAATATGGTCTCAGATTAGACCACTTCTTAATATGAAAAACAAGCAGACTCGTGTGGTTTGAAAGATCCCACAGTTGAATTTTGCAAGTGTCTCTGCAGCTCATCTTTAGTTCAGATTTGGTTTCGGCAATGAACAAATTAAGCGCTGCAGAAACAGGAGTGGTTTTACTGGAATGCACCGAATTAGTTGACTTGTATGATCATAATGGTCCTATGTATCAAGAACTAACGACAGATTCCAGAGACATATGAGGGGGTTAAGGATCATGTGATTAGGTGAGCCGTACTTGTTGGCAATCAAGTAGAAGCGGAGAACAAAAAAGTCGTCGACAGCAGGATTCGAACCTGCGCAGGCAGAGCCCAACAGATTTCGAGTCTGTCTCCTTAACCACTCGGACATATCGACTGCTTGTTGCAATTTTTCCATTTAATTTACTTGACAAAGTTAGAATTGGGGTATTTTTCTAAAACAATCTTAGCGGCTATGCCGTGAAAAACTTCTCCAGTGATGATCACATTCACGTCATCCCGTAAAAATCTTCTCATTAACCTATCATAAATAAAAAAACCGTCGCCATTGGATGAGTTGGAAAGTTCCAGATCTACAGTCCGCATATCTGAACTTGATAAGACCATGGTTTTGACCCAACTAAAATGGGGCAGGTATGAAGAGCAAACCATGGCTTTAACTAGGGATGACAATGGAGTTGCAGAGATTTATTTTTCTTGCCCACCACAGGTTACTAAAATTTGTAATGAACTGAGAGTGTGACAGATTATGAAAATCCATCTTGATTCAGTCTGCCCATCAATTGTTGTGAGAGTACAGGGCAACGCAGGGCAGGTCAATATCATTATTTGTGCATGAGAATTGAGATTTATTTTTTCTTTTCTTTTTGAAATGTGCAAAAAAATTCTAGTTGCTGCTATAGTTTATATTTGAGTTTATAAAAATACCCTTCTTTTAAAATTATAACATATATAATAAACAATATGCATTTTTGGTATATGAATATTTGCAAATAATGTGGTTTGTCCCATGGAATTTTCATACCAACCTGAACCTACCTCGTGCCACAAACATTTGCCCATTACGGTTGCAGTCACTAATTTACCATCCCAACTGGCCGCGAGCAGGTGCGGGAAGAGGCAGGTCACGATTTAGGCCCTCCCACTGCTATGCCTTAGCCCCGACCAACTTGCCAGAAGCCATGCTGCATGGAAATCTTGGCCATGGGAACTTTAGATTGCTTGATCTAATAAGAATGTTTAATCAGTTTAAGCGCCGTCCATCGATCACCAAAACTGAGACTCGGTTGTGTATTTAATTGTACATTTCCTTCAGTTTACTGCCGCGATCACCTTATAATTTTGGAGTAGCTTTCTCAAGCTTGTAATTCAAGCATCCATTCTGAACTACGGTTTCGGATTGGGGATGTAAGGTTTACGCTATAGATTATGTCCTTGCTTTGTGCTGGATGCATATTGCAAGAAAAAGGCAGCAAGTGGACACGATTGAAAATCCATTATTTTAGCAGGTGATCGTGTATCTGATCGATTGCTGCCGATTTTTCCTTAATTACGACGTGATCCTGACCTTGATCATGAATCATCATATAAATAAACTATTGATTTCTGTTGGACTTTGCCTTGGGTGGATGGCTTGTAGACGGTTTACAAGTTCCACGGTCTTAATTGCACATACAATTCTTATGCTGCCCAAAAATGTTGACCATCGAGCTAAGATTCACAGCCAGATTGTTCTGTTCATGAAATCTCTCTCCAACAACAACTATATAAACTTGCTGGTGGGTATTGATATTTACTCTCCCTTCTTGCACAATAATAGTTTCTCCTTATTTACACGTTTTTAGCCAGCTCTTATATAATAAGCCAATTGGAAAAAGTTTTTATAAAGAAAATTTACAAGCAGATAGGCAAGCAGGCTAGTAAAATGGGTGACTGGTCTTCGTTTGGTGGCCACCAGAAATTTTTTATACATGGAAAAGAAGTTTCTTGGCACAGGCTGGCTCTGCAAGCTGCCACAGAATTAACGGACGGCCATCTACCCATTTCTTGTTTGTTTCGACTGTCATGGCTTCTGATGCGAGCAAATTAGTTGTTTTGCTTCCCCCCCGACAAGGTGGAAGGCCATTCTTTAATATGTTTGGGCAATACTGCAACTGGAAGGCACAGTTAAGTGCTTAAAAAAAAGAAAAAGAAAAGTCAATGCAGTTTTATTTTCTTAAAGATGATTATATATAATTAACAATATCTAGGAAAACAGAAATTTGTTTTACAAGTTATACAAAGTAGAGAAAGTCTAAAATTTTACGAAAAAACATACAGAGCAAATAATTACGCACAAACTCCTAAATCTAATCCCTAGTCAAAGGACAGACTCGAACCAGTAACCAAGCTTGCTTTAGAGAGATGTCAAACTATTAAGAATCAACTGTGTTAGATATTTGTTGGCCACTTTTAAATTTTTTTGCACTTTCGTTTTCATATAATAGACAGGACCATTAATGGAAGGCAAAAGTAGTTGGGATTTGGGGGACGTGGTAAGTGCTGACTAACATGGTTAATCATGTCACACATTAGCAGCGGTGTCAAGCGTTTTCATGCAAAGTGTCCCCTTTAGCATAACGCACATTAGGATTTCTGGGCAAAGTTTCAGCTACGAGAGATCTCATCGATGTGGTATTTTGAGATTGATCTTCTAAAATAGAATAAATGGGAGAGACCCGCTGGCCTAACGCAGGGAGCTCACATATAAAGACGGAATGGTTCATCAACATAGAATAATTTCGAGGGCCTTTTCTTGAAAGGATCAAAACGACCGTGAAATAGCACACTGATGCATGGGTCTGGCACTTGGAGTAGCGCAATGGGAGAATGCCTCCCACTTTATGAAAAGAAAATTATTACTTGCGCTCTTTTGCTTTTCTTTTGATTAAAGGTATTTAGTATCTCCTTGGTTTGGATGGATAAGACATTCCCTTTTATTAAAGTTTGAACTTCCTTTTGGCAATTTCCAAGCTCAAATGTGAGAAAAAGGATTGCTAGCAAAAAGTATAAAGGCCGGAGAATGTAAGGGGAACAATTGCATCTTTTGCCAAGAAATACATATCTTTTGGGCGTTTGAGTTAGAAGGCTGGTTTTTTATTCTTCTTCTTTAGCTGTGGCAGCCATCAGAGGTGCTACAGAAACGCACTGGAAGGTTCTTCTGAAGTTGCAGGGAATGGTTTTGTATAAAGGAGAAGGGCACAATCAAAACACCAAAACTATTTAAACAGGTTTATCAAGTTGGAGGGCAACATACTGATAAAAGCAAGTTTAAACACTGGACCAAACGTGAACCCGAACCCCATAATGAAATACTTAACAAATTGCCATTGGCCAACAATTTTTGTGTATGATATTACAAAAAAGGGCAGCTCCGGTGCACAAAGCTTACGCCTATGAGGGGTCCGGGGAAGGGGTGGACCACAAGGGCCTAAAGTATACAGCCTTGCCTTGTATTTTGCAAGAGGCTGTTTTCACGCCTTGAACCCATGACCTCAAAGTCACATGACGACAACTTTTACCTTTGTGTCTGACATTACCTATGGGCAAATTCGTTTTTGCCGATTGTTCATGACTCGTCATCCATTTGGATATATGCTTGAGCCCTCTCTCTTTCTGCATCCGAAACGATGGCTCTAGTCCCACACGTTGCAGACACTGGCAAAGACCTTAGGCCCCGGCAGTCACATTTTCCTTGACTTTCGTAGTTTCTCCCATTATGTTATTCTGAATGGTCGGATCGGATTGAGATACGACAAAGAGAAGAAAAGGAGAAGACAGAGGAAAGAAATAAATTGAAGAAGACAAGAAAAGTAGGAAGAAGGCCTGCAAGTATGAAACTGAAACAATGCGAATTCCACCATTGACTGTTGTCGACTTTAGAAACTGTCTAAACCCACTACGGAGACAATTTGGTTCCGTAATAAGTGTTGTAGAGCAAAAAGCCTTCTTTTTCTTTTTTTGCTGGAACAAATGGTTATGTTGGTCAACAAATATTTGGCACAGTGGATTGCTAACAACGCGGCTTCCTTTAGAATACCTCAGTTACAGGTTGAATTACCATTTTTCCTTTGGTAGTGGAGAAGGGGAGCCTTGGCACAACGATAGAGTTGTCGTTGTGTGACCTTGAAGTTATGGGTTCAAGATGTAGAAATAGCCTCTTACAAAATGCAAGATAAGGTTGTGTACTATTGACCCTTGTGGTTTGCCCCTTCCCTATATTCCACATACGGAGAAGCTTCGTGCACCGGCTCTACCCTTTTTTATCTTTGGTAGTGAACTAGATTTAGGAGGTTCAAGTCACTGGTTTTCCTTTGGTAGTGGATTAAATTTAGGAATATGTGTGAGTAATTTACTTTGCAATTCTTGGCTTGTACCAAATAATAATAATAATAATACAATAGATTAGATTTAGAAGAATATCTGAGTGATTTACTTTGTAATTTTTGGCTTGTAATAAAATGATGATTATGATGCAGTATAAGAAGATAAATTAAACATTTTGATAGGTATAAGCATGAAAGTTAATACTTTGATCTCCATCATTGATATGATTACCTGATCCTATAGTTTAATTTTTTTTTATAATAGTCTATCAAAGTTAGATAATTGTGGTGCGCATGTTCCATAAGCAAGAGTGACAAGTCGCACACTTTGGACGGCCAAAAAGCCTTCTTTTTCTTTTTTTACTGGAACAAATGGTTATGTTGGTCAACAAATATTTGGCACAGTGGATTGCTAACAACTCGGCTTCCTTTAGAATACCTTAGTTATAGGTTGAATTACCATTTTTTCCTTTGGTAGTGGAGAAGGGGAGCCTTGGCACAACGATAGAGTTGTCGTTGTGCGACCTTGAAGTTATGGGTTCAAGATGTAGAAATAGCCTCTTACAAAATGCAAGATAAGGTTGTGTACTATTGACCCTTGTGGTTTGCCCCTTCCCTATATTCCACATACGGAGAAGCTTCGTGCACCGGCTCTACCCTTTTTTATCTTTGGTAGTGAACTAGATTTAGGAGGGTCAAGTCACTGGTTTTCCTTTGGTAGTGGATTAAATTTAGGAATATGTGTGAGTAATTTACTTTGCAATTCTTGGCTTGTACCATATAATAATAATAATAATAATACAATAGATTAGATTTAGAAGAATATCTGAGTGATTTACTTTGTAATTTTTGGCTTGTAATAAAATGATGATTATGATGCAGTATAAGAAGATAAATTAAACATTTTGATAGGTATAAGCATGAAAGTTAATACTTTGATCTCCATCATTGATATGATTACCTGATCCTATAGTTTAATTTTTTTTTATAATAGTCTGTCAAAGTTAGATAATTGTGGTGCGCATGTTCCATAAGCAAGAGTGACAACTTGCACACTTTGGACGGCCATACCAGATGCATGCCTAACTAATTAGCTATGAGCCTGCGAAGAAGCGAAGAGTCAATTGTGTCAACCATGATGATCTCGTGGATGATTCTACAATTACTCGTCAACTAAATACCACAGAATATAATGAGTAGACCCAATAGTCAATCATCCCCCAACAGCTACCTACCTATTAATTCAACCAAAAGAAGAAACGGTCAACTGAGAATTTATTTCCGATCAAACACCTACGTAAGAGCAGCCTCTAACCCGGAACACTCCACGGAGATGCCCCTCCTTATCCACTGGGCTAGAAGGCTTCCCGTAAGTATGTACAGGAACCATCAATATAAGCATAGTGTCAGGGTAGTAGTTTCACCTTTGCTAAACTTATGTGGCACTTGTGCACAACTCTCTTGCTATGCTCAAGTTAGCCTTCAACTCCCACTCTCACTTGTTAGGGCTACACTCACTTACTCACAAAAGTAACAAGAGAACTCAAGAGATGAAACTTATTTAAAGAGAACCTATTATCCCTTATTTGAGTAATCTGATATGATCTACTTATAAATGACGAGCTTACACTTATTTATAGTTGTTTTCCTCCGTCCACCTCATTAATGGATGAACTAGATTATTACACGTGTCAACCATCTAATGGTTGAGGACTACTCTAAAACACTCTCTAGAAGTTTCTACATATATGTAAGTTTTTCTCCTTCTAGATATTTACAAGGATTCTTCCAAAAACCAAGTCTTGCAATATGGATCTTAAAAAACGGGCTTAATTCCTTTAGGCCATGTCCATAAGCTAAATAAGCCTTCCTTGGAGTCTGCAGGCCTTGGTTATGAATCTTGCAGTGCATGTCCATGACATTCTCCCCCACCTAATAATGTCGACGAGATATCTCCCTCAATGTTGCAAGCTTTGACTTATGCCGTGTCTCATGCTGACTCGTAATCCTTCTGAGACGTCGTGCCCTGTTCCTCTCCTTGCATATTCGCATCCCGCCACACTTGTGCTCCTTGGAAACTTCTTTGTCTTCTCCACGGTGCAGGCATCCCTACACATCTGTATGTTGTCGCCTCTCTTTCACCCCTACGTTACTACACTTCGTTGTTGTGCCTCTTACACATCGGTGTTGCAGCTACTCGTCATCGTACTTCCTGTACGACTCTACTTGACCTCGTTCATCTTGGAGTCTTACCATTGTAGCATATTCCCCTTTGTGCCAACAATTGTGTCAACAACTTTGTTGATCACTGTTTTCTTTTGGGACTCATTCGGCCCAAGAAACCTTATAATAACACCTAAGTGTGATAAGCCTACTAATGCCATCTCCACACTTGTTATGGATTCCTTTACTTGCTCCATGTCCTCCAACCCAGCCACTTCCTCATGTGGGCTGGCCATTTTACCTTCCCCGAACTCAAAGCAATCTGATATGCACTCCCCTTCATCCATGGTCTTAACATATATATCTTTAGACACCTTAACCATACTTTGCATGTCATCCTTGAGGTTTTTCAAGGCATCGATTAATGCACTTGTTTTATTCAAACAATCAGATAGAGTTCGTTCAAACTTAGTGAGCTTTGCATCCAAAGTAGAAAGTCGAGCGTCTAAAGCCAACTTTCATGATGGGTCTCTGAACTTCTCCCACCTCGACTTCTTCTGAACCTCTACTGGCATGGTGGTCACTCCTGACTCACTTGCCATGATGTTGTCACGAGCTTTCCCTAATACTCACTAAGCAACGCCCACGTCGACCTGCTCTGATACCAACTGTCACAAGGTCACAATTTCATCTTTACTAAACCCGTGTGGTACTTGTGTGCAACTCCTTTTGCTATGCACAAGTCAGCCTTCAGCTCCTACTCTCACTTGCTAGGGCTACACTCACTTACCCACTAAAACAATGAGAGAACTCAAGAGATGAGACTTACTCAAAGAGAACCTGTTATCCCTAACTTAAGTAATCTGATCTACTTACAAATGAAGAGCTTACACCTATTTATAATTGTTTCCCTCTATCCACCTCCTCAATGGATAAACCAGATTATTACATGTATCAAGCATCTAATGGTTGAGGACTACTCTAGAACTCTCCCTAAAAGTTTCTATAAATATGTAAGTTTTTTCCTTTCTAGATATTTACAATGACTCTTCCAAAAACTAGGCCTTCTAAAATCAAGCCTTGCAACATGGATCTTCAAAATGGGCCTAAGTCCTTTAGGCCATGTCCATAAGCTAAATAAGCCTTCCTTGGAGTCTGCAAGTCTTGGTCACGGACCTTGCAGTGCATGTCCGTGACAATAGGCTCAAAGTTCAATATGTTAATGTGAGATATCTGAGCCTAAAGTTGTGGCCCATGGGGATCATCGAATTATGTTACTGTTGTTATATGAGCACATGGATTTTATTTTATTTTTCTTAAGTGAAGCAATGTATTAATAAAACGGATGAATATAAAAGGAAAGCCTGATCAAGATGATCATCTCCCTAACGAAAGGTAGCAAAAACATTAATCAAGCAAAAAACAAAACAAAAAACAAAAACAAAACAAAACGGTGACCCAATGAAAACCAGCATCACATTAATAGGAAAATGAAAATTCAACGGAAAAAAATATCAAAGCTCTTGACCTTCAACACATGATCCCCCATCACTAAGATTAGAGACCTTTAGATGTAGAGACACAGCGATTACACAAAGCCTAGATCATAATAGTAGATCAAACACTCAAAGAGAGATCAAAGTAGCAGAAGCTTTCACCAAACAACTGATGCAACTGAACCAGAATTGCAGAAACATGAAGAATGAAATCCACTGAGAAGTACAGTAGCAGCAACAAATGCTAATCATGATGGCTAAGAAGCAACTCATTGAAAAAAGTGAAAACAATGTAAAGGATTGCCATAATTCTTAAACCTTGATTAGCTGAATTATTTGCCTTGCATTAGTTGATCTATAGACGTGATAAAAAAGATGTTCTTGCCCTTTCTATCGGGACATTTCTTCCATGAAGTTCAGAACTCTTTTAGAAAGAATCTTCCTTCTAGCCATTTAATAGTATTAGCCAAGTTGCCTTCAAAAATGAAAAGTCAAATATCTGTCGGCAGCCAAGTTTTCAAGCAAAAAAACGCTAATGTAACTTCTGCTTCCAAAACATCTGCACGATGCAAGTGGCCAGAGATATCAAAGATGGTCTCGCCTCTCCAAAACCAATGGCCCCCAGTTTGCCTTTGGTAACACTATTAAAGTTTAAGTTTGAAACATCCCAAAAGGGTTGGCATACCATCTAGGGGTAGGCTTAGAAGAGGGGGAAGAAATGGAAACAATAGTCTTACAGTTGCAAAGGAAGTTAATCAGTCCCCACAACATGATCATGTGCCTAGTGAACAGCTTGGGCTTGGATAACAAAGCAAAGGGCCTTTAAGTATATTTTCCTACCAGAAAAAACATCTGCAGTTTCTTTCCTTCCAATGGTGCCAAATAATGACAGGAAATCGAGCTTTCCAAAGAAATTTCTTCAGCTTCCCTCCATTGAAGACTAAATTGAGAAAATATCAGAAACCGATGAAGGGCAAGCCAAAGATAATGTCATCAGCCTGGCTATAATGCTGGTGACAAAAGAAACATCTGCTCGGAAATGAGCTGCCCCTTCTCTGAAGGTTATCAGATGAAAGAAATCTTGTATGGGCTACAATCTAGTTGAAAGCAATCAGTCTTGGCGCAGCTTTAAAGGACGAGGGATTTTTGTGGATGAAGGTAGGGTGATTAGAATCTGAGAGGATGTGGTGAAAATACTTACGAGAGAAAACACCCGATGAAGCAGGAACCAAAATTATAGGGTCTTCTTTCGGTGGGAACAGCTTCATCAGATAAAGATGAGACATCGAAGCCTGCCACTGATCTTTTTCTAGTTAGAAGGCAGCCTTTTGAAGATCCAGCACCCAATCACCACCTTGAAAAGGAGGAACGTAGTAATCAGATCTTTAGTAACAAGAAAAATCTGATTGAAAGAAACTGCCAAAGGTGCTCGAGAATACCAGCAATCTTTCCAGAATCTACTTTAGACCCGTTTCTCATCAAGAGTTAACCTTCAGCATGTCATGCAACACTTTTCAAGATGTTTTTCCAAGCAGTTCAGTAAGAGGATATTCTTGGATGTCTTGGGCACCAAGTCCTAACTTCATAACCATATTCATAATCAAGTACTCTTCTCCAAATACAATTATGGGCCGACCCAAATCTCCAATATTAGAGATCTTCTTCCACGAAACAAGTTTCTTCCGCATCCTAATATTTCTTATTAGTGTTTGCCTGCCCTGGATTTTTTGACATTTGTGCATGTGATCATACAAAGGAAAAAAAATAGAGTCAATTTTTTCAAGAAGAAGGGGTTTTTGTATTTATCAAGTAATTGTACATTTTTCCAGTTAGATCAAGTTACATATAGATATTAATTACATTTCTCTAGTGATTGGATACATATAATAATCTTTAACTGCTAAATCAATACTAATAGTAATTGATTATATGACATACAAAAGAAACACTCAGGTTGGCTGAGCATAACCAAAGTTCAATGATTTAGGGTTTCAATTATCTTCATGAGCTAACCTAATTTTACAATATAATCGAGTTATTGACTTAGTTTTATAAAATGAGCTGGTCAATAACTAGTATTGGCATATTTTTTAAAGTATCATGGGCTCGATAAGAATGTGTGGCCTTTGGTCTCATTCTATCTAGTATTAGTTATAGCGTTACTAAGTTCTATCTTTGATTTTTTAGACATTGGTAATGTTATGATAGCCTCAAGTGCATAGTAGTGTTTTTTTAGTGTGTAAGAGATGAGTTATAATAAGTTGTATATGATTAGGATTTTCATCGTGCATGGCTTCTTAGTTGTCAAAACCCATCCAATTAAGATCTTTTGTTGTCTTAAAGCTTTTTTTATCTATGGGATTCTTCCTTTTAGAGTCCTCGATTTATGAGATTCTTTGCATTGTGAGTGCTTGTTTGACTAGACTCTTGCATTTGCAGGGTCTACTTGATCAACGTCATTAATTTTTGGGACTCTTTGAGCTTCAAGGCCCTTTTAGTTAATCTTTATTTTATGGGACCATTCAAGTGGCAGTGCCCATGTAGATAGAGTCTATCATTTGTGGGACTCTTCGAGCTAGCTTGGTTTGTTTAGCTAGAATCCTCATTTTCTAAGACTTTTTGAGCTAGCATGACCCATTTGGCTAGAGTCCATGTTTTCTGGGACTCTTAAGCTATAAGGCCTGTCTTAGTTTAATAAAAATAGTCCCCAAGACCTAATTTTAAGTGAAAAAAAGAAGGCAACTCTTGGCTCTTAATACAAAACCAAATTTTGGGAGCTTAAGTCAAATTTCTAAAATTCAAATGCCAGGGGAATTTTATTTGATTTTGTATGTTAAATTTTTTTAAATGATATAATATTGCTAAAAACTAAAATTCAAGTAAGAAAACTCCATGTTTAGGTCCTTTGAAATATAGTTTTGACAGGCAATGACATTGTCATAATTTTTTCGAAAACTTTGACTACTAGATATTAGGTTTGAATTGGCCTGTTTTCTTCAAAATTTTTCCAATATTGATTAAAGCATTTAGAACCTTAAATCATAATGTTAAGGATTCTTTCAACACTTGTACATTCCTGCACATTAAGAGCATGGTCAAAATTAATTTTATTGACGGTTGAAAGTGAGAAAATTTTAATGCCAAAAGTGTTGCTAGTGAGAATAGGTAATCCTAAATACTAAATTGGAAACTTATTCACCTTGAGTTGAGGAAAGATGGAAAGTGAATCATGTATCATTCCTTCACCTTAATTCCTACAATAGAAGACTTTTCCCAGTTCACTATCTACCATGAAACCCATAATAAGCTTGCATTACAAGCTCAAAGTTGGGCAATTGATTAGGATGAGCTTGACAGATAACTAATATGTGATCTACATAGAGTAGCTGAGACACACAAGGAATGCCTCTAAAGATGTATCCTTTAGTTGACTTTTCAATCAACCTAGAAAAATGCTCCCCCAAAAGAGTGAAACTAAGAGGAGAATGAGGATTTCCCCATTTCCCCATTTCACTCTGCATGAGGAGATTCCCTGGTGCATGCTATTTGCAGACGATATAGTCCTACTTGATGAGACAAGGGAGGGTGTCAACATAAAGCTAGAGCTATGGAGAGAAGCAGTAGAATCGAAAGGATTTAAAATTAGCCGAACTAAGACAGAATATATGGAATGTAATTTTAGCAAGGAGAGTAGGAGTGGAGCACCAGTCAAGATTGATAACCAAGAGGTCCCCATGAGAGACCACTTCCGATACTTAGGATCATTGATCCATGAGAGTGGAGAGATTGAGAGGGAGGTTACCCAGAGAATCCAAGCGGGTTGGAACAAATGGAGATGTGCATCGGGGGTTTTATGTGATCGGCGGGTGCCACTCAAACTAAAGGGAAAATTCTATAGGATGGCTATAAGGCCGGCCATGCTCTATGGATCGAGTGTTGGGCGTTAAGGAACATCATACTCATAGGTGAGTGTTGCGAAATGAGGATGTTGAGATGGATGAGTGGTAAGACAAGAAAGGATAGAATTAGAAATGAAAATATTAGAAGAAATTTAGGGATAGCACCAATAGGTAACAAGATGAGGGAGATTAGACTTAGATGGTTTGGACATGTTCAAAGGAGGCCAACAACGGCACCAGTTAGAAGGAGTGAGGCAATACAAGTTGAAGGTTCTAAAAGGGCAAGGGGAAGGCCCAAAAGAACGTGGATAGAAGTGGTGAGGAAAGATTTAAAAACTTTGGGACTAAATGAAGCCATGGTATTTAATAGAGTGGAATGGAGGAATAAGATTCATGTGGCCGACCCCTAATTGGGATAAGGTCTTGATGATGATGATGATGATGATGATGACTCTTCTCTCCATTCAAAAATTCTTTTAGAGCTTTCATTGACCAACAAAGAAATCCATGACTGATCCAAAATAGCACTTATCAATCTCCTATACTTCATTCCAAACCCATCTTCTCCATAGTGAATATCATAATTGATCAATCCTCTTAGTGATAAACCTTTTATAGGTCAAGCTTGATGAAATGGCCACAATCTTTGACAAAAGCAATTTGGTTAGGGCAAGAAGCTTGCGAAGGATAGAAGCCATTCTATTTGCCATACATTTATAAATCAACTTAGTAGTGGAAGAAATAAGTTACTTCTATAGGATTATCCTTCTTAAGAATAAAAAAAAGGAAAGAAGATTCAACTTTTCTATCTATTTTCAAGTGCATTTGAAAGTAATTAAAATGATTCATAAAATCTTCCTTAGTGATGTTCCAAACAGTGTGAAAAAAGTAGGAATTAAACCTGTTAGATATGTTGGTCCTATCCGCTTACATTTAGGTGGTAGTTTCTACTTCTTCTAGAGTAGAAGGTTGCTGAAGCTTCTCAACTTCCTTGGAATTAAGAGAATATAGTATGATGCCTGCTGGGATTAGTTTGAAAGATTGACCCTTCTTAAAAATTGAGAGAAGTAATTCATAAATGTATTAGAAATGTCAATAGGGTCTTCAAACAAAGTGCTCCATTGATCTTCAAAGCCACAACCCTACTTACTGGGGTACCATTTAACCTAGAAACTTAAGGTAATAGAATTTGGGCAAGTAATAATTATACTAAACAGCAGGTCTTAGGATTTGAATTCACAACCTCTTGGTCAATATGACTATAACCTCATGGTCAATATGGCTCTAATACTAAGTTGGATTACCATTCAACCTAAAAGCTCTAAATGAAGTTCAAATAGAAATCGGTCACTATTCTTCTTAGCCCTAAATATAGAGCTATTAGGAACAATCATTACTATATATCAACTCAAGAGGTAGAGCAACGAGGATCACTTCTTAATGTCTACTTCTAGGCTCTAGAAACATGAATGAAAAACAATAACAAAACACGTTCTTAAATTACTGAGCATAGAGCTAATGGGATGACCAAAATGAACTATTGATAAGGTCCATAGGAGCACGAGGTGACCTACTTTCTCCCATGCTTGTATTTCTCTGATTAATGTCTTAAATTGTGATTGTATCATACTCAATGACTTTCTTCCACACGATTGATTATCATAAGGAATGACTTCTGTTCGTCCATTTTAGGCCCTACGTTAGCTGATCATCCTATGAAAGGCAGCCAGTTCATGATGTTAATGGCCCTTCAAAGAATCTCCAAAAATGACTGTTCCACAGACAACTCGGTCAATACTGTAACTTTGAGTCACACAAAAGCTGACGAGAGCCATACCCTACGTCCAAAACAGGGCCAGAAGATACAACAGGAACCCACCTACCATACGATCATAAAGAGCTGGTCCAGTCATGTGACTAGCACCTCTTTACACCATTCTTGCCTGCCTTTGTTCTCAATGATGACCATTTCCTGGCCCAACACTGGCTGGGCTTTAAACCCTTAAACCCTAAAGTCTTCCTATCCATGACCCGGTCATCTATAGTCCACTATTTTTCTTCATTAAGACTCACCACTTTGGCCTCGTTTACATCTTCGTTATTCTTTGTTTATTTTTGGCAAAATACACTACATTCTTCATTATTATACAGGCCGGTTCCAATAGTCCTCATATATAATAATACCTTTAATTCCTCATTTTCCATTCTCTTTCACACAAAAATCATAAAGAGTATCAAATCAGCTTTTCCTTTTTCGCAGCTTCAAGTGGTAAAACACGACCACATGGAAAGTTTCCGTGTGATGTTTCACTTGTGGAGGAAGAGGCCCACTTTTGGATAATCTAACTCCTTGATCCGATTGATCCAACTTACGGATGTTTTATGAACCAATAATTTGGATCATTCTGGCAGCCTAAATACCATACTGAGTAGATGGCTCTAATATCTACAAAGTTGTACCTTTGATCACAGAAACAGAAGGTTAGAAGTGCTTTATAAACAATGGAATACATCCACAGAGTCAGAGACTGAAACCACAGTTTGAGGATGCTAAATGATCCAATGGTCCTGGTTCTTCAAGTTATAATCAATCAAATGAACGGGTCAGATTATACGGACGTGGGCTACCCTTTTATGGAAAAGTTGGGGAAACTAAAAGTAGACATGCGTTCGCGGTCTACAGTAGCATCGGCGTTCCTTTTTCTCTCTTTAGTCTGAAAAGACAAGAGGCAGCGTGGCGTCTGCTCAGCCCCCCTCGACGAAATTGAGCAGCACTTCTCTCGCAGTCATGGCGGGCGTGCAAATAGGAGCATTACCTACGCACCCAGATCCATATTTAAGAAAAATAATATTCAAGTAGTAGATGCCTACAAACGAAGCGGCCCCGGTCAAACTAGACCAGATTTTCTCCTCAAAACCACACTTGAAAGCAGTCTCCTTCATTTCTCCTTCCCAAGCCAAACCCCCTTTTCCTGCTTTTCCCTCTCTCATGGCGTCTTCCCATCTCTTCCTTTTCTCGATGTTAATTTTGTCTTCTTCCACGACTGTAATCTCTCAACAGTCTGCTGATGTTGTTCTTGTTTTGGGAAGAATCAGGTCTTCTTTGCAGGGGACTTTGGATAACCTTCTTCTGTCCTCCTGGAATGCTTCTATTCCTCTGTGTCAATGGCGAGGGCTTGAATGGGGTTTTGTAGATGGGACTCTTCTTCAGTGCAACAGCTCTTCAACCCAAAGAAACAATCTCACTCTGGTTCGTGATCCGGGTTTGCAGCTGCTCTCGCTTCGACTTCCTGCAGCTGGCTTAACCGGCGAAATCCCCAAAGAAATCGGTGAACTTTCATCTCTGCAGTCTCTATATCTGGGCGTAAACTCTCTTACCGGAACAGTTCCCCTAGAGCTTGGTAATAGTCCTTCACTTTCACATGTTGATTTGGGTGGAAACTCTCTAGATGGGTCTCTTCCTCCTTCTATCTGGAATCTCTGTGACAGACTTGTTTTGCTGCGTTTCCATGGGAATAATCTAACTGGGGCTTTACCTGAACCCGCGATCCCAAACTCAAGTTGTACCAACTTGCAAGTGTTGGATTTGGGGAACAACAAATTTCAAGGACAGTTTCCGTTGTTTGTGACCAACTTTCAAGGTTTAAGAGAGCTTGATCTTGGAAGTAATATGTTTTCAGGTCCTATTCCTGATAAGTTATCCGGGTTAAATCTAGAAAGATTGAATCTTTCTTACAATAACTTGAGTGGAGTTTTACCTGTTGGGTCTTCAAAGTATGGAGCAGAGAGTTTTGAAGGAAATATGGGGCTTTGTGGGTCTCCTCTTAGAGGATGTGGAGGAAGTTCCGGTTTGAGCTCTGGGACTATTGCAGGAATCGTGATTGGTTTGATGGCAGGTGTAGTTGTTCTGGCTTCTGTTTCTATTGGGTATGCGCAAGGGAGGAAGAGGAAAAATAGAGAAAGAAAAGTGGATGAAGATATGGAAGGAGGAGAAGAAGATGAGGATGGTAATGGTGGCGAGGGGAAGTTAATTATGTTTCAAGGGGGAGAGCATTTGACGCTTGACGATGTTCTGAATGCTACTGGACAAGTTATGGAGAAGACTACTTATGGAACTGTTTATAAGGCGAAGCTTGTTGATGGAGGAACTATTGCTTTGCGGCTTTTAAGAGAAGGGACTTGTAAAGATCTAGCTTCTTGTATGCCTGTTATAAGGCAAATCGGCAGGATTCGGCATGATAATTTGGTTCCTCTCCGAGCGTTTTATCAAGGGCAGAGAGGGGAAAATTTGCTTATTTATGATTATCTTCCGAACAAAAGTCTTCATGATCTTCTACATGGTAAGAATCTACTTGCTTTTGGTTTTTTCGTCTGTTTTCTTGCTTTTGATAACTACGTATGTATTGGATTTTGTTTTATTTTCTTGCTCTTGTTTTTGCAGAAATTACGGCAGGGAAGTCATTGCTGCTTTTCCTCTTCTCTTTCCGCATTTTCTATACAAAAGCAACTATTTTCATTGTTGTTCTTCTCTTAGCTAACTCTGAATATTGGAGGTCAAGTTTTTACCCAAAAGGGTGCAGGGAAGCCGCTGCTGCTTTTCTCTCTGTTTGGTCCGTTTCTTTTTCTAAAGACTCTCGTTGGAAAACGACGGAGTTTTATAGCCAAACGTCTTGGGATTTTTCTGTTTTCCAGCTGTTGCTGGTCCTGTTTCTGAGCGAAGTCACTGATGCCTTTCCTCTCTGTTTTTTCTTTTCCTCACAAACCCATGTAGGAAGTTCCGTCAGTATGATAACTCTTGTCGTGAATTTGTTCTGTTTATTATTTGTTTTAAGTCATGTTTTGCAGAAATCAGAGAAGAGGAAGCATGTCGATTTTCCTCTTTGTTGTTTTTCCATAACGAAGCCAACCAAATTTTGGCCCATGCCTAGGATTTTCTTCTCTTCGCTTACTGCTGCATATATTGTTTTGCAGAAAGCAGAGTAGGCAAACCAATGCTGAATTGGGTTCGCAGGCACAAGATTGCACTGGGCATAGCTAGAGGTCTTGCTCACCTGCACACAGGTGAAACACCAGTCACGCACGGGAACGTACGATCCAAAAATGTCCTTGTTGATGAATTCTTCGTTGCCCGATTGACTGAATGCAGCCTCGACAAGCTGATGGTTCCAGCAATTGCTGATGAGATGATTGCTGCGGCGAAAGCTGATGGGTACAAGGCGCCTGAGCTGAATAAGATGAAGAAATGCAATTCGAGGACTGATGTTTACGCATTTGGGATCCTTCTCCTGGAAATTCTATTGGGTAAGAAGCCTGGAAAAGATGCAAGAACTGGGGAGTTTGTGGATTTACCAGCATTGGTGAAGGTTGCTGTGTTGGAGGAAACAACAATGGAGGTTTTTGATGTGGAGGTTTTGAAGGGGATAAGGAGCCCAATGGAGGATGGTTTGGTTCAGGCATTGAAGCTTGCAATGGGTTGCTGTGCTCCTGTGGCTTCTGTAAGACCAGATATGGTGGAAGTAGTGAAGCAATTGGAAGAAAACAGGCCTAGAAACAGGTCTGCTTTGTACAGCCCAACTGAAACAAGGAGTGAAATTGGAACGCCATTCTAAGCCTACTTTTCGGCTTGATTTCTTCTGGTCTTGTTCCTAAGCCTTCTTTCGTCCAAGGGTTTCTCCTGTTACATACTTGGTGGCATTTTTGTGTCTGTGGAGCCGGAGGGTGTTGAGGAAAGAAGGATCTGGAATGGCCGAGGTTGATAAGGTTATGTATTTACTAATGGTGAGGAGAGGCTCCTGTCTGGGTTAGAGCTTATGGCCTTATTACTGCTGCTCAAAGCTGAAGTCTCATGATGTAAGGTTTTTAGGTTACCGACTTGTTAAAAGCCTTTTTATGTGTCCATATGCTATTAGTTATTTAGTTTCCTAAGTTGTTTGATTCTTTGCAAGAGATTTGTTTTTTTGCTTTTTTTGTTTTTTTGGGTACAAATGAAGAATTACAAAGCAAGGTTTAGTTATTTTGTCCCTTTACTGCTAATGCTACATCTTATTTCCCAGCTGCCTTTTCTATTTTGTAGATCTAAGACATCTCGTTTGGGCCTCCTATTTTTAGCTTGATCGTAGCTTCTGTTTTTGTTTCAGTTTTTTTTTTCAACGGTTATGATTCAAAGCACAGTGCACGCATTCAATAGAAGTGATTTTTGGTGTAGCGGTAATCTAATAGATTGTGATTAATATGAATGGGCTAGATCTTTGGAAAATCCATAAATTAAAAAAAAAAAAAAAAGTACATTCAGCAAATAAACAAAATGCTCTAGGAACTAAAAAACTTTCCTAGACGCTGGCAATTATACCTCAGCTAATATACTATGCACTAGGGGGACATCAAACCAATACTTACTAATTATAGACTTGGAGGCCCTTGTTACTAAACTATCTGCTATACTATTGGCCCCCAGTACACATGCTTATGGTCTTCTTAATTATTTGATGATATCACATATTTTCGGTCTAATGAATATGCAAGATTGTGTAGCCATCTCGGTCTCGCCTGTTTCCTAGTAGTTCACCAATAAAGTTACTCCATGCGGGGAAAAGAAGGAAAGAAAATTCAATAACTTAAAAAAGAACGGTGGTTGTCATACTTTCTCCTAAAGACCGGGGTGAAGTGGTGCCACAAGTACACATTCAAATCCGTTAGCCCGTTCCATATATTTTCCCTTCCTTAGGTGATCCGGATCCCTGGTTTAGAATCATTGTCTAGAGTTTTACCAGCAAAAATATAATTGAGTTGATTTTGTTGGCCTGTACCTACTACTAGGATATTTGTGTGGCATGAGACCAGAGCCAATTTGGGTTCGTTTACAAGTTTACAGGTTGATAACACATACATTTTAAGTCCTCAGAGAGGAGAATACTAAGAATCTGAATTGGTGTCCAGGAAAAAGTTCCATCCACATGGCAGAGTAGATCGTAGCCACTGGAGTAAATTGAGCTCTCCACAGCAAGTAGTTGCTTGCAGAGAGCTTCAATGGCAGCTGCGGTTAGGCACTAAAAGCAATGGAGTTGTTCAGTCCAGAGGATGCAGCCGTGGTTGAAACTGAATCATCGAGCACCATGATCACCAGGAAAAGAAAACTCAAACTAGAGTAGTAGAGAAAGTGAATTGCTAACAAATTTGCACGCCCAGTAGTGTTGACTGATTATCATTTTTATAATTGCTGTACGTGAGATGGTAAGTGTAATTCAAACTGTTTTTTGTGATTAGCTACAACAGATACAATCTTATAACTTGAATGGTATACATTCGAAATTCAAGAGTTTAAACTTGAGAGGAGGGAACAATTGGATCATTGATCGTATCCTTCACACAAGGTGCAATGGCTTGTTCATCGAACCACATACGGTGTTCTTGAAGTCCCCTCAGTCATAAGTGGGCTGAGTTTGTGTTGATTCCAGATGTTAATACCATTGGCAATTGCTTGGAGTTCTATTTGAGCTGCATCTCCGACAACAGTAGGCCCGTCGTAGTCAAATAGAATGGTGCCTTCTGAGTTCCTTAACAGTTCTCCAAAGCCCCAAACGCCTGTTTTGACTTGGAAGGCAGTTTTCTTCTTCTTGTTGCAACTCGGACAGCAAGTTTTAACTGGAAATATCCATTCTATAATCAGCTCTAGCTGTCTCTCTCTCTCTCTCTCTCTCTCTCTCTCTCTCTCGCCCACTTGCTGACGAGATCGCTTGTGAGGCCATGGATGATGTGCCAAGACCCAGAAATTATTTCTTCACCAGTGTGTGGCGTAGTGGGTCTGCAAGATAAATGAGTTGACGTGATCAGAGAGCGATACATGACAGAGCATTGCTCTTGCCTAATGATAATAGAAGTCATTTGTCCGTGAGTGACAACTGGAAACCTCCAATTTGCGGCCTTTAAAATGGACGGTGAGAAAATAAAAACGCAACACCAACTTCCATCATGAAAGCCCCACAAATTAAAAGCTTGCAGTCATCAACCGGGGAGGATTTTGGTACAGGGTTTAGATAATGAAGGATCGTGGGTAGGGTTTAGATCCAAAAGGAGTGAGAACAAGCACTGGCCTGGTCAACACCTAAGCTGCGAAATAGTAGGCTCAATTGGTGTCTTTTGTATTTACACGCACCGTAGGGCTCCATTCTGCACTTGATTCAGTGCACTATGATGCAATATTCCATGGAAATTTCAGGATGAAAATGGAACAGTAGAGTGCGACTATATTTACATAGGAAAAAAGTATGACTGGGCGGGTCTACCTTTGGGTTACCCGTAGCAGTCCAAAATAACAACATTTCTTTATTCTAAGCACAATGCTGGGCGGGCTTACCTTTAGCAGTCCAAAATAATAACATTTCTTTATTCTAAGCACGAGGAGTCTTGCAACTTTTTTTTAAAAAAAGAAAAAGATAATAAAAGTGAATAATTCTAGGGTTGCAAGGTTATAATTTTGATCAAAGAAACAGTTTGTTGGAGAGTTCATAGACATGCATATTCAACAATAAAAAATGCAATTTATGACATAGTTTTAAAATTTAAAAACTCAACCAACTCAAAAGTGAGGCTAATCGAGTTCACTCTAAAAGACTTGAAGGTAGCTCAAAAGTACTTAAGCAGGATTTTTTATGATATTATATTAAACTTCCTTATAAAGTTTTATTACATATAGATGCATAAACTATATATAGGTTGTTGCTAAGTTTTGGACCTTTCGAGTGTGTGTGTATATTGACGCTCTTTAACTGGGTTTCAACATCAGGTTCCCACTTAGCTCGCCATGTACATATTTAACCTTAGGCTTTAGTTAACTACCTTTCATTGGTAAAATACACTAACCACTTAAATTAAATGGGACATGTGTTGCCTTGATAGGAAGCTTTACTCTAAGGCTCAATTAGAAACCCTCACTGGTATATATATATATATATACTGAGGCTCTTTAACTGGGTTTAAACATTAGGCTCCCTCTTACTTTGCCATGTATCTATTTAACCCTAGGCTTTGGTTAACTACCTTTGACTGTAAAATACACTAACCACTTAAATTAAATGGGACATGTGTTGCTTTGATAGGAAGCTTTACTCTGAGGCTCAATTAGAAAATCTCACTGTGTGAATATATACATAATATACGTACATATACATATATATATATAGTTTTAAAATGTACATTATTTTGAATAAAAAACTTAACCTGTATTTTTTATATTAAGTTGCATTGTTGCTCGCATCAAGATGTGTCACTCTTTTTGAGAATTTATGATGGTATACTATTGCCCTTTAGTCTAGGGATCAAATTGCAAGAAAAATAAAATAGTTTTTGTTACGGAGCCAGTTGACTTATCGAGTGCTTCGATATGTTATTGAGTTGAGTAATTCAAATGAGTTTCTGAGTCCATTCAAGAGTTTCAAACTATAAATGACAAGTGTAGTTCTATTGTAATTTGAAAATTAGTTCTTTGGGATACTTAATTTTCAATAATCATGATTTTTCATTTGGGAGACCTTTAGCTTAATTTTCAATAATAATGAGACTTTTGAGGTTAACTGGTTTGATCATCCAAAGGTGGGTCCATTTATACAAAATTTGGGTGATTAGACACACACCCATAGTATCAAAAAGTGAGGTGTCAACTCGGAACTCGGCCAATTTGATACAGGGTTCAAGGAAAGGGTGGATCACAAGAGTTTGAAGTACGTAGCCTTACCTTGACAAGAAGCTGTTTCCATGCTTCAAACCAATGACCTCAATTCTACCATTGTGCCAAGGCCCCCCCTTTTAATCAATCAAATACTAATGCCAAGTCCAAAAACATTATGCCGTGAAAAACGGGGAAAGATGGAATCATACTAGGCCCACGTTTTCAGACATCCAAACCGTTCAGTTGCTGGCCACTGATGTTGATTGTTCATTGCCCTAAAATATTATCATAATTATATTAATGCATGGGGTATCAAATTGATGGCTCGAAAAAGTTGAAAAGGAGGGTGCAATAATCTTAACAAATGGAATATTGTGAGATCCAAAAAGTCCCGCATATAAGAGAATAACAAAATTTTACATTCATTTAGAAAATTAACAAATGTTAAAGGTTGATAACTTTTTAAATTAGTCATTCATTATATTTAGGGATAATAAGGAGAGCAGGGTTAGTATTAAAAAATATATGACCCGAGGAGGGTTAAGATCAGACAAGGGTCAATGGTGAAAATTTAGGAATCCGAGCAACAAATATAGTTTATTTAAATTAGTCATTCATTAAATTTAGGGATAATAAGGAGAGCAGGGTTAGTATTAAAAAATATATGACCCGAGGAGGGTTAATATCAGACTAGGGTCAATGGTGAAAATTTAGGAATCCGAGCAACAAATTTAGTTTATTTCAAATTAAAAGAACCCGTTTATATACTAATTTTCAAAATACATATATACGAGAGCATTATGATAATTGCTGTCATAAATTAATAAAAAAATTCCGGCAGAGTTAGGGGCATAAAGGATCCAACCCAACCGAGATGACTCCGGCACAGTTAGGGGCAAAAAGTTTTATGGCTTGGGCCGGGTCAAAAGTAAAGGAAGCAGGGTCAGGGTCGACTACAAATTTGGACGACCCGACCCATTGGGCCCATTACTGTTTCCTGTTTGAAAGAAGACAGCACATGAAGCCGTGAAACAGAGCAAACCCGCATTTGACGACGGGAACCAATCAATCTTCATCTCCGATTCTTTGCGCGTTCCTCCTGTTCTTATTCCACCTGGTTTTCGACCCAAGCAACTAAAATGGTTTTGATCACAACCCTGGTTTCGCAAAACCAGATGCCGTACCATTTCATCTCATGCCTGTGTAAAAAGGAGAACAACGCAGCGACCGACGCCATTATCACTGCATTCCTCCGTAATTATTTCTTTCTTCTACTATTTTCGACAGTTCGGAGTGATGGCCAGTACGACCTGTCATCTTTTTCTCTGTTGGGTTTTGCTTTTTCGGTGTTTTCTGTCACTGTGGGTTTCCTCTGTCATTGGGTTTTCGTGTTTTTCATCTGACCTTTCCTTAATTTGGTTAACCTTTGTTTAATTTAGACGTAATTTTGAGGGTGCTAACTTAACTTGGTTTTGGTGTTGCAGCTACTGTAGCCTGGAAAGCAGGCAAGCCATTGGTGATTGAACAGGTAGAGGTGGCTCCACCACAGACTATGGAAGGGAGGATGAAGATCAAGTACACATCCCTGTGTCACACTGATCTCTATTTCTGGGAGGCCAAGGTAATTAAATTGTCTGATTTAATGAAAACGTATAATGATAATGTTTCTTGGCTGTAAGACTTCTGGCATTTTCCTTTTTCTTTTGTTAATTTCGGGGCTAGACACCGTTATTGCCTCGCATTTTCAGCCTCGAAGCATCTGGGTAAGGGAAACCTGAACTTAATAACTTCTTACTATTAGCCCTCTACTTTTATGATTTTCTGCTTTAGTTAGATATTTGTACATCTCATCTTAGACCTGAAGTTATTGGTTTTGGGTAAAAGTCATCATAATCCTACAAATAGATTTCAGTCCTTGAAGATGCTATAGTTTCTTCTGTTTCAGTAATTTTTTGTGAGTTTTCCAGCTTATGTTTGAAGTAGAGCTAATTTGAGATGTTTTGCCAATAAATCTTATAGGACTGTGAAGAGTGTATTAGAGAGAAATTAGGAATCTGATAAACTATGTATAATAGTAAGATTGTAGGAATCACAACCTGCTATAATCGATACAGAAATCACAGGAGTCGTATTCCTTCAAATATGTAAATATTCATGTATATATTGGGATAAGGTCTTGATGATGATGATTCATGTATATATTGACGACAATGCAAATGAAGTAGACATGGTGAAGTACTTGGGCAATTCTGACGTAGTATCAGAGCCGTGGTAGTCACCCTCCTTTACTAGAAGAACTCGTATCGCCTCTCTGTCGCCAAAGTTCATTCCAACGGAAGACAGTAATCCTTAAGATCTTACATGGTCTGTCAAAAATCACCATCGATCTCACAAGGTCTGGCCATTCGCGCCAGGTATACCTTACAGACGGCAGGCCCAGCACCGATGTTGTGCCGACCTTGGCGCGTTTTGTCTCCATTACCATCGATCGTGCGCGATCTATTTTGGCCAATGTCGATATTTTTCTTACCCGAAGATCGTCACCAACGATTTGCATTGGTCATCGGTGTCCTAAAACCACAATACATTATATCTCCTCACTGATCTTGCGTGGGCTGTCTCAATCACCGCCGATCGTGCGCAATCTGATCTTGGACATGCTTGATCTCCTTGCTGACAGCAAATCTCCCACACTAGCTGATCTCCTAGTCCAGTATAGAATTTGAATATTGAGCTCTTGCTAACACTACATGTGAAGTTATTTGGCTACGAAAATTATTGTCAGATCTTGATATTCCACAGACTTAGCCCACCAATTTCTACTGTGATAACAAGAGTGCAATTTACATTGCTCTTAATGCTGTTTTTCACCAGTGCACAAAACACATTGAAATTAACTGTCATATTACACTTCAGCATTATTAAAAGAGAATGATTACCCGCCCATATTTCTCCACCACCCATCAAATTGCGGACCTTCTTGCAAAGGCTCATCAATCTCCACAATTTCATTTTCTCTGTTCTAAACTTCAGATGTTTCATTACTAATACTTTAAATTTGAGGGAGTATCATAAAGAAATTAGGAATCTTATGAACTATGTATAGTAGTAAGATCACAAAATCACAACATGATTAACATGCTATAATCCACAGAGAAATCACAGCGATTGTATTCCTCCAAATATGTAAGTTTTTATTTATGTATTAACAACAATGCAAATGAAGTAGGCACTGTGAAATACTTACCTTGAGCAATTCTGACAAAGTGTTGGTGAAGGTGTGACCGGCTCCAACCAGGAGACCATGTTCTTCCTGTATTCACTACGAGTTGGAGGGAAGCAATATGTGTGATCTCCTAAGTATAAATACGGACAGAGGATTTATGATTGACGATGGATTTACCATCAAAGTCAAATTCATCAATTACTTCATTCGTGCGGGTTGTGTTGCAAAGATTGATCCTTCGGCTCCACTGGACAAAGTTTGTGTTCTTAGATGTGAGATTTCAACAGATATTTTTATATAATTTTGGATGTTTTTCTTGTTCATTTCGTTGGATACTATGTTTGTTTAATGTTCTTCGGCCCTCGGAGTAAGTGGATGGTGTTTCAAATTTTCTTATTAGTAATTGTTCATGATGGGGTTACTTCTGCTTAAAACATCAATGTTGGAGCAAAATTGCCTGAACTTCTGCAGAGAGAACCAGGGACCTTACGTCCCAGCTATATAGAGCCTCAAAACTACCATGAATCAAGTGAGAAAGACAACTTACCAGCTGTGGCAGTTCAACTTATAAGCTCTGTTTTTCCATGGCAGAACGAAATCTCTAAAGCTCCACAGAGTGAACCAAAGTCTCTGCCGATTACACATAAGAGCCTCAAAAACTACATAGATTCAAACTGTCAACTGCTAGAATTCCTACTTATAGGGCTCTGTTCTTCGCCTGTATTTTCTTATTTCTACCCCACAATGCCATTTGATCAGACTGACTTATTTTCATTACCAGTTTCTTGTTGGCTATCTTTCTCAAGATCATTTTATTAAATTGAGATGTTTCTGTATTGATTTCTTATATATTGTCTTGAGGCAGATATTGCCAGAGTCGTCCATAAAATTTCAGATTCCTACCTTGTATCAGATGTTTATATTGTCTGAAGACGTATGATTACCATAAGCGTGACATTCTTTGTTTATTTATATGTTTGTCAAGGTGCAAGGATTGCTAGAGCATCCCGGATTATTGGGTTGACTTGAATCTCAATAGATTTGAAGCAGGTAATTCATTATCCGAGTATTCAATCTTTGAATACCAGAAATTAGCTAATCATCAGCTAATGTTACTTTTGCGTTTCTCCCACTTTATCATCTCTCATCTTGCCCTTCTCTGCTTGTTTCAGCCAGGAAGTTCGGCTGCACTGAATTTGTGAATCCTAAAGATCATAACAAACCAGTACAAGAGGTACGTTTTCCTTGCGAAATGATTCACTAAATGTATCCTTATCTTTTTAGATTGTTCTGCAACTTAGTGTTTTTCACAATCTTAGGTAATTGCTCAGATGACAGATGGTGGAATAGTTTGGAGAGTGGAGTGCACCGGGCATGCTGATCCCATGATATCCGTGTTCATGATGTATGCATCTTTGTGAGAAACTGTAGCTTAATGGAGTGTAGCTGTGCTGGTAGGAGTGCTCAACTAGGACGCCGTGTTTAAGACTAAGCCAAGCAATGTGCTAAATGGGAGGACTCTTGAAGGATCCCTCTTTGGGAACTATAAGCCTCGTACTGATCTCCCTTCCGTCTTTGATATGTACATGAAGAATGTATGCATCGTTAGAAAATCTTTTTCTTGCATTGACAGTTGGAAGGCTGAAGCAGAATCTTGGGACGTATTCTTTGTGCGGGTATTGCAAGTGGAGAAATTCATTACTCATAGAGTTTCATTCACTGTGATAAACAGGTGTTTGAGTACGTGGTGAACGGTGAGAGTTTGCGGTGCATTATTAGTATGGATGATTAGGAAGGACTGATGGATCGGTATGAGCATTAAGAAGAGCTCTCTCTCTCTCTCTCTCTCTCTCTCTCTCTCTCTCTCTCTCTCTCTCTCCGTAGGCTTCCAATTCCCACTGCAATTCATCGTGCAGTTCCCATGAGTTTTTGAACCTTTGCCAACAATCCACGCAATTCTTTGTTGTCGTCTTGTTCCTGTTATCGTTTTGTTTCTTCTTTTCATGGACTACTGGATCGAATAGGATTCCTTTCCATGGCGAGTTGATGTGTCCACTGATCTACTGTTATCAATGGGCTCATCTTGTTAGTCCGTATGTTTGATATCTTGTCTGCCAAGTGCCAATCAACCGCTTCGAAAGTTATGAAACCTTTACCCGATTGAAGAAGCATGCGATATATCAGATTGTAAAACAAGGTCCAGCAGAAGAATGGCATGGGTCACGCCATTAGAATAGAATACCAGCCCAGCCACAAGTGGTACCTGCGATGCTATTCAGCAGTTTGTGGTTTCCTTTCTCTCTGTAGGCGGAAGAAGGAAAACTTTATTTCTTGTTTGCACATGATTAAACCATCCAAAGAGAGGTCCATATTTTGCCATTTCCAACTTTTTTAGCCAAATGTCTGGGCCAAGTAGTCAATAAACAAACCACGAGGAAATGCTATCGTGACTAAGTTTCAGGACGACTCCGACACCCTCCCAAGGTAAGTTCATTGTATGATCTGACTCAATTATCTTGTTGGGCGGCCTTTAGACTGGCTAGAAATCAAAATTCATGACTGTTTTTAGCTATATCTTTTAAGCTTTTAATTATGATAATATAAATTTTCAACTGAAGAAACTCGGGGTAAGTCCCGGAACTCAGTGCGGACAGTATTTCTCCCTAGTCATTTCGTTTTCTGAGAAAGCTTCATGGTGAAATCTTTCTAAGCTGCCTTTAGAAAGAAAAAAAAATTCTAATAATTCGGTGTTTAAGAATGCTTAAAGATTGGAAAGAAACATACGTAAACATGGATCATGGCAAACACAGGAGCTTTTTTATTTCATTGAATGAGGGCCATTGCTTAGGCCATAGTTACAAAAGATATATATATATATATATATATATATATATATATATATATATATAAGAAAATACATCTTTTTCATGCACCATATCAAACTTTGAACAGATCTGTCTTGTTTAGTAAGGGGGGTTTATTTAACGGCGTATGCATGGCGTTTTTGATATATCATGGCATATCTTAGATGTGCACCTTTTTAACTGCGTTATCTGTAGCATATGTGAGATATCAGGTTTATTTAACCTGCGTTATCTCTGGCATATCTAAGATATCGGTTTTATTTAATTTTTTCCATGTTGATATGTTTGGTGTTATTTCAAATATGCCAAATGTATATTCAAGTGTAATGTTTGCTCCTCTTGTAGAGAGAGAGTGAAAAAAAAAAAAAAAAATTGCGTTTTTTAGAGAGAGGGAAGAGGGAGTTTTCAACATTCCTTAGGGGGGTTTGCATTCCTCTATAGGCAGCGGGTATATGTTTACGAAAAAATGTGAAATGAGACACACTTTTAGGATTGATATCTCTTGTAATTTCAGTAGTAGCTGTCAGGCAATTTTGAAGATTTGTAATGACTGGGAATGAAAGCTTAGTAACCTATAAACTTCGACATTGTTGTTTATATTTTTCTACATGCAGATTGATGCCATTTTTTCACATTGAGACCTTGCTTATGGGACCAAAACTGTTTATTGTCGTGTGGTAACTGCACCTATTTGATTTGGTCGAACCAGCCAATAGTATGGTGCTTGAGTGTTGTGTACAGACGGTTAGTTAGGGCTGGAACTGATAGTGCAGAAAACTGAGTAAAGCAGTACTTGGGTCCAATGCCCGGTTGGATTGATCTTGGTTTTTGGGTGCTCTAATCAAGTAGAAGCACAAAAAGATGAATTATTATGTTGGAACTCGAATGTGCCACAAATGACACGCCATTACTAATATTCATCAATTTAGTGAGCTATTTGTGCCTTTTGATTGGACGATCGTGGCCATGAGCAAGGCTAATTTGATGCCGTTGCTAAATGAGAAAGGGAGACTCTGCTGGTTCCCAGTGAGTATGCAGGTCCCTTGGAACCCTCGGTTGAGTTTGCTAGACACTGTAGATGGACAAGAAAGAAAGCAGAAATAAATTGATTATAACATGGTATATGTTGCCATGATTATGTTTATCGGACAAACAGTGGGCACTTGCAAACGTTAGTGTATGTTGCTTTATCTCCTAACAAAGCAAGACAAATGATAACTTAGTCCCCTAAGAAGGCCGATCTGATGAATCTCTTGAATCCATATACTTTTAATAAAATAAAGGCAGCCCTAGTGAAGGAAGCTCCCTCATATGCGGGGTTCGAGGAAGGGGCAGACTACAAGTTTAATAGTATGCAGCTTTATCTTGTATTTTGCAAGAGGCTATTTCCACGCCTTGAACCCATGACCTTGAAATCACACGACAACAACTCTATCATTGCACCAAGGCTTTTATTAATACATGTACTTGAAACGTCTAAAGTATTTTAGTAATTTTCTTTTAACGTGGATTTGGAAAGAAATTAGAAGAATCAGCAAAGCATTTAGATTGTACATATAACATTAAGAAACAAGTTCACCAAGGGAGAATAATAATGTGGTATCAAGAAGCACTCCTGCCCATCAATTTAACTTTTTTGCTAGTCATAAGTCAACCTTTCAGTCTCATTCTTCCTTGCTAGGGCTACATTGCATCGATTATGAAATTCTTCTAAAGACTTTTTAGTCTTCTCAAAGTCTTTCAATCATGTTATTTAACAAGGAAATGATGGTATTACACAAACAAATTTGTAGCATTTTGTGCCACACAAATGCATATACAACAAAGGTACCATAAAATCCCTGAGCCTTAGAAATATCATAGCATAGATGAATGGCCCAGATCATTGATGAATATTAAGGTACTAGTTGATATCATGACATATGTTAGAAATGCAGCTTATTTAACTATGATATCTGAAAGGCATATGTTTTTCATATCTAAGGCATATCTCAGATATCATCAAAAATATCACTAGAGATATCGCCAGAGATATCACAGAACAAATATCACATATCTGATATATCATACAAGATATCACAGAATATATGATACATATCTCAGATATCACACAAGATATTATCGGAGATATCACAGGAGATATGCTAACAAAATGCCAAATAGGTGCTGTTAAATAACCCCCCTACAACTCGTCTTTTCAAAAAAATTTAAATTTATTTTTTTTTAAATGAATTTTTTGACCTTTTTCTATAACTTTTTAATTTTTGACATTTTTAATACTTTATTCTTAAGCTTCAAGTATGTTAATGACAATACACTAAAAAGAAGTCTGTATATAACAACAAATTATTAAAAAAATCTATCCTATAACAATATATCTACTATCTAACAAAGGAAGCAGTCTGTGAGGCCCTATTGGCGCCCCTAAAGGCTCTTCTTAGTATGATACTTTTTAAGTTGAGCCTTTAAGAGATTAGCTATGCTGCCAACGATGACGATTCTACGTCATCGTCTTCCTCTGTTCCAAATCCTCTCCCTTTCCTCCCATATTTTTCTTCTATCCCTTCCTTAACCCCACCCCTTAGCAGGTGGCGCACACCACTAATTGTCTAAGTAGTATGACTTTGTGCTTAAGAAGTTGTTAAATAAGTTGTTATTATTTTCTCTTTTTTAATTTTTACGTTTTTGTAACTTATAATTTACAGTCTTTTTCTCCAACTTTTTCCCAACTCTATTTAAATTTAAATTTTTATTTTTTCCTGAGTTCAAACTCTGTATAACTGTGTATAGGGTTTCTGACCGTCCGTGCCTAGCTACCGGATACAACTTTCATTGACGTTGTAGATCCAGTACTTAGATGCTGTTTTGGCATGATTATGGGAGATTAGTAGATTCACAAATTTGACCACGAATTAGCTATGCTCTACAGATATGCCCAAAATTATCATCTACTGGATGATCGTATCGTATGTTTCTCAAGTTGTGATATGGACAGTGAGGAATTTCGACGTCTATGTTACAATCAAAAGCGTGGCTAAGATTGAGAATGGCTTGCAAAAAATATACACTGGAATATTTTCGAACTACACAGTATAATTTTTCCTTTTTTCTTTTTATGTTTGTTTGGAATATTTATCAAGTATACGAATGAAGGGAAGCCTAATGTTAAAAGTTCGTCGCCGTGTGATTTTGAAGTCGCGGGTTCAAAGCATGAAAATAGCTTCTTGCAAAATGCAAGATTATGTACTATGACCCTTGTAGTTCCGCTCCTTTCTTGGATCCTGCATATATGGAAGCTTTGTGCACCGAGGCTACCTTTTTTTTATTTATCAAGTATAGGAATGACTTTAGGAGACATGACTGAGATGGGAAAATACCCACAAGGCATACATGGGGAATAGTAAAGTTGCACAACAGAGACGAGAACTGCAGATATAGGCATCCAGTGGTCAGTAACCAGCAAGGTTAAACACAAGGGCAGTCCAAAGCTCCCGCCTATGTGGGATTTGGGGAAGGGGCGGACCACAAGGGTCTTATAGTAGGCAGCCTTACTTTATATTTTGCAACAGGCTAATTTCATGCCTTGAAACCATTTTACTGTTGCACCAAGGCTCCCTTCTAGCAAGGTTAAACACAAAAACAGCTAAATAAGGCAAGGACGCAAGCACTAAGAGGGGAGAATCACAAGCCATAAAACACGTGAAGGACGGACTTATGCCACTGATTAAGCAGGAGTCTTAGATTTGGATGCTTGGACAGTAACTTTATCTGTTGATTATTGGTTATTCTAGTCCAGTATTGGACAAGGACCGATGCAGCTGGCCTACATAAGGATTGCAATCCTGAATTAGAAGGTCTTTGGCCTCAGCGACCTTGAGCCTCACAATCGTCACTCATCATCAGCGCGACAAAAGTGACACAGGCCAAGCTGCAGCAGCAGCTGCTGCTTCAGCATATCTTTTTGTTACAGCAAAAATCGAAATGGCCACCGCCATTTCTCTCCGCCCCTCATTTCCGCCAGTCCACGGCCCCTCACTGAGACGCAATCCCCGTTCATTCTCTGTCCGCCTCTCCCAATTCGTTTGCCCCGATCCTGTCCTCTTAAAGTGCGGCCGAGGAAACTTCCCCACCCAAAAGAGGCTCGTTGCGAAATCTAAGGCTTCTCCTTTAACTGTTGTTGCTGCCCAGTTTAATTTCTTCAAAGGTTGGTGCCCTTCTCTTGCCTGATTTTGTGGCGATTGTCCTTGTTTAATTCGTTTTCGTCTTTTTCTTCCGTCTCCTGACGCCTATGATTTTGGGGTAAATTGTACCCAGAAGAATCCTTCTGATTCTCTGAAGGTGCATTTTGCTGTATATTTGAATTTCGATTTGGATGTACATGCAATGCAGCCAAATTGTCATGTTTACTTCTCTATCTTTTTCAGTGAGTTATTTGTAACTCATTGAATTTAAACACTTCTTCGTCGGTATGGTGTTATGCAGGGATAATAACCAAGCATAACACCTGTTTGTTACAATACCAAAGCAGGTTCATTTGGTTCACACCTTGGCAGTGTGGAAAATAAAAAAGATGTCGGAATACCGGACAGTTAACATTGGAGGGTCGTATATCAGCCAAGTAATAATGCTTAGAATTGACGTCGCGATAAGTTATCTGGTGTAATGATTTTCCAAAATGTGCATGCTAACTCAAAACAAGTTCGACACATCCTGCCAGTATGAAAATGTCTGAGGCAGTGCAAGCTAGTTTTGAAGGGTCGCGTGCATGATTTTGGCCTAGATTAATTATTTGTGAGTTGATTGGGTTCTGTAAATGTTAGATTAGCCAATGCCTCTGTGTCAATTTATGTTTCCGACCTTGGATATTATGTAGTATAACAATGTGTCTACAAACCAGCAACGCTTGCATCCATTGATTCTATTGAATCTATTTGGTTTATTAGTATTAAGTGAATATAGCCCATTAGAAAAGGTTAGAAATATGAAAAGCAGGGATAAGGTTCTATGGTAAACAGTGGCTCTGATGCCTCTGACTTCTGTACCGGCAAAGTGTCTATGCACCAAATAACAGCTTCTAGATAAACATAACAGCTCCAGGTTAGATTTTAGCAAAATACAAGTCATGTCGTAACTGTTTGGGAGTATTTGATGAAGTTGGGGAAACACCTAGACAAAATCGTGTAATGCAGGAGAACATCTCATATCATGCACATTAACTGTATGGAAAGATTATTAAAAGATTCTATTGGCATTTTGACTAGCCTTCTTGTGGAATACAAGTTCATATTTATAAAGATTTGAACACCACTTCAAGTTCTATGTCACATTCCAATGCAATGAATGGATACATTTTGGCATTAATCATGGTCTAGCATAATCAATTAACATTTTGTACACATTTGTTCATTTCATAGATGTTCTTACTCATCTAGGACTATTTAGCCAGATCTATTCAGAATTTTGAGGTTCACATTTCTTTTTGTACAATAAATAATTTTGCAATTCACTTTTACTAACTTCTTTTGCATATATCTTTGACGTAGTTGTTCAAACAGCATTGAGAGTGGGGAAGGATGGCATCGATGCTGGGACCAATCTTGTGCCTGTCAGTTTATGTTTTCTCATTGTCTTTCTACCTGCATATCATGCATTATGAATCGCTGTCTGATTTCTGAATTGGAGAGTGCTTTCTTTATAAGTAAAGGCATACCTCATTGAATGTGGCATTTTGTTGTCAGGATTCTGTTCCTCGACCAATAGCGAGGATTGGTGTAGCTGTTTTGGCTGTGACCGTTTCCTTTTTTATACTCAAGTCATTTCTGTCAACAGCATTTTTTGTTCTGGTACGTGATCTTGCTGTTTCCAGCTAGAAGGATTGAGAAGATATTCTTCTTTGGTGTTGATAGTTCCATCTATGAATATTGAAATTCTATTGCTCCGTAATGACAATGATGTGGAAATAAAAAATGTTAATGAGTTTTTGTAGAGGAATCTTAGCACCTTGCTGGAAATCTATCTGGAAATTTCAGAACTACGGATATTAAAAGATTAATGTTTCAGAAATTGAAGGAAGTCCCAGGTTTTACCAAATTCAGCACTGAGTAGAAGTAACAGTTTTCTGAAGTTTAAGAAAGCGACAAAGCTCAGATTTTCAAAATTTTGGAACCTGAAATAACTTCATATTATGAACTGTAGTTTCCGCTATTTTAGCAAATGAGGCAAGATTTTTTAATATGTTAATCAAGTAGCTGGAGAATTGGTGAGGCTTTTCAAAATTCCAACCATGAGTCTTCTCCCTTCCCGATAGATTTTTAAAGCAAGCTGTCAAGACTCAGATCACCTCGTAATGGTCCTCAAAAGTACAGTGTCCCTTGTTTAAGAAGTCACTCCCAACAGTAAAAGGCTATAAGTTGATGCCTCTTTAATCCTAGTAACCCTCAATATTCACTGCAATTCAAATCCTAGTAAGTGCATGTACACCTTAGACCTCCTACTTTTCTCCTCATTTCCTTCTTCAGTTATCCCTTCTTTTATTCATGCTATAAGTTGATGCCTCTTTAATCCTAGTAACCCTCAATATTCACTGCAATTCAAATCCTAGTAAGTGCTTGTACACCTTAGACCTCCTATTTTTCACCTCATTTTCTTCTTCAGTTATCCCGTCTTTTATTCATGCTAGTTTCACTAATCCTCTAGTCCTTTCTCAGCTTAGTATTTGTTCTTGGCCGTCATTCTTCTTCATTGCCAACCAATAGTTTGAAGGGAGTCAGTAATCAATCAAAAGAGGGCCATCAAAATCTCAATAACATTTAAAAAAGAATTAGCTTCACCAAAGGTGAATGAACCTTGTCTTTTAAAACCTCCCTCCAGCCGTTGGTTACTTCAGCTAGATTGCAAGACCTAGTTGATTACTTCCATCTAAAGGTCAGGTTTGACAGACAAAGTTTTTTTGGTTTGAGAAATCATTCTTCCATGTCATCTTCGGGTTTTGCAGTGTTTCTCCATTCTTTTTTAAGGTACCAACGACAGTTTGATTGATAAATGCAGGGATGATATGACCTATTGGCAGATATACAGACAAAAATTACAAGATCATCTTACTATTGACATTGCATGCTATAGAAAATGCCAAATGCTGCAATATGAGTCAATTAACAAAGTTGAAAGGTGATATAAACTGTACAGTTGTAACTTAAATATTGTTCAGCTGCTGTACAAATCTTAGTGACCACACTGTGCTGCACTTTCTATTTCTTGTTTGCAGCTTGTATATAAACTGCAAAGTTATGACTTTACTATTTCCCCATGATAATATGCTCTAATTTTGCTGACCATGGCATGTTGTAACTTGTATACTTATTAATTCATTGTGTAGATACAGATAGCTGAACTGTGACTATTTACACTTCCAAGTCTGCCACTCTGTAAACCCTTGTTGGACTAAGATAAGCTATGTTCAGTTTGTGCCTCTTATCATGTAATCAAATATCCTTTCAGATGGTTTTGTTGATTACTTACTGGAATTGTCTCTTGGAACAGAGCATGATGGGTTTCATATATTTCATATTCTTAGCCATGAACAAGGATAATGGCCCAGGAGGGGATGGAGGAAGCACCAGTTCAACAGAAGAGAGTTTAGAAGAAGCTAGAAGGATCATGGAGAAGTACAAGTAAAGGTCTGATAGCAAGCCTTTTAGCTGTTTCCTATTTTTATAATTCTCCAGGTGGTGCAATGCTGCAAAGAAAATGAATATAGCAGAGAATGTCTCTCTATTCATTTTCTTCTTGTTCACTTCCTGTCTCTATATTCATTATGTTCATGCTATTTGAGTACTTCTGTTCATGCTATTATTTTCATAACCCAGGTCGAAATGCAGAGAATTTCAGGCGTGACCCAAACCTAACGATGTCTACATCTTGCTGTCCAGTGTGAAAAGGCTCAGAATGGTTGTGGGTGTCATCACGATTCGATCAAGTATATTTTACGGGTAGAGAAAAGTGAAAAGATGGAAACTTATGTTTATTTGATAAACGGAAGAACTTCCACACAAGTATTACAGAAAAATCAAAAAAGCCAAAAAGCATGAGGAATGAGTTTGGTTTTCCTATGTATAACATTTTTTCTAAGTTGAAAATCTGCGGGAATGACTATCTCAGTCATGATATGTAGGTTTCCTCTTTGACAAAGTTCAACCATTTCAAAACACTGGGGGGATCACAGTCTAAGAATTGTATGGGCCAACGAAGATTATGTCAGAATGGTTGACATCTTTTGATTGGAAGACCTTGAGTTTAGGTGAACAACGTGAAGTCATTTTGAACATTCCCGTTTCATGCCCATTTTTAACTGCTCTTTGTTTCGTGAATTTAAGAGGACCTAATCGGTACCGTAAGTGTCTACGGTGTGGAAGCCTACTTGCGAAATGGATCCACTGGAGGTCACCTAAACTGCGTCGCAATTGGAGCCTAGTCTCCCCTTAAATTCCAATTTCTGTAATGAGACTTTGCAATTTGCCAATACCCAGATCGATACGGAGGAAACCACAGAAGCCCATGTATTAAAAGTAGAGCTCTTCCGGGGCATAAGAAGGAAGAAGTGAAGGTAAAGGCTGAAGAAGGGTGGTTCCTTCAGATAAGCAGTGAAAGGATCAAAGAAGGAACAGAAGAATACAAAGTGGCGTCGCATGGAGAGGAGCAGCGGCAAGTTCTCGAGGACTCAGCCTCCTTTTGTTATCTCATTTGGGCCGTGGGTTATGAACTATGCAACACGTTACAGTGGATTGCCGGACCGGTTGTCTACGGTGGATCTTGTCTTCTGGGATTGTCCTACCACCTTTGGTACCCAAAACCCTGTTTAGGGTTATGCCTTCAAATGCTAATTTTACCGTCCTGAGATAGACACCCGAAGTTCTATAATGCCTTCAAGCAAATTGCCATTCATAGACGCCGAGTGACTGTTGCAGTTCTATGAGCAGGTAGCAAATAGCCAAGGCAACATGGACTCCGCCCGGAGACAGCGTCAAACATCATTTTCGCACTACTTATAACCATTTAAGGCCCGAAGATGTTCATTAATGGCGCTGCTTGCTTTATTAAGATATTTGTGGCTTTTTTCTGCAAGGTGTTATGTGATACCTACATGTATTCTTTTTTAGGGAATTAATTGGTTGCAAGAAGTACTTATCAGCCCTTCACCAGGATAAAAAAAATAATAATAAACAGACGTGCATTAAGAATTCATCTAACAGTAATTAAGGATCAGGATTGTTTCAGTGAACAAGAAAATCTCATGAATCGACACTTTTCATTTTTTTAACCAATCTGAGTTTTTCCGATGGTAGTTTGCCAGACATAAACCAAAGAGTTTAGTTGTGTGCCACAAGTTGGAGTTGGTTTATGAGCTCATTTTTTCCACCCTGGGTGTAGAAAGGTTAGGATCATGCAATGGGGGCGTGCTGGGATCGATCCTACGAAATCTCTGTTCAGTCCAAGTAAAAGTGGAAGCTGGTTGTCATGTGTCCGCAGTCACTCCATTCAAATGGGCGATCATAGATCAGCCATAATTCGTGTTTAAATGTGGAAAAACTAAAACACTGGAAAAAGTTGACGTATCGCCCCAGGGACCGTGGAGTGCTTTCATGCACGTTGTTTCGTTAGATTCCCAGCCCCAGAATCAAGAAATTGTTTGGCTTCTCTGTCTGGCCTACTTTGATGGTACTAAGGATGATATGATTTATGAACTATCTACGCCCCTTTTAGTCAACCAATCAGTTCGCTCTTGCAGTCCCTCTACACAATAAGTTCCATCCACACAGCAGAGGGAATAAAACAGTTATTTTTGTGTTTGGCTCATGGACATATGTTCCCTGGCATAGGTTTCGGTGGGCACACTACTTTAAATAATCCAAGACTGTGAAGGATCTTTCTTTCCCGATCTCTCCTTTTGCTATCTGGTTATGAGAAGCAAATATCTTCGCAAGTCATGAAAGAAGAAGAGGCCTAGTCTTAAGCGTGCTGTTGGGTGTGTATTAAGTACATCTTTTGAAATTTCGAGGCACATTCAGGTGGGTTTCGTAACGATGAATAGCTAGGGAGGCTTCTTGGTATGGTACCCATCGCCAACGGTGGGTTCTTCTTAACATCCACAAAATGCTTCTACCGAAGAAAGTGCTGCGAAATCGATCGCAGCAGAGTCCTTAACCTTCCTTGTAGTATGTAATAAAGATCACCCTCCCCAACAAGTAAATGAGACCTTGATTTTGTTTTGTCATGAATTATGCTGATTTACCATCTTGCCACAGTTTAATCAATTCTAGTACAAGAGATAGAGATAATCTCCATTGGAGATTCTAGTGCTTCAGGCATCTATCTAGTGATGATTTATCCAAATGGCCTATCAAGATGAGGCCCAACAATGAAAGGTTTAAAGCAAGAAATATCTGCATACGACCAACATGTACACATTGTTCATTTTGCCCCACTTACTAGACGGAAACTGTAGGGCTTGTTTGGCACAGAGATATGTATCCATGGATAAACGTTTCTGAGGATTAAGTTATCCAGGAAATATTCATTTTCAGTAAATTACTGTATGGGTTCTGCTTTAACAAAACAGAAGAAAATCAACGGCTATTACGACCTTCATCTAACAAGAAACATCGTCAACAGTGACGCCGGAATAATGATAGTATAGTAGAAAGAGGATACAGAAGGGTCGGACTGACGGGTCCTAAGAACCAAAAACTGAGCATCACCAAATCAAAAGAACTGCTGGAACAGACCAGCCCAACAAGGGAACAAACCAAAATTGCCATCGAGATGCTCATGAACGACACCAAATTAAAAGGCATCCTTGACTAATATCCTAAACACCATGTAACCTGTAAAGAAGCTCCCTATGTTATCATTAAGGTCTCGAAGAAGTTGATCTTTCTTTTCACCCTCTGGAAGCTGTGCCTGTAACTCGTACCAAAACATTATTTCCACCAACAATATAGTCTGCATCACGGCATCTACAACTACGAGTATGGCAATCTTAATAATTTCCGACAATGAGATACCTCCACTTGCGACAGGCTCGCCGGCCAAGTTTTCCTGTCTGCTGTTCTCCATTTTCGTTTAACGAAAAGCTCTCAGGATTTGTGGAGGAACAGCATCTCTATCGATTGCATGAATGAAAGACTGCAATCCCATGCATGTCCATGCTGTGACTTATAACCATGTAGTCATACAATTTTAGTCGCAGCACCCTTCCCAGAACCTTCCAGCTCCAACCAAATTGCTATTAGTGGATGTTGAGTAAATCTTAGCAGTTCTATAAGCAGTATGTAGCAGCAATCATAGCATGACTAAGCATACAAACAGTGGTAGGTAGACACCTATTTCCCACTGTTTTAGCTGTTTAGTAGTCATATTTGTACCCAGTTTTCATTAATGGCGCCGCTTGCTTTATTAAGCATTTGTAGCTTTTTGCAAGGGGTAGGTGACGTTGCCCACATGTATTCTTTACCACAGTAAGAGAAGAAAAAGACGTACAGACACTTATATTTAAGCCATTCATCTACCTGCATGGATTGTTTCATTAACCAAAAATCTTATGAATTGACAGTCTTGAGTTTTCTCTGTGGTAGATTCCAACGCCAAGTTTAGTTGCGTACAAAAAGTACAGGCTGGTTATTCCAGGATCGTCCAGTGGAGACAGTCTGTGTCAATGGTTCGGACCCTCAAATACGATTATCTAGTAGTCCTCTCCCATATACGGTTTAGATCAACCATAAGTGGGTCTCTCTGTATGATCTCCCACCAATCAGTTTCCCTACTTGATAAATAAATAACTAAAATGATGCCCATCATGATTCAAGTCATGAACTATCCCACATTAGAATTCCTTCAAATTTATTTGGACAGTCAGTTTACCTGCATATATATCGTCACTAGGTGACGGAACTTAATTTCGCTGATATAGCAATGGAAAAAGAATTTTGTTCTTTGTGACACATCTAAAGGAGTTTTTGTATGGTGAATGGGCATATTTTCCCTGGGATGAAGTACCAGTCGGACAATCTCTTTTCAATGATCGATCTAGACTTCTATATGGTAATTAAGTTGTGTTGAGGAAGCAACAAGATTGTACCAGTTTTGAAAAATAGGCTTAAAATGTTGTTTGTATGCATCAACAAAATTTGAATTCCCAAGAGTAGTTCAACAATGCAGAACTTTCGTGCTAGACTTCCACATCATGATCTACAAGATAAATGGTTTTGATCATCTACAAAGAGGGTTCCATATGTACTTGTGCGCCTGACACCGTTTTCTAAGGGGTCATAGGTAACTTTTGATCTTTTAATATTGAAGCAATACCTCGGCATTTGAAATTTAAAAACTTACCCAATGCCTAAAATTTTAATTATATACATGAAACAAGGAGTTGATTTTTTTAATCTTTTTAGAATTACATCTTGAGGCTATACTCATTCAATTCAAAAGAGGATGTTTCCTTGCTTGCATTGTAACAACTTAAGTAATTAAATTAAATTAAAATATTTTTAAATAATATTATAATGTAAATAAGTTTCTTTTGCAGATATAGACACTGCAAACATGCTAATTATACTAGTTTATAGTATGGACACCAACGCACACCTAACTGGCATCAGTTAACTCGGATAGAAGGTACCATAGGTTCCCCACATTTCATTCAAAAGTGGCATCAGTTGCTCTCAAATCAATTTTATGTGACTGCTGTCCAAAGTGGTATCCATCATTCTCGTTCACTCCCACATGGTGTCTAAGGTGACAATAGACACCACTGTTTTCTTCAATAATGGTGTTGTTTGAAAGTGGAGTCAATTAGTCTCATTCTCTTCCCAAGTGGTGTCGATTGATCTCACTTCAAACAAAGTTAAAACCAGACAAATAAAAGTGTCTAATGCTTTCTCCTCTTGGTGTATAATGCGGTTCCATGAACCTTGATGTTACTATGCCCACCAGCGGGGGATGGGTCAATTACATGGGTAGTTTTGAACGGTATGTTGGTTATGGTGATTTTTGGTGTCCAAGCCTCATTAGCTACTCAAAATGACTATCTAACTAATTAAAACTATAAATAATGGTTCTCTCCTTCATTTTAGGTGATTCAAATCTCAAAATAAATCAAGTTTTCTTAAGATCAAATTTTAACATGCAGAGATATCAAGTCTTCACCTTTAGACTAATTGAAAGCATGCCACCATCCTTTAATTAAAACCAAATCGTTTACCCTACTAAATCTTCTTTTCAACTCATCTTCGACCTTTCACAACCATTTCCTGTCTAATTGGGCCCGTTAAAGATGAATTGAACTCCAATGTTAAATCTGTCCCTCGAAGATGAATAATAGGCGCATGGCCTTAGACTTGAGAGGAATGATGGGATGGTGCAGGCACAGAGCTGCTTGCTGTGCTATGCCCCACTTTTGCATGACGGAGGACCTACAAATGGCTTGTCAGACCCGTCCACGTGATTTCTATGCCTTTAGATCAAGGGTTTAGGATGGTTTTTTCCATGTGAAGAAGCTGGTAGCAACCTTTCAGGTAACCGATGAAATTAAGGAGATAGGTAATTACCCACAGGGCCAGCTCCTTCTGGGGCCCACAGGCGCAGTGTTTGCATGATCAAATCCACAAATCTAGCAGGTAATCTACCATGTCAAACCGTATTCTATCGCATGTGAAATCCTTGACCCATTACCCAAATTAGAAACTCCTAGTTGTCCAATCATTGTACATTTTGCAAACCAATTTGTTTTCGGTTTTCTGACCTTTGTATGAGAGCTTTCTATCACGGACTTGCATTGCAAAGTCCATAACCAAGGCATACGGGCTCCAAAGAAGGCCTACTTAGAACATAGACATGACCTTGAGGACTTAGGCCTGTCAATAAAAATTTATGGAACAAGGCCCGGTTCTTAGAGAGTTCCTTGTAAATATCTTGGATTTTCTGTTAGTAGAATAATCTAGAAAGGGTAGAGGGTTCTAAAATATAATTTAGACCATTTATGTATTGACACATGTAATTATCCTAACCATCCATTGAGGAAGTGGATGAAAGAGAGTAAGTATATATAGGGGTTAGCTCCTCATTTGTAATCAACTCAGAATATCTTAGTTTTGGTTAAACTTAATATAGTAGAAGAGTTTTCTTTCCGAGTTCCTCTTATTGCATTAGTGGGTGAACAAGTATAGCCGTAGCAAGTAAGAGTGAAAATTTGAAGACTAACTTGTGCCAAACAAGAGATTTGTGCATAAGTGCCGTACGAGTTTAACAAAAGCAAAAGTAGCCCCCCGTGACATTTCGTAATGTTTCCTTGACATGGAAGCCATCAGACAGCCCCAGCTGTTGTGATTCAACCTGCTTGTTGTCTTGGGTAAACAATGTTCAAAAGTTTTCTCTAGTGGATGATCTTTACCAACGATGCTACGCCCGAATTAGATGTCAAAGAAGGCTTACTATGTAAACATTGATCAGTAGAAGGATAAACATTGTCGGATGCAGATTTACAATCTAGCAATTGAATGGTTGAGATGTCCAACTAGGAACTCCATATACTTCCTACCACCTGTTTAGACCCTGGTATGTCCATTTCTAGGGAAAATGAAGGCACGTGTACACGAAGGAGAAAGCCGAAGGAACCACAAACATGGAGACATTTCTCGGTTTCTCTCACAAACGAGAAAGAAAAACACACCTCTGGAAACATCAGGAATAATCCTAATCTCGAATCGGAAACAAGAAGAAAAGTCAGGAAGCAACCTACTCGTCTCTATAAATAGCTCTGCATTCTCGTGTCGACACTATCAGATTGTCTTCAGCGGATAGCATTTTCCTAAGAAAACAGCAATACCAACTCTTTCCGGTACTCTTTCCTATTTGCAAGAGAAAATGTCGATCATCCCCAGCTTCTTTGGCCGATGCAGGTCAGACCCATTCTCTCTAGACGTCTGGGGTCCATTCCAGGGATGTCCTTACATTTCCAATCTTACCGAGACTTCCCAGTTCGTAAATACCCAGATCGATTAGAAGGAAACCCCGGAAGCCCACGTCTTCAAAGCCGATCTTCTGGGGCTTAAGAAGGAAGAAGTGAAGGTAGAGATTGAAGAAGGGAGAGTTCTTCAGATAAGTGGTGAAAGAAGCAAAGAGAAGGAAGAAAAGAACGATAAGTGGCATCGCGTGGAGAGGAGCAGCGGCAAGTTCCTGAGGAGATTCCGGTTGCCGGAGAATGCGAAAGTAGATCAGGTGAAAGCTGCAATGGAGAACGGGGTGCTCACTGTGACGGTGCCCAAACAAGAAGTGAAGAAACCTGAAGTGAAGGCAATTGAGATCTCCGGTTGAAATGCCTCCATTTCTCTTTGTAGAGAGTGGTTTTGTGCTTTGTGAAAAAGAATATGTGACATGCAGGGTGTGATCTTTGAAGTGTATGTGCGAGTCATGGAGGACGGGCTGATGTGAACCTTAGAGTTCTGAATCGATGATTTTCATGAAATAAAGAGTTTGCAATAAGAAGAGTCCTGTGAATATTGTTTCGGTTTATTGTACCCCTACATGTTTTCCATTTGTCCCTTAACTGACGATTAGTTAAATGGGTTAATTTTTATGCGTGATTTAACCATGGACTCAGTCGCTAAACAAATGGTTTACACCTTGGCAGTGTGGAAAATAAAAAAGATGTCGGAATACTGGACAGTTAACATTGCAGGGTCGTATATCAGCTAAGCAATATTGCTTAGAATTGCCGTCGCGATAAGTTCTGGTGTAATGGTTTTCCAAAATGTGCATGCTAACTCAAAACAAGTTCGACACATCCTGCCAGTGTGAAAATGTCTGAGGCAGTGCAAGCTAGTTTTGAAGGGTCGCGTGCATGATTTTGGCCTAGATTAATTATTTGTGAGTTGATTGGGTTCTGTAAATGTTAGATTAGCCAATGCCTCTTGTGTCAATTTATGTTTCCGACCTTGGATATCATGTAGTATAACAATATATCATGTAGTATAACAATGTGTCTACAAACCAGCAATGCTTGCATCCACTGATTCTATTGAATCTATTTGGTTTAGTAGTATTAAGTGAATATAGCCCATTAGAAAAGGTTAGAAATATGAAAAGCTAGGATAAGGTTCTATGGTAAACAGTGGCTCTTATGCCTCTGACTTCTGTACTGGCAAAGTGTCTATGCACCAAATAATAGCTTCTAGATAAACATGACAGTTCCAGGTTAGATTTTAGCAAAATACAAGTCATGCTGTATCTGTTTGGGAGTATTTGATGAAGTTGGGGAAGCACCTAGACAAAATCGTGTTATGTAGGAGAAATCTCATACCATGCACATTAACTGTATGGAAAGATTATTAAAAAATTCTATTGGCATTTTGACGAGCCTTCTTGTGGAATACAAGTTCATATTATGTCACGGTTTATGTTTTTTGCAAGTGCATAGGCTATTGTGGTATAGTTAATACAAGTACAGATCAATCCCGCAAAGACACTCTTTAAGAATTTGGAATTTTTAATAAAACTTAATTATTTAAAATTTAAATTAATTGATAAAAATTAATAGAAAGAAATCTCTAGAAAGAACAAAATAAAAAAAACAACAACAAAACCTTAACTAAAATTAGAAAAAATAAGAACAATATAATTCTCTATCTTCAAGTGTTGTCTAATTTCTTCACTTGTGATATTTCAAAATTTGATCAAACTCATTAATATATTCAACATGTCCTAGATTAATAATCTGACGGATGAATTTGTTAGATTCATCAAATTTTTAGAGATCTAATCGAATTAAGGAATTTAAGAATTAATTATTTAGATCTATTTTCAAAACCAAATTGAAGATCAGGAACAGAAATTACACATGAAACTATCCTAAAAACATGTTATAAATTTTAATTAAAATTCTAAATTAAAACAGACAAGAAATAAGAGTTTTTCTGTAGTTAAACTAAAACTCTTGATTTGGTTAAACAGGAACAAATAAGATAGTTTCTGGATTAACTATGGAATAACACAAAATGCAAATAATCGAAACAAAAATAACATAAAAATGCGAATAGTAATAGTAACAGGACAAAACATGTAATTTGAAATATTCTTGTAAGAGCAAAACTGGAAATTTATTCCAAACTTCCTTAAAAATTTTCGTAAACTCCAAATTCACCAGAGAAGACAACTTTGCCGGAGGAGATGGAGACGCTTGTGGTGATTTTGTCTGGTGCAGTGGTAGCAGGACCCTTTATGTGTCGTCGACTAGCCTGACAATGATGATCAGCTGGGCACATCGTCGTGTGGAGGTTTGAATCAAATGTCGGTGGAGAGATGAGCGTTGCACGGTCCTAGAATCACCTGGGCTGGTGGATGCTCAATGACGCCTTTTCTAGGCGTCATCTAGAATAGAGCCTGGCTCATGCTTGGCTGATCTAGTAAACTTTTAGCATTTGTGCAGTGGTGGAGGAGTCGAACCAGACGATCTGGGTAGATGTCGCGGTGAAGAGGTGCGGCTAGGGATGCCGTCTGGTGCGAACTTGGAGAAAAGAGAGGAAAGTGCTAGACCGGTGAAGAAGGACTGAACAAAGGAGGGATTTTGGGCGCCAAAAGGTGTTGATTGGGTTGGCTGGTGTGGATGTGCAATGGAGGGTGGGGTGACCAATAGAAAGGGAGGATGGGAAAGACATAATGAAAACAACCGAAGGAAGAATAGAAAAGCTAGCAAAAAAAAAAAAAACTAGAACTCCCAAAAAAAAAAACCTTCTTTCCAACTCCCACGATTCCCTCTTTATAAGTTTTCATCCCTCCTAATTCTACTGCAGCTTTTTCCTTTAAGATTTAGTTTCGTATTAGGAAACTTCCTCCTCTTCCACATTAGGACTCCTCTTATATTAAGAAACCTTCTTCTTTTAGGAACCCTTCATCCCTTGCCATATTGATCTTCAAACTAATTTACACCATTGAAATTAAATCTGGGCCATCCAACCCTCCTTTACTTGATCTGCAATACCTAAAACTAGATTAGAGTCATCTAAAACATACATTAAGCATCCACTTAGATCAATTGATCATCTGACCATTAATTTTAACAATTTAAGGTAAGATGGTCAATTTGGGCTATTTTTTATATTTTATCCAAAAACTTACCAAATTAATGAGTTAAATGGTCTAATTAAATGCTAAAGTAGGGGCTTTTTAACCAAAATTAAACAATTAACAAACCCCTCAACCATCATTTTGCTAGTCCCAAGCAAAACATGCAAAAACTACTTATACAAAACTGGTACAAGGTGCCATAAGTACTTATGATTGCATTTAGCACATGCAACAAAACCTTGAACCCCTAGGTTACCCCTAGTGGACAAGTTAGGCCTTGGAAGGGTTTGCAGTAAATATACATACAAAATTTAATAAGGTCGAGTTACCTATTTTATCTCAGAAAATCCTCATTCATTAACAATTTTACTAGTTTCTCACAACTTAATAAAGAGGATTTGACAATTTTACATATCATACATATATTAAAGACATTTTATTTGAGCTATTTCTCAGAGTGCATATGTGTGTGTACAGCCACATAAATCTTGACTTCTAACTGGATATACTTACATTCCATTGGAAATATGCCTTGACCTTAAATCCTCACAGGTACACGCTCAGAAATAAAACTCTCAGATAAGGGGTTTAAACATATTTCTCTCATTATGTCATCGAATCCAACAAGCTAATGGTTCACATAATTCTTTTAAACACTCATGAGATAAAGAAAAGTGATCGCTAAGAGTGAATGTTATCATTAAGAATATTATGGGTCTTTTACCTTAATTCTTTCTTTTTATCTCCTCTTTAAGACTATGTCCACCTAAGATCGATAAGTCTTTAACGAGGACGAAATGTAGGCTTATGACAGGTTTAGACAAGAAAGGTATAAAGATTTCAAAGGTTCAAAATTGAGTAGATGTCTTCAATGAATATCTGCTAGAACAACTTTTCTTTTAGGTTTGTACTTGAAATGAATTTCCCTTTCAAATTTTGTTCTTTCTTTTTCAATTTCTTTTTCACTTTTCTTTTTTTTTCTTTGGAAGAAAGACAGCTAAGTTTTCTCACTTCTTTGACTTTTTGTCCTATATTTTATTTTTTTCTACTCTACTCATTTTGAAGATGGGTAGTGGTTATTTATTTTATTGGGTTATTCTGGGTTAAGGTAAGTGGGGTAAGAAAGAAAAGGCTTAATAACAGGCTCAAAAGGCTAACTAATGGTATACTATGTTGGGTAAGCTTTATGTCTTTGAGCTAAGCAAGGATGACCTATATCATTTCCTAGGTTTTCTAAAGCCTATCAGATCCAAAAAATTTCATGAATTAAAGCTATTACTCATATTTATTATTGATGTTTAACCAAAACAACGATAATAAGATCATACTAATGTATATACACTAAAGAAATTGTGGAATTACTTATACTCTCTGAAAGAAGATAGTCTCAAACTCTTACTAGATTATAGGTCCCCACTGATTTTTCTCAGGGTCTCTAAGTCATACCTCTATATTTGTGACGACTTGGGTTTTTTCGCACATTTTTAAATGCAATATCTAATTTCTAGGGTAGGATGCATCCCTATTTGAAAACCATTTTTATGAAAACGATGCAATGCAGCAAAAAATCTTTTCTTTTAAACTCATTTTGAAAACCCCGAGTGTCATTTACTTACAACAACCAAACTAGTTTTTGAAAATTTCAAAAATCATAAATGTCTTCCCAGGTCTATTCAGTCACAGCTCACACCTCAACTGTAAATAAATACAGATATATGTCCAAAGGGCAAAGTGTTTACTTACATTCATCTTGTCTCTTCTTCATTTACTTAATCGTAATACTAATATTTTCTAATGCTTCTTCTACTCGTGAGTGGAGCTATCCTGAAAAATAATATATTTTGGTGAGTATTTCTCATACCCGGTAGGTGATCTAATACTACTATTTTAAAAACACGGTAGGCAACATGCAGGATTCCAAGAGCTTTTCATGTAAAACATCAGTGATTCTTTTTGTGTAAGCATGCATAGTTATGCATAAAATATAAGCTTCTTGATGCAATTTCAATCATGGAGTCCTTTCTCATAATCTAGTATAATATGATCAAAATCATGAAATAGAAATCAATAGATTCAGATACGAAGATCTCATCAAATGCATCAAACCATAGAGTCAAATATAATAATCATAAAACTCTTAAAATAGTCATCGCTCAAGCAGATGCTAGTATCATGCACAATAGTCTTTCGGCATACACGTCACGCCAACTAGTCACAAGTACTCGTATACGACCATCTCAATGCTATATGCATATCAATCTCACTGAAATCATAGGGCCACTACGCTCACAACCAAAACCCCTCTGGATCGCGTGTCTCCAGTATCTAAAGACCAATCCATCATAGCCTCCATGACGACCATGGATATGTCCCCGAAAGGGTGCCGTGAACACCTCCAGTGGTCGTCCCTGTTTACCACAGCAGTCAGGGAAGGGACAATGCCGTTTTTTGCAGCGACACCATCCACCTTTTTGGTGGTAGAGGCTGGGAGGCCAAACCCGTGCCCCTCAACATAGTGCCCACTAGGCTCAATAGCCCAAAAACATACATAGTCCAAATCTCAAATCAACATAAATTATGCAATTTATGCATTTGTTTTCAAAGTATGTGAGCATGGCATAAACTCTACTCATGCTAGTACCGTAATTAATGTTATAAATCTGTAAACTCATATAAGAATGGCATGGTTTAAAAACATATACTAATTATAGTAATAGAAATAAGTAACTCAATTTGGAATGCATTTTGAAAACAGAGTAGTATCAGACTACTTACCTCGATGTTTCATGGAGTCACGTCCTTCATAACTCAACCTGACCCTGGGTCTCCTTTATAAAATCCTGGATATGAATGGATAACAAAGATTCCACATCATTTTCTATCTATTTATAAATCACTATTTAGACCTCTAGATTAATGGCTAGATCTGCCTTTTTGGTCAGATCTCCTATCCTGATGCTTCAAATGGGTTTACATTTGACTTGCATATTTAGATCTATAATTCAAAGGTTAATAGATGAAATTTAGAGTATATTAGACCCAACGAATTAATCTATGAAGTTTGATCATCTTTGATCGCGTAGATCTATGAAATCTCTAAAGTTTTGGGCTCTAATCATGTAGAATAGTCCTATGATCCTAAGTTTTATAGTCTCATTAGGTTCGCGTCATCAATACGAACACAACGGTTTTTTCATATCATCAATTGGAGTCCTACAGCTCCTGAAATTGCATTTTTAGTGTTGCACAATCACAGACGAACCAGATTTGTCCATGCGGCCCTGCGCATCACGTTTCCTAGGACGCCCGTGCGTCCCGATCGAACGTCGACCGCCTCACGTGCACGCGGGCATGCTTGAGCTACGCATTGTGGCACGCGTTATAGAGAGCATCGTGCGAGTGCGTCCTCAGCGCCAAGCGAGTGCATCTTGGCTCCCGGAACACCCCATGCGTCCCGGTCGAGCCTGGACTGCGTCCGCACGCGACACGCATGCACCGGTCACCCCAGGGGGCGTGTTTCTCATGCATGTCATGCACTGTGTCCTCGGGTTTTCCCTGGTTCGAAAAGCTAGGTTTTTACCCAGTTTTCTCTGGCATTTCCCAACCAGAAATGCCCAAATCCGATGAAGATTTGGGCTGGGAGAAGAGAAAAAGATGGTGAAAGAGGTGGGGACTTACCTGGGCCAATCTGGGAAGGACCCATCGCCTGTGATGCGCCCTTTTCCATGCTGAGCCCTTGCCCGTCGAAACTCTAACTTGACCAGCCGGAGAAGAGGGTTTTTATAGCTTGGCCAAGGCGGTGCCGCCATCCTTTCCAGCACCGCCCTACAGAAGCGATGGTGGAAGCCTCTGGAATGTCGGCTAGATGAGGAAGAAGACAGGGGTGCCGTTATCAAAACGGGCCCTGCGTTTTTTGCCTTTTTCATTTTTACATTTAAATTATAGAAATACCCTTTATCTTTAAACGCCCGTAACTTCTTCATACGAACTCCGTTTTTTGCGTTCTTTGAGGCGTTGGATTTCATTTTTCGAGTAGAATATAATGGTACTAATTTTTCTTATAAATTCCTTTTTTTACTATTTTAAATAAAATAAAACATTTAACATGGTTAATTTCATATAGAATGTCCAATTCATTTTTGTAATGGATGCAAAAATAGCGTAAAATGCTTATGGCATTACAATATTAGTCTTGATTATGTACTGTGTGTAAATAGTTTTAGAGAATTAACTTTCATAAAATGCTTTAATACATGAATGATATGCAAAACTAATCATATGCATTCCCATTAAGAGGTGAAAACAATATATTTACTAAATTTTGAACATCCAGTTCTCATCACAGTAAGGGAACTCAAGACAATTCAATTTTTTTTAAAAAAAACTCAAGAAAATTCAAAATCTCTATGCGCATCTACACCCCTCAACTTGAACAAAACATTGTCTCCAATGTTTGAAAAACATAGGATTCTATATGGAAGTTGAGTGATGTAGACTCTAAACCCTTGGGTTGCCTCCCAATAAGCGTTAAGTTTAATGTCTTAAGGTAGACATAATGATGAGTGCAATGATGATAAACTACAAGGCTCCTAGAGTGGTAATCTAAGGTGGATCATGACACTCAGGTGTCTCTAAAAGTGTCTCATCAATTTCAAGGTTAGGTAGTTCTAGGAAAGGTTTTAACCTTTGATCATTGACCTTTTGGATTTTTCCATCCTTTTCAATCTCCATGGCTCCACGAGGATAGATTGTGCATGCATATAAGGTCTGGTCCATCTGCATCTAAGTTTTCCTGGGAAAAGATGCAATATAGAATTATACAGTAAGACCTTTTGACTTGGTGTGAGAGATTTTCTTAAAATATATCTATCATGTACAGCCTTCATTCAGTCTTTGTACAATCGTGAAGACTCATATGCATCTTTCCTCAATTCTTCCAACTCATTGAGTTGGAGTTTTCTGTGGGTTCCAGTAGAATCTAAGTTAAAATTTAGCTTTTTGATAGCCCAATATGCCTTGTGCTCTAACTCAACTAGTAAGTGGCAGGCCTTTTCATAGACCAAGCGGTAGGGTGACATCCTTATAAGGGTTTTATATGCTGTACGATAAGCCCATAAAGCATCAATAAGTTTCAGAGACCAGTCTTTCCTATTTGGATTGACTGTCTTTTCTAGAATCTGCTTTATTACCCTATTGGATACTTCTACTTAACTACTAGTCTGAGGGTGGTATGGGGTAGCTATCATATGGTTGACACCATACTTTTTCATTAAATTCTCAAACACCTTATTATAAAAGTGTTTTCCCCCATCACTTTTTATGGCTCTTGGAGTACTAAACCATGCAAAAATATTTTCTTTTAAAAAATTTACCACAACCTTGTGGTCATTGGTTTTGTAGGGTATAACCTCCACCCACTTGGACATCTAGTCCACTCCCACTAGGATGTACAAATTTTCAAAAGAATTAGGAAAAGGTCCTATAAAATCTATGCCCCAAATAACAAAAGGTTCTATGAAAAGGATTGGGTTTAAGAACATCATATGTCTCCTTCCTAAACTTCCTAACCTTTGATACCTTACACATTCTTTGTAATAAGCATGTCCATCCTTAAATATGGTACGCCAATAAAATCCACACTACAAAATTTTTGCAGCAGTCTTTATAGAGCTAAAATGGCCCCCACATGCATAATCATGACAAAAGGAGATGATTTGATTATATTCACTATCTGGTATGCATCTCCTAATTACTTGGTTAGGACAATACTTAAATAAGTACGAGTCATCCCAAGTAAAATATCTAACCATAGTTAAAAATCTCTTTTTGTCTTGTTTGGTCCAATGATTACACATTTGTCCTGTAACAAGATAATTAACAATATCTCCATACCAAGGTAATTGGCAAACATGCAATAACTATTCATCTGGGAATGACTTAGTTATAAACCCTTCATCACTAGTGTACTCCACCACTAATTTGGATAAGTGATCTGCTACTACATTTTCTAAACCCTTCTTATCCCTAATTTCTAAGTCAAACTCTTGTAGTAGTAGTATCCAACGAATCAACCTAGGTTTTTCATCCTTTTTAGAAAGAAGGTACTTTAAGGCCGCATGATCCGCGTATACTATAACTTTATACCCTAACAGGTAAGATTTAAAACTATTCAAAGCAAACACAACAGCTAACAACTCTTTCTCAGTAGTGGAATAGTTGAGTTACGCATCATTTAGTATTTTACTAACATAATATATCACATGAGGAAGTTTATCAATATGCTACCCCAAAACAGCTCCAATGGCATAATCCGATGCGTCACACGTTATTTCGAATGGTGCATTCCAATCTAGTGGTCGAATAATAGGTGCAGAAGTCAATTCAACCTTAAGTAACTCAAATGCTTTCTTACAATCTTCATCAAAGTCAAAAGTAGCCTCCTTTGTAAGTAAATTACATAAGGGCTTGGCAATTTCACTAAACTCTTTGATGAATCTTCTGTAAAAGCTAGCATGTCCTAAAAAGGAGCGAATTTCTTTTACCTTCCTTGGTGGAGTAAGGTTGGCTATTAAATCCACTTTTTCCTCATCGACTTATATCCCATTGGGTCATATTATGTTGCCTAATACTATCCCACTCCATACCATAAAATGACACTTTTTCCAATTTAAGACAAGATTCTTCTCCTAACACCTTACCAGGATTAACTTCAAGTGGTGCAGGCACTCATCAAATGATGACCCAAATACTGAGAAGTCATCCATAATAACCTCAAGAAATCTTTTCTACCATGTCTGAGAAAATGCTTAACATACACCTTTGAAATGTGGCTGGAGCGTTACAAAGCCCAAAAGGCATATGTCTGTAGGTGAAGGTTCCAAAAGGGCAGGTGAAGGTGGTCTTCTCCTGATCCTCTAGTGCTATAGGAATTTGGTTGTAACCAGAATATCCATCCAGAAAATAGTAATATCTATGTCCAGCTAACCTATTTAGCATTTGGTCAATGAAAGGTAGAGGAAAATGATCTTTCCTTGTGACAACGTTCAATTTTTGATAGTCAATACAAACTCTCCACCTAGTGGTCATGCATGTGGGGACTAGCTCATTATCCTCATTTTTTACTATCATGACACCAAATTTCTTAGGTACAACCTGAACGGGGCTGACCCAAATACTATCAGAGATAGGATATATGACGCCAACATCTAAGAGCTTTAGGACTTCATCTTTAACCACGTCCTTCATGTGGGGGTTCCGTCACCTTTGAGTTTTCCTAGAAGGTTTTGCATTTTCTTTTAGATGTATCCTATGCATGCATACCACTGGACTTATCTCTTTTAAATGTAATAACTTTCATTTTCATAATATAAATATTCTTTTGCATGGAATTGACAACAAAATCTAATTGCTCTAATGGCTGTAGAGTGAGTATGCAAAATATAGAATTAGAGTTCAAGTTTCCAAAGACAATCTTTTTAGAGAAATTCCCTACCCAAAACCAAGGAGTGTCTAAAGGGATAGGATAAGAAGGAAAGAAATATCTAGAGATATGGTAGGACAGAGGAGAGTCAACTAAAATTGGTTTAAGAGCGGGAGGAATGAATGCATGAAGGGATAGGATAGGAAGGAAATAAATATCTAGAGATATGGTAGGATAGAGAAGAGTCAACAAAAAAATTGGCTTAAGAGGGAGAGAGAGAGAGAGAGAGAGAGAGAGAGAGAGAGAGAGAGAGAGAGAGAGAGAGAGAAGCAGAAGGAGAAGGAGGCTGCACCAAGGATCAACCACATCCCGCGTTTTTGGAAAAGAAGAGTGTAGAAGATTATTTTGCTACTAAGAGGTAAGGGGGTTGGGTTATTCTAGGTTAGATTCACTGTCAATTACAAAAATTTCAAATGATCTCATTTGTTTAATATCAACATGTGTACTCTTCTTCTTGTTTCATCTTAGATCCCCCTATCAATATCTTGTTTGAAGCATGCATGCTCTTACTCTCGAAATTATTTTGGGTTTTATTGATCTCACGTTGCAATATGTGTGCTCTTACTATTGATACATCTTGGACAATACTCCTTGATCTCATGGTAAATATGTGCATTCTTTTATCCTCAAGATCTACCAAGAAGTGTAGTTATTCCTTATTTTTTCTTAGGATCACATGATTTAATTATTAGGTGCAATCTACTATTTTTGGAAGAGTTACCATGTGTAAGGTTGATTTCACATTATCATGCACTGGTCTCAAGAAAAAAAATGACCATGTGCATCTAGTTATTCCCTTAAACCAGAAATTCGTTCCATAGGTTTTTAGATCTAAGCTCCATGTACACGCATCAATGGATTAGATCTATGCACACTTGTCTACATAATGGTTGGTCTCCACTTCACATCAATGTTCACATCCATGCACATCATTGATGTGTTATTAGTTGAATACAAACTCATTTCTGTTATAGTTTCCAACTCCTTGAGCGTGGCGCTCATGGTAATGTCTAACACTCAATCAATCATGAATTCCAAAGCATATTTTTATGCCTAACTCACAAGACAAATATCTAAGCTAGAGAAGTTTAGCGAAAGTTTCCAGGGCTCAGTACTTTGATTCCATAATGGATCGTGCAACTATAGGTTGGAAATCAAACTTTTGTTAAGGTGAATTAGGAGACCTCACCAATGGAGCCTACCCAAATCAATGACACTAAATGCATGGATAGGTGAGGGCCATCAAATTTATTAACCACTAAGGTAGAGATGTGTGTCGTAGACAGCATAAAAACATTCTATGGCGGCCCAATTTTTGTCTGATAGAACATGCATAAACTGACGCACCTTATTTACTAAGAAAGTCCAGATCAATCCATGTAAGAGTGGCGTATTATAGAACCCCAAAGCTGCATGACATTGTTTTGGATTATCAAGCATCGTGCCAGTGTAAGACATAGTTATAGGAGATGTGCATGGTTATGATTGATCTATGCTAACCTTTTTGAGATGAGTACTCGTGTACTTTTCTTAATACAGCAATAAACTATCTAAGAACTTCATCATCTCAAATCGGGTTTCACGCCAACTTTCATTAATAATAGAGCTGAACTGGTAGATGAAAGAATATAATACAAGATTTAAACATCCTTATAGGAACGGATAATGATAGAGGTTCACCACCAAATGCAGCAATCCATCAAATGCCAACAAACAAACTTGCACGCTTTCTCATAAGGTTTTATCTCTCAAGCTAAGTCATTCTATGTATTATTATTCACTTCATTTTATAATGATTTCATTTGGCATAGCTTGATTAATATTGGTGTGCTTTATAGTATTACAATTGTATAAGTTGGCTTATCAATGCGTACACATCATTGATCCCACCCCATGACATTTCACATTTATACTATCCACTCCATTAAACCTCATCCATAAGTCCCATGCAAATCTTTATGCACATGTTAAATTATTCCATTGATTTGTACTATTAGATACAAATTCTATCATTACTCCCTTTTTGTACACGAACACCCATGCATACAATTCAAACATTGTGTGTTGGTTCCTGATAAAGACACACTATGTATACTCACTTTAAATTTCATCAATTACTTTAATTATAGGCGCATCCCCTTGATTGTTATAAATTACATCCATTGGTCATGTTCTTAGATGCTTTTAAGGTAGAAAGAAAGCTTATGGTAAATGCGCATGTGGTGTGTGAGTATGAAAAAGGGTGATTGCCATATATAATTGCTGAAAGACATGCTTACATGCATGCTTGAGATACAAATATGTTTTATTGAAAATAATGATAGAATGGTCACACTTAGGAGTGGTTGCATGATTGTACTATAAATATTTGATTAGAACTGTGATTAAATTCTTGGGAGTCATGAATGAGGGGTAGTTGATGAGGCCCATGTGGTTTGCTATGCTATGAGTGGAATTTGCCACTGACACTCTGAAAAGAAATTTTGATACCCACCTGAGATAAAGGTTTCTATGCGTTTGGAATGGTCATAGGACTTTCTATTCAGTGTGATCCGCTCTCCCCCATGATAACCGATGTAGGTCATGCGGTATCCACGATCAAACGTAGGCATGAGACATTGGTTCTCTCTACGTGCATAGTAGACGAGATTTGATATGGACATATATGTATATATCGGTCAACCTCGAGGGATTTAGATCATTTGCCTTTATGGCCTCAACAGGACGCTGTTGTTTGATTCATTTGATATTGTGTGACATGTTTCAGATATTTGGTGCAACCTTTAATGCTATGAACTTTTGATTGAGATTTGCAATACTCAGTGTGATTTACTGTGGACTTCGAGATTTAATCATTACCGAGGTTTGATATTAATTGCGTTTAGTCGTTTGCATCATAATATCTCTATGCATTCATGTGTTTTCTGCATGTTTTTGTCTAACTTAGATTTCCCACTGAGTGGTCATACTCAACCCACCAACAATTTCAGGTCAATCTTCTAAGCAGAACTAAAGAATTGAGGTAAAGCAAGAACTTTAGAGCAGACAAGTGAAAGTATGATAGCGAAATTAGTACTTATTTCTTTTAGAATAAGAACATTGAACAATTAGAACAAGGATATGATGAGACAAGTAACTTTGTTATGAATGTGATGAGTTGATTTAATTTAAGTTATGATTTCATTTAAGATTATTTGGGTAGTTACCAGTGGGTCCTAGTAGTGTTTATTCTTGTAAAATTATTTTGATTATATGTAAAGTTTTAATGAGACACCCAAGCATGGAATGACGGTTTTGAAAACTACTATATATGATAGTTTTAAAATGTTTTTCTAAAAAATTACTTAGGATCCTAACCATTTTCAAATGAATTTGGCAAAGTTCATTTCAATAAAAACCCAAGTTGTCACAGGGCATATGACGCCAACATCCAAGAGCTTTAGGACTTCATCTCTAACCACGTCCTTCATATGGGGGTTCAATCGCCTTTGAGTTTCCTATGCATGCATACAGGTGAACTTATCCCTTTTATGTCTACTATTGTCCACCGTAGACCATTTTTATGTTCGTTAAGAACATCTAAAAGCTTACCCTCCTATTCTTATCTAAGTCTGATGCTGTAAGGTTTCATCTAAGCAGTACGTAGCAGCAAACGTAGCATGACTCTGCATACAAACAGTGGTAGGTAGACCAAGTTTTCATTAATGGCGCCGCTTGCTTTATTAAGCATTTGTAGCTTTTGGCAAGGAGTAGGTGACGTTGCCCACATGTATTCTTTACCACAGTAAGAGAAGAAAAAAACGAATAGACACTTATATTTAAGCCGTTCATCTACCTGTAAGGATTGTTTCATTAACCAAAAATCTTATGAATCGACGATCTTGAGTTTTCTCTGTGGTAGATTCCAACGCCGAGTTTAGTTGTGTACAAAAAGTACAAGCTGGTTATTCCAGGATCGTCCAGTGGAGACAGTCCGTGTCAATGGTTCGGACCCTCAAATACGATTATCTAGTAGTCCTCTCCCATATACGGTTTAGATCAACCTTAAGTGGGTCTCTCTGTATGATCTCCCACCAATCAGTTTTCCCTACTTGATAAATAAATAACTAAAATGATGCCCATCATGATTCAAGTCATGAACTATCCCACGTTAGAATTCCTTCAAGTTTCCTCGGACAATCAGTTTACCCGCATATATATTGTCACTAGGTCACAGAACTTAATTTCGCTGATATAGAAATGGAAAAAGAATTTTATTCTTTGTGACACATCTAAAGGAGTTGTTCTTTGGTGAATGGACATATTTTCCCTGGGATGAAGTACCAGTTGGACAATCTCTTTTCAGTGATCAATCTAGACTTCTATATGGTAATTAAGTTGGGTTGAGGATGAGCAGCAACAAGATTGTACCGTTTTTTAAAAAAGGCTTAAAATGTGGTCTGTATGCGTCAACAAAATTTGAAGTCCTAAGAGTAGTTCAACAATGCAGAACTTTCGTGCTGGACTTCGACATCATGATCTACAAGATAAATGGTTTTGATCATCTACATGTACTTGTGCCCAACACCGTTTTCTTAGGGGGCATATGTATGCATCCACCACATTCGAACTCTAATCTACGTTTCTGTGAGGTGCAAAAACTGGTAACAAGCACTGAAAATTTGAAAAACACCATAACTCAAGCATTAGGATGGTTGTTATCAGTTTAAATTCAAGCCAATTCCTTGGATCACGCCAACAGCAAATCTACATACTATCATATGGTTTTTCCAATCCCCTGTGCTCCCTGGTATGCGGCTTCAGAGAAAGGGCAGACCACAATGGTCTATAGTACGCAGCCTTACCTTGAACCCATGACTTCAAGGTCACACCAACAGCAAATCTGTTTACTATCATATGGTTTTTCCAATCCTACAAACAAATTTTCAAAGTTAAACAATCTTATGAAGGATAGTCCGCTAGACTTATCTTGTTAACTCTATTTATACAGTTCAATTACCAAACATCTCATGAATGATATTTCACACAATTCTCTGAAATTGTTTACGGTATCAGAGCCAACGTCCTGAGCTCTTGATTCTGTTCTTCTTATCTTGCTTCTGTACTTCTCCTCCCGTCTTTGCAAAATGGCTACCTCCTTAGACGCTGTTTCAAGCAGCACGACTCCTCAAGTTCTTGGCTGTCAGACCTCTTCCATATCATCCATTGCTACCATTTGTATCTTTTAATCTTAATAGAATCAAATTGATCTGGAAACCGTAAATCACGCCAACCTTATTCTCGCAAGATCTTTATCAATTTGTTGACAAGACTAGCATTCCTCCTCGTAAGTTCCTTTCTGATGGAGTGAGTGAAACAATCAATCCCGAATATAACAAGTGGAAGCTTGCCGATCAACTTGTACCAAGTCAGATCAGTGGTCCTTTATCCAAAGAGGTAGCAGTCCTGGTGCACGAAGCTCCCACATATGTTGGATTCAGAGAATGAGTGGACCACAAGGGTCAATAGTATGCAGCCTATCTTGCATTTTGCAAGAGGCTGTTTCCATGCCTTGAACCCGTGACCTCCAGGTCACACGACGGCAACTCTACTGTTGCGCCAAAACTCTCCTTCTCTTCCTCCAAAGAAGTGCTATCTCAAATTTATAGCTTGGACAATATAAAACAAACACGGGACGCTCTTCCACATCTCTTCTCATCAACATCTGACAACCATATGTTGGTTTTGAAACACGACTGATGAAACTTGAAAAAGGCCGGCCAAATATGGCACGCTACTAGGCATCTGTCAAAAGCATCCTAATTAACTTCGAGCCTCTCACCAACCAATCTCAATAAATTTGGTCCTAAATACTCTTTCTGGTCTAACTACAGAACACGAGAGCTTCGTTACCAGCATTACTACCAGATCAGATGGATTTCCATCCCTATACGATATGCCTGAAATGTTCATCAACCATGAGCAAGGACTCACTTTTAGCTAACAAGAATATCTCGCCTTAATTTTGTTTTTCTTTGTGCAAAAGAGAAGCCAAAATCATCATCTTCAACCAGTCAACAACTAAGAAAGCTTCTCTCCTAGAGAATGAGGTCGTGGTTGTCGAAATTGCAAACACAAAGGTAGTTCTTGGTCAACTTGTCAGGTCTATCGCAAGAAAGGCCAAATTACATCGCGATAATGCCATCGTTACAACCAAAAGTATGAAGTTAATGTCATTCTTGCCTCATTTGCAACCATGGCTGATAATTTTGGTGCCTGACACCCAGGCAACCAATCAGACGACTACCAACGGAAGGTTACTCATAAATAGATCTGAGTATGTTGGAAACGATCAGATCATGGTTGTAAATGGTATGGGATTGCCCATAGGTGGCACTGGTAATGTTTCTTTACACTCCATATTGTAATTTCTCTTTGAAAAATGTTCTCCATGTGCCTCATATTAAGATAAATCTGTTATCAGTTGAAAACTTTTCAAGGATGATGGCTGCATCTTTGAATTTAATGGATCTAGTTTTTGTATAAAGGATTAGCGTAGTAGATTGAAAAAGGGCTCTATCCAATATGAAATGAAGAGGCAACTACATCTACTTCTTTTTGTTTCTACAGGGAGAATACTTGGTTGACTAGCGTAGTAGATTGGGACACCCATATGTTACTGTGCTACACTATCTTTATGTTTAAATGGAAAAAGTGATACTAGAAGATCAACACCTGAGAAGACCTATTAGGCATAAGTAAATCTTCAAAGAATTTCTAAGATTAAACTCGAATTCTAAGTGATAAGCTACTCATGAAGTTCCAAGAGGAAAGTAAGAGAGCAAGTTATGTTGTTTGGCTATCAAAGTTTTCTGAATAAAATTATTTTTCAAAGGACCTAACCTCAAACATTTGTTATTGGTCTTTTGGCTTTTGGTATTAATATGATATCTTAGAACTTTTGATCTTTTAATATTGAAGCAATACCTTACATTTGAAATTTAAAAATTTACCCAATGCCTAAAATTTTAATTATATACATGGAACAAGGAGTTGATTTTTTAACTTTGTAGAATTACATCTTGAGGTTATATTCATTCAATTCAAATGAGGGTGCTTCCTTATTTCCATCATAACAACGTAAGTAAATAAAATAAAATAAAATAAAAAAACATTTTTAAAATAATATTATAATGTAAATAAGTTTCTTTTGCATATATATACACACACTGAAAGCATGCTAATTATACTGGCTTATAGCATGGACACCAGTGCACACCTAACTGGCATCGGTCACCTCAGGTAGAAGGTAGCATCAGTCCACGACATTTGATTCAAAAGTGGCGTTGGTCACTCTCAAGTCAATTTTATGTGACTGCCATCCAAAGTGGTATTCATCACTCTCGTTCACTCCCACATGGCTTCAATAGTGGTGTTAGTCAAAAGTGGAGTCAATTATCTCATTCTCTTCCCAAGCGGTGTCGATTGATCTCACTTCAAACAAAGTTAAAACCAAACAAATGAAAGTGTCTAATGCTTTCTCCTCTTGGTGTATAATGTAGTTCCACGAACCTAGATGTTAGTATACACACCAATGCGGCACAGGTCAATTACAAGGGTAGTTTTGACTAGCATGTTGGTTGGGTGAATTTTGGCGTCCAAGACTCATTAGCTACTCAAAATGACTATCTAACTAGCCAAAACTATAAATAAGGATTCTGTCCTTCATTCTAAGAGATCCAAATCTCGAAATAAATCAAGTTTTCTTAAGATCAAGCATCCAGAGATATCAAGTCTTCACCTTTAGAGTAATTAAATCTCTTTATTCCTTTGTTCATATGTTTATGGAGTTGGATAAAATTTCATGTGATTCAGTAAACAAAACAGAATAGAAATTCCATTATTGCTAATTGATCCACATGGTTTGATACAGTTCGACGAAGAGTGAGCCAATAATGCGATTTTTTCGATAAAGGAAAAACTTAAGATGCTCCAAAATGGAAATGAGAGAATGTCTACAATACTTGGATTTTGTTAGATACAATTTGAGGGGTTTTGTAGATTCATTGATCAGGTCTTAGTGGAAGAACTTCATAAGTTTTCAAAAATTTAAGATACAGCTCAAGAAATTGAATTTTAACTATTCGTGGATACATATCAATCGACAGAACCCTTGATAAAAGAAAAAGTTGTATATGAATCGCTCACATATTCTTATGAATTATAGATACCCACAGGATTAATTTCGAAAACTAGTAGAGATATCCAAGAAACAAAACGTATTTGTTGGAAACATTCCTCTAATGAATTCCTTAGGAATCTTTATAGTAAATGGAATATACATAATTATGGTCAATCAAATATTGCAAAGCTGTGGTATTTATTGCCATTCAGAATTAAACCATAACAAAATTTCTGTCTATACCGGTACCATAATATTAGATTGGGGAGGAAGATCAGAATTAGAGATTGATAGAAAATCCAATCGATTACCGTACTAATTCTTCTTTCCCAACTTATCTTCGACCTTTCACAAACATTTCCTATCTAATTGGGCCCCTTAAAGGTGAATTGAACTCCAATATCCATCTGTTCCTTGAGGATGAATGATAAACGCATGGACTTACACTTAAGGAAGAGGAATGAAGGCATAGTGCATGCAAAGATCTGCTTGCTGTGGTATGCCCCGCTGGAGGACCTACAAATGGCTCGTCAGACCCGTTCATGTGATTTCTATGCCTTTAGATCACGGGATTAGGATGGTTTTTTCGATGTGAAGATGCTGGTAGCAACCTTTTCAGGCAACCGATGAAAATAAGGGAGATAGGTAATAGCCCACAGGGCCACGGCCGTCTGGGGCCCACATGTGCCGTGTTTGCACGATCGAATCCACAAGTCTAGCAGGTAGTCTGCCAGTCTGATGTCAAACCGTACTCCATCTCCTGTGAAATCATCAACCCAATACCCAAATTAGACAATCCAAGTGGTCCAATCATTGCACATTTTGCAGATGAATTTGCTTTTGGCTTTCTAAGGTTTGATGAGGACAGAAGCTTTGGCACAATAGTAAAAGTTATTATCGTGTGACCTTGAGATCACAGGTTCAAAGTGTAAAAACAGCCTCTTACAAAATACAAGATAAAGCTGTATACTTTAAACCCTTGTAGTTCACCCCTTCCCTAAACCCTATATAGGCGGGAGTTTCGTGCATTTTTCTGAGCCTTGTATGGGAGCTTTCGTAAGGTCTCCTTGCCTTGAAAACCATCAGACAGGCCCCGGCTCTTGTGATTCAACCTGCTTGTTCATCTGAATGGCATTGTCTTGGGTAAACAATGTTCAAAAGTTCTCTCTAGTGGTTGATCTTTACCAACGATTGTGGGCACGAATTAGATGTCAAAGAAGGCTTACCATGTAAACATTGATCAATAGAAGGATAAACATTTTTGTATGCAGATTTACAATCTAGTAATTGAATGGTTGAGATCTCCCAACAAGTGACTCCTTATACTTCCTAACCACGTGTGTAGACCTTGGTATGTCCACTTTTAGTGAAAACGAAGGCACGTGTAGACGAACGAGAAAGCCGAAGGAACCAGAAACATGGGGACGTTTCTCGGTTTCTCTCACAAACGAGAAAGAAAAACACACCTCTGGAAACATCAGGAATAATCCTAATCTCGAACCGGAAACAGGAAACAGGAAAAATCAGGAAGCAACCTTTTCATCTCTATAAATAGCTTTGCATTCTCCTGTCGATCCCATCAGATTGTCTTCGGCGCATAGCATTATCCTAAGAAAACAGCAATCCCAACTCGTTGTGTAATCTTTTCTATTTGCAAGAGAAAATGTCGATCATCCCCAGCTTCTTTGGTCGAAGGAGGTCAGACCCAGTCCCTCTCGACGTCTGGGATCCATTCCAGGGATTTCCTAATCTTGCAACCGAGACTTCCCAGTTCGCAAATACCCAGATCGATTGGAAGGAAACCCCGGAAGCCCACGTCTTTAAAGCCGATCTTCCGGGGCTTAAGAAGGAAGAAGTGAAGGTAGAGATTGAAGAAGGGAGAGTTCTTCAGATAAGTGGTGAAAGAAGCAAAGAGAAGGAAGAAAAGAATGATAAGTGGCATCGCGTGGAGAGGAGCAGCGGCAAGTTCCTGAGGAGATTCCGGTTGCCGGAGAATGCGAAAGTAGATCAGGTGAAAGCTGCAATGGAGAACGGGGTGCTCACTGTGACGGTGCCCAAACAAGAAGTGAAGAAACCTGAAGTGAAGGCCATTGAGATCTCCGGTTGAAAAGCCTCCATCTCTCTTTCTAGAGAGTGGTTTTGTGCTTCATGAAAAAGAATATGTGATATGCAGGGTGTGATCTTTGTAAGTTTATGTACGAGTCTAGTAGGTCGGGCTGATGTGAATCTTAGTGTTCTGAGTGATGCTTTTCATGAAATAAAGAATTTGCAATAAAAAATGAAGAGTTTGCAATAAGAAGAGTTCTGTGAATATTGTTTCGGTTTAGTACCCCTACCATGTTTTCCATCTGTCCCTTAACTGAAGCATTCCCTTCAAATCTGCTCAATATTCCTGCGCTCTACAGTTCAGTTGATAAATCCAAGCAACGGAGTCATTTGAATGTGTAGCAATACTAAATCCGTTGCCTAGATTAGTGAAATGGGTTAATTTTTATGCATGAGTTAACCATGGGCTAAGAGACAATGCTCTCAGTCGCTAAACAAATGGGTCTTATTGCTACTTATTTCTACCCATTGTTTTCCAGCAATTTGTATGATTCTATCACCCCCAGTCTGTCAGATCACCCTGTAATTATCTGGTTCAATCTTTGGGCAGTTCTTCTCGCAGTTGTAAGTCAGAGATAATTCAAATGCAGCAAAACACAGATGGTAAGCAATCAGTATTTCAAAATTATACAACGATATTATGTAGCAGTCTTACTTGTCCAGAAAAGAAAGGAGAACGCTGTAATTTATCTCCTTGAAAGATCAAGAATCCGTTTGGAAAACATAATTGGCTTCAGCAAAATGGGATTTCACCAGAGCGAGTGCCTTGTAGCGATGAGAAATCTTGTTCTTTTCTTCCTTTGGCATCTCGGCGTAGCTGACGCACAACTCGTCAGTTAACAGTGAGATTGTGCAAGCAAATGTATTTAAAACGTAGGTAGACAATAGAAGGTTACATACGTTTGTTGAAAGCCATCTGGTTGAAAAATGGGATCCCATCCAAAATCAGTTGGGCCACTGGGAGGAACTATCTTCCCCTACAATGTCAGGCACAGTAGACATCAGCAAAAACCAGCTCATAGCAAAATATTGAGAGAATACTGTACGACAGAGCAGGGATTTATAGTCACATTTGGGAATGTCTTCATATAATCGCTTAGTCAGCCTACTTATCGTAATTTTACGATATTGCGTTCATTTTGTCATGTTGGCGAGCAATCTGCCCAAATCTGTTAATTAGAGCTGAAATCTTTCAGGATATGAATAATTTACAATCTTGGATTCACTTTTTCTAAAGACTTCTAAAGGATGTAATATCCACTCTTCCTATTGGTACGGCATTATGCAGACAACTCATCTCTGTCCACCATGGAAATGCAATGGTTGGATAACAGTAGGCAGATAGCTGGTGTGAAAATGGATGGTCCACCACGGAAATGTAATGGGTGGATAACAGTAGGCAGATAGCTGGTGTGAAAATGGATGGTCAAGAATAGATGAGGAATGATCCACGACCCCTCGTCATTTTAGCAACATTGAAACTATATATAGGTTGTTTAGGATAATTTAACAAATGTAGATTGGCCTTTCTTGTCCTCCTTCCTGGTTCCCTGGAGTGTATAGTTCAAGAAAAAAGAATTCTAGTAATAAATGAAGTACTAACAATTCTCAAATGCAGGAGAGGAATTTGAAGTCCTTGCAAGTGATCCATCTTTCCCACATATTGAAAGGAAAACCTTGTTAATGGAACTACACAATTTTGCGTTTATACTCGTATCGATCCTTTTAAGAGTTACAATAGGACAAAAACACTGTCCTGTCAAGGCGGAAGCTGCGGGTTCGAGCCCCGTCAGTCCCGATCCGATAAAATACCAGTTTTTAAGCACAACAGATATATGAAATGGATGTTTAATTGCCTGTAAATTCTGTTAGAATGAATTAACTACGGCTTCAAAACGTCTTATTTCAGATTAGTTGGAAAAGAGTTTGTTGCATCCATAACTGTGACGGATCGTGCAAAAGTGGTGTGCTGTCACAGCAATTATAACGTGCAAGTAGGGGAAACTCCTACATCTCCTGGAGGGATGTTATGCGACAGCATGGGTTTATAGAACTTCAGCAGCTCCACTAAAAGGCATTCCACAGGAAGCAGAATGGTGGCTTATTACGTGATTTTTGCTTCTGTAATTCAATAACTATCCGGAGAAATCCAAATTAATACTCTATCGTCTCGTGATTCTTTGACTGAGCTACCATTTCTTTGAGGAAACTACTCAAAATTGATGAAAGTAATAGTCCTTGTGTATGAGCACACTGTTTATAGATATATCTTTAGTTGTATTCAAGGACGCGCATCTGGAACATAAATTATTTACCTGAGTTTTTCCAACAAATGTTATTGGTTCTGCATCTGACCCCAGAGCAAGAGAGAATACGCACATTGCATAAGCTGATTTGTCCTCGTAAGCCATCAGGATGTTGTTCAGACCTGCAAAAGCAAATGCAACGTAAGAAATTTAAACCAGAAAGAGAATATTGTAACAGGAATAAGGGAAGACGAAAAGAAATATCCAAAATATAAACCTTCATGACCAGTCTTCTGCAGAAACCACTTGCTGTTTTATAATGTTTCCAGATGAACCGTGCAATTAGATACAAAAAAGCAACATGAACATCAGGACTAAATTGTAACAGGTATCTGGAAAGTGAATTGCTAACAGCAAAAAGAAAGAATCCAACAAACTGCTCTAGTGGATCGTGAAATGAGGTATGGCATCTCAAAGTTTTACAGAAAACGAACTTCACGCCTTCAAAGGGGAGGATTAGAACTTACATGTAAGGTCCTGCAACGGTTTAAAAAGTAAGTGATGATCAAGTTTGACTCTAGAGGACACAAAAACATGACAAGGAAAGAATAGTGCAACATACCTGGAAGACCATTAAGGGCATTGAAACAAAGGCAAGTATCTTCAACAAGCACAGGCCCATTTACCTTCACAAACAAAAAACAAATTAGACTAACACACGAATAGCTTTATGAACAGCAGACTTCCGGATATCCTAATATTTAACAATTCTGGTTAAATTTCAGGCGGTGAAGAACAACTTAAAAAATCTATCAACGGAATGAATTAAAAAATACCTCCTTCACAGCCAGACGAGCCTTCTCTTTAGAAATTTCTTCAGGCTCTCCTTGAAGTTCTGGCACTGAAAAAAGAATCGAGATAAAGAGAAGAATTAAAACAGGATAATTTATGTTCCAAATGGAAGCAGAAGCAAAAACATTTTCCATCAATGAAGTTTTTATTAAACTAGAATTTGGCAAAAGAAAGAAAAGGAAAGAGCCACTCAAGAAAGAGATAAGGTTAAGATGAAAGAATGTGAAATAGAACAACATGCAGTCATACCATGTTTCAAAGAACATATATATAGCCACAAGCAAACTCCACTGATTTCTCAAAGATGGTGCTGTTTCCCTAATATACAAGTGGGACAACTTAAGCTTCCATGAAGCACTTTGCTTCTCATCTTTACAGATAAATTATTCCAAATGGCCTGGACTTCCCACCAGTGAAGTATAGGACTCAATGCATATGCTGGCGATGGAGCCTTATTGCCTCTGAAAGCTTCTTTTCTGACCATTTCATGTCCCTTAGCCTTGAAATCTCTTTATTCTTTCCTTCTCTTCTTTCCTCTTTGTTTCATGGCCTACACTTCCCCGCAGACTGAAGTATAGGACTCAAAGTATTTGCTGGCAATAGATCTTTGCTGCTACTGAAAAATTCTTTATGATTATTTCAAGTCCCTTGGCATTGGAACTTCTTTCAACCACTAGTTCTCTGTCGAATCAGATCCTTCAGGAGTTCCTGCCTTATTTTTCTTCTTGAAAAGTGAATTTGACTAAGAAAAAGATCCTTGATGAAGATGGTCGAGAGATCAAGGAGAGGCAGTAAAATTGAGCTGAACCTCAATGATACAAAAGGAAAACAAGCTTCCAAATGATTTCTAGCCCCTGCCTTATTGACCAACCTAAACGTGTTTTGTAAAGGTATTAGATTGGCTGGCAGTCTCTTGTAATCAACGAAAGGAGTTAAATAAAGCTCATAATGTGGTATAAAGCTCTGTTTTACAAGATGATACCAAAGTGGTGTAACTCAGGGGCAGGGTTTTAAGCCTATGAAGTCAATCTGGTTTGGAACAACCACAACTTGACAGGCTATCTTCAGTTTTCCATGGAGTTACAGGAGAGCTCTTGTTGACACCTCTTCTTTCAAGTCTCTCCCATCATCATTGGATTTTTGCAAGTTTTTATTACTAGATCTACTAAACGGGTGGAATGGAAAAAGGATTTATTCAACAGGGAATGAATTCAATAGGAGAAGAGAGTTAACAAGGCTAGAAGAAGGACCCTGCCTAGAAGAAAGGTAAGGACACAAGTTAACAAAAAGTCAGAGACCAGAGAGGACACTGCCAAGTTATACGCAATGATATTGCACTGCACGAGATCATATTCCTCTTCAATCCAAAGAACCAAGTTATATTTCGTGCTTTCCATCTTGTTTAGTACAAATTGGAAATTGGAAGGTCCATACTTATATGTTTCCTCCCTGAAGACACCCTAATCAGCTCCTCCTTCATGTCACGAAGCCTGCCCCTAGCAATTGGAACCAATCCAATAAATTACTTTAGATTGTATATATGCATGTGATCCAGCCCGTCTCCGTATCCCATTCAATTGATTTATTCCTCCTAACAAAATAATCAGGTAAGACCACATGGGATCTACGTTGCAACTATCACACACTGGCAATTCAACAGAGCTTTATATCGAGCACTCGAGAAGGTGGGCTGATTATATTTAACCTTTCGTTTGAATCAAGAATCCTCCTAAACAAAACAATGATTCTAATACACAACAAATCGGTACAGTTACGAAAACTACTTTTACTCGGGAATTAGTGGGCAGTGCCCAATGGTTGTATTTTGAGCCCCTTCCGTCCTGTGAAACTGAAGCTTAATGTTCAAGACGAGCAACATCAAAACACCCAAAAAATTCGATGGCAACGCTGGAACATGTCCAATAAAATGGGTTTTCCTGTAGGAATTGAAGGTAGAAACAGAGGCCAATGAAACCGTAAACTAGTGAAGAACTATCCCTTATAAGTCCTTCAGTCAATGCCATCTCCATTGTCGCTAGATTAGATACACTAAGTGGGCAATGAGAATTATACAACAATAAAACGACTGCAACCAGTACAATAAACTGAACAAAAAAAGAGATTATAATCCACAAATACCGAGAGCGATGAGACTGAGAGAGAAAGAGAAGGATAGCGAGCAGTGAACTTACAGTCGAGCTTGAGAGATTTAAAGGGAATAGAGTGACCCAAAATTGCTCGAACTTCCTCCAGCTTCTTGGCGTTCCCAGTCACGAAGGTCACGGGACGCAGAAGAGAGCCCGACGCCATTTTCTCAGGAAAACCAACTCAGCGGCGCACCTACGCGCTCCCTGCCTTCCTGCGGCGACACGGTGAACTCAACGGAACTGCTTAAAATGCGTGAAAAACATAGGGCAGTGGCCAACGGAGAAAGATGTAAAATTACAGGGGAGCACATAAAAAATGAACACAAAATTGCCGGCTCTGTTGATCTCCATCGGCCAACCATAGCAACTGGGGCTCATCCACTAATCGATCCATGCCGTTCGTCTTCTAAGCCTTTCTTTAGTAGCATGTGTACATCTTCCAATAAAATTTAATATATCTTCCTGGAGAGAGTACAAAATCATCTATCCTCAACTTATAAAGACGAGAGTTAACTGGCCTTAAATGGAAAAAGGAGCAGCCCTGGTATACAAAGCTCTCGTCTATGCAGAGTCTATAAAAGGGCAGCACACAAGGGTTTATAGTACGCAGTTTTTCTCTTTTCAATTCCTCAATGAATGGTGGGCATCTTTACAAGTGTTAACCATCAAAAGGTTCAAGACTATTCTAAAATCCTTTCTAGAAGTCTCTATACGAGTCTTTAGTTATACGACATTTCAAGATGCTCTTGGAGAAATCTAGAGACAAAATATTTACATGATGTACCCTTGGATGGATCAAGTTAAACTCATGAGCTAAGCAGGCCTCCTACGTTAGTCATGAGCCTTGCAATACAAGTTCATGACACAGTGCTATCATTCAAGAAATTATATGCACAAACAACATAAAACTTCTTGTAAGAAACATCCGTCTTCCCTTACTCATGCACTGGCACCAGCCAGACCCATCATCAAGTTGCAGAAATATCAAGAGCAATAAAGCATGGTGATCAACTTTGTGCAAGTTGCCCCCTGCCCTTCTTATTCTTCCCCGAAAAGCTTTTTAGATCAACATTCTTCTTTGATCCCTCATGGTAGCTTCTCGGGGAACTAACTAGCACAGTGAGAAAGAGAACAGGTTAATATTAGAGCATATAACAGAATTATAATTTCCGATGTTAGTAGATTGCACTTTACATAAATGTTGTTGGGTCTATAACTGTGCCACTCCATGCAAGTTTGACCATGTTTTTCAAGATGGTTAGTCTTACCTTGCATTTTTCAAGAAGCTGTTTCCACGTCTCAAACCTGTAATTTCTAGGTTACATAGCGACAACTCAACCATTGTGCTAAGGATATCCTATCTTGTCATCCATTATCACTTACGTAAATTATTGCAAGGTAAGATTGCATATTATTAACCCTTGTGGTCTGTCCCTTTCTGGACCCCACATATGTGAGAGCTTAGTGCACTAAAGGCAGTACACCAAGGCTACCCTTTAGGTCGAATTGCTTGAGAATCATCTGACCTTTAATCAAAGCCAACGAAAAAGACATCCTTTCAAGTAAGTGATTCGTTTGAAGTTTTTGCAACTGCTCAAGTCCGCATGTTTGAGAATCATTTAACCTTTAACCAAGGACAACTAAAAGGCATCCTTTGAAATTAGTAATTCATCTGAACCTTTTGCAATAGAGACCTCCGTTACGTATGACATTTAGGATCCTCTAGGTTGTTAGCCATGGCCTGTTAGATCATTCATCTTAGTCACCCACAGTACGCATTAGATCAGTGATCTTAATCACCAAAAGCACAGACCATGTATGGGTAAGTAAGTCATGAAATTTATTTATTTATTTTTGCACAATGACGAATTACAAATCAGAGTATCTTATCATTTCCCCGATCTTTTATGCTAAATCTTGTAGGGAAAAAGTCACTTCCATCCATAGTCTTTTTTGAAAAAGTTGGCAAGGAAAAAAGTAATAAAATTTATCATTGTCATCATCATCAAGACCTTGTCCTAATTAGGGGACGGCCACATGAATCTTATTCTTCCATTCATCTCTATTAAGTACCATGGCTTTATTTAGTCTCAAAGTTTTTAAATATTTTCTCACAACTTCTATCCACGTTCTTTTGGGCTTTTCCTTTATCCTTTTAAAACCTTCTACTTGCATTACCTCACTCCTAGTAACCGGTGCTGCTTTCCGTCTCCTTTGAACATGTCCAAACCATCTAAGTCTAATATCTCTCATCTTGTTACCTATTGATGCTATCCCTAAGTTTCCTCTAATATTTTCATTTTTAATTCTATCCTTTCTTGTCTTGCCACTCATCCATCTCGATATCCTCATTTATGTGATGCTCATCCTATGAACATGATGTTCCTTAACTGCCCATCACTCTGATTCATAGAGTGTGGCCGGCCTTATGGCCATCTTATAGAATTTCTCTTTTAGTTTGAGTAGCACTCGCCGATCATACAAAACTCCAGATGCACATCTCTATTTGTTCCAACTTGCTTGGATTCTTTAGGTAACCTCTCTCTCAATCTCTCCACTCTTATGAATCATTAATCCTAAGTACCGAAAGTGGTCTTTTATGGGGATTTATAGGTTATTAATCTTAATTGGTGTTCCACTCATACTCCTTTCCTTGCTAAAATTGCATTCCATATATTCTGTCTTAGTTTGGATGATTTTAAATCCTTTATATTCTAATGCTTCTCTCTATACTCTAACTTTGTATTTATACTCTCCCTTGTCTCATCAAGCAAAACTATATCATCTACAAATAACATGCACCATGAAATCTTTTCATGCAAATGTTTTGTTAACTCATCTATAACTAACGTGAAAAGGTATGGACTCAATGCCCATCTTTGGTGCAATCATATAGCGACAGAAAAATTACTGGTTTCAACACTAGTGGTCTTAACATTTATTAATGTTTCCTCACTGTAATGTCCGAGCAATTTACGCTATTTTTAACAAAAATTGGACATTCTATGGGAACTAAACTGTGTTAAATGTTTTACTTTATTTAAAATAGTAAACAAAATAATTTGTGAGGAAATGGTACCATTAGATTCTACTCGAAAAATGAAATCCAACGCCTCAAAGAACGCCAAAAATGGAGTTCGTATGAAGAAGTTATGGCCGTTTAAAGATTAGGGGCATTTCTGTAATTTAAACAGAAAAAACGAAAAAGACAAAAAACGCAGGGGGCCATTTTGATAACGGCACCCCATCGTCTTTTTCCTCTAAACTTCTCTAGAAACCCTATTTCCAGAGGTTTCTGCCACCGCCATTGGCAGCACCGCCATGGCAAGGCTATAAAAAGCCCCATCTCCCCCCCTTCAAAACATGAGTTTTCTGGCTATTTTGGGACTGGGGTTTCCGGTAAAAATCGAAAACCTGTCTCAAGATAGTTTCCCTGTGATTCCGACAACGGCCAGGCCCGAGTTGTCCCAAGCCGGCCAATCCCATCTCTTCACCTCCTCTCTTCTTTCCCCCTTTTTCTTCCTCTGGTCGCACTAGAACAATGAGCTTTTCCCTTCTTCAAGTTTTTCGGCGAGCAGGAGCTTCAGAGTGAAGAATAGGTGCACCCATCGGCGATGGGCACTCTCCTAGACCACCCAGGTAAGCCCCCCACCCCTTCCTATTTAGTTTCCCTTCTTCCCTGCCATAGATCCACGTCGAATCTGGGTGTTTTCCGGTTGGGAAAATTCCGTGGAAACCGGAAAAGACGGGCTTCCTCCAAAACCTGTCAAAACCAGTTGTCACGGGATGCACCCCATGACACACACGAGTGATGTGTCCCCTGGGGCCAGCATCGCTCGCACGCAAGCATGCGGTAGGCTTTCGACTCGTCCAGGATGCACAGGGTGTCCTCGGTACCAAGACTCGGCCCGCCTGCGTCGAAGATGCATTCGCAGGACGTTGACTGGGACGTGTGCTGTAGCGCTACTTGGGCATGCATGTGCGCGTGCGAACACAGTCCCTGGTGCTACCTTCGGGCGCGCATGACATACGGGTGCGAGTCCTAGTCTACTAGGGCACACACACGTCCCGGGAACCATGGGTGCAGGGCCCTAATTTGACACATCTAGGTCGTCCATTAAGGCGCACACACGTCTTGGAAAACCATGATGTGCGAACCTAATGAGATTAGAAAGTTAGGATCATAGGACAATTTATAGAGTTAACCATTAAATAGTAGATCCACATCAAATGATCTAGCCTGACAATGAATTAGGCAAGGACCCATGGACCCTAAAAGGCAAATCTAGCAATCTAATTTCTAAAAATAAATCGAAATTGATAAGGACTCATTGTATCCATTCATATCCAGGAGTTTATAAATGAAACCTAGGGACGGGTTGAATGATGAAGGACACGACTCCATGAGACTTCGAGGTAGGTGCTCTATCGCTACTAGACTTTTAAAAAGAGCCATGATTGTTTTGAGAATGCATGTCTTAAGTATAAGTTATATGACTTGTTTAGCATGACTTAATTTTATTCAACATGCATATAATAAACACATTATGCATAGACATGTTTTGCAAACAAATGCATAAATTGCATGATTTATGAGTATTGAGTTTTGAAAATTTGCATGTCCTTAAGGGTTACAAAAAGACACTGGAGTGCCCAAAAGACGTTGGGTAGGCAATTATGAGGGCCAGGCAGTTGGGAGGGACCCAAAGAGGACAGGTTTTGAAAAATACGTTGCGCATATATTGCCAAGACATGTGCTACATGTATAGATTGCATGATAAGTGTGGCCTTGGCCGATGAGGGCGAGCCAGAGAGAGCTGACAGGCTTTTAGGCTGACAGGCTTCTAGGCAGGGTTATGACTTTGAATGCGATACTAGCATGAGCAGATTTTATGCATTGCATGCATGTTTTGCAACCGATTTCATAAATTGCATGATTTACGACGAAAATGTGTCATATGCCTTGTAGAGGCTATGACCGAGTGTCCCCAGGTACCTGGGGACCATACGGCGGTAAGGTCGTGGGCATAGTGGGCCATATGGTTTGAGGATTTACTTGCATTGCATATGGCATGACATGAGGTTGGTCGACCATATCAGATATCCATAAGTTGGATTCAGTTGAGCATCTTATGCATATCATTATGTTTATGATATATATATGATACTTTCGACTTAGATTATGCGATTCTTTAAGTCGTCAGTATTCTAATTCGACAATGGTTTTTAATATCGATATTGAACATGATTGTTCGAACATGCACATGTTTTAAAGAGCATATGATTTTAAACATAGCATGCATTGCAAAACTAGTAATGATAGACTCCTATTGAGTATAGTATATACTCACCCAAATCCTTAACATTTTTCAGGATATCTCCATTCACGAGTAGAAGACGCTTCAGGAAATATTAGTGCTACGAGCAAGAAAAATAAAAAAGAGACAATTATACATGTAAGTAAACACTCTACCCTTTGGACATGTATTTGTATTTAATTACAGATGGGCTGTGAGCTGTGATTGGATAGACCTGGGAAAACATTTATGATTTTTAAAGTTTTTCAAAAACTACTTTGGTTGTTGTGAAAGCAAATGACACTCGGGGTTTTCAAAATGAGTTTAAAACTAAAGATTTTTCGCTACATTGCATGGTTTTTAAAAAATGGTTTTCAAATAGGGATGTATCCCGCCTTAAGAATTAGATCTTGCATTTAAAAATGCATGGGAAAACCCAGGTCGTCACACTCACACATATATTTAATTATATCTATATATTCCTGTGAAATCCCTTTTTTGCTTAACACCCTCCATATTAACTCTCTAGGGACTCTATCATAAGCTTTCTCTAATTTGATAAAGACCATGTAGAGGTCTTTTTTCCTCTCCTTATATTTTTCTATCGATTGTCTTAGTAAGAAAATAACTTCTATGATAGGCCTCCCTAGCATGAAACCAAACTGGTTATCCGATACACTTGTCTCATGTAGTAGCCTTCTCTCAATCACTCTTTCAGAAAGTTTCATAGTGTGACTCGTAAATTTAATCCCTTGAAAATTAGTGCAGCTGTGTATATCTCCTTTATTCATAACATACAAAAAAGAAATAGCAAATTTAGAAAAAGTAGATAACATTTAATTTTTTTAAAAAAGGTATCAACTTAAAAAATTTTAATTATAAAAAATAGATAAGTAAATATACAATCTACTTAACAACTTCTTGAGCAAAAGAAGATGTCATCACAGACAAAACTAAGTACGATATCTCAACTGTCACATAAAATTACGAAGTTCAAAGATGTAAAAAAGGTAAAAGAGGACACTCAAGAGTTTGAAGGAGCAAAAACATTTTCAAATGTAACAAAAAAGAAAATGAAAAGCTGGTGACTAAAGTTGCAGAGATAAAAAACTTGAAACTTAGGGTTGAAGAAAAGTAAAAAATAAAAGTTAAACATAAAACTTCGTAAAAAGAAAAATTATAGAAGCAGAAAAAAAAACCCTTGAAATATAATGTTAAAAAAGTAAAGTAAAAAAAAAGGTCATAAATATTGTTATTTGCACCATAAAAGATAAGCCTTTTTAAAATATAATAAGGTTCACAAAAAAGAGAGAGGGTACTTCTAATAAAATAGAAAAAAGAGTGTTTTCTTACTATGCCTCTAACCAAGAGTAACAAAGTGGGGCAACTCATTGTGAGGAATTAATCAACACAAAAGTCTACCACAAAGGAGCTGTGCCACACACTATTTAGTCTAACTTGGATCTTTCTCCTGTCTGGCACTTCCTTTACAATCCTAAAGGAGCTGTGCCATTGGATGATAGTTTTTCCTTAGGTAAGATCTTGTTGGGTAGTTCTGGATAAGTTCTATCCATCTATACGATGCTCTCATTATTGGCTAGATTAATGCAGGGATTTACACAAATAAACGTGAGGGCCAAAATCAGAACCGTTCATTTGTAGACCACATATTCCAAAAAGCTACTCCACCTAAAATATCCTGTCAAATGGCCATTTTCAATCCCCTATATGGTTTCTACCTTCATGTACAGGTATGGGACATGATGGGAGTTTTGAATCAGCAAATGTGTAGATTGAAATAAGGAAGGAGCCATGCACCGATCTGCAACCGCAGAAGTCATAGAGACTTTGACAATTTATCTCTTAAGATTCATCCAATTCGAATGTAATGGATTATGGCATGCTCAAGGATGAAGACAATCGGTCATACAATGGGACAATCCAGGGGTCCAAATTGCAGCAGATCAGAATACACTTAAGCGATGGCATCTGATTGATAATGGCGACCCACTTCTAATATTTGAATTGAGTCGTGATTAGCGGTCGTTACATGCCTTTCCACTCTTCCCGTGACCATCACAGCTAACCTAACAAGATAATAATCTCTCTCTGGAAACTTCGATTCTCCATTATCCGTCCACTGCTACGCACAAATACGTATGCGAGGGAGCAGCTCCGATACTGGACTGGAGTTGCTGAGGCTGTTTTTTGAAGAACTGAACAGAGGGTTGGAAGAAGAAGAACAGAGGTTGAAAGAAGTGGGAATGGCGTGCGGATCGGTTGTTGGATATGGATGTTTACGTTTCCTGTGCTCGCCGAAACTGCCGTCCAGTAACACCAAACACTTCTCTGTAACGGCTAGTTTCATCACGAGCACCGGAAGCGACAACAACGGCAGCTTTTCTGTCTCTCGGAAGAAGAAGAATCTGCAAAGCGTATGTACTTCGGTTGATCGGGTTGATGTCGACGAAAACCCAGAAGGGATTCTCTCTGGAGAATGGCCAGAGAATTTCTCCCTACTCAGCTATGAAGATTTGAGAGCTTATTTGGAGCCAGAAATCTTCAAGGAGAAGGTGGCTTTTTCTGATTTCCTCTATTGACTCGTTTGGTGTTTGATCGATGCTAGAGTGGGGGTTCTTTATTTTCTGTTTTTTTTGCAGATGCAACCTTCTGCCCTTCTGGGTGAGGTCATGTCCACTGAAATTCGAACGGCCACCCCCGATCAGATGCTGGAGGAAATTGATCATCACTTTGAGGTGGTTTCTGGGCTCCCTGTTATCGATGAAGGGCTTAGATGCATTGGGGTCATATCGAAGAAGGATAAGGCTAAAGCTTCACAGGGGGTTAGTTCTCTTTCTTTTGATTCACTCTGTTTTGCTTTTCTAGCCCTTGTAATTGGATTGTCGGGTAATGATTTGAAACGCTAGAATTGAAACTTGTTATGGATTTGACGAATTGGAACATGGGTGTCTGTGTAAAACAGGCATATGGTTGAGGTCTATCGGGATTGCTGATGTGTCGCTATAAAATGGGTGATAATATTAACAGTTTTAGAAGTGCTGTTGGCTTTGGAACATGGGTTCTGAAAAGGTTCACTTGATTATTGCAGAAGGGAATATTTGAATACTGTTTGCCAAGTTGCATCTAGCTAGTTGAGTGTTGCTTGGGTTAGTAAGTGCTCTGGAGTCACAGGAAACGGGTTTTTTCCTTTTCCATTTCGGGAGCATTTTTATGTTAGCCGGATGCTTTCAACAAAGGATTAGATTATCCTGCATGACATTTACTCAGTGCAATGACAGGCCGGCCAATCTTGTTGTTGGATTGCTTGACATATACCCGATCATAATCTGTCAGGTAGTCCACATTTCAGACTAGTTTACTGCGAGTATCAAACAATTGCTTCTCCTCTTTTTGCCTTGATCCTCTTTCATTCACCAAAAAACAGTCAGATTCTTGTAGTTCATAGTTCATTTATCAACAGATTGCAGATTACTTGTTATGGGCTTCATTGGAGGCTGTGGGCCTCCATTGTATTGGATTTGTAGGATCTAGAATTCAAAACTTTGTGTTAAAGTCCTTGCAAAATTTCTGCCCGTGCTTCCCTTGTTGACAGATTGATTAATCTGATACTTCTGTGAGCTTTGTGTGGCAAAACATTGTTAGCGATGACCACCCATGAAACAAACACTAATATGGGATCTACATGAGCTTGGCAGGAATTAACATAATTTTGAGGAGAATTTGCATGCATTTATGACTATTATGTGGAGACATGCACTCAATATATTGGTAGGATCTTCTGCTACAGTTTGGCGTTTTGTGTTAAAAGCATGTGAATTGGTGTTGTCCGAAATGATATAGAAATGTTTATCTCTATCATGATTTTTCCTATCCAACCATTTTTTGACTGTTACTCTGTTACTTATGATTGTGCAGATTGAAAACCTGCCCTGATTAGTCATAATTTCTGTCTTCAGTAGATTAGATGAGAACAAGGATGACTCTACTTAGACTTTCAAGACAGGACAAGTTAGGCCTCTCTGGGACTCATAATCTTAAAACTTTCAGTCTTAAGCATTAGATGTTGAGGTTCCTTTTAGATATCTGCACGTAGGATCTGTTCAAAACATTTGTGCTTGTCTCCTCTGCCAGTTGCATTCGCTTTATTTGTTGAGTTCATTTTATTTATTTCTCTTACTTGCCTTCTCTCTCTCTCTTTCACTTGATATATACATATATATAATGTTGAATGAAGCCTTGGTGCAACGGTAGAGTTGTAGTCATGTGACCTTGAGGTTAAGGGTTCAAGGCTGCATCTTATTGACCCTTGTGGTCCACCCCTTCTTCGGACCCCGCATGCCGGGAGCTTTTTACACCGGGGCTGCCCTTTTTATATAAAAGTTATGCTGAATTGCTATAGAATTGAGTACCACCAAAGCCACATTTTCTTCAGAAATTTACTTTAATGCATGGGTTTAGATCTATCTGGAATTAATTTTTAGAAAATAAAATAAAGTTGTGCTTTTATGCTGCATCGCCACTGCCACACCAGCATTTGCCATACATCAGTCCCACTTGGAAGCTGGACAATTTTTCATTTTGTTTCTTTGGTTGTCTGAATATAGTTTAATTATGTGACATATGTTTTATAGAAAAGGCAACACTTTGCATCTTTAGAGGTGGTTATTTTCTGATCATATAACTACCTAATTGACTTTCATATAGGTTTTGGGAGTTAGTTCCAGCAAAAATTACTTGCTGGTTCTCTTGATTTTGAGAGAGTAGAAAGAAAAAGAATATGGAGAGATGGTGATGGAATTATAAAATATTAAAGGGCTTAATATTTGATGTAAGTACCCTACTCATATCCTATCATTGTGCTCATTCTTTTTATGGTGGAATCATTTGCCAAGATTTAGCTGCTCACTAATTTGGGCTTCTTCCACCAAAAAAAAATAAAAATTGCTCTTCTTTTGTGGCTGATTGTTGATGTTTACTTGTTCTTGTAACATCACATTCTTGCATAATTATTGAATTTGGTTTGATAAAAAGGGATAACAATACATGAGATTATTCCCATTTTTAGACCAAATATATACCACAAGTATTTGCTAAAAATCTTATGAAAAGGCCTATATTTTATCAAAATTCAATAAAAGCACAAATTTTTCATTTGTTCAAGAAATGACCCATACTTGAGACTGTTTTTTAAATATAGAATAAACTGTTAAGAAGTTAGCAATGTTTGTTTTTTGCCAACATGTCATGTGACGTGGCATTTGACTTGATGCACTAGTGAGTTGACTTGTCATGTGGAACTTGATATTTTAAGCCTTTGTTATCAAGAATTTAATTTTTTAAAAATTTGTTTTATTATTTATTAAGTTCCACCTGGCAAGTCAACTCGTTAGTGCATCAAGTCAAACGCCATATGTCATGACATTCTAGTGAGAAACATATACCATCTAACTTCTTAATGGCTTATGTTATATTTGAAAAACGAGGGGTATTAGCAACAACAAATTATTGTAGGTGTAAGTTGCAGTTAACACCCATTGGTTGAGAAAAAATAAAAAATACCTTTTTACTTTTTCTCAACCAATGGGGTGTTAGCTGCTCCTTACACCTGCAATAATTTGCTGTTGCTAACACTCCTCTTGAAAAATAGTCTCAAATTTGGGTTTTTCTTCAAACAAATGAAAAGTTTATGCTTTTATTGAATTTTTGATAAAAGTATAGGCCTTTTCATAAGATTTTTCTAAGTATTTGGTTTGGAATAGTATTAACCTTATGCTATCATCCTCAAATACCAAACCAGAACTAGTTTTAAGTGTGCACAGAATGTGATAATGGATAGAAGCAACCAGCACCAAAGGATAAGAGAATGCATTTTTTTTTTTTAATCTTTTTGTGGTAAGACCCTAAATTAGGGAAACATCCACATGCAAATCTTGGCAAATGATTCCACTATAAAAAGAATAAGTATAATGACACGAATGAGCGAGTACTTACTTTAAGTATTAAAGTCTTTAATACTCACACTTTCATGTTCATCTCTCCCTCTTGTCCTTCTTCTTCTTTTTCTTCATCTCAAAATCAAAAGAAGTAACAAGTAGATGTTGCTTAATATAAATCCCAAAACTCATATAGCAGCCAACTAGGCAGTTATGTGGTTAGAGAATAACTACCTCTAATGTGTGTTCTCTTTGCTTTTAGATCACATAATTAATTAAGCTACACTTAGCAAACTAAAGTAACAAAATAGAAAATTGTCCAACTTCCAGGTAGGATTGATGATATGGCATAAAATTGCATTGTTATTTTATTTTTTTTGGAATTAGTTCCTGATCATGCTAACCCCTAATTAGGTTAGGGACTAGGCGCTCGACAAGTTCAGAAGGTGCAAAATTAATTAATTAAAATTAAAAAAGAAGAAGAACAAAATCAAAATAAATCCCAAAAATTACAAAAATTACAAAAAAAATAAGAAAAACATAGAAATATAAAGATATGAACAAATACTAGTCAAATGAGTGAAATAAATTCTTATGTAATAAATCAACTTGTTAACAACCTAAGGTCAAACCAAACAATCAACATCAACTAAATACTCTCTATTTAGACATAAAGAAGGAAGTTCAGAAACATAAAAATACATGTACTAGTCTCCTTACGACTTCCTCAGTCCCTCATGGCTTCGTCATCGTCACTTCCATCTTCCTGTATATCTAATAACAATAAACAATCAAATAATGATTACATAAATGAAATAAAACAAATGTTAAAGTTTACTGTTAAGACTAAATACTTAAGACTTAGTAGTCATCTTCTTGCACTTCTTCCTCATCAGGAAGATCAAAATCGTCATCAGAATCATCTCTCTTTGAGCTATAAACATCCTCTCGGTCTCCTCATCCTCTTGCACTTCTCCAACATCTTGCTTTGGATCTTGTCGAGATTGAGAAATGCAGCTATCCCTGTGGCCCCTGGTGCTGCTTATTAGATGGAGCATCATGTTCATTTAATCCCTTAGCAAGTTCAACATCTAATGAAGTAAGGTTATCACTTGGATATACCAGATCATCTTCAGCATCTTGTTGAACAATCCACTCATCACTTTCGTCGACCTTTCGTAACAGAATAGAATCCGTATATATTTGCATTTTCAAATGATTCTCATGTTGATGATGAAGGCGTTGATTGCAGTGAACGTATATTAGATCATTCATTATTTTGGTGTGCAACTTATTTCTCTTCTTAGTGTGGATTTAAAAAGAAAAAATACTTGTAAATTTAGAATATAATGAAAGTGAAGGTAATAACTAAATAACTAATAAGTTGCTTATATTTTTAAAGACACTTTGGTTACACTCGCCAGGCAATGCGCTACATATCTGAGAGAGGACTTTAATGTCAAATGTTTGAAGATGTAGGGCTTCAGCCCCAAAGTTAATCCATCAATTGCCAGTAAAAGTTGAAGAAAATTAAAGTTGAAAAAATAAAAAATTAGAATATTATAAAAGTTAAAATATAGAACAACATAAAACACTTGCAAGGGGTTGGGGTTTTTCTCTTTGCATATTACCAGGTCATTGCCAAATAAGCCTCTAGCATGTCTATAAATAGATATCTCTTATAGCACAATGTCAACCTTTTCTCCATCATATAGCTTACTAATGGCATGCTTTAGACCATTCTTGTTGTCATTGCGGCGCTCAATTTCAACATCATGGTTATAGTAGAAGAATTGGTTGAGGTAATATCCTGCTGCATGCAAAGGCTAGTGAAGTTGAAAACTCCATCTGTTGTTTATGATCTACCAAATATGGGTGGCCTAATGCTCATCCCCTACTAGATTGACTCGAATCTTTTCTTTGGTCTTGGTTATGGCCTCGAAGATTTATCCCAGTGCCGGCTTCTTCTCACTATCTATCACCCTCAAAATCTCTACAAGTAAGGCCATGATCTTCAAACAAAAGAAAATTTGGTTGTAGAAGTTGGTGCAGGACACAATTCTTTCAACTCTTTTACTTTCAGGCTTTTTTGGCCATCTATCGTCTATCCATTTTGAATAGTGGAACGTTGCCCTCAACTCTGTCTTCAAGTTATAAATATTTTCTAAACTCAAGAAGTCGATGTGAAAGTGCATTACTGCTGGTCTGACTAAATCTTGTTTTTTTGGTAAATCTTATCATAAAATGAAGGACGTGTGTAGTTATAAATAATCATAGCCATCGCCTTAGCTTCTACCACAATTTTCTTTAGACTTGGAAATTTGCCTATATCCTCTAACATAAGATTTATGTAGTGTATTGCACAAGGGGTCGAATATAAATGTGGTCTCCTCGCCGTTAACTCATTATTTTTAACCACATAGTTGGAGGCATTGTCAATTATGACGTTAAATAGACAAAGGTAAAATTATATAGGGTTAACTTGCATTATAATTATAAACAAGTTAATACTTTACATATTATAGATATGAAACTAAACAATTACTTGAACTATATTGTTTTCTCCAACTTCATCAATCACTTTCTCAAACATGTCAAGTATTATGTTTGCTCTCTTGATATGCGTAGATCTATCAATAAATTTCAAAAAAACTATTTTAGTTGCACAATTTACTAGAAAGTTGACAAGGGTGCAATCCTTGTCGTTGATCCACCAAATTGACATATAGAGCACTAATACCTTAAATGCATAAATAAAATTGCTTGTAAGTCATACAGTATTACCTTGAAAGGATTATATAAGGGTGCAGAAAAGAACAATGAATACTTAATTAATCAGCTTCACGCTGTTCTATGTATTCTCTTGTCTTCTCTGCTTGCTTTGGAAGAAGACTTACCTTCAATTCGTGATAGGGGGGTGGTGCCTTAAAATCTTAGTCACATAATATTATAAGATTGTAAGAATAAGTAAAAGGCTAAAATAAGTATTAAACTATTAATAATTTAAAGTACAAGACATATATTTGGATCATATTGCGCAATTATCTCTGATGTGGTTTGAAAGAAACGACAATGAGTTGCATTGAATGCAATGCTATTTTCATGGAACCAAGAGGTGATGTTATCGCATGCTCTCTAACTCCTTATAATCTCTGTTCATTGTCGTTTGTTGTATGGGTGCCTTTCTCTTTTCCTAGGCTTCAGGGTTAGGAGCAAAGAGACAGCTAATAGGCTCCTTTATTGTTTGTTGTGTGTGATTGCCTTTTCCTTTCGCCTCTTGCTTCAATAGAAATACCACCAACCATAGTACTGTCAATCTCCTCCATCATCATCATCATCATCATCATCATCGTCGTGCAAGCCAAATAAATTCTATGGCTTCTCCATCTCCTTTATTATTCTCTCTGTTTTCTCTCTTCTTTGATTCATTCATATAATTTAATATCTTCTTAGATATCTCAGGAGTGACAAGCATTTATTTTTTTGCATTTTTGTGACCACCCATCAAATGTTGTTCCTATCTAAATATTCCACTAGCATACCTATTCCCCCATAGCATGCACCAAACTAAATTTTTGTCATTTGGATCCCTTGTCTCTCCATATTCCCATCTTGGATCTGTTAATTTTGATGATGTATTGTTGGAAGCCATTGATCATCATCATCAAGACCATATCCCAATTAGGGGTCGGCCACATGAATCTTATTCCTCCATTCCTCTCTATTAAGTATCATGGCTTTATTTAGTCCTAAGGTTCTTAAATCTTTTTTCACCACTTCTATCCATGTTCTTTTGGGCCGTCTCCTTGCCTTTTTAAGACCTTCTACTTGGATTGCCTCACTCTTAACCGGTGCTGTTTTCTGTCTCCTTGGGACATGTCCAAACCATCTAAGTCTAGTCTCCCTCATCTTGTTACCTATTGGTGCTACCCCTAGATTTCCTCAAATATTTTCATTCCTAATTTTGTCCCTTCTTGTCTTACCATTCATCCATCTCAACATTCTCATTTCTGTGACACTCATCTTATGAGCATGATGCTCCTTAATTGCCCAACACTCTGATCTATAGAGTATGGACGGCCTTATGGTCATCCTATAGAATTTTCCTTTTAGTTTGAGTGGCACTCGCCGATCACACAAAACTCCAGATGCACATCTCCATTTGTTCCAACCCGCTTTGATTCTTTGGGTAACCTCCCTCTCAATCTCTCCACTCTCATGAATCATTGATCTTAAGTATCGAAAGTGGTCTTTTACGGGAACTTCTAGGTTATCAATCTTGACTGGTATTCCACTCTTCTAAAAAGGGCAGTCCTAGTGCACGAAGCTCTTGCCAATGCGGGTTCGGGAAAGGGACGGACCACAAGGGCCTATAATAGGCAGCCTTACCTTGCATTTTGCAAGAGGCTGGTTCCACACCTTGAACCCATGACCTTAAGGTCACATGACGATAACTTTTACCGTTGCGCTAAGGCTCCCTTTTTGTTCCACCCCTACTCTCCTTGTTAAAATTGCATTCCATATATTCTGTCTTAGTTTTGCTGATTTTAAATCCTTTAAATTCTAATGCTTCTCTTCATAACTCTAGCTTTGTGTTTATACCCTCCCTTGTCTCATCAATTAAGGTTATATCATCTGCAAATAGCATGCACCAGGGAATCTCCTCGTTTAGATGTTTTGTTAACTCATCCATAACCAATGTGAATAGGAATGGACTTAATGCCGATCCTTGGTGCAATCCTATAGTGACAGGAAAATCATCAGTCTCGCCACTAGCGGTCTTAACATTTGTTACCGCTCCCTCATATATATCTTTAATTATGTCTATATACCCCTCGAAACCCCTTTCTCGCCCAACACCCTCCATATTAACTCTCTAAAAACTCTATCGTAAGCTTTCTCTAAGTCGATAAAGACCATGTAGAGGTCTTTTCTCCTATCCCTGTATTTCTCTATCAATTGTCTTTGTAAGAAAATAGTTTTCATGGTAGACCTCCTAGATATGAAACTAAACTGATTCTCCGATACACTTGTCTCATGTCGTAGCTTCTTCTCAATCACTCTTTCAAAAACTTTCATAGTGTGGCTCATAAGTTTGATCCCTCGATAATTAGTGTAGCTCTGTATATCTCTTTTATTTTTATAAATTGGTATAATAGAGCTTTTCCTTCACTTATTAGGTATTTTCTTTGATTTTATAATCTTGTTAAACAACTTGGTTAACCAAACTACCCCAATATATCCCATATGCTTCTAAACCTCTATTGGTATACCATCGGGCCCCATGTCCTTTCCTGATTTTAGCTTTTCAAGGCCTCTTTCACTTCAGGTATTCTAATCCTACTTTCATTTCTATAACATCCAATGTTATTTAGATTTATAGTATTTTCAATCTTTATATTCTTAGAGCCATTCTCATTTAACAATTTTTGAAAGTATGCCTCCTACCTTTGTTTAATCTCATTATCTTTGACTAATACTCTTTGATCATCACTTCTAATGCACCTAACATGATCTAAGTCCTTACCCTTCTGTTCTCTTACTTTTTTACATTTAAACGCATCTTTCTCCCCTTTTCTTGTTTCTAGTTTATTATATAGCTCATCATATGGCTTAAGTTTAGCCTCACTATTCTCTTAGCAACCTTTTTAGCATTCTTATATTGTTCATAGTTTTCAATATTTCTAGTCTTCTACTATGCATTAAAACGCGTCCGTTTTTCTTTAATAACTTTTTGCACTGTTTCACTCCACCACTATGTTTCCTTTATTAATTGTCTTTTACTTTTAAATACTCTTAAGACATCTTTTGCCACTTTCTTAATGGACTCAACAATATTAATCCACATGGTATTTACTTTTGTTTCATTATTCCAGTTTCCTTCTACCATCAACTTATTTTTGAATGAGGTTATTTTCTTTCTTTTTAAGTTCCACTACTTAGCTTTTGGATACCTATTAAGTTCATTTCTTTTTCTCCATCTTTTGATATGGATATCTATAACCATTAACCTATGTTATAAGGTTAACTCTCACCGGGTATCACCTTACAATCCTTACACATTGATCATTCAGTATTTCTAAATAGAATGAAGTCTATTTGGCTTTTATGAAGTCCACTTTTAAAGGTTATTAAGTGTTTATCCATCTTCTTAGAGAGTATATTTGCAATGGCTAGGTTATATGACAAAGCAAAATTGAGGATAGTTTTTCCCATCTCATTTCGTTTACCTATACTGTACCCTCCGTGTATTCTATCATATCCTTCGTTTTCTTTTCCTACATGGCCATTTAAGTCTCCTCCTATAAATATCTCCTCAGTGTTGGGAATTTCTTACATAACTCCCTCCATATCTTCCCAAAACTGTCTCTTAATTATATCTTCTAACCCTACTTACGGTGCGTATGCACTTATAACATTTATGACCTGCTCTTCTAGAACAAGTTTTATTATTATAATTCTATCGCTAATTCTTTTAACGTCCACAACTTTATCCACTATTATTCTTACTCTATTTATGTTATTATTCTTTCCTAAATACCATAATTTATACCTATCGATTTCTCTAGCTTTAGCTTCTTTCCACTTGGTTTCTTGGATACAAGTGATGTTGACTCTCCTACGTTTCATCGTGTCTACTAACTCCAAACTCTTACCTGTTAATGTCCCTATATTCTATGTGGCAATACAAATCTTATGCCCTAGAGGTATCTTATTTACCAGCGCCCTTTTCGATCTCCATAGTATGAACTCATGTTTACTTTTCACTGCATTGGGTTCTGATGCAACATGTTGCTTCCAAGGGGATGCTCTAGCAGCCCTTGCCCATTTCTCACCACACCCGGGAACCGATGTAGCGTCTTACTTTTGGGGGAACGCCCTAACAACCCTTGTCCATTTTTCACTGCACCTAAAACCCAATGTAACGCGTTGCTTATGGGAAGTGACCTAGTTTGAGGGAATGTCAGTTTTCAATTCATGTCATATTAGGGTTGCCATAGTTTTAGAAGGCTAAAGATGATTTTCATTTCTTCCTTACAAGTAGGAAAGAAAAAACAAAATCATCTTCAGCTTTTCCCTTGTTGGCTGGCACTTGACGCAAGGGTTGCTATATTTTAAGAAGCTGGAGATGATTTTCATTTCTTTCTTGCAAACTAATATACAAATGAATATTCATTTGTGAGAAGGAAATAAATAACAAAATCATTTTCGACTTCTCCATTGCCAGCTGGCACTTGACGCAAGACTCACCTTTTTCATCCGGGCTTGGGACCGGCATTGGCGGAGTTATAGACTTGTGAAATGGAAACCTAAGCTGAACCCTATAAACAACATTAACAAACATAAGAAATTAACATAAAAGTTAAAAAAGTTAAAAGAAACATAGATAATATGAAAAATATGTTGTGGATTTATCACTTTTTAGCATTAGAATTGAAACAATACACATTTGTTTTTCTTCTTATATAGGAATGTAAGAAATAGACTATATTTTGTGTTTCAGAAAAAAATAACAAAAAAGTAAAACCACAGTAAAAAGAACATACAAATTATGAAAAGTATGATATTGAATTGTCATTTTTTAACATTAGTACTAAGATTAACAAAAAAAAGGAAAAAAGTAATGTATTTTATGAATTTTAGAAGCAAGTAACAAAAAAAAAAAAGGTAAAAGAACATACAAATTATGAGAAGTATAAATTGGAATTGTCATTTTTTAGCATTAGAATGATTTTTTTAGCATTAGTACTGAAATTAAGACAAAAACAAAAAGTAATGTATTTCATGAATTTTAGAAGAAAGTAATCAAAGAAAAAGTAAAAAAATAAAAATTATGAAAAGTATGATGTGGAATTGTCATTTTTTAGCATTATAATATTTTTTTAGCATTAGCATTGAAATTAACAAAACAAAAGTAATGTATTTCATGAATTTTAGAAGAAAGTAACATAACAAAAAGGTAGAAAAACATATAAATTATGAAAAGTATGATGTGGAATTGTCATTTTTTAGCATTAGTGATGAAATTAACAAAAGAAAATAATGCATTTCATGAATTTTAGAAGTAACCCCCCAAAAAGTAAAAAAAGCCATATAAATTATGAAAAGTATGATGTGGAATTATAATTTTTTAGCATTAGATTTTTTTTTTTAAAGCATTACCACTGAAATTAACAAAAAATAGTAATGTATTTCATGTTTATTAGAAGAAATTAACAAAATAAATAAATAAATAAAACATGCAAAATATGAAGACATTGATATAGGATTGTGGATTTTAGTATTATAATGGAAGAAAAATAAAATACATACATACATCCATACATATATGACAATTGTCGGTAAAAAAATAGGAAACTGAAAAAATAGTAAATACTACATTAAATCTATGAAAAGAAATGAAAATGATGAAATAGAGTTTTCATTTTTAGTATTAGAGTGTAGATATGTTGGCATTTTAGACAAAAATCGAGCATTGATCATTAAAAATGAAAAAATAGCACTGTTTTTACCCTTTTTTCTTCAAAAAAGCAATAATAGAGAAATACCTAACATAAATCTGTAATTTCTTACCTTTAATCACTTCAAGAAAGCTTCAATCGCTAATGGAAGATGAGGACGGCTGCAAGAAGAAGAAAGGAAGTTTGGTAAGAAAAAGAAGAAGAAATGGAAAAATAAGGGTTTTAAATCACTTATGGTGTGCGTGGAGTCGGGGGTGTAGAAAGTCAGGCCTAGGCTCACTGCGCCTTAAACCAACTACACTTGGCCGTAGATGAGTGGCATGACTGTGCCTTTTTGAGCCTAGGGACTAGTAGCGCCTTCGACTACATAGGTAGCTATCGTACATGATTTTGCAGGGGACCTATAGTGATTTAGAGGGTTTCTTTTTTCAGTTGGATTTTGGTAATAATTTTTTTTAGATACTAGTTGATGTCATCATCTTTCTAGCGCTGGCCTGAAGTTTGTCTATCATACTAATCCTTTTGCAGAAAGGAGTCAAGGAAAAGAGGAGATTTTTTTTCTTATTTTGATTTCTGGTCAACTTAATATCAGCAGTGAACAGATACGTAGATATATTGTGAATAGCTGACTTTACTGAGTTATATGAACAGATTCGTAGATCTATTGTGAATAGCTGACTTTACTGAGTTATACGAGCAGTTTTAGTCAAAGAAAGTCGTTGTCATGGTAAGCTAAAATATCATGGGGACTTCTTAGTACATTTTCAAGGATGTCACTCCTACCTATGTATGTCTCAAACAGTAAAGAGGAAGCTGGGAGCTAGTGACTATATGATGTACTTCTCTAAATTATGCAACTGATGAAACAGATTAGAATCATCCGTTGAGCTCTCCCTATTGGTTAGGGTGTTATAAGGGACATTTTATTTAAAAGTAGGTTTCCCTTTGCAGATGTTTCTCTTGATACATACTCTCGTGTGCCCCTGCAAGCACTGACTCAGAATTGCACTCTCTTGTAAGAGCTCCACTTCAAAATAGTGTCTTTGCTTTCGTTCCCCTTTTGAGATGCTTTGATTACTATGGATTAAACAGCCTCATTTCTGTGAACAGATGAGAAAGTTATAGCACCTTATCCATTGACATTCAAAATGTCAATGTCTTTGGTACTTGCTATTGAATCACTATCCTTTGATGAAGGACCAATATTATTCACTCAAGGCCCAAGCTCACCCTAATACTGCTGGTCCAGCTAGTTTGCAGTAGGCCCAGGTCCATCTTGAACCATCAGCAAGCCCAGTTCAGTCCATGTCTATCTACTACTGACTTCAGTGACCTTCCAACTTGTTCTGTTGCTTATTGAAGAGTCCAATGGAATGGTCTTTAATGAATTGTGTTATATTATTTTTTATGTAATGCTGTTAGTTACTAGATGTTGGCTTAAATGTTTGTCCGGGAAATTGTTGTCCGTCAAAGTTTAATATGGACCGTTCTACTATATATTAGAACTAAAGCCACAATGAAGGAAGAAGTTGTGGAGTGCTAGGTAAATTTCTGCAGATTTTGCTTCTGTATTTTGGAGTTGGGTGAATCCTCCTTTAGGATTGAGTTATTCCTCTTTTTGGTGCAAGTGATTCCACCTGTTGTTGGGTTATTTCCAGCTTTGTGTGCTGGCACAGCCTTAACAGACCTCAAAATGAATCTTAACAATAATCTGTCTTTCTCATGCAGGGATCACAGACAACTAGAATTCCAATTAGAGAAATTTTTAGTTGTTAAGTATAAGTTAGCCTCAAAATGCTTCTGGAAAGCAGGAATGTAGGAAGTCAAGTTTATCAAGGATTACCTGGAATTTGAAAACTCCTAGATGATTTTAAGGGGTTTGTCATTTCTGTTAACAGTTGATTCATATGGAAATCTTTTCTGATTATCATCTTATGGAAGTGCATATTCTCTTATTAATTAGGTCATTTGCTCCCATATTTTGTGACTAGGCACAAAACTTGTTGCCACTGAGGTGATTAAGCTGAGGTTTCTGAGAGTAGAAAAGGAGGAATTGAATTACAGCATTTGGCTGGTATGGCTGAGAGCAAAATATCCACTCAAAGATCCTTATTATAATGGCGTTTAGCTTTGTTGTTCTTGTCAACCATGAGTTTCCATGCATACAGAGCTTTTCCATGAAATTTATAGCATGCTTATTTTGGATCAGTTAATGACTTTGGTTTTCACTTAGGAATCTTCTTTTACCTCTAGCAACAGAGGAACACTCCGTACACAGTTTGTTAGCAGTTAGTAGTGATCAATCATCGTCATGTGTTGACATCCTTCAGGGCATTTTGCCCTCTGAACCGGTGGAGGGAATGGCCCTGATCTTCCTTACGTTGTTAGGAAAATTTCTTTTCACATCAACCTCCAGTATGGTTTTCCATTGCGGTCGAAACTCCCAATTCCAGTTGCCACTGGCCAGATACACCAGTTATTGTCATCACCAACCTTTAGTCATGGTCCCCTCTCATCGATAACTTTCTAATTACTGACAGTATATCCATTCTTTCCAATCATTGCTCATCTCTCAAGTAACCATAAAGCTCCCCAGATGGAAGAATTTCAGTAGTTACCAGCTACTTGGACACAGGTATTAAATGCTAATTGCACAATATCAATTACCTTATGATAATGTTTGTGCAGCTAGAATCATTGCACTGTAAATTTTATGGTAATAGAACGAGATGGAAGGATTGCGTTGTGTATCATATGATTTTGGTAACTCTAGCTTTAGAAGAGTCAAAGGGGCCAATCCTTCTATTAAGTAAATAAAAAGGAAAATGCTAGAGGGAAGCTAGGCGTGACTTTCGGGTGATCTGACACATTCATCTTGTTCGGCATTCAATATTTTTGGATGTTTATCGCTACTAGCTTTTTCGGTTGAGAAATCCAATGGTCATGATTTAGAAACCCAAAACGGCATAGCACAAATGATTAAATGGTCATAATTTTTGTTGTCTAGCCAATCTAAGTTACTTAAACTAGATAAATGGGTCAGATCATCCAAAGGTGGGGCCTAGCTAGATTGAGTCCTCAAAATGTGTCCTGCCAGGACTAGATGTCTTAGTATGTATCCTTGCAGAAGTACACGTGGCTAGGACTGGCATTACAAGACTGGCTCGTTGAGGCTGTATCTGAGTTCTTCGTTCTTATCAGCATAGTTCCATCTTGTTTCTTATTCCTTGACAATTGAGCAATATATCAGATAGTGATGATAAATATTTCTGCTCGCCCATAATGGATGTTTCTGCAGCTAAAATCCAAGGTGGCGGAGGTCATGTCTGCACCTGCCATAACTCTACCACCTAACAAAATAGTTTTGGGTAATGTCATCTGCGCTTTTCATTTTTTTTTTCTTGCGTGAGAATCACTTGGACAGATAACTAAAGGACATTGTATGCTGCCTACCATTGCAGATGCCGCAGCTTTGATGCTTAAGGAGAAGATTCACAGGATCCCTGTTGTGAATGAAGAAGCACAGGTTGTAGGTGAGTATGATATGTGTATCAGAGTCTGTCCGCTATTGTTGTTAGTTTTTTTGTAGCTTATTCAGACAGGTTTTTGGGTGGTCTGGTTATAACTTGCGGCGTTTAAACAGGCATGGTTGCTCGCACTGACATTTTCCGAGCATTGGAGGGTTTGCCAGCATGAATCCTCTAGCATCAAAGCTGAGAGTGGCGAGGGGGTGTTTCCGGTTAGAAAGAACCTTGTAAATTAGAGGTTTTTCATTGCTTTTATGCTATGTACATGCTCATGGACCCGTTTTGTACACGAATATAGAACTGTATTGAGGTATTTTGTGGCATGCCCACTCGTAACACAATATTTCCTCTTTCTTTAGTCTTTATGAAGTCTTTATTGGTAAAGAAAAGATTCATATACGAAGTAGACAAGAATAAGAGAAACAAACAAATGAAAAGCTAGTTCAGAGTACCCGGTGCTTCAGTCCAAATGCATCCGTCCATGACAAAATGTAAAAGCGTTAAACGGTTGTCTACTTTGCCTTGCAGATGTGGCTCTGGAGGCCTGGAGATCACCTTGGCTGCTTCCTCATGCGTGTGATTTAGACTTTAGAGGCAAAAAATCGACTCAGGGGCTTAATAGTTTAACTCACCTGTGAACTGTCAGGGTTTTACGTTTTAGTTTGCCTCCTAGCTGATTACGCTCCACTGCCCTGCTGTTTTGTAGCCTGAAAATGTCCAACCACATGCAACTTGGGGACCAAGGTAGAAGAGCGGACCATCTGGTTACGTTTCTCGTTTGTGCATATACTGTGGAAGCCATCAACGTTGAGCTTTCATAGAATTCATTAACCCAATATCTTGTAAATGTTTAACGTTTTTTGGTGTAAAGAGAAGAATTACAAAGCAAATCACTCATATGTGAATTAATCCTAGCCTAATGGAAAAAGCAATAGCTCATGCCTGCGAACAAGCTTATTTCAAGGAAGATGGTATATGCGATCAACTTTACTAGACCTTTCTTAGCCTCTTAAAATGTAATTTGTTTCTCCTAATTGGTATTTGGTACAGCAGAAAAAAATAGATGAAATGAACTGACATGAGATAAGATGATATGAGATCTAATCTGGCTTGAGATGACTGAATATTCAACTTAACTGTTATTGGATGATGATTTTCACCTCAAATTATTTCAAGCACCACTAATAGTGAGATGAGTAGATACTATTTCATCTTATCCCAGCTCAAGCGCCACTAACAGTGACATGGTCTATATAATCTCATATCACATCAGATCATCTCATCTCAAGCACCCAATTAAGACATAAGTTTGATTACTTTGTATCAAAGCAAATACAACTTTATTAGCTTAATTGCCAATATAATTCTCTAGGCTCGTGAAGTTCTTCTAAGGACACGAAGACATGGGAAAGGCAGATGGGACATCCTGGCTGCAATCCGCTCTCGTTGCAATGACAGAAGCTCCATGCCCAAAGAGAAGATTTGTGTCCTGTCCCTAGGCAACTGTTCCCCAGTGTGGCATGGAAGCGATGCAAAGAAGAACTAAAGGACATAAGGATTAAGTTAGGCCAGGCGACATTATAACAAAATCTGCATCAAATTTACAGTCTCAATGTTGTATATTATCGAACACTGCGATTACGAAGTATGTAGGAAAGAATGCATACAACTCGTGGAATCGTTGCATTTGTTCTTACTGGGTTATTTAAGCAAAAGTCTTCTTCAATCGTCATATATCCGCCCAACAACATTTTACAAGGCGTGACAGCGCCTCCGCGCATTTTGTGATCACAACAATTATTACAACCCGTTCCCCTATTTGATTGCTCCTCTCTGCCAGTTAACAAACAAATATCTTTACATCTTCTTCCCTTACTACCTTCCGATAGTAAGAGAGAAGTAGGTAGCCAAAGACAAACCACAAAGACTCGTTGATGACCAAAACTGTTACTAACTGAAGTTGGGCTTCACATTAGAGGACGAAGAATATAGAAGTGATGAAGCAGAGAAACTGGTATTATTGCTCTGTTGGCACGAAGAAGATGCAGGAGGTCCCGCTGCGTCCTCTTGTCGTGTTGCCGGAGATCCTTTAAGGAGAACCTCCACCTTGGCATACTCTTCTCTCTCGTGTCTAATCTCTTTGAGCATGGCTGCTACGTCTTTCATGGCTGGTCTTTCTTCTGGGGATGGGTTGACACATAACAATGCCACACCAAGTGCCTGTAGCATCTCTTCCACCTCAGCTTCTGGCCGGCCACGCAAACTTGGATCAAGAACCTCCATTCCTCCCCTCCTCTGCCTCACCCAGTCCACAACGTGGAGGCCATCGGGGATGGTCGGATCAATGGGCTGTTTACCCGTCAAAACCTCTAAAACAACCACTCCGTAGCTGTAGACATCACTCTTCTCTGTGATCTTCATCATGTACCCATATTCTGCAACAATGATCACAAGACTTGGGTTATTTTCCTTGGTGCAATTTAGGTAAAATAAGTTCGTGGAGAGTCCACAAAATACTGGACTCCATGCTGAACGATGGCTCCTCTCGAACCGATTTGAGGGGCATTTACTAATGTCGTGAAGAAGTAACTAATAGATGCATTCCATTGTTCATACACTACGTTCTATGAGAAGTTCATAATAAAGACCGATGTTTCAATCAATTCATAGAATAACCTCTCTGAGCAGTGGGGTTTGGAATCCTTTTCTTCGAGCAACTAAAGGGTTTGGACTCTTCAACGGGTGAGTATCGTTCCCATTTGAGAAATGGGATTCGGACTTTGCACTAGAAAAGCTAACAGTAAAGGTGGGTGGTCCTGTTACTCCAAACGTTATATCTCTCCCACTTAAGAAATGGGGCTTGGACTAATTCTGTCCTTCAAAGTTTAGCCCGAATCAGAAAGATGCTTACAATGTTCGGTCCAAAACAAGCAATCACCCACTTTTGGGCAAAATCATATCAACCAAAGCCGTAAAGAAATCAAATCACCCTAACTAACCACATCACAAGTTTGGAGGAATCTTTGGAAAATACCTCATCCATTCAACCCAAACTGGACCCTACTAACTAGAGGAAAAAGAAAAAAAAGGAAAAAAAAGAACGGTAAGAGAAGAACCTGGAGCAATGTAACCGTAAGAGCCAGCAACAGTGTTGGAAGACCTGGCAAAATCACCATCATCAACCAGCTTAGCAAGCCCGAAATCAGCAATATAAGGCTCAAAATCAAGCCCAATGAGAATGTTATTGGCCTTGATATCTCTATGAACAATTGGTGGAACACAGTCGTGGTGCAAGTAAGCCAAACCCTGTGCAGCCCCAAGCACAATATGGTATCTGAAATCCCATTCCAAGCAAAATCCACTTGCTCTTCTTTCATGCAGCAAACTCCCCAAACTCCCATTCGGCATGTAATCGTACATCAAAAGTCTTGTATTTCGATTCCAACAACAACCCAGAAATCTAACGATGTTCTTGTGCCGAATTGATCCAAGAGTTTTAACTTCAGCAGAAAACGAATCACGAAATGCTCCACAGCCGTCGTTGTTGGTGGCCATTGTTGAGGGCCAGAGCTTTTTAACGGCAATCACTTCGCCGTTATCCATGTCGGCTCGGTAAACCACGCCGGAGCAACCTTTTCCGATCACGTTAGCATCGACTAGGCAACGGACAATTTGCTCTACGGAGAAATTTAGCTTCTGGAATGGAGTGACTTGCCATGGCCAAGATGATTCTCCTCCCATTTCTAGATCATCTTCATTTTCGCCTTTGTTTTTCCGCAACCTGATTGCTAATACCATTCCTAGCAGCAATGCCACTGTTACTGTGATTAGTAACGCCATGGCTAGTTTTAATTGCCTCGATCTGGTTTTGCTGTTGTTGTTGAGATTAATTCCTTGGAAGTCGTCCAGAAAACATGAGTCGCCGGAATTGCAGAGGCCTCGGTTGCCGGCAAGATCTGTTGAGGTTAGTTGTCGGAAGAGTTTTGTGTCGGGGAGATAGCCGGAGAAGTTGTTGTAAGATATGTTGAGGGTGACTAGGTTTTCTAGTCCGGCTAATGGTGTCAGATTTCCGGCGAAGTTGTTGTGTGAGAGATCGAGGGTGGAGAGCTTACTGAGATCGGATATCTGTGTTGGAACAGATCCGCTGAGAGAGTTTCTGCTGAGATTGAGAGCAATGTCGAGGGATTGGATTTTACATAATTCAACGGGAATGCTTCCTGTGAGAGCATTGCTGCTCAGATCCAGAAGTTGCAGACTTGAACATTGGCCGATAGACGCCGGAATAGATCCGGATAAAGAATTCTCGCTCAGAATAAGCTTGTTCATAGAAGCTAAACGACCAAGACTTGGCGGAATCTGATCGACGATATGATTCTGAGAAAGATCGAGGATTTGGAGCTCTGTTAGAGAGGAGAAAGATGAAGGCAGATTACCTCGTAGCGTGTTGTTACTGAGGTCCACCATCTGCAGCTGCGTGCAATCGCCGATCTCGTCCGGTATCGCTCCGGCAAGGCGGTTCCCAGAGAGATCAAGAAAGTTCAGATTCTCAAGTCCGCCTATTTCTCTCGGGATCTCTCCGCCGATCCTGTTATTCCCTAACCGGAGCCGCACGAGCGAGTGGCTATGCTGAATCTCCGGCGGTATTAAACCGGAAATATCATTTGATAGCAACAAAAGCTTCGTCAGATTCTGAAGCCGGAAAAGTCCGGGAGGAATGCTTCCGGTGAGAGAGTTATGAGAAAGATCTAGAGACTGAAGATTACTGCAGTCCGCTAAAGTAGAAGGAATGCTTCCTTCTAGCTGATTCTGCCACGCAAAGAAAACCGTCAACTGGCTCAGTTTTCCAATCTCCGGCGGGATCAAGCCGGAGATCTGATTCGTATCGAGCTGCAATTGTTGCAGATTGGTGAGATTTGAAATCACCGCTGGAATAGTTCCAGATACATTGTTATCACTCAGCATAAGCTCTTCGAGCTCCGTAAGCCGTCCAAATGACGCCGGAATCCCACGGGAAAGGGAGTTTATTGACAAATCAATCACCGTCAAACTAGTACAGTTCCCAATCTCTTCTGGAATAGCTCCGACAAGATTGTTCTGCCATAGCAACATCTTCTCCAGCTTCTGCAACTTCCCGAGCTCCGGCGGAATTGTGCCCGAAAGCGAGTTCTCATAAAGATGCAGATTAACAAGCTCCGAACAGTTACCTATTTCCTTCGGAATCTCACCGGAAAGCATAGTGGTGTATATTGAAAGCGTCTGCAACCTGTGGAGTTGGCCAATCGAAGCAGGAATGGAACCAGAAACCTTCGTGTCTGCGAGTCCTAGAACAGTGAGATTCCTGCATGTTGATAACTCCGCAGGGATAACTCCGGTAATATCTTTATTTCCTCCGGCACGCAATACTTCCAACTCCAACAATCTCCCAAGCTCCGCGGGTAGATTGCCACTCAACTGGTTATCGAAAAGCAACAGATTCTTCAGTCCTGCACAGTCCCCAATCTGCGACGGAATTTTCCCGGTGAGCTGGTTGGAGTTCAAAGCTAGAGTTTGGAGATTCTTCAACCTCCCAACAGACGCCGGAATTCTACCGGCAAGAGTATTCGCACTAAGATCAAGTACATAAAGTGAAACATAATTTCCAATCTCACTTGGGATAGTACCAGTTAGATTGGTACCAGAAAGTACAAGCTTCTGCAGGTACCCAAGTGAAGAAAGCTGAGATGGAACAGTCAGACCAAGATCAATGGACTGGATTACAAGTTCAGTGACAAAACCGTCCGTAGAACAGGTAATGTGGGACCAGTTACATGGACTAGAATCTGACGGATTCCAGTCCGAAAAGGCAGCAGCAGCAGCAGAAGAAGAAGACGAAGAAGAAGCGGTAGTGTTTGTGCTACTAGTGCTGGTGGGTTGAGTCTGAAGCCATGAGAGAAGAGCAAGGACTTCATGATTAGCAGCAGCCAGTTTTACAGGGAAGAAGAAAAGAGGCAGGAGATAGAGTAAGAACGAGTGGTTTGTTGTTGTTGTTTTGGTGTAGTTACGACGGGGGTTGTGGTGCCTCGACCTCGGCGTCGACATCGCCCCAAATCCCAACTCTCTTCCCTTCTCCACCCTCCTAGCATTTGCATCGGGTCTCCTCCCACCTCTCTTCTTTAAACTCCTCTACTTTCTCTCTCTCCCACTACCCACCCAGCACCACCACCAGAGGAAAAAAAAAACAAAAAAAAAAGCCCGGCAACTTCGGTTTTCTGCAACTTTCTTGCCATTTTCTTTGCTCTCTCTCTCTCTCTCTCTCTCTCTCTCTCTCTCTCTCTCTCTCTCTCTATTGTAAATAATAATTCTTCCTCCTCTTTGCCCTCCTTTTGATTAGATTAAGATAGTTGATAGATGGCGTCACGCGCAGCAAGCTGAGACACCATGTGTGCATGAAATCCTATTCTATTATGCATACTCCTGCAGCCAAACCAACCCTCTTCTCTCAACTCTGCCTGTGACCCTGACTGTGAGAGAGAAACCTATATATTTGGTTGGGGAGAGGAGAGAGTGGATGCAACAGGGAAATGAATTATCTTAGTTTGGAAACAAAGGAATGGCCGACCGAGCTCTGCCGATATGGAAGTTAACAAGCCAGGAGAGTCATACAGCTCACTACTTCTTGAAGTTATTATACCTTTGTTTTGTTGTGGACTTTAGGTCCTGCCCCCTGGATGGACTATTTTGCTTGGCACGTGGAGAGAGAAACCCACTCTCACAGACTGATTTAATGGTTTCATAAATTTAAATACGGTTGCAGGTCTCGTATTCTAGTGGGTGCAGATTTTGATTTGTAAATATAGTGGTTTGTAGATACGGGTTAGCTTGATCGTAGGGAGTAGGAACCGGGTTAGCCTTGTAATGAAATGGCTGAGGGTAATTTGCCTGATTCGGACGACAGAGTTGGATAAAAAATGATTCAGGAACTAATAATGGCTGGAGATCAATAACAGATTAGGTTTTATATAGATAAGAAAATTAGTAGTGAAAGGCCTTCTCAAATGATGGGTCACATGCGTTTGCCTGGAGAAGCCATAAAAATGAATCCATTTCGTTAAATTATCAGCTCAGCCAGGCCTACAGTCACGAAAAATTTACCATGATAATATCAACCGAGTCCCAGTAAAGAGTGCATTAATGCCTGAAAAGAAGTCGGCACTCTTTTTTGTTCTTGAGGGGGATTTTAAAAAAAAAAGATCTAGAGCGTTTGTCTTCTTTGCCGGGTCATGGATAGGCAGATACTAAATTTCAAAATCATTGAATTCTTATAAACTAGTTTAAGTGTGCTTAAAATTATAACAAGAGGTCAGAATCATCCAAATGCATGAGTTTTTGTGGGCTCTCTATTCAAGCCATTGCCAACAAGATGAATATATTACATCTTCCAAAAGAAATTACCCTACATCACAAAATGGAAAACCGACTTTTTGGCCTGCATCAGAGCATCGGCTCTGGGACTCATTATTAGCTACATATAATATTTGATATAAGGTCAATGGAAAATATATTCCTAATATACGGGGGAATACTCAGAATGAATACGCACTAATAACTTAGTGACAACTAGTGCCAAGAAACAAAAATTATGCGTTGATATATAAGTGTAATCATCATAAATAAAGATATAAAATGACCATTTATCATATGGAATCTATTCCTATACTGTGATACATCTGCCAACAAAAACTCATTCCAAACGATGACTGAGACGGATTCGACATTTTTGAACTGTACTCTTTCGTTTTGATTATAGATGTGGCCTGAAATAGCAGAAAATAACTCACTCATTCTGGTTGAATAACAAGGAAAGTGATATACTTAGGCTCTTTAATTAGGCCTTGAAACGAGGCTTCTTCTCAAGACAACACGTGTCCCATTTATCCCAAGTATGTGATTAATATATTTTATTGAAAAAAAAGAAAGTTAATCAACATTTGGGGTTACATGAAATAATGTGGCATGCTAGAGAGAACCTCGCTTTGAGGCCTGGTTATCATTTAATTGTCTATTCTTCAGGAGGTGGAAGAGAAGTAGCCCCCTTCCATGCAGATTGATACAACCTTTTGTCATTGCTAGGGGCCCTGGTTTATCATTTAATTGTCTATTCTTCAACAGATAGAAGAGAAGTTGCCTCATTCCATATAGATTGATACAATCTTTTATCATTGCTAGGGGGTTTGGAGATCCTTGAGGAATCACGCGGACTCCAAGCTTTAGGGACGACAATAAGGAAGGTCCTGCCAGCTTCTTCCACTAATGAAGTAACACCAACCCCCCTTCTTATTGGACTAGAATGCAAATTATAAAGAAATTATCGAGCTTATTTAATAGTATTTCTTTGAATAACTAACATTGGAAGTGCTTAGTTTTTAAATTATTTATCACAATATCTGATTCTTGTTAGATGTGTTACCGATATTGGCTCACTTCCTATCTGCTTAAGCTTTTATGTCAAATGGTAATCTGACATGGTATGAGAGTCTTTTTAACCAAAAGGTCATGGGTTCATATCCTAAGACCTCCTATTTATCAGACTTTTTGCACTTACTATATACCATGCAATCTAATTTTGGGATGCATCGAATGATAGGGAAGCATTTCATTTCTTTTTTGAAAGTTTTAGATAATCACAAATTGAGCCTAACCACAGCCAGGTTCCCAATCAATTGTTGGACATTTTGACAATCCAGGTATCAAATTTGTTGGATAAATACTTAAGGTATCAAATTTTACAGCAATCTAAACTTGTTGAACATTTTGATAATTCAAAAATTAACAGTTTTCTTTTATTCATTGACATGTTAGTGCAGTAAGTAAGTTGAGTAATGGCTCGGTCAGATGAGGCTGTCGAGACACTGCCCCGGTGGGAGGCCAATTTTCTATGGTTTAATGCTTGACACCACCATATTATGTGTGGCAATTTGAAATTAAAGGTTTAATACATCCCTGAAATCGAGGCTGAACCACATGGAATTCCAATATTTTCCTTGTTGCCTGCTCAAACCAAACACCCTTTCTCACATTTTTATTGTATTGTATACAGTATTTGTAAGGAATGGGATTCCATGGTAGCGTCATTTGAAGATTAAAATAGTGAATTGGTCACAAACAAGGCAAAAGGGAAAAGCTAAGCGGCGGTGCCCCACCACAAGCCCTTATTTTCAGGGTCGTGGCCTCGGGACCTTCCCCCAATCGAATCTCGACTCCACCTTGTCTCTCTACGTAACCCTTTGTTCCCTCGGCGTTCTTTCTCATTAACTATAGGAGAAAGGGTAATGGTAGGGTTCCAAAAGATGCTAAAAGTACATGCGGGACCCAGCATCTGGTGATCCAAGCCATACATTCATCTGATGCACTAGTACAGGCAATGCTAACTCTGCAATTCGTCAATATTATTATCGTAGTTGTTTAAGGACTTTTTGGATCTCCCACTTTAAAGTCCTGTGCACTTGGTTTTGATCAGCTAATGGAGAATATTTTGGGCAGTGGACTATCCAAGTTGGGCCCAGGTGATGGACTGTTTGGATCAGTTAAAGTGTGGGCCTTGCTTGTACATCTACCTGCAGATGTAAGTCCATAATTTGACCAAGGTAGACAAAGGATAAGAAGTGGATCTTCTTTAGGTGCTAGTCAACAAACTCGTCACAGCGCCTCCGTAAATTAACCAACACTCTGAAATCCTGAGCACAAGTCCAGGCCTATGGGCACTAACCCCGTTTTAATCGGCCTGTTCCAGACATTTGACCCATCATCTGCGGTTCATGTTTTAGCCAAGTAAAGCTAGCCATCAATGAAACCCTTTTCAAGCGCTCGAGATGGTCCCTCTGTATATATCATGGTAAAAGGGCAGTCTCAGTACACGAAGCTCCCACGTATTTGGGGTTCGAAGAAGGGGTGGATCACAAGGGCCAACAGTATGCAGTTTTATGTTGCATTTTGCAAGAGGCTGTTCTCACTCCTTAAACCTTTGACCTCAAGGTCAGATGAAAACAACTTTACCATTGAGTAAGGTTCCCCTTCTTCTGTTTGCTATCCAGTGATAATTAGTTGTGCTTTGCTTGCAACTTGTTCAAGGTTATAAAGCCACCACATGTGATTTTTCAAGACATTGCATAGGAGAGTCACCTCTTGCGCCACTGCTCTAGAAGTCCGTTTCTCAAGCAATAACTTTTCTCCTAGAAATTATTCACAGTTGTGCATATTTTATCTCAACAACTACTAGCATAGGACATGCATCGATGGAAAAGTTTGTTCGTGGATAGGCATTCTCGTGGCTAAGAGCCCCACAAAGTCCAGTTCTTTGATCATATATAAGCATTCATATTGACACTGTATATCATGCTAGCACATTATGAGAAATAAGTTGATCATTGGTCCAACTCTTGGATGTCCTTTTCAACTTATTAGATAACAAAAGAGTAGGGCTCTTTTGAAATTATGAAATAGCCAACATCAACATAAATCTGCAGTTGCAAGTTATCAGAGAACTTAGTAATGATAGAACAAACATGAGCATACATCTCCAAATAGATTATGCCGAACCTCCTAGAACTGAAGCAAATATCTAGTTGTTACAATCAATTGCAACCATGTAGTGATCATATGCCAAAGAAAGGCAGCACTCATTACAACTATTGTGCTACTACTGATGAAAAAAAAAGGCACTGATTACAGCTATATGCACATAGACAAGGCACACGAGTCGATGGAAAATCACATTAGGGGTTCGAGCACTTAGGCCAGTTGATAAAGTGCCCTTGAAAAAGTACAAAAGGGAAAAAATCAGATTATGCAGATATATTCTTGGACAAACATGAAACCAAATTGACTTAGCTGGGTATCATACTTACAAAAGACTCGAATAATTGAAAATATTTTTTTTTGAAAAAAAAAAATCCCAACCTTTTGAACTTCCGAATTTCTGCCAAATATTTCAATAGTTGTTACACATTTCCGATTCTATGCAGATTTACTAAACAAAACATGATTTTATGAAATTAAACTCAAGTAAGAATGATTGGTCAAATTCTCAAATATTATCTATAGATCTAGTCAAGAATACAGATTAAAAGATTAACTTACATCCTTGTAAACCCTTTTTTCCTTGCTTTCTCGGTTTGTTCCCTAACGTCTTCAAATTTTATGATTTTTTGCCCTGACAACTTATTCCCAAATCCAAACTTTATAAGCATGCTAGGGATCAATAAACATTGTATCTCCTCTTTGTTATTTTCCTTTTTAGTAGTTTAATACATTTTATTTATTTATTTACATGTGTATAGAGAGTCTGAGTCAAGTTCTATGCTCTTGGTTAGTTGTTTAAAACGTTATGCTTTCCCCTTATATTCTCTCTTTTATTCTTCAAAACATTTTGACTAGTTAGTGGGCGGAGCTTCCCATTACTCATCCTTGGCAATAGTATTAAATCTTTCAAGAAATGGCTATAAATCTTTGCATTTATTCTCTCTTTCTCACTCTTAAATTTCTTCCATAAGTGCATATATATATTGATATGTATTAAAGAAAATTGGAGTTGGTCCTTGCCTTGGCCCCAATGACATGTTACTAGTATCAAAATTTGTTTTTGATGAGAATATCAAAGGCTAAACAATAAAGACCTTAGAAATTTCAAATAGATGTAATTTTAGAATTAGGGATATCTTATTGAAGCATAGTCATATGAATATTTAGATTGATGATATACATACATACATACATACATACATACATACATACATACATACATACATACATACATACATACATACATACATACATATTCTAAGGAATTGTAAATACATTTTATATTTTGTCTATTAGAATTTATCTTCTAGAAATGCTATAGTTTGAGGCATGACTCCGAAAACTTAAGTGAACTAAGTTTTATTTTTTTAAGATCTAACGATTTCATCTTGTTTAGCCTCTCCTACTTAGACTATCTGTAAAAAATCATGTGCATTAGATGCTTCTAGCTACTACTTATTTTAGTAAAAAAATGAACAATCATGATTTAAAAATTCAAAACCTCAAAGCTATAATCATCCAACAGTTATGAATTTTGATGGGTAGTCAACTTAAGGAAGGCTAAATCAGATGGTTGAGTCAGATCATCAAAAGGTTAAAATTTAGGGTTTCGGAGTTTAGTACTGAAACTCAGTGAAGATGGCATTCTCTTTATCTTTATTTTTTGGCCTCTTTGTTTGAAATTATGATTTGATTCTACTTGAAGAAAACCTCCTTGATATGGCATGAGATAGCATATATGGATCGCGACATAATCACCGTAGCATTTTTGTAGAAGAATCTAGAGTGAGTGACTTTCACGTGCATTCATGCATGACCTGCCCATAAAAGAATACAGAAAATGATGAGCAGACAGTAGCTGTCTACATAAATTACTGGTAGTAGGAATAAATAAACATAACTTACATAACAAGGTAAATGGAAAGCAGATCAAGTAACTAGCCAACCTGCAGGAAGGTGAGATATCTAAAGAGGAAAGTAACTATAGGTATTAACTACCTGTAAACAATACTATTAGAAGCTCTTACTACGAGAAGACATTGGATTCCAGACGTGGGCCCATTCTTATGACGTTCGCTTTATCTGAATCCTTCATTTGACGGCTATGCACATCAAAATCTTATAGTCTAAACGCTTTTATAGGAACCCATCAAACTCTTAGTGCCCGGGTTAATGTCAGTGAGAATGGATGAACCAAAAACTTGGATAGTCTGCCTGCATGGACGACACATATCAGCTAACTAAGCGAAAATTCCCCCGAAGAACGCTTGTACGAAGATAGCGATCACACCGTCTGATAAAAATGTCAGCCTCGATGCATGAAGCTTCTGCATATGAATGTTTTTGGGAAGGGGTGAACTCCAAGAGTTAATATTACGCAGTCTTATCTTGCATTTTGTAAGAGACTGTTTTCACACTCTAAACCCATAATTTCAAGGTCACGCGACTACAACTTTACTATTGCGCGAAGCCAAGGCTTTCCTTTACCATTCATCTAATAGTTCGATTTAATAAAAGATTCTCCCATTTAACTTTGAGGTGCTGAAAGCTTACTCCTTTGAATTCTGGAAACGAAATTGCCCATTTTAAATAATATTACAGATCTTATCCCAACAAAATTGAAAGTGGCACCTCCCTCCCATTGAAAATCCTATTATTTATTTCTCTTTATATTATCCACAAAACCGCTGGGAAGAATAATTTCCACAAATTCTCTTTGAAGGTGACAATTTGCAGAATATCCATTCTTTAATCATTGCTGTGACATTCTCTTGCCAGACCCTTGTCATCTGAAATTTTTGAAGAACTTCTTTTCCAAATGACTTGTCACTATGAGTACTGAAGAAGCAGATGATTTGCTGATTCCTCTACTTCTTTAAGCATAAGACATCTGTTTGGTAAATGCCATCCCAGGCTATCAGGAGTTAAAATTTTGCATTGTGCTGTTTATCAGGAGAATGAGACCCGAGTCTTTCATCAACAAACGTTGTTCTAACTTTCCAGATAAAAATGTTTTATTTCTTTATTTCCAGCCCATAGAAAACGACTCTGCATCTTGTGACTTCGCTTGATCACTTTCAGTGGACATTTGAACAATGAATGGAAATAGATGGAAAGATTACTCATGAGTGCTTAAATGAGTGTAATTTGTGAAGCAAAGATAGATAATTAGGCTTTCAAGTTGCCATTTGAAGACATTCTTTGGATAAGCTTGTCCCACAAATGAATTGAAGGTTTACCCACTACCCAAGGGAGACCAAGACAGAAACCTGAAGTGAATCCACTGAACTCCTGACCAAATTAACTCATTGCCAGGACAAGCTTCATATATAGTATCTGAGAACTGATTTCAGATTTAAGCATTTATTATCTGCATATTATATATGTGACACATATATAATATGCAAGGTAAAGCTGCGAGATCTTTGTGGTTCGCCTCTTCCCCAGACCCCATGTACGTGGGGGTTTAGTGCACAGGAGTTGCCCTTTTATATTATACATGTGACATCATAGGTCTGTTGTTTGAGGCTCTGAAACCTGTGATAAGATGTGAATCGATTGCACTTCTCATGAATCAACTCAAAGCCTTTCTTGCAACAATGAATAGAGAAGGAGATAGTGGATCTCCTTGCTTCATTCCCCTTGTATCTTTATCCTTTCAAGGCTCCATCGATCGTAACAGAAAAATAAGAAGACTCGAGGCAGCTGCCAACCCTCTCCACTTAATTCCAAACCTCATTTTAATCATAAGTGATCTAAAACAAACCATTCAACCTTGTCATACGCCTTTTCCATATCCTGTAGACATTCATTAGCCAACACACCATCAAGCATTTGTCGATGTACAACAAAAAGGCGGTTCGGTGAGATGCAATAATCAAAGGGATTTTTTTTTTTTTTTTTTTGTAGTTTTTCTGCAAGAATAGATAAAAAAGGGCACGTGCATGAAGTTCCCATGTATGTAGGGTCCAGGGAAGGGACGGATCACAATGGTACGCAGCCTTACCTTTCATTTTGCAAGAGGCTGTTTCCATGACTTGAACCCATGACCTCAAGGTCACATGACGACAACTCTACCGCTACACCAAAGGCTCTCCTTCAATAGATGCAATAGTCTTATAAATACTTGTCACCAAACTGTTAGGTCTGAAATGTCTAAGCTGTGTGGCAACTTTATGTAATAAAATGAAGGTTGCTCCCAGTTCCAGTCCGCTGTAAAATGAAAAAACATTAGCGTCACAATAAAAGCATCAGGATCAGGGTCAGGGTCGGCCACAATTTACTCAACCCGACCCCTCCCACCAGTAGTAGATATCCATTAATTCAGATCTGTAATGTTTCTTGTGTCTTCGGATTTCGGTATGATGAGAGTCCCCCTTCGAATGATCTAACAGTTCATCTCATTCCTCGTAGCTTCAAGGTAAACCTTGATATATAACACTGTTAATAGGTTTAACCACCACAACAAAGACTAGCTATAGGGAGGGATTTAATCCCTTGTCTTTCTGACATAAGACGTGATCACAGGCCAAGCAAAGGTTTTTTTTGAGGTCCAAACCGTGTTTATAACCTCATGCAAAACTTTGGGCGCCCTTCTCCTTTCTACGCTCATGTCCTAACACAGGCCAGGCAATTATTTTGGGAAGATAGAACATGTGTAGAGCTTCAACACTGGTCTAATTGATATGTATACGTAGATAAGATTCACAAGCAATCTTACTTGGATCATCTGACGTTATTTAGTTGAACATTATGTATATGAGTATTATTTATAAATTAAATTATTTACTTTGGCATTATTTCCTAAGTCAAGTTGCTTACTTGAATAGTATTTACTTGAGCATTATATATAAGTTAAGTTATTTGGTTGTTCATTAATTTACAAGTTAAATAATTTACTTGAGGATTTATTGTTAAGATAATTATTTACTTGAAGTCTTGAACATTATTTACTTGAGCATTATTTACAAATTAAATTATTTACTTCAATATTATTTACTTGAGCACCTATATTACTAGCCTTTATTGAAAATAGTCAATATTAACCTTAGTCTTTTACCATTATGCTCTTCTTTTGTTATATCTCCTTAACTTATTTGTTCATAACTTACTTTGAATTAGTAGTTAAAAAAATAATAAATAGATGGCTGACTGATATGCTCAACAGTAGCAAAAAAACTAGTAAGTCATGTTAAAAATAGCACACTACACTTATAAGTAGAAATAAATATATGAAAATCATGTAAAAATATCTAAATAGAAATATATGGTCAAAATCTCAAATATCACCCTATTCTAAGACCATGTGATTTCGTAAAGAAAAATTCAGGTTGATATAGCAATTATATCTGATATTGACCCTCCAAGATGGCCTATATTTTTGGCTTAGGCTATTATGAATACCAATGCTGTTTACATCTAAAAGGGGCAGCCCTGGGGCACGAAGCTCCTGCCTATGCGGTGTCCGGGGAAGGGGCGGACCACAAGGATCTATAGTAATCAACCTTGCATTTTGCAAAAGGCTGTTTCCACGCCTTGAACCCGTGACCTCAAAGTCACACGACGACAACTTTTACCAATGCCGTTTGCATCTGTTGTTCGCCTTGAACCCGTGACCTCAAAGTCACACAACGACAACTTTTACCAATGCCGTTTGCATCTGTTGTTATTAAATGTTTGTTAAAGTTTTTTGAAAATGATATAATCAAGTGATTACTCAACTTCCCCCTAAATTGAGCAAAATGGAGAACAATAAAATAGTATTTTCATCAAAAGAATTTAGCACTTAGAATTACTATAATTTAGTTTGAACCATGAAATATCACCATTTATTGGTTTTTTGTTCGTACACGAATTATTTTATTTTCCACTAATTGAGAAAGCCTCCTTTATTACTAACTTTAAGCTTGAATCTTTACCATTTTGTCAAGGCGCATAACACGGTGTTTTCCCAAGTTGTATTAACTGCCAGTTATCTCGTCTTCACCACTTGAATTTTCAACTGCTTTAAGGCCCATTATCAATGATCTACGCTGCATGTGTTCAATTGATTGACTGATCAGAACTTTCAGTTGGTGGCCCCAAATGAAATGAAACGCTAAAAGGAGAAGGTAAAGCAAGGTTAGAGCAACAAGCCCGGCCGTTTTCACTGGGAGCCGCTAAGGGGACCAGCTTTAAACGTCCATATTTTCTGCTAGAGGGGGCCCAAATGAGCCTTTATTGACCATGACCTAGCTGTCCTAGCATACACGAGAAACCCGAGATTAGTGATGAGTGATGATGGTTTGAGGGGCCATTGAAAGGGGCTTCAGTGAAGCATCGGTTTGTGTGGATTAGATATCGTAATCACTAAAATTAAGAATCAGAATAATGATGGTCAAGTATTTCGAGATAACCTTAAAATCGAGCTTTTTGGTTCAAGGCTGATTGATTATATATATAGCAAAGAGTCAAGAATTTTGTGCAAAATCAATTCGCTAGCCTAAGAGCTGGTAGAAGAGAGAGACGCCTATAGAAGAATTTGTAGGTCTCTCATGCCTCCAGATGGAGGAGTGCAGATGTGGTTCTGTGTGAAAACTTGTGTTAAGCTTTCCTGTTTCATTATATTGAGACGAAGGAAGTCTACTTGGTCAAAATGGATTAAAGCCAATGAACAGGACTAGCTCTAGGTGCATGCCCTACATGCAACATCAACAGTCTTGACATGGGTCTTTGTAAATCTTTTTGTTCTTTTTTTTTTCCTGAAAGTTGGTCGACCCACAACCAATAAGCACTTCATGCACGTATCACAAGAGAGGCCCTTCTTGCACCATTACTGCATTAGTTTGCCTTTCTAACACTTTCATAGTGTTGGGATCAAATAAATCATGTATCAAACATAGAAGAAATGCTAAGCCGAAGGCTCTAAATAGATCTTAGCCAGAAGCACCTACATTTGATATTAAGGGACCCACCTTTGAGCAAGATGACTGTCCGTTTCATTGTTCTGTATGTAGATAACTAGTAGTTTAAATATCACGATGATTGAATAATTCTAGCACCTGAAAAAGTATACGTTTTCATCTAAAAAATAGACAGAAATTTTGTCAAGAACAATATAAATCCAGCTCTGGAATATATTTCTATGATGTTAGAATTAAATCATGGTGAGTTTTTGTTTATTAGTTATCCAAAGCTGGAGCAACAATATGAACGAGTCTATTCATTTGAATGTGGACCCTTTTTATGACAAATGTTGGATACTTCTAACTAAGGTCCATTTAGCATTCCTCCAAACATATTAGCACATCATCGCAATATGAAATTGCCAATTTATTCAATCAACAGAAAAGGTTAATCACATCTGAAATGATAGAGACCACTTATGTGGTTTGTAAGCCATTCATTCTACCCCGAGAAGCATAAATGCTAGTTCTTTATAAAAGTGGGACTTAAAATGGTCAGCAGGATTAGTTAACCAATCTCTACTAAAATTTGGGTTTTATAAGACGGTTTAAATACAACCGACTTATAAAATTTTTTGTAAGACTGTTTCTCAAAACCATCTTATATCCATGGTTTATAAGACGATTTTTCAAAAACTGTCCTATATTTCATTGTTTATAAGATAATTTTTGTAAAACTATCCTATATTAAACATCTTTATAAGATGATTTTTCAAGAACCCTCTTATATAAATTAAATTTTATAAGATGATTTTTGAAAACTGTCTCATAAGACATTAAATATAAGAAGATTTAAGAATCATCTTATATTTGTTTTTATTTTATAAGATGGCCCGGTATAAGACAGTTTTCTAACTGTCTTCTATAACCATTTTTAACCATCTTATAAACCGTTCTTCCTAGTAGTGAATTATCTAATTAAAAGGCTAGTCTTGATTGGTTTACTTGTGCTTTCCTTTGATCTTTTTTGAATGGCTGTCAAATATATCATGAAACTGATCAAATAAAAACGGATTTAATTATAGGCATGCTACACTTGGCTTAGAGTAGACTAAAAGTATCAGCCAATCCATGTAAAACCAAACAGCTTGTGCAAATTATAACATCGGAAGACAGCCACTTAAAATAAGAGAGCCGCTAAGAAGACCCAGTCTTGTCTAGAGGGTGGCTACATCGTAAAAGTTGCGTGTGTTGCACCACAACTCTCAATACCTGATGAGGAATTGAGTCCTGTAGGAGTCAAAGAAGACGGCTCCCCTTCTCTAATGAATGTTGAAATCTGTTTGGAGATCTAAATAATAAATATTATGTTGAACGTACCTTAGATAGGCTAGAATTTGCATGTCCAGTGGGTGCTTATAACATATGTTTTTCTGAGTTGCAAATTACCACCATTCATTTCTATTAAATTTTCTATATATCAACGACAAGTGGTTAGGATGACCCGAATATATTGATTTCTTGGAAATACCATTTTTTGATATGCCAAACATATAAAACGGTTTATATAGAAGCTCATTGCACTCATGCACGAAAAAAAAAAAGATCATTTCAAGAAGTTGAATGATTAAAAGAGACCGACTCTGTTTTATAGACCCTTGTCATGGTACATTACTTTTTTTCTCTTTCTTATTTATTAAATGGTAGACATACCTGCACACAGCCTAACCCTAATCACCCAAGTGAGAGACTCTTTGCTAAGCCACTATGCTACAAGGATTTGATGCAACCCATGGTAAGTTACTGTTAAGCACTTACTTTTGCATGATTGAATCACTTTAGTTGATCAGTTCCATTCATCTGATCTCCACTTCTGATATCTACTGGAGCAAAAAAACGGTGCTGATTTTGTGATTTATCTTTATTAGAAAAAAGTACTTCTGAGCAATGGAAGTGGACAGCTGCAAGTTTTGTTCAAGCATATTCAAGATTTGATGCCAAAAATACATATTTTTCGGATGTTAGAATCATCCATTCAACATAACTTTTCTTAGCATACAAAGTATCCAAAGTCGGAGAAATCAGATGAATAAAAAATGGAGTCCTTCATGTGAAGATGGTTCTACTTCTACAGTAAGTACCCCGGGGTCATGTCTTACCTGCTACTAAATCAGATTCTTCCTCCCAATATCTAAAAGGCCTGTATGATTGAGGCCATGAATTTATTAAGGGAACCACCTAAAAGTAGTCTAGGATATTGTATCAACTATCTTAAAATCCCAACCAAATTATTCCTTCCTTTGACAATTTATGGCCAGCTCTTATAAAAAAAATAAGGAGATGATCTTTAATATATATCATTAGACCTAGGTTTAAGAGGCCTAATATATCATTTAATACTTGTTTGTGGAAGTGCATAAAATATGACATGTTACAGCTCATAAAGTCATTGTCTTTGGACTGTGAAAGTTCTTCAACATATTCTATCCTTTAGGTGGAGCCCATGAATTTAGGCATTTCCACACTAAGTTTGGATAGGCTTTAGATCAGGACTGTCTTAATCATTAGGTCGAGTTTGCCCAAGTGTCTCAAAGAGTCAGTCACTGAGTTAAATCAACTAAATTGAGACTTTATTTTTGTGAAAAAGTTACAAAGAAATTTCTATACTAATCAAGTGTTTTCATTTGTAGGCCGAACTATAATTTTGATCAATTATATCTCATTTTAAACAACTCATCTCAATTGCACCTGAAGTTCAGATAGAAGCTCACATGTTTACCCTCTTTCTGAAGTGGGTATATGTGGTGTTTGACTGTCTTACTTTTATGGATGGTGATCTTAAATAGGATTATCCACGTATAGTCATCTTAGTATCTGTAGATAATTTTATTCACATCTTTTATAACTTAATTCTCTATCTGTGGATAGTCCTATACAGGATCCTATCTAATGGTGTGAAGTTCCATCTGAATTTCAAGTGTAATTGGGATGGTTTATTTTATTCGGATTGATCAAAATTAAAGTTTAAGTCACAAATGAGAAAAACTGATTTTCTTCTCTCTCTTTTTTTAAAGAAAAAATGATTAATACAGTTTTTTTCGTATAATTTTCCTATTTTTATCAACTAAAACAGTTGAAAACTAGAAAAGAAAAGTAATTTAGGATGTTCTTGCCTAAGTTACTGGCTCTATGAACCTCTGGCCTGCATACCTCTCGGTTATGAGCAAATAGATTAGTCCCACTACGAGTAGGAGAAATTGACATGGTTTATGTATGATGCACAACTTTGAATATTGGTCGCTGAGTCTCCTTGCACCACTATATTAGAAGGCTTTGATACAAAAGAAAAATACTTACAGACCAAAAGATATAACAAAAAGCTCGCCAAATTTCGAAAATATTATGAAAATTTTCTACTTTACATGACTTTTAAGGTTGGAAAATACAGAGTACTGCAGAAGTTCTCCCGAGTTTCGAATTAAATTCTAATATACTGACTTAAAGTCAATATCATGAATATTTCGTCAATTTTTTATATAACAATTGTATTACAAACCCAATTTGGTAAAAAATAAATATAAAATGGGAATTATCTTCACATAATTTTCCTGCCATTTTCCCATTCCTGCCAATGTTTTCCATACGTGTGAACGACTGCTTTGCTTCTTTATGCTTGAACCCTGAACTTCAAAGTTGACGAGGACTTATTGGGTGGATGCCAACGTCGGGTCGCAAATTCTTCTTTTCTGTATTTGCAAGCAATACATCAGTGCCATCGGAAGTAATTAAGCACAATGGAGGCCTTTGGTTGGGCCTTGGTTGGTAAAGGGTTAACGACAACATGGCTCATGAAGTATTGTCACATCATGTTGGAGAGGTCTTTGGCTGCTCTACAAACTTCAACGTTAAACATATTGAAGGCTTTTAACTATTACACACAAGACTCTTAAAGTCGATAAAAGAAGTCGTTATATTGAATATTTTACAAGTAGGTTAGAAAAAAATAACTTTAAATATTTGTGAGTTTTGAAGTTGCTTAGATTCTGTAGTCCTAAATAATTTTAAAGGTCCTCGATTTTTAAAGTTGTTTACTTAAACAACTTTAAAAGTTATTAACTTTTCAAATCAGATCTATAGAAGTCATTTATTAAATGACTTTTATTATCATTTTTAACCGACTTTAAAAGTCCTCTTGTATATAGGAGTATTCTGTTCTTTCTTCCTTATAATTATTTTTTTGGTAGATATGAAATTTGTATAAAAACTGAAGTGCTACAGTAATCCGAACGTCTCTGCTTATATAATTAGAGGTTGGCCTTGAATTTGGATGAGAACTTTGACCTTTCCTCTACTCGAGGAAGCTCACGTCTGTATCTATTTACTCGTCCCACTTCAGTACTCTAATCATTTACAAACAAAGTCCCACTAGGTAGACCATATTACTAGAACAGGGAATGCTAAACTGATACACTGGCTCTTGCTTTGGGAAGTTCCACACCAGCACAGTGATGGGCTAGTTGGAGAAGGTGTTATTGGAAATTTGTCGACTAATAGCTCAGCCTAAACTTAAACCCATTTATATTCACAATTGGCTTGCTGGGTTTGGTCAGCTCAAACTATCAATTATTAACAAAACTCGATCATGGTCATAATGGATCACAAGAATTAGGTCCAAGGATAAGGTGCTTAAAAAGTCTTCAACAAGCGCAACCCATACGTGAGCACTTGGGCCTTTTGTGTTTCGGAAGCGTAGCCCACATGTAAGCACTTATTCATAAGAGAGGCTATTGGGCTTGGCTTTAACCGCTCACACAATTTGGGAACGTTCTAGACAAGTCATATATCTGCCTTAACTTAAGGTCATTGCTGTGAGATTAACGACTAGATTCATGTGAGTCGCATCTTAGGTAGTCCATTCACCTAAATGTATCACCTTCAGATGATCCTTACAGCTACTATGTAGCCTTGAAAAATACATAGACGGCTCAGACAGTATAAAAGACAGGCAGAAAATGTTTGAGAAATGGAGGGCTATATCGTCAGAGAGAAGATTTGACATTTTTGGGCACCCAACTTATTGGACTCCAATGTCATGGACTTGCATTGCAAGGCACATGACCAAGGCCTATAAGATCAAAAAAGACTTGTGTAGCCTGTGGATATGTTTTGAGAAATTTAGGCCCGTATTTTTAGATTTGAAAGACCTAGTTATTTGGAAGAGTCCTTGTAAATATCTAAAAAGAGATAAACTTAGATATTTATGTAGAGAGTTCTAGAGAGAGAATTTTAAAATGGTTTTAAACTATTAGATAGTTGACACATGTAATAATCCTAATTATCCATTGAAGAGGTGCATGAAAAAGAGCAAGCATAAATAGAAGTTAACTCTTCATTTGTAATAAGATTAAAATATTGAGTTCAAGTAAGGAGATAACAGGTTCTCTTTTGAGTAATTCTCATTTCTAAGTTCCTCTAATTGCTTTAGTAGGTGATTGAGTGTAGTTCTAACAAATAAGAGTATGAGTGAAATGCTGACTTATATTCTACAAAGAAGTTACGCACAAGTACCGTACAAGTTTAGCACAGATAAAATTGTGACCCCCCATGACACCAGATAGAAAATCATGAACCCTACCATCAAAGAAGAACAATACATACATGAGCGAAAATAATTTTGACCCATTTATGTTTCATGAACGCTTGCAGGGTTGGGCCTCTGTAGCCATAGGTGGGCTGAGGTAAGCTCAAGTAATGTAGTCAAACTCACTGACAAAAATGGCCCACACAGGCTCATAATGGACCAAGGTGCGACCCATTTAAAAAGCCTCATCGCCGGCCAAGAGAAGACCTTCTCTGCCTATGCATTTTTCATTTACAATTGGACAGTAGGGGTCAGCTTTTTGGTGTGGTAAGCCACCCCTTGGTCTTTTCATTGGTTCCATCTTATAAATCTACCAGCATAAGATGACTTGTACGTGAGAGATGAACATGTCAGTGACTTAGTCATTCGAGTTCAAGGAATTAAAGGTCGTATTGTGTTTGCATATACTCACTCCTAATCAAGATAAGGTTTTGACGATAATGATGATCGTGTTCACATGTAACATATTAGTAGTCCTATATAAAGACTAATAATATGCTTAGTGAATCAAGAAGATATTGATCAATTGAAGTTAACTGTATCAAATGACCTTATCTAATACACTCACCACCTCAAATTAAGTTTTAGAAGACGAGTCTTCGCGCAATAGTAGAGTTGTCATCGTGTGACCTTGAGATCACGGGTTTAAGGCATAGAAATGGCTTTTTGTAAAATGCAAGGTAAGGCTGCATACTAATAACCCTTATGGTTTGCCCCTTCCACGAACCTTGCATATATGGGAGCTTTGTACTGGGCTGCCTACAAACAACTGTTAGCCTATTTTTGGATACCGTTTATTTTTATTTTCTTATTAAATAAATAAGAACCGTGTTTTGGTTGAGAAAAACCATGATTAAAAAAAAAAAAAAAGAAGTAAAATAACAACTAGGAAAAGCTCAAAAAAAGGGGCAGTCCCAGTGCACGAAATTCCTGCCTATGCAGGGTCAGGGAAAGAAGCAGACCACAAGGGCCTAAAGTACACAGCCTTACCTTGCATTTGCAAGAGGCTGTTTCCATGCTTTGAACCCATGACCTCAAGATCATATGACGACAACTTTTACCGTTGCGAAGGTTCCCCTTTAACTAAGAAAAGTTGTCAATGTAAAATTTGAAATTGGAAAAAATTACCCACCACCAACCTTTGATAAACAAGGGCTGCTTCTCACCTCCCTACACAGATTCCATCTCTCTTACACCAGTCCGATAATTCGATGATCTCTAATAATTCGGTGATCTTCTCTGGCCATCTCCGACAACCCAGTGATCATTGATAATCGGACGACCTTTTTCTGCGATTTTGACAGGTGGTTTTTCTTTAAACACAATCTGCAAATTCGATGTCTCTCTCTATAACTCTCTTCCGATCTAGATCCGGCAAGATGCAGTTACAAGCCACGCTGCCATTGTCGGATCTCTCCTTTCTCTCTCTCTCTCTAGATCTGGCATTGCTGGATTTCTCTAAAATACTTTGGCCGCATAAGAATGATTTTAACTCTAATAGCTCGGCATTGGAAAAGCTAAGCCGTGATGCTTCGGCCAAAGTATTTTAGAACTCCAAGAGACGAGAATGGGAGGCATAAAGGTGGAAATATCCCTAGCAGATTGCCAGTGTATGGGCAGCAAGTCCAGTAAGCATCAGAAAAGACATCCGGAAGTGTAGATTTGGATGGAAGAATTGAATCGCCAAGACTATAGGTGAACTCCATGTACCTTAGAAAAGCCTTTGACAGCCGTCGTGTGTACATCCTTTAGCTTAGCCATTAACAGGCATTCCTAGTTGGCAGTGAAATAGATACCGCAAGTACCGAAGAGCACCGACATTCCCAATATTCTTAAATGACACTTGTGAAGAATTTCGTCAGAAGGTCACTGCTTCAGTCAACTTCTTCCACCAACAACTACCAAGTGTTACGGGCTAAGATTTTCAGACGGGCTAAGATTTTCAGACACCCGTGTAGCACTTAGTCTTGTAATGCACTCAAGGTACCAAGGCTAAGTTCAGCCTTCAGCCTTCAACCCTCAAAACTCTCACTTGTTAGAGCTACACTTACTCACCCACTCAAGCAATGAGAGGAACACAAAAGGAAACTCTCCTGCTTTATTGAGTTTACCTAAAACTGAGATGATCTGAGTTGATTACAAATGAGAAGCGTACACCTATTTATACTTATTCTCACCTATTCACCTCCTCAATGGATAGTCTGGATTATTACAAATGTCTACAGTCCAACGGCTAAGGACTACTCTAGAACTCTATCTAGAAAATTTTACACAACTCCCTAACCTTCCCTCTTTCAAGATATTTTACATAGTCTTCCAAAACCCAGGCCTTATAGAATCAGGCCTTCCTCCATGAATCTTTAGCAATGAGTTTAAGTCCCTTAGACCTTGTCTCCGCTCTAAGAAAGCCTTCCTTAGAGCCTGCAAACCTTGGTCACGGGCCTTGCAATGTAAGTCCGTGACACAAGGCAGTTGTCATCCTCACGTAGGGTAGCAATCTGTGATTGTAATCCTTAGCCTATGCTGTGTAGAATTACACATTAATTTACTGCCGATAAAAAAAAACCCATTACATAGGTGAAACACAACAATAGATCATTCGTCCTTCAAACACATTTATGATAGAGGTTTTTACATATATGAGACAAAAGCTAAAACTACTATTACGAAGAGGAGCAAAGCTCAGAAACCACACAACAGCCAAAGTCTAGCCCTGGCTTGTACTGAAACTGGCATTCCTTTGGCATTATTTATTGAGTATTACCAAAACTACCTAGAGAAACAGCAATAACATTAACAGTCCTTTCAAGAGCAACTTGTTTTATATTTTACTGAAGAACCAAGTAGCATTCCTCCTTCCCTGGGAACATAGCATAATAGGGGCCTCTAGTCGGGGCTGCTGCTGCTTCTTCTTCTTCTTCTCCTTTTGGTTCGTTGAGAGCTCCAACAGCTCCTAAGATATAAGCTTTCACCTCTTCAAACCGCTCTGCCGAGAGAGAAACCTCAGCTAGAAGCCTCCAAGCATTATCATCAGATGCCTCGTCATAATCCTTTTTCTTCTTTAACACCATATGGCCACTGATCTCCCATACAGCTGGATTCACTTGAGTGTCTGCAAGTTCTTGACTAACTTCTCCGAGAGCCTGTTTTTCAGCGTAACACTGGTTGTTTGAAAGAAGAAGAACCGGAATTAGGACTCAAGTTTTGTTTCTACTCTCTTTTTTCTTTTTTTAAATGAAATGAATACTATTTGACAAGTTTAGAAGGATCGGTAAACAACAAAATATAACAAGATTGATGAACTTTCATAATATCATTAATCACCTGAGGGAAGAGGAAGATCCTTCTACCAGAATCCGAAATGAGCACATTGTAAGGGATGTTGTTATCTTGAAGGAAAACGCAAGCATTTGTGACAGCATCAGCTAAATCTTCCAGTGTATTTCCTCCCTCAAAAACAAGACCTCGTACAGGATAATTCAACAGTTCAAAGATCTTCACGCCACTCCCCGACTGTCCCTTTACACTGGTTATTTTTCGAGTCGGGGCCTTCTCGACCGGGAAGGGTACTGCCAAGTAATACGCCTGTCACGGGAGATAAACTTGTAAGCAGAAACTTATGGCCAAAACATAACTGCATCTTCTTGAAAGATTTTCAGAACCCATCAGAAGAGCAACAAAAGTACAGGTGTATATATCACCTGGAAGTGGAGATGGTTGATGGTGGCAAAGGCACCCAAACTATTGTAACCCAGCCTGAAGTATGGGTTCCCTGCTTCCGCTGCCATATAAAGAGCAAGCAAGAAGCTCTCACGATCAATCCTCTGTGGTAAGCACTCAAGAATACGAGGGATCAAAAGCACATGCCCATACTCAATTGGGCTTACCTGCAAGTATACCACGAAGAAGGAAGCATATTAGGCGGTCTTGTCCTTTATGAGATAATGAATGAGCAAGTACTATGGTACTTAGTTTGAAGAAGAGTCCAATTTTACTTACATTAATAGCAACAACACTTGGAGAATCGGCACAACCAATGGGAGCATTTGGCAGAAACTGGTCCTCGACGCCCTCATTCTCTTCGAACCTGAAGAGCACCTCCTCCTGCCCAACCTTGGTGAAGTTGAACTTGTTCCCGTCAAAGGGTTGGAGTACTCGATCCACTCGGAACTCAGTAGGTCGTTTCTTAAGGTGACGACCTGCGTTCAGCTGTGCAATGAACCCATATTCACCTGGAATCACCTGCATACAAGTATGAAAGGTGCATACAAGTATGAAAGGTTATTAATTGATTCACTTGCATTGGGGGCCTGATGGTCGTAGAAATGCACAGTACCTTTGTTTCACATGCAGTAACATCATAACGGAAAAGTCCTCGGCTCGCTCGGTCCTCCCACTGGGATTTGTAATGAGATGGTGATTACCTACCACAAGTAAAATTAGGAATATAACAAAGGAAGGACTCAGCTTAAGATTGCACGCACCTCTCCAAGCAGCAAGGAGTCGAGAAAGGGAAATTCAGGCTCTTTGGTCTCCGGGTCAAGATCTTTTGAGCTGTTCTTCCTCTTCAAAGTGTAGAGAGGAAGCTTAGCCCCTGCCATAATCGAACATAAAAAAATAACCAAAGAGGAATGCTAAAAATTCTCCTAGCACCAAAATTCTTATGCTCGCAGAATATGATGCAGCCAGACAGAGACAGTACCAGTTCATGAATAAAGAGGAATGTATAGAACTGAGATGGTAGCAGAGAGTTGCCTAGAAGCCACAGCCCATATCAACAGTTCATTTGATTCAAGTTTAGGAAGTAATGAAGGAATGATACTGGCTTCAAAAAAAAAAAACAAAGAAATGCTTAAGAAGTAATAAAGGGATGACACACAGAACCATGAAAGTAGAGATAAAAAAACAGACAGATTTTGAGACTTGAATCTTCATTTCCCTTGTGCAAAACTCACTGTGGAGAGTCGACAGTTTCAAGCGCAGGACGAGTGATTCTCTTTTGAAATGGAGGGAAAGCCATCCATTCATTCAGCAGAATGCACAAAGATCAAAGGCATGTAAATTAAGGTTTTCTTAACCTTGAACAGATGGACTGAACATTCTCAAAGTTCTTATGATGTATTTTACGGTGAAAGGATTTTAATTACTATCTAAAATCATGGGTGGGTGTCTAAAGAAAAGAAAATTACTTCTGCAGAATCATTGTATCCATTTTTTCATAGGGATGAATTGAAAGCGAGGAAACTCTCAGAAGAAGAAGTAGAGGATGAGATCTCTAAGACAATGACTTCCTAATAAGGACCCATCTTCCTGTTAATAAACAGGATGGGTCTTCACATTTGATCTCTATAATTATCAACAATCAGATAGTGCTGCAGTGCAGATGTGTCTGGAAACTCTGGGATCGTAAATGGATTCGGGTGCCACACGGCTTAAAAGGTATATAGCTGACCCTCCATTCACAACAAGGTAGCCATCAGCAGTCAACTTGTTGGGAAGGCAAGAGCTTCAAGCCCAATTTCTGGTGGCACCCCCACACAGGCACCAGGAGGAAGCTCAACCAAGTCCCAAGATTCTGCTGTAAGGCATCGATTACCTCTTGCATGGCCAGTTGCCTACGCTTCTGAGATGCTGCTTCTGCAAAGGTTTCATTCTTGCAATGATTATAACACACAGAAGACTCCTTACCTTAGGAGCGGGATGAGTGATACATCTGGTGAAGCCTATAAGGATGCTCTTGATCTGGCGGGGATAGTTCCTAGCCCCCTTGAGCAATTTAGGAGAAATACTTACCAATCCAATTTATTCTGCTTTTTCATTGGGATTGGTTCTTATCCCTTTTCCAGTTAATCCAGAAACAAGATCGGACGTTATTCCAATTATCTACTTGTCTGGAGCAGCAGTGGTTCCATCAAGAAAGCCAAGCAGTTGTTACCCTTGTAGCGGCTGTAGCATCCACCGGTAATGTGTGGAAGAAGGTAAGCTTTCTAGGACGTATCAACACCTTTTGCATCTTTTAAAATAAATATATAATAATAATAATAATAATAATAATAATAATAATAATATTATTGTTAAGGAGTCAATTGAGCATCTCAGCTACAGGATTGAATACTTGGATCGAATCAGAGTTCACGCCGCCCACACTATTTCACTGAGGCTCTCTCTGAGACAGTGCCCAAATCGTTAAGCCTTTCGTGCGGGTCAGAACTTACCCAACAAAGAATTTTGCTACTTTAGGAAAGTCGACGAGGATGAAGACGAAGACGAGGACGATGACTCGGGAGAGGATTGTTATAGACTTAGCCATCTCACCTTGCTCGCTTCACTTTTTGTTCAAGAATCGATTGTGCAGTTGTTATTGAAGCCCAACCTATAGGATGAGATCCCTTCCATAGTAGGCCCATCTGAGAATTGGCCCATACAGGGAAAAAGATCCCACTCCCAGCTTTTAGGCCCAATAACTGATCGGCAGCAATTATCTGTTTCTTTCTACAGAAGTTTGACTTTTGACAAGTATATACGGCTGTGCTGAATTCGTACAAGTATCACCGGCCCCATGGACACACAATACACGTGAGATTTGACACGGCTACCGTTCAAATTTACTGTTAGGCCACCAATTTTGTCTACAAAATTGCCTTTATTCACGTGACGAGAAACACATTTCAGGAATTATCTCAGCAAGATTATCACTGTGGGACCGCCCACTCGATGACAGACTCCATCAACCATACACGCGCTACACGTTTCAGAACAAACACTTTTGTATATGTAGGTAGGACCCATCTCTTTGGTGATCTAAAGCTTTCACGATCATCCTGGCCGTCTATCTAAGCCAGGCCAGAAACTAGGCCTGGATGCATAGTCACGGGCAGCTTTTTCCAGGCCAACATGTACCTCTTTAAGGAGCCTCCAATTGCCCCAGTCTACCGGTCTATCCCAGACTCACTATGAGTGGCCAAAGATTGGCCAACAGACGATCTACTGCCATGTTCGTTTAACATGAAGAAGGGAGGCAGTTCTGTTACTCTGATTTACGAACAAAATGGCAGCGCAGCAACAGATCAACGGCCTTGATCACCGTACCAAGAATACGACGCACAAGTTTCAAATGACAGCATAATTTGTTCCTAATGCAAAGAGAAATTCGTAGAGCATCCAGCTAAAAACTAGCACTTATGGGGAAGAAATTAAAGGCAGAGATTTCAATTTGCTTGAACAGATAAAAACCCATCCAATGGAGTGAGAGAGGGAACAAAAGTTTTACCTTGAAGAAGGCAGCACTTTCCGAGGCACTTGCGGCCACATCCTCCACTCTCCTCCTCGTCGTTCTGGTAGTTGGAAACCATTGTGGGAACCCTCCTGATGCTCAACATGATGACTGACTGACTGACTGACTGACAGACTGATTACGATGATGGAAGCTCTCTCTTTCTCAAAGAAATCCAAAGAACAGGAGCTTTCGGTTGATCAAAAATTAAAGTAAGTCTAACTGCAGCTATCTATTCTGGAAAGAAACCAATCTAGCTAATATAACTCTCCACTTCTCAACCCGCTCTTGGCAATCTTAATCCTGAAGATCAACAAGAGAGGGAAAAGAGGAGAGGAAGGAAAAGGACCCCTCGAAACCGCCTCCGGCAAGGAACAGGAGATCGGAAGGACTTCCGCCTTCGGAAGGCAAGGCTCCACGCCCGCCGTGCGGCGAAGGGTTGCTCTCCGCTGATGCTACACAACCCTTGCGTCGTACTGCCCGGACATGAACGAGGGGTCGGAGCGCTCCTTGTATAGCCGTGATGCTGCAACTCTGCTATCCTGGGTTTTACCCCTTCCCAATTCTCTCTTTCTCTCCCCTTGAAAAATGTCCCCCAAAAAACCCCTCTCTTTGATCTTCTTCTTCTTCCCCCTCAAAACTCGAAAGTGGCGTTTATCAGATCTTGCAGAGAAACGCACGGGAAGGTCAAATATCAGAGATCGACGGAGAAAGTAAGAATCTAGAGAAGAAAACGTTGCAGGCCTTCCCTTCTTTAAGCCGGTGACAGAGGGGATGTTTGAGTATAAATAAAGAAAGAAGGGTATAATTCGAGTGGTGCGCGTGCGCTCTGCAATTGATGTCGCTCCAATAATAGGAGAAACGTTCAGTGTGTAAACTCTTCGCCGCCCGCTCGTTTGGTGCTAAGGGGACCATTGGATGAGCCAGAGGAACCCCGAATTAAAACCAATCCAAGCTCCGGCCTATGAGGGTTCGGGAAGGGACAGACCATAGAGAACTATATAGGTAAGGGGCGGATCACAGAAATCTATATAGATAGTCTTGCTTTGCATTTTTGCACGAATTAAAACCAATCTCTCTCTCCCAATTTCGTCGGTTTGGTAGGTAGATATGTTGTGAAAAATAAATCCCATGTTCCGAGGGGACATAGAATGTATAGTCCGCAGGTCAAGATTCGTGCTGGCTGCGGGGCCCTCATGATTTAGTGGGAGTTCCGTTATTTACACCAATTGGTGCAAGAATGTCCATCGGGCCCCATTGAGATGGCCATGCCCTAAGGTGAATAATTCGTGTCTAGGCTTCCAGATGCAGTCGGTTAACAAGGAACTTAAACCGTAATTGTTGATCCAATGGTTTGGATCAGTCAAAGGTACCGACCCCACAGGATAGATATTATATTCTGATGAATAGTAATATAGTGGGCGACGCTACAACAAGTTGTTGTGCAGTGATGAGTTCCACTTTTGATTAAACAGAGAACTTCATGTAGGTTGTATCTCAAGCATCAAGGTGGACTGGATGATTTTAATGTCCAAAAGCATCTAGGTGGCTCTAACTCTACGTGGGCTAGTTTTGTTAAGATCTGAGTCGTTCATAATGTTGTCCCTAACTTAAATGGGTTATGGTCTAGAATTCTCATTCATCGAATAGTCTTAGCCACTGTTTTCTTGAGTTGTAAAATGAATGGTCAAAAGTTTTATTATCCATTTTATAACTGAAAACAGCAGTGGCTAGAATCATCCAGCGATAAGAATTTTGGAACCATAGCCCATCTAAGTAAAGGCCCCGGAGGGCAACATTCGGATGGATCTTTGCAATAGTGGGCCATGTAAGGGTTATATAATCAAAAATATTATTGAAGGGCTAAAATTTATCGAAGTTAGGGGTAATTATATCACTTCCCATTGTTAAAACAATCATGTTTATGCAAGCATTGATTTATTTCTATAAAAACATGACATCATTATGGAACCGATTTAATACCAAATGACTACCCTAATGCTGGTCCACAAAACCTGTTTCAATACCAACCCGTTTGCTACCCGGTTAAGTATGATCCTAGACGAATCCAACCATCAATCTCTTCATAAATAAGCCGCAATTACAGGAAAACCACACAAAATATGAGGACGTGGGATGGCAAATTAACAAACGGAATGCCAAACTAACTGCACTATGACCATATTTTATTGGGTTCACCTCAGAATGATCCAACTTGATCATCTCGTTGCTCTATATTTAGATTTTTTATAGACAAAATATCATATGCTAGGTCAGGATGCAATCTTTTGAGGAAATGGTACCATGACTTTACATTGTTTACTTGAAGGACCAAAATGAAGATTTTTCCATCCGAGGGGTATGTAGATTTGGGACTTCAGTTTGAGCCAACTACTAGGGATTGTTGATTGATAGGAGGGTCCAACTTATGTCTTTGGTTACTAAATACTCCTATTTATGTATTTATTTGTCATAGTTGGAATTTGTTTAAGTTGAAACAAAAAGAATATGTAGAATTTGATTTTTAAACGAAAAGTTTATTTGTGGAAATGAACATTTTATAGTTTTGAAGGAATCCAAATTAATTTGAATTTGAACTATAGTGTAAATTATACTCTATCTTGTCTTTGGAACCATGACTTAAGTTTAGTCTCATACAAGGGTTTTTGGAGAGAATTGAGAGCTAAGCAAGGCTTTTCACTACCCAGACAAGGATTCCTATATAAGAGGTGCCTCTAGGCTATTCTCCTTATATCTTCTCCTCGTCTCTCCCTAGAACTCTCAAAGGTGTCTACCTTTCTATTGTCTTAAAGTCTGCCTAATTCGGCATTCTCTTCTTAAGGATTCTTCCACTTGTGAAATTCTTTGATTTTGAAGTTTTAGTTAGAAAGAGAAGACCATAGAATATCGCTGTTGTAGCAATTTATTTTTTTTAGAGTTTCTAACCTTGCAATGCTTTCCTTGCTCTTTCTTTGAGTCTGTCTGATTTTGGCATACTCTCTCTAAGACTCAATTTCCAATTTCTCATATAAACTTTAGATTCTTGGTCTTTTGATCTTAAACCTAAAATGATTTAGGTTCTTAGTGTGTTTACCTCACCTAGAGGCTTCATAGATACGTTGGGTTTGAAAGAACAGACTACATATATGATTTTCATATATTTTGAAGAAAATTATTTTAAAGGCATTCATTTTGGAGACAAAGTTATGGATGGATTTTGATCATGTAAATCAATTGAAGTACAGCTTGGTCTTTGTTGGTTGCATCCTAGAGATAAAGCTTCTAAATTCCTTAACAATTTGGGAGGCTTCAACCATCTTCAAGAGGTGCCTCGTAACATGTGTCTCTAAATTAAGATTTCTTGAATTTAGTTTGTCCAAGATACCAAATCTGCAACATCTGTTTATCAAAGAAACAAAATTCATGTTCATAGGTTACTGCAATTCTTCTTTTTCTTCCTTTGTTATTGGCTTTCCAATTTTCATAATATGGGCCTATTTGACAAGAAGATGGAAAGACAATGAAGCCAAAGGAATGCCAACCTAAAGGGCCTAAAGGGACCTTATCTAGAAGTGCCCTACATTTGCCACGAATTGAAAAGGGTGCAACTTTGGCTGATCTGAACTATTCATCTCATTGTTTTGACCTTGGGTGACTGGACTTCAAGCAACATGTGGATTCTAGCATATGAAGTTAAACCTCCAAAATCAATATGAAGAGACAGAACATGGAGAGAGGCCAAAAGGAAATGAAGCACTCTCATAATTAAGTATTCCTAGATTTCCAAAATGAAGAAGAAAGTTATTGTCCTTTTTTAATTGTTGATATACACACCCGAAATAAAGGCTCTTTGCTTAATTATTACGACGAAAAAATTTGTCATGGCCTCTCTTGGCTCCTCATAACTTAGTTGATGATTCTAAAGATTGAAGCTAGTTAATATGAAGCATTTTTCACTTTCTTTAGTTATATTAAATCTCCAAAATAGTGGAATACCTGAAGAAAATGACGCTTTTCTTGTTAATTATAATTATGAAGAAAATTTACTCTTTCAATGTGATATACTCTCTTATTTCTTTAACAATAATATATTAGATTACTCTACTGAGCTAAATATTAAATCAAAGAGTTTAGACTCCAAAGTAAAGCCAACCACATTGTTTGCTTGGTTGCAAAAGGTCTATTGTCCCTTGTACACTCTTTGTTTTGACTTTGAAGCCCCAAAAATTTAAATAATTTGAACAAAATTCTACAAAATAAGTTAATTGATTGGTGCCAGCTAGTGATAGAGAAGGTAATATTCTTGATAGAAAGTAAAAAAAAAAAAGAGAATAATCCTTAGCAGATCTAATAAAACTAGATCTCAATAGAGTTTAATTAGTAACTCTTATTGTATGAATTTTAAACTATGACATAAGGAGAAGTTTCTAACCTAGGAGACCAAGGTTCAAGATTGTGCGTGAGTGTGTGTCTAACTTTAAAAAAAAAAAAGGTTAGACTAATCAAATCCAATGTTAAAATGAGGGGGGGAAATTTAACAAGCAAGAGGCTATCAGTTAAGTCATTGCTTACTTATGAAAAAGGGAAAAAGTGAGAGAAGATTGAGGAAAAAATGAAAGATTAGGTAAGAAGAGAAGTTACTTTTATCCGCATTTTAACTAAAGATCAAAGGCCAGACAAAAGGAAAAGTATGAATATAAATGAAAAATAAAAAGACTAAAAGAGGGGCAACCTTGGTGCACGAAGCTTCCTCCTATGCATGGCCTGGAAAATGGGCAAACCATAAGGGCCTACAATACATAGCCTTACGTTGTATTTTTATAAGAGGCTATTTATAAGCTTTGAACCCGTGAACTCAAGGTCACGAGATTACAACTTTTACAGTTGGGCCAAGACTCCCCTTCGAAAAATAACAAGACTCTCGCGTAGTAATTTAGCACTTCGGTTGACTATGATAATAAATACCAGCATTCCCATCCGTAGAGGTCGCTGGGCGTCTAGGACGAAGGTTGAGGACGGCCATCAAGCAACGTCATGCCGCTGGCGTCCTCTTATCATTTCCTCTCTAAAATGACCTAAAAGAACTGAATTTTAAGAATAAGAAAACGAGCGTAAAGCGCCAAATTTTTACGTTTAAGTGAGAGCATCTCTGCATCACATTCCTAGAAGGCGGCTCCAGCAGCATCTCCGCCCACAGTGGTCAAACATCAAATCAATGGTCTCGATTGTGAAACGCATGCCACGTGTAGGGTGGATCATCCTTCTCCTCGGTCATTTGACCACTCGATTATTCAACGTCATCTGTATCCTCATCCACGCCATATTCTAGAACAACTTGACCAAAAACTAATCCTATTTTCAACGTGGATTACAAGGCATGTATTAATCAAAGCCATCGCAAATCAAGATTAAGGTAGCGATTAGATATGAGTAAAATATTTGCATAGCGACATGAGTTGGTAAGGAAGATGACTTCATGAAAAGAAAAGATCTACAGATTCCTGGCACCAAATCCCCGTTTCCTTCTTCCAAGTTTCCTGTAGAATTTCTACCCGGAAAGGTACCTTTCACCCTGAGGAAAATGGAGATGGTGACAGTTTACAGTGAGAAACAATCATGTCTGAAAGATGTGGCAGGTCTTGTTCACATGTTCTTTGTCAACTTGCACCGGCAATTTATATCATGACCTACACTTATACATCTTCTGTTACTTGGATTCATTCAGAATGGAGCTCGGCCTTGTTTGGGAGGAGCTCTACCTATCCCAAGATTATTGTTTTTCTCTTTATTTATTCTTCTTTTTTTGTGATGGACAGGTCTCTTCCTTCCCCAGACAAAAATCTTCAGAGAAATCTCCCTCCATATTTTGGAGAGCCCAACTTCTGCAAAATTTTCCATATCAGGTCGTTTTCTATGCGCTTTCAGACCTTCTAGCCATACCTTTGCTGGCACGAAAATTATTTGGAGTGATCGGTTATTAGATGAGCAAACCACTGGTTTTCGAATGCGTGGTTTTGGAAATAAATGGGCGATGATCACATACAACTGAGAGTACAGTACTAGGCACATGGACAACATGATCTGTTCGGGACCCCAGTAAATGGTCAGTGCAGGTGCCAAACTACGTCAAATCGGTTGTCATCTTCTAGTCTGTTCGGAATTTGGCATCGAGCGGGATCAATCATGTGGACGGCGAGTTATTCAAGAATGAATCCGGGAAATTTGGAAGTTGGGTCCACTTTTTTTGGATAAAAACAAAAGCAAGGAGGCCCACTTCTGAACATGCACCATCGGATCTTGATTGAGATGGTGATAAGGTTAACCAGCAGTGAGTAATTTGAACGAATCTATTCTCCTTTATTCAGAACAAATGACACATTCTATTTCTGGAAATTTCACCCGGAAGCTGGGGAAGAAGGAAGCTTCTCAGTATCTTCATGCTTCGGAGCCATAGCGTAACATCGTCCTCCGGCCTTCAAGTAGACAGATTCAAACGAGGTGGATAGTCTCGCTTCCGTAAGTTTTGTGAAAAGTTACCTCAAGCTCAAGTAGCGATGTTCTTGTGGTCCACGATCATGATTTCTTCATGGCAAAGACAACCCGAGCTACTCAGATGCCCATTGGTGCACTGCACTGGTGAGAAGCTGTTGGAATAGTCAGGTGCAACAAATGGATAAGTGGATCAGAAAGGGACTAAACCGACGGGAAGGTTTTATGTTTGAACCTACCAGATGAATGGTTTGGATCATGGCACCTGTATGTGGTCAGTAGAGGAGCTAACGCACTAGAAAGCTAGTCTCCATAATATGTGTGGAAGGTATTATCCTCTACAAGCCTATTTGAGGAACTGTTATATGTCATGTAGGTAGGGATTCACCGTGCCAAGGTTACATGTAGAGGTTAAGTATATCCGTTTGTTCACTGCATGGATTTTTGTGGGGATGCTACTTATCTAATGATGTCAGCCGTTGGTAAGCTAGAACTAGCTACAGGTTATGCATTGAAACTGTTGCCTCCCCTCCCTCCCACACAAACACCTAGCTCCTTGCTCAGTGTTGCAGAGGTAAATACGGGCGCCGTCGTCCATTCATTATACACCAATTCATTGTACTGACCAACAGTGCAGAAAGGTGTTTCACAGGACCGTAGAAGACTGATGTACCAGCGGTACGGGGTTGAGTCCAGATACAGTTTCAGCCTGATATAACGTTCACCAGTAGGCCTTAAACACGGAGATGAGATCATGTTAGCATTCAATTTCTTCTCGACTGAGGCTGGAGCAACTCTTTCACGTGTTAAATGGTTCTTTCACGCATGCAAAACAATGTCCAAGGAAGCTTCCCACCTATTTCTCCCACTTTTGGGACGATAGAATGAGCCCAAAATGCGTAAGTAGCGCATTAAGAGTGCAGGGATCGATCGTAATCGTCTTGTAGGAATATACCAAAGAAGCCCAGATCATTACTGATCTTCTCTTCAGAACTATTCCCGCAAATGTGCAACAATGGATCAACTATTTTTTACAGTGATAAGCTTGTGGACAAACAGTTGATGGGGGAACTTTTATCTTTTGATTGCCGAACAAAAGTTCACGTTACTCCTGCAACTAAAGACAATTGGACCCTCTTTCTGGTGATCCAAGCTCTTTCATCTTCTGTCTCATTCTTGAATCCAGCCTACCTATGGTGTGTTGTTCTCCAACGTAAAATGGACGAATCAAAAGGTTAAATAAACGGTGTTAAAAACTTGAGCAACCAAAGGGTCAGTGATTTGCTCTAATCTGTGAGATTCTACGGCAAGGTTGAGAGCGGGAGACTTGGCTTTTGAATAACCGGAAATTTCTGCCCCACTTGTACTTTTTTCTTGTGTTGGATCTGCACTTGTTGGCCGTAGTCTGAAATCCCATGTAGAAGCTCGGACTGTCAATCATGTGACAACTGTTAATACACTACTTGAAGACTTTTCAATCGACTTTCTTTCCTTAAGGAGAAATGAGACAAATCGTAATTTTCACAAGTTAAATAGCTGATGTCTTCTATAATACCGGTAGGCCATTTTGGCAGAACATCAAATTACGGGTAGATATTGGTCCAATTACCAGCCACTCCCATTGCGCTTTTTATGCTTAGATTATTTTATCTGTGATTTTGGGGCAGACGATAGGAGGGGATAGGATTACGATCCAATGTATAACTTCATCCATGTGGCATAAGCCTGAAGAAGATCCCTAGATTTCCCAATTTGCTCTCGGTCGTTCCTTGGGATTTCCATACAAAATCCTAGCAAAGATATTCAACCTCTTTTGGGCTTTGTAGACGTGGAAAAGAGAAGTATTGTTGGCTTTAACGGACAAAGGGGAGAGAATGAAGCTGCCTGCGTTGGAATTGGGATCAACCATAACAGTGCGCACCATCCATCTAGCAGGCCTTAGGCCGGACCCCTTCTATGAATGTTTCAGTCGACATATGAAAGGGAACCGTTTTACCTTTGAGCTGTTACCGCACATTTCGGTTGCTAATTTTGTTCGGCGAGATCCAATACATGAATGAATTATGGGAATAGTCTAGAGGACTACAAAATCACTCACTGTATTATAAGGAGGCAGCCCCTACTTAGGGTGGAGCGGCCTTGCCATCCATTTCCAGAAAACCATTTGAACCCACAACTACAATAGATTGAGATGCACTGCAATGCTTGTATTGGGGGGTTCCAAGGAAAAACAGGTTGCAAATACAGAAGAGTACAGTTTGATAGGGATATCAACAATATCTACAACAGTATATTCTTGCTATGTGCCAACCGGGATTTCTATGGTAAGGTGGCAACTTTCAAGAGGTCCCAAAGACAACACAATTCTCGCCCAAACACGCTCAAGCCCACAGCATCAAGATCATCCTGCAACATAATGATGTCCTAGATCTACCACAAACATCTTGCTGTTACCAACCATAACATCAGAGTTGGAGATCCGATAGTTATCCATATGTAGGAATGCTCCGAGGACGCAGAATCAGCACCGTTCTTTGTACTTTTAACTGCGGTACCATACATTACATCTTGGAATCGTGAAACATGGATCTAATTGCACCAAATGCAGGTTCCACAATAATCCGAGAATCCCACATTGCATGTCCAGTGAGCTTCAGTTCTTTGGGTGAACGGCCACTCTATGGATGTCCATCTCCTTCAGCATGACAGAGCGTCCACATGAATCACATGGAGCTGTTCTAGATCCACAGACACTCTCATGCTCTGAAAGTCCTCTTAGTCGATCACGTGCATCTGATGCTGAACTCCCAGCTTCAACCATGTCCCCACAGAATCGGCAAGTAACTAAGCGCAGGGGGCAAACCGTGCACTGGTGTTGAACCTGCCATCAAAGGAAGATAACAGTTAAGAAGCTGCAGTGGTACATTCTCGCATCCTTACACAAGTATCTAGATGAAATCTTGGCTCTTATAGCCACGTCTATAATGACAGGTTAGACCATGACTATTGGTAAAAAGGATGTGTTCTTAAACCCCAACAACAGAAAAAGAAAAAGACGAGACTCAGAGGGTCCAGATATACTTCTTTTTCCTATGTCGGGGTCAATAAATGTGTGAGGGTAAAGAACATTGCTACCACAACCTTCACAAATTGACTTGGAACGGCGGCCAGTGATTGCACCATATCAACTATGCAACAAGAAAACCTAAATTCTAAACCGAAAATGGAAAAACTGTCAAAGCGTATGTCATATGCCCATAAATGGACCAAGTTACCAAATACAAATAGCATAAAAATTGATAAAAGTTAAAATCAAAATATCTTCTGCTTACCATTTCTTCCTTCTCTAACATTAATCCACAAGAACAACGAAGGGGCTCATGGAATACTTTCATGTGTTTCTCCATCTCTCCCTGCTGGACAGCTCTACCACATTTAGTGCAATGGATGTGATTCACTACTTACTCCCTTCTAAGAACAACTCCACAACCAGTATGTAGACATACGACATTGTGTCTGCTGCAGAATGCTTCATGCAGGGCAATGGTTCTGCTCGGTATGTAATGTTTGCAGTTTTGACACTTAACACTATTTGCATCCACTGAAGATGAGAAAGCAAGATCTTGTTCCCCCAGCTTGTAAGTGCTATTATCTTCAAGGGCCACTGAGATATTGTCTTTGGTCAGTCCCTTGAATCCATACACACCAATGCTGTATGCACCTGTAACCTCGCCTTGATCCTTAGGGGAAAGAATCAGAACCTTTGAACCCACATCATGGGAGGACCATTCATGATGTTGCTGGTTTGGGAATATGACAGGATGTCTAGACACATAAAGATCAGTATCTGCATTATTTGACCTCAATATTCATATCCCCAGATGCAATTTTTCACCAATATGATCGTCAATTGAAAACTTGTAGTAGTTATACTTCCCTTCCTTGGCAGTTCCTGACTCCACCTTCCCTAGCACAAGGGGGATCAGCACATTCTGATTTGTACTGTCTGCAGCAGAATCAGGTCCAACTATATCAACCTCAATATCTGTTTCTAGGACAGAGATACTTGATGATGGCTTTACCTCAAGAACCCGTAACCTATAATTCAGCTCCCCATGACTGACTGTGATTACATTGCCTTCAGAAAGAGTTGTATGCGAGCAAAGACTAGTTTCAAGAACTGCCTCATGGTTAGGCATGTCAGAGAAACCAATCCCATCTGGTTGTAACTTCACATAAGTTCCCTTAGGCAACCTAACATCCCACACCTCAATTAAAGGAACCTGCTGACTTGCAGAAGGGAATAAGTTGCTCCAAACATGGGGTGGAAGCTCAACAGAACCCTCAGTGGCTGCAAATTCCAGTACACCTGAATGAGCTAATACATTGGTTTGTTGCTTAATGGCCTCTGCATCTGAAACATCCTGTTCATGAATTTTCTACAGTTGGAAGTACATGGGACCTTTATCCAGAGCCCCTTGGTTGGACAGTTCAATGAAACACAAAGGTGGCAATTTGATCTTATCCCCGTAGCCTTGGTAGGGCACAGCTTCAAGAGTTCGATAGAACATAACTCCATTTCCAGCAAGCAAACTTTCTTCCATCTCTTGATTAGCCTGATAATGAAAACCAATATCTTTTGTAATTATTTTCAACTGACAACATCACTTAGAAAGGAAATGAATGCTGATCGAGTAAAGGAAACCGGGACTAAAAGACATGTATATTCAGTAAGTCCACAACTGGACAATCACATAATAACCTGACAGATCTTCATGGACAACTCCACTAAAACACGGCCAAAGGTAAACCCAAACCACATAGGAAACATTTTTCACTATTTGTTAGTAACAACTACATTCACAAAAGTCATACACATGACACCATACACAGCCAAACTCATAGATTTACTCACATTTTTTCTTAAGTTGTGTTCATACTCACTAGGCGGTGTCTGCTTCTTTCTGTGGGAGCAACTAAACCTACTGAAACTGTATAAAAGATAAAACAAACAATAGTAAAGATCTTCAAAAATAGTAAAAATTGAGCCTGTCAATTTTCATGGGACTTGACCAAGAAAACAATTAAGTGCAAAGACTTTAACGAAACAAAAAAATAAAATTTGTAGCTGTTTCTTCTTCACCATTCAAATTGCTGCCAGGTTCTCATATGTATTGGACACTCAAAATCAAGGTAAGAGCTGGTCTTGGATATTCTAAGCTCTTTTGCAAATCAGGTCTCTAAATGTTTGCCAGTAAAACTGTTACAAGCTCTGCAATCAGTTCATGAATTTCAGGATCCTCTTTACTTGAAAGCTTATTGAAAGAACTATCTCATCTGTGCCTTTACAGGTCTTAGTAGCCTGAAAGTTAACATCTCTAGGAGTGCTAGAGGTGAAATTTTCATGTGGTCTGAAATTCGTCTTTTGGTGGTTCCTGATGATTAGCAACATTATGCTTCCAGAAACTGTCTGGTAGTAATCTGAAACTAGCAAACCTAAAACTTCAACATACTGAAGTTTCCTAAAAGATAGTTCAGCAAGGTACAGGTTCTAGGTTAATAGCAATAGAACAGATGGTGTAAGCTTGTCTACCAGTCCCACATCAAAATTTTCTCTGCCATTTCTGGACAGCCATTTTCCTCATTATCTCTGTCTTAGGGAGTTCAGCCCACTGCAATACAGTAGTGCAACATTTTAAGTCAGATTGACCTATGGACAATTTCAAATGGATAAACGTATCCTAGACACATGAGGTTGGGTCATCTACTTAATGGATCTTTGCAGTCAGAACACGACTACTATGTTTGGATGCTATCTTCAATAAACTATGTAAAATGTATAAGAAAATAGTATGACTTGAAACACTAGTTATCAAGTTAACAATTAACAGTGGAATGTTGAGGTTTCTCTATTATCTAATGTTATATTGTTCTTTTGGTACAAAGGGAACAATGCTTGTGGATTTTCTCGAGCAAAGAGGTGTCACGAAAGATTTACAGGACCATATGATGTGTGGACATCAGCATTCAAGTGCAGATGCAAAGAGAGAAAAAACAGAAAAGGTGGAATACACAGTCCTTGAGTTACTAGTATGAGTCATCTGAAAGCTCAGTTTTGGAATTTCAACATTCATGTGCTTTGAACATCCCACACAAAAATGGAAATGATGCTAAATAATACTTTCCAAATTTTGCATAACATAGCAGTTTTAGGTCTTTTTTCTCGAGCACTTAATTTTGTTCTGCAGTTCATTTTTAGCACAAAGGGCTGCCCCTTTATGCTAAAAATGAACTGCAGAACAAAGTTAAGTGCTGGAGAAAAAAGACCTAAAACTGCTACGTTACAGAGACAGAGCAAGTTGTTCCAGAACCTATTCAACAAATATCACTATCACAGAAAAGAGAAGAGCATGGAAGAAGAATTCATATAATTAAACAAATGTAAAAGATTGTTCCATCCCTTCTGTGAAAAAATAAAACTTCATTCAATTACATCCAAAAATCTCTATTTCACACACTTAGGAATGACAATATGCTAGACAGGTTACTAGGGAATTCTTGGAAAATAAAGTACCAGAAAAATGCGATCCTACTGATGAATATCAACCTACATTTTCTTTCGGGCAAATAGGAATAATGAAGTTCCACACATGACTAGGCAAATAGTAAACAAACCATCTTGGGGAGCCACTGAAAATGCATGATTCACGAAGTGCCTCACACCAGATATTTGCAGGTTCAAGCCATTTTGATTACCTATCAGAAAGAAAGGGTGACTCAAATGATTTGCAACATAAGACCAAGATTTCTTGAGTATGAATATGGCTGAACTGTGTATTCAGTTTATGCAAGCAGAGGTAGACAATGAAAACGCCAAGATGTGAGCAGAATTGAAAATGATGACCCTTACTGTCAAGGGATCGAATTCCACATATTTCTGATGTGGAATAGTATGAAATGCAAAGACAGTACTCGCCAATCTCAATCTAACAGCATTAAGTTTAATACAGATGTAGGAAGTTGAAAAGCACACGTGACAGAATTGTAAGCATTCACTGATCAACAGTAACGTGAGTTCATAAACAAGAGTATGAGTTCTGTGAGTTCCTATGCTAGATATCATGTGCCACACAAGATAATCAAAATGGACTCAAGTGCCTACTAAATAGCATTTTTGGATCACATTTTGCAAATGAAGTTTTCCTTCTGAATAATAACTGAGCAGTAAAAGGATCAAAAACAGTTTCAATTTGTGGTGACTTTGTGAGGTTCATCTTGGTGGAAGTCATTTCCAGATCTCCATGGCATGGCCTGTGCCTAACTCCGTGGACAGTTTCATATCACAGTTGTCAGCTCCTTTAAAATCTGAGAGATGTATTTTGCTTTGGAAGCTATCTCCAACCAATTTCTGTAGTCAGTCTAGCTTGAGAGGAAAGTTCACACTCATTCAAATGTTTTCACTCTCAATGGGTGGTGTTGAGAATTAGAATAGGGGGTTGGTTATTTCTTAGGTAGAGAATAAATTTAGGCCTCATTTAGTGATATTCATCAGAAGCACATCAGTCCTTCCGGTAATTGGGTTCCTCCGACTGAAGGATACTTGAAGTTGAACTTCGATGGTTTCAGCCATGAGAATCCACTCCCTGCAGGGATGGGTGGAGTTATCAGAAATGACACTAGAGATTCTGCTTGAATTTGCTCATGCTCCGGTTGGAAACTCACTATTGAAGCAGAATTAGTGGCTCTTAGGACTCGTGCCTCACTCTATCAGAGATTTGCTGGTAAAACAATTTGGCTGTAGGGAGGTTTTTGGCTGGAAGAAGGATAACAGCAGGCCTCCTGGGATTTATTGGAGAGATATTGACAAAGTTAGAGCCTTCACGGGAGAGATGTGAGATTCAAGCACATTCCTAGATCAGCCAACGAAGTAGCTGATAGGCTAGCTAGTGAAGGAGTTTCTAATATCCATCTTCAGTTAGCTAGATTTTAAGTAAGTGACTCTATTTTGATCGGATACTGTGGGTTTTTGTTGTCTAGGCAGGCTTCTTTGTTTCTCGAATCAGCCATTCTTTGTGAAGTTTTGAGCTCCTTGCTCGCTGCCTTCAATAATAAGTTGCCTTGACCAACAATATTTGCAACAGGGAAGATTCCCTCAGTTAAGAACATGACCGCCAAAACTTTAGCAAAATAGTCATGGAAAACCATCTAATTGGCACCAACAACTCCATGCTAATCACGCAGAGAACCTGACCTAGAGACTAATGGGGGAGAAAGAAGCGCAGGAAACTCCAGGAACAATAAAGAAGAAGCACTGGCTACAGTTGATCTGACAGACCTAGTATCGAACGACCATGCCCTAGAAACAATTCTAGCCATCAAGAATCGCGTAGCCCTGGCATATTGCCATAGGCCAAGCTTTAGATAATTCCTCAACATACGCAGGGAAGATCAAGCTGTGTGGTGGCCAATCCCGATCAAGCATTAGTACGAGGATCAAACCCAAACTAATGAAGATTTCAACTAAAAGGGCAAAAATAAACGAAAGAAGACCTAATCTGATAAAACCCATCGTAAATCAAAGGGTTGCAATCCAAGTCCTAAATACTAATTCGGGAATTGCCATGTTTGATATCTATCAGATCTAACAATGACGGAATGCCATTTCCTAGGTAACTTTTTCTTGTTCATTTTCAACTAAAATAGAGATGCAAAACACAAACACGAACCCTAAAACAGAATCAAAATACCGCAAAGCAAAAGAAAAACTTTAAACCATGAGCTGGGCTTGGGTGGCATCGAGTCTTCGAGTTCTCTGAGCAGCATCAATGGCTTCTTTCTGGCGCGCTGCCTCGGCCTTGGCCTTCCTCTCCCTTTCGAGCTTGCGTCTGGCCTTCTCTTTCCTTTCTCTCTGTTCCCTCTCCAACTTCTCTCCTGCGGCCATCAGCTCGAAATCCATCTTCGTATTTTCAGGTCGATTTTGAATTCAATTGGATTCAGCAGAAATGTAGAAATGAGGGGAAATGGGTTTTCCTCTGCGTTTCAAACTCCAAGAGGAAGAATTCTCTTTTCTCGTCAGATAGCCCTTCCGGAAGCAAACAAGCCACCCAAAACCCAACCAGAACGGAGAGAAGAAGCTACGCGTCGGCTGCAACCTTCTGCCTGCAACGGGATTGAAATTTGGGTCAGTGGAAGCTCACGCTAGAGTCACAGGAGGCAAAAATCCAAGGCCCAGCAACAATATGGCAAGTTTTACTGGTAGCATACCACGTTTGCATGAAAGGGCCCAGTGATGAATGATCGGACCCTTTCATCTCACTTCTCCAAATTTGGATACCAAGTCTGTTGTTCAATGTAGAAAAACATTTTCATGTAAGTTTCACGTCCTTTTTAACTGGAATCATCCAGAACCATTTTTTGGCGCAACGGTAAAAGTTGTCGTCATGTGGCCTTGAGGTCGCAGGTTCAAGGCGTGAAAACAACCTCTTGCAAATGCAAGATAAGGCTGTGTACTTTAAGCCCTTGTGGTCCGCCCCTTTTCCATACCTTGCATATACACGAGCTTTGTGCTCTGCGACTGCCCTAGACTTCAAAAGTGCAATAACAAATCTTATTCTATAGCTATTCTAAAAGCCAAAAGTAGCGGGGTATGTAGTATATATTCCAGCTGCAAAACTAACAAAACCAGACCAAAAAATTAAGATATGATTACATTGATATTATAGTATTTATTTTCATTTCAAAGAACCAAATCTTATTGGTATAGTATCAGTTTTTATGCTGAGTACCCAAACCGAAATTGTGAACTGGAAGATATTAGTATTCAAAAATACGTTTGCAATAATATTTTAAAATTTAGTATATTGGAGAATAATATAATAGTTTGTCTAATAAATTTTATTACTAATTAGTTATTCTTCTTTTTTATTTTTTATTTAATTTATTTAAATTTAGGTTAGTAGGAATTGATAATTGAATTCTTTCGTTCTTCCCAGCCAATGTGCTAGATCATATTCTTTTATTCCTAGCCCTAACTCTCCGTTTCAATGCTGTCTCACTTGGTTCTTTTGCTCCATTCACTTGATGTAGCAACTATTTATTGTAATAGCACTGGATGTGAAATCCGATCTCAATGCATACAATAGCTGCATCGGTTAATTCTATAGCTGTCTCTCCTGTGCTCGAACAGGTTGGATGGCTCGTTGTAGGCACAATGACTACTTTAAAAGGATAAACCAAAGTCCAAAAATATGTTATCCCCCCTAAACATATTCCAGAATCTAAAGTGTGAAACTCGTTGGAAAATCACTAAATCAGAAACGACTTATACAAATCCTCTTCCCTCTTCCATCTCATAGCCTTTCACTTTTGTTCTTTTCTCTTCCTTTGACACACACACACATTCACTCTGGATCTGAATAAAAAGGTTGAAATCTTAAAATAAAATGTAAAAAAATTAGTCTTTTAAATATTTTTGTTTTAATTCTCTATTTGTCTTCTCAAACGTAGTTGCATCATCAATAACTTACATATGCTATAGACACTAATATTATGTGTTTTTTTGTTTTTGTATTTATTTCTAATGTTGTATTCTTACTTGCCTATGTAGTAATTAAACAACAAATTCGTGAGTACTTGGTATATAAATAATTAAATAAATAAAAATAACGCATAATCTGCCTTTTGGCATCTTAATTATTTGTCATCTACAATTTTCTCCTTTATATATTAGAATCGTTACCCGGTGGTATAGGAACAGTTTTTCTTTTTCAGGCTAGAAACTAAGCTCCTAAACAGAATGGTACGGAAAAATGTAATATTTGAGTGGCACGGTGGTTTCTGATGGAATATGACTACTTGCTTCCCTAATTAGAAGGGCTTCTTTTGATCATGCATATGTCCACCTCTTTTGCCTCTTTAGAGCTTCTTGCACCAAATGAACTCCGGTGGCCCTTCTAAAATAATGCCTTCTCTTATATACCTCCAAAAATCAAAGAATTGATCCATGCACCTCTTTTCACTTCTCCAATAATCCAAAAGTAGGTAAAGTGGGAACCACTATTTCAATAATCCAAAAATTTTCCTGTGGGATGAGTAGCGATTGAATTATATAAAAGTTGTCTATATATTGTGCAGCCCCTGATATATGATAATTATATCAAGGAATATAAACTTTTTCTTTTTTTTCTTTTGATTATCTATTTAGAGATTGTGAACAAAAGGCCTAAAATAATTAGGTGCATCCAGGGCATGACTTAGTATACAGATGATTCAGACCATTGAAAAGAGTACAGCTCATTCATACTTTGAACCCTACTGATATTTTCCAAGTTATGTTTATGCATACAAATTTTTAGTGGGTAAACTATGAGTAAGGTCCACTATTTTCAATGATCTAAACCTTCAATATGCTAGGCCAAACAAAGTTTGTGGATGCAGATTATTGCCCGAATTAACATGTTTGAGATATACATGTAAGGCTGATGGTTGGTTATCGGAACCTCCATCTATAAACCACATATTTACAAGTACACATACTTTTAGTAGAGAAATAATAGTTGACAAGCCTTTAGAAAGAAAGAAAGAAATAGTACGGGAGCAAGAGTGTAACTCGAGTCTATTTATTTTAATGATCAGTATTGTCTAACCATAGAAGGGGAGCCTTGGCACAGCGGTAAAAGTTGTCGTCGTGTGACTTTGAGGTCACGAGTTCAAGGCGTGAAAACAGCCTCTTGCAAAATGCAAGATAAGGCTGTGTACTTTAGGCTCTTGTGATCTGCCTCTTCCCCAGACCCTGCATAAGTGGGAGCTTCGTGCACCAAAACTACCCTATTGTCTAACCATAGGACATGCCACGAATGAGCCATACAGAAAAATTAGAAGCCATCAGTGCGTCTTATGCCTCTGATTTTTCCTCTTGCACAGACGGTAGGAGAACCAACACCAAGAAAATGTATCTTTTTTTCTTTTTCTTTAAAGAATGGTAAATTAAAATATCAAGGAGATCTGCATCAGCAGGATCATATCTCGTTTCCTGCTAGGGAATTTGATCAGTTAAAAAAACTGAAAATTCAGATTTATTTATTTGTTTTGATTTTTTTTTCTTTTTGTAAAATGTTTCAGTTGATTCTCAATTTACCAATTGAAGAGTATATAATAAACTGCGGAGAGAGAGAACAAGAAAAAATAAAAAATGATGCAGTTTTTCAGAAGAATTACAAAGCAAATTATTTGTTCATGTTTTCTTTGCTAGAAGAATTATAAAGCAAATCATTTGTTCATGCACTCTCCCATATTCAATCCCTAGTCAGAGAAGAGAGTGACAACTCAAACCTGCAACCAAGTGTATTTCAATAGAGATGTTGAGTTGTCTACAACTAAATACTAATAAATTTATCTTAGAACTTTTAATTATGTTTAGGTCGCCAAAAACCATGTATCACAGTGGTCTGATAAGAAGAGGCTCCTCTCCCATTTTCGTTTTCGAGTTGCGGATCAAGCCTTCTGCCATTAGTGGGCAGATGGATTCTGGAAAATTACAAGCTTTGGGGAGATTATTTCGGTATCAAATGGAAAATAGAAGGAGGATTTCAGCACCGCTGTTGGCTCTCTCTCTCTCTCTCTCTCTCTCTCTCTCTCTCTCTCTCTCTCTCTCTCTCTCCGTTTGCTGTCGAGCTCTTACATTTGGTAAATGAGATGTCCGTGGCCAATCAGATCAGATCCTGATATTCCAGGTGATTGATCAAAGAGATTAGAGATGTCCTAGCACTATCCAAACAAACATACCCGTATGCGCTTTCAATTATTTCATCTCACAGCTTTAAAAATGGACTTGAAGAGAAACGGATGCCATATTATTTTCTGTTACGCAATAGAAACTGCTAAAGCAAGAAGTTCAACGAGTTGCTGTTCTATACAATACTTGCAGCAAGAAGAAACGCCGGTGACCGGTTACAGAATTTTCCGGCGGCGACGAGTCGATGACCCAGCAATCTCCAAGAATTTTGAATTTTTGAACTGATTTCTGGTAAAAGGCGATCGGATTTGTGGGCAACTCAGGTGATGATTGGAGGAGGAGAAGCAGGGATGATAATAGGGAAAAAAGGAAAATGACGCCAACGTACCTTTTATATGTAAATGTAGTTTAATTGAAAATACAAGGTAAAGTTGCATGTTACAGGCCTTTTGTACGCATATGCAGGTGCTTTATTGCACAGGGTTTCCTTTTTACTCCATGGTGAAAATGCATTTTTTTTTTAAATGAGAAAAATGCAGAATTTTATGACTATGATTAGGAGATGGATACATTTAACAGACTCTTTGAGCGGTTACTTTTGTAATTCTTGACTTGCCAAAAAAAGAAAAAAAAAGAAGGAAGATCACTATAATACTTGCATCATTGAGGCTTGGAACAACATCATAAAACCCTTTGACAAAGAAGATCTGCAAGCGTCCATAGTCTCCTCTCCAAGTAACAACTTCAAACTTAAATTTGATGGTTCCTACTACCTGAACCCGGGTCCTAGTGAAGTTGGAGGACTTTATTTCTAACCATGACGGTCTAAGAATCATGGACTTCTCTAGACCTCTTGGTATTTGTGACTCAACGGAGGTGGAGGTACTGGCCTTGGCTACGGGTATTGAAGCATGGATGAGTCACAAATGGCGACCCCTCTTCATAGAAGGAGACTCACATAACACCATTAACCGGTGCACCAAGAAAGATGAGAAGCCATGATGATTTTGGGAGGTCTTTGATGTCATGGACAAACAACCAGTGGGAGCAGAAATAACCTTCATATATGTCCATCGTTTTGCATATGAGCTTGACAGAGAGGGTGTTCTCCTTGATGACCTGAGAATTAGATGCCACCGACTCATCTCACATTACTCCTCTCTAACATTCCTTTGTTTGTTGCTTTATGCTAGTGTAACAGCACATTTTAACTTGCATAATATTCTGACTATCGCATTTAGAATGGGAAGGCATGCACGGCCACTCCGAGGGCTCTTTTTCCTTGGCAATAAGACTTACCTTTTCTTCAGAAAGAAGTAAGAACATTTATGAGTTTCTAAACCGGTCTACTTTCTTTTCTTTTCTTTTTCTTTTTTTGGATAATCCTGGAACTCATATGGCTGGGTAGGTTTTCAGTAAGAAATATTCTAGGGGGGTTGCTAACCCCTGGTTAACATGGTAGATGGGAAATGAAGAAATGGCAACTGTTGTGACCCACTCTAATCCTATTCAGATGACTGGATGAGCTATTGCAAAAGAAATTTCCTAATCGGATAGTAGCTTAATTGGAGAACTACTCAAATTCTCCATCTTGGGTGGCTTAAGCATTATTCCAATTTGGACAGTGATGGATAAAACAGTGGAAAGTGATGTACTGAAGCTCTTTAACCCAGCCTCAAAATGGGGCTCCCTTTAGTTCAGGGCTTATTAGATGAAGGTCTAGAAATATCCAGTCAAAGATAAAATCAGTGTCGATGGGTTAGGCTTGTTATTATATGCTACATTAACAGTTTGATCATGCTTGCATGATTAAGTGGGTCCTAAAAAATATACTTCTTCGAAAGCAATTTCCTATTCCCCGGAATGGATTTGCTATTGCTAAGAACCCATTCGTAGTCTATCTTTTGTAGAGAACCTATTTTGCTGCAGATTTGTGGGTTCATGTGTACTTCTTATAGAGCAGTGGGAGATGGCAGCATTTCAAGTGGGCTGTTGCCATCTCATGTGAAAGAGGTCGCATTCTTGGGAGAAGGGATTGGACCACACGAGTAACAAAGTATTATATGAACTTGTGAAGTGCGTGTTTGGGGTGTTCGTCGCATGATAGATGCTCCATTAACCAAAAGATGGATAGTTGACAGAGATAAGAAATATGAACGTACAAAAGATGAACCACATTTGCCGATGAACGAGGAAAAGAATAAGGAGAAGATGTCAGACAGAAATGATGACGGGCAAACTGAAAAACCGGCTTGGAAAATGATTAAGGTGAACAAACTCAGTCAGCGCTTGCTTACTTGCACGAAACATCCAAATATTTCCTTTAAATACCCTCTCAAACCCAACAAGAAATGGAAGACTCTTAGATCTACGCCTGTAAACAAGTCTGTCTCTCTTCCCAATTAGAAAAGCGTGGTAGAGGTTGGTGAGAGGATTACGAAAGCCCATAAATTATTATGTTAAATTGGTTATTATTTATATATATTCTGCAGAAGAAAAAGGATGCTCCATAAACTAATCTGACTGGTTTTTGCAGTTAGCAACTCACAGTCAGAGCCAGCCTCGCTTTTGATTTGATGCTTCAACTCCAGGAATGATGAAGATGGACGAGATGAAAGAGGAAGAGATCTATCTTTCATGGAAAATTAACGGACCCCTAATTGGTTCTCCATGTAAGAACTGACTTTTGCATCCGTTTCGGCTGCAACTCTGTTGCATCAAAATCAAAGACCAAGTAGATTCTTTCGTGTTTTGGTGGATTGATGATGGAGAAGGGATGGAGGCGGTCAGCCGGTGCCAAGGCCATTGCCACAATTTGCCTTCTTTCACCGATGATTTATGCCGCTCTAGTTGGATATAACATCCATCCTCTTGATTTGTGTAAGCTGCTGCTGCTTTGAACTCCAATTTGATGTGAATCTTTGACTATCTCAAGGGATAATGCATTGGTTAGTCAACTGATTGTCAGTCACTTTGTCTTCTTGTTTGATTGTTAAGCTATGCTACAATCATGGCGTAGTGATCTGGGCAGAAATAGGAGCAGCAGCAACAGCATGGAACTGGCGGAAGATCTTCCAATCTTTTCTTTGAGGAGACTTGTGCGAGGTTCTTCTCTCACTGCTTCACCTGTTATTTTCTATTGCTAATCAGACTGTCTCTAAGAGTTGTTCTGCTTCAAGTCCTTTATACCGAAATTTAATCAACGACAGTGACTCTAATAACTGTTATAGTGATCGAAAGAGGGTTCCAACGAATGGCAGCACCTCCATTTAATCTGGACCAAGCTTTCAACACCTTGAAGTCAAGATTAAATGATCATCAGATTAAGTGTACGTTTGTAAAAGCTGGTGCTTCCCCCAATCTTGACTACACCTGAAGCCTAGAATATAGTTGGAATTTGTCAGGTGGTCCGAGTTTCCACTTTTAAGCTTTGATTAGAGGAATCATAAGATGGTCTATGAGGGTTGAAAAATAGTCTACACAGTATTAATTGAAATCTACCTGGGTTATGCATCAAAAGTCGTTGTAGTATAGTGGTGAGTATTCCCGCCTGTCACGCGGGTGACCCGGGTTCGATCCCCGGCAACGGCGTTAATTTTTAACCATTTTTTTATCTCCATTTACTCATTTCATATTCTCTGAAATATGAACAGGAAAAGAACGGAAGGAGCTGGACGACAATGGCGTCTCGTGCGTCTCAGACCTCGACTCAGACATGTGCGTCACGAAAGATGCCGTTGGCTTCGACCCAAATATTTCAACGCTCTACGTTGCCCCCACCAAATCTGCAAACGCCTTCCAACACACGGTTCGCCCTTACGCGCTCAAACGTGACGATCTAGCCATGTCGGCAGTCACTCCCGTCTTGCTCCGGCGAGACCCAGTCCCGGCGTGTCAAGTCACCCACACCGTCCCGGCGATCCTCTTCTCCTCCGGCGGATTCTCCACCAACGTCTTCCATGATTTCAACGACATCCTCATCCCTCTCTTCCTCACCTCCCGCCAATTCCGCTCCCGAGTCCAATTCGTCATCGTCGATTTCAAACCCGGATGGGTCAGAAAATTCCGACCGATTCTAACCCACCTCTCCAACTACGACCCCATCGATTCCAGCAACGACGGCCGGCGACACTGCTTTCCTGCAGCAGTCGTCGGACTCAAACTCCACGGCGATCTCTTCTGCAACTCCACAGAAGCACCTGGGGGTTACTCGATCCACGATTTCAGACACTTTCTACGAATCGCTTTCTCTCTCGACCAAAATCAGAAGGCCCAGGAAGAAAATCCGGCTTTGGTACTGATCACGAGGAGGAATTCTCGATTGTTGTTAAACGAAGATGAAATAATTCGAATGGCGGAGGAGTTGGGCTTCCAAGTAAGGGTGGTTTCTCCCCAGAGAATGGCGAATTTGGAGAAGTTTGCGCAGGTGGTAAATTCTTGCAGTGTTCTGGTGGGGGCGCACGGTGCGGGCCTGACCAATTCGCTGTTCCTGCCGAAGGGAGGAGTACTGGTGCAGGTGGTTCCGCTGGGATTGGATTGGCCTTCCAAAACGTATTACGGTGATACGGCCATGGCAATGGGATTGCATTATTTGGAGTACCGGATCAAGGCGGAGGAAAGTACCCTCTTGGCCAAGTACGGTCCCGATCATCCAGCAATTAAGGATCCGACGTCGATTCATATGCAGGGGTATAGAGCGAGCAGGGCTGTGTATATTGACGGGCAGAATATGAGTTTGGATGTTGAGAGGTTCAGACACACGCTTCAAGAAGCCATGCGTCTTGTTGGGCCGTCCCGTGTTTAGCATAGAGTGAGAGCAAGTCACCGGAGACTGGGCCTGCTGCTTCTACAGGTGATCTTATACTCTATGGGTGCCCCTTGTATGTGCCCATCCAAAGTTTGCCCCACTTGTAGTTGTGGCCACTCTTGCCGTTTTCATATTTTGTGGTCCAATCTAGAACAGTTTGTTCATCCAATGTTTGTGCCCCTTGTAGTTGTAGCCACTCTAATGTGCTTATGTTTTGTGATCTAATGTACTGTATACTAAATCAGTATAGGTTGCACATCCAATGTTTGTCCCCTTGCAGTTGCAGCCACTCTATTATTCCTATAATTTGTGGTCTAATCTACTATATATTAAATCAGTATAGTTTCGTGATCAACTCTCTATTATTTTGTCACGTGATACTTTTGTCATTAATCTTTATCCTACTTTTATTAGATTTTATAGGATTTTGTTCTCCTTTTCTTTCTTTTTTTCACCACAAATTTGTAAAAACTTCTCTTAATGTCTAACTATTTCTTTATTTTCTTCTAATTCTAATTTTTCTCTATGATAAATGTTATACAATTAGTTGAACAGAAAACTATATCTAGGCAATAAACACGTAGTTGTCTATTGTTGTGAGACATGGTAGTTTTGTTATTCATCTTTTTTTTATTCTTTTCTCAAATTTTAAAGCTTACTTTCTTCCTTTTGCAGCCTTCCTATTGGATATTTATAATAATTTCTTTTCTAATAATTTTTTTAAAGATATTTTCCTACTTTTAAAAGTTAATTTCTTCCCTATTGGGCAATTACCTATACACAATTTTTAGGAATTTATTCTCATATTATAGTTATAACAAGGCCTCTAATGTCTACCTTCCCTAAAAGTTTGCACAAATCCATGTATATTTCTTTAGAATCCCTCCAAAATATGGCTTCTTGATCCTACTTTTTTTTTACGCTCTTCTTCTGGTTGATGTTATTTTCTTTTTACACTATTCTTCAATCCTTTCATCCCTCACCATTGTTCTTACTCTTTTCTTTCTTATTCTTTAAAAGTCATTAAATTCTTTTATTTTTCTTCTTATATTTTTTTTACATATTTACTGGGGCATTTACCTTCTACGACTAAGTCCTGAATTTACTCATTTTTTTTAAATAGTAGGTTATAATTGATTAGTGCTTGTTTTTCAAAGAAGTAAACCCCACTTGAATTAATGGTTTGGATCAGTAAACAAATGGGTCTCCTTGTGTATCATGTGGGGCAAATTACTAGTGACTACAATTGGATTTCTCCTTTTTCAATTTCTTCTCAAATTCTTACAACAATTAGACAATCATAGTCATCAATGCAGAGTATGACTTGCCATAAAAGAAAGTATCATAACCTCAAATACCAGATCAATAGGTAGAGATCAGCTTATGCCACATACAAAATGATGGTGGGGAGGCCAAATCCTACTCTGATATGAATGGGATTACTTTTAGGTTTGATCAGAGATGATGATGAATTCACACTTTCTTAAGAGGGGTATCAATCAATCAAGACCGTCCGACTTATCTGCATAATCTGACTATATTTGTTCAGCACAAGATTACTTCATTTGATCTGTCCAATCAAATTAGATCATCATCCTTATGTTCCTATTTTTACTTTGGGTGACTACAAACAAGTGCCTAAAAACCGTAGCATAATCCCAAAATCTTGAATTTTATCAGAAGGCTATAATATTAACTTGGGCAAATTCATGCAAAAGAATAACAAAATCCTATGATTTTCTTGAAGGTCTCTCTTGGTTAACTTTTTAAGTGTCATTGACATACATAAAAGTCTCCAGCAAAGTTTCTGCATTTCCCTTTTCTCCTTCCTCAAACTGCATGCATTCTCGCCAAAATAACCCAAACACCCTTGGAGAAAAATGTCTCACAGATAAAAGAATAATACAATGATTTGTTATTATTGTGTACAACAAGATAGTCATGTATCATTTTTAACAGATTTAGCTACATCTACTACGATGACGATAAACTTTTTACTAGTAAAAAGTCTCTGGGTCACTTGTTCTATGATATTAAGCATTTCTGCTTGCTCCAATCCAATGTATTATGTATCTGAGGCCATTTAGGACCCAATTAAAATCAGAATAAATTAGGATTTAAACATTAGGAACAAGATCCGAAGAACTGTCCGACTAAAACCTATTAACTGTTTGGGATCCTTGATGGTTAGAATTGTGAAATGGGACGATTCAATCCAATTTCCACCCATTGGCAGCAGTATTTCTAAAACATGACACTCTTTAATATAGAAAGGCAGCCCGTGCACAAGCTCCAGGGTATGCCGGGTCCGGCAAAAAGGGAGACCACAAGGTTCAATAGTACGTAGCCTTATCTTGTATTTTGTAAGAGGCTGTTTCTATACCTTGAACCCGTGACCTTAAGATCACACACAACAACTGGGCAAATTTTCTGAGTTATAGAACCGATTGGCAACCAGTCACCGTGGTAGATACACCCATGAATTATCAAATCGGGTAGCATCCTAGGATCCTCTCGTCATCTCAGTTTCTGCTACCAAAGAGAGCACATTTTTATCCCTGCAGAAGCTAATCTCAGATGTATTGTACATCAAACGGTAAAGAGAAGGTTATACTCTGCTTTCTGTTGAAAAAGGTATTACTCCCTTAAATACGAACACCCATAAGTTCACTTCACTGAATCAGATGAGTCATTTCCTCCCACTAAAGAAGCAGGTCAAGGGGAGAATGGTGAAACTGAAGTCCTAACTTAGGTTTAACTGTACTTTAATTTCCGAATAGAATAACAAATGAATCAGATCGTGGGCAGTTGGTTCAGATCCACGGGTCTAAATACTGAGCAAACACAACAAAGGACCTACACGCACATAGCATACGTATCAACCACTTCTTTGTCAAAACTTTCCACACACCCTCTTCGAGGGTGTTAACGCAATAAGATTTTCATCACCCTGCTCCCATGAAGTAACCAGAGATTTTGTGCTGAAATCAAGAATGCCACTAGCAATTATATTTTGCACGGAGTGTGACCAGTCAATTAGCTGGACATCCTTCTCACTGAGATTTTTCTTTCCATCCTCGTTGTCTCGCCCTCATCTCCCACATTGTAGATAGCCTTTTCTGGGCCATCAATGCAGCTTCGGCTTTTTCTCTTGCCTCTTCGCAGGTCTCCATTCCTGAATTGCATTTATCTGCCTCTTTCTGATACTGAGATGCCATCTTCTTGGCCTCCAGCAATGCCATTTCAGCCTTCCGCTGATCTTCCAATGCTTTGGCTTCACGCAACTTCAGTTCCTCAGCTAGAAGGTCTGTGAAGTTTCTTTCCATATCTTCATTTACTTGTTCGTCATGTTTGCCACAATCTGCAGGAATACCCAATATGTTGTAGTCGAGTAATTGATAATAACTTTCCTCTATGAATCAAAAAAGGCTAATCTACAGATATGAACCTGCACATACAACAAAATGTAATGGCATGCTAGGTACTTCGACATTGTATGTGAAAGTTATAACCATATAATATCAAGTCATCTATATGACGTATCTGGATAGCACAACACACCACAGATTTCACAACCACATCCTCCTAAAATAAACTAAAGTCAATGAAGAATGATGCCCTCCGTAAGACTAAATTATCTTGCTAGTTTGGTTTCATGCCTCAGAGGTCTACCATAGAAGTTGTTTTCCTACTTAGACAATTAATAGAGAAAGGGGTTTTTAACGAGGGTATATAGACATAATTAAGGATATATATGAGAGAATAGTAACAAATGTTAGAACTACTAACAGAGCGACCAATGATTGTCCTATCACTATAGGATTGCACAAAGGCATTGAGCCTGTACCTTTTCAGGTTGGTTATGAATGAGTTAGCAAAACATCTATATGATGAGATTCTATGGTACATGTTATTTGCAGATTACATAGTTTTGATTGATAAGACAAGGGAGGGCATAAACACAGCTAGAGTTGTGGAGAGATGCTATGGGTCCAAAGGATTTAAAATTAGACAAAATAAGATAGACTATATGGAATGCAATTTTAGTGAGGGGAGAGAGTGAAGCAACAGTAAAGATTGATAACTAAGAAGTTTCCCAAAAAGACTACTTTCAATACTTAGGATCGATAACTCATAAGAGTGAAGAGATTAAAAGAGACATTACCCAAATATCCAAGCAAGACTAAAACAACTAGAGATGTGCCTCTGGAGTTTTGTGTGATAAACGGGTGCCACTTAAACTGAAAAGAAAATTCTATAATTCTATAAGAGGTTGGCCGGCCATACTCTATGGATCAAAGTGTTAAGTAGTTAAGAAACAACATGTACATAAGATGAGCGTAGCCGAAACGAGGATGCGGAGATTTATCAGTGGCAAGACAAGAAATGATAGAATTAAATTGAAAACATTAGAGGTAACCTAGGAATAGTACCAATGGGTAACAAGATGAGAGAAGGTAGACTTTGATGGTTTGGACAAGTCCAACGAACACCAAAAACAGCACCCATTAGGAGTGAGTCGATTCAAGTCAAAGGCTTTAAAAGGCCAAGAGGAATGCCCAAAAGGGCGTCAATAGAGATAGTGAGAATAGATTTAAAAACTTTTGAACTAAATGAAGCCATGACACTTAACAGAGGGGAATGGAGGAACAAGATTCATATAGCCAATCCTAATCGGAATAAGGCCTTGATGATGATGACGAGTCTTGAGTCAGCATTTTAGTTATGCTCTTGTTTTCACAAAGTGCAAGTATCAAATGAAAAACCTTTCTAGTGGAAATAGTACAATATACTACAGGTACCAAATAAAACTAACAGAAAGTAAGACATTTTATCTTCAATGCTTCTCTTCTATTAATGCAATTTCACTGCACGACCATGGAGATATAGTTGGTGAATTTTATTGTTCCGAAGACAATTAAAATGACTAGGCACAATGAATGATAGACGTTACCAGCCACACCACGCAATAATTGCAGAAAACCTGGCCGAATGTAACTCTCTTTCTGGCTGAAATTTATACCATGACGTGAAGGTATATAGAAATCCCTAATAATTCAGCATTATCATTTATGTGCCAGTGCTGTTGATTTTTCTTAGACAAGATGAAGGTTCACCATATAAACAGCCACCAGAGGGTTTATCAAATAATTATGATGCCTCAAACTGGCACATTGGATGCCCACTAATCCACGAAAACAAATGTACTACTGTCACTTTTATATTAAGGGGCTAACATATTAAGTTCTTACTTTGAAATAAACCGCATCAACTCATCAAAACAATAAGCATTATAAACAAATCAATTCTATCAAGATAAAACTCCACAAGTGCATGAAAATTCAATGATAAAGTTGAAATAAACCAGATAAAATAAGCATCTACAATAAGACATATAATATGCACAAACCATAAGCCAGCATCAAGTTTATACATGGCAAACATGACACAGTTATTTTAGGCACAAAGTAGCACAGGACCTTAAACTTACTGAAGATATACCAGAATATGCTACAAGCTAGCATAAGGTTTTAAATTTTCTATGCATCTTTTAAAGACATGCATACCAAACGTGAAAGCATCAACCTATATGTAGGACAAGGTTCTAGACGTGCTGACAACCAACTATGACTTAGTTGCATAATAAATAACCCTTCTGCCCAAGTGGCCCTCAGCATACATGTCTATGTTCTCCACATAGTTGCTTTTGGACAACTGGACTCTGCCTGTTGGTTTCCCATGGTTGCCATCTCTCTGCTTAGCAGAATGAGCTCTTTGTCCAGTTGTTTAATTGCTGACTCATGAAGCAGTTGGAAGATGGCCTACTCTTCCCATTTTTTCTGGACTTGAGGTTGGTTGCTTGGTTTATCAATAGTCCAGGAGAGTACATTCCACTCAAATCTCATAATGGCTCTCTAAGAGTGCCTGAAACTAGATAGAGAACAGAACCCATAAAAAATGCCCAAACAAGATAAGCAGCATTGTTGGGTTGCTTTATTCCTTCCAAAAACTGAACCCTCCAGTGATAGAAAGTTGATGTTGGACATATTCATCCACTGTACTTGTCATTATAAGGGCCTCCAGAGCTGATGCAAGAACAATCATGGTGACTGATATAAGCAAATAGACTATTACTGACACAGCAGGAAGTGAGAAACTCTATTCTTGTAGAAAAAATAGTTAAAACACAATTTCCAAGTGGAGAAAATAGCAAGTCTTTGAGAAGAGGTTCACAACTCATACAAGAATACACCTCTCTAGATCTCTTAATTTCTCATTTTTATCCAAAATCAGTAAAAAGGAAGTGCTAGTAAAGTAGAAATCAAAACCAAGAACTGAACTTCATTAATCTTAAAAAATCAAGTGATTACAATAGAGAAATCCAATCCTTTCTATAGACAAAAGAGAGATTACTTGACTCCTAAGTAACCTGTTAATTTGTTCTCAAGTAATCTGATAAAAACATATAACATACTCTCTCTCAACATAAACAAGAACATCTAAACAAAAAAAACTTCCAAAACTGAAATATCAATAGTAACAGCAAAACCAACAAATAGAAACTGCTAGGACACCAAAATAGTAATAAGTTCAAAGTAATCCAAAATTTTCTAGAACAGTCTTACTAGGTACTATTCATAGTAATTTCGTATCTTCTTCTTCCTTTCCATGTAGTTTTTGAGGGCTTTCATAAATTGTGATGATGCTCCTGCATCAGTCACTCAGATTGTACAATAGAAACAAACATTGTAAAAACCAATTGCTTTGCATCCCAACACCCCACTGGATGAGTCACCCGGATGTTTTTACTGCTAATTCCTTTTCTACCACAAGGTCAACGCGTGATGAGACCTTCAAGCTCCTGCCCTCATGCCGCTACCTTAGATTTTATAGTGCGCTCTTTTGATCAACTACACCCTCAGTACCTACCACAAATGTAGGCACACATTCCCACATAAGCACTGAGCACTCGGACCATAAATTTTACTCCACCAATCAAGGAAAATAAAAACAGATAATTCACATGCAGACACAAAAACCTGCACATACGTGCTAGCAAAACCTAATATCCACACCTGGGCACAAAGTCCATGTGCCTTACACAAGAGTGTGATCAATTCCAGCTCCACACCTAGTCACTATGCTGGAATAAGATCCTTGGCAAGGATTATCTAATTCATAACAAAAGAGCTATTAGAAGGTGCCCTATGTACCGCATGAACTCTGAAGCGGTTGAACCTGCTTAATTATTGTCAAGTGGCTAGGTTGGTTTGCCTTCATGTTCTCCATGTTCAATGGTTGAATTTACCTGCCTTAACATGGCTAAGTGAGGAGAGGAAGGATAGTGTAGAATATTTCCTGCTAGGGTCCTGTCATGAAGGAGAGGAACAATCAGTTATTAGAGGTAAGCTGATTCTTTTCAAGGGTATATCTGGACGGATTTTCAGTCATATAATTCTCTGGGTTTGCTCAAGTAAATCTTTGGCTGGTATTCTTGCAAGCAACTTGAAAAGATACTGGGATGTTTATCTGGATTCTGCAAATCAGTGGACCAATGAGGATCTCCCCATAACATTGCCTCATCCACCAAGTGCACCCAAAGTAAACTTTGATGGTCAGACTTTGAGAAACCCAGGGGCCAAATTGAGTGGAAGGTGATCTTCCTCACAATGAAGGTACCATGCTCTTCTCCTATCTTACTCCAGCGGTCCAACCAGTGGAATACATTCCTACGATGCTGATGTGTGGGCTAGGTGGCTGGGAATAAGTTTCTTTCTTTTGTTTCTTTTTTCTTTTTTCAGACAACAATGTGATGAAGAATAAATCTAGCTCATACTGGGAATGGAACCACTGACTGTTGAAGGCAGTTCTAGAAATGCCATGAGTTGAATAGCAAAGTGGGACTCCTGCCCTGGCAGTTCTGAAAATATCACTAGTTAGACAGCAAGGTGGGAGTCCTACCCCTGTGCCTCACCAACATCATTGATGAAGCGCAGGATAGCCACAAATGGTCGTCTGCCTCCTTCGTTCACAAGTGGAGGTCTGCCAAAAAAGAGACAATGTATCTACATGGATAACCCGGCCTTGGTTCTCCTGTATAGTTCATTTTCTTTTTCTGGTACGGTTCTTTGGTGCAGAAATCATGCCATTCAAATGTTAATCTTGTTTACATTATTAACTTTTGAATGAAATCTTATATCAGCCACTCAGAAAAGAAGAATCAAAATGCGTTGGTTGAACAAGAAATTGCAAAGATAGTATAAAAATGGATATCCACAGGGATTCTCTCATACTTGTGTAGACCACTGTCTGACGAGATACAAACCCAATATTTATGGATACTTCTATTTTCCATATTACTATGTTTCAAACATACATCACTCTCTTTAATATTAGTTTCATGATTTTGCTTGTTAGGAAATATTTGCAATCATTGTTGTTATGTGTTCTGCAGGTTTGTAATCGGTAAGTAATCACTAAGTTTTTATTTCATCAAATTAATTTATAATGCTCATCGCAAGAGATCTCTCTGTTAACCCAACCGGATGAGGCATCCTTTTTCCGATTGTTTAATTTAATCAGCATAATGTTGTTAATAGTATATAACTAAGAGTTCCGGTAGGAGTAGACCTCATTCACAGTGAAGATATTTTGTAGGTCTAAACCATTCACCATATTTGCAAGACACAAATCAAATCTCAAGTCCATTGGATGCTTTTATCTTATGTTTCTTTGAGTTGAAAATCACAACCATTGGTTTATTCAAAGACCCAACACAGGTGTTAGGATCATCAAATGCAATGATTTCTCACATTTTACCTGATATCTGTAAACTGAATCTAATGAATGGCTTATATCTTCCAAAAATATACTCTAGGGACAGCATGTGCTCTATCAGACACTCATTAGCATCTACTCCTACCAGGACTGCAGAACTAAATTTTTTAATTTATATTCAACGGAGTTCAAAGGGGAGCCTTGGCACAATGGTAGCGTTGATTTCTCACATTTTACCTGATATCTGTAAACTGAATCTAATGAATGGCTTATATCTTCCAAAAATATACTCTAGGGACAGCATGTGCTCTATCAGACACTCATTAGTGTCTACTCCTACCAGGACTGCAGAACTAAAATTTTTAATTTATATTCAATGGAGTTCAAAGGGGAGCCTTGGCACAATGGTAGCGTTGTCTTCGTGACCTCAAGGTCACAGGTTCGAGGCGTTGAAACAGCCTCTTGCAATGCAAGATAAGGCTGCATACAATAGACCCTTGTGATTCGCCCCTTCCCTGGACCCCACATATGCAGAAGCTTCGTGCACCAGGCTGCTGTTTTCCTCTTTTATATATATATATATATATATATATATATATATTCAATGAAGTTATAAAGCTCATGGCAAGATTTTATATATCTCCTTTTCCATTTGTATCCACACCTGTATCAAAGCTTTTGCACCATTATGCAACAATTGAACATCACAAGAAAATACTTCCATGAACATGCATATTCATAAGAAGATGCAAAACACTAGAAGAGGAAAATAGGAGTCTAAGCAGTTTCAAGCATCAAGTAACGTAAAGAGCAATGATGTACATGAGATTGATGGATTAGTTCCAATCACATCAAATATTGAAAAGCATGATGATGCCAGATCTTGAAGGCCAAAACTCTACAAACTAATGAATGAACAGAATACATATGCAACTACTTGAGCTTTTCTAAACGACTGGATCATCGGAGTAAGACATGATGACTACAATCTTAAGAAAAACTAAAGAAAACAAGGATTCACAAATAACACAACCAAAACCTTTTCTAAGAACATAAATACAATATCTGTGACAGGAAACTAATAATCAATCGTACTTCTGTTTCTATGCATGCACATACACATGCACCTGAGTTGAACACACTGCAAATGTCAAGAAATTTTTTATGGTAATTTGGTATTTATATGTAACATTAACAAATTTCACCCATCTATATACATTACTTGCAGAAGGAAAACTGACCAGCAAGTGAAGTGTTGCTCAATCCTGCAGAGAAGAAGACAGACAGCAGAGTCAACAGAAGTAGCCAGCCTGGCCAATAAAAAAAAGGGAGGAAAACAGTGCTATCTTCATTTAAGAATGTAAAATTACATCAAGGAGAGAGCAAATATAGCTAAGCCCCTAAATGAGGGGACATATTTCCCCGGAAGAAATTACATTTCCATGTATTCTCGTCTAGCAAGCATGATTGCTAATTCATTTACCATAATAAATTGTTACTTGAATGAGAGAAAAAGGATTTTTTGCAGCCATTCAAGATTGTCGCTAAGAAACTGACATGCTTATGTGTGAAATAAGAAGCCCAAGGTTCAAATGATTCGCTTAGGAGACATTGATGTTATATGTTTTATTAATAATTCAAAAAAAAGATATGCGCTTCGTACAAATTGTAAAGATGCTGAAACAATTTCTTGGCATCTAGCCATAAGCCAAATGCATCATCAACTGCTTAGAAGTTCATGCAGGACCTAACCGGACTAATGGAGCACTTTATGTTGTACAGTAACTGATTTAATTGCTGAAAATGACATATGGAAAACAGATAAATATCTACTTACATTATTCAGCAAAGCTTTAAAGGTGAAGATGTATTCTAATTATTCGGATTATGAACCATAATCTTAACAAACTAATTAATTTAAAGAAATAGTTAAGCATCCTGAATCTGCAGCCATGTTCTGTTGTCACATCCAGCACAAAATAATTGGTTCCAGTAGCCAAAGTTTCTTCAGAATTAGGTTATAAACATGAAATTTAAGTTTCTTTTGATAAATAGCAAAGAAATGAGAACATTACAGAAAGGGCAGAATTTTCCGGAAAGGCACCATTTCCATTTATGCCTTTTACTTAATCAGCCACCTAATTTTCAGAACTGAGAATGTGTGACTGCTAAAGAAAAACTTGTAACAAAATGAACAGAAAGGTTCAAAATTTTACATTTGATATAGCTGATTCTAGAAGTGATCGCATTCACGTTCACGTTCTTAGCAACATGCAGTATGGCACTGGAGATCATCCTAAAGTAAGTGACCTTATGCACACTAATATCTAGTATCTAGTATCAACTGCAATTTCCACAGCTACTGTGTTAAGTGATGAATTCCCTTGATACGTGTACTTGTGCATTTTCATTCCACAAGCTCCAAGTTCACCAAAATTGTTGCCTTGTCAGTGTCCAGTGCATTTTCCTGGAAGACTCTATATGTTATTTATGTCAGTACTCATGTATTTACCACGGCAGAAGATCTGAATGTATCATAATTTTAGGATTGGCAGACGTCCATAGCATTTCTTTAATACTCTACAGACTACAGTTAATTATAATGGTTTTAAGATTTGGAGGTTATCCCATGGAGCATACATTTCCATGATTTTAATAACGGGAAGTGCATAGAAAAGCACATATTAAGGGAGCAGATCTAGCAAAGCATTTTGTTGTCACCATGTGACCTGAATGTCATAGGTTCGATGCATGGAAACAGCCTCATGAAAAAATGCAAGGTATGGCTGCATGGTCTGCCCCTTCCCCGGACCCCGCATGCACAGGAGCTTCATGCACTGGGCTGCCATTTTAGTGCTCATCATCAGGAAAAATCATAAGCATGTATCTAAATCTCATTGTTACAAGGAGGTACTTGAATCCATCATAAGTGTACCAGGCTGCCCTTTTAATGCTCATCATCAGGAAAAATCATAAGCATGTATCTAAATCTCATTGTTACAAGGAGGTACTTGAATCCATCATAAGTGTACCAGGCTGCCCTTTTAATGCTCATCATCAGGAAAAATCATAAGCATGTATCTAAATCTCATTGTTACAAGGAGGTACTTGAATCCATCATAAGTGTACCAGGCTCCCCTTTTAATGCTCATCATCAGGAAAAATCATAAGCATATATCTAAATCTCATTGTTACAAGGAGGTACTTGAATCCATCATGAGTGTACCCATATCACCAAACAGAAGAAGCATAAATAACAACAAAATGAGAAAGAATGCAAGCGAGAATCAAGCAAATAATGAGCTACACACCTTGCATAAGCAGACAGTTCTCATAGAGCAGCAACCATCTATAAACTTTTCACTTCAGCATACAAGAGATTTTTCAACTTTGAATAAGCAGAGGATATATCAATATCTTTACAAGCAAGAGGGACAATCCAGAGCTATCTGTATCGTTTCCAACAATTTCCTTGATGTACAGAACTACCTTAACAGCTTAAGCAAGAAGGCTGAGGTTGTTCATACTACTAGAAGTGCAAATTCAGTGCACATTGCCAACTGACCTAGGATAAGCACAGATAGTAACGCCTCACTGTAAAACATTTCTGAAAAGGTTCTCATTTGCTAATACTTTGGAATTCAATCTGGCATCTTTAAGGGAAACATAATCACTCTTAAATACACTGGATGCAGTCTAAAGTTTGAAATAGATGCCACAGAGTCTAGCATTTTTGAACAAGAGTACCCTTTTTTGCTAGATATCATCTAAAGATATGGCTACTCAAGAACAAGCTACATCAACTGAGCATGATATTCGAGCCAATTAACCTAGTCAAGAGGCGAAATCAGATGCTTTCCCCTGATTTTCAACAAGACAGGTGGATCTTTCAACTGCCCAGACATCATTTTACAGCAAAAACTTTCTTAGGAAAAATACCAATTTGCAGCAGTGCGCGTGATCTGCACAGGGATTTCGGCAGCAAATCAGTGCTACCAGTTAAATTAATACATCCATAAATCCAGCAAGATGCCGACTTATTTTCTCATTAAAGACTAAACACGACAAGTTATTGATACTTATAACTGCAGATTCCGGATCATCCAATATACCCAATCCAATAAGAGATGCTGGTTTCAACATATCCTGTTACAGTTTTAGATTCAAATACATTTTCCAAGAAACAAATCAACTTTCAGTACAGCGGGTAATTTGAGCACATCCACAAACGGATGGATCTTTATGGATCTGCTGATGTTCAATTTTGCTTCTGCAGTTTTCTACAGCTAGCAATCACAGCAAAATAAGGGGTCAAATCCGGCAAGATGCTAAGACATGTTTCCATTAAAGCAACAAATCATTAATCAGTTGTATTTCTCTTACATATGAAATGGCTTTCTACTTCTCTTATATTCCATGCGCTACTAAAACTAAAACTGAACAAACAAGTCCATACTCCGGATCATACATCAGCATGAAACCCAAAAACACATCAAGATAGATAGCCACAGATCGAAAGCGGATTCAAAGTAAGAAACAGATATAACTCGTAGCCAACAAGGAGGAAGAAGACAACAAACAAGAGTCAGCGAATTACCTTCCGGAATGGCGAGTAAGGGTTCAGAATTGCAATCACAGACACATGGAGGACAAGTAGTAGAAGACGACGCACGACTGACGGCGGCCAATCCCTCGGCCAAGTGCCAGTAAAGAGGCGGACCCACAATATATCCAGCCAAACAGAAAGCTAACAAAACCACAATCCCCTTCAGTAATCCTGGACTACAATTGGGCTCTTGAACAGCCATTTCTAACTCTCTGATCGATCGAGATCTCGATCTCCGGTGAATGAAATCGAAGTCGAAGGAAATGGAGTAGAGTGAGAAGATGCTGCCGTAGGAAAGGGCCGCAGAGGTTAAAGAAGAAAGGCAGTAATAATTGGAAGGAAACAGAGAGATTTGGAAGACAGATTTGAACGAGAAGGGAATAGAAAAAAGGGGAAAGGAGTGTCAATGTAGGGATGGAATGGGTAAAACAGCAAAAGGATTATCCATCACCCTCACCGAAGAGCCAAAGCCGAAGCAGGGATAATCCAAATATTTCCCTTCACTCTCGTCTTCTGCTACTCTCGCTGCTGTTTATACTTTGACTGACAGCCTGCATATTGTTTAGATTTGGACTGGAGAAAAAGTTTGATTCTTCCTTCTTTTGCCCTCTTTTACTGTGTTTTCCCCCCTGCTAACTAGTATTAGTTTCTCTCTCTCTCTCTCTCTCTCTCTCTCTCTCTCTCTCTCTCGCGCTTTACGTGCGCGTTTTATCCTCTTATTAAATTTTTATTTTGGATATATAATAATAGATAAATACTATTTTTTCATGCAAGATCAAACTTTTTAATAAATTTAAGTCGCTTATTTTTTAAAAGATTTAAGTCATTTATCAAGTTCAGAATTTCCGTAGAGATATTTATATATTGGAATGATTCTCAAAACTTGTTTCAAGTCTTTGAAAAACCTAAACCTCTCTCTCTATGTTGCTTTGCGTGTGCGTTTTATCCTCTTGTTTTAAGTCGTTTATTTTTTAGTAAATTTAAGTCATTTATCAAGTTCAAAATTTTTGTAGAGATATCAATATATTTGAATGATTCTAACAACTTGTTTTGAGTCTTTGAAAAAACTAAACCTCTTCTAGAGAACCAATTTGGTCTTAGTCCCAATTTAATACTAAACAAGTCTAAACTAACTAAATACTTAGTGTGAGAAATTCTTCAAATTGGTTTATGAAATGGGAGAGAGCGGTACAAAGCTAAAAATATTTACTATGTTCAATAACTTCTCAATAGGTTAATAAAAATGAATGGCTGTAACTTTTACCCAGATAAACATTTGATACAACCATTCAATGGTTATAAATTTTGAGTTTTAGCCTATCTATATCATTCCTAGTATTATGAAGGACTTAGATCTACAATGAAAGTTCTTTACATGAAAAAATAGGAGTGTACGCCTTTTCCTTCTCTTGAGCGTGTACTCTTCATTACCTCAGCTCAATTTGGAGTTGTTGTCATGTGACCTTGGAGGTCATAGGTTCAAGGGGTGGAACCAGGCTTTTTGTAAAAAATGCAAGGGAATGCTGCATACTATAGACCCTTGTGGTCCGCCCCTCCTCGGATCCTGCAGAGGCAGGAGCTTTGTGCACCTTGGCTGCCCTTTAACTTGGAGTTGAGAAATTAAGAATCTTACTTCCTTGAGAGTATCATCATAAATGGTTAGATTGCTTCTACTTTGGTCTTCTACTTTGGTGCTAGATTTGATCTCCGGCCATTATTCTATTTCATCTACGGGCCACGATCGGATTAGCCTGACATATTTGACGTTTAGAACTGGAAATGCTTGTTCAGCAGGGAAAGGAAGAATTGAAGAGGAAAGAGTACTCTTAAAGGTAACTGATACTCTTGCAAGGCACCAAGCTTTAACCGTTCTGTGAGTTCTCCAAAAATGAAAGATGCTAAAACAACTGCTATTGTGGGATCTTTCCCAACAAAGGCCTTTCTGATTTTGATCTTCCGCGCACCACAAGATATGATCAGATCCATCAGTGACGCACGAAGCACTTCAATTTGAATATTTTGTGGAAGGACTGTATGAACTTTATTGTTGTTGTGTAATATTTCGCAAAAAATATATAAAAGAAAAACAGTGTTTCATCAAAAAGGAGAGTCAAACATGGAAACAGAACGCCAAGAGGACCACAATTGCAGACCACCAAGCTCATTAACGAGCAACTGGAATCATTAATTAGCATCATGGTGCAACATGCTGAAAAAAAGGGCAGCCCCAGTGCATGAAGCTCCTGCATAGGCGGAGTTTGGGCAAGGGGCGGACCACAAAGGTCAATAGCATGCAACTTTATCCTGCATTTTGCAAGAGGCTGTTTTTACGCCTTAAAAACCATGACTTCAAGGTTACACGACAACACTCTACCATTAGTGCAACGTGCTGCGTGTGCTTAATATTACTATTTATAAAGGGATGATTAATGCTCCAATGGACTCCTCGTTGTGGTTGCAGTGAGGAATACCACTTTTTGACACAACCCATGTTTGATCCAGATAATTCAGTTGATGCCTTCCACATTGACTCAACCACAGTACCATAAGTTAGCTGGCCAACTTCTACAGGAAGAGTCCCCCATGTAAGAAAGACATCACTTGGGGGATGGCAAGAGGCTTCCCTTTATTTTCCAACTAGATAGGGCTTGGTTTGCCAAGCTTATGTAATCAGGTTTATGCAATTATGCCAGATTATTTCTTACTGATTGTACCATACAATTTGGCAGCATTGCATAAACCTGATTATATCAGCCTTGCCTATTTTGATTTAAGATAAAATTTTCTTAGGAAGGACTCAAAGATGAGTTTCTTAGTGCCCCCAGTCATTCCTGATTTTTTCCTATTAACTCTGGAGAAACTTTCATATTCAACAAAAACTATTACCTTGCTGTTTCCCTTTTTCTTCTTGCCCATGAATTTCCTGGGATTGTATGCAAATCGTACAATTTTAAGGACTTAATGAATCATATAAAATAAGAATTTGGGCAAGTCGCTATTGTTTTCTTTTCTTTTTCTGGTTAATGGGAACATCGCTTCATTGATGTCTAACCACCAATCACCCAAGGAAACACCAATCATGATTTTAAGGTCTCACCTTCACTATATCCCCACCAACTTCCAATGGCATTACCGTCTCCCTAGCAGCAAATCCTACCACAAGCCACAAAAGATCTGACAAAGGACCCAGCGTCGTGATTCTTCATCCAAGAGGACCACCACTTAAATGACATAACTTGCAAATATATCCAATATGTGTTGTGTGTGTGTGTGTGTCTGTGTGTAAGGGTTTAGTTCAGAAAATAGGTAGAAAGTTGCTCTCTACGTCGCATCCCAAAAAATTACGAGCTCAGTTTGTGGTTACCATGCTTGGTAGCCTGCAAAATGGCTCAATCAAAGCTTATAATGCACTTCTTCTTTTTTCTTTGATCTTTTTAATGGAAATTCTGTTGATGATTGATCGGAGTTGATGATCTAAACACCAGTCCAAAGGGCATCACAAGGAGAAAGCACAGGCATGTCCAAAAAGACAGAGAAACAGAGGAAACAAACGAAGTAAAAACACCCATGCAAGAAAACCATTCGCACAGCTTGAGCTTGTATTTCAGGTTCTGTCAGAAAATCCGGGTGGTTCGTGTTCCTTGTGAAGATTTAGTATTCTTTAAGTAGTTCATAGACAAGTTGAATTTCATTTGAAAGGCGAAGGATTCGCACAGCTTGAACTCGTATCACAGCTGGAAGGGAGCTTCTGTTGCAACCACAAGAACACAGGTAATCTGGCAAATATTTTTGTATCAATTGGCAGGAAAATACAAGGAGTGCAAACAGACCTTCTACAGGAGGCCCACAAACAGTCATAAGAGGGGGCACTTTTATTTTTCCTAAGAAAACAATTGAAGGAGTCCTCCATTTTGTACAAAGCTGAAGACAATCCCCATTTTGAATTGAACATTAACTCACTCGATTGCTCCATTCATGTCACGAGCCATGCCTGCTCTCCACTTTCAACTTCCTTGGCTCGACAAAACTTCTCTGATGCAGTCTGGCGATCTGTAGATCCAGTATCAGAAACTAGAGGCCCATGATACTAGTAGGAACACTGACTTGTCGTGTTTCTCATCGTATCTAATCTCCTCCACAAACACCACTACTCTCCATGAGCACATTTTAGAAAGGATACAATTTTACAATGAGGAACATGCCTAGCTAATTATGGCTCTTCCTGAACAACCTCGGGCAACGATGAGGGAGATGTTGAACCACTGTATTTGCTGGGCAATGGTGTACTCCTACGAGACTGCCGTTTTGTAGGTACTAGCAAACTCTCCTGCTCGTCTTCAGTCAGTGGATAATCATCTTCATCTTCTCCCTTGAACACAGGATGCCTATAAGCGCTAAGAAGGTATGCTTTAAGATTGAAATTTGGTTCCTTTGTACGTTCCAGTGTATCTTTCATCATTGCTTCCTGGAATACAAAACAGCAAAGAAGTAAAATACAAATTATCATACATAAGCATGTAATTTCATCTGGAATATAACTTCATCTAGGTTGCCATTCATGCATAATTCATTGTACTGTTTGCCCCTTCTGCAACCTCTGATTGACACATTCTTGCACAGTGCAAGCCACAAGGCAAATCTGAGCTACATGGGCTAATGAGCCGGTCTTGCTGGACCTTTACCCACCGAGGTTGGACCTCCAGAACTTTGTGAAAACCAAAGCTTATTAATGCACTTAAACAGGTATATGTTTAGGCTGTCAGGCTCAAGCGTTGGTTTTCGACAGGATAAAGTTCAATCAACATTCTGGTCGTTGCTTTCTAAGGTTATATATGTATTTTTAAAACAGAAAGACGAAAAGAAAGCATGTATAGAGCTTCAACTACTGTCTCAAATACATTTTCCTTGTTACTGAAAACTAGTGCAATCCAAGTATCAGATTAGTGGCACCACTGTACTCAAGGTAACATAGACAGAATTAAATGAAAAATGCATGCTCTAGTTACAAAGTCATTTATGAAATGCTATCAGCAACTAAACTTCCTTTCAAAATGAGGAATCGACCTAAGCTTCAAACTGATCGCATGTGATATTATTTTATATTATCTTTGTTCAAACTCATGACATCATGGTAGATAATCAAAATTAATTGATTTCTATTTTTAGAGTTTTCCATGAGGACACAACACCACCTAAGAACTGAATAATGCGTATGACTAGCTTCTATATTTTTCTGTGTGTGTGTATTTGCAGTGAGTATCTTCTGATTATGTGAGGAGATGTGATATCAAATTCTTAGCAGATAATCAGTACTCTTTCATTGCTGATTTTTAAGTTCCCATAAGAACACTGAGCACCAAAACCAGGTTCTGAATGACGTGCACACTTTCTGTGCAATGAAGAACAAAGAGGTGACATGTTTTCAGCTCGATTCTTTTCTGTATTAGTATTGCTCTATCTAGATTGTCAGATGCCCCTGAAGGTCTGTATTACTTTTGCTCTATCTAGATTGTGAGATGCCCCTGAAGCTCTGTATTAGTTTTGCTCTATCTGGATTGTGAGATGCAAGCTCAACATGACTTGCTAGATATGTTGTACAAGTCCCTGGTCCCGAAGTTTTAAATAAATCAATAGATTAAAGAAAATCATACAGACAGCAAAAAAGCTATTAAACAATAGTTAGGAATTCTGTTTCTTCGGACAAACTAATTTTATTATACAAATCACCCAGACTGCAAAACAGCTATTAAACAATAGGTAGAAACTGTCTTTTTTTAGGTATATTTTTTATTCTATACCTATGATTTTAATGTAATCTCCATAATATAAACAGCCTGTACCTTCCCATTTTTGCATTAAGGCAAGGTCCCAGTTTTTGTGGAGATAAGTGAGATTTGAGATAACATCGCTATCACTCTACAAAAGTATTCTTGAGATTTTTATCTCAAAAAGGCTTGGCAGGTCTTTTAAAGATATGGGATCCTCTTGTTCTCCAAAAAAAAAAAACCATTTTGATGTATCAGCATGTTAAGTTTACAGATTACTAAGATTGACACCTTGCCTTCATGTGTACCAAGAGATTTTTTAGTCATTCACAAGTTCCCCTTCTGCATTTATTTTCCTTTTTTTTTCTGGAATTTTACAATTTAAGCCAGCATTATCTGAATGGAAAATTTGACATTAATCAACACTTTCCTTTTTTTCCCCTTGAAAGTTGGTAGGAGATCAGAGTTGAACTCACAACCTTAGGTTGGGAACATCGCACCTTGCCATTAGGCTAGGTGCATATGCTAGGAGGTTAGTCATTTATGTTGGTGTATTCCTGTTATACTATCTTGTTCATTGGGACACTGCATGATGCATTTTCCTCTGCGTAACTAATGTATATTTATAAGCACACTTAGGAGGACTAGGGATAGCTCCAGGAGATAAATAATACTAACCTTGGCCTCTCAAAGCAATCTATTTGGTACACTGTAGCATGCTTGGCTGTGTAGGCCTATATAGCTGGAGCAAAAATCACATTACAACTCAATTTTAATAAGATGTTCAATTTTCAGATCTAATAGTGTATGCAAGTTAGATACTCTCGGTAGAAACTCCAAGAAACCTTGTCTCTGTTTTATGAATCCACTTATCTTCTGCTGGTGTCTTGTTCTGACATCAGGTTAGCACAGTTTACAAAAATTTTCTGTAAATCAGTAAAATGTGTCAGATGACAACCATCACATCACATATGTACATCATTCTGAGAAAATGAATTGGATTACTCTATAAATGTCAACTCAAACAAGTAGGTTAGTTTATTGCAATAGTCTCATAATAATTCCCAGCATGGAATATCTAATACTTCTAGCACAGGGAGTGTGTTGTGATCTGACCACATCACTTTCAGTAGACTTGAACAACAGAATATGGAGATAACTAATTGCTTAACATGAAATTATGAGCCTAGACATATAAGTAAAATCTTAATCAACATATGTATTATTAGGATGGCAGTCGAAGCTCAAGAAGCATAAGTTTCTTCTACTATTTGAATTAATCAATTAAACAAGTATAAGCACTGGTCAAACAAACCTGTAATGGGTATCTAACAAAGGCAGGCTCAAAACGGCCTTTACAATATCTATGAAACCATATGGTCAATACTGGAAGGGCAATGAGCAAAGGAGTTGATTGAGCAGCATGCTTTGATGTTAACAGTCCTAGTAGAAGCAGCTGCGAGATAACCATTGCAGTAATAATACGCCCATGGACATCAGGCCAGAATGCTGCGGCACTTTCATATTCTTGATTGTAAACATTTATAATCTGGAGAAACATATGAGAACTTCCATTAGAGAATAGATTATGGGTATGGAGCCTACCAAAATGTCTAACAATTTTTAAGTTATAAATCATGTTCAGAATTCCCAGAAAAGAAAGTGAAGATACTTGCCATCACACTGAAACTACAAATTAGTGTTTGCCAAAAAAGTGAAAATTAAAATTATAAGTAGAACAGAGAAATGGAACTACTGACATTATCATATGTCATCAACGGAGTTATTTGTCAAAATAGATTTTTACAGTGCATCAAAATATAGAGAGAAAATTGACATTGTGAAGCAAGAAGTATCTCACTTTCAGTTGTATATGAAGATGATAAAAACAGTTTCTATGTAAATGAAAATACAAGTACGTGGTAACTCAATATAATGAATATAAAATAGTTTGCCACTTATGAAGCATAACTTTTTACTACTGACTATGAGCACACAGTAATACATAATAAATATGAAAGTTTATTATCATATGAAGCATAACTTTCAAGATTACATGAAAACCAAGGCAGAAATGGACTTGAAAATTTTTAAGCAAGTAATGGAATGCAATTGGTGAAACAACTGAAGTTATCTGCTCAATATACATTTTTAATATGATGGATTGTTACCAGAACTCCCTGATTTCAATAATATCTTCTAACTCTAGGCATCCATGATATTAACATCTTAGACTTGTAAGTCCTAGATAGTTTATATAAACTGAATCTCAACATCCAGTCAATAACACCCTTTAAGTAACTCCCAGCACAGTTTTGAAGTCAAAAAGTTAGTTTTCGTAATTCTGTAAGAACAATGACGCATCCACAAAATTAACATTTTAGACTTGTTAGTAAGTCCTAGATAGTTTATATAAACTGAATCTAAAGATCCAGTCAATAACACCCTTTAAGTAACTCCAAGCACAGTTTTGAAGTCAAAAAGTTAGTTTTTGTACTTCTGTAAGAACAATGATAGCCTTTAATATGAAAGACGGTAAGACCTACAATCTTTTAGATAGAAAAAGAATGATTCAAGAATTCATTAGAGGATTTTTCTCATTGAGAGAAGCCTGGATTAGTATTTGGTGGACTTCCCAAAAAGGTTGGACCTTTGACCCATTTGTTGATACAGAAGGTAACAGCAATAGGTAATGAAAGGTATAATAAATTCAATGTGCCCTTGATACCATTTTCTCCTTAAGCTTATTTCTGTGATCCTCTTTAAGCAAGTAATGGAATTTTTGTAAGTATGACCCCTAACCAGATTGGGGTGAAAATGGCCTGCTAGTTTTGTGTTGCAAATTAATTTTGAAACAAGATCTTCGATGCTACAGAATATATGATAAGATCTTGTTTCCAGGTTAAATTTAGTTTTTCTAATGTTGATTGATATACCTCTTATGGTCTGTTATCAGTTTTTATAAATACCCATATCCAGAGAGGCATCCTAATTTCCAAAATGAAGAATGGCACTTCTCATTCATGATGCAGTATGTTTTCTAAATCTCAAGATGTCAATCTCCAATCCCTTCAATGTGCCCTTGTTACACACCATAATGCAAATGCCAAGAAATATGAATGCATCTTAACTTTAATAGAGCGAAGGCACCATTTTCTTAGATACTAAATATAATTTATGTGAAAAAGTTATTGAATCCTGTGATCCTCTTTAAGCAAGTAATGGAATTTTTGTAAGTATGACCCCTATCCAGATTCGGGTGAAAATGACCTGCTAGTTTTGTATTGCAAATTAATATATATATATATATATATATATATATATTAATGATACCATTTTCTCCTTAAGCTTATTTATGTGATCCTCTTTAAGCAAGTAATGGAATTTTTGTAAGTATGACCCCTATCCAGATTGGGGTGAAAATGACCTGCTAGTTTTGTATTGCAAATTAATTTTGAAACAAGATCTTCGATGCTACAGAATATATGATTAGTTCTTGTTTTCAGGTTACATTTATTTTTTCTAATGTTGATTGATATACTTCTTATGGTCTGTTATCTGTTTTTATAAATACCCATATCCAGAGAGGCATCCTCCTAATTTCCAAAATGAAGAACGCGACTTCTCATTCATGATGCAGTTTGTTTTCTAAATCTCAAGATGTCAAATCTCCAATCCCTATTGTAAAACAGCCAATTAACCCTGGACATTTATCACCAGTCAACTGTAAATAGACTGTAAGTTGTAAAAGTATAGATCCATCAGTTGAAATTGGCAAACACTTTCTGGAAAACTCCAATATCATCATATATATATATATATATATATATATATATATATATATATATATTAATGATACCATTTTCTACTTAAGCTTATTTCTGTGATCTGTTTATTTTTGTGATCCTCTTTAAGCAAGTAATGGAATTTTTGTAAGTATGACCCCTATCCAGATTGGGGTGAAAATGACCTGCTAGTTTTGTATTGCAAATTAATTTTGAAACAAGATCTTCGATGCTACAGAATATATGATTAGTTCTTGTTTTCAGGTTACATTTATTTTTTCTAATGTTGATTGATATACCTCTTATTGTCTGTTATCTGTTTTTATGAATACCCATATACAGAGAGGCATCCTAATTTCCAAAATGAAGAACGCCACCTCTCATTCATGATGCAGTTTGTTTTCTAAATCTCAAGATGTCAAATCTCCAATCCCTATTGTAAAACAGCCAATTAACCCTGGACATTTATCACCTGTCAACTGTAAATAGACTGTAAGTTGTACAAGTATAGATCCATCAGTTGAAATTGGCAAACACTTTCTGGAAAACTCCAATATCAATATCAATATATATATATATATATATCAATATATATATATATATATATATATATATATATATATATATATATACATGATACCATTTTCTCCTTAAGCTTATTTCTGTGATCTGTTTATTTTTGTGATCCTCTTTAAGCAAGTAATGGAATTTTTGTAAGTATGACCCCTATCCAGATTGGGGTGAAAATGACCTGCTAGTTTTGTATTGCAAAAATTAATTTTGAAACAAGATCTTCGATGCTACAGAATATATGATTAGTTCTTGTTTTCAGGTTACATTTATTTTTTCTAATGTTGATTGATATACTTCTTATAATCTGTTATCTGTTTTTATGAATACTTCTTATAATCTGTTATCTGTTTTTATGAATACCCATATCCAGAGAGGCATCCTAATTTCCAAAATGAAGAACGCCACTTCTCATTCATGATGCAGTTTGTTTTCTAAATCTCAAGATGTCAAATCTCCAATCCCTATTGTAAAACAGCCAATTAACCCTGGACATTTATCACCAGTCAACTGTTAATAGACTGTAAGTTGTACAAGTATAGATCCATCAGTTGAAATTGGCAAACACTTTCTGGAAAACTCCAATATCATCATTTTATTCCAAGACTGACTAATCTGTAGGTCAATTGGCATGGTTCGTGGGTAACCACATAACCGAAAAATTAGATGAACTGGGCCCATTATGAAAAAGTAAGCGCCACAGAGTAAGTTACCATGAGGTCACACCCTATGGTAGCATCCTCTCCACAATTTATCACCAGTCAACTGTAAATAGACCTATAAGTTGTACAAGTATAGATCCATCAGTTGAAATTGGTAAACACTTTTTGGAAAACTCCAATATCATCATTTCATTCCAAGATGGACTAATCAGCAGGTCAATTGGCATGGTTCATGGGTAACCCCACATAACCAAAAAATTAGATGAACTGGGCCCATTATGAAAAAGTAAGTGCCACAGAGTAAGTTACCACGAGATCACACCCCATGGTAGCATCCTCTCCACAATTTGCTGGTTATTTATCTAGGAATTCAATCCCTGTTTTCAGGTAACATTTAGTTTTTCTAATGTTGATTGATATATCTCTTATGGTCTGCTATCTGTTTTTATGAATACCCATATCTAGAGAGGCATCCTAATATCCAAAATGAAGAATGGCACTTCTCATTTATGCTGCAGTATGTTTTCTAAATCTCAAGATGTCCAATCTCCAATCCCTATTGTAAAACAGCCAATTAACCAGGGACATTTATCACCAGTCAACTGTAAATCAACCTATAAGTTGTACAAGTATAGATCCATCAGTTGAAATTGGTAAACACTTTCTGGAAAACTCCAATATCATCATTTTATTCCAAGACTGACTAATCAGCAGGTCAATTGACATGGCTCATGGGTAACCACACAACCAAAAAATTAGATGAACTGGGCCCATTATGAAAAAGTAAGTGCCACAGAGTAAGTTAGCATGAGGTCACACCCTATGGTAGCATCCTCTCCACAAGTTGCTGGTTACTTATGTAGGAAAGAAATCCCTGTTTCCAGGTTACATTTAGTTTTTCTAATGTTGATTGATATATCTCTTATGGTCTGTTATCTGTTTTTATGAATACCCATATCCAGAGAGGCATCCTAATTTCCAAAATGAAGAATGGCACTTCTCATTCATGATGCAGTATGTTTTCTAAATCTCAAGATGTCCAATCTCCACTCCCTATTGTAAAACAGCCAATTAACCGGGCCCCAGTCAACTGTAAATAGACCTATAAGTTGTACAAGTATAGATCCATCAGTTGAAATTGGTAAACACTTTTTGGAAAACTCCAATATCATCATTTCATTCCAAGACTGACTAATCAGCAGGTCAATTGGCATGGTTCATGGGTAGCCCCACATAACCAAAAAATTAGATGAACTGGGCCCATTATGAAAAAGTAAGCGCCACAGAGTAAGTTAGCATGAGGTCCCACCCTATGGTAGCATCCTCTCCACAAGTTGCTGGTTATTTATCTAGGAATTCAATCCCTGTTTTCAGGTTACATTTAGTTTTTCTAATGTTGATTGATATATCTCTTATGGTCTGTTATCTATTTTTTTGAATATACCCATATCCAGAGAGGCATCCTAATTTCCAAAATGAAGAATGGCACTTCTCATTCATGATGCAGTCATCATCATCATCATCAAGACCTTATCCCAATTAAGGGTCGGCCACATGAATCTTATTCCTCCATTCCACTCTATTAAATACCATGGCTTCATTTAGTCCCAAAATTTTTAAATCTTTCTTCACCACTTCTATCCATGTTCTTTTGGGCCTTCCCCTTGCCCTTTTAGAACCTTCAACTTGTATTGCCTCACTCCTTCTAACTGGTGCCATTGTTGGTCTCCTTTGAACATATCCAAACCATCTAAGTCTAATCTCCCTCATCTTGTTACCTATTGGTGTTATCCCTAAATTTTCTCTAATATTTTCATTTCTAATTCTATCCTTTCTTGTCTTACTACTCATCCATCGCAACATCCTCATTTCTGCTACACTCATCCTATGAGTATGATGTTCCTTAATTGCCCAACACTCTGATCCATAGAGCATGGTCGGCCTTATAGCCATCCTATAGAATTTTTCCTTTAGTTTGAGTGGCACCCGCCGATCACATAAAACACCTGATGCACATCTCCATTTGTTCCAACCGGCTTGGATTCTCTGGGTAACCTCCCTCTCAATCTCTCCACTCTCATGGATAAATGATCCTAAGTATCGAAAGTGGTCTCTCATGGGGACCTCTTGGTTATCAATCTTGACTGGTGTTCCACTCCTACTCTCCTTGCTAAAATTACATTCTATATATTCTGTCTTAGTTCGGCTAATTTTAAATCCTTATGATTCTAATGCTTCTCTCCATAACTCTAGCTTTATGTTTACACCCTCTCTTGTCTCATTAAGTAGGACTATATCGTCTGCAAATAGCATGCACCAGGGAATCTCCTCATGCAAATGTTTTGTTAACTCATCCATAACTAACGTGAAAAGGTATGGACTCAATGCCGATCCTTGGTACAATCCGACAGTGACAGGAAAATCACCAGTCACGCCACTAGTGATCTTAACATTTGTTACTGCTCCCTCATACATATCTTTAATTATGTCTATATACCCCTGAGAAACCCCTTTACCACCCAACACCCTCCATATTAACTCTCTAGGGACTCTATCATAAGCTTTCTCTAAGTCGATAAAGACCATGTGCAGGTCTTTTCTCCTCTCCCTATATTTCTCTACTAATTGTCTTAGTAAGAAAATAGCTTCCATGGTAGACCTCCCAGGCATGAAACCAAACTGATTCTCTGATACACTTGTTTCATGTTGTAGCCTCTTCTCAATCACTCTTTCAAAAAGTTTCATGGTGTGGCTCATAAGTTTGATCCCTCGATAATTAGTGCAGCTCTGAATGTCTCCTTTATTCTTATAGATTGGTACAATAGAGCTTTTCCTCCACTCATCGGGCATTTTCTTTAATTTTATAATCTTGTTAAACAACTTGGTCAACTAAACTACCCCAATATCTCCCATATGCTTCCAAACCTCTATTGGTATACCATCAGGCCCCATGGCCTTTCCTGATTTCATCTTTCTCAAGGCCTCTTTTACTTCAAGTATTCTAATCCTACGTTCATATCTATAATATCCAATGTTATTTAGATTTATAGTATTTTCAATCCCTATATTCTCAAGACCATTGTCATTTAACAAATTTTGAAAGTATATTTCCCACCTTTGTTTGATCTCATCATCTTTGACTAATACCCTTTGATCATCGCTTCTAATGCACCTAACATGCTCTAAGTCCTTACCCTTCTGTTCTCTTACTTTTGTAAGTTTAAACACATCTTTCTCACCTTCTCTTGTTCCTATTCTATTATAGAGCTCATCATATGTTTTAAGTTTAGCCTCACTATTCTCTTAGCAACGTTTTTAGCATTCTTATATTGTTCATAGTTTTCATTATTTCTAATCTTCTGCCATGCTTTAAAACGCATTCGTTTTTCTTTAATAGCTTTTTGCACTATTTCATTCCACCACCATGCTTCCTTTGTTAATAGCCTTTTACCTTTAGATACTCCTAAGACATCTTTTGCCACTTTCTTAATGGACTCAGCATATTAGACCACATGGTATTTACTTCTGTTTCATAGTTCCAATTTCCTTCTACCATCAACTTATTTTTGAATGAGGTTATTTTCTCTCCTTTTAAGTTCCACCACTTAATTTTTGGATGTGTATTAAGTTCAGTTCTTTTACTCCATCTTCTGATATGAATATCCATAACCATTAACCTATGTTGTGAGGTTAAACTCTCACCGAGTATCACCTTACAATCCTTACATATAGATCGTTCATTATTCCTAAGTAGAAAAAAGTCTATATGGCTTTTATGAAGTCCACTTTTAAAGGTTATTAAGTGTTCATCCCTCTTCTTAAAGAGTGTATTTGCAATGGATAGGTTATATGACAAAGCAAAATCGAGGATATTCTCCCCCATCTCGTTTCGTTCACCTATACCATACCCTCCGTGTATTCTATCATATCCTTCCTTATCTTTTCCTACATGGCCATTTAAGTCTGCTCCTATAAATATCCCCTCAGTGTTGGGAATTTCTTACATGACTCCCTCCATATCTTCCCAAAACTGTCTCTTAATTATATCTTGTAACCCTGCTTGTGGTGCATATGCACTTATAATATTTATAATCTACTCTCCTAGAATCATTTTTATTATTATAATTCTATCACTGATTCTTTTAACGTCCACAACTTTATCCTTTAATTCCTTATCCACTATTATTCCTACGCCATTTCTATTATTTTCCTTTCCTATATACCATAATTTATACCCATCTATTTCTCTAGCTTTAGCCCCTTTCCACTTGGTTTCTTGGATACAAGCAATGTTGACTTTCCTACGCTTCATCGTGTCTACTAACTCCAAACCCTTACCTGTCAGTGTCCCTATATTCCATGTAGCAATGCGAATCTTATGTTTTGGTGATACCCTATTTACTATCGCCTTTCTCAACCTCCATGGTATGAACCCATGTCCACTTTTCATTGCACCTGGGTTCTAATGCAGCGCGTCACTTCCGAGGGGACGCTTTAGCAGCCCTTGCCCATTTTTCACTACACCCGAGATCCGATGTAGCGCGTCGCTTCTGGGAGAATGCCCTAGCAACCCTTGCCTATTTTTTACCGCATCCGGGATCCGATGCAACGCGTCGCTTATGGGGAACGCCCTAGCTTGAGCAAATGTCAGTTTTCGATTCATGTCATGTTGGGGTTGCCATAGTTTTTTGTAAAAGCTGAAGATGATTTTCATTAAAATCATCTTCAGCTTCACCCTTACCGGCTGACTACCTGACGCAAGGGTGGCCATATTTTAAGAAGCTGAAGATGATTTTCATTTCTTCCTCACAAACTAATATACAAATGCATATTTATTTGTAAGAAAGAAATAATAGAATCATCTTCAACTTCTCCCTTGCCGGCTAGCTACCTGACACAAGGGTTGCCATCTTTTAAGAAGCTGGAGATGATTTTCATTTCTTCCTCACAAACTAATATACAAATGCATATTCATTTGTAAGAAAGAAATAATAGAATCATCTTCAACTTCCCCCTTGCCGGCTGGCACCTGACACAAGACCCTCCTTTTTTATCCGGGCTTAGGACCAAATGCAGTATGTTTTCTAAATCTCAAGATGTCTAATCTCCAATCCCTATTATGAAAAAGTAAGTGCCACAGAGTAAGTTAGCATGAGGTCACACCCTATGGTAGCATCCTCTCCACAAGTTGCTGGTTATTTATGTAGGAAAGAAATCCCTGTTTTCAGGTTACATTTAGTTTTTCTAATGTTGATTGATATATCTCTTATGGTCTGTTATCTGTTTTTATGAATACCATATGCAGAGAGGCATCCTAATTTCCAATATGAAGAATGGCACTTCTCATTCATGATGCAGCATGTTTTCTAAATCTCAAGATGTCCAATCTCCACTCCCTATTGTAAAACAGCCAATTAACCGGGGACATTTATCACCAGTCAACTGTAAAAAGACCTATAAGTTGTACAAGTATAGATCCATCAGTTGAAATTGGTTAACACTTTCTGGAAAACTCCAATATCATCATTTCATTCCAAGACTGACTAATCAGCAGGTCAATTGGCATGGCTTATGGGTAACCACACAACCAAAAAATTAGATGAACTGGGCCCATTATGAAAAAGTAAGTGCCACAGAGTAAGTTAGCATGAGGTCACACCCTATGGTAGCATCCTCTCCACAAGTTGCTGGTTACTTATGTAGGAAAGAAATCCCTGTTTCCAGGTTACATTTAGTTTTTCTAATGTTGATTGATATATCTCTTATGGTCTGTTATCTGTTTTTATGAATACCATATGCAGAGAGGCATCCTAATTTCCAATATGAAGAATGGCACTTCTCATTCATGATGCAGCATGTTTTCTAAATCTCAAGATGTCCAATCTCCACTCCCTATTGTAAAACAGCCAATTAACCGGGGACATTTATCACCAGTCAACTGTAAAAAGACCTATAAGTTGTACAAGTATAGATCCATCAGTTGAAATTGGTTAACACTTTCTGGAAAACTCCAATATCATCATTTCATTCCAAGACTGACTAATCAGCAGGTCAATTGGCATGGTTCATGGGTAGCCCCACATAACCAAAAAATTAGATGAACTGGGCCCATTATGAAAAAGTAAGAGCCACAGAGTAAGTTAGCATGAGGTCGCACCCTATGGTAGCATCCTCTCCACAAGTTGCTGGTTATTTATCTAGGAATTCAATCCCTGTTTCCCCACTAAATAGTCTGCTTGGCTCCAAACTAATTGATTGCCAATGTATTTCTCGTGTTCACAGTCCAACTTTACTGTGAGCAATCTAGAGTCTGCTTTTCACTATCATCTTGGTTTTGCTAAGTTTGTAAAAGTTTTGTCTGAGTACCTAAGTTACAAAATCAAACAGAAACAAAAGAATGAAAAACAACCTCAAGCACAAAATAATAAAAGCAAAATATACAGCACAAAACAATGTGTAAAGCTTATACCTGATGACGAAAAACAACAAATGCCAGGCCGAAAAATACTACAATGAATGGCAGTAGAACAGGCGTCACTGCAGCATAAACAAGACCCAGTAAAAAATACAGTTGTATTTGAGGTTCTGATGAGTTAAACTCAAGGCTTCCCGGATCCATTGCCTCTTCCCTATCTTTTTCGGTCTTCACCAAGAAAAAGTTCTTCAAGTGATAGATTATCAGCGGTTTCAACCTTAAAACCTCGCCAGCAATGCCAGCCCATCCATCAACCATAATATAGGTTATGAAGAAAGTTGCTTTCATTGGAATAGCCACGCCGATTGTTCTCGGGATACTGCACAAAGTAGTCAACTAACTATGGATCATTTTCTTCATAAATGCAAAACAACATCCAGAACGGATTCAAACTACGAACTCAAAACAACTATATCATGGGTCCAGCTCCCGTAGTTCAACGAGCAGTGTGCATAGTTCAAATTGATTCATAAGAGCAGTAAAAATGGACACACCACAATGACACTTATTTTGATGCTGACACACACAAAGAGTAAGATATAAGTTGTAATAACACCAGACTACAACAGAATTAGGTTTATTTCTCGTGTATAACATTATTTGTATATGCATATTAATGCATGCACGCATGTCTATACCAAGTCAACGCATATAATGCATACATACATATGTCCTCTGTATGTATGTATGTCTAGACACACACACAAAAGCCCATTATTTCTTCTCCCTAGACAAGCCTATAATTGCCAGAAATCTGATATATGTATACATATATGTACATGCACATATATACAACTATTTTGTGTATGGTGTATGTGCAGATAGATGTATGTGTGTGTGAGTGCACAAGTAATGGAGGCTTGCACTTGATATGGTGCATCAACAGAAGAACTTACGTATTTGCTGACTGGTGAATAAAAGTATTTAACTGTTCGAATGCAGTTCCCGCAATTATGCTCCCAAGAAATACGTTAACGAGTTGGAACAAGTAATATTTAAATGCAGATTTTCTCTCTAGAGATGATATGGAGGTAAATCCTTCAAATTTAGACATTAGCATCAATATGGCTGGAAGGAAGATTAGGAATATCTTTAAAGCAATTCCAGGAAGGACCCCTTGAATGAATGACTTGATGAGTTTCCTGCACGAAACCAGACATTTGTGAGCTACTGTAGTCAAAGATAGAGAATAACTGAAGGTACCATTTGAAGAACTTATTCTTTGCAACTAACAAGCTAAATCAGAAGCTCAAGACTATGTACTGCCAAGATATAAAATAACTTAAGGCATCATTCATAGGACATTGATTGCAACTAGCAAGATACATCATAAGCTCAAGACTATGCAGTTCCTCTATTCTCTTAGAAACTTTCTAGCTGATAGTGTAGCAATTTGTTCCCTTCCGGGTTGCTGGAGTAACTTGATCTCACCATATAAACGTTTTCCTCAAATTCTTAAGAGACATATCACAATGAGTATGGTTAAATATTGCTCCTAAGTGAAAATATCATAGAATTTAAATCAAGTGAATCCTTCATATTCTACTTAAATAGCAGAAACATCACTAGAAAGACTCTTCAGCAGTCAAAATTTAAATTAACAGTTAGATATTCCAAGATAACATATAAGCTTGAGAGAAATATTCCATCAATTAACAATGAAAAGAACTTACATATGAATGCGTAAGATTGTGTATTGTATGTAAGAAAAACTTACATATGTATGTGTAAGAGTATGTATTATATGTATATATGGTAGTTCAAAATTGAAGGGGAACCTTGGCGCAACGGTAAAAGTTGTCGTCGTGTGACCTTGAGGTCACGGGTTCAAGGTGTGGAAACAGCCTCTTGCAAAATGCAAGGTAAGGCTGTGTACTTTAGGCCCTTGTGGTCTGCCCCTTCCCCAGACCCCGCATAGGCGGGAGCTTTGTGCACCGGGGCTGCCCTTTTTTGATACTTTAGGCCCTTGTGGTCTGCCCCTTCCCCAGACCCCACATAGGCGGGAGCTTTGTGCACCTGGGCTGCCCTTTTTTGATACCAAACGGGGGATGGCTTTATGTGCAGTAGCTGCAGTGGATGCTTTAGTGTAGTAGCAGCACTATCAGCTTAATTGCCCATAAGGACTTGCTGAGGGAACAGTATAAATCATGATGTGGTAGAAGAAGGGCTAGTGTTAATGAACCAGACCTCCAATATCCCCACATTTACTGAATTGCAGTCACTTGGATTATTTAATGCTCTAACATTTATGGGATTGATGATATTCAGACCTTCAAGGCCTTCATAAAGAAGTTTTAAGTTGTTTGTCTGACAATATACTGATTTGCATTCCCCATAAGGAGAAGCACCCCATGCCTCTACTTTAAGCGATGAATTTGTTATCACTGCAATTTATAAGACAATGTGAGCTTTCTAACAGACATTAGTGTTGACTTCACTTTGGGTCTTCCACTGATACAACAAGGAATCAACTCCATCTTTCTTGATGTTGATTTGATTCTAACATTTGTCATTTGCTTATATGAGAAAGTGGAAGATACTTCAGTTGAAGAGGCATCTAACCAGAGAGGAAGTGAAATACATGAGGTTCCTGTGATGATTCCAGAGATCGGAAAAGAGACAATGTCAGTATGGCTGGCTATATCACCCTCAAATTGGAAATATACACAAGTTGCTGAAACTTCTTAGATGCATTATCAGAGAAATCCACATGGAATCTAGCCTTTGCTAATGCAGGTTGCTGAAACTCTTATACCTCACATCTAGGAGGAGTCTACTCAAGGTAGTCTACCAAAGGAATCACGTGTTGAAGAAAATTGGCTGTGAACATGCCCATGTGATTGACTTACCAGTGAACCCGGAAAGTATCAACATTTTCAACATTTCAGATCTACAAGCACCATCTTAGGGAGATTTGGATCAAGAAGCATCTGAACTCAAGGCCAAGTTCTTCTTCAGGGCAAGGTGATACATCACTAGGAACCCTGACGCATGCTTGAAAACTGTGGTCCACCAGTGACAATTGCTTATTACGTTATTTACGTTTAGTTGCTTCTCTTATTTAAAGATCATTCTAGCTGGACATAAACAAAACAACACTCTAAGTTAAGAATGTTTTCACATAATATCATGTAAAGCTGACAAAGGGGTGTGAACTGATATGATTCCACATTGCTGGTATTCTAATGGTGAAAATAGAATCGTATCTGCTTAGGCTTCAAGTATCAATACGTAGATCAGTATGGACCTTTATTGAAATTTTCATATTTCCTTTAAGTTGAAAATCACATTTCTAGCTTTTTATCTTCTATCTATAATTCAGTTGCTCCTTGACATTTTGTTTGCATTGTTCTTGGTTGATCTTAGACTCTTCCCTGGATCTGTTCTTTGATAGTTTTGGGTTAGTTTCATGATCTAGAGGCCCAGAATGAACCATTCAGATATATGATAGTTCTGGATTAGTTTCAACATTCATGTGACTGGTTTAGTCAGTGAAACATTTAAGAAACTGCATCAAGAAGTAGTTATGCTGATTGAGCTGGGGACTAAGTGACAGTAAGTAGCTTCAGTTTGCATAAAGTCAATAAAGAACTCATTGCAATAAATCTGAATACCACGGGATACTAGCAGTTATTTGGCACAGTACAGAATATTAAAGTACCATAAGTGCATAATAAACGAGAAAATCAGGAGACCAAGGAACAAAGTTGGACCATATTATGGGGTGAATAAAAGACGCCTAATATGACCAGGCCACGAGCCTTCACTCAGATGGATATTACGAAACAATTAGTAGAATGATTTGATATGATGTGATATGAGTATCAGCCTACAAAGCATGTATTTATATAGTAATGTTGCCATTAGCACGAGTAAGGAAAGCATTTTTTGTATTCCTTGGATTCAAGAAACGGCTAACAAACTATCAAGTTCTCATGGAAACATATATGGTTTCAGTAGTCCAGGACTCCAGAATGAATAATAGATTTAGAATCTTCATTTGCATAATAAAAGAAGAAAACTAACTGACATATCAAAAAATCCTTTTGGCATAAATAGAAGTACTCACACTTCAATTACAGGTTTCAGGAATGGAACAGCTTTTTCAATCCCCTCAATGTTTGCCAGAGACTGTACGAATGCTATGGGGATCATAAAGAAAAAGGTAAGAAAGAAGAAAGCAACAGCGATGATCAGCCTCCTAACTGTGATGGAAACAAATGGAATTGCCAAGTTATGCCAATATACATCGCATGGCTCTGGAGCCCATTCAGTCAACCATATTGTTGGATTTCTGGATTGCTGGGTCTGAGCACAAACAGCAGCTCCCCACCGAGTTTTGAAGGAAACAAAAGCCGCTGGCATGATAGACTTAGGGTCGCTTTTAATCCTCTCTCGTTCTAAAGCTATCTGTAAAATAAGTGATCAGTTATGCAGAATCAAGTGAATCAACAAAAATGCAGAGAAATTCTTAAGGCAACAATGTAGCAGTAAGGAAAAAAGTAGAGAACTTATATTATCATAGAGATCAGAAACTCAAGAATATGCCATTATTGGGGAGCATGTCTATGCCAGGTCAGCTATAGGATACAAAAACTCTTGACTCTTCTTTTATTGTCATGCTTCCAATTTTTTATCATAATAAACTTCTGATATATCAATAAAAGATAACAATAACAAAGTCAGATCAGTCTTGTCACTGAAGACCACTGGGACTTTGGGAACCCAGATAAGACTTTTATTCACCATAAGCAAAACTTCTCTGTGTTGCTTCAACCAGGAAAAAAGATACCACCCATTACAAAAATGTAAAAAACAACATGCATCCTATTAAAACACCACTTTAATTAGACATTATTGGGAAGCAGTTGTGGAAATTATAATGGATTCTGTGTTTATATTACTCTGCATAGCAGAATTGACTTAGGGCACAGATATGTGATAATTACTGGAGATATTATTAACATTGAATGTCACAGCTTGCGATTTCAAAAGAGTAAGGAACTACAAAGAACCAGTTCAAGTGTGTACATTGCAGCAGTCACTAAAACAGGTCCACTTACAGGTGCAAAACAGCATCAGAAGGTGGAGCTTTAACAAGAGTCATGTGTCAAAGGAGATAATAGCAACAGGAGAGATGCCAACCAATGCATGACAAACATAATATGCATCATGGCAAAGAAATTAAGGGATGGAATAATTGATACATAAACATATATATGCATCAGGGAGAGGGGAAAGCAGAATGCAGTGTCTATGTAGCTTCAGGGTTTAACTGCTGAAAATAACTTCTCACCACTTCTAGGACTTTTCCATCATAATATATCCCTAGATTTATCAGCCTTTATTGGCCTAACAGGCCAGTTGCTTTTTGCATCATCAAGCTCTTCAAATTTCCTCATAAGGTAGAAATGAAGCTTGCTAACCAATATCTTGCTTCTTAGGCCTCTCAATTATTATGTGATTTTACATATCAAAATACATCTTGATGTGAATAGAATATCATCAGGAAGAAAATTAATCAGAGAATGATTAGTATAATTTCCAAACACATGCAGATGTATGAAATGCTGCAGAAAGAATAGCACCTATGAAATTAAAAGATCACAATTCAGGTAGGCTGATGCAAAAAGTTTCCAAACACATGCAGTCATATGAAATGCTGCAGAAAGAATAAACCTATGAAACTAAAAGATCACAATCCAGGTATGCTGGTGCAAAAAGTTAGGCAAGAAACAATGTTTCTCCACTCTGTGCACTGCTAATTGTAAAAGCATAAGGAGAATAAATCTGTCTCAAGTTCTGTTCCCCCTTTCTCGCACTTCTTGGCAGTACCATCACCCATTGATATAAATAACTACATAGATACTTCCAGATTCAAAGCATGCGAACCTTAGCCCAGTAGTTGATTACTTCTTTTTGTTCTTAGGCAAACAACAAGATAAAAAGAGTTCATAGATTGCTCAGAATAAAACAGTCTCAAAGAGTTTGAACTTAGTATTCTGAAATTGCAAGTAGAAAGTAAGAATTTCATGTCCAGCTAGCTGCCACAAAGAAGTTGAGAAAATCAATTAAACAGCAAGGGAGTCAGAGTAATTCATACTTCTTTTGACAGTCTATCTATCTCGGACGTGTAATAATCAATTGAATCCACTTCTTCTCCCGAAAGTCCTAGAAAACCAGTCTGTTTAATGGAAGACATAACAATGGTAGAAGGTCAAGGCTCAGCAAAATAGAGATATTCATATTTAGCACAGTTTAGTAAGAAAAAGTTAACAAAAAAATAACAAAGCTAGTGCAGTCACATGAAAAAAGCTACCTTCCGAGTTGGTCTCTTCAATGGATTTCTTGCATGCTTAAGTTGATTGTAGTCAAGCCAGTTCCGCATCTTCTTTTTCTCTTTAACCAGCTTAGAAAGTTTGTTTGCATTATATATAACCTACACAAAACTCTCAGAATGAGAACAAGAACACAAATTCACTAATAGTTGATGGCAAGGAATTTTCTCCGCATTTAATTTCATAAAAAAAATTTTAATTTTCAAATGCCAGCCTCTTGCCAAAAATGCAAGGTAAGGCTGCGTACTAGAGACCCTTAGTGGTCTGCCCCTTCCTAGGACCCTGCATACACAGGAGCCCCATGCACCGGGCTGCCCTGTTATGCTCTTGTTAGAGACAAAATAGATATATTATAATGGTATTAGAAGACGCAACGGTAAAAGTTGTCGTCATGTGACCTTGAGGTCATGGGTTCAAGGCGTGGAAACAGCCTCTTGCAAAATGCAAGGTAAGGCTGTGTACTTTAGCCCCTTCCCCAAACCCCACATAGGCAGGAGCTTCGTGCACCGGGGCTGCCCTTTTTTTACTAGAGTTATCAACTACAATCCCAAATAGATAAATTCTATTTCTTTCTCTTTCCATTGCAGAACAAACCTTCATCCAGTAGTCAAATCAATGGATTGGGAAGTTGTCTAAATTCTCTCCAATCTTTCACCTTTCAATTAATTTTATTTTTTTTTCATATCATAACCTCTCCTTATAACTCTTTTCCTACTTTATATTTTCTTTCTTCACGCTTACACATTTATTTGATATATTATGACCAAAACCCATCATTAAGGATGCTAAAGGCCAACTCTTCAATGCCATTATCTAGTACAGTCACTGAACCCATTTTAAATCATAAAAGGTTAACGGGAATAGTTCTCAAGAACATCTATAACTTTCTGTGAACGTTTGACATCACTGCACTAGAAGGGTTTGTTGCAAGAACACATCTATAACTTGTAAGCAACATCATTCTTTTATCAAAAATCAATGTAACACTGATGCAAAACAAAGGGATGAGCACATCTGATTGGAAATGAATACAAAACTCAACCAAAGCAGTTGAAATCATATAGAACACAAAGTAGAAATGGAACAAGAACAGAAAAATGTCTTTGGAATCAATATAAGTGAATAGGATAGTAGTACTTAAAGAAACAAGGATGGGAAGAAAGAAACTATGGGACAAAAGATAAAATGACAGCAGTACGGGAGCCACACCTGTAGGATGCCTACAAGCACGTTGCAATCACACCATTAACATTTCTCTTTAGCGCAATGGTAAGGCAATGGTAAGGCTATGTACTATAGACCCTTGTGATCAGCCCCTTCCCTGGACCCTTATGTGGAAGCTTCATGCGCTGGCTGCCCTTTAGCTGTTTATGCATACTACAAGTCTAGGAAAGCAATAACAATAGATCTGGAGAGTATTGGTTTTAAGCTCTATAAATTTGTTGTCGTAAGTCTTTGAAATGAGGGAAGAAGTGTGAAACAGCCTGTTCCAAAAATGCAACCTTACCATTTGTAGACCCTTTGTAGCCTGTTCCAAAAACAGCGTACTATAGACCCTTTGTAATCGGCACCTTTCCTAGACCCCGCATAGGTGGGAGCCTAAGTACGCTAGGCGCGGCCATAGGACTCGACCAAGGCTAGGCGCAATGCGCCTCGTCATGCAACTTTTTGCGCCCCCAACTCCTAGTGCACTATAAGTGATTTAAAACCCTTATTTGTCCCTTTCTTCTTCTAGCAACCATCCTCAGCTTCCATTGGCAATTGAAGCTTTCTTGAAGTGATTAAAGGTAAGAAATTGCAGATTTATGTTAGGTATTTCTCTATTATTCCTTTTCTGAAAAAAACAATAAAAACAGTGCTGTTTTTTCATTTTTAATGATCAAAGCTTGATTTTTTTCTAAAATTTCAACATATCTACCCTCTACTACTAAAAATGAAAACTGCATTTCATCATTTCCATTTCTTTTCATAGATTTAATGTGGTATATTTACTGTTTTTTCAGTTTCCTGTATTTTTTATCGAAAATTGTCATACATATCAATATTTTTTTTCTCTAATTTGTTGTGGAATAATACATCCATAGTTTTGCATTATATAACTAATATTGACATTTCCAAGGTCAAGCTTGTTTCATGTTTTTTATTTTACCTCTTTTTTTTCATCACTTTTCAGTGAAAACCATAAAACACAGTATACAGTAGGGTTTTTTTTGTTTATGTTTGTAAAAGTTGTTGTCGTCATTTGTTTTTGTAATACATGTGTACATGTTTCTATTATAATACTAAAAACGACAATCCTATATCAATGTTTTCATATTTTGCATGTTTTATTTACTGTTTTTTTTGTTTTTGTTACTGTCCTCTAAAAAACATGAAATATTACTGTTTTTTTTTTGTTAATTTCAGTGCTAATGCTAAAAAAATCATTCTAATGCTAAAAAAACTGACAATTCCACATCAAACTTTTCATAATTTGTATGTTTCTTTTTTATTTTTTGTTACTTTCTTCTAAAATTCATGAAATAATTACTTTTTTTTGTTAATTTCAGTATTAATGCTAAAAAACGATGATTTCACATCATACTTTTCATTATTTGTATGTTTTTTACTTTTTCTTTTTGGTTACTTTCTTGTAAAATTCATGAAACACACTACTGTTTTTTTGTTAATTTCAGTAGTAATGCTAAAAAAATCATTCTAATGATAAAAAACGACAATTCCACATCATCCTTTTCATAATTTGTAATTTTTTTTACCTTTTTTGTTTTTTATGTTACTTTCTTCTAAAATTCATGAAGTATAGTCTATATAAGAAAAGAAACAAATGTGATAAGTCCACAACATATTTTTTTATATTATCTATGTTTCTTTTAACTATTTTTTACTTTTATGTTAATTTCTTATGTTTGTTAACTTTGTTTACAAGGGTTTAGCTTAAGTTTCCATTCCACAAGACATAGACATCATCAAAATCAACGGATCCAGGACGGGAATATGGAGAGCGAAGGGATCCAACTGACAAAAATTTTGTTTGGTGCAAGCTGTGTGGGAATATCTATAGCTGTGGAATATTTAGATTGAAATAGTCACAAAAATGCAAAAAAATGCTCTCTTTTCACTCCTAAGATATATAAGAAGATATTAGATTACATGAATGAATCAAAGAAGAACAAAGAGAATAATAAAAGAGATGGGGAGGCTAGAGAATTTATTAGGCTTGCACGACGACAATGATGATGATGAGGTGGAGGATATTGACAGTATTAGTGCTGGTGGTGTTTTCCTTGGAACCAAGAAGTGTAAGGGAAAGGCAACCATGCAACAAACAACAACTTTGCTCCCAACCCTGAGGCCCTGGGTAAGGCAAAGACGCCCATGTAGCAGACAGAGCTTATAAGAAAGAGTTTTAGCACAAGAGCATGGGATTACATTGCCTCTTGGTTCTGTGAAAATAGCATTGCTTCAATGCTGCTTGTTGTTGTTCCTTTCAAATCATGTTAGACGTAGTTGCACAATATGGTCCAGGTATAATCTTATACCTTAAATAATTAATAGTTTAATACTTGTTTTAGCCTTTTACCTATTCTTACACACTCTCGTATCACAAGTTGAGGGTGAGTCTTCTTCAAAAGCAAGTAGAGAAGACAAAAGAATGCATAGAACAGTGTAAAGCTTATTGGATTAGGTATGTGTTTAGTGTTCTTTTTTGCACCCTTGTATATTCCTCGCAAGATAACACTAAAGTAACTGAATGACTTACAAGCAATTTTATTTATGCTTTTAAGGTATGGGTGCTCCATTATGTCTGATTAGTGGAAGGGTCCACCCTTGTCAACTTTCTAGTAAATTGTGCAACTGAGACAGTTTTTTTTTTTTATCTGCGCATGTCAACAATGCAAACTTAACACTTGACATGCTGGAGAAGGTATTGATGAAGTTGCAGAGAATAATGAAGTTTAGATAATTGCTTAGTTTTATATCTATAATTTGTTAAGTATTTAACTTGTTTATGATGCAAGTTCACCCTATATAATTTTGCCTTTTGTCTATTTTAGGTGAGGAGGCCGAGAAGGGAGTTAATGGTGAGGAGGCCACATTTATATTGGACCACTTGTGCCACACACTGCATAAATCAGATGTTAGAAGACATAGGCAAATTGCCAATTGTGAAGAAAACTGTGACAGAAGTTAGGGCGATGACGGTGTTTATTTATACCCACATACATGTCCTTCATCTTATGAGAAGATTTACAAAGAAAAAAAGATTTGGTCAGACTTGCAGTGATGCCACCAACTTAAAGACAGAGATGAGGGAAATGTTCCACTATTCAGAGTGGATGAAGAGTAAATGGCCAAAAAGGCCTGAAGGTAAAAAAGTTGAAAGAATAGTCTCGCGTACCAGCTTTTGGAACCACATTCTCTTTTATTTGAAGATCATAGCCGGCAATGAGATACATCTTCGAGGCCATAACTAGGGCCAAACGAAAGATTCAAGCCAATCTAGTAGAAGATGAGCATCAGACGACCCATATTTGGGGGATCATAAACAATAGATGGAGTTCTCAACTTTACCAGCCTTTGCATGTGGCCAGATATTACCTTAACTCATCTTTCTATTCTGACCATGATATTGAAATTGAGCGCAACAGTGCCATTAAGAATGGTCTAATGTATACCATCAGTAGGCTATATGATGGAGAGGAGGCTAACATGATGATAGATGAGATATTCACTTATAGACATGCTAGAGGATTGTTTAGCAATGACCTGGCAATATGCAAGAGAAAAAGCCTAGCCCCTTATAAGTGTTTTATGTCATTTTATGTTTAACTTCTAAATTTTATTGTTATACTATTCTAGTTTTATTTATTTTTCTAACTTTAATTTTCTTTAACTTTTGTAGGTGAGTGGTGGATTAACTTTGAGCTGAAGCACCACATCTTCAAACATTCGCCATTAAGTCTCCTAGATATGTAGTGCATCTCCTTGCGAGCATAACTGGAGCATCTTTGAGAATGTAGGCTATATAGATACTAAGATTTAATACTTATTAATTATTAGTTATTTAGTTATTTCCTTTACATTCATTATTTTCTAAATTTACAAGTATTTTTGCTTTTCAGATCCACACTAAGAAGAGGAATAGGCTGTATCCTAAGACATTGAACGATCTAATATACATTCAATACAATCAGAGCCTTTGTCATCAACATAAAGATCGTTTGAGAATGCAAACATATATAGATCCTATTCTGTCATGAGAGGTCTACGAAAATGATGAGTGGATTGTTCAAGAAGATGTTGGAGATGATCTGATACATCTAAGTGATGACCTCACTTGGTTAGATGTTGAGCTTTCTAAAAGATCAAGTGAACGTGATGCTTTTGTCATCAACATAAAGATCGTTTGAGAATGCAAACATATATAGATCCTATTCTGTCATGAGAGGTCTACGAAAATGATGAGTGGATTGTTCAAGAAGATGTTGGAGATTATCTGATACATCTAAGTGATGACCTCACTTGGTTAGATGTTGAGCTTTCTAAAAGATCAAGTGAACGTGATGCTTCATCTACTAGGTAATACTAGAGGCGGGGCAGAGGGGGCAGAGGGGTAGCCACATTTCTAAGTGTCAACAGGAAGTAGAGGATGATGTTGGAGAAGAGCAAGACGATGACGTCAATGAGAAGACTGAGGAGGAGGATATTTATATCTCTTGAGGAGATGATTTTGATGATGATCTTGATCTTCTTGATAAAGAAGAGGTGAAGGAAGATGATTCCTAAGTCTTAATAGTTAACTCGAACATTCGCTTTACTTCCTTTATGTAACCATTGTTTAATTGTTTATTATAAACTCTTGTTGTCTGTCCCTTCCCCGAACCCTGCATATGCGGGAACTTCGTGTACCAGGGCTGCCTTTTTTTTTTTTGTTCCTGAATTTACAAGAAGATGGTGGCGATGATGATAGCATCGCTATCATTGTATTTGTATGTTTCTGAACTTACTTCTTTGTGTCTAATTGTTTGGTTTTAACTTTAGGTTGTTGCTGTTGCCATGTAGATTTATTACTTAAGAATTTCATTTCACTCATTTGACAAGTATTTATTCATATCTTTGTATTTCTATGCTTTCTCTTCTTCTTTTTTTGTAATTTTTTGGATTTATTTTGATTTTTTCCTTTTTAAATATTTAAATTACTTAATTTTGCACCTTGTCACCTCGTTGCGTGATTAGGCATGCTTAGTTCCTCTACGCACAAATCGCACCCTTTGCACCTGTGACTACATAGGTGGGACCTTCATGCACCGGGCTGCCCTTTAGCAAAATCTCTCACTTTTTCCCTCATTTCTAAGACTTCTACAACAGACTTATAGAGCTTACAACCAATACTTTCCAAATCTATTGTTAGTGCTTTTTTAGACTTCTAGTATGCATAAACAGCAAAAAGGGCAGCCTGGTGCACGAAGCTTCCATGTATGTGGGGTCCGGGAAAGGGGCGGATCACAAGGGTCTATAGTATGCAGTCTTACGTTATATTTTGCAAGAAGCTATTTCCACGCCTCGAACCCGTGACCTCAAGGTCCCACGACAACAGCTATGGTAGCTATAACTAATGAAATCTGATCAGCTTTGGTTATGCAATAATGCATAAGCATTTACTTAAACTAAAGCCAATACATGGTCAACCTTTCTGCTGTTGCAATGAATAAGCACTTATTATAGAAACTAATCCAATCAACTTTGGTCAACTATCACACAAATCTTGCAGCGATATGTGCAATATAGTCAACTATCTTGCAGAGTGGGCTTACGGGAGCAATCAATTCTTATGGGCTTGCTAGTATAGTTCTTCAAACCCAACTTTAGCCCATCAATAGATCTAATCCCTATGAAACACACAACAAAAGAGCATTGAAACCATCTACAAATTAAACAAAGGGATCCCAGATAAGAACCCTACTCCCTATTTAGAAACCAGAATCTCTTGCACGTAATTGAAAAGAACAAAATAATAAACTTTCACTGTTCACTCAAAAAAATAGCTAACATGATAGGGAAATTCATCATCCATGTATCTGCCAACCCCCCACCGCTAGTTCAGATGACAAATGCTCAATGACACTTTTTGGTTGAACTCAAAAGATAGCTTCAATATGTGTCTGGAATTAAAGGATATCAAATAGCTGCATCTAAATATTTAAAGCAAAGGATATTCACTTCTAGTAATAATACAGTGGCTTCAAATGGTTTTCCATCTTGAGGATTTATTTCAAGATTCAAGGAAGCATTTTCCCCTATGCCTAAATACAGTTAGATTCTACTTTTTTTGTAGAAAACAGCATGCTAACTGCCAAAAAATGATCTAGAAATTATGCATCAACTTGAATGGGTGTGGTGCTTTAGAAGTATTTGCCAAATTCATCATATGGTTTTTTCTTCATAATTTGGTTGAAGGTTGGGCTCATGAAAGACCACCACCAACTTATGTTTAAAGGTTTTTTTATTCAGAGTCTACTAAGTTGAACTTTCCTTAAGGGGTCCCAAAATCCTATTTTATTGCTCTAAAAGTTTACCTAAATAAATATATCTGAACTTTCTAAGCAGGATTAATCAAGGAATTATTTTGAAAAATTAATCAATGGGTTGTAAAAGGAGTAAGCTAGGTCATGAAAATTAAACTTCTTGGCCCTTACTTTATTCTGGAGAACGTCGCTTCTTTATGAGGGTTCTAGTTTCAAGGTCCTTTTGGCTCACATCAAGACCCTTTATGATGGATGTTCAAAATGTTTCTTCCACTAAGTTATCTTGACTCTTTGCTTGTTTTTTCATTTTGGCACATGATATCTGCACAACACTTTCTAATAGGCTACAAACCATTGCACTATGGGCAACTATAACTCCAACAGGGCCCATTTTGGAAGATCTGAACCAACTACAATCTTATCTTCATCTTGGAGCTATGCACCAAAAATCTTATCTATCATATGACCCTAGCCATGGTTTCCATATTTTTTAAATGAACTGTAACCAGTTTTACCCTTCATTTCAACTTAAAGAAGCACATGTGATAATTATCCTATGAATGAGATTTTTGGTGCATAGCTCATCTAGGGTGCAAACAAGTTTGTGAATGGTTTGGCTTTTCCATAATGTGGACCCAATAGGAGTTGTAGCCTGCCAAAGAGTGAGATGGGAATGCACCCATTTAAAAATGGAGTGCAGATATCAGTCCTTTTTTGTTAAAGGATCTTTAATTTTTCTTCGGTGCTCTATTTTCTATCATTGATTATTGCACAGATCTCTCAAGTCTATGTAGAACTTGAAAATGTGCAATCTTAGGTTGCTTTCACTCCTTGAAAATTTCCGACTAACAGATTACACAATATACATTTGAACTCAAGCAGCAGTCTGAAACCTATTTTATGTTAATAACTAATGCACAGATGTCTCAAATGTATATGGATCTTGAAACAGTTCAACCTTGGAATTTGAATACCTTCCTGGAATTGGGACAAGTATTTCCAGAGTAAAACATTTACAGTTACCTCAACAGAAGGCACATAATTACAATATGCAAAAGATTATGGCAACTGTAGCCAGGCAAAATGCAAAAGCCATTTGTATTAACAAGATTGTTCTAACGGACAAGTGGAAAAGGCTTTAGTTTTTAATTGAAGAAGAAAAATGACAAATACCAAAACAGACTAGACAAGAAGTGCAAATTAGTTGATAGAGAGAATGTGCCTTAGTCAAGGTCAAAAGTTATACACTATGGAAGAAAATCACAGCATACTACCTGATGAGTAAGATAGTGATCCGGATGGTTGACTAGGAAAAAATGCTCAACAAGCTCACTGACGGACTCATCAGGGTCTGGTGGCACATTTCTCACAAGAACCTGCAATTAATCAAAGTAAACAATACTCTTCAGCATAGAAGAGGCATGAAGAAATCCAACCTACATTGGAGAGAGCTATCTGTAAAAAAGAACTGCTAGCTTACTAATGAGTCAACCAGATTTCTGTGCGAATATATATAGAAGGCCAAGCTCTAATTGAAGTGTTTACAAAGAAAAAGAAAAAGCTCCAATCAAAGTGATTCCCACTCGTCTTGTTTGAAGGACAAATGGCTAGCATAATACAGAAAGACTCTCTAACTAGAATTAAAATCACAAGCATGTCTCCGTGGAAAGGTTCAAATTAGATGTGAATAAGTGCATAAGGCATCAAAGGAATTAACCTAATGTGAAAAGTTGTCTCTGGTGTATAAATGTCCGGTGGAGTCCTCGGAACCATGCCTCTATAGAGAGCTTCATACCAATATCAGATAATCAACAACCAATAGAATAGACAATGAAAGGATGATGGACCTCAACGACACAACAATTCCTTATCCAGCCACACAAAATTAAACTCCTCTGTAGAAGATCTAGCCAACAAAATTTTCAAGCCATATTGTTCATATATGAGATGCTTTAGAATGAAATTAACTGTCTAAAACGTAACCACAAGAAAATATAGGGATATTGCTGGTCGAGCTTGTGCCCTCCTTTGAGAAAAAAGACTTCAAAGCAGAATTTCTCCAAACGAAATAATAGGGACTTGTTTGAAATTAGCAGTTACATATAACATGTCTAACTCTGTAAGATTCAAGATGAAGTATTGTGTGAGCTCACCGTAAATTGATCTGGACGACGTTGCTCAGATGCAAGAAAATGTAACCTCATCGATGCAACTATATCATACTCTTTATACAATGCATAGCATGTCCAAAATGTAAAGAAATAAGCCATTACCAAATGAGCCCAAAACCTGCAAAGCTGAAAATGGTCAAATTTACTCACTGTAACAAAAAGAAAGCAACAACATCCAGCAGTGACATGACTTGGACCTTCTTGTAACAATTCAAGCAATTGATAGAACCAATTATTGTAACTGAAGTTGCCAACTCATTTCTAGTTACATTCATAGAGCAGCAACAATTATTTAGCCTACTACTTGTAAACAAAATTAAAGTAATGGAGAGAGGGTGGGGTTTGGGAAGAGGCAGTGTCTTGTGACTTCTTCTTCTTCTTTTTTTTCGTGTTTTCAGTATAAAACATTCTATAGTACACTGACATGTACTTGATCTGAGCGTTCAGCAGGTTGGCCTCAGCAAGGACGGACAGGCAATAAGAATCATGCAAACTGGATTAGGCCTGGTAAAGAAAGGAACAACAAAATGATCAAGCTACATTCAACCAGTTATGATCACCCATCATTGATTAGGATTGTACTATCAGCCTGGTTTCTGGAGTGTAGACCGTTCATTATGGGACCCATCAAACCAAAATGATGGTCAACTGAAACATAATTACAAGACAGTACCAAAATGTCAGTTTCACTCTTCCTTCCCTCATCACAGTGATGCATCAAGAAATTCGGACCCTTTAAGATCATTCCTGTACTTCTTCCAGAACTATTTCCATCAATTATTATCCTCAGCTTGAAATGACCTTCAAGAATATAGGGTCTGATCATCAAGAAGCCACTTAAATGTTGCTGCATGATCGACATCAACAATACCATGTTCCATCAACAGTTTTATGGGGTAGAGAAATTATCTCAGCTTATTCTTATTAGTTAGGAAGACGGGTCATTTTTGTACATTATTTATTTGTTTTGAGTCTTTTTTACTATAACTAGATACTCATAATTAACCTAAAATTTATTAAGCAAGATTAGGCCAGAGCTGTAAGACAGACCAATCTATTAAGAAGTAGAAATACAAATGGGCTAAAATATTGCCCCGTAGAGAGAATTTCACTGCAGACCCTCTCTTAGCAACAGAGTTTCCTTCTAGGTAAAAAAGAGAAGGAAAAGTAATTGATCTTCAAAAAGCCCAAATTTCCCCAATACCAAGGCCAGACTCCAAGGACTAGCAGCAACACCTTCTGTACATACACATTAGTGTTGGCTGAGACTCGCACTCTTATCTCTTTCCAAGGACTAGCAGCAGTCCCTTCTGTACATACACAACAGTGTTGGCTGAGCCTCACACAACACACAGAGAAAGATAAAACAATAAAGACAAAGAAAGAGAACCCCTCATGCCACAATCTGAACCCCCTTTATGGAAATATGAATCTGGCTCTCATAAGAGTATGTACTGCTGATGGTTCCAGAGTTGGATCACATCGCCCAAATGATTCCAAACAACACAACCAATCCCAGCAGGCCCCAGGTTGAAAGAAGATGAACCGTCAGCGCTCAGCTTTAGTTTTCTAATGGGAGGGAGACCATAGCATCAAGGTCTTCAACTTCCTGGTCCTATCTATAATCACCGTCTCTTAGCACCTATATAGATAGATCTTGTACTGAATAGTGGAGAATTCCCTATTACTATTTGCCCAAAGAGAAAAGCAAGCTCTTAGTCTCTGTGATTAAACTTGGCATGGATCTCTCTCTCTCTCTCCTTAAAGGTTGTTCTATTTCACCATTCCAGACAGCCTACATGATAAAGAAGGGTCATTTGCCATAAGGACAGCCTTTCTTTCCAGGATGCCAGCAGTTGCAGTATCAAAAGGATAAACAACAGAACAGGGAAGCATATCTAGAGCTGAAAATGGAAAATACCAAATCAAAAGCTCGACCTATCAGGATAAAGAAGTCGTTGGGAGACTTCTGTTCGCACGGATGCATCAATAGGCAATTTGGAGACTCTCTTTGACTATGGTAAGAGTGTTAAATTTTATTATGGTAAGGGGTCCATCCCAAAGCTTTCATCTTTGCAGAATGGAACAGACCTCTGCAAAAACCAGATGTGCAGCCCCCTCAATTAAAAGGGTAACCAGAAGCATGCAGTTCCCACATATGCGGGCGTCCGCGGAAGGGGCAGACCACAAAGGGCCTATAAAACGCAGCCTTAGCTTGCATTTTACAATAGACTATTTCCACACCTTAAACCCGTTTACACGGGGAACAACTCAGCCATTGCCAAGGCTCCCCTTCAAGTAGACCTGAGGAAAATGATATCGATATCCTCCTCATTATCTGAAATAAAAGATGTCCCCAGAACAGGTATAACACCTTGATATTTACAAAAGCTCGACTTAGATATGCTTTTGCATCTAAAATCAAATTTCCGATTCTTTAAAAACTACCTGGGATCTGCATCTTAAGGTTTTGATTGGAGAAGACGTGAAAAATGGGAACAGTATTGGGAGGAAGAGTTACATAAGACGCAAACTTAATTGGTGGTCCAGTCTCTAGGAGACAATGACTGGCTATCATATGTTGGCTAATGGTTGCTTGGCATCGTGAAGCAATAAGAAGCAAATGTAGAGTTGCTAGATCGCATTAGCAGTGAAGTACAAAGACATGACCATGACATCAACAGAGCTCTAATTGGGATAAGCATATCAACTTCAAAAACTAAATTCCATATAAGATCTTTATAGACTGTCTTCGAACAACCAAAGTGAATAAAATCCTGTTTTCCATATCAGAACCAAGCACATAGTAATTGACATGCAGCAAATCATATAGAAAGGACAGCACCAGTGGTGTCTGGAGAGGGGCGGACCACAAGGGTCAATAGTATGTAGCCTTACCTTGCATTTTGCAAGAGGCTGTTTCCACACCTTGAACCCATGACCTCAAGGTCACACGACAACAACTCTACCATTGCACCAAAGCTCCCCTTCACATGCAGCAAATCATATGTAGGCTAATAATAGTTGCTTAGAGTCATATTACGCATCAAGCGGTTTGCTAGATCATGTCAGAGGTAAGGTACAAAAACATGACCATGTCGCCAACAAAGCTCTAAATGGAAAACCATATCAACTTCATGAGCATATTATAGAGTATCATGTAACGAAAAAAGTGCGCAAAGAAATCCTGTTTTCCATATCAGAACTAAGCACATAGAGATTGATCCTTTCCACATAGAAAATGTAGAAAGTGAGACTTATGTCAATAGTCGGGACTCAATCATGTGTTCCTGAATGGGCTGAGAGGGACACAGGAGGCAAGGTTCCTGAACTGGACGCAATATTGTAATGTACTTGAGGATGTTCTTGTCCTTCCATATAATGTGGCAACAAGGTGTACAAACTTGATGTATTTGAAGTTCTGACCTAATCATATTACATGATTGCTTACTTTTATCCTAGCGTATTCTCTTCATCTTTCTCCTTCAGGAATGTCCATCAAAATCAATCAAAATCAATAACAACAGAACCATATCCGAAATTTCTCTCATTTTCTACAATTGACTATGAACATAGTGATGGGTCAATTTCTGATGTGGTCATTACTCAACTAAAATAACATTTTTTGTATAAAAATTGTTTGGTTGACATCAGATAATTGTGGAAAAGGCTTTTCCTGTATGTTATATCATCGCATATTTTTTTGCCTCTGTTATTCTCTTCATCTTTCTTCTTCTTCAAGAAGAGGCCATCTAAATCAATCAAAATTAACATAGAAAAAACCATAATTTGCATTATCTCAATTTCTACAATTAATTATGAACACAGCGATGGAGATTCTGGTGTGGTTAATAACAATCGAGATGTAAAAAAAATTTGGAAAAAGTTTTGGATGATGGCTTGCCTTTATGATCCCAATTACAACTTTTGTTGAAATTACAAGGCTTTGTTTCATTACAGGTTGAATTTCACCCGTCTAGAGTGCCATATATCTATCACACCATTATTCCAATTGGCTAATATCATCATTAAAGAATCAAGGAACTCAACAGGAAGTTTTCCATTGCTTGTGATACTGCCAAAAAAATGAAATCAAAATGGAAAGCAGATTTTGGTGAAAATTACAGATAGATACATAAACGTTACAATTTCAACAAGTATGTCAAGGAGAAGAATCATAGAATCTGCAACTGTTACAGATGAAAGTTGCATGTCTCACCTTTCTGATCCAGTAGGAATGTTGGAAATAGACAGCTTATCTATGTCGCTGAAAGTTACTTTGGAGCGTTCTAGGGTGGAATTAGTCCAATTGACTGGTACCAGGATTGCGAAAGCAAAGAACGTAATAGGCAGAAAGATTTTGAGACTGTGCAAAGAATTAGAACTTGTCATTAACAGCAATCATGAATATAGAGTCAAGACAATCTCTTGGCAACGTAAACCAAGCAAACTACAAGGAAGACTACATATATATATATATATATATATATATATATATATATATATATATATATAGATAGATAGAGAGAGAGAGAGAGAGAGAGAGAGAGAGAGAGAGAGAGAGAGAGAGAGAGAGAGAGAGAGAGAGAATATATAGAGATCAAATTAGCTTAAAGAACATGACTACAAGAAAACCCAAAATTCTCTCGCATGGCAACATTTCATATATTAATCAAAGGTAGTTTAACAAGTAGAGAAGAAGTCAAAAGAACAGGCACTAGAGTTCATATGATGTTGGAGTCCCAATAGGCGTACATGTTCTTGAAAGTGAGAAGACGTCCATGCCCTTCTTTTTTTCACACATGCTGATTTCTTTATGTAGATCTGAACCATTCATCATGTTTTTCATGCCAAAAATAGGTAACCCATCAAAAATCAATGAGTTTGAATGATCCTAGCTATTTGCTTTGGGCCCATGAAAAATTAATAGGAACGAATGGTCCCTATTTGTTCCTCATGAAAACATAGGCTAAAAGCATCAAATGAACATAACATTCGATCTCTGACCTATCTAAGACATTTTAAGCATGAACTGATTAAGATCTACAAAATAAAATTTCACCACACATGAAAAGTAGGGCATGGACTTCTTCTTAGGCTAAGAGTGTGTATGCCTTCCGGAACTCATGTTGAAAAAAAGCTGATATGACCAGTTCCTCACATTTGACCATCTGACTTATGTAAATCCATCATCTATTTGATGGAAGTTTCTTGGCACAAATATAGTAGGATAAAGTTCCTATTAATAAGCTTCCTTAGCCGTACATATTAAAAAAATTAGTTGTAAAGATCTTGGTATTACTGGACTTACAAAAATTCTGTCAGCAGAGGGAAGCAATATCAGAGAGAACGGAGATTAAGTCTTGAGTACTCTTCCATACAATCATAATCCATATTTTCCTTTATTTTTTCATGTTCAACCTTTTATCAACTTTATTTATCACCCCAATTCTTTTCTTTTCCATTGTGTATCAATTATATATAAAAAAGCACCCGGTCTCAGTGCACGAAGTTCCAGCCTATGCGGGGTCTGGGGAAAGGACAGACCACAAGGGCCTATATATAAAAAAGCACCATGGACAAAATTTTAGGTGGATGCTTTGTGCACAAAGCAAAGTAGATTTTGCGGATGAGAACAAAATAGAATATCATAATCACATAAAAATTAACATACGAGTCAAATGACAAGAAAATGTGTGAAGCAGCATGCATACCCAAGCAAGTAAATTCGCAAATAAACTGCAGAATCAAGCCCCGCATGGTCAATAAGCTCAGGTTCGGGCATTTTTAGTGCATCTGGCATCCAATTCAGAAATCTCACATATGACCTGAAGTCCAAATTGACAAACTTGCCCACGAGAGCTCCGGAATGTGAAAGACTAGTCCGTAGACCATTAAGATACCATTTCGGGAAGTATACTCTATCATTGAATGGTTGGAGACGTAATATAGCAAATGCCACAAAGAACGCAAATGCACTCAGAATGTTGATGGCTGCAGCCAGCCCTATGTCTCCAAGTGTAGCCATCTATGCACCTATCACAGCCTTTTTATGTACAAATGACTGAATGAGTAATATGATCTTATGAAACTAAACATTATTTAAGCTCATATCAAAGGAAAAATCCACATGGAGTATGCAAAGAATATCAAGTATGAATGCAATAGCCAACATAAACTAGTAAGCATCTATAAGATTAAACATACAATATAACACATCATAGTAATGTTAGAAAATAACTTGCAAAAATAATTTTCAAACAAAAAAATCTAATCCAAGTGACCTTTCACATCACAGCATACTGAAACTAAAAAATACTTACTTAAACAACGGTCTCATAATCAAATTAGCAGCAGTTCTATAGAAAATATATATCAAAACAACAGTCACATGATATCAAAACAACAGTTCTAAAAAGGGCAGACCCGGTGCACAAAGCTCCTGCCTATGCAGGGTTCGGGGAAGGGGCGAACCACAAGGGCCTATAGTACGCAGCCTTACCTTGTATTTTTGTAAGAGGCTGTTTCCACGCCTTGAACCCGTGACCTCAAGGTCACATGACAACAACTTTTACCTTTACGCCAAGGCTCTCCTTCTGTGAAAGCATACTGAAACTATGGAAAATAAATCACTACAAGAATTTTGAGCAAAGACACAAAAACACAGCAATATGAATTATCTTTGTAATGGCAACTTGTAGCAATTATCTCTGTTTTTATCCGCATTTTGCCGCAACAAAACCTTGGCTATCCAACAATTGCATTTTATGCAGATCCACACAATTACTCATTGACTTTTTGCCCTCCAACGAATATAATATATCTACGTTCCTCCTTCTGGCATATGAATGACATGACATTATTATCATAGAAAATTTAGAAGGATAACTGTAGAAAGTAACTTTGTGTGAAGGTCATCACTCTATCATAACAGGTACATTGTCAGTTTCGCAAAAGAAAGAATATCGTGGGAACCATTTACTCCAAGTGTTTTTTGTAAAAATTGGGAAAAGATTGTTGAAATTGTCTTGCCCCTTTGAAATAGACATTTTGTTCATAGCTAGAGACAGTATTACACCTCCAACTTGAAGTTGTTGATTACATTTTTCAGAAAAAGAAGCACGCCTCTAATTTTTCATTGGAACTAGCAAATCCTCAAGAGAAATGATGGAGAAATTTTTACAATGTCCTCTCAACAAAGACTAAGAGACTTGCATATATTCTTCAGATATCTTTTGATCTCCCAAGAGTAGATTCCATTTTCATGAGGCATTTTCTCCCTAAAGAAATTTCACCTAATGACCCTTGTTTTCAAGAAGATTAACAACATAAGTCATTGTTCTCAAATAAGCCTCTTTAATTCCTATAGTTGGACCATGAAACTCATAAGAGTCTCCAGACAAGAAACTTACTCAAAGCAGAAGACCTAGTTGCCTCAGAGCACCCTTTTGCAATCAAACACCATTTACCCCCTAGTATCCCATGAGAACCTTTACTTGATTGGTGCTCAGACAAGCGATCTCCGTTCTCCCTAATCTCATCCTTCCTCACAGCAACAAAATTTCCCAAGTTCTCCAGATCTTATTTAATTTTCTCTTAGAACCAGAAGTTTGCATCTACTTTGGAAGCTCTTTCTTGCAACTAGCCAGGTTACAAATTCCCATTGTGGACAAAAAACTAAGGATAATCAGGTAAATACTGGAGTCTACACAACAAAAGTGCGTCTTGAGTTTAACATTTTACTGAAGTGCATGTAACAGAATAGTATGAAGGGCATGGTCATCTAGCCACCAATCTAGTCATCCCAAATTTTGATTTCCTATGTAAGCATAGAGTTAGTTCTTCAACAGCAATATGTATTGAATCTTCAAGCCATTAAAGCTGTAGATACAGAGTCTAATTAACAGATGCAACGGAAAGACCATCTTTTGGATCCCCCTATCCATTAACGTATCAACCTTTAATCAAATCAATGTTCACGTTAAACCACAAAAAACAGATACAAACCGATTCACTTCCTCTTCCTGCAAAATTCAGTCATTTCCTACCATACCACCCAATTTCTAGGACATTCTCGCACGAGAAAAATCACAACCAAGAATTTAAACTCACTGGAAAAACGGAACTAAATCAGAACTACAACCATCCACATAATTCTGCAAGCCAAACTCCATAACCAGCTAAAAAATCCAAAATGAAGAGACAACATGTCCATGTCTTTACTATCATTATCCCATCAAAGATGAATAGAAATGAAGCTAACACAAAAAGATCCAAGTAACAGAAAAGATCATACCCAGATCCGCTAACAGAATTATCTTACAAAAACCTTACGGAGTCCGGAGATATTCTGCTTCAACGAAAACAGAAACGGAAGGAAGAGAGGTGGAGAAACAGATCTATAGAAAAAGACAGCAAACAAGGAACCAACTCCAATCCTTTCCTTTGATTGGGGCCCAATCCAAAGGATTACATGCTCGCCTCAGCCTTACACTACGGCAAGTGATATTCCCACTCAGAAGAAACTTTCCTTGCTTTTATATTCCAAATCCTCTAATTATCTTGTTCCTGTACACGCACTGCGTAAGAATCTCTGCTGTGCAAGAAGTAGAAGAAGAAAACGGGTCGGCTGTCGGCACAAGATTGATTGAGATGGAAGAAAACGGCACCGTCCGAGACTTTACTCGTTTTCCGTTTTCTGGGCGATTAAATTACTCATATTTCGGTCAGCGGAAGTCCCTTAAAGCGACGTGGATGAGGCATGTGGCGACGTGACGACCGTTGTTGGACTCTAAAGCGAGAGTGCCCACGCTGCTCCAACGGCTCCCATCTCCTTTTCAAATTTCAAAAATATAGGGTCATAAGAGAGACGGGCTGCAGGTAGCCTATTTTCTACTTACCGACTAACATATTCTCATGTTGTCGGTAAGCTGGGAGAGTACATGAATCACTGGTTAGTCCTTTGTTTGCTTCGCTTGGCGGGTGTGAAAGAAATCTTGGCTGTGGGCGATGTTTCTAACCTACGAGATCCACTCTGGAAGTAATCTAACTAGCCACCAACGTTGATTTAGTGCAAGTGTGCAGCATTAAAAAGTTAATATAATTAAGCATTATTAGTTTAAAAACTCGAAATTTCTTTCTTATGAGTATTATAATTTTGTAGTCTTACGGAAGAGGCACGCCGACTCCTAATCCAGATAAAGTCTTGATGATAATGTTAATTAATTAGAGTTCAAAATTATGATATTAGAATTAAATTAAAAACTTCGTCAAAAAAAAGTTCAAGTTATTTGACGATCGTTTGCACATATTTAAGTTTCTAGAGCAACCACCCACGTCTATTTTTCAGCAAAATTGAAGTGAGAAACATCAGCTTCACGTTTTAAATTGGCATGAGGGAATGAGATTGTGTCTTTTTTCTTCCTTACTTTTTATTGGTAAATGTAATGGGAATGCTTACGGTTTATTTTAAATCTCTATATCAATGTAGAGAAAGGAAGCCTTGGCGCAATGGTAAAAGTTGTCGTCATGTGACCTTAAAGTCACGGGTTTAAGGGGTGAAAACAGTCTCTTAAAAAAATACACTACCCCTTCTCATGCACATGAGCTGCCATTTTTATATGAATGCTATAGCTTTTATTGGAGCTGAAGGGGATGGGCCCTGAATTTCCAATCATATCTTGTTAACAGATTTATAGGCCCACATGTTTAGCTTTCCAGGCTAATCTTACCGATAGAAGGCACGTGGAATGTAAGTGATGAGAAAGAAGTAAAAGATTTTCTTTCTATAAAAAATGCAATTCAATGTCAAACTTTCATTAAGAAAAGTTTATCAGGGTCTGAGCCGTGCCCTGACGGTAGTCTGGGCCAATCGTAGTAGGCCACAATGCAACACAAGTGTCAATTAAAGCAAGATGTGCTTCTTATCAAAGGCAATAATTCACTTTAGATGTAGAGATTGATGACTTGTTTAATTCTGAAAAAAGAAATGTAGATGGAACATGAAAAGATGAGAGTAAACAGCATCCATTTTATTTTATTTTATTTTTTTCGGCCACATCTTTAGTGAATTCTAGAAATAGAGATACAGACAACATGATCAAAAGGTGTGACCTATCTAATTAAGTCTGTCTAGAAGGTTTGATCACCCACCATCAGGACCCACTGTGTTGTATACTCGAATATGGTCGGTGTGAGAAGTTATATGTTGGTCTCCGGATCAAATCAAAGCAGTACGGATGACTAGAGGAACAAGCGGACTCAGGTGCCGTCTGTCACGGGCTTGCACTGTAAGGTCGGGATCAAGGCTTGAAGGCTCTATGGAAGGTTTATTTGGCTTGTGGACAAGGTTCAAGAGGCTTAAACTCATTGGTGAAGATTCATAGAGGAAGGCCTGATTCTAGAAGGCTTGGGTTCTGGAAGACTCTATGTAAATATCTTGAAAGAGGGAAGGTTAAGGACTTGTGTGGAGTTGTGTAGAGCTTTCTAGATAGAGTTCTAGAATAGTCTTTAGCCGTTGGATTGTAGACATTTGTAATAATTCAGACCATTCATTGAGGAGGTGGATGGGTGAGACCAAGTATAAATAGGTGTAAGATCCTCACTTGTAATCAAGCTCCAAAGCTCAAGAGTTCAAGCTCAGAAGCTCCGAGTTCAACTAAGGTTAATACACTGGGAGATTTCCTTTCTGAGTTCTCTTGAGTTTCTCTCATTGCTTGAGTGGGTGAGCGAGTAAAAGCTTTAGCAAGTGAGAGTTTTGAGGGTTGGAGGCTGAACTTAGCCTGGTGCCTTGAGTGCATTGCAAGACTAAGTGCCGCACGAGTGTTTGAAAATCTCAGCCCGTGACACGTGGAAGGTTCATCTGCTGGGTCCTTGACAATTTGAGCTGCGACCTTCAAGGCAGGAGGAGGAGCCTCTCTAATCACGGGTCCCAGGCTGCTCGTTGCAGTGGGAAGATGCGGATTGGTAGTTCTTTCCACTTCCAGCAAGTTCTAAAGATTAATTGTAGCCTCTTAAGTAAAGCTTTAATTGATGTGATATTCCGTTCCATCATAAATTATCAAGTCCATAATTAAAGGGCAGTCTGGGTTCACAAATCTCTCACGTGTGTGCAGGTTCAGGCATAGGGAGACCACAAGGGTTAATAGTACATAGTCTTACTTTATATTTTGCAAGCGTTTATTTTCACGCCTTAAATTCATAACCTCAAGTTACACGAGGACAATTCTACCATTGCACCAAACTCAGCATAAATTTCTAAAATCTTCATTTTTTAGCCTTTTATGATTGTAAATAGACGGTAAAAGGGTTTTCACTTTACACCGTCCGTTATATATTCAGCTTTACCCAAGAATCAAATTTGCTACAAGAAACTACAAGAAGAGCGAGAACGGATCATCACACAGATGAAAGGCCGTGGCCGTAGGATCCATATGCTTGCTGCATGGGCGGCAAGGATCTTCCAACTAACTCGAGAACTGGGCATAAGTCCAACAGTGAAACTATCGGTTGGCTCCTTCAACAGTATGAACCGGCCATAATTGCTGCCTCCGGCATTCGGGAAATTCGCAACTTCTGTCGAAGTGACTCGACTCAAGCAACTCTGCTGCTGGGTGTGGTTCCACCTATACGGCAATCGAAGGAGATACAGCGACGAAAGATGAAAATAAACGCACGCATGTTCAACCGAAGGCCATGTTTTCATTCGATCTTGCTCTAATCACAAGTGGGCCTTCTCGGGGGATTTTGGCTATGTCGGTTGTGGCTAGATTGACGAATTCAGCGTTGGGAAGAAATTAGCTTAATATTATATTTTTTAATATGTGTAGTAAGAGTGTGAAGGGGAGTTCTGGTGCAACGGTAGAATTGTCATCGTCTAAGTTTGAGGTCACAGGTTCAATGTGCAAAAACAGTCTCTTGAAAAATACAAGGTAAAGCTTGATTACTATTAACCTTTGTGGTCCACCCCTTCTCCAGACCCTGCATGTGCAGAAGCTCTGTACAGTAGGGCTACCCTTACGTAGCATGAGTGTGTCCACAAACTCACCATGTGAGCGGTCTCTAAACTAAAAGTTTAGCCTTAGAACCCAAGTGCCACATGGTCTGGGCCACAAGTTCGTAGTCAGAAGCTTGCAAGATTTTATGCAAGGCTGCTTTGGGCGATAACCCCGAACAATTGAAAATTGTAGATGCTAAGAGTTCCTGTCAAGACAATCGAGCACCACGTCAAAAAACCTCTTGTGGTTTATGAGTTTTCGATCCTAGCTTATTTATTTAGTCAATCCTGTTGGGGTGTAGAAATGGCTCTACACCAGATCGGGTTTGCTCACTGACTTAAGATTCTCTTGATAGGAAAGTTTTCCCATTAGAGGAGGAGATGCATGATTTACCATTTGACGATCGGTTTACATCATAATATCTGATGAAAGATTTCACCAGAAAAAGTGCCCACGAAACTTCTGGCAGAACATGCCTCCAATACCCACTGATGGCCTATCAGGTTGTCCCACGTATTCCAGCTGATTATGAGCAACCAGGTTAACCAATTTTCTGACAACACTTAGCTTGAGTAAGAGACCATTCTAGAAATGCCTGTTCCCTCCTGCAACTGTTCTACAAAGTATGACGCTAACAAGCAATATTGAAGAATGCTACCATAGAGCCTGATCTCATGGCAAGTTGTTATTTACCATTAAGTACTTTTCTGATAGAATAATTGAGACATCAAAAGCTTGTCCCAATAATTCAGAGACTGAAAGCTTGTCACAGAATTTATCCCACCAGTGATGAAGGTCTTTTCACAAGTTCTTGGGACTCGAATTTATTTGAAGGTGAAATGGTGGGTTAGGTTTGAAAGAATCGTAATAGCAATTGAAATAATTGAAAAAGAGATATATGTTCATAAATGTTTAAAAGTTGCAAATATTATAAAAAAATCCTTTTGTTAAAAAAAATAGGGGTTACTCAATTACGGAATGGAAATCAGGAATTGAATTCCCTGTCCACTTACGGTAAAAGTTGTCGTCATGTGACCTTGAGATTACAGGTTCAAGACACAAAAATACTCTCTTGTAAAAATACAAGATAAGGCTGTTTACTATAAGCCCTTATAGTCCACCCCTTCCCCAGACCCTGCACAGATGGGTGCTTTGTGCATTGGAACTTCCATTATATATATTACCTTCCTTTTTTCATTTGTGTCAGGAGTGATTAGAGTGCTCAAATCCTTTGATCGGAGTACTGGTCCTAATTCATAAGATTTAAGGTACTTTTCAGTAGTATGAATCGCTATGCGTCACTTGTTTCTATATGATAATATGCACTTTGGTTACTGTGCTCCCTACAGTAACAACAAAATAGGGAAGAACGAACGATCCCTCAAACAAAAATAGTGATTAAGTCTGACTTAAGTGAGTGTGTGAAAGGTGTGGCAAGAGATCGAGTTCGACTTGCAAGACTGGTATTTGGTGGCTCACGAGCAACATGCAGACTAAAGTTGCCTGTCACTTGCTCGCTCTTTTTTGAAGGCTCATTGATTGAGTTCCTCCATAAGAAGACTGCACACCCAGCTTCATAGAGCAGAGCTCTTCCCAGCCCACAGCATAGTGTGGAATCTGGATGGGATCAACTCAGGCACATGTGAGACCTAGGTCTTTGGTGATCCTAACCATCAAATTTCTAGACTCTCATTCATAAGGTAGCTAGATACAAACTTAACACTTCGTCTGCTCAAGATTTACACCCTAGAGACTACACAATAAAGCAGAAGTTTTCCAGCATGGCTTGTCTAAGATGAAATTCAGAAGATCTAAGATCGATAACCGAGGAAATGGAACCTCAAAATACCAAATAGCAATGAGTATGCAGTCCGACTCTACATGGGATGCTTATATTTCAAAGACAACTCATCAATTCCAAATGTAATCTACAAAAGCTCGCCAATTTTTTATTTTCCTTTCAATGGTAAAGAAGGCTTTATAAATGACAGATCGAGGTGATCCACATTAGAACCATTCAAAAGAAGAGCAAGGAAAAGGCTCTCTCTAGCAAGAACATACAAAATATAGTGACCTAATCCATGATCCATCTACACAACTGATCGCTGATCTGAGAGAGAGAGAGAGAGAGAGAGAGAGAGAGAGAGAGAGAGAGAGAGAGAGAGAGAGAGAGAGAGGTCCATATCTTTTACCAAATGTTTGACTTTGTCAACGTAATCGCCCCATATCTTTTACCAAATGTTTGACTTTGTCAACGTAATCGCCATATTGTCATGGTACTGGTAGGGGGATCATTAGAAATCAACCAACCAATGATACAGTAAGACTGTCGTTTAACATTGCGTATTACCAGTTTGACATTACTCCAAACACTTAAAGCGGTGAGGCTCGCCGGAATCTCAACTTTGATTGATCGAGTCACAAAACCTATGCGACCAGAAAAGTCAAAGATCACCCTGCCATCTTCATCTCTAAGGAGATCAACAAACACTTTCAAGGCCCAATTTCTAGTCAGCAGACTTGCATTTTCAGCCCATTTTAGTGAAGTCCATATAAACTAAAACTAAGGATCCTCCTGAAACTGAGAGGCGAAGCCACTTAAGGACCCCTTTCCATTCCTGCCAGACGATCACTATCAAATTTCTCTCACTTCACTTTCTTCTTTGACGGTCTGAATGCTCTCTTGAACTGTACCTAACCTTTGAAAATTCTTACAGCCTTGGCACTTGGCCCTAAGGCGGAGCAACGTTGATGGACCTCCTCAACCTCACAATTGACTGAGGAAGCATCAATATTGATGATCGAGGGCATTGTCTTGCTCCTGATGGGATGTACGCATTTGGCGTTTCACAGTGAGGCTGGAATTGTTGCTATTGATATGTAGTTTCCAAAGACCTTTTGATGGTCGTGGGACCGAAGCTACTATTATTAATTGTTTCACAACTCCTCCACCGAGTACTTGGCGGTCTGGACCGAAATTTCTGGCATTATCATGAAAATGAAACTTGTTTCATGCGTGTACTCGGTAGTGCCACAAATATAGATGATCTTAGCCCTTTCACTACAAGTCTGCATCAGGAAACGTGTGTGCAATCGAGATTCTGAAACTCATAGACCATCAACAGGCACTCACATGCAACAGATGTGGCATCGGTAAAATGAAGTATAAGGAAGATCCACGGTTTACTCTTTTGCTACCAGACCCTTTACAAACATTTATGGATCAAAGGACTAGGATCATCAGACCAACAAAAAACCAAGGAATCTGAAAAACATGTAGCACCTTAAGTACGTAACAAAACAAAAGGAGAGGTTAATTAGGAACTGAATGTCATGGGGTCGCACTTTCACCTTTGCTAAACCTGTGCAGCACTTGTGCACAACTCCCTTTCTTAGCACAAGTCAGCCTTCAACCCCCAGTACTCTCACTTACTAGGGCTACACTCACCCACCCACTTAAGCAATGAGAGGAGCTCAAAAGAACTTAGAAAGAAAACCTCCCAATATATTGACCTTAACTGAGCTTATCTAAGCTGATTACAAATGAAGAGCTTACACATATTTATACTTGTTCTCTCCCATTCACCTCATCAATGGATAGTCCGGATTATTACAAATGTCCACAATCCAATGGTTAAGGACTAATCTAGAACTCTCTCTAAAAAATTCCACACTACTCTCTAACCTTCTATAATTTTGGATATTTACAAGGAATACACTAGAAACGGGGCCTTCTAGATTCAGGCCAAGTTCCATGGATCTTCACTGGCAGACCTAAGTCCCTAAGGTCAAGTCTCCCAAATGAGCCTTCCTTAGAGGCTGTAAGCCCTGGTCACGGGCCTTGCAGTGCAAGTCCGTGACATGAAGCAGACAACTGTGACAAACCTCAAAACTTATCCCTGATCTTCTCGGCCTCTCAATTGTACGAGTGCCTTCTATCTTTAGTTTGTTGGTAGAGAACGTTGGGTTAATTCATGGCCTTGTTATTTGTCTCTGTGTCCTCGTGTTTATGTGGAAGAATGGTAGCTCCAAAGGCATGTCAAGCACGCGTCTTTATCATGTGGTCCTAACTTTCGAGTTGAAGAGACAGATACATGTATAACAAACATCGTTCCCGATTCAAGGATCGTTCACGAATAATTGTCAAAAATGCATGTAAGCCAAGACCCTGTTCTTCTTTTTTACTGGCAGGGACATCGACCTCGGCCCGTCCTACAGTGTCTGTGTCAATGAAAAACGAGTTCCTGCTCTTAGCATGTATATCTGCCGAACTTGCGATTTTATTACTGTCCACCCACATTGATTAATTTAGACAGTCTACTGCTGGCGCCCTGTGTTTAACTCCAATGGTCTAGATGCCGAAGAGGGCCAACTGTAGTTCACATTGATTAGCACAATTTAAATTTTATTGGAAGCCGTGATCGCTTGCCAGTGGAGATCATCTAACATGAGGACTTGTGAGTAATGACCGGTTATATCAATCAGGTTCTTTCTTTTTTTTATTCAGATTTTTGCTAAAAGACCTTTAATTTGTTATTTTTGCTAATTAAATATTAATTATCATTACACTTCTAAAAACTCAAGTTCTTCAGAGGCATTGACTAAAGTCAGTCCTGGTATGTACAGCATTTTTCATAGATCTGACCCATTAGTGGTGCTTGAGCTGAGATAATCTTATGTGATATGAGATGACATGAACCATATCATTGTTGGTGGTGCTTGAGTTGAGATGAGATGAAAGTATATATACTTATATCACTATTAATGGCACTTGAGATGATTTGAGATGAAAATATTCAATCCTAAGTCACAATTAAGTTGAATTTTCAGTCACCTTACTTTATCTGATACCAAATTTCGTCATCTCAAGCTAGGTTTCATATCATTTCATCTCAAGAACCACTGACACCTGTTTGATAGGCTAGACATTAAAATTCATTCCCATTGGATGTTTTAGCCTACGTTTCTTTAAGACAAAAACCACTACCATCCATTTTTATTATTTTTTGAAGACCTAAAACAAGTGATTAGGATATTTCTAATGAGATACCTACTCTTGCTATTCTAATCATGGTGAATAGCTTAGATCTAGAAAAAATAGTTTTACAGTGCATGAAAGGAGCAGGTACTCCTTCCTCTCCTCTTGAGGGTGTATTGTTGGTGGGACTCCCTTTAACTAAAGGATAGTGATATATACAGCCCCTGGTTTTTCCTAATAGGTACTGTGGCCATAGGAATAGTACATGCTATTGAGTGTGAGACCAAGTCCACGCCCTAGTTTTTCATACTTGACTATTCTTTTATATCTAAGCCATTTATCATGTTCTTCATATCAAAAATAGGTAATCCATATGAAATCAATGCATTTGACTAATCTACTTGTTTTAATCTTTTTAAAAAATTAATAAACATGGATGGTCACTATCTTTGCTACTTAATACATAGGCTAAAAGCATTTAATCTGAGCCATTTTAAATGGGATAAATGACTTAGATCTACAGAAAAAAGTTTCACCATTCATGAAAAATAGGACATGGACTTCTTCTCACGTTGAAGAGCATGCACACCTATTGGGACTCTTTCATAACAAACCCCTTCCTAAATGCTATGAAAGGCTATAGCTGACCTAGATTTTTGAAGATCTAAATCATTAAACTCTGCTCTTGACTTAAATAGGCCATGCTCTAAAATCCCCATATGTGGATGTCCTTAACCACTATTTACTGTAGTTCTAAAATGGACAGTGAAACATTTTACCATCCATTTTACAATTATAAGCATGCAGAACTGCTAGGATCATCCAATAGATGAGAATTTAGAGCCTTCAAAAATTCCTTATCAAAGATTTTACAGAATTCCTTATCAAAGAAAAGAGTATATAGTTAGAGTCTTCAAGAATTCATTGGTCCCACAATGCGTGGTATCATCTATAGCTTTGGTTGTATATCATCATCTTTATCTGTGTAGGTATAGCCACGGGGAGGGCTTTTTTCCCTCAGTCCAATAAATTTGACCTTCTTTGATTTAAAAAAGAAAAAAAGAAAAAAAAGAAGAAGAAAAAAAAGACACTGGTCCGATCTTAAAAATACAGTTATAACCGTTCATGCAATCGATGTAGTAAACTTCTCATGATAAAAAATAAGGTCACACATGTAAGTTGTGTTTAAAGCCTTCTCTTAATCATAATTTTAGCCCTTTCCCAAGACGTAATCTTCTGCCTCTAAATGCTTGCCCATTTATTGGCCACTTTCATAGGCCATGCAATTTGTGTCTTTATCTACCCAGTTAGTTCTTCTATACGTGATGGACGCTCCTCTTGTTTTGTTTTTTGGAGAAAACATGGGAGGCCCCAAGTACAACTCTACCAGTGCGTTTGCTAGTTTCTTGTATATGTGACGGACGCTCCTCTTTTCTGTGGGAAAAACATGGGAGGCCCATGGGTTCGCTAGTTTAATTATCTAAACCATTTGTTCAGTAGATCTTGCAAAGGATAAGCCATGCACCTACTTTCAAACCCATCTGAGTTGAGAGAGCAATAGCATTTAATCAGTGGTCCTAAGATGAACCAGTAGAAACCCAAAAAGAATCTTCTTCATACACCAACTGAGCCTTTATAAATCACCAACTTAAAAGTCATCAAATGAGGGAAAGTTCTGATGTACGACCAATCAATAGCAATTCCTTGTGAATTTTGGATGCTAAAATTAGGCTTCATTTCAATATCTGGCTACTCGATCATGAAAAAGAATCAAAAGATTCATACCTGAGAAAAGTGTCGAAGAGATGCACACCACAGCAGGTTGCCTATGTTGCCAGTTTTGTAAAAGGGCCCAACTTTAGATTATCTGACCCGTTTATTTGATTGCTCGGTTTATAGCACAGACAGTGTGCATGGAATGGATTATTCTAACATCTGAAAATTTCACTTTGGATCGTAGGAAATAGATGTTAGAAAATTTCTCTAAATTAACAATAGTCTTAGAGCCAACGCCCAAATACACAGTTTCCAGGATGTTGGCATTACCCAATCATCTTACTTTGCGTTTATGAGATATCCAAAATAGGTTCAACATAGGAACTTTATGAGATCTATATCCAAAGTAGCTTCAACATAGGAACCGTTCAGATCATCAAGGTAAGCCCCTTCAAGCAACATCGGTTGCCACACAGCAACAAACGAAGAAGCCATATAGTACCATTGTTCATATCTTCGTGTGACAAAGCCAAAAAATTTGTCTCAGATGGCAGATGCTAAGGATTACGAGAGCCTGGAATTATAGAGAAAAAATGTGCTTTTAATCATAGCACATTGACCGGAGAATCATATTCAAAGAGTTAGGACAGTTTTTTTATGCTAAAATCCTCCAATCACCTTGAATTTTGGCAGAAAAGATATCTTCTTCTTCTTCTTTTTTGATGGGTAAGATAGTGACTTGAACAGGGTTATTGGGTAAAGTCCCAGTAGCAACACCCCCTCCAGGGCATCTGCTTGTTTACAATTTACAATGGACAGTGGGAGCAGTAGGTAACGATGGAGTAGACCCACCCCCTCGGTTGGCAGACAGGCAACGGTCCGCACCGGAAAATTATGGGCCACAACAACGTACTGAACTAGTCTCATGAATGAGAAATTATTTCACAAGATTAATGGCTTTAAACCATGTTCCATTTTGTTTGTAGATTTCCTGGGCTTCTGAAGACAGTAAAGACTACAGAGTCAATCATGTCCCAACAGTCAGATTATTTAAACATTTCTGGGTATATCTTATCGTTCGCATGGATTTGTTATTGCGCGTCTTCCTTCTCTGAGAATTTGACGATTTGCAGTTCATGAGGGAGATGATAGAGACCAAAATCTGAAGTTTTTCCTAAACCGAAATTATCACTGCAAGAAAAAGTATCTGTAGAGGCGTTTACCTATACTGGTTGAATTTGATCTTCCTCTATGACCGACCATACTGGGTAATTATTTCACCGCTACGATAGTTTCGTTGTTCAGTTGTTTATAACTTCAACTGCATGTACGTCGTACAACCAGGTAACTGATATTTAGTCTCTCAATTTGATAACCACACCCCTGCTTTCTCCTATAAAGGAAACCTTCGAACGGCACTGTTTAGCTCGATCTTTCTATTCAGTCGGGAGAGAAAGCCAAGCTTGAAAACACTTCGCAGAAACCCTAACCATTCTCCCATGTCTCTCTCTGTTCACCTCGATCTTGTCTGTAGAGTTCGTGAAGAAAAAGTTCGAGATCTCTCTCTGCTCGATCTATTATTCTGCGGAGTTCCAGAGGAAAAATTCTACTTTCCCTTCGTTTCGTTATCTCTATTTCGAGAACTGCTTCTCTAATGTAAGTTTTATAAACTCTCTCTCTCTCTCTCTCTTATTTTGGATTTGATTTGTTGGATTTGAGAAGAAACAGTTATGTCGTCTCTCTGGATGATTCTAATACGTTCTTCCCTCTTTTTTGAAACTTTTACATTTTTCTGTTAAAATTAGGCAATTTAGAGCTAGGGTTTTAGACAGAAGTAGAAGTATGTGGTAATCATTTTTAATTTAATTGGATTAGCGTAGGGATTCTGGTTCTTTGAGAGGACAAATGTCTTAATTTCATTGTAACTGCTAGGGTTTGTTAATTTAAGCTTGTCCTTTTAGATTTTGCTTTAGTATTTTTCTCTGTTCATGTCTCTTTGTTTCATACTAATTTTGCACATGTTAGGGTTTTCATATAGTGTTTAGAATGGTTTATACCAAATTTGCTATCATATGAATTAAATTTACTATCTTCGAAAACTTGGTTTACGAAAAAGGGTTTCTTCTATTTATCCTTCAAGCAAATCTTTAATTTTGTCTTTTGATAATGAAGAAATTAAAAAACTAAATCTTAAAACTTCAACTTTTATAAGGCTAAATTTACAAACTATAATAAAAAATAATTGAAGAAAACAAGTATACAAACCTTTATGTTTAAATAATGGAAACACATATAATACTAATAATAAAACATTTTGAAAGATTTCTTTCTTTCTTATAAAAGATATCTACTTAAGCATCTTCTTCTACTTCTTCCAAATTAAAAATTTTAATTAGGCCTCCATTTGAATTTAAAAAAAATTAAAATTGAAGAAAACCCTTTTGAAATGATAAAAGACATTCAAGATATGGTAGAAAATCTTAAACTTAATAGTCTCTACTAGTAAATCAAAGAATTTATTTGCTAGTGAATCTTAAGACGAATAGATTAATATAAATTTAAAATTTGAAGAACACTTACTATTTATTGAAAAAGAAGATAACTTTGATTCAAAATCTTAGATAATAAAATTTAAAATCAAAATTTGAAGTTAATAAAATTGAGTCATTGCCTGTAAGACTTCATATGCATTATTATAAAAGACTTACTCCTACCAATGTTTTAATAGAAGATTTATTAATAACAAATATAAAGTTAGTTTTATCTATGAATGGAACATAAATGAAATGATAAATAATCAAATTGCATCGATAAGACATAGAACATTAATGTATTACATTATTTGTAAAACTAAAGATAATAGCATAAAAAATATAGCTGCTATGTAAACAGTAGGGTTTGCATGCAATTTAAAATGATGGTCAGATAGGATTCTTGGTTTAAACAAAAGAAATGAAATTCAAAATGAAGTAAAAAGTCAATCTCCAGCAACCTTCCCTTTAGCTTACAATTCCCTTATCATTGTAAGTTCTCTTACTCTTTCTTGTTTAATTTACTTTTTATCATGTGTTCATCTTGATTAGGCTGAAGGATTTGTTAGTGAAACTACTTCAAACTATATATTGAAGATACTACTTGAAGAGAAAACTTAAACACTAATTCGAGATTTACAAGCCAAAGGATGCTTGCAAACTTCATCAGGACTCTATTTATAAATTCTAGACATAACACCTTTTACATCTGGAAGATACTTTTCAGATTTTAATTCAATCAGCACAAACAAAAAATACATACTCAATAATACAACCTTGGTAAGATATAATGTAAAATTGAAAAGGTCATAAAAAACATACATAACATTAAATAAAGATTACAAAAGATGAAGAGACTTGAAGGGAATCTCATCTGATAGCATCATTATGCTAGTGAAGAGTCCTTGTTGAAGAGCCATAGTCATCCTTTAGCTTTAGTCAATTCATTTCTTTATTCAAGTGTTTAGCTTTGTGATGCATTCTGAAGGATAAGTGTTATCTTGAAAGAGGAGTGTCATTATTGATATATATATATATATATAATGCATTTAAATTGGTTAATAGCCACAATCCCCTTTAGATTGTAGATGTTATCTCCAAATTGCATATTTCTTTTTTGTTCCATCCTATGAATTAAGAAAAAAGGAATATGATGTGGATACTAGATCCATGTTAAAACTTAGAGATTTATAATTTGTTACCAATCTTGGTTTTTCTCTTTCTTTTTATGTTGCATTATTAATATGAGATGATGTACAACTCCATGGAGAATAAGATTTTTGAATTTTTATTTATTACTTTGTTAATTTTATTTTTGCAGAATTCTAAATAGTTAGAATTCATCTAAGCTGTCCTAACTTCAATACAAATTTCTTTTCATTAAAATTATATTTATAAGGTAGAGACACAATGCTATTCTTTCTATACCAGAAAGCAGTAAGAATGACATTACAAACTTTTGAAAAAGAATCAAACATATTTTTAATTTTAGATTTAATAAATTCTATTTGCAATGATTGTTGTATGTAAAGAATTGCAATTTCTTCTTTAAGGAAATTAATATGGTTTTCTTTTAACAAAATTTATCTAACTTCATTAAGTAAATGTGTTTCTGTGTTAGTTGTGAATTTGATAACTAATTGATTGGTTTCTTTTATAGAAATAAACTTTACTAGAATCAATTTTGTTAATGGGTATTAATTCTACAAAAATTGAAGTGCCTAAAATCATTTGATAATGTAGGCCTTTAACAAGGAGAAAAGTGATAGGAATATACACTTCAAAATTACAAACAGTTTTTTTTTATAGTTTATATTAAGCATTCAATTTTATTATTACTTGTAAAGGTAAGAGTCTAACTTGTTTTTTTTGTTTCAAAGAATTGAGTAGGAATTAATCATTCATAGATATAATTGATGTTTGTTCTACTGTTAATAGATGTTATTAAATATGTGATATGCCAATCTTGACCTAAGGGTAACATTAATGTGCCATTTCTGCAAAGTAAATTGATAAAGAATACATACATATGTATAGGTATAAGTCAATGAATAATTATTATATTCAATTCAACATCTTTAGACTTAGTAGCTGATTTATCACTTTGCTCAATTTTGTTTACTTTGTTATTTCCTCCATGTATTTTAATGTTTAAATTTACAATGTTAAATTATTTATTTGTCATTTGAGAATATATATTGTTATTTCAGAAAATTGACTTTGAGATTTTTCTTATAGTCTTCTAGTAGCTTCAACTATTCAATAAATATTATTAAAATCTAGATTCTTGGGGCATTATTTGATTTATTTTCAAGTACCATTTTGAATAATTTTCTTTTGGTTGAGATATCTAGAATTTGATTATTCATTTGAAGAAAAATATTGATTAGAAGATACAAACATTAACAAAGAGTCTATGAATTTCAATACTAGAATTCCAATAATTAGCTAATTTATCTGTTAATTTTTTAATTGGACAAGAACCTGTATTTGTTAATTTTTCTTCTTCAAAAGATTTTAAAGACTAGTATTTATCAAGATCATATAACTCAGACTTTGAAGAATTGAGAAGAATTTTATATAAAGACTACTTTAAACCTTCAATCATTTATAGTTTATAAATTTTCTTTTTAGTTAAACATCTATTTATTTGTAACATTTAATTTTGTAATGATCTTTCTTTGCCTTTTACTTTTGCGAATACTTTTTTCTTGCCTTATATTTTTTATTTTTCTTATTTTCTCATTCGGTTTATTATAAGAATATTTTTTGAATGAGTTTTAGTATTCAGAGGTATTGGATTTTCGACTGCAAATTGTTGGCAAGATTCTCCTAACCGATTCTTTTCAATTAGTCTTTCTTTATGAAGTTGATTTCTTAGTTTGATTTTATTGTAGAGAGCTAATCCTTGATTTATTCACAAATGATTAATTGTTTATTATAAGGAGTTAAATCTTTATATTTAAATATTAATATTGTTTTTACTCGTGCTACAAGAGATAGGGTAATCCCTCAATGAATTTTTTGTTTTCAATGTTTCTTCTTAGCATACATTAGTTATAAGGCTCTTGCTAAAAGGACATCTTTACTAAAAGGGCAACCAACTGCACGAAGCTCCTGTGCATGCGAGATTCGAGGAAGGGGTAGACTAGAAGGGTACGCAGCCTTACCTTGTATTTTTTACTAAAAAGACATCTTTTCCACCACCTAAAATAAGTTCGTGTGGAACATTTTAAATTTTCTAAGATAGTTATAAAATTTTAATTTTGGTTTGTTACATTTACTGTAAAATATTCAAGAATTGCCATAATTAAAGAATGACAATGACTCGAGTCTCTTGATGGCTCAAGTGTCTTGATGGCAAACCATTACAACAATTGAAAACTAAATGGAAGGATAATAATACTCCTTCAAAATAACACTTATCCTTTAAAATGCATCACAAGCTAAGCACATGAATAAAATAATGATAAAATAATAATTTGAATAAAACAAAAGGATGACAATGACTCTTCAGCAATGAATCTTCACCAGCATAATGATGCTATGAGATAAGATTCTTTTCTTTATCTCTTCATATTTTAAAATTTTACTTTATGTCATGTATGTTTTCTCTGTGTCCCTTTTAGTTTTACTCTGTCTTGTCAAGGTTGTATTATTGAGTATGTATTATTTGTTTATATTAGTTAAATTGAAATTCACCATGTGTCTTCTGAATTGAAAAGGTGTTAGTTTAGAGTCTATAAATAAAAGTCCGAATGAAGTATGTAAACATCCTTTGGCTTACATCTCTTAATTTAATGTTCTAATTCTATTGTTGTAAACTTTTCTCTTGAAATAGTTTCTTTAATAAATAGTTTTAAAGTAGTTTCACCAACAAATTCTTTAGCTTTACATGGCTCTGATACCAAGTATAAGCAATATCAAAATGAATGAAGACTAAATTAAGCAAGAAAGTGTAAAAAAAACTTGCAATGCCATGTTGAATTTTAAGTCAGTGGTGGTGTATCTGGAGATTCAGTTTTTATTACATTTTGAATTTCATTTCTTTATTTGAATCCAGGACATTATCCCATGATGCTTTTAAATCATTTGTAAAACTTATTGTTATCATAGTAGCTACATTTTAGTTGGTGTTACCCTTACCTTTGCAAACAATGTAATATATTAACATTTATTGTATTGTATGTACAATTTGATTATTTGTCATTCCATCTATAATTCATTTATAGATAAACTTTGTGTTATATTTATTATTAAATAATTGTGTCATTTACTTCTATTAAAACATTAGTAGGAGTAGGTCTTTTATAATAGTGCCTATTAAATCTTCTAGGTGATGAATTGATTTTATTAACTTTGAGAAACTCATTTTTAATTCTATTATCTTAGATTTTAAATCAAAGTTATATTCTTTTTTAGTAAACGATAAGTGTTTTTCATATTTTAAATTTCTAGTGATCTGTTTGCCTTGAGATTCATTAGAAAATGGATTATTTGATGCATTAGTGGAGACTATATTAAGTTTAGGATTTTCTACCCTCTTTTGAATGGCTATTAAACATTTCATAAAGATTATCCTCATTTAAATTTTTTTATTTTTGGTTAAGGCTTAACTAAAGTTTCTAATTTGAAAGAAGTAGATGAGGATGCTGAAGTAGATTAGAAAAAAGTCTTTCAAAATGCTCTTTTATATTTGTTTGATGTTTTCCCATTATTTGAACATAAAAGGTTTGCATTATTATTTTATTTAATTAACTAATTTAATCATTATATTGTAGTTTATAAATTTGGCCTTTAAAGTTTTTAGAAATTTCTTTTTCTTTATTCAACTTGAGTCATTAAGCTACAAGGCTCATTTGACTAAAGTATAATATTTACGAGATTTCTAGGTCATTGGGCTTTTAATCATCTTAGGATTATAAGGTCGTTAAAGTCCTGTGCTGTGTCAATCGGACTCATTTTGGATTTTATGAATCTAATTGGGTTTAATAATCTTAGGGTGTGACGACCTGGGTTTTTGAAACACATTTTATAATATATATTTTTCAAAGGCAAGGGCGTCCCTTCAGTAAAAAAATTCGTAAAACAAAGCAGCAGAAATTCTTTTATTTTAAAACTTGTTTTGAAAACCCAAGTCACCACTTCATACATAACATAAGTACAATTTGTGTACAAAATAAAATTCCATTGAAGGAATATGATTTTATTAAACTTTCAGGATCCATCTAGTGGTTCACAGTACACAACCCATTGTATCTTTACAATACTTGTCCAAATACACAATTCAAATTACAAAGTTCTAAATACAATACATGCTCTCTATACAATGTTTCAAGGAATATACCCTTATTACTTATTCTTCACTAGTTCCTCAAGTCTTGAGCTCATAAGTCTCCTTCTCTGTATCTGAGATATTGTAAACATTTGAACATTTACAATATCTCAGCAAGCTATGCTTGGTAGGGGATAAGAATGTAAGTTATTGACAGTAAAATCTCAATATTCAACTATCCCATAATTCATTCTATCATAAACACATTCACAGACCACTATTATTTATATGAACATCTCATTTCCTTATCATTTGTGTTCACCTTTATACATACATAGTATATAAAAACAAATCCGTTAAAATTGTAAAAATAATCAATAATCATTTCCATACAAAACTGATCAACTCCTTTTATTATAGGAGATTTGTATCTCAGCCAGTTACTATACTGGGATTTTCCCTTCTTGGGAAAAATATTAGTAATATACAATTACCTGGCATTTCATCATGCCATCCCTTAAGGCATTTCACTATGCCAATTTCATATGCATCATAATGCAAAATAATCAAGGACTACTATGCTTGCAGTCTGATCCGTACAACGTGCCCGGATAACTGTTCAATAATCCACTTATACCATTCTCAATGGAAATTTCAATATCCATGTCCATATGGGAGGACCATGGCTATCACAGTGGTGACCTTCCTATAAATGCCCCACCCGACTTTTAGCCTTTCTTAGGCTTGGTATTCAATATCATCAAGTTTCAGAGAGTGGGTGGCCAAACCCTCTTAACTCTCCTAGCATAGCATCCCCAGGTTTATGCCTGTTTAAAACAAAACTACAAGCCTCCAAGCTTGTATGTAAAATAATACTTATACATATCAGACTATCTGTTTGTTTACCTAGGGCTGGAATATTTTCTACTTTCCTATTCACTTAGGGTTGTTCTCAATTCTCAACTTAACCATTTAATACTTATTTTCTTCATCATTTAGTTGGATCATATTTTAATTTGAGGCATTTACCTTAATATAGTGGTATCATACATGTCAATACTTCAAAATATAAGATCATGTATTAGACATGTATCTTCATGTAAAGACATTCTTAATAATCCACCTACCTCAATAAAGTATTCTTGCTCCTTGAAATCTGTCATAGTCTCGATCAACATATATCTATCAAATCATATGTATAATGTCATTTTTCTAATCAAGGGTACATACTATATGGTCTTTTGATCATCCTTATGTAGGATGATCTGAATCTTTCTTCCTTGAATATCATATATCAATGGGTTTAATATCATCTATACAAATACTATCTATATCATACATAACAATCTAATTTACATTGATGTTTCTTTTTCCTTATTATTTTTTATCATACAAGATCTTATCTTGTTTGATCATCCTTATCTTACTTACTATTTTTATTAGGGTTAGATAATTTGCTTTCTTTTTATGTTCTTATTATTATTCAACCAGTTAGTGTCTTACTTGGTTGAAGATAATTTATTTCTTCCTATTACTAGACAACTCCTCCTTATTTCAGGATGACTAGTACTTACCAGTTAAAGTCTGCTCAAAAAGTGGTTAATACAACCCTCATGTAAGGAGGCGTTTAGACCTCTCTTACGTCAACGGGAGGTGAGGGAAAAGCACTTGACTCTTGTATACCCCTTATAACCACAATGTTCAGAGTCCACTAGAGTGGTACTATCTCAACCTTTGACAAGGTTCCTATGAGTTCTTTACCTTAAGTCCCTTCTCTAATTGATTTTAATTAATTTCCATGGATATGCATAATGTCATCCTTGGATGTTCATTATTTTCCTACTTTGGGCCAAGGAATTGGTAAACCATTCTTATATTGTCCTACTAACTATAGCGCTTATTAAGTCAAAATCATTCATTCAACTTAGTTGTCCATGAATCTCTATATTTCATTAGTTTATATTTTTGGTGATTTATGCTCCTTATATCTTAACAACTACTTAACAATTGAATAAAATTTGACAATAAGTAAATCATAAACTTGAAAGCATAAATCAAATATATGTTTAACAACTATATACTAACATTCTTCCTATTAATATAACTTAAGCTAGTGAAATAAAACTAACATAATCCTAAGTTATGAAATATATAAAATTGTACTTCTATCTTAATGGAATCATGTTTAAATCTCTAATTTACACTAGCATGATCTTAAGATAATCAAATCTACTAACAAATTACTCATTTAGGGCATATCATACTAAAATTTAAAGATTACACTATCATGCTTTCTAACTTAGAACATAAATCACATTTACACCTTTATATCCGATAAAAGACAATTAAAACTTAGAACATAAATCACATTTACACTTCTATATCCAATAAAAGACAATTAAACTAATTATATTAAGATTATTATAAACCTTTAAATATGATCCAACCATTAGATCTTAGGTGTTTTCCTTTAGATCAAGGGTTTTAATTACCTTTAAGGCTTTTAATCCATTAAGATCCAAAAATCATATCCACTTGATTTTGTCACATTTCATCCATGATCTAACTTGATTTCATCATAATATCATCAATTTAATCCATCCCAAGGATCTGATCATACTTGATCTCATTGATCAAGTGGGTCCCTTTGTATTTTTTTATTTTTATTTTAGGTTTTTTCTACCATAAAGGGCAGATCCCCTAATTTATCCAAGATCTTTCCAAATTAAGCATAGATATTACTTTATTATATCATCATTAAAATACATTTTCAAGATCTGATCACCTCATATCTTAAAGATCTTAAAAATTGGACACTTATTTCCAAAATACAGAAAAATACAGAAATAATTTTTAGAAATATTATGACTTCATTAGAAACTAGACATTACAAGATTTCCATAGCTTTTTTCATATCTCAATTTGGAGTTCATATGACTCCACAATCTTAAATTGAATTTTACAGCCGTTTCTAGGGTCCAGACTTGATCTGGGTCCAGTAGAACTAATCTCTCTCAATTGAGGGTCCAAACCTTGTTAGATTTTCTTTAAAATTATATCCTAGGATTTTTTACCCTTCTGGATCGATTGGACAGCTCAGAATTTTCATCTGAGCTCTCTATCACCATGAATTGAAGGCTCTGGTTTTTACTTTATTCTTACCATTTTTCATTCAAATTAAATTATAGAAAAATAAAAATTACACTAAACCATAATAAATATGTATGGAAATTATTTCCACCTACCTGATTGAGAAAAACAATATAATTGATGCCCAATTTGAGAGAATTAACGATTGATGATAATATAGCCCGATTGTCCACCTTTTTGTGATTTTATGTTGTTGGAACTATTGGATCTTGAAATTGATTTGAGCCCTTTGTATATACTATAGTATAGGAGGTTATGGACGGTCGTATTTATCATATTCTACTGGAAAGGAGTGCCTAATTGAATTTAGGTCTCTTGTTCCACTTAGAGAGAGGAGAGAGAAATAAGAAAAATAGAGATTGGGGAGGGATGAATGAGAATTTGAGGCTGAAACTCCAGTGAAGATTTGAAAATTTCGTGGTTAAGGTTGTGAAAATTTTGGGAAATTTTTGGGACATATTTATAGCCAATTTTGAATTTTTTATCATTTCTTTTAATAAGATATTTTATTACTTTAGAATTTTTTATTACAAGTGCATTCTCCATTCTCCACTACATTCTCCACTACCAGCAATAATGCACTGAGCAATTATTGTTGCTTCTAGAACATTGGCCCACTTTGTGGGCCCCACTTTTATGTGAAAAGACGTTTTTGCCCTTTGAACTCCAAAATTGGAGAATAATAGGCAATATTTGTCCGAACTCGGAATCGAGCGTACTTAGTGGCATTGGAATGGTATTTCTAAGTACTTCATGAATATTGAGGTCTTATTTCTTGGATATGGAATATGGGTAAAATTACCATTTTACTCCCAAATGGAAAAATTAAGGAATTTTCATTTTAACTCAGAATTGAACGTACTTAATGTTATTTCGATCAGTTTTCCAAGTACATCCATAATTTCTATGTTTTAATTCATAATATAATCTCTATAAAAAGAGAATTTTCAATAACCTAATATTCCAGCCCAAAATTTCTAAAAATTCAAACTTTATTAATTTTCCTTAATAATTTACAAAAATTCGGGGTCATTACACAGGGCACGGGAAACTTTGACTAGATTTGGGAATTTAGATAATGGGACTTTATTTGGGATATTTGGATTTTGATGGGACAAGCAAAGAGCAAAAGAATATGTACATAGTTTAGATGTCAATTGGGGCACATCTATTTCTTTTTATTTAGCCAGAGCCATCCTAGGAGAGTGGGCACCCTAGACATTAATTAGGGCCAACTTTTATGTTGTTTTGGATAAGTAGATATCCAAGGCATGGATCGATGACCACTATATATTGTTTTAGATAACCAAGCACCCCAATAGAAAGTAGGGCTTACTTTGTGTTTTTGGAGAAGTAGACACCCTGAGCATGAACTGAACGAGACTCACTTTAAGTGGATCTGAAGAGAGTAATGTCTAAGACATTTAATTGGGGCATGCGTGACCATTTTTGAGAAAGTAAGTATCCAAGACATCGATTGAGGCCCACTTGACCATTTGTGGGAAAGCAAGTATTTGTGAGCAAGTGCCTCATGCATCAATTGGAGTTTGCTCAACCATTTTTGAAAAGCAAGTGTTCTAAACATAAAACAAGTGTCACTTATCTCTTTCTTTTTATTCCTTTATTCTATAAAGCTTAAGCAAGCAAATGGGTGCGCCTTGCAGTTAGGGATGGGCCCCACTTTGGTTAACTTTGCCTTTTTTTATTTAATTGAGTCCATGTCCTTTTGAGCATTCAATAAATCTGGATAGGTTGGTGGGTATTATGTTTAGTAAAAACAAGGGCCCACTTTGCTTTTGAGTCTCTCAGTCCAATTCATTTCAAAGTTTTAATTCTTTTAGAACACAAAAAGGCATGCACTCCTTGTGGTGGGAAATGAGGCCCACTTTGGTAAGTGTAGAAAGGAATGCATCTTGATCAAAGCAAGATCCATTTTGACATTTTTTCTGGAAGAGTGGATTGCACAAACTTTTTGAAGTAAGACTAGTTCTACTTTATAATGGAAAGTTTGCCAAAAGAAAGAACATGCCCCGCTCTTATGGCATGGCTAGCAATACCCTGAATGAGAGTGAGACCCAAAATAGGAAAAAGAAGAGAGAGAGAGAGAGAGAGAGAGAGAGAGAGAGAGAGAGAGAGAGAGAGAGAGAGAGAGAGAGAAGAAATCACCTTTTCTGAAAACTTGAACTCTAAAGAGAATGGTAGGAGGGTTTTCTCTCTTAAAAATGCTAGAGTTTCACTCTCTTTTTTTAAATACTCTCTCCATTTCTACGATCAGGAGGGAATATTTATTGGTTTCCTAAGAGACTGAATGAGTAGAGGTTATGAGAAGGGGGAAGGGAAGTTAGAAGAGAGAGAGAGAAGGAAAGGAAGTGGGGTGGAGAGAGAGCCATAGGAAAGTGGGAGAGGAAGAAAGGAGCAAAAGACTGGAGGGGGTCCCATTAGGGTAGAATTGGGAAAGAGGAAGGCTAGAGTGAAATAGTCTCACTTGATACCTTGGATGCCTAGTTTCTAATAGACAGCATAGGGTAAGTCCCATTTCACTTGTTTGGTTTTTGAATATTAAGTTTCTCCTATGAGGAACTCAAGTTAAAAGGTCAGGTGCATGGGACTCCTTAGTGGGCTTATTTCTTTTTCTTTTCTTTTCTTTTTTTAAAACCTTTAGAGAGGAAATGGTCCCACTAAAAAGACTCAGGGCTCTCAGTTTATGATAGGCTACCCAAGGTGTGACCCCTTTTTGGTTTTTAGATTTAAGAGTTATTGAAGAATAGGGCTCCTAAGTGGGGCCCATTGTGTTATTTTATTAAGGCCTTTTAAGAAAAATGAGGTGCCTAATATTATTGGGTCCCATTTTTTTTAACTTTTTTACCTTAATTCAAAGAAAGGTTCTAAAATGAAAAGAAGCCCATTGGGGAGCATTTTTTTTTCAAAAAAATGGGTCCCAACTATTCTAAACAAAAGTGGGTCTATATAAATGTTTTTGAAATATGGGAACTTAGAGGTTATAGACAGAAATAGGAGTCTCCTAACAGAAATATTTGTGAATTTAAATTAAGAGCCTCCTTTATAAATCTCTCATTTTAGTTCATCCAAGAGTTTTAAGTCTTTTTTAACACAAAAAGACATGTACTCCTTTTGGTGGGAAATGAGACCCACTCTAGTAAATGTAGAAAGGAACCCATCATTGGTTATTAACTCAAGCCCCATTCTAACATTTTTTTAGAGAACTTGATCAAACAAACTTTTTGAAGCATGTTACACTCTGCCTTATAATGGAAAGTTTGTCAAAAGAAAGAGAGAGACTTCAAAACATAGCAGAATGAGAAGAAGTGAGTTGGAGTGAGAGAGTCATAGGAATGTGGAAGAGAAAGCAATGAGCAAAGGGGTGGTTGAATGGGTCTCACTAGGCTAGAATTGGGAAGGAGGAGGAGGAGGAGGAGGAGGGAATGAAATGGTCTCACAAGGGACCGTGGGTGCCTAGTTTATAATTGGTAGCCTAGGGTAGGTTTCATTTCACTTGTTTGGCTTCTAGATCTTGGGTTTCTCTTATTAGAAACTTAAGTTAAAATGTCAAGTGCATGGGGCTCTTTAGTGGGGTCCATTACTTTTATTTTAGAACCTTTAAGGAAGAAATGGGTCTTAGTGAAAAGCCTTTGCGTTCCCAGTTTATGATGAGCTAGCTAAGGTGGGACCCCTTTTGATTTTAATGTTTAAGAGTTTTGAAGAATAGGGCTCCTAAGTGGAGCCTATTTGTCTTCTTTTACTAAGGCTTATTAAGAAAAATGAGACCCCTAGTATTGTGTGGGCCTCATTTTCTATCATTTTACCTTACTTTAAAGAAAGGTTCTAAAATAAAAAGAAGCCTTTGGGGGCTTTTTGGGTAGAAAAGAAAGAAAAAAACATGGGTACCACTTATTTTAAACAAAAGTGGGTTTAGCTGAATGTTTTTGAAACATGAAAACTTAGAGCTTATAAACCTAAAGAGGACTCTCCAAAAAGAATCATTTGTGAATTTAAATTAAGAGCTTCCTCTTAACAGCCTCCAACCATGACTACCACAACCTTTAAAGGTCATTTTATAGAGGCTTGGGTCAACAACTTAAAGTTAAGTAGGGTTAGAGTTAGGTTCAAGATAAAAACATAAGGGTCAGGGTTAAGGTCAGCCAAAATTTTGTTCACCTTATGTTGATGTTTTCCGCAAGTGCACAGCTATTGTAATATAGCTATGCAAATATGAGTCGATTTCTACAGGGACTCATCTTATATGTTAGAGTTTACATAAATTTTAATTATGAATTAACAAAATTTCAATTTCAATTCCAATTCATTAAGCATTCTATAAGTAACAGTCATGACATTAAGTACAAAGAAATGAAAGGAAATAGTATTTAACTGCAACTTTCCTATTTCATCCACTGTGTCACGCAGCGACTATAATAGATACTAGTTAATAAACGAGCAACATTTAGCCTTGAATTAAACTCTTATTGTTCTTGAAGCAAAATGAAGATAACACAATCCAAAAATAACACTATCCAAGGAAACGAATAAGACAAAATAGGACTTGAATGATATTTAAATTAAAGGCATAAAGGCAAATCTAGGATTTTCCAGATTTCTGGTTTTAAACGAAAAACCAGAAATCCGATGGAGTGAGGAAGTCGGTGGGAGAAAGGAGGAAGAGGAGGGAAGAAGAAAAGAGGAAAAAGGAAAGGTAGAGGGAAAAACTTGATCTGGGTTTTCCCTTCCTGGGAGGAAATCTGGCTGGAGAACAGAGGAGAGAGGAGGTGAGGCGTGGGGAAAGAAGGGAAAGAGGGTTTATGGGAAAACCGGAAAAGCCAGAGATGGGTTTGCCGGAAAACGGGAAAATGAGAGGGGGTTTTCTAGAAAATGGGGAAGCAAAGGAAAACGCGCCAGAGAGAGAGAGAGAGAGAGAGAGAGAGAGAGAGAGAGAGAGAGAGAGCAGAGGAGAGAGAGAGCAGAGGAGAGAGCGATGCTGGAAATCTGGGCAGTCCAGTGCGGTTGAGAGTTTCCAAGCTGGAGCAACAGACGATCTGGGGTGTTGGGTGGGTCTCTAGTCTGGGCTCCTTCCGGTTCTGGAAGTGGAGGCGCGATGGGGTTCGATTGGCTTCTGGGCTGAGCGGTGGAGAGAAATTAAGGAGGAGAGAGGTAGCAAAGAGGAGAAGGCAGAATGTGGGGAAGAACTCAGGTGCGGTGACTGGGGCGTCCTTGCCAAAGTAGCGCGAGAGAGAATGAGAGGAAGAGATAGGGTTTGGCCTATGAGGAAGATGAAACAACAAAAGCAGAGGGAGAAGCTGGAGAGAAAAACGAAGGAGAGAGACTGGGAGTGAGGGGAGAACACGAGAGAGAAAGAAGAGAGATGGGAAAGAGAGTAGAAGTGAAAGGGGGAGAGCATGAGAGAGGTGGAGAGGAACAGTCCTGCCACCTCTACTCCATGTGGGAGAAGTAAGGAAGCAAGAGGAAGGGAGGAGCAGCTTGCTCCTACCCTTGAAGGAAGAAAAACAAGAGTGAGAGTTCCCAATCCGACCCCTCCTTCCTTTGTAAGGGTGTTAGTTAAATTTGCCATGATTGGTCAGATTTAGTCAAATTTGCCAATGATTAGTTAGATTTGCACATGTTTTGTGGCGTGGGATCCATCGAAATAAGTTGATCTGAACCGTCCAATGTACTTTGGCTTATCTGCAAAAACAAAATACAAGATTATAATTATCTTATGTGGATAATTAGCTATAATGATCATTCGATCATTTAACTTTTCAAATTAACAGTTGGATGGTCAATTATAGCTAAAATTGATTTAAAATCACAAAATTACCTTGTTAAATAATCTAATAAAATATTAATCTAAGGTTATTTTAGACAAAATTAAGGACTCAATACCTTACATGTTATCATCCATTTACCTTGTTAAAGGAGGTTATTTACTTATTTATTTATTGGGAACAAAAGAGGGCAATTTGATGTATAGAAAATGGAACATGAGCACCAAAAACACAAAAGATCCTACAATGAATTATTATTGCGATATATTGTAAGGGTGTTTTGACTACATTAATTTCCCAATCTTAAACCATAATCAAAATCTTAGGATCTCATTTATTTTTAGTCATATTCTTCACATGAGACAATACGCATGTGTGCATCCATTGGTTCACCCAATGTGGGGTTTGGTTTAATCTGGAAAATTGACACAAAATAAGACTAAGACGGGCTGATAGGGATCAACATTTTTTTTAGAACTACTCCAATGGCAGGACTATTGGTTTTATTGTTTCACATTTCTATGGTAACCTTCCAACCAAGTAAAAGCTAGTGAGAGATTGTTCTTCTCAACCATCTTATAAGCCAATAGTCTTGCACTTACAAGTGGTTTTGAGCATAATTGCCGGGGAAAAAAATATTTCAACAAGGAAAATCTCAAGAATAATGTTGTGCAGCATTTTAGACAGAAGCTGCAGCATCAACCTGCAATTACATGATTAGCGCTTGTCTTGATTGATCAGATCTGCTATCTCATTGCTTGTGTCGCAGGCCTGGCTTATCAAACTCCTGTGTGATACTTAGCTTGGTTTCTTACTTTGCAATAGCTAAGTAAGCCTCACTAAAATCTTTAAAGAGAAGAACTACTGAAAGGGGCTTGGAGATAACTCTATCTTTATGCTCTAAAGATGATTACAATTCTTGGATCTCTACACTAGATGCACAATCACTTTGATAGAGTGTAGATGGTTGATTATAAGATGTCTTACAAATGCGGGAGCTCACCAATTTATAGGTGCTCACTCCCTTTCTACCTCTGAAATGGAGAGTTTGAATAATTACAAGTGTAATCCTAGGTCTTAGATATTATTATGGATACTTGTAGAATTTGTGCCTTCCTCCATAGACCTTCAATAATGGACCTAAGTTCCTCTGGCCAAATTGACGAATCAAAAGGGACCGCTCTTGATGCCTGTGGGCCTTGATCATGAACTGCGTAACAATAGTCTGTGGCCTTGATATTTAATGTCTTGCACCCCAATACAATGTTGTTTGGAGGATTCTAACATCTGAAAAACCATGTTTTTTTAGTAGACTGTTGTGTTACAGCGTTTGTGTCTGTCCATTTTCCTACAATAGAAATTAAGAACACGTTCATATTATAGACTCTTCAAATCTACACTGGTTTTATTCATCCAAATTTGGAGGAATAGGATGAATGAACGTAATAACCAAAGTTGGGGTTAGTAAATGTGCGGGGTTAGTGGTATGTACGAGCAACTTATTGATGTATAGCATCATTCCTTAAATGGTACACAAAATTTTGCTAAAAGGCCCTTGTTTGTACAATGTTGGCATATTAGCAATCAACTAATATTGGTTGTTCTCTTTTAATTGACTCTTTTAGCCATATTTAAAATCTATATATATACTAGTCACGGACAAGTGTCATGCACTTGACTTTGGGCGAGTGAGCGTGAGAGATTTCATGTTTTACTAGTAAAAGGCACATTCAAATGCACAAAGATCATGTTTGGAAGAGAGTGAGCAATAGGAGGAGACAAAGACTGATCTGTCGAGATTAAATTAAGAATGTCAAAAGCCATCTAGCATAGTTGGTCGTGGACATCATGGTGCTTCTCCTTAGTCAAAAGTTTGAGGTGGCACCTTTTTCTTATTGAGGAGTAGATTTAGGAATTAGGATAGGCTTTAGGTAGTTTATTTATGATTCTTTGGTGTACCAAAAGAAAAGAAAAAAATCCCAAATGGCCAAACACACACATACAAAGACAGCACAATATACAAAATAAATATAAAAGCACTTACTTAGATGTCAAATGGGCATCAAGGCCTCTTACTTAGAAAGTTTTCATTGTAAGTGGATGTTGAAAATAAACAATGAGCAAAAATGATTTGTAGTGCAGGGAAAATTGGGAATATATACAAATTAATTTTCCAAAATTATTGGCTAAAAGGCAGAACAATATAAATAAATTGAGCAGAAATATTTTAGTCTAAAATTATACTTGATCAAGCTAAAAGGCAAAGTAACTAGGTTTGTCTCTTGAATTATTTCTTCTTAGTAATCTAAAAGAGATAAAAAAGGGGAGCCTTGGCCCAACCGAAAGTTGTCGTCATGTGACCTTGAAGTCATGGGTTCAAGAAGAAGAAACAGCCTCTTGCAAAAGTGCAAGGTAAGGCTAGGTACCATAGACCCTTGTGGTTCAACTCTTCCTTGAACCCTGCATAGGCGGGAGCTTCGTGCACCAGAGCTACCCTTTTTTATCTCTCTTTACAAAAAGGGATGTATATATTGTAGCCCCCTTTTTCCTATGAATATTGGAAAGAATCAAACTTGTAGTTTTTGAATTCTACTTTGTTCTATTAAACAAGTTTTGAAGGTCATAAGATGTGAAATTTGGTTGGTAAGCCATTTAATTGAAGTGGAACAATATGAATTGTAAAGGAAAACCAAAAAATATCAACCGTGCCATTTATATTTTCCCCATATGGTGCTTCCATGTGCTCTCTCTCTCTCTCTCTCTCTCTCTCTCTCTCTCTCTCATATAAGATTATCTTGGCTTGAAATTAAAGTTCGGCAATCGATGAACAGTTTGGATTGTCGAACATCCAAGCTCCACATGTGCTTGATTCTTTCCACTATTCATAGCAAAAATGGGGACTATAATATATACATCCCTTTTTGTAGAGAGAGATAAAAAAGGGCAGCTCTGGTGTACAAAGCTTTCGTCGATGTATGGTATAGGGAAGGAGCGGACCACAAGGGTTTGTAGTATGCAACCTTACCTTGCATTTTTGCAAGAGACTATTTTCATGCTTTGAACCCGTAATCTCAAGGTCACACGATGAAAACTTTACTATTGGGCCAAAGCTCCCCTTCTTATAGAGAGAAGAGATATATAAAAAATAAAAGGTGCGGTATAACCGGAAAGAGAGGGGTATATATTATTACCCCAAAAAGGTGCACTTTGAATCCTAAAAATTTAGTGCTTTCCAATATTCACATTCAATATTTGTATCATACATGAAACTTGTGAAGTTACCACATTGAATTGGTCCCCCTAATCATTTTGTCTTTAGTGGCTATGTTAAAAAATCATGTACTTTTTATGATCTTGCCATTAATTTTTCAAACGTTCAAAACAACTTACACGCACATCCAAAAATATGAGCAAGTATATGCAACGGCTAATGTATTGACGCCTCTACTTATGGAAACCCTGCCCACTCAAATGGGTTGTCCAGATCTACCCACTCTCTGTCCTATATCGCCCTACTCATAGTTATGAAAAACTTTGAATAATTAATTAAAAAAAAGTTCCTGCTTTCTGATCTCCTAAATTCTTTTTGAATAATTCAGAAGTTTTTACATATTCCCAATTCTGTACAAATTTATTAAATCAAACATAAATTTATAAAGCTAAACTCAAATTTGAACAATAATTTATCAAATTCTCAAATATTTGTTAAAAGATTCATTTGCATCTTTGCAATTCTTTTTCTCCAACTCTGATTATTCTCAAATATTATCTGAATTTCACAATTTTTATTCTTGCCAACTTATTCTTCAAATTTAAAATTAGTAACTATGGCCTCGTCTAGACTTTAAACACAGGTAATTACAATGTCACAGATGCATGTAATATTTTTTAAACATAGTATACAAAGGCATTTTTAAAACTAAAATGATAATTTAAATTCTATCCATATATTATAATCTAAATTAATTCATGTTGTACGGAAAGAGCCTTAGGATTTTCCCACTCCTGATTGCCCTATAACCCACTACGAGTCACATCCTTTTGCCTAAACTTAAGTCGGGTTATGGGCATAATTACAAAAAACTCTAAATAATTGAAATTTCTAAAAATGACTTGTCATTTTTGTCTGTCAAGATTTTTTGAATAATTTAGAAGTTCTTTCACATTCTTAATTTTGTAAATTAAACATGATTTTATGAAATTAGACCTAAAATTGAAGAATAAATTATTAAATTCTTATATATTGTTTATAGATCTAGTAAAAAAATATAAAATTTATTTCCTTGTAATTTACTTTTCTCATGCTTTTTTAAATTGATTTTCAAATATTCTAAAATTTATGATTTTTTTGCCTTATTGATTTATTCCCCTCAGAATTTTATAATTATGGTTATGGGTAAAGGGTAAGTGGGGCCTGATAAAACATGCACTATTGCCATCCTTTGTGACGACCCAGGTTTTTATATGATGCAATTTTGATAAAAAGGCGAGATCTCTTGTTTTATAAGTATGAAATGCATGAAAATCTTTTTCATTTTGGAAAACAATCTTTCATAAAAACCCTGAGTGTCAAAACACATTCTCAAATTATCTAGCCATGGTAAAGTTTAAATCAATATTATTCCCAAGAAAGTGTTAGTCACAAATTTCAAATTTATTAGAGAGTAACTACAATAAAGTAACATTAAAAGATAAGGTGAGGGTTTACTTACTTGCACTTAGTCTGGGTCTCTCCTAGCACAAGCGTTCTTTGCCCTTAAGTATTTACTTTGTGTCTGAAAAATGTTGAGGATTGGGTGAGTATATATTATACTCAGTAGGAGCCTATCACTACTAGTTTTATAATGCATGAGATGTTTTAAAATCATATGCTCTTTCAAAACATGTGCATGTCTGAATACTCAAGTTCAATATTGATATCAAAATCCATTGTCAAACTGAAATACTAACGACTTAACGGATCACATAATCTAAAATCGAAAGTATCATATACATATATATCATAACATTATGATATGCATAAGATGCTTCATTGAATCCAACTCATAGATCTCTAGTATGGTATGGTCGACCAACCTTATATCATGTCATATGCTGTAATGACCCCAAATTTTGTAATATTAAAAGCCCATAAAAAGTTTAGTTTTAAAGATAAGGGCATTTTGGTCATTTCACTAGTCACCTTGACTAAACCCAGGAATTTGGTCCTAAAAGTGGTTCCATTAGATGCGTATCAGAAAAAGGAATCCAACGAGACCAAAATCACCCAAAACGGAGTTAAAATGAGTAAGATATGGCCCTTTGAAGTTCAGGGGCAAAACTGTAAATTTTACAAAAACGACTTTAGTTGAAAAACACAGGTGCCCGTTTTGATACGGGCACCCTGTCATCTTCAATCTCCTAGAGGTTTCTGGAACGGCGGTGTTTCAAGAAGAAACCACCACCATTCCAGAGGATTCCCCACCGCCATTCAAAGGCAGTTAGAACCCCTCCAGAACCCTCTTTAAAAGCCCTATAAATAGAGCTCTTGGGTGCCTCTAATGGCAGCCCAAAATATGGGAGAAAACCCGTTGAGGAGCAAGCGACCTAGAGGAGAAAACGTGGAGAGAAAACCAACCACGAAGCAGGTACGCACAAAAAATCCCCAAACCCATCTCACCCACAATCCTAGGCTCGGTTTTCCTAGGTTTTTGCATGAAAAACCATGGAGAATAGGGCTCTAGGGAGCCACCAAGGACCCTGGGACGTCCCCAGGGACAGCAGTTTCCTCAGGGACGAACCAGGGCATCCCAAGGACGCCCCCGTCCCCCAACAACGGAGACGGCCCGCTCCAGACAAGACGCGTCGAACGCGTCTGAGAAGAAAACCAACGGGCGCATCCGTGGACGCGCGCAGCTAAAGGAAGGCCGGGCGAAAGTTTCGGCGCGTCTGCAGACGCGCCCGCTGAGGCGCACTCCGCAGACGCTCAGCGCACTAGCAAAGCGTCGTTTTTTGGTTGTTTAGGAAGCATGGCGCATGGCCAGCAGGCACTTGCGGCCAACACTGGCATTTCGACTTTTTGTCTTTAAAGACTCTATGTACATACAACACTAAAACGCTTATAACTTGAGATCTAGAGCTCCGATTGAGGCGCCGCAAAAGGCGCTGTGTCCGTATCGACGACGCGGACACATAAAAATCATAAAATCCCTAATCAAGGACCAATCAAAGTAGGGCATGACCCTTAGAATAGGATGGTGGCGCGTGGCCACTAGAACTTTGAAAAACTGAGGATACCAAGGTCCATTTAGGACCTTAGGACACCCATAGGCATAGGGATAGACCCCTAATGCCTAAGTAATAAGACCCAACTGCTCTAAACCCATAAAAGATAGGCTAAACTAACCTTGAGTCCCCAAACCATGTCTAGGAGCGTACGAGGACAAGAAGGTTAACGCGACCTAGTCAGGTATGTGCTCTATCACTATTAGATTCTTTTAAAAGAACTATTGTTATTTGAGAACATATGTTTTAGATATATGACTTGATTTGCATGTGATTTGCATGAATTAATTCAGCATGCATGTTAAATTCTTTGTACATAGCCATGTTTTGAAATGACTGCATATACATTATTCACATATATGTGTTGCAAACAAGTGCATGCATTGCATGATTTAAGTACTTGCAAAGATTGCATGTCTTTGAGGGTTGCCAAAAAGGCTTATTTGAGTCTTAGAAGAGCGAGGCGGTTGTGAGGACCCAAAAGAGGACAAGTTTTAACAAAAGGTTTTGACTTATCTTATGTGATTTGGTGCAAGTAAGCTTGTGGGTGCTATCTTGCAGAAGTGCAGGTTGGCCACCGGCCTCTACCACTAATAGGTGGATGGGTACCACGCCCAAAAGGAGGCAAGTCCCCTACGTCGTGCATGTGGTACGGGGGCTACCCACTTGGTGTCACGGCACTGGGTCAGCGTGTCATAGGCCCCGTGGAGGCTATGACCAAGTGTCCTCAGGTACCCGGGGACCACACGGCGAGGAGGTCGTGGGCATAGTGGATCCTCTGATTTGATGTGTATTTCATATAGCATGATATGAGGTTGGTCGACCATACCATACTAGAAGTCCATGAGTTAGACTCCATGAAGCATCTATTGCATATCATGATGTCATCATATATATATATGATACTTTCAGCTTTAGATTATGTGATCTTTTAAGTTATGAGAATTTCAGTTGATTATGAATTCTTATACTGATATTGAACTCGAGTATTTAAACATACGCATATTTTGAATGAGCATATGATTTTGAAACATCTCATGCATTTATAAAACTATTAGTGATAGGTCCTACTGAGTATATTATATACTCACCAAATCCTTAACATTTTTCAGACATCAGTGAGTACTCAAGGACAGGATACGTCCGTATATATCATGGTTCAGGACAGTTTCACTCACAAAAAGAGGACATATATGTTAGTGCTACGAGCAAGTAAATCCAAAAGGAAACAAATACACAAGTAAGTAAACTCTCAACCCTTTGGACATGTGTTTGTACTTAGTTACAGATGGGCTGTGCATTGTGACTGGAAAGACCTGGGGAAAAACATTTATGATTTCTGAAGTTTTTCAAAAACTACCTTAGTTGTTGTGAAAGCAAATGACACTCGGGGTTTTCAAAAATGAGTTTAAAACTAAAGGTTTTCCGCTGCATTGCATGGTTTTTATAAAATGGTTTTCAAATAGGGATGCATCCCGCCTTAGGAAATTAGACATTGCATTTAAAAATGCATGAGAAAACCTGAGTCGTCACATATGCAATGCACATAAGTCCACGAAACCATAGGGTCCCACTATGCCCACAACCTCACCGTCGTGTGATCCTCGGGTACCTAGGGACACAGGATCATATACCTCCACGGGGCATATGACACTTCAACCCAGTGCCGTGACACCAGTGGTAGCCCCTTGTACCACATGCAGTTGAAGTAGGGACATGCCCTTTTTGGGCGTGGTACCCATCCGCCTAATAGTGGTAAAGGCTGGGTGGCCAACCCACACCCCTCGGCATAGCACCCACGAGCTTACTAGCCCAAATCATGTACGATCAAATAAGCCAAAAACCTCTTTTCAAAACCTGTCCTCTTTAGGTCCCTCACAACTTCCTGACCCTCAGCACTCCAGCTTGGCAACCCTTAAGGACATGTAATCTTTGCAAGAACTTAATGCTTATAGATCCTGCAATGTATGCAATAGTTTGCAAAACATATCTATGCATAATGTATATACAAAATATGTCTATGCATAAAGCATTTGTCACATGCATGCTAAACAAGTTATATACTTAAATCATGTATTTGCAAAACAATCATAGTTCTTTTAAAAGAATCTAGTAGCGATAGAGCACCGACCTTGCTAGGTCGCGCTAACCCCTTTGTCCTCGTACGCTCCTGAACATGGTTTGGAAAATTAAGGTTAGTTTGGCCTATCTTTTATGGGTTTTAGAGTGGTTGGTCTTATTACTTAGGTATTAAGGGTCCATCCCTATGCCTATGGGTGTCTTAAGGTCCTAATTGGGCCTTGGTATCTTTAGTTTTCCAAAGGTTTAGCGGTCATGTGCCACCATCCTATTCTAAGGTTCATTCCCACCTTTGATTAGGCCTTGATAAGGGATTTTATAGTTTGTGTGTGTCCACGTCGTCGACACGGACACAACGCCTTTTGCAGCGCCTCAATCGGAGCTCTAGATCTCAAGTTATAAGCGTTTTAGTGTCACATGTACATAAAGGTCTTAAGAGTGAAAAGCAGAATGCTAAGGCGCTGCACGTCAGCGGCATGTGCCTGCCTTTTCTAAAGGAACGGAAAATCCTGGCTTGCTAGCGCGCTGCGCGTTTGCGGCGTGCGCCTCAGCGGGCGCGTCTGCAGACACACCGGGTTTTCTTGCCCATCTCTCTCTTTTGCGGGCGTGTCCTCGGACGTGCCCGTTGGTTTTTCTCAGACGCGATCGACGCGTCATGTTCCGGCTGGAACGTTTTGTGGTTTAGGGGATCGGGGCATCCTCAGGACACCTTGGTTCGACCCTGTCGAACCAGTGCGGGCTAGGGGACGTCCTTGGGTCCTTGGTGGCTCTCCAGGGCTCACATTTTGCATGATTTTTCATGCAAAAACCTAGGGAAATTGATCTTAGAACTACTGTGAAGATAGGTTTTGAGGGATCTTGGGCATACTTGGCTCATTGCTGGGTTTTTCTCCTTGTTTTCCCTCTAGGTCACTCCTTCACAACAGGTTTCTTTAAACCTTTTGGGCTGCCATTAGAGGCGCCCAAGAGCTCTACTTATAGAGCTATGAGAGGGTTCTGGAGGGGGCTCTCACTGCCCTTGAATGGCAGTGGAGAAACCTCCAGAATGACGGTAATTTCTCCTCCAATCACCGCCATTCTAGAACCCTCTAGGAGGTTGAAGACGAAGGGTGCCCATATCAAAACGCCCCCTTGTGTTTTGCATGCTAAATCCGTTTTTTAATAAAAATTATATTTTTGCCTTGAATTTTAAAGGGTCATAACTTGCTCAATTTAACTCCGTTTTGGGTGATTTTGGTCTTGTTGGATTCCTTTTTTCCGAGACGCATCTAATGGTATCATTTTCAAGACCAAATTTCTGAGTTCAGTCAAGTGGATAGTGAAATGACCAAAATGCCCTTATCTTCAAAAACTGAACTTTTCACTACTAACTTGGGATTTTAATGTTACAAAATTGGAGTCATTACATCCTTACACCTACTCATAGTTACAAAAGTTTGGAGTAAGGAAAAGGTGAAAAAATTTGGCAAAAGGTTGGAAAAAGTTAGGAAAAAATATAGTAAATTTTAAAAATTATAAAAGAAAAACAATAGCAACCCCTTTAGCCACAACTTAAACATAAAGTTATATTATGACAAATACAAATAAACATCATGTCCTAGATACAAATTATATTATTATAGAGTTAACATTAAGTTTATGGTTGAAATGCTGATGAAAACTTAGAAAAGGAAAAATTATAAAAGTCAATATTTTTTTTTTAAGAAGACGAGTTTTAAATAAAAGAGTTATTAAAAATGATGTGTTTTTTAAAGTTTGATCACTACCAGTTATATAGAAAATGAAAAAATCGAGCATCGAATGACTATTCATCTATTGTTATTATATTTTCAAGGAAAGCTCTATGAAAAAATGACGATTCAATTCGATGTTGTCTAATGGGGAGTGGTGTATCTATGCACGCACGCGAGGATGCCAAGTCCATTGACTTGCCCCCATTAATTGTCTGAGAAGTTAAAAGCAATCATCATCGTTGTTCATCAACAAAACCTACATATATCAACGACTTAATTTGAACCATCAAATGGTAGAAAATCTCACAGATTCGTTGAGCGTTCCACCAGATGAATGAATAGTTTGAATCAATGAAAAAGTGGGCCCCACTAATACTCTTGCCTCCTCAAAGTTTCCGAGCGAAAATCGGCAAATGGTCCATCATAGTGGTGCGCACCCCATTGACATAAAAGTTGGGGGACGAGTGGGCTTTTCTTGGTATTTTTGTAATTCTCTTTAAAATCAGGGTTAGTTCGTCATCTTTTGAAATGAGAGAGGGAAAGAGAAACCCAATCTGCATACATTTCAGTTGTCCAGCAGAAGAAGAGGAGAAAATGCAAAAGAAAGGAAACAACGGGAACGAAACGTTTCATATCGCCAGATCGCGAAACCAAAGCGGTTTCGTCCACTCCCTCGATCTAAGAAAGAAGAAATCGCTGCAATCAAAACCCTAAGTGGTTTCCGTTTCTGCTGCAGATCACATAAGCAGAAAAATGGCTGGAAACACTACCCCAAATCTCCAAACTGCAGGGAAACAAAGGGCTCCAATGGCTTATCGTCTTCAGTCTCCGACGAGCCCTTTCTTTCTAGGCTCAAACGACGACCAACTCGAACGTGCCCAGGCGCGGGCCGCTCGTGCTGCGGCCAGTCGAAGAAAATCCACTGTTACTGCTCCTCCTCCTTCTGCAAATCGTTCCGATCTCTTCGGCAAAGAATACATTGAAGGCCTCTTCCAGAATTGCATCAAACTCGCCAGTGAAAATGTAAGAATGTTTGTTGTTCCCTAGGAAAATCAACAGCTTTTTCCTTCAAATTCTCGCCTCATATTGTTTAGGGTTTTCTTGTTTGGTGTAGAAAATCAACCAAAAGAATACTTGGGAGCTGAATCTCATTGACCATCTAAGTGAGATCATCATGGTCGAGTCAGAAGATGACAACGAGACCAATTTTCAGAAGGTCGTTGCAGAATCCTATTTTGCTTCGTTTGGGGCGAAAGTTTATTAAAATGGCATTCTTATTTAACTATTTATTTTGCTATAGGCAAGTTGTACTTTGGAAGCTGGAGTTAAGATTTATTCGCTGAGGGTGGATTCATGGCACTCCGAGGCATATAAGGTTCTTGGTGGTATTAATCGTGCTGGTCGTGAAGATGATAAAGGTTAGGGTTTTGCTTATAATTTTAGCGGAATTATATGCTTATAACTTGAGCGGGTGAACCTTTCTCTCTGGTTTGGATCCTGCATTGTTTCCTTCTTTTGATGACACTGTTGATTTTAACCCGAGAAATGCAGTAAGGAAAATTGTGTTTTCCTTTCCGTACGGAAATGTGTTTTAGTTACAATGTATACATAACCCTAACTACGTACTTTCGATAGGGACTTCTATTGGTTGTTTTCAAATGTGCGATGTTGCTTGCTTTCAATATCATTTGTATTCACGTTTTCCGTTGATATGTTTCTTTGGGGTTGATTTGATTTGGCAGGCCAGACAACTTTTAGTGAATTTTTCATATTTAGTGATGTTTTCTTTCTCGTTATCCTATTGTTTTGGTGTTATCATTTGTTTCTTTCAGGGACTTTTGCTGAGACTTTGCTAAAACATTTTTTCTCTATTTCATGAACTGTTGGAGTTGTTAGGCATAAAATTAACTAGATTATAGCTTTCTTTTGTGAGCCCCATAAATCAGCTTTGTTGAAAGTAAGGAAGCATGATATGTAGTTGAAAAAAGAGGTAAAAAAGTGGTAATCACGATCTCTACTCCTAATGCATCAATATGAGATCTTCAGAGTAACCTTCATCTGATTTCATAGGAAACTAGGATAGAAAAGCCGTAGAAGGAAACCTGGAACCTATTAACTGTTCTGACTTCCAATGATAAATGCCCATCTGCATGGGTGGTTGTAGTGGCATTGTCTTCTAACTAGTATGTTTAATTTTCTCATGTGTTTGTCAGTGTAATTCAAGTACTGGATACAAATGTTTTGCATGGACACGAATAGGTTTAATTGGGTAGCTTATGATTCACTTAGTTGAAAAAATATGGTAGTAAAACACCAGGCATTATCTCGTCTGCCCAATTTCTATTGTTGCACTAGTGGTAGGAAGACTAATTGCCTCCATTTATTATTTCTTGCTATGACAATTGTTATCTGTAAATTTGGCTTTAGTTTCAGCATTTTCTCATTGATTGGTTTCTCGGGGAACCTATACATCCATATCCTGATGTTTGTTTTATCATGATAGAGACTGCGTTGGAGGCTGATCAAATGAACAGTGAGCAAGGGGATGGTCAGACTAAGAAAGAATCAGAGAGGAAGGTGATGTATTTTGTGATTTGTTGAGATATACTGTTATATGCTGAAGTGTATATCTGACACCATTCACTATATGCAGATGTCACCTACTTCAACACTAGAGTCATCTTTTGAAGCCCTTAATGTAAAGAAATTTGATGGTAATCTCTTACTGCTATTACTTTCCTGAGTGTGGTAAAGTTCGTTACTAATTTTTATCCAAATGGCATGACCTTTCAATGGTGTTACTTTGTTTTCAGTGGCATTTGCTGTGGATCCTCTGTATCATCAATCAACTGCACAATTTGATGAAGGTGGAGCCAAGGGTCTTCTTTTGAATACTCTTGGAGTATATGGTGGCTGTAGGGTACTCTTTGATTCATTTGAAGTACCAGGGAAGAGTATGCCCTTTATGGAACAAAATGATACTGCACAACTGATTGATATTTCTTTTGCTAGAGGTATGCTTTACTTTTTGAATATTGTTTATTCTGATGCTTTCTGAAAAACTGAAAATTGCTTCACTAGTTACATTTTTTTCCTACTGTACAGAACACATAGACCAGATGTTGAAATGCATGCCCCGAAAGAACGATATCTCACCGACTCTTAGAGATATTGTGAATCAATTTGATGAAGATAATCAAAGGGCATCAGATGTGTTCTCTGTATGTCAGAAAGCAGGGGAACAAGATAATGCGGCTAGCTTTGACCAAGATGAGTCTGAGAGCTGCGTGTTTGATGACTGTGCACCTGACAGTTTTGACCACGAGGATCCAACTAGTGTTCTTGACAATTGTTCAAATTTTACTGAACCAAGTTTTGCAAGTCATCATGAGGTGATTGTGCTCTGGTATAGCTGTTGGTAAGTGATTTGGGTTTGCATCATCTAATGGATATAGGTTCATCTTGCAGGGGGACAACAACTATGAGTTTCATGAATCCAACATGGATGACAGATTTGGGAAAGTTGCTGACTTCTTGTTTTTAGGTCTGGGATTTATGTCAAAACAAAATGCTTGGGCAGGTCCTGATCATTGGAAGTATCAGAAGGCCAAAGGTAAAGGGAAGCGAGGATGATTGGTGTTCTAGTTGTCTATATTGCTTCTCTGACAGATGAAGTTCAGTAACTTAACATGGATGCTTTCCAGGTTCAGAGGAGGTTCCAGTTTCAGAAAGCGAATCAATAAAAAGATCTAAGAGACCAAAGAGCAGAAAACAGGCTCTTAGTGATATTGATTTCTCAAAATCCTTGGAAAAGGAATTGCCTGATATCTTTGCCCCGCCAAAAAATCCAAAATCGTTGTTGCTGAGAGAAAATCGAGTTCCTTGTAATACAATGCTTCCTGAAGACTGTCATTATCAACCGGAGGACCTTGTTAAGTTGTTTCTTCTTCCCAATGTTATGGTAAGTTTTGATTTTCAGGCAGACATTTTTCTCATTATTAACCCGATTCATGTGGCTTTGTGATGATGACATTTTATTTTCTGTAGTGCCTCGGGAAAAGCAGAAGAAAATCCTCAGGTTTGACTTGAGACTTTCTCTATGTTCTGGAAGCAAACTAACTTCCTTTCTAGTTTGTATATAATTTGCTGCATATCCTTGCCATATTCCCACTTGGCTACATCTGACTCTTGCACTGTTTGAGTTGCAATGCATGTATTTGTTTCTCCTGTTCTTTTTTTTCTTCTTTTATTATTCAGCTACAGCTGTCAGATAGTGTCTTTATGCCTAAAAGTCATAATACCAAATCCATTCGATTCAAATCCATCAGTGCCCATCACTTATGAGTTCAAAGTATGTCACGCCTTCCAAAACTCTGTTCTGAGGGATGTTTGCTCTGACTTGGGAACTGTGCACACGGAAACCTTGGTTTTATTCTGGAAGCAGTAACTGTTGCATACAAAACTTCTTGGAAATTCACTCTAAAGGCATTTGTGGAAGCCTCTCCAATATTTTATGCAATTTTTGCCACGTCAGGTTGCTGAAGTAATCTGCATCTTAGCATTTGTGAATAGTTTTGAAATTATTAAAGACATGATACGGATAATGTTTTAAAGCAAAGCATACTTACCAATCAGAATCATTGATTTGAATCAAGATGGTTTGAATTGTATGATTCAATCCGTACATCTCATGGGCGTCTGGAAAATCTGAGCTTAGACTTGATTCTTATTTATTTATTAGGAATGCTGTTTATATATGTTTGAGTCAAATAGAAACAAGTTCCATAACATTCAAAAGAAATTATATTGACTTTCTTCCCGGAGTGTATTGTAACTGCCTCCTCTTTATTGCTGTCTCACTCTCTTTCTGAGTGGTTTTGCATTAAAAGGGTACCCAATACCATCTTGGTCATGAAAATCCTCATGCATGCTTGTACTTGTAACTGTAATAGCAATAGCAGCCTTGCCATTCCAAGTAATCTTGACAGAGTTAAATGCAAGGATGATGGAAGAGCAGCTGTCATTGAAGAGAAATCAGGGGCAAACTGCCCCCACAAGTTGGGCACATGGAGTGAAAGGTGCATTTTGGCAGTAACTCCCTGCTAATTCTTATTTAATTTAACTGGCTACCAGGCAGCTGGGTAAACCACTTGGTGGCTAATGATAATAACAATAATCTTAGCCATTGCTTTTATTTAAGGGCTTATAGGCTGTCATAACTTTGAGTTTAGTTCATTGATCCTGAGGCTAGACCACCTCTTGTATGTATGTAGCTTGTCAATAAATCTGTGAATTTATGTTTGTGCATTTTAATTTGTTTTTGTCTATGAATTTATTTATCTTCTGGATTTCACAACGGTGTGAGTGCTTGCGTACTTTGCTGTAGTTGTTCAATTGCAACAGCAAGCATTGCAAGCACATGCTTAGCTGTTTAATTCCCCTTTAGATAACTGTTTGTATAGTTATGCTTAGGTTATCTACAATCACATGCTGGTCCAGTAAATTAGCATATTTACTTCTTTCACAAGGCCATCAAAATTCATTTCTTTGGGATATGTGGAACAAAACTTTGGGTTTATATTTCTTCTTAAAGGTTGATCTTTCCATGGCCTAATCTTATTGATTTTCATTCTACTTGATGTCTATCCAAGTTAGACTTGTTCCTTGTGATGCAGCTATCAACAATTTCTCATGTGTGTGTGTGTGTGTGTTTTTTTAAATCTTTTTAACTGTTGTAATTGTATTGGATTGACTTTCTATGCATTTGTCAGATCGGAATTATTGTGCCTTTACTTGTTGTCAGATGAATCAAGATATCAAAGTCATACTTCCGAATCATGGCCATCTTGGGACAATGAAAATGACGTCAATGACCAATTTGATGATGTGAATGTTCACAGTGATATTGAAGATGATAACACTCTTGTTTCTCAACCACGGCAGGTTTGTTTCACTCACAGTGTACACCTTTGTTATTGCAAGTTTTGCAACATCAACACATTCCGACTAAGATATGGTCTCAAGCCAGTGACTATATATTCAATTATTTAGTTTCCTTTTTTGAATGTTGAACACACACAAACAACCCCCCAACCCCCATGAGCCCTTGATCCATGTCCTATCACAAAGAGGCCCTTCTTGCATCATTCGTTAGCAATAGAGCTCTTATGGAATGAAATGAGGATAAAGAAAGAAGGTCGAACAGAATACATGGAATGGGGGACAAAGTTGTTGAAATCTGACTATGATTACTAGATTTAAACCTCTATATAAGATGATATAACTTAAAATTTGAAACAGAGAAATGCCCATGTAGGTTATGATTGTAAAAATAACAATGTTTCTAAGATTCACCCTGAAGCCAATTTTTTTCGCTGAAAGATGGATACCATGTCCATCAAGCATTGATTCCCATCTTCAGTTTTTCCTATGATAATTTAAAAACCTTCATCATGAGTAAGAGTTTGTATACAGGTGCTAATGTTCTGTCTTTTGATCTTTTCTAGGTAAAGTGATAATCAATCATAATATGCATCATCTCTCTTGCACAAGGACTAGATTTTGAGATACCTTGATTATACTTTGGCTATTAGATCTTAGAATGGAGAGCACAAGATCTGGGTTCCTTTTCCAACTCTTGTATCAAATATTGTACCAGCTAGAATTATGTAAGGAAGCCACTGACGTGCTCACAGCTTCAGCATTTGATCTAGCAACAATAGTTTGTTTCTCATTGCTCCATGAAATGAGACAGCCTCTTATGATAGTGCATGCCCTGACATAATTTTCTACTAACAGTGTCACATGCAATTCGCATTATGAATAGGCGTGAATGTCAATTGACATGCACTTGTGCTGACAGGAGCAATTGCATATGCTAATGTCCACGTGAGGTAACAAACCATTTGCAATGGGTACCGGCTATCTCTCTACAATTTTAAGCCATAACTTCATAGTTATGGTCTTCATCTAGGTGTTTCTAATTTTATTTTGTACATGTAAAGTATCGGTAGTGTAATCCCCTAATCAGGATAATGCTTTGATGATGATAATAAAGTATTGGTCATAATTTGGCATCAAACTAAAATGTGAACATTTCTTTCCTTTTGTAATTTCTCTGAGTCTAAGAGTCCAAATTCAAGTTTATCATTTCGTAAGTCCAAGAGATTCAAGTTAATCATTTTTCATTCTTTTCACATGAAGTTATGACTAGTTTACATGAATTTACTTTTAACATTTCTTGTATGTATAATATCTAGGAACATATTGAAAAATTATATAGGCAAACTCCACTTTTAAACCTTGACACACAGGAAAGTCTTGTTTTAAGATGGTGTTCTATGTCACTAACTTTGCTAGGTTGTTTAGCTTATATACCTCTTCTAGAAAAGAGAAATGCACTTCTTGAGTTATGGTATTATCTTGAACTTCTAAGCTTCGTGATTGGTTTACAGGTTCCAAGATACTGAATGATCTTCTTTCTATCTTTAATTGCCTTGATTTAAACTCCACTAATGCTTGTATTTTTCTCTCGAAAATGTAGGTAAGCAAAATTGAGGTCAAATATGACAAGTCGTCTAAGCAGGTTGATGTTCATGCTCTCAAAGAAACACTTTGGGACCATATACGAGGATCTATTAAAATGAATCAGATGGTAAGTCAAAATTTTGTTTTGTTGTTAAGGATGTGGTTCAGCTGTTATTAGATCCTCTTCTAATCAATAGTCCATGCTCCATAGGTAATAGCAGGGGTTAATTCATTCTTTATAATTTCTGGTAGTCTTCAGAGATTCTCTTGGGTGTGGTTGGGACTTGGGACATAAATTTATAATAAAATTGTCATAAGCCCATGACTTCCTTGAGTATAACAAGGTAAACTAGGTATTCTCTTATGGTCTACAAGTATAATTTAAGGTGATTGTGCATTTCTGTCACAGGAAACTTGATGCAATGCAATAAAGTTTTGATTTCCCATTGCAATTATTAGCTTTGTTATGATCTCTCCTCTGCACCAATCTCTGCTGCGTTTTACTTCGGAAAAAGCCCTTAGATTATAATTTACATATTTTAGAAGTTGTTTGAATCCATTTGAATCTTGAATTTTTGTGTCTCTCTTAAGAGTATTTGGTAGTCTGCAGAATTCAACAGAATTATCTCTGCTACGGCTAAAATTACAGAATGAGGCTTGTGAGTGACCTACACCATTCATCTTCTATGCCCTGCCTTTTGACAGGCGATGCCCCAGATATCTTATCCATCTGATGATCCTAGCCTTTGTTGTTTAAGGTGTAAATCCATCCATTTTACTCAAACACCAATAGCTAGGATCATCAAGTAAAAATGGTCTATTTAAGGCAGGTTTTGAAAACTGAATGGTTTAGATTGTTGAAATATGAGACCATCTAACTTCTAGCCCTTCATAACATATACTCCAATCTAGTATAAGGATCCTATGTGGTTTCTCTCTCTCTCTCTCTCAGAATTATATGATGCAAATGGACTTCTACAGTTGCATGATAGGTGGCTTGTAAATTGGCTTCCAGGCCCACCTTTGTAGGATTTTCAAGGATCCAGACCATTCATATTATTGGTCTGTCTTAGATGGCCTCAGTACCCAAAGTCCCATCTTTTGAATAACTCCGAGACCTTGAGTTTTGGACATCTCTAAGTTATAAAATGGACAGTATAACATAGGAAAGTCCAAAATCCACAAATACTGTCCATTTTACAAATAATTCTCAAGCCCTCCACATCTCTGCTGCTGCTAGGACTTGTCTGGTTATCATGTTGGCTACTGGAACAGAATAATTGAGAATTCTGCTAATTTAAGTACAAAAATCCAATAACTGTTCCAGTAATTTTTAAAATTAAAATAAAATAAAATAAAAGTGACTGGAGTTTGCAACCGGACTGGTCTAATGGAATGAAACAAACTGGAATTTTTAAGGTCAGTTCCAATCCGTTTTCCAAACAGGAAGGGAACATTATGGAAATTCTGGGTGGAACAAAATGGAATTCACAGCTATTGTCACCACCATTGAGCTGAAGATTGAACCTTTTCTGCATGGAAGTAGTGAGTGAATCGGCAACCTTGTGGCTGCAACTCAAGCATCTTCAAATAATGTCATGCCCTTTCAGAAGGCCCTTTGCCTTTCTGTCCATACTTTCTATTTAACTCCAAACTTTACACCATGGAATATGGTCATCTGCACATGTAGCCAAACTAAATCATAGGGAATATTTAACTTCAGTAGAATTAGATGAAAGACTTCTTCTGGTGTCTGGTCTCTAGTTTGTATGTGATGCAACAAGTAACTCCAACAGTTTTACAGTGGGGACTTGCTATTGGTGGATCCATTAACGTTGCAAATAACATCATACTTGTTGTAAGAAGTGTGCTGCCTGTTATTCTCCATTAACTTATTCTGACTACTCTGTTTAATCGCTATTGAGTGCTAGATTAGACATTTGCTCTGATGCAATTATAGCTGCAAAGCGATTCAAGTGAATGCAAAATTAACATGCATTCAGTTATTCATTCTGGTAACACAAGCCAATAATGAATGCACATGAATGTTAAGTAATTCCATGATCAGAGCCTTCTTCTACTTCCATGCACTTTGTTGTAATTGGTAGTAAGCAGTTGACGATGGATAATTTTCTGCTAGTCCTGTGTAGTTCAGATGGTTAACTCATGGTCATTATATTTTGTCTGCAGGAACAAGAGCATCTGGTATCTTTCAAGCATGTCATGAGCACCTTTCCAGATGACTGCAGAGCAGCTTCACCTGAGGATATCTCTCCGCATCTATGTTTCATTTGTCTTTTGCATTTGGCAAATGAGCACGGCCTGGTAATTCATGGTTCTCCTAGTTTGGATGAACTTTGTATACAGCTTTCTTGACATGCTGTAGAACCTGTGGAATGAAGTCCTGCTGACAATATGTTTTGTACACTACAAAGACCGTCTGCTTCCATTGTAGTTTGTGCATTATAATGACCGACCAAATGTGGTGTATGTAAATTCTATTGCTGCTTGCAATGTAGGTATATAATGTTTGTGTGTCAGTTGTTCAGGAGAGTGCTGCTTAATGGCTTATAGCTCTTTCCTTGTAGCATCTGAACTTCGTATCTGAAATATTTGTTTTAGGCATAAGGCCGCTCATTTTGTATGTGCTGTTGGCCGTTGTTGCTAACTGTTTCCAAAATATTATCCTAGGAGGCTGTTCAGCACGGGATCGTGATCCATGAATACGGCAAGTTTTGGAAAGTACAAACACCCTTTTCCTGCTACTAGATCCATAAAGCTCAGCAGCCGACAATTCGGGTGGCAGAGCCACACGCCAACTACGACGGTGGGTCACACTTGGATGTGACTCCAATCTGCAGTCCTCAAAACATAGACGGAATTATACCGGCAAACAGCCTAAGCTTTTAGGGATATCTGTGTTTGAATATTTTAGCCTTAGGTCTCGAAGGAACAAAATAGAAGCTGAGCCAAAGCTTTCGTAATGGGGCCATATGTGGGGTTATGTTTGGAAGGGGAGCTTGGCACAACAGTAGAATTGTTGTTGTGTGATCTTGAGGTTATGGGTTTAAGTGTAGTTTGTCTTTTTCTTGAACCCCGCATATGTAGGAGTTTTGTGCACTGAGGCTGCCCTTTATGTGGGGTTATGTTGGTTGTAATGACATATCACTGGGCTTCCTTTATGAAGTCACATGTTCATACAATGAAGTGATTTTTTACACTTAGCGTTGGATTTCCATTTGGGTAAGTTCTTTTTGATATGATCTTTTGTGTAAAAAAAGGGCAGCCCTTGTGCACAAAGCTCTCTCCCATGCAGGATCTGAGGAAGGGATGGGCTACAATGGCCTAAAGTAGGCAGCCTTACCTTGTATTTTTGCAAGAGGTTGATTGCATGCTTCGAACCTGTGACCTCAAGGTCATATGACGACAGCTTTTACCGTTGCACCAAGGCTTCCCTTCATATGATCTGATATATATATGTATTAAAAAGTTGAAAAATGATAAGTGTTGACCTTAACAAAAGAGTCTTTCCATAAACACCTATATTTTTGTAGATTTAGATTTTTTTTTTTTTTTTGAAAGATCTATCCGATACAACTTGTTTGGATTCTCTGAGATTATCTACGTACTCAAAATCAGGATAGTTGGATATTTGTAACCCTGTTTTATTTTGCTCCAAATCAGAATAATTTTTAATTAAAAATTAAAAAACAAGAGAAAATATCATATGGCCATGATTTTCTACACATATAGGCTATACACAAGGAGCCCAACAAGACACACCACTTCCATCTAAAAAATATAAATAAAAAAGGGTGTCTACTTGACGATGCCCTTTTAGCATCTAAAATTATCACGATTCCAAAAGGTTCATGTGCTATTTTTTATATGAATCACTTAAGGTGTTTTGAAGACAATATAACAGACAGTCAATTGTGTTTCGGCGCTTTAGAACCTAAAGATATCCAATGCATTGAGATTTAGAACCTAGGCTCTCTCAATTCTTCATGATTCTCCCTTTCTTTTAATTAATTTCAAACATTCTTAATCATATATATTACCTTTCTTTTTACTGGAAAAATAACCCAAATTTTCTTAGACCTTTCTTATCTTCTAACTTATTTTATATATATATATATATATATATATATATATATATATTATATACATACCTACATATATACAAACAAAGAATTACAAAGCAAAGTGAAAATTGAGGACTCCAACCTGCTACTAAGCATATTCTAGCGGAGATGCCAGAGTTGTCTGCATCTAACTATGTTGGACATTGTTGTTTGGCTGTAAAATTTTCTAATTCTAAATATTCTTACACCTTTCTTAGAAGTCTAGAATTCTCACTATCTATCATATTTTTTGTTGAATGCAAAAATAAATAAAACAAGAGTTTATTTGTTAATTTTTTTTACTATTTCGAATTGAAATTTACATTAAACTCAATTATTTATTTATAGGGCAGAAACCTTGTGATAAGCTCAAAGCAATAAAATAACACACTATCAAAAGCTACAGTCCCATGCCAAATGCAAATTTCACTGACATGATATAATTTAGCAAAAACCAATGGTTTACATTTCACAACAAATTCCTAAATGGGCCTTTTTGAGATGAAGCGTCTCTGAACGCCCTATCAAATCCAAATCAATGTGGATGGGATGGGCAGATTGTCACATTAGCACATTGAGGTAGGAATGGCAATGAGATGGGTCAAATTGGAGCTCCGCCATGATCCGCACGCACTTAGGGTAAAGCGAGGTAGGAAATTAGTGATCCACACCTGCAGTAGAGTGTGACTTGAGGTGGATCCAGAGCGGTAAGGAAAAGTCGTGGATCAACCTGCAATTCGCACTCTGTACTATTATTATATATAAATATTTTGTTACACTAGAAATGCTCAGAGGGCGAGTCTCGGTACAATGGTAATTGTCATCGTGTGATCTTAAGTCATGGGTTCAAGGCATGAAAATAGCCTCTTGCAATATGCTTGGTAAAACTGCGCAATATTCCTTCCCCGAATCTTGCATACACAGGAACTTCATTCACTGGGGCTGCCCTTTTACAGTTGAGTGAGAGAGAGAGGCCCCATCTTTCCAACAATCTAGTCCTACCATTCCGTGTTGTGAGAATATATGTGATCCGTGGTGGAGCCGTGTGGGGCATAATTGTAAACATCAAAAGGGGAATCCTCACCATCAGAATAGGATTAAAAAAGGGCAGCCCCGGTGTACAAAGCTCCCTCCTATGCAGGGTCTAGGGAAGGAGAAGACCACAAGGGCCTAAAGCACACAGGCTTACCTTGCATTTTGCAAGAGGTTGTTTCCATGCCTTGAACCTGTGACCTTAAGGTCATATGATGACAACTTTTATGTGCCAAGGCTCTCCTTCTTTTATAGTTGTACGTGACATTGAAACTAGCAAAAGGATCGTAATCCGTTAGTACCAGCCCTTTCACAGTTGCAAATGGAATCCAAACTATGGAAGGGATTGTACTTCGAAAATAGCAGTTCCCTTTACAGTTGTAATTGAAATTGAAACCAGCTACGGAAGTGGCAACAGAGGGTTCATTATCAGGGGAACAAAAATAAAGAGTGGCCGTGGGGAGTCGAACAAGCAGCTGGGTGCTTGTAACACCCAGGATTTTTAAGACATTTTTTTTTTATAATGACATTTTAATTAAGAGTATTTGGGATCCCATGAGAAAAGTTTTATTTAACATTTTACTAAACCTATCTTAAAAATTCCGGGTGTTAGTTTTCCTTTCTCAAAATGGCGTACATGTAATTTAAACATAAATAAATAATCCGCGTATAAATCAACGTCAAATAAATAGGCGCCTTTATTTTAATTCAAATAAATGTCCAAAACACAATAATAATATGGCCTAGGGTCTATCCATCATAACATCCCATATAAATGTTCAACATATGTCCAAAGATCTAAATCACATCCAATTATAAAGTATGCAGTCCATAATAAAATTCAAATGATAATCCACTATAATGACTCATTATCATTTCTAAAACTATAGGAAAACTACCGTCAGCTCTCAAGGTTTATCAACCGCTTTTCCTTTTCTCTGTCACGCTCGAGATCTAAGGCATTGCAAAACAAAAGCACAATGCCTCACAGCCTATTCGTCAGTAGTACATAGACAATTAATGTAATAAATGAAAGAAATAACGAACGATCGATGAAAAATCTAACATTTATGAAAATAGTGATATCATAATGCCATATTCAATAAATGCCAATTTATTCCATATGCTAAAACATAAAAATCAAGGAGTTAAAACATGACATGAATTAATAAAATGGAGCATACAACCAGAATAAGGGCACCCTAAGGTGATGGGTCCCACCACATCGCACTAACATCCCTGATCAGGGGTACACGTAGTTAACCTCTGAGTGTCGTCACACCCAGGCATATCATCCATAACCATGCTCATCATACATGCACACATAATAAGAATATGGGCTATCATGCTGCAGTGACAACCTTCTATGGGTATCAACCACCGCCGCTCCCCGTCGAAACCATAACGGGAGACTTAGCGTCTGTCCCCATGGAAAGGCTCAGACCGGTAGTGTGGACTATTCATGTTACTAAATCCCTACCGAATGCCATCTATGGGCAGGTGTCTATCATATCACAAACTCATCACATCATAATCTCAGAGGGTGGGTGGCCGGGCCTATCCCTCCTAGCATGACGCCTCAAGCGAGAGCACCCGTCATCAAATATAAAACACGGAAATCATATGTATATGCTAAAACTCAAGAGCACTTATAGCTTGCAATCCCCAAGACATGCCCCTCATCCTAGGGTTAGCCTATAAAAGGACCAGTTAATAAGCCTCTATTCTCATTTCCATGTAAATTCATGCATTTTCTATATATATAATAAGAAATAAGTCTCTAATTAAGCATAACTAATTAACATCATGCTTGTAAAAGTATTTTAAATAAGTTTATTCAGTAAAAGATTTCATTTTGGAATAATCATCCTGTACTCAATGTCGCATGAAATACACGGTAAATAAGAATTGCAATTTAAAACACGATCACACATGATGCTATGTTTAAACATGGTTTAAAATCAAAGCAAAACATTAGTTGTCGTCACCTACCTCAGTGCGAGACCACTAGCTTGCTAATAACTCCCTTTAACTGGTATATTCAAGTGCACTTGTACATGTCACATCACTATTTTAAAAATTATCTAAATAAAAAGTGGTCATTTATAAGTTTTTAAGTTAAAACTAGGTCCGCGTCGTCAATACGGTCACAACGCATCTTTCGGATCGTGATTTGGACTCCTCTAGCTCCCAAAAATCAATTTTAAGTGAAAATACTTCATAAGGTGTTTGGCGGGGTGCACTGGTTTACACCAGCGGCCCTGCTTTATACCGGGTTACACCGGCGCCCAATGTACACTGGGTTACACCGGTGGCCTCGGTTTACACCGGGTTACACCGGCACCCAGTTTACACTGGGTTACACGGGCAGCCCGGTTTACACCGGCGATGCGGAAATCGGCGCCTGAGAAGACGACCGGCTTCCGGTCATCTCCGCTGACCCTACAGGTGTCCAAATCACTTGGTTTTTGAACCATTTTGTTCCAAATTTTGTCTAGTTTCCATTTCTATCATCTTTTGCATTGATTTCTCGAAAAACCATGTTTTTTAAACAGTTTTTCCCAAGTTCCTAAAAACATCCATAGGTATTGGTTTTTGGGTTTTATGGAGAAATCCACAATTGGATCACTCCAAAATTTAAAGGGTTTGCTCTTGGGTCTCTTGTGCACTAGTTGGACGGTGCGATTTCCAAACGGACGAGGTTTGATCCGTGAAATCACGCTCCAACAGTAGCATGCACAAAGTTCCCAAAAAATCTGATTTTTTTTTCCTAATTTTTTTTCATGCTTTTCTAATTAGTTTTCTAATTAATAAATACAGAAAAACATAGATTTGAGGCTTACCTTGCGCATGGCTGGTGTTGCTCGTGTTGCCAGGGTTCCACTCGCCGAAAAATCTAAGTTTTGCAGGGCTAGAGTTTTGCGTAAAAACTCAGAGAAAATACTCAAAGTAGAGCGTTTTGGCAACCTGGGGAGGGTAGATATAGGCCTAGAGTCCTAGGGGAAGAGAACCTCTTCCATTCATGCCTCTTTCCATGGCTTCTCCGGCGATTTTGCCGGATCCGGGTACAGACGTGTGGAAGACGGGGGTGCCATTATCAATTTGGGCCCCTATGTAATACGTTTCTGTCAAATGACAAAATTGCCCTTTCAACTTCGACGGCTCATAACTCCCTCTTTTGAGCTCCGTTTTTCGCGTTCTTGGTGGCGTTGGACTCGTATCGACGAGCACTTTCAAATTATTATGTTTTCAGGAAAAAATTTCATCCATAAATTTTTATTTTTATTTATTTAAAAATTTCCTATTTTATCCTAAAAATTAAGGATATTACAGTGCTTATAGAGTATAATATTCAAGGCGACAGAAGCCTGGGATGGCAATCTCCTACTTTCTTGAAAAACATACAACGTGCTAGCCAGCTACCTTCTGATATTTGAGGAAGAGGACTGCTGTTGGATGTTGTTCTGAAAGGGGCCAACTTGGTGTTCACTGTTCATTTATTGGATTATTATCTTCTGAAAATTCTTGCCACACCTACTAAGATCCAAACCATCCATACGATAAGACCCATTTTGTTTGGTTGTTGAATGTGAGCCACTGGTTCTATGTAACTTTGATTCATCAACTTTGTAGTTCTAACACGGGTGTTTTCATATGGATTATCCACAATAACAGGTTTGGCTCCCTGTTACACGCATTCTGCTTCGCTATCCTGAAATAACAGGTTGCCCATGGCAGAGCATTTGTCCACGGAAAGAAACTAAGGGCGGCCCGTTGTGCGAAGTTCTCACATATATGGGATTTGACAAAAGAGTTAACTACAAGTGTCTATAGTATATAGTCTTACCATGCATTTTTGCAAGAGGCTATTTTTACACTTTGAACCAGTAACCATAAGATCACGCGATGAAGCTACCCTATCCTAATAATCAAATTATGTACCAAGAACATTGTTTCATGTATCTCATGCTTGAATATTTTGAGCCCGTTGATCTAGGGGCCGTGTCACATAGACCGTTGATCTGGTGGGATTCCAAGACAATCTACAGGGTCCTGCTCTCACCCCAAACTCCCATCTCATCCACAATATCAGCGCCTAGCAACATCACATAATATCTTTTCCCTGTTCTACTTTTTTCCTTTTTTCCCTGTCGTTTTTAAGAGAGAAAAATGCATTTGAGAAGAGAGATTCGGATAACCTCCAGCAGTGAAATTCGATTTGGTGACATTTTCTAGGCAAATAGAGGAAAAAGCTGACCACTACGTCAGATAAAAGAGTACAAACAAATTCCGATCCCAGCCTTCATTATCTCCCCAGAAACAGATAAAGGACGTTCTGGGGAGAACCTTGGACCTTGAATTGCAAAAGCTGAGCTGCAAATGTGGGGCGTGGACAAACATTATCCTCGCTTTAAACTTTTGCCGAGAAAGGCGAGTGGCAGGTGAAAAAGTGTTTCGTTTTCGGACCACTTGCGCACTAATCCAAGTGGGCATTGGCGGATGGAATTCGCTCTTAACCCATTTGAAGCAAAACAAAGATCCTCAGGTAGGCCTCTTTTGGGACCATATTTGAACATTCTTCGAATGCAAAATTTTCACATTTGGAAGTGTGCACGAAGCTCCTGCATATGCTTCCGCATATGCCTTGAACCCGTGACCTCAAGTTCATACAATGACAACTCTAACATTGCACCAAGGCTCCCCTTAATTTGTGTTTTATTCGAATTCAATGTGACTTAGTTAAGCATCAACAATTGGTCTAAGAATTCTCGGACGTCATAAAGACATCAACAACGCAGACGTACCCATCGCATCGCCAGGGCAGTTATTATAGCAGAATGATCATGGATTAATTACTTAAGTAGTTATTTAGGAGGGGTGGTTCTTAGAAGAGAGTTAGTTGTACATTTAAATATAAATAAGTGATTTGTGAGGAGTGCTGGGGAGGAGAAATGATTTAACTACTTCAAAGACGTTTAGCCCACCTCGAATTTAAGTGGCTACATATATTAGTAATATAGTTTGTGTTTTTAATTTCTTTTGATTCATCCACGTAACAGTGATCTACTCTTGACTTATAACCATCAACAGGCAACCCATGTGCTTCTTGTCGCATGTCAAACGGGTTTCGAATTGCAGTTTCAACTAAAATCAACAGTTTAGCTTATGCTGGAACGACCAAGTTAGACTTGATAGATCAAGGACCAGCATCATCTGATGAGCGTATTGATAACTATGGTTAGAACTTCTGTGTCATCTATCAGATCAGATTCAATCTGTCCATGCTCTAGGTTTCCAGCATGACCAAATGTGTAAAGAAAATAGTATTTACAGTTCCCGCTGCTCTCTTTTCTGATTTTTCCAAAGACTCTTTCAAGCTAGCATTTCCTGAATTTCCAGAACAGTTGCCTTCCCCGATGATTCCTGGATCTTAACTTTGCTACTAAGTGGGTCCGACCCACATGATCGCAACTCACTGGAACGCTCTTTCACTGAAGCCTACACCCACAAAAAAGTGACGAATCTGGCCACCGACCTTATCGATTACCATCCAATTAGTCGTCTTCATACGCATACAACACTCTTCATGCTGATCTAATTATCCATCGCTTTCAATCAACCATTTCACAAGAGAAAAGAGACGCGTCTTTAGTGCTTTTGAATCTCTATATATATGGACACAAACCTATTCAAATTCTTACTACTAACTAAATTTACTACTTGTAGTGTTCCACATGGAGAAGCTTCACAAATCCCAGTTTCTTAAAATAGCTCTCATTGTTCTCCTTCTCATCACTCCCCTTCTATCGACGTCGATGAGGACACCTTATCTTTATCTCCTCTTTAATCTTCTCATAATAGCGTTGGGAGCTGAATCAGGAATCCTTGGAGGCTTCTCTTGCCCAATGGAGGACAAGAAACCCGCAGTTATCTCTCCTGTTGCAGTGGAAGCTTCTTGGGAGAAGGGTGGTGGTTCTACGATTTCAAACGAAAACGAGAAGGGTGGTGGGGTTACTGCTGTATGCAACTCTAGCACTGGCGATCAGCCAATGGAGAAAACTGAGAAGCCCTCCACTGAGAAGAAGATCAAGATTGTTAGGGTGCATACGGTGAAAAAGTGCCCATCCACGCCGAGCCTGTTTTTCATAGGAGGTGGCGAGGACGAAAAAGAAGAGGACTTGGAGGAAGAAGGAGTTGGGGTCATTAACAGGCAGGAATTATTTACCAAGGCGGAAGCATTTATTGGAAACTTCTATAAGCAGTTGAAGATACAGAGGGAGGAGTCATGGAAGAAGATTCATGGGTTCTATCAGGGAGCCTTTTAAGATTGCTTAGTACGAATATTTGGTCTCTAAGGTGCAGTTACGTATGTACATGGCATTAGATCAAGATTAGGAGATACGAGATGGAGATGTGAAGCTCACATGCCTTCATGTTTTAGACAGTGAAGAGATTATGGTGGGTTTCACATTGATCGGTTTTGTCGCCACAAATCATTGATCAGATGGCGATGAGATTCACATTGATGATCATTAGTGGGGATTATTCCTTTTGGTCATTATTCATTCCATGTGTGTTTCACCAGCAAAAAAAGGAAAAAAAAAAGATTGCATGGGTTCGTCTAGGTAGAAAGTCATTGGTGAAAGGGAGAAGCATGCCATTCTATCTCTATGAGCTTCTCCTGTGGATATCCTTAGGTATATATGCACAAAGGTTATTTATGCTCTTTTGCATGTCAACAAGTTGTCTGTTTCTTTTTAGTTACTAATATATGGATTATTTTCTGGGGTCTGTTAATATAATTAAAGACTCTTCTCTTCTCTTCTTCGATCTTCTTCTTCTCCTCTCCTTGTCTGTAATCAAGTAATTTCATTATAAAAGCAGAGTAGAGCAGTAGCTTAACACAAGCATCAGCTTAGTCAATCAAGCTGATTCTTATTAACTATTTAAGATGAAAGGACAGTTATTATTTATGATTTTGCAAAGAGATTTTGGGTAAAAATGGATGCTGTTGAGTAGAGGGCGAAAATCCTTAAAAGAATTATGGGGAAAAGAAAAGATATATTATCCTAAAACATGCTATTCCAGGCAAATCAACTCTATCTTATGCTTATACTCGAGAATTCCTTTTATTTCCTTTTTCTATATGCAATGTGACCCGACATAGACCGTCTTGGTATTCTTGTAAGTTTCCTTAATGTTATTTCACAGGCAAAATGCAAGGTAATGCTGTGTACTATTGACCCTTATAGTCTGTCCCTTCTCCAGACTCAACATACATGAGTGCTTAGTGCACTGGAGCCGCCCTTTGCTCAATGCTGATAATATATATTATAGATTTTTTTTGTGCGGATAAGGTATCTTATAATTATAGTGAGCAAAGTTTTGAAATCGTGGGAGGAAAAAAGGACTAGTTCCAAAGCAAATTCCAATCTATAAAGTGATCTCTGGAAATTATAATGCCATGACATTTGTTATTTGCGATGAAAAATGCTATTTATCGAGGCATTGGTGCGTGGTTCATGTCTAATCTCATTTCTAGGATCAACCCTTGCCTTGGCCGGACACTAACCAGAGTTTGCGGTCAAATGCTTAGATTTATCTAATCCAGTTCATATGACACAAATGTGAATTTGAAAGTGGCTACGAAAAGAGCCTATGTGACAACCATTAAACAACAGAGACTATTTAGCAGCCAATCAACAACAACAGCAAGCGTTTCATTCTGCCCACATTTTGGCTCGTAGAAAGTACGGTGCCTGGATGATGCGGACCTACCATATCCGTTGTGATGATTGAACTCATTAATAAAAAAAGGTAGTCCTAGTCTACGAAGCTCCCACCTATATAGGATTTGGGGAAGGGCGGACCACAAGAGTTTATAGTACATAATCATGCCTTACATTTTTGCTAGAGGCTGTTCAACTCGTGACCTCAAGGTCACAACTTTACCGTTGCACCAGGACCCTTCAAATTCACAATGATCGACAATCATACCATCCTATTAATGGCTTAGAAAATGAAGACTGCGAATTCTATAACAAAATTAGTAAAGATTATCTTTCAGCTGACAAAAATCGCTTAGACTATTAAGATACACGAATAATCGGATTGCAAGTTCTGGGCTTCTCTCATCCAAAAGGTGGCCAACTGATGAATGGGCTTAAACATGTTACATGTATTAATAATTTATCAGTACTGTCTAACCATTACACCATACATCGAAGATTCAAAGCAAGATATGAATGATCATCAATTTCCTCAAGCAACAGCTTGGTCGATCAGATTCAGCCAAAGGGAAAAGGATAAGGAGTTATGTTTTGATGGAGGTTTAGTGGGCTAGAATGCCTGCGAGGTCTAAAGTTTTGTGATCCAAGCATAAATCAGCCGGGCACTTGCCAATTATTTTGTACCATCAACCTTTTGTTGTCTAATCTGCTCGTTCTATAAAGAGAAATGCCATTGGGTCTGATTTTTCAGACTGATTTCCATGAACTCATCTGTGTGCCTAACCTTTGGGTGATACGATCTATTCATCTTCTTCAACATCTCTTAAATTTGCTAGACACGAAAATTGGATGTAGCAATGCCATTTTGAGTTTTTAAATCACGAACATTGAATTTTTTACTAAAAACTTGTAACTAGAGGCATTCAATGGAATAGTTTTTGTAGGTATATCTAAACATTTTGTAGGTATATCTACACATGAGAGGCCAAAGATGATGCAGGAATTAGTTCATCCAAAGGTGAGGCATAACTAGAGGGTTCAGAAGTCAGTCCGGAGAAGGCTTAGGGTCATGACTACCCATGTATCTATAGGTAGAGGCTAGATTCAATAAAAGATTGGTTTGGATCATCGAGTAGGTTTTCACCTTTCCGTTGCCCGCTTTCAATTTTTTCTCGGAAAAATAGGATAAACACTATATAATTTGTTACTCTCCTCACACAACATTCTGTTTGCGTTAGGTGTTCACTCTTTTTTAATCATTGTAGTCTTTGCTCTGAGTTCATGGTAAAAGTTGTTGTCATGTGACCTTGAGGTTATGGGTTTAAGGCGTGGAATCAGCCTCTTGCAAAATGCAAGGTAAGGCTGCCTACTATAGGCCCCTGTAGTCCGCCCCTTCCCAGACCCTCCATAAGTGGGAACTTCATGCACCGGAGCTGTCCCTTTAGTCGATTGCTCTGATCCTATATAATAAGTTCCAATGCTCCATTGACGCCTTTCTTTTGTTTATATTTGAGCAAAAGAAGAAAATAGGACAAACTTCCCCAACTCATAAGAACAAAATACCTTCAATAAAAAGGTGCTTTAGCTGGTGTTGTACTTTTGAACAAAAAGTGCAGTTGACATTTGATTGGCAGAGAAAAAATTTCTAATTACCATTTCCTCTACTTTTTTCCACTCATTTCAAAAACCTGAAACAACAAGAGGGGTGGCCTTTTGTATGGTATATTGCTCCACCTTGGTGATCTTGCATGAACTGTCAAGAGATTGCCGGCCAAAATTGATCCAAATGGATTTTTGTTAGGGTCTTCTACCGCGTGCAGTGGCACTAGAATGTTCCCTTTGAGGCGCTCATGGGTAATTCAAGAAAACCCAGCTTGCCTTACCACACCTCAACCCATCTCTCCTTATAATCTGCTGATTCTCTTCCTATTGACGTTATATAACACTATATGCAATTACTAACTACACTATTTGATTTGTTATCGTTATTTATCTTATATTTATATCTACCTAATCTGTAAAAACTTATTGAAGGTATCTACTCCAACACCCTCTGGCTATACAACCCGAGTGGTATCGTCTACTGATTCAGGAAAAGAAGTTGTATCGTCTATAGCAGACTCAGCAGCGGCAAGCTCTTAGGATTAGGAAACATCATCTGGTTCCATGGTGAGAACCTTGGCACAACAGTAAAAGTTATTGTCATATGACCTTGAGGTCACAGATTCAAGGCGTGAAATTAGTCTTTTGCAAAATGCAAGGTAAGGCTACTTATTATAGGCCCTTGTGGCTTGCCCCTTCCACAGACCTACATAGGCAGGAGTTTCGTGTACCGGGCTGCCCCTTTAATCTAGTTCCGTGGTGCAAGTCTTGTCAGATGCTTCAAAAGTTGCGTGGCAGGCCATCTCCGATCATGTTGCTAGTTTTGTAACCAATGCCTTCCATTTCCGTTACAGCTGTTCACTGAAGTGAACTTTCTCGTTTCATGCTCCGCCAATTTATTAGTGACCAGCAATCAATGGTTAGGTGCTCCTGTTCTAGACCAACTAGGTGGTTATTGGAATAAATATGCTCCTACGTTCCATAAAGCAGGACACAATCATTGTCACAATTGCCACAATTTATTGCCTCGGCAGTTCATTGGAATGCTCTCCTCTGTGTTTAATTAGCAAGACCACGCGCTTAAGACGTGGGGAAGGAGTATGACGTAACTAAGATAGGCTCAAGAATCATAAAAAATAGGAGAGCTGGTGTTTTCTGCATTCGTTATGTTGTTGCTATCAAATGCCGCTCTCTTTGGTTTTGGATCTTCAAAATCATCCTCAGACCAATTTTTTTTTCTTTTGATCTTTCGATAAAAAGATTCATTCTCTTCATAAAAAAATAGCAGGTAAAACCAATAAAGATTTTTTTTCCTCTTTATTATAGTGAGTAAGTTGGATATATATATATATGCTCAAGGCACGATTTATATATAACAATTCTCCATCATTAAGTGACTCAAAGCCATTGTTACACACTTGGATTAAGACGGATGTAGCAATCTAACTACTTGCTTAAACACTGTGATCAAAACTAGTGGCCTTTGATTATGAGATGAGTTCAAAATCTTGGGTCTTCCATAATATTGCCTAGCAAATGGACAGTTTGAATTGTTGAAGAGAGTTTGGCAGACTTTCATATTTTAAGAGAGATGTTGAGTTGCTTGTGACCAGTTACTCTACATATTTTTGTCAAAAAAGCATCGGTTTCCTTGTAGAATATTAAAGGGGAGCCCTGGTGTAATGGTAAAAGTTGTCATCACGTGACCTTGAGATCATAGGTTCAAGACGTGAAATCAGCCTATTGCAAAATGCAAGGTAAGGCTGCTTACTATAGACCCTTGTAGTCCACCCCTTCTCCGAACCCTGCATAGGTGAGAGCTTTGTGAACCGGGACTACCCTTTTCCTTGTAGAACATCACGAACAATTGATAGATAAAGCAATGCAATGACTGCATTGGAGTCGTCTTCTATCCAAATTGGCTTATCATGTAATTGCTTAATATCTTACTCTTTAGGAACACCACACATCCATCATCCAACAAGTCATCCTAAATATGGCAGACTATACAAACATTGTTGACTCGAAGATCCTAGCATTCATCCTTGATAGTTGCAAAATGGATGGCCCTAAATGCGCACAAAATCTTGATAGTAGGATATTCCAATGCATTTGATTGTAGGGCGTAGCTTACCTAAGAAGCCAGGAAAATGAGAGTCCCTGATTGAGACTATGCTTAGCCGCCGGACTAAACTTATAGACATTACTCGAGCGACCACCACTAGAAAACCCGAATAAATGCCTGAAAAAATTGGAGAAGGCAAAAGACAAACGGAAAAAGGAGGGGAGCGGGGAGGCGACGGAGAAGAGGAGACGAGAGAAAGGACTTGGAATTCCTCCAAATCAAGAACCGGCAAAGTCTATTCGCCGGCCAGAGAGATGAATGAGGTGTTAACGGTGGCCGACGTCTTCGCCTCGGGTTCATCCTCACCATCTCCTCCTTCCTCCCTCTTCACTAATCTCCCAGTCGTTTCTGCATTTCTCGCTTTCGCCATCGCTCAATTCCTCAAGGTCTTCACTACCTGGTTCGTTTTTTCTTATCCTTACTAAACCCTAGTCTTTTTTCCTCGGAGTTTTCTTCCAAGGATCTGAAGGTTTTCGGTGGAAGCTTGCAGGTATAAGGAGAAGAGATGGGATTCGGAAAGGCTGCTTGGATCAGGTGGAATGCCGTCCTCGCATTCTGCTACAGTGTCGGCTCTTGCCGTGGCGATAGGATTTGAAGAGGGGCCTGGTGGATCTATGTTTGCGCTCGCTGTGGTTTTGGCAGCTGTTGTAGGTTCTTGGTAACCACGTCTTGTTCTTTTCTTTGTTTGGGTGTCTCTGCTTGCATCTCTTCTTTCCTTTTTCTCTTTTTCTTTGGTTCACGAATGAGTGCGTGCATTGTCTGAATTTGTCCAAAGGGTTTGTTGATTTGTTTCTTTTAGAATGTATGATGTATTGCTGTTCCTCCTGGAATGTGGTAGATGTAATTGACTTGCTTGTGCGGTTGCTACTGATTACCTCGCAAATATTCTGGATTGAAAAGTAACTTGGAGAGTTTATCAGATTTTTGTGCATTGATTAAGAAATGAATGTTGGGGTGCAGTCTTCTATGCCAGTGAAGCGATTGCTATGTTTACTGACCTGTGTGCTAGATAATGAACTCAATGATGACTCTCGAGTTTAATTATTTTGATTAGTTGAACGAACTTGTGATGACTCTTGAGTTGGGTGTCTCCAAATGACATCTTGATTCCCAATCATATCCTGGCAGATGCAAGCTGTTCTTAGAAATACATTATTTTGAATTCGAGTTGATTTAGTTTTCTTTTCTTCACTTTTTCAAGTCCAATGATCATTTGGTGAATACACCACATTTGTATGTCGAACTCAGCAACCACTATTCTCTTGATTCCTTTTAGTGAGGATGATTAGGAAAACTTTTGTAAATGATTTAAGGAATGAAAGCTGTAGACTTCAAGAACCATTCCTTTACTTGAATAAGCAAAAGTTTAAGACTTTATTGAGATGAAGAGATTATGATTGTTGTCAATCTCTTCTAAGCTGTCATGAGCTATAGGCTAGCCACTTGTGTACTGAGTTTTGGATGAACTTGACACCAGAAGTTTGGTCTCTTAAGCAGGTGAATGTCATTTGTAAATGTCTAATTTATATAGGTTTTTGTGATAGGTCAGAAACTGAAGTCACTTGTGGAAACTAGGTTCTTTGGGGTAGGCTGCCGGAGTGCTGCAACCTGTATAACCATCTGCGACCACATTCCTTGTGGTAGTTGACAACCTTGGAGAGTTGTTAGTAAAAAATAACAAGTTCAAACTAAAAACGAAATATGTAAAGGAGATAAATGTGGCATTCAGTTAAATCCATAGTTTTCCATCTTAGCTGCCAGAATACAAGCTTGTTTGTGTTTATCCATTAAAATCAGAATGTGCTTATTGAGCCTCACTGCTTTCCGTAAATCTCTAAATCATAGGATGTGTAACTACTTTGTCACCATATGTCTTGCTGTGAAGCTTGATCTTGTAATTTGCTACTACATTGCCATTTTTTTGGCTTTCCTTTAGTCATTGGCATTGTCTTTAGTTATGTAATCATTGAAACTTCATCTATGTTTTAGTTTCAGTTTCTCTGCTTTTCTTTTTTTTTCTTACCAGCAATTAGAACTGTTCTCATGCATTTATTCAGCCGCTCTATTTGGTTGACTATTCTGAAATTCCTGCAGGTCATGTATGATGCATCTGGAGTTAGGCTACATGCTGGTCGGCATGCTGAGGTAAGATCTTCAGAAATAGCCATATACGTTCTAGTTGTATGTCAATATCCCGTTTTCTAGTTTGAAAAGATAAGGAGCTTGGGAGTTATGCGGTTCTCTTTATTCTATATAGTGCAATTTGGTTTCTCATAAATAGATCTGAAAGATTTTGAGTTTTGAAAGTTGTTTAATTTGGCTCCTACAGATAAATCATTTGACTAGACTTGATCTTTTATACATCAACATAATATTGCCACGATGGAGTTAATAGTATTGGTCTATTAATCTTACATTGCCATTTTAGAGTTAATAGTTTAGTGATCTTGCTCATTGTTACTCCTCTACCTGAAATGAGTGACATTAATGGTTGAATAGGCAATTCTGACCTTCACATACAATGGACTCACTTCTTTTGATGTTGGGATGATCCTTTGAGAAAAATAAAGACAATTTACTGTCACATAACATTTCCGCATGAATCCACATTATTGTTCTTGCTTATTCCATCATATGTTTCTCACTTGGTTATTGTGTGTGATGTTAAATGCAGGTGCTGAATCGAATAGTATGTGAGCTACCTCCTGAACATCCTGTGTCTAATATCAGGCCCTTACGTGAACCTCTGGGTCATACACCAGCTCAGGTATGTTGTAGATGTAGCTCATATTGATGCTACATGATTTTTTGAGTCTGTCGTCAATTATCTGTTATGGATGTCAGGTTGAATCTATTATTTCCAGGATTTGTCATTAATTGATGTTGGACTTCCTTTTTGAATGGTTGACTTCCGAACTCCATACCTATTGCTTGCATAGTTCCCATTTCCATTTCTCTTATTTTCCTTCTGAACTGGAATGTTTTGGTTCTCGAGCTTATGCTGTGTTTGATTTCTGAAAGGGGGCTAAAAAACATTAAAATAAATAAAGTGTAGAATGTCACGAAAGTGGAAGGTGATCTATTAGAAATCCCCAATAGTAATAAGCATCTAAAATAATAGTTAAATCTACTACGAGTCCTGCCCGGATCATTCAATCCGGTTGGAGTGGGTCTAGTAGCGGATGCTGCAATGTGAGACCTGCATTCATGGTTTCTTAATGCACGCAAAAAGACACGGATTCCAACTTCTTACGCATGTCCATCATGTTGACAAGAAAAAACAGAAACTAGTTCATGGAACATCCTACTCGAATTGGAGGTGAAAAAAGTGTATCCAAGAGCTAATTTAGGCCTAACATAGAGCTTTTTATTTCCGAGCTGCTCCCCATGTTTGAAGATGACCCTCCGTTAATGCTGATCTAGGGCTAGGAACAGCGAGACTTCCTCTCCAACCAAGATGGGGGCGGTAAGTGGCAGAAGGTTGCAGAGGGGATAGCTTAAAGCAATGAGAACAAAACAAAAATCGGCTGCAATGCCACACCAGAATCCAAAATTCCTGTAAATCTTAGATGTTCAAAGTGATCTAAACAAAACCCTGCTTTTGGTGCTCTGTTAGATGCCGCTGATGAAAGGGCTATAGGTTGCCCAGTTCAGAGTTTTACATAAACAAAAGGGTGCCTTGGAGAATAATGATAAGATATTTCAAGAGACCACCTAACAGCTACCTGCTTGTTGGATAATGGGGTCTCTCATCCCTACTTGGGATGTGTGGTGGAAGTCTGATCGTTCTTCAACAGGAGGCGAGGAAAGACGTGCAAAAGTTTGTCAGGTGACCCTCAAATCTCCTATTTTTCTGCCTTTTAAACCGTGTCTGATATTTTAGGTCTGTCGAAGTTGAGGTCCATCTGCCGCTAAACCTGCCCAAAATTCTCCCATACGAATCCCTGGACCCACTCCAGGAACTTAGAATTGACTGACTGTGTTATTTTTATTTTTGCCGTTAATTCAAGATTTTGAGGTCTATGCAACTCCACACAGAGAAGAAAGTTCCGAGCCATTTTTTCAGTAATTTGTGTGAGCAATGTTGTGTTTTATCATAAACCATTTGAGGCCAACACCAGCAAGACTTAATTTGGGAGAAATAAAAATTATCACCATATAAACCAGTGGAAATCACTCCCCTCCGTTTAGAATTGCCAAACCTTGTGTCGCATAGTTGCTTTTATCTTTATAACATTCTCAAGACAAATCACCTCATCTTTCCCAGGTCTGCACATGAACTTTCTAGCGAAGTTGTAGGTTTTAATCTAATAGCCTTGTGCATGCATTAGGGCTTATACATAAACCTGGATAAGCTGATCCTCACTAGATTAATGTCATCTATGCACTGAAGATGTAGGTCCATCAACCCTTCCCAATCAAAATGAATCCGTTAGTGACTACTGTTCAATTTCACTTTATAAAGGTATAATCGTTTGTTCTCCGAATTGGAGGCTTGTTGCTTGGACCTTGTTTTTCAGCGTAAGAGTCTAAAGGTTGAACCTGCTGTCGGGTATTTCTGGGATCAAAATTTGTTGAATTTCCATTTTATTCCTTGACAAGTTCCAACAGCTCATTGCTTTGGTATCTTAGGCTCAACTGAGCGTCTACTATTTAATCCTTCTTGTTACTTAACCATCGTAGAATCCATAGTCCTCACTGAGCCATAAAGGCAAATTCTCACTGGCATATTTAACAGGTCTGCGCATGCATAGTAACTCTTTAGAAAGCATTTCTGTTTCTTATCAATGACTGACTATTACTATTTCTCTGGTTATCAATATTTTTAATCTATTTTCTTGGGCATTTTTTCTTAAACATATTTAGGCGATAGTTGGGATATCATGACGCATAATCCAACACAAGCTAGGTGATAAACCCATTGTGTCCCCCTGAAAAGAAGTTAGAACGCGATCCAGCCAAGTAATCATAAGTGCTTATTGCCTCGCCACAATTTCTGCTTTGATGCCTGGCTGTTGATTGCGTTTTATGCTACCAAATTCAATTTTAGGATCTGTTCTGCATTTATCCAATTTCATAAACGTGGGAAATGAGCACTTCTTTTCCTTTCTACTCTTAAGCAGCTGTTGCACGTGCATGTTCTTTATAGTTTTCAGCTGACAAATCTGCGGGATATTGCTACGCCTGGTCGAAGGCATTTTCTTTATGGGCTGTATTTGTTTCTCTAATTCGCTCTGGCAGGTTGCAGCAGGCTGTGTCTTGGGCTGTATAGTAGCTTATCTGATGAGAAATTCTCTCCCGTCTTGATTGCTGTTGTCAAGCAATGACGACAGGATTGTCAGCGTTAGTTCTTCTCTTTGACCCTGTAGCGTTGCCAAGTAGCGGTTACCAGTGGCTCTGCACGGCGTAATGTTATTTTCCAGCCAAGGAATGTGGAGACAGATGGGAGAACGGTGCATATGCACATATATGTAACATTGGGATCAAAAGCTCCCTTCATTGTAAGTGATGACCTGCATAAAGTTAAATAGGTTCCACTACGCGAATGCTTGTGGTCCTCATTATTTGCATCAATCGGAATGAGTCTCTTGCCCTTTGGGCTAGATACTTGTGTTGCTTCCTGAAATAGGCATGCATCGCCTAATTACTTACTCCTTGAGGTCAACTACCAAAACAGAAATAAACCTATAAGATCCTCCTAACATGGGAATAGCCGTATTGTGATCACAAACTAAATTCGTAAAAGTTGAGATAATCATTCCCCTGAACAACCAAAATAACTAATTTCGTTTCGAAGAAAGAGAGGTACGATAGTACTCATCTAGTCCAATGCGTGGACGGATGTTGTACCATGTTTATCAAGAAATCATCAAAAGCGTTCATGTCAGCATTAAGTGTACAGCAAACCTTTCAGAAGTTTACTGGGCGGTTTGTCATCTGCGGCATCAATACTGTTCGGCCGCCATAAAATGTAAGACTCCTGGAAACCAATGTTGTTCACTTATTTAAGCATGTCCAATGCCTTACAACGCATCTAGTACTGGCACAGCAATACCTGTCAGATATGCTTGGTGCTTCTGTTTGAATAGCGGATCCGAGACGTATTGCAACCATTAATAGGCCACTAAAGAATTTTAATATAGTAGGCATCAAACAAACAGTTGCTAATAACAATTGTTTCCTAGAACTTTCCCCACGTGACTGACAAAGGTGATAAAGTTCACTGCAAGGGCAAGATGCATTGCAGCAATCCTAGATTTAGAATATTTTCTTCCCTTTTTCTTCTAGGATGTGGGTGTTTACGGCTAAAAGATTTATAAAGCAGTCCTACTTCCTCAATCTCCTTGCCATCTACCCAACAAAGGGCAAAATGCTACCTCAAAGCTGCGACAACATAAAAGAACTAACGCTGTGCTAGATTTGGAAGCTTTGAGGTTAATATTTCCTCCAAAAAACAGTTAAAAGTGATAGAAAAGATGTGCTTATTACCGTCTCGTTCTGAATCATTATAATAGCCGGTTGGTCAAAGGAAACTGAAACAACTCTTTTTTGCTATCTGTTTGAAAATAATGAATTTTTTCTATTCGTATTGCTTATACTTCAAATTTTAGTAGGATGCAGAAGATCCAAAGATATACATTACATAAAAATCGGATTACAATGGTAAGAAATGTTCATAAAGATGGGATAACTTTCTGTGAGAATGGGGAACTAGATTGTTGGCTTGCAAATTTTATCAGTGCTTGAGTTGTGAGCTGGTTTTGGAGATGGTCACTCCATTTTCTTGATAACATAATCAATCTCTCTGTTTTATACTTTTCTGACCAGCTAAGAAAGATGACACAGAATCATCAAATTCTAGCAGTACTAATTAAGTGAGAAGTACCATTACCATAAAGGCCTTTTGATACCGTTGGATTCATTTCCCAACTAAAGAACATAAGTCATGAGTTACTAATCAGCCATACTAACAGACAAATATAACGTAATTACTCTAATTTCAATCATATGTGCACACACCCGCACACGCTTTAGCCCCTCAATAACACAGTCGCACAACAGTGTCGCCATACATGCACCAAGAATAAAGTACCTGCACTATTGGTTTATGTTCCACCAAGTAGCTAAATGATCAATTTTCTATTATATCATCCTAAGTCATAACTTGTCTATCTATCAGGTCCTCACTATTAAACTATAATAATCACCACAATCAGCATGAATCTGAAACTGAATTCAAAGTTTCAAAGAATAAATTAACTTGAAAATATTCTGATTGGGGTCCAAATCAGGACATCTCAACATACGCCAGAGTGGAGCTTCATTTTTCAACAATTTGGTGCTTGTATATGATAATTTTTGACATATTCAAAGGGCTACCAAACTCAGGCGTAGCCTAGAAACAGAAAACAAATCACAATATGTCTCCTGCTTTACCTGAATTTCATATGCAAGAAATCCACTAGAAGATGAAAAAACCAGCAACCATATCTTGCAAATGAAATCCAAGTTCTCTAATGCATTAGGATGTGAATGCTGAAACAAATACATTAGGTAGGTAGTTTGAATCAGGAGCTCTATATTGCTCTGAATTCAGGAAATATGAGATCCGTACCTCAGGAAAATGCTCTTATGCCAGTCAACTAGAGGCTCCAAGACGAAACCAGAGCTCTTCAGCCATGTGAAGTGCATAAGGTGAAAGCAACAGAATGAATGCTTCAATAATTTATCTTGGATGCTTATCCCACTACAAAATTTTAAAAAAATTGCGAGGTTAGATTTAGAAGTAAATGCACACAAGACCCCGAAAGAAAAGGAATCTAGAACACCCTTTAATCATTGTTATTGGCATGCTTGTTTCCTCTAAGAAAGCTAGAAAATCTACATAAGAATGAAGCAATATCTCGTATATAATGATGAAATGGTCAAAACATGTGCAGAGATCTAACCAGTGTCACATATAGTAAAACTTTGAGGCAATATGCAAGATCCTAAGAGCATGTGAATATCACGACTCTTTTTCACTTCATACTTTGCTGAAAAAAGTGAACCAATAACCTAGTCCAAAGACTGTTTATTAATGAACAAATGCCTCGTTCAGTTTAACTGACTATGCAGCCTTTTACTATCTTTCCAATTGTGAGTTCTATGTAAAACAATTGTTGCTTCCACATAGGGTTAGGTCTAGGACCAATATGACCCCACACGTGCACCAAACAGTATCTAGATCATGGTAGAAAGGGCTGAGACGAGGAAGAGAGGGTGCAAAAAGTGTGGAGGTCAACTAGGCAGCTAGAAATATACAATCTGGTAAGACCAACACATCCAACTTAGAAGACTCTCATGTTTGGTTAGTATCTGATTGGAGCAGGATTCAGGCAATGTAATGAAAATGCAGGATCTCTGAGAATCATGTTGAGTAAAGCATGAGAACAAGAAATGGTGAAAAAGCTGTTCTGTGAACATTTTTTTTGAAAGCCTGTTCATGAACATTGAGGATAGCTTAATGTACTTAGTTCACCAGATTCATAATCAACAAGAGAATAATGTCAAAACGTTGTAGACATGGTAAAGAAGTCAATTCCAAGCAATCAAAGGAAACCTTGTATACTGCATTGATGAACTCCATCATTGCAGAAATCCCAGTGTTAAGTCTTGTCTCTCGGATTCCTTGGATAACTACAATAAGATAAACCACAAAAGTAATTATAAATTAAATTTGGAAATGATGCCTTAGAGAAGTACCAATTAGCAGGTCATGGAGTGCAATGTGAGCAGCACATAAGACAGTTCTACTGACTGCAGAAATTTATGGCAACAATAGAATAATAATTTTGTTCTCTTGTACCTTAGCAATGCACCTGTGCCGAGAGAGAAGCTCTTCAAATGTAGGTTCTTCATCAATCACAGCCATTCCATCTTCTATGATCCATCAGGTAACATCATTATATGATCCATCGGGCAAGCGAGGACCAACAATCAATCTCCAAGTGCTTCCTAGAAATCGATGAAAACCTTCAATACCACTGGCACTCTAGGTTTTTGAAACCCTACAAAAGAAGGGGCGCCAAAAGCAAAGAAAGTGAAGTACTAATATTGTCCACAAGCTGTGATTGTGTAGCAATTTAGATTTCATGCATTGCTACCTCAAGGGCCCCATCAACATTTTATACAGACAGAGAATCAGCACCATATTCTAAAACAAAAGCACCAAGATTTATGACATTTCCTCTACTTTTACTCATTTTGTGAGCTTGCGCAATTAACTGGATGCTTGGATTGTCTTTCAACACAAAGGGATCACCAAATTTCACGACCTAAAGGGGCAGAGAATTAGTTCTTTCAAGATTGCAAAGGTTTCATAACAGGAAAGATAATATATTTGCAAGGAATTTGAAATTATCAGGTCCAGAAAGGAGATGAATTTCTGAAAGAAAATATGTTTACTCTTTCCTCAGGTACTCATTCTCGATAATATTGGTCAACAATGTCAGCAGAGTTGGCTGACATTAATCTCTCTTCCTGATTGAATGCTGTATACTCAACCTATTCTTTACATTATTAAGAAAGAACGGTGATGGGTACAAGTTGATATAGACAAACAACTATACATTCTTCTCCAAGTATTATCCCTTGATTTATGAGACAATAAAAGGGCTCCTTACTGGAAACAACACCTATGTCATAGAGAACTTGAATATAATAATCAATGAAGTTAAATCAGTGTAAAAGTGGACATCTATTTCAGTTTAAATATGGGCCTGAATTGGAACTGATCATACATTTATACTGATAATGTGGAAAAGGAAAAGAATAGAATAGGAGAGGATTTGAATTGGAACTCAATATACATCCTTACTGATGAAGTGAAAAAGAATAATAAGCGAACATGAGAGAAAATCATAAAGGAGGCTGCAAACAAATTTCATTCATAGTCCAAAAGAGCATCACTTGTTCTAACATTGTGTGTGTGTGGGTGGCGGTGGGGGCGGTGGGGTGTGGGGGGGGGGAGAGGGGAACTCAGTTTGGAAACTAAGCAATAAAAAGATTAAACAAGATAATTATGATGAGAAGAGTGCCTTGTACTGACTAAATTTAGTGCACCTCCATCTTATTTAAACTGCACCTTGATGTTGCATTTCAGGATTCACTGTGAATTGACCCACTGTTAATTGTTTGTTACTGTCAAACATATCACTCCCTGTTATTCCACCTCTTCTATGAAACATCAAATGCATATTCCCTTAATGGAAGGAATATCCCCATATCAATAATTCAAATGGCTCAAGAATATTATAAAATCTCTAGGTCTATACATCAAAATTCCCTTTCAATTGTCTTTTAAGAACATTATGGCATCCGCATGATTTCTTATGAAGTAGCTTTATTAGTACTGTTTATGCGAGATTTATGTCTCAAAATCACATGGATCTAAATAGAAATAACACAGTATGTTTCTGGCAAGATCTATGTCCATCTTTGGTTCAGTACCCAAGTATCATAAATGACAATACAAACTTGAATATAGATATAGCCCAAAAAGACAAAATAGGCAGCTGAAACGTCTAAAAGCTATGAAGCTATGAATCAAATATATTACATGTCAAAGGTATTATGTTCTAAATCATGTCTCATGATTCATTTTTTCCATTTTTTTCCCCTGATTTCTACACCATTTCTCCTCCAAGACAAACTTATGATATTTTTCCTAATCAAACCAAAAGACGGAGATTTCTCTCTGTAAAAGTTCAGCAGGATTAAGCCTCCGCTAAGAAAAAATAAGTTTATTCCCTTGGCTCCAGCAATTCTTTTCATGATAAAGGGATGAGATTCATGTCTTCTTAAAAGCTCTTAGCTCTTAGCTCATGACATGACATATTATTTACTGACTCTAGCCTTACCCTTCAGCTTCTCCAAAATAGACAAGCACCCAAGACACTGTCAATAATTCAAATAATTTAGGAGGACTACAGCCTTTTGGTTTACCATCTACAAAAATATTCAGTGAAATTTCTTGTCATACCAAAGAGATATTTAACATCCCAATGCAACAAAAGAATGAACAAACTCCAAAACTGGCTCATTAATTCATCTTTTGCAGAGAGAAATTGAATGTAACAATTTCTAGGTAGCTTGGATTAACCTTGTGCCAAAACCTAGCATAGAGTAAATGCAAGACAAAATGTTCGGCACCACCAACATAAACATCCACTAGGCCCCAATACCTGCAAAGAAGCAAGTAAAATTTGTGGGGTGTAAGCAGCATATACTCCACTATGTCAATGTCTATTGACTAGAAGAAACATAGGAAAATGTTCTTCTTGAGGAGGGACTGATGATGACAACCACAAGTCTGAAAATAGCAAATGCAAAGGCGTGTGCACATATGGTAGACCCTTGTGGTCTGCCCCTTCCCTGGACCCCGCATATTCGGGAGCTTTGTGCAATGGGCTGCCCTTTTTTTATATATATACATAGAGGGAAACCTATACTTAAATTTCTATTCTCTTATCAACTAATACTTTGGAATTCTTTGGGTCCATAAATCTCAAATAATACCTGCAGACAGATGCAAAGATAGCAAGTTTATTTCTCTGGGAAAGAAGGTCCACCAATGTTGTAAATATATCTGTAAATGTAGGAAGAGTCATGAGTATGGAGACTTTAAAGCACCACAAATATTGACAAAACAACTACTACACTTTGTAAAGTTCAACATCATCATCAAGAGTCAAGACCTTATCCTAATTAGGGGTTAAGTCACTTGATTCTTGTTGCTCCATCTGCCTCTGTTAAGTGTCATGGCTTCATCCTGTCCCAACCTTTTTAAATATTTTCTCACCACTTATATTCAAGCTCTTTTGGGCCTTCCCCTTGCCCTTTTAGAACATTTGACTTGGCTTGCCTCATTCCTTCTAACCGGTGCCATTTTCGTTCTCTATTGGACATGTCTTTTTTACAGTTCCCCCGCCATAGTCATCACATTGATTAACAATTTTGTTATAAACTGCAGTATCACCTATTCCAACCTCAGATTCCAGACAAAATGAAAAGTAAAATAGTAAAGTCTAACCAAATAAACAACCCTTAGTACAAGTTAGATGCGAAAGCACAGTCCTATGAGATGCTTGTGATCAAGGCAGAATTTATCAGTTGCTCGAAAAGCTATTTTTCTGAAGTTACATATGGTAAGCTTGGATATGTTTTCTTCTAAAACAGAAAATACAAAACGTATCAGGCAGTAGTTTCAATTCTCACTACAAAAATTTACAACATGTCCAAAAATTGGAGAAAATTGAAACGAAGAAACAAGATATGCCATATTGCATTACTTCCAATTAAAGATGGCTTAATAGAAAGTTAAACTAAGGATTACTATCCAAATTGCAAACTTGGCTGCGAAGGGAAAGAGCCATACTGCATTCTAATTTGCAAATTGAATGTCCGTCCAAACAAAATTTGGTGGTTCGAAAAATGATTTATGAGGTCAACAACGAACAAATAATTAGGAAATGAACAAGAAGAACCAGAATTTTAGGGCACCTGGGATAGGGGAACAAGTTGAGGATGTAGAATTTTGGTTCGAATGTGTCGACTTCATCAGGGGTCCGGAACGTTCGGTTCACCTCCCAGTAAAGAGGGCAACGCGGTTCAATCTCGTGGAAGGGATACGCCCTCCTTATTTGTTGTTGCTGCTTCTTCTCGACTCCATTTTCCTCCTTCCTGCTGCTGCTTTTACTCGAAAATTCCAAGACGATGGGAGGTGAAAGTGGTGGTTCTGTTGCTTTTGCTCGCCAATTATTTGGTTCGCTGCTGGCAGAATGGGATTGCTTGATGACGGAGAGGAGAATGAAGCTGAAGTTTGTACTCAGTTCGCGGGATAGAGGAGTGGCCTCCAAATGCGAGCGCACACGAAGAAGAGAAGACGAAGGGCGGGTGAGAGAGTCATGAAGTAGGCCCATGTGCGTCCTGTAATCGTATGGGCCCTCGCCTTCTGTGGGTCCTAACCACACTAGCGGACGTGATCTGATTGTGTTGACTCATTTGATTAACATAATGTGTTGATCCCGATGCTAGCAACCTAGAGCTTAAAACGTGAGCTAAGACTAACGGACGATCTTTGCGTAATTCTTATCTAATATTGTATACGAAGTTGATTTTATCTTTTAGACAGTTACATTTCTTTTAATATAATCAGCCCCACATATTTAAAATTTAAAGTAAAAAATGGTAGCTTCCCGCGTCAGGCATAAACCCACAAATGCTGACTTTGAAAAAACGAGTCGACTGAGTCATTGCAGGGGAAGTGGAAGACTCGGATAGTGACGAAATTGCAGAGATATACTGGAATATATTAGCTGTCAAAATCTACCGGTAAAAGTATTTTTAATACGATCAAAGGAGTATGAATTGGCCCATCTCATCTACCTCTCCAAAGAAGTTTTTGCTGCAGCCCACAAATCAAGGTTTTACATTTATCGTGAGGCTACCCTACAGGCCACGATTTAAGCCTGTGACAAACCTGGAACAATAACAGGAATGAGTTAAATGAGAGCATCCAAGAAATTCCTTTATTGCTCCAGCTTTAGATGTCTAGTAGTTAACAAAAAACCTATGTTGATTAGAGGATACTAACCCATCCGCAGCTATAACATGGATTGGCTAGATTAGAAATAAAAAAAAGGGGTACTCATGTGGAGCGTTCATTTAGTATTCCTCAACTACGAGTAATTAACCAAAAACATGGAAGAGAGAGCTCTCCATCCTGCTTCACATGGGGGCAGTAATCATAGCACGTAAAGAATCACCATCCTTATGGTGATGTGGAAATCAGAATCGGTATAAGCGGAATCCCAGTGTCAACAATCTCCGTCATCTAATCAATGATCGGAAAACTTGACAGTTCATGAATCCAAATTGTGGCGTATAATCACCCCCATCCAAAATCAGGGCCAAATACATAGAACCCACCTGATCAAAATGGTCATATCACTGTTGCACCAGTCTAAATGGTGACATCTCAGCACTTGTAAGATCAAGCTAGTATTTTTTTAAACCAATGAAAAAGATATAGCTGAACTACGTTCAGAAATCAATTCAGTAGTTGCTAGACACTGAATATGATACACTCAAGGATATGCCCTCTTATCGCTTTCAGGAAACGCCTTCACATTCGTTTTCCCTCCAGAGTCAGAATTTTGATCATGGCTCTAAATAGATATCAGAAAAGAAATGCGAGATGCTGGGCCATGATGAATAATATTCTACAAGACATATCTTGTGCTATTCATGGCTAATGAACATCTACTCTTACCTACTGCTGCTGGGTGGGGGGGTACTTTATCAAAAAGATTTTAGTCTTGAAGATTTCAGAGATGTGCAACAGTACAGGATGGCCGATCAGCCAATCAGCAATAACAGGTCAGACACTAACTCATAAAACAACATACAGCCATATGATTTAAGTGGTCTGGTGGTTCCGTCCATAATCACTTAGGAGAAGCTCCATTATGATCTAAGCTTTGTGTAACCATTTTTAAAATCCTCTAGACCCCTCAGCATGATGGTGGCAGCGCTATTCTCTGCATCCTTCACTCGTGACTTCTCCTCGCTGAGTGATTCAAACTCTCTATCTGGCGTGGTGACTTGAACTGAACAAATGAATCTTTTATCATGACCAGGCCCCATTTCCTTATCCACTCTGCAAGTGTCACCAAGAAACAAAGGATTTGGACAGGCATTTACTAAACCCACAAAAACTCAAAAATCTGGTGGAAAATATGAAACCAATGCACCGATGGATCCCATCAAGTCTACTTCCTGGTTTTACCAATGGAAACTCATTTATGCATGCAATGCTATAGAAAATATCCCGCCCAAAGGAGAATTTAAAGGAACTAGAGAAAAGAGACGGGATAACAGGAAATTAGACTGGGAACCATGACAAATCAAGTATGTGAAAATAAAACAGATAAGTGTGAGGATGATCAATGGAGGCCAGAATACAACATTACAAGAGGAATAGCGGTTAACTTCAGTTGTGGTGTAACATAGACTGGCACATGATGAGGACAGAATTGGTATTTGCAATAAGAAAATTTAATCCCTGATTCTACATACTGTGGTGGAACTGCAAGTAAAAAAGGGAGAGTTGCCAGGAAACTTTGAGCAGAAGGGAAAGAAAACCCGCAAATGATGAGGCTGGCCACCTATCAGAATGCAAATAACTTGGGTTACATCTGAAACCCTGTCAACAAAGGTGGTTAAGATACACATAAAAACAGCAACCACTAAGTTCAGATTACCTGCAGTGCTACTCTTTGGATGAAGGATTACGTGAAGCATAACTCAGATGCATGGGCAGAAGAATGACATCTTCTAGGAAGCTAAGCATCTCTTTTGTACAGTGTCATTAAGAACTTGCATAAATAACAGTTGTTCCTTGATAGAACACAGTTTATGAGAATGCTACTCATAATGCACTTTCAGCAATATAAAGAACGATGCAATATTGGAGAAACTTAGATTGGACAATAACAGAAGGTATGCCCTCAGAAACAAGACATTCGATGTTCTAAAGTTATTTTCCCTGGGCAAATCAGCATCATGGCATGGACTGCATCAAGACCTGTATTAGATATAAATTGATAACATGACAAGCAAGTCCTGCTGATTCCCTATGTAAAATCTGCCAAGTATTAACCTTAGCTAGTTCCTCTGCTCAAATTTGCAGACCTAAATGTGAGGAAGAAAATTGTTCAGACACAGTACGAGTGCATACTTTGCCTTCTGCTTAATATTTTCTGCACCTACAGATGGACCCATCGTTGATTATGATAAAAAAATTATCATCTAAACAAAATAGAACAAGTTGGATTAATATAAGATATTGAAAAAGACTGGTAAAGGATAACAATCTTCCTATCAAAATGAAAAATGTGATTACAATCACAGTTCTCCATCTCTTCCCTGCTAATGTCATAACAGGACAGCCTTCAAGGAAGGCCTAAAGACCTCCGTTCTAATAACACCATGAATCAAGAATCAAGCACGATCAGGTTACGTGTGTTTCACAAAGTTCAAGATGACAGCAGGCAACCAACAAAGTCAGCACCACCAGTTTGAAGTCATGCAGCAGTCAATCATTTTATGCAGGGACCAGCAGTTTGAAGCCAGTTTCCCTGCAGTCAACCATTTAATGTAGGGTTGTAATTTTTGAGGATGCCAACGTACGATAGCTAATACATGTTGGGAAACAATCAAACATATATTATAACTTAGGGGCTTTTACATGAAGCCCCTCATAAAGTATCATAAGCCACTTAAGTCCTCCTATTAGGATAACAACATGCTAAACTTGCTTTAACCAATTCTAAGTTCCTGCCTTGCATGAAGCAACAAAATACATACAAAATTCCAAAATTACACTGACTACTCTCCACGTGTGTGCAGTACTTTATATTGGCTGGTGCATCCATGTATACTCAGGCATAAGGCCAAGATTGGACGTCCTAGTACTATGGAAACTTCTCTCACTGGGCCACTTGTTTGGCTACGATGAACAACAACACAAATTATTACAGTTAAACATCACATTATCTAATCAGAACTCCACATGACCAACTAAACATTGTCATTTTAGATTGTTAAAAGAGATATTCTAACCAAAAGAATGTTTACAGCCTAAAGGTAAGATTCTAACCGGGCTAAACCTAAAAAAAGGGCAGCCCCGGTGCACGAAGCTCCCACCTATGTGAGGTCCGGGGAAAGGGCGGACCACAAGGGCCTATAGTACACAGCCTTACCTTGCATTTTGCAAGAGGCTGTTTCTACGCTTTGAACCCGTGACCTCAAGGTCACACGACGACAACTTTCATCATTGTGCCAAGGCTCCCCTTCTCTACCTGGGCTAAACCTACATCTAAAAATTAACTAGCTACAATCAATTTGAAATGTCTGCAAAGAGAGGGTGGCATGTTATAGTATCTCTTTTGGGAGGTGATGGTTACTTTGCCACATGTACCAGGAGCTAAACCAAACCTTCAAATTGAAACTTGATGTAGAAATCTAGGACAAAACAATATGCAAAAGAGATGATTCACGGGGCTCCTGTTGGCATGGATTTTCTACTTATTTCTTAGCCATGTTTCAATGGTTTCTTAAGCTTTATGAATTAACAAGAGATGAATATCCATTTACCATGAGAAAAAATGTTGGCTGTCTCCTACCGAAGTTCACCTGCCACCAATCTGAAATGCTAGAAAGGTCATATGATTTCATCAGAATAAATTACTATACTGCAAATTATGCAACCAATAACCCAAAATCAGGCCTTCCACCAAGCTACAAAAAGGTGGTACAGATACAACAACAAACTATGCATCTTTGCCTTCAAAGATTACTACGTTAAAGGCTGTATAAAATAAGAATTAACACAGTTTTTGTAGAGCTGAAAATCCTTCCAAACGAGAAGAAACAAACTATGAAGCAATTTCTTCTAGCTCAACACTGGGGAGTTCACCTCGTGGAAAATTTCATAGGGGTGCATGCTACAATAACCATGCTCTATCTCCTTGTAGTCCTCTTCACACTAGTGTTGTCTTACATGACTTGACGTCTTTGTCTTGCCCAGAGGGGTGCCTTCAAAGAAAGAAAATCTTATCCACATCTACAAAATAAAACTCCATGTCTTTGAAGAAGGTATATTGAGCTCCAAATCCTCCATTATGGGCAAGTTTGAGTTCTAAGAGAGAAATTCATGCAACCAGCACCTCTCCAACAGAAGTTTCATCCTGTCTGCAACTAGCTAGCTTTCACCTTAGGTTTAGATAGGTCAAAAGTCTTACATCTAGTCACTAAAAACACTTCATCTTAGCTGGTAAATATTTTTCTTTGAGAACATCTATTTACAAGAGTTTCAGATCCATAGAGCCTATTTTTTCACTTGTAACCCTCCACGAATGACATTTTTTGTATATCGTGCTTATGTATAATAGAAGTACCCCCTTATATGTTCCTCTTGCTCCTCCTTACTTTTGTATGTTCCTCTTCCATTTGAAATTTCTCCCTCCTTTTTCCTTTTTCCCACTGTGACTATTCCACATGTAGGATTTTCATCCAATGGCGTTCTTAACAAATTCTTACTATTTTGTGGACATTATGACAATGCATGTGTGTCGTATTGACCATGCCACTGCCTCATCAACTGAGATACATAGAGAACATTCTGTGGCCAGCTTCCTATTCTGTCTGCTTTTGAATCTTTGTTGCTTAGTCTTGCAAGCTAGGCATAGGCACACCCTAACCTTCTTCTGTCTTTTCTTATGGGATATTTGGCAAAAGGATAGCAAAGCTATCCTGGACTAATGGTTGTCATAAAACAAAGACAAGTATTAAAATTTGATTATGTGAAAAGGTTGTCCTTAGATAATCCATTCCATGGATTAGCTAGGCTTATTCCAAACTGCTTCTAAGGTTCTCCTCATTTTTTATCTTCCATATCCTCATGGGTTTCTTTTCTTCATTTTTGTTTACAATTTTTGCTTAACACTTATCATTTGTATCATCTTCTTCTTCTTCTCATAATAGTTTCCTTTTCCACTTGGTTTCCATTTCAAAATCCTCATTCGAGGAAGAAGAAGAAGAAGAGAGAGAGAGAGAGAGAGAGAGAGAGAGAGAGAGAGAGAGAGAGAGAGAGAGAGAGAGAGAGAGAGACCAAGCTAAGTAGCAAAGATATCACACCCAAATTGTTGGGAACTCGTCAAGGGTGCACCTTGACCAGGTTCCCTTTATCTTTTGTCCATTTCTAGTGTCCTTGTTGTTTAATCAAACAAGATAAACACACTTTAACCTTCGTATCCTTCTTTGTTTGGCATAAGGATCACAACCCATGAAAAAGTTTTTCCACGAATAGGTACTCTATCCCAGTCTACTAGATGTTGCAAAACAGGGGTTACAACATAAAAGTATTGTTGGGAAGGTCATCCCTTAGATAAACCACTCTCTTGGAAAAGCTTAAACATGCATGGCTATCCCTATATCAAGCATCCTTCAGGAGATGCCTTGGCCAGCTTTTGGTTCTCTTCTCTCCAACTTTGATGTCCTTGTTGCTTAATCTTGCTGGGTGGTCATAGGCACACCCAAGATTCTTATCCTCCTTATGGGTTGTTCGGCATGAGGATAGCAACCCTTGAAAATGTTTTTCAATTCATAGCTACTTTGTCACAATATATATAACGTTGTAAAGCATTGATAGAATATAAAGTTCTAATTGGAAAAGGTTCATCCCTTAGATAAGCCACTCTATGGGAAAGTTTTAACCATGGAAGCTATCCTTGTGTCAAACAACATCTATATGTTCTAAAGGAAAGACCTTTGCCAGTTTACCACTCTGTTCTCTTCATCAATGATGTCCTTGCTCAAGTCTGCATGGCAGTCATAGGCACACCCTAACCTTATTATCCTCCTTAATGGTTGTTTGGCAAAAAGATAGCAACCTATAACAAAGATATTCCTTGAGTAGCTACTATATCCCAATGATGGGGAGCCTTGGCGCAACGGTAAAGTTGTCGTCATGTGACCTTGAGGTCACAGGTTCCAAGTATGGAAGCAGCCGCTTGTAAAAATGCAAGGTAAGACTATGTGCTGTAGATCCTTGTGGTCTGTCCCTTCCCTAGACCTCGCATATGCAGGAGCTTCGTGCACTAGGGCTGAGGCAGCTACTATATCCCAATCTATTGGATGTCGCAAAAAAAGGATAGAATTATAAAGTTTTGATCAGGCAGATGCTGTCCCTCAAGTAACTCACTCCGCAAGAAAGCCTAAACATAGATAGCTATCCCTATGTCAGATAGCCTCTATATGTCACACATCCTAGAGGACACGCCTTAGCCAACTTTCCACTCTCTTCTCTCCATGTTTGATGTCATTGTTGCTTAGTCCTAAGGGGGTAGGGGTATGCACATTCTTACTATCTCATCATCATGGATTTGTTTGGCATGATAATAGCAACTTGTGAAAAAGTTTTTCCAAGGATGGCTACTCCATCCATTAAGTAAGCCATTCAATAGAAAAGCCTAAACATGGATAGTTGTCCACATTTCAAACAACCTCCATATGCCATATATCCTTGAGAACATGCCTTGGCTAGCTTCCCATTCTCATCTCTCCATCTTTGAAATTCTTGTTGCCTACTCCTACAAGATAGGCACATGCACACCCTAACCACCTTACCCTCAATGGATTTGTTTGGCACAAGGATAGCAACCAGTGAAAAGGCCTTTCCATGGATAGATACTCTATCCCAACCTATTGGGTGTTGCAAAATAGAGATAAAATCCAAATCTTTGCTATGGTAAAAAATCCTTGGATAAGACACTCCATGGAAAAGCCTAACCACGAGTAGTTATCCCAATGTCAGACACCCCAACATGTTCTACATCCTCAAGGACACGACTTAGCAAACTTCCCATTCTCTTCTCTATATTGTTTATGTCCTTGTTGCTTAGTCCTAAATATTTGGAATGGGCACACTCTAACCATCTTATCCTCCTAGTGGCTAAGTTTGGCATGAGGATAACAACCTGTGCAAAAGTTTTTCCATGAATGACTACTCCATCCCAATCTATTGGTGTAGCAAAACATAGATAAAATATAAAGTTTTGTTCTAGGAAAGGTTATCCCTTTAATAAAACACTCCATGGAAAATCCCAACCACAGATAGCTATCCCAATGTCAAACAGCCTCTATATGTTCTACTTCTCCGATAACATGCCTTGGCTAGCTTCCCATTCATTTTTCTCCATCTTAGATGTCCTTGTTGCTTGGTCCTACAAGGTAGGCACGTGCACACCCTAACCATCCTATCCTCTATGCATTTGTTTGGCATGAGGATAGCAACCTGCGAAAAAGCCTTTCCATGGTTAGGAACTCTATCTCAACATATTGGGTGTTGCAAAACAAAGATAAAATTTAAATTTTTGCTTTGGTAAAATGTATCCCTTGGATAAGACACTCCATGGAAAAGCCTAACTATGGATAGCTATACCAAAGTCAAACAGCCTCAATATGTTCAGCATCCTAGAGGACACGACTTAGCCAGCTTCCCATTCTCCTCTCTATCATTGATATCCAGATGCTTAGTCCTAAAGATTAGGAAAAGGCACACTCTAACCATTTTAACCTCATGGATTTGTTTGGCATGAGGATAGCAATCTGTGAAAAAGTTTTTCTATGGACGGATACTCTATCCCAATCTATTGGTGTAGCAAGACATAGATAAAAGATAGAGTTTTACTTTTGGAAAGGTTATCCCTTAGATAAAACACTCCATGGAAAAGCCTAACCACAGATAGCTATCCCTATGTCAAACAACCTCTATATTTTCTACATCCTCAACAACACACTTGGGCTAGCTTCCTAATCAATTCTCTACAGCTTTAATGTCCTTGTTGCTTATTCCTATAGGGTAGGAACATGCACACTCTAACCATCTTATCCTATATGGATTTGTTTGGCACAAGGATAGCAACCCGTGAAAAAGCCTTTCCATGGATAGCAACTCTGTCCCAACCTATTAAGTGTCACAAAACAGAGATATGCTTTGGAAACGGTATTCCATATATAAGAGACTCCATGGAGAAACCCAACCATGGATAGCTATCCCTAAGTCAAACAGCTTCAACATGTTTTGGATCCTCCAAAACACACTTTGGCCATCTTCTTGTTCACTTCTCTCCATCTCCGCTGTCCTTGTTGCTTAGTCCCAAAGAGTAGGAACAGGCACACTCCCACCTAGTGGATTTGTTTGGCGTGATAGCAACCCATGTAAAAGTTTTACCATGGATAGCTACTCCATCTGAATCTATTGGTTGTAGCAAATCATAGATAAAATATAAAGTTTTGCAGTGGGAAAGATTATCCCTTAGATAAGGCACTCCATGGAAAAGCCTAACCATGGATAGGTATCCCTATATCAAACAGCCTCTATAAGTTCTACATCCTCGAGGACACTCTGAGCCAGCTCTAGATTCTCTCCTTGCCATCTTTGATGTTGCTAGTACTTAGTTTTGCAAGGTAGTCATAAGCACCCTAACCTTCTCATCCTCCTTATGGGTTGTTTGGCACAAGTCCAGCTACCCATGAAAAATTTTAGCTTTTATAAGGGAAAGGTTATCCACTAGATAAGCTACTTTAAGAAGAAGTTTAATAGTGGATGGGAATCCCTTATGCCAAACAGACCCTATATGCTCTAAATTTTTGAGGACACTTCTTTCCTCTATCAATTCTCCATCTTTGGTATCCCTATTTCTTCATCTTACAAGGTAGTCATAGACACACCCTAACCTTCTTATCTTCCTTGTGGGTAGTTTGGCATTAGGATAGCAACCCATGAAAAAGTTTTTCCAACGGATAGCTTCTCTAATCCCAATTGGCTGTTGCAAAATAAGGATAGCATATGAGGTTTTGATAGGGGTAAGGTCATCCTTTAGATAAGCCACTCCATGGCCAGCTTCCCCTTCTCAGTTCTCTCCACTCCATCTTTGATTTCCCTATTGCTTAGTCATGCAGTTTAGTCATGACCACCCAAACCACCTTCATTTTCCTAAGAGGATGTTTGGCATGAGGCCATCTATCCATGAATTTTTTTTTCCATGAATAGCTACCCTATCCATGGCTATTGGAAGTTATGAAAAAGGGGTAGAATATAAATTTTATTAGGGATAGGGGAAAGTTCATCCTTTAGGTAAGCCACTCCATGGCCAGCTTCCCCTTCTTAGTTCTCTCCTCTCCATCTTTGATTTCCCTCTTGCTTAGCTTTGCAGTTTAGTCATGACCACCCGAACCTTCTTCATTTACCTAAGAGGTCATTTGGCATGAGGACAACTATTCATGAAAAAGTTTTTTCCATGAATACCTACCCTACCACAGCTATTGGAAGTTGCAAAAAAGGGATACAATATACATTTTATTAGGGAAAGGTTATGCCTTGGATAAGCCACTCCTTGGAAAAGCTAAACCAAGAACAGCTATCCTATGGCAGACAGCCTCTATAGATTCTCTTCTTCTATGTTCCACTCCTTATGTCCTTCTTTCTTTTCCCCTTGATTCTATTAGAATGTTTCTTCACAATTATTATTCATAACATCTCTTCTCCTCTATATAGATCTTCTTCCACCTGATTCCACTTGTCTATCTACATCACCAGAGGACAAGAGTTGGAGGCCGCAAGCAAAAGTATCAAAGACACAAAAGCTAAAAGAGAGACATCCTCGGGTTGCAGTTACCTCTTAGACTAGAGTTCACCTAGGACAATCTCTAGCCATTTTATTTCTCTTCATTGCTTTCTTTGAGGTCATGGCATAATGCTAAAGTCATTGTCACGTGACCTTGAGGTCACTGGTTCAAGGCGTGGAAATAGCCTCTTGCAAAAAATGCAAGGTAAGGCTGCATACTATAGACCCTTGTGGTCCTCTCCTTTCCTGAACCGGGCTACCCCATTCTTTCTTTGACATCCACACTGTTTAACCTTATATGCTATTCCTCCACACTCCCACCTTATATGTTTAGTCTTCATCTTAGTCTTATTGGTTCTGCTTCTTCCCAGCCTTCCCTCTCTTCCATGGTTTTAGTCAGCTCTTGTTTCCTATTGATTCTCATTTCTCTCATGTCTTCTCCTAACTATCCATCCTCTTCTACTTGGTTCATATTTCTTTCTTTTAGTGTTAGAGAAAATGAGCAGGATTGTGAAGTGTGCAAACTACAAAAAGAACAGAACTACAGAAGTCAGTGACCATCACAGGTTTGCAATAAAGGAAATGATCTTCAAACCCCCATCTTTGGACATTACTCACACCCATCATGGTTTTTTGGGCAACTGATGTTTCTAACGGTTTTGTAGTGTAAAACTACAAAGTCAAACATAGCAACACCTAAATGCCCAAAAAACCAATAGGAGATGGGAGTAGCATTAATAACAGAGCCAGAATATCATTTCCCTTGCAATAATACAAGTGAGCTTAAGGGTGAGGACAATTGTAGTAAGCCTGCAAAAAGAAACTAATGACAGATATTGAATCAAGAATTAACAAACGATCATGATTAGATATTTCATGCATTTAATTAATTAGTTTCATAATCATTAAAATACTAAAGATTACCATTTGAAAAAGAAAAAAAAAAAGAACTTGTGCATCTAAAGTACTAGAGATGTGTGTATGCATATGAATATATAAAAAGAGCTAACAATATTATATACAATAAGGCCTAAAATTTCACGGAAATAAAAATAAGACCCGAAACAAATCTAAAAACCAAAATGGCAGCCCATTTATTGGTGTTACCTATGGATTCAACACGTGTTGGAAAGCCAAAAAATGAAACAACAAGATCTTTAGCCTCTTCCAAAAAAGTTCACTAGCCACATTGTAGTTATGAGTGCATCCACTCAAATAACACAAGAACCAAGTATTTCATGACCATTAACACAGTCAATACCCAGCACTGGCACATAAATACCAGGTCACCACCATTACAAACTTTATTTCTTAAAGGTACCAAGCACATAAACTTACTTGCAAAATAGGACCATTTCATTATAGAGAATGTATGATAACAAGAAAAGCCAAAACCAAGTTGCAAGAATGAACAAATCCATGAATAGCAATTGACTGAAGAACCCACAGTACAGTACAAAAAGCACATGCTGTGTTCAAACATTTAATTTCAATGTTTAGAATCATATTTGATATGCTCGTCACATACTTAGAATCAGACTGCTCATTTAGTCAGTCACTACGTGTATAGGTCACAGACCAGAAAACACCAGTTATTCATACTGAAATACTTCAAAACTAAATTTCACTTTATCAACATTTTGACTAATGAAATCATTCGCATGCAAAAATAGCATCTCCCAGCAAAGCAGCTCCACGTAAATGTAGCATTTTGCTTGATTAGAAACAAAATAAGTGAAGACATCATGCTATTTTAAGTACCAACACGAGAACAAGAGATTTTAAATCATGCACAATGAACTAGACAAGGGCAAGCGCTTCCGAGATGCAGGATAGTAATTCAGCATTCTTAGAACATGAGTAAAAGAACAAAACAAAAAAGAAAGAAGCAAAATAAATACTTCGCACATACCCAAATACTTCCAAATTACCTGTATACTGGCTTGGGCCATCGGTTTTTGTTGCAGAGCTGAATGAGCTTCTGCTTAGCTCCTTCTGTATCTTCAGGAACATTATCCATAGCCATGATTGATGTTTCCAAACCCAGCAGCTTACGCAGAGATTCTCTGGCCGCATTGAGCCTTGCAATATCCTTCTGTTCCGAAGAACAGCTGGTGATCATCTTCCTATCTACATAAACACTTACGACGGTCCTAGACCCTTTCTTCCATTCCTGGAAATCAACATGTTTTCCCTGCTTCTGGCAAAACTCATACAAAGCCGTCACAGGCTGCCGCTGTAAGGTTTCTTTGGTAACAATCGGCTCTAAAAGTACCCTGAAAACCTGTAATTAGGCAAAAACAAGACACACTCATAGCCAGAAGAAAAATAGAGGGGAAAAATCAACTGTCGGTGGAGTAGTTCCCAACCATCCAAAGAACCTCCAGATTGAAGTCACAATCAACGTACACAGCAGCAGCGATGGATTCAACTATGTCAGCCAGAACTTTCGGCGCTTTAATATCGCCACCATAGGAAATCTCTCCGTCTCCTTCTCTCGTGATCGCTCTGGAGAACTCTCTGACCTGACGAGAGAAAATAGGAAGAACCAAAGAAGGAATTCAGGAATCAGATGATAACAGAATAAATAAATAAAAGAATCAAGTTAAGAAGAACCACAAGATGACTCAAGAACCAAAGAAAACATCAAAATAAAAAACATCAGCGTACAAGGACATAAAAATCAAGAAAGCATCAAAAGAGACAAGAATCAGATTGTGAAGATTCAAAAAAATCAGGCCTTTCCAGAAACAAGAATGAGAAGAATCAGAGAAGATACCAAAAAAAAAAAAAATGGATAAAGAAGAACGCAAGGATCAGAGAAGACCGAAGGATTCAGAAAAACCACACACACACACACACAAAAGTACAAAATCAAAAGGAAACAGGGAAGAATGGAAAGAGATTTCAAACCAGATCAAACGATTCGCTCACCTTTTCGTCAAGAGAAGGAGCATTCCTCCGTATATAATTATACAGATCATAGCGAACGGCAACGCGAGCGAGTTTCTCAGTACTGATGTTGGCGGCACGGAGTAGAGAAAGATCACCAGGATCAAGATCCGGATAAGTCAGATAAATGTGATTTGTGATCACCAATCCAAGAGCCGCATCACCAACAAACTCCAGCCTCTGATAAGAAGCCGAATCCGGGTGAGAAGAGTGCGTCAGAGCTTCTTCAAGAAGGCCTTTGTTATTGAACTTGTACCCTAAAAGACCTTCCACGGCCACGACGGAGCCTCTCATGTCCATGTCCACCACAGATGTCTCATCGGCGGGATCGCCGATTACTACAAGTTTCTCCGGCGAATTCGCCCGTCGCCGGCTTGAAGATTTCTTAGCCATGGTTTCAGATAAGACTGGATGGGGCAGTGATGGAAGTAACAGATGAAGTGCGAAGGAGCGTCTGGTTGGAAGGACGAGGGCAATGCAGTATACGAGTTGTCTCGCTTTCGGTGCAGACGTGGAAAGAAAATCCAACAGCGAGAATCTGCTTTCGCGCTTAGTGTTTTGCTTTCAACTGCGTTTGTCAGAAAAACTGTTCAAACACGGAGCCCGATGGACATGGAGAAAGTAACAGAGCTGACGATGGCTGGCACGGTCTTTAACTATAATTAGCGTTCCAGTTGCTAATAACGGAGACATTGTTACACCCGAAGCCATTACACGGCAATTTCCTAGACGCGCTACTCATTTTTCTATAAAAGTCTCTGCCGCTGAATGATCGGACCGTTGATCTGATTGCTCTAACTCCGGGTGTCTCGCATTTCACATAGAAAATACATGAATAATTTTAACATCTAAAAAATTATAGCTTTTTATTTATTAAATGGTTATAAAAATTATATAAACAACTGTTCAAATTTAAGTAACAGAAATTGTCTTTGAAGATGCTAATCTCACGGCACATTGTACTTTAACGGGTCCATCATTTAAAGGTGGCTTAAAAAAAGTAGGCACGTTCACGGAAGCGCCCTTTAGGTCTTGGGACCAGCATTTCTCTTGTTATCGACTTAGTTTGGCGCAGCAAGCCAGCTACGCTGGATTTGAGGGGCTATGAACTCCACATGGGACCCAGGTGCACGTGGTCATCCACTTCCAAACGGTACCCGCTATTGGATTATCTGAGCCGTTAATTACTCGAGCATCGACTAGATTATTCTATTATTTGCAAAGCTCGGCACTTTTGATCAGAAGAAAAATCAGTTAGAAGTTGGTGTAACATAAAACACGGCCTTTAAGACAAATAAATCATTCCATTGGCAGGGTTTCTTTTCACGACATATCCAAAGCTAATCAGATGAACGGACAGGATCATCCAAATGGGCCCTTTCATGCAAAAGCTGGCAGCTATGCAGTGTGCCAGTACCTACTACGACATTTCTCCGGTAGAGGTGGTCTGATCTTAATCTTCTCACCTAAATCTTAAAGGTTGCGAGTTTGAGGCCTGAAAAAAACCTCTTACAAAATATAATATAAAGCTATTTTTTGTGATCTATATTTTTCGGTCTTGTATATACAGGAGCTTCGTATATTAGGCTGTTCTTTAAGTAGGAGAACATATCTAACATAAGTGAATTAAGACTACGGGTACTTGTAGTTTTGCATGTTAATTGTAGTTATGCATGTACATTGACCGTAAAGGAAGTCCAGGGCATGAAGCTCACGTAAGTAGAGTTTGAGAAAATAGTGAATCAAAAGAATTTATAGTTTATAGTTTTATCTTATATTTTTGCAAGAAATTATTTTTACGCTTTGAATTCATAACTAAAGTCACGCGACCACTCCAACATTGCGCAAAAGCTCTCCTCCTAGTTATCTCCCTGCTAGTTATTCACCCTTCACTCTCCTTCTCGTTATAAATGTGGTTGATGGTGCGTTGGAGCGCTTTAACTGCCAGTTGATAGTGACTAGAGTCATTCTTAGTCTTTGCCGGGTCGGAGTGCGGGTCCCATGCTGTATCTTCATGCTTCTGTCTTTCACTGGGGCCCTGCAATTTGATCGGATGAATTAATCTCAAGCGTTCATCTTCTAAAGCGACAGCAAATCATAGGACAAGCCAACAACAAACCATAATGCCAGCCACGTCCAAAATTAGATGGAGGGAATCTTCTGCTTGAAATTAGGGATGCTAAATGGGCCCATGGATCTCTTTTGCTGGAGCCCACCTAGCATCGTCGGACATTTTCGTGGGATTACACTAGGTTTCAACGTCTTCACAGGGGCAAAAAGCTTGTCGATTGGATGTGACCTTGTGTCCTAGAAAGCTGCTCAAAGGAGGTGCACCGTTGTTATTTTAGTGGAAAAGTCATAAAAAAGCACTTCAAAATGAAAAGAACCCATTAGTAGCTCATCAATGAAGTTTGGATTGCGGCCCTTACCAAAACAAAAGTCTGGATATTGGCTCCGTACTACCATAAGCATCTACAAGAGAGTTCCCAACTGCTATCTCGAAATCTCTGTGATTCATGAGTACATATGCACGGAGCTTCCGTAGAAACAGTGATAGTATATAAGTCAACATAAATATGACCTGCTTAATAATTGTGTCAAGAATCTATAACTTGAATACGGCACGATTATTAAATGAGTCGACAAGATATAATTCGTATAAGACAATTAAATAAATATAAAATAACTAATATAGGAGAGTTCTTCACTGTTTCTATAAGGACTATCTACTATAATATAGGATTGTTTCTGAAGAACCGTCATATATTGCTACAATAATATATGACGGTTTTTTATGAACTGTTCTATATTTTCAACCAGATTAGTTAATGACTTTGTGGATTAGATGGGTTAACATGACAAATTAATAGGTCGCATGTCAAACAAGTCAACACGACGGGTAAACAATGATTAACTAGAACACAACACGATTTTTGGCGTGTCCCGAAAATGACACGAACACGATAAGACTTGACCATAACCTGCTAAATCTATATCGGGTTCAAATCGTGTTATCGTGTCGTTTCATATTTTGCCACTCCAAAGAATGTTGAATGTAGTGTAAGAAACAATGCTAGGTGAAGCTGTTATTTTGAACACACATAAAGCTCCTACTGTCGAATAAGCACTTAATATGCATATCCAACAGCGCATTTCCAGTAAAAGCTTCATTCTCTACTCTGTTTGGGGTGGACCGCTAACATTGGCAACATGAGTAATGCGCTACTGGGATTATAAATTGTGAGAAAGCTTAATCCGAGGGACTGGCACAGGTGGATTGGTACGAGGTAGCTACGGTTTTTGAGAGTAGATTCCTTTGTACTTCGGTCGGCCAACAACCTTGAAAAAACAACACTTCTAAGTCCAAGATCATGCCAAATTTAAAACTAGTTTTTTTTGTAATGGCCACTCATATTCCCATCACCCTGAACCTTATAATCTCCAACCGTAGGAGGAATAAAGGTCACCGTAGTCGGGGTGGAGCCGCTCCACTTTTATAATGCAGGCCTCACTAGGCTTGACAAATTGGGTTGGCGGTTGTGTTCTTGTCCTGTTGAGACTAACTCATTATAGTACATGGGTCGACACGAACACGACCCGCTTAATAATCGTGTCAAGAACCTGTGACTTGAACACGATACGGTTATTAAACAAGTCGACACGACTCGTGTAACACGATTAAATGAATGTAAAATAGCTAATATAGGATGGTTTTTTAAGAACCGTCCTATATTATAGGACTGTTTTTTATGAACTGTCTTATATTTTCAACCTGATTAGTTAACAGCTTGTGGGTTAGATGGGTCAACACGACGAATTAACAAGTCGTATGTTAAACAGGTCAATATGACAGGTTAACCTTGATTTACCCGAACACGACACAATTTTTGACATGTCATTTTTGAGTCACCCAATAATGACACGAACACGATAAGACTTGACCCTACTCCATTAAATCCATGTCAAATTTTGAGTCGTGTTATAGTGTCCTATCATGTTTTGTCACCCCTAAGCCTCACTTATTGTTGATGCATGCTGTTCACATGAAACGCCTGCCTATAGATACGCAATGACCAGGAAAAGCATTGCAAAGTAAAGACTCGAAGCCACAAATGTACGGTTTGGTTGCTAGAAATGATGGGCAGAAGCAGTTGAAAAGCAGCTGTCTAGATTGAACCGATCAAAACTTACTTTATTGGATGCCAAATGTTGTCTTTTGCAATGAGTTTTCGGCTACTGAACTTAACACAAATGGTATGGATCAAAGATAGACAGACAGGTCTCGTCAAAGAGAAATAAGAGAGAGAGAGAGAGAGAGAGAGAGAGGTTATTTGGCAACAATTGAGGTTAGTCAATGGTGCTATCTCATGCGCAAGGTTTACCTTTTGCTATTTTTTGAATGATCTATTTCGTTCATTAGATTCATCACCTTTGAAGATGTACGTGGGAACCAAAAATTTCACTTTTTGAGATCCTCCAAGTTCCTCTTTGTTGAACTTTTTTATAGTCAATAAATGGATGTTATATAAGGTGAGAGATTTTTTCTATTTTAACCCTCTATGTTTCAACCACGAGAGGCAGCTTTAGAGATAGTGCCGGCAAAATGGACAAGTAAATTAAATCCGATTCGATCCGCGTGGATATTTATCAGAGAGGATTGGAAATTTTTATTTGCACATATTGCAGATCGATTCATGTCATGTTAGGAAGCTGAAGATGATTGTTATTCTCTTCTTGCTTACAAACTAATATACATAGGCATATTCATTTGTAAGTCAAAAAAAGGCAGACCTATGCGGGGTTCGCAGAAGGGACAGACCAACTGCCTCATTACAAGTGCGGACGTCCTAATGAGTTGCTAGTTGGCCCATTTTTTCTTTGATTTTTTTCATGGTCCTAACTATTATCTAATTTGGCTCACCCTAGATGTCCTAAGTATCAAAGATTTCATCTACCAGATTCTTAAAATTCCTTCAATTTTTGTCCTTTCAAATCGATCATTTTTTAACTTCAAAAGGTCAAAAAAATGAAGGACTTGAGATGTCTCTCATATGAAATCTTTGGTATCCAAGACAACTAAGTATAGCCCAATCAAATGAATAGTCTCAATCAATGATAAAAAGCAAGAAAAGTGCAATGCTCCAAACTGCAATCTAGAGAGAGAGGATAAATTCTACTATACATCTCTTTGTATGGATTGTATACAAGAAAAATGACGTGTAGGCTACCTTTTTGCATTTTTTTCATGATCCAAGATGTTTACCTGATTCTGCCTTGATCAGATGGCCCTCTTACGTTTACCCAATGAACGACAAGAGGGTCATTTTGTTTTTACATCATTTATAGGGCACGCATAAGAGGGCAGAAATGAAGGAATTAAAGATTCCTAGTAGTTATGAGTTTTGACACCAAGGAAATCTACGGCAAAATCAAATGAACATTTTAGATCCATAAAAAATTACAAAGGTAGCCCTCACATTTTTATTTTGCATCTATCCGAGACATTCGTCTGATTTGACCTCAATTAGATGTTCTTAGTACAAAACTCATTTCTAATTGGAATACTAGAACATCTAATGCCTTCATTTCCGAGCCTCTTGTGGTCATATAATGGACAGTGTAATTATAAAAAAAAAAACCCTCTTACCATCCGTATTACATCCATAAAAGGCCAAGAAATAAAGACTAATAAATTTCAGATAGATATAAGTTTCGGTACTAAGGACACCTGATTGAAGTAGAATCGTATGAATGTTTTAGATCGATGAAAATTACAAAAAAGTGGGCCCAACTCCTATTTTTCTTCAATAAATATATGTATTGAAAAAATTATAGAGAGGGAGAGGGAGTCGTAACTCCACAATCTATCCCAATATGCAACACCAGCGGGCAAAAATATCACAGGGCCAAAACGTCTAGTGCTTCCAAATATATAAATCAATTTAATGAAAGTTCCAAAGCATGTAAATTAAACAGAACCAAGTCACCAACTAATGAAACGTATAATTGGAACCTTTACAAATAAATGACGCTGTTCCTGACTGATACACAGATAGAAACCTTGGAAACTTTTACATTTTCGCTTCCAGCCATGAGTAAACCAGGGAGAGATAATACAATTTGCAAAAATGGCTGAGCTGCATTTGACATCGTGATAGCTGACAGTAACCCATCAAGACAGTACAATGGATATACCTAAAAGAACAAGGAAACACTAGGGCAGATAAGACACAGAAGGGTGAGACACCAGCGCAGATAAGCACAAGGGTTAATGCTCTGTGTCAATTCCTCTTCACATATGGTCAAGTCCACCAGCCTGAAGTGCTGCCACTCGGTTTCCACCACTTACATTATGTATGAGCTGTTGAAGCCACCGCCTTGTTGCTGGGTCCTCCTGAAAGCATACACATAAAATGTCAAACAGATGAACAAACAAATGCTAGAATTTATCCAGCAGTTGGCTGCAAAGCTTAAGCTGTAACAAACAGAAAATCACAAGCATCAGAAGTTCAAAAGCAGAAACAAGCTATGACTGAAAGATCCAACAGACACCAGAACTAGAGAAATTGCACAAACAGTAACCCTCACCAAATCTTCCTTGTGACAAAGGAAGTCTGCCTGATGGAGCAGATAAAAACAAGTAGCATTTGCCATCTATGTGGAACAGGTAGCAATAGAGGCGAAATCCAAGCCATACCAGTTTTCAGTGGCAACAGATCAACATTAGAAAGATCTTTTTTCCAGACTTGAGAGACGACTGTGTGCATCTAAAAGGGCAGCCCCGGTGCACGAAGCTCCTGCTTATGCGGGGTCCAGGGAAGGGGCAGACCACAAGGGCCTATAGTAGGCAGCCTTACCTTGCATTTTGCAAGAGGCTGATTCTATGCCTTAAACCCATGACCTCAAGGTCACATGACGACAACTCTTACTGTTGCACCAAGGCTCCTCTTCAGACAACTCTGTGCATCTGCTACTACTAAATCATTTACAACCCATTCTTTAGATTCGACATCTGAATTATTCCTGGTTTTGGTTTCTTACTTGTCCTTGAAGTAGCACTATTCACCCAGGAACCAGGAAAAATGTGTATCTTACTGAAGTAGCCGGGAAGAATCTGATTACATCTTAAATGAAGCTCTAGAAGGTCATTCTGTGTCTCCATAAGAAGAACTCTTTTGTTGTTTCCACAATAAGAACTCACTCCAACAACTTTCTAAGGGTTTGAGAGAGAGAGAGAGAGAGAGAGAGAGAGAGAGAGAGAGAGAGAGAGAGTACTGCAAACATGATAATAATAAAAAGTTCCCTTTAATAATATAATTCATGGTCCTTTTCTTCAGCGGCACTCTTTGCAAGTTGAGTAGCAAAGGCTAGGTGGTTCATGACCACATGCTTTCATTAGTTGAGGGAGCATGGCTAAAAAGGAATCAGCCAAAACTTGATTCTACTTGCAGTTATTTCAACCTTTTGAACTCGGTTAATCATCAACACATTGCATGAAGATTGAACAAGCCAGTCAATTCCAAGCAGCAGGGGTTAAATCTGAGGCAGCAAGGGCTAAGTTGAGAAATAAGACAGAATAATCTTTAGTAAGAAAGACATGCAGATAAATTGGGTCATAGTTTTCCTGTCAGCAAATTCAACAGTAATCTTAAGCACCATAAACAACCAGTTGCTAATGACCAGCTCATAAAGCAGTAAGGTATGGAGGCAACACTGTTGTAACAAAGTCTAAGCAACTACAAACAGCAGGCTTCTTCTATAAAATAGTCAAAATTTGCAGAAATGGAAACACAAGTGTGATAACATGCGCAAAGCATTAGTAAAAGCACAATTCTGCTGGTAAAAATATGTCAACATCTTCACAAACAAATTGGACAATGGAGATCCTTGACATAAAAGAGAATTTGTATCCACCAAAATAAAACAATGAACTCATAAAATAGCTTGAATCACAATTCATGCATGAAAGGTCTTTCTGACACAAACAATATGAGCCAACCCAGGTAAACCATAAAGTAGGGCCATATGGTGGTGTTCTACATAAAGCATTGAAAGAAACTAGTACTTAAGCTATAAAGGACTAATGGTACAATCCTAGTATGTTATAATATAAATTTAAGCAAGAAATCATAGTAGAAAACAACTGTGCATCTCACAATCTGCTGAGGTGCAAACTTCCAAAGCATTTGGCTGAAGCCTGAAACCGTGAATGTTTCTCTAAACTAAGTTAATTGGTACTTACATGAAGGCAGTTACTGAATGTTGCATCTCTTAACATGTCTGGCAGGCAATTCTTCAAAGCTTCACAAGCCCGTGCATTATCAGAAAGTCTTAGATAACAACGGATTATATGTTTAAGAAGCCGTGTTGAGGGTTGTTCCGCAAGTGATGCAACCATAGCTCCTAGAACACGGCCCACAGCAAAGAATCGCTCTGCCGTGGCGCAAATGTACCTCAACCCAACATCATCCAAGAGAATTTTTTGAACAATAAAGGTGGCCACCTACATCACAAGTAGGCCAAAGAAACTCCTGAGATGCAATTCAAAGGTAAACAACTTCAATACAGCATGAAGCAGTGGAGTTGAAACACAGAAAAAACCCATGAATTGACGGCAGGCATTCAGATATACAGTCCAAATAACAAGAATTGATAGCCACAGAGTAACTAAAATAATTCTTTAACAAACCACACAGAACAAAATAAAAACAGAGAATATATATATAGGGAATGCACCTGATATCTAATCAACTAAAGACATATGAAGCCCATTCAAAAGAGGATCTCTATGGAAAGAATGGAGGGGCAAGACAGCCAGAGAGAGAGAGAGAGAGGGTGCCGCAATTCATATATCTAATATTCTAACAGTACTTCACCAGATTCTTAGAGAGGGATGGGGAGAGCTTAAACTAACGCACTGCAATTCTTGATGCAATATAAATAATTACAGTGATCTCATGGAAAGATTGGATGCATGTGACATGAGCTACTTCAAGCATGTATCAAGAACCCTACTAGCATACTATTTCTCATGATTCTTAAGTTTTGGTCTCTTAATTTAAGTAATTCTTCTTCTGTATCACTGAGCTTCGTTCTTCATCTGTATCATTGAGTTTCATTAGCTTTCCCCATTTGTCAATTTACTGATGGGTCTCCCAAGATACTCATTGGAGTTTTTTCTGACCATGTTAAGGGAAAATGGAGGTATCAGAAGGAATCAGTCAAAAAGTAGAAGCTTTCTTGATTACTTTATCCTGAATCTGTAGATACTAGGTGCATTTCTGCTCATATCTCCCAAACTTCCTGGATTTTGTCATATATTGTAACGCCCCGGGTCTGGGCTCCTCAGTAACGATATTGTCCCAGTTACACTGGGTTTTATTCTCACCCATGACAGGGTAAAACACGTCATTACTAGTAAAGCCCACCCAAACCCTTATCAATGCCCAGGAACCTTTTCCCTAGCCGATGTGGGACTAACTCTCAAGCCTCACTTTGCCTAGAAGCCTGCCAACCCTCCAGGCCCGCCCTCATCAGCTCGCCCTCATTGGCCAAGGCTAGCCCTCTCCCCTCCTTAGGGGCCACGCAACCTCGCGTGGGGTTAGCCTGCCACCCTCGGGGTCGGGGTCCCGCTCTGATACCACTGTAACGCCCCGGGTCTGGGCTCCTCAGTAACGACGCGTTTTACCCTGCCGTGGATGAAAACAAAACCCAGTGTAGGTGAGAACAAAACCCAGTGTAACTGGGACAATATCGTTACTGAGGAGCCCAAACCCGAGGCGTTATAGTGGTATCAGAGCGGGACCCCGACCCCGAGGGTGGCAGGCTAACCCCACGCGTGGCCTCTAAGGAGGGGAGAGGGTTAGCCTTGGCCGATGAGGGCGGGCTGATGAGGGCGGGCTTGGAGGGCTGACAGGCTTCTAGGCAAGGTGAGGCTTGAGAGTTAATCCCACATCGGCTAGGGAAAAGGTTCTTGGGCATTGATAAGGGTCTGGGTGGGCTTTACCAATAATGACGCGTTTTACCCCGTCGTGGGTGAAAACAAAACCCAGTGTAACTGGGACAATATCGTTACTGAGGAGCCCAAACCCGGGGCGTTACATATATCCAGGCTGAAAGTGGAGCTTTCTTAGAGGGGCTTAAAACTTTACGTATTAAGGACAACTGAGAATTTCCATCAGCGGTTAAGTTCTGTGGCTTGAATACCCATGGGTGCTGAGAAGGAAGCTTTTCCTAAAGGGTTCTTGATAGTCATTGATTCCTGTTACACAGCAGTAAATCAGCAACACATTGATCTCAGTCAATGGACTCAAGAAATGGTAACGAGGAAGCAGAATATAGGACAGGAAGACTCCAATCTACTGCTGCCCTAAGTTATTACATATTTGATAAATAAAAAATCCTACCACATGCCTTACTTTCTTTTGAAAAGATCTGCTTGCTATAGCCAGTGAACTTGGTGACATTTCAGCTGCATCCCTAAGATTAGAATCAGACTTCAAAATGAATAGGGGAAACAATATTAGTCCAATAGGAATGAAGCTGGTAATCAGGGCAGAAACCATCCAGTGAATGGACTCTCTAGTAAAAATAACATGGGCACGAAGGAGAACCTTAGGCCATGGAGATTGGTGAATATCATGGTAGCAGGAATATGCTGGCTTTATGTATCTTTCAGTTGTATAAGTGAAGCAACCTACATAGCAAATCATCTGTGGTAGGAGCTCGAAGGTCTCCACTGTGCATTGGGCTGCCTCCACCTTCACTTGGTTTATTTATTTATTAATTAATCAAATGTTATCTATAAAAGGAACAGACAGCAATGAATGAGGATTGAATAACAAATAAGAGCTACTGACTACATCTCCTTCCATCTTTGTAAATCAGAGCTATTGATAGGCTTGCATCTATTAGGTCACCTTTGATCAGAATGAGAAAGATGTGATACACAGATCTTAAATACAAAAGAAAAAAAGAAAAGAAAAAAAGATTCAAGGATTTTAGTCACTCACTGTTTTTGAAAGTTCAGTACCAATCTCCATGGTGCGCAGACACAAAGGAATAATTTCTGTTGACAGGAGAAAGCTGATTACTTCCGTATCATCAACCTGTAAAAGAGAACATTACATGTAGTCCTAAATTGGGAAATAGAAGCAATAAAAGGAATAGTAAAATCTATATTACAGAAGAAATTTTAGCTGACAGATCATCCTTAACAACAAACAGAGCAATCAGAGCCGGTTCCCCATTCCTCTTGGCCTCCCTCCACGTTGTGAGACAAGATAAAAAAAAGAGAAAATGCATCTTTTCACTTCCCAATATGATAAAAATATACATGAGATGTCTCAGGGAAGCAGCTATAAGGATTTTAGTAAAAAACTATCAGCAGTTTTAAGAAGTTTATAGGACCTCAGCAACTTAGGTTCTTCCTAATCAAGATTTCAATTGTAGAATGCCTGTTCAGAAAAATATTGATGAAATCCAGATGTCAAAATTCCTCAAACAATGAACGGAATGGGAGATCTCCCTATGTTTTTTCACCATTTCAAAGCTTAGTAGGTCTTGCAACCGACTTTTCAAGACCCCATTTCTGAAGATGAATAAAGGAAAACTTAAAAAGATGATACTGAAGTTGCAATTGACAGATTGGAACCCTAGAGCAACAAATTTTCCAGATTTTTGTGTTTCAAAATATGTGCTGAGGGGTCAGTGTCAGACAAGATAAAAGAGTGCTGCTACAGTAATTGGCTGCAATACCTGCTACAATACTAGGCACTGATTTTATGTTGTCATCAGTTTGTGTTCTATTATGGGTCCTACCTAATATTACGTTGAGTAGTTAAGTGTTTTCTAGAAGTTGGCAGAAGCACGTTTATGTAGTTTAGTAAGTTGTGTATAGTTGTATTATAAGTGTATTCCCCAGTGTCTTGCTTGGGAATTTGAAAAGGACTAATTCTGTTTTCCTATTGAGTCTTGTTGTTTCCCTAAGAGTCTTACTTTGAAAATCTAAAAGAGGCTAGTCAAAGTTATTAAAGCTCTTCAGATGCTTAATGTACGGTTTAGAAGATTCTAATTTGATCTTTCATTTTGTAGATTAACCAGAAGAAGCTAGGATAGCTCAGATCAAAAGTCAATGGTAACACATCAAGGATTAACGATGCAAATGGGATAGTTTCCTAGGAGTTTCCAAGCTGAAAATAGCTCTCCACCATGGAAGAAAAGAGGAAGGCATATTGAATTAGTAATCATGAGGAACTAAACAAGAAAGATAAAAGAAAAAGAAAAGCATGAAGAGGAAACCACCAAACATCCCTTCTATTCCATTTCTCACGTTCTCTCCCCCTTCTATCTTTCCTTCCACATCTCTCTCTCTCTCTTGGGTGGAAGAGGGAATTGTTTCCTCTTTTCCCCCTCCTACTCTCCTCTTATATTCACCATTCCTTTCTCATCCCTCCTCTTCTTCACTTCTTATCCTTGGCTGGACCGCAGGAGGCAGACCCACGACCTATCTCTCTCAACTTTCTCCTATCTCTCCTTTCCTCTCCTTTCCACGCCACCCTCTCCCTTGTTCTTCATCCTCGCTTCCTTCTCCTGTTCACCGCACTTTTCTCCACTACTCCTCTTTCTCCCTCCAACTCCTTCTCTCTCCACTATACTCTCCACCATCTTCCCTTCTCTCTTTCATTCTACCTCTCTGTTAACTCTCTCTCCAAAACTGGAAACCAGCTTCCCTTCTTCCCTTGTCTTCCTCTCTTGTTCCCTTTCACTGCTCCACTGCTTGTTTGTTACAGCATCGGCGTTCATCTCCTATTCCCTCTCTACCACACCGCACAACCCCAACAAACCAGTTCCCTCCTTCCAGTCAATTCCCAGACAACCCCCCTTTTCCCCTGCTTCTCTTTCAACGCACCAGAATTCCCAGACAACCCCCTTCTCTCCACCCGACAAACACCCTATCACCAGTCAACCCCTAGCTCCTCTTGCCTTCTCCTTCCTCTGCTCCCTTCCCCGGCAACAGCATTTGACGTCAAGCCACCTGCACACAACATCTGTCGCCGGCTCCTGTCTGCCAAAACCCCTCCCAATATCTCTTCCTTGTCCCTGGCATGTGATTCCCTTCTCCTTATCTATTCTTTCTGTCTCCACCGTCTACTCATTCTCCACCATCCCCACGCATTTGCCAAATGACGTCCAAAAACCAGACAATGCCCTGACAGACTGTCAGCACCGCACTAGCTCCTCTGCCTAGTTTGCTCACAGACCAACACCCGACCTCACCTCTATCTCCCACACCCTGCCCCAGTACCTCCTCCATCTCCTTCACCAACGTTATCACTAGCCGGCTAAGTGGAAGAAACCCAAATTGAGTTTTTCCACTTTCCCTCCTCTTCTTCTTCCCCCTCCTCCTCCTCCTCTTCCCTTTCCCAGTTTCTGTTTTTGTTTTAACCAGATTTTTGGTTGAATTCCAATCTTGCTCATTGCACTTTAATTTTAATTACATTTCTGTCCTCTTTTTAATTTCCTTTGTGTCCCTATTCCCATTCCAGTTTAATTTTGTCTTCATTCTATTATCTAGGAACTGTCCAATCCATACTAGATCAATTAAGGCTTAACCTAATCAACGGGTTAGCCTTAATAAAAAAAAACTCTCAATTTCTCCTTTGTTTCTTTTTTTATCTTCAATTAACTTTTAGATTTCATTCTTAGGACATCCTTGAACTTAATTAATGTCTCTGATCTTTAATTTGAAATCCATAAAGTGATTTAGATCATTCAAATCCCAAAATCACCATTTACTCCAGATCTTTAAGATTTTGAAGAATCTGACAAATCCATTTGGTAGATCTTTAATTAAGGACATGTTGAAGACGTTTATGAAGATTGATCAACTCCAAGAAGACCAAATTTGAAAAAATTGACAGTGATTAAACTAGGGAAGTAGATTTTTCATGTTATTTGGTTTATTTTCTTTCTTTTTAAATTGAAAATTCTGTAATTTTTAGCAGTTGAGTAGATATGAACTCTGATTCTAATTTCAATAATTTATTTTTAATTTTTGGCAATTAAATTTTATTAAACTCCCACTTTTTAAGTTGAGTCCCTGTGGGATCGACCCGTACTTGCATGAGCTATACTACAATAACTCGTGCACTTGCGGTCAAACAAATCAACATTGTGCTTGCTACTGTTTTTTCCACTTCCAATCTTTGCTCTTTCTAGATTGCTGTCATTTCCAGCCTCTTGCAGAGCTAACAGGCTTGTTCACTGCATCAGTTGTACAAGAGCAGGCTAAGGTCTCTGCTGCATTCTTGCATCTCATGGCCCACATAAAGGATTCAAATGAGGTCATGCTCTTACTGCATATTCTCAGGAGGAGATTAGAGAATTGAGGAGGAGAAGAGGCCCTTACCAAGCTTTGATGCAAACGGAATACCAGATCAATGATGATGATAACAATAGATCCAGGGAGGAATTCTAGAATCCAATTCATGAGGTTAAGGGAGATTGATCAGGATGAAAAGAAATGGGGTTTCTTCATTTACAAGTTGAGGAGTTATCCTAATGTTATCAGTATGTATGACCGCTGGCCTGAGTCACTGGGTGACCAGAATGATAACAGTCATCCCATTTATGATGAGTATGCTATTGAGGAGGACCTGTTGCAGTGAGTGTTGGCATGAGGAAGTGGGTGGAGGCGGACTTGACTTTGATGCTGAACTCATGTATGAAAAATACATTGAGGAATACATTCTTTGCCAGCATTTGGTGACTAATACTTCTTGTAAGTTAAGGTCAGCAGAGATAAATGGAGCTGCAACCATGTTAGGTTATGAGGTTTCAAAAAGTGTGTTTTAGAATCTTCATTTTTCTGAAGCACTCTCATCATCATCATCATCAAAGCCCTACCTGAATAGGGGTCAGCTTTTCTGATGCACTCTGTGATACATTATTTTCCTTCTAAGGCATATGATCTAGTCCAAGTTAATTCTATTCACTGTTCTGAGCTCTTTTCAATGATTTGACTTTCTTTAAAATATGTATTATATCTTCAAGAGAGTGACATTTCTTATCCTATCTGGAATTTAAGTCAAGTGGAGGGACCACAGCTCCACAGCTATGCACACATCTGTAAGAGCACTGCACTTTCATTATATCTACTTGTGGGAAGGTGTTCCTTACTTCAGTAGGATAGAACCACAAGGGTTTCTGTTACATCAACTTAACCTAAGGAAGGCAGATTCGGCCAATATTATACAAGAAGAGGAAAGGACAAAGTGTAAACAGCATTCAGTTTTACATTAGTTACTTCTTTTAAGGGCAGTTACATCAGTTAGAGAGCAAGAAAAGGCAGTTACGTAGAGAGAGAAGGGAATATAAAGGGAAGGAGAGAAGAAAGAAAGAGAGGATTGTTGAAGGACTGAAGTGGAGGCTCTAGCTCCTCGAAAGCTAGAAGTTGTGAGAGATAGAAAAGGATTCCAGCATTGTACAATTCCAGAACATAGTATACAGAGCAGAACCCACAGAGTTCTGCATCATTTCTTCTGTCTGAGTGTAATTGAAACTCTGTGTTGTAGTGTTGTGAAATTGAATTTGAATCCAGATTTCTATCAGTTTCCTATTAAACTTCCTCAACGTTTAATTTTGTAGATGAAATTTATCCAATCATGGGTAAATTGATGTAGGGGTCAGGCGAGATAAAAGAGCCGCTTCTAAAGAATCTACTACAGGATGTGCTAGTCGTACCAGCCACTGATTTTTATTTTTTCATTCACTTATATGTTCTATTGTGGGCTCTAGCTAGTATTGAATAGGTGATCTTTTCCAGCAGTTGGCTGAAAGACATTTATCTCTTTTAGTAAGGTTTGTGTAGTTCTACGAATTAGAAATGTAATCCCTAGAGTCTTGCCTGGGAATTTGAAACATCTTATGTACTTTCCTCTGTCTTTGTTATAGGGCAGCCCTTGTGCACAAAGCTCCCACCTATGTGGGGTCCAGGGAAGGGGCGGACCACAAGGGCCTATAGTACCCAGCCTTACCTTGTATTTTGCAAGAGACTGTTTCCACACCTTGAACCCGCGACCTCAAGGTCACATGACAACAACTTTTACTGTTGTGCCAAGGCTCCCCTTCACCCTTTGTCTTTCTTGTTTCCCAAATAATCTTACTTTCAAAATCTACAATAGTCTAGTCTAAGTTGTTATGGTAGTCAATATAATGACTGCCTCTGGATGGTTTTTAACAAAAGCATAATCTTGAATCGAATTATATATGAAATATTGAGATTGAGAACATGTTCATCTCAATTCTATATTGGGTGCAATCTTGTGTTTCACTGAACCCTAATATTGTGCTGAAATATTGAATTTTCCCTTCAATCTATTACCCAGACTCCACTGGTGTTAACAGACCTGTACACTGCATCACTAAGTCACTGGATTTTCTTTCTTTTCATAATAAATTTGTTCACATTTCTGTATAAGTTTTAAGTTCATCATCTGAAATTGCCTGCATATTTGCATTCTGTATATGATAAGTTCATGGCTTTGAGCAGACACAGTAACAAAAATATCAGAAAAGTCTTTTATTCTTTGGAGCACAAGTCACACATTTATAAACTTAAAATGCAAAACATTTTCTGTCAATTTAAATCATATATGGCAGATGCCCTTGATGCTCAAGTGGTAAAGCATGCTCCTCATTCTGAGGGAGGGGCAGGCTAATCACGTTGCAAGCAGGTGTTGTTGCCACAACTGATTTATATAAAACTATAGTTATCTTATTGTAGCAAATAAACAAGAAACGGATGAAAACAAAATAATTTTAACATTATCTTTCTCTCAATATTGTTTCACATTATTAAGTATAAGAGGTACAGATACAATGAAGTTTGCAAGTACCTTAACAAGTGCCCCAATAACTCCCAAGCTGGTAAGCCTCAAATATTCAAATGGTCTAGTCTTGCTTGTAGTGTTTAGAAATGGGTATAGATACAAAGGAATATGAGCTGCAAGAGGGAAAAAAACATTATGTCATGTCGCTGATAGCTAAGTGTTCTCAACCACATAATGTAACACAGGCATGTCAATGAAAGAATTAACGCCTCAAACATGAGTAACTCCAGAAAGCTCTAATATCACAAAGCAAGATTGCAAATCAGTGGAACTACTCATAAGTTTTCCAATACCATAGATATAAAAACAAATACTCCTAAAGACAACTACAATTTCCAGAAACAACAAAGATCCTTTGGATCAATCACACAAGCGAACCTCAAGCATGGCAAGCCAATAAGTTCTCTGGCCACATGTATAGAGGAAAGGACTTAACAGATCCTTAAAGATAGATGTTTGTTAGTTGGATTGATATCCAAAACTTCCAAAAGTTAGGATCAACAAGGAAACAGAACCTACCATTCCAACAACTAAAAGAATATATGGAGTTATTGCATAATGTAAGTAAACACTGTGTCTGATCGGTACACTATGCCACAGCCACAAGCATCAAACATACCATCAACATCTTACTCAGCGTACTTATGAGCCAGCTTTTGATATGAACACGAGCAGGTGGCAAAGTAGGAGGAAGTAGAGGCATCTCGTTCTAGACTGTTTTGCTAACAAAGCAATAATGGATAAATCAGAAGATTTTTTTGTAAATTTATGTTTGTATATGCATACATTGTGATGCATCACTCAGTAGCTAGAACTGTCGTTCATTTATTGAAACACTTTCTCTCTTTTCTTCTGTTAGGTTTGCGATGGGGATTACTTTCCTATACACCATTCTGTGTAGTCTTCTATACCTCACATGCTCAGAATCCTAAACTATATTTTAGATAACGTCTTGTCTATTAACTCTGTAATGGATACCATTTAGTTCTTTTCAAGAACATCTTTTCTGTTTCAAATCTAGGATATGTAACATTTGACTAGCATATGGTAAATATATAGTCTGACCACTTGGAAGGGTCTCACCACAATTCAAACTTACCACATCCCACTAAAAAGCCCTGTGAATATTACTGCATTCTTTATATTGTTAAGTTGTAAAAGGTACTATACCTCCTTCGGAAATAATATACATAACATGCATACACAACAGGTTACTTCATGCAGTTGAAGGGCAGAACCAGTGCACAAAGCTCCCGCCTATGCGGGGTCCGGGGAAGGGGCAGACCACAAGGGTCTATAGTATGCAGCCTTACCTTGCATCTTTGCAAGAGGCTGTTTCCATGCCTTGAACCCGTGACCTCAAGGTCACGTGATGACAACTTTACCATTGCGCCAAGGCTCGCCTTTAGGTTACTTCATGCAGTTCATAAGTATTAATTCATTGAGACGATGATTCCTTGGTCTATCGGTTGTCTTTATCTAAAGCTGTGGATGCCAGTACAGTCTCCTTTCTTTATGCCAACAATATAATGTATATAGTTTCACAGCAAAGATCCACTAAACTCTCCTAGCTTCTCTTTCTCTAAATTCCACTGAATGCCCTTAGCTTATCTTTCTCTAAGTAGTCTTTCTCACAGAGCAACAGGTCACTAGATCAAGAAGACATCTTGCATCTGTATCTGATATCCACTCCAAGTACAAATGCTGTGAATTTTGCATCACACTCTTCATTTCAACAAGACGAGTAAATAATATCATTGTGAACATTTAAACTATCTCCTTAGGAAGTCGTAAACTGTCAATGAAGACCCATGACGACAACTTATGTAACTTGCTGTCAAGAAAATGATTGCACACATATGCCTACGGATACACATATACATACAAAATGACTCAGAAACTTTCAGGATAAGCACCATAACACAGAGAGATATGCAAAGAAAAGTGATATCTGGATGCCCTTGTGTTGATAACTGATACTCCTCTCTTTATCTACATTTCCTGATACGTGTTCACAGCTCAGTGCACTATAACATTCAACAAGAGAAGTCCAGGGTAAAGTGTGGACCCAGGATTCAAGCCAGGGGACGCTCCATATACTAGACATGACTCAATCACCCTGCAATTGAAGCTTCAGTAGTAAAATCCCAAGGACAATATACAGATCAAGATATAAGAATTTATGGCGAAGCTTTTCCTTCATGAAAAACTAAGAAATACCCCTTTACTTGCTCAATAAGATGACCTAGTGTCATTGTTTGTGATTACCATTAAGAAAAAGGGTCCTCGTATCTGGGTGTGAAGCTACACACTGCACAAAAAACAAATAAAAAGTGAACCAAATCAGTTGTGTCCATTAATTGGGCAAGATCAGCCAAATCATTCTACACATCCATAAATGCAACAGCAGAAGTACCAGGAGCAAGCACACTATGAGCATTCATAATAGATAAGAGAAGCAGCACAGACGTCAAGTCATCAAAAACTTACAGGATGACAATAGTAAGATACATATACATGCACATAGTATATATATATCTGTGTGTGTGTGTTGACAATAGTAAGATACATATACATGCACATAGTATATGTATCTCTGTGTGTGTGTGTGTGTGTGTGTGTGTGTGTGTGTGTGTGTGTGTGTGTGTGTGTGTGTGTGTGTGTGTGTGTGAGTAGAGTCCCATTAATCTGAGGTGCATAAATAGCAGCTCACTAAGAGGGGGAGAGGGGCCCCTATTAGCAAGCATTTTGAAGCTGGGCTTAAGCGGAAATTTCATTTTAGGGTGAGGGAAAAGGGAGGAAGCTTCCCTCCACACCCCACCCCAACCCCCGAGGGGCAATCATGATGATTGGTGTGGTTTTTGGCCTAAACAAAAGGTGGCTAACAGGATGAATGCTTAGATCTAGGATGAAAGAGAGGGTTGGGTGGTTTGGGGGTTGGAACACTATGTAGACGCATTGGATTGCCATTTGCCTCCTGTGGGTGTGTGCATAGACACAGAAATACATGCTCAATGAATGGGCTCAGCATGAAGCAAAAAGTTTGAAGCGTCAAGTGTCACGGATGCCGGCATAAGAGTAATGGATTACAGACACAAGCATAACACAAATGTTCCATAATATGCACCAAACAAATGATAAATGTATCAGTAGCAGAAACCCGTTTGGCAAGTTCATGCATCTAAATCATTTGTCAATCACCAAATATGAGAAAAGGAGAAAATGATTGTACCTACAGATATATAACTTCATCAATAAAGGTCACAAATCCGATGTTACACGGATTCATCTTTGGTCCATGGAATCAGACAAGAAAATCCCCTTTAGAAACCACCTCTCTCTTTTATGAGCAACTTTAACCCTACCACTGGCACCTCACCTTGAATTCTTTAAACCGAAAGGAACCAAATAAAGAACCACTCACCACTTTGCTTCTGTTCAGAAAACACCCAATCGCTGCAGGTTTCAAGTTCCCAAATGAAGCCCCAAAAGAGTTAATGTTTAGTTTTATGACTTTGGATGAGAACCATCTTACATCCACTTTCTTTTTTCTGATCAATTTGAACTAATAATCAACCCCAATTCCTAGCCAAGATTTTGAGGGTACTCCATGCAAGAATCAGATGATAGACCAACAAGAGACATAAACAGGTCTTCTTCATGTCAGGGTCGATATCTATATTGCTGCAATCCCTCCCCTCACCCCCTTCCAAATTACTAATGTTTGTAGGCCATATATCTGACATCCACTTGAAAAGCAAATATACTTTGTGTCTAGTAAAAAAGAGGAGCCTCACATAAAGCAGGCTCATGCTGTAAAATCAACGGATTGTCATAGAAACTATCACGTGCATCAGTATGATAGTCATTTGACCTTGCCATGAAAAGGAAAATTTTGATATACACATGCACTGTACCAAAAAACTTTGTATCTCCAAATACAACTAACAGAGAAAATTTCCAAAAGCAACCAAGGCTGGGTGCAGAATAACTGGCCTGAAGAAGAGCAAGTGCATTGCAAACCCGGTTTGATGCACCGGGAGTAAGGGCTGGAGGTGAAAGAACAGGGTATATTGAAACTATTTCCTGAAAGCAGTCAGAGAATTGTGCATTAGTCATAAATATATCAAATGCTCGTAGCAGATAATGCTGGGAAAGAATATATCCTTTTTCAGGTCCAATTTGTAAAGTATAACAGGAACATACAAGGATCTGAAGCATACAAATATGTCAAAAGTTCTATATAGCATGGGAAAATAGACCAAGAACAGTTTTTTTAATCTTTTTATCCATTTTTTCCCTTTTTGTTTGGATTCACCAGAAAACAAACCCTCAAAGTGCTGAAAACAGTATAATGATATCAAACCTTAATGCCCAGACACCTGGGAGATTTATGCTGATGGAGCCTGAGAAAAGAACATTTGAACCAACTTTGAGGAAAATACAGTGTAACCAAAAGTGCCAAATTGCAGAAACAACGTTGAATGATGGAAATAGCAAAACCTATAGAAATAGAAAACATTGCAATATTGCATCTTGATGTTCCAAAAGAAGTATCTCAGAGTGGCAGATCTGTTGGTAATATTTAAGCACCTGGTCAACAGGATGCAAATCTTGGACTCTTATATAAAGGTAAGAATTTTTTCTTTTCTTTTCTTTTCTTTTTTTCTGAAGAGTGAGATAGAGATTTAGTCTAATACATCATGAGAAATATGTTGAACAAAAATAAAGAATACAAGGCAAATTTACATTGCAATGAGAAAATCATCTTCAGGAAAGGAATTTCCACCAAGAAAAGAAAAGCCATGGTGTAAAGAGAATTCGAAAAGCCAACAAAAAAAATTACAGTTAACACAGAATAATAAATAAAAACACATGAAAAAGAAGAATTGAGAAACTAATTTTGGTAATGTTGAGGAAAATTTTGCCAGTTTTTTTCAATTTTTTCTTTTTTACACTTTTGCAGTGGGCAATTCTATTGGTAATAGAAATTTATCCAAGACAAAACAATGCAAGGTTAACACACCTGCAAAAGTGCAGCAATAGTACCAAAAGAATGCCACAGCATTGGAGCTAGATCTTGGAATATCTCTCTTTTCTGCAGGAAAACGAGGATGCATTAGCAATTCATGCACAAGAACTTAAAAAGAGCATCACTGTTCTTGCAAAAGAAATATTAAACATTACTGCCAAAGGGAACAAGCCAAAGGAACACACAAATGCCAATCTATACAGTAATGTCCAATTACAGTCTCTTAACATAAATGAGATCACATTATAATTTAGATTTGTGAAACCAATCTTTACCGGTGCAGTTGCACAAAAAACAATTTCTTCAAAAAATTAATCATAACATTAGTCATTCTTGATACAACATACTGACTTTATAAATATATAATATTGTCTATATATATATATATATATATTCTAGTGCTACACATTCTTTAATAAGATGTAAAAATATAGTTTGGTTCTTCAACAAAAAAATATATACTTTTTCTTTTGAAGGAAAAGGTACTGAAAAGATATGTACATTTTAAATCTGAAATATTTTACTTCTAAGTTTGTTTCTTAATAGACATGGGTTTAGCACGCACGCACGCACACATGAGTAAATGAAACAAGAATGGCAAAGGAATTTACAATAATAAGGAGAATTGAAAAAACTGCTTTAAAACTATTTATTCAAGAGGAAAGCTTACAAAGAGAAATGGACTGGAACAAAATAGGCTTTGCTAGGCATGTAAGCAAAAGGATGATAGCAAATTTAATTCAGACTTATTTACAGACTCTGTACTTAACAACCTCTAAAATCTGGGGCACATGGCGGACTTCAATTTGATCAACAAAAACCAGTCATAAAGACTCAATAATGCATTCAAAAACTCAAGGAAAAAAAAAAGAATAAACTTGAACAAAGTGATGAACCAACCACGAGCTCTCAAAATATCGATCTAAGTATAATAAAAACTACTCATTAACTCAAATACATATCTATTCTTAATCAAATCACTTTACAAAAATGGTATATTAATGTTACTCTAGTAATAAGAAAAGGTTGGTATATGGAAGACTCAATAGCACTTGTTGAAAGTGCAGCAGACATCAATTGCTTCCGAGGACTGATTCCTACTCAAATTTTTGAAAAAACAAGACAGAGCCTTACCTCTACAAGTAATAATAAAATGAATATTCAATGTAAACTAAATAATTTCATTGTTTGTAATATAGAAGTATTTTTCCTATGACTTCTATCCATGTTTGATACCTACATCATTATATGATTTTAGAACCCCATTTTTTATAGAATTAATGCCTATTTATAAAATTGATTCTAATCAAATTTATATCACTAAAGAAAACGAGCAATTAGTTAGTGTTAAGTGGTCAATTTTGGCCAAAATACCCTTAAGCTGGCATCTAATTAGATCATCTCATCAATCAATTTTGAAATTTTGTATTTTAGCTCCAATTGACCATCCAACCGTTGATTTACAAAATTTAACGGTCAGATGATCATCATAGTTGATTAGATTATTCTAATTTAGATTATCATCTCTCTCTCTCTCTCTTAATTTTGTGTTTCCCTTTTGGATTCTAATTTTGTGTGATGGAAACACACAAAATTAAATTAGAATAATGTGATCAACTCCAATGATCATCTGACCATTAAATTTTGCAAATCAACGGTTAGATGGTCAAGTGGAGCAAAAATGCAAAATTTCATAATTGATTGATGAGATTATCTAATTAGATGCTAGATTAAGGGTATTTTGGCCAAAATTGAGTACTTAACACACCCCCTAACCAACATTTTGCTAGTCTCGAGCAAAATATGCAAAAATCCAATTTCAAATTTTCAAAAATTATTTTCAAATCTATTCTCAGTTTGACTCAAATAATTATCTTCAACAAATCTATCAACTTTAGCATACTAATAAAATTGAATGAAAAATTCAAAACCTTGGTCATATGCTAAATACATTCCACTTTAGCTCAAATCTCAGAGTAAGCGTATGTGTGCAGTCTACATATATAATAATTCTTATTTCTAAACAAACTTCTAACTTTTTAACTCCATCTGATGTATGTTTTGACCTCAATCCTCACTAATGGCATGCACTCAAAAATAGAATTTCTCAAATAAAGGGTTAAAATCATCTCTCTTTTAAATATGTGACTAGAGCAAATAAAAGCATATTTATCTCACATATATTCATAAAGCATAGGAGTTACTAAGGAATTTAGTTTTGATCCCTTTAGAATAGATGTCATTACCTTTGAATACTTAGAAATATTACTCTTTAAATCCTATTCATTCATATCCTCATCAAGACCATATTCATCCTAGAATAAATAGGTCTTCAACTTGGACGAAATGTGGGCTTAGGACAAGGTACAAAAGAAAGGGTATAAACGATATTCAAACTTCTTCAAAAAAATAAGTAGAGTTCTCCTACTAAAGTTGACAATTCTTCTTTACTTTGTTTGCTTAAAGTGAATATTTCTTTTTCCACTTTTCTGCATTCTTCAAACTTTCTTTTCAGTACTTTTCTTTTCAACACTTATGAATCTCTTTGAAGAACATTTCTTTTCTTGATATTCACATTTCTACTTTTATTGCAACTAAAGATATTTCTTTATTCATCTCTAACTTATTTTAAAAGAAGAGAGGTAATGGATAATTTATAAGAGGATAATATAGGTAAAGGTAATTTTGGATAAGAAAAGAAAAGGCTTATATAAAAGGCTCAACTTAGCTAACTAGTGGTAAAAATGTTTTTAGGTAGGCTTTATATTTCTAGGTTAACAACAAGGATAGCCTAAATCCTTTTATAAGTTTCCTATAATCTATTAAATTCAATGAACTTTTAGAATTTTAAAGGTAATATTCTAATAATTCAGGTAATCAGCCAAATTTAAAAGTTGATGGGATTAAAGCATGCTCAAGAAAATTAAGAGCATTTATAACCTCTCAAAAGAATGAGTGGCTCTAAAACTCACTTAGGTTATAGGTCTCCACTGAATTTCTTCAAGATCTCTAAATTATAACTACTTATTAATTTAGACTATGTATATACAACTGTGTACAGATAGACTTGAGACTTAGCTTTCATAGAATACTTTAGAAAATAAGTAAAATGACGAAGTAATCATTTATAATTTCATTAATAAGCCAAAGTTATCTAAATTATACTTCAGAAAATTCAATTTTCATTATAGTATAGGAATTGACCTAAAAACTAAAATTCCAACAAAAAAAAAATCTTTTTTGAAAATCAGGGAAATCATTTAAAAACCTAAAAAAACTATAATTTGCTAAAATTCTACACCCCCAACCTAAAAGAAGCAGTTCCCAATGTTTAAAAAGTAAGACCTATAATACATATGGGCAATGTAGAACACTGAATTCAAAAATACAAAATATGGTACAGCAGGATTAAATCCACTCGATCCTGATATACAGGATCATCCAAAGTTGTGGACTCAACTTCTAGATTCTCATATTCTAGGAAAGGCTTTTAGCATTGACCACTCGCTTTAAAAGTACGGTCAATCCTAGCATCCTCAATCTCGACGGTCCCATATGGAAAAACTTCTTTAACTATATATAGACCAATCCATCGAGATCTAAGCTTACTTAGAAATAGGTGAAGCTTAGCATTGTAAAGCAGAACCTTCTAGTTGGAGTAAAGGATTTTCTCATTATGTTTTTATCATAAAAAAATTTTATCTTTTTTTTTTTATATAACCTATTACTCTCATATGCTTTTTGCCTAATCTCCTCCAACTCATTGAGCTGGAGTTTCCTCTATAAGCCTGCTTTATTCATGTTGAAATTCATCATCATCATCAAGACCTTATCCCAATTAGGGGTCGGCCACATGAATCTTATTCCTCCATTCCACTCTATTAAATACCATGGCTTCATTTAGTCCCAAAGTTTTTAAATCTTTTCTCACCACTTGTATCCACGTTCTTTTGGGCCTTCCCCTTGCCCTTTTAGAACCTTCAACTTGTATTGCCTCACTCCTTCTAACTGGTGCCGTTGTTGGCCTCCTTTGAACATGTCCAAACCATCTAAGTCTAATTTCCCTCATCTTGTTACCTATTGGTGCTATCCCTAAATTTCTTCTAATATTTTCATTTCTAATTCTATCCTTTCTTGTCTTACCACTCATCCATCTCAACATCCTCATTTACGCAACACTCACCTCATGAGTATGATGTTCCTTAACCGCCAACACTCTAATCCATAGAGCATGGCCGGCCTTATAGCCATCCTATAGAATTTTCCCTTTAGTTTGAGTGGCACCCGCCGATCACATAAAACCCCCAATGCACATCTCCATTTGTTCCAACCCGCTTGGATTCTCTGCAACCTCCCTCTCAATCTCTCCACTCTCATGGATCAATGATCCTAAGTATCGGAAAGTGGTCTCTCATGGGGACCTCTTGGTTATCAATCTTGGACTGTGCTCCACTCCTACTCTCCTTGCTAAAATTACATTCCATATATTCTGTTTTAGTTCGACTAATTTTAAATCCTTTCGATTCTAATGCTTCTCTCCATAGCTCTAGCTTTATGTTGACACCCTCCTTCGTCTCATCAAGTAGGACTATATCGCTCGCAAATAGCATGCACTAGGAATCTCCTCATGCATATGTTTTGTTAACTCATCCATAACTAATGTGAAAAGGTATGGACTCAATGCCGATCCTTGGTGCAATCCGACAAGGACAGAAAATCACCAAATAAAGCACTAAGTGGTCTTAACATTTGTTCTTTGCTCCTCATACATATCTTTAATTATGTCTATATACCCTCGAGAAACCCTTTAACACCTAACACCCTCCATATTAACTCTCTGGGGACTCATCATAGCCTTCTCTAAGTTAATAAAGACCATGTGTGTAGGTCTTTTCTCCTCTCCCTATATTTCTCTACTAATTGTCTTAAGAAGAAAATAGCTTCCATGGTAGACCTCCCTGTGCATGAAACCAAACCGATTCTCCGATACACTTGTTTCATGTCGTAGCCTCTTCTCAATGACTCTTTCAAAAAGTTTCATGGTGTGGCTCATAAGTTTGATCCTCGATAATTAGTGCGGCACTAATGTCTCCTTTATTCTTATAGATTGGTACAATAGAGCTTTTCCTCCACTCATCGGGCATTTTCTTTGATTTTATAATCTTGTTAAACAACTTGGTCAACCAAACTACCCCAATATCTCCCATATGCTTCCAAACCTCTATCGTATACCATCGTGCCCCATGGCCTTTCCCGATTTCATCTTTCTCTCGTGGCCTCTTTTACTTCAAGCATTCTAATCCTACGTTCATATCTATAATATCCAAGTTATTTAGATTTATAGTATTTTCAATTCCTATATTCTCGTGGCCATTGTCATTTAACAATTTTTAAGTAGATTTCCCACCTTTGTTTGATCTCGCGTCTTTGACTAATACCCTTTGATCATCGCTTCTAATGCACCTAACATGCTCTAAGTCCTTACTCTTCCGTTTCTCTTACCTTTGCAAGTTTAAACACATCTTTCTCACCTTCTCTTGTTCCTAGTCTATTATGTAGCTCATCATATGCTTTAAGTTTAAAGCCTCACTTACTATTCTCTTGAAGAACATTTTTAGCATTCTTATATTGTTCATAGTTTTCATTATTTCTAATCTTCGCCATGCTTTAAAATGCATTCGTTTTCTTTAATAGCTTTTTGCACCTGTTTCATTCCACCACCATGTTTCCTTTGCTAATAGCCTTTTACCTTAGATACTCCTAAGACATCTTTTGCCACTTTCTTAATGGACTCAAATGATATTAGTCCACATGGTATTTACTGCTTCATAATTCCAATTTCCTTCTACCATCAACTTATTTTTTGAATGAGGTTATTTCTCTCCTTTTAAGTTCCACCAGGTAGTTTTTGGATGTGTATTAAGTTCAGTTCTTTTACTCCATCTTTTGATATGAATATCCATAACCATTAACCTATGTTGTGAGGTTAAACTCTCACCTGGGTATCACCTTACAATCCTTACATATAGATCATTCATTATTCTAAGTAGAAAAAAGTCTATTTGCTTTTATGAAGTCCACTTTTAAAGGTTATTAAGTGTTCATCTCTCTTCTTAAAGAGTGTATTTGCAATGGATAGGTTATATGACAAAGCAAAATCGAGGATCTTCTCCCCCATCCCGTTTCTCGTTCACCTATACCATACCCTCCGTGTATTCTATCATATCCTTCCATCTTTTCCTACATGGCCATTTAAGTCCGCTCCTATAAATATTCCCTCGGTATTGGGAATTTCTTGCATGACTCCCTCCATATCTTCCCAACACTGTCTCTTAATTATATCTTGTAGCCCTACTTGTGGTGCATGTGCACTTATAATATTTATAATCTGCTCTCCTAGAATCATTTTTATTATTATAATTCTATCACCATTCTTTTAACGTCCACAACTTTATCCTTTAATTCCTTATCCACTATTATTCCTACGCCATTTCTGTTATTTTCCTTTCCTACGCACCATAATTTATACCCATCTATTTCTCTAGCTTTAGCCCCTTTCCACTTGGTTTCTTGGATCTGACGATGTTGACTCTCCTACGTTTTTATCGTGTCTACTAACTCCAAACTCTTACCGTCAATGTCCCTATATTCCATGTAGCGATGCGAATCTTATGATTTGGAGATTCCCTATTTACTATCGCCTTCTCGACCTCCATGGTATGAACCCATGTCCACTTTTCACCGCACACTGTTACGATGCAGCCGCTGCTTCCGAGGGGACGCTCTAGCAGCCCTTGCCCATTTTTCACTACACCGGATCCGATGTGGCGCGTCGCTTACGGGAGAACGCCCCATAGCAACAACCCTTGCCTATTTTCACCGCAGACCGGATCCGATGCGGCACGCTGGCCGCTTATGGGGAACGCCCTAGCTTGAGCGAATTTCAGATTTCGATTCATGTCATGTTGGGGTTGCCATAGTTTTAAAAGCTGAAGATGATTTTCATTAAAATCATTACAATCATTAAAATCATCTTCAGCTTCACCCTTTCTTGCACTGGCTACCTGACGCAAGGGTGGCCATATTTTAAGAAGCTGAAGATGATTTTCATTTCTCCCTCACAAACTAATATACAAATGTATATTTATTGCTCAGTAGACTCTATGTTCCAATTCCACATGCAAATGACAAGCCTTACCATATACAATACAATAGAAAGATATACCAATCAAGGTTTGATGTGCAATCCTGTAGCTCAAAGCTCATCGGTCAGTCGAAGAGACCAATCCTTACGATCCAAATTAACAGTCTTTTAAAGAATTTGTTTTATAGCCCGATTAGATACTTCTACTTGACCACTTATTTGTAGGTGATAGTGTTGCAATTTTATGGGTGATGTTATAATTTTTTCATGAGTGCTTCAAATACTTTGTTGCAAAAGTGTGCCCCATTATCACTTATAATGGTTTAAGGGATCCTAAATCTAGAAAAAATGTTTTCTTTTAAGAATTTAACAACTATTTTATAATCATTATGCCTACATGGAATAGCCTCAATCCATTTAGAAACATAGTCTACAGCCAATAAGATATTATTGTAACCAAAAGAAGATGGAAATGGTCCCATGAAATCAATGCCCCAACAATCAAAAACTTCGATGACAAAGATAGGGTTCAGAGGCATCATATTCCTACAGGTTATTCCTCCTAACTTTTAATATCACTCACGTGATTTATAGAACACGTGTCTATAAATAATGACGACCAGTAGAAACCACATTGCAAAATCTTTGCAGCAGTTTTCTGTGCAGAAAAATGTTCATATGCTTTAGAAAGACAAAAGGAAATGACACAATGTTGCTCTAGGTCAGAGACACATCTCCTAAGAGTCCTTTCTCTGTGGTAAAATAATTCATTTTGGTGCTATTTAGGGTCCTACTTGCATAGCAGATGACCTATAGCCTTTTCTCTTTTCTCTGTCGTAGTATTGCTCCTACAGCATAATCACTAGCATAACACATGATTTCAAATGGTAGGCTCCAATCAGGTGGCTACATAATAGGTGCAGCGGTTAACTTGTCTCTCTGCTTTATAAAAGCTTTCTGACAATCATTAGTCCACTCAAAAGGGGTATCCTTTGCAAGGATGTGACACAACAATCTGGATATTGTACTAAAATCTTTAATAACCTCCTAGACAATCTTGCGTGACTTAGGAAAGAGCGATGTCCCTAACAAATTTGGGGATGGGTAGAATGGTAATTAAATCAAATTTGACTCTATTTACCTTTATACCATTGGATGACACTGTGTAGCTTAGAACAATTCCCTTAGAAACCATAAAATGACATTTCTCTCAATTAAGCATTAGGTTCTTTTCTTCACAATGTGTTAAGACTCTTTTTAAATTTTCAAGACATGTGTCAAAGGAATCACAAAAAATAAAAAAGTCGTCCACAAAAACCTCTAAAATTCTCTCAACCGTATCATTGAAAATGCTCAACATACAACGCTGAAATGTGATAGGAGTATTACATAATCCAAATGGGATCCTTTTGTAAGCAAAAGTGCCAAAAGTACATATAAAAGTGGTCTTTTCCTTATTTTCAAGTGCAATTTTTATTTGGTTATACCCTGAATAACCATATAGAAAACAGTAATACTGGTATCTTGCAACCCTTTCTAACATTTGATCAACAAAAGGCAAAGAAAAAATGGTCCTTCCTAGTGACAGCATTCAATTTTATATAGTCAATGCACATACGCTAACCAGTGGTAACTCTAGTGGGGATTAATTCGTTGTTGGCATTAGTAGCTACTGTCACTCTAGACTTCTTTGAAACTACTTGAGAAGGACACCCATTTGCTATCACTTATGGAATAGATGACTCCCACATCAAGCAACTTAAGGACTTCCACTCTAACCACATCTTTCATATTAGAATTTAATCTTCTTTGCAACTGACGACATGGTCTAAGCATCATCCTCTTAGTAGATTCGATGGGTGCATGTTAAAGGGCTAATACCTTTAATGTCCAGTAGGGTCCATCCTATTGCACTTTTGTGTTCCCTAAGGGCTTTGATTAATTGTTCCTCTTGAGATTTTTCCAATTAAGAGGCAATTATAACCGGAAAAGTTTCTTCATCTCCTAAATAAGCATATTTGAGTTCAAAAGGTAGAGGTTTCAAATCTAGCTTAGGAGGTTCAACTAAGGATGGAATGGGAGTGGACTCCCTTGATGGAAGTTCCTCGAAATGAGATTTCCATCTTTCAGTGTCCATAGGGGGCACAGAATTGAGGACATTAACTTCCTCTATTAATGAGTCCTCATTAAATTCATTGAAGTGAGCCAAACAAGCCTCAAGTGGGTCCGACAAAGAGGTTATGAAATGATCTTGCACGACTAAATTTATCATATTGACACAGTGCAAGTCATTTGAGATTTCTCCTAGTTACTTACAGATATCAAATATGTTCAATTCTAGTGTCATGTTGCCAAATGAAAGCTTCGTGACATTGTTTCTGCAGTTTATTAAAGCATTGAACATAGCCAAAAATGGACATCCAAGGATGATAGGAATTTTTTGCTACTCATTCAGTACTAGTTGTGTGTCCAAGACTAAGAAATCGACTGGGAAAAAGAATTGTTCTATTTGGACAAACACATTCCCTATTATACCCCTAGGCATTACCATTGATCTATCAGCTAATTGGAGTGTAGTGGATGTTGGCTTGAGGTCTCCTAGTCTTAGCTGGACATAGACTATATATAGTAACAGATTAACACTGGATCTAAGATCCAATAAGGCATAGTTAATCTTATGGCTGCCAATGATACAAGTGAGAGTGGGGAAACCTGGATCCTTGTATTTCTGGGATGTGTGGTACTAGAGAATTGAACTTACTTATTCAATCACAAATTTCTTCTTTTGCACATTCAATTTCCTTATGATTGTGCATAAATTCTTTAAAAATTTGACATATTATGGGATTTGCTTTATTACTTCTAAGATCAATATATTGATCTTGACTTGCTTGAATATCTCCATAATCTTATCATTAGTCGTACTCTTTGTGACTTAACACAACCTTTGAGGGAATTGAGTAAGGATTGGACATGGTTCAACAGGTGGAGTGGGGTCCCTTTCTTTATATTTTTCTTTATTTTCAGTGGGTTTTTCTACCTTATCAATCTTTTGGCACTCGTCTTTTCAATTATTTTACCACTCCTAAGAATCGTGACAGCCTTAGTCTGTTCCATGGTAAAGCTTGATAATGCATTAGGTGTATTATTGCGAACCGCATGTAGTTAGTTTTCAAATTTATAACTAGTTTAAAACACATTTATTTAATGAAGCTAAACAAATTTTGCTAAAAGAAAACTAGATTAATTTCCTTAAAGAAGAAAGTGCAATTCTTATCATACAAAAATCATTGCAAACAGAATCTCTTAAATCTAAGGTTAAAAATATATTTGATTCTTCTTTAGAAGTTTGTCGCAATACTCCTAATGTCTTTTAGAATAAAAAGAAACACGTTTCTTTCTACCTTACAAAGATAGTTTTAAAGAAAAGGAAATTCCTACTAAAGCTAGACCAGCATAACTAAACACAATACCTAGAATTACGCAAAAAAAGAAATTAATGACATGAATCATATACCTCGGATAAAAAGGAGGAGGGTTTTGCGTAAGTTGCCAACCGGCAAGTAAAACCTTTTTGCAGAAGATAAAGATGATTCTGTTATTTTCTCTTCTTACTTACAAATGAATATGCATATATATATATATATATATATTAATTTGTAAGAACAGAAATTAATGAAAATCATCTTCAACTTCTTCATGTATGGCAACCGTAACATGACATGAATGTACCACTAACATTCCCTCAAACTAAATCGTCCCCCGTAAGCGACAGGCTACATCAAATACCGGTTGCAGCGGAAAATAGGCAAGGTTGCTAGGGCATTCCCCTGGAAGCAACGTGCTACATCAAATCCCAGGTATAGTGGAAAATGGGCAAGGGCTGCTAGAGCATCCCCACGGAAGCGACACGTTGCACTAAAACCCAGGTGCAATGGAAAATAGGCATGGGTTCATGTCATGGGGAACGAGAAGTGTGTGGCTAAATAGGCTAGCTCAAGATCATAAGATTCGTATAGTCACATGGAATATAGGGACATTGACAGGTAAGATTCTGGAGTTAGTAGATATGATGAAATATAGGAGAGTTAACATTGCTAGCATCCAAGAAACCAAGTAGAAAGGGGCTAAAACTAGAGAAATTGATGGGTATAAGCTCTGATACATAATAAAGGATAATAACATAAATGGTGTAGGGATAGTGGTGAATAAAGAATTAAAGAATATATTTGTAGATGTTAAAATAACTAGTGATAGAATTATAATAATAAAACTTATTCTAGGAGAGAAGATCATAAATGTTATAAGTGCACATGCACCCCAAGTAAGGTTACAAGACAGAATTAAGAGAAAGTTTTGGGAATATATGAAGGGAGTCATGCTCTACCAACATTGAGGGGATATGTATAGGAGCAAACTTAAATGACAATGTAGGAAAAGAAAAGGAAGGATATGATAGGGTATATGGAGAGTATGATATAGGAGAATGAAATGAGATGAGGGAAGCTATCCTCGATTTTGCTTTAGCATATAACTTGGACCTGGAAAATACATTCTTTAAGAAGAGGGACACTTAATAACCTTTAAAAGTGGACTCCATAAAAGCCAAATAGACCTTTTTTTACTTAAGAATACCGAAAGATCAATGTGTAAGGATTGTAAGGTGATACCAATGAGAGTTTAACCTCACAACATAGGTCAATGGATATGGATATCTATATTAAAAAATGGAAGAAAAGAAATGAACTTAATAAGTATCCAAAAACTAAGTGGTGAAACATAAAAGGGGAGAAAATAACCTTACTCACAAATAAGTTGATGGTAGAAGGAAACTAGAACAATAAAACATAAGTAAACACCATGTGGACTAATATAGCTAAGTCCATTAAGAAAGTGGCAAAAGATGTCCTAGGAGTATCTAAAGGTAAAAAGCAATTAGAAAAGGAAAGTTGGTGGTGGAGTAAAGCAATGCACAAAGTTATTAAAGAAAAACAAGTGTGTTTTAAAGCATGATAGAAGACTAGAAATAATGAAAACTATGAACAATATAAGAATGCTAAAAAGGTTACTAAGAGAATAATGAGAGTAAACTCAAAGGCATATGATGATCTCTATAATCAACTACGATCAAGAAAAGGTGAGAAAGATGTATTTAAACTTGCAAAAATAAGAGAACAGAAGGGTAAGGACTTAGACCAAATTAAATACATTAGAAGTGATGATCAAAAGGTACTGGTCAAAGATGACAAGATCAAAAAGTTGGGAAAGTTACTTTTAAAACTTACTAAACGACAATTGCCCTGAGAATATAGGGATTGAAAGTACTGTAAACCCAAATAACATTGGACATTATAGATAAAACCATAGGATTAGAATACCTGAAGTGAAAGAAGTGATTGAGAAGAGGCTACGACATGAGACAAGTGTATCGGAGAATCAGTTTGGTTTCATGCCTAGGAGGTTTACCACGGAAGCTATTTTCTTACTAAGACAATTAATAGAGAAATATACGGAGAGGAGGAAGGACCTCTACATGGTCATTATTGACTTAGAGAAAGCTTCTGATAGGGTCCCTAAAGCATTAACATGGAGGGTGTGGTGGGCAAGAAAGGGGTTTCACATGGGTATATAGACATAATTAAAGACATGTATAAGGGAGCGGTAACAAATGTTAAGACCAGTAGAGGAGAGACCGGTGATTTTCCTATCAATGTAGGATAGCACCAAGGATCAGCATTGAGCCCATACCTTTTCAAGGAGATTCCATGATGCATGCTATTTACAGATGATATAGTTTTAATTGATGAGATAAGAGAGGGGGTAAATACAAAGCTAGAGTTATAGAGAGAAGCATTAGAACCTAAAAGATTTAAAATTAGCCGAACTAAGACGGAGTATATGGACTGCAATTTTATCGAGTTGAGCACTAATAAAGATTAATCACCAAGAAGTCCCCCTAAAAGACCATTTTTGATACTTAGGATCGATGATTCATGAGAGTGGAGAGATTGAGAAGGAGGTTACCTAAAAAATCCAAGCAAGTTGGAACAAATAGAGATGCGCCTCTGAAGTTTTATGTGATTGACGGGTGTCACTCAAATTGAAAGGAAATTTCTATAGGACGGTTATAAGGCCGACCATGCTCTATAGATTAGGGTGTTGGGCAGATAAGGAACATCATGTTCATAGGATGGGCGTAGCAGAAATGAGGATGTTGAGATGGATGAGTGGCAAGACAAGAAAGGATAAAATTAGGAATGAAACATTAGAGGAAACTTAAGAGTAGCACCAATAGGTAACAATATAAGGGAGATTAGACTTAGATGGTTTGGACATGTCCAAAGGAGATTGAAAATGGTACCGGTTAAGAGTGAGGCAATGCAAGTCGAAGGTTCTAAAAGAGCAAAGAAAAGGACCAAAAGAATGTGGATAGAAGTGGTGAGAAAAGATTTAAAAACTTTGGGACTAAATGAAGCCATCATACTTAATAGAGGGGAATGGAGGAACAAGATTCATGTGGCCGAACCCTAATCAGGATAAGGTCTTGATGATGATGATGATGATGATGATAAACGATAAAAATTGTAATTAAAAAATCTTATTCTCCATGGAGTAGTACAGCCTTTTATACAAATAAAGTAGCAAAAAATGAAAGAGAAAAACCAACATTGGTAATAAATTATAAACCTCTTAATAAAGTGTTAAAATGGAGTTAGGTATCCTATTCCTAATAAAAGGGATTTACTCGACAAATTACACAATTCTGTAAAATTTTCAATTTTCAGCCTTAAATCAAGTTATTGACAAATTTAAATTAAAGAAGAATATACATATAAGATTGCTTTCATAATTCCTTTGGCCATTAAGAAAGGAATGTCATGCCATTTGGACTGGTTGAGGAACCAATAGAAGAGGTAAAGAAATTATTAATGAGCATAATACAAGCAAATTTTATCTGGTAATATCCCCAAAATACAGTTTTCCCAATCCAATAAGACATTTAAGGAGGTAATAGTCTCTAAACCCAATTATTATCTCCAAATGAGATATAATGAAAAGATTCTCTATATGAATAGCTTTTGGATCTTGAATGGATGAATTTTGAACCATAGGCGCTCAAGAAGCATTATTTCAATACTGATACTTATCCAGTGCAAGTGGTAAAGCATAGATTAGTCCTTGAAGAACTCCTCAAGGATACTAGGTCTAGGGAAATAGCTCACTTGCACAACAACGATAAATCCTCAATCAATTCACTGAATGCTTAATTCAACATTTTATTCTCAAGAATGGGAATTTTTCATTTCCAAACCAAAAAAAGTTGAAGTCTATAATGTTAAATATCCCTGCAATTATTGGGATTATGTTGAAGCAATGACGCTCACAATGTATATTGAGAATGTTTAAAGAAAGCCCTGTTGGTTCAGCAAAGTAGATCCAAGTTTGGGTACTAAGAATATTCACACTTGGTTCTCTTATTGGTAGAAAAGAATTGGCCCTACTCTAAAAATTTTACCAAAAAGCATTAAAATATTATATAAGGCTTGGGTTGAATATGACCCGAAATCTAAAAAAATTTTGGAAAAGAATTAGTCAAAGGACAATGCGAATTTTTATTCTCTACTCGATTTGATATTTGTTGGATATGGAAATGTTCCATTACTACTAAAATAAATGAAATTAATATATAGGTTCTGAAAAGAACCTAATCCTGCAAGTGGTGGTCAAATATGACTCTAAATAAAAAAGATAAGAAATTGCCTAAATAAATTTAGCATAATAAAAGGTCACTGGATAACATTCCAACAATTAATTCTTCATCCTCAATAGAAAAATTCAAACAAATGCTAGAAGGAAGTATCCTTTTGCCTCAAAATTCGAGCATCTGGTCATATGTTTAGACCAAATGAAAAACAGATATATCCTCAATTAATCTCTCTCCCGCAGCTTCCTTCTCCAAGGCCTCTCCAGATTATACTTTCGTCAAAGCAATGTCAAAAGACACAGAAGAATCTTAACATCTTACTAGCAACAACAATAGTTAAAATGATATTTTTTAAGATAGCCAAGATCCTAATGGTTCTAGTTTAGATTTTAGCTCCACATGGAAAGCACCATGATGCCACTACAAGAATCTCTCGAAAACAAAATGCATGAACAAAAAAAAAATGAGGTGACTAAAGCAAAGAACGAAAACCACTCGTCATCAGCAATAATAGTGCTTCAGCATAATATTCCTTCTATGTCTTTTCACCTTTACTTTATGTCATCTTCATGTCTTTTTCTTCTTTTACTTGTCTATGAGTCAAACATAACATAAATGATGATCTCTATAATAGACTAAGAACAAGAGAAGGTGAGAAAGATATGTTTAAACTTGCAAAAATAAGAGAACAGAAGGGTAAGGACTTAGATCATTGTTAGACGCATTAGAAGTAATGATTAAAGAGTACTAGTCAAAGATGATGAGATTAAACAAAGGTGGGAAACTTACTTTCAAAATTTATTAAATGACAATGGCTCTGAGAATATAGGGATTGAAAATACTCTAAACCTAAATAACATTGGGCATTATAGATATGAACATAGGATTAGAATACTTGAAGTGAAAAAAGCCTTACAAAAGATGAAATCAGGAAAGGCTATAGAGCCTGATGGTATACCAATAGAAGTTTGGAAGCATATAAGAGATATTGGAGTAGTTTGGTTGACCAAGTTGTTTAACAAGATTACAAAATCAAAGCAAATGCTAGATGAATGGAGGAAAAGCTCTATTGTACCAATTTATAAGAATAGAAGAAACATACAGAGCTGCACTAATAATTGAGCGATCAAGCTTATGAGCCACATTAATGAAAAGTGATTGAGAAAAGGCTACGGCATGAGACAAGTGTATTGGAGAACCAGTTTGGTTTCATGCCTGAGGGGTCTACTATGGAAGCTATTTTCTTACTAAAACAATTGATAGAGAAATATGGAGAGAGAAGAAAAGACCTCCACATGGCCTTTATCAACTTAGAGAAAGCTTATGATAGAGTCCCTAAAGACTTAATGTGGAGGGTGTTGGACAAGAAAGGAGTTTCACAGGGATATATAGACATAATTAAATATATAAATTAGAGACGGGTAACAAATGTTAAGACCACTAGTCGCGAAATTGGTGATATTTCTATCATTGTAGGATTGCACCAATGATCGGCATTGAGCCCATATCTTTTCACGTTGGTTATGGATGAGTTAACAAAACATTTGCACGAGGAGATTCTGTAGTACATGTTACTTGCAAATAATATAGTTTTACTTAATGAAACAAGAGAGGGCATAAACACAAAGTTAGAGTTATGGCGAGAAGCATTAGAATCTAAAGAATTTAAAATCAGCTGAACTAAGACAGAATATATGGAATGCAATTTTAGCAAGGAAAAGAGTAGGAGTGGAACACCAATTAAGATTGATAACCAAGAAGTCCCGTAAAAGACCACTTTCGTTAATTAGGATCAATGATTCATGAGAGTGGAGAGATTGAGAAGGAGGTTACCCAGCGAATCCAAGCGGGTTGGAATAAATGGAGATGTACATCTGGAGTTTTGTGTGATCGGCGAGTGCCACTCAAACTAAAAGAAAAATTCTATAAGATGGTGATAAGGCTAACCATGCTTTAATCATCAGAGTGTTGGGCAATTAAGGAACATATGTTCACAGGATAAGTGTCGCAGAAATGAGGATATTGAGATGGATGAGTAGTAAGATGAGAAAGGATAGAATTAAAAATGAAAACATTAGAGGAAACTTAGGGGTAGTACCAATAGGTAACAAGATGAGGGAGATTAGACTCAGATAGTTTGAACATGTCCAAAGGAGGCCGAAAACGGCACCAATTAGGAGTAAGACAATGCAAGTAGAAGGTTTTAAAAAGGCAAGAAAAAGGCCCAAAAGAACATGGATAGAAGTGGTGAGAAAAGATTTAAAAACTTTGAGACTAAATGAAGCCATGATACTTAATAGAAAGGAACAGAGGAATAAGATTCATGTGGCCAACCCCTAATTGGGATAAGGTCTTGATGATGATGATGATGATGATGATGATGATGATGATGATGATGATGAAGGTACGGTACCAGACAAGTAATGCTTAAAAATGTTATATCTAAGGACAAGTACATCATCATCTTTGATTTGTGCTAAAGATTAGTAGGTGAACTAGGCTAAGTGATTCGCCTTTGGGAACAACCCTATGCTTGCCTTTGAGTCCATAAGAGTAATAAACCACATTCTGCAGATGATTCAAAATTTCAAATTATGGCTGATGATAACTTCATGAAGGTATTTTTCTGCAAGTGTCGCATAGAAGATCCTCATACAAGAGCAAATTCGAGCATGTTACTGATCTGGAAATTTTAGATCCTTGGCACGAATATAAATGTCAAGAGAAATGACTGCGGAGTGGTCCAGTTTAATAAAATTCACATTCTTCACTGTAGGCATCAGAAGAGAACCCTAATTGCCTTCTCAAGATCATCCCAAACATCTCCATCAAGAAACCAACAGAGGCACGATGAAACCCCAAAAAAGGATGTTGAATTGCGTAATTTCTCATTATTCGTAAATAGTACGGTAAGGGCAGCCCCGGTGCACGAAGCTCCCGCCTATGCGGGGTCCGGGGAAGGGGCGGGCCACAATGGCCTAAAGTAGGCAGCCTTACCTTGCATTTTTGCAAGAGGCTGATTCCACGCCTTGAACCCGTGACCTCAAGGTCACATGACATCATGTTTGTTACTTCGCTTTAAAAATCAACCCGAAAATTACGAGAGTCCAATCAGAACTTAAAGAATGATCTCACACAAGCGAAATTTGTGAAAATGAAAACAGAACCATCTCCAGCCTAATTCATCCACCAAATGGAGAAGAAAACTAGATTAAATATCATTATTTTGCAGTGAAACAGTAAAAATCATCTTTCCACCTCACGCAATTCCACCAACTACAACGAATCATCGACACCTGATATTCGATAAAGGATTTCCAGAAGCCTCACGATATTGCGTCTGGATCATTATATCATTGTCACATATAAGAATTTAATTTCAACAGGAATCGGGGGAATCAAAAAACGAAATTGTACGTTGAATGAAAGCAAAAACGAAGAAAACGACTGAAAAAATGGAATGCTGACCTTGGAAAGATCTAGAAGGGCGTTTTCTCTCGTATCGGGATTACTGAGATCGAGAACCATTTGCTCTGCGGAAGCCATTTTTCGTTCTTTGTTAGCCTGAGAGTTAGCGTTATTGGCAGCAGAAGGGTTAGGACCTGCGAATGGGGGGGCATTGAGAGAGAGGGACGGCGGCAGATTCGCCATCGTCCAAAGAGCATACAACGAGCTCCTGTATATTAGCTTTTCCTCTCACTCGGCCTTGCTGCTTCCGAGCCACGGTACAGTTCTGCCGAGGGTCTATAACAATAAGACCGCGATGGACTAACGCCGTTAGTCGTATTGGCTTCGGGTTCCGAACGTCTCCCCGCTTGATGCTAGTCGTCTGATTTGCAGCTCAGGGAACTTATGCACCGTCGTCATGTGACATTGAGGTCCTGGTTCAATGCGTGAAATCAGTCTCGCAAGGCTACTTACTAATAAGCTCTTGCGGTCCACTCCTTTCTTGGACCCACGCCGCATAGGCTGAAACTTTGGGGCTGCCCTTTTTGGGCTTATGGACCGTCGGCAAATGGTTGATTATACTTGTCCGTTGATTGCTCTAGCCCAAAAAGACTTGTATACCAAACATGAAGGTGAGTAGATGGATATAACTTCTGAAGATTGTCTTCTTGCTCGCTGAATATGGACGATTTTTCTAACAAGGTTTCTCACCATACATGTGGTGATCAAAAGAATATTTATTTTGATTATAGGCTCTAAAGTCAAGAAAATCAGATGGATCAATCTAATCAACTATTTATAGGATAAAAAAGGGCAGCCCTGGTGCACGAAGCTCCCGCCTATTCGGGGTCCAGGGAAGGGACGGGCCACAATGGCATAAAGTAAGCAAGTAAGCAGTCTTATCTTGCATTTTTGCAAGAGGCTAATTCCACACCTTGAACCCGTGACCTCAAGATCACATGACCACAACTTTTACCGTTGCGCTAAGACTCCCCTTCTAAAGTCATCATGCAAAAGTGGGGTCATAAACTATTTGTATACTAAGGCACCATTGACTTTGTGCAATAGCACTTGCAATTTAAAAAATTTAAGCATTCTTATTTTATTTTATTTTTTAAGTCTAAGTGACATGACGACAACTTTTACCGTTGCACCAAGGCTCCCCTTCTAAGGTCATCATGCAAAAGTGAGGTCATAAACTATTTGTATACCAAGGCATTATTGACTTTGTGCAATAGCACCTGCAATTTAAACATTTTAGGCATTTTTATTTTATTTATTTTTTTAAGTCTAAGTGACATGATTTCTGTGGTGTATAAATCATCTCCCTATTTTTCATAAAACATTTTTATCATCTACTAAACATATTTTTTGGAGTCCACCTTTGCATGATTAGAATCGTTCATATTATTGCTCCAACATTACACATGGTTAGTCCAATAAGATTTCACTTTAATTAGGCTGAGTTTGACCGATTTTTCTCTTATCTTGCTAACTCACGTTAGTTTAGAAAGAGTTTACCCATTTTTATGTAACTCTTACTAGTTCACTAGAGTCTAGCACCATTTTACTCAATTATCTTGCTAGCTCATGTTAGTGTAACACTAGTTTACAAGACTTCATTGAAACTCAAGCTAACTCTTCATCACTCAACTATTGTTCAACTAGCTAGATTTTACTTGACGTTTGGCTATGGAGATCATTTCTAATGTAAATAAACTACAAATTTAGCTCTATAAAGAAATTAAAAAAAAAGAAGAGATAACCATCTTTTATTGGAGTTTTGTTTTTAATTTGAAAATGGATAGTAAACTTTTTTTCAGTCATTTTATAACTGGAATGAAGACTGCCCACGGTAACCCTATAGATGAGATTTTACTAGTAGATTAAGGGAGACAATGTGGTGTGTCTACCTGTGCATTACACAAGTGTTGATTGACTTTACTTGAACGTCCATAGCCCACTTCAAATCTCTACATAATACTTCAATTTTTAGTAGAAGAAAAGGATCCACTCCATAATTATAAAAAATATCTCATTGCATAACACTTTGGCTAGATAGCTTATTATTATCTCATATAATATTTTGGGCCATAACAACCTTCTACAAGTGAAGGTCACCCCTATGTAGTCTCTCATAAGTGGGCCAAGTAGGATAAAGTAACAAATAAAGGATAGCCCCGGTGCACGAAGCTCCCACCTATGTGGGGTTCGGGGAAGGGGCGGACCACAAGGGCCTAAAGTACATAGCCTTACCTTGCATTTTTGCAAAAAGCTATTTACACGCCTTGAACCCGTGACCTCAAGGTCACACAACGATAACTTTTACCATTGAGCTAAAGCTCCCCTTCGATAAAGTAACAAATGTGAGGTAAAAAAAAGCACAAACCACCGTGATATTTTATTATATAATAGTGGGTCAACTTAATTCCTATTAGTTGTCTATATCTATTTTATTATATATAATTCGAGTCAAAGTCAGTCAAACACACTCTAACTCTCTACATCTAGCAAAATTAGTTGTAATGTATCTTGCTAAATGAAGTAAGAACTAAATTTTGAGCTCAACTATTGTAGATCATGCGAAATTTAGTCAACTCAAGATATTGCAAACTCTAGAAAATTTGGGTGCCCTCTACTTTTGACTAACATATGCTATTTCTTCTTTGGTAACTTCTTAATTATCTCCTCTTCTTTGTCTTTCCCCCACCTTTAGGCTTCTCTCATATACTAAGACGCTAGTGATGTGTGCAATGGCATGTATAATTATATTCATTTTTAAACCATAAATGATGGTTCCTAAATTTTCTCTATATTTTTAATATAATTTTTGTTCTTCTTATCTAAGCTCAGACACCCTCTACTTGCCTATTCAAAATCATGGCAATCTCAACTACTGACTAGATGTATGACCCACCGATCACTTCAAGCCCATAATGTTTGAATTAGTGGAACTGATGACAATTCTTATGTATTTTAAGGATGTTTAATCATTTAAATTTTCAAGTAGAAAAAAGACAACCCCAAAGTGGAAAAATGGAAGAGAAACAAAAAGAACTCAAATTAGTAGCAGAAATGAGTGTTGTGAGGGAAAGGCATTGTTAGTGCAAAGGGTATAGAAAAGCAAACCTCAAAAGACATTTCATAAGGCCAACTAATGTCTAGAGTAATTGGTGGTAGACAACTTGGCATCAATGATAGAGTATGCTTGGTTAGAGGTTTGAGTCGCCACTTTACCCTTTAGTTGGGATTAGATTTAGTAAAGCATGCGAGTAAGAGCGTGTGGAAGATAAGATTCACTCTTCTTTCTTTTCTCTATAAACTCGTTTTGCATATTAATACAAAAATCATCTTTAAAAATAAAAGTGAAACTTATTTGAAACTCATCCATGTTTGAAAAACACCTGAAATATTTTTTTAAAAAAATGCAATTAAAATTTACAAAATTGCAGAGAACTCCATCAAAATACATAGAGGACACCTCTTCAAGTACCAATATGCGTTTGCATATACCTAGTTAAATTTTTTTTATACCCTGTGAATGACTACTATTTCCTTTCCATCTTTTCTTCCTTCATACATTCTCTTATTTATCTCTTCTTTTCCTTTCATCTCTCTTATATTTTTATTACATTTATTTTAAGTTTTTTAAACGTTTGTACACGAAGCTCATGCCTATGCACAGTTCAGTAAGGAGACAACCATAAAGGTTTATAGTATGCAATCTTATTTTGTATTTTTTCAAAAGATTATTTTTACGCTTGAACCTGTGACCTCGAGGTCCAATCACAACTTTATTGTTGCGCCAAGCTCCCTTCTACGTGTAACCATGTTAAAACAGTATCCGTTGGGTTACCCTTCGTCAATCCGAGCCATTTGTCTGGTAGACATGTTGCCGATGTGCCATCGTGAAAATTTTCCACCGTTAGAAATTGCCCAGTCCACATGAACCACCAGGTGGATCTAGTACTGAACGCTGACGACTCACCGCTAGATACAGAAATGGAAAGCGAGGGGTGTGAATTTCGGAGAGAGCTAGCTCTGGAGGGAGAAATAACTCCACTCAGAAGAAGCTGAAATAGTGAGAGGCATATGGCCACCCCGGCCACGGAGGGAATTGCTGTCACTGCTCTTCGTTTTGGTTCTTCATCGAGCCCAACAGGCGGCTGAAAGGTCTGGAAGGCCTGCCGATCGAATCAGAGTGGTCGCGTTAGTAAGACCAAACCTGTTTGCTTAATCCAGCAAGTTTATGATGACATCGCGGCTTCGGCGAGAATTACGTCCAAGAAATCTTCGAAAAAGCTCCACAGGTGCTCTCCCCTTTCTAATCCCCCTGCACTTCCTTTACCCATTCTAGAATCTAGAGCCAATATATGACATTTCTCACTCTTTTCCTTTTCACCTTCTGGAGATATTGAATGGCATTACATTGGGCACTTGCAGAGCAACAAAATGAAGACCCTTCTCATTATGCATCATTCCTGATAACCCTTTTGATTATTTCTATGTTCCCTCTTCTACTTTATCATTTCTATAGAGGGTTTGCACTAATTGGCAGGCACTAGGTACCTGATGGATCTTCGGCTTGTCTCTATGCTCTGTGCCCCTTTTATTATCGAGTAACAAAAAGAGCCTTTAACAAAAAGAAACATCACTTACAAATGAAAAGCATTCCTGAAGTCTTGAGAATTATCAAAGTTGGTCATGAGCCACGAGTATCATTTCTGTCAACCCCTTCTTTGGCCAAAGTGCGAGACAATCAGCCTTACGATTTGCAGACCTGTTTACCAGCTGAAAGAGGATTTGTCTATTAATAATGTCTACCAATCACAGCATCAAAAATTTTATTGATGGCGTTAGAGAATTTCCATGGAGCATCTGTGGGGCTCTTGACCCATGATATGACACTTTGGGAGTTGCCTACTAAGATAAGAGGTTGCTTTCTAAACTCTTTCTGCAAAAGAACATCAAGCTTGGCTACATAAACTTCTGTGTAGTTGGATCTCGCATGACCAGTGGGCCCAGCAAACTCTGCCAAACTTTTTCTACATTAAAATCCCATATTATAGGAAGCATTTGGTTGTGAGTTTCACTACAAGAGAGCTAAACTTGAGAACTTGAATTAGGGCAACTTGTGAATCAGAAAAAATGTATTTGAAATGGCAGCAGGACTTGGTGCATAGAAACATACGGTCAACAACTCTATCTGGGGTACGGTCATGGTTATATCAAAAACTAAAGATGACTTATTGGATGAGCATAAGTCAGAAGTAAGTAGAAAGAGAAAGCCACTGAGATTTAGAAAAAAAGCTTACCCTGATTTTTACTAAGTGAACTTGATACTACTGTAACCTAAAAGTTCCACTGAGAAATTTCAAACGGTAACCATTACAATTTTACCAAGGAAATAAGAGACCGTACAGCCTAATGGTCAATCAAGGTACTCATTTGATAGAGAGTGAAAGAAAAATGAACGAGAGAGAGTGATCATAGATCAGTACAATAATTAGAAGATGTGGAGTAAACCAGAAGGCCAAGAGAAGAAAAAGAAATTACTAAGCTCAAACAAGGAATTGGGTGGAAAACAGCCACCTATGTATCTTAGTGTGTTAGCAATATACAACCACCAGAGCCAGAACATGGCACCTATTTTCTTTTTCTCTGTTTTGCCTTCTTCTGTACAGCTGCTGTAATGATATTCACAGCAAAGAGCACCTAAATCGTTGGTTAGGTGGCTCAAGTCCATTCAATCATCAATTTTCAGAAAAAAAGAAAAACAAGAGGTTATTGTTATTCATCTTGTTTAATATAGTTACATGAATATATGGATGCTCAAATTTATAGAGAACTAGTAGTTGAACATCATTCATGTGTAGAGAAAAATGTAGTTCTATAGGAGTCTGGATTTTTGCTTCTGTAGGTTGAGATAGTTAATTATATTCATCTTACATTTTCGAATGACCCGTTTTATTTGACACTTGACTTGTGTGGTTTAGAACCTTGTTCAATCCTTTGACCCAATAAAAACTCTTGGGTCAGTCACTTGTTTTTGTGGTTGACCACATGTTCACAGGCATTTTTTACGTTCTGTGCTCATGTTATCCATTGTAAGTATGTTGATATGGAACTTCTGTTGTGGCTAACGTTGGAGACATGATTTTCTCTGTGAAATAATAATAAATCATTAATTCTTGATTAAAAAAAAGGCAGCCCGGGTGCACGAAGCTCACGCCTATGCGGGGTCCGGGGAAGGGGCGGACCACAAGGGCCTAAAGTAGGCAGCCTTACCTTGCATTTTGTAAGAGGCTGATTCAACGCCTTGAACCTGTGACCTCAAGGTCACATGACGACAACTTTTACTGTTGCGCCAAGGCTCCCCTTCATTAATTCTTGATTGTCACCTTTAAAAGTATGTGGATGATTTGTTCTTGCGTGTATTACAATGCCAGATTTACATGAATGCATAATTTGTCTTCTTATCTTGTGGTCACCTTATGTCATACTCTAGCTACACTTTTCTATTTCATCTTTTCAGTCGATTGAGGATTTCACTATAATGATAATCTGTACTTGTGCAGCTGCCATTCCAAATCTTGATAGTGGGTGAGAGCGTGAACTATGAAAAGGTGACATTTTAATATACTTAATATTCTGTTTATGAAACCAATGGTGCTGCTTTAGAGATTTCCACTAAGACTGAACTGAAACTTTTGATTCGTAGGCACACATATAATTTTATACTTGTATTATAATCCTTAAAATGAGCAATCCCTACACACTAAGGATTATGCTTGTCATAGTGGCTCACTGATATCTCCTTGAAGGTTGCAGTGCCACAAGAACGGTTGCATCTGTCAACCCAAAAACTTATATGGGACTCGGGATATCCATAAGATTTAGATTCTTTTATATGAACCTACTATTCTATGGCAACTGGGCTTTTTGCAGTGTTTATGCCCACCCATGTTGCTTTGGGGTTTGTTTGAAAGGACATTGTCCTTGTGAACTCATGTAATATTTTTGGATAGCATATGCTGCCCATGCTTATCTTTGTACAGTTTTGCTGATGGTACAGAATTTGTTTCAAAATTTGATCCTGCTTTGTCTGTTGCAGCCTGTGTCAGAGTTGCTATTTTTCAATCCATAACTTCCGCTCAGAAACCGTCTTTGATGCTTGTGGTACGACTTCATCAGTTCTGACAAAAAACAGAGCTGTGAAACAGTATAAACTAGACATGCAAACTTATCTTCTCTCTGCCACCATAAATTTTTCCACTCTTACAGATTCCAGATCATCTTGATCGTGTTGCAGCAAGAATTGGAAGAGAGCCTCTGAAAGTTTTGGTCGAGGTCAGTGCCAGTGGGGAAGAATGTGAATAGAAAAGGAAAATCAAGTAAATATTGTAGATACTTTTGCAAAGGTTTTCAGATGGTCTTAAGAATGATCTGCTAAGAACAGAAATGACACGCTTAGAATGGAACCCTCCCTTAATCAATCAAGGACACATAGCACGGTGAGCTTGAATCTGCCTGCTTCCATTGGCAGGATTCGTGGGGATTTAGTCCCATTGATTGGATGAACCTATTGGCTTGGCAGCCACCTAATCTCTTCTGCTGTTTATTTATTTATTTAAGCTTTTCCTTTCATTTAATTTGCCCTTATGTAGCCATTGTGTTTTTTTTTTCTCACCTAACCCGTGTCTAGTGTCACCCGAATGCATATTTTCCCCGACTTGGAGAAGAAAGGGTTAAATTTCAGGAGATATTCTAGATGACCTAAGATGAGAGTCTGGCTGCTTGACTTTGATGTAGTTCGGTTAGGTTTTTGCCTGCATTCTCTATGCATGAATTGTGGATTGACCAATTGATAAATCTATGTGTTTGTTGCAGCAAAATCTGTTGTGGATCCCTCAGGTTGTCTAGATCTGGTTAAGCATGTTATGCTGGATTGCCCCAACCTTGTGTTTTCTGGCCCAACGACAATGAGAATACTTGATTATTCCTCAGTACCAGAGATTTTCAGGGTGAGCATTCTGAAGGCCCTGCTAGTTTTGACAATTATTTCCATTTTCTAATTGGTTGATTGTGCTTCAGACGTTGTCAAACTGTAGGATGGAGGTCTGCAAACGTACTAGGTATGCCAGAAGACCAGTGTTAGCTGTCAATGGGCATGTCTAGTGACTTTTGCCAAGCTGCAAGGGATATAATTATGAGTCCGAGTTGAGCAGGAACTCTTTACTAGTAACAGCAGTTTATTTCTTCTGTTGAATGGGTTTCTGTAGATTGAAATGGGCAGCACAAATGTCAGAATTGGTTCGACAATATTTGGACCTAGGTGTTGGGGATTTTAGTCCCCGTCCAAGATCACACACATAAAAACACACCGATATTAACGTGGTTCGGCCAATAAGCCTACATCCACGGGATAGGGAATGATTTCACTATGAAATACATGGGTTTAACAGAGAAAAGATACGGGGATTTACAGAGGAATGGGTCTCATTCTTTGCCCTCTTGGTATCCCTATTTATAGGGATTTTTGGGAGCTTCTTTTTAACAACTTTGCAGAAGTCAATGGGCGGTGGCCTACGGCGGCGCCCGCCATTGTTGAAGTCGGTGGCAGCTGACTGCGGCATCTGCCACAGTTGAAGTCTGACTGCTGCGCCCACCACCGTTAAAGATGGTGTCGGTGGTGGCTGAAGAATGGGGCTGGACCAACAAATCTCCCCCTCCAGGCCCATTAACTGAAGGAGGTTTCTTCACGTATGGACTTTTAGCAGAAGCCCATTCCGGTCAATTCCCTGCAAATCTCGAACTTGCTCCGAGGTAATGCTTTTGTCATCATATCCGAACTATTATCGTCAGTATGAATCTTCTCAAGCTCTAACGACTTCGAGTCCAAAATATCACGTATCTAATGATACCGAACATCAATGTGCTTTGACCTTCTTTGAAAAGTAGAATTCTTGCTAAAGTGTATAGCACTTTGACTGTCGCAAAATAACGCATACCTCTTCTGCATAAAGCCAAGTTCGTTTACGAACTTCTTCATCCACAATAACTCTTTGCATGCTTCTATCACAGCGATAAACTAAGCCTCTGTCGTAGATAAGGCAACACATTTCTGTAACTTTAATTGCCATGACACAGCTACCCCTGCAAAAGTAATCAAGTAGCCTGAAGTAGACTTCCTCGTGTCAATATCACTAGCTATATCTGAATCAGTGTAGCCCTCAAGCACGTGCTTACTAGTGCTAAATCCCAAACACAACTTGGAAGTACCACATAGATATCTCAATATCCACTTCATTGCATTCCAATGTTCTTTTCCTAGATTTGATAGAAAACGGCTCAGTGTACCAACAATATATGCAATGTCTGGTCTGGTACATATCATGGCATACATAAGACTGCCAACAGCTGAAGCATAAGGAACATCTTGCATGTATTCCTTCTCAGCATCACTCGTTAGAACTTGATTCTTACTAAGCTTAAAGTGAGTAGCAAAAGGTGTACTAGCCACTTTAGCTTTATCCATGTGAAATAGTTGAAGTACCTTTTCTATGTACTTCTCCTGAGACTAGGGGTGGCAATTCGGGTTGGCGGGTCGTGTTTGTGGCGACACGAACACGACACGAATAGTGTTACGGGTCGACACGAACACGACACGCTTAATAGTCGTGTCAAAAACCTATGACTCGTACACGACCCGGTTCTTAAAAAAATGACACGACACGACCTGTGTAACACGATTAATTAATTGAGTCGTGTTGGATACACGATACGAAATGACACGACACGACCCGACATATTAAAAAAACTGCCCTCTCAAGTCAAGTCCCAACTCCCAAGTGAATAGAAGTTATAGAACGGCTGCCAAGGCCCGAACGGGCCAAATCCCAAAACAACCACAATAAAATAAACTAACATATAGCTCGGTTATTTCACAACCGTTCTATAAAACCCTAACATATAGGACGGTTGTAACATAACCGTCACATATATCATTGGTTTTATACGACGATCGTGAAATAACCGTCCTATATATATATTACAGATTTTATAGAATCCGGTTGTGAAATAACCGTCCTATATGTTAGGGTTTTATAGAACGGTTGTGAAATAACCGTCCTATATGTTAGGTTTTATAGAACGGTTGTGAAATAACCGTCCTATAGTTTACTTTTTATAATTTTATTCCACTCCACCGTTATGACTGATCTTCTGATTCTGACTGAACTGTATCTTGAATCTTTGATCACCTGAAGCAATGACAATGAGGTTCGGAGCGTAAAATCGAATTGAATAGCATGGGTCTTTCAGTTATGAAGAACTAGACTTTCAACTCAAGTTACCAAGTACCAACCCCCACATAAATTGTTAGGAGGGAATTCATTTCTCCAACTCCTTTCATGCTCATTGTCACTTTGGTCATTGCTATATCCATTGAATTACCGGTGGTGATCCACCACACCACACGACAAGTACATAGACAACCAAATTACCAATAATGTTCCTGTAATATTTTGTTATTTTATTTAGAAGCAACACAGTTCTTTATAGTTTAGTATTACACCACTCAGTCACTCACTGACTCACTTCACAAGTTCACAATTCACATGATATGTGAAAAAAAAGAGACTGAAATGAATCAAATAACCACAATAGTAGTAAATAAATATGGATTAAGTAGCACATGATGGAAATATACTTCCATCAATGTATTATGTATCAAACACAACAAATTAAAATAAGTCATGAAAATTATACAAATTAATCAAAATGAATTGATCCAGAGTCTTCAATTGGTTGAAGTGATCCTGCAGTGCTACTTATGCTTATAATGTCCTCGCAAGCTCATCCACGGCAATCGTAATGGTAGAGTCTACAATCATATAGAATAAACAAGCATTAGTTATTACTAAGCTCATATAAAATATAATGTAAATATAGAATTATAAACTATTACCTTTCAATCCATATAGCCAATCTCTCACACAAATCAATGCTTGCACGGTTTACGGCTTTAAAGTAGATCTATATTGGTCAAGAACTCGACCACCAACACTAAAAGCAGACTCCGATGCAATTGTAGATATAGGAATGCTCAAGACATCACGAGCCATGGCGTGAAGTTCGGGATACCTAAAATCAACATTTGAATCAAATATAAATGTAAATAAGATTACGTAAAATAGTGTTTACATGAGATTATTAGTCAAACAACCTCGTATTGATTGCCTTTCCAGAATGCAAGAATGTCTAGCTTTGACTCTTGCAATCTTGGTTCATCTAAATAAAGCTCCAATTGTGATTTTTGCATAGCCAAAGTACCTCCTTCACCTTCAAATGAATCAAATTCCTAATGCAAATGCAATTATATTATTCAACGTACGATAAGACAATTCATACTTCATAGCAAATTTTAATATGCTAAGTAGTAGCGACATATAATGAAAGATACAATTATAAATAAAATCACCTTCATGACATCTAAAACCTCTTGACTATATGACATGTTAAATACATCATCGCACTGCACCTCTACCACTTGTGTAGATGAGGAGGAAGGAATAGGATAAATCTTAACCTTATATTCACTGGAGAGAGAGAATCACTTTTCCCTAACTTGAGCAAACTCCAAGCGACCACCGCCAAACAATTTCTTGTACGAGAATTCCACAAAGGAGAGCTTATACCGAGGATCCAACACACATGCAATTGCCAAAATGGTGTCAATTCGGACCAAGATTTTGAAAACTTGGCAAACATTTGGGTGGACATACGCTTCATATAGTCATCATCACTTCTCATGTATTGTGTTAAACTCAAATAAATTACAAATGCCGCACGAAAGTAGAGATTTGCAATGGAATATTTGGATCCAGAGAACATGCAGTGGCATCATAAAAAAGCGCCAAAAACTTGAAATTTTTGTAGCCTTTTCCCATTCAATGAAAGAAGGACAATGCTTATAATTTGAGTCACTTAGTTCTAAGTGACAAAATGCACGTTGGTAACAAAGAGCACTTTCAAGCATCAAATACGTTGAATTCCATCTTGTAGGACAATCTTGTCTTAAGCCCTTTTTGTCTCAATTGACATGTGATTCACACACTCTAAAAATTTTTGTTTTCTACTTTGTGATGCTTTGACATACTTGATACTCTCTCTAATTTTTTGAATAGCATCATCAATTTCTTTCAAACCATCTTGCACAATCAAATTCAAAACATGACAACAACAACGTAGATGAAGGAACTCTCCACCACAAACAAGAGTGTTCCAGATGTTTAATTGATGCCTTAATGACTCAACGGAAGAATCATTAGAAGAAGCATTGTCTAAAGTGATTGAAAAATCTTTTTCTCAATCCCCCATTCTACCAATAATGAGTATAACTTTTCTCGCTAATGATATTCCATTATGTGGAGGTGGTAGGAAACAAAAATTTAATATCCTCTTTTGTAAGACCCACCGACTATCTAGAAAATGTCTTTGTGAGACTTGTATAACCATCGCAATACAAGAAGTCCACAAATCCGATGTCAAACTTATCCTGCTAGGTGCCAATTCTAACATCTCTTTTATCTTTCTTTTTTCTCTTTTATACATTCTCGTAACATCCGCTTTTACCGTATTTCTACTAATCAAGTGCAAATCTGCACGCAAATATTTCAAGAGAGTTCTAATTCCATCATACTCAACAAATTGGAAAGGCAAATCATGCATAACAACCGCAAATGCTACTAACTCACGATAAACTTCAGATCAAACTTATTATCCGAAGTCGCACTTAAGTGACACCGACATACTCCCCGACTTTGAGATAAAAGCAACCGGCCTATATCACGAGAAGAGCTCCGTTGACAAGTCTTTATATGACGATTTAAGTTACTGGTACCAAATTTGCTATCGCAAATGTATATTGCGTAGCACTTCTTGCATTTACACCTTTGCCTTCCATCTTCGATAGAGGAAGGTGTTCAAAAAATTCCAAACCTGAGACATTAGTTTCCTATGCTTTTTACCTCTATTGGATTTTGAAACTAACTCCACGTTCTCCAAATCGGCAAACTCATCATCATCGTTGTTGTGGTGTAGCATAATCAAGTTATCAGAAACATCAGTGCTCCCAACTACAACTTGGGCCTATATTGCAAAATGGAATTGACAAAAAAAAAATTAGTTCACACCGACAAGAAACTAAACACTTCGTAGTTTACCAACAATTACTAATAAGTAATAAGTAATAAGGGAAGGGAGTGAGTGAGTGAGACACTGAGACTTGAGAGTTGAGACTCGAGAGTGAGGAAATTGAGAGGAATGAAAAGAGTCAGACTCATAATTTCATAGAGAAATAACAAAAAACAAACACATGACATACCCGTGGTGCTATAGTAGGGGTGCTTCGTTGCTCATCGTGTTAGAACTTAGAAGGGTTGATGTTTGAACTTGAAGAAGATATCTGGATTACGGTCCTCCGGAGTCTCGGAAAGGGAAATCGAAACGGATGTAAAATTGTAAATTATAAAAGCAGCTGCAAACCTGCAAGCCTTCAACTTCAACCTTGGGTTGGTAACGTTGGTTATGTTACTTATGTATTACAGTATTAACGGTCTATATATATATTTATAAAATATAGTACGGTTATGTATTAACCGTCCTATATTTTAAAAATATAGAACTAAGCTATTTACTAACCGTCTTATTTTTTGGAAGCTTTAACATATAGGACGGGTATGGACTAACCGTCCTATTTTACATAAAAATATAGATTCTGCTACTACTAACCGTCCTATTTTACACATGGTTTATTCCTTCATTACCAATCTGTGAGTGTGACTGTGAGTCTGTGAGACTGTGACTGTGAAGTCTGTGATGTGCCAGATTTTCGCTTTTCAAGTGACCAGTCTGCCTGACAAAGACTGATAGCCTTCTTTCCTCCAATTCCAAACTGGCAAGTGGCAAGTGGAGTTAATGAAAGTTGAAACTTACACTTCAATCATTTGTCAAATATTTTGATGCCCCTAGTTATTGTCCTTAATGTTACTTAACTAAGTTAACTTACTTGTTAGATAACTTAGATAGTTAGATGTCATGAATCATGATAGATGATCTTAGGTGGAGGCGGGGGGGCCCCCTTGTAGACTTGTAGTGGCGGGAAAACAAAATGAAAGTTGAAAACAGAAAAGAACATAAAGGTTTAACTTTAACTAATTAATAATTATCTAGGTATACTAACTACTAAGTCAATCTAGAGTCTAATCTAACTGCCTAAGGCAATTGTTTTGTCTTTTTGTATAATTGTATTGTATCATGTAAGTTAAGTAAGCCCAAATCCAATTATCCAACTATAAGCCTATAACTATAAGTTATAAATAACTCGTATAACCAATTTCTTATCAACCATTTTCGGTTTAGCTACACATTGTCACATGTCAATTGTTACAACTTACAAGTTACACTTAGTAGATAAGTTAACCAAGTTTTGTAAGTTGTACAAGTAAAAGTGAAGTGAGAGAGAGACTAACTAACTGTCATATATTGTTGTATAAAATTATAAATGCTAATGAATAATGATTTTCTTATGTTAATTTCACATGTCTCACCAACCAATTGATCTAATATATCTCTTTTCAATCAAATTCATGAATATCATGTATCCAACTCATATAACTCAATATTTGTTTCTCATTTCTAACTCCCAATTGATGATAATAGATTAGGAATAACTCATTCATGATTCATCCATGATCCTTTGATCCATCATTCATGTAGATATTGTAGAGTAAAATTTAGTAACTCCTTTAGTAATATCATTCAACATTTGTGTTAATTCAACACACAACTCCTATTCTCTGTTCACATTCTCACCTCACCTAATGAGTTAATTACAATGTTACATAACTAAATAACTAATAACTATTCCCTTGGGACCCTTCCTAGTTCCTATACTATACTCATTATCCTCTAATGAGATAATTACACAACTCTTTCTATACTCATTCTCAAGCTACTGAGTTAATTACATAACTGTTTCTATTCTAGTTCAGTTCACCATTCTTACCTAATGAGTTAATTACATGATTCTTTCTCTTTCTTTACTTATTATCATTTATCAATGTTATCATCAACATTCAACAACTTTTGAATTGAGTATGAGTTACTTACATAACTTTGCTTTTTTAAGATGATCCTCAAGTGAGATCATCAGACATCAGATGAGTTAAATACATTATATACATAATTAACACCAACTTTACTCATCCTCCCTTGACCTCAACCTCAACAACTATGTTGAATTGAATATGATAGTATGAGTTACTTACATAAGTAACATAACTTTGCTTTTAAGGCGATAGATACTCAAGTAACTCAACTCAACCGAGAAGTCTCGAGCACGAGATAGTGAGATGAACATAATACATATATGATATATGCCTATATGCTATTGCTCTGTCTTTTTAAGCTCATCCAGTCATCCTTAACTTAAGGAAATTAAGATGAGTTAATTACATAACTCTTTCTCCACTCTATACTTAATGACTAGTTTTATTTAAGGACATCATCAACTAAGATTAATTAAATACATAACTCTTATAGCTTATACAACTCCTATATTTCAATATATAGATGGTTATAAACAAACCATCCTATATTTAAATATATTATAGGACAGTTATTTTAAAACCGTCCTATATTTAAATATATTTTAGAACGGTTATTTTGAAACCGTCCTATATTTAATATATTATAGAACTTATTTGAAAACCGTCCTATATTTGATTATGTTATAGAACGGTTATTTGAAAACCGTCCTATATTTAAGTATATTATAGAACGGTTATTTGAAAACCGTCCTATATTTAAGTATATTATAGAACGGTTATTTGAAAACCGTCCTATATTTAAGTATATTATAGAACGGTTATTTGAAAACCGTCCTATATTTAATTATAATTATAGAACGGTTATTGAAAAACCGTCTTATATTTAAGTATATTATAGAACTGTTATTGAATAACCGTCCTATATTAGTATATTATATAGAACGGTTATTTTAAAACCGTCCTATATGGTTCTATACATATAATATATCGTTTTCACTTTTCACTTTTCACCTTGGTCATTCTCACCTAATTACAATCTTCCAAGTTCCAACCCAACGATCCAATCCAACCTATACTGAGAAGTGAGAAGGTGAAAACGACCATTCCTCTTCGATCTTTCACAGATCTAAGCAAAGAAAGGTATGTATTTACGATTTTTTGCATCTTTAATGTAATTTCGTATACGATTCTGTTATACATGTAACTAAAAAGTAATAAAAGAACACAATCGATAAATAAAAAAACCTCTATCTGGTTTCTCTCGATCCTTGCCTTGAACTTGTTCTCATTATTTCGTTGTCAAACACCTATTTCTCAGATTTTGATTTATGTTGTCTTTCATTTGAGTCTGGAAACGGGGTTTGTTGGGAAAAAGATGGATGAGCAAAAAAAAAACGGACCTGGAAGCCTGGAAGTGGAATGGGATTATGGGAGATATCAGATATGTATGTACCTCTGACGGAAAAACCAAACATATAAATTATAAAGGTTCGAGTCTTCGACTTTGCCCATAGTTCATTAGTCTTTGAATCGGTGAATCCCGATAGATAGGTTCTCGAGAACCGCATCTACCGAAATAGTCTCCACTCTCCAGTGAAATGTAGAGCAGACGAGCGGAGAAGAAGCGGAGACGGATGTCGAAGATTGAGGGAGAGAGACATTAAACTAGTTCTTTCTTTTACAAAATGGAAAAAAACATTACCTTTATCTAATTTATCACAAACTATTACGACTTATATCCCAATTTCTTCTTGCCTTAAGGGAGCCCTAGAAAAAGAACCAAATCAAGAAAAATCTCTCAAAAACTAAATTAACATATCTCATATCTCGCATCAAACAATGTCGGATTTTCAACATTTTTGATGTGTTGGAACCGTTGAAACAAGAGGAATGATTAAGTGATAGTTGACCAAAATAAAAAATAAAGGATGAAGGAACATAACAGATTTTTTAAATTATTATTAGACTGGAATGAATGTTTTGAGATAGGAAACTTAATGAAATGGCCAAATCAAGCTACAAATAATGAATGTTATACAAAAACAAAATATCATTTTTTTTCCACTCGCATCTTTGGAATGGCATACTTCTGGAGCTATGGCACTATGCCAACATCACAAAAAATGGGAACATGCATAATTGCATGTTTGAAGTGATAGAGGGTGCAACAATCGACCTTGTAGGAGGCTTCCAAGTATAGTCTCCACCGTCAAATGAAAAATTTGTGATGGTTTTCAAGGGTGCTACTGCTTATTATCCCTGTATAATTGTATTCCTCTTTTCTTGTCTAACTGTAGTCATTTTTATTTTGAAGCAAACATGGAGCAAGTAGAAGAGGTAGGAGAGGTACAAGTAGAACAATTACAACACGTATGTAACAATCAAGGCTATCAAGCACATGTCCATCAAGAACACCACCTAGGTGGTCGGTGTCAAGAGAAAGGTCGGGGGAGGGGCCCTACGCAAATGGAACATATAAATAAGAGAACCTCAGTTGGAATAAAAGAAACAGAACAATTCAAGACTAAAGGCCAACCGATTGGTGGTGTTGCACATGCCTATGCTAGCTTCATATGTTGCAATGTTAGAAGACTTGTGCCAGTATCAGTGACTGATTGGAGACATGTATCTCCACAAGTCAAAGATTCAGTATGGGAAATGGTCAAGGTATGTAAATTCTTCCTACATATAACATAATATGTCCTTTATATTTATATGTTTTGTTTTTGTTTGCATATGAATCACGATAAGATACACAAAGTTGCTGCAATACTCACTAGTTAGTCACTTTAACATGCTTCTTCTTTTGTTTTGTAGTCTGCCTTTGACGTATCTGATGAGTGCAAGAAGCAAGCCTTGCTAGGAGCCGTGAAGCTTGGAGGAAATGGAAGAGTGAGCTTGCAAGGAAGTACATACTTCCAAATTCTCATGATCCTTCTACGCTTCACATGGTCCCTCAGTTGTATTCCTGCTTCATTAACCAGGAAGCATGGAATCAATTTGTACAAGATAAGCTATCTCCCGATTTTGAGGTAATCACAACTTGAACTAGCCAAGCTAAATTTTGAGTCTTGTAATTATTATAATTTATTGTATTTTGAATCTTTGATCACATTACTTTGATGTCCAGCAAAGCGTATAAAAGGACAAAAGGCTCGTGCACAAAACCATACGCCGCACCACCTTTCAAAGGTTGGCTATGCACGATTAGAGGCGTATGTAGTAAGTATATCATGTCACATTCCATTTTTCTAATCATATTAGATTATTATTTTTATTAACTATGACTTAGTGTCTCTTATAATCTTATTACAAGAAAAGAAGGCCGGGACAACGGATCCCATCGACCGTGCTATTCTATGGAAAATGGCACATTCGAAAGGGCGTAACTCCCGGACCTTTGCCAACGAGACAACCGCAACAATTGCTTCAAGAATTGTAAGTGGTTTAAGACTTTAAGTTTTATACTTTTACTTTATTTGCATCTTTGCTAGTTAAATACTTTTATACTTTTATACCCTTGCATAGTATATTATTTAAATATTACATATATAATAGTGATTTTATCATGTTATGATCTTTATGTGTGCTGGAAGAGTTGACCCAAGCACAAGAAGAAAGTGCAACTACGGGGACTCTTAGCAAAGACTGCCGCAAAGGGGGACATCCCGTATAGGGCAATGGGCAACAAGAATGAGCACCCTGGCGGGTAAGGGGCCAAGGTCGGGGTGTTGTTCCTTCCAAATTTTTCCCCAAACAAAAGGCTCCTACGCTACAAGAATTGGAAGAATGGAAGAAGCAAACAGTTGTGGAGATATATAGCATGGTCAAAGATCAACTATTGAAGGAACTCCAAGGTGGCCGAAGAACCTCATGTGAGGATGTTGGCGGCCCTCAAGCTGAAGCTCAACCTCAAGTTCAACCAAAGAAGAAATAATAATACCGCACTCCTACTCCTACTCCTCTATCGGATGAAGAGGTGGCATAACAAGTACTCCCAATCAGTGAGGTATGTATATTCACTTGTTTAGTTTTACAATGTTACTTATTTACTTTTGTTTTTAGTTTACACTTTACATTACATCACTAATTATTATATATATGTCATTTCTCAAATGCAGATGGGTCGGTGCATGTTGCGGTACATACATTTGAGAACCATGTGGCCGTGGCAACACCGTACGAGGTTCGGCCCATGACTTCCGCCACCTTGCATGGTAAGTTGATGCCTCCACACACTAAGCGTGTGTGCATCACTACCGCCATTCAACCGGATGCTCCCCTTGCATTTTCAGAGGAAGGGGATGATGTTGAAACTGTTGGAGATGCAATTGGATATGATGTGTGTTGGCTAGAGAAACACATAAAACCAATGATATCCAATTCCAAGGTACATATATACTAATCGTAGTCATGGCTTCATTTTCTCCTACCTTTTTTAAGTCCTCCTAAACCGTTCATTGATTAATATTGTCCGCAACATGTCGGACGGTCGGATCACGAAAAGCAAAGACAAGGGGCAATTGAAGCAAACCTTGCCGGCAAATTCGGCATAGTGGCAAGTGTAGCCACATCCCGGCCTTCTCGTGTAAGACTAGTTCTATGTTTTTCCATAGTCACTACTCACAAGTCATAAGTCAAGAGTACTAGTTCTTTAGTTCAAAACACTTGTAAGGTGCTCACTACCACTACTCACAAGTCACAAGTCGATAGTCACAATGTTATTATTGTTATATTATAAAATATTCTAATTTTACCTCACTTGGTTTCTTCTTTTATATCTCACTAAGATATCAAGATATGTCGTATATATTCATTACTAATTTCTAAAATGTTACATGATTACATTTACAAGGTAGGTATCGGTGGAGGTTCCACCTAACACACCTCCATTCCTAAGGGTACTGCATGCACCGGCCAATGAAGGCAACACAAATACAATGAACCCCGTAAGGATAGAGGCGAGTGTGCTTTCAAACGATGTGGTTGAGGTTCCAGTCTTCAAGGAAGACCTCATAGCCATATGTAATATGGATCAATTGGAGTACATGCACATCATAGTCTATATAGGGTACGTCGTGTAATCGCTCTATTAGAGTTAAGACTTACCAATCAATGTAACATTACTTAATACTTGCTTTTTTAATAAAACTTAATAATTATTTGACATTAACCCAAATTTCAAATGCGGTATTTGCATGATAGCTTGCATAGACTAGAGGTCAAGGACATTTACAAGTTCCTTGACCCTTCTCTTGTCTTTTAATTGGCCCATTTGCCTAAGGACAAACAAAGTGAAGATATCATTCCCTGCCTCATGACTTGTGCGAAGGGGCAAGCATTACTGATTCCCTACAATAGCGGGTACGTTGTAACATAGGTTGCTTAATTATGCCATTTTAATTTCACAATTCATAGTTTCATACACATGAATACTACATCGCTTAAGATTAGAGAAAATTCAATTGAACTATTATTTTTATAGGTCCCATTGGATGTTGCTAGCTTTGGATGTGCATGGTGGCCATGCAATTTTTTTTTTGATTCATGTGGAGCACACATTCGGGAACACCTTATGGAAATTATAAACAAGTAAGACTTTATTATTCTTTTTATTATAATATAACTACTCACCCGCAACTATAATAATATTCATAATCTAATGCTTTTCAATTATATGTGTGTAGAGCATGGTATAAATGGGCCGAGAGGGAAGGCATTCACCACCCACCAAAACTCAACCTGAAGAAGGCCAAGGTACGCTTTACTAATTATCGCTCTTTAGACTCTTTCATATAATTTTAAACCCGAACTTGTTGGAAATTATATTTTGAAACTTTTATGTTGTCTTTGGTGGCATTGTTTTGCGGTGCCCTCAACAAAAATCGATTGGGAGTGTGGATATTATGTTCTTAGATACATGAGAACCCTCATTCGCAATGGAGTTTCATCTCACAATTGAGAAAGGTAACACTTAGACTTACCGACCAAAGTTGCACTTTTGATTTGTATATTTCTGACTTAATTCAAGATTACATGTCTAATCTCCGAACTAAGTTATTATATGTTTCTTGTAGGTGGATTTTGGAACCAAGAGTTACTCCCGCTTGGTTCTAGATGATATTAGAATGGAATGGACAGATCATATTATGATTTTTAATTTGTAGTTCAGTGATGTAAAATTGTAAATGAATGTATATTATCATTCATGTATATACATTTTACTCAAATATAATACAAAGATCAGTTCATTTCAATGAATGTGTTCTATTTTTATTTTTATTGAAGTACACTGTATCAATGTATGTGCTTTCTTTGTTTCAAACTTTCAAATTTCAATGATGTGATTGTGAAGTTGGTGTTTTGATCAAGATGGGTTAATCATCAATTTTCAATGATGGCTTAGATCAAGATGGGTTGTATTGTATCATGTATGTACATACAATCTACAAATACAATATGGGTGGTTGATATCATATCATGTATTGTATCATGTATTGGAGAAGGAGTCATATATGGAATGGAGGTTGATGATTGAAATTACTGATATGTACCGAAGTTGTAGATATGATTCATATGAATATGATACCAAAAAACTTTCAAATTTCAATGATGTGATTGTGAAGTTGGTGTTTTGAATGGAGACCTGATGGACATCCTTGCCTATATAGGCAATTTCATTCATTTGCTGAGGAATGAGGATAAAATTAAAAATGCCAAAGTTCAGAATGATTGTCTCCATTGGTGCACCGCTCGGGCCTATTGACAATTGGAATGATATAGTCATGGAGATGGTGCTAAGTGATTGATATGTTGGGCAATTGTGATGATTGGAGCCCATGATTCTAAGCTACCAAGTTTCTGACAATCGGAACACAATTATTTGTGTGAACAGAAAGAGGGATGAGGAAGTTCCACTAGTTGTAATTATATCATGTTTGCAAGCTTTCACTTATCTCATTGCCAATCAAATGTGTTTTATCGAAGCTTGCAACCGGAAGGTCAAGTTGCTTCGGCTTACATTTCAGAAATCCTGCTTCATTCAGATCTTGAATCACAGATTTCTGGATTATATTTTGTGAATTCCTGTTTATAGTTTGTCACTCTCATGTCTTTGCTTTCTTTTCATATTCTCTAAGATGCACCCGAACGAGAACCTGGAAGAAGCTGTTCCTCTGAGAATATCTTTATAGTATATGTGTGAGAATAACTCATTAACTCTTAACAGTGGCTCTAGAAGAACCCTCCATTCTCCAATATAACTTAGTAATATAGGACGGTTAGTGAATAGCCGTCCTATATTACTATTTATATAGGACGGTTTGTGAATAGCCGTCCTATATAACTAGTAATATAGGACGGTTTGTTAATAGCCGTCCTATATATATATATATATATAACTAGTAATATAGGACGGTTTGTGAATAGCCGTCCTATATATAAGTTATATTATATTTATAACTACTAATATAGGACGGTTTGTAAGTAACCGTCCTATATAATATAAATACTAATATAGGACGGTTACTCATGAACCGTCCTATATTTTCAAGTGTTAAGGTAATAAGGTCATGAGTGGGTCGCGTGTCAAACAGGTAGACACGACGGGTCAAATTCATTGACTCGAACACGACACGATTTTTGGCGTGTCATTTTCGGGTCACCCGAAAATGACACGAACACGATAAGACTCGACCCGAACCCGCTAAATTCGTGTCGGGTTCGAGTCGTGTTATCGTGTCGTGTCATATTTTGCCGCCCCTACCTGAGACAGCCATAACCACTTATTCCTCCTGTCACGAATGATAGAAATCCTGAGAATCTGTCTCGCGGATCCCAAGTCTTTCATAGCAAAGACTTTGTTCAGCTCCTTCTTTAACTGACTGATCCTTGAAGAGTTGCTTCCAACAATAAGCATATCGTCGACATAGAGTAGCAAGATGACAAAATCATCTTCTGAGAATTTCTGCGCAAACATACAGTGATCTGAAGTAGTCTTTTTATAACCCTGTTAGGTCATGAACTGCTCGAACTTCTTGTACCACTGTCTGGGAGCCTGTTTCAAGCCATACAGACTCTTCTTCAGCTTGTAGACGTACTTATCTTTGCCTTTAGCAACAAATCCTTCTGGCTGCTCCATATATATCTCTTCCTCTAAGTCGCCATGGAGGAACGCTGTCTTCACATCCAGCTGCTTAACCTCCAGATCAAGGTTTGCGGCCAAACCCAATACAACTCGGATTGAAGACATTTTAACAATAGGAGAAAATATCTCCTCGAAATTGACACCTTTTCTTTGACCAAAGCCTTTCACCACAAGTCTAGCTTTGTATCGTGGTCGTGAAGTGTCACCCTCATACTTCACCCTGTAAATCCATCGATTCTTCAAAGCATATCTGCCCTTAGGCAATCTTACCAGCTCAAAAGTGTGGTTGTTTTGCAAGGATTTCATCTCATCCTTCATAGCTGCAATCTACTCTGCATTCTCTTCACTTTCAGTTGCCTCTGTGTAGCTCTCAGGCTCTCCCCCGTCAGTGAGGAGCACGTACTCATCTGATGAATATCGAGTGGAGGGTTAACGATCTCTCGAACTCCGTCTCAATGAAACTGCTGGTTCCTCAGTAGGAACCTCCTGCTGAATATCATTAGTCTCTGATGAAACATCCATGTCTTCAGCAGCTTCATGTTCTCCCTCAACCTGATTATCTTGAACATCAACTAGAGTACCACCATGGTCATTGGTGCCATCTACACTTGGCGTATGTGAAACAGGAACTGGATTTAAATCTGTCAGAGTATCAGAACTCTGAGTTTCTGATACTTTGGCTTTGTCAATGTGTTCAACGGTTTGGTCTTCCATAAAGACCACATCATGGCTTCTAACCAGCTTCTTTGTAATAGGATCATATAGCTTGTAACCAAACTCATCCTGCCCATAGCCGATGAAAATGCATTGTTTGGTCTTGACGTTTAACTTGGACCTCTCATCCTTGGGTATATGTACAAATGCTTTGCACCCAAATACCCGCAAATGATCGTAAGAGACATCTTTTCCATACCATAGCCTGTCAGGAACATCTGCATTCAAGGCAACAATTGGAGATAGGTTAATAACATAGGCTGTTGTGTATAGTGCCTCACCCCAGAAGGAATCGGGCAGCTTTGCTTCAGAAAGCAAGCATCTGACCCTCTTCATCAATGTCCTGTTCATCCTCTCTGCCAAACCATTTAGCTGAGGAGTCTTCGGAGGAGTTCTTTTATGTCTAATCCCTTGCTTCTTACAATAAGTATCGAAAGGTCTACAGTACTCGCCACCGTTGTCTGTGCAAATACATTTCAGCTTCTTCTTGTTTGCCGCTCAACAAAAGTTTGAAATTCTTTAAACTTGTCAAGCACCTGATCCTTAGATCTCAAAACATAGACCCATAGTTTTATAGAATAATCATCAATAAATGTGACAAAATATAATGTACCACCAAATGTGCGTACCTTCATAGGATCGCATACATCTAAATGTACCAATTCAAGCACGCTTGGCTTTCTGGAAGAAGAATGGCTTTTGAAGGAAACTCATTGCTGCTTCCTGGCAAGACAATGAGCACATTTGCTCAACTTTGTAGCTTTGAGTTCTGAAAGCAAATTCTTCTTGACTAGGCAACTTAGTCCTTTCTCACTCATGTGACTAAGTCGCCTGTGCCACAACTCTGAAGAACCAGCAACATCAACTGCATTCACAGAGTTCATAGGAATCAAAGCTTGCATCACATACAAGCTAGATGATTTCTTCCCTCTGGCAACCACAAGTGCTCCCTTAGAGAGCTTCCACTGTCCTTCTCAAAAGGTACTACAATACCCATCATCATCAAGCTTTCTGGCTGATATTAAGCTCAACCGGATATCTGGTACATGTCGAACGTCCTTGAGAATCAACCATGTTTCGTTTTGGTGTCCAAATAAACGGATCCGATACCAACAACCTTTGACAGTCCATCGTTACCCATCTTCAACACTCCAAAGTCACCAGGAGTGTACGAGGTAAAAAACTCCCTCATCGAGGTAATGTGAAAAGAAGCACCACTGTCAACAACCCATCCAATTTCATTGGAGGCTAGGTTGATTTCATTTTCATCACATACCACAGCAAGGCCTGAAGTAGTGGCAGCTACATGATCATTCCCCTTATCATTTCTTCTCTCCTGCTTGGTATTTTCTGTTTTGTTCTCGGCTTTCCACTTGTAACACTGCCTTTTAATGTGACCCTTCTTGCCACAATAATTGCATTCCAGATTCTTGTATCTGGACTTAGATTTACTCTTGCTTCTGTTATTCTTCTCCTGTCCTTTGATCTTGCTTCTCCCTCGATTTTCTGAGATCAAAATCTCAGACTGTGATGTGGTGACAACTTGAGCTCGTCGCCTCATTTCTTCATTTAGAACTGCGCTTCTCACAGATTCCCATGTCACAGCACCACCTGGAGTAGAATTAGCTAGAGAAACACGAAAATTTTCCCATGAGTCAGGCAAAGTATTTAAAAGCCATAAACCCATGATATCATCGTCAAACCTGACGCCAACGTCGGATAGTTGCTGAAAGCATCTGGTCAACTCGTTCAAGTGGTCGGAAATAGAGCTCCCTTCCTTGTATCTCAGGTGCATCTCTTGATTAAGTAGGAATAACTTATTATTCCTAGTTCTCGACGCGTACAAGGTTTCTAATTTGATCTATAGAGTTCTAGCATGTATTTCATTTTGAATATGATTCAAAACGTTATCTTCTACCCATTGTCGAATAAAACCACATACCTGTTCGTATTCAAAAGCCCACTCATCTTCGGACTTATCCTCCGATTTTTGAGTAGCAAAGACAGATAGATGTAATTTCTTTATAAAAAGAAGATCTTTCATCTTTCTCTTCCACTTGTGATAGTTAGTACTATTTAAGCAAATCATTTTTTTCATGTTTGCCTCCATAAGTAAAGAAAGAGTATTTACAGCAATTTCAGGAGAAAATTTTGCAAAATTGAGAACACCATTGCGTTTGCCAAGAACCGGTCTATCCCCCTTGAAAACCTAGCAAAAATAGGTCTGCTCTAATCAAAGCACTATGCAACTCGTTACTGTTGCAACTCAGATACTGTTGCACTTGACTTTTGCAACGTGTTCCTGTTTCAACTCAACTACTGTGCAAACGCGCTACTGTTTGCACTCGTATTGTTAGAACTCGAACCTGTTGAAACTCACTGTTGGAACCAGCCTCTCGGGGTACTGTGCCAACTCAGTACTGTAGTAGTACTGTAGTGATCGCTGTAGCCGACAGTATGATTATGCTTTTACTGTAGCAACATAATAACATATCTTTTTACTGTAGCAGCAATGATGATTACTGTAGCAGGAACAGTTTTCTTCTTCCTCTCGACCGCCGGTGCTGCAACTCAATTTTTTGCCTCTGTTTCACGGCAAATCCTCGCTCTGATACCACTTATTGGGGATTTTAGTCCCCATCCAAGATCACACACACAAAAACACACCAATATTAACGTGGTTCGGCCAATAAGTCTACGTCCACGAGAGAGGGAATGATTTTACTATGAAATACATGGGTTTTACATAGAAAAGACACAGGGATTTACAGAGAAATGGGTCTCATTCTTTGCCCTCTTGGTATCCCTATTTATAGGGATTTTTGGGAGCTTTTTTTCAACAATTTTACAGAAGTCAATGGGCGGTGGCCGACGGCGGCGCCTGCCACTGTTGAAGTCAGCAGTCGGTGGCTGACTGCTGCGCCTGCCACCGTTGAAGATGGTGTCGGTGGTGGCTGAAGAATGGGACTGGACCAACACTGGGAGTACCCCAAGAAAGGGAATCTTAACTTTCTAATAATGCCTCAATATTAGATGATCTTCAAGCCCTGTCTACTTCGTGATGAAGCAGATCAATGTTAATTTGTATCTCCCGATCTTGACCCTTTGTTTTCTAATGAGCTAAAGGGTGAGAACCGATGCCTCAGATGGTTATGCCGTTGCATGTTAATTATTATGTAATTAGTTATTGAATTCACTTGTTTCCAGTATGATGATCTTGGGCACAGCGAAAGTTCCGAGGACTTTGACACTTCTCTGATGAACTCAGTCTGTCGAACTGAATCTGTAATAAAGGAAATGCATACTTTCTTCAACTGCATAAACACGTGTAACAAACACAGATGATAAACTATCGAGATATGCATGTTACAATATCCTTCTTCGGAATCGTTCGAACTCTGGTTGTACAAAATATGCACGCATTTATTGAGGCACTTGTGGAGTCTCTGGCGGGTTGCTTCTTTTTGGGTCCTTGGAGGGATGCTTCAGATAAAGGAATTTTGCCCAGGTGAAGAACTCTAGACTCAGAACTAAGAGGCCCAGTCCGCACAGAATGCCAACATAAGCCCATCTCCAGTTCTCTACTTGTAGAATGTTGATACCTTGAAAGATATTCACCACTACCAGCGCCAACAGACCATAGCCTAAAAAATGATGGTAGATGTGCCAGTATTTCCGAAATTCGTCGTTTCTGTGAGGCCTTAGCCACAGTGCCAGCATCTGAAACAACAAAGATAACAGAAAACTGGGTTCTTTACTGAAGAAAAAAGGTTGAATAGAGAAAGTTGTTTACTTACTTGCAGCATTGCTACGCTGAAAATGACAATGCCGATAATCCGATGTGTTGTGCAGATGTACGTCTTGGAAGAGTTGCCGAGTGATATACCAATTGCCCATCCAATTGTACCGACGGTGAATGCCAACAGTTGGCATCCCACATGGAAGCCAAACCATTTCCCAAACTTGACCGGGAATATCTTGAAATACCTTGCAATGATTATTCCCACTGGCAAGAGACTCCCCCAACCTATCATACAAAGTACTCCATGCACCTGTACGAAACAAAATTATGTTAGCCATCTTCATATTACAAGTGCTTTCTCAAAACTGAAAAGGATTTTATGTATTTGGCTTAAAGGTATTAGTACTAATTCAAGCGCATTATAGGTTTTATCTTGGAAGACTTGAAAATGCTTAGTCGATTGCTTACTTTTCTAAGACGCCGACGAAGATGGTCAGCAGTATTAGCAGCTCCAGAAGCAAGGTTGATGGTCTCACAGCTATCAAAGTTTTGAATGGTCTTACCATGCATCTGGGGTTCGTCGCCTTCCACATGCGAGCCAATTTGCCAGACGATATTCAACCTGGATAGATCATATCTGGCAAGCGTGAGTGTTACAAACATCGAGAGGAACCCAGTCTCTGATGCGTAATTCAGCCTCCTCTGTTTGAATTCCACATCAATGCTAGATGGTCGGAGATGGCACCCGCGCTTAGTGTCATCAGTAATGTTGTAAGACTTTAGTACCAAAGTTCCGTTTGGGTCTCTGAAGGCAATAAGGGCTCTTGTGCCCACCATTTCTGGTCTGGGACCAGGGTTTACTCCCCAAGCCACCCATCCGGTTTCCTCATGTAGCTTTGCTCCGAAGAAGATATCGACCTTGTCACGGTTTCTCTTGTGGTAATTCCATCCGAGTTCTGCCCTGAGGGCTGCCAACTTCTTGCAGTACGTGACGTTTCCCATTCCTTCAAAGGAGAACCTCCCATCTTGGCATGAAGAAGATTGAGCATTGACGGTAGACCAGGCAAAAATGAGGACAACCAGTACTAGAGAAGACATTGTGGTGAAATTCCTTGCGATGAATTCGTCCATTTAGCCCAAGGTCGATACTTCTATATTTTACGCATGCGTGTTTATGAGCTCCTTCCAATGAAGTTATCCTTCACTCTAAAGACATACAAGGAATATCTGTCTTTTTAAATATTTTATGTTTACACCACCCAGATTTGGAAGATACAGGCTTTTTTCTTTTCGGAAGAGTATAAAACACAGTAGTTTTTGTTACTTTCAAGCATCCCTATTGTGAGGCAGAGTCTAAATATTATTTCACTTTACTCCGATCACGAAGCTAAAGCGACCCTTAAGCTGGTATGCTAGACCTTGCAAGCTGCCATGCTTTCCCTGGGGTTTACATGCACTTTTCTAGTGGGCAGCATAGCCAGGTAGATCTTTTAGGAGTAGGAGGACTAATTTGTTGGGATGGAACTACACGTGGTTCATGAGCATGTGAAAAAGAACAGCCGACTTGAAGACATTGACCAATGGATTTCAATGTTGATGGCTGTTGGTGCCGTAGAAGAAGACTGTACTGTCAAAACAGAGAAAACGTCATTATCATCATCATCATCATCAAGACCTTATCCCAATTAGGGGTCGGCCACATGAATCTTATTCCTCCATTCCACTCTATTAAATACCATGGCTTCATTTAGTCCCAAAGTTTTTAAATCTTTCCTCACCACTTCTGTCCACGTTCTTTTGGGCCTTCCCCTTGCCCTTTTAGAACCTTCAACTTGTATTGCCTCACTCCTTTTAACTGGTGCCGTTGTTGGCCTCCTTTGAACATGTCCAAACCATCTAAGTCTAATCTCCCTCATCTTGTTACCTATTGGTGCTATCCCTAAATTTCTTCTAATATTTTCATTTCTAATTCTATCCTTTCTTGTCTTACCACTCATCCATCTCAACATCCTCATTTCGATGAGTATGATATGCCTTAACTGCCCAACACTCTAATCCACAGAGCATGGCCGGCCTTATAGCCATCCTATAGAATTTTCCCTTTAGTTTGAGTGGCACCCGCCGATCACATAAAACCCCGATGCACATCTCCATTTGTTCCAACCCGCTTGGATTCTCTGGGTAACCTCCCTCTCAATCTCTCCACTCTCATGGATCAATGATCCTAAGTATCGGAAGTGGTCTCTCATGGGGACCTCTTGGTTATCAATCTTGACTAGTGCTCCACTCCTACTCTGCTTGCTAAAATTACATTCCATATATTCTCGTCTTAGTTCTGGCTAATTTTAAATCCTTTCGATTCTAATGCTTCTCTCCATAGCTCTAGCTTTATGTTGACACCCTCCCTTGTCTCATCAAGTAGGACTATATCGTCTCGCAAATAGCATGCACCAGGGAATCTCCTCATGCAGATGTTTTGTTAACTCATCCATAACTAATGTGAAAAGGTATGGACTCAATGCCGATCCTTGGTGCAATCCGACAAGGACAGAAAATCACCGGTCACGCCACTAGTGGTCTTAACATTTATTCTTGTTCCCTCATACATATCTTTAATTATGTCTATATACCCCTGAGAAACCCCTTTAACACCTAACACCCTCCATATTAACTCTCTAGGGACTCTATCATAAGCCTTCTCTAAGTTAATAAAGACCATGTGTAGGTCTTTTCTCCTCTCCCTATATTTCTCTACTAATTGTCTTAGTAAGAAAATAGCTTCCATGGTATACCTCCCAGGCATGAAACCAAACTGATTCTCCGATACACTTGTTTCATGTCGTAGCCTCTTCTCAATGACTCTTTCAAAAAGTTTCATGGTGTGGCTCATAAGTTTGATCCCTCGATAATTAGTGCAGCTCTGAATGTCTCCTTTATTCTTATAGATTGGTACAATAGAGCTTTTCCTCCACTCATCAGGCATTTTCTTTGATTTTATAATCTTGTTAAACAACTTGGTCAACCAAACTACCCCAATATCTCCCATATGCTTCCAAACCTCTATTGGTATACTATCAGGCCCCATGGCCTTTCCTGATTTCATCTTTCTTAAGGCCTCTTTTACTTCAAGCATTCTAATCTTACGTTCATATCTATAATATCCAGTGTTATTTAGATTTATAGTATTTTCAATTCCTATATTCTCAGGGCCATTGTCATTTAACAATTTTTGGAAGTAGATTTCCCACCTTTGTTTGATCTCAGCGTCTTTGACTAATACCCTTTGATCATCGCTTCTAATGCACCTAACATGCTCTAAGTCTTTACTCTTCTGTTCTCTTACCTTTGCAAGTTTAAACACATCTTTCTCACATTCTCTTGTTCCTATTCTATTATAGAGCTCATCATATGCTTTAAGTTTAGCCTCACTTACTATTCTCTTAGCAACGTTTTTAGCATTCTTATATTGTTCATAGTTTTCATTATTTCTAATCTTCTGCCATGCTTTAAAATGCATTCGTTTTTCTTTAATAGCTTTTTGCACTGTTTCATTCCACCACCATGTTTCCTTTGCTAATAGCCTTTTACCTTTAGATACTCCTAAGACATCTTTTGCCACTTTCTTAATGGACTCAACCATATTAGTCCACATTGTATTTACTGTTTCATAATTCCAATTTCCTTCTACCATCAACTTATTTTTGAATGAGGTTATTTTCTCTCCTTTTAAGTTCCACCACTTAGTTTTTGGATGTGTATTAAGTTCGGCTTCTTTTACTCCATCTTTTGATATGAATATCCATAACCATTAACCTATGTTGTGAGGTTAAACTCTCACCGGGTATCACCTTACAATCCTTACATATAGATCGTTCATTATTCCTAAGTAGAAAAAAGTCTATTTGGCTTTTATGAAGTCCACTTTTAAAGGTTATTAAGTGTTCATCCCTCTTCTTAAAGAGTGTATTTGCAATGGATAGGTTATATGACAAAGCAAAATCGAGGATATTTTCCCCCATCTCGTTTCGTTCACGTATACCATACCCTCCGTGTATTCTATCATATCCTTCCTTATCTTTTCCTACATGGTCATTTAAGTCTGCTCCTATAAATATTCCCTCAGTATTGGGAATTTCTTGCATGACTCCCTCCATATCTTCCCAAAACTGTTTCTTAATTATATCTTGTAGCCCTACTTGTGGTGCATATGCACTTATAATATTTATAATCTGCTCTCCTAGAATCATTTTTATTATTATAATTCTATCACTGATTCTTTTAACGTCCACAACTTTATCCTTTAATTCCTTATCCACTATTATTCCTACGCCATTTCTATTATTTTTCTTTCCTACGTACCATAATTTATACCCATCTATTTCTCTAGCTTTAGCCCCTTTCCACTTGGTTTCTTGGATACAAGCGATGTTGACTCTCCTACGTTTTATCGTGTCTACTAACTCCAAACTCTTACCTGTCAATGTCCCTATATTCCATGTAGCGATGCGAATCTTATGATTTGGAGATTCCCTATTTACTATCGCCTTTCTCGACCTCCATGGTATGAACCCATGTCCACTCTTCACTGCACTGGTTCGATGCACAAGGCCGCTTGCGAGGGGACGCTCTAGCAGCCCTTGCCCATTTTTCACTACACCCGGGATCCGATGTAGCGTCGCTTCTGGGAGAACGCCCTAGCAACCCTTGCCTATTTTTCACCGCATCCGGGATCCGATGCAGCGCGTCGCTTATGGGGAACGCCATAGCTTGAGCGAATTTCAGATTTTGATTCATGTCATGTTGGGGTTGCCATAGTTTTAAAAGCTGAAGATGATTTTCATTAAAATCATTAAAATCATCTTCAACTTCACCCTTGCCGGCTGGCTACCTGACGCAAGGGTGGCCATATTTTAAGAAGCTGAAGATGATTTTTATTTCTCCCTCACAAACTAATATACAAATGCATATTTATTTGTAAGAAAGAAATAATAGAATCATCTTTAACTTCCCCCTTGCCGGCTGGCACTGACACAAGACCCTCCTCCTTTTTTATCCGGGCTTGGGACCGGCATTGGCGGAGTTAAAACAGAGAAAACGTCAAGATCGCAAATCTTGACATTCAGACCTATTTATCTCCTATAAATAGGAGATGTTAGATCGTGAGTGAATGAGAGAGGAAGAATAAGAGTGAGGAATATAATCTGATCAGATTCTGAAATAGTATCTCCTCCTCTCTGGTGGATGTAGGCTGAGTTTGGCCAAATTAAGTATCTCTGAGTCTCTCATTATGTGTGTCATTGTCTTGTGAATCGATCTTAAGATCCTAATTATCAAATCCACGTGAGATCTGACCTCACCATAATTGACTGTAAAATATAATCATCATGTCATGATATGAGGAATCTGATGAACATAAGAGAGCAGAGGAGTATCAAATAGAGGAACTACAACAAAAATACCTACTAATAGACTGGATTGCCTGTCAACTATGTTTTAAAAGACCACTCAAAGCAAAACAACATACCCAGGTTTAAGGTCTTATGAGCCCAGCTGTTTCACACGCCTGCACCCATCATGAATAGGCCATGGCGCAAAAGTATTCTCCATTAATAGTCAATCCTAATAATAAGTATGTAGTACATGCAGAGTGTCTGGTAGGCCTGCATGTCCTGTTCGCCTTTGTCTAAAGGCATGGATTGCAAGCGTAGATACCATATGATGTCTCCCTCTCTCTCTCTCATCATATGGGTTAGCAGACATGTCTGGCAGAGATTGGTTAACAGAAAGGAATATGCTTCTTTAGGGGGTTCATTGATTTTGCTGGATTACTCCAGTAAACTGGATCGTCTATGCTAAGATTTGCCAATCGGGTCCTTTATCCGATAGACATGTAATGACTACTACAAGAGGTTGATTAAGGAAGGATTCGTAAGGACTCCGTGCGAATACCTCCGTGGCTGATTGGTAATGAAAAGCCCTCTGGTTAGGGAGGTGATGAGGATCTCTACATCCGGTCTTTGTTTATTTGGTTGGACGGACTTCAATATTAAAAATAAAGGTAAAGACTAAAGAGCCATTAACATTTAACTCAAATTTGCTTTTCTTTTCTCCCTATCAGTCAATCAGCATCGTTAGAACTTAGAATCCTTGTGCCGCTGTCCTTTTCAAAGCTTGGCTTCACACTTTAAGTGTAGATTTCATTTCAATCTTCATGTTCTTCCTCTCTTTGTGCAATTCTCTCTCTTTGTTTATGCAATGTTCACAGCGTTTCTTTTCAATCTTCACGTTCTTTCTCTTTGTTTTTGTAGTGTTTACCTTGAGGGTAAAAGGGCACCAGCCATTAAGAAACAAAAAAGAAGGGCAAAAGACAATGGAGGCACCATTGAGTGTACATGAAGTGAAATCGATCGGTATAAGAATCTTTGATATGATCGTTGTACGGGAGTGAACTGCAGACTTGTTAAAGTAGGGCGCAAGCATTCCCACTCGGCCACTTAAGGCTTTCATCTGGTGGCACCCATTTGAGCAACGCCCTCAAGATAATATAGACCAGACAATCCTAAATCTTAATCCTGACTCTGGCCTGCTCTCCATTTTACAACCAGAACAATAATGGTTACGATCATTGATCGTTTGGGAAGAGTCTACCTTTGATGCAGCCAACAGATAAGTAGACTGTCGATCCAAGCCTTAACTGGGCACCGACTGTAGTTTTCAGCTGCATGCGAATCTTTGATGTTTACACGGAATTCCATCATATGAAAGCTCCCAGAACAAAGAAGTCATAGAAGTGGAGTTTATGTATAAGCGGCCGTTTTCTAGTTAGATTTCGGTCACCTGGCAAAATCTATCTAGCTCACCTTCACCAATATAAGACTAGCTAGTTGATCAGCAGATTCAGCACCTTGATAAAGACTCGTGTATGCAGTTGGCTTGCTGACCGCAAGGTACAGGTGGCCTCCAACTTTTGGTGGTGACCCGAACGATCATCTTCTTTTCTCTGGCCTTGTACTGTTCCGAAGGCTTCATGTCTTAGACGAGTAAACTTTTGGTTAGAGATATGGTAAGGTGCTAAGCCACTAGCTTACTTGACCAAGATGGTCAAATGAGGGAGTTGGGCTTTCTCTTGAACCAGGAGAAATTTTTTTTTCCTGAACAAAGAGTAAAGAGAAATACTAAGACAAAAATTGCCATTTGGGACTCTCTCATTTGACTAGTTCGCTTAAGTAAGACAATGACTAGCTCAGTAGTCCTACTCATTTTGGTTAACATCAACATACTCGAGCATGAGATGAACTGCGGAGTAAGACAAATAGTCCCTATTCCTAACAAGTAGTTTGCCAAGATTTCCGACGGGTTTTCTCAGTTATAGGATCTCCTCTGCCCTTTTACACATCCAATTTGGATTCTAGAAGGATATTTATCTCTAATTTTTTTTCAATGTAATGTCCCTCGTAGCATATAAAACCATTAGCATGAGTCTAGTCATTTTACTTCACGCTGTAACATTCTAACCAATGTGTTAGTGCATAATCATAATAGAGATACAAAGTAATCTCATTATCATAACATGTAGATCAACCACCACTCAGAAAAAATTAATAAGATATGGATGAATGGAAATGCTATTCAACGAATGTATTTGCCAGGGGCACAAATCCTCCCAGGGTATATATAGTTAGCAAACTTATTTTTTCCACCTTTCACCATGTGGCCACAGGTCTCAGCTCTCTCAGCCGTGGCTGGAAAATACAAGAATTTAATTCTCTGCTTTTAGACACCCCCACTAGATCTTGATACGTAGCGAGAAACCTGAATTTTTGTCATAATTTCTATGATATTGTATTTGTTTGTGGACGTTGACGGACTGGAACTTGGCATCATCCGACCACTGTACATGTTGAGGCGGGCAGCTGAAAAAAGTACTAGCAGATCTCAACTCATGAGATTCAAGGCCATATTGTGACTTGCATTAGACAGTCCGAGCTGTGAGCATGAAAAATTTCTTCCGATGCAGATCCTAACATTTGTTGTTCTTGGACGTATAAAAGGTGGTGCAAAAGACAGAAAATTTGATGGTCCGATACACGAGAATTTTCAGGCATGGTTTGATAGTTACTAAGAAAAGCAGAATTTTAGCAGAAGTTCAATCTTAACCACTTCATGAAACCCTTTTCATCCCCTTCAATTTTCAGCTCAAACATCCTAAACGAAATCCAGACAGGTTTAAATTGAACAAGGGAAAAACAAATTTCGCCAAATTCACCAATTTTTTTACAAAGACCCAGTCTTTCAACTATAAACACTCCAAATGAACAGCTCTGTCCTCTTCCTCCTCTTCCTTCTTCAGCTCAAACCCACATGAAAAAGAGTTTGTTGTGGGGTCTAGTCCCATTGACGGCAGCAGTCTTTAAATTCTGCAGCTATCGACGTCGCACACCACCATCAACTATTGCAGCACCGATAGAATTCTTCAACAATAGTAGCATCGCCTAAAGACTAATGTGCAATTTTTGTTGAAAATTAAGCTCTGAAAATCCCTATAAATAGGGATGATCTGAGGAACAATGTATTCAATCACCACAATTCCCAATCAAACACAGTCTGTAAATACCTGTGTAATCGCTCCCTATTGTATCATGTCATTTTTAGTGAATTGTTGCTTTGCAACAGTGGAAGTAGGCATTTATGGCTGAACCACGTAAAAATGGTGTTCCTTTGCGTCCTCACTATGTGTGAATAATTCTAGGCGGGGATTTTAATCCCAACAATCTGTATCATAGCAAGGCGTAGTGCAGCAACACAGATAGGCAAGAAACGGGAGCTGCAGCACTAGCAAATCGACAAGGTGAGAGAGAGAACTGTTGAAAATGCAATTCTGCTACAGTGGAAACATAATTATCATTCTATTATAGTAAAAGAACCATCATCATTCTGCTATAGTGAAAAAGTGTCATCATTATGTCATATACAGTGCTGCTACAGTGACTGAGTTGTAACAATGCATGTTACAACAGTTCAAGTCACAATAGTGCATATTTGCAACATTACCAAGTTCAACAGTAGTAGAGTTGCAACAATACGAGTTGCAGCAGTAGACCATACTGAAGCGAGCCTATTTTGACTGGTTTTCAAGAGAGATGACTGGTTCCTAACTAAATCGGGCATTCCAAATGCAGTGGCGCTCTCAAAATTGCAAGATTCTCTCCTGAAATTGCTGTAAGTACTCTATCTTTACCTATAAAGGCAAATATGAGCAAAATAATTTGCTTAAATAGCACAAATTATCACAAGTGGAAGGGAAAGATGAAGGATCTTCTTTTTATGAAGAAATTACATTTACTTGTATTTGCTACTCAAAAACTAGAAGATAAATCTGAAGACAAGTGGGCCTTCAAACATGAAAATGTATGTTGTTTCATTCGATAATGGGTTGAATATAATGTTTTGAATTATATTCAAAATGCTAAAACTCTATGGATCAAGTTGGAAACCTTATACTTGTTGAGAACTGGGAATAATAAATTATTCCTGTTTAATCAAGCGATGCACCTGAGATACAAGGAAGGGAGTTTTATTTTTGACCACTTAAACGACTTGACAAGATGCTTTTAGCAGCTACCTGATGTTGGCATCAGGTTTGATAACGATATCATGGGCTTGTGGCTTTTAAATACCTTGCCTGACTCATAGGTAAATTTTTGTGTTTCTTTGGCCAATTCTGCTCCACATGGAGCTGTGACTTGGAAATCTGCGAGAAGCGCAGTTTAAAAAAAAGAATTAAGGTGACAAGCTAAAGTTACCACCACATTATACTCTGAGATTCAGATCTCAGAAAACAAAGGAAGAAGCAAGATCAAAGGCTAGGACAGAAATAACAGGGGCATGAGTAAATCCAAGTCTATATACAAGAATTTGGAGTGTCATCATTGTGGTAAGAATGGTCACATAAAAAAGAAGTGTTACAAGTAGAAAGCTGAGAACAAGACCGAGAATGCCAAACATGAGAGAAGAAATAATGATGGGAATGATAGTGTAGCCACCATCACTTCAGATCTTTTTGTGGTCTGTGATGAGAATGAGATCAACCTAGCTTCTAGTGAGATTGAAGGGGTCGTTGATAGTGATGCTTCTTTCCACGTTACATCAAAGAGGGAGTTTTTCATGTCGTACACTCCTAGTGACTTTGGAGTGTTAAAGATGGGCAACGATGGGTTGTCAAAGGTTATTGGTATTGGGCCTGTCTGTTTGGATACCAACAATGGAACGAGGCTAATTCTCAAGGAAGTTCTACATGTACTAGATATCCAGTTGCACTTGACATCAACCAAAAAGCTTGATGATGATGGGTACTGTAGTTTCAGGGTTCAAAGTTGTGAAGCTGACTAAGTATGCTCATTGTCTTGCTGAAAAGCAACAACAGGTTTCCTTCAAGAGCCACCCTCCTTTCAAGAAGTTAGGTGTGCTTGAATTGGTACATTCTAATGTGTGCGATCCTATGATGGTATGAACACATGGTGGTGCATTATATTTTCTCACATTTATTGATGATTATACTAGAAAACTATGAGTCTATGTTTTGAAATCCAAGGATCGGGTGCTTGACAAATTCAAAGAGTTTCAAGCTTCTATTGAGCGTTAAACATGGAAGAAGCTAAAATGTATTTGCACCGACAATGGTGGCGAGTACTGTGGACCATTTGATGTTTATTGTAAGCAGTAGGGGATCAAACATCAAAGGACTCCTCATAAGACTCCTCAGCTAAATGGTTTAGCAGAGAGGATGAACAGGACATTAATGGAGAGGGTCAAATGCTTGCTTTCTGAAGCTAAGCTGCCCAGTTCTTTTTGGGGTGAGGCGCTATACACAAAAGCCTATGTTATTAATCCGTCTCTAATCATTGTCTTGAATGCAGATGTTCCTCACAGGTTATGGTATAGAAAAGATGACTCCTATGATCACTTGCGAGTGTTTGGGTGTAAGAGCACCCAAAAATGAAAACAATTTATTTTCATTGGATACAGGCATGATGAGTTTGGCTACAGGCTATATGATATTATTACAAAGAAGCTTGTTAGAAGCCGTGACGTGGTTTTTATGGAAGACTAATCCATTGAACACATTAACAAAGTCGAAGGATCAGAAACTTGAAATTCTAATATTCTGATTGATCCAGTTCCTATTTCACATATGCTAGGCGTAGATGGCGGCAATGACCATGGTGATGCGTTAGTTGATGTTCAAGATGATCATGTTGAGGGTGAACATGAAGCTGCTAATGACACAGAAGTTTCGGCAGAGGCTGATGATGTTCTGCAGGAGGTTCGTACTAAGGAGACAGTAGTTTCATTGAGACACAGTTCGAGAGATTGTCAACTCTTTACTCAGTATTCACCATACGAGTTTGTGCTCCTCACTAATGGGGGAGAGCCTAAGAGCTATGCAAAGACAAATGAAAGTGAATATAATTTAGAATGGATTATAACTATGAAGGATGAGATGAAATCCTTGTAAGATAATCATACATTTGAGTTGGTAAGATTGTCTAAGAACAAAAAAGCTTTGAAGAATAGGTGGATTTACAAGGTGAAGTACGAGGGTGACACTTCACGTCCACGATATGAAGTTAGACCTGTGGTAAAAGGCTTTGGTTAAAGAAAAGGTATTGATTTTGAGAAGATATTTTCTTTTGTAATAAAAATGCCTTCAATCTGAATTGTATTGGGTTTGGTCGCCAACTTTGATCTGGAGGTTGAGCAGATGGATGTGAAGACAACATTCCTCCATGGTGATTTAGAGCAGGAGATATATATGGTGCAGCTAGAGGGTTTTGTTGTTAAAGGTAAGAAGAACTACATATGGAAGCTAAAAAAGAGTCTCTATGGCTTGAAATAAGCTCCGAGGCAGTGGTACAAAAAGTTCGAACAATTTATGACCCAACAGGGTTATAGAAAGATTATTTTCAGATTACTGTGTATTTGTACAGAGATTCTCAAAGGATGACTTTGTCACCTTGCTACTTTATGTCGATGATATGCTTATTGTTGGACACAGTTCTTCAAGTATCAGTCAGTTAAAGAAGGAGTTGAACAAAGCCTTTGCTATGACAGACTTGGGACCCACAAAATAGATTCTGAGGATTTCTATCATTCGGGACAGGAGGAATAAGCAGTTATGGCTGTCTTAGGAGAAATACATAGAAAAGGTATTTTAGCGATTCCACATAGATAAAGCTAAAGTGGTTAGTACACCTTTTGCTACTCACTTTAAACTTAGTGTAAAGCAAGTTCCCTTGAGTGATGCTGAGATGGAGTACATGTAAGATGTTTCTTATGCTTCAGCTGTTGGTAGTCTTATGTATGCCATTGTATGCGCAAGACCAGACATTGCATATGTAGTTGGTACAGTGAGCCATTTTCTATCAAATCTAGGAAAAGACTATTGAAATGCAGTGAAGTGAATATTAAGATATCTACGTGATTCTTCTGGGTTGAGTTTGGGATTTGGCACAGGTAAGCCCATGCTTGAGGCCTACACTGATTCAGATATGGCTAATGATATTGATACGAGGAAGTCTACTTCAAGTTACTTGATTACCTTTGCAATGGGAGCTGTGTCATGGCCGTTGAAGTTATAGAAGTATGTTGCCTTGTCTATAACTGAAGCCGAGTTTATTGTTGTGACAGAGGCTTGCAAAAAGTTACTGTAGATAAAGAAGTTCGTGAATGAACTTGACTTTATACAAAAGAGGTATGCTTTATTATATGATAATTAGATTATACACTTTAGCAATAATTCTACCTTTCATTGGAGGTCAAGCACATTAATGTTCGATATTATTAGATAAGAGATATTTTGGACTCAAAGACGTTAAAACTTGAGAAGATTCATATCGATGATGATAATTTAGATATGATGACGAAAGCATTACCTTGAAACAAGTTCAAGCTTTGTAGGGAACAGGCCGAAATGGGCTTCTTCTAGAAGGCCATATGTGAAAAAACTTTTTTTAGTTAATGGGCCTGAAGGGGGAGATTTGTGGGGTCTAGTCCCATTGTCGGCAACAGTCTTCAAATTCTGTAGCCACCAATGTCACCCACCATCGTCAACTATTGCAACACGGAGGGAATTCTTCAACAATAGCACTACTACCAAAAGACTAATGTATAGTTTTTGTTGAAAACTAAGCTCCGAAAATCCCTGTAAATAGGGATGATCTGAGGAGTGATGTATTCAATCACCACAATTCCCAGTCATCCACAATCTATAAATACCCCTGCAATCGTTCCCTAATGTATCATATCATTTTTAGTGAATTGTTGCTATGCAACCATGGAAGTAGGCATTTTTGGCCAAACCACATAAAAACAATGTTCCTTTACTTGCTTTCTGTGTGTGAATAATTTTGGGTGGCTAAACTATCATAGGCCATCTCCACAAAGATCGCAAATGCAAAAAAGTCACAATCTAAGCAAATAGAAAATTCTTAAAGAAACCATCCAAGTCCTAGACCCTTTAGATCTTTCTAAAAAGCAATCTAGCCCTCTCAGCTGAAATTCTATTCATTTGCTAGCTATTGAAGAAGAGACTGGATTTGCACCAACTTAGAAACATTCGGCTTTCAAAAGACAGAGAGATGGAGAAGGTGATGGTGGTTGTGTCGTTATAGGGGTTTGACTATCAGAAGAAGGCAGGCAGGCAAGCAAAGGCACATAGAGAGAGACAGAAGTGGAACTACACCTAAACCATTTATGTGGGTCTGCTTGGAAAAGATGACATGACTTCCCAAAAGTCAGATCCAACATACATCTAACCGCCTTCTTTTTTGGACCACTTGCTATTGTAATATGGATGGTATGGGAAGAACGTGATTTCTTATACATAGATTGTTAGGTATCCAAGGGAGTAAGTTCATGAAGTTGAATTTTCTTAAAGTTCGATAAAGAAAAAGGATCATTCACTTATATTTATGTTTTCGCCCTTTAAGTGCTTCACTTCCCTCTTAAGAAATCCTATCTCTTTTGCATCCCTCTCTCCCTCTGAGTTATGCCAACAAATTAAATTTCTCTATCACTATCATTTTTGCCCAAAATAGCTGCTAAAGAAAAAATGAAAGAAGAAACATTTTGGTTATAAATTTGAAGCTAGCCACACATACACACATATATATATATATTCAATTTTTTATTATTAAGGAACAAAAGAATTTGTAGTAGAATAAATAGATACTTCGAGTTGAGAGGTCATGAAAAAATGGTTCCTCGCATCAAGTTTATAGTTGAAAAGCTTTAGATCGGCGAGTTTTCTAGTAAAAGATGTTCTTTTCAGCTTGATCCATTGTTTTTCTTTCATTACATGTCTAGGTTTGTTCTTTTGCTTTCTATTCATTAAAAGAAAAAAGTTGGTTTATTTTGTTTAAGTGGAGATTTTCGTTCTCTTTGTTTCTTCATATTTAAATAATTTATTATTTTAGGCATCTTGTAGTTACACAAATACAAATATATACATATATTTATATATACACACACACCCCAATGCATGTACGTATGTACATATTTTTGTTAGTTAAATCTGAAAAATATCAAAAACCCGAACCAAACCCAATGCGGGGGTTTTAGATATTGAAAATATAATCCTATCAAAATATGAACAAAAAACGAACACTTGATAACTAGAACAGTTAGGAGTAGGGATATGGTAAAACCCTAACTCACCTAGCCATTCACAGCTCTACTAATGGGCCAAGGGACTTGATCCAAAAGATTGGACTTCGTCCAAGAAGTAACGATGACATTTTTAGCCTGCATGTACAAGGCCCAATTCTTGAAAGTGCGTAGACTATGTAAATAACTCAACTAGCATAGTAGAACTCTTTTTTTGAAAATATCTAGACACACTACATTGTTATAGAGAAAGATTTATAAGGATCTCCACCACTGGATTGTTGACACTTGTACAAAATCTTAATCGCTCCAATTGCCCATATAGGGGTGAATCCTTTGTTTGCTAACCACCTGAGAGTTGAGTTGTAGTCTCTTTCTTGAGTACAACATCTCTAGCTCTTATAGTTGAGTTCACTAGCGCCCTAAGTGGTTTAGTCTAAGTACTTGAGCATGGGCTGAATTGACGTGTGGTTGAAGTTATGCATGAATGCCACACAGTTGTGAGGCTAAATAATTGGTAGGGCGGTTGCATTATGATCTATTTAATTTTAAGCTTTTAACCATATTTGGCACAAGTTTTTTATAAATTTTCCACCTGCTTGGGATATTTTTATTTTTTGATAACAAGCGCAGCATTAGGAAATCACCAATATACCCAAGAGAGAGAGAGAGAGAGAGAGAGAGAGGAGAAAACCACCAAACTAGGAGTTTAAAGCTGGCGATCTTCCATTATTGCGCATATCCAACATGCACAAAATACTTTAAAAAGAGAGGACAACGTTCCTCCAATCTCAGGTATCCCAGAGGAGAAACCCCTAGCAGGCGACAGTATCGGGAGCAGCATTCCACCCTCTCTGGCTGTGTCTAATCATAACAATGGGGTGTTGCAACAATAAGGCTGTAAGGGGGACTTCTGTTCGTCTGGTTTGTGTAATTATGCTTAATAGAAATAAGAAGAAGATATCAAGTGCGCCACTCTAGAAACCGTTCCTTCTCTTTGTTATTTCTATTCAGTAATTACATTTATATTTTATTCATTAGGTAAAAGCTTGCTCCCGAGATTTAACCTTGTAGCTTATATATGAAAATTCTTATGGTGAGTGGATTCAGTTTAGTTAATTTTGTGTCAACTACCAGGTCATTCTTGGCTTTGTCTTTCCCTCTCAAGCCAGTACTGTCCTGCACATATTCATTCCGATGCTAAAATTGTCCGGCTGGCATGAGGTTTGGGCTACTAAGATTACAGATATTCAATCTGGGAGAAACATGCAAACAGGCTGGGCTGTCTCGCGGTAACCCCAGTGGCGTTGCTTGCTACATGGAGCATTCCTTGAATTAAGAGAAGGGTGTGAACATTAAAACAGGAGAGTCTAAATATAAAATCATGCTTCTTTTTCGAACTTTCTTTTTACTAGAAAGCGATAATTCATTAATCAAAAGCAAATCACAAGATACAAATAAAGACTCCAAAAGACACCCCCAAGGTGCCAGTGAATTTTTCTGAGTCCTGCAGCAATCAGGGCTAGCCTATTCAGCCAACGACAACAAAAGGCTAGCAAGATAACTAGGTGGAACAAACCATGACTCAGAGCCCAACATACTAACGTTGCCTTTTCAATTTTGGTGACCAAGATCTCCTCTCTTGATATTTACGTCAAAGATATTCAAGGCGTGGAATCAGTCTCTTGCAAAATGCAAGGTAAGGCTGCCTACTATAGATCCTTGTGGTTTGCCCCTTCTCCGGACCCCACATAGGCAGGACCTTCGTGCACCGGGGCTGCCCTTTTATATTCAATTGGCAAGTTTGTCATTCGACGTTAGGTTGGACTTGTTCATTCCTTGTTAAACACCCATTATTCATTACGAGCTTCATCATTGCTTTCATTTTTTTTTTGGTTGGTGGATTAGGGATTGGAGAAACAACCTCAACGTGTTTGATGCAGTGTTTAAAAACTCAGATGGCTACTGGTCCTAGTTTTTCATTGAGTCGAGTGATTCTACCAGTAATTCACTACAAAAGTAATTAAATAAAAATATTTTAAAATATAAAAAAGTATAAAAAATTGTCAAACTAATAGCAATGACAAACTTACAAACCAAAGATTTGAATTTCTCACTTCAAATAAAAGTACATGTTAGTATAATGAATAGATGAAAGCAATCAAACAAAATTAAGCTATCACTAAAAAAATATACAAAAACATAAACTAGAAAATTTTGAAATTATAAATTATCATTAATGTCCATCCTTGAGAATTATGAGAGGAATAAAGACATTTTGGTGAGAAAGAATCGAAGAAGAAACAATGGGTTTAATTTTTATATTTAAGTTCCATACTTTAGAACAGTAACCCTTGATTAAGTTGCCGATTTTAGCCACTAAGTTCAATGACTTTCCTATGAAAATTTTCAATAAAACTTTGTATATAATGATAAAGTTAGATTTCAACTAAAAAAATCAATAGTGATATATTGAATCATAAACATACTATGTTTATCAACCTGCACAATAGTACCTTTTAAACTTCTTCAATGAAATTCAATAATTTAAACTTTGATTGCTCACTAAAAACTGATATAAGACTCTTTCTAATATAGATTAGAACATAATCAATGCTTTGGATCAATAAAAAATAATAAATTAAAGAAAACTTCAAGTTCAAAACATAAGCAAAATGCTGTTACTGTTTACAAGAACAACAATGAGTAATAGACTTTAAGCTCTTTATTCGATGCTTTTCAAATGAAAATTAGAATCTAAGACTTGGGTCTTCTTCTTCTTCTTAATGTCTTCTATCTAGAACAATCAATTTCACAGATTTTTGTTGATTAACAAAGTGGAAAATCACATACAAAGTCCTCTTATTCATCATTATCCATCAAGAGGTAAAATTTTAAAACTTACTGAGTCACTGAGAAACTTGTTGATTTTTCAAAAACTCGTTCAAGTTTTCCAATCCAACTCACCTGAATCATGGAGTTAATTTTATGATGATGTCATCATAGTTATTTTGGCAATCCAACTGGGTTTTCTGGATTGGCCGATCCCCAAGTCGGATCACCTGGTTTTTAAGCATTGATTTGATGAGATGCAAAGCCTCGTGCAATTGAGACTCAGGGTTAATTCACTCATCCCGTCATTGATGTGCAGAAGATCGAAAAAGATTGCGTCCATCAAATTTGAACGTTAGAACCTCCACCTGGAGTAGGCTTGGAACGTTAACCTCCCTTGACACGAGGTTAAATACGTCTTTTGATACTTCCCTGCATGCAGAGTATCTCGTAGGCAGCAAAAGTGAAACCTAATATGTTGATATTTGGAAATGGTCTACTACACTATGGGGCATTTTTTCTAACTTTGCTTCCTTGGGAGCATCATTCAAAAGGGTTAATTATTGATTCAATCTCACTGCAAGAATATTTCGCTTGAAGTTTACTTTGTCTTTGATTTGTTTGTATTACCCTTCAACCACTGTATATAGCATGTCATATCTATAGTTGTATATATTTTACATTCATTTGAGGTACTATTTAAGAATTGATACATGGGGAGGGACATAGTGGCAATATGGAGGCACCGAAAAATTCCGAAGTGACCCTTCTGAACAGCTACCACTTATTTCTTTTAGTCTTGTTGATGTTTAAGTTTTTTTAGGGTAAATTGTGTTTGAATTTAGGCAAATGGTAAGTCCATATGCCTAAACGGCGTCTGCACACAGATGGACTGAGACCCCTTTTCATGGTGATCGAAATTGATAGGTGTAACATCTAGAAGATCTTAGCCATTCATCCTGTTTACTTGCCTGCTAAATGATCTTAGCTAGCTTATGTTTCGTCGGGTTGAAAAAGACCATTGTTTGTTAAAAGTCTAAAAAAAACTAGTTATAATCATCTGATTGTCATGAATTTCTCGTGTCCGTAACCTAAACAAGCAGAGGTGAACAGGATGAATAGGTTGATAAGTCATCACCATCCATTGCAGCTTCTGTTATGCCACAATCCTCTCATTGATTCTTGGCTGCAAGTATATGGAAAATTTTTTTTACTTACTTTATAATCAATGTGTAATATTCACCATTCAAGTATGTGTATATTTGGTCAATCTCTAGGATTAGTTTCCTTTTTCTATTTTTGGTAGTTTAACTTGTATATAGTCTTACACCATTCAGAATCAAAGAATGAGAATCACTTTCATTCATACTGTCTCTTTATAGGTTAGATCTTGAGAGAGAGAGAGAGAGAGAGAGAGAGAGAGAGAGAGAGAGAGAGAGAGAGAGAGAGCAAACTGAGGACATCTATGTACATAAGCATCTCAGAGTAACACATCAGTTGTGAAGCAGTACGATGGAGGTTCAACCATTAATTGGCAACTTACTGGTCCTGTGCCATACAAAGCTCCATATGCAAGGGGCAGCCCCGGTGCACAAAGCTCCCGCCTATGCGGGGTCTGGGGAAGGGGCGGACCACAAGGGCCTAAAGTACACAGCCTTACCTTGCATTTTGCAAGAGTCTGTTTCCACGCCTTGAACCCATGACCTTAAGGTCACACGACGACAACTTTTACCCTTGCGCCAAAGCTCCCCTTCCTCCATACACAAGATTGATGCCAGTAAATTCTCTTGAAAAACCTTCAAACATGTTTGATAGTAAAGGTTTTAGGATCAGGCAATTATGAAGGGACCAACAGTAATTTGCCAGATTTGTCATCATCCTTCGTGTATTCCACGAGGTGCGTGGGCTTAAATGGAGTCACCTATGTTTGCGTTATTTTATCGTTCTGCTTTGCATGTAGTGAGTTGTTGGGACCTTCTGGAGATATTTTCCGAAGGTTAGCTTTTTGTATACTTTTATACCTAACCAAGCCTATGACTTGGAAATATGGTGTTAAATCCTTACGTTAATAGGGGACTTAAAACAAGTGTATTAGACTTTACTTTTCTCCTATTAACGCTGAAGGTCAACCAACATAAAGCTTACAAGTAAAATGAATTTACTTTGATTAGGGCCAAAGGCTTCAATCATGTTGAGGGACCAAGGTTTCCCGTCTCCAACTAAGACAACCGTTTCGGTACGTTCACGTTGCTAATATTTAATTAGCAAATTCATTGCACCATGACCTTATTGGCAGTCAAAGATGACTTTTGACAATAATAAAAAAGGAAGCCTTAGCATAATGGTAGAGTTGTCACTGTGTGATCTTGAGGTCATGAGTTTGAGGTGTGAAAATAGCTTCTTGCAAAAAATATTATTAGACCATGATGGTCTGGCCCTTCCCCAAACCACACATATGCAGGAATTTCATGCACTGGGCTGCCCTTCTAGACATCTCTTGATCCCAGGTCAAGCACCAATAGGAAGCCAGCTAAATATAACTCATTTGAGCTTCATTTCATTACTTTCTTTTTCCTTTTTGGTTGGTAAGCTTGGATTAGAACAACAGCCTTAAGGTTGAATTCTGAGAGAAAACTAAGTTCAGCATGTGAAATCTATTATTCTATTCAGTCCAAACTCATTCGGGCTATTCTAAAGAGCTTAACACTCGCCATAAGTTGCAATCTGGGGCCGTATAAGAATTGCATAATTATTGATTTAATTTTTATTTTCAAAGACTTTTCTACCATCTAATAATGTCACTTGTGTTTAAATAGAACAAAAAATTGCCAAAGTGTGATGGAGAATGAAGTCATCATGCAGCTGCAAGGATTAGTGGTGCTTGACTTGGGATGAGCTGGCTTGACATGACTACAATTTGGCACAAGATGAGGTGAGGTGACACGAAACATTACTCAAGTTATGTTGAGCTGGTTTGAAATGAGTTGGAGGAGATGGATTAAGATGAGAATGATTCAAACTTTGAGATGGGAAGAGATTGAGATTTCTCATCTCATCTCAAGCATCACTAACATTAAGTTGAAGTGCAGAGATATTTCACAAATAATGTATCTCTTTCTGGTCATGCATTTGCCCCCAAATAACCTTATGAGCTGGGAATTTACAGTGCTAAATCGTAAGCTCATCTCCAACCAATTAAGATAATGAAAGATCTCCAAAGACTAATATTTTTCACTAGTCAATGCTGAAAGCAAGGCCTATCGACCCTCACGTGAAGTGAATTTATTTTAATTAGAGTGAAAACCTTCAATCATCTTCCGCGTTGTTTTCATCAAATCATAATAAGGATCCAAAAGTTGACATATAAATTAAACAGCACCTACAAACATGCCAATGAACAACAGATTCAACGTCAACTCTTTTAGTTTTCTAATTCAATGACTGCGTTTGTCAAGATCTGATATGTTAGGCCTTACTCAGTCAAATTTCTTTCTATAATATAAGTACAACTCACTAAGCACTAGCTATGTGTTTTTTCTTGGAAAGTCATGTTGAAAACCTTAACTCTTCCCATGACGTTTGACGTCGTCCGTAAACTTCGTACAGGCATTCTCTCGTCTCAGCCTGGCGTCGGGTGAGATGTTTGAGTCCTTCGGACTAATTAGAAAGCACTTATTATAAGATCGTTTAATCATACACACAATAGGAGACTAAGAGATTTACATGGTTTTGCCAAATTCAACTTACGTCTACTAAAGTGGAGGTTTCAATATTTGATCAGATACAATAGAAGAAGAGGAGCCTTGGTGCAACGGTAAAAGTTGTTGTCATGTGACCTTGAGGTCACGGGTTCAAAGCATGGAATCATCTTCTTGCAAAAGGCAAGGTAAGGCAGCCTACTATAAGCCCTTGTGGTCCGCCCCTTCCCAAGATCCCGCATAGGCAGGAGCTTCGTGCACCGGGGTTGCCCTTTAATACAATAGAAGAAGAGGAGAGCCTCCTCCAACTATCCTCTATTTCTCTACGCACAAACTCTTACTCATTCGCATACCCTAACTAGATTCTCACTCCCATGAGTATAAATCACACGCGGGTCTACCCAACACTCTTCTCAACAGCTAAGGTAGTTTTGAGTGTCGTGACTGCTGGTCATGGTCCATTGAGTGCACTTTGAAGACGTGCAAATCCGTGCATTGAGAACTGTCACCCTTAGTATTGCCCAACACATCAAGTCTTGACACTCCTGAACACGATACAAACTCTCCCCACCAAAAATGAAAAGGAAATTAGTAAGAAGCATGATCCAATGTTTTAGATCATTCGGAAGGAAAGCCGTCCGCGCCCAAACTCCAGATTCAAATCCGATAATGCCAGATGTGAAGCCCGTGGCGCGCCCAAACTCCATCATCCACCGAAAGGTGGAAACTATTGGCCCCATATCTCATCATGTGATGTCCATTCACAAATCGACAAGCATGGTCCGTGTTATGCACCCCACCTCCATTAGCAAATTCAACTAGAAGGTCTGATAAACCAGAAAACATACAAAAAGAGTGATGTATGGTAGTAAGTATCAAGGCTACTTTTTCTTTTTCTTTTTATTGTTTTTTTTTATTTTTTTTATTTTTAGTTTGCTAGTGGCTCCAGTTTCTTATATAATTAGTGGGAACTTTGGATTGGTTCTATAAAGTATTTCTTAACTTGTTTGGCAAGATAAAGGCAGGTCTACTTATATACTTATACTAAGATGAATAGCATTATAGGATATTTTTATTCATCTTTTCAAAGTTTATTTTGTCTGGTGGATCCAAGGTTATTTATCTTATAGAAGAAGGTGTTCTTCTCTCTTTTTCTTTATTGTTATTATTATTACTACTACTACTTTTTTGCGTTTCTGCTACATTAAAGAGGTACTGGTCGCTGGACTGAAGGGTAGAAGTTCATATTTAATGAGTAAAGCACAAGAAGGATCCATTTACACCTTTCTGATAATCCAAATCGTTCATTGTGTCCTTGGATATAGCCCACGCTCCAAGAATCGTATCCATTGTATGATCGCACCTTTCTGGTTTGAGGTGTAAGATCCACTGCTGAAAAATGTCAAAACTAAATGGTATAACTATCTCGATCAGTTAGGGAGCTAGGATTGCCTGCGGCACATGCAACCTAAGGTTTTGGATATATGGGGATTGGGGGCAATAGACTGTTCGCAGTCTTTCGTTAATGTCATCTTAATTTTGTTCCCTTTGAAGTTTTAAGTTGAACAAAACCAGCTTAGATAAATTTCCTCTTCCTTTTTTTTCATTTCCCATATCCAGGATTAGATATAAGTTTGCCTTTCTCCGTGTCTGGCAGCCTACTTTATTTGAACTCCTGATAAGTTGGACGAGCCCAACTCCTTGGATTTAGAGGACTCTCCTCTATCCCTACATTGCATGGTTTCACAAAACTAGCCGCAGAATTAGACCACCCCTCGCGGCCTCTCGCGTCAACTCCAATGTGTCTGTAGTTCCCTTATAAAAACTGACTCATTTCTCATGCTCCCCAAGCCAACAGTCCTTCGAGCTCCATACCAATCTCTTCTTCTTGTTTTTTGCCAGTTTGGTACTCTTTTCGAACCCCTTATCTTTACTTAAATGAAGCATTTTAAGCTCTTCTTAATCATGTCAATGGCCTTAGCTTTATTCATTGCTAGTGCTACTGCCACTCTTGAAGTGGAAGACAAGGAAGAAGAAGAGGAAGTATCCGTAGTTGATCCTGCCTCGGCAGAAAGCCAAGTATCATCTCTTAGAGTGATGAGCCGATTCCTCAAAGAGAAGAAGCCCAAAGTACTCAAATGCAACAAGAATCCAAGAATTTTCCGTGCAAAAGGAAGTGCAGGTCCTGATTGCTGCAAGAAGAAATGTGTGAATGTGATGACCGATCGCCTTAACTGCGGGATATGTGGGAAGAAGTGCAAGTATACAGAGACATGCTGAACCGGTAAATGTGTGAAATTGGCTTTTGATAAGAGAAACTGCGGGCGTTGCAACGATAGGTGCAGCAAGGGGGAGTTTTGTACATATGGCTTGTGCAATTACGCTTAGAAATATTGAAATTCTGTTGATTCATTAGAATATAGTGCAGATGGGTAGGCTGTAGCAGATACCATAATGGACCAGCTATTTGTCTAAATATCCCCGCAAGCCATTTTCCGTCGATGTAATTTGTTGGATATTGTAATTGTATCCTTTATTTATGAATGAAAAAATTAGATTTATTATGTCTTCTCTATTCCTAACTCTCCATGTCTTTTCCTTATCATTTTTCATCTAGAGCTGACGCATGAAAATAATGTTCCGAAGTTACTGAAATTTCTATGACGGCTAGGTTGGATAAAGCGCAGAGAGTTATACAGTGAATACAAGATATAAAGTGAAGCTCTAAAGTTACGAACGGCTAAGACGAACAAATGCCATTGTTCATTATAGAGAGTTGCTAAATCCTGCTAGTAACGGTGTTCCAGAAATGAATTCAGTTCGGCTCTGGACCAGTTTATTTTCTACAGTTTAATGCCTGTGCAGCAGACCATGCAGTATCTTCCTTCGAAAGTCAAGGTTCGTAGCTCTACAGTGCATTCTCCAAAAAAGAAAAAGAAAAAAAGTAGACACCACCAATATGTTATGCTAATATACATCAGAATGGATTATTGCCTAATTTATATAACTAGATCACCGGTTTGCTGTTGGATTACAATTTGACCTAAAAACTTAAGCTAATAAAAATTGGGCTAACAATATTTTACATTCTCGGATGTGAAAGACTCCTCTGTGTCTCCTTTTCTCCCCTTTTAGGCTGTTGCACTTGAAAAATAGGAACCTTAGGATTTGAACTTAAGACCACTTTGTTAGTAAAACTCTCATACTATATTAGATTACGATTCGACTTAAAAGCTTGAGCAGGTAGAAATTGGAACTACAATATTTATATGTCTAACACAACATGATACTTCAGAAATCCATGCCTGCTGCTAGAAACTTTTCATCATATAATTTAGTAATAAATCATTAGAAACACTAAAGCTACTAGACTGAAAGACCTAAATGTGTTTGTGAGTGGAAATCCAATATGTCGTTATAAATGTCGCAAATATAGAGTCCATGGGTATTCTTAATCTCTGCAGGACCTCGCCATTCTCAATGAGTGGAAAAAATAAGATGTCAAAGCCCAGGATGAATAAAATCAGACACTAAATATGGGAGCCTCTTCGACAACGATTCGCAGGCTTAAACTCTAATGGAGCGGCAAAATGAAACCTTAAACCTGGGGGAATAGGAAACATCATTCGTGATATCGAAAGAGTGTGCTTTGCAGTCCTCTCAAGTTTGCGTTGGAAACCAATCAAATGATATGGCAAAGTGGTTAGCTTTGAGAAAGGGCGTAATTATGATTGCCAAAGATTTGTTTATCACTCTTGTATTGGTCCGGGGAGATTCTGAGTTGGTTGTTCAGGCAACAGGGCAGCAGGACCGTAATCGCTTAAGGCCAGCCCCAGTGCATCTGGTAAAGGGGCGGACTATAAGGGCCTAAAGTACACAGCCTTACTTTGCATTTGCAAGAGGCTGTTTCCACACCTTGAACCCGTGACCTCAAGCTCACACGACGATAACTTTTACCATTGTGCCAAAGACCGTAATCGCTTGCTTATGCAAAGGATCCAACAGGACCGTAGTCGCTTGCTTAAGCAATTCAGCAGCTGGAAAATCAAGCACGTATTTAGGGAAGCAAACAGGGCAGGCGATACACAGATGGCCAAGGCAGCATCTTCTGTGGACTCAAATGTTTGGTACAATAATTTTCATTTTGGTTTTGTCAAATATTAAGGGTACACTGTTTGGGTATATTAGTGCCAAAAAATATGTAATGCGGGCCTTTTCTTTTTTTTATTGTATATAAAGAAATTCATTCTTAGTGAGCCTTGGCACAACATTAGAGTTGTCTTTGTGTGACCTTGAGGTCACATATTCAAGCCATGAAAACAGCTTCTTACAAAATACAAAGTAAGGCTTCCTACTATTGACTTTTGTGTTCTGCCCCTTTCCCGAACCTCGCATGCCCTGGAGCTTCGTGCACTGGGGCTGTCCCCCTATTCTTCGTATTGAGAAGGAAACTACTACTCTTGACTATATCCATATAGTTTACCTTAGAGAGCTGGAAGTCCTAAAATCGCTTGATTCACGGACAAGCATGAAACAGCCATTGGCAGATAAAATAATGATAACTCTGTGAGAACCTCAAGACTTGGAACGTAGGAATACATGTATCCTTCTCAATTATTAGACCAAGATTTCCTCTTTCCCACCAAAACCCACTTCTACAGGTAGGATGACGGTCTATCAAACTACTAACTCAGCACATGAAAATGCCCTCACGCATGAACCAGTGGGATTTGGATGGAGATTATATGTGGTGATCAGCTGACCACGGAAATGGTCCATCAGAAGTCCTACTGGGGTCCAGTTTCTTAGTGATCAAAACCGTTCATCTGTTTATGTCATGTCTAATACAGGGTGCATCCATAAGATATCGTGCATATAGGAAATATCATCTTATACTGAACTAGAAATGCTAGAAGCCTAGAACCATGACATGGAGGAAATCTTTTGGGCAATTGTACCTGCCTGCGGTGGGCCGGCCACGGTATAAAAGATCCACTGGGATCAGGTTCACCGTTTTCCTATATTAATTTGGTGATCTTCTTTCTCTTGAATTTTGCTTTCAATCACTAGAATGTCGCTTTGCTGTTAATTTGAGATGGTTTACTTTCCTAACTCTTTTAGGCTTAATTTCTGTGGGCGGGTCCTGTACGTGCACATGTGATGAGAGTTAAATGCCGAAGCCATGTTAGCTCATGTGGTGTTGACAATTTTATTGATTTAGAAAATTCTCAAGAGGTTAATAGCAGCCAAGAGTAGGCTGAAAAGGATAGCAAATGCCAACTGCAAAATTTTCTGTGGTTCATAGATGGACAAAGGGACTCAAAAGGAAACATAATACCTTATGAGGAAAGAACGATTAAGTCTGTTCTACGCGAACAGCTGCTTGCCTATTCAGTGTGGCGAGGATGTAGGAAATAAAGCGGTTTCATCTGGTTAGTGACACATGCAACCCTAAGGTTTTCCTGGCGAGCCCATCACTAAATGGTGTGAAAGGGTGTAACTCAAGATAGGGCCAGATTTTTGGAGATATATCTGAACTGTTCAAAATCTTGTTCTAGACTAACACAATAATCTGAAATTCTTACCCAGTGGATGATCTTAGTCACTGTTTTCGTGAGTTGTAAAATCAATCTATTTTTACAACTAAAAACAACGTCTACTAGGATCATTCAATAATAGATGAGAATTTTAGAGCATAGCCCATCTAAGTCAAAAATAAGATTGGGAACCCTTAAGATCTTCAAAAATCTAGGTCTATTTAAAGTTACTAGCCATCTATATCATTCAACGAGGGATTCTAAGAACTATTATTTCCAAGTTTTGAAAATAAATTATTGTGATATTTAACACAATGAAACTTAGACTGCAATCATCTAATCGCTCTAATTTTGGTGTCATGGTGATGTGAATAGATTGCATCTTCCTAAAATTTCTCCTTAGGAGACCTTTTGAGCGTCTCCAGTTATCATATCCCAAACTGAGTTTGCAATGGAAGCGTAATCTGCTGCTAGTAAGAGCTTTTGGGCTAAAGAGATTCGGGGCAGCCCCCCCATTGTTGGAATGCTGTCACAATGTCAAACTAAATCATCTGTTGCAGTGCTAGTCATGTAACTAGTAGTTGAGATTATATTATGGATGAGGTTATGGAGACAATCACTTCAATTTCTTGGAGTCATAAGGTGCTTTTGAAATTGCAGGCTTATAGCATAAATAATAAATGCAAAGTTCGAATTCGGGAATAAGTCTGGCAAGGTAAAACATTGCAACATTCGGCAAACATTTGGGAAAAAAGTCCGAATAAAAAAGTTGGGTAAAATTTTTACAAGGATGAATTTAATTTTTTAATTTATATGCTTGACTAGAAGGATAGTTTTGGTGTAACGATAAAATTGTGGCTGTGTGACTTGGAGGTATTGGGTTTAAGGCATGAAAATAGTCTCTTGGAAAAATACAGCCTAAGGCTGTGTATTATATCCTTTGCGGTCTGCTCCTTCCCTAACTCTACTTATACAGGAGCTTCCTACACTGGGCTTCCTTTTTTCTTTTAACTAGATCTAGAGATAACATTTGTGAATTTAATAAATTAGAGTTTATTTTCATGAATTCATATTTAATTTGACAAATCTGCCTAGAATTGGAAATATGCGGGAAGGGAGGGCAGCCCAAACTGCATAATGCTTCCTTTTTTGCCTGGAGACACTTCCAAATTTTTTTAAAATGGTGATATTTTATAAATGGGCGTAAAGTAAAATTACAGAAGAACAGAGGATCAAGGGGATCCTCAAGAATGAACAAATGAAGACAAGACCAAAAGCAACTTCCCAACATAACCAAACAAAAATATATCACAACATGAGGGAGGAAACAAAGGAAAGAAACATTCCTCTTAGAAACAGTGAGCGAGAAACAATCAAGGAAGACGATCACTCGCGAATCAATGACCTAGAGAGTCCCCAATGCATTGATAGAATCTGAAGAAGAATGAGCCAAAGTTAATGAGGTGGAGTTTCATTACAATTGAGTGGGTATGTGACTCCACAACAGAGAGAGTAGTTCCTTCCCTAGCAAGGGAATTAGCATCATAGTTGGAGTTCTGAGGATATGATCAAAAGAATTATCGCTGTCGCTTGTCCATTCTTTGATCACCAAAATTTTGTCTGAAAATCTCCAATGGGTTTCTGTGACATTGCTAATCCACTTGACAGTGTTGGACGAATCCCCTTCAAAGGGTGAGTTGAGGATAGTTATAAATTTTAATTCCTTGAATCAAAGTTCGCGTCAGCAGAATTAGTGATTCCCAAAAGACCAGCAACCTCAAACAACTTTTCCCAATTGTGATTTTTAAGGACTGCCCCGAAGCCAAAAGTTCTTGGATTGCCAAGACTAGATCCATCAAAATTGAATTAAAAGAACATGGAGAGGAGGAGACTATTTGACGAGAAAAGGGTCCCAAGACGTGATCCATCAAATTGACACAGGGCTAAGCATTTACAGTAGTTTTATGCATGTCAGAGCTGTGTATTGTCCTCTATATCTGTGAGTTAAATTGATGAGTTCCAATCATTCAGCAACTAAACCGATCCAACTCGGTAAATGTAGATGAGAAACTATTACCCATTAGTGAGCATATAGGAAATATTGTCTTGGTTTAATTATTCTGCAACTAAACTAATCCAATTCAGTAGAAGCAGCAGCTTCAATGTCTAGCGCCCACTTTCCTCTTCTTCTTCTCCAAACAACGGAGACCGCTTAGAAATCTCTCCCCTCCTACGATCAACCTTAGACAAAGAAACTACCACATAACTCATATTTACGACAATGAAAAAAAATCTAGCCTTCTGGCTAAAAATCTGCATTTACTCCACATTTCGGACTGAACAAAACTTGTTTCGTGTCTCCCATTTGTCGGCCATTTTTTTGGTTTCCGAAGAAAATTACCGCCTCGATTACTATCGTGGAAGCCATTTCCATGGCTCCAATGTGAATTGGTGATTGGTTCCATTTTGGTTTTAGTTGATTTCCCGGCGAGGATCGCATACTTTGGTGGAGTGGAAGGTTTGCCTTCGAGATTGCCAAAAGCCTGAAGCATTCTTCTTCTTCTGTTCTTTATTATCTTCTTCTTCCTCTTCCCCATACTCAGCTTCTTCGCCAGCTTGTTTCTTCTTGTTTTCACAATCTCGGCTTGATTTCTCTGCAAGATTCGTGATTTCAGAAAATTCTCCTCTCTCCTCTCTGTTTCTTCTTCTACTTACAATACATCATTATCATTTTCTTCTTGTATTCGTTCCCTTTCTCCTTCTCTCTTTTCCTACTTAGATTCCTGCCCTTCTTGGGAACACATTCGCTTTTGAAGCTCCTCCACCAAAATATTGCGGGCTTCCGTCAACGAACTACAAACAACTCCATGGAGTTCCTAGTTAACATCTCCATTGCCGCTACATACACTCAAACCATGCTCAACAACTGTCAGATTATCTGCTTCTCAAATTTCTAGAGGCGTGCCTAACCTAAGGTTCAAATCGATATCCAAGCCTGAGACAGAATCTCTCGCTGTCAATTTTGAACTTCCGGCTTTCGACTCCGATCCTTGGAGCGCCAGCGGATATTATCAGAGGGATAAGGATTAGACTGCGAAAGAGAGAAGGAAGAGGAACTTACTTGAGTAATGCTCTCCAAATACAAAAACAACGTACGGCATTGTATAGCGGAGAACCTATCTTTCATTAAACAACAAATTTCCTCCAAAACCGATTCTGGGAAAGACCCGTCAACACAACAAAATTGGCAAACAAATTTGGGCAAAGCCCGATGTGTCGTTTTCCCAACGATCTACTGGTTTGAGGCAGGTATTTAACAACTCGAGCTGACTCAAGTCATAACAAATTCGTTGGAATGCCTGAAAATCTTTTAGATTAAAATACCAATCACAAATCACTGGCAAATGATCCAGCATTATGTATTTTATGGGACAGAAAATGAATTGGATTGAGGTTGAATTGCCATCTTTTTCTGTCTTTTTTCCGGACGGAGAGCAAGCTATTGATTGTGAGACCGGGCACTTTGACGATCGACGAGCTGTTTTAAGGGTTCAACCCCCACTGTGATACAATTTTAGTCGCCTGTAAGAGCTTCATCATTGCGTGGCTTGCCTTGGTACGCAACGTCGGCACATTCAAGTGTTTGGCGATTGAGTTAGGCCACACAATAATTTACACGTTTTTCAAAAAATTTCTAGCGATTGCCACGTTGGTAATTCTTTGTACATTTGTTTGCTGGCAGTCCCTGGCTCCCTGCTGATTTGGAGTTTCCTGGACTTAATCCTTGTGAGAAGTTTCTGATAGTGGGATTATGAAATGAACAGTTTTCTGGGACATTATTTATTTAATATGTCGGCAGCATATAAGCCCATTGGATCACCAAATGTCCAGGCCCATATGATATTCTTGACGCGGTCATTAACCAAGCCAGTCCTATATATCTTGAAAGTGGCCCAAGTGAAAAACTAAGTTGCGAACTCCCAGTTTCTTACTAGACATGGCGACAGCAAGAAGAAAGCAGCATTGTAAGAGAGAGAGAGAGAGAGAGAGAGAGAGAGAGAGAGAGAGTCCACAGCTTATATAATTTATTTAATTAATCCATTGATGTAGTATGGTGGTTAACAATATCATCAAAAGAGGAGGGACGATTTCCTCACAGAAGGCAGCAACAGATGATGTGAATATCACCACCAGCATGACATTGTCCAGTCCTATATCCCCTTGAAACGCATTCTCTGCTGCAAGAATCGCCTTTGAAGCAATATTCACCAATGCATGCAGCTGCCTTTTTCACGTCTTCTTCATCAGCATGTACCTTTCCCTCTGCATGCACATTTCACGATAAAACTCGAAACTCAGTTCCAAATATAAGAGACAGAGACAGAGACAGAGACAGAGACAGAGAGAGCTCACCAGAAACACATGAAATGACGAGAATTATAAGCATAACAGCCAGGAGAACTTGGTTACTGGAACGAAAGGAGGCCATAGTCTCAGCGGGGATGGCAAAAGCAGCTTAGTTTGGTTTGAGGATAAAGGGTGAAAATGGAGAGGCTTTTTATAAATCAAATCTACGCGGAAGCGTGTGGGCCTCCAAGATTTACCAGCCTCTTCTCTAATTTAATGAATGCCTAAGTTGGCTAGCCAAAAGATCACGTAATAGATTTTAGGAGATTCCATGGTAAACTAAATAAGTGGAAAAAAGGAAGGGAAGCGATAAAATCTCTCATATGAGGAACACTATTTTAGAATGTTCTTTAGTTCAGGGTACGAAAGGCTATTCCAAGCCTTGCAATATTGAATCGGTACAAGGTGTAGCAGTAAGGAGCTTGGATGACGCCCACTTAAATGGAATAAGATAACGATATATTCACTCTCAAATCTACTATACACGAGCAATATAATTTTTCACCAACTCTCTAATATTTTGGTACTAGACACTTTTTCCAATTATCTTTATTCTCCTATTTTTGAGTTTTTAGATTTTTTCTTATCTCTTTTTATCACAAGTCTCTAAAATCTCTCTCTATCACAAATCCCTAGATTCTTTCTATTAATCCTTCTTACTTATGTTCTTTTAGCTTTTAGTTATCCTCGTATTAATGTTTGGCCAAAGGCCCTCTAGGGTACTCCCCCATAAGTGCTCCTCATTTCTGTATGGATGAGTGCTACTTTAGATGATTGGATCCGTTCAACTCATTGCTCCATTCTTGGATATTGAATAGACCAAAGTCACTTGATTGGATGATTCTAGCATTCATAGAATTGCATTTTTGAGAGTGGAATTTAAACCGTTGTTTTTTGAATGTTAATATATTGATACTTATATAGAGACCATTCTAGTCTATCTAACACAGTCAATATACCAAATGTCTCCCAACCAAAATCAAAATATTCTCATTGTCAATAGATAAAGATTAAACCTTTCTTTGGTTAACAGGTCTGCACTTTGATTTGCATACCTTAAAAGATGAAAGATAGGGCACTTATGGAGCTAATGGCACCTTAATCTCATCAATTAGGTCCCAAATGTCCATGATGAGGTTTTGTCATTTGCAATTCATTTAATCATGTTAAAGTTATCTCCCTCAATGAAATTTGGGATGACCCCAGTATGAATAGCTAGTAAACACCGCGGATTATGTTCTTGACCTTTACAGTAGTGAAATCACCCACTGCACTAGTCCTACGAAGCCCAATAGTATTTGCCCTTGTCATTCTTGATTATTCCACCAATGCTTGGCATCCATGAATTTTCAACTGAGGCCCCATTGAAGTTAAGTTTGAGGGTCCTATGTGGTAGTGGTCTATGGGGAGCTTAGCAATTTCCTTGATCAAGGAAGAAGCTCTAATTTCATCCCAGCTTCTAAGTATTTCATCTTGTAAGAAATGTTCAAATTCCTTAGAAGAAGAAGCCTAGCTATAAACTATGTAAATTATTTGCTCTTTGATCCTTTGCATTGTCTTAAACTTTCCTTGGGAGACACCTCATGTTCCTTTCATTCTAAACCACCCACATCAAATCCATAGCACAGTATCTTTAGACTAGTTTGTTTGTTCTTGTTGTTTTGAACAACAACCATGGTGCAAGAACTCTCCTAACAATATTAGGGTTGACCTAGAGCACTTAGAATTTGGACACAATAAAGTCCCATAGTCCATTTTTAAGAATAGTTGACATATCATGATGGTCCCTTCCAACTTCTTCTTTGAAGATTGTCAAGTATCAAAAAAGGGGATTGGTTTAAGTCAAACACTTCCAGCTTCAGGTGCAAAATCCCTTCTTGGTCTCAATAGTTTAGATGCTGAAGTAGTAGAGGATTCACTCATGGAATTAGGTTCCCAACATAACTTATCCTTCTTATTGATATCAATGAATTTGGTATTGAGAAGGGTCACCAAATCCTATAGTTCCCTCTCTTTAGAGTCATAGATCCTCTTGCCAAATGTAAGATTCCGACAACTCTGTTAGGAATGATGCTGAGACATTCAATGATCATGTAGTTAAATTTTAACTCTAAATGGTTGCACTGTGTCTAATGCCAACATCTTGTGTAGTCACCACTTCTGACAACAATATGAGTATTATAAGTACATGTTGGCAATTCTTGGCAAATGCCTCCCCAAACTTTGGAAATTTTTTTGGATTTTGGAAGGATCCAATCCCCAACATGTAGTGTACCCACATCTCTACTTTATGATTTGCTCCATTATCATTGTCACTATCCAATCTCCATAACCATTTAAACAGAAGAGCTATGTTGATGATATCCAAGTTTCAAATCTCAATGCTACCCTCCTTCATAGGTAAATAATTTTGTTCCCTAGCAACTAGATAATATCTTCTTTTTTTACGTGAGTCTTCAAAAAGAAGGTCTCTTTGTATTTTCTCAACTTCATCGATAATATTTGTAGGGCAGTTAAACATAGACATATAGTATAGTGGAACATTATAGAGGGTTGCCTCCAAAAGAGTAAGCCTACCTTCCATTAGCTAATTTCTACTAGAATCTTTCAATGATAGCTTCCCAATGGCATGCTCTTGGACTTCTCACACACAAAGGCCATCCAAGATAGAAATAAGGAGCGGTACTTCTCTCACAACCTAACTTTATTTCCACCTCTTAAGGATTATAATCATCCATTTTCACACCCATGATCTTGGATTTATAAAGATTAATCTTTTGTCTAGTTAGTAGTTCATAACACCTTAATAAAGCCTCCATTTTGAATCCAAAATCTTGATAGAAGTTACTCACAATAATGATATCATCTACATATTACAGATGAGATACACCAAACCAACTTCAATCATTCTAATACCCAGTATAAATTCAGCTTGTACACCCTTCTTCACAATCAACCTAAAAACCCCCCCAACTAAACAAAACAATAAGAGGGGGTCCCCTTGTTTCAATCCTCTTCTACTTCTAAAAATTCCATTTGTGATCCATTGATAAGCAGTAAGTAGTATGAGGAGTTTAGGTAGGACCATATCCAATGTCGCCACTTGATAGAGAAACACATTCTTGTCATAATTTCATCCCCTACCTTCCACACAAATCTATCATAAGCCTTTTACATGTCTAGATTACACACAATACCCCTTATTTTGCTAGATTTCATATCTTGAATACACTCATTTGTAATAAGTACACTATCGAGTATTTGTCCCCCAAAATGAAAACGTGCTTCAACCATTGAACTCAAGCTCTGTCTGTAATATCCTTAATTTTTAGGATAAAATAGAAAATTTTTAAATAAATTAAAATAAAAATTTATAGATGGCAATTTTTCCTAAAAACATAAGAATTAGAAAGTGCTCGTCGATACGAGTCCAACGCCACCAAGAACGGGAAAAACAGAGCTCAAACGAGGGCATTATGAGCGGTCGAAGTTGTAAGGGCAAATTGGTCTTTTGACAGAAACGTGTTACACAGGGGTCCAAATTGATAACGGCACCCCTGTCTTTCACACGTCTCTACCAGTCCGGCGAAATCGCTGGAGAGACATGGAAAGAGACATGTGGGAAAGAGTTTCTCTTCTCCTAGGACTCTAAACCCTATATCTATGCTCCCCTAGGAGCCAAAACACTCCACTTTGAGCGTTTTTCTGAGTTTTTACTCAGAACCCTAACCCTGCAAAGCTTTGATTTTTCCGGCGAGTGGAACCCCGACAACACGAGCAACCTCGGCCAGGCGCAAGGTAAGCCTCAAAACTCATTTTTCCCGTATTTATTAAATAGAAAAACAATTAGGAAAACATTTAAAAATTTTGGATTTTTAGGAATTTTGTGCACGCTACTGTTGGAGTGTGATTTCATGGATCAAACCTCATCCGTTTGGAAATCGCACCGTCCAACTAGTGTACAAGAAACCCAAGAGCAAACCCTTTAAATTTGGGAGTGATCCAACGGTGGATTTCTCCATAAAATGCAAAAACCAGTACCTAGGGATGATTTTAGGAACTTGGAAAAAATCATTTAAAAACCATGGTTTTTGGAAAAATCAGTGCAAAAGGAGGGAATAAATGGATTTTAGAGAGAATTCTGAAGAAAATGGCGCAAAAATCACACAAAACGGAGCTATGTAGCTCCGCCGGAGACGACCGGAATCTTGTCGTCTTCTTTGGCATTGTCAACGACGTCAGCGCCAGGGACGCACTCGAGGATGCACGAGGGATGACGTCACATGGCGCGCGTCCCATGCAATGTCTGCGTCTTCATGCTTCTTCGTGGCGCCAATATAAGCCGGTGTAAACCGACGGAAAAGGGGCCGCCGTTATAAACCACCTTATGGTGGTCCGGCAGGCCCCATTTGAGGGTTGTTTTCACTAAAACTTTATTTATGAGAGCTAGAGAGGTCCAAATCACGATCCGAAAGAGGCGTTGTGACCGTATTGACGACGCGGACCTATTTTTAAATTAAAAACCAAGAAATGACCACTTTTTCTTTAGAAAAATATTAAAATAGTGATGTGACATGTACAGGTGCACTTGAATATACCAGTTAAAGGGAGTTATTAGCAAGCTAGTGGTCTCACATTGAGGTAGGTGACGACAACTAATGTTTTTCCTTGATTTTTAAACCATGTTTAAACATAGCATCATGTGTGATGTGTTTTAAATTGCAATTCTTATTTACCGCATATTTTATGCGACATTGAGTGCAGGATGGTTATGCCAAAATGAAATCTTTTACTGAATAAACTTATTTAAAATGCTTTTACAAGCATGATGTTAATTAGTTATGCTTAATTAGAGACTTATTTTTTATTATATATATAGAAAATGCATAGATTTATATGAAAATGAGAATAAAGGCTTATTAGCTGGTCCTTTTATAGGCTAACCCCAGGATGAGGGGCATGTCTTAGGGATTGCAAGCTATAAGTGCTCTTGAGTTTTAGCATATACATATGATTTCCGTGTTTTATATTTGATGACGGGTGCTCTTGCCCGGTGGGCATCATGCTAGGAGGGATAGGGCCGGCCACCCACCTTCCGAGATTATGATGTGATGATTTTGTGATATGATAGACACCTGCCCATAGATGTCATTCGGTAGGGGTTTGGTAACATGGATAGTCCACACTACCGGTCTGAGCCTTTCCATGGGGACAGACGCTAAGTCTCCCGTTATGGTGTCAACGGAGAGCGGCGGTGGTTTATACTCATAGAGGGTTGCCACTGCAGCATGATGACTCATATTCTTGTTATGTGTGCATGTATGATGAGCATGGTTATGGATGTTATGCCTGGGTGTGACGACATTCAGAAGTTGACTATGAGTACTCTTGATTAGTGATACTAGTATGATGGTGGGACCCATTACCTTAAGGTGCCCTTATTCTTATTGTATGCTCCATTTTATTGATTCATGTCATGTTTTAACTCCGTGAATTACATATTTTAGCATATGGAATAAATTGGCATTTATTTGAACATGACATTATGATATCACTATTTTCATAAATGTTAGACTTTTCATCAGTGATGTTCATTATTTCTTTCATTTATTACATTAATTGTCTATGTACCTACACAAGCGATAGCTTGCTAAGGCATTGCTTTGTTTTGCAACGCCTTAGATCTCGAGCGCGACACCAAGAAAGGAAAAGCTATTGATAAACCTTGAGAGCTGCTGAAGACTAGTTTTCCCTATAGTTTTAGACAGTGATGTGAGTCATTAGAGAGGATTATCATTTGAATTTTATTATGGACTGCATACTTTATATTGGATGTGATTTAGATGTTTGGACATATATTGGACATTTATATGGGATATTATGATGGATAGACCCTAGGCCATATTATTATTGTATTTTGGACATTTATTTGATTTAAAATAAAGGCGCCGATTTATTTGACGTTGATTTATACGCGGATTATTTTATTTATGTTTAATTTACATGTATGCCATTTTGAGAAAGAAAAACTAACACCCGGAGTTTTTAAGATAGGTTTTAGTAAAATGTTAAATAAAGCTTTTCTCATGGGATCCCAAATGCTCTTATTTAAAATGTCATTCTTATAAAAAATAAATGTCTTAAAAATCCGGGGTGTTACACTGTCTCCATTTAATTTCATCTTAGAGATCCAATTCTCTTATTTTCTATTCACAATTCATTTCTTCTTGATAATCTTCATTCTTTAAATGTCCCATTCTTTCACCCTTCATAAATTGGGTAGTTCTATCTTCAATTTGTCTTCTATAAGCCCCTTCTCAAAATTTCTCCTGGTTGTTCCAATGTTTAAATTTTTCTATAAGCCTTTAGACCATTGATTATATAAAGTTTCTAATAGTATTCCTCTTATAATATTAATTTCTAATACTTATTTTTCACATAAGTAAGCTCCACTTGAATCCCTAAATCTCTCTTTCTTTGAACTAATATAAGAAAAAACTGCAAACAAGGTAGGCCTAAGCTACGTGAGCTGGATTTGATCTTGAATTAGTATAGTAGATACTATGCTCTACCCTAGCAACAATATCATATAATTGCTTGAGTGGCCCTTAATCAATGTGTGTGGAACCACATTGATTAAAAATGTAAGTATAATCTCTCTCTCTCTCTCTCTCTCTGATCAAAACTCAAAGTCTGAATCTTAGTTTCTTCACAATAAAGCAAAGGCTCAAAAACCCTAGTTGAAACCTCTTTCTCACTCCCTGTTCTCATCCACTAACCTTGATGAGAGTTGAGTGAGGAGTGTAGAAGAGTCCATTTCAATTCTCTAGTTTTTGTCTTTTGAAAATGCCCAAATGAGAGATAGGGAGAAGAGCTCATATGTTGGTGGAGGTGAGGAGCTTTTATAGTTGTTTCTTCACTGGACCCTGCAACATATAAAGGAGACAAAATGGTTTTAAATTTCATTCATTTTCTTATTTGGTGTACTAATTAGCTTTTCTAGTGCTTTTTGCTAATCTCATGTGATCCTTCCATCAAGAATACGTAAATCTAGAGGATTACTGCCTGGAGCAGTCCAACTTGGCCGACTTTGCTCATTGATGAGAGTAGTGGAGTTATGATTCCTATGTATGTCATGGAGGAGAAGGTCAAGTATTCATCTCAATCTTTTTGTGATTTATGCAGCTGCATTGGTAAGAAGTTGACTTGAAATTCTTTAGTCTGATTAATGTTCTAATCCCCTACATTTTCAAGATAGAATTTGAGGTTTAGGTTTTGTAAGTGAATTGGAGTTTTGAAATTCATGCTGAAGGAGATGAATTTTCATGTTACGGTTAAAATGTTCGTCATTTGTGAGAATTGAATTCTCATCCATTTCACTTGGGTGCTTTGACTTGGATTCTCACCCAATTTCAGTTTGGCACCACCATCAGAATATATTCCTAGTTAAAGGATTTCTTCGGAAGACAACGATTCTGGTTAAAGTGGTCTCCTTTCCCCTGAGACAGATTTAGGAGAAGCGGGTTCCTTCGGCTACTAAAGAAATAAACAAGCCGCAGGTTTCAAAGCTATAAAGTACACTTTCAGGTAAGTAGAAGGAAGATTTCAAGATTCAACCATAACAGTATAATACACGTTCAAGTAAGCTTGAAAGCTCTAAAACTTAAATGTCTACATATTGCCAATGTAATTTGTCTCTAAGTGGTGTTTGTGCACTTGACTTCCAAGATTTACATGCGCTGCTGAAAGGACATGGGACTACCTTTGGTATCCAAAGGTGTCCATCTGTTTGATGCCATCTACGTATATATATGCCATGCCCTGACAGTTCAAAAAAAAATCTCCACCAGTGACCAACAAAGGCATAAGTTTTTCAGACGCATGAGACTGTAGGGGTATGGCCTAGTAAGTCGGCCTCGCAGTTAAATGGTTTGGATCGCCAAACACTGGACATCATATAGACTTCTAGCTACATTTGTAAATTACTGCATATACACACACACCCAACAATAGTACTCTTGTAATTGATCTTCTCTCATCCCATATATGTGAACAGGCCATTCATCTTTTTGGGTTCATAAAATGGGACCCCACCACCAGATAACTGTCCAATGACCATTACACAATCCTCTCTTTTACGGAAAGAATTCATAAACTGATCATTGGCGGAGCATCAATAGAGAAACAAAGTCGCAGATGCAAATCCAATAAACCTTTCTCACAAATTCATCAATCAACAGTTAATGGTTCCGATCTCCTGTGAATTAACTTCAATTTCTGCGATTGAAGTATCATTTTTCTATTTATGTTAGCTCAGTTAGATAGAAGAAGGTTGTGTTGTGCAGTGAACATGTCTGTTTGGGGTTATTATAGAATGAATGGGAAGACTACAACTTGATCCAATAAAAAAGAAAGTTCTTCAAAAGGTGATGCATGACAAAATTAGTAACCTATCTCCATTCAATATGGCACCTGATGATTGTGCAAGTGAAATGTCGTAATCACCACCAGAGTTGCGTATCTCATTAGCATCAGCGATTTCGCAAATGAAATTAGCATAGTTATTATATTTTTCGTTTCAGTTTTTTGTTTAGTGTTCATTTAAGGTAACCAGAGGGGAGCACATTACATGGTCCATTTTAAGAATTGCTGATTTTTCTATTCAGTGACTTTTGATCGGGTAGGAAAAATTAGATAATAGAGTTTGTTGGTATTCTAGCCTTCCTTCTCCTTTTAAGGCTTTGATGGAATGGTAGAATTGTTGCCGTGTGACCTTAAAGTCACAAATTTGAAGCCTGAAAATAGCCTCTTGCAAGCTAGGTAGGGTTACGTACTATTAACCCTTTGTGGTCCACCCTTTCCTTGGAACCGCATGTACAGAAACTTCATGCACAGGGCTAACCTTTTTTCTTCATTTAAGGTAACCATTGGCATTGCTTTCGTCCAATTACTGGGTAACTTGAAACTTGAGCAATTAGCAATTACTGGTTAACTTGAAATTTAAGGTAACCATCAGCTATGTTAACCAGGAAAAGCAAAGCTTGCATACTCGGTTGACCCTCGAGACTTGACATCAAATCAATGTACTGATATTTGCAACCGAAAAGATGACTGCAAGGCACCATTTAAAGGAAAAAAATACTATATAGGCTCCTTCCAACTCAAACAATGAACGGGTGCTTAATTTGTTCGGGCGATACGTGTTAGTAAGACAGTGGACCACGTCCAAGATCTAGCGTTGCTTTGTCTCGCATTTGTTGGGTTGACGCATTAGTCTCCTTAGAAATCACACTTGCATATAAATACATGCATGGCAATCGAATTATATATTTTCTTTCTTAGAAATTACACTTGCATATAAACACATGCTTGGCAATTGAATTATATATTTTCTTTTCTTTTTCTTTTTCTTTTTCTTTTGTTTGTTTAGTTTGTTTGTTTGAAGCCCATAGACATAATAGCCTTCTTTAAAATAAATTAAGAGGAATGATAGGATAGTGTGCAGGCTTATACTACAGTGCTTGTTATAGTGCGCTTAGCTTTTGTATCATGAGCCCACAAATGGTTGATGGAACTCATTCATCTTATTTCTCTAGCTCTGGGGTTACTTATATGCCAAACATCTGTGTTTAGATGGATATAACCTCCCAAACTGTGCTTCGAATACAGATCATTCTTTGAATCAGATTTTCCACCATCCATGTACAGTGATTAAGAGAATATTTTTTGTAATTATTGACTCTACGAATCCTTTATGTTTTTGGAGCATTACTCATCCAAAGTCAGAGAAATAAGATGGACGAGTCCAATCAACTATCTGTGAGTCCTATTTTTTGCTTGGGGCATGTATTCTCCTTCAACCATCTCTAAGAAAATTGCAGCAAAAAAATTATAAGTTTCAAGAAAAAAAGTGCCACAAGGAACTCATTAATTTATAGGTCACATTCGAGCAAGCAAGTGCATTTCTCCTTCCCTTTTTCACTGGATTATCAAGGGTAATTAACTGAATGTAACAGCTCGGCGAACAGGATTGAACGTTGAGTATTCTAAAAAGACATTGGGAGGTCGATATTAACGTAAACATGACCAACGTGGTTCACATTTAACAAATAATCGTACAATTTTGGCCATGGTCCGAAGAATTCGGGCTGCATTTCCTAGATTTTCAGTAGTCTAACTTTGGTGGATGTACTGCAGAGGTTGGCTCAGCTGATGAGGGGCTTCACCGCTCTCCTTGATTTCCTCAATGAAGAAAATAAAACAAGCAAATTCAAGTTTGATCCCGAATTATAGGAAGAGAAAGGCTCATGAGGGGGTGTGATTCGTGTGAATGTAATATCTGTTAGTCGCCTGCCCACGCAGTCTATCAGCTTGTTCGATCAAAATAGCTTATCGTTATAGTCTGGTTTCTACCGATGAGATCTCGAAGTCTCGTTGTATCCAGTCTTGATACGACGGTCTGGGAATCCGCAAGGTTCCCCATGCGTGTTCCACGAGCAAATCATTCCGGTTATCTGAAACATGTACCGAGATAGGAACCAGCACAGAGCACGATGAGTTAAAGTAGCAGCTGAGTTCTTAATACAATCCTCCAAAACGTAGAAAGCAAATATTTTGACGGTGAAGCAACACGTTTGTATATACCTTTATTTAAATTTGGAACTTTGAACATAAGACTTCCCAACTTTCGCACTAAGGCTTTGGGCACTTTCACGGTGGTGTCTTGCCAACCGTACATATATGGCACTTATACCTTGTAAATGGATTGGCTGATCAGGTGGGGAACGAGTAGTCTATATTGGATGGCCAACCACATGTGAGAAATTAGCAGTATTGCAAAGCTTCCATCAAATGCTGAGCGGTCAAGATTATCTAACCAATGTGGGGCCGCTAAGATAATAAATTATAGGATTTTTTATAAAAATGTCATTATATTTTTGTAATTTTGTAAAAAAATATAATATTTTGTTGATTTTGCAAATTTGCCATTAAAGTTTACACATCTTTGCAATTACTTTTCCATCTTGATTCCCAGCTAAATTTTTTAAATTATATTTTTGCCCTCTTCTACTACCAACAACTCCCTATTTTTGGTGACCTCCACCTTCGCCAACCCCACGCCGCTGTTTCCGGCCTCTCCATCCCCCAATTCCAGCCTCCTTTTTGGCCACATCCACCTTCTCCCTAGTCCCCACCTCCTGCATCTACGTCACATTTCACGCCCCATCGGCCAGCAGACTCCGCAACCCCCTCCCCTCTTAGCCGCCGAGTTTCGATGCCTAGCCACCCTGACCCGATCGGCCAACACGACGCCCCCCACCCCCGCAACAATCGGCAACTACCCTCGGCCCCTACCTTTTCCGGTGCTTGGTCTCCTTTCCGGTCGCATCCATGTACCCCCTAGTCCCCACCTTCTGTGTCTCCATTACAGTCCACGCCCCATCTGCAGGTGCGTTTGCTAGAGATGCTTTACCTAAAAATGTCCAGTGCCCGGCCACCCCTACTCCATTGGCAGGCAATCACCCCCAACCGCCCCCCGCCTTTTTGGTGCCTGACGGCCCCCAACCCATTGACGTGCAGACTTCGCGCCTCCCCACAACGCAGCGACCTGGGACGGCCCCTGGCCACAGCGTTTCCAGTGCTTGGCATCCCCCACCCCTTTGTCCGACAGAACTTCCCCCACCCCCACACAGCAAACGATCGGCAAGCACCTCCCGACCTCGCATTTTCGGTGCCCGCCCACCCCCATCCCGACGACTTTTCCGTCATAGCCCCTGCCTCCACGTTTTCGTTGCCTGGCCGTACTCCCACCATTTTTGGCTCATCGACCCCCCAATCCCTGTTTCCGATGTCTTGTCATTGGTTTCTGTGAGATTGCTACTCTGTTATATGGGGGCAATATCGGAATTTTATAAAAAAAAAATAATTAACAGGAATGGGAATGGAAACTATTCAAGAAAATATTAAATTTTATTTTACAAAATTACCAAAATAAAATGACATTTTTATATAATAAAAAAAAGACTAAAGTATATAGGTCACTGGTCAACGGCCACGGTTGTCATATGAGATCGGACCATGCATTAATCTCCAGGCAAAATAAGTCCTACTAACTGCAATCGGTCCCACTTTCATCAGTCAATCTTAGCCTTGATGTATAAGGCATCAATAAGGACTCTGCGAAGAGAAACTAAATTGATCAAGCTCTTAGCTATCTCACGGATAGAACGTCCATTGCACATGGGACAGGCCTAGCTAGACCCGGTTCTCCAAATCAAGTACCCTTGACACACGCTTATTCCACCAGGGATCCATTTTGATAGTAATGCAGGATCACTGTATATGGTTCCACTTTAACTTGATTGTCGTCCCATCATTGGCATTATTTAATCTTAAAAATAGTCCAACTCCTTTACTTGAATAAACGGAATCCATTAACTATGTCTTTACACCTAGCCGTTGAATTTAGACCACACTGTTCAGATTGCCCGTCGCCGTTCTTACCTCCATTTGCGGCGTCAACTACCCCACGCCACTTCATCTATAAAATCCGACCCCTTCTCCTTCCATTGAACACCAAAATCTTCCAGTGCAATAGAAGCACCGGACACACTTCCTCCTCTTCTGCCTTCCGATTCATGTTGTCCATCATGAAGCTTATCAACACTCTCTTCTTCATGGCAATGGCCATAGCTTTGATCACCTCTGAATGCACTGCTACTCATCTAGAGGAAGAAGAAGACCCAGTTTTGGACGTTGAACCGCAAACTCGTCGATCGCCTCTTCGAGGGATAAGTCGCTTCCTTTCCAACGAAGAAAAGAACCCAAGAGGCTATAATTGCATCAAAGATCCAGGTATTTGCCAAAGTCCAGATGCCCTGGGACCTGATTGCTGCAAGAACAAGTGTGTTGATATGCAGACTGATCTCCAAAACTGTGGTTTTTGTGGGTACAAGTGCAAGTATAGGCAGGCATGCTGCAGAGGGCAGTGCGTTGATCTGGCTTTTGATAAGAGGCATTGTGGGAAATGCAATAATAGGTGTCCCGAGGGCGATTACTGTATATATGGAATGTGCAATTATGCATAGAAATACCGTCGAGTTTCAGTCAATTCGTTCGTAAACAATAAAGGCCACCATATGTTGATCTGGTGGAACTTCATTTCTCAGATTGAGGGTTTGATTACATGTAATGCGTATTTGTAGCTTGAAACAATATACATATTAACAAATTAAATTACTATTTAGCACTAAGCAAGATCTAGTTATGATGTACTTCGTTGTGCATGTGTGCCTATCTCAGAGAGGAGCAAAAAAGCTGTTGGAAAGGTCAGTTGAAATATCCAACATGCTTGGATATTTATAAGTGAGTTCTTACGGGATTTTATTTTTATTTTTTTGAACGGTGAAGATTTTGCTATGTTATCATCTGGAAGGTTATGTGCAACCAGATGGATTAGTAGTGCTTTTTTGTTTAATGACTCAAAAAATTTATCTGACAGGTAATGCTAGAGATGAGTAATGGATCAAAATCAACCCGTCAGGAAAACAGAAAACCAACAGTGCCTGCGTCCTCGAATAACAACTCCAGAAATCAAATATTCAGAATCTTCCAACTGAGGGTATCCAGAGCAAGCACTGTGAATAAATGGTTTTGATCATTAGATAAGTGGAACCCCATTGTGTTTGTGGCTGTTCATGCCTGTGGCAGCTTCAATTGAAAGCAAAGTGCTGAATCACATAACTTCTTCATTAAGTGGCAGGTTACAGTGCAGAAAATTAGCTAACAATTGCTCAATTTCCTCTCTTAGACCCCAATAAAACTAGCGTTCATTCTTTTTCTTTTCTTTTCTATTTTTCTGAGTGTTGCGGAATAGGGCTAGCTAGAAGGTCTTTGCTCTAAAACTAGCTTTCTTGCTGAAAGCTGATTTGCCAAGTAAAACCGTAATTGCACAGTTTGAACAAAGTTAAAAAGGTCCATTTTTATTCTTAATCTTAAATCTATGGCAGGATTTCATATTTTCATTTTTAGACAACAAAAGCCAGCTTAGTTCCTCGTCGCCAATGTTGCTTCAGGGGGACAAAAGTTAGCAAAGCCTTAGGTTCGACATATGATTTGATAAGTAGTAGAGTGCCCAGGAAAGGCGCTTGCTCGCTTGCACTGCCTCCCAGACATATGCTACTTCCAACGAAGGTGCCATACCACATGCTCCCTCCCTCCAAAACACGCTTCGTTTTCCCACAAAATTGCCAAACTCAGGTGTAGTTGGCCCCCCCCATGTGGTTATTCCAAGATATCACGTAGAATGGTTTCTTTGACATACTATTTGGCTTTGTGTTCACTTATTTTTCAAGATATCACGTTAGAAGGTTGAGAATTAAATGATTCTTGCGAGTTGCTACGGCCATACGCCCGGGCCACAGGGCTCATGTGACGTTGAATAAGGCATTAGGGCCGCACTACATTGTGACATTTGCCAGCGTGAACAAGATGGGATGTTTGATTAAGGGTTGTGTGTGCTGCTGCCCATAATATTCCCCTATATCATAAGCGGGTAAGCAGCCCCATCGTACATTTTCTGAGTGATCTATTCCATCCATCGGCCTTTACTAAGAAAAGAGAGAACCAAAAATCTTTTCCGACGAGTACTTCTAACCCTGCCCTTTGAATTGTGAACATAAAACATAATCTTTGTTGAGTACCATTCACAATTCAAACGCAGGGGCGTATCCAACAGGAACCTATTGGATGTTTTATTATTATTTTTGGTGCCACCATCTTGGAGATGACCAAACAATGAACGAAATAGATCACTCAAAAAATAGGGGCAGAAGGGTCAGCATGCTAAAAAAATACCATACTTACTATATGCAAGGAATATTATGCGCATGTTCCATGTAGTAACCCATTTTGATCAACATGTAAAGTGGACGTGGTAATGATTAAAACAAATTCAAGGATTTGCCGTGCTCAAATTTGACATTGAGAAATGTTATTCGGACTGAGCTTTCAAGATTGATTGTGATGGTATGATCCCTCTATTTGGACCTATTTTGGATGATATCACTCATAATCTTCTTTCCCATCTCCTATTTAGGCCACCTGCAAATATTCATGCCAATTAGCTAATTCTACCTACAAGTTTTTTTAGTTAAATTGTTTTTCAATCATGATTGTTGCACTTTCCACTACGACACTGCTATAAAAGACTGTTACAAAACTCTGTTATACTTGGCCGTCTTATAAAATGAAAATCAATATAAGATAGTTCATAAAACCATCTTATATTAAAGATATTATAAGATTGATTTGAATAACCATCTTATATAGCTTCACTTATATAAGACGGTTCCCAAAAACTCGTCTTATAAATATGAAAAAATATAGTACATTTTTTCAAAACCCGTCCCATAAGTTTGTATAATATCTGTAAAATATAGGAGGGTTCATAAATAACCATCCTATATATGTTTCCAATAAAGGACGATTATCCAATAATTGTCTTATAAAACTGTATAATAAAGGATAGTTATTCAATAACCATCCTATATGCTGATCAATATAGGATGATTTTTCAAAAACCATCCTATATTACTGAAAAAATATAGGATGGTTATTCAAAAACCATGCTATATATATATATATATCAATATATAGGATGGTTTTTCAAAAATCATCATATATTTATCACTATATAGGATAGTTTTTCAAAATTTGTCTTATATTTATTAGTATATAGGATGGTTTTTCAAAAATCATCCTATATTTATTAGTATATAGGATAGTTTTTTGAAAACTGTCCTATATTTTCTTAGAAATATATGTATGATTTTTCAAAACTATCCTATATTGCTTATACTTTCTTCACAAAGTGTGCTCAGTTGTTGGTTTTTGTTTATACATTGTTTTTGCAGTTTCTGAAGTTCAACACTTCATTTGTGGAGATTACAAATCATTTTACAGAATACATTCATGCATATTCAACATTTCCAACATTCTACATCAAACTTCTCCATACTTCTTAGTGAAATAAAGAAAATATACACAAACTTAAATTTGAAAAAAGAAAAGAAAAAGGAACACACACATCTAATTAGTGTAATTGTAAATTATATTTATGTGATCAAATTGATACATGTTCAATAACATCAAATATCTATAAATTAAAAGTCAAAAGATATTCAGTCCATTCCATTATGATATTATCTATGTTTAATTAGGAGTAACTCTTGCTCCCCAAATCAACTTGCAAGATACCAAATATTACATCAATTGAGGCATTATTGTTGGAGTCATTTAAGAGATGTAGAAAACTATAAGAATGATGGTCAGTCAATTATATGAACCTTTCTCAATTGAAAGATTGTAAATCCTTCTCCAATGAGAGTTGTCATATATATGTGAATATAATACCCACACTCCCAATCAGATTGTTGTCTAGGGCATTGCACAATAAAGTTAACAGATCATAAGGTTCAAATATTATGAGTAATTATAAGTCTATAGGTTATAAGGTTATACTAAAGAAGTAGTAAACCTTACCTTAACCCTTTTCCAACTGAGTTTTGCTGGATGACTAATATTTTCCATCTCAACCCATTTATACCATGAATTACACATATATAAGTAAAATCATTATATATGAATAAAGTTGATATTTATCAGTTATCCAACTATTATAATAAATGAAATAAAAGTCAAACTTACTTGTTGATCAATTCCATCAGCGGGCCTCGAATGTGCACTCCACAAGAATAAAAAACATTGCAATTCCTCTATGCACATCCAAAACTAACAGCATACAATGGGACCTATATACATAATCAATCGATTGAAACTTGACAAACTTAACTTATATACATATTAAGTTTTATGTGAAATGGTAGCAAGACATGTAATAACTTACCCACTATTATATTGAATTAATAAGGCTTGCCCCTTGTCACTACCCAAGAACCCAGGTATGATATCTTATATTTGTTTCTCCTTGGGCAAATGCTCATTTAGGCTAGAGACAACATTAGAGTTAAGGAATTTATAAATGTCATTTACCTCTAATCTTTTCAATTTATCGTGCAAAGACCTACATAAACTTAATTTCAAGTACTTATCTTGTCCTGTTAATAAGTAATGTCAATTTGATTCTTAATAGAGTAATTAGAAGACATACCTTATATAAACAATGATGTGCATGTATTCTAACTGAGTCATATTAAATATGACTAAGAGGTCCTCTTTCATGATTGGAACCTCAATAGCGTCGTGTGCAAGCACATTGGCTTCTATTCTTACAAAGTTAATTTTGGTGTGTTCGGTGGAACCTGTACCTGATCCTTACACTGTAGAAGTAATTTTCAGAAATTAGTAAATATATATATATGGAGAGTCAAAGAGATTCAATTTTATACTAAAAATATACATAAATACCTATGACGTACACCTATGTTTGTTGCCGTGGAGGAGGTCAACCTCAATGACGCCTTGTACTTCTTCTGCAAAAAATAGACAAGTAAAACCACTTACAATTCTTGAAGCAATTAAGATAGCATTTTCATTAGTAAAGAATGGGCCATTTTCCAAAGAAGGGTGTGATCGATGGGATATGTGGTCCCACCCTTCTTTTGCTATCAAGAGAGACAATACTTTAGAGTTAATAAAAAAAAAAAGTATAGTTAGATAAAACTGAACTGTCATATATACATACTTCTTATTCTTCTAACCATGTGTTACCAATCCTGGAGAGGTGGTGTTCCATATGAATGATTGCATGCATCATTTGTCCTTTGACACTCTTTGCCTACACGTCAAAGGAACATGTAATGAAGCACAATGGACTTCAAAATCACTCTTCCATTTCCTCCATTGTTCACTAGTACCATATAGAGCATTCTTCTTATACTCATCGGGGACATCGAAAGTAGACTATAAAGTAAAAACAAACATTAGTCTCTCTAAATTAAAACAAGATAAGGCACATAGTATGTTGTATGTAGTAAGCATTTGCAAACCTTCATTGCCTCCCATATTGAATCTTTTATGCTTCTGACAGTGCAGCAAACAAAACTAGTATAAGAATGTGCACTGCCACCTATCCCCTGCCCTTTACTATTAAACAGTATTGTCTCTCTTGTTCTCTTTAACTTTCTCTTAATAATATTCTCCATTTTTGTTGGCCCTCTACCCTTTCTCTTAATGGGCATACTTATGCTGCACTGTTCTTCATAATGCTCACTCTCTTGATGTTCCATTTTGCTTGCATAAGTGAAAACAATACATTTAGAATATAACAACATATATATATATATATATATTGGTTTAGAAAAAAAATCACCATCTAAGTGCATGGATATAGTGTGCATAGATGATCAGTTTCAAACATTTACATGATTTAAAGAAGCACAAAATTAGCAACATATATAGTAAAAAATGTATGGTAAAAATGCATATTCAGGCAACATTTTACATGCCTTGTTGAATGAAACATCAAAATATAAAACATGGGTCTTCTTAAACTCAATGGAGGCTATCTAGAATAATCAAGTTCAAGCATTTACAAGCATTAAAGAAGTACAAAATCAGCAACATACACAGTAAAAAATGAATGGTAAAAATGTATATTCAAGCAACATTTTGCGTTCCTTGTTAAATGAAGCATCGAAATCTAAAATGTTGGTCTTCTTAAACTCAATGGAGGCTATCTAGAATGATCAATTTCAAGCATTAAAGAAGCACAAAATCAAGAAATGTGAGAGATCTAACCTAATGAGGGGAAAAATGATCCTCCTTCTTCTTCTCCTTAAGGGTTTTAGGTTAGAAAAATTCGTGGGGGATGGGAGAGGTGAGGAGCACATGAAATATCTTCTTCTCCTTTTTTGGGAGTTTTGAAAAAAATGTATGGGGGCACGTGATTTCTCTCCTCTCCTCTTCCTTTCATATTTCTTCTTCCCTCTCTCTCTCTCTCTCTCTCTCTCTCTCTCTCTCTCTCTCTCTCTCTCTCTCTCTCTCTCTCTCTCTCTCTCTCTCTCTCTCTCTCTCTCTCTCTCTCTCTCTCTCTCTCTCTCTCTCTCTTCTTCTTGTTCCCCTTAAGGGTATTGGGTTTGAAAAATTCAAATTCGGGGGGCCGGGGGGGGGGGGGCGCACGGGGCAGCGGGGTGGTTTGCAGGTTGGGTTTGGGGAAGTGATATTTCAAGGGAATATAGAATGGTTTTTTAAAATCGTCCTATATTCAAGTGAATATAGGACGATTTTAAAAACTATCCTTTATTCAAATTAATAAAGGATAATATTAATAAAATCAATATAGGACAATTATTTAAAAACGGTCCTATATTTTAATAATTATATAAGACGAGTTTTAAAAAATCATCCTATATTATTGGTCACTTTCACTGTGAAACATTTTCGCATCTAATTTTTTTGTTTGAATACTAAAAGAAGGTTTATTAATAACCACCTTATATGAATTAAAGTAGTTTTACAAGTTATTTGAACCCTTAAAATCTTAAAAACCTTTGGAGTGCATAAGTTACACCATGATTTATCTCATTCATGTTTAACCCATATTTGGCATGACACATGATGTGTAAACTTCAATTGATTATTTAAATCATTTTTCATACATCACATGATACAAACACATGCAATTTAATTTGTCCCATCATATATAATCAGACTCCATCCATGCATTCTCCTCACCACCATCATGAACATAATCCATCTCACTCTCCCCTATTAGATTGATTGATCATTGTTGTAGTGATTGAAGGTCAATCAATTGTCGTGTCACCTAGGTCATCTTCATCATGGAAGTCCCTTGGAGAGGCTAATAAAATAGTTGACCATCTCATATCATATCTATCTTGTACATAAAATGCATGTTTTGTTTGACATGCCAAAATAAGCTGGTCATTTTGATAGCTGGTTTTATTGAGATCAACCAATGTCAAGCCAAGGGCATTGGTTCTTATGCTATTTTTGTGTGTTCCACCCGTTCACACTTAAACACAATCACAGTTCTACATGTATAATCCAGCTCTCATATCTCGTATGTAACCCCGTAATAAGTATTGTTAGCTACAATTGGGTTGTTATCCTTTGAACTAGAAAATAAAGTACTTTAACAACTAAGCTAACACCTCTACCTTATTGTGCTCTTAACTTATCATAATCTTTTATGTGAAAGTGATAACCATTGATAGCATATCCAGAGTACTTTATTACTTTTGGTCGAGGTCCCATTGCCATCCAACATAAGCATTCAAAAATACTATGATCTGGAACATCTCATTGATCTAAAACCTATATGTAATAATATATTAATTAAGATGATTAATTAATGTATACTCTCATATACTATATATTATACAAATTAATTAATTAATTCATCACAGAGCACTATTTAATTTAATTAAATACCTTCTCACGAAGCCAAGTCATGAAGGAATGACAATGCTCATCTTGCAACCACTTCTCCTTTCATGCATCTCTTGGATACCTCTCTTTTAAGAAGTCCACATGCATACTACACAATGATCAAAGATGAAAATTATATAACATGCTTGATGTTAAACTTCAGCAGCATCAATGATTTAAATAATTAATGTCAAAGAAGCCAACAAAGAGAGAACATTACGTACTTAATGTATGGTTGAACTTCATCAATATTAATATTCTGTAAGATGTAAAGGCGTGCCTACTCCCATTCCTTACGATCAATGATCGAAACACGACCACTGGATAGAGGCTCACCCAACTCTTAGATCAATTAACTCACATGAATGTTTCTTTCTCGGGATTCCAATAGCATATACTCTTGATAAATACTCAGTGCAAAACTCAACCACTTCTTCTGCAAGGTAACATTCGGCAATACACCCCTCTGACCTATTATGATTTCATACATACCCTTGTAACACCTTCATGTACCTTTGAAATGGGTACATCCATTGCAAATAAACAGGTCCACACAACCTAACCTCATCAATGAGGTGCATTGTTAAGTGTACCATGACATCGAAGAAGGATAGTGTAAAGATTGTCTCAAGCTCACATAAGGTTGTCACTAAATGCTCCTAGATTTCATGTAATTTAGAAGTATCCACTACCTTCTTGCACAAACATTGAAGTAGTAGAATTTAGTAATAGATTCTCTAACTTTATCTGGCAGCACTAAATGTATTGCTACAGGCAGAACTTGTTGCATCAATGCATGATAATCATGACACTTCATCCCCAATAGTTTCAACTCTTCCATGGAGACAATGTTTCTAAAGCTTGAAAAGTACTCATCTTAAACTTTGATATCTGACAGGGTTTTATGCACTATTTTTCTCTCCTCTCTGCTAAGTGTATAATTTGCTTTAGGCAATTATGTTCCTCGGCTGCCCCTATTCTGTGAAGGCAATCTTCTCTTCAAACCCATTGTCATAAGATCCATTTGAGTGGTAAGTCCATCCTTTGTTTTTCCTGGCATGTTGAGTAAGGTACTGGTCAAGCTTTTATAGACATTCTTCTCAATGTGCACGACAATAAACACATGTCGCATGTGCAGGGATGTTCAGTATCCAAGTTCAAAGAATATTGGCTTATTCTTCCAACAACTTTTAGAGTTCCTTTCATTTGTATGTGAAGTTGCCCTCTTCTTCTTCCCCCATGATACATTAAGGTTCTAAACTTGTTCAAATAATTGTCATCTAGTCAACCTTTTTGGAGGTGTCCTAGTCTCCACACTACCATCAAATTTTCTCTTTTTAAAACGGCATGGATGATTTCTGTGCAACCATCTTCTGTAGCCTAGGAATGTCATTTTCCTACCATGTTGAAGTTGTGAGGCACAAGTTTGGCCACTTCAACTAGAACATGCATTGTATCCCTTCACTATGCATCTAGCCAAATTATTGTATGCAGGAAAGTTGCTTATTATCCATAATAGTACAGCCTTAAGGATGAATATCTCTTTCTTATATGCATCATAAGCTTCAACCCCTACTTCCCACAATGTCCCAAGGTCATCGATCAATGAAATCAAGTACATGTTGATGTCAATCCTAGGTTACCTGGGACTCAATATTAACACAGTTAATATCATGAACTTCCTCTTCGTGCACAATGACAATGAAAAGCTATAACAAACTATTATAATAGGCCAACAACTATACATGCTACTCATAAAACCAAGAGGATTAATCCCATCTACAGATATTACAAGTCGTAGGTTCCTTAGTTCATCTCCAAAATCGGGTCGCATGAAGTCTACAAGCTTCCCTGCTGGATAGCATAAATAGTTATCATCCACTCTCCTCGGCATGCCGTTCTAGTTTCTTCATGGTTTCTTTAATGCAAAACATTCTTTGGAATCTTAGAATAAGGGCAAAATACCATAGGACCTTTGCAAGGACATCTTTCACTTGTTGACCACTTGAATTCTTCCTCATCGTCCATCTTGAATGTCCACAAATTGGATATATAATTTTGTCTTTGTACTCCTTTCTGTGCAAGATGCATTCATTGGGACAAGCATATATCTTTTTATACTTTAAGCCTAGTGCAGCAAAGGTTTTATATGCCTCCCTTGTTGACATAACCAATTTGTTCTCCTTGGGTAGCATTTTACCAATGACTTTCAACAAGTAAAACCATGATATGAAATACTAAATCTTGATTTCACGTTGTAAAGTTCTACCACTACAGACAACTTAATATAATCTACACATGCAATGTACAATGGCTCATCAGCTTCCTCCAATGAAGTTTGAATTTGTACTAGATCGTCTTGAAAGTCATTGTATACATCTTGAAATATAGGTGCAGATGCCCTACTATCTTCACCACTTCTTATAGTGGCTTCTTTTTCATATACAAATAGTAACCTTTTTTAGGTTTCCCCATCTCGAGCATGGACATCTAATTTGATTACAATCACCACCTACCCCAAGTGCAAACTCAATGAACTCTTCTATTCCCTCCTCATATTCCTTTGATGATCTTTCTGCACACATCCAAGCATATGTCCACTTTGTCCAAAAGTGCAAAGACTTTCTAGACATGAAAGGATTATAATAATAATAGGTTAGGAATTAAACCAAATACTTGGTGTGAGTGTGTGTGTAAAATGTACATAGTTAACATATATATATATATATATATCTTTAAAAAAATATTAGAGGAGTCAACAGTGAAGTCTAGCTAGGATTAGAAAAAGTAAGAATGAAGCAAAAACATGACTAATCTATGCACATAAATGTTCACATTGATCCACACACACACACACACACACACACACACACACACACACACACACACACACACACACACACACAAATATGTATCACATAAATGCAAGAAGAAAAGGAAAAGGAATTTTATAGCCATAAACATCAAATAAAGTAAACATAATGACAAAGTACAAGAATGAAACCACTCAAATGATATCAACTGAGAAAATACAAGTTCGGTACAAAGAGTATATAAATCCAACCCAATGTCGAGTTTTTGTCAAAGAAGCTAAGAGTCAATTGAACTTCAACTAATAAGACATATAAAATATAAGACGGTTTTTAAAAATCATCGTATATTGTTAATAATATAAGACAGTTTTCCAAAATCGTCTTATATAAATTTCATATAAGACGGTTATGAAAAATTGTCTTATATTCTTTCAAAAATATAAGGCGGTTCTTAAGAACCATCTTATATTACGCTAATAATATAAGACGATTTTTTATAACCATCTTATATAAATTTATATAAGATCGTTATATTGGAACCATCTTAAATGATTATTATATATAAGATGGGTAATCATAATCATCTTATATAAATTTTATATAAGACAGTTGCATTAAAACCATCTTATAAAGCCCTAATTTTAGTAATGTTCTGACTAAGAAAACTAATAGCTAGAAGCAACAAATAAGCTTGGAGTTTTTGTAGGTAGCCTATCTAGGGGAAGGGTAAGAAGATGAATAAGTTGGATCATCTAAAAGTTGAGGTCTAGATAGAGGTGTCATGGAGTGAGTCCCAGAAGGTCAATCCAGATACTATATCTTAACCTTGGGTTTGGTTTAGTTTAGATGTCATCATCTTAATTTTGAAAATTAAATCATTTCATTTGCTTATTCTTTCTTCTTAAGTATTGTTATGTACATACATACATACATACATACATACATACATACATACATACATACATACATACATACATACATATGTATGCCTGTATGTATGTACTTGTATATTTATATGTATATTCAAGGCATGGAAATAGCCTCTTCAAAAATATAAGGTAAAGTTGCGCACTATAGACTATTATGGTCTGCCCCTTACCTTGACTCAGCATACGCGAGAGCTTTGTGCACTGGGTTTCCCTTTTACACACACACACACACACACACACATTCTTTCAATGGACCTAAAACAAGAAGAAATGTTACAAAGAAAGAAGGATAAAATTTATTTACCACTTATATGCTAAGGCCCCTCAAATGATGAGCCATGTGTTGATATTCAAGTAAAAAGGGCAGCCTCAGTGCATGAAGCTCCCGCCTATACAAGGTTTAAGGGGTGGACTACAAGAGTCTATAGTATGCAGGCTTACCTTGTTGAGATTAAGGTAGTGCTAGAAAAAAAAATAAAAAAAAAGAATCGGTACAACCTACATTCATGAGGAAAGCATCTGCAATAAAAGGTAGAAAATGGTCAGATGAGAAGAAAGTTTTGTGTATAATCCTTCATATGGGGGTTGGTTAAATATTTAATTCACATATATGTTTGAACAAGAGGGTGTTACTTGTACTTGTAGCAGCTGCTTGGTTTCTGGCAGAGATCATACAACTAGAACTTAACATTGTATGAAGGATGCACATATGTATTTTCACTTGAAAATGAAAATGAGGCATAATCTTTAGCTGTTCAAACCATTTCTATGGTTTACTTTACCTTTGTCTCCGTGCTCACTTAGTTAAACCCCTAACTTCTAGTATATTTAAAGCTCGACTTATTTCATCTACATCGACACGACTACACCATCTCAAAACTATTGCAACAAAGATGAAATCCAATCAAATAAATAAAGATTAGAAAACTAGCTGAAACAGGGTGATTGTTTACCTTCTTCTTCCTCTGGGTTATGAGTTGTTTCGTGAGTAAGATTGTCAAAAAAGTAATTGTTGGATCTCACATCTTACTGCATCTTTCTTCCCTCTTTAGATCCAATGAGATCCGACTACAAAGTGCATTGCTGCTATCATCATTTGGTATCTCTCTTCCTCTTTCTAAATCAACTATGGAAAAATTGATTTTCTAGCTATAGCAATTAGACGAATAATTTTGATGGGGGTTTGCTAACCACATGCACTTCCTTAGGGTTTGGTTGTGGTTAAGCTGGAAGCTTTTGTTTTTTCATATTTTGCACCATTTGACTCATGATATTTTTTGATTTTATCTACAAACTGGTTGGTTTGTTTTATTTGAACTTCTAATTGAGAAGTTTTCCTCTCCTAGTTTTGAGTGAGTTGATGGATATTATCATTTACAGGCCTTTTGGATGGGGGTAAGTAAGGTCCATAAGTAGGAGGTTGATAAGTTTGGGATGGGGATAGGGCAAGAAGTCGTTGGTTTTGTTGTTGAGGTTGATATGGGCCTAGTTGTGAGACATTGACAGTAGGTTCATTTTTCTAAATGAAATTTGAATGGTTTCTCCAGTTGGGGTTATAAGTCTCTGAGTATGGTGAGAAAGGTCTTTTGTAAGTATTAATTGCATTAGCCTAATCATGAAGTACCTCTTGCAATGTTGGAATGATAGGACATTTCTAAGTTTTTCTTTCACAAATGCTGCAAACTTGTTCATCCTTATTCGAGTTTTTCTTTTTCATTTCTGTGGCTTCTACTTTTCTAGCTATGGATGCTACTCTGGCATTAGGTTCATCTTTGTCAGACATGGCATACATGCCTCCCTTAGCATGAGTGATAGTGAGTTTAGGTCTATCTAGATGTTCTACTCTTTCAAAGTTAGCCAAGGTTTGTGCACTTTCAGCTACTCATTTCAAATACTCTTCCGCCTCATCTAATTGTTTATATAAGAAGTTACCATTACACATCATCTCTGCAAACTGGAGCATGTTAGAATTAAGTCCTTCATAAAAAAAGCTGATGATGTGCTGTGGTTCATAGTCATGATATGGGCAAGTGAGTAAAAGATCCTTGAACCTTTTCCAACATTGGTAGAATGATTTTTTATCCTTCTGAGTAAAGTTTATGATTTTATGGCAGAGTGTATTTGTTTTATGTGTAGGAAAAACTTTTCAAGAATTACCTAGTCATTTTATTCTAAGTCCTTATGGAACCTACTAGCAGTACATTGAATCATATTTTTGCTTCTTCTTTTTTAAAGAGAAAGAAAAAAGTTTAAGCCTAAAAGTATCTAAACCAATGTTCTGTGTACTTTGAGTACTGCATAGCTCATCAAACTCTTTAAGACTCAAGTAAGGACTTTCACTGTCTAACCCATGGAATTCGGGAAGTAATTGAATTACTCCCATTTTTAATTCTAAAGGACTAGTATTTTGAGGAAGAATGACACAGGATCAGGTACTAGTGTATGTAGGTTGAAGGTAGTCTTTGAGAGTTCTACTACAAAAGTTTTGATAAACATAATTATCCCTATGTTCACTCTATTGGTCCTACTCTTTATTAGTATTTCTTCTCCAATGTCTATTTGGTAGATGATTATTCCTCCTTGGTGGAGGTTGATATTCATCATCCATTAGAGGTAATGGGTCCTCATCCATGATGAGTGGAGGGCCTTGACTATCATAGGGTGAGTTATCCAATGATCGTTGATCAGTTATTGATGTGAATTGATATAGTTGTATGTCGTTTTGGTTGTACTTGACTAACCTTTAATTTTTGTGGTGTCTCCAAAAGTGCATACAATGAAAGCTTTAAAAAAAAAAAACTACCCTAAATGATGCAACCTAAATTCCTAGAGTGATGCACAAACAAAGGACACAATTAAATAATCCTTAAGGCTAAAGTACATAAATATTTTGATTTTTATAAATTTGTGTGTAAGAGATGCTTTTAGATTAGCCTAATCTAAATCTCATCTTCTCTTTCAAATTTGATTATTGATTACTAGTTGGGTTTTCCTTTAAAGTAGTTAATACAATTCTTGTGTCAAAAGGCGTTTAGACCTCAACCTACGTTGACAGAAGGCGTGAAAAAATCATTTGGATTTTAAGACACCCACTACAACCAAAGTGCTAAAAAGCCACTAGAGTAATAATAGATCGCATCCTTTTAAAAGGGTCTTATGAGTATGTGGTGCCTCTATAGGTCTCTTCTAATTAACTTTAAATTAATTAGGAAGGTAGAGTTGCACCCTTGTAGTGATTATCCTATGTGGGCAAAGAGGTGGTAATTAAATTCACCCTTGATTTTGTGGGGTCCGGTGCACTTACTACTTAATTTTTATACTCCATGATAGTTCGATCAACATATAATTTACTTTAAAGCAATAAATGTGCCATAAAATGCAATGAAAAATAATAAACTACTACAAACACTAAAATGCAGTAGTTATCAAGTATGTTATCTATATGCAATTACACTACCAAATAATGCAAAATTATTTTAAATATAAATATACTACAAAAAAAAGGAAAACTTACAATGAAATTTTTGATGAAGATCAAGTGTGAGCCACCATACCCCACACTTGCCCTATTTTAATACAACCCATTTAAAATTGAAATTGAAATAAATTACAAATTACAATGGGACCTCACTACAAGTTTCAATCAAAGAAATAAGAAATTAATCTAGGAAAAGCAAATAAATTCTAATTTAGAGAAGCGTTGGCTCACAAGATCACTGCCAGTGCTCTTTTACCAAATTTCTCGAAAAATTAAAAATAACAATGAGTACCAGAATTTGGAAAATAGAGTGATTATGCATTAAGAAAAATTGAAATATATACCCAAGAATGCTAAAATGCTAAAACAAAATGAGATCCCTAAATTTTCTTAAAATTTTGAATTTTTTATTAAATCTTATGAAAACTCCATTGTGTGTTCTTTGCAATGGTGCAAAAACTTTTTGATTATTTACTATAAGTGCATAGACTATTGTAATAAAGTTGATGCAAGTACGGACCAATCCCAAGGGGGCTCAACTTAAAAATTTGGAGTTTAAATAAAATTTAATTGACCAAAAAATAAAAAAATAAAAAATAACGAATTGTAAACTAAAATCTATTGAACTAATGAAAATTATATGAATCCAAGTTAAAAAAGGACAAAAAATTAACTAAATAACAAATAAAATTCACTTTCCTAACTTGATTATGATATATTTCTTCAAATACGATGTCATTAAAGTTAATCAACCTTTATCAATCTCTCACTAATACTTCTAATTAAGCATTCAATGGTCGAATTGTTCAGATTTGTCAATATTTTGATGATTTAGACTGAGGAAAGATTTTGGATCGCTTAGATCAAAATTTTAGATTCCAAATTGAAGATTAGGGCTAATGCATAAGCTAAGAGTTGTCTTAAAAATATGATCCAAGAATTGATTTGAATTCTAATGAAAGAAAGATCAAGAAATAATGTTTTCCTATTTGTTAAAGCTTAATCGTTGATTCAGTTAAGGTTAAATCAAATAGGGTTAAATTGTTTTATTCTTGGATTAACTGGAATAATACAAAACTTGGATAGCCAAATAGGCATAAGAATAGGGATATGGATGGAATTAAATGAGGGATGCACTTGGAATTAAAGATTAAGTGCCATGCATAAAACTAGAATTTTTGTTTAAATTTTGGTTTTATCCTCATAGAAGAATTGTGGCCTGAAGAAGACGACGAAGTTGGGAATGAAGGGAATATATGGGAAAGCTCAAATTGGGTTTTGCTCCAAAGTGACGATGGAATGCAAGGAAAGCAAAAAGAGTGAAAAAATGGTGGAGAAGGGGAGGTAAAACTGAGAGAGAGAGAGAGAGAGAGAGAGAGAGAGAGAGAGAGAGAGAGAGAGAGAGAGAGAGAGATGGGAGTCGGGTTGGGTTGGGTTTTTGTTCTAAGTGTAAGATTGGGTGGGAAAAGGTTACATGCTAGTGGGAAAGAAAAGAAGCGAGGGAAAAAGATAAGAAAATTGGGAGAGAGGAAAGCTGACAAATTGAAAGAGAACAATGAAGAGAGTAGGGATGGGAATCAAGGTCTCCTCCTTGAAGTGGAAGAAGAGCCATAGAGAGAGAGAGAGAGGTGTTGCAAATCTTCCTTGTGGCTGCCCCTACGGGTTCCTTCGACTGTATTCTATTCAATAAACCAAAATTTAGGATTTTTTTCAAGTGTTGAAGCAGGAACAAACGTGCAAAGTACCCCTATTCACCAGCCTGCATGTGCACTATTCATCTTCTTCCACTTCCTTTTTTCTTGAATTTTAAAGCTATTTTTTTTCTTCTTTTAACTACATCTTTGATTTGGCATTTATAGATGATTGAAAGTCGGTTTGAATCCCATTTTTAGTAATTCTCTTTTCCATTCTCTTTTATTTTCTACAAAGAATTCTGAATCAATTGAATTTCCTAATTTTAACTTAATTTACTATTTCCTCTCTTTTCATCTTTTTTACTTTCCATTATTAAACATAAAATCCCTTACAATTTTTTATTCTCTTGTGCTCATGGTTTGGATTTGATGTTTAACGATTGAACTGTAGTCCTTGATTTTGATTTAGATAATCTAGACTGATTTCAGTCGCCCATTTTAATGTAAGCTTGATCGAAGATATAAGATGTTAATTTAATCTAAGTTATTTAATTGCATGAATCTTGATCTGCTATCTACAAAACAAAGAAAATAACATAATTAGTATTATATAACATTTGATTTTACACATACTTACCTTGGATCATCATCTAAACTTGAAAATTTATCAAATTAAGGTTTAATTATAAAAATTTCAAATGATATATTTGTCATATAAAATTTTAAATAATATCTCAAAAATATATAAAAAGTAATGCTAAATGAGGGTAATTTATACAATAATAAACTCTTAACATGGTTTGAGCAAAATTGAACTAGTTTTTGGTGATTTTGATGGGATTAGAATAATAATATCCATTGGTTAATGATTAAGTAATATTTTTGTGGTGTCTAAGATTCTAAAATGGTTGATGAAGAAGTATTAACAAAATCTAGGACCCAATTATTTTTCATATTAATTGCTTGCCTTGCCATAATATGATCCACAGTTCAAGTCAGTTTGTACTAATAAATTTAATTAAAAAAATACGTTGCTCTAGTATGATTCTCTGGTTTCCCTCCTAAAAAAATTGAGCTTTGTATTATGTTTAAAAAAGAAATATAGTTTGAACTAATATGCAGTTGATACAAAACCTTTCATCTCTGTGCAAAAGCCCAAAAATTTTAGTATCTACAAAAGTGCATTTATTATTTTGTGTATCTAACAACATATTATACAAAATTTTCACTTAAAATATTCAAAGAACATGATTGCATCAAAATCCAACCTCTGTCTTCCTCTTTTTTATTAAAAGTTTTAATGAACAAGACCTAAAGGCAAAGCACCTAAAATAATCCAACGGTTCTAATTTTATGAATCTCATGGTTGAAAATTTATCTTTTATGATTAGTTAATAATGTTCGAAAAATAATTGAACCCGAACCCCTAGAAAGCCAAATGGTTAGGCTATGGTTAAGAAAATTTTTGACCGAACCCAATCGACAGACAACCCTACAGATTAGAAATTCTTTCTCTTAGTTTTCTTGTCTTGCTCATAACTGCTGATGGAACACAGCCTTCCCCTTCCCCTTTCTTTATCATAAGTTTCAATTAACAAGATTTAAAAGCAAAGAAAAAAAAGAGGCAGCCTTAGTGCATTAAGCTCCTGCATATGCAACGTTTGGGGAAGGGGTGGACCACAAAGGCCTAAAATACATAGCCTTATCTTACATTGTAAGAAGTTATTTTCATGCCTTGGACCTGTGACCTCTAGGTCACGTGACGATAACTTTTACCACTGCGCATCCATTGGTTTTGATTTTATGCACCTCGTAGCTGAAAATTCATATTTTATAAATATTTAACAACGTTCGTAAAATAATGGACCCGAACTTGTAGGAAGCAAAATAGTTTGGTATATGTCTACGATCAGTGACAAAATCCGGCGTTAGTTTCTTACTCCTGGTGGTGAGCTGACCGGGTCGAAGGTCAGGTTTAAAGGATTTGCCTGGAATAAAAGCGGGAGAAAAACAGAATTCCACAAGCAGTGAAGTGAGCTCGCGAGCGATGAAATTCAGAGAAAGGGATTACACAGCGGAGGATTATACCTATGCGCTTGCTCGCGTTCCCGCCGTAAATCATCCTCTCGCCACTCGCCCTCCTCCCGACAAGGTTCATATTTTATTCTTCTTCTTCTTCCACGTTGTTTGATTTTAGCAATTCTTCTGCAATTGCGAAAATTGGTGTGGATAACGGTAATAACCAAATCGTGGTTTATTTTGAGCTTATGGATTTTTTAGAACAGACAGAACTGAGAAAAAGATCATTGTATTCTTTGCGGTTAATTTAAGAAATTGAATTTCTTGCACACATATCGCCCATCTTTCTGATTTTCAGGTTGTTAGAATGTTATCCTAAGTCCTAGGCTTTGGTTTGTTGATCGCTAATGAACTGTAGCTCCAGATGCAACTAGTCTCATATTGTCAAACAAGCAGAAGCGAATACTGTTCTATTTTGGTTAACATCTATCATTGTTTAGAGTTCTCCATGCCCATTTGATCTTCATTTGAGCTTCCAAATTCAAATAAAAGAGAATCTTCCCAAAATCAGATAAAGAGAATCGCTCCCTAGAATCATCCAGTACCCCTAAGGCTGCCAGTTCAAATTACTTTCATCAAATGCCTACTTTTGCAACTTCTGGCGAAGTCTGGAGATTCCATAACATGAATTTGATTTGTTTACACCAAATGGGGCTTGTGAATTTGCTCTAGCTATGAATGGTAAAGGAGAAGGAGCTATCTGCAGGGACTCTTGGCAACAGTTTCATGTAACCATGGTCCTGAACAACCTGGGAAAGTGCCATGGATAATTTATGAGCTAAACTGCTCTTTCCATACATTTGCAATAGTTAGCAAAAGTATGAAAGGAAAAAACGTAAATGGTGATAGGATTGATGAGAAAATAGAGTTCTGGGTCACGAATAGCGATTCAAGTGATGATGAAGAAAGGCAGCGGTTGCAAGAGCTCTTTTGATAGAGACAAATGTTCCCAAGTCCTATTGGTCTGATGCTTTTAGGCACTCTTTAATCATTTCATGACTAGGAGAGAATCTTTGTCAATCTGCAAGGGCGTCCAATCTCTGCTACAAGTTCATGCTCCTCCAAATCTCTAGTTCCACATGCAAAACCCAGAAGACAAGACCAGTTGGATCCTTAATAACCGCCTCAAATCTGATCTGCCTTTTTCACCAACAAATTAATAACTTCAGAGCTGCCTTTTTTCTATTGTCCCCAAGGAAATTCTAGATCTGGTTGGTGCTGCAATTCTTTTTTCCATGAAAAAATTAAACCTACATCAGAATATTTCTAGGAATATTCTACATTTTCATCATTCAGAAACTTCAATCCAAATTTTCTTTAGGCAGATTCATTTAGGACTTCATAATATTTATAAAAGACTGGAACTGGTTTGTTCCCAAATTTAGTCATATAAAAGATAGAGAAAGGACATTCCATAAACATTTCATTCTCCTGTTTCCAATAGGAAGATGCCATCAATTTTATAATCCACTGGGACAATTGAATCTGAAGAGATGTTGAAGTATCCAGAGAGTTCAAACTGATCTGATCAACGTTATTATTCTGCCAAAGTTCTACACTGAAGAATAAGATCTTCCTATACCTAAGGGTTGAATCCATATTGAAATATGATCAAGTTCGATTTCCTTAATAAGGTAATCTACATTGATGGAGCTGTAACAAATCTTCGACCTGATTCTTTTAGTGCTTATTAACAATTGCAATTGTCATGTTGGCAAATTGTCCTAACTTTACATATGGTTTAATCAGTCGCAGGCCTAAAATAATTGCCAATATAGTAATCCTTGATGTTTTTCACTGATGAACATGTTGTATATTTTCCAAACATGCTTCAGAGCTTCTGCTTGATATCTCTTCTCCAAGATCAGATCCAGGTCTTGATTGTTACCAACTCCGGAACTCAAGAAGAAAGAAACCATTCTGAGAACTGTCTTTACCTCATGTTATTCCCAACAACAGTTTCTGAGTCGCGTATGAAAAAAATCAGCTGGTAATCTATATGTTTCTCCATTTCTGCTTTAATTTACCTTTCATGTAGGGTCCTTCAATAAGAAAACCAAACCTGTAATTCAAGTTGTTATTTGCTGTTACTCGGTCTAGAATATTAGCATCTGTGTTTGCTGCTGATCAACATTCTTTTACATTCTGATAGTTTTCTGAAATCTAGACTCTTCCCCTGGTTTTCCTACTCTTTTTTGGGTGAAAAGTTCCTTATTGTTTACAGATGTGTTATGGAACCAATTTTTCTCTTTGATTTTGGAAGACAACTTAGTTTATCTCTTGTTAGCCATGATTACTTATCTTGTTGACAATATTAATTGTTTCAAAGGCTTATTATTGGGTGTGCTTAGATTATTAAACCTTTCCTGTCATTTCTTAGGTACTTGATTTTTCTTGTATCATTCAAGTGCCTAAATTCTTTCCATTGAAATGCCATTGCAAATGTTATTGTGCTTGACCATGAACTCAATTATATTTTACATTAGGTCAATAAAGTAGATCATGAGAGTGATGCTTTCTTCGATCCTCTGAAAGGGCCTTCTGGGAACGTTGAGGTTTCAGAACATGATGATAATACAGATGAAACTGTTTTAGGAGGCCCCTCCAGTGAAACTGTTCAATTATCAGCAAGAGAATGGGATGCTTTGAGGAGATCCTTGATGCAGAAATTCTCGTTCTCCCAGACAATCTCTATTTCATCAGTGAGTCTGTTATTCTTTGTAAAATCCTAGTTTTTTAACTTTGATGTCTATTTGCTGTCTCGTCAGAGATGTTAATGATTATAAAATATTCTTTGTCAGTGATTAGGATGTATGCAGTATAAGGTTCTCTTCTTTTGTGTCTTGTGGACAAATTTTCAGTGTTTGTGAATTTATCCAAACAGTAAAAGGAGAGGTTTTTAGTCTGTTTCTGACTAGTTTCTGACTTCATTTCAGTCGACTTGGGTCATTTTGTAAGAAAATGGCTTCAGACATTTGAATCATATTTTTTCTTCATTCTTAACAAGGTTACATAAGTATATACTTTTCTTTACAAAGGTAGATCTCTTCTATTGGGCTTGAGCTCTTTTTCAGGTTGGTTAAGGCCCACATTTCACAACTAAGAGGTTGTGTGTTTGATTCTATCCACCATCTCCAAGAAAAGAAAAAGAATAAGAAAAGAAAAAAATTAGAGTCTTCAATTTGGCAAGCAATGATGTGACATTAGGATGTTTTAATCCTTGCAGATGTCCGAAATTGTAATAAGAAGTGGCAAAGGTATGATATCGTTATCTTGTCAATAACTTTTGAAAAGACTTTACTTCTTTTGGGTTGAGTCACATTAAAAAATAGCTGCTGAAGCTTCCAAAAGTTTTTATTTGAGTTTGTTGATTGGTTAACTGTGCAGCATCAGATAAATCTTTATCAAGTATGCATCTGGAGGAGTTGGATGATCCGCAAAAATTTGCTAAAGACGAAGCCAAAGTGATTACAAGCCAAGAGTATGTTTCACGACTACATGAACTTAAAAATGAAATATGCAGTGCTTGGAGAGCTGATGATCGTGTAGCTTCTCTGAAATTATGCATCAAGGCAAGGATACCAGATTTGTGTGTGTTAATTTTCTTTGAGGTTTTACAGGAAATGGATAAACATGCTGCTTCAATTAGACCCTTCAGGGGTTAATGAGCAAACTTTTGATCCTTTTTACTCTTTTGTGGATTGCTTTGCATCCTATATCCTTTTGCAGTACTATGCAACGGATAGTAGTTCAGGAGGTAATGAACCTACTAGACAATAATGATTAGATTGATGTAACAGTTGGCAATGCTACCTATATGGGCTCTGAAATCATTGTCCATGGGAAATGAAGCTTATTGTGTCTAGGAGCTATGAGTGATATTTTTTGGTTGCATCCTTCATGTTTGAAAGTACTTAACTTACATAGTATAAAGTTTGTGCAGTGAAAACGACCAGGATACATATGTATAAAAAATACATATGTGCGTATGTACCTATATGCATGTATATGTGTGTGTGTAGTCATACATGTATATGTACATATACCCTGCAAATTTTTCACTATGCATAGAATTTTTGTAATCTAGGTTTGCCTACTTTTGCGTAGGACGTACAGTATCCTAATACGTAATGCACATATATTTTCCTTTGAAATAGTGTTTCTGTCTTCATGCAGGTTGCTAGGCTGCTTATGGACACATCTGTTTTGCAATTTTATCCAACACTTTTTGTCTTAGTTACAGATGTGATGGATATGCTTGGTAGTTTGGTTTGGGAACGAATCAAAAGGAAGGTTGAACAAGCTGAAGCTGGGACTCCAGTTTGCTTTTTGCCAGGTGTCTATCCTATCTTTGTTTGAGTTTGGATCTGTTTCTTCTTTTCAACTTTTTGAGGTAGGTGTTATGATTTCGCAACTTGATTGTGGTGTATATGGGGAAGTTGTTTGGATTCCTTGACTAGTTATTGATATGATATGTGTCTTAACAAAATGCCCATTAACATCAATATGGTAAATTTAAGGGCGCTGATGTATGCGCCCCTTTTCCTTCCCCTGGCCATCCCTTACTGTCACGTAAGGATTTCTATCAGTGCAGGTTACCAGTTTCCTAAAAACACAAGTGGTTTGGTTTGTAAGCATGGGAGCTTGGAAGGGAAATGAACTGAAATTGCACCCTCGTTAGCCTGCTGGAAGGAAATGGGAAAGTTGCAGAAAGAACTACTGGATAACTGATTGAAAAGAAAACAAGATTGATTTCGGGTGTTCTTTCTTTTGAGTTTGTTCTTGTGATGATCAGATTCTTTCTTGGAAGGGTGATTTTGGAGGAGATCAAAGAAAGAGGGTTTTGTTGGAGTTGTGTGATAATGGAGAAAATCTTTCATGATGCATGGAGAGAGAGAGAGAGAGAGATGTTTGAGATTGCTGGATCTCATTCTGAAGAGAGTTCCTTGACATCTGATTGGTTAAGATTTTACTTCTGTTTTTTATGAACTTTCTGAGCAATTCATTCTTGCCTAGAGAATGATAATGGTTAGGATCACATAATGAAGGAGTTTATTGAGGATGTGGCCCAAAAGATAAGCATTTTGGATCACCAAATGCCATTGTTAGTGATGCAGGAGCATCTTCACCATTTTCAAAACTGATCAAGAATTACTAAAGAAGGAAGAAGAGAAGTACTATTTACGTGCTGAGGTTTTGGAAGCCTTTGATAGCCGTTAATCAATCAGGAAAGTTATTGGATCTTTCATTTAGTTTTCCTATAAATAAGTCTTTAGAAAGTTGTTTCCAATTTTAGAAGTTTTCTTTCATCTAAAAGTCTTTTAGGAAGTTTTCAATTTCTGTAGAGTTGCAATTAGTAAGTGGTTTTTTAGTTTAGAAAGTATTCTAGTTTGAGTTGTAGTCGGAAATAACAAGAAAAAACTATATATACACTTGTAGTCACATTTTTACATATTGATGAAAGAAGAACTGAAGTCTTTCTCCTCTCCCACTTGCTTGGTTCAAGGCCCCGTTTGGGTAAATATCTTTTGGGCTGGTTTTGTAAAATATCTGGGCTAGATAAGCCAGGCTTCTACTGGAAATCAGTGGGTGATTCCTGATACAGTATCCATCTTCCTCATTGTGTCGCCCCCTAGAAACAGTGAATTTACTTCTGGTTTTTTATCTTGCTATTACAGCTTACAGCAGATAATCAATTATTTTTCTGCATCAGCTAGCATGTATGCTGGCTGTAAATTCTGTATACTGACTTACAGGTCAGCTCCCTAAAAGAGTATGCTTTTGGAGGATAAAAATCATTTAAGTTGGAGATGGCTTTTTTAAAGTCACGAGTGGCGGGATACTAAAGAAAAGAGTAAGGCGATGCTCTATAGACAACAGAAGACAAACCAAAAACAAAGGGCTTGCCATATGTATTGTTTCCAAGGAATGCCCTTTTCTAATATCAAGTTTTTGAGGACTGCCAAACACTCCTGCAAGCACTATGTGGATCCTATGGCTTGGGTAATGCTTTATGGCTGCTCTAACCAATCCTCTGCTTCGATGGGATCTGACATCCTATCAAACTTGGGTGGCCCCAACTTCCTAAACTCTCGCAAGGCAAGTGTTTCCCTGCTTATGCTCTCTCTAGGAGCTCTAGGGACAAGTGCAGCTGAGGGCTGACCTGCTGCTCCCCTGCCAATAGCATCAGCAATTGCCTGGGCCATCTGTCCTATGGCGTCCTGGACTGGATCACTTGCGTGCAATGTTGGCCTTCCAGAACTCGAGTCATCCCTCCTTGTCTCCACCATGACTATGCCCTTCACAACATCAACAATAAGGGTTAGTCACTTACTAACCATGCTGAGCGTAGTCAACAACCAACAAGTTTACTTTCAGAAGCCACAGAACATTCAAATTTTGATGATCACAAGCAATAATAAAAGAGGTTCATTACCAGTGATCTACTGCCGTGCTCTGATACCAAGCTATCACGACCCAAATCCCTAGGGCCGCGATTAGGCTTAATCAAGCCTAATGATTGGGGGAGCTAGGCCTACGTGGCCTTGCTTTTTTTTTTTTTTTTTTATAATTTATATCACAGTGGAAGTGTTGAGAGAGCTAGGTGCTCTTGTCCTGTGCAAGTCACAGTTTACTAGTAAAATATTTTTCTCCTTTAACAACCGAGTCCTACCGAAATTTCGGCAGAGTCTCCCCTGTTTTTCGGACATTATGCATTTAACGCATGCTATGTGATTCACCTGATAGACAATATAGCAATCATAATTTCCTAAAGGGAGACTCAGTCTCCATACTATCTATCATAGTAAAACATACATGACGCATAAGGATCAGTGTCAAAATAAGATATAACTCGTTTACAGCATTAGCACATATATACATGTAGATATATACAACTCAAAATTTAACATCTTGGAGGAAGCTTTCTTCAACTCACTCAACGCCCTTTCTCTTCTTTGCCTGGCTGGTACCTGCAAAATAATAAGGTGAGCTGCGAAGCCTAGTAAGGGAAAAGAACCAAACCCGTGCATATCCAATCATTCTCATTGCTACGCTTAACAACACATTCAATATAACATGAGCATTCATTTCCATATTCAACTAGTCATATGCAACGTAGTTAGCAGGTGCTATCAAGCAAGGTCTATGGATATTAGAGCAGAATTACAGTTTTTCCCCAAATTCAAATATGACGCAACAGTCAACGCGTGCAAACAAGCACACCCCATAAGGATTTTCCATTCGTGTCCAACCACAGGACATTCAATAGATGAGTGACTAGTCATGGACCTCATTCTAAAGTTAAATGCAAACTATAAGCGTTACGTCCAACAAAGCTGCATCCTCATTGATGAATTTCTCAGTAATATTAAACATACCTAGCATTACACTAGGATTCAATAGTCATTTCCCTCAAGGATTACCACCTTGGCCGGCCCACTATGTGTATCATCATCAAGGCAGCCAGACCCTTAGGATTTACCATCTTGGGCAGCACCAAAGTCAGGTTCCTTCAGGATTTACCATCTTGGGTGGCTCTACCTTAGTCGAAAGCAACCAGTCAGCCCTTTCCCTCAGGGTTTACCATCATGGGTAACTCAATATGCCAGCTCATCCCTCAGGGTTTACCATCTTGGGCGGCTCCACCGTGATCCCAAAAGACCAGGCATCCCTTTCCCTCAGGAATTACCATCTTGGGAGGCTCAATACCTGACAGCTCATCCCTCAGGGTTTACCATCTTGGGTGGTTCCACCATGATTCCAAAGAACCAGGCAGCCCTTTCCCTCAGGGTTTACCGTCTTGGGAGGCTCAATACCAGACAGTCCAATCCTCAGGATTTACCATCTTGGGCGGCTTCACCTTAGTTGCAAGCAACCAGGTAGCCCTTTCCCTCAGGAATTACCATATTGGAAAGCATCATCATAGCTTACCGGGAGGCCCTCAGGGCTTACTATCTTGGGCTTGACCATTTTATAACAGTTTGCATCATCACAACATTTAAGCATAGCAAATCACACTATAACATGACCTTTTTAATAAGAGATTACAATTTCTATCATCCATTAAACCAAGGTGGCAATATACATACATTTTACACATGCATAAAGTTAATTTCAAGAGAACATAACAACAAGAATTTAAAGAATGCAAGGGTTCAGGGTCCTTACCTGCTCTCCACGTACAATTCAAAGTCCTACTGGTAGAACCGTTCACATTGTTCTCAAACCTCTGCAACAAATACAAGTTTTAAGTAAATTTTATAATTTCATGCCATTTTCTATAATCACTTCTAGTTCTACATTCACCATGTTCTTAATCTAACCTCATATATCTAGATCAAGGATTTGCACACCAATTGGTCGCTATCCAATTGGATCAGCGCCATTGGTCTTACATCGATGGTCTAGATCAAGCGCGTACCTCTAGAAGTTTCAATTTCTAACATTTTAGGTAAGTTATTTCACAATTCAATGCTTTTAGCCATAACTCATGGTTTGATATCCTTTCCTGACCTCTGACATTTGCTGATCGAGTATTGGACGGCCAGATAGGATCTCCCATCACTTTATCCGTAATTAGTCAGTCATTTCTGTGATAATTCATCACCAGTGGTTACTTGGAGTTATATTTGACCTAAATTTACCTCCCGATCACATTTTTAACGGTCGGATGTTAAGGTTCCAAATTTCCCTATGCATCAACAAGCAATTTCGTGGACCAATCGATTCCGGATCGACGATCCGTCTTCGTGGATGAAAAGATCACGCGCTAATCGTCCATATCTGAAAATTTTCATTTTTCACATTTTTTTAGGGGTCGCTGGAAAATGTCACCGTCGCCGGAGAAGATGACCGGATTTCGGTCGTTGCCGGCGACACAGGTGACGTCATTTTTCAACGAAAATTCATGGGAATGCTCGGAATTTCCTGAATTTTTGTTTTCTCACGTTTTCCCCTTTTGATTTTTGCTAGAACTATCACTTTTTGCCGGATTTTTCAAGGGTTTTTAAACTTACCCTAGGTGCTGGTTTTTGAAGATTCGGGCGTCGTTTCTTGACGGATCTTCATGAAACCAAAGGGGTTTCACTCTGAAACGTCTAAGGAACAAGGTGAACGGGTGGATTTTCGATCCAATCCCGTTTCTCTCCCTGTATACCTTGATTCTGACGGATTTCTCACCGTCCCAACTTGTCGGAAAATAGACGGGAAAGGGGCAAAACGCCAAAGAAAACTGAAATGAAAGGCAGAGAGGAGAGTGGGAGAGAGAGCCCACCTGCGGGATGATCTCCTTGCTAGCCCAGCTCAGGGCTTAGTCGTTCGAGTTGAGGGAATGCCACTGCCGGCGTTGCCCTCGCGTGACGCACAGGCACAGTGAAGAGAGGGGAGGGTTTTTCAGGCGTGTGGGATGAAAGGGGTTGCCGTCGTTGAGCTTGCTGGAGAAGACAGTAGGCAGCTCGATCGGGGAAATGGGGTGAAAGGGGAGGGTGAGTAGCCGGGAAACGAGGGGAGAGGAGAGAGGGTTGCCGGCTTGCTCCCTCTTCCTGGTGTTTTCCTGTGTTGTAGACGCGTGGGAGTTGAGCTCCACGCGGTGAGTTCCACTCCCACGTGTAGAGCTCCTCCCACGTGGCTCCTTGGTTCACACGCATTAGGGGGGTGCCATTATCAATTTGGACCCCCCTCTACTCGATGGGAAAATCTCTGGGTCTTTCGCTCTCGATCTCCGTTTCGCGCGTTCTTAGTGTCGTTCGAAAGCTCTCTTCGAGCACAGTCTGACGAATGACTTGGCATTGTGGATTTCTAATGTTCGTGATGTTTACGTTTTACTCTACTATTTAGGACACGAGCGTGACAATGGCGCTATCTTGATTAACAAATATCAGTAACAAATATACCTCAATGCTTGAGATACAATCATCCAAAGATAACTGCATTTACAAGGTTGCTGAAATTGTATTTGTTTATGATGAACATGCACTATGACAGTAATCCAATAATGAAGGTTATTGTCTCGGGGCTGTTTGCGACAGGAATAAGAATAATGGATTAGGTTGTTTATACAAAGGAAAAAACTTTTACTATTCCAGAACAGCTTAATCCATGATTTTTATTCCCATTGCAAGTAGCTCTGATAGGCTCACTACTCATTTCATCATGATATATAGATATTTTAAGACGTTTTATTGCATGATGTATTATTAGTTGCTTGCCGACCCCTAATCCGGATAAGGCCTAGATGATGACGACGTTACTAGTTGTCAGTGAAATTTTGATTAGTAATTTCTTAATTAGTTTTAGTACTGTTACGTTTATGTGTTTTGTTTATATTTCATGTTAATTATTGATATATTACCTGTATGGTACCAATTTTGATGGGGATAAAGCAGATACATAACGAATAAGTATCTTGATGGTTAATCCCCAACAAATTTTGTATGAGACTCTTGATGATAACTCCCCCGGGCTGGGTACATATTGTCTTGAACCAAGCTAAAGATAATTCTTTTCCACAAGCAGTAGCAGTTTAATTGTCTAGTATCCTTTCTTGCAAGAATTTCAGGAATCACTTACGTCGTGTATTTATTCATCAAAGTAAAGTGATCTCACTGTTTGAGACTAAATCATCAAATGAAATTATGCAAATCTTGTGCACATTGTCATATGGCTATTTAAGTTTTATTTATTATCTTTATCCTGAATCCGTTAAACCTTGTCCCTTATGTCCACTAGAAGCCAAACAAAGCCACGGCATGACTAGGACTTTATCCAAGTATGCATTTCTTGTTGGATTATCATTCAACCTAAAAGCTTAAGTTTACAGGAACTGGGCCAGTACATTTAAAAACCTCCTCAGGTGGAAGGCCCTTTTTTAGGCTATTGCATATGGATTTGATAAATGGGGGTCTTAGATTGAAACTCATGAAGGGGAGCCTTGGTGCAACGGTAAAAGTTGTCATCATGTGACCTTGAGGTCAGGGGTTCAAGGCGTGGAATCAGCCTCTTGCAAAAATGCAAGGTAAGGCTGCCTACTTTAGGCCATTGTGGCCCTCCCCTTCCCCGGACCCCCGTAGGTGGGAGCTTCGTGCACCGGGGCTGCCCTAATAGATTGAAACTCATGACCTCTCAATCAATAAGGCTTTGATACCATGTTGGTTTACCATTCAACCCAAAAGTTTAAGCTGTTAGGTAGTGGACCAATGATATTTATGTGTCTAACAGTTCAGATTGCAACTAAGTCAGTTCAATTTTTGGCTTTTAATTTTCAAATTTGTTAACCTGTTTTATCTTTGACATTTTCATCTTTAACCTATATGTAGAGTTGTTAGTGGGTAGAACAAATTTAGCATATTGGGAGCCGACCATCCACAGAAGAATGCAAAATGAGTTACATTATGTAATTTAACATTCATATACAGTACATATATAATCTTTCAATAATTTTCTATGTTTGAAAATTATAAAGAAATATGGTTCTCATCAACTCATTATCTTAATTGTTGTACCTATGCATGATAATTGTTACATTTATATACAACTGCATTCGCACAGCTACATGTTCATGCTTTAGTTGCAGTCTGTGATTTCTATCTTATTTAACCTTTCAATACCAATAACTGAAAATTTCCCGGGGACTGATTATGCTTCTAATGCTTGAACTGTTGCTTCTATTAAAGGTACTATTCTCATTAAAACATTCCTGGTTTGCTACAGAAAATTTTAAAGCTGGTGACATCTGTCAAGACGCCAAAGAAACTTGTATCAACTGGTTCAGAAAAATCGGTTCCATCCGTGAGCTTCTCCCACGAATGTGAAGTTCTTACTTTGTTTTCTCTTTCTATTCTTAGTTTGAGATTGTTTGCTGGACTTGATTAGGACTTGAACCTATCAGACTGGTTGCAAATTTGAAATTTTGTCTGTTTTGAGCTACTGAGCTCCCATACTGGACTATCTGTAGCTTTATGCAGTGCCTCGTCACTTCTGTAATAAAATCATTAAAATGAGGAGATGCAAAGAAAATGAAATAAACTGGGACTATAATATAAGTAATCTTTCAATGGGAAGATATGGAAAAGTCAGCAAATCCAAATGACCTTTTTAACATTTTGTTTTGAGTGGATTGAAGTTAGTACTACCAATCTCAAATTCAGGTGCCATTAATCATCATGAACAACGAAAACAAGAAAAGAAGTGGTACCTTCTAGGACTAATTGCCAGTATCTTGTTTGTTTCTCATAATAGCCAAAACCCCTATACGCATCTATCTACTGTTCATGCTCATGTCCAAAAACAGAAAACCTTTCCCTATCAACTTGCATATGGAAATTCTTCAAATCTCATCCCACACTTATGGCTACCTTCCTCTGCAGGCCTTCTTCATCCTTCTAAATCTTCTCATCTCTCTATCTACGCAATTCACCAAATCCAAAGGCACAAACAAATAACTCAGAAAAGCCTATCAAGATCTCTCTCCCTAAGCCACAACTATTGCTAGGAAAATCCAAAATCCCACAATGAAAGCATCACACAAGCACTGAAAATCTTTTGAGGGTATAAAGCAGTAGCCAGAATCTTTTGAGGACTTTGCAGCTCAAGGACCCAAACTGAACTTGACTAAAGGTTTGTTGGAGGAATTTTCATATGAAGCTGCTATTTTTTGAAGGCTTTGCAGAGAAGCTGCAAAAGTTGAGATTTTTGTGGAGGGTATTTTCAAATGTAATTTTGCTTGTGCTTGTTTCTTTTCCATCCATCTTTATGGGAAAGTAGCAGTGCCAATATGATAATCCCATTTCACAGTTACTTCAAAGAACTTCAAGAGTTTTGAAGAGCTGGAAGGGCTAGCTGAGGATTTAGAGGGCTCTTAGATGATACAATATTCTTATAAACATAAATACGGAGGAGTTTTGGAATGATTTCGATATTAGTCCTTGTGACTGCTGGATTTGAAAACTAAAATAGTTTGCTAACGGTGCAACAAGTTATTTGTCATCTTGCTCTTTGAAGAAATTGGCTGTTTACATCAAACTAAAAACAGTAACACCATTTACAGAAATTCATTAATGAAATACTCTTCACATTCAAAAAGAAGAAGAGGCTGGATGCAAGTGAAACAGTAATTATTTTATACTCAACTTCAGGGTTGGAGTTTTGTGAATCACAATATTACCACGTGAAACACAAAAAATTACTTTCAATTCTGTGTCATGCCTATGGGTCTCTGAACTTTAACAAAGAGAACTGTGGTGTTACTGGTTGTTTTCTGGCTAATTGATAATATTTCTTTGCGCAAGTGTTTCTATTGTGTTTCAAATCTAATACTGACATGCATATAGATAATTTCTAAGATCCACTTTCATGGTACTTAGGGTGCTGTCTCTTTGTATTTTTAGTAAGAGTAAGTCCAGGATTTCCAGCAGTTTCCAAATATCATTTCCGTATTAAAAGAGTCTCTTCATATGCTTTTGTTACTTCAATGCAGTTTCTTGTATGTGCATTTGTATATTTTGCTGCAGATTTGTTATTTGATTCTCTGTGACATTTTCCCGATACCGTCTTCAGAAAGTTTAATAAATCTAATAATCTTGAAAAATTTTAAGAGAGAAAAAGCCAACAATCGGTATCTGTCTTGTGGAACTAGCTAATCCTCTATAATTTGGTAACAGTAGATTAATATCTTCTCAGAAATATTCTTGACTGCAAGGATCTATGCATATCCATTCACAACTTCAAGAGTTCACAAGTTTTTGCTAAGTATCTATCAAATAAATAGTCATTGGCTTCTGATCTTCAATTTTGATGGTCGTGACATTTTTCCATCTTAATCTCCATAATGTATCAGTTATCTAGAGCTGGCCATCTTGCGCTGTTGGCGTTTCCTTCAAGATAACCCCATGGATACTCTTGAACGCTTGACTTTGATGATAAGAGGCTTAGCAGATCCAGTTGCATCTGCTTATTGTCATTTGTATATGGCCCACTGTTCACAAACTTTGGCTCCTTGTGATGCAGGTATGGTTTATAGGCTTGCTTTCAAAAACATGATTATGTAATCATGCACATTATGCTTTGCTCCACATTCATAGATATGCACATTTAAATGTGCACAAATGACATGCTTGTTTACCAGCATACACTTAGTTGTATAGATTCATATATGCATAACTTGGGAATTGAGATACAACTACATATACTTACATACTCAGGGGCCACCATGGACACATTTTACCTAGATATGAATATGTGTACATATAGCTGACCCTTAATTGGGATAAGACGTAGATGATGATGGATATGTGGACATATATCAACAATTCATGCAATTTGAAACTTTACCTAGGCTATCTCAGTTAGAAAGAGTGAAGATAAGCTGAGAGCGAGAGAGTATGTTTATCACCCCACTGAAAGGTATAAGAATAATACTCTTGCTGAGGTCTATGTAGTCGCAGGTGCAAGGCACACCCAGGCGCAAGGGGTACGACTTGCGCCCAGAGGGACTTGGCATGCTTAGTTGTGCGACTAGATGTCAAGGCGCAAAATTAAGGAATTTAAATATTTAAAAAAGAAAAAATTCAGAATAAATCTAAAAAATTGCAAAAAAATAGAAAAACATAGAAATATAAAGATATGAATAAATACTTGTCAACAATAACAACCTAAGGACCTAAGGTTAAATCAAACAATCAATCAATCATACAGTTATACACAAAGAAGTAAGTTGAGACTTGAGAAACATACAAATACAATAAACAATCAAACAAGGAGTAGCAGCCTAGTAGGGAGGGATTACTCCCTCAATCTGCCGTGGTCTCGTCATCATTGCCATCATCTTTCTGTAAATCTAGAAACAATAAACAATCAAACAATGGTTTTGTAAATGAAGTAAAGCAAATGTTAAAGTTAACTATTAAGACTTAAGAGCCATTTTCCTGCACCTCGTCCTTGTTAGGAAGATCAAGACTATCATTAGAATCATCTCCCTGAGAGATGTAGACATCCTCCTCCTCCTCCTCCTAAGTCTCCTCATTGCCCTGCTTTTTTCCAACATCCTCATCTGGTTCTTGATGAGAATGAGCTTGAGATTGAGAAATGTGGCTCCCCCTTTGCCCCCTCCCTTGCCTCTGGTATTGCCTAGTAGATGGAGCATCATGCTCACTTGATCCTTCGGCAAGCTCAACATCTAATTAGGTGGAGTCATCACCTTGATGCACAATATCATCTCCAACATCTTTTTGAACAATCCACTCATCACTTTCGTCGACCTCTCGTAACAAAATAGAATCTGTATACGTTTGCATTTTCAAATGATCCTCATGTCGATGACGAAGGCACTGATTGTATTGTATGTGTACTAGATCATTTAATGTCTTAGCGTGCAGCCTATTCATCTTCTTAGTGTGGATCTAAATTTTTTTTTTATTTATAAATTTAGAATACAAATACAATGAATGTTATACTAAATTGCTAATAACTAACAACTACATATTAATATCTAAGTAGCTTATGTTTTCGAATAAACTCCAGTTGTGCTTGCAAGGAGATGCACTGCATATTTAGGAGCGAACCTTATTGGTGAATGTTTGAAGATGTGAGGCTTCAGACCCAAAGGTAATCCACCACTCACCTACAAAAGTTGAAAAAAAATTAAAGTTAGAAAAATAAATAAATTTTAAAAGTTAAAAGTTAAAACATAGAATAACATAAAATACTTACAAGGGGCTAGGGTTTTTCTTTTGGTATTGCCAGGTCATTGCCAAACAAGCCTCTAGCATGTCTATAGATGAATATCTGATCTATCACTATGTCTGCCTCATCTCCATCAAATAACCTACTAATGGCATGCATTAGACCATTCTTGATGTCATTGTTACGCTCAATTTCAATGTCATGGTCATAATAGAAGGACAGGTTGAGGTAATATCCTGCTGCATGCAAAGGTTGGTAAAGCTGAGAACTCCATCTACTGTTTATAATCCCCCAAACATGAGTGGCCTGTCGCTCATCCCCTACTAGATTGGCTTGAATCTTTTCTTTGGCCCTGACTATAGCCTCAAAGATGTATCCCATTGGTGGCTTCTTCTCACTATCCACCATGCTCAAAACCTCTACGAGTGGAGCTATAATCTTTAAACAGAAGAGGATGTGGTTTCAGAAGCTGGTGCGCAATACAATCTTTTTAGCTCTTTACCCTCAGGCCTTTTCTGCCATTTACTGTTCATCTACTCTGAACAGTGGAACATTGCCCTCAACTCTGTCTTGAAATTGTGGATGCTCTCTAGGCTCAAGAAGTTGGTTGGCAAAGCACGTTACTGTAGGTCTAACCAAATCCCTTTTTTTTTGTAAATCTTCTCATAAGATGAAGGACATGTGTGTGGCTATATATAAAAACCGTCATCGCCCTAACTTCTGTCATAGTTTTCTTCACAACTGGTAATTTCCCTATATCCTCCAACATCAAATCAATGCAGTGAGCTGCATAGGGGGTCCAGTATAAATGTGGCCTCCTCCTCATCAACTCCCTTCCTGCAGCCACGTAGTTGGAGGCATTGTCAGTTATGACCTAAAATACAAAAAAGGTAAAATTATATAGGATGAACTTGCATTATATGCTTATAAACAATTTAAAATACTTAACAACTTATAGATATAAAATTAAACTATTACTTCAACCACATTGTTCTCTTCAGCTTCATCAATCACCTCCTCCAACATGTCAAGTATTAGGCTTGCACTCTTGACATGTGTAGACCCATCAATAGATTTCAAAAAAACTGTCCTAGTTGGACAGTTCACCAAAAAGTTGACAAGGGTGCGACCTTTGCCATCAGTCCACCAATCTGACATGATGGAGCACCCATACTTATAAAAGCATAATATCATGGAGCACTCTTGTTGTTAGTATCAGTGTCACCTTGAGACTTGAAAGTAATATACAATAATACAAAGATGCAAAAAAGGACACTGAACACATACTTAATCCAATCACCTCTACGCTGATCTATGTACTCTTTTGTCGCCTTGCTTTTGAAGAAGATTCACCCTCAACTTGTGATACGAGGGTGCCTTAAAACCTTAGTCACATAAGATTACACGATATAAGATTAGGTAAAAGGTTAAAACAAGTATATAACTATTTATTATAAAAAATATATGATATATACTTGGACCATGTTGCGCAACTGCCTCTAACATAGTCTGGAATGAACGACTACGAGTAGCATTGAATGCAATGTTATGTTCATAGAACCAAGAGGCGATGTAATCGCATGTTCTTGTTCTAAACTCCTTGTATGCTCTATTCATTGTCATTTGCTGCATTGGTGCCTTTCCCTTACCCTGGGCCTCAGGGTTGGGAGCAAATAGACAATCAATAGGCCATTTTATTTGTTGTGTGGGCATCTTACGCCTCTTACCCCAAATGGAAATACCAGCAGCCTTGGTACTATCAATCTCCTGCACCTCAGCCTCATCATCATCATTGTCATGCAAGCCAAACAAATTTTCTGGCTGTTCCATCTCCCTTGTTATTCTCTCTCTTCTTCTTTGTTTCATTCATATAATCTAATTTTTTTATAGATATCTTAGGAGTGACTAAAGAGCATTTTTTGGCATTCCTATGCCCACCTGTCAAATGTTGATTTAATCTAAATATTTCACAACTATATCTATTCCCACAAAGCTTACACCATACCAATTTTTTATCATTTGGATCCTGTGCCTTTGCATATTCCCACCCCAGATCCATTACTCTAGAAGAAGCATTGGTGGAGCCCCTTGATGATGACACATTGTAGTATCAATAGGAAATAGGAATATAGGAAACTACTAGAGTGGAATGGAAACAAATCAAACAATCAGAGATTCAAAAGAGGAAACCTGCAAACAAATAGAACGAAAAAATTAATGACAAAATAAAATAAGTAACAGTACAAAATAAAAAAATTACTATTGTTAGTGGAAAAAAAAGAGTAAGAAAAAACATCATAAGATTCTGTTGATAAGTTGTTTTTAGCATTCCTATGATGAAACTTACACATTTTCTACAAAAACGAAAAAAATAACCCTTACTGTTTTTCATTGTTTTCTGTCAAAAAAGAAAAGAAAAAAAAACAGTAACAAAAATAGTCAATTAAGCTCATGGGTCAGTCGTTTTTAGCATTATGATGGTGAGAATATGCATATTTGCTTAAAAAATGAAAAGAATACGAATTACTGATGTATTTTACATTTTCGAGAAAAAAATATAGAAGACTACAAATATACTGCATAATGCACTAAATCAATGAAAACGGATGGAAAGAATGAAATGAAGTTTTCTTTTTTACCTTTAAAGTATACATATGTTGAGTTTTCAAAGAAAAATAAAGCATTATGCAAAAAAAATAATAATATGAAAAAACGATACTGGTTTTACCTTATTTTTACAGAAAAATGAAAAAACAAAAAAAGAAAGTAAATAAAAGTTACAATCTTACCTCAATTACTTGGATGGAAGATTACTCGTTCAAAAAGGAAGGATGGAAGATTACTCGTTCAGCAAGGAAGCAGTGAAATGGGGAAGAAGAAGAATGAAAAAAAACAAACAAACCAAAAGTGGGGTTTTAAGTGCTTGTCATTGCGCCTGGAATCGGAGGCGCATTAGGCACAAGACGGCACAAGACACATCTAGGCGTGCAATTAGTCGCAATGTGACTTATGTCGCTGCACCTACTTAAAGTCGAGTCGCATGGCCAGCGCCTTTTTGCGCTTAGCGATTAGTCGCGCTTGCGACTACCTAGGCTGAGGTAAAAAGGGCAGCCCTGGTGCACGAAGCTCCCGCCTAGGGGCGGACCACAAGGGTCTACAGTACGCAGCCTTACTTTGCATTTCCATGCAGCATTATTATTGTGCCAAGGCTCCCCTTCTTGCAGAGTTGTAGATGGGAAAATTGGCACATAGAAAGGACTAAGCGATCCAGAAACAGGTCAACTAACCTTCCCATGCTGCAGTATGGTGTTTGGATATCCGGCATGTCTGAATAACTTCAAAACTTTGGCAAAGTGCTCGAGTCATTTATGAGATAATGGACCTTGAGAATGATCTTGAAGCATCTGCTGGACATGTTTGCATTAGGTCAATGAGGTATGATATTATTGAGCTAGAGCTGATGCAGCTTTGCTATAGGTCCTTCAAACTGGAAATTAGACAAGTCTTAAGTAAAGAAAGAAGATTCCATAACTGTACAGTTCCTTCTTTGAATATTTTGTTGCATTTTAGAAAGACCATCTTTGTAATACATGGGACCTTTTTGGGCATCTATAATTTGTTTGCAGCACATCTTCCACTGGAAGTCATGATCTGCAATTCCCACCTGAGAAATAAGATTCAAGTTTGTATAGTTCACATATAAACATTTTACCAGTGGAAGGAAAGGGCTGAAAGTGCTGGTATGTCTTGATGATGGCAGGAATGAGAGGGCAAATCCTCATACGCTGTGTTGCTCTTCTTTTCCTTTCTCATCTTATCTCTCATCTCTTTCTTCTTTCTCCTCTTTCTTACCTCTTTTTTCCCTTCTCTTTGCATTGTCTCTTTATTTATGGGAGTATCATGTCATTTGAAAATGAATAACTAGTTTAAAATGATGAGAATAGGCTTTTGCATCAACTATTGAGCCATGTAGATGAACCTCCATAATAATCCCATTGATGAACAATACAGATGATGCTTAGAGCAGCATATGCAATTGGCAGTGTCATCTCAGTTGTGCTCTTGCTCTCTTTTTGTATTTTTTATCTCTTCTGAAACCTAGAGTCTTATGAAGGCTTTGGAAGTAGCAAGACAGATTTTTTACTACTTGTTAGATGTGAAGGACCTCTTAAAGAGTATTCACTTAGTTCTTCCATGCCTCTGCTATATACCATTGTGAGATCTTTTGCAGATAACTAATTGTAGTAACTTGATATTTTGGAATAATTGTCCTCTTCCAACTGAAAAGTTTGAGATGGAGAACTTATGCTGTTGGATTATTTTCCCCCTTAGCCACTGTACTGTTATACTCTGAGTAGGTCGCCAAGTTCTGCTCCTACTGAGATTGTCCCATGAAATCTCATAATTGTTTGCTTCTCCTGTTCTTTTTCCCTTAAGGGTCACTTGGCTAGTTTTTCATCATGAGAAACTACAAAGATAATCAGTTTCAATTGGAACTTTATCCATTAATATTCATACTTACCTTTATAATAATGGTTAGATGGTTCAACTGCTTGTGAGCCTTGTGGTTTGATAAATACTCCCTGTTTTTCTGTCTAAGTCCTGCATTTCATCTTTATGTAATTCTTTTAGTAATTTATGCTGCAGGGTATCTCATTACTTCTGTTAGTGACCTTACCAATATGTTCAAACTAATATTTTCAAGAAAAGGAAACAGTCAAGAGTACTCTTACAATAGCAGAAAGTTGATCATCACCATTCTGGAGCCTACCATTGAGTGGATTGTGAAATGCATATATAAGAATACGTATCAGGTTAGCAATGGAGATTTATTTAAATTGTACTTGTCTAAATTAATCCGTTTCCAAGATGCATATTGCTTATTTTGGTAACCGACTGCCAATGCTGTTGGCCTTTACCACAAAGAACTATTTTTCTTTGACTGATTTACGATTAAAATGCTAATGTAGTGTTACTTGTTATCGTGCCACTCTACTTAAACCAAATTTTCTGTTGCTTCATTGTTATCTCCCGGCATGTTCAGTTTCTAGGCATTATGAGGATGTTCTATCCTTCAAAAGCCTAGATTCTCTTGTAGTATTAGTTCACATAGCCTGATACCCAAATTCATAACCATGCATCCCTGGGTGTCTCTTTAACCACTAACCAATCATCCAACTGCTTTTATGCATTTCATAAAATTTATCGAGATGAGAAAGATGGATCTTAACATGAAAACACTACTTGAATAACTTTTAGGGATTAGACATCTTTTTTTTTGGGGTGTGTGTGTGCAAAATGAAATGGAAGGTGCCCCATCATTATATTCAGAATTGCCCTCTGCCTTTGCGTCCACTCTTTTCCTTGAACTTGTATTATTAATTTGTAGTTTCATTCTTTCTGAATTTTGTTTTTTAGGAAAATAAAGCAACAAAGTTTGGTTAGGAGGACAAGCTACAAAACCTGCCTTGATTTTATTGTCAATTGTTTATTAGTAGATTGTACGGAATTCTTTTCCTCATACGAGTAAAATTTAATTTATACTGTATTTTCTTACAACGCTAATAAGAATGAATTAATGATCATTCAATTCAGGCAATGTGTCTATGCAGTAGTTTTGTGATTGATGATAAGTTGATGCAGAATAAGTTTTTGAAACAGATTTGAGTAGACTTAACTTGAGAAAGATTTTAGATTACTTTTAACTGCCAGTTGATTTTGAATTTGACTTGATGGAGTCATTCAGAAAAAAATTCCTGTTCTTAAAACCTTTTCAACTTGAGATGATTTTCTTCCTACAAAATAAAATATATAAAAACTTTGTTGCATCATTTTAACTTGATAATGTTGGAGTGTTGACATTTAGAGATTCATGAAATGATGATAGATGGATTACTATCTTGCCTTATTTTTTGTGGGTCATCCAATTAGGTGGATTGAACTTGGCTCCCCATGGGATTTCCCTCTAGAAAGCCACCTTTTTACTGCTCTTTTATGGTGCCCTTTGTGTATTTCTTAATTTCAATTAAGCTCCATCCTAATAGGTAGTGATCTCCCTTTCTTTTACCATTTTCCATTCTTTTCTTGTACTTACCATCCTTCTCAATTGCCAAACAACTTTGGACCATTAGCACTGATTGGTAGGAAGTTTGTCTGAAAGTGCAAGGTTGATTATGCTCTGGTGGGACCTGAGTTGTGGAGGAATGCTTTGAAGATCTCTGGCAAATCTCCATGTGTTTCCATTGTTTTACATCATCTTGTCAAGGAACTCCCAGCTGAAATTGTTAGTATTAATGCCCTGGAGATTGCAGATCTTATTGAGCACAGTAATGATATTTCCTTCGATCAGGTAAGCAACTTTGACCTTCATGTCACATATGCTGCTTATTTACTTTGTCATTATTAGAAGCATTGTTACAGGATGGGTGCTCCCTTATAAGCAGTTCTTGATATTTCAGTATGCAGTATTTGAACTACAGGTTGCTTGGGCTAAAACTCTGTGAGAGCAGACCGCCAGTGGATACTGCTAGTGTTGTATTGGATAAAGTTTTTCAGGTATTCAAGCTTTCTTCTTGTTGCTTTACTATGCAATAGTGCTGCTCGTTTCTACTATTGCAGGGTCCCTTTGTTCAGGCCTTCCTATTTTAGTGTACTTTATTTTTGTTGAATTGGTGTTTTGGTTAATGGTTCTGAGAGATATCTGTCCAACACTCAAACTCCCTTCTGTATAGTGTACTAGTAGGACTTCCTGTCCACTCCATGCTGCAGCAACAAACTGATTGTCTATCCTTATGTGTTCGGTCATTCTATCCTCTCATGCAAAACTGATTTAAAGGCTAGTACATGTGATAGGGACAGTATTGGGCATAGAAGGCAACAAGGATGGGGACGTATTGGGTGGATACATGCCAAGAGAAGTGGTCTTCAGGCCAGGCAGTTACATGGGATGCAGAGTTGTTACACATGCCTGTTGAGAGATGAATTTCCAGTCAGTTGAAGGAGGATCAGGTGGTTACAATTCAGTTAGGAAAGAGATGCAATCTGTTGGTTAGGATATACCAAATATGCAATAGTGATGTAATCAGTTGGTTAGGATGTAACAAATAAGTGATGCAGTCAGTCAGTTAGGATATACAGAGTTGAGTAGGATATGCTGAACAAACAAAGCAGTTAGTATCTAATTTGTTGAATCTGTTACAGAGTTAGGCAAGAATATAATCAGTTCGTTAGGAAAATATGCAATTAGTATCCAATCTGTTATAAGTATCCAATCTGTTAGAGATTTAGGAAGATAGGGAAGATAAAAGGGAGAAGGTAGGGAGAGGCAGGGGAAAAAGAAAAGGAAGAAAGTAAAAGGGAGTGGGAAGTGCAGAGGAGGAACTGAGGTTCCTACTTCCTACTAGTTCCAGTAGTCTTTGTTTTGCTTGATTGATTGTAAGGTTCCCTGTAATTCATCCACTCCAGCAATAAATTGAGCTCCATTTCTTTCTGAACACTGCTTATTATCAAGTTTCATTTCTTCCTGGCCCAACAACATGCTAAAGATATCCTCAGAATATGATGGCTAATTCAATTCCTAGAAAGCTATTATCTCAATAAGCTGGCTGAACTTAATCAGACCATGATCCATGTTTTACTTCATCTGATCACTAGTTCTGTCAACAAAAGGCACGATTGCCAGGAGTCAGCTTTCTATTCTTTATTTCATGGGAAACAAGCTACTCTTTGATTTTCTGGAAAATGTACAGATTAGACTTCATTATTGTATATGTGCTCTGGATTCAATATGATTGGTTTGACAAAAATGTTGTTGTCATTTTATGTTTATTTCCTGGTTCGAAGTGCATGACTGTATGTCTCTCCTCATTTCTGATTGCAGGTGGTTAGTCACTATTTTGACCTTGATGAGTATTTGAAGGTTTCAGGTGCTTATTTGGATATTGTCCTTCAACATGAAATGGTATGTTTGACTGAAGTTGTAAATATAAAATAATTTTTGGTTTCTTTCATGTTGAGATATTTCCTTTTATGATGGGTGCTAACAGTTTTGCCTTAATGGCAATATATGGTGCATTACCATTCTCTTATGACCGATCAATTAGACGAAGGTGAATCATTTCCTTTTGTTTCCTTTCTGTGCTTTAGCATTTCCCAGACAGTTTCGGCATATGTGCCTTCAGTCATGTGGTGGGATTAATAAGTGTTGAGTGTACATTGCGGTATCAAAAAGAATTGCATTCAATTCTCCCCATGGCTTTATCCTGTCCCAGTTTCTTTATAATAATGAGGTAATCAGTAATATATTAAATCAAACAGTCTTATCCTCTGAACTTCATTTGTCATTTCCTACTACCAGATTTAGTCGGGCATTAATATCAAGTTCATGCTTTTAGGAAGTTTGAAACATGTTGAGTTTGTTGGGTAGATTTTATTTAACACGTTCACTGTTGAAAATGTTCTCTTCAGGAAAATACAAGAAATTTTGCACTAGATAGTTGTATTTTTCAGTTTTACTTGTTTTTTTTATTTCTTTCTGATGGTAAAATAGTTGAGATTATATGAAACTAGACAGGCCTACTTGGTACAATGCAAGCAAACCATTGTGTATTGCTGTGTCTCATCACACACACGTACACGCACCCATGAGTGCACGCACGCACACACTCACACACATATATAGATACAGCGAGAGTTATGCAAGGTATAAGTTGACAAAGAATAATAGCTAATGCCCATGATTATGGGATTGAAATCAATTGGGCTGATTGACAGTCAAGGGTCAATGGTTAGATGAGAGATGAGTTGGCAGATAGAACCAAATTTCAACTTTCCATGAATGTTATGATATTGAATCCTTTACATGCCCCTGCAAAAGATATGAATCATTCTGTACATTGATCTTGGATCGCAACATCTGAAATATTTGTCGTGACAAGCTCTTGGTGAGTAAATCTGTGAGCTGATCAACAGTGCAGATATAGCTAACGGTAAGATTTTTCTGTGCTGCTTTATCAAGTCACCTCAAGATGTTTGGTGCATAGTGGAAGATCAGATTTGCTCTCATATATGTGGCTTTGATGTTGTTGCACCATATTAGGGGATGAGTCAGAAGTGATTGAATCCACACAATCTTTGAGGCCGTAGATGCAACTTATGTGTACTCTGCTTCCATAGATGATTGAGCTAATGTCTGCTGTTTCTTGGAGCTCCAAGAGATCAAATTTGAGCCGAGGAAAAATGAAGAATTCATGGGTAAATTTTCTGTCCTTGGGGCAGCAAGCCCAGTCTGAGTCAGAGTAAGCAGAGAGGTTGAAGTTGGAGTTGCGATAAATGGTAAGGCCATGTACCATGGTGGGCAGTGCATGAATTGCAATGCCTTGTTTACTACAAATACAATGTCCTGAGTAGGCAGAGAGGTTGAAATCGGAGTTGCGATAAATGGTAAGGCCATGTACCATGGTTGGCAGTGCATGAATTGCGATGCCTTGTTTACTACAAAGACAATGTCCGGTTATGGTAAGCACAGATATTGTAACATGCCAACTGCTCGCCTATTATCCAAACCATCAGCCAGAGGTTCACCAGTAGTCAAGGATGAGAGTTGGCAAGGTAGACATAAATGTAGTGACTGTGTTGCTTTAAACCTTTTTGGTAGATCTTGGATGTATTGTTTCTATGAGAGAAATAGGCCTTCTTTGGTGTGAGAAACCTCAATTGCTAGGAAATGATGGATGGTTCCAAGATCTTGATTGAAAATGTGGTCCTGATTACCCTGATTAGAGAATTGATGGCTGCCATGTTGTACCTGTAATCAGCAAATCGTCAACATATACGAGAAAGTATAACACAACCTATTTGTGCTTGTAGATGAATAGCGACAAGTTCATCTTGGATGGTATGAATCCTTGGCCTTGTAGAAAGGAATTGGGGCGAATAATTATGCTCTAGGGGCTTGTTTCAAACCATAGAGGGACTTTTGAAGTAAGCAGACATGGCTTGGATGATTGGGGTCCACAAAACCTTGAGGCTGTGCCATGTAAACTGGTTCTTCCAAGTAGCCTTTCAAGATGCATTGTTAATATCTAGCTGTCAGATGGGCCTGCTCTTAGAAGTAGCACTGGACAGGATCATGCGAATTGTTGTGGGCTTGATCATTGGACTAAATGTCCCTTAATGTCCACCCCTTCTTTTTGATAGAAACCTTTGGCAACTAACTGTGCTTTCAATCGATCAATCAAACCATCTAATTTGAATTTAACTTAAAAACCCATTTGCAGTCACCAGGTTTTGTCTAGTTTTGGTATGTCTCCATTGGCACTACCAAATGCAACTCTCATTTTAACATTCTTTCTTCTCTATTGGCCCTTCCTTCTCTATCTAATGTACCATTAGAGTTGGTAACATGATACAACTACAGCATATAAGGTATACACCAGAAAGAAAAACAAACCAGTAACAGAATTGACAGGTTAGCAACAGAGCACATGAAGAAGATTATTTCCTACATATGACAGTTCTGGGTTAGTTTTCCTTCTAGCAGGCAGTTAGTTAGATGGTTACAAAGGTAAGGATAAGAACAACAATCAAGAAAGGAGGAGGGAAGAAAATTGTGGAGTGTGATTGAAGGTAGCAGCTCCCTCGAAGGGCCGTGCAGCTTTCTTTTTCTTTCTGTTCTTCCTTCTTGCTTCTCTTCAGCTTTCCCTACGCAAGCTGTAACTATGTAACACCTAAGAATGAATCTATGAGTTGTGTTCTAGCTCAACTTGTTTGGTTGAATCCATCCTTACCTCAAGGAATTAAAACAATTTGTTATCAAAGCCACTTCCTGGGCATGGTCAGAACAAGAATGGAAGGAAGACTGAAAGCATTGGAGCAAAAATTCGAACATTTGTTAGTCGATGTGCAGTTGATGAAGGGCTACTTACTAGATGAGGGAGATGATGAAGAGTAGAGGGACTGAAAGGGTAAGGCAGAAACCAAGCTTAGATCCTCCTAAGCAAACCCCAATTGGCGGGATCCCAAGTGCAGGCCATTCTAGCAGTTTGAATGGAGACCATCAAACCTTGATTGGGGATTTTCAAAAGGTGGTATCCAAGGGCCGAAAGCTGGAACTACCCATTTTTAGTGGGAAGGATCATATAGGTGGGTGTTCAATATGGATAGGTACCTACAAGCAGTTGGGGTGCCAGAAGATGATAAAATCACTATCGGGATAGTCTGCCTAGAGGGAAGTGCCCAAGTGTGGTAAAAGTGGTTTGAAACATGGATGCCGATCAGGGATTTGTAGGAGTTTAAAAGAGCAATCATCCAACGATTCAAGCCATCTCAGCAGGGAAACTTCTACGAGTTGTTGATGGATCTTCAACAACAAGGATCGGTGATAGAATATAGAGAGAAATTAAAAAAAATCACTGCACCCATGGTCAGAGCTTCCACTGAGCTGCTGATCGGAGCTTTCGTTCAAGGGCTGTAGGAAGAAATTTGGGCGGAACTTTGGTTAAATCATCCAGCAACCCTAACTGCAAAGACAGAGCAGGCACATTGCATAGAAGAAAGAAATCGGGTCTTAACCTAGGCCCGAGAGCAGAAGTTACAAAACAAGAGAAGTGGGCTAGGCTGTCCTCCTGGTCCTATGGATATTACCCACTCATGGGTGTCCACCAATGAGTGGGTGTCCACCAATGACCTTCTCAAGGGCCCAATAACCCACCTTCCACTGAAACCCTAGGAACCCTACCGTGAGTAGGGTCAAGCGTCACAAACCACGTGATAAATAGGTAAGTACAATCTCACTTTCCGGCAACCGAAAGAGAGATCTTGGTGTTCAATGATTGATGGCGAATGAGGTATGATATAAATGAGAAAAAGGTTGTTTTTACCTATGAATCCTATTGAGGCCATGAAACTGAAAGGATCATTGGATAACCATGAGGTTTTAATCTTAACAGACTCTGGAGTGACGCATAATTTCATCACCAATGAGTTAATCGAGGAACTACAGTTGACAATCACCCCCACCAGATCCTTCACTGTTCAGGTGGGGGGTGGCCATGAGATCCACATCCAAGGGGCTTCTAAAAAGATTGTATTAGAATTCCAAGGGATCACCATCACACTGAATTTTCCCCCCTTCGATCTAGCCAGTACAGATGTAATCCTAAGAGTTTCCTAGTTAGAATCCCTTGGTGATGTGTGTTCGAACTAGAGGCAGCTCACCATGAAATTCCTGTATGAAGGACAAGCATTCTGTCTACAAGGGGATTGATTCTTAGCCGAATCCTTGATCTCACTCAAACACATGATGAAGACTCTCCAAACAACAAACCATACCTATTATTTGGAGTTGCCTACTATCAATGATGATCATCAATTGTCTGCCATGTCCATCGCCCTAGAGATTTTGTCTATGTTACACAAATTTTCTAACCTTGTCAATGCTTCCATCGGTTTACCACCTTCCAGCCCACAGGATCATGCGATTGTACTGAAGGGACCCAACCACGCAATATTTGGCCATAAAGGTACCCATACTACCAAAAATCTGAGATTGAAAAAATCATCAAGGAATTGTTGTCAGTAGGAGTCATCCAATTGAGTGTCAGTCCATTTCCAAGTCCCATTTTTGCATGTAAAAAAAAAGGGATGGGAGTTGGCGAATGTGCATCGATTACTGAGCGCTAAGTTAAGTGACAGTACGGGATAAATTTCCAATTCCAACTGTTGACGGGTTATTGGATGAGCTCGGGGGGACTACCACATTTTCAAACTTGGACCTTAAATCGGGGTACCGCCAAATCCTAGTTCGTGAGTAAGATGCTCATAAGATAGATTTCCAAACGCACGAAGGACATTATGAATTCAAGGTAAGCCTTTTGGGTTAACCAATGCTCTTACTTTCCAAGAACATATGAACTCAATATTTCGCACTCATCTACGCAAATTTATTTTGGTATTCTTTGATGATATATTAGTATACTCCTCAAATCTAACCAATCATGTAAAGCACTTGGGAATCACTCTTCAGATTTTGGCTAACAATAAGCTTGTGTTAAACTGAAAGAAATGCTCTTTTGGCCAGACCCAACTCACCTGTTTAGGTCATATTATTTCTTCACAAGGGGTAGCTACAATGGCCTCTTCTACGAACTATCAAAGACTTGCGTGATTTCTTGGGATTAACGGGTTATTATTGCAAGTTTGTAAAAGAGTATGGAATCATTGCCAATCCTCTTACTCAATTACTCAAAAAGGACTGTTTTCAATGGAATGATCAAGCTAGGGATGCATTTGAGTCCCTAAAATCAGCCATGACCACGGTTCCCGTTCTAGCACTGCTAGACTTTACTAAGACATTTGTCATTGAGATGCATCTAGCACAGGTATTGGCACGGTTTTGATGCAAGAAGGTTGAGCCATAGCTTTCTTCAGTCAAGGCTGTTTGCACGGGTACAATTGAAGTCGGTATATGAAAGGGAACTCATGGCAATTGTTTTTGTTATGCAGAAATGGAGGCACTACTTGATTGGAGGCCATTTTATCATTCGGACGGATCAAAAGAGCCTAAAAATCTTGATGGAACAACAGTTATTGGAGGAAAACCAGCAGAAGTGGGTGCTAAAATTGATAGGCTATGACTTTGAAATGCAATATAAACCCAATCATGCTAACCAAGTAGCTGATGCACTGTCACAGACACCTCAATCCGTGCAACTCCTCGGCATATCTATTAACAAGTTCATTGGCTGGGATGAACTAGAACAAGAGGTGCAACAAGATGCAAAAATGCGCACCCTTATACACGACTTGATGATTGACTCCAGCAGCCACCTGGGATACCAGCTAAAACGCGGTTGCCTCATTTACAAGGGTCGATTGGTTCTACCTTGAAATTCTAAGTTCATTCCTTGACTCCTACATGAGTTTCATTTTACACCAAGTGGGGGATACTCAGGTTTTTACCGAACTTACAAGCACATTTCTGCATTACTATTTTGAGAGGGATTACTTAAGGATGTCAAGTCATTTGTCATGGCTTGTACCACCTGCCAGAAAAACAAATACTTAGCACTAATGCTAGTAGGATTGTTACAACCACTACCAATTCCCCAACAAGTTTGGGAGGACATTTCCATCGATTTCATGTGGGGGACTCCCTAAGGCACATGGCTTTGACACTATTTTTGTAGTGGTTGATCAACTTACAAAGTTTTCTCACTTCATTCCACTATGTCACCCTTTTTTAGCCAAGACAGTCCCCACACTCTTCATCAAGGAGATTGTACGTCTCCATGGATTTCCTTTTTCAATCGTCTCTGATCGAGACAAGGTTTTTATTAACAGTTTTTGGACTGAACTGTTTAAGTAGGTTGGCACAGATTTAAAGATGAGTTTGGCAATCACCCTCAAACGGATGGCCAAACATAGGTGATAAACTGGTGCTTAGAAACTTACTTGAGATGCTTCATTATGAGAAAATCCAAATCTTGGCCTAAGTGGATAGCCTGGGCTGAATACTAGTTTAATACAACTTTCCAAGGAGGAGCAGGAACGACCCCGTTCAAAGCACTCTATGGTAGAGACCCCCCTATTCTACTTCATTTAACAGAAGAATCCTCTCTTGTTGAAGATGTTAATCTCCTTATTCAACAAAGGAATTCAGTGCTAGAAGAGCTCAAGGACAATCTATGCAAGGTATAGTCTCGGATGAAAAAATTATGCCGATTCTAAGAGGCATGAACTGCTATTACAACTTGGTGAACTAGTCTTCCTCGGGGTTCAACCGTACCATTGGAAATCCTTAGCTAAAAAAATCAATGAGAAACTCAGTCCTAGGTTTTACGGTCCCTATAAAATACTAGAACAGATTGGTCTGTTGCTTACCACTTGCAATTACCCTCCTCTACTAAAATTCATCCTATTTTCCATGTATCCCAACTCAAATGTGTAGCTCAAACTTCTGCTCATTGTAAGGAATTCCCACCCTTCCTTATTGATGAACTATAATTTCAAGTACAACCAGAAGCAGTAAGACAAGTCCGTAGATTACCAAATGAGACTTTAGAAGTTTTGATTAAATGGAAAGACATACCTGCTTTTGAAAATACTTGTGAGGATGCAATAGTTATTACTTCTCAGTTCCTAGAATTTCATTTTGAGGACAAGGTAAATTTGTTAGGGGGGTATTGATATAACTACAGCGTACATGGTATACACCAGAAAGAGAAACAAAATAGTAATCAAATTAATAGGTCAGCAACAGAGCATGTGAAGAAGATTATTTCCTACAGATGACAGTTCTGGGTTAGTTTTCCTTCCAGCAGGTAGTTAGATGGTTACGGAGGTAAGGATAAGAACAACAATCAAGGAAGGAGGAGGGGGGAGAATTGTGGAGTGTGATTGGAGGTAGCAGCTCCCCCGAAGGGCCGTGTAACTTTTTCTTTCTGTTCTTCCTTGTTGCTTCTATTTAGTTTCCCCTATGCAAGTTGTAACTGTGTAACACCTTATAAGAATGAACCTATCAATTGTGTTCCAGCTCAACTTGTTTGGTTGCATTCATCCTTACCTCAAGGAATTGCAATAGAGCATGATACTTAAGAATTGCTTGTCTCCATTCTGGGTATTTTATGGCTCTTGCAAAGCTTATAGGTGCTAGGGGAAAGGGATACTTGGATTAGAAATTGTTGAAAACTAGTTTGGGACTGAGTTTGCATCAATGAGTCCTTACAAGTGGTTGACTAGATGGAAGTTGTAGTAGGTTGTTGAGGTCAACAACTAGATTTAAATGGGGTAGATTGTGAGTATTAAGCAAGATTCTGTTGGTTGTGACTCCCTAGGTGGTTTGGTGGGGACTATAGAGGGATGGTGGAATTGAGGTTGGCGTGGGGTTTATGGTAGATTGAGGAGGGGTGGGAGGGGAGTGGACAAGTGGATGGGCACATTGAATGTTCAGTCATTTTGATAAAATGATTGAACTTGGAATCAAAGAGGGCTGGGTATTTATTTGATACAAAAAAATATTATCAATGAGATTAACATGGTAGGATATGTAGAGTTTGTGAGTTTTTTTAGTCAAGACACTTCTAACCTTTGTGTTCAAGCACAAGGTTTGGATCGAGAGTCAAGCTTATTTTTCACATAAGGCTGAAGCTATGGGTAGATATTGGTTATCTAGTTGATGACAAAAGAGCCCAAGGATTTGATGTTCATTGTTAGTGGAAGAATTTGGAAGTCTATTTGATATATAGATTGTGGTTTGGATGACAAATGGTCGAAAACTAATGGGAAGATTAGCATGATTAAGTAGGGAAAGAACCATCTTGATTATTTGCCTACGCTTTCTTTGTGCGATGCCATTTTGTTGTGGAGTGTGGGGGCATGAGATATGGCGAGAGTTTCCATGTTTAGTCAACAACTTATCTAGCATCGCGTATTCATCTCCACCATTGGTTTGGAGGCACTTATTTTTTCAGGTAAAATGTTCTCAATAAGAGATATAGTAGTGAAAACCAAGAGAACATCATACTTTTGGCAAATTGTATAAACCCAAGAGTAGCAGCTATAGTTGACAAAGACAATGAAAAACTTGCACCCATTTATTGAAACCATTGGAGTAGGGCCCCACACATTTGTGTGTATTATTTCAAGAAGAGCACTAATACTAGATTGGTAAACAATAAAGGGAAGGTGCACGCTTTTTAGATTGATTGCTTGCATCACAATGAGTTGGCCTTTTATTTGAGGTGGAAAGTGAGTAGCTTGAGACAACATTCTATATGATTGGATATGAAGGATGCCTGAGTTTGTGACTCAAATTGTGAAACTAGGTCTGAGCTCCTACATAGGCATTATCTATAGGCTTGCACAGATGTATAGGGTACAACCCTTGCTTACTATGCCCTTGGAAGAGATGCCTCTCCATGTCAATCCTTGGTCATCACCCATAGTGATTTGGTGGGGCTTGTTGTAGTCATTGCTAATTGTCAGCTTATGATGCAAACCTCTAAGGTAGAAGATGGAAGTTAACATGGCAAGTGATCTGAAATGTAAATGGCAGATTTAATTCTATCAAAGAACTGTTACAGATTACATGGGGAAGTGTACGGGAAACCAAAAAAGAAAGAAAACATATACAACCATTTGAGGGAGCTGCAGCCTTCAGTCACTTTTTCCACACACCTTCCTCTCCTCTTCTTTTCTACTTTTATCACACTTTCCTTGTAACAGTCTAACTAATTGCCTATTGGAAAACTAATTATGATATGCCAGGTGTAAGGATTAATCTTCCTCATATGTTCTATTGTTGACCTGCCAATTCTGTTACTGGTTGTTTTTCTTTTTTCTAGTATAGATCTTGTATGCTGTAACCGTATCAATACCCTCCCTAATAATTTCACCTTGTCCTCAAGGTGAAAGTCTGGAAACTGAGAACTGATAATTGCTGCTTCCTCCCAAGTATTTCAAATTCAGGTAACTCTTGCCATTTAAGCAAAACTTCTAAAGTCCCATTTGGTGATCTGTGGATCTGTTTGACTACTTCTGGTTGTACTTGAAGTTCCAATTCTTCAGTAAGAAATGGTGGAATTTCTTCGTAAAGAGTAGACGTGTAAGCTGCACGTTTGAGTTGAGACATGGAAAGCAGAGTGTATTTTAGTTGAGGGGGGTAACTTCAGGTGATAGGCAGTAGTACCTATTTGTTTTAATACCTGATAGGGAACGTAAAACCGAGGACGAAGCTTCTCATAGAGTTTATGGCTAAGGATTTCCATTGGTATGGTTGCACCTTAAGAAACACTAGTTCACTATGTTGTAGTTGCAACTCACATCTCTTCGAATTGGCATATTTTTTCATCCGTGACTGTGCTTTATAGAGATTTTCCTTGAGCTCCTGTAGTGTGGAATTCCTGCATTGAATCATCAGGTTAACATCTTCAACAATGGAAGGTTCTTCAATCAAACGAAATAACATAGGGGGTTCTTTGCCATAAAGTGCCTTGAATGGTGTCATTCCCACTCCTCCTTGGAATGTGGTGTTAAACTAGTATTCAGCCCAAGCTATCCACTTAGGCCATGATTTGGGTTTTTCCTGCAATGAAGCATCATAAGTAAGTTTCAAGGCACTGGTTTATCACCTCCGACTGGCCATTTGTTTGAGGATGATATGCCAAACTCATCTTTAAGGCAGTTTGAGCTTGCTTGAAGAGTTCAGAAAATTACTTAGAAAATTTTGTCCCGATGGGAGACAATTGAATGAGGGAATCTATGGAGACGTACAATCTCCTTGATGAGAAGTATAGTTATTGCCTTGGTTGAGAAGGGATGGCATAGTGGAATGAAATGAGAAAACTTTGTAAGCCTATCAACCACTACTAAAATTGTGTCAAGGCCATGTGCCTTGGGAAGCCCTCCAATAAAATCCATGGAAATGTCTTCCCAAACTTGTTTGGAATTGGCAGCGATTATAATAAACCTGTAGGTGACAGAGCTGAATATTTGTTCTGCTGGCAGGTAGTACACTTCACGACAAATGATTTGATATCCTTAGGTGAGCCCTCCCAAAAAAGCAATGCAGAAATCCATTTGTAAGTTCTATAAAAACCTGAGTGACCCAATCCCTAATCAAATAAAGAAAAGGGAGACTAATCAAATAAAAGATCAAAGATCCAATAAAAAAAAATGATGATGAGATTATGGAAGTATCGTGCATCTATTGCCATTGAGTGGAACTCGTACAAAAGTTTGGGAATTAGCTTAGAATTCCTTGGCAGAACAAGGCCACCTTTGTAAGTGAGGTAACCCTGCTTCAGCTGGTATCCAAGGTGGCTGCTAGAGTCAATCATCAAGTCATGTATGAGGGTGTGTAGTGTTGGATCCTACTGCACCTCTTGTTCCAAATTCATCTCACCCTACGAACTTGTTAATAGATATACCAAAAAACTAAAGGGACTGAGGTGTTCTGGACAATGCATCCGCCACTTGATTATCATGACCAGGTTTATATTGTATTTCAAAGTTGTAGGCAATCAATTTCATCACCCATTTCTGCTGATTTTCCTCCAACAACCGCTGTTCCATTAGGAATTTTATGCTTTTTTGGTCTGTTCGAATGATAAAATGGCCTCCCATCAAGTAGTGCTTTCATTTTCGTGCAACAATCACAATTTCCATGAGTTCTCTTTCATAGACTGACTTGAGTTGTGTTCGTGCTGATAACCCATGGCCGAGGAATGCTATGGGCCGGTCTTCTTGAATGAGGACTGTGCCAATTCCTATTCCAGATGCATCAGTCTTAATAATGAATGTTTTTGTAAAATCAAGCATTGTGAGGACAGGAATCGTAGTCATAGTTGTTTTAAGATCCTCAAATGCTGGGAACTTGCTCATTTAATTGAAAACACTCTTTTTTAAGTAATTGGGCGAGAGGGTTAGCAATCATGCCATATCCCTTCACAAACTTGCAGTAATAGCCAGTTAGTTCAAGGAAGCCTTGCAATTCCTTAATATTTCGGGGAATGGGCCACTGTAACATGTGCTCAATTTTTGAGGGGTTTGCAACTACTCCTTGAGAAGAAATAATATGGCATAAGTAGGTGAGTTGGGATTGCTCAAAAGAACATTTCTTTTGGTTTAATACCAGTTTATTGTTAGCTAAAATCTAAAGGGTGTTTTCCAAATGCTCTATATGATTGGTTAGATTAGAAGAGTATACTAATATGTCATAAAATAATACTAAAATAAATGTGTAGATAGGCTCGAAATATAGAATTCATCAGTGCCTGAAAGGTAGAAAGAGCATTGGTTAACCCGAACAGCATTACCTTGAAGTTGTATTGTCCCTCCCTCGAGTTCATCTAACAGTTCATCGATGACTGGAATTGGAAATCTATCTGGTATTGTAGCCTGATTTAGTGCGCAATAATCAACACATATCCACCAACACAGTAGGTTGGATGACCCCTCCTGTCAGCAATTCCTTGATGATTTTCTCGATTTCAGATTTCTGGTAATAAGGATATCGGTATGGGCGAATGTTGGTTGGTTGGGTCCCTTCTTTTAGAATAATAGCATGATCCTGGGGGTGTTTAGGGGGTAACCCAATGGGAAGGTCAAAGATGCCGGAAATTTTTTGCAGCATCGATGAAACTTCTAGAGTGACCATCGTGGCAGGATTTTTTTAATCATCTCTGGCAATTGATAGTTCCAATTGGTATGCATTGTTTGTTGTTTGAAGAGTTTTCATCATTTGTTTAAGTGAAATCAGGATTTGACGAAGGATCGATCCTCTTGTAATCCTCTTGTAAACAGATCTCCTTTCCTTTGTACTAGAACTTCATAGTGAGTTGCTTCTAGTTGGCACATGCGTCACGGAGGGATTCCAACCAGACAACTCCTAATATCACATCTACACTGGCTAGATCGAAGGGGAAGAAACTTTGTATGACAGTGATTCCTTGGAATTTTAGAGTGATATTCTTACAAACCCCCCTACTACAGATCTTGTGGCTTTCCTCTACCTGAACCATGAAGGGATCTATCGGATGAACTGGGAATTGCAGATCCACGATCAATTCGTTTGAAATAAAAATAAGGGTTGCCCCAAAATCGATCAAGATCAACACCTCATGGGAACCCAGTAGCCCTTTCAGTTTCATTGCCTTGGTGGGTTTCATTCATTGTAGAGAACTGAGAGAGAATTCAATAGGATTACCTGCAACTGTTGGGTCGATTGCCTTTTCTCCTTTGGGTTTGTGTCGATCGCGTCGTCGTTGTCGGTGGACACCATTAACATTTGCAGCATTTTGCTTTGGCAATGACGACCTGGGTGGAATTTCTCATCGCAAGTAAAGCACAAACCCTTCTCCCGTTTGTACCGAATCTCCTCCATCAACTTCTGAATTCCTGAATCTCTCTTCCTGATCGCCGGAAAGTTGATTTTCAGTTCCCTGCCTGGTCGGGTAGTCGATGATGACTGTCCCTACTCATGGTAGGGTTCCCACTGTTTTAGTGGGCTAGGGTTTGTTGGGCCTCTAGTTTCTTAGCTAGTGGACAGCCGTGAGTAGGTGGAGTCCACTGGGCCAGGGAAACGGACTGGCCCACTTCCCTTGGGCCGTGAGTTACTCTCTTGGGCCGGGTCTAATACCCAGTTACATTCCTCCAACCGTTGCGCCCTCTCCATCGTTTCTGTTAGGGCTGCTAAGCAGTTCAGTTGCAGTTCTGCTCGGATTTCTTCCTGTAATTCATGAACAAATGTACCGATCAGCAGCTCGGTGGAAACCCCCACCATGGGTGCGGTGATCATCTCAAACCTTTCTCAGTATTCTATCACTGAGCCTTGTTGGTGGAGATCTATCAATGATTCGTAAGAGTTTCTTTGCTGAGATGGTTTGAAACGCTGGATGATCGCCGTTTTGAACTCCGGCCAATTTCTTATTGGTGCCCAAGTTTCCATCCATTGGTACCACATCGAAGCGCTCCCTTCCAGGCAGAATATTGTGGTAGTGACCTTCTCATCTTCCCGCACACTAGTCGCCTGTAGGTAACGATCTAGTTTGAACACCCACCCATAGGGATCTTCCTCCTTGAAAATGAGTAGTTCTTTCGCCCTCGAGTCTCCACCCTTTGAACTTCCTTACCCGAGTTTGAGTGTTTGCCGTTCAAGTTGCTGCAAAGGCCTGCACTAGAAATCCCACCCAAGGGAGTTTATTCAGTAGGATCCGAGCACGATCTGTCCTTCAACTAGTCAGCCTCTCTAGTTTTCATCATTTCCGCATCTCTAGTAAGTGGTTCATCATCGATTGAACGTCAGCCGACAGATGTTCGAATTTTCAATGTTTCCAGTCTTCCTTCCATTCGTGTGCTGACCATACCTAGGAGGTGAGGCTTTGATACCAATTTGGTGCAAACCTCTGAGGTAGAAGATGAGGTTAACACGGAAAGTGATTTGAAATGTAAATGGCAGATTCAATTCTATCAATGAACTGTTACAGATTATACAAGGAAGTGTATGGGAAATAAAAAAAGAAAGAAAACATATACAGCCATTCGAGGGAGCTCCGGCCTCCAGTCACTTTTTCCACACACCCTCCTCTCCTCTTCTTTCCTGCTTTTATCACACTTTCCTTGTAACAGTGTAACTAACTGCCTATTGCAAAACTAATCAAGATATGCCATGTGTAAGGATTAATCTTCCTTGTGTGTTCTGCTGCTAACCTGCCAATTCTATTACTGGTTGTTTTTCTTTTTTCTCTTATAGACCTTGTATGTTGTAACGGTATTTTGTTACTGATGTCTGCAGTGAGATTTTGTTTAGTGCCGGAATCTAGGATCCATTCTTGAGAATTTTAATTTGTCCTTGAGGAATTATAGGAGAAACTCATACCTAAGAACACATGATTGAAACGTTAGGGACTTGCAGAGCAAGGTGTCCTTGTGTGCAAATTTGACATTTGGATCAAGGGATGTTGTTGAAGGAGAAAGTCGATGGAGCTGCTGGTTGAGATTGTTGATCACATAGCTCAAGAGGTGACAGAGGGCCACTGTAGTTTCTTGCATGGCCTTTGTTGGTCGGAGGAGATCACCATGATAGCCACTCTTGAAGGGGTGTCCCAAGCCAGATCCCTCATTGTTGTTAGTATGATTGGCGTTATCAGCAGTGGCAGCATGGATATCATCTTGACCCTCAGACAGAAATGCTTCATGGCTTAGAAGCATTGCACACAGGTTGTGAAAGGAGATGGGATCAGACCTTGTGCTGATGGTGGTGGCAAAGTCTCTATATTCATGATTGGGGCCATTTATTGCTGCTAGCACTTGATCTTTATCAGGGATAGGCTATCAATTGCATTAAGGGCATCAGGAATGGTCCTAACATCATGGATGTACTCAGGATGGAGCCTTTTTTGAGCTACGAGAGACAATCCTTGAGGCGCATGACTTGTGCCCTTGATCAAAGAGCAGGGAAAGAATGGTCCAAGCTTCCTGTGATGTAGAGGCACTGACTACATGTGCGCCATTTGGTCCAGTTAGAGATGAAATAATCCAACTTAGGATTATTTTGTCTTGCTGCAACCAAAGATTATGATTGGGTTTGGACACTGAAGGTTGAGGGAAGGAGCTGTCAATATATACTAGCAAATTGAAGCCAGCAAGTAAAGGTATATTTTGTTGAGGACAACTTCAGGGGAAGAAGAAGAATGACATTGGCAGTAACAACTTTTGCTGGATTTAGAGAGAATTGAAGCGGCGGAATCACGAGAGGTGAATGCCATTATGGTGCAGGATCAAAAGAAAATGTATTTGTTTAGAGAGTAAGGCTCTGATACCATATAATGAAAATAAACCGATGTGTATTGCTGTTTTTCATTACGCACATATATAGAGGGATGTTAATGCTAGTTATTTAATGCAGGTGTTAAGTGCAGGTAATATGTGGTAGGCTGAAAAAAAGTTAAAAGCAGAAAAGGTTAGAGGAAATGGCTGCTTTTGACTTTTTTCCACCCAATCACATGTCACCTGCACTTTACACCTGCATTAAATAGCTGAAATTACCACTCCTCATATATATATATACACACACACAGAGCCATGGTAGGCTAAATTTTTTTGAGCCGGGAGGGATAGGTATATAATTTTCATGAAATAATTTACTGTCTATTTTATTCTAAATGCCTACGCCATGTATCAGTTCGCTTGAGGGTCCTCCTGTCTTGAGATTGGGTTCTCCTGCCTGGAGAGTAACGGTAGTCCATAGTAGTCGAATGTTCGGTGAAGGACCTAAGTTCACCTCAGAACGATATTGGCAACCTTAGTCTAATCTGTTATAGCATGTTTAGTTACGGTTGATATATCATGCCTACTGTATTGCTTTTAATCTGTTTGCTCTGTCACTGGTGCGTTTTCCCGTTAGGCGTTGGTGTTTGCCGTTGGGGTGTTTGGCTATTGTGTTTGGGCATTTTGGGTTGATAGTAGCTATAGAAAGCGTGAATATTATCTATAAGGCGTGAACTATCTTGCTATAATCTTTTAGAATAAGGTATTTTGATTGTTTATTCCAGAGTCATGTCAGGTTGTAAATTGCTTCATGCTTGTTATATGCTTACTCTTCCTGCTCATCTTCATGCCTATTGATATGGCCGATAATAGAGATTATCATGTTAAGAACTCGAGTCTGGTAGAATATCCTACTGATACAGAATCCTTGTATAACTAGACTTTACCCAATGTTAAACCAAAAGAAGTCTACAATATAGGCAAGTTTGATTTTTCTTCAAACAAAATTATTAAAAACATGGAACAGACAATTAAGTCTGGATAACACAGAAAAGATAATAAATCTGTTCTTTGAATCATATCTGAAACCCTATATAGTTTCGGGAAAATATAAGTTTTTGCATGTAGGGTTAATCCAAATAGGGTTTAAACCGTTAACCCTCAGCTGTCTCAATGCTTCAATCTTAGCAGTTTTAAGAGATGCTCGGTGCTTGGACTGGGCTCCTTCCCTGATGGGAGTAATTCAGACTAGTCTATGTCACGGACCAGTCTATATTAATGTCTTCCAAGACTTTACTCTTTCCCTGTCAGATCCAAATATATTTGACAGTTTAAGTCTTTATATTAAGATGCACGGGTATAACTTCAAGCTTGGATCTGAGACAATAGCTCTCACTTACCGACTCCAATTCAAAGTCTTACCTACCCTAGACACTAAGTCTAAGCACAAATCACTGAAGGATAAGACTGTCTTAATAGAGACAAATCTTCTATCATCAAACATAGCGGTTAATAGAACCTTAAGATGGGAAGAAATAGACTTCCCCCAGTCTTGGCAGTTAACTGAGGCTGTTCCTCCAAGAAGACTAACTGATCAGAGGCTTGATCAGATAATACAGACTGAGGATGGAGACGTAGAAATACGTTTTGATAATAGGAGATCTTTTAGACTCCCTAGAATAACCTCCTGTTCGTCAAGTTCTTCTAGGTTTTCAAATGAGTTAAAACCTGAATCAAAACCAGAATCTTCTAATGCAGTAGAAGAATTAAAAATCTCAGAAAATAATGTTGTTCATCCCATATACAGACAGGATAATACTCCTACACCCTCAGAAATGGGTTTTCAATTTTAATTTTATGGATTTAAGCCCCGGAAGTTTAATCCAAAAAACAATAAGTGAAGAATTTCAACGACCAAGACATAAGGCCTTTAGAGAATGGTACTTCAAGACATTTAATAAAAATGAAGTACAAGAATATAAAACAGAATTCTATAACCATCTTAATAAAACACAGAAGATAGAATGTTTTGTCCCTTGGTTCTTAAGAACGTTTGTTCAAAAGGAACTTAATGTTATAAAAAAATGGACAACTGCAAAAGGAGAAACTGTTTCTTCTGAATATCCGCCAGCAAACCCTCTGTCAATTGCGTTTGGCGAAGGAGGACAAAAAATTAATACAGCAGTATATCTTGACACTAGAGCAGAGTTATCTGACTTTAGTGATCTTATTCGCCAAGACAATTATACAAACTTGTACCTGCAATCAATAGGCGAAAAACTAGACACAATAGAAAGTGGAATAAAACAAATAGTCACCTATATTGAAGGTATTAAAGCAAAGAAGCAAGAAAAGGTAGAGTCTATGAAAATAGAACCTTCAATAAAACCTCCACCTGATATTAAGGGATTTAATATGAGAAGCCAGAGCGAAGAAATGCTGGAATTATTAAAGAAAAATATGGGAAATCTTAAATTAAGCACACTGTCAGTTCAGCAGTTAGAGGTCGAATTTGACCCAGATAATATCTCCCAACCTGATAGCTTAGATGAACTTAGCAAAACTAAAATCTTTAATCTAAAGGACCAATTTTCTCAGATTAATAAGATTGAGAGAAAACCGAAACGGTTAGAAAAATATTATTACAAAAGACCAACTCCTGCAGACGTTTTATTTGAGGAAAATGATGTTTATCTGCAAAACGAATATAAAGCTAATACCATCTATGAATGGAACATAGATGGGTTAACAGAAAACCAGATTTATCAGGTCGTTCATAGGCTCTTAATGTACTCCACAGTATGTAAAGCCAAAGAAAATTCCGATAAGCAGATTGCTCAAATGATCACTACTGGCTTTACAGGAAACCTCAAAGGATGGTGGGACAATGTCCTAACAGATATTTAGAAGGGAGAAATTCTCAATGCTATCAAGGTTGAACCTAATACCAGTCAACCCAGAGAAGATGCAGTCTATACTTTAGTCTGCACTATAATAAATCATTTTACGAGTAGTATAGATACTCAATTTGAGAATTCTAGGGCATTATTGCAAAATCTTAGATGTCCTTCACTGACACATTTCAGATGGTATAAAGATGTTTTTCTTGCTAGGGTTTTACACCTTCACGATGCCAGAAGAGAATACTGGAAGCAAAAGTTCGTTGAAGGACTTCCTTACTTATTTGCCAATAGGGTAAAAAATGCTTTGAAAACCCAATACCATGGGGAAATCCCCTATGAAACCTTATCCTACGGACAGATAACACATTGCTGTGTTAACGAAGGAATAAACCTCTGTAATGAAGTCAAACTGCCAAGGCAATTAAAAAAGGAGAAGATTACAGAGAAAAAACAGTTAGGTGAATTCTGTCAACAATTTGGAATTGATATGCCTAAGAAAGAAGGGCATAATAAAGAGAAGAAATTCTTTAAAAAGAAGAAAAAAAATTCTAAAAAACACAATGAAAAATTTAGAGAAAAAATAGATAAGAAAACTAGTAAAAAGTTTTATAAGAAAGACAAATCCAAAGTTAGATGTTATAAATGCGGAAAGAAAGGGCATACAGCATATAGATGCTGGACGCAGAAAAAAAATTCCGAACTTCAAATTGATGAAGAGACTAAACAGAAGCTGTTTAAAATCATTCTGAATTCCTTAGGGTCAGAATCTTTGGAAGAATTTGAAATTGCCTCATCATCTTCTGACTCAGAAAATGAACCTTGTTGTAATCAGTGTAATACACTAACCAAAGATGTAGATTATTGGAAATCCATAGTTGAAATGAATAATCTTTCAATTAATGTTTTATCTCAGGAAAAATCTTATCTTCTTGATATAATAACCAAAATAGAAGATCAAGAACTTAGGAAATTACTTCATGAAAATTTGTTAGCTTCATACGAGCCAGAAAAGAAAAAGGACGAAAATATTATGGACACAAATAGTGTTTACAGAATGTCCGAGGTCCAAAAGAGACTAGGAAAAAATCCTGCAATTTCAGTAAATGTTTCTGTAAGTGATTTAAAACATGAGATTAATAATCTCAAAACACAAATTGTCCTGTTAAAAAATGAAAATAGTTTATTAGATAAGCGAATCACCAAATTAGAAAATCCTGAGCCAATAACTGGAGAGACATCTAATATAGATGCTTTCGATCTAGATCCCCAGTACCTTGACTTAATTAGGCAGGTTACTTCTCAAAAGTGGTATATCAATATCACAATCTCAGTTGCAGGAGAATGGTATCACTCTGATCTTATTGCCCTTGTTGACAGTGGAGTTGATATTAGCTGTATCCAAGAAGGATTAGTTCCTACTAAATATTTTGAGAAAATATCTCAGAGTCTCACTTCGGCTAGTAATACAAAACTTAAGATAAATTTTAAGCTTAATAATGCTATGGTCTGCCATGATAATATTTGTATTCCTACTCCGTTTCTGTTAGTCAAGGACTTACATCATCATGTCATATTAGGAACCCCTTTCCTACATAATATTATGCCAATTGACAAAATAGATCCGACAGGTATCTATTTCACAAAAGAAAACAGACAGTTCTGTTTTAAATTTATTACAGATCCTAAGACTCATCTGCTTAATGAAGCTAGGCGAATTCTTTTGAAAGAAAATCAAATTAGTTTTACTAAAGAAGAAATAGCCTTTACGGATGTTCAGAATTCCATTCAGGACAAAATATTTAAGCAGAAGGTTCAGAGTTTATTCAAAACCTTCTTGAGTAATCTCTGCAATGATCTTCCAACAGCTTTTTGGAATAGGAAGATTCACTGTGTTACCCTTCCATACATAGAAGGATTCTCCGAGGATAATATCCCGACCAAAGCTAGGCTAGCTCAAATGAACTCAGAATACATTGAGCTCTATAAAAATGAAATTTCGGATTTACTACAGAAGCAACTTATTAGTAAATCTTCTTCTCCGTGGAGCTGCACAGCTTTTTATGTCAACAACGCAGCTAAGAAGGAATGAGGAAAGCCTCGTCTGGTTATCAACTATAAGCCTCTTAATAGAGTTTTGAAATGGATTAGATATCCAATCCCAAATAAGAGAGACTTGTTAAATAGATTACAAGGATCAGTAATCTTTTTTAAGTTTGACCTGAAATCAGGTTATTAGCAGATTCAAATTCAAGAATCAGATAGATACAAAACGGCCTTTGTTGTTCCTTTTGGACAATATGAATGGAATGTCATTTCATTCGGACTGAAGAATGCTCCTTCTGAATTTCAGAAGATTATGAATGATATTTTTTGTCAATATAATCAGTTTATTATCTCCTACATTGATGATGTTCTGATATTTTCTAAATCCATAGATCAGCATTTTAAACATCTAGAAGTCTTTAGATGGCTTATACAGAGAAATGGTCTCGTACTGTCTGCCCCAAAAATGAAGCTTTTCCAGACAGAAGTCAGATTCCTTGGACATAATATATTTCAAGGATGAATTGTTCCAATCCAGAGAAGCATTGAAGCATCGAATTGTTCCTTGGACATAATATTTTTCTTTAATAATTCCAGCATTTCTTCGCTCTGGCTTCTCATATTAAATCCCTTAATATCAGGTGGAGGTTTTATTGAAGGTTCTATTTTCATAGACTCTACCTTTTCTTGCTTCTTTGCTTTAATACCTTCAATATAGGTGACTATTTGTTTTATTCCACTTTCTATTGTGTCTAGTTTTTCGCCTATTGATTGCAGGTACAAGTTTGTATAATTGTCTTGGCAAATAAGATCACTAAAGTCAGATAACTCTGCTCTAGTGTCAAGATATGCTGCTGTATTAATTTTTTGTCCTCCTTCGCCAGACGCAATTGAAAGAGGGTTTGCTGGCGGATATTCAGAAGAAACAGTTTCTCCTTTTGCAGTTGTCCATTTTTTGATAACATTAAGTTCCTTTTGAACAAATGTTCTTAAGAACTAAGGGACAAAACATTCTATCTTTTGTGTTTTATTAAGATGGTTATAGAATTCTGTTTTATATTGTTGTACTTCATTTTTATTAAATGTCTTGAAGTACTATTCTCTAAAGGCCTTATGTCTTGGTCGTTGAAATTCTTCACTTATTGTTTTTCGGATTAAACTTCCAGGGCTTAAATCCATAAAATTAAAATTGAAAACCCATTTCTGAGGGTGTAGGAGTATTATCCTGTCTGTATATGGGATGAACAACATTATTTTCTGAGATTTTTAATTCTTCTACTGCATTAGAAGATTCTGGTTTTGATTCAGGTTTTAACTCATTTGAAAACCTAGAAGAACTTGACGAACACGAGGTTATTCTGGGGAGTCTAAAAGATCTCCTATTATCAAAACGTATTTCTACATCTCCATCCTCAGTCTGTATTATCTGATCAAGCCTCTGATCAGTTAGTCTTCTTGGAGGAACAGCCTCGGTTAACTGCCAAGACTGGGGGAAGTCTATTTCTTCCCATCTTAAGGTTCTATTAACTGCTATGTCTGATGATAGAAGATTTGTCTCTATTAAGACAGTCTTATCCTTCGGTGATTTGTGCTTAGACTTAGTGTCTAGGGTAGGTAAGACTTTGAATTGGAGTCGGTAAGTAAGAGCTATTGTCTCAGATCCAGGCTTGAAGTTATACCCATGCGTCTTAATATAAAGACTTAAACTGTCAAATATATTTGGATTTGACAGGGAAAGAGTAAAGTCTGGGAAGACATTAATATAGACTGGTCCGTGACATAGACTAGTCTGAATTACTCCCATCAGGGAAGGAGCCCAGTCCAAGCACCGAGCATCTCTTAAAACTGCTAAGATTGAAGCATTGAGACAGCTGAGGGTTAACGGTTTAAACCCTATTTGGATTAACCCTACATGCAAAAACTTATATTTTCCTGAAACTATATAGGGTTTCAGATATGATTCGGAGAACAGATTTATTATCTTTTCTGTCTTATCCAGACTTATTGTCTATTCCATGTTTATAATAATTTTGTTTGAAGAAAAATCAAACTTGGCTATATTATAGACTTCTTTTGGTTTAACATTGGGTAAAGTCCAGTTATACAGGGATTCTGTATTGGTAGGATATTCTACCAGACTCGAGTTCTTAACATGATAATCTCTATTATCGGCCATATCGATAGGCATGAAGATGAGCAGGAAGAGTAAGCATATAACAAGCATGAAGCAATTTACAACCTGACATGACTCTGGAATAAACAATCAAAATACCTTATTCTAAAAGATTATAGCAAGATAGTTCACGCCTTATAGATAATATTTATGCTTTCTGTAGCTACTATCAACCCAAAATGCCCAAACACAATAGCCAAACACCCCAACGGCAAACACCAACGCCTAACGGGAAAACGCACCAGTGACAAGGCAAAACAGATTAAAAGCAATATAGTAGGCATGATATATCAACCGTAACTAAACATGCTATTACAGATTAGACTAAGGTTGCCAGTATCGTTCTGAGGTGGACTTAGGTCCTTCACAGAACATTCGGCTACTATGGACTGCTGTTACTCTCCAGGCAGGAGAACCCAATCTCAAGACAGGAGGACCTTCAAGCGAACTGTTACATGGTGCAGGCATCCAGAATAAAACAGACAGTAAATTATTTCATGAAAATTATATACCTTATATATATATATATATATCTAGTGAGAGTTATATAAGGTGTAAGTTGACAGAGAATAACAGCTGGTGACCTTTTTACAGGATTGAAATCAATTAGGCTGATTTATAGTGAAGGGTCAATGGTTAGTTGAGACATGAGTTGGTAGATAGAACCACATATCAACTTTCCGAGAGTGTTAGGATGTGGTATCCTTTACACTTGGCAGAAACCTATAGATTGCTGGAGTGTGCTGTGGAACCAGGATTTAAAGAATTCATTATGGCAGTGGAAGCTTTGAGGATTATTAGCTTAAACTTTATTTCACTTTTTATAGTAAGCAAAATATCTCATGTTAAGTTCCACATCTGATGGCTGTGATGCTACTGTGTTTAGCACTCGAGCTAATGCTGGAGGGAGAGATTACCTTTATTTCCAGTGGTAGTTTAATGTTGACTTCAGAAAGTTCCAGCAGTAATAGTCTTGCATTGCAATAATGACTAAAATTAGATAGGCATGGGATGACATCAATCATTTGGTAAACCTTGTTTCCTCAATTGATTGCAATTTCACTTCATACAATTAGAAGGTTGCTGGGAATGCAGACACCATTTGCATCTTTCTATATTGTTTATATAGAACTGAACATATTATTGTGAGAAAAATTCAAACGGCTAATATGCTAGCAAATTGGTGACAATTTAGTAGTATGGTACTATATGCTAATCTGTAACTGTAATTATTGATTTAAATTCTGTTTAAGTTTTGTTTTTAATCAGCTATTTAGCGGGCCACTGTTTCATGTATTTTCTACTTTCTTTTACCAGTTACTTGTTCAGAACTGTTCAAAGGGAAGTTGTAGACCTGGTGTCTATTTGCCTGTTTCCCAAGGAGATATATCTTTCTGGTTTACTTCAATGTGTGACATATGTCTGAGATGGAATGAACTGATAGATCTTTAATTATTGTAAAGATCTTTCTTCTTTTCCATGATTTGTTATTTGCTTGAGCCCTGACATCTTTACATCTATATTCAAGTGTAAGTCAAAACATAGTAGAATAAACTGATTCAGTTGCCTCTGCAAGTCATGAATGCAAGCAACTGGAGGGGGCTTCTAGTTGCACTTTGCTTGGTCATTTTACCTAATTCACATATAACAATTTTGGATTCATTTTGGATCCATTTGAAATTGAATATGCAGTAAGGTGAATGTAACTGTGCGCCTTATTTACTGTACAATGATTCACTGGTGAGTTCCAAGTTGCCTTCTCTGGTCATGAATGCAAAGTAACTGAAGGGCCACCTTTTGTTTTTACCCTTTTCTTTTCTTATAGGAAAGGTAAATTAAAGGGGTATCTAGATGCAGTGGTTTTGCTTTTTGACTTCACTTAATTCATTTATAGTCATTGTGGCTCCATTTTATGGATGACATCTCATAGTAGGGTCATTGAACTGAAGCTATCCACGTTTGTTCTTATAACATCATCCTGCCCTTGTACTATATGTTATTGTTCCTTTTTCCATAATTGTTAGTCCTTCACTAAAAGAAAAATGTTGTTTACAGCAGGGAAAATATCTCACAGTCATTTTGGATGGTATCTCCACACTAGCATCCGGCAATACAGTTGCTGAAAGTGAATTACGCAGTTTGGAATTCATTTTCATTAAACTTCTCTCTCACTTCACTCGCTTGGAAGATGCATTTGCTTTGGTAAGATTCCTGATCCCTTGCCACAATAGCATCTGTATTATGTTGTTTTCCTTTTTGATATGTATTTTCATTAATGTGCCACTCTTAACTTACATGGTTAAAACTGAGTACTTGCAGCTAAAGTTTGTTGCTAGCTCTTTGTTTATGCCCATTTGATCCACTTCTAAAATTCTGAAGTAACTCAAGTTAACAATGCACAAACCTAAAAACCTATAACCTAAGCATACTGTGTAGATATTCATAAATAAAAATGTTGAGATCATTTGATAAAAATACAAGTGTTATTGTTTATCATGCAGAAACATTTTATAGAGATCTTGGATGTGATGCATGGCAGCTCAAGGAGTACTGTCAATATGCATATCCTCATGAATGCAACAAGGTACTGTTCCCTGATTTAATTGTGTTGTTTCTCTAATGTAAGAGTAAACATTTTAGTTTTGATGCCAACGTGGGGATTACTCAAAAGGCAACCTGGTTCTCCAGCATACTAGTAATTGGATCCTTGTACTGAAAGGTGTGTTTTTTGTAAGTTCTAGTTCATTTGCTAAAACATGCAAAAGAAGATATATCACATTCAACAAAAGCACAACAAATTTATGGTAGAGTCCTATACACTCACCAACAGTACCACAGTAACATTTGAAGGAAAATGCCATGTGGATGCCAAAAAAGGGATGCCACCAGCACTGCCTAAGGCAGTACCTCTCCCTTAGGGAAAGTCCTCACTAAACTAGGACCTGCCAGTGGCAGTCCTGCACATTGTCCCATGTGTGGCATCTTTTTAGCTGGTCTTCATTTAAAACATCTGATTGTAATGAAACTATTAATGGACCAAGATAACTAATGTGTGATAAACAGGCTGATATAGGACTGAACTCACCATGAGTATTATGGTTCTCTATGTTAAGCATAATGAAATCATTACTGATTGATTCTCCTTGTTGACTAATGATAAGATTTTCCACTTGTAATTACAGAAATTTCTGTAGGGGAATGATAGGATAGTGCGGGTACTACAACTGCTGTAGTGCACCCCACTGTTGTATGATGGACCCCATGAATGGTTTATCAGACCCGTCCATCTGATTTCTCTAACTATGGGTCACTTATATGTCAAACATCAAGGTGATTGGATGAATATAAACATCCACAAACTGTGCTTCTTACTTGTTGAATATGGACCATTCCTCGGACAAGGTTTCCCACCATCATGTGCAGTGATAAAAGAAAACTTGTTCTGATTCTGTGCTTACCCAATCCTTGCTGTTTTCGGAGCATTATTGAGCCAAAGTTAGAGAAATCAGATGGATAGGTCTGATCAACCATTTTTTGGGCCCTTCATGAAAATTTGGGCCCCACTACAGCTGCTTTAGGGTACATACTTTCCTATCATTCCTCATTTATGTATAGAATACCATGAAGTTTGTTCCAAATTAATGATAAGTCAAAATTCCATGCCATTTACATTTTATCCAAAATTTTTAAACAGGGGTGGTGTTATTTGTGACCCCACAATCATACAGCTGCTTTTTGAGATTTCTCAAGCTCTTCATGACAGCATAGACTTTTCAAGTATCAAAGACAATGATTGTCAACAGAAGGGACGACTCATTTCATGTTTTGTGTCAAAGGTAAACCTTTATACTTGATATTTTTGTTATGGTAATGGGGATTGGAGGTTTGACTATTTGTAATTCCTTCACTGTTTAGGTTGACTTTGGAGCTGACTTGGAACATCATTTGATATTCTTAGTTGAATGCCGTGGAGCTTTAGGTAGCATTAATGAGCTCAAGGTTTGTATTAAAATACTGATAAAATCTTGAGAGTTTTATTCAAATCCCCAATGTATATAAAATTCGATTTGATTTAGAGTCTTACAAGAGTAGATGCTCTATGCTTGCCTAGAAGTAGACATGCCCTTTTTTCATGGTGGTGAGTGTTTTGTAGATCCAACCCATTCATCATGCTTGCAATGCCTTAGACAGATTAGATACCTAATTTCATGCCAAGTGAAAGCTTTTAATCTATGTTTCTTTGAGTTGAAAATGTTGTCCATTGATTATTTCAAATATCTAAAACAAGTGGTTAGAATCATCTGAATGCATTATGTCTCTTGCATTACCTAATTTCCATATGCCGAACATGATGAATGGCTTAGATCCTCTGAATGAACTGCTCCATCTGTACGCTTACTTTTCCATGCACATTTGGTGTGTCTAACATTAGCTGGACTGTTTCATTCACATTTATTTCATCAACCATTATAGAATTGAATGAATTCACATGAATCTTTGGACAGCATAAATGAATACGGATTCCTACCAGCTCCTTGTCTTCTTGGGGATTACTCTTGGAAGTAGCAAGTTCCCAAAATTCTAAGAGTAAAAAAAGTTCCTTTCCCATATGGAACAACAGTTCTCCAGCAAAGGGCGAAGGCTTGTGCTTTCTTGGAGTCCCCAAATTTTCAACAAAGAGGAAATGAAGAACATGGACCTGTTTATTTATTTATTTTAAAATTCAAGTTGCAGAAATTATGGACAATCTTTGATGAATAACAGAATTGAGAAATGTAGTTAGCAGTCATTGGTGTAAAGTTCCAACATATTAGTAGAACCTCTCTTTTTCAGGTGGGAAATGTGATTTCAGTGCTTTTATGTATATCTTCTCATGTATCTTAACATCTGTATTTTTATCTGTCACTTGTGTATCTGTATTTTTTTCTTTTTTCTCTTTTTTTTTTTATGTTAATTCTATCTCACATTTAGCAAATGGAAATATCCTGTTAACCATTCTACAAGTGAATAGAATGGAAGGATAAAATCTGATTCTTAAATACATCTGTGCAATGTTTATTCTCTAGTTCTTAACATTACTACTGGAACGTAATGGATAAATAGTAGTTTCCTTTTGCTCAGTTCAATGAATATGGATGGCTTGATTAACACGCATGTGGTTTGAAACCTTTTCCATGCACTTGTGATTCTTACTTCAGAATTGCTTTTCACTTTCAGAAAACCCTTGTGCACTTGAGCAATCATTTGGCCATTAAAGCTGTTAGAGATGAAAAGAAAAATCTTTTGGGCTTTCTCAAGTCGTGTGTAGCTTTCAGTGAAGTTACAATACCCTCAATTTCTGCTATTACCAGACGCATGAATCTTTACCTCGAAACAGCAGAGGTTATACTTTGTGTTCTTACTGTCTCCTGTGATGACCTGTTCAACAGCATATCCTACATACTTATTCAACTATGTCATTTGTTCAAATTATCAGGTTGCTCTATTAGGTGGCTTAATTTCTCATACAGATGATCTTATTGATTCAGTGATCAGCACTTTGCAAAGTGTAGAGCTGCGTGATGGTTAGTTCAGCAACCCTTATTACTAGCAACATTTGGATAACATATGCTGAATAAAGGTTGCACTAATCACTACATCTATTGGATAAATAACATGGATTTGAATTTTTCTGAAATTTCAATTATTTAAATAGTTTCGTATCAATGTCTGATAATATCTTATTTGCTGAAGAATGAAGAAATTTTGTTATATGTTGGTTGAAGGGTAATGTAGCATGATGTTGACTCAATTAGGCCCCAAAAGGATTGAATGTGGACATAAGAAACTTAGTAATTTTCTTGAGGAATAACAGTTACAAGACACTGAGATTAGAGGGGGAAATGCAAAGTAAACAAGATGAATTGATAAAAACAGAAAAGTTACAAAATTGTTCTACACCCTGCTACCCAGCCACCAGAACAAGCTGAGGCGTCTTAGCCCTGTCAAGCTAGCAAGTCTGGCATGTCATTAGAGGGTTCACCCCTGTTTTGCTCTTGCCACTCACCTATCTAATGGGTGAAAGCTAAACAGGGTTAAAACTACGGTTTTAAAAGAAAAAATTTAGCTAGTTCTAGGGGGAAAACCTGCTGGCTTTGATGAGCTTCTTAACCAGAAAGAACTTCATCTAATTACCTTTCCTACTTGTTTGTCCAACCAAAGATGAAAACTTAACTAGAAATAATAAGAAATAGTCCACACATGGACTACAACTGAAAAGAGAGAAGAAGACCAAGAAAACATGAGAAACCTCACTCTTATTCAATCATCTATCAAAACTGCACAAAAGAAAGTGCTAACTGCTTTTATAAACATAAAAGAGGCTTCACTTTTCTTGTCCCTCAAGTAAGCTACTACCAAAGACCATTATACCGTTCATTCAAGTGAAAAAGACTACTTAGCCCTGGCTCACTACATAAAGACAACTTAAAATATGATTAAACACTTAAAATAGGGTCTGTAAACCTGGACAACTTAAACTTTAAGAGAAAAAACATAACAAGACTGTATGCAACTTAAACTTTGATCCCTTGCTTTCTTCTTTCTTGTTTTGTAATTTATGGGCATATTAATGATCAGATGAGATGCTCTTGCATCACTATCTTGTTGTTGATGGTTCCTTCCCTAGACTCTTGGATTTTTCTCACTTAGGTTTGTGAGGCTAGAGGAACTTGGGCTATTGTTAAAAATAGATGGTTACATGCAACTCGAGCTACATGGTCGTAGTCAAATAAGGGATATTGCATTTGTCTTCATTGTAGTTTCAGGAACTCTGATTGTGGCTTTTGTGCAGGACTTGCAATATTCAGCCAAGCCTGATTCTATTTTCCCAATCTTGTCTCTCTGTCTTGTTATTGCAACGTTTCTCCTAGAAACCATTCCCCCCCTGTATTGCATATGGTGGTGATGCTCCCCCTTTTCTCTGGGAGTATGGGGGAGAGAAAGTTTCCAGCATCCATTCTCGATGTATTTGTTGGGATCATATTCCCTTAGAACTATCATTTGTCGCAGACTTTCATGTTAGTCACAATTGCTGCAGTCCACTCAGATAACAATGTTGAGGTCCCCTAGGGATTCTTTATTCACCTTGTCTTGAAGAGGGTGAACTGTGTTAATGATGTAGCAACAACTCTCTTATCTTGTCTGATCACTTCATTTTCCCTTGTAGCAGATTACTGTAGCAACTCCTTTATCTTGTTTGTCCCCTGTCATTCTCCACTGGTTGGAGAACTTTCATCCACAAAATTGAACCTTGAACTCCAAAACCAAACCCTAATGGTTTTCCTTTTCCTCTATCAAAAGCATGTTGACCAACAATATGTTTCCACCTAACTAGTGCAAGAGAAACAAGGAACATCCTCCCACAAAGGTGTAACACCCCGGATTTTTAAGACAATTTTTTTTTTTTTTGACAATTTAAATAAGAGCATTTGGGATCCCATGAGAAAAGATTTATTTAACATTTTACTAAACCTATCTTAAAACTCCGGGTGTTAATTTTTTCCTTTCTCAAAATGACGTACATGTAATTTAAACACAAATAAATGATCCGCGTATAAATCAACGTCAAATAAATAGGCGCCTTTATTTTAAATCAAATAAACATCCAAAAGACAATAATAATATGGCCCAGGGTCTATCCATCATAACATCCCACATAAATGTCCAAAGATCTAAATCACATCCCATTATAAAATATGCAGTCCATAATAAAAATCCAAATGATAATCCCTGATTTAATGACTCACATCCTTTGCCTAATACTATAGAAAAATGGTCTTCAAGCAGCTCTCTCATCTTCTCAACGGCCTTGCCTTTCCCCTGTTATCGCGCTGAGATCTAAGGCATTGCAAAACAAAGCAATGCCTCAAGAAGCTATCGCTTGTGTAGGTACATAGACAATTAATGTAATAAATGAAAGAAATAATGAACGAAGATTTATGAAAAGTATAACATTTATGGAAATAGTGATATCATAATGCCATGTTCAAATAAATGCCAATTTATTTCATATACTAAAACATGAAATTCACGGAGTTAAAACATGACATGAATCAATAAATGGAGCATACAACAAGAATAAGGGCACCCTAAGGTAATGGGTCCCACCACATCGCCACGAACATCACGATCGGGAGTACACATAGTCAACCTCTCGAGTGTCGTCACACCTGTGCATACCATCTATAACAATGCTCATCATACATGCACACATAACAAGAATATGGGCCATCATCTTTGCGATGGCAACCCTCCATGGGTATCAACCCACTTTGCCGCTCCCCGTCGACACCATAACTAGGAGACTTAACGTCCGTCCCCATGGAAAGGCTCGGTAGGTGAGTGTGGACTATCCATGTTACCAAACCCCTACCGAATGCCATCTATGGGCGGGTGTCTATCATATCACAAACTCATCACATCATAATCTCGGAAGGTGGGTGGTCACTTATCCCTCCTAGCATGACGCCCAGGGCGAGAGCACCCGTCATCAAATATAAAACACGGAAATCATATGTATATGCTAAAACTCAAGAGCACTTATAGCTTGCAATCCCCAAGACATGCCCCTCATCCTGGGGTTAGCCTATCAAAGGACCGCCATTAATAAGCCTCTATTCTCATTTCCATGTAAATCCATGCATTTTCTATATATATAATAAGAAATAAGTCTACTAAGTAAGCATAACAAATTAACATCATGCTTGTAAAAGCATTTGAAATAAGTTTATTCAAAGAAAAGATTTCAATTTGGAATAACCATCACAGACGCAATGTCGCATGAAATTCATGGTAAATAAAAATAGCAATTTAAAACACAATCACACATGATGCTATGTTTAAACATGGTTTAAAATCAAGGCAAAACATTAGTTGTCGTCACCTACCTCAGTGTGAGATCACTAGCTTGCTATTAACTCCCTTTAATTGGTATATTCAAGTGCACCTGTACATGTCACATCACTATTTTAAAATTTTTCTAAATAAAAAGTGGTCATTTCTAAGTTTTTAAGTTAAAACTAGGTCCGCGTCAATACGGCCACAACGCCTCTTCCGGATCGTGATTTGGACCTCTCAGCTCCAAAAATCAAGTTTTAATGAAAACTACGCAAAAGAGGCTCGCCGACCACCATAAGGTGGTTTAAACCGCCGGCAGACCCTTTTCCGCCGGTTTATACCGACGTACTGCTCGCGCACGAAGACGCACGGCGTCGCAGACTCCCGCACGGGACGCGCGCCGCGCGTCTTCGGCCGTGATTCGGCCGCCAGACGCGCCGCGTCCCGGCCCCACCGCGACAGCCTAATCGGCCAACGGCGGGGCGTCCGCACGCGCGCGTCGCCGCGCACGCGTGCGACAAGCCGGCGTCATCCGACGTCCCGTCTGGCGTGCGTCCCGGCGTGCGTCATGGCGTCGGCGCCAAGGCGCGGCACGCGTTGACAACGCCGGAGAAGACGGACCGGGATTAGGTCGCTCGGCAGCTCTGAGCTCGTTTTGCGCGATTTTTGCGCCATTTTCTTCAATTCTCTCACAGAATCCATTTATGCCCCTCCTTTTGCACTCTAATTTTCTCAAAAACCATGGTTTTTAAATGATTTTTTCCAAGTTCCTAAAAACTTTCCTAGGTACAGCTTGGTTTTTGAGTTTTCTCGGGCAATTCCACCGTTGGATCACTCCCAAATTTAAAGGGTTTGCTCTTGGGTGTCTTGTGCACTATTTGGACGGTGCGATTTCCAAGCAGGACAACGTTTGGTCTATGAAATCACGCTCCAACGGTAGCGTGCACAAAACCCCCAAAAATCCAATTTTTTCCTAATTTTTAAATGGTTTTCTAATTAATTTTCTAATTAATAAATACATAAAAACATAGGTTTTGAGGCTTACCTTGCACTGCTCTGAGTTGCTCGTGTTCTTGGCTCCACTCGCCAGGAAAATTCAAGTTTTACGGAGCTAGGGTTTTGCGTAAATATCGGAGAAAACGCTCAAAGTGGAGCGTTTGGCAACCCGAGGAGGGTAGATATGGGCCTGAGTCCCGGGGAAGAGAACCTCTTCCATTCACGCCTCTTTCCACGTCTCTCCGGCGATTTTTCCCGGCACTGGTAGAGACGTGTGGAAGACTCGGGGTGCCGTATCAATTTGGGCCCCCGTGTTACACGTTTACGTCAAAGACCATTTTGCCCTTACAACTTTGACGGCTCATAACTCCCTCGTTTGAGCTCCGTTTCTCGCGTTCTTGGTGGCGTTGGATTCGTATCGACGAGCACTTTCTAATTATTATGTTTTCAGGAAATAATTTCATCCATAAATTTTTATTTTAATTTATTTAATAATTTCCTATTTTTATCTTAAAAATTAAGGATACTACAAAAGGAGACATCGTTAAGATCCTCCAGCCATAATGGAGGTGTACTGCCCCCCATAGATGTGTGCAAAGCTTTGACGACTCCACAAGATACAAATCCCAGACAAGACAAGAAGCCAGTCTCTTGAAGATATAGTGCATTTGTGAAAGAAAGGTGGAATGACCATTGAAGAATCAAAATTGGGTTCTTCTCATTTGTGAAAGAGACCTGGCTTTGATACAAACTGATGCAGTCAAAAGATCTGTTAATACTGCAACAAGGCTGTAAGGGACAGCAGTCCAGGAAAAGAAGAAAATGCAATAGAGAAATCAGTAGAAAATTGTAGCAATAGGATTTCATCAGTTACTTGCATCTATAGGTTGTGATGCGGGACTAAATAGAAGGATAGCCTTGAGAGAAGAAAGAGAAGAGAAGGTAGAGTAGAGGATGAAAAGAATGAGAGGAACAATTTCATTAACATCCAAAACTGCTTAATACATATTAAGTCCACTTTAAATAGACTAAAACCTAATAAAATCCTAAAAACACATTACCATAAATAAAACTATTAAAATTTGAAATTAGAAAGATGCCCCTATCAATTCTTTTGTGCTGGAAAAAAAAAAAAAACTGGACTCAATCAAGGGAAATGTCTAGCCCCAAAGTAGTGGCTGGAGCCAAGGATCGATGTCTTCGTGTGTACACATGTATGATAGATGGCCTGCGGTTTGCATCAACACTTTGTGGATTGGAAAAATGAGAATTTCATAGAGGAGACGTCTAGTAGATGCAATAATATTCCCATAGATCAGGATCCAACTGCAGCTAAGTATCCCTAGAAATCCAAGTGCAATCAGACTCTGGTCGGTCTACCCAACACACTAGGAAATGCTGATCTTCTTGGTAAAAACACCTTGCTCATCTAAAATAGCATCTATATGTTCTTTTTGTGTCGATATTACAGGCAAAGGAACATGGTTCAAAGATGTAGCGGATGAGAGATTAGGTGAGGTGTCCTGTGATCGAGCGGAATCAAAAGAGTCTCAAGAGAGTGAGTCAACTAAGAGTGGTGAAGCATCCTTTATATGCAATCAGGTCCTCAATATTAAAAGTAGAAGTACTGTCATAATCATGTGGAATATCAATAGCGTAAGCATTAGGCCCAATCCTTTCCAATAATTTGAAAGGTCCTACTCTACGAGCTTGCAACTTGAGAATGGTGCCTAAAGAAAATTGCTCAGGCTTAATTCGAATGATGACATAGTTACCCACGTTAAATTCAATATGACATTTATCTACATCAACTCTAAGTTTGTATTGGGCATTACTGGCACGAATTCGCTTAGCAATCTCAACATGCAAATCTTGGACCCTATGTGCAAAAGACTTAGCTGACTCAAACTCTGTAGCATGAGAGGACATGAGAATAAGATCTAAAGGCTTCCTAAGTTTATAATCATGGACAACTTTAAAGGGACTCTTGCCTATAGATCTATTCATCAAACTATTATATGCAAATTGAGCTGTAAGGAGAAGCAAATCCCAATTCTTATGGCGACCACCCATGAATTGACCATTAGTTTGAGGATGGTAGGCTGTAGAGAATTTTAATCGAGTGCCTAATATGTGCCAAAAGGTCTTCCATTAGTAACTCATGAAATGCACATCTTTATCAGGCGCGATGGTTTTTAAGATGTCGTATAATTTCACAATCTCATCAAAATAAAGCCTTACAATCTTAGAAGCATCAAAAGTTTTGGCACAAGGAAGAAGATGGTTCATCTTAGAAAAATGATCAACAACAACAAAAATAGAATCATGCTTTTTAGTTGTGTGGAAGCCCTAAGACAAAATTCATGCTAACATCCTACCAAGGATACTCAGGGATGGGTAGTGGTATGTAAAAACCCATGTTCTGCTTCTTATGCTCAGCTAACTGGCATGTCCTACACTGTTCCACCAACTTGGCAACGTCTCACTTTAAACTTGGTCAATAGAATCGGCATTCCACCTCTTCAATAGATTTGTTACTCCCAAAGTGACCAGACAGACCACCCGCGAAATCTTTCCAAATAAAAAAAACTCTCATTGATGTTCGTGGTGTGCACAACTTATTTGCATGAAAGAAATACCAATCCTATAGGTAGAAATCATGAGAAGTAGGGCATAGGCCTTCCTGCAAACTATCAAAGATATTCCTAAAATCAGGACAAGATGCATACTCCACTTTGAGCTTCTCAAAAACTATAACTTGAAAACCCAAGGTGATTAATAATTAAACTCTATGACTTAATGCATCTGCCACCTTATTGTTGACCCCTGATTTATGCTTAAGACAAAGAAGTATTCCTGTAAGAAGTCGACCCACCTACCATGTATATGATTCAGCTTCTTTTGGGAATGTAGGTAACAGAGGACCTTGTGATCGGAGTACAAAACAAACTCCTATGGTAACAAATAGTGGCGCCAATGACGCAAGGCCTATGCTACCGCATAAAACTCCTTATCATAAGTGGAATACTTTTGTTTGACCTCATTAAGTTTCTCACTGTAATATGCTATGGGGTGCCCTTCTTGACTAAGCACTCCATCGATGCCTATACTTGATTACTCACATTCAACTTCAAACACTTTAGAAAAATGAGGTAATCTCATAACGGGTTCCTTTGTCACTCTTTGCTTAATCTCAAGGAAAGCCCTAGAGGCTACTTTAGACTATGTAAACTCACCCCTTTTCATATACTCTGTAATGGGAGATATAGTGGTACTAAGTCCCTTGATAACTTGGTGGTAGAACATAGCAAAACCATGAAAATTATGCACCTCATGTAGAGTACTGGGCTTAGGACACTCAACAATTGCCCTAACTTTCTGGGGGTCAGCTGAAAACCCACAAAACCCAAGAAAACCACATTGTCAATTAAAAATGAACATTTCTTAAGTTCGACATAAAGGCTTTCTCTGCTAAGGGTGCAACACACTTGAGAGAGATGGTCTAAGTTCTCTACTTTCGTATATCTATATATGAGAATGTCATCAAAATAAACCACTAAATTTTTTCCCATGAACGGCCTAAAGATTTGTGCCATGATTCTCATAAAGATATTACATGCATTAGACAATCCAAAAGGCATGATTGACCACTCGTATAATCCATCTTTAGTCGTAATAGTAGTTTTTCACTCATCTCTGGGATGTATCCCAATTTGATGGTAACCACTTTTGAGATCGAGTTTAGAAAATATCGTGGCACCTGCTATTATATCTAGCATATCATCTAGGCGAGGATTGGGAATATGATGTAAAAAAACGAACTTACACCAAAAACGTTTGAACACCAATCAGGAAGAAAAACAACACTACTCAAACTTTCAATATGCTAATCTCATTACAGATGATTGTCCCACTGTGTGCTCTCTAACAGGGCTTCAATGGCTTCTGGACTAATAGAGAAGAATTAATAGTAAAGCATAACTACAAGTTAACAAAGAACTTCTGTGTCTATGCTTGAGAGGCTTGTGGCATTCCTATTTATAGCCTTTGAGTCTTCACCAACCCTTCACCAACCAGCCCATTGAATTAGACTTTCAGCACACCTTCCACATGGGCTGCTATAGAATGGGTCAAAGGAGTGGCTGCTGGAAGCTTCCTGTGTTCACACAAAGGGTGGCTATAGGATGCTTCTTGCTGGAAGCTTCTTGTGTTCACACCTGACAACTTTTGAATTGCAACTCAAGCTACAATCTTCAGAAAGCGCGTACTGTCAGGGCTACCGCCCTAGACCTAAGATCCTGCCTCCATGGAGCCCTATCAAAGCTACTGCCCCGGACCCCACTCCTCGGGGCACTGCCCCTGAACCCCCATTATTTCTTCTCATAACCATCGCAATCTCTAATGACCTCATCAACAACTAAGTTGGTCGTACCACTATGACACTTCTAATGATATCTTATTAAGTTGGGCATTGTCATATACCAACATATGATACCTAACAGTGATCTTCTTAATGACTACTCTTCACACACATTCTCCAAGAGCCATCCTTTTAGGGGTCAATAAAGCAGGCACTGCACGTGGACGTAAACTCCTATATAAGTTCCTTGTAGAGGACCTCCTTCACCTGTCTCTGTAACTCTACTTGTTTCATGGGGTCATTCCATAATGCTAGAGGTTAGGTAGCATGGCTCATGGAATCAAGTCTATGGCATGTTGGATATCATGCATAAGAGGTAAAGCATCAGGGAGTTTCTGAAGAAAGATATTCTGAAACTCGCTAAGAATAGCACTAACCTCTGGTGGGTGGTCGCTTGGATCATCTAAAGAAATAGCTTTGCCCACAAAAGCGTAAATGACTAAGTCACTCCTAAACTAGTGCTCTAGTTCCTTAGGAGTGATGATGTGCAAACCTCGACTCTTTTCAATGCCCTGGCTTTTGCCTCTGTCAATAGTCTTTGGTGGTAAGGGTTTGAGTTGGATGTTTCTGCCCTTAAAAAGTGAATGAACAAATGTTAGAATGCCCATGAATGGTAACATCCAAATCATATAGCTAGGGTCTGCCCAAGATAATACGGCCTATATCCACAGCAATGACATCACACCAAATCTCTTCATTATATTCAGTGAATTGAATGGGAATTAAGCACCGATCCTTAACGGAGATTGAAGTGGCATCAATCCAAGAGACACACTATAAGGATGAGTGTGAGGGACCGATTTTCAGCCTAACTAAGCTACGGTGTGAGATGATACTGAATTAATGAAACTACCACTATTGATGATGACCTTACAACCCTTTTCACCATATAGGCTATATGTATGAAAAGTAGTGGTCTTACGCCAATCATCTAACTCCCTAGGTTGGGTCAAGGTGCATAGCACTGCAGTCATCCTACAAACTAGTGTGGTCCGAATGCTGCCTATATGGTCTGAATCATCCCTATCATGCTCATCTAAATGATCAAGTCCTCAGGGTTAGCCTCATAGTCTATATTGTTTAGTGCTTCGTGTGAGAAATTATGCTCATCAATAATAAGCACCCTAGTACTACAGTTAGATGTAATATGTCTGTACCCATGAAGGAGTGGTAAATTGGTGAGACTGAAATGAGACACCACAAGTGTTTAACCCACAATTCTGTTGGTGTTTGGACACTAACTCATAATTGTGAGGGAGTGCATAGGTGTCATCCAAAGTGTTAATACCTTTAAGCAATAACTCTCTCTTGAGGTAGGTGTTAAGACCTTGCCGAAACCAGCTCCAAGTCATAGCTTCATCCTTAATGATTGCACACCTCATCTTATACTCATCAAATTGGGCAATGCAGTCAGCAATTGACCTACTTCCCTGCCAAAGGTCAGACCATTGGTCTAGAAGGGTATCCCTATAAGATTGCGGAAGGCATTTAGATTGTAACTTAAGCTTCATCCCCTCTTGAGTGATGGTGGTCTTGCGTCTCCTAACAATACCTTTCTCAACCCTTACCTAGAAGAGTTGAGTGGTCCTTGTCAATTTCATCTCGATAAACCTAGCTTTTCTATCTTTAGATAAGTACCAATAAAAAAAACCTATTCTTTTTGTAGACCAAAGAGGAGAAGACCCATGTGTCAAGACGACCATTGAACAAAGGGGCCTCGACCTTAATGTTTTTCATCACTCTATCATCAAGGTTTTCCTAACAATGATGGTTGGAAGCATGATGCATGGGACGTGGAAATGGACATTGACCACATGGGCCAATTTTGCTTCCGCATAATCTCCCTCTTGTACTTGATTAATTTCTAAAGCAACCACTCGATCGGTAAGGTTTGTCATTTATGTCCTAAGGGCACACAACTCATCTAGGATTTGTTTTTCTACATTATTTTGATTGCCCAAGGTAGAGGATGATGTGACTTCTGACATAATGTGACCACTACATAATTGCATGACTATGAATTTCTAGCAAATAAAGCCCAATAAATCTTTAAAGCTAATGCAAAATTTATTGTATTTAATTATTTTGATGAACAGTCACTATTCAAATATGCAAATTGCAAACAAGAAGGCAAACCCTAAAGTATGAAAGATAAGCTAATAACAGTCATAATATTCGACAAAGAAGGCACGCTCTACAGTTAAAATTAAAGACAATCAGCAAAAGATAATAGGTGGAAGCTGCTTTTTTTTTTTTTTATCGGGACATAAAGGCCTCTTTAAACTACCTGACACTAAAGAAAATACCAAAACTATTCTAAATGGCAAGAGTAAAGCCAACTTGAAAAAGGTTAAGAACAACAAAACCTGGACTACTTGTTAGGTGGCATATATATCCTCTGTTGCAATTTCCTGTGTGGCTGACTCCTTTTTTCTTTCTTTCTTTCTTTCTTTTTTTTCTGGGTGGAAAAGTACTTAAACCCGAACACTAGTTGGGTTTCACACGGCTTATGGTAGGTAGCTGGGGAGATAGAGGAGGTGGGGTGGGAATCTGGGTTTTATGGTTGGTAGCCCAGGGTGGTGTGCTACTGGCAGAGTAGTGAGGGGAAATGGGAGGTTTTACAGTGATGGGGTGTGTGTGTGTCATGGCAGGTACCCAGGGATGTGGATGTTTCATGGCTGGTTAGTGTTTATGGCAACCGGGTGTGGTGTTGTTGTTGTTTTTCTTTGTTTTTGGGTTCAGGGTTAGGGTTTATGGCAGGGGCAGGGGCAGGGGGCGTTGGGGCCGGGTTTATGGCAACCTGGGAGGGGTGTATTGGGTTTATGGCACATGGCTGGGTTGAGGGGTGTGCTATGGCAGATAGCTGGGTTGGTGGGATTGGGGTTGATCAATAGCTGCTGCCGTTGCCAGGATTAATTTCTCGTTGTTGCCTACTACCATACTGCTTGTCATCTACCATATGTCAGCCACCATAAAGCCTAGAAAAGTTGGAGAGTGGAGAGAGCAGAGAGGGATGAAGATCACAGCAGAGAGAGATTGCCAAAGAGGAAGGAAAAGAAATGCTGATCTATTGCAGCTCACCAGAGGTTGTCTTCCAATGGTTTGAGATTGTTGGATAGTGAAAGAGACTGCCGGAGAGTGATCACTAGGCTGGTACAGAGACAATTTTTTTTTTTTCCGTTCCTCTGGCTGTTGCAACCTCACTGCAGGAGAAGATGATGAGCTTACTGATCAGAACAACAGATAAGAGATAGTGATCTGATGATGATTTTGAAACGAGCTTTTGGCTCTGATACCAAATTTGATGTGGGACTAAATAGAAGTATAGCCTTGAGAGAAGAAAGAGGAGAAGGTATAGCAGAAGATGAAGAGAATGAGAGAAGAACGATTTCATTAACTTCCATAACTGCTTAATACATCTTAAATACCTCTTAAATAGACTAAAACCCTAATAAATTCCTAAAAACACATTACCAAATATAAAACTACTAAAAGTTGAAATTACAAAGATGTCCCCATCAGGTTGGCATCTAGGGTACAGGAAATCTGGTAATCCTGTTGGGGTTGTGGAAACTGATGAATGGGGTTGTGGAAATTGATGTAGTCATCATGCTTCTTGTTGAAGATTGGTTCTTTTATCAAGTTTTAATGGAACTTGCTGTGGACTGGCTGGCCTTCTCTGCATGTTGTACAGTGATTCTCTATGTTTTTCAAACATGATTGCAATTAGAGATTATCTTTTTACATAGATGGGGTGATAGCACCTACTAGAAGATTGATCACCAATTTGCCTTGACTACACATATGGCTGATGCTAATATACTCTTTAGAGCACTAGGATCCCCTTTGAGATATTCTAGGGATATGCATCAATTAGGATGCTCTATGAGTAGATTTGGCATGTAAACATGTTGACATTGTGAATAACTTGGAAGTTTGAATCCTTCCCCTTGGGTATGCAAAGTTGATGGTACACTGCAGAAGGGCCAGCTCCAGGAAGGGGGGGGTTGTCTTTCCATGTCCATAATTTTCTCTCCCGATGATGTGGAGCCCATTGTGATGCTCGTTAGCAATTTACTTGTGCAAGCCATTTCCTAGTCAAAGGAGGGGACTGATGTGCTGTTTTTTCGAATTCTTTTTGTAAAGATTCTAAAGCTGGAGACTTGAACTTATATGCCTTGGAAGTGTGTTTAATCCATCAGTAATGAGCAATAACTGAAATGGGTGGTTCATGTTGTTAAAGTGAAGCAGACTCCATGTGCTCCTTGCAGTAAGTGCTGTCATCATCCATTAGTGATCCTAGAACCTGTGATGCCTTCCAAGACTTGACATGTTGCTGCCAAGTTCCAGCCATCAGTTGGCTTGGAGTGGAAGAAGCTCTAAACTTCCTTGTTACCTCTTTCTGTGATTCTCCAGGCCATTGCAAATTGTTCTTCTACTGGTCCTATTTATTGTCTCATTCACGTCTATGATAGAAATACATGTTGGTTTGTCATCATTGTTTATAGCTCTATCACCCAGAGGCAGGAAGGAGTCTTATCGTCATCTAGGAAGCCTCCTTGGCAGTGGAGAACCCTTGTTTCATAGGCACCACGAGTGATGAATCTGTTTAAGTTTTGCACTTTTACCCTGGAAATTGGAGATCTTGTTCTTAAATTGGAATGGAGTTGCAGGCTGTGGGCGCTCATTGAAAGGAAAGCTTCTATATTTAACTATTATGTATATGGAATTTTTTCAGGTATCAATATATTGTCCCAACTCCTAGCTACATAAAGTAGCTTGGTCTTTTAATCTTATCTGGCATGGGTTTGTAATTAGCATCTACTGCTTCTAGGAACTCTTTTGGAGTTGCAGATCTTTTGTTGTGTGTAAATGCAGTGTTGTAAATATGTCAGTACACTTTGCCTAAAAACAGACATCAAGAATAATTACTCTCGCTACTTTCTCTGGTGTTATTATATCTTTTCCCAGAAATGATTGTGGGAGCTGTCAGAAGGTGCAGGAACCATTGTATAGTCTCCTGGTGATGTTAATTCTAATTGCATAGTAACGTATGTTTGTTACATTTCATTATCTTTGTCTATCTCATAACCTTTCTTTTTTTTCTTTTTCTTTTTTTCCCCTTGGAATGTTGAACAGACACATCCATGATCACCTTGTCTGTGACCTACTAGGTACCATGGGAAAGGTCCTTCTTGTGCCACTGCCAGAAGGGATTTGGTCTATCTCATGATTTTGTTTTAACTTATATGAACTTTCTTATTTCTATTCAGGCTCACGATCGCTGATTGATGTCTGTGGAATTCTATCCTCAGTACGGAAATTATGTAGCCTTTTAGTTATGGTTCCAGGTAATTCATGATGCCATAAATGCGTATCCATTCTACTTTGGAACCTTTTCTCGTTCATGCTATGGATAGTCTGACAACTCTTGCCTCTTAATTTTGAATATTCATTATCTGTTTGCATCTTTCATACTACCCTAACACAGCAAATACATATCCATTACACAGCAAATACATATCCATTGCTTCCACCTTATATTTCTCTATATCTTCTTGAGCAAGAGAGTATGTTGTGTAGCAGAGAACATTTGATGAATGAATAGGTTCCCAATCACCCAAGACAAGTTACTCATTTATCATTTATGCGTCCTGACTAGTAAGCAAGGCACTTACTTCCTTGAGTGAGAGCTACAAATTAATTGCTGCCAAATCAGATATCATCTTATCCACTTCAAATTTGTAAAAATACAAGTGTCACAAAAGAGTGCCGCATGGCACAATAGGATCTGTTATTGTTGTGGAAAAGACAAGTTCTTAGAGAAATGCCACATGTTGCTTATTGATATGCGCCTCTCCCTTAAGCTACCTAGTGCCTCTCCCCTTTTCATTTCTCATTATTTATCCTTGTTTCTTTACCACAATCCATCCTGGAATAGTATTTTTAGTATTTTATTCTGGTTTAGGGTATTACCCCATGAGCAGAGTGGTACTGTTTCCTGTTAGAAACTATTGTGTAAAAGCCTATCGCTCACAATTTCTGTTGCAAAAACTTTTGAACTATTTGATGATTAAAGACTTCTGTGGTAAAGCAGTGCCTGGGACACAATTACTCAAAGAGAGAGACAACGGGATGAGAATGAAGGTTGGTTGAGATCAAGCATCTCAAGCCATGTAATTTTTTACAGATTGATTCCTTATTAATTTACTAGACAGCAGAAGTTGAAAAATGTAAACCAATTTTGTTGTTTTTTTTAAACCCTTTTCTTCTAGAAATCTAATATCAATTTGACAAAGGGACTAGTCTATACATTTGTGAAAAGAACCATTGTGTTCCTCTGGACTTGTTTGAGTGTCCAATGATTGGGTCAGAAGGATCTTGGTTTGTAAATACTGTCACCTAGGGTCCTGAATGGAGGCTACACTGTTGTTATGCTCCATGGGGAAAACCGCAACTCTCAGAAACAGTCATGAATGGGCTGCCCAAATATCAACATCAAGGCTTTGCTCATGTCAAGCTGAGAGTCATCTTCATCAGACTGATTTGCGGTTGACTTTGAAGCCTATGAGAGAGGATAAACTTTGACTGGTTTTCTAAAAGAACTGTAAGGATAACAAGGAAAATGAAGGAAGCAGCGAAACTCCTTGCATGATTCCTTTATCCTTTGCCCCATCACCGCTGCATATCCAGGTAATGCCAACAAGCTGCAGTGTTTTAGCAAATAGCAAATCCACGTCTACCCAACAAAAGGTATCATTCAGTGAACTGATCATTTGTCTGACCAGACTCAGTTCCCTGATTTTACCATCTTTGTGCTTGAGAATTGAAAATAGGACAGGATCTTCAGAACCTTACTTCTCCATCTCAGGAGAAGCTCTTTGACAACTTTGTTTCAGAAATGTTTCACAATTGGGCATTCTGACAATATTGCTAATATGTTTTCAGTTCTATTAAAATTATCCTTTATTATTTACATGTAGGATTTGACATTGACTACTTGTTTCCCATTGACATAAGAGAGTTCATAATCTATGTTAGTTTTCAAATTGAATCACTTTCCTGTGAACTTAAATGAATTGTCACTATTGATCCAGACAACACAATTTATGTTTGTCATTGTGCAAACTAAAGTTTGCTCCTAGATGCCAAATATATTGATGAGGATTCAAACTAACTGGCCTTAAGTTACTTCTATAGATGCAAGAACTAGGACATGGAAGGCTTTCTAAAGAGTCTTGCAAAAATTTAGCATAATATACCCAATTTCAGTATTTAGTAATCATAGGCCTGATATCTGAAGTTATTGTTCTTTCTCAAGGTAATCCTGCACAAGGAATTGGTCACACGCCCAGGAACATATTGTCTCTGTTTAATTCTCAGTCATGGTTAGTATATGATTGCAACTTTTGATATTGACACCTATGTATTCTTTTAGGATTTATTTTATATTCTTAACATACATTGATTCAGGATAACACCAGAGTTGAGGATAAAGACATATTGTGCAATTGTTTCTTTATCAGCTACACTATCCCAAGATAAGCTTCCATATTGCTCAAGCAATACAGAGGTACAATTTTTGTTTTTGTTCTTTTGAATGTTGAGAAGATCTATTGACATCTTCCTTTTTCTCTTACTTTGTTGCTGAGTAGTGCACTTTAGGTCATTTGGGTCAGTGTTTTTGCTTCTGGGACTATTCTTCTGTCTGAGTTTGTAAGGCAATAAGCAAAGTACATATTTGGGAGATTATGCAGTATTGAGTTTTCTTACATGATGATGGGCTCTGTTGTGTTTGTCTCATTCTAGTATTTCAAGCTCGGATGTAATAATAGAATTTGTCATATCCATGAGAAGTTTCCCTTAAACCCAGCATCATACAGCGGCCTATGGGAACAAAGAAGCTAACAACACAATGGTAATTGACTTGCCAATAACATCAGATTGATATCAAAATCATTTATCTACACAAGTTCTTGTACAGTACTACATTCTCCAAATCTTTGGCCCCTTTCTAGATAAGCACGTCCCAAATAAATTCTTTCTAGTAAATTGAAAATTTATGTTCCACCATATTATGGTACATATAACATACTCCAAGTCTCTATCAGAGAAGCCACTTGCACCGGATAATTGTGTACATGCTGTGATTCACACGTGATCAATAATGACTGCATATCATTTTTGGTAATATTACCATGTTTTTAGTTCCATGAATGAAGCTCTTTTTCATGGATATTTTGGCACAATGAATATATTTCTTGAGACCTGCTAGCTGGATAACGAAAACAAGGAAGCTTTGAGACTCCAAATAGGAGGCCTTTCCATTTAGTCAGGCTACTCTAGTGAATTAGGAGCGTTACTAAGTGGGCACAGATACCTACCATTCAACTTGATCGCAACTTTGCCATTCCAATATAAATTTCCTTTAAGATATACTTGCAAGTCTTTGAAGGGTTGCATTTTCTTCATTGAGCTATGACATTTTAACCCAGATCTGTCCCGAAAACCTTTACTCTTTTCTTGTCTGAGTCATTTTCTTTCAAGTGGTGGTTTCATTTGTCTATTCATAAATTCCCAGCAAAAGGGTACTTTTCTTTCATTTGTATTTCTGAAGAAGTCCAATCTGAATAACCACTGTCATGCAAAAATGCTTTCAAGAGATTAATGTTTGGAAAAATGTGTACCTTTTCTTTTTATCAACTTGAAAGTCAAACTTTAGAAGTTCTAACAAAATAAGTGATTAATGTCAATGTTATAAGTCTCTTTTCCTAAATATGTTCTTCATTTTTATTGATTTCTCACTAACGGCTGGATCATTCATCTGCAAATCTATGCAGGTTCCCAGCAATGACAAACTGTTCTTTGGAGAGCCATCATATTCTCAGGAATTTATATCCATTTCCAGTTCTGTGCTTGAACATTTGCTGGCTGAGATTCAACAGGAACCATCTAAAGTAAATGTTTGCCTCCAGCATTTTTCTGTCTTTCTTTTGAGTTATGTCAGAATGTTTGAAATGACAGGGCTGTTCCCAGGTCGTCCGTGGAAATTTGGCACTTGAGGCTTGCAATTGTATCATCCTGTCTTTTGAAGTAGGTTCTCATACTACAGTATAAACTTGGTCCCAACGGAAGTGATATTTCAATCACTTGATGTTAATATTCCACCATCTGACGGCTGTAGATCATCTGTTCTGCAGGCATCTCAAGAAATATCACTCATGTGCTCAAAGCTGATGGAGATAGCAAAGTCATGTTTAAATGTGAATAACAAGTATCTACAGTCAACATTGAAACTTGTAGACAAACATCTTCCAACATGTGCAACACACGTCTCCGGTTCTGTCCGAGATTCCCTTCACTTGAAGGCCAGCGTGCGATATTGTTGAATTCTGACAATGCATTTTTTGTGAATCCTCCGTCTATCACTGGGTCATACATTTGAAGTTCTTAAGTGAGTTGATAATGGCCGATTCTACTAGAAGGCACTTTGTGGTGATCAACATATTCAGGAACCTGAGTTGGTGCCAACTGCCACGAGCGGATGGAAAATGCCCCAAGTAACAAGACAGTGGCCCCCTCATTTTTGTTTGTTATGGTTGTGAACCCTCCACCAAATTTAGGTCTGCTTGTCCTGTAACATCTTTAACTTCTCTGTACTGTAACCACGGGATATCGTTGTTGTATAGTCACTCTGTTGTATATTCACCAATTTATGTTTGAAATGTCCTAACTAATTAGGCATTATTCAAATATTATATCATACGATTACACTTAATTAACCAAACTATCATTTTGTAAATCCAATCTTAATTTATGTTGTCTGTAATTTACTAATTCCTGCAGTCTTCTTGACTCCTGCTTCTACCATTGATTCCCTCAACTGTGCTGCATCCCCCCATCTCCCCACCCCGGCATACATGTTCGACAATATCACATAGCGGCCAGACTGTCCAGGTTGCAACATAAGCAACCTCCTCCCCACATTGTCCCCAAGTTCAACATCTCCATGAACTTTACACGCACCTAAAAGAGCTCCCCATACCGAAGCATCTGCCTTGATTGGCATCCTTTCAATAAATACAGCTGCCTCCACCAGAAGCCCTGCTTTACCCAGCAGATCAACCACGCAGCCATAGTGCTCCATCCTCGGAAGTATTCCAAAATCCTGTGTCATTGACTCAAACCACCCTAACCCCAACTCAACCAGGCCACCACGAGCACATGCTGTAAGCACCCCAACATATGTGAGCTCATTTGGTTGCAGCCCTTCAGCCCTCATCTTCTGAAACATGTCCAAAGCTTCAGTTTCCCTACTGTTAGAGGCCAAGGACGAGATCATAGCATTCCATGTGCAGACCTGTCTTTCTGTCATCTCATCGAATACTCTGCGGGCATGCCCTAAACAACCAGCCTTGCCATACACATCGATGAGTGCTGTTCCGAGAAAAGCCGTTACACGAACATTGTTCATTATTATGTATGCATGGATCTGTTTCCCTTGATATAAACTTCCTGCTTCATTGGAATTTGAACAGGCGGAGAGGACGCTGACCAATGTAGCTTCATTGGGTTTCTCCCTATGCTTCATCATCTTCCCAAACCAGCCAACTGCATCATGGAAATACCCGTTCTTTGCAAATCCATTGATTATACTCGTCCACGAGATAACATCTCTTTCACCCATCTTCCTGAAGAGTGTAAGGGCAGAATTTGCATTGCCGTTCTTGCAGAGAGCATCAAGCATCGAATTGCAGGACACGATATCCGGTTGGGGGATTTCCTCAAATGCGAGGTAGGCATTGGGAAGATCCCCAAGTTCAGCATAGAAATTGACCAAGCAGCTCTTAATGAATTGATCGTCGGATAATCCGCGCCTGACAACTTGGGCGTGGATTGATCTTCCTGTGGGGAAAGATGATAGAGAGGCAGCTTTGATGAGGGAAGGGAATGTGTGATTGTTGGGCGTTGTTTGGTGGGTGAGTATGTGGGTAAAGAGGAGTATTGCCTGTCGTGGATTTCCAAGATGGAGATGGGCTCTGATAAGCGTGTTGCAGAAGAAAATGCTTCTTGGTTTTGGATTTGAATTTGGATAGAGATGGTCGAATAGGAGGCCTGTTGTAACCAAAAGAGTGTGGATGTGGTTGAGTTGACTAGAGTGCCTGCAGTGGTGTTGGATAAGTTGGAGCAAGTAGTGAGGAGGATATGACATGCTCTGCTTAGCCACTAACAAAATTTGTTCATGTCCAGCCCTTGTAGATTGAGAATTAGTATATGTTTGGGGGAAGTATTATAGGCCTTGGCCAAGGGGAGTTTTTCAAGGCGGGGAAACAGCATCTTGCAAGAATGCAAGGTAAGGCTGCCCTTGTGGTCCGTCTCTTTCCTAAACCCACAAGCAAGCAGAAGGTTTTCTCTGATAAATGGCAACAGTTCTCTCTCTCTGTTGTTTTTTTTTTTTCTGATGTGGGATGCACACACACTCATGAGCTCATAGTGGATTGTGTAGAGTGCAAGTTTGAGCACGTTAGCTAATGTAGATGCCAACGCATTGCCTAGTGAGTGCCTGCAATTAGAAGATTTCAGAGTTAATGGACTGTTTGATAATGGTCAAGAAATCTATGTTTTTGTCAGTTGTGTTCCTTTATTTTCTCTTTTTCTTATAGGCAAGCGAAGTTTATTTATTTATACAGCAAAAGACTCGTGAAATAAATTACTTAGAATCATACCATGGGGCAGAAGCTGATGTTCAACATAACAGCTGACAAAGTCAGCTGAAATCCCTCAATAGGGTCAACGCTGCTTGAGTCATCATGTAGTTATTTAAGTGTCTCCTCATCATCATTATGTCTCAAACTGCCCTTAATGTGATGTCACACCTTTACTGTATCGAATTCAATCAAATTTCCAGTCGATGCAAATGGAAATATGCCTTAATTAAGGTATAGATCATGAACCCTTAGACCATCTTCTCTGCCATATGTACAGAAAATTTTCCCTTAAATAAAAAAGGCAGTTCCAGTGCACTAAGCTTCCACATATACGGGGTCCAAGGAAGGGGCGAACTACAAGGGTCAATAGTATGCAGCTTTACCTTGTATTTTGCAAGATGTTGTTTCTACGCCTTGAACTTGTGACCTCAAGGTCACACAGCAACAACCCTACCATTGCGTTGCATCAAGGCTCAAAAATTTTCCCTTAAATGAGATGAAAATAAAATTTTGCAGTAAATGATTAGTAAATAGACCAGAAGAGAGAAGGGCAGTGTATGCACTGAGGCTAGACTGATAGAATAATTGGAAGTTTAAGTATATAGTATTCTGATATGTGTAAGAGAGAGATATTTCAACAGAGACCAAAGCGGGTAGACTTACTTAGACGACAGAGGGTAAGGAGAAGGCCCAAAAGGATATGAATAGAAAAAAGATTTAAAAACTTTTAGACTAAATTAAGCTATAGCACTTGATAGAGGAGAATGGAGGAATAAGATTCGTGTAACTAACCCTAAATCAGGATAAAACTTTGACGACGATGATCATCTTCAACTTTGTAACTTAATGCATAAATATTTGTTTCTTACGGCAAAAGATAAGACACATCATTTTTCACGTTTTAGTATAGGTAGGGCATGAACGTATAGTCACTAAATAATTTTCACAATGTACCCATGTTAAATGGCAAAATACTTGCCTTAATTAATAAAAAACATTATATTGATATTGCCCAAGTTACCCTTACTTTAAAAACTGAAAAATCTCATCGTCCTTGTTCATCAGTCCCTTCCCAGGCATTTAAGGTTTCATGGTGATGATCCCCTCTGGTAGTATTCTTCTCATAGTGCTATTCTTCTCATGGTAAATCATGTTGCTTCTCTGTATATATCCCATGGAAAAACCTTAACTATAGCAGTCGGTTCTATTTAGGATTTGCTGCAGTGGAGTTCAGACACGCTGTTATTTTTAGTTGTTTTCTTGTGGGTTTAAGGTTAAGGGGCCTTCAATCTGGAGCAGATTTCTTTGTGGCACGGTAATGGCAACATCAAACTCTCTATGAAAATCCTAATGCTCCATTTTGAAATTTGGAAAAAAGAATACATCAAATCATGAACTCTACTGCATAACAAACTAAGTAGAAATTAACACTTTCTTGTCAAAACAAGTTCAACAATTTCAAAACTACAGACATATCAAAGAACAAAAAATAAATGAAATCAATGTATAATCTTCAATTAAAACTCTTAGTGGAATAAGACACAATTTCAGTTCCACAACCAAAAGCCTTTAAAAAAAAAAAGAAAAAGAAAAAGAAACCTGCAACTATTAAGAAATCATTCAACAAAAGTTCAGATCACAACAATTTCAAACTGTTAGCTATGCCTCTCCAAAAATAGTTAAAAAGCAACAAAGAGTAAATTTGGAAAAAGAAAGAGGAGTAAACTTTAATAAGGGCAGTCCTGATGCACGAAGCTCCAGCCTCTGCGGGGTCTGGGGAAGGGGCGGACCACAAGGGTCTATAATACGCAGCCTTACCTTGCATCTTCTTGAACCCACAATCTAAAGGGCACAGGACGCTAATTTAACGTTGCCCCAAGACTCCCCTTCTGGGAGTAAACTTTACCAATGAAACATAAAACAGGATGCTAATAATTGGCAGAAATAATATGATGTTTTCAAAATCAACTAAAGATCTAGACACAGAAACTTGAAGTCAAAATCAGAAACCAGAAACCACAACTAAAACCCTTTGCTTCCTGGAAAAAATGAAAAAAAATCAAAATACAACTGCATTAAAGGATTTCCAAAACAGAAACAAGAGATACAAAGGATTGATTCAGAAAACAGGAAAAGGCTGTGGACTTGTAATAGCAGGAGAAATCAGGAATGAGAATCAAAATACAAATAGGAAGATGCATTGAGATTTAACTGGAGAGAAGTCTTGAAGTTCTTTAGAAACGCATTTTTCCTTGGTCTGCAAACACTGATAGCTACAGTTTAAGGCATTCTGTTTTTCCCATGGAGCAGCAGCAATAGCGTTTAGAGTTTGGAAAGAGAAGGACATACAAGGTTAATCTTTTTTCATCAAATGTTGTGGTATTTTTGAAATGAGAAATGTTATTCCCACACCCTGCAATTGACATACTCCCACCCTCTGAATGGTCTTTTGAGCATTTAATGATGGTAAGCTTTTACTTTTCCTTACAAAAAACTGAAAAGTGAGCCTCAAATGCCCAAGATAACATCAATTGCAGGGTGTGGTAATATCATTTCCCTTCTAAAATTTAACTATCAATATGTTAAATGACCAAAACCACAGCCTTGAAATCACCTTTCACCGGTTATGGTCTAGATTCTCTAGATACGAGTAGATCAGGCTCTAGACTACTTCTCATTCGTACCTATGTTGATACAGTGGCCAGTTTCTCTCTTCTGGTATTATCTGCTGCTAGTTTCCTGTCTCATTTTCTTGAATCTGTTACCTATCTGAACATCTGGTGGTTATTTAGCCCAAAACAAAGAAAGAAAACCTGGCTGTGGTGCTGGCATTGTTCAAGTTAGAACTATCACCCGCTGTGTGAAAATTGCCCCATCTAAGTTGTTAGTAATATTAGTGAAACACTCAATGTCTATTTATTGTTTCATTTCCTCCTCTGTTTGAAGAGGAGCCTTAATGCAATGTTAGAGTTGTCGTCGTGTGACCTTGAGGTTACGGGTTCAATGCGTGAAAACAGGCTCTTGTAAAATGCAAGGTAAGGCTGCATACTGTGTTTGCCCCTTCCCAGGATCCCGCATACGCTGGAGCTTCGTGCACTGGGCCTATCCCTTTTTACCAATCTTCTCTATATGCATGTGGTCATATGTTTATAATGGCTTTTTCTCTGTGGTGAGTATAGGCATATTTCGTACTTATTGTAAAAATGATAGCTATACAAATCAAATGCCTTACAAACGTTTCTCATTGTTTCTCCATCTTCCTACCTCCGGCTTATGCATAGTTTCTCATCGTTTCTGCAATCACCAATCCATCACAGATTGGGTTACATGAATGCTTTTGGGGTCCTACTAAAGCCTCCCTCTATTAAATAAAAAATGTCCTTTCTACATGGAACAAGATGAGTATGCTCTCTACTGGTTTCTAAAGTGTAGACAAGTGAATGGCTTATGGCATGAACTCCACAAAGAATTTAATATTGACATTTAGGCTTCCTGTGCTGTCAAATAGGCTTTCTTTAAGGTTTGAATGTTGGAAACATGAAGTTTAGGTTCAATGTATTGTATTATATTGCCTGTGAATAATTCTTGCTGGGCAAGAGGTGGAGTGGAGAAGGATTGCTATTAATTGGAGAGCTAGAACAATTGAGTACTCCAACTCACTTGATTCTAGCCCTTTTCTTCTATATTGAACAACTCCCAATACTCAAGAGATGGAACCAAATCAACATCATTCAATCTAAAAGGAGAACCTTCAAAATCCATTGGGCGTCTCAAAACCCTGTAGGAGTTTAAATTTGTTTTGATAGTTCAACCTTACCCGGCTAGTGTAGCTGGCCTCATCAGAGACAACTGGGGAGATGCTTGGTGGCATGTAGTATTTCCATTGGCAGAAAGACTAATAATGAAACTAAGTGATATGCCCTATATATCTCCATGTAGATATCTTCCTCTAAATCTCCATGGAATCAAGGTTGCTACTAACATGAATTTCAAATATCTGCAGAAATGTGGGGATTATATGCTGGTCATCAATGCTATGAAAGCACGGGGCAGACACTCTATGGAGGGCAAGACAAGTGAAGGAGGATTGCCAAAGAATGCTATAAGGAGCCGAAAGTTGATTCAAGCTTGCCTATAGAGAAGCAAATGAGGTGGCACATTTACTAACTGAAGCAGCACCAATAAGAGGGAGATCAGAAGAATGATACGACACTTACCCCCAACACTAGCATTGTCATTTTGAATGATTTAAGTGGAATTCAGAGATGTAAATACTAACTACTCTTTTCTAACATGTGTGGGACTATGTTGAAGTGTTTCTTTGTTTCAATGAATCCAAGTATTGAAATAAATAAAGTTTTTTTTTATTTTGGTACATTTGTAAAAAAGTCTAATGTTTTTTTTTTTGTTGCTAATTTGCCATTAAGTTTTCATGAGATTTGTAAAATTCTATCAGCTTTCCATCTTCCTTCTATGTCAGCCTTTTTAAAATTCTGATATTACCCTTCTCTATTTCTCTCTCTTAATACGATCAACAAACTTGCTACCTCACAAACACAGACATGATTAAGTTTCCGACTTTGACCACTAAGTTTAATAACCTTCTCATGGAAAGGTTCAATCAAAATTGGTATCTAACAGGATTCGATAACAATGAATCTAATGGTATAGTCAGATTTCAACAAAAACCAACCAATAGTGAAATATTTGATCACAAACATATCATGTTCGCCAACCTGTGCAACTGTACCTATTAAGCTTTTTCAATGGAATTCAACAATTTAAACTTTGATTTCTCACTAAAAACTGATATAAAACTCTTTCTAACACAAATTATAATATAATAAATGCTTTGAATAAATAAAAAACACACTAAGTTAAAGAAAAATTCAAGTTTAAAACATAAGCAAAATATTGTTATTGTTTACGCAAACAATAATGAATAGCAGACTTTAAGCTTTTGTTTAATGCATTTTAAATTTAAAAAAATGAAAATTTAAGATTTAGGTCTTCTTCTTCTGAATGTCTTTGTAATATCCGTTATTTTTTAATTCTAGAATATTTAATTTTGTGAAATTATGAAAATTTTGGAATTTGAGAAATTTGGAGATTGAATCTTGAGTTAAAACCTCAATATTTGAAATGTGCTCAAAAGATGGAATCCAACGCCACTAAAAATGCTAAAATCAAAGATCGGAGTAAAAATGACTAATTATTTTAATTTTTGTATTTTTAAGCAAAATTAACACAAGGGGCAGAATAGTCTTCCCACAAGTGGGCTCCATGAAATCAAGCCCTGAAACCTATATGTGAAGGCCTAAGTATCCTGTAGATGGGAGACGGCTCAAGGACAGATAGTTAGTCCCACATCATTAAGGGAAAAGTTGTTGGGCTATTGATGAGAGTAGTGTGTGACTCTCCTTACAACAAAGCCTCCTGAGAATAGTTCTTAGTATGGAACAAAACCTTGAGGGGTGAACCATTGCCGTGAAGGCTAAGGTAACATTTAGGGGTGGCAATTCGGGTTGGCAGGTTGTGTTTGTGTCGACATGAACACGACACGATTAGAGTTGTGGGTCGACACGAACATGACACGATTAATAGTTGTATCAAAAACCTATGACTCGTACACAACCCGGTTCTTAAAAAAATGACACGACACGACTTGTGTAACACGATTAAGTGTTTGAGTCGTGTTGGATGACGCGACGCGAAACGACACGACACGACATGCATGAAACGACTTGATTTCTACCACGACCACGAGTTGATTAATAACTGTTCCCAACCGTAAAACATAGGATGGTTATTTTATAACCGTCCTATAAAACATATGGGAGAGATAAAATATAGGACGGTTATGTCATAACCGTCCTATAAAATTAAAATATAGGATGGTTATTTTATAACCATCCTATATAACATCAAATATAAGATGCCTACTTATTAACCGTCTTATAGAATTAGACCGCATAAAAATATAGGATGGTTATGTATTAATAGTCCTATAGCCTAAATATATTTAAACTTTAATAGGACGGTTACTTATTAACCGTCCTATATATACATGGCTATCTATAATCTTCTGATTCTGAACTGAATCTTTGATCACCTGAAAAGGGGTTGATGCCTTGATGCAATGAGGTTCTGGAGCATAAAATCAGAAATTGCATCTACTTGTTTCAAACTTTCAGTGCTTGAGTTCAGTAGAATCAACACACTAGCACATGACACTTAAATCTAAATGCTTAACTTGAGTAAGCTGTAAGATGTCCTCGTTGAAGAACAAGAACTTCATATTCATGGTTTCTTGTGTAGGGTGAAGAGCCTCAGCCAGCAAAAGAGGCTAGCACGATCAATGAATGGAATTGTTGTAGCAAATGTTGTCGAGGAGTGAGGACAGAAGACCCAACATTGCACTTTTCAATGAATGAAAAGAACAGAAGAAGGCCAGATCACATGCATCTTTCAATTATGAACTAAACTTTCAACCCAACCCCCACATAAATTGCTTGGATGCAACTGATTTCCCCAACTCCTTTCATGCTCATTGTCATTGGTCAAAGCTCCATCCACACGACAATTACACAGACAAACACAGAAAAGCATTATCAACTAGTATTGGTGAACATTGAACCATACAAAATTACCAATAAAGTTTCTGTAATATTTTATTTAGAAGCAACATAGTACTTTACACCACTCACATCACATGATGTCTAAAAGAGATTAAAATGAATCAAATATGAAATAACCACAATAGTAGTAAATAACTGAGGATTAAGTAGCACACGAGGGAAATCTACTTCCATCAATGTATCAAACACAACAAATTAATATAAGTTATGAAAATTATACAAATTAATAAAAATGAATTGTTCCAGAGTCTTCAGTTGGTTGAGGTGATACAAAATCTACTTATGCTTACAGTGTCCTCACCAAGCTTATCCATAGCAACTGTAATGGCAGAGTCTACAATCATATAGAATAAACATGCATTAGTCATTACTAAGCTCATATAAAATATAATTTAAATATAGACTCATAAACTATTACCTTTCAATCCATATAGCCAATTTCTTACACAAATCAATGCTTGCACGGTATCTGGCAGATCTATATTGGTCAAGAACTCGACCACCAACACTACTTTGATGTAATTGTAGATATGGGAATGCTCAAGACATCACGAGCCATGGCAGCAAGTTCAGGATACCTAAAATCAACATTTGAATTAAATATAAATGTAAATAAGATTATAAACAATAGTATTTTCATGAGACAAGAGATTATTAGTCAACCAACCTGAATTGATTGCCCTTCTAGAATGCAAGAATGTCCAACTTTGACTCTTGCAATCTTGGTTCATCCAAATAAAGCTCTAATTGTGATTTTTGCATAGCCAAAGAACCTCCTTCACTTTCAAATGAATCAAATTTCTAATATAAATGCAATTATATTATTCAAAGTACTATAAGACAATTCATAATAAATTTTAATATGCTAAGTAGTAAGTGACATATAATGAAAGATACAATTATAAATATAATTTCCTTCATGACATCTAAAACCTCTTGACTATATGACATGTTCTGTCTATCATCAGTACCTCTAGCCACTGAGGAAGATGAGGAGGAAGGAAAGGGATAACTCTTAACCATATATTCATTGAAGAGAGAATAACTTTTTCCGAACTTGAGCAAACTCCAAGCAGCCACTACCAAACAATTTCTTGTATGAGAATTCCACAAAGGAAAGCTTATATGGAGGATCCAACACACATGCAATTGCCAAAATGGTGCTAAATTCAGACGAGTACTTTAAAAACTTGGCAAACATTTGGGTGGACATACGCTTCATATAGTCATCATCACTTCTCATGTATTGTGTTAAGCTCAAATAAATTACAAATGCTGCACGAAAGTAGAGATTTGCAGTGTGATACTTGGATCTAGAGAACATGCAGGTAGCATCATAAAAAACTGCCAAAAACTTCAAAATTTTTGTAGCCTTTTCCCATTCATCGAAAGAAGAACAGTGCTTATAATTTGAGTCACTTAGTTCTAAGTGATAAAATGCACGTTGGTAACAAAGAGCACTTTCAAGCATCAAATAGGTTGAATTCTATCTCATAGGAAAATCTTGTCTTAAGCCCTTTTTTGTCTCAATTGACATGTGATTCACATACTCTAAAAAAAAAAAAAAAAATCTACTTTGCGATGCTTTAACATACTTAATACTCTCTCTAATTTTTTGAATAGCATCATCAATTTCTTTCAAACCATCTTGCACAATCAAATTCAAAACATGACAACAACAACGAAGATGAAGGAACTCTCCACCACAAACAAGAGTGTTCCTGATGTTTAATTGATGCCTTAACAGCTCAACAGAAGAATCATTAGCAGAAGCATTGTCTAAAGTGATTGAAAAAATCTTTTTCTCAATCCCCCATTCTACCAATAATGAGTACACCTTTTCTGCTAATGATATTTCATTATGTGGAGGTGGTAGGAAACAGAAATTTAATATCCTCTTGTGTAAGACCCACTGACTATCTAGGAAATGTGATGTGATACCTATGTAACCACCAATAATACAAGAACTCCACAAATCAGATGTCAAACTTATCCTACTAGGTGCCAACTCTAACATCTCTTTTTTCTTTCCTTTTTCTCTTTTACACATTCTCAGAACATCTGCTTTTACTGTATTTCTACTAATCAAATGCACATTTGCACGCAAATATTTCAGCAGAGTTCTAATTCCATCATACTCAACAAATTGGAAAGGCAAATCATGCATAACAACTGCAGCTGCTACTAACTCACGATAACCTTCAGGATCAAACTTATTATCTGAAGTTGAACTTAGTGACATACTCCCCTGACTTTGAGATAAAAGCAACTGGCCTATATAGCGAGAAGAGCTCCGTTGACAAGTCTTTATATGATATTTTAAGTTACCTGTACCAAATTTGCTATAGCAAATATATATTGCACAACACTTCTTGCATTTACAACTTTGCCTTCCATCTTCTGATACAGGAAGGTGTTTAAAAAAATTCCAAACTGGAGACATTAGCTTCCTATGCTTGTTACCTATGTTGGATTTTGAAACTAACTCCACATTCTCCAAATCAGCAAGCTCATCATCGTCGTTGTCATGGTGCAGCATACTCAAGTTATCAAAAGCATCAGTGCTCCCAACTTGTGCCTATATTGAAAATGACAAACAAAATTTAGTTCACACTCACAGTAAACTAAACACTACACCAACAATTACTAATAAGGGAAGGGAGTGAGGAATGAAAAGAGTCAGAATCATAAAGAAATAACAAAAAACAAACACATACCGGTGGTGCTGTAGTAGGGGTGCTGCTGTTCATCGTGTTGGAATAGTTGGTTGAAGATATCTGGAAAGAAAAATCTGAAACATATGTAAATTGTAAAAGTAGCTTGGGTTGTAACTTGTAGCCGTTGGGTTAGGCTTTAAGCCTTTAAGCTTTAACTGATTCAATTTGACCTTAAATATCTAAGTGTAAATCAATAAACTAAGCGTATACATGATCAATCGTGTTAAATAAAAGGTAAATTAAAAACCTAATATAGGACAGCTCGATAACAACAATCTTATAAAAAAATAAAAGACCGTTACAACATAATCGTAGATATTACAAGACGGTTAATGAATAACTGTCCTATTTTAATAAAAATATAGGATGGTTAGGACATAACAGTCCTATAATTGGAAAACCAAATAGGACGATTAGCAATATAACTGTCCTATTTTACAAAGAAATATAGGACGATTAAGAAATAACTGTCCTATAATTTAACAAACATAAAGGATGGTTACAAATGAACCGTCCTATATATGTTGAAAATATAGGACCGTTCTTATGTAACTGTCCTTTATTTATACTTATAGTTTATTAGCTTACCATCTCCATGGGAGTGTGAGTGTGACTGTGATGTGCCAGACTGCCAATGACTAGTCTGCCCAGAACGGCAAACTGCCTAGCCTAGACGCTAACATGCCTGACAAGGACAAACAGCCTCCCCTCCAATTCCAAACTGGCAAGTGGCAACAGGTGTTAATGAAACTTACACTTCAATCATTTGTCAAATATTTTGAGTCCTTGATGTCAGATCTGATGTGTGGGCTGGGCCCCCTTGTAGTGGCTAGCGCCTGGCGGGAAAACAAAATGAAAACATAAGTTACATAAGTCATAACCTATTGTTAACTAATTATCTAGCTCTATTGGTCTGGTCTATAGCAATTGTTTTGTCTTTTTGAATGTAAGCCCAAATCCAATTGTAGTCTTAAGCTAAGCCACTACCCTGGTTTGTTGCCTTGTTGGGCTATAACTTATAAGTTGACTCTTGTAGGCAATGCAAATGCAATGGCCAATGGGGGGATTAAGCTTACATAAATGCATAGAGTACTATGCATTCCATTGCTTATGTTACGTATCAACATTCCAACAAAAATACATGTATGCACCAAAAACCTCAGGTTCAGTGGGGTAAATGGCTAAATGCCTTAAAAAGGGACAAATATTGAGTAGTATCCTTTGATGATTGATTCACTTCTAATTCTAAGTTCTAATCTAATGCACTTAGTTAAGGTGATCTAAGACTCTAACCTTACCCTTCTGACTTCTATTATCTTATTTTTGCATGTTTAAACACATATTTCTCACCTTATCTTGATCCTAGTCTATGATAGTGATCATCATATCATATGGCCTTAAGTTTAGCCTCACTTACTATTCTCTAATTCTCTTATCAACCATTTTAAGATTATCTACACATTGCCAGTTACAAACTTACAAGTTACACTTATTAGATAATTAGTTAACAAGTTTTGTAACTTGTACAAGTGAGACTAACTGTCATATATTGTATAAAATTATAAATGCTCATGATTTTCTTATGCTAATTTCACATGTCATCACCAATTGATCTAATATATCTCTTTTTCATCAAATTATTGAATTTCATTTATCCAACTCATATAACTCAAGATTTGTTTTGATTTCTTACCAATGTTTCTCATTTCTTACTCCCAATTGATGATAATAGGTTAGGAATAACTCACTCATCCATGATCCATGTAGAGTAAAAGGTAGTAACTCCCTTAGTAATATCATTCAATATTTGTTTTTTTCTCATGATCATTATTCATTTTACCATCAATGCCACTTCTTTCACTATAGACCACAATCCAGAATTAATTTTAGTTTCACCAAAGTTATCATATCAATATCCCTCTAATAGTCTAATTCTCTCTTGATAAGCTTTTGTGTTAATACAACATATAACTGCTTCTATTCTCATTCAGTCATTCTTATATCTTATCTAATGAGTTAATTACATAAATCTTTCTTTACTCATCCTCAACCTCAACAACTACTGAGTATGCGTTACCTACAAGGTGCAGTGAAAAGTGGGCATGGGTTCATACCATGGAGGTCAAGAAAGGCAATAGTAAATAGGGTATCACCAGAACATAAGATTCGTATCGCCACATGGAATATAGGGACACTAACTGGCAAGAGTTTGGAGTTAGTAGACGCGATGAAACGTAGGAGAGTCAACATTGCTTGTATCCAAGAAACCAAGTGGAAAGGGGCTAAAGCAAGAGAAATAGATGGGTATAAATTATGGTACATAGGAAAGGAAAATATCAAAAATGGCGTAGGAATAATAGTGGATAAGGAATTAAAGGATAAAGTTGTGGATGTTAAAAGAATCAGCGATAAAATTATAATAATAAAAATTGTTCTAGGAGAGCAAATTATAAATGTTATAAGTGCATACGCCCCACAAGTAGGGTTACGAGAGATAATCAAGAAACAGCTTTGGGAAGATATGGAGGGAGTCATGCAAGAAATTCCCAACACTGAGCGGATATTTATAGGTGCAGACTTAAACAGCCATGTAGGAAAAGATAAGGAAGGATATGATAGAATACACGGTGGATATGGTATAGGTGAACGAAATGAGATGGGGGAGAATATCCTAGATTTTGCTTTGTCATTGTAATGACCCTGAATTTTTGTAACTTATTAAGGCAAATTCATAAAGTTTGATTTTTTAGAAATTATGAAATTTGGAATATTAGGTTATTGAAAATTCTCTTTTTATTGAGATTATATCATGAATTAAAATATATAAATTAAGAATGTACTTGGAAAACTGATCGAAACAACAATAAGTACGTTCAATTCTGAGTTAAAATGAAAATTTCTTATTTTTCTCCATTTAGGGGCAAAATGGTAATTTTACCCATATTCCATATCCAAGAAATAAGACCTCAATATTCAGGAAGTACTTAGAAATACGATTCCAACGCCACTAAGTAGGCTCGATTCCGAGTTCGGACAAATAATGCCTATTTTTCTCCAATTTTAGAGTTATAAGGGCAAATACGTCTTTTTACATAAAAGTGGGGCCCACAAAGTGGGGCAACGTTCTAGAAGCAACAATAATTGCTCAGTGCATTATTGCTGGTAGTGGAGAATGTAGTGGAGATTGTAGTGGAGAATGGAGAATGCACTTGTAATAAAAAAATTCTAAAGTAATAAAATATCTTATTAAAAGAAATGATAAAAAATTCAAATTTGGCTATAAATATGTCCCAAAAATTTCCAAAAATTTTCACAACCTTAACCACGAAATTTCCAAATCTTCCTTGGTGTTTCAGCCCCAAATTCTCATTCATCCCTCCCCAATCTCTATTTTTCTTATTTCTCTCTCCTCTTTCTAAGTGGAACAAGAGACCTAAATTCAATTAGGCACTCCGTTCCAAGAAAAATCTGATCAATTCCACCGTCCATAACCTCCTCTACCACAGTATATACAAAATCCCCAAATCAATTTCAAGATCCAACGGTTCCAACAACAGAAAACCACAAAAAGGTAGACAATCGGGCTATATTATCATCAACCAGGTAATTCTCTCAAATTGAGCATCAAATATATGTTTTTCTCCAATCAGGTAGGTGGAACTACTTCCCATTCATATTTATTATGTTTTAGTATAATTTTTATTTTTCTGTAATTTAATTTGAATGAAAAATGGTAAAAATAAAGTAAATACCAGCCCCTTCAATTTATGGTGATAGAGAGCTCAGATGGAAATTCTGAGTTTTCCAATCAATCCAGAAGGGTCAAAAACCCTTAGGGTACAATTTTCAAGAAAATCTAACAAGGTTTGGACCCTCAATTGAGAGAGATTAATTCTGGTGGGCCCAGATCAAATCTGGACCCTGAGAACGGCTGAAAACTTCAATTTAAGATTGTGGAGTCATATGAACTCCAAATTGAGATCAGAAAGAAGCTATGGAAAGCTTGTAATGTCTAGTTTCTAATGAAGTCATAATATTTCTAAAAATTATATCTGTATTTTTCTGTATTTTTTAAATAAGTGTCCAATTTCTAAGATCTTCAAGATCTGAGGTGATCAGATCTTGGAAATTTATTTTAGTGATGATATAATAATGTAATAAAGTAATATCTATGGTTAATTTGTACAGATCTTGGATAAAATAGGGGATCTACCCTTTATGGTAGAAAAACCCTAAAATAAAAAATAAAAAAAAATACAAGGGACCCACTTGATCAATGAGATCAAGTATGATCAGATCCTTGGGATGGATTAAAGGGATGATATTATGATGGAATCCAGTTAGATCATGGATGAAATGTGACAAAATCAAGTGGATAAGATTTTTGGATCTTAATGGATTAAAAGCCCTAAAGGTAATTAAAACCCTTAATCTAAAGGAAAACACCTAAGATCTAATGGTTGGATCATATTTAAAGGTTTATAATAATCTTAATAAAATTAGTTTAAATTGTCTTTTATTGGATATAGAAGTGTAAATGTGATTTATGTTTTAGGTTTTAATTGTCTTTTATTGGATATAGAAGTGTAAATATGATTTATGTTCTAAGTTAGAAAGCATGATAGTGTAATCTTTAAATTTTAGTATGATATGCCCTAAATGAGTAATTTGTTAGTAGATTTGATTATCTTAGGATCATGTTAGTGTAAATTAGGATTTAAACATGATTTCATTATGATAGAAGATGTGTTTCATAACTTAAGATCATGTTAGTTTTATTTCACTATCTTAAGTTACATTCATAGGAAGAATGTTAGTATATAGTTGTTAAACTTATATTTGATTTATGCTTTCAAGTTGATGAATTACTTATTGTCAAAATTTATTCAATTGTTAAGTAATTGTTAAGATATAAGGAGCATAAATCACCAAAATGTAAACTAATGAAATATAGAAATTCATGGACAACTAAGATGAATGAATGATTTTGACTTAGTAAGGGCTATAGTTAGTAGGACAATATAAGGAATGATTTATCATTTCCTTGGCCCAAAATAGAAAAATAATGAACATCCATGGATGACATTGTGCATATCCATGGAAATTAATTAAAATCAATTAGAGAAGGGACTTAAGGTAAAGAGCTCATAGGAACCTTGTCAAAGGTTGAGCTAGTACCACTCCAAAGTGGACTCTGAACATTGTGGTTATAGGGGGTATACAAGAGCCAAGTGCTTTTCCCTCACCTCCCATTGACGTAAGAGAGGTCTAAACGCCTCCTTACATGAGGGTTGTATTAACCACTTTTTGAGCGGACTTTAAGCTAGTCTTGGTCATCCCGAAATAAGGAGGAGTTGTCTAGTGATAGGAAGAAATAAATTATCTTCAACCAAGTAAGACACTAACTGGTTGAATAATAATAAGAACATAAAAAGATAGCAAATTATCTAACCACTAATAAAAATAGTAAGTGAGATAAGGATGATCAAACAAGATGAGATCTTGTATGATCAAAAACAATAAGGAAAAAGAAACATCAATGTAAATTAGATTGTTATGTATGATATAGATAGTATTTGTATAGATGATATTAAACCCTTGGATATATGATATTCAAGGAAGAAGAGTCAGTTATCCTACATAAGGATGATCAAAAGACCATGTAGTATGTACCCTTGATTAGAAAAATGACATTATACATATGATTTGTGAGATATATGTTGATCAAGACTATGACAGATTTCAAGGAGTAAGAATACCTTATTGAGGTAGGTGGATTATTAAGAATGCCTTTACATGAAGATACATGTCTAATACATGATCTTATGTTTTGAAGTATTGACATGTATGATACCAATATATTAAGGTAAATACCTCAAATTGAAATATGATCCAAGCCAAATGATGAGGAAAATAAGTATTAAATGGTCAAGTTGAGAATTGAGAACAACCCTAAGTGAATAGGAAAGTAGAAAATATTCCAGTCCTAGATAAACGAAGAGATAGTACATATGTATAAGTATTATTTTACATACAAGCTTGGAGGCTTGTGGTTTTGTTTTAAACAGCATGAGCCTGGGGATGCTATGCTAGGAGAGTTAAGAGGGTTTGGCCACCCACTCTACGAAACTTGATGATATTGAATACCAAGCCTAAGAAAGGCTAAAAGTCGGGTGGGGCAATTATGGGAAGGCCACCCTTTGTGACACCATGGTCCTCCCATATGGACATGGATATTGTAATTTCCACCGAGAATGGTATAAGTGGATTATTGAGCAGTTATCCGAGGCGTACGGATCGGCTATGAGCATAGTAGTCCTTGATTATTTTGCATTATGATGCATATGAAATTGGCATAGTGAAATGCCTTAAAGGATGGCATGATGAAATGCCGTGGGTAATTGTATATTACCAATATTTTTCCCGGGAAGGGAAAAACCCAGTATAGTAACTGGCTGAAATACAAATCTCCTATAATGAAAGGAGTTGATCAGTTTTGTATGGAAATGATTATTGATTATTTTTACAATTTTAAGCAGTTTGTCCTTATATACTATGTATGTATAAAGGTGAACACAAATGATAAGGAAATGAGATGTTTATATAAATAATAGTGGTCTGTGAATGTGTTTATGATAGAATGAATTATGGGATAGTTGAATATTGAGATTTTCATCGTCAATAACTTACATTCTTATCCCCTACCAAGCATAGCTTCTTTGAGATATTGTAAATGTTCAAATGTTTACAATATCTCAGATACAGAGAAGGAGACTTAGGAGCTCAAGACTTGAAGAACTAGTGAAGAATAAGTAATAAGGGTATATCCCTTGAAACATTGTATAGAGAGCATGTATTGTCTTTAGAACTTTGTAATTTGAATTGTGTATTTGGACAAGTATTGTAAAGATACAAGGGGTTGTGTCTTGTGAACCCTTTGGATGGATCTGGAAGTTTAATAAAATCATATTCCTTCAATGGAATTTTATTTTGTACACAAATTGTACTTATGTTATGTATGAAGTGGTGACTTGGGTTTTCAAAACAAGTTTTAAAATAAAAGAATTTCCGCTGCTTTGTTTTGCCAAAAAAAAAAAAAAAAAAAAAATTTACTAAGGGGACGCCCTTGCCTTTGAAAAATATATTATAAAATGTGTTTCAAAAACCCGGGTCGTCACAGTCATATAACCTATCCATTGCAAATACACTCTTTAAGAAGAAGGATGAACATTTAATAACCTTTAAAAGTGGACTTCATAAAAGTCAAATAGACTTTTTTCTACTTAGGAATAATGAACAATCTACATGTAAGGATTGTAAGGTGATACCTGGTGAGAGTTTGACCTCACAACATAGGTTAATGGTTATGGATATCCATATCAAAAGATGGAGTAAAAGAACTAAACTTAATACACACCCAAAAACTAAGTGGTGGAACTTAAAAGGAGAGAAAATAACCTCCTTCAAAAATCAGTTGATGGTAGAAGGAAAGTGGACCTATGAAACAGAAGTAAATACTATGTGGATTAATATGGCTGAGTGCATTAAGAAAGTGGCAAAAGATGTCTTAGGAGTATCTAAAGGTAAAGGGGTATTAGGAAAGGAAACATGGTGGTGTAGTGAAACATTTCAAAAAGTTATTAAAGAAAAACGGATGCTTTTTAAAGCATGGCAGAAGATTAGAAATAATAAAAACTATGAGCAATATAAGAATGCTAAAAATGTTGCTAAGAAAATAGTAAGTGAAGCTAAACTTAAAGCATATGATGAGCTCTACAATAGACTAGAACAAGAGAAGGTGAGAAAGATGTGTTTAAACTTGCAAAAGTAAGAGAACAAAAGGGTAAGGACTTAGATCATGTTAGGTGTATTAGAAGCGATGATCAAAGGGTATTAGTCAAAGATGATGAGATCAAACAAAGGTGGGAAACATACTTTCAAAAATTGTTAAATGACAATGGCCCTGAGAATATAGGGATTGAAAATACTATAAATCAAAATAACATTGGATATTATAGGTATGAACGTAGGATTAGAATACCTGAGGTAAAAGAGGCCTTGAAAAAGATGAAATCAGGAAAGGCCATGGGGCCTGATGGTATACCAATAGAAGTTTGGAAGCGTATGGGAGACATTGGGGTAGTTTGGTTGACCAAGTTGTTTAACAAGATTATAAAATCAAAGAAAATGCCTGATGAGTGGAGGAAAAGTTCTATTGTACCAATTTATAAGAATAAAGGAGACATACAGAGCTACACTAATTATAGAGGGATCAAACTTATGAGCCACACTATGAAACTTTTTGAAAGAGTGATTGAGAAGAGGCTGCATCATGAAACAAGTGTATCAGAGAATCAATTTGGTTTCATGCCTGGGAGGTCTACCATGGAGGCTATTTTCTTACTAAGACAATTAGTAGAGAAATATAGGGAAAGGAGGAAAGACCTCCACATGGTCTTTATTGATTTAGAGAAAGCTTATGATAGAATCCCTAGAGAGTTAATATGGAGAGTGTTGGGTGGTAAAAGGGTTTCGCAAGGATATATAGACATAATTAAAGATATGTATGAGGGAGCGGTAACAAATGTTAAGACCACTAGTGGTGTGATTGGTGATTTTCCTGTCACTATAGGATTGCACCAAGGATCGGCATTGAGTCCATACCTTTTCACATTGGTTATTGATGAGTTAACAAAACATTTGCACGAGGAGATTCCCTAGTGCATGTTATTTGTAGATGATATAGTCTTACTTGATGAGACAAGGGAGGGTGTAAACATAAAGCTAGGATTATGGAGAGAAGCATTAGAATTTGAAGGATTTAAAATTAGTCGAACTAAGACAGAATATATGGAATGTAATTTTAGCAAGGAGAGTAGGAGTAGAATACCAGTCAAGATTGATAACCAAGAAGTCCCCGTCAAAGACCACTTTCGGTACTTAGGATCGATAATTCATGAGAGTGGAGAGATTGAGAGGGAGGTTATTCAGAGAATTCAAGCGGGTTGGAACAAATGGAGATGTGCATCTGGAGTTTTGTGTGATCGACGTGTGCCACTCAAACTAAAAGGAAAATTCTATAGGATGGCCATAAGGCCGGCCATGCTCTATGGATTAGAATGTTGGGCAGTTAAGGAACATCATACTCATAGGATGAGCGTCGCAAAAATGAGGATGTTGAGATGGATGAGTGGTAAGACAAGAAAAGATAGAATTCGAAATGAAAATATTCGAGGAAATTTAGGGATAGCACCAATAGGTAATAAGATGAGGGAGACTAGACTTAGATGGTTTGGCCATGTTCAAAGGAGACCAACAATGGCACCGGTTAGAAGAAGTGAGGCAATACAAGTAGAAAGTTTTAATAGGGCAAGGGGAAGGCCCAAAAGAACGTGGATAGAAGTGGTGAGGAAAGATTTAAAAACTTTGGGACTAAATGAAGACATGGTATTTAATAGAGTGGAATGGAGGAATAAGATTCATGTGGCCGACCCCTAATTGGGATAAAGTCTTGATGATGATGATGATGCGTTACCTACAAGGTCCTACATAACTCTGTCTTTTTAAACTCATCCTCAACTCAATGGAGATGAGTTAATTACATAACTCTTTCTTTACTCATACAGTGATAATACATACATAAGTCTATCTTTTTAAACTCATCCTCAACTTCAACTCTTATATAACACATATATGCTTTGTCTTTTTAAGCTCATCCTCAACTCAATTAAGATGAGTTAATTACATAACTCTTTCTTTACTCATACAATGATATTACATACATAAATATGTCTTTTTTAACTCATCCTCAAGGACCTCAACTCTTATATAAATATAATACATACATATGCTCTATCTTTTTAAGTTCATCCTCAAGGAAATCAACTCAATTAAGATGAGTTAATTACATAACTCTTTCTTTACTTATACTTACATAACTATTTTTATTTAAGCACATCCTCAACTAAGATTAGTTAAATACATAACTCTTTCTTTACTCATCCTCAACCTTAGGTCTTAAACAAGTAATGAGTATGAGCTACTTACATTACATAAATGTTTTTTTATATTTTAAGGAACTAGTATAGTAGTAGTAACTACAGGACTCGTAGTAGTAATAATAATATAAGATGGTTATTTAATAACTATCCTATATATGTTTTACTTATAGGACGGTTATTTAATAACCGTCCTATATATTTTGTTACTTATAGGACAGTTGTTTAATAACCGTCCTATGTATGTTATTGCTTATAGGAGGGTTATTAAATAACCATCCTATATATGTTATTTCTTATAGGACGGTTGTTTAATAACGTCCTATATATGTTATTACTTATAGGATGGTTATGCAAAAATCGTCCTATATTTCTTTATTTATAGGACAATTAGTTCATAACCGTCCTATATAATTCTATAATTATAGGACAGTTACTCTACAACCGGCCTATATTGACCTCTTTATACATTAAAACTTTCTCCCGCCTTTCACTGTTCTTCACCTTGGCATTTTCATTTCTGAGTTTTCTCCCTAACCCTAACCTAAGTTTCGAAGTGTCCAACTCTCCCCTCCTCCCCAAGACCAAACCCCCTTCAACTGTTTAACCAGAACTAGCGCAAATGCACAAACTAGAACAAGAGTGTCAATGAGAAGAAGAAGGAGAGTCGAGGGAGAGAGAAAGCGTGCAACCCGACTGGCAACCACAATGGAAGGAGGTTCATCAGGATTAGGTACTAGTTCTAAAGTTCTGTTCTTCTATTATTATGCTCTCTTGGAAACTCTATGTAATGTCGCCATTTTTTGCCCTATTGTTTTATGTTTAAGCTACCATTTACCAATGTAATTGGACATCTTGACCAGAAGTGAAATCCAAAGCAGGTGTATCCACACAAAAAAATTTAGCCTTCAAATGTTTGAAGTCAGTTCTTTATCTTTAAAAATGCTTCCTTCCTAAATTAGAATGATCTCTGAGATTCCGAGTCTTCAAAGAAAGGAGTCCCAAAATAAAAAGAAACTTCCTTCACCTATACTTATATAAGCATACACTCTTTTCTTTTCTAACGGTTTGATGTTAGGTCTATTAAACTTGTCTATTTGTATCCTATATATTGAACCTAAGACAAAAATTCACGTTTTCTTTATTTAAGCTAATTATTCATGCTTCCATTTCCATACAAGCCTAATTATTCATATTTGATTACTTGGTGTGTTAATTTCTCACATCTTGAATGCTATTTAGTATACTATTATATCTCATGGTTAGATTAGACAAGCTCAAGTTTGGAATTAAGAGTAGAGGATTGTGATTGATCTTATAAACAAATTTGAACACATGTTAAATCTTATTAGCAACATAGATCACATGTTTGGGTCCAAAGTTAGAGTTCACCTTTTAATTTGTTTGATGCACATTATTCTTAAACAATGTTTTGATATCTATCTATCTAGACTAAAACTCCTATTGTTATGTTGTTTCCACTATAGTACCCTAGTATGACATTAATAAGGTGTATTGCTCTACACGAGGCATCAATGGAGATTATTGATATGGAGTCATTTTTTTTATCCATGGTTGCCATAGTGAATGACTCATCCGAGACATACTTCTATGAGGTCTTGATTGAAATATACTTTAGTAAGTAATTGATGACTTCTAGTTCATATATAAGTGACTCAAGCAGTGATTAGCATGGGAAATTGACCTATACTTATATAACTTAAGATTGCATGCTATTCCCACTATAGAATACAATCTTTCACTGTCGTTTGTACCTTCAATCTAATTTTAGTATGTTGATTGTGAGCTACCATAGAGAAAATAGCTTCAATGGTAGACTTCTGACCTCCCACCTTGGTTTGATCTCATTATCTTTGACTAATACCTTTTGATCATCACTTCTAATGCACCAAGTTATTTCACTTACACTTTCCACTTTTCACTTCTCTAACTGTAGTCATTTTCATTTTTATTTGTGAAGCAAACATGGAACATGAAGAAGTAGAACTACAACAAGAACATGAACAAGTAGTATAAGAGCAAGTAGAAGAGGTAGAAGTAGAACAATTACAACACACAGAAGTAGAACAATTACAACACACAGAAGCAGAACAATCAAGGCTCTCGAGCACATGTCCACCAGTAACACCACCTGTCAGTGTCAAGAAAAAGGTCAGGGGGCCAACACAAATGGAACATATAAATAAGAGATCCTCAAAGGGAATAAAAGAAATTGTATAATTCAACAATAGAGGCCAACCGATTGGTGGTACTGCAAATGCCTATGCTAGCTTCATATGTCACATTGTTAGAAGACTTGTTGCAGTATCAGTGACTGATTGGAGACTTGTATCACCAAAAGTCAAAGATTCAATATGGGAAATGGTCAAGGTATGTAAATTCTTCTATATATAACATAATGTTTCCCTTACATTTATATATTTTGTTTTTGTTTTCATATGAATCATGATATACACTAAGTCACTACTTACTAGTCAGTAGTTAGTCACTTAACCTGCTTCTTCTTTTGTTTTGTGGTCTGCCTTTGACGTATTTGATGAGTGCAAAAAGCAAGCATTTCTAGGAGCTGGTGAACAATGGAGGAAATGTAAGAGTGAGCTTGCAAGGAAGTACATACTTCCAAATTCCCATGATCCTTTTAGGCTTAACATGGTCCCTCAGTTGTATTCTTGCTTCATTGACCAAGAAGCATGGAATCAATTTGTACAGTATAGGCAATCTCCTGATTTTGAGGTAATCACAACTTGAACTAGCCAAGCCAAATTTTGATTCTTGTAATTATTATATTTGATTGTATTTTGATTATATTACTTTGATGTCCAGGCAAAGCGTATAAAAGGACAGAAGGCATGTACATAGAACCGTATACAGCACCACCTTTCAAGGGTTGGCTATGCACGATTAGAGGTAGATGAAGTAAGTATATCATGTGACATTTCATTTGTCTAATCATAGTAGATTTTTATTTTATTAACTCTAACTTAGTGTCTCTCTTAATAGCAAAAGAAGGCTAGGAGAATGGAGCCCATCGACTGTGCTCTTCTATGGAAAATGGCACATTCAAAAGGGCGTAACTCCCACACCTTTGCCAATGAGACAACTACAGCAATTGCTTCAAGAATTGTAAGTGGTTTAAGACTTTAAGTTATATACTTTTACTTTATGTGTATACTGCCTAGTTAAATAGTTTTATACTTTTATACCCTTGCATAGTGCATTATATAAATATTACATATATAATAGTGATTCGATCATGTTATGATATTTATGTGTGCAGGAAGAGTTAACCCAAGAGAGTGCAAGTGCAATTACAGGGACTCTTAGCAGTACTGCTGCAAAGGGGGACATCTTGTATAGGGCAATGGGCAACAAGGAAGAGCACCCCGGCCGGGTAAGGAGCCAAGGTCGTGGTGTTATTCCTTCCAAGTTCTTCACAAAACAAAAGGCTCCTACGCTACAAGAATTGGAAGAATGGAAGTAGCAAACTGTTGTGGAGATATATAGCAAGGTCAAAGATCAGTTGCTGAAGGAACTCCAAGGTGGCCGAAGAACCTTATGTGAGGGTGTTGGCTCTCAAGCTCAACCTCAAGTTCAACCACCCTAATCTGACAATAGCTACACTCCTAGTCCTCCATTAGATGAAGAGGTGGCAAAACAAGTACTTGAATGTGATGTCCCAAACTCGATCAGTGAGGTACGTATATTAACATGTTTAGTTTTACAATGTTACTTATTTACTAACCTTTTTTGTTTACATTACATCACTAGTTATTATATATATATATATATGTTATTTCTCAAATGCATGTGGGTCAGTGCATGTTGTAGCTACATACATTTGAGAACTATGTGATTGTGGCAACACTGTACGAGGTTTAGCCCATGACTTTTGCCACCTTACATGGCAAGTTGATGCCTCCACACACTAAGCACGTGTGCATCACTGCTGTCATTCAACCAGATGCTCCCCTTCCATTTCCAATCGAAGGGGATGATGTTGAAACAGTTGGGGATGCAATTGGATATCATGTGTGTTGGCCAGAGAAACATATCAAACCAATGATATCCAATTCCAAGGTACATATATTGTAACTGTAGTCATGACATCATTTTCTCCTACCTTTTTAAAGTCATCCTAAATTGTTAATTGATTAATATTGTGTGGAACATGTCAGATCACCAGAAGTGGCACAAGGGGCAATTGAAGTGAACCTCGCCGTCGCCACCAACAAATTCTAGCCTAGTGGAAGTATAGCCCCATCCCAGCCTTCCTATGTAGTACTAGACTACTAGTTCTATATATTTGCATAGTTGTATCATGTTACATGTTGACTTGAACGATGCAACAACTAACAAGTTCAAAGCACTTGTTTGGTGCTCACAAGTCACAATGTTATATTATAAAATATTATAATTTTATCTCACTGTCTCTCTTCTTTTATATATGCTAGTATACCAGTATACCAGTATATACTGTATATATTCATTACTAATTTCTAAAATGTTACATCTACAGTGTATGGATCAGGTGGAGGTTCCACCTAACACACCTCCATTCTTAAGGATACTGTACAGACTGGCCAATGAAGATAACACAATGAACCCCATAAGAATAGAGGCAGGTGTGCTTTCAAACGATGTGGTTGAGGTTTCACTCTTTGAGGAAGACCTCTTAGCCATATATAATATGACTCAATTGGAATACATGCACATTGTAGTCTATATAGGGTATGTCGTCGTGTAACTGCTCTATTATAGTTAGACTATTATGAATCAAAGTAACATTACTTGCTTTTTTAATAACACTTGATAATTATTTGACAATAACCCAAATTCTTAATGTAGGTATTTGCATGTTAGCTTGCAAAGATTAGAGGTCAAGGACATTTACAAGTTCCTTGACCCTTCTCTTGTCTTTCGATTGAACTATGTGCCCACAGACAAACAAAGTGAGATATCATTCCTAGGCTTATGGGTTGTGCAAAGGGGCAAGGCTTACTGATTCCCTACAATAGCGGGTACGTTTTGTAACATATGTTGTTTAATTATGCCATTTCAATTTCATAACTCATATACATGAATACTATATCAGTTAAGATTAGAGAACATTCAATTGAATTATTATTTTTATAGGTTCCATTGGATGCTGCTAGCTTTGGATGTGCATGGTGGCCATGCAATTTTTTTTTATTCGCGTGGAGCATACATTTGGGAACACCTGATGGAAATTATAAACAAGTAAGTCTTTATTATTCCTTTCATTATAATATAACTACTCACCTGACAACTATCATAATATTCATAATCTAATGCTTTTCAATTATATGCGTGTGGAGCATGGTATAAATGGGCTGAGCGGGAAGGCATTCACCACCTACCAAAACTCAACTGGAAGAAGGCCAAGGTATGGTTTACTAATTATTGCTCTTTAGACTTTTTGATATAATTTTAAACCTGAACTTATTGGACATTATATTTTGAACCTTTTCTGTTGTCTTTGGTGACATTGTTCTGCAGTGCCCTAAACAAAAATCAGATTGGGAGAGTGGGTATTATGTTCTTAGATACATGAGAACCCTCATTCGCAATGGAGTTACAATCTCACAATTGAGAAAGGTAAGACTTACTGACCAATGTTACACTTTTGATTTGTATATTTCTTGACTGAATCGAAAATTACATGCCTGAACTAAGTTATTATATGTTTCTTACAGGCAGATTTGGGAGGCAAGAGTTACTCCCAGTTAGATCTAGACGATATTAAAATGGAATGGACAGATCATATTATGAATTTTAATTTGTAGTTCAGTTATGTAAATGAATGTAGCAGTATCATCATTCATGTATATACATTTTACTCAAATATAATACAAACATTAGTTCATTTCAATGGATGTGTTCTATTTTTCTTTTGATTGAAGTACATTGTTTCAATGTATATGTTTTTTTTGTTTCAAACTTCCAAATTTCAATCATGTGATTGGGAAGTTGGTGTTTTGATCAGCAGATGGGTTGATCATCAATTTTCAATGATGGCTTAGATTAGCATCTGGGTTGTATCATGTACAATATGGGTGATTGGGGTTGTTTTTATTTGTTCAATTCAATGTGAATTATATGGAGCATAGGAGCAGAATTGAATGTGTACAATGATTTTAAATATAACAGGTTGAATCTGAATGTGTTATTTTGACACACAGTCCATTACTATGGTTGTATTCCATATGGGTTGTATCATGTACAATATGGGTGATTGGGGTTGTTTTTATTTGTTCAATTCAATGTGAATTGTATGGAGCATAGGAGCAGAATTGAATGTGTACAATGATTTTAAATATAACAGGTTGAATCTGAATGTGTTATTTTGACACACAGTCCATTACTATGGGAAGTTGGTGTTTTGATCAGCAGATAGGTTGATCATCAATTTTCAATGATGGCTTAGATTAGCATATGGGTTGTATCATGTACAATATGGGTGATTGGGGTTGTTTTTATTTGTTCAATTCAATGTGAATTGTATGGAGCATAGGAGCAGAATTGAATGTGTACAATGATTTTAAATATAATAGGTTGAATCTGAATGTGTTATTTTGACACACAGTCCATTACTATGGTTGTATTCCATTTTTTGTTTTGATTTAAGTATGTATGTGTCAATGTGATTGTGTGTACAGTGTGCTTGGTCTATTTCAAAATTTTAATAATGGGAGGTTGGTGTGTACAACAGCTCAAGCCTTCAAGAGTTAAGACAAGGTCTTGAACTTTTGATATGTGAGGACTTAGGAGTGAAGTTGTGTTTAATGGATGGATCATGGACTAATGCCTAATGGGTGGGTACTGGAAAGAGAGAATTGTGTGTGGAGTCACACACTGGACACTTGGACAATAATGTAAGTAATCACCAAGAAAAATCCATTCCAACAGTAATGGATCACAATCAAGATGATCTTAAAATAAAAATATGATTTGATGGATGGATCCAAGACATATCAAAACCTCAAGATCAGCGATCACAGTAGAATTTTAAAGCCTGTAGATTAGTTAGATTGATCAAAATATTGTAGATTTTTTTTTACAAATATATGACAGGTATTGGCAACCGTCTTATATCATCATATTATAGGACGGGTATTTGGTAACCGTCTTATATCATCATATTATAGGACGGTTAAAAAATAACTGCCCTATAATATGTAAGTAAGCCTAATATATAGGACGGTTACTTAATAACTGTCCCATATAACATATAAATGTAAGACACTTACTTATCAGCCGCCTTATAGAACGTATAAAATATAGGACGGTTTTGTCTTAACCGTCCTATAGCTTCTGGTATTAAATACGACGATTACTTACTAATCTTCCTATATAACGTACTATCTTGTCTCTTTTCAGTTAAAGTTAAAATATAGGGATGTTACTCAGAACTGTCATATTTAGTGTTTGTGTCATTCAGTTCAATTTGAAGTTTTACCAAGTTAGGTGTCATATAGGTCAACACGACAGGTCAACATTGATTGATCCGAACACGATACAATTTATGATGTGTCATTTTCGGGTCGAAATGATACGAACACGATAAGACTCAACCCTAACCCGCTAAATCTATGTCGGGTTCGAGTCATGTTATCGTGTCATGTCATATTTTGCCACCCCTAGTACTATTTAGCGGTGAAGGCTAAGGGATGGATTGGGAGGTACCCAAAGAGGATAATATTGTATCCGCTACGTACTTTGCCCGCAATACAAGGCCATTTCCTTAGAAAATTGAGGAAGAATAAAACTGTAAGGGAGCTGGTTGTATGAGCGGCTAGTTTTTCAGAGCAGACAATATTGTTGTATGTAAAAACCACTGAGCTACTACAGTCTCTATTTAGCATGATTAATTTTCAATATTTTCATTGATTAATGAAGTAGGATATCATTAATAGAGAGAAACAAAGAATGGTAATATCAGAATTTTGAAAAAACTAAAAAGGGTAGGTGGATGAAAAACTAACATAAAGAAAATTTTGCAAAACTGAAAAAACGTTGGACTTTTTTGCATATATGACAAAATGTAATGGTATTTTTGAAAAAAAAAACCACCCTAGAATAAAATAGCCTCCCTCTATTAATAGAAAAGAAAAGAAAAGAAAAGGTTAGTGATATAAAGAATCCCGGTATAAAGCGGTACAGCTACAGTGAGTAGCAAGGCTGCTCTCATCGTCGTCGTGTAACATATAACACACCTGTGGCTATGTGTTAGGGCAGGGGAATTTGGGGTTGCACAGAGTAAGAAGAATCATTCCTTGTGTTGCTCCCCTGAATTAGGGCTTTTGGGCTAGATATCATTTCGGGTGCTTATCTGATTACTCCCGCGTTTCGTTTCGTTTCGTTTGGAGGACAAAAATATGGTGGAAATGGAGGTGGTGGGCCGTCACGCTCTCCTCTTCGACGACGACGCCATGGCAGCCTTCGTCAACTCTCCCGACGCTCTCATCCCTTGGAATTCTCTCGTCATCGATCGTTATGACGTCCGCCATCTCCTCCAACAAATCCCACCGCCCGTCAAGAAACGGCGCAATCCTCCTCTTCATGAATCCGACGGTGTATCTCGTGCCGATCTCGATCACGAGAGGTATCAAGACCTCCCGCCGCCGGAAGCCGATGAGGAAGATGATTCCCTTCCAGGTTCGTCATCTGCTACTTGTAGGGCTTAGCTTTTTGTTTTCTTTTTTGATTATTTCTCTCGATTAATTAGCACCTCTCTTTTATCTGAAGCCAGGTATGCTTGTTAGATCGATTTATGTGGCTTCCTGCAATCGTAATTGGGAAGGTTGAATGCCAGTTTTAATCCTTTTTTTTTTGGTGCGGTTTAACAGTTGCTAAGAGAGATTTCTACTGGCTGTTAGGGTTTCATTTGACAGAACCAAGGAGATAATACCTAGTTGATTGACTCATGTATTAGTTTAGAATGAAAAGAAAAGAATTCGTAGTATTCTAACATTTGACGGGATTTGGTTTTTCTTTGCACCTCCCGTGGGTAGTTAATTAAACTAAAGAATATAATGGCATTGATTTTGAGCTTATGAATGTACTTCTTTGGCATACACGACCAATTTGCCTAGCGCCTTATTAATGTGAGAGAACATTTCAAGTAGTGAATGACAAATGAAAATGTTCAATTCGGGGCCTGTAGAAATGCCACTAACGTCCGGAGGAAAGAGTGAAAGTCTACAAGGCATCTGATGGCATCTTTTAGGTCATAATGATAAATATTAACACTATATGTGCAGCAGTAAGAAAAATTGTCCTAACTCCTTTCCTACGACTGCAAAATCTCTGCTCTGACTAGTGGATATGACACCCTGACTTTGGCACGAGTTCAGTAAGTTTGTTTAATCATTCGAAATTCAATTGCAGTACCCGCTCCATAAGATATATTGTTTATATCTTCTTGCTAGTAACTGTATTATTGTCCATAGTGCATAACACAGTGTCGTCTGAAAGATGGCTGTTAAAGTGCATACCTGAGAAAGCATTAGCTGAGAAAATAGAAATACCATCAACTGTTCAGCCTGAGGAAATCAAAGTAACATATGAAACCTGGGTTCACCTTTGCATTACGACATGCGACGTCCCCTTATTATAGCATTTCTTTTCATCCTTTGTTCCTTGCCCAAGGATCTTATTCTTAAGTGTCTGTCAAGTGTCCGGCTGTGGCAATCACAGATTTTGATGTAAGGGAGCTTTTCTGGAGGATGAATAGAGATGATCTTCCATTGTTGGAAAAGCATATGCAGTGGTCATTCATTATATTGGAAAGGAGGGCTTTAGAAAGTTTCTGTTGCATTTAATGAGAGAAGTTGCATCATTTCATGGGAGCTTATATGAAGCATGTGCATATTCTCTTTCTGAAGAATGTGAGAATTCAAAAGTACAAGTGGGGTTTCTACTTGTTTGATGATCTCACTGGTTCATATATAGACTGTATAATAGATGAGCTATGTGCCAAAAGGCCCAAACCCAACTCCATCTAAACCTATAGCCCAGCCACTTTCTGTCTTTCAAATGGATGGTTCAAAATTGAAAAAATTATATTCTTCATTTTCTTCATAAATCACAGGCTTACAGTTGTCCAATGAGGGAAAAATTTGCTGGGCCTCCCATCCGGAATAAAATGGACATGTTTAACAGTTTTGATCATCAAACAAGCAGATAACCTAAAATTTAGCTGCTTATATTTTTTGTTTGAAGATATATGCATCCATCATATAAATGCCCCATTTCATATGAGATCCCCGTAGGGTCTGGATGCAAAGGCTTCCCACTGTTTTAAAGCTCAAATCTGATTTTAATGTATTGTTTGGGTCAAATATTCATGGAATAAAACTTTTCTTGTTGAGGTGGTTGTGCCCAATGTGGTCTGGACACTTGTGTGGAGCGAGAAACAACAGGATGTCCAAGGAAAAGCATCAGTTAGTTGGAAAATGGAGATCAAGATTAATGTGATGAAGTTTTCCCAATTAAAAAAAAGTTGGCTTTAAGTCTTATCAATGGATATTGGATGTCTCTGTCAGTGTCAGGAAATTGAAAACGACTGCCTTTCTTTTCTTTTCTTTTTTACTCTTAAAGGCTACAAGTAAATGCATGCCTGAGATTTGGTCACTGCTATTAGAATTATATGATTTGAAACTTTGCTAGTAGGTCTTGAGGCTTCATGGGTCTGCTAAAAGGTTTTTTCTGGACTGATGGCATGTGGTATTCATGTTGATGTCAGTTTCGGATATGAATAACCAAACTATTAGGCCAAGGTAAAATCTCTTCTTGTGACCTTTGTACCCTTAAGATGGAACCATCTTGTTAAGCTTGCAGTGGAGGGCTCTCGAGGGACAATATATCAGGGGAAGTAGAGTTTGTTTTGGGTCCATGGCTTAGTGCATAGAGTTTGCAATCAGGAACTCATATATATGATCACCCGAGATAGATTACTAGATTGGTAGTTATCAATTAGGGAGCAACTTATTGCTTACTATCTTTTCTGTGCCTATAGTTTCTTAATGTTTTTTCTGCTATTTGATATTCTTCCTTGAAGGAAGGGAAAAAATCTTCATGTCTTGACCTTCTGATCATTGAAACCATCTCATGACAGAGTCTACTGATGTTGAGAAAACTTCCAAGTATACTAGGCTTCTAAGGAGTGATGTACAGAGCCTGGCTTCTAGTATCATCATTTGATGAGTTAAATGATATTGAAGAATTAGATCCTTTGGTGCTCATCCTCGATGATGTTCATTCGGTCTTCAGATCAACCAGAATCTTCTTATCCGCCTTTTTGAGACTGATCATCTGGAACCAATCAGGAGCACACATCACCTCCTTAGCTAATTCATTGAAGCTTGTAGTAGGGATCCCTTCAGCTGCAGTCCAAGTAGCTGTCAGCTGATCTAAGGAGGAATTATATGAATTATGTACTAACAAAACTTATTAACTATAATTGGATAGATTTGTATATTTTCCTACTTTATAGCTAAATCGTTTCTATCCTATCTCAATATTTATCCTCTTAATTTTGATTTTCTTATATGTATTAATAATCACTTGCCTTTAGTGCTTCCATTTTTTTCGTTTTGGTTGCTCCAACTGGTGATGCCTGAGAGCAGGGAACTGGTGGAAGAGGATTCTTTCCTTTTTCTAGACTTCTGAGTTGGCTTGGAAAACATGCTGCTGGATATAGAATGGCAGTTTGGGAATATGCTGTACTATTCTGTTTCTTAGTTGTTGGAAGTTGTATAGATAATACTGTTCATACAACAAATTTCCAAGTTTGCAGGAAGGATGCCTAGTTTACTTCATTTACATCTCTCACATTGACAAGTAAGAAGCTTTTCACTTATCCCTGCATTTTTTCTTTTTCTCTTAGTCATATGTTTTTAGTACCCAAGATAAATACTTTTAACTGTCATGTATGGTTAAGTTTGATCAGAAATTCTTGTTCTTTCTTTATGCAGAAAGAAGCAAAGGAGTGAATTCAGCAGCTGGTGGTGTTTACCAGGCTGTTGCATTCTCATATGGAAATGCAGATACTTCTGTAGATCCAAAGGAATTTGATGCTGGATTGGGATATCCTGGTTTTCATCCACCTTTCCCAGTGCCTGAAAGCCTGCTCAGCAATCTTGTAAGTACAGTTTTCTGCTTTTAGTTCTATATTTCTTTTGCATATGATGTGGATAATGTTCTTTGTGTATTGATACTAATGCTACTCCAAGCTGGTCCACTGATAATTGTCTGAGGTGCATATGTTGTTCTAAGGCTTACCATTGTCTAAGTTTCAGATGCTCGGAGAAGGATCCTGTTCTGACCTAAGGTTGCCATTTTATGAGCATCTTATTTCCTTATGATGTGTCATGATCCGAAGGAGTATGCAGGTGGGATTAGAATGTTAGAATTACATTACTTGTGAAGAAATATTATCATTCGACCAGTTTACTGCAAATGGATGACTTGTCTTCATAGAGCTCATGCTTGAGCATTGTAGTTATCAGAATATCCTGAGAATCAGCAAGTATAAATGAGTTAGTAAGCATTTGTAACAGTTGACTACTTTGTTAATGATTAGTTGTGCCATTCTTGAAAGGGATGCTTGTTTGTTTTTGCAGCCTCTTACTGAGAAGTTACATCAGATAATTGCTAGAACTGCTACATTTGTCAGTGAACATGGAGGACAATCTGAAATTGTTTTGAGGGTTAAGCAGGGAGATAACCCAACATTTGGATTCTTGATGCCTGATCATCAGCTTCATCCCTACTTCAGGTTCCTTGTTGATCACCAGGAAATCCTGAAACCTCAAGAGGAAGAGAAGAAAGCAAGCAGTGGACAGAACGAGCCAGGTGACATTGCAGGGGGCGGGGCATTGTCCTTGCTTGGATCTGTATATGGGTCTGGAGAGGATGAAGATGGTGCACTGCAGGTTGTTTCTGAATCAAAAGAAATGGTGCCTGGTAATTCTGCTGATGGATCAGACCAAGCTGAATCTTCTGCCCTTTTGGCTGGGGAAATGGAGACAGTCATCAAGCGCTCATCCTCTGCTGCCACTGCTGCTAATGGAAAGGCTCCATCCAAAAAAAATCCTCGTGTAACTGCAGTATATGCCAATACTGTAGGTAGCAAGAAAAGAGAAACTGCTGTCACTTTAGATAAGCCTGAGTCTTCTGTGACACCACCAACGTCTGAGGTTGAATCTTTGATTTTGGAGCCTCCATCTTTCATGAAACGAATGGTAGATAGAATAGTTGAGTTTATTATGAGAAATGGGAAAGAATTTGAAGCAATCCTTGTGGAGCAGAATAGCACAAATGGGAGGTTTCCATTCCTTCTACCATCAAACCAGTATTACCCATATTATCGCAGAGCTCTCCAAAAAGCTCAAGAGGTGTGTTCTCTTCCTGCTTTGATCCTAATATCTTAGTAATTTTAGATCTTAGTATATGGTCAATATTATCAAATGTTTGGGTATTTATCAGTTGCTAGTTTGTGGCTATTGGTTATTATGGAAATTTGGTAATGTCTGATCTTATTACCCATGCATTGTATATAACGTACTTGCTGACTTGGCTCGGAAATTGGCCAAACCTAAGTGGTTACAGAATTGTTGCTTTTTGCTTTATTAGACTCAGCTTACTTTGAGTGGAACTCCTTAAGTTGAAAATATTATAAAAGCTGAACCCAGGCAATCTTGCGAGCCTTTCAATTCTTAGTTTAAGACATGAGGAGATACCTGCCTTTCAAAAAAATAAAGGAAAAAGAAAAAGGAGATACTTATTTTACTTTATAATGAGAAGTACTTGCACCGATTCTCCACTAGTCCTTATTTATCACATTAGTCAAGTACTCTCCTGTATTAAGCGGACTTGACTCCTGCTCACTGCCACTTTTTGTTCTCCTTTTGCTGCCTTGTGGAGGAGTGTGCTGCAGTAAACAGTTATGTGGATCCTGTAGCCTTGACTATTTATGTTCTGATTTCATCTTTGTGCTTCATGCTGGATGGTTGACAACATTTATATGTTGCCGTTAAATGTGTATTTTTCTGTTAGTACCCTTAGTTAAAAAATAACCAACCTAGACCCTCTGGGCTATGAAATAATACTTAATCAGAAGATATAAGCTAACTCCAAAATAATTGGATTAGTAACTGACCTATGATAACCATTTAAACATTTATAAATCATCATCATCATCATCAAGACCTTATCCCTATTAGGGGTCGGTCACATGAATCTTGTTCCTCTATTCCCCTCTATTAAGTGTTGTAGCTTCATTTAGTCCGAAAGTTTTTAAATCTTTTTTCACCTCTTCTATCCACGTTCTTTTGGGTGTTCTCCTTGATCTTTTAGAACCTTCGACTTAGATCGCTTCACTTCTTCTAACTAGTGCCCTTTTTGGTCTATATTGGACATGTCCAAACTATCTAAGTCTAATCTCCCTCATCTTGTTACCTATTGCTGTTACTACTAAGTTTCTTCTGATGTTTTCATTTTTAATTCTATTTTTTCTTGTCTTGCCACTCATCCATCTCAATATCTGCATTTCGACGACACTCATACTATGTATATGTTGTTCCTTAACTGCCCAATACTATAATGCATAGAGCATGATCGGCCTTATAGCTATTCTATAGAATTTTTCTTTTAGTTTGAGTGGCACCCTCCAATCACACAAAACTCTAGAAGTGGATCTTCATTTGTTCCAACCCGCTTGGATTCTTTGGGTAACCTCCCTGATGGGTTTGCAGACAAAGTTCCAGAAATACACTGAAGAAGAAGAAGAAGAAAACGAAGTGGAATTCTCTTATTGCCTTTGGAACAAACTCCGTCTAATCCAAAGTAATTCTCAAAGAAAACAAAACAAAGTAACACTCGGGAATCTCCCTCTTGTCAGCGCTTATTGTTCACTCTCTTCATTCCAGTCTCCCCCCCCCCCCCTTCTGTTGTTTTTAACCTCCTCTCCCTCTAACTGCCTAACCATTTGCATAACAATTGTAATTGTATAACAACCTGATCTTTCTCTAATAGACATCTGTCACCTTTTTCTCTGTATAGCACGTGTGTTTTTTCTTCTGGAATAGGTGTAGTGTATAGGTGGTGTATCACTCCCTCTCAATCTCTCCACTCTCATGAATTATCGATCCATAGTATTGGAAGTGTTCTTTTAGGGTGACTTCTTCATTATCAATCTTTACTAGTGCTCCACTCCCGCTTCTCTCCTTGCTAAAATTGCATTCCATGGTGCATGCTATTTGTAGATGATATAGTTTTGATTGATTAATGTTATAAATGAATCCGCCAATATCCAAAAAATGACTGATTCATAAAGAGAGTTTTCGAGGAAACCTCTTCTTTCATGCAAAGAGATGCCAGCTTATAACATTAATGTCAGAACTGTTGTGCAGGGTTATCTACCATCTACAACTTGATTGAGTCAATTTCAGATTTTGTTGATTGCAAGCTGGCCTTTAAAAGGCAGAATAGCAAATAGCAAAAGAATTAGAAAAAGTTCCAACTGCAATTTCTAAATTGCATTCAGTATTAGAACAGAAAACTCACGTAAAATAGGTTAAGTTTTCTGACAACTTGATATTTCTAAATGAAACTAACAAATGGTTGACTAAGTTGAGTGACTGTGACTAGCTGGAAAGACATTGAAGACTTAATGAGCTGTAAATATGAGTTAATAGCATTACTTTGACCATCACATTTTTGCATAAATTGATGAATAACCATTGTAAAAATCAGCAAATACTTTGTGGAGATATCTTCTACTAAGATCAAGTTGAAAGTAGAAATGCAACTCGGGAAATGCTTACTATCTAGTGGTCCATTATAAAGTTTGCTTCAGTTTGTGTTCAGTCTGAAGTTCATGGATCATGATAGCGCTAGTTGACATTGGAGCATTGAGATGCACTTAATTTGTTGTTTAACTCTGCATTGTGGAGTATTTCTCTCTTTCTTTTTTCAATGTAAGAAGAATAACAAAATATGTTTTGCTGATGACGAGGTAGATGTGGAGGAGGCTGTTCAAGGGCATGATCTTATGTATGAAGAAAGATAAAGCTTTTACAAAGTAGTTTTGTGAAAGGTATTTTAAATGGTCAAATATTGTGATGCAGGAAAAGATTAATTCTGATAATAGATCTTCACTAAAGAAACATTTTTCTCTGCATTTTCCAATGCTTTGGACGGAGAACTCGTGGAGATCCCAAACCATCCATAGAGAAAGTAAATGAAATTCTAGGTATAACCTTATTAGCTAGTCTGGTGACATCATGATATATTTCATGAAGCATCACAAGGGATAAGCTTCTATAAACACTCAACAAGAGGAATCTCATTTATGAACCCAAAGGACAATTTTCATTCATGTAATGGAAGAATGTTCAGGGTAGCAAATTCATCATCATCAAGACCTTATCCCAATTAGGGGCCGGCCGGGGTCGGCCACATGAATCTTGTTCCTCCATACCCCTCTATTAAGTATCATGGCTTCATTTAGTCCCAAAGTTTTTAAATCTTTTCTCACCACTTCTATCCACTTTCTTTTGGGCCTTCCCCTTGCCCTTTTAGAACCTTCTACTTGCATTGCCTCTCTCCTACGTAGTGTGATTTTCTGTTTTCCTTAGACATGTTCAAACCATCTAAGTCTAATCTTCCTCATCTTGTTACCTATTGGTGCTATTTCTAAGTTTCCTCTAATGTTTTCATTCCTAATTCTATCCTTTCTTGTCTTGCCATTCATCCATCTCAATATCCTCATTTTTGCTACGCTCGGCCTATGAATATGATGTTCTTTAACTGCCCAACAATCTGATCCATAGAGCATGGCCGGCCTTATAGCTATCCTATAAAAATTTTCTTTTAGTTTGAGTGGCACCCGCCGATCACACAAAACTGTATATGCACATCTCCATTTGTTCCAACCTGCTTGGATTCTCTAGGTAACCTCCCTCTCAATCTCTCCACTCTCATGAATTATCGATCTTAAGCACTGAAAGTGGTCTTTTACGGGGACTTCTTGATTATCAATCTTTACTGGTGCTCCACTTCCGCTCCTCTCCTTACTAAAATTGCATCCCATATACTCCGTCTTAATTCAACTGATTTTAAATCTATTAGGTTCTAATGCTTCTCTCCATAACTCTAGCTTTGTGTTTATACCCTCCATTGTCTCATCAATTAAAACTATATCATATGTAAATAGCATACGCCATGGAATCTCCTTATGCAGTGTTTTGTTAACTTATCCATAACTAACGTCAAAAGATATGGGCTTAATGTCGATCCTTGGTGCAATTTTACAGTGATAGGAAAATTATCGGTCTCTCCACTAGTGGTCTTAACATTTTTTACCACTCCCTCATACATATATTTAATTATGTCTATATACCCTTGTGAAGCCCCTTTTTCCCAATACGCTTTTTTAAAGTCAATAATCATGTGGAGGGCCTTCCTCCACTCCCTATATTTCTCGATTGATTGTCTTAGTAAGAAAATAGCTTCGATGGTATACCTACTAGGCATGAAACCAAATGTACAAATACTTGCCATTTGGTATCTTTTTTTCAGTGCTTGCATAGTGTGGTGCAATTTTCAATTACCTGAAGTTTCTCTCTTGTTTTAATAGTAATGGATAGGAACCTCATGTATGAACCCAAAGGACAAATCACTTATGTAATGGAATAATGTTCTGCTTATCAAATTCAAGCTTAGATAGTGGATACAAATTAGCAATACCAAGCCATTTAGTGTTTCTTTTTTCAGTTCTTGCACACTATGACGCAACTTTCAGTTGCCCAAAGTTTATCTTTTGTATCAATAGTTAGCTCGTTAAATGTCAACAAAAACTTGCACCCTTTATTTAATAGCTGCTTTTACTAAACCTACCGAGGCTATCTTATGAGTATGGATATGGCATTCTCATTTTGTATACATGTTCAAATGCAACATTTAAATTGATAGGAGCAAATGTTGTCAGAATAGTGCTTGCTGGAAGATCCATATTTCATATGACGGTTTTTTTCATTTATGGCTGCTCCAATCTTATGCATCTTACTTGGTAGTTCCATCTTCCTCGTGCAGTCAAAGCTACCTGGTAAGAATTTTTCTGGAGAAAAGCATGATTCCCAAGGTTGTGCTGATAGCAAGGGACAAGCTCTGGAAATGAGCAGGCACAAAAGTGACGATAATTTGCCATCAAAACGATCTGCTGGTTTGGTGCCAAACTTGTCATACCAGTTGGATGGGGCGTATGATTCTGAGAGGAAAGAGAAGTTTAGGATGGTAATTGGCGGGCCAAAGAAGGATTTGCAGGACCAGGCTTCCAAATCTGCTCAACGACAATGTGGAGTGAGTGCTGATGCAGCTGCTGCTATCGTTCTGGAAGCAACGAGAGGTCTGAGGGATCCAAAGTCAGAGATCCACCCAGGGACATCATTCGATGACTCTGGTACAGGTCTGAGCATCAGTGACGGTGGGCGTACCACAAGCATTGGCAGTCTTTCTTTGCCACCCCGTACTCATGGTTCCATCTCAAAGCCTATTTCCAATGGGGAGCCAAATTCTACCTTGCCAGTAGAATTGTCCGACTCTCTTAAACAATCAGAAAAAGACAGCAAAACAACTGATGTATCAGTCGCCAAGGCCATTGCCAAAAGTGTGGCTATTGCATCTGCCACTGAAGCCGATTCCTCTGAAGCCAGTTTAACAAAGGAGCAGAAGCAGAAGGCAGAGAGATTGAAACGGGCAAAGATGTTTGCGGCTATGATAAAGAGTGGTAGCCACAAGCCGAGCGAGTTGATACCCCGTTTATCAGTTGAACCTCCAGATTCTGCCATTTCTTGCCCACTCGAGTCTCGCTGCAAGGGGATAACCAACACTGGTTCTGTGCAGGCAGCTGCTGCCTCAAATCTCTCAGGTGTTGAACTTGTGGATTTAGTAGGTGGAGAAAGAGAGGGTAGCTCAGCCCCTCCAGATGTGGATAATGTGGGCACGATGGCTGGACAGAAAGATTCTGATGGCGATCAGATTGAGGAACAAAAGTCGAAAAAGAAGCGGAGTTACAGACAGAGAAAACATGAAGGTGACTCCGATAAAGATCATAAGCACTCGAGGAAGAAGCATCGGTCTGAACATTCATCACACCATGACAGAGATGAGTCCAGACACAGGAAAAGACATTCCTCATCCAAGGACAGGAAATCCCGAAACAGACACAAGCATCATAGCTCTTCTGAAGATGAGCATCGACACAAAAGTAGATCTGATAAGAATAGAAGATCTCATGCAGAAACAGAATTGGAGGGTGAGGATGAGGTTGACAGGAAGTCGTCAGACTCTACTGTCAGGAGTATCCAAAACAGTGCTCTTAAAGATGCTGGTTTGGATTCTTCAGATAACCTTCGGAGAGGATCAGACCCATTGGAGGGTGATCCTCAACAATCTGATGATACAGAAGTCCCTGATGAGCTGAGAGCCAAGGTCAGAGCCATGCTGTTGGCAACCATGTAGTCTAAACACATAATACGCACTGTTTTTATCCTTTGTATTCTTATCATAATAATCACGTTTCTATGTTTTTTGAGATTAGAATCATGCAATCAAGATTCTTCCACTTCTCTGTTATTTTTGGGTTAGTCTAATGTTAGTAGGTGTAGAGCTAGGATGTATGTCGTTCATGTCAATATCTAAGATCGAAGGAGAGTCTTGGCACAATTGAGTTGTTGCGTGTGATATAGAGCTCACGGGTTCAAGGTGTGGAAACAACTTGTGAAAATGCATGGTAAGGCTGTATACTGTAAACTCCTAGTAGTCTGTCCCTTTCTTGGACCCTGCATATGTGGGAGCTTCGTGCATTGGACTGCCTCTTTACTTTTTATGTCAATATCTAAGATCTTAAAATGGAAGTTATTTCTTCAAATTGAGGATGGCATTGTCATGTACCATGTAACTCAATAAGACTCCGACCAGGTGCCTTATTCAGCCCTAGAGCATCATTCTCGTCCATGCGGTTTCAACCCCACTCCGTCTGCTGCTTGAAGCATAGCTGTATGCCAATTGTACGTAGTTTCGAGCTTTCTCAAGCTTTTGATACTGCTAGTACCGAGCAGTATTCTCAGAGCATCAGCGCTGAGTTCCTCTAGCTTGCTCATGATGAACTGGTGTGCCTCCTGTAACGTTCCAGCTCAAATGAGAAGATCAACATCCCAAGCATGGTGCTCTAGTTTGGGCTCAATCCTGAAAATTTCAGTCGTATATTGGTATTACTTCCAGGCCCTAAGAAACAAGCCCTGCAAGGCTATATGCAACCAATACAGAGAAAAAATGATGTTATTAGGCTTATGCCTCATCACAAAGCCTTATCTCAATTAGGGGTCTATTACATAAATCTTGTTCCTCCATTGACCTCTATCAAGTGTCATTGTTTTATTAAATCTAAGAGTTTTTAAATATTTTCTCACCATTTCAAAAAATATCCTCTTGGGCCTTTGCTTTTTTTCTTTTTTCTTTTTAGATCCTTTGACTTGGATCAACTCACTCCTTCCAATTGGTACTGAATGTCCAAACTATCTAAATGTACTCTCTCATCTTGTTATCTATTGGTGCTACTCTTGAGTTTCCTCTAATGTTTTTATTTCTAATTATATTCTTGTCTTGTTACTCATCCATTTTAGCATCCTCATTTTGGCTATGCTTATCCTGTGTATATGTTGTTCCTTAACTGTCAAACACTCTAATCTATAGAGCATGGCTGGCCTTACAACCTTTTTATAGAATTTTCCTTTCAGTTTAAATGGCACCTGCCAATAACACAAAACAGGCTTGATGCCCGTCTATAGAAAATTTGACTTCCTTTTCACAGTAGTCTTCCCCTTGCTATAACTCTCACATCTTGTTACATATTGGTGCTACTTTTGAGTTTTCTTTAATGTTTTCATTTCTAATTATATCATTGTCTTGCTGCTCATCCATTTTAACATCTTCATTTCGGCTATGCTTATCCTGTGTATATGTTGTTCCTTACTGTCAAACACTCTGATTTATAGAGCATGACTGGCCTTACAGGCTTCCTATAGAATTTTTCTTTTAGTTTAAATGACATCTCCTATTAACATAAAACAAACTTGATGCCTGTCTGCAGAAAATCTGACTACTTTTTCACAGCAGTCTTCCCCTTGCCATCACTTTCACATCCTGCTATTATTGTAATCCATGAGATCAAATCCTTCTCTGGCATTTCGTCAAAACATATCTGAGCAGATTCTAAGTTGCCACATTTAGAGTACATGTCAACCAGACCGTGTCGACTGATATAGATGATCTCAGTCCATTTCTGATAATGAAATTGTAAAACCACTCCCTTGGTGGAGCGCACCCAAGGAAGCACGTGCTTGGAGAAGGGAGACCACAGTGATGGAATCAGGATTCTGATCCTTGATTCTCATTTTGATGAAGAACAAAAGGCCTTATTCAAGTGGCCGTTCTGAGCGTAATCAGTGACTACCGCAGTCCAGGAAACAACTTCTCTATTCTGCGTACTGTCAATAGAGCTTGACACTGTTTCAGAGGTCCAGACTTGGCATACATGCTAAGAAGAGAGTTCTGGGCAGCTACATCTAATTGAATTTTCCGCCGAATAAACATAACAACAAAGGGACCTTCCTTGACAGCAAGTAACCCAATTGTGCACGAGCTGCTACAACACTAGCAATGGTTGCAGTCGAAGGTTTGACGCTTGACCTTAACATCTTTTGGAACTCATGTAATGCCAAGTCAAATCTATTATTCTGAACAAGACCTGAGATCACTGCCGTCCACAAAATGGTGTCTTTATCAGTGATTTGATCAAGCAGTCGAAATGCTTGGTCGATATCTCCTCGTTTCAGGTGCATGCTTCTTATCAAAGTCATTTCTGTATGCAATCCAATTCAGTCCCCAAGTTACATGAACCATCTTGCCCAATTCAATTGATCCCTTTTCCGCAATTGTCGATATTACGATTGCCAATATCTATTGGTCAGGCCGTGTCTCCCTAGACTTCATTCTCATAAGCAGATTCATTGATTCTATTACATGTCCACTCTGAGCGTAACCTGAAACCAAAGAATTCCAGGAAAAAATGTCTCGGTCATGCATCTTTTTCAAAAATTTCCGAGCAGTATCTATTCTTCTACATCTAGCATACACGTTCAGCAGAGAATTCATGGCGGTGTAGCAGAATCAAACAAGCACATGGGCATTGCAAATGCATGAACTGCGACGACCCAGAGAGCAAACTCAAGACCGTAACTGAATTGGGTGTAACCCTTGGTGTCGCATCTGGTTGTACATACAAAGTGCTGTATCTACATCACCCATCTGTGAATAACATGCAACAATGGCAGTCCAAGGAACAACGTCCCTTTCGGTCATTTTGTCAAAGATCTAATGGGCGTCTTGAGAAATGCCTTCTTTGAGCACGGATGAGTAGGAAAGAAGTTGGCGATGGGCACTGGCAGCAGCCAGGCGGTTGAAGACATTTCCAATGTATGGTAGCCAGCACTACGACTGTTCTCAGCTTGCAGTCCCACACGTTCCGATATTTTACAACTTAAAAAACTTTTATTGTCGTTTTAATCGTGGTAACTGTTTGTTTTGAGTCTAAGCCAATAGAACCTGTTTGATGGCACTGGTTTGCAATTAGCTCCTACACTTGGACACGGTTTTCATGCAGCCCCCTAAAATTCACCTTCTTCGTAAGTTGCTCTTCAACTTCGAAAGTGGTTTTTCACAAGTCCCTGGTGATGGAAACCCTTAGTACTGACTGTTAATTGGGGATCGCCCTCCTTCAATCATAAGTTATCCTCCCAACAATGGCCTGATTCAGAAAAACAACAGAACAATTGGAAATTTTGGGCAAGAACGTTTTTTCGGTTATGAGCCGAAGAACCACCTGAAATGCTCAAAATTACCCTCCTTTAAACGGTCAGAAATAACATCAATTGGGCCAAGGGCTTACAGATATGCAGATTTTCGAGTTAGGGTTACTTATTGATGATTTAAAGTGAGAACGCTACAGACAGATAAGCAGCAAAATGTAGGGCCTAAGGGCAAACCGGAGCCCCATTTGACAACAAAAGCAATGATAAATCCAAGTTAAAACTTGGATCTTACTCGGGGCCAAGTGTACTTACCTCTTTTGTAGATCTAAGTCAGTCATCCCTAGCAAGCCACTCTCCATGCTAGAAATGGCTACGATAGGCTAAGTATCAATTTCATGCCCATCAAATACTTTATCCTACATATATTTTCTTTGACTATGATTTATAACTTAAAGAAACATAAGATTAATTATTTAATGAGTATGAAATTTGGAATTTAAATGAACTCATTTCCATCACGGTGAATGGCTTAGATTTACAAAAGAGAAGTAAATTGCACTGGCCCTAAGTAAGATCCAAGTGTGCAATTGGATTTATTATTCCTCTGAGGCATGGATACGATCACTGTTGATATTGAACGACAGCCCTCTGATTGTAAGGAAAGTTGCCGATAAAGCACGCCGCTTTTACATGATGGGCTCGACCTTTGGTTGATAAGAGCTACTCGTCCCATTTCTCTGCCTCTGGATTTCTTGTATGCCAAATACAACAGTGATTGTATAATCATAAACTGAAAAAACTGTGCGTTTCAGGCATTTTCAATCGTTCTTTAAAGGAAAATTAATGAAAAAATACCCTCAATTTTTTGGGTTTTCTTTCAATAGAACACTCAACTTGGACTCGATGATAGGATCCAATCAACAAAAGGTGGGGTCTGTTATGTAAGAGTAGGGATGTGGCAACTTTTCGTATCATTCCTCGTAGATAAAAAGAAGTAATGAGAGAGCCAGTCACATTACGGAAAAGCCAACTTCCAGTCCATATTGGAAAATAGGAGATTCTATGTTGTGGATCCGCATGTTGATATAAGCGGGTAAAGATACAAGTAAGCCCATCTTCCATATTCTAGGCCATGCTATGGATGAGCCACATACTAAATGTACAATCCATATGATAATCTTACCACTCTTATTTCTGTTCTTCAAAATGAGAGTAAAAACGGCCAAAAAACACTCTTATTTCTGCTTTTCAAAATGACAGTAAAAAAGGCTAAAAAGCAAGGTTTACATTGATCAACAAAAGCACCCATATCGAAGTCTTAAGATCATTGTAATTGTTTCCCTACGATATATCCAAAGCTGGTGCAGTTGGATGAACAGTTTGCATCATCCAAAGTAAGTGGGTCTCCTGCATTGGGCCCTTGCAAAGGAAGCATGAAGGGTATCAGATATTTACTTCTTTGAAGGAGCAATCGCTCCAAACAGAACCAGGTCAAGGGCGGTAAACAAAATGACTCTTAATACTGCCACGGCCACATTCTACGAAGTGACATTTAATTATCTTAGGGTGCAACAAAATAAATGGGAGCCTTGGTGCAGTTGTCATCGTGTGACTTTGAGGTCACGGGTTCAAAGCATGGAAATAACCTCTTACAAAATGCAAGATAAGGCTGTGTACTATTGGCCATTGTGATCTGCCCTTTTCCCGAACCCAGCATACACGGGAGTTTCATGCACCGGGGCGTGCCCTTGAAGTGCAACAAAATTGCATGTAACATGTGGGATATATCAACATGCACGAGCAAAAACATGCGTATGACGATTGTTCTAATCCTAGACCTAATTCTAACTCCGCTTTGTCAAAGTCTACTTGGAACTGAATCTGCCAAAAGTTTTTGTCTAAGATACAAAGCACCACTTCATGTGTTGTTCTATGGTAGGTAATGAGATGTTCAAGACAGTCCAAGTTCGTTTGCTGTATTTGACTACTATAATGCTTTGGCTTCATTCTTTCCTTCATTTTTATATGCTAAGAAAATATTTGGCTTCAGTCCTTACGTGCTCCTTTATTCACGCATTTCTGGACATATTTCATGCATGCATTCTGAGAGTCTTAGATGAACATATTTACTTTACAGGGCATACCCACTTTGCAGCTGTTATATTGTTCAATGCCATTATTGGATCTCTTACTTTGGAGCTTTTATATGGTGAATGCGAGTATTTCCAATTAATTAAATATGATCAACCAAAAATACAACTAGGCTCTGTTCTCACATTCATCCAGGAAACTTACCTAGTAGTGGTGTGCTATGGATGATGAACAAAGAATAAGTTATCTCGCAAAAGCTGATAGATGAAGTGGCCAAAGCTGAAACTAAGCCTCGAATCTTAGCTTAAGGTGCACTTTAATAGCATCTTCTTGAAGATAGCTGGAGCCTTCTAAATTATTAATGGATCTCAGTTATTTTATCTCTGAGATTTAACCCAGTCAGATATATCGAGGGCAGTAATTTAACTAATTAGTACTATCATATCAAGGGCATTAATTTAGTCTCCTATATATTAATGCTTTATAAGTTTTCAAAAAATCAGATAAATTTCTTTATTGATGTGTCTCACTATAAGTGCACAAGATCTCCTAGAGATAATAAGCACCTTTCAATCTCAAACCTAAAATTGCAAGTTCCGACTCTAAAAAGAAAATAGAAACATTCTCAGAGGAGATTTCTATTCTTCAAGACTTTTAGAGGGAATTGTTCTTGATCTCTAAAGTCTGAAGTCATAGCACAGCTGAGGTCTCAAACTCCAGATAATTAAGTTGATCATAAATCTACAGTTTCAAAAGAAACTGAAATCTAAGCCTCAAAACTGAAGCAGACAAATGTGAGTCTCAACTACCGAAAGTACTGATAAGAATTCCTAGTAGCATTAATTCTTAACACCACGATGAGGTATAGAGATCTCGTATAGAATGCATATGGCCTATAGCAATGTAGCAGAGTCACAGGAAGCAACTCTAACCAAAAATCCCTTTCTCTTGGTCTATTCCAAGTCTTTGATTTGTGGACGGCTTGTTGATGAGCTCAAGCCGTTGCTTTTCTAGATTTTCTCTGACCAACCGTTTAAATTAAGCCCACGAGAGGGTTCAAGAGGACATTGTTGCGTGCCTTTGGGGGGCTAAGAATCATGGATGGGTCTGAACTTGGTCCATCGTTACTAGATAGTTGGTTAAAACAAATAGCCTACCGGCATCTTGCCTATTTAGCGAAATATGCCCATCACTCGTAAGCATTCCTCTCTATGAACACTCAACCAAATCAGTCACCAAAACCCTTGTTTTGATGCAGACACTCTTCATTTCATTATAGATTTTATTGATTGCCGTTGAATTTCTTCGATATTGCAAGCTTCTGACATCCTTAATTCGCATAAGAAAAGTCTAAAACGAAGGAACAGTGCAACTATCAAACACTACAGTCAAAGATCATCTCCTATCCTTGTTTCAAGGGTCTACCTACAAACTTGAACCTGCTACGGGAGACAGACGAAAATGTTTCGGCCCGACCTGTAAGTTAAGGTAGTTTCGGTGCACGAAGCTGTCATGTACGTGGGGTTAGGGAAAGGGGTAGACTACAAGGATTAATAGTATGCAGCCTTATCTTGCATTTTGCAAGAAACTATTTCTCGTGACCTTAAAGTTACATAACTACAAACTACAAGTCTACTGTCGCGCCAAGGCTCCCCTTCACGAGGACCACAGGTGAATCCTTCAAATCCCAAATGATGCACGTCTCTTCGGCCTGACCCGTACGTTAAGGTAGTTTCGGTGCACGAAGCTCTCACGTACATGGGGTTAGGGCAAAGAGCGGACTACAAGGATTAATAGTATGCAGCCTTATCTTGTATTTTGCAAGAGGCTATTTCCCATGACCTTAAAGTCACATAATTACAAACTACAAATCTACTGTCGCGCCAAGACTCCCCTTCGCGAGGACCACAGGTGAATCCTTCAAATCCCAAATGATACACGTCTCTTGAAGATATTTTCCTTTTGTTTCTAGCTGGAAAGGAGCTCCGATAGAGGGCATGACATTTCCTTTGCGATAAAACTCATACAAGTGGTGCGATTCCCCATTTCTTAAGTCACACGGAGAACCCAAATCCCAGACCAAGTCCCTTCACCAGTGTGAAACTGTCAATTGATCAACAAAAGGATGTCCATATGGATTCTGCTTTATCTCATTATCCCTGACACTGAAACTGACCATAATTGCCTGCCCTGCACGAGTTTCCTGTATTTGAAAATAGAAGTCGTGTAGCACCCAGTCTAATCGATCAGATAAATACGCCATGTAAACACTACGCGCCTTCCCCACGACGAAACTTTACAAAAGTTTAATCACCTACCCATGAAACACCTACTGGCTAGTCCATTAGTCAATAGTCCACCCAAGTGAATTGGATCCGTATTGTCTTTATCAACTTGATCTCAAAATGGTTAATCACAGTTAGTTAACTATTGTTTCCCATGAAACTGATTGGCAATGCATATCTAAAACAGGGCAGCCCCGCTGCACAAAGCTCCCGCCTATTGTCACGGACTTACATTGCAAAGCTCCTGACCAAGGCCTACAGCCTCTAAGAAGGGCTCACTTAGGACATAGACCTAGCCTGAAGGACTTAGGTTTGCTGTTGAAGAATCCTATGGAGGCCTGCTCAGCTCATGGGTTCAGATTGAGAAACTCAGATCCATCAAAGGGATCCATATTTTAGAAGGCCCCAACACATCATGTAAATATCTGGCCTCTAGAATTCTCCAGGATCATCCTGAATGTGGTGGAACCAGGGACTTGTGTAGAGACTTCTAGAGAGGATTCTAGAGTAGTCTCTAGCCATTGGATGATAAACACATGTAAAGATCCTCACCATCCATTGAGGAGGTGGAAGGAGGTAAGCACCTATAAATAGGGGAGCTTCCTCACTTGTAAGGCATCCATCCAGGAGTGTGATCAAGGAGTGATCCAAGAGAGTTGTAAGCATCTTCAAGCAATAAAGCTACAAGTTCCTTCCAAGTTTCCTTTCAGTTGTTCTTCTCTTTTGAGTTTCAGTCGGGCTTACTTAGTTGGTTCAGAGTGAGAAGCCAATCTAAGTGCAGCACGGGAGTCTGAATAGCTAAGCCTATGACAGTTGGTATCAAAGCAAAGATTGAGCAAGTTAGGAGCGAAGGTTCGTATCCTAGCTAGGAGAAGAAGATGGCGGATGGTTCTCATGTGTCGAATGTGGAGCTTGCTTATGAAGATACTCGGAGGAACAACAAGAGAGGTAAGTCCAAGGACTTAGTTTCTTCCTTGGAATCTAGACTTGTGAAGATGAAGTTAGCTACAGCTAGAGGTAGAGCACCCAACGTTTGGGTCCCTTGAAGCTATGGCGGAAGAGCTTAAGGGAGAGTGGGAGAGCGGTCTGAACTCCTTGGGAGATGCAAGTCATTTGGAGTTCCAAACCCAACTTGACAAGCTATTCGCGGAGTTAGCTACACTCTGTGATGAGATGAGGGTAATGCGCGAGGATGTATCCTTGTGCAAAGAAGCTGTGGCAAATAGGACTCATGTGATTCGTGAGACCCCTAAGATTGACGTCCCAAAGCCAAAGAGATATGGTGGAACATGGGAGGCAAAGGAGATTGACACATTCCTGTGAAACGTTGAGAGGTACTTCTGACACTTGCAAATGGAGGAAGATGAGCAGAAGATAGTTATTGCCTCACTCTACCTTACAGACAATGCTCTATTATGGTGGCGTAGGAAAAGCATGGAAATCGAAAGTGGTACGTCCACCATCAATACTTGGAACGAGTTTAAGGATGATCTTAAGGTGCACTTTTATCCTGAAAATGCACTTTTTGAGGCTAAGGAGAAGTTGCGATAGTTGAGGCATACAAGGACTATTCGAGATTACATTTCCAAGTATTCCAATCTATTGTTTGATATCCTCGACATGTCTGAAGAAGACAAGTGTGTATACTTCTTCAGCGGATTGAAAGATTGGGCAAAGCAAGAGTTGCGTCATTGTAACGTCTCTACTTTGTCCATTGCCATTGCCGCAATTGAGTCCTTAGTCGAAATAAGGGGAGATGAAGGCTTTCATAGGAATAAGCCTGAGTCATCAAAACTGTAATGGACCACACTTCATGCGTGACTATCCAAAGAAGAATGCCTTAAATTCAATTATGGCACATTGGGAAGAAGGAAGTACTAAGGAAGATTATAAACTATCTTTCTAGCAAATTCTCAACACGGTCAAGTCAGAGGTTCTGAAAACCTCTACGGGGAAAAGGTTGATGTATGTGGACTTGTGTCTCAAAGGAAAAGGCACATGAGTTATAGTGGACATGGGAGCTACTCACAACTTCATCTCTGAAGGAGAGGTTAAGAGGTTAGGCCTCAAGATGAAGAAGGATAAGAGCATGATCAAGACAGTCAACTCCAAAGCCAAGTCCGTACTAGCAGTTGCCAAAGACATACTTGTCAAGGTAGGAGAGTGGCAAGGTATTATCACTTTGACTATAGTACCTTTGGATGATTACAAGGTAATCCTGGGAATGGATTTCCTCAACAAGGCTAGAGCAGTCCCTATGCCACACCTTGGAATGCTAAGCTTCTTTGATGAGAAGACCCCTTGTGTAGTCCCAGTATTGAAGAATGGAAAGGGGCAATGGAAGATGCTATCCGCCTTGCAGTTGATAGAGGGATCAACAAAGAGTGTGGAATCAGCGCAACTAGACTTACAATGTCTAGGTGCTAAGGTCTGAAGAGTCCAAGGGGAGACTAGTTGATGACAAGGGTGTGTCACAACAAGGAAACTCAAAGAGGGACAAGACCAAGCAAAGACATGCAAGGACCACAGGAGCTGATAGTTGCTACACCCATGTGCAGGAGGCACAGCAACAGAGAGCAACCAAAGGAGAGCGCCAGAGGGGCAACAATTTCCAATTGTGCAAAGGTGCATAGGTGTGCAAGAATGCACACAACATGGAGGAGCCAAAGAAAGCCTCAAAAGTGCACAAGAGGGGCCACATGGTAAGGTGCAAAGGAAGGGACATAGCAGGGCATCTCATGAAGAGGACAAGGCCACATGAGACTTGCTCAAATGCAAAGAGTGGACACCAGCCAAGATGTGTCAACGATGGTGTTGACGTTATCAGGTGGGGAAAATGTCACGGATTTACATTGCAAAGCCCGTGACCAAGGCCTACAGCCTCTAAGAAGGGCTCACTTAGGACATGGACCTAGCCTGAAGGACTTAGGTATGCTATTGAAGAATCCTATGGAGGCCTGCTTAGCTCATGGGTTCAACTTGAGGAACTCAGATCCATCAAAGGGATCCATATTCTAGAAGGCCCCAACACATTATGTAAATATCTGGCCTCTAGAATTCTCCAGTATCATCTTGAATGTGGTGAAACCAAGGACTTGTATAGAGACTTCTAGAGAGGATTCTAGAGTAGTCTCTAGCCATTGGATGATAAACACATGTAAAGATCCCCACCATCCATTGAGGTAGAAGGAGGTAAGCACCTATAAATAGGGGAGCTTCCTCACTTGTAAGGCATCCATCCAAGAGTGTGATCTAAGAGAGTTGTAAGTATCTTTAAGCAATAAAGATACAAGTTCCTTCCAATTTTTCTTTCAGTTGTTCTTCTCCTTTGAGTTTCAGTCAGGCTTACTTAGTTGATTCGAGGTGAGAAGCCAATCTAAGTGCCGCACGGGAGTCTGAATAGCTAAGCCCGTGACACTATGCTGGGTTCAAGGAAGGGGCGAAGTACAAGGGTTGTAGTATGCAGCCTTATCTTGTATTTTTGCAAGAGGCTGTTTCAACGCCTTAAACCTGTGACCTCAAAGATCACATGATGACAACTTTACCATTGCACTAAGGCTCCTCTTCTAGCAATGCATATCTGATTGAACAAATTTGGCCACAAGGCACTTACAAGTGGTGACTACGACCATGAATGGTCCATCAGAAGAAAACCGTGTGGGGTCTACATAACCTTTTGGATAAAGCTCACATTCACGAGATTGAGCCCTATAAAGAATCACTGCCTTGCATACATCATAAATGGACATCGTTTTCTGCATTCTGGATTAGGACCTTGGATTCATGCAGTGAAGATGGGAGAAAGAAATTAGACGGGACTTCTGATAGTTGGCAAGATTCACGGACCCAATTGCTGTAGACGAGCCTGCAAGTCATGTAAAATGCCTTATTCCTTGAGGGAAACGGTAATCTTGCAAAATTTATACTTCTTGTAACTAATTCGAATTGATTAATAAGGGATTTCACCATCAATTACCTGAAACTCGAACTTGATACGAAGGCGCTTAACTTTTGCTTTCAAGATACTAATCTTCCCTAGAAGCAAGGAAGAAGCATGGTGATGGCATTATAAGAAGAACTTTAGAAAGAAAAAATAATAGCCTCAACGACTGCACCTGATTTACTCCAATAACTTATGGTGTGTTCTGGAGTGCAGTAACATAAAGAAACAAAGTGATTTTGTGGATTCACGAGGGAATATTTGATGAAAAGCATGGTAATGGCATTCTGCATTCGGTGCGAGTCAATTGGAGCAGTTTGCTCCGACTTGTTTGATTTTCTGCGTCAAATTTGATGGGCGAAAGTGATGGCCAGCCAGACCAGTTCACTCATAGACTTCAGAAGAAAACCCAAGAATCTAATGCTACTTGCCTCTTCCTTCCTTCATTGCCCCATCTAGGATCTAGATCTGGACCATCTATTTGTCGTGAAACATATTCCTGAATTTGCATTGGTTGGACGATAAACCGTTTCCAACCAAAGAAGTTTCTGAGATTAATGTGCACAAGTGGAAGTTTCAAAGAATGTGATCCATTGGTCAACTTTCCATTCACATTTAAAGTGAGAAAATAAGGTTGTGGATTGAGTACCGTGGCCAGGTCAATGTCACTAGCCCTAGAAGAGAGGTCTTGCAGGCCTGCATGTCTACTGTTTGTACCAATCAGATTGGATTGTCACTGAGGAAAAGAGAAAAGAAAGAGCCGGGCAGACGGAGTTCTTCTATGGTGTTTGAGCGTGCAGATCACGGATTTCCATAAGTCAAATTCTTAAAATCATCCAATAAGGGAATACTCTTTTGCATGGCAATCCTTAACAATATGGTTGAGATGCTTTTAGTCCCTGTTCTTTGATCTTTTGAAATCTTTGAAGACTGACAAGGCGATAAGAAATTTAAGACTGATTCAGATTAACAGGTCCCATTCAACAAAGAAAACCAAGACTGACTTCTCCATACAAGAGCTCCATTGCGTATCATCAACCTGAAAACCTTGACATTTGATCAGATGGTCCCGACTGGTCCATCTTTCGTGTCGAATCAAGTTAGACTGGCAGGAGCCACCTGAGGTGACTAGTCCGTTTAGTAATATCACCCCCCATTAAAACACCAAAGTGCTTTGATAAGATTGCAATTTTTCTTGGTGTTTCATACAAGATCATTATCCTAAAATAAGACTAAGGGCAGCCCCCGGTGCAAGAAGCTCCCGCCTATGGAGGGTCCAGGGAAGGAGCGGACCACAAGGGTCCATAGTATAACTCTCTAATACGGCTGTTTTCAAGTAGTAGGAATACAAGCCTGCTTCTACTAGCTAGATTTCACCTAATGAGTTCACAATACGGAAGATGAAAACATGGTGATTCAGGCATCTACGTTACTCCAAAGGATGGTTCCCGTCTGTATAAATTCTAAGGGCAAAGAATTACAAAACAAATTACCTACATGCACGTCTAAATCTAAGGCCCAGCAGAGAAAAAATAAGTAACTCAAACCCATGATCAAGCATCATCAGGACCACTAATTTTCTAAGACATAAATAGGCTATGGCCATAAATCTGATCCGTCAGTTAATCCTAACCTTCCATCTGCCCAAGATTTTATCGAAAGTAATTTTCTATCATCTTTTATAATGATTTCTGCTTAATATCAGACAAGAAGTTCATTCTTTTAAAATAACATGACTGAGATTTTGGGGCACGGCAAGGGTGAACAGATTGGATCGTCAAAACTCTAACCCGCATGTATTTTTGTCAGCCTTCTATTATGCACGTGGGATAAAATCCCTTCAAACAAAAAAAGAAAGTTTCTACGCGGAAACATTGAAAATTGTCTATTTTCAAGCTTGACCAAACACCGTTCTTTCTCAATCCATCGGCAAGTCCCCCTCAAGACTCCCCAAAGATGTAAACCTACTTCCGCAAGTTCGCTTAGCATAGCCTTTCTTCTCACCAAAGATAAGGAAATGATTGTTGTACGGTGAATACGGCAATGAGCAAAACTTCTGGGGCTTATGAAATCTGGCTGAAAGAACAACGTGTACGTAAGTCAAAGACGAATTTTAGGCTTCCCCATACAGATGATTCCTCAATAAGCAGACGCGGTTGGGTGAGCCAATGCAGGCGCCTAGAAAGTCCCCAAAGTAGAGAAAATTAAGACAAGTTCTCCTCCTCACCAAACCATCTTCTCTCGCTCTCCATCTCACAAAAAACCAACTTCTGTGTCAAACTTTTTCGCCACACGGCTTTCTTGACCCGCAATGAATTCAAGTTGTGTGCAAGGAAAGAGAGGAAAGGAAGCTGCATCACGTCCATTACAAGTTGGCAAAGGAGAGAGAAGATAAAACAAAATCACTTTCCTTCCGAAAAAGAACACTTATATCTAACAAAAGCTGATAGGATGAGATCTATCCACAGACAATTGGATTGCCATTATTAAAATTAAAAATAATAACAAAAGAATGGAATTCTGTGTATTCTCATTTTAAACCCCCCCAAAAATTAAAAAAAAAGAGCTGGAAAAAGAGCAGCTAGACAATTCAGGTGTCTGGGAAGTTTGGATTGCCGAGTTTGGTGGTGGTGTTGCTTGTATTATTGTTGTTGTTGGAATTGGTGGCGGTATCATTGTGACTTGCTGGATGACCTCCTCCGATTATCGACGATATTGCAGCTGCTAGAGCAGCTGTGAAGTTGGGATCACCGGTGATGGCAGCCGTGGCAGCGCTTACTGTTTCAGCCAATGAGGGCTGCTGAGATTGCTGTGGGACCGGTGGTCGAGCAAATTGCGTGGGGTCTATGTTTGGAGGGAGCTGCAGGCCCGAGAACTTGGATTGGTTGTAGAGTGATTGGCCAAAGATTTGTGGTAGCGGTGGCGCCTGGGGAGATGGGAAGGCTTGTGGGGCATTTGGGAATGGAACTTGGAATTGGGTGGGTGGCCTTTGGTATTGCAAGGGGTTGGGAGTGTGTGTGAGGTCTAACGTCACAGTAGGGAAAGGTGCCGAAGCAGATATAGTAGCCATGCTTGATGAACAATGAAGGAGTGTTCTTGATAAGAAGTTTGAATTCATCAACCCATCTGTGCTGGACATGGATCCCGACAGCAACATAGATGCAGCTGCAGATGTGGTCGATGCCATGGCCATGGCAGCTGGAGGAAGTGGATGGTTGTGATTCCCTTCGTAAGTAGTTACAAGGATAGATCGATCTTCAGCACATCTTTGAACCTGTTGGAACAAAAATTTAGAGAATCGAGATTAGGCCCATCAAAATTTTGAGCATTTAGTTAATTTAATTGGAGTTGAATTATGGATTGGAGTTTACTTGTTTCCTAACTGGGCATCCAGCGGCCATGGTGCATCGATAGTAAGCTCGTGGGCATGGGTTTCCTTTTGCCATCTTTTGTCCGTATTTCCGCCATTGGCATCCATCGGTGATCTGAAAATCAACAAAAATTTAATTAGTTATCATATAGTTATTAGTTATGAACTGAGAACTGAATTTAGAATAGATGATATCTAACCATGGGTGCTTCTGATCGGGCTCGAACAGAGACACGAGCTTTCCTCATCGTGGCTTCGGTGGATTGATCAACGTTCTTGGGTGTAGCTAACTTTTGGGCTTTATTCTGTGCCCAAGTTGGAGATGCTCGATCAGGGCTGTCTTCCCTGCCAGTTCCTCTACCTTCACCCATATCGCTCTTCTCGTGATCAAAAGGGACTATTTCATTCTTGTTATTCATTCGAGAATCGTATTCCTTTGATACCACTTCAGCATTATTAGGAGGTGATCCAGAGCGATCATGGCTTCTTCCCTCAGAAGAGGACTGAGAAGGCTCGTCCGTTTCAACTGTAGCTGCTGGCCCCAGATCCATAAACTGTCTTGGAACGATGAATCCTCCCCCGCCGAGATCAAGCCTTTTCTCTTCCATCCTATCATCTACTTTCTGAAATACAGAAAAAGAACAATCTAATTAAGTATCCACGAATTATCATCAAAACTTAATACGTATCCATTTTAATTAGTGAAAATTACCTCAGGTTCTTGGCGGGATTCGCTTTTCTCTCCCTGTTGTTGCATGAATGTAACCAGGTGCACCTGCAGATTGTTGTAATTATTGCTCACATGGCTAAGCATCCCTCTCAGCCGTTGATTCTCTTCATTCATCCGATTAAGCTCAGCTTGCAAAACCGCCAGCTGAAACAAGTAACAGTTCAGCATTTCTAATACAAAGAAACCAAAATTTTCAATCTTAATTGAAGCCCAAGTCCGAACACTAAAATTCTAATAAATTTTTTCTGGGGCTAGAATTTCCAACAAGTCTTCTTCTCACCTCACTTTTTCCTTGTTTCCCACTAACGTTAGGCGGCGAGATCCCATCATCAATAGTAGATTGATCGCTACCCGTGTTCGCAGTAAGAAGATTCAAACACTTCTGTAGAAACAAAAACCCAATTCAGAATAATTAAAACACACAGAGGAACAAAATGGAAGCTCCCGGTTCGAAGAAATACTCACATTTACATCGAAATTTAATCGAGTTGCAGCATCGTGTGATTCCTCCTTGACGGTGGATAATCTGCTTTTGTCGGAGAAGAAATCCATTTCATCAATAACGGTTCGTTTCTCAGCGGATTCCAGCTGGGCATCTGCTTCTTCTCTGCTATTGAGCAGCACCGGGAAGTCAATCCCGGAGAAGCGGTTTCCAGAATCCATGAGATCGCGCTTTCTCTTAGGCTTTAGAAAGGAATTAGAATTGTTGACGAAGAGTCCAATTGAATCTGTACCGAGAGTGAGCCCTCCGCCTTCGTCCATAAATTGAGAGAGACGTTGGAGGAGTTAAGAAGATGAAGTCTGTGAAGTCTTTTTTCGGTGCAATTCCCACGCCAATAAAAAGGGCGAAGGGAGGGTGTTTGGACGAAGACTCGCGGTTTGAAATTTTATTATTAGTGACGTGAGATGGTGCGTCAGATTGGACAGCTGGACGCGAAGCGAAGAGAAAAAGGCACACGGCACGGAGACGGTGAGTAGGTTCGTTGCGTCCACTTCCCGTCACGCGCGAGATGATTCACATCGTGAGAAATGGAGTAACAAGGAGTCCACTGGGACCCATTTTTATCTCATTCTGATCCAGCCGTTCATCTAGATCACCCTGTATTTCTCACCTCTTGATGAACTTAGCATTTCTGTCTAGCAGAGATAGACGGTGAATGGAGTCAATGACTACACACCCCATTGCAAGAAGCTCTCTTGTGCATGAGATTTACGAAAAAGGTTAGATAACAAAGGGTCTATAGTAGATAGTCTTACTTTACATTTTTCTTTTTAAATATTCAGTCTTACCCAGTATTTTTGCAAGAGACTTTAGCACAGCAACAACTCAAGCATTACGCCAAAACTCCAATTTTATCCCATAGATGAGCTATATATCTAAAACAAGATAATGAAAAATAGAAGTCCTAATGTTCCATTGATTCCTTTGAGAAGATTAGCCAATTCTGAGGCACATGAGCTTGCACAAAACGGTGCTCTGATCAGTTTTTGTTACTAATAAATTATCACCATTCGAAGAAAATAAAATAAAAAGAAGGGCTTTAGGGAGCCCTCTAAACTTACGGCTAACGGTACCTGTGCGATCATAATCTAAGGGTAATAATCCTGCGTAGGATAGGCCATGCTTCAAAATTCTTATACATGGGTTCGAGTCATCAAGGGATGAGGCATGGTCAATCTAAGACAGAGCTGAGAAGTAACTGCTCCGATCACCCTAAACGTGCTTCATGCTTGTACCGTCGTAAGCATATGGTCGGGAGACATGCAATATCTCAATTTCTCGTTGGAGAGAGAAGATACTCTCTCTATCCACTAATTTCTAGAGAGATAGAGAGTCAAGACCGAGATTGACCGGTTCTAAAAATGAAGCGCTTCCGATTGGGCCGGCGCGTTCCACGTGAGATGAGAGAGAGCCGCGTCAACCATTTGACGGCACGGCTGCGACTAATGGTAAGCCAGTGTGGCCCCACTCGGCAGGAATATGCCGCTGCATCCAGGCACTTGGTTTGACCATTTGGTTGATTGTGGGGCCTCCTTATTCAAACACGTGTGAGCAAAACTAGATTCTCACAGCTGAGGCATTTTGAGTCATAATAACGCGGAAACCTTATTAGCTATAACGTTTAGCAAAGTACGCTCTATCGTTTAGCAAAGTATGCTTTGCTAATTTATAGAAGTAGTCAACTGAGTTTTGAACGAATTAGCTCTTTAATTATAGCTTAATTTTTAGGCGTCGGCAATCTCGCCCTAATACTAGCCAAAAAGGAGGTTAGATCTTTTCTTTCTGTTCAGTTTGGTTTAATTTTCGGGACTCCTCCTTCCGGGTCGACTCAGGTCAAGTGGGACCGAGTCGCAAGCGGGGAACGGACTACTCCTGCCATTTGTTGCGGTTGAGACTTCAAGCTAACTATTCATTTCTTTATTGCTCGGAATTAATTTGATGACTCAGTCATTGGTTAGATTTGGACCAGTTAGCAGATGCAAAGCTGATGATGTCACTGTTCTGCGATTATCTCCACCGAACATTTAGTGGGCCCTAGTGAAAATCCGGGTACGTGTTTAACTAGCGAAATTTCAGTGATTTGAATTTTATGCTGGTGTGGCCCATTCAGAGACAACAACCACCCCATCTCTGGTGAAGGCGATAAGATTTGTGCATTGGCCGCTTGCAGATTTGCCCATGACAGAGACTGAAAGCTTCATCTTTCTATGGGCAAGAAAATGTAGCTCCGATGTCTTCTACTCCAGTCAATGCCCTGTCTATATCTTTGTAGTAATTATTACTTCAATTAGACAATCCTGACTATCTAAATAGTGGAACTTTTGTCCCATAATTAATCATTTGAATTCTTAAGGCATAGAACATGAAAACCAATCAGTGAGTAAACTAGGTTCACCCAGAAAGGGAAGAAGAAGAAAAATGTGAAAGGTAGTCTGTTGCGCAAAGTTCCCGCATATGCAAGGTCCAGAGAAGAGGGGGCTTACGATGGATTAATAACACCCAGACTTAGTTTGCATTGCATAAGGCTGTTTTCGTGTCTCGAACCTTTGACCTCAAGGTGACACAACAATAATTTTACCATTTACCCGAGGCTTCTGTGTTAGAAAAAATATTTATCTCCGATAAATTATATAGGTGGGACCGATGTCACTTGATGGATGAGCAAATTCTAACATTTACTAATTTTGAATGTGATATGTCTCCGAATCCTTCATACACAAGAGCTTCGTGCATTGGGCTGCTCTTTTTCTTTTCTTTTTTTGGCTTTATAAATTAATTCGGAAAACAAGAGCAATGTCGTTTTACTTTCCTATTTAATTATATGGAAGGAAGAAATTGGTTCTAAAAACATAATCAATTTGAGGGGAAATTAAAAGCAAAGTTTGATGATCATACTGGCCTAAGTTAATTTAGGTCAAGGCAGCCAATCGTAAATGTAACACGTGCATTTTAAGATCATAACCGTTGATTTAAATCATCTTAACGAATTTGCTCTCTGCTACTATGAGAGTCGCTTTTGCAACTTGTGGTGTTTGCTAGGAGTAGAATACATTATAAAGAATTTCAAGTATCGTGTGAATCAGGAAAGGCTCTCCGATTCTTCGAAAGGATCAAAATCTTGAATGATTTTTCTGTATCTTATTAACCATAAAAATAATGTCATTTTTGTTTGGCTTTGATTGTCAAAAGTACTACAAATATAATTACTTTCCTGTAAATTTTGACTATTTTTTTTTTTTAAAAGATACCGTCTATTTTACTTCATTGAAATATTGGAAAAACTTGTGCAGTTTGTTATTCAATGTTTCCTTGCACTTCACAAAGAAATAGCCTGCATAAGACCAAGATGGCTGATTTAGAAGGCCAGCTAATGATTCTCAAGAAGCAATGTAAAATTCAAGGATTTCTGCAGCGAAAGATGAATCTTTGGTTTGGCTCACCTTTACAACTAGCTAGGTGAGAGTCCAAGAGAAGTCCAGATAAGTTTCTTCGTTGATTGGAACAAATCTAGCCATAGAATCTGACTTTATCTGGAGATTAGGTTAATTGATGCCTGAAAGTTAAAGAAAGTAAATTGTGGGTCCAACTGATGTGAAGTTAAGTCAACATGGGCATACCATCCCACGTTACCCGTTTCTTCCAGTCATGTTCATGGTCTAAACTTTACAGCTTCTAAGTTCATTGAATTTGACCTGCATGTAAATCTTGAAGGATAGCCTTCGCATAATGGTAAAGTTGTCGTTATGTGACCTTGAGGTTAAAATCTTTGTAGTTTACCTCTTTACCGAACCTGCGTAGGTAGGAGTTTCATTGCGCTTGACTGTCCTTTTAGACGAACGAAAAACTTGGGTTTGGAATGAACTCCATTTTATGGTCTACGATTCTTCTACATTTTAGACCGAGGGCCATAAATTCTCTTCTAACTTATGAAAAATCACACCAAGCCTTGATTTCTTCATGTACGACGACACAATCATAAGTAAAAATTGACAGCCGGGAGTCTTAATTACTGGGAGAAATTAGAGCTGTAGAATAATATTGTAGTACATGGACGTACGTGGAATAATAATGTAGTACATCCTACGTACAAAGTGCATCAAAATATTATTCCAAAGTTTGTGGGTTTACTTTGCTCAGTGAATTCAAACGTTGATCTGGTCCACCCTTGAGTTATCTCTGTATAAGAGAGACTGTTCTAATTGGATAATTCTAGTTTCGCAACAACCATCCGATATTCTTGACTGAAATAATTAGGATCGAGGGATGAGTCAAGCCTTTGTATAAGGATGTCTTGCCCAATATTAGAGGAAGTTGATTTCATGAAGAGGATTGCTAAACTAAAGTGTTCAGATGAAGAAATGCTGCAACAAAGCGGCCATTTTTCAAGAATTAAGGAGCCCATTCTTTAATTACCACCTAAAAGCTTAAGCCGATAAGAAATGGTCCAACAATATTCATGTCTCTAATATACATATCTTGTCACTTAGAAAGACCTTTTTTGGGCTGTTGCATGTGTACCGAAGCACAAACACATCTTGTAATATCCTTAATTTTAAAGATAAAAATAGAAAATTATTAAATAAATTAAAATAAAAATTTATGGATGAAATTATTTCCTGAAAACATAATAATTAGAAAGTGCTCGTCGATACGAATCCAACGCCACCAAGAACGCGAAAAATGGAGCTCAAACGAAGGAGTTATGAGCCATCAAAGTTGTAAGGGCAAAATGGTCTTTTGACAGAAACGTGTTACACAGGGGTCCAAATTGATAACGGCACCCCTGTCTACACATCTCTACTCAGTCCGGCGAAATCGCCGGAGAGACGTGGAAGAGTCGGTGGGGAAGAGTTTCTCTTCCCAAGACTCTAAAACCCTATATCTACGTTCTCCAGAGCCAAAACGCTCCACTTCGAAATGCGTTTTCCATGAACGATACGCAAACCCTGACCTGCAAAATCAAGTTTCCTGGGCGAGTGGAGCCCCAACACGAGCAACTCCGGCCAGGTGCAAGGTAAGCCTCAAATACATGTTTTTTCTCAGTATTTATTAATTAGAAAATTAATTAGAAAACCATTTAAAAATTAGGAAAAAATTGGATTTTTGGGGGCTTTGTGCACGCCATCTGTTGGAGCGTGATTTCATAGACCAAACGTTGTCCGTTTGGAAATCGCACCGTCCAACTAGTGCAAAAGACACCCAAGAGCAAACCCTGTAAATTTGGGAGTGATCCAACTGGTGGAATTTCCCGAGAAAACTCAAAAACCGCACTCTAGGGAGGTTTTTAGGAACTTGGGAAAAATCGTTTAAAAACCATGGTTTTTGAGAAAATTAGTGCAAAAGGAGGGCATAAATGGATTCTAGAGAGAATTCTGAAGAAAATGGCGCAAAATCACTCAAAACGAGCTCTGTAGCTCCGTCGGAGGCTAATCCTGGGCCGTCTTCTCCGCAAGGCCGTTAACGGCGTCGGCGCCACTGCGCCGACGCCAGGACGCACCCATGACGCCCGAGGGACGACGTCATGTGACGTCGTCGCGTCGCATGCGTGCACGCGCACGCGCGCGTGCGGGACGGCCTGGGTGGGCCGTCGCGGTGGGGACCGGACGCGCGCGTCTGGCCCGGGCGACCGTGACGCACGCACTGCCGAGACGCGCGCGCGCGCATCTCCGTGCGGCGTCATGCGGCGTGCGTCTTTCGTGCGCCAGAGTACGCCGGTGTAAACCGGCGGAAAAGAGGCGCCAGCCGGTTTAAACCACCTTATGGTGGTCCGACAGCCCCATTTGAGGGTAGTTTTCACTAAAACTTGATTTTTGGGAGCTGTAGAGGTCCAAATCACGATCCGAAAGGGGCGTTAGGACCGTATTGACGACGCTGACCTAGTTTTAACTTAAAAACTTAGAAATAACCACTTTTTATTTAGAAAAATTTTAAAATAGTGATGTGACACGTATGCACTTGAATATACCAATTAAAGGGAGTTATCAAGTAAGCTAGCGATCTCACACCGAGGTAGGTGACGACAACTAATGTTTTGCCTTGATTTTTAAACCATGTTTAAACATAGCATCATGTGTGATTGTGTTTTAAAAATGCAATTATTATTTACCATGGATTTCATGCTACATCAAGGCATGTGATGGTTATTCCAAATTGAAATCTTTTACTTGAATAAACTTATTTCAAATGCTTTTACAAGTATGACGTTAATTTGTTATGCTTACAGACTTATTTCTTATTATATATATAGAAAATGCATGGATTTACATGGAAATGAGAATAGAGGCTTATTAGTCTGGTCACTTTGATGGGCTAACCTCAGGATGAGGGGCATGTCTTGAGATTGCAAGCTATAAGTGCTCTTGAGTTTTAGCATATACATATGATTTCCATGTTTTATATTTGATGACGGTGGCTTTCGCTCTGGCGTGGGCGTCATGCTTGGGAGGGATAGGGTGGCCGCCACCCACCTTCCGAGATTATGATGTGATGAGTTTGTGATATGACAGACACCGCCCATAGATGGCATTCGGTAGGGGTTTGGTAACATGGATAGTCCACACTACCGGTCGAGCCTTTCCATGGGGACAGACGCTAAGTCTCCCGTTATGGTGTCGACGGGGAGCGGCCAGTGGTTGATACCCATGGAGGGTTGCCACCGCAAAGACATGATGGCCCATATTCTTGTTATGTGTGCATGTATGATGAGCATGGTTATAGATGGTATGCCCGTGTGGACGACACTCGCAGAGGTTGACTATGTGTACTCCCGATCGTGATGTTCGTGCGATGTGGTGGGACCCATTACCTTAGGGTGCCCTTATTCTTGTTGTATGCTCCATTTATTGATTGATGTCATGTTTTAACTCCGTGAATTTCATGTTTTAGCATATGGAATAAATTGGCATTTATTTGAACATGGCATTATGATATCACTATTTCCATAAATGTTAGACTTTTCATCAATGTCGTTCATTATTTTCGCATTTATTACATTAATTGTCTATGTACCTACACAAGCGATAGCTTGTGCCGAGGTATCGTTTGTTTTGCAATGCCTTAGATCTCGAGCGACACCGTAAAGGAAAAGCGGTTGATAAACCTTGAGAGCTGATGAAGACTAGTTTCCCTATAGTTTTAGAAAGTAATGTGAGTCATTAGAGTGGATTATTATTTGAATTTTATTATGGACTGCATACTTTATATTTGGATGTGATTTAGATCTTTGGACATATATTGGACATTTATATGGGATGTTATGATGGATAGACCTTGGGCCATATTATTACTGTCTTTTGGACGTTTATTTGATTTAAAATAAAGGCGCCTATTTATTTGACGTTGATTTATACACGGATCATTTATTTGTGTTTAAATTACATGTACGCCATTTTGAGAAAGAAAAAATTAACACCCGGAGTTTTAAGATAGGTTTAGTAAAATGTTAAATAAATCTTTTCTCATGGGATCCCAAATGCTCTTATTTAAATTGTCAAAAAAAAAAAAAAAAAAAAATTTGTCTTAAAAATCCGGGGTATTACACATCTACCTCGCATTGGAAATTAATATTGGGAGGGAGTGTGAGGGTCTCAGGAATCGAAGTCATGACCTTTTAGCCACTAATACTCAGATATCATGTTGAATTACTATTTGACCTAATTTTTTACCTGATTGCTCCTACTTGTTATGTCTACTTGTTCAGAAACAGTGCCGTTTGAATGACTCTAGCACCTAAAAAATTGTACTTTTTATTATAATAAATAAATGACTAAAGCTTTTAATAAAATAACAGTCCAGGTTCAATGACCAACAATACATTGATGAGACGCTAGTTCAGTTTGCATTGGGTTTTTGCTTGTTCAGCAGTCCCCGGGGCCAAACTTTTGCTGTTCTTTTGGTCTTTCTTTTGTTCGTTAACAGTTTGAAAGACTGAATTCTCACTTTAAAGCTAGAGGCTTTTGTTTGCATGATCAGCTTGATCATGTTCTCTCACCTCAGCCACTTGATCAATGCAATTTTTACACCATTTAAAAAAGAAAAATAATAATAATGAAAAGGGATGCTAGAGTCGTCCAAGCCTCCAATTTGCTTTAGAGATATCCAAAGCAAAAAAAACTCAGATGAACAGGTCTAGGGATCATCCAAAGGCAGGCCTTCAAGCAAATGCGAAGGCTCTCTTTTAGCATTCCTCTTTCACTAATATTAGTTCATATTTTACATCGACTACCGAACTTGTGTGTCCCAAGACGTCTTAAAACTCTTCACAAAGTATTGTTCTTGCTATAAGATGGTCAATTTCTTCAGAAGTTCAAAAGCTGCAAATTTAGGAAAGTAAGATCACGAAACGAAAGTCCATTTTTGCCTCTTGGATCCGATGTTATTACGTGGTTTCTGAATCTCGTGTGCTACCAGCTCGGAACAAGCAAACGAAAGCTTCACCTTGTCCAGTATATATCTTGGACAATGCGATATATAGAGGCCATTTTCACAATAGACAGCACGTAAATAAGAGTTGAGGGGGAGTCTTGGTGCAACAGTGGAGTTGTTGTCATGTGATTTTGAGATCACAGGTTTAAGACGTGAAAACAGTCTTTTGAAAAATGCAAGATAAGGCTGCGTACTATTAACGCTTGTGGTCTGTCCTTTCCCCGGACCTTGCATACACAGCAGTTTTATGCACTGCCCTACAACAAGTAAACAAGAGTCATTTTCTTGGATCCTGCTGCTTCCTAACCATTATCTACACCTCAAACAAGAAAATTTCGTAATGCTCATTTCCATCCTGATTGCTTGTTTAGCTGAGGACGGAACTTTCGTATGCTCATTAATTTGCCTACGAAAGAGGTGCACATATTAGTGGTCAACTTAGCAAGTTAAAGAGGACCGTCCTCACCTAACACTGTGGCCCAAACTAGGAAATGAAAGAAAAAGACTGCAAATTCAAAGACCAAATAAAACTTTGGTATATCACTACATCAAACATTAATTTAGAAAACGGCAACATGAAACTTGACATCAAACTAATTAGGTGAAGCATCAACCTTCATATTTCGGCTAGGTTTATACCCGTGAAATTATGTGAAGTTCCTTCCATACATGCCGTCCAACCATCTACTTATTCCGTATATAACTTCTTGAGTGGCTAGGATATACTTGATACGATCGAGATATGCCGCAATATCCGAAGTTCATTGCACTGATGTTTTCACAAACCTTTAACAAAAAAGGGCTATTCCAGTGCACGAAACTCTCGCCTATGCAGGGTCTGGAGAAAGAGTGAACTACAAAGGTTTATAGTATACAGTATTACCTTGCATTTTACATTTTTTCAAGAGACTATTTTTCTGTCTTGAACCCCCGACCTACCCACCTTGAATGCAAAACTAGACGAAAGAAGCTGGAGAAGAGTAAGGCCAGTTGACTGAGATTCACGTTTGACAAATAAAGTGGACGTAGCAGGCTGGCAGCCAACCCGGAACGTGGAAAAAGTATCGAGACATGTCTTTGTGATGGCTGAGAACCGCCCAAAAGTAGAGTCAAAATAAGAAAAACTGTGGACTTTTGGGCCATGATGGTGTAAATTAAATGGCCCCCCTCCCAGGCCAGTCTTCCTTCCTTTGAATTCAACAATCTCGTGTTGATTTAAGTTGCGTAAGTAAAACAAACAAAGAAACAAACAAAGAGATGCTTTTCGGTGTACGCCTTTCCCACCGACCCACAGTCTTAACGTAGTTTCCTGGAAGTCAGTCTTAGCAGCATTTGAAGAAAGAATAAACAAACTCCTAGACAAGGCAGCAAGCCCCCTGTTTTCAAACGATTTCTTTACGTTTCAAAGCTCTGCCTTGAAGGTTGCCAATCACCAAGCAGGAGACCACCAAGACAGGCCTTTCTTTAATCTTTTCATTTTTCCTACATAATTCATATAATGTGGAGTCTGGCCTCGCCCATCTCTTTTGTCAACGTAACGGCAGACTTAGCCCAAAATCTCACTTAACCTGTCGGCAACTTTTTCTCATTCAAGTCTTCCATGTGAGAAATGTCTCCCTCCTTTCTAGGGGCGGGTGGGTCCTTCTGTCTTTCCCAATTTCGGATCGGATCGAGTTCTCACCCATCAGATTTCACCATAATGGTATTTTTAGTCGGTGGTCGCCCTTTAAGCTACGTGTGAAACTTATCAAATTTGATGATCCGAACCGTTCAAGTTGTAGGCCCGTCTAGATTGTCAACGCCTCAAGTATGATCTTACCAGTAATGGATAACTTGAACCGACCGATTTAGGTGTAGAAGTTTTGGGCTGTGATCGATCCACGCACCTCGTTGTACCCACCATCCAAGTGCTGTAGTCAATGACGCATGTGCCGATGTGTACGGAGCCGCGTATCAACCTTGGTATGTGATGAGATTGGCCCCATAATGTTGGTAGTAAGTCTTTCTGTTTATTAATTGTGGCATGTGAGAAACGCAAGGTTTGTGTTTAGACCACTGATTTGGTACCGACTCCCTCAGAGAGATAGTTGTTCAATTCTTTCGATCGGGTCGGGTCCATCCCCCCGGATTCTTTGCTTAATAATCATCAGCCAGCCCATGAGCCATGTGTTTCAACCACCACCTTCCCGCACGCCGCCTAAGAAGTGTCATGTGAAACATGTGAGAGGAAACCTCTCAGTCTCTACACCTCTTTATCTTTATCCACCACGTAGAAGATGCCATGCATGCTTATATACATTACCGCCTTTACCTACTTCTCTTTATTTCCAAGAATATATATATATATATATGTGTGTGTGTGTGTGTGTGAGAGAGAGAGAGAGAGAGAGAGAGAGAGAGAGAGAGAGAGAGAGATGGCAAGAAGTGTAAGGGGCCTTAGATTTGGGTGATCTAAACCACTCATTTTATGTCCTGTTCTTAGGGTGCAATGACCCTAAACCTAATCTGTTGGATGTTCATAACTTCTGATTCTGAAGCCTTTTGTATGTTATAGGGTATAGCAGAATAATGAGCATTTCTTTACTTTAAATGTCACTCCCTATAGATAACTAGGGCATGGCCAAGATAAGATGAGATCCACAAAATGAAGGGTTTGGATCTCTAAAATAGAGCCCACTTGTGAAGAATGATGACTAGCTATGATAAAATTTGGAGACAGAAAAAGAAAGAGAGTCCTGCCCTGGCAAATCATCCTCTCCACCGACATACTCCGACAAATGTTCGTAAAATGTCTCTTCTGTCTATTTAAAGTGGTGGGTCTGGCTACCCATGGAAGAAGCTAAAAGAGTGGGATTTCTTGTTAGATAGAAACAAATAGAGGAAGGTAGAATTAAGTAAAGCTAGGGAAGATATGAAAAGCAATTTGAGCGTGGGTTCTTATCAAACAATCAAGTAGTCCACGTGCTACGTCTTTTCTACTGTTTTTCTCTTATCTTCCAACCATTGCATTATTTCATTATCAATGAATAAGCTATGGAAGAAGAATATGAAGGGTAGAGGTCACTCTTGCTCATCAAATTTTATTGAAGTATAACCAACACGTTTCGCCCTGGCTTTGGTTACAGACATTTTGTTTAGATCATGGAAAAGGCTGTTGAGGCTCTTCCTCATATTCTAAACTCGCCCTGATCACTATGGACTCGTGTATAACCCGAGTTCAAGAGTCACTTGATTAGTACGAAGTAAGACTTAAGGTTTGGCTGCGTGACTAATATCTATCAACAACTAGAAAGCAGCAGAACTTGCCTAAAAAATGACACCGGCTTCGGTGATGAAGACGATGCACCTGATGGGCATCACAGTGGCCAAATGGGTCCTGATCTTGTGCTGATCAGAAATCTCTAGCCATGCAAGAATAGCAGGAATGGAACTTGAACTGATGTGTTTAACAATTTGTGTAATAGTTAGAATCGTCTAATTGATCTAATTTAATAACATCACTCTCTGGTGCAGCTTCTGGAATGAATGATTCACTACTTCAAAGTAATTCGATTATTTTCATCGGAATGTTGAACACACACAGGCATGAACAAAGGGAGAGGCCGTTCTTGCACCAGTAAGTTAGAATGCCTTTGATCCCCAAGTAATTCAATTATCATGACCTAGACACACCACACAGCACATACCAGTGTTCAATATTCCTGTACATAGTTGCAATATGTGCTGTTACGCAATAGATGCCAATATTTTTTTATGCCTTGGAAGTACAAGCTGCCAAGAGGCAAGAGCCTCTACTCTTTCGATGGTCCAAGCCATATGTCGGACACTACATGGTATGGACGATTCAAGCCACGTATAAAATGTCCTTTGCTAGACTAGTCACTTCCGTGGATCTGTAACGAGTTTGTCGACTCCAGCTAATGTAATTTGTAAATATACCAAATTATATATTTTATGCCTATGCAAAGTTTCTCTCTCTTTCCTACCGATCCTGTCCATTCAGTAGCACTAATTGGCTACAAATTCTTATGAAGATACAACCCACGTTCCCTTAATGGGCACTATTGGGCTGATAACCTTGACAGTCTTTTATGTCTCATTCGAGATGTCTTATCTTCTAAACCCACATTTTCATTCATTGTTTCTTTGTCTTTCTTGCTTTACTTGGATGCCTTCGTACACTCTCCTAATTTTCTCCAAGCCGTACGTGGACATTTTCAACGTGTCTCCTTTCTTTTGCAGCTTTTCTGTCGGCAGGAGCTTCGCTTGCTATGAATACTGTATATCAGTTATGTATGCAGGTAAACAAGAAAACTCAAGTGGGAGAGAGTGAGAGAGTGAGAGTTCAATTACATTAAGAGGAGGGCAAACAATATTTATATTTCTAAAACACTCTCTCATGCAGATAGAAGGTCATTTTGAGCTCTCATAATTGGATTTGATAAATAAGAGGCCTCAAGATCTGAATTCACGACCCGTTCTATCAATAAAGCTCTGATATCATATTGGATTACCGTTCAACTTAAAAACTTAAGCTTATAAGAACTAGGCTAATAATATTTATATCTTTAAGAGGCTAGCCACCAACTAAAAGAGTTTCATTAGCTTCCCCACCGCATGCTAGATATGTCTTACATGTACCCAAATATTTGCTATATTCCCATTGGTAATATTTTAATACGGTTAGTTTTTAACTTTTCCAAACCATCCATTTTCAGTAAAGAAGGATATATGGTGATTAAGAGTGTTCAATGTAAAACACATGGCATATCTAAGATGCGGTGCAGAAGATCACCAAGCATCTGAGCCTCCACTAGCACTTACTGTCTTTAACTGGAAATTCTACTACCCCAACAAAAGCCATGTGAAGATGGAATATCTGTCTCACTTAATATTGTTTTGGGTAAAAAAAAAATATTTTCCAAAGGGAAAACTTCTCCCTTCCCTTTGATTAGTCATAGAGAATAATTTTTCTTTTTCTTTTTTCTGAGAGGAAGACTGGAAGTGTCATTTGCTTACAGTCATAGAGAATACTTCCAGAAGGGAAACTGATACTCATCTTTCCATTTTCTCCTTAATTTGCTTAGTCGCTTTTGCTTTTAAAGCAGGAGAATACTTCCAGATGGGGAAATGATGCCCACCGTTCCATCGATCTCTCTTTATTTAAAGTATTAAAAAATAGATAAAAAAAAGTTACTCTAATTCTCAGAAGACACAACTAGCAACCCATTAAAGAAGTTGTTTACTAAAAGTACTGAAAAGTGTAAATTTCCAAAAGCAGAATGGGTCTCCTCCGCAAAAGCTAAAAATGGGTCTGGAGAAGGGGCAGACCACAAAAGTTCCAAAAGTTTATTTCTTTGTTTCTTAATACATAATTACATAATAATTCTATCTGATGAAAGATGAAAATAGAAACGACACATGGAGGAGCTAATATTGCATTGCCAACAACCTGCGCATGTGACACATGCACTGAACCAGACCAAGCGGTCCAGCCAAAAGGAAGAAAGGAGACCTCCAAGCATGTACGACACTGGATACTTCACCCTTAGAAAGATGGGCAAGTCAAAGGATGAACAATTACAAAGCATTGAGGAAAAGTATCTCGGTTTTGCACTTCACTCTGCCATTAGAGAATCCTACTATAATTGATTGGGCATGCAGATATCGTCCTGATTGATGGGTCAAACCATAAAGACCTACAATTTCACACGGAGGACTTCCATAATCAAATACCAGTATGCATCAATTATGCCTCTGCTATCTGTGTATGATGTGTAGTCCCTAAGGTACTACTTAATGAGTTGCTCAAGAACACCTGGTCACAATCACAATGAAGTCTCATCTATGGTGCGGGTCACTAGATCAATGAGATCTAATAATGTACTATTGACCCTTGTGGTCCGCCCCTTCTCTAGACTCTGTATACACTTCATGCACTAGGACTGCCCTTTTTATGCTTTCGGCTTGTAACCGATTAGATAGATATCAGAGTACTATACTATTCAAGATTACCAAATACTTTTTAGTTTCTCCTTTACAATTTTCATCCAGGACTAGCCACCTCATTTAGGATTACACTTGATTGGTATACGCCGTACTAAGGGTCACAGCAAGAGAACCCGCTCATCTAAACCACATACAGCACTCTCAGAGTCAGTCCCAAGGTGAAAACAACAGCTACACCAAGACTTGGGAAAAGGACCGGGGAAGAATAACAACTATTAGGTACATACTGCTTATTCAATTACATTAGGTAGTTCCTTCTTGGTTTTGGTGACAATGGCTTGACTTGTGTGTGGTCTTGTAGGTTGGAGGTTAAAGACAAGCCACAACATCAAATGAGGCAACAACACTACCAAAAGAGACAAAAGAAAGGCGGTTCAGATTAGCTGATCACAATCTCAATATCAAATGAGCCAAGTCTTAGGCCAGCACCTTCTGCAAGCTAGTTTGACCATTAGAGATCGGAAGTATAAGCAGAATGACGTAGATTTGAATGGATTAGACTAGTTCTATGTTTGTATGTGACTATGGCTTGAATCAAAGGCCTCTTTTTCGATGTGACCACATGTGCGGCTTAAATTTTACTTCAATCACACAATCAACATCGGTCTATAAATCTTGAACTAAAACCGAAAATCAAAAGCCTTGGGTGGTGTAAATTAAAACCCAAAAATATCACGCCGACACAGGTAAAAATCTCCTTCCTAAGTCGGCATTGGTCCAGGAAGTCACTATAGTAGCCCTTATGATGCAACAACAATACAGATAGTCTATCCTCGCCCACTTTCTTCCATCTCTCAAGAAAAAACAAATGCCACGAACTGATAAGGAGTCGTCAATTACCCTCTCTCTCTCTCTCTCTCTTCAATTTTCGTCTTCCAATTTCTGTCGTTGGATTCCAAATTGGGGGTTGCAGTGAGATCTATTCAACCAGGGCTCCAAAAAGTTCCCAACTTAAAGGACAAATACTACTTAAAACCACACGGGGTAACCAATTGCGTGTGACTTTAAAGAAGGGTTGAAATTCTAATATTGCCTTCAATAACGGGTCAAACAACACACAGGAAACACCTTCCATTAGGAACCAAGTGAACGTTTTTACAACTTTGGGCCCTTCTATAAACTGTTGTAGAGCTCAGGCCTTTCTATGGAACAAATTGACCAGTAGAGAATACAAATGTAAAAAATTTCCAAAACTTTAAATGGCTTTTAGAAATATGAAGAAAAAAAAAAAAAAAAAAAGAGTTCCACTAGGTGTACATGCTCGATAGGATAGAAAATAACACATGCCCTGTTTTTCATGCATAGTGAAACTATTTTTGTTAAGGTTTAACCCACTCATCATGTAAGAAATGACTTTGACAGGTTAGAAATGAAATTTCATGGCCATTGAATGTTACTAGCCTACGTTCCTTTAGGTGGAAAATCTTGATCATTCATTTTTTGTTAAAGTTTTTCAAATATCTAAAAGAAGTGGCTAGGATTGTCCAAATGCACTGAATTCTTATGGATTATCTATTTTTGTCATTCTAAACATGATGAACGATTTAGATTTACAAAACTTGTTATATCATGCATGAAAAATAGGGTGTCTACTCCTTCCTCTCTTATTGAGCATGTACTCTTACCAGGACTCCATAAAACTTTTCATTTCTACTCAGCATTTCACGTAGCCACACTCCAATGGGGTGCGACCTCATTGTAGTTACTGCAAGCCGTGCCACTTCCACATGTATGGTTGATCCATACCATTTATCAGAACTGTATTACATTGGATATCTATCAGCCCAAAAATATCCTAACTCTGCAATTCTAGCATCCGAATAATGTGTTTTTTTGTCATTGCATGGGGGGAACCGCTTGTTGTACAGTGTGTTTGATCATACTTGGTGACCGAACACATTTATTTTATAACTGTCTAATTTCTCTGAACTTTTGGCTAATAGATATCAGTTGAACGGTCCGATCAATCGTATGTATGGCTCATTATGTAAAAATGGCGTACGAGTACTATAGAAAGAGACTTCTAGCCTGGACGGCACTAAGTCTCTAGGTAAGGTCTCGAGAGAGCATTACGCTTACTTTCTTCTGGCTTCCAATATGGCAATTATTTTACCACCCATAAATCCATATATTCGTTGGAAACCCTGTATAATTTCTTCTTCTGACGTTCGAATAAGGAATCAAGTGACCAATTAGATCAATCAATTCATTGGGACTTAGATGTACATAATTTTATTTTGGAAGAAGAGGAAAGCTAGGCCAAAGGTCCTAAATGAACCTTAGCCAGAAGCACTGGCATTTAGAGGATCACCTTTGATTGATTATCTGACCTCTTCATCTCATTGCTCTAGGTTTGAGTAACAGTAGTTGTGCAATGTGTGAATTAGATAATTCTAGCACTTGAAAAACTATATTTATCACGAGAAATAAATGGTTTAAAATTTTGTGCAACAAGAGTGTAAATTCAACTCCGAAAAACATAGTTTTTATGATGGTAGAATTATCCAATCATCATAAGTTTTGAATTATCCAAACCTAGAACAATAAGATGAACGGGTCAGATTCAAAGGTGAATCCCCTTGGTGCCAAATGTAGGTGATCTCTGGCTAAGCTTCATTTGAGGCATTTGGCCTAACATTTCTCCTATAAGAATATGAGAAAACAAAGTACAAGTTTTGGGCACCAAAAGTTTAGGTCCTTCATTCTCTAAATTCTGCTTCTAAAATAAATATTAAGAGTTAAAAGGCTTAGTAGCCCAGTGTTTGGTGAAAAGAGTGACCTTTCCTGCTGACACTAGGTCATGGACTCGAGGTTGGCACCCTCCATCCCATTAGGAGATGGATAGACCTAGGAGAGAGTAAGTAGTTTCCTCTGTAATTCTCTGTTTGTAATATATATAAAAGAGGGCCATTACGCAACGAGAAGGCATCTACATTTACAACCACGGACTCTATAAATCAAAGGCGACTTCTCCACGAGGTATAGTTTGGGGGTCGACTGCATCTGTAGATATAAATTAACCCTATCGCAATTTTTAATTCAATAAGAGGCCAAGAGGATTGTTATATAAACTGCACCATTTGCCCTGTCAGCTTCATCCAAGAGTCCACCCCAGTGACTACCCCGTAGTGTAGACCGTTGGGCTTATTGTTTGTTCGTTAGTTCATACAACTCGCGTAAAGGAACCAGACCCGAAGCGTGCCCAATCGAGATAGATGTATGGCCCTATTGGATACATACATAAAGGCAAGTCAAAAGAATGGAAAAGCCCACATGTCGGTCGGTCCAGTAGGAAATCTTAAGGTTTGTCAAGGCTATCAGATGGTAGCTGCTTCAAAAAAAAAAAAAGGAAAATAAAAAAAATGAGGAACATGGCCTCCTTTCCATTGGACCTTCCTAGCGTTCACTCCCAGGATACGTGTGTTTTCTCTATCAGTGAAAAGAGGAACGTTGGAATGGAGCAGGACCACTCGATAAGTTGCTCCAAGGGCCCTGTTTTGGATGATCCAACCGGTAGACCTCATTTCTCACACTTTGGACATCTAGAAGCCCAAAACCAGACAGCCATTGCACTAGAACGGAGTCTATCATATAAAAGATTATACTTCCAATCACAGTAAACATTATTTTCAGGTAACGGGTGAGAAGGGGCAGAGAAGATGCCGGCAGCCAGTGAAGCAATCTATGCCATGCACTCAGAAAAGGCTTGAATGAACTTCGACCAAAGGTATCCAAAACCCATAGAGGCGGGCAGACAGAGAATACATAAGAATGGAAGATAACACCCTTTTAAGGAACTCGGTTAATTATGGCCATAACTTCGAGAGAAGAACTGCCTTCTCATAAAGGGGATCCAATGATTAAGGCTGAGCGACTCTTTACTAAAAGCCCAGGTCTCTACACAGTCATAAGATCATGTGCGGGGCTTATATTGCCAAACGATAGAAGGTCAAGAAAGTTGGTAACCTGGTAACTCAGAGCTGCTGAATTAAGCCTTCATAAACGGCGGCTATAACTATAACAGTCCTAAGCTAGCAAAAACTCCTTGCCAGGTAGGTTCCAACCACGTTAACGGCATGAAGAACTAGTTGATGTCATTAGACATTCTCTATGAAGATGCAGACTACCTGCACCTGAACAGAGGCCATTAGACATTCTCTATAAAGATGCAGACTACCTGCACCTGAACAGAAAGGCCCTAGGAAGTTCTTGCACAGCATTAGGTAGAAGGTTGGAGGGGGAATGCAGAACAGCTTTGATCATAAAAAAATTGAGAAAAGTAAGCCCACGGCCACTTCTGAGTACGCCTATGATGCAACCGGTCTCCTCCCTCCTCACTCTTAATAAGCCAATAGAGAGCGTATTTAGAAAGAGGCAACTTTCCTCACTCTCAACAAGCCAAGAGAGAAGGTATATAGAAAAAGATACGATTACGACAAAGTAGATAATAGTTTTACTCAAGCACGGAAATCAGTAAAACGCATGCATATGCCATAATAAACCGTGATTCCATCTGCAAATTCACGACCGTTCGTGATTATATTGAAATGCTAGATAAAGCCAAATCATCTGAATATATACATGCACAGTACCATGCGCAACATACATGAACAGCTCAGGTCATGTATCAGTCTTGTAAAGTATGGGATATGACCAGGAGTGAAAGAAACAAAGTTTACGCTGCTGCTGCAAATCCGACTTGCATTTTGCCATAGTCGAACACGGTGTGATATACTCCCAAGAAAACATCTCCCAAGATCCTGCATGGACACCATAAAAACAATAAATTACGACGATGACTTCATCAATAAATCACGATGAACCCAATAAGAAAGGACCCCAATAGCGGTAACAGCAAATACCAGAGAGGACCACGAGGAGGAGGTACGTCCATAGCAGTGAACCCACTGATGCACTGCGCAGCAGCTCCCTCGCCCACCTTAAGGATGTACTGCTCACAAAGAAAGCATCATTTACCGTTAGAAACAATGATGAATAAAGTAATCACTGCAAGATTAGAAAAGATAAAGATCTTGCAAAATATTGGACGAAAGCTGCTTCATTAGCAGTAGCTTCACCAGACGGGATTGTTATATAACCATCATCTACCATCTTCCTTGATTCCAGTTATAGCTAGTGACCAAACTTCATCATTAACCATCATCCTTGATTCTCGTCTATAGATTATTCTAGTCTATAGATAGCAATCTAGTGACAAAAGGTTGCACAGTTGTTATACTAATCACCTAACAACAAAAGGTTGCACATTTGTTTATGCTAGCCGAGGTGAAGAGCTTTCATTATAACCAAAAGGAAGCAAATTCCTTTATGTAAGTGGTGGAATGCATGTGGCACGAACTAAAGAATTCAGAATTCGTTAGTGAAAATCGAGAAATGAACACCTGCTCTGAGGTAAAAATAATTGCTGAATGAGACCAAAGGAACAGGAAAAAGAAAAGATAGACAAAAAGCAACAGCAACATCTCTAAAATCCTTCATTCCACGCTTAGAAGTGCAAAAACCAAAAGCAGCAACTTGATGCTATAATAGTAAAATAAGGGTAAGCAATCATAAGATTTGCATAAAATAAACATATAACCAAACAGGGAGGATCAAGTTACTCTTGTTAAAGGCATAAATATATCAGTAAATCCAAAGAGAAATAACATCAAACAAACTGAAAGACGTTCATCAAATTAACCTATGAAAACAAGCTACCCTTGCTGAAGACCAACATATATTGGCAAAGTATAAGGGCATATTCTTGCAGGCTAAGGTTACAGGTTTTTAACTTTTTGACTAGAGACACAAGGACTTGTATAGAATCTGAACTGCTCTCTCTAATGGAATTTAATAACAAAAACTACAGGTAGATTCAAAATACGGTGGAATATATCAGGATCTGGAAGTGATAAAAATAGTATGCCTTCTCTGTGTAAAAACTAGACTCGACTAATCCAGCTTATCTTTGTTTATCCACTGACCACAGACCAATGGAGATTTACCACAGCTATTCAGGATGAGAATCAGTATTCATGTGTAGTCTCAAAAGAAGTGTAATACTGTGAGACATTATCACAATTGCCATACCCACGATAAAGGGGAAAAAAAGGAATTATTTCCATGACATAACAGAGAGCAAGAAGTCTACAAACACAAACCCAGTCCATCCACGAGGTTTATGCTCTGAGAAGATAAAGAAATAGATTATAAGATGAATATTGAATTATCCATAAAACTAGAAGGAAGAACCATATGCATTTACGTCAAGAAAAATGTGACAGCTTGGTTAATTGGTACATATCCAAGAAAAAACAAAATCAACTAGTAAATTGATATGCCAAATAAGAAGTTGATTTGCAAATGAAGCACCAACCAATCAAACACGTGTGGAGGAATATAAAATGGCAGTAAACATGGCTAAGGATAGCCAGCAAGTCCAGTACATCTCAAACATGTTGATCTGTTAATCAGTACAATTAAGGATATTTATATAGGATGTGCAGGATTGGTACATACCTGCTCTGGAGTAAGGTGAAATTGTTTGCCTCCAATGGTGATAGAAACACTAGGCATTTTAGAAAGACTACTGCAGTCGACAGCTGATTCTCCCATGGGACTAGGAAGTCGTTCACAAAGCTGCAATATAACTGAGGACCATGAGCCACACAGCCTTATTACAGAATTAAATTCAGACTTGCAAGTTACATCACCTCATTGACGTAGTTTAATACGCGATCTTGTGTTTGATTCTGCCTGAGCTGATTTTGCATCCAAACAACTGCCATCTCACAAGCCGAGCACATTGTATCACCCACACCAGCAGATTTTGCCTCCGCATGCTTGTTTACAACACTCTCGATGCCAATGCTGTCAACATAAAGAATCACATCTCCCATTAAATACATGGCTTTAATAAAGATCACTACCAATGAGGAAATGTAACTGAAAGGCAACGAGTGATAAACAAAAATGCTAACCTAACACTCTGAGTTCCATCAAAAGCACACAAACCAACTTGGGAGCAGACTTTCTTAGGATTTGCCTGTGTAATCACAAAGCCAAAAGTAAAAAATCAGCATGCCTTCTCGAATATTGATTGATCAGAATAAGTGCTATTGTAAGTTTACTGTGCATGACATACCTCAGTCAGCAGCAATTCCATTATCAGTTCACCATATTGTGAAACTACTGCTTTGCACTCCTGGCTGACAACACCAGCAGCTCCAATTGCATGATTGATTTCAGTAATTGTGGTCTGCAGACAAACAAACAGAGTAATCAGAACAGAACCTACTCATAAAAGAGTGGATACTAGATCCTATGGAAAATAAAATTAGAGTCGTATGCTCTAGTTCCAATGTCTCTAGGGCAATCCTATCATAAAGTCGAGCACTACACATCAAAATGGAGTGGGTGTTCAAAAATAAAATAACATAAAAATCAGTGGAATGAGGAGGATAAAAAAAAAAAGAGTCATAATCCATCAAGTAATGGACCATAAATAAACTCAGAAACAAAAAACCTCTGAATGCGTTATAAAAATATTTAAAGAGATAATAAATGCAACAAGGGCAATTAACAAGATACAAAACTTTGAAAATGCATGTTTCCTGTAATGGTGATATTAAGCTTGTATTCAATTCAGATATGCATGTTATATAGTCATGAATGATACCAAATGAGGCAATCTCTACAAAGAGAAAGAGTTAATCCTTGCCAATGACTAGGATCTAAATGCTGATACATACTGTTGGACCCGCAATCAAGGACGTTCCAGTATCAGCAATTGCTGAACAACCTCCTTCACAAAATCCTGAGAGCCGAGATCCCTATGTCAGTAAATTGGTAACAAGGTAATATGATAAAAGAAATGAGATGATAACATCCCCGCAAATAAAATTTTAGACGCCATAAATTACCAGTTGATCGACCGCCAACAAGGACATCCCCCATATCAAACTGACATAGAAAATTTTAAACAAAAAGAATAAATAAATATATGAAGCAGAATAGCAGGTAAAACTATATATTGTGGTATGAATAATGTAATATTTTGGAAGACTCACCTGCCAGTAACCTTTTTGAGTGACAGGAACATATGTGTGCTCAACCTTATAATGACTGGGATCAACCCCTCCAAATACAATTTCACCACCCTCTTCCTCCTCAGCATTACGGTTAAACCACACAGAGAAAACAGGTTCTTTAACAAGACCTTGCTTGACCATGTTGTACCTGCCATAGTTGTAAGGTATTCCAATCGTATTATCAATTAAGAAATTGTCAACACTTATGGATGCAGGTATATCTGCAACTAGCCTTTAATTAACACCAACTCATCCACTGAGCAATCCATGTACATAGTAATATATATGAATATACAGTCTAACAATTATAATATCCTAGCAAAAAATAAAATCAATGTGGAGTCAGACATACCAGACAGGGACAGCATTCCCAACTGAGATTTCTTGAAATCCAAGTCCAAGGATGCCATCGAATTTAGCCACCAAGAATGTCACGCCTGGCTCTCTAGTGGCTTCAATAAACTCCTGCCATAGAGCTCCACTATGAATACTAACCAGCAACTTTCCATTCATAGATTGATGTACAGTGAAAATTGATGTTAGAATATACCTGATGCTTGACAACAAGATCACCAAGTTGAACATGGTCTTCACTGAAGAACCCAGAAATTGCTCCAGTCCCATAGTGAATATCAGCAGATTTCCCTGCACAGGACGTGTGATCTCTGAGAAAGAGCTTCATAAGCAATCGCCTTGAAAACATTACTATATACAGAGAGGTTAAAAATATTCAGTCATCATATGTAGCAAGACTAACGCCACATCATGGATGTGAGGAGCCAAGTATAGCACTATCATCTATGGAAAATCTAATGAGTATGAAAGAAACAGCCATAATATGATAATGGATAAAAGGAACCTGAAGAGGATACTACACTACTAATAGCGTAAGATGAATACACGACATCACATCTTTTAGCTCAATTGTGAAATCAGCATTGCACACGAGATCACATATATGGTGAATCGTGCAGCATGAATGTAATTTGATATCTCAAAACACATTCCAGCTACGTGATTCAATTAAAGCCACGAAACATAGAGAATAAACAAGGCAGAAGGGAAGCAGTGAACCATAAAAGATCCTATGTAATATCACTAACCTTAAATAATTCATAGTGCTCAACAAACAGTTACAAAGTGACACCCAACTATGGGCAAAGGGACATACCAGTTAAATCAAGGCTACTAATTAATGGTGATACTCACCAAAGTGTCCGGACATTGCTGTATCCAGAAATAGGGTCCAACAATTTCCTAACTTGATAGAAAAACATTGGCTGACAGCTCTTCTATCTTAGTAGCACACGTGCAAAGTAAAAAATGAAAAAGGATAAATGCTCACAAGTTACCTATAACCATAACCACTGAAAGAGAAATAGAGCTGCAATATTGGACATTTTGCAATGGTTCAAAGTTACCAAAATTTCAGATGTTCAGTTACACAGTACAAATACAAAGAAAAAATAGAAAAGCTCCATTAAAATCTTCGTTTCTTTCACTATAATTACCATTTATGCGTATATAGTCTTTCTTATTCAGTCATGACTTGCAGTAATTTATATAGACTATTAAACAACAAAGATTCTTGCATTAGGATTATAACCCACTAGAAAATTCGATTTTGTTTCATGCTGACCACCATATTTGCACATTTCCGAAGATGACAAGAGGTTTTTAAAATACATCCAAATTCTTCTCAGAGGCCAACTGAACAAAATAAACACAGGAAACTAAAAATACTACCACTACGTTGTCAAGGAAATTGCGAATTCAGAAAAGCCGAAAAGTCCAAAACCAAATTGGAAGGAAGAACAAACCATTCTTGCGGTAGGTACTAGATTTGCTGGACTTGTACTTGTCATGTAAGAAGCAGGCAACCTGTCAGATGAAGACGATGCGTTATGACAAAATTCACCAGGAACCAAAAAAGCATACCCTAAATAAACACGAGAACTAGAGAATATGAATTGTTGCAGAGACACTTACTGAGAAATAGCATTTAGAAGAAGGCACCCACAAGTTGGAACTGCCGGTGTCGAATATGACAGTGAACTTCTGCGATGGAGTTCCAATACCAATCTCTCCGAAATACTGAGCATCCAAGTAGTTCTTCAATGATATAATATCAGTGTCAGAATCTCTGAGATTCCCCCGGAGCCCGAATTTTCGAGTAGCAGCTCTTAGGGGCTCTTCTTTCCCTGCTGCAGCTCGGGATGCAAGCCAGTTTTGGTCCAGAGCTTTCTTCTTCAGTTTCATTCTAACAAAGCCATCAGCAGATACTGGAAGAAACGAGGGCAACAGAAGGCATGAGAGCAACAAAGCGACTACAACGGATTTCAATCCAGTTCCCATTTTACCTGCCGATCCACCACAAAAGATTAGAGTTCTCAAAGCAGGAGAGGATTAAATTGATCACAAAAGTCATTCTGAATTCACACCCAAAAATTTTAACAAAACAAATGAAAAATGATTTAAGGTTTGGGCTGTCGTCATAAAAATAAAAATAAAAAGATTCAGTTTTTTTTTTTTTGGGTGGAGGGGGTGGTGCGGGGGCGGGGGGGTGTCCGGAATGATAACACCGCCAAATAGCATGAATTTCACACACAAAAGTTCAATTGTTTTGACTTTCTAAAGGAATGAAAAGAAAATGAGGAATGAGTATCGATCACTCACACCATTCCAGTTTCACCAAAGAAAAACCCCTATATTTTGCGGGAATCAATATTTACAGCAGAGAGAGAAAATTCTAAACTCGTTAGAAGCAGAATATCAACAAAGACTACAGAAGTTTCTCCAGGGTTTTGATCATTCAAAGTAATAACGTGAAACCAAAGCACAAGTATCTGCTGATCATTAAAATTGTTCACAATTTCACCAATAATCCCTAGATTTTGAGCAAACTAGTCTTAGACATAAAGCCAGAAATTCCAAATATAAAAAAAAAAAACTCTGACCGACGGTCAATCCAATCCTAAACAAGAAATTCCTCACACTATCCTTATATCAGTAACTGGAAAAATCTCATCCCAAAACTGAAATTACATGCATAAAGCCGTAGCCAATAATCTGCCAAAACTAGCGAATTAAAAGCAGAGAAAATGGCTTACCTATCGAAGAATCAGCAGGCAGAGAGAGATACAGAGAAGACTTCCAAGGGAGGGAGGGACGAATATAAAGAGGGGAGTGAAGGGGGAGAAGCAAACAACCTTTCTCTATCACAGCTCAGCTACCGGTCTTTTAGAAGTCGGTTCCTACAGACGAGGTTGGACTCGATCGAAACCGTTAAGTTAGTGGGGACGTGTCTGCTCGACCGTAGGATGCGGATTTGTTGTAACCCGTTTAAGGTGGGACGTCTCACGAGGTGACGGGAGCGCACTTCAAGAAAAGGACAGGGAAATGAAGGGCGAGAGCTCATATTCTATAACCGCGTCTCAATCGTCTCACCCTCCAGGTGTCTCACAAAACCACGAGTTAACCGAGGTTAGCACCCTTTCACTCAAAATAAATAAATAAAATTATTATAAAAAATAAATCATTTTTTCTTGAAGAACAAGGCAGGCTGAGTAAGAGGCGGACTACAAAGGAATAATAGTATGCAGTCTCACCTTATATTACAAGATGCTATTTTCATGTCTCGAATTCGTGATACCTTAAAGTCATATGACGACAACTTTACCATCATACTAAGATTCCTATTTTTGAAGAGACAAATAAAATATCTTCTTCCTCCTCAATCAAAATTGCAGCTTGTAAGTTAGAACTCTATTAAAACATGAAAGAGTTGCTTTGTTGTTGTTCAATCAATTAAAGGCTAGAAGAATGAGTTTTGTCAAAAATCCATAGACCATAACAAACTCTGAAAAGTCCAATGATTTATTATAGCAATTTTTTTCCCTTAAATGCTCATCTAAGTTAATTACCTTGCTAGGATCTCATGAGTTTGGGAATGGAGATCCGAACTGAACCTTAATCTATTAAGTTCAAATGACACGTTTAAAATGAACAAAAGTAGTTATAATAATCTATTTGAAATTTACAATGTAAGTCAAAGAATGAACAGCATCTAACAATAAGTGCTGTTGTTTAATGCAGAGTTGAGGCTACAAATATAGCAAGCTATATAGGGGCAGTCCTGATGCACAAAGCTCCCGCCTATGAGGGATCTGGGGAAGGGGCAGACTACAAGGGCCTATATAATCGTCAAAAATCTAATCCCAGGCCAACCTTAAAATTTCCACTAGATCGATAAGATCTCCTCGTTTTCATTTTCCAAATGAAGAAATTGGGTCTTGCTGTCTCTTCACGAGAAACAAGTAGTGCCTTCAACAATTCATAACCATTCCTTGTCCTGTTACTAGCATCAATAAACCTCGCTAAGAAATTTAATCATATGTTGTTATGTTGGTCTGATTCCAGCTGGACTTAGAATCCTCTCTTTTAACTCCTTATCTACAAGAGCTATGGTTACCACAAAACTTCTTTCTTATCGCAGCAGAAACCCACATTTATATTTAAAAATTGGTTAAAATATTCCTGTATTGAAAAAAGGGCAGCCCTGGTGCATGAAGCTCCCACGTTTTAGGGTCCAGAGAAGGGCCGGACCACAAGGGTCAATATTATAGAGACTTACCTTGTATTTTACAAGAAGCTGTTTTCATACCTTAAACCCGTAACCTCAAGGTCATACAATGACAGCTGTACCATTGCTCCAAGACTCCCCTTCATATTCCCCATATTGAATTATTCAAAAACCTAAATTTACAAGTTAGGCTTTATTGTTACCCTAATTATACCAAAATCCTAAACATTCAAAGGTTTTTTGTCACTAATTGAAGAGTCTATGAGGAAAGGACTTGACTAAGACAACAAAGCATAGCCAATGGTTCTTGTGAGCTTTTTTATTATGGGTTTGCTTTGGGTTGCAGATTAAAATGAAAAAAAAATTACTAGTGATAAAGAAGAAAAAGAAAAATGATTCATAATTAAAAAAATTCTTTTATACTATGTTTTATGGGTTTATTATTTGTCAAAAGCGATTAACCAAGCTTGATTTTGTAACGGGTTAAGTGGGAGATGGAGCTGGGTGAGATGCCGCCTCACAACGAGACGGGGATAAAGCGTCTCTAAAGGAATTGTTTTATGGGAAAAGGACAGCCGAGGTGTACGCTAAGATGTAACTGAAGGGGTCGCGTGTTGGCCAAGGGATGCCTTCCTCTGTCTATTCGCAGACACTACCACGCTTCCCTTGCTTTGCTTTGCACTATCTTCATCCACCTCTCCTCCCTCTAAGCCTTCACCGAAAGTCTCTCCTTGGTGTTTGTCATGAGCCCGTGACAACTCATAAACCACCTACAAGGCTGCAGTGCAATGGAGTAAGCTTGTCATTGTGTGCGTGGCCCAATTCCCCGATGGATTTGTTATGTGGAAGCTTAACCTTTCATTTGATGATGCTTCTCGTGGATGGACCATTGGCAAAATTCTCATGCATTAGACAGTTAATTTTGAGAGATTTGTCAAGATTATTCAACTTAATGTTCATTTAGAACAACCCAAAATCAGTGAAACTTGTTGAAAGACTCGTCTAGGTGAAATCAAAGTAAAATTAACTCAACTGCATTCCTAGTTGCGACTTGAAGATTCAGCCATGTATCACCCTGAGATCCAAATCATCATCATCAAAACCTTATCCTAATTAGGGGTCTGCCAGATGAATCTTATTCGTCCATTCCCTTCTATTAAGTATCATGACTTTATTTATTCTCAAAGTTTTTAAATCTTTTCTCACCACTTCTATCCACGTTCTTTTGGACCTTTCTCTTGCGCTTTTAGAACCTTATACTTGCATTGTTTCATTCCTTCTAACCGGTGTCATTTTGGGTCTCCTTTAGACATGTCCAAACTACCCAAGTCTAATCTCCCTCATCTAATTACCTATCTATGCTACACCTAAGTTTTCTCTAAAATTTTCATTCCTAATTCTATCCTTTCTCATCTTACCGCTCATCATCTTAACATCCTCATTTCTATGATGCTCATCATATGAACACGATGTTCCTTAACTGCCCAACACTTTGATTCATAGAGCATGGTCAACCTTATGGCCATCTTATAGAATTTTCCTTCTAGTTTGATTGGCACCTGCCGATCATACAAAACTCCAAATATATATCTCCATTTAAAGGGAAAAAAATGAGAAAACGAAATTTCCTTTCAGAAAGCTCACTTTCAAAAGAGATTTGACGGAGGGAAAACGTGTAACTGCTAATACAAAAATTATCTTGGAAGAAGTCGTATAAGTGGTGACCTTATGCCTTGTTATTAGCAGCCTAGACAATATTATTTACAACAACTGGCCTACAGATTTTAGGATTATTTTTTTTATATGTTATCCGAATATGATGACCTGCAGAGGTGTCCCTGCCTTCAGGTGGACTATCTCTGATCAGCCAATAAATTTTTAGTGTAGTTCGTTCTAGACAACCGTGGGCATACTTATCACTTGGCTGCAGGTTCAAGTCGCCACTGTCTGCTTTTGCGAGGATTAGAATAAAAGGCGTGTGTGAGTGATTTGTTTTGTAATTCTTCGCACAAGACGTGAACCCAAATGCTTCTCCATCTATTGCTAAGTTTATGGATACGATGATGGTAGTGCACCAACAGGATATGTTGCGATTTCTGTTCCCAACAAGCAAGGTATGCTTGTCGTTGATGTTCACTAACTATAAGTAGTTGTAACTTACACATTGTGAATTCAGAGGTGGTGTTGACAAGGAAGAGACTCTCCCTGAACCGCAACCTTCTTCTGTAGTGTGGATGATGGTTTGCAGATTTCGTAAGATTTTGGTCTTAAGGATAGTATCGGTTCTTCTTAGACTTCCTATCTATGTTACTACTTAAACTGTTTCAGTAATTGTTGATACGCCTTTGCTTGTCTATGTCATCAAGTGACAGTTTTGGCACCACAAACTTAGGGCCCGAGTGGCAAGGCTTGTATACTCTGGTATATTGGTTTAGGCTGGATTTCTCCATGTTGATTAACAGGGAGTAATCTATATTTAAGGCCTAAATTGCAGGGGATAAACATGATCGATGGTTATCCACTCCACGTTGTTGTTTAAACAGCAATTTGATGTTTTATAGGTAGACTCTATCACATAGATCCTTGCTTGATATGTCATTAATGGTTCCTCGCAAATACTTTAAGATCAACACAGAGTATACTGTCTTAGATTGTAAAATGTAAAAACACCTTAGGCGCATATACAGAACTACATTAATGTAAGGTAGTTCCCCAAAGAAAAACGGGCAACCCTGGTGCATGAAGCTCCTGCATTTGCGGGGTCCGGGGAAGGGGTGGACCACAAGAGTCAATATTATGCAGCCTTACCTTGCATTTTACAAGAGGCTATTTCCACGCCTTACACCCGTGACCTCAAAGTCGCACGATGACAACTCTACCATTTCGCCAAGGCTCCCCTTCAATTTCCCAAAGAAAAAAAAACTACATAAATCATCTGATTGTATGGGAGGATTATTTTTATTTTGATCTTTCCAGTCGTATCCGGCCTATATAACCTCAAATGTATTCAATAGCTCATAAACACCACCTCTTTTAGTGATGCTAAGACCAAATTCAGCTAAGAGTAATTAATGGCTTACAGGAGAGGATATATAAACCCTCAAGAGCAATATGAGTACAAGGTCCATTATAATGGCTTACCATGGTATGAACTTTTTCTTTTTTCCTTTTTTGGGCTGAATGAGCAAGAAAAAAAGTAAGTTATTGGCTTTACAATGAGAAGACCCATGGAATTGTTTCACTGATCTTGTTGTCAAGGTGGCAGAGGAGATCCCTCTCTGTAAAAGAGGTTAAATTGTCTAGCTTTGATGTTGTTAGGTTTCTTCATTTTGCCATATGGTGAACAATGAGGTTGAGCACTGTAGAAAGTAGTATTGGCCTTCACTGAAAAAAGGAATTGGATTTGATCTAAACAGCAATAGTACAATGAAAAAGCAATCCAACAATGCCTCATAAAAAAACTATAAGTACCTATTTACAGTGGAACAATTCCATAGATAATCAAGATCTGGAAAATTGTGTTTAGATTTTATTCAAACTCTGCCTGACAACAAGATAATAGCAATTCCATAGGACAAAATTCCCACATATTAAACATTTTATCACTTGGTGATTTTCCGAAATAAAGGTTCATGTCTTTGTATTGCGTATAAAACTCCACTGGAAAATATTTATATTTAGTTTGCCAATCACACCTTTCTTCCACTATGAGTAACAAATTTGTTTCTTTCTTGCAGATGTATTGTGAGATTAAAGTGATAACAGCTTCCCAAGGAATACATACTACTTATAGAGCAAAGTTATATAACAATCTCAATTGTAACTAACACAGCTTCCCATTGCAACAAGGGAGTTGAACCAACACACCCTGTGAGGAAATTTATTTATTTTGTCACTAATTCAGCAAACAGAATTATTAACCTCTTGAATGAATTAAAGATCATATATTGGTTATCATTCTACTGCGACATGAAAAGGAAGCCTTGGGGCAACAGGTGAGTTGTTACCGTGTGACTTGGAGGTCATAGGTATGAGGCATGGAAACAGCATCTTGCAAAATGCAAGATAAGGCTGCCTACTATAGGCCCTTTGTAGTCCGCCCCTTCCCTGGACCTCGCATACATGGAAAGTTTATGCACCAAACTACCCTTTTTTACTTGCTGCGACACGCTTAATAAACAAACTTTAAGTAGCATCACTCGTGACTAAACAATTAAGAGTGCCTTTCCGTATATTTAGTGGAGATCCCTCTAGCTTAAGGGATTTGTAAGGCCAACAGCTGACTCTATATCATACGATATAAGATTAGTCATCATATCATGCTTACCCTGAAACTTCATTTCAGCAATCGGACACGCCTCATAAAACTTCTATACCCAATCGGTACATAAATACTGTTTAACGCGAAAATGTGTTTCCGAAGTGTTTGTGGAAATAAACAGGGCAATTTAGTTGCAAATATTGATTCTATAGGCCTTTGTGGTCCGCCCCTTCTCAGACCCTGTATTGGTGGAAACTTCGTGCACCGGGGCTATCCTTTTTATTGATTCTAAAATTTAAAAATAATTAAAAAATACTTAAAAACATACTAGTGTTTGGGAACTTTCCTTAGGACTCCACATCCATCACCGTTCTATTAGCCGTCCTTGCTTTCCCCTTCCCCCTTCTAGTAACTGTGTATCAAACTACCCTAAGCCATTCACTCTGTAGTGATTGTTAAAAGTCTAAGGCGGCCAAATTAAGTTATTCTCTCTCAACTTTTCTATCGATTTGAGAAAAGTGACGCTTAACTACCGGTCCATTCCACACAGTAGTCATCAATCAAAGTGGCAAAGAAGAGTTTCTTGAATTGAAAGTAAGTTGCCAATCCACATCAAACAGAGAATAAATTACAACCAATTCAGAAGTAAACAAATAAATGCGAATCACTCCTGAAATATTTTACGTACAACAAATTGGCTTATTACTTCAAACATGTTCCATTCACACCTTTCACTAAGTTCCCTGCATGCCTCCAACACCATGATCAAGAATGAAAACGTAAAGAATCCAACAAACTGAACCATAACTCTCATATAACATGAGCTCCAAATTATCTGCTTGTTCTTGATGCCCCTTGAATGGCAAAAATGTACAACAATTGTGTCGCCGAGAGGATTATCATGAAAGCCTCCATTGTTCTCTGCAGAACAAGAACCACGTTGGTTGGATTATTGGCAGGAAAAAGAAAATAATAGAAGTAATAGGTTAATGTGGTAGAGAAACAAGAAAGCATTTCCAAGATGTGAGCCTTACCAGACGGGCATTCCGATAATCCTTCTCGATCTCTTTCCATGCCAATCTGCATACATAAATCAATTAAGAAATGTCAAATAGAGGAACCTGCAAACTTTCCAACTAGAACACCTTATGAAAGCACTATTGCCTTATATTTGAGCATCTAGTCTCAGTTTTCATCAGTCCTAATTTCGTTTACTATAGCACGACTAATTGAGACCACTAACTTACCCCATAGCAAGGAGAGTAAGAGTCCATGCTGTTAGAGCTGATGATGCTGCAGCTGGCAAACTATCAGAGTTCCAGGCTCGGATGTGATTGAGCCCGGCAAGCGCTGAGGCCGCACCCACCACACTAGCAATCAGTGCAAATATTACAAAGAATCCAGTGGCAGCATTCCCCATTGGAAAGTGGACAGGCGAAAAATGAGCCGGCAGTACAAAATTAGAACCTGCCAAAACACATGTTAACAGCCATGACCCAACACAACTAATCACGAACAGATGATAAAATGACTCAAAAAACCTTAAGTAACGAGATTAAGAATCATTAAGACACCGTACCCACTCAACTCACAACATAACAAGACGGTATGGCTCAACCCATACATGCTAGACAAAATCTTGCATTGTCCAAGGAATAAAAAAAGAGCTTCAGGAAATAGCGAATGGTCTTATCAACCCACAAATGTATAACTCCCCTGGAATTTCAATGGCACTTATATTCATCACTGTAGGAATTGGGTTCAAGTGTTGTATCACTTGACAACTTGGCTAAACATTGCATTAAACTTGGTATAAAATGGATAGGGTCTACTAGAAGTTCATTATTATTGGACTAAATAGCCATACCAATTAATGTTATGGGGTAGGAAATAGCATTACCGATTACGAAACCATGATCTATGGCAAAGTTGAGGGCCCATCCGCCGATTGCCGCTACAATGGCATACATGCAGAAGTTCAGAAATAGAAGACCAGATGCAACAGGCTTGAGTTGCCCGCCAGCCATTCTGTTGATGCAGTTAAACTGGTCTGTCCTGGCGAGAGAGAGAGAGAGAGATGAGGATGTAGGAATGAAAGAACAGCTTTAGGTAAGGATTTGATGAGAGAAAGATGATTCTTCCAATGTGTTCTTATACATGAGGTTCCAATAAGGCATTGTTCTTCGTTACCCATTGCGGGTTTTTAAGTTTGTGGGGTTTTGCGTGGTTGTAAAGACGAGCCTTGAAATTCAAGGAAAGGAGCAAAACCCGATGCTTAGAAATTTTTATATCGATTCTCTTTGTTGGGAATTCTTCATTCTCACCCTTTGTACTAGGTTCTCTTGTTTCCGTGGCAAAGTGGAGATCCTTCCAACATGTGTGATAGAAATTAGTAGTCCAAGTCTGCTCAAGTCGGCAATTGGTTCCCGCTGAGATCCTTTGAAATCCTCCCTATGAATTAGAATGGAAGACCATAGGTTGCCCCAATGAGAACGGAAACTTTCCCATCAGCCTAGCCTTTTTGGTTTATGGGGGCTTTCTACAGATTGAAATCAGTAGTTCCAAGAATTGATGCCCTATATACCAAGCAGTAATCCCAAGTCAGAAAATGTTCATGCCACACTTTTTGTTATGTACATCTTGTTTACCTGTGGTTAAAGGATGCTCTGTATTCGGAAATTTTTCAGGGGGCTTTCTACAGATTGAAATCAGTAGTTCCAAGAATTGATGCCCTATATACCAAGCAGTAATCCCAAGTCAGAAAATGTTCATGCCACACTTTTTGTTTTGTACTTTGTTTACCTGTGGCTAAAGGATGCTCTGTATTCGAAAACTTTTCACCAGCCAATCAGAAAAGCATGATTGAGGCAGTCATTTATTAATGAAAGGAGAGTGAATATTATTTCCCAACAATCAATGGCAAGCTGAACGTAGAAACACTTCACACTTTCTTATCTCTGTATGTATCTTTCCTCCACAAAAATAAGCGGGGAACTAAAGTTTGCCTTGGCTCCCAATTTGACCATCTTTCTTAAAGTCTGCTAGAGGGCTTTCCGCATTGCTCGTCAACATTGACAGCTCCCAGGTTTGGAAAATGATACAGTGGCTGCATGTGCAATGTCACTGCCATGTGGACATCTGGGTGGTAATTATTTGACTTTGGGAACTTACGACTCTTACAACTAGTTATTCTAATTTGTGGTAGGAATAAGGTGTGCATGCTTTGACTATCTTGTAGTCTCTCAACTCTTATTCCTGATAACTGTGCTTAGTGTGATATTGTTAAGTTCTGCTAGCACCAAATTTGATTAGCTTATACATGAGAGCATTTGCTCGTAATTGATATATGAGAGGGCAAGAAAAGGCCTAGTATTGTGTGTATATGAAGCATTGGTTTTGATACATCTCAAAGCAAAGAAATTAGAAATTACCAGCAACTGCTTTCATGTATAAGTAAAGAAATTTACTTCCCAAAGCAAAGCGTCAGTTCTCTCTTTCTTTTACTGTTACTTGTAAATTTAGTCTAGTAACCCGTTTGCCATTACAATATATAGAACTATAACTAATTAAATAGTCTAGAAATTCATCACTTCATATATTACAGTCCCAACTTCATAGCATAATTAGCCAATTCATCCTGTGGCTTGTTTTCCTCTTGAAATATGTGACTCGATATCAAAGTTGGTCTGCCTACTGTCTGCTGGCTGTGGCAGTCCTATTTCTAAATGATGTCCTTGATCAACTGGGCAATCCAAATTAATGACTTTTGTGATATTAGAGATTTAAGCACTACCTATGACTTCCCTTGCACAATCAAATTATGGATGTTTAAATTAGGAGTAATCTAGGCCTTCCAGTAGTGCAACCCATTCTGCTGCTAGAGCAACAAAATTGAAACACTGGTTAAAAGTATTATTGCCACGGATGAAATGTGACAATCCATCGGTACAAATTTCTCTTGGTGTTTGCCAGAGGTTTTATTCAGACAATGGTAAATAGAACTCTTCAGTAATTACAATTGTTAATTTTCATTTTCTAAAATTATGAAGGAAAAGAATGATTTCCCTTCATGAAAGAAAAATACCCAAAAGATACAGCGGGTGGAATACAATATTTCTAATCTGATTCTGAAGGCAAAGAAGTCGATCGCCAACCTTTATTGGTCATATGTGGGCATTATTAGTAACGCTCAAAAGGATGGCTAAGTCTTCAAATTAGTGGTGATTTGATTCAATAATGTCGTGAGTTGCTTTATATGCCATTATGCAGCCCGACGACACTCAGTGGTCACAGGGCATTTACCACAGCCGTGAACTTCTAAGCGTAGTCTGCAAGGCTCAAGGACTGCTCACGGCACTGACGACTCAATGGTGCATTTTCATGGACTGGATAGCATCGAACCATTAAGAAGTCCATCTCAACTCGTCGCGAGGTTACTACTCAACCAAAAGTGGTTTAAAGAGACCAAATCCAACCCAAGGCATGTAGGATTTGGCCAGGTAGAGTATAAGCCAATTGAATCCAGCAAGAAGGCATGTAGCACTTAGCCAATTATGTTGTGAGGAGAAACATATCCGACCATAGGCATCTAGGACTTAGTCAACTGGTGAAAGGACCAGGTTCAACCATTGGCAATTTGCTTCTAATTAAATGTAGCATTTGGTTCCCAAAAGCCTTCTAACACAATGGCACAAGGAGGAGTCTCCTACGTGGAAGACCAGTGTTTGAGGTTGCGCATAGGGGTATTCTAACTTTCAAATATGAGGGGTGTTAGCAACAGCTAATTATTGCAGGTGTAAGCTGCAACTAATTACTTTTTTCTCAGCCAATGGGGTGTTAGCTGTTGCTAACACTCTATATATATGCGTGTGTGTGTGTGTGTGCAGCTTTTAGCGTCAAGATAATATAAATTTAGTAGCATTCAAGATACCACATGCTCGGTCAGATATGCTCTTTCCATATATTTGCAAGTAAGAAAAGCATAGAGGAAAAAAGAACACAAATTCGTCCATTGGATGATTCTTATTAATCATTTGTTATATGATCTTGTAAACTTGTTACTAAAGAACGCGCGATCCTATCTGGTATTTTGTACATTTCATACTCTTAAGTGAAAACCTATATAAAACGGCATTGTTTTCTTCTCCTACATTTACAAATTGGTTTTTGATATTGGACTCTTGTGAAAACAAGTAAAAGGGTTTGTTTTGGATTTTTTAATATTAATAAAGACTTTCTCATTGAAGCAAAATGTCAAGAGAAGAGACATTGTACAAGTAAAAATGCTCATTCTATACATTTGTAATAAGCAAAAATGTAAAAATTAAATTTAAAATAAAGTATAAAATTTTCCTTGGATGGGGTTTTATTAATCAAGTGTAAGTACATATTTTCTACTCATTAGGTTGTTAAGATTATGTCAATAAAAGAAGATAAGACCTTAGATCATCAATTAAATTCATTAATAATGAGCCCTGGACCTCAAATAGAAAGAGTCATAGTTAGAGAATGGGAGCTATTAAGTAGGAGGGAACAAAGGTCATACATAGCTAGCCATGAGAAGTCTAAGTGCATTTAGATCATATGGCTTTCAAGATGGCAAGACCATAAGCTTGTATGGTGTGAACTAGCTTGTGTGAACTAGCTTACGCACAAGTTGAATGACTTATGAATCATAACTTATGCCTTCTTAGATAGAGTATATGTTTAGGTACAAGACTAAGTCCTAAGCTTGGTTATAAGGACAATATGTCGTTAAGAAGTATGAGACAATGGTTAGCTAAGATCTAGTGGTATGAGCCTACTAGTTAACCCTTGGGCAACAATACCATGGCCAAGGAGATCCTAGACTCATGATAGTTAGCCATAAATACCATTATAATGGACAAGGGCGAAGATAGTCCTAGCCAGAAACCTTGGGAGCAAGGGCACAAAATGTGCCCATACTTAACCCAAAGAGTTAAGATCAAACCAATGTTTAGGACGTAGAGCACAAAGGCTCAAAACCAGTTGGTCCTTAGAGAGAGAGAGAGAGAGAGAGAGAGAGAGAGAGAGAGAGAGAGAGAGAGAGAGAGAGAGAGAGTTTATTTTCAATGAAACTTGATGTAACTAGCTTAGATTTGATGTCAAAATGTGAGAGGGATACCCTCTTTATAGATTTGAAAGCATATGTAGTTATCTTGGGCATCTAATGAGGCTCAGACACAAAAACAATAACTACCATAACCACCACTCTGAACAAAAATGCCCTTGCAGCTCCCTTCTTAACTTTCTGGCATTGAGGGTAATTTGGTAATGCACCACATGCTCTGGTCTAGGTAAATGCATGGCACTAAACACTTTCTGCTTAGCACCGAATGCTCTAATGAACCTATGTCACTCTTAAGGACTGTGACAATGATCAGTTTGATGCAGTGGTGCCAGTTGGAAATGTCTTGCACTAACGTCTATGCTGTGAACAACATTGTTAGCATATCTACAAAGAATGTGCTCTAAATGAGTACTTGTTTATATTATAATATTATTTAAATAAAATTTGTTATTGTTTTATTTAATTAAGACATTATAATGTAATAAGAAAAACACCTACTACTTGAATTCAACAAAAGTACTCCTAATACCAAATTTTAAAAGGATAAAAATTCAACTTCTTGATCCATGTACAAAATTAGAGTTTCAAAAGTTGGGTCAAATTTTAAAATCTCAAATACCAGGATATTTTTTCAATATTAAAAGCTTAAAAATATATGATATTAGTTTAATGTTAAAAATTAAAAGTCCCACAAGAAAATTTCAATTTTGGTTCTCTAAAAAGTAATTTTGTCAGCATTTCGTAATTCCTCAGATGACTTTGACCCCTAAGTAATATGCCTAAACACTAATTGTTTTTTCTGAAACTTTGCTAGTAGCTTAAAGCACTTAGAAGCTTACTCTTGAAAATCTTCTGAAAACTTCTTTGTGTAATTATGCACTTCAAGAAGAGCTTGAATCAAAAGTATGAAATTTTCAATTTCAACAAACATCAATGTCTAGCCAACAAGAGAATGGGAATATTCTAAAGGAAAACCCACTAAAAAATAGGCATGCAAACTGTAACGATAAAAATGTAGGATGGGAGACTTCGAAAGAGCTTCTGATTAAAGTCCAATGCTACCTAGGAATGCTTATTCTCTATCCATCCACTTCTTTGGGTCCTTGAAAGAAAACAGTAAAAATAGATGGTCATGACAAATGACTCAAAGAAGCATCGGCTAAGACATCTAATGGACATCATATTTGATCTTTAAGCATTCGAATGAATGGCTTCTATCAAAAGAAAGAAAATTTCACCGTGCATCAAAAGGGGGGGCGGGTGTTCTGAGTGTGGACATTGTTCCTCACTAATTCAATCACAGCTAGTAAAGTTTGGCCCTAAAATGATGTGCCATTTGGTGCAAAGTGTATTGGATAACAACGTAAATATCTTAGTTAAATTCAGTCATCTATTCTGCAACTTCCATGTTGGGCGTATATTTTGATCATAAATCACAACCATGCCACGACGAATTTACCTAGGCCATGAATTTCCCATGAAACGAAAAGAAAACGCTGGGAATTTTAGTGATACCTTAATGGAAAGTCCAAGGCCGCCCTGCATTAGAAAGGGCAAAGGACATGTAGAATCCTTTGTGCCGCATTGAAGGTTGCCCATCTTGGATATTGTTTGCTGAAAACATCTTCACCGCTACCATTCTATAGAAAAAATGACAGCCCAGAAGATAAAAGAATCCTATAGCTGATTTCAGGATCAGGATGATTTGGTGGAGTAGATCCTTGGATATGGTAAGAAGAGGAACAATTTGAAAACCCAATATTTGGAACCGGTTGTCACGGACTTGTGTTGACCAAGGCTTACAGATTTCAAGAAAGGCCTATTTGCCCATCATCAAGGTCTGCAGGCTTTTGGTACATAGATGTGGCCTAAGAGACTTAAGCTCGTATTAGCAGATTTGTAGAACAAGGCCTGATTTCTAGAGAAGTCCTTGTAAATATCTAAAATATACTTAGAGGATTGTAGATTAGTCTAGAATGCAGTAGAGATGAGTTATTTTGTAAGATGGTTCTGAAAGATGATCTAGACCGTCAGAGGAGTGACACGTGTAATAATCCTAACCATCCATTGAGGAGGTGGATAGAGAAGAGCAAGTATAAATAGGGGTTAGCTTCTTATTTGTAATCAGATTACTTAATTAAGTTCAAGTTAAGAATAACAAGTTCTCTTTGAATAAGTCTCTTCTTGAGTTCTCCCATTACTTTGTGGCTAAGTGAGTGTGGCCCTTGCAAGTAAGAGTAGGGTTGTAGAAAGCTGACTTGTGCTTTGCAAAGGAAACTGCACTCAAGTGCCACATAGGTTTAGCATAGGTGAAACTGTCACCCCGTGACACTATGTATAAATCCTTCAACTGATTTACAAGGAGAACGCCATTTCTTTTACTGATTTATATACAGCAAACACCATATAAGAAGTCTTTGGGACCTGGGTTACCTTAACCCATGTTTGACTGCATTAACCACATTTGCATAATCCTTGCTGCATCCAGCTGTGGTGAAAGGTTAAGCGGATCAATTAAGCTTTGAAAATCTTCACGAACTGTAACAATTGATCTCGAAGAAGCTTTAAATGGATAGGAATGACGTCCAGAAACCAGCTACCGATGAAAATTTTTCCTAGTATGAGAAAGAAACCACAGCAGCAAGACAAACCTAGCCGTCGAATAGAACAGGCAACCAGGTGATTGAAAGGAAAAACAAGACCATCGATCTTCGTGGAGGGTAGATATAAGGAATGAATCCCCCAATCACAGCCGACATAGCACATAAGAACTCCAAATTACTACGTTTTAGATAGTCCATATCATGAATTTCCCTTAATCACCACTAACTCGGTGATAAAATGCAAGTTTTAGGAAATCACCAATAGCTACATATAGGCAGTCCATATTACAGATTACAATGAAAAATATAGGGTTTTCTGGCCAAATCATTGGTCATTTGGTTTTTATTGATAGATCAAACTTAGATTACACCAACCTGTCTAACATAGTAACACACAGTACAATGATCTTGATGAAACAACAGCCTGTCTCTACCACAGACGTTTATTAAAGAAGGAAATGAACTACAAAAGCTGGAGAACAGCTTAGCTATTCACTAGTCAAAAGACTCAAAACATCTTAGCTGTGTCACCAGCTGCTCTCGACTGGTATGATAATGATGATAATGTTCCTAATACAATTATAACAGAGCCAATTCTCATTTTTCCTTTTGGTAAGATGAACACATTCATGGTTGATAAGCTCTGATCTTTGAAACTGCCTCCATCTAATTGACCCACATGGGTATTTATCACAAAATCACCTGTTTCTTGTTTTAACAAATTTGGGTCTTGAAGCCCTCTTCTCCATCTTTTCCCTTTTCTTTCGGCTTTTCTCGTCCTCTGCACCTTCCTGCATATAGCACATGAACTGAATTGTTGAAAATGGCCACAATTGCTGTAAACATTGACTAGATTGAGAAAAAGCATGGCATACCTCTGAACTCTGAAAAAGGAACCCTTTCACAAAACCAAAACCCTTGTATATACCAAATGCTGGTATCTGAAACCACAAGATTGAACATTCAAAGAGTGCTAAAAACATGGACTTGGCCCTTCAGGTTTGATTTGAGTCATGATCCAAACTTGTAAGTTCGAATTTGATGCCAATCTACTTGCAAGATTAACGTCGGACCCTTGCTCACAACAAGAAAACATCTTGCTTTTAGCACACCCAATAATTTGAATACAGGCAACAACATTTCCCAACCTGCATGGGCATGACGCACTGGATCTCCCCAGGGTTAATCCTGTAGATATTGAAAGATTTTAAAGAAGCCATGTTTCTTCTCATCTTATAGTTGGAGCTGCTATATGACCAAATGAGTATTCCCATGGAGATCTCAGTGGTGGGAAAGGTGGAATTGGTCCAAAAAAACGAAGTGGCGACAACCAAGTCCAGCCCATAACTACGGCCAGTTCATATTGCTTATAACAACTAAAAGACTCACATCACCCCAAATTAGAAGGCAAACTTGAAGGCTGCTTCTCCAAAGGCAGAGGATTACTACTGTGGTTAGCTAGTTGTAGCTTGCCATCGCTGCCTATTGCAAGGATTGAATGTACTGAGTTTCAAATCTCTACAGGAGGGGATTCAAGGGGAAAGCACAACAACTTCTGGTAAGGTTGCAAAAGGGCTCTAAAACCTTGAAACAGTAACTTAGTAATTTCACGAAAGAAATCTTCAAGACCATAAGCCAAGTTCTTGATCTGGGTGATTCGGTTAGCTGTTTGGTACTTTCCACTATAAATTATAGTCATTAAAGTTTTTTCTCATTCATGAGCCCATCCAGTGTATTTCATGGAGCAACCTATATTTGCTACCATTGATCATGTGCCCTGCTTATTCTCGCTTAAGTCCAACACCATCCCATTTTTTATTAATCATGAGATTGAAATGAAAGATGGCACCAGTGGTAAAGAGAGCAAGAGTTTATTCACATGGTCAGAAACCCATTTATGCAGCAGTAGTTTTGCAATTTCAAAGTCATCCTTAGTCTTTCTGAGTTCAATAATCACGAATCAAAATGATTATAAGTTTTGTTTGCCATAGATGTTTTCTTAAACTTCCCTACTAGAATATGTTATTGAATTCCATTACCAATTGCATCTAAGAGAAACTAGAATAGAGTTTTGAGGATCTTACCACTAAATATGTGTACCAAAATCTCCCAGAAAAGATGGACATCAGCTGCACAAAGCTTGTTATATAGATCACGTCATGCAAGTAGCTGCGAAAACAACATTTGTCAAGTAGAACTACAGAGTAGATGAACAAGATGGTACAGTCAATACTGATCAAATCTAGAAGATAATGAAGGTATTCACTAAATAATGATGAAAAGAGTAAGTTTATCTTCATTACATTGACATTCTAAGCTTATACTGCATTCAAGCTAATATTATTGTTCTATAGTTAAGGAACTGGACATCTTGAATCTAGGGATGACAAAGCTGATTTACTGTATAGTTGCTATGAGTAAATACCTCAGAATCATAATATCATCTCACTGTTTCAGAAGAAAAACAGAACCTAAGAACCTCAGTCTACATAACCATTACAAAGTGCTCCAGAAGCAATTCTAGCCACTTTAAGTATTAAAAGGTGCAGTAAAAGTCTTAAAATAAATTAAATTCTGTGAATTGACCATTGTCTGCAGATGCCAACATGTAATCAGGTTGAGGACAAGGTGTGTAGAAATATGATGTGAAAGTTCATTTCAGAAAGCGAATATGTGGGAAACTGTATGACTGACAGTTTTTCAAAAAGCAAGAGGAAAAGTACCTGAGGAAACAAATAAGAAGAGAGTACACAAAATTTTGGGAACATAAAGAGAAACCCAGTGGCAAAGATGACTACTCTGTCTCTTCAAAGCTATGACCATGTAAGTCACAGATTTGGATAAAATTTTCAGTTGTCAACATTATTTCTGAAAGATACATGGTTATTCATATCAATGAGAGATCTAGCTATCCAACAATCACTGCCATGATGATGGAACAAGAAAGCAAGGCAACAATAGATAACACTAATGATATGAATTATACAGATAATTTAAAGACAGTGAAAACGAAAACAAAATGAAAAGCATAAGCATAAGCCTAAAGAAACCAGAACAGCCAAAGTAATATATGAAATGATGATTACGGCCCATGGAACAATTGAATCATAAAAATATAAAGTAAATCCTCTGAGGCCACTGCTTGAGACGCATAGAACTTAATTTGCATTAGTATTAAATAACAGATTTTCGTCCTTGTAACAACTGCTCTTAGTTCTGTAAGTTTTAAAATTTTGATTTAAATACACTAATATCAATCTGATTTGTGGAGAATGCAACTTGTGAATATGTTTGAAGAAAACATCATCAATTTCCCATTATTTGGAAAGAACAGAAGTGTCACTTTGAAGTATGATGACAAGTACCAATGTCAACAAAATGTCCTCATACATCAACTTCACAACAAGAGCAATGCAACGTACAAATACAATTTCAAAACCTCTGGATAGCCTTGATATACGCAAGCTCGTATGCTTCTTTTACAAGGGAGAGAGGGTGGTTGGGTCGGGTAGGTATAAGACAAAAGCTTACTCAATGATCAATGTCAACCTCAAAATGTTGCTTGGCTGGCAAGTATCTGCTTTCACAAGGAGAGAGGGAGGTTGGGTTTGCATAAGCCAAAAGCTTGCTCAATGATCAATGTCAACTTCAAAACATTGTCTTGGCTGACAAGTATTTTGCCTGTTTATCAAAAATTACAATATTTTAAACAAGCTCCTGGTAGTCTTTACCCTCACAAGAATGATTCTCTTCTCTCACTTGTGGGACCATTTCCCCAATTTCTGAATCATTCAGGCATTGCATGTGGGAGCTGTTGCAGATGTGTTTCTCCTCGTAAAATGCAGTTCTTTTTTGTGGCAAATGAAATCCCATTAGTTACGAACTGGTTCCCTAGGAAATAGGTATCTCTAAGCAATCTAGCTCCTTTCCAATTATAATGGTGTGTAGCTCAACTACATACTCAACATGCTCACAATTAACTTAATTAGCCTAGGTTTTGGTGGTACATTTCAATATCCAGAACACTTTACACAAACATGAGTGACTAGAAAAAATCTTCCGACTATTTACAACGGAACGCAATGCAATAGTCAATTGATACAGCCCTTCTTTCTGAATGGCGACAACACTTTGATTAAATTCAGTCCACTGCAAAAGAAATTTGAGTGAATTTGCTATAGTTGATTAAATTTAACCCATTGCAAAAGAAATTTTAGTTTCCCTCAAATTGTGAAAATTCTAAGAGTTGAAACAGGAAAGGATGAGGAAGAGTCCTGGCCTTCTACCACAGTGGTGCAAAAAGTAGGTTTACTGTGCTAGGTCTCAAGTTCCAGTTGCTCATTTGTTTAGGCTTATCCATGAAAACTCACTTGCCTACCAGAAAAAACAAAAGATTAACAAGACATAAAAGATAGAAAAGCAATGGACTGAATAAATTTGTTACCTTAGATGTTGTTGGGGTAAATAGTACAAACCAAAGACAATGCCGATTATGGGTGTCGACATGCTTTTTGACCTATTAGACATCTAAAGCTAGACCAATGAGATGAACAAGTTGGATCATGTAAAGGTGGCTACAGCAAATGTGGACACTTGGATGTGCCTCCCTATGCAGTAAGTTTAGATTACTCAAAGAAACAAAACCAGACAAGAAAATACAGAGTTAAGAATCAGTGCTCCTAAGTACTAAATGTCAAGTTCATGTCTAGAGAGGCCCACTGTCATCTCTGCACTGGCTTTCATGTGGAAGTGGTACGCAAACTAAAGACTGGTGACCTCCAGAGGAGTTTCAGCATACCAGTGCCATTACAATGTGAAGGAACTTGGGGAGTTCTTACACAACTTTTTTATTCATATTAAGGTTGTTCACAACGTTGGTAGCCGTGTTTTATGTGTTTCCATATCTAATAACATTCTTAGGGACTAGTTGGATTTAATATTAGGTGGACAGCATGTGAATCTATAGAAATACCGGTATAATGTGATGATATGCAGCATGGAAGAATGGTAGGATATCCAATAGAATATCTAAGGCCACGTGGATATTAACTCAAACAGCTAGTTAACCATCATCACGTCAACAATTGCTCCTACAATAATTACTATTTCATACTTTCAGTTTGAAGTATTTGAAGTTGAAGCATATCCAAAAGTGTCAATCCTAACTCAGTAGACAGTTACTGACTAGATTTCAGTACGTCTTGTCACAACCAAGTGGTATTGGGTTCAAACCATCGCACCGTTCCCTCCAAAATAAATAAATAATCAGGAGGCCTTTATGTGCGGGAGCTGAGTTGATTGACCATCTTCTGATTCATAACAGTGGTCCACCTTCCAGATTAAGGATATCACTCTCAAAAGTAACCTGGGTGACACCAGCACTGAATTCTCAATTTGTTGCTTCCTGGTGCTTTCTTCCCGTAAGGGCCAGAGAACAGTGCACTCAAGCCACTCTGGAATCTTCAGCTCTCTTCCATAAAAAATGCCAGGAGAAGAGGGCTCCAGGATCTCATTTCTTTTCCAACCTTGTGAGTGACATTTAAGAAAATCTGAAGTTCCAGCATGTTGTAATGTCAATTAAAACTATCAAAAGTTAGTAGCTTGGTTATCCAATAGGCATCTTCCTACACAATGCTCATCGTGATCCTATGTGGGTGTTGGAGGTTTTAGATATTAATTCTACATGGTCTCCACTGTCCTTGAGAGGCTCTAAGCTCAAATTTGATGGATCTGGCATTGGCAACCATGTCTGAATTGGATTAGAGCTATAATTAAAGATTGCCAACAGTCTGGTTAAAATTAGCCTTCTTTAGTCAGATCACATTCACCAACTTAAACAAATTCACATTTAGGAGCTACAATGTCATACCAAGATATAGACATTGTCACAAGTGGATTCAGTCATGGTGGACGCATTTCCCAAAATGCCATCCAATGGATGGAGAATACTAACCATTAGACTGTTGAAGCCCTCAAAGAGTTGTCAGATATGACAGAGTTCTCACCTAATTTGATCAGCTAATAAAGCTAACATCTTATTAGAGGAGTGAGGTATGAGCCCTTGTCACCTACTGGATGGAGGATGGCCTCTAGTGCTTTGTTTTGTTTATTTGATTCTCCTCTTAACCATCTTAGCTTGGTCAATTCATCCAGTTTGATTCTTCATCTCATATATTTCTTTTACAGCACTCAAAGGGAAGACATTTCTTTTTCAGCACTTACCTGGTCAGTTCATCCAGTCAAGAAGTCTTGAATTATGTCAACGGTCCCTGATTTGAATGCAGAATTGTATTGTCTTTTTTTTTCCTTTCCTTTTTGTGAACCTCCTGAAGCGCTAAGTATCAACTACCTGACTGGAGGTTCATCATTAAGACATTAATCTTGGCCAGGGATTTGTCTCTTTGCAGCCTCCTGACTTTCTCTTACTTCAGAAAGCCTCAATCCCTCTTCTTTTAGTGTTCTATGTGTCTTTCAGTGCGATATCTATCTCGTTATGGTCAAAGGAAGAACACGAAATAAATTTGAACCAATTAATTGGCTCATTGAAAGTTACTAAGTGTCAATTTGGTATTAGTTGTGAAGAAGTTTCTATATTTCAATTTAAACTGATATGATATAGACCTTGACAATTAATCAGAGATTTTCGCTTGGACAAGAAATCAAACCAAATCTATCCCTAGAATATGAGGGCTAATCAGTAAAAAACTAGAATGGGGAATAATTCTGATCAGACTAGAGTTAGTGAAAAATAATTAAAATAGAGATCTGTTAATCAGAATGGAAGAAAGAGACCAAAGTGAACTGCTAGTTGATCAGAAGCTAATATTGGGATGTGGTCACTAGATACCCAGAAATGAGGGAGATGTCAAGAGCAAGAACGAAAATAGCAGGATAACAAATGCCTCAACAAGAAAGTAAAATTTGCAAAGGAGACAAATGAAAACACAAAACCACATCTTGAGTAAGATATATCATTATATCTAGTACCAACTTGCATGCTCCATATCGACATCACTTAAGGAGCTATGCATGCTTAACATAAGCAAATGGAGAGAGAGGGAGTTCAGATGATGGAAGGTGATTAAGTGCCACAGGAATGAAAGAAGACACCAGTAATAGTATAACTAGCCAAGCCTACAAAGGCCTGCGAGGAAACTAGTGAACATTTGAACTGAACATAGAGGAAGTTCTGATAGCTTATGACTATGATTCATGCTATTGAATATGAGGTTACAGCCTTGGCGCAACGGTAAAAGTTGTCGTCATATGACCTTGAGGTCATGGGTTCAAGGCATGGAATCAGCCTCTTGCAAAAATGCAAGGTAAGGCTGCCTACTTTAAGCCATTGTGGCCCGCCCCTTCCCCGGACCCCGCATAGGCGGGAGCTTCGTGCACCGGGGCTGCCCTTTTTTTAGCCATCAGTAAGCCAAGAAAAGTTCAAACATGATCATCCATTTGTCAATTGTGGACCATTTCGGATTTACAAGCAATGTTGTGTGATACTACTTTTTGTTGCAATTAAGATGTGACTCTATAGATGGAATAATTATTAACCTGAGTGTTTGCATATTTTATTTCAACATACTTCCATGAATTAAAGGGCAGCCCCGGTGCACAAAGCTCCCACCTATGCGGGGTCCGGGGAAGGGGCGGGCCACAATGGCCTAAAGTAGGCAGCCTTACCTTGTATTTTTGCAAGAGGCTGATTCCACGCCTTGAACCCGTGACCTCAAGGTCACATGACGACAACATACTTCCATGAATTAGTAAAAAAAAAACTTTTAAACTAAATCAAGACATTCCCCTCACAATCCAATCAAAGCTAGTACCTTTGACACTAAATAATGTGTCATTTCATGCAAGCTGTAGACAATAATAATGCAACTATCTACTTTAAGCACCTAGAAACATATGCATGAAAGCTAGAGAATGCAAGGAATTACCCACAAACTCCCCCAGTGTTCATATCAAATCCACCATCTAAGAGTTCACCATCATCAGTATAACTGGGACTAGCCATTTTGGCGAGTTGTTGATATGGAATTGCGTAAGCCAGTGAAGTGACAAATAAGCCAACCCAATGCTTCCAAGTAATAGTAGAATAGAGGATAACCATCCTTACTAAAATGTACACAGCCTGCATCAATCATAATTTTCAAAATTACAAAAAATACAACCAAATCTAATGCAAGAAGACACTGCTAATACCCAATAAAGAAAAGAATAAATCAGATCTCGGAAAGCAATAAACTGTGGCTTTATTGAAGAGATTCTGAAGTTTGCTTATTTCAGAGGATGGGATCCAGTAGAAAAATAATCATCTTTTGAAAGCAACATAGATCATAAACTGGATTTGTAATTGACTGAATTGAACACAACTTAAAGAGAAAAGGAGAAAGGGAACCAGGCATACATTGCAGAAAATGACGAGGCGAAGTAGGTTGAGCATGTGGCGATGGTTCTGTTCCTTTCTCTTCTTCGCACCCTGGTTTGCCATGCCTGATTATAGCAAGCAAGTGGTAACACTTTCTTCTTCAGAACTTGCTTTGCTTTAAGACTGTAGTGTAGAAAAATGTCCAAGGAATTTTCCATGAGATTTACATTGGACAAAATATTGTGTTGAAAGGCCTAATCCCCTTGATCATGTGAAAAGTAATCACTTTTGACTTTCATCAAGATGTAGATTTACATTTGAAAAAAGAAACAGGGAAACAGACAGAGGTTGGTCGTAACCATGCACTTCGCTGAAAAAGTAAAAGCATGGTATCAAAAATCAGCCAGTCAACACCAAGTTGATGTGGTTTAGACTTCTCACAAATTTTTCTATTTTTTCAAATGTTGAACAAACAAACTCATGAGCATCTCAAACTCGTGACCTACTAGGTACTACAGAAGCAGCCCTTCTTGGACCATTGGGCCTGAAGGCATTTGTCCAACTTCCCACATTTTCCATCTTGGACTCACCGATTTACACAGAAACATCTGCCGCTAATAATTAATTATATTTTCATATTTTTTGTTTTTTGAAAGCAAAAGTTCACAAATTCAGAAAGCACAATACATCAAACAAGTGCACAAATAACATTCTAGTAACTTTTGAATGTGAAGCGTCAACCTGAAAATAAATTTTCTATTTAGCGAGCTGCTCATGAAGGCTTTTCCTTTCTTTTCCTTTTTTCTGAATGAGAATATTTATCAATTAAGAAAGCACAACACAACCAACAAATTTGTAGATAATAATTTAATAGTCTAATTACTTTTAAAATGAAGTGTCAACCTCAACTTCATATTGTCATTGGCAAGGTACTCAATAGTGGCTACCAACTATAGGCTATAACAAAACGTATAGTATCATGACAAATTGTCTATCTTATCTTTAGGACTCAGAAGATGAGATAAATCATGGAAGTTTGATGTAAGTAATTGATTGGTGGTTTCAGACGGCTCTTAAGAATACACGAATGTGGATCATTTACATCCCATTTCATTTTTATCTTGCTTGGTCTAACAGATAATGTAGAAATGAGGTTGTCCATTTCATTTCTACAAAAGGATTACATAACTCTGGGCCTGTCTTGATACAAAATGTTAACCAAAAACGGTGGAAGATAGTGTAACCATGTCGTAGAAGCCATATGATGCACTGAATTCTTTTATATGTGGACCAGCTAGTGTGTTGGTTCCTTTGGATGATCCTGATCGTGTCTCTATACATTCTCCTATGGGATGTGTGCAGTTTCTACCTGTGTTGGAAAGTTGTGATAACAATCAAGGAGTCCGCATAATGAGACATCTAAAAATTTGGATAAAGTAAAGGTCTATTCACCTATAGTGTCTAATTACCCTTTTATGGTACTGAAGATAGAAACACAGAATCAATCAAATTCAATAATTAAGTCCCATAAGGATATCGTAGTTAAGCAGGTGTCCCTAGTAGGGGATGAGTTAAGCTAAATTTAGATGTTTCTGTCCAGGAAAACTGGGTTATGCAACAGCTAGTGGAGTTATTTAGGAATCATTTGGGCCAATTTTTCGCTGGTTATAGTATTCTTCTAGATTTAAAAGAAAACAAAGAACTTTGTTGATTATAGTATTTTCTAGATGAAAAGTATTAATAATCTGAATTGCTAGCTATACTTAATGGATTAAAAAGATTAAAAGCTGAATTTTCTTTGGTATGTATTCCAGGATATTGTAATTCTATCAACCAAATGTCAAACGAATTAATCCTAGTCATTTTGGACATATTCCAAAGGAAACTAAATATCAGATTACAGGCTTTAATCTATCATGTCTACAGGGAAGGGAATGACATAGCTGAGTGCCTAGCTGCAAGAGTTGCATCATCCCATCAGTTGGAGATATGTATGACTCATTTCCTTGATATTTTGATAGAGCAAATGGTAATCTTATATGCATCAGTACCCATATACCCTTTTTTTTTTATTTTCATTTTCAGATCAAACCCATTCACCATTTTCCCCTTCGCCCCTCCCACCTTCATCTTCTTGTGTCTTGGATTAATGGAACTGCTTTGAAAGTCTTGATTTGGGCTTGAGATATGCTGACCAAGAAACCCTGAAACTATGAACTTCTAATTGTTTACTTTTTATGAGTTTGCTTGTAGATTTTAGTATAGGTTTTTGACGTTTTCTCATCAAAGGCTGTAAGAAAGTGAAAACTTCCAACAATACCTTCTAACTTTTCACAGTACTCAGAACAAGTTAATACACAAATTGCAATTTTTGTGCCTTTCTTGACATACTCTTTAGCATGAAACAAATTTATTATTTTTTTCAGTTTCGGACTTATGGGGAAGCAAGGCAGCAATCATAATGAACATTGCCTGTAGTTGTTTTTTCGTACTCTTAATGCTCATACTGGAGTATTTGGTCCAAGGTGGAGCAGAGAAGCAAACAACTGAATCTAAGACATTTCTTTAAATAGATTTTCATCCTAAACTATGAAGAGGTAGGTCTAGATATGTTTAGCAGAAAATTATTATTAGGCTGGAGATTCTATCTTGCTGGAAGACATAGTAACATATAACAGAGTACCACCTCGAAGATTGCTTTACCCACAAGGAAATTGTTAAAGAGAATTACATATAGGATGCAGCTTTTTGGTAACTTTAACCATTGACTGATCCTTCTTAAGAGATAGACCATGCCAATTCTCTATTTGATTATTCTAACGACTATTACTCTTGATGTAAAAAAATAAAAAATTTGGAAAGCTACATCATTAAGATCTTCCCATACATGAGATTTAGGGGATGTGACAGAGATTTAGAAAGGTTACACCGGATGCATGATTTGGATCATATAATGCAAAATGCAAGGTAAGGCTACCTACTATAGGCCCTTGTGGTCCGCCCCTTCCCCGGACCCCGCATAGGCTGGAGCTTCGTGCACCGGGGCTGCCCCTTTTATTCTAGGTACCATACTTTTAGCCGTAATTTACATCCTTGGATTTACAAGGACAGACTCCATATAATTTCTCTTTAAATAGATGGTTAGATTAACAAAATGGAAGCTGTGCACATTCATGGGAAAATTATCACGTCCATAATCAGTTGTCCAAGCAGGGAAAGGAGTGTGATTATTAAAACTTGTTCGTTCAACCAAACTGGCAAGGAATTTCACGGGAAGTTTTGAACTAAGAGATGGAAGGTGACTTCTATGGATGCAAGACCCACCAAAACTTTCACAACTCAAAGGCTTTGCTTTGATTTATATGAAGGAATAAGAAATGCTTCTCTTTTCATTTTGATCTGTCTCTTTGTCCACAACATTCATTTTATAGCCTATGAGATCAATTGTTCAGATGATTAAAAGTGTGCAGTACTTGTATTCTTGATTGCTATGCGCAACTCTCATATAAGTTACTTATATTAGGGACGATTATGTGATGGATGAATGAATGAATGAATGAATGAGCATTATGTCCAAAGACAAATATGACCAGCTTGACACATAAATTGGACCTGGTATTCAATGATCAGAACCATTGATCAAGTGGTTCACAAATAGAAAGGGATAACAGAGACAAAATGTTATGAACATAAATGAGGCCAAATTGTTCAGCAATCTGAACCACTGATAAACTGGTTCACAAACAAAAGTGAAGGAGAGATAGAGGAGTTGTATAAAAAAAAATTCTGTAGGGCTAGGATACAAACACCAATAAAAAGGAAGAAGAGGGACAGATGGAAGAGTAGATTCTATAGTTTAAGCAACACGTAGAGGGGTAGAATCAATATAGTTTAGGTAAGAGAGAGAAGTTTTTGGGATAGAAAAGCTTCTTGGCCTACTTATTCAACTAATGAAACAACCAAATTCCTTAGAAGCCAACTTACTCAACTAATGAAACATGATAAAAATAAAAGAAGAGAGAGATACTTAGTCATCATATGGGCTTGGTCATAGGACTACTCCATAATAATGGATGGTCGAAAAATGACAGGCATTTATTTAATTATCAACTCAATGGTGTTCCTAGAATGCATAATATGGAATTTCGTTTAAAGCTTGCGAAAGTGACAGTTTCTATATTTGCAGGGAATTCAAAATTTATTTGAATTTTAAACTATATTAGTTTTTCTTTTCTAAATGGTTTTGTAAAAACACAATTAAAAGTTTAATACCACATGAAAGTTGGGAGAACATTTCACTCCTAATAAACTATTCCTCCATATCTCTCATTGCTTTGAGTTCACTCACTTGTGCACACTCGCATCATTGCACTTTTGATTTTTGATGTGCCCAAGCTAAGGCCCATCAGGTTGGATAGTCAGGCAATTAGGACGTGAGTGTGTGGCAAGCCTAGGAGGAGACACCTAAAAGGTCGGGCCTGTTGTTGCAAGGACTGCCCGACCCATCTAGGCCCATCTCACCAGATGGGCCCACTCATAGTTAGAGGGAGTGGGAGAGGTAGTTCTAGGGTGGCTGACCACTCAAGCACGGCTACCATAAAGGTGTGCCCCCTAAGCCATTTGCACTTGCATCAGCATGTCTCCCCAAAGCATTCTAGTTTCTGGCTTTCTTTCTTTCTTTTGAATCAGCCAGTTTGGGTATTCTCTTCAAGATTTCATCCTTATGAGATTCTCTAGTTTTTAAATCCCAGATCCTGTTAATAGGAGTGGTATTGATTTAGCTAGAAAGTTCCTTTTTATCAGGTGTAGCATTGATTTGCTTAGTTTGTTATGGTTTCTAGAGTTCTTCTCCTTGAGAAATTCTTCTTTCTTCCCAAATTGTTTTAGGGTCTTGATCTATCTCTCCTTGTAGAAACAGTTGTTTGATTCTTAGTCGGACTCAATTTCAGTTTTTCTCATTGAAACCTAGATTATTGATCTTTTGATCTTATTTTCTAGAGCAATTTAAGTTATGAGTGTGTTTATTTCTCCAAGAGATCTAACACATATATGGAGTTTATTAAGAATGGACTAAAGGACGTGATTTTTCATAGATTTTGAAGGATATCTTGAGGCATTCAGTTTTGGAGTCTAAAGTATGGACCTAATTCTGATCGTGCAAATCAGTTGAGGTAGAAATTGAGTCTCGCTTGGTTGAATCTTAGAGATGAAGCTATTGTAATCCCATTCACAATTTGAGAGGCTTCAACTATCTTCAAGAGGATGCTATAAGTGCACCTTTAAGCTAAGATTCACATAATTCAATTTGTACAAGATAAAGTATTATCAATACTAATTTCTAACAATTTAAAGATCAGTTATTTAATGATTTTAATGATTGTAATGATTTTAATTATTTTAATGAAAATCATCTTCAGCTTTTAAAACTATGGCAACCCCAACATGACATGAATCGAAATCTGAAATTCGCTCAAGCTAGGGCGTTCCCCATAAGCGGCCTTGGCATCGGATCCCGGATGTGGTGAAAAATAGGCAAGGGTTGCTAGGGCGTTCTCCCAGAAGCGACGCGCTACATCGGATCCCAGGTGTAGTGAAAAATGGGCAAGGGCTGCTAGAGCGTCCCCTCGGAAGCGACGCGCTACATCAGAACCCAGGTGCAGTGAAAAGTGGACATGGGTTCATACCATGGAGGTTGAGAAAGGCGATAGTAAATAGGGAATCTCCAAATCATAAGATTCGCATCGCTACATGGAATATAGGGACATTGACAGGTAAGAGTTTGGAGTTAGTAGACACGATAAAACGTAGGAGAGTCAACATCGCTTGTATCCAAGAAACCAAGTGGAAAGGAGCTAAAGCTAGAGAAATAGATGGGTATAAATTATGGTACGTAGAAAAGGAAAATAATAGAAATGGCGTGGGAATAATAGTGGATAAGGAATTAAAGGATAAAGTTGTGGATGTTAAAAGAATCAGTGATAGAATTATAATAATAAAAATGATTCTAGGAGAGCAGATTATAAATATTATAAGTGCATATGCACCACAAGTAGGGCTACAAGATATAATTAAGAGACAGTTTTGGGAAGATATGGAGGGAGTCATGCAAGAAATTCCCAATACTGAGGGAATATTTATAGGAGCAGACTTAAATGGCCATGTAGGAAAAGATAAGGAAGGATATGATAGAATACACGGAGGGTATGGTATAGGTGAACGAAATGAGATGGGGGAGAATATCCTCGATTTTGCTTTGTCATATAACCTATCCATTGCAAATACACTCTTTAAGAAGAGGGATGAACACTTAATAACTTTTAAAAGTGGACTTCATAAAAGCCAAATAGACTTTTTTCTACTTAGGAATAATGAACGATCTATATGTAAGGATTGTAAGGTGATATCCGGTGAGAGTTTAACCTCACAACATAAGTTAATGGTTATGGATATTCATATCAAAAGATGGAGTAAAAGAACTGAACTTAATACACATCCAAAAACTAAGTGGTGGAACTTAAAAGGAGAGAAAATAACCTCATTCAAAAATAAGTTGATGGTAGAAGGAAATTGGAATTATGAAAGCAGTAAATACCATGTGAACTAATATGGCTGAGTCCATTAAGAAAGTGGCAAAAGATGTCTTAGGAGTATCTAAAGGTAAAAGGCTATTAGCAAAGGAAACATGGTGGTGGAATGACACAGTGCAAAAAGCTATTAAAGAAAAACGAATGCATTTTAAAGCATGGCAGAAGATTAGAAATAATGAAAACTATGAACAATATAAGAATGCTAAAAACGTTGCTAAGAGAATAGTAAGTGAGGCTAAACTTAAAGCATATGATGAGCTCTATAATAGACTAGGAACAAGAGAAGGTGAGAAAGATGTGTTTAAACTTGCAAAGGTAAGAGAACACTAGAGTAAGGACTTAGAGCATGTTAGGTGCATTAGAAGCGATGATCAAAGGGTATTAGTCAAAGACGCTGAGATCAAACAAAGGTGGGAAATATACTTCCAAAAATTGTTAAATGACAATGGCCCTGAGAATATAGGAATTGAAAATACTATAAATCTAAATAACACTGGATATTATAGATATGAACGTAGGATTAGAATGCTTGAAGTAAAAGAGGCCTTGAGAAAGATGAAATCAGGAAAGGCCATGGGGCCTGATAGTATACCAATAGAGGTTTGGAAGCATATGGGAGATATTGGGGTAGTTTGGTTGACCAAGTTGTTTAACAAGATTATAAAATCAAAGAAAATGCCTGATGAGTGGAGGAAAAGCTCTATTGTACCAATCTATAAGAATAAAGGAGACATTCAGAGCTGCACTAATTATCGAGGGATCAAACTTATGAGCCACACCATGAAACTTTTTGAAAGAGTCATTGAGAAGAGGCTACGACATGAAACAAGTGTATCGGAGAATCAGTTTGGTTTCATGCCTGGGAGGTCTACCATAGAAGCTATTTTCTTACTAAGACAATTAGTAGAGAAATATAGGGAGAGGAGAAAAGACCTACACATGGTCTTTATTGACTTAGAGAAGGCTTATGATAAAGTCCCTAGAGAGTTAATATGGAGGGTGTTAGGTGTTAAAGGGGTTTCGCAGGGGTATATAGACATAATTAAAGATAAGTATGAGGGAGCAAGAACAAATGTTAAGACCACTAGTGGCGTGGTAGTGATTTTCCCGTCACCGTCGGATTGCACCAAGGATCGGCATTGAGTCCATACCTTTTCACATTAGTTATGGATGAGTTAACAAAACATCTGCATGAGGAGATTCCCTGGTGCATGCTATTTGCAGATGATATAGTCCTACTTGATGAGACAAGGGAGGGTGTCAACATAAAGCTAGAGCTATGGAGAGAAGCATTAGAATCGAAAGGATTTAAAATTAGCCGAACTAAGACAGAATATATGGAATGTAATTTTAGCAAGGAGAGTAAGAGTGGAGCACCAGTCAAGATTGATAACCAAGAGGTCCCCATGAGAGATCACTTCCGATACTTAGGATCATTGATCCATGAGAGTGGAGAGATTGAGAGGGAGGTTACCCAGAGAATCCAAGCGGGTTGGAACAAATGGAGATGTGCATCGGGGGTTTTATGTGATCGGCGGGTGCCACTCAAACTAAAGGGAAAATTCTATAGGATGGCTATAAGGCCGGCCATGCTATATGGATCAAAGTGTTGGGCAGTTAAGGAACATCATACTCATAGGCTGAGTGTTGCAGAAATGAGGATGTTGAGATGGATGAGTGGTAAGACAAGAAAGGATAGAATTAGAAATGAAAATATTAGAAGAAATTTAGAGATAGTACCAATAGGTAACAAGATAAGGGAGATTAGACTTAGATGGTTTGGACATGTTCAAAGGAGGCCAACAACGGCACTAGTTAGAAGGAGTGAGGCAATACAAGTTGAAGGTTCTAAAAGGGCAAGGGGAAGGCCCAAAAGAACGTGGATAGAAGTGGTGAGGAAAGATTTAAAAACTTTGGGACTAAATGAAGCCATGGTATTTAATAGAGTAGAATGGAGGAATAAGATTCATGTGGCCGACCCCTAATTGGGATAAGGTCTTGATGATGATGATGATGATGATGATGATAGGAATGAATTTCATGATCATTGTTTGATGGCTCAAACTTCAGAAGATGGAAACACAAGATGTCCTTTCATTTGAAACCACAGAAGATATGGTTTGTGATGACTGATCCATGCCTTGCAATGAATATGTTGAAACTATAGATTCTCATCAGTTACTCAAGATCAGGTACAGAAGGTTAATGCAAATCTACTCTCAAATAGACCAATTAACTGGAAACCCCAGAAAGCCACAAGCTGAGAATTCAACACTAGTGTCACCCAGGCTACTTTCAAAAGAGATAACTTCAATCTGAAAGGATGAAGCACTATTATGAATTGGAAGATGATCAATGGGCGTATCCCCTGCACTTCAAGACTTGCTAACTTTGTGTGGGTTCAAACCCAAAACCTCATTGTTGTGACAAGGCCTGTTGAAAGTTATCCAGAACAAGTCTACTAAGGAAGGACTAAAACTTGTAGATACAATTAAATTCAAATACTTCAAACCAAAAAAAACCCCAACAGCAGCGTTGGATCACTAAACTACTTGGTTACGACTTTAAAATCGAGTATAAGAAGGGCACCTACAATCAAGCAGCCAACTCTCTTTCACGAGCTTCTTCCCAAGCCCTATCACTAGTCGTTCCAAAGTGGTTAGACAAGTTGCGCAATCTCAGTAAAGACAATATGGCATATCAACAACTTCTCAAAAAAATTTGTACTGGTAAACTCAACCCTTTGAATTATGTTGAACATGATGGTTTGCTATTTTTAAGGAGACGATTGGTGCTTCCAGAAAACTCATCTATCTTAGAGGATGTTGTAACTGCCCTACACTCGAGCCCACAGGGAGGACACTCAGGTTATCACCAAACTTTAAGGATATCAAAAGATTTTTATTGGCCGCAACAGCGGACATTTGTTCGTCAGTTTGTCCAAAGTACTCCACGTGTCAAGAGATGAAGACCTCTTCAATCAAACCATATGGACTCCTCCAACCACTTACAATTCCTTCTTGAATTTGGCAAGATATTTCTATAGATTTCATCGAAGGTCTCCCAAAGTCAAATGGATACACAACCATTTATGTTGTGGTAGATCGACTGTCAAAATTCGCTCACTTTCTCGCCCTTACACATCCATTCACAGCCAAAACCATGGCCACCCTCTTCCATTCCCAAACATTTAAACTATATGGATTACCAAAATCCATCGTTTTAGATAGAGATCAAATCTTTACAAGTGACTTTTGGAAAGTACTATTTAAACTTCAAAGAGTCCATCTAAAAATGTCTTCTACTAATCACCCACAAACAGATAGCCAAACAAAAGTGCTTAACCGCCACAGTTGAAACTTACCTTCATTGTTTTGCAGGTTTAAAACCTTCTAGTTGGAGCAAATGGTTGCCCATTGCCAAATATTGGTACAATACAAATACACACTCAACCACGGGTTTCAGTCCTTATCAAGCCCTTTATGGTGTTTCCCCCCCACGACTATTGTCATATGTTCCTGCTACAAGAAGGTGCCAGACGTTGACCACTTTCTACTCAACCAGGATGACATTCTATCTCTCCTCAAAGACAATCTCACGGCAGCCCAGCATCGAGTGAAGCAGCAGTTCAATAAAGGCCACCAAGAGCGTAGTTTCAATGTCGGCGATCAGGTCTATTTGTGTCTACAACCATATCGACAGACTACTATTCAATTTAGGCGCTTCATCAAACTTGCTCCACAATTTTACAGGCCTTACCAAATCATCCAAAAAGTAGGTCCAATTGCGTATCGACTTCAGCTACCATCAAATTCTAGAATTCACAATGTCTTCCACGTCAGTCAACTCAAGTCTCACCAAGGCACCAAAGATGTACACTTGACAGTACTTCCAAAACCTGCAGATGGAATTTCATCCACTCTCATGCCAATTCCAGACAAGGTGCTCGATGTTCGTTTCTGCAAATGTGGTTCACAAGTTTTTCGAATGGTATTAATTCATTGGGATGGAATCTCCTCTGCCGAAGCAAGATGGCTACCATTACGAACACTAAAAACTGCTTACCCACCATTCAGCATTGAGGACAATGCTCTTCCAACAAGGGCGCCATTGTTACGTGCATAATTCCTACAACTTCCATGCAGGCCACTTTCCTAACAGCACCTCTACCACTTTTGTTGCAGTTACAACCAGTTACTGTAATATGTCCACTTCAGTGGCAGTTAAGATTAGTTGCTGTAACTGACATCCCTATACCAGCCACCTGTCCCTCCCCACTTCAATAGCAATTACAATTCTTCTTGTATTTAAGCTGAAAGCAGGGTACGTGAAATGGAGGAAGAAAAGAACCCAGATTTTCTCCCACTGTTTTTCTCTTTTATTTGTTTTCTACTAAAAGAAAACAGTCTGCCCATATCACAAGTCTACTAAGGAAGGACTAAAACTTGTAGATACAATTAAATTCAAATACTTCAAACCAAAAAACACGAAAATAGTAATTGTTCTAGGCACAATTGATGACTTGATAATCATCAACAAGATACCTAAGTTAATATCCATGTGAACTTAGATATGCCATTGGAGATCCTAATATTCTTTCCTCCATACCTCATATCATTATACACTAGTATTTCTATGGATTTGCATGCTGTTCACCTCATAATAGATTCAAGTAGTCCCTAAGAATGTTATTCGATATAGAAACACATAAAACATAGCCATCAACTTTGTGAACCACTTTACAATGAATAAAAAAGTTGTGCAAGAACTCCTCGAGTTCCTTAACATTATAACGGTACAAGCAAGCTGAAACTCCTTTAGTATATCAAAGCTAAAAGGTCGGTCCTGTTGTTGCCTTTGGGGTTCTTCAGATAAGCAGGCCTATAGATCACAAACCAGTTGGAAGTGTCTGCTTCCCGCCCTTCACTTATAGATGAATTAGGAAGCCAATACAAAGATTTAATTCTACCAATTTTCAGTTCCCAGTTTCCCCCCTTTTCGTCTACATATATCCCATTGAAGCATTAAAACAAATACATAGCGGAATTGTTCTGTCAAAGACGAATTATAAAACCCAAAATCTAGTAATAATAAATTATACAGATAGTTCAACAGTTCTGGGAGAGACAATTAGAAATTGAGAAACGGAAAGACCCAATTGCTTTTACAGGCCATAGAAAAAACATTCCATAGACCAAATCGTCTCACATAGAGAATTAGGGAAACAATAAGGAAAAAGATAATGAAGAAGTTGCCTTCATAGCAAGCTTACTACGAATCCTAAAAGGGAAGCAGATTTTACCCAGAATTCAATAGCAACAAATGCCGATTGGAAACGAAGATACCTTAACAGCAACAAAATCTTGCCAGACCAAATTCTTCTGAATTCTCGTAACAGCAACGCGATCTTGTCAAACCAAATCCTAAATCTCGAACATCCATACAGAAAGACTGAAGCTGAATGTGGTCATTGATGAGAGAGATCCCAGCAAAAAAGGAACAAGCAAACAGGACGAGTCAGATACATGCTAGCGAGAAAATTTTCCTCTCGCAGTGGACGCCGGCTGCGAGGAGTCAAAAATGTTGAAGCTACTTCGTGATGGATCAAACTGGAGGGTAGAATTGTAAATAGAAGCATTTTTCTTAGGAGTATGCCACGTGCCCTTGCTTAATATAATAAAATGATAAAAGGGCAGCCCTGCTACAAGAAGCAGGTCCGAGGAAGGAGCAGACTTAAAGTAGGTAGTCTTATCTTGCATTTTACAAAAGGTTATTTTTACGCGTTGAACCCATGACCTTAAGGTCACGCGACGACAACTTTTACTGTTACGTCAAGGTTCCCCTTCGGCTTAATAAAATGATACTAACAGCTATTGGACGAAGTTTTAACCATTCACAATATTTTGCTTTGCTTAATGGCTCATGCTCTGAAATTATCGTCCACCTCATATTTGCAGTATTTCAATATAAAAAATAAACATAAAATAATTTATTATTCATTTTACAATTTAAGGCAGAGTTGTTAGGATAATTCAATGGACGAGATTTTTGTATTATGGCTCATCTAACTCAAGAAAAACATTAAATGGTACGGGTCTTCAAATTTATTGGCCTACCTAAAATTATAGCTAAAAAAAGGGCAGTATTGGTGCACGAAGCTAGGGCTGGCAATTCGAGTTGGCGGGTAGTGTTTGTATCGACAAGAACACGATACGATTAGAGTTATGGGTCGACACGAACACGACACGATTAGAGTTATGGGTCGACACGATTAATAGTCGTGTCAAAACCCATGACCCGTACATGACCCGTGTCACACGATAAAGTAACTAAGTCGTGTTGGATGACACGACACGACATGAAACGACTGTGTCATTAGTCGTTACTAAAATATAGGACGATTATTTAATAACTGTCCTTTAAAACATTAAAAAAAATAAAATAGGAAGGTTATAAAATAACCGTCCTCTAAAAGTATGAGATTGTAAAAATATAGGAAGGTTATTTAGTAACCAACCTATATTATATAACATAAACTATAAAAATATAGGACGGTTATTACATAACCGCCCTATAGCCTACTAGTTAAAATCTTTAATAGGACGGTTACTTATTTATTTAGTAACCGACCTATATTATATAACATAAAATATAAAACACCTACTTAAGAATACACAAAAATATATGATGGTTATGTATTAACTGGCCTATAGCCTACTAGTTAAAATCTTTAATAGGACGGTTACTTATTAACCGTCCTATATATATATATATATATCTGTAATCTTCTGATTCTGAAAAGTTGGCCTCAAATGGATACTTTATTACTTCTGATCTTCTGAAGGAGATGATGATGCCTTGATGCAATGAGCTTCTATAGCAGAAATCATAAATTGCATATACTTGTTTCAAACTTTCAGTGCTTCAGTTCAGCACAATAGCACATAGCATGGCACTTAAAGTTAAATCTAAGTGCTTTACTTGAGTAAGCTGTAAGATGCCCTCGTTCAAAAGCCAGAACTTCATATTCAAGTTTTCTTGTGTAGGGTGAAGAGCCTCAACCACAGCCAGCAAAAGAGGCTAGCACAGGAGACACGACCAATGAATAGAATTGTTGTAGCAAATGTAGTCAATGAGTGAGGATAGACAGGACCCAACAGTACAGTTTTCAATGAATGGAATTGGAAGCTAGAAAGTGGAAAGTGGAAAGTGGAAAGAACAGAAGAAGACCAGATGGCATGGTTCTTTCAATAATGAACTAGAACTTTCAACCCCCACATGAATTGACAGGATGGAATTCATTTCCCCAACTCCTTTCCTTTCCTTTCCTTTCATGCTCATTATCATTGGTCATTACTCCATCCACTGATCCACGCGACAATTACATAGAAAAGCATTACCAACTACTAGTATTGGTGAATCTTGAAAGGATCATACCAAATTACTAATAAAGTTCTTGTAATATTTTATTTAGAAGCAACACAATACTTTTACACCACTCACATGGGGTCTAAAAGAGATTCAAATGAATCAAATAACAGCAATAGTATTAAATAACTAGGGATTAAGTAGCACATGAAGGAAATCTACTTCCATCAATGTATCAAACACAACAAATTAATATAAGTTATGAAAATTATACAAATTAATCAAAATGAATTGTTCTAGAGTCTTCAGTTGGTTGAGAAGATCCTGCACTGCTACTTATGCTTACAATGTCCTTAGCAAGCTCATCCATGGCAATTGTAATGGCAGAGTCTACAATCATATAGAATAAACATCCAATAGTCATTACTAAGCTCATATAAAATATAATATAAATATAGAATCATAAATTATTACCTTTCAATCTATATAGCCAATCTCTTACACATATCAATGCTTGCACCATATCTGGCTTTAAAGCAAATCTATATTGGTCAAGAACCTAACCACCAACACTAAAAGCAGACTCTGATGCAACTGTAAATATGGGAATGCACAAGACATCACGAGCCATGGTTGCAAGTTCAGGATACCTAAAATCAATATTTGAATCAAATATAAATGTAAATAAGATTATAAAAATTAGTGTTTTCACGAGACAAGAGATTATTAGTCAACCAACCTGTATTGATTGCCTTTTCAGAATGCAAGAATGTCCATCTTTGACTCTTGCAACCTTGGTTCATCTAAATAAAGCTCCATTTGTGATTTTTGCATACCCAAAGAACCTCCTTCACTTTCAAACGATTCAAATTCCTAATGCAAAAGCAATTATATTATTCAACTTACTGTAAGACAATTTATACTAAATTTTAACATGTTAAGCTACATATAATGAAAGATACAATTATAAATATAATTACCTTCATGACATCTAAAATCTCTTTACTATATGTCGAGTTCTGTCTATCATCAGTACCTCTAGCCACTGGGGAAGATGAGGAAGGAATAGGAGAAGTCTTAACCATATATTCATTGAAGAGAGAGAATAACTTATCCCGAACTTGAGCAAACTCCAAGCAACCATTACCATATAATTTCTTGTATGAGAATTCCACAAAGGAGAGCTTATATCGAGGATCCAACACATGCAATTGTCAAAATGGTGCTGAGTTCATACCAGTACTTTGAAAACTAGGCAAACATTTGGGTGGACATACGCTTCATATAGTCATCATCACTTCTCAAGTATTGTGTTAAGGTCAAATAAATCATAAATGCTGCATGAAAGTAGAGATTTGTTGTGGGATATTTGGATCCAGAAAACATGCAAGTGGCATCATAAAATACTGCCAAAAACTTTGAAATTTTTGCAACCTTTTCCCATTCATCTAAAGAAGGACAATGCTTATAATTTGAGTCATTTAGTTCTAAGTGACAAAATGCACATTGGTAACAAAGACCACTTTCAAGCATCACATAAGTTGAATTCCATCTAGTAAGACAATCTTGTTTTAAGCCCTTTTTTGTCTCAATTGACATGTGATTCACATACTCTAAAAAATTTTGTTTTCTACTTTGCAATGCTTTGACATGCTTGATACTCTCTCGAATTTTATGAATAACATCATCAATTTCTTTCAAACCATCTTGCACAATCAAATTTAAAACATGACAACAACAAAGAAGATGAAGGAACTCTCTACCATAAACAACAGTGTTCCTGATGTTTAATTAATGCCTTAATAGCTCAACAGAAAAATCATTAGCAGAAGGATTGTCTAAAGTGATTGAAAAAATCTTTGTCTCAATCCCCCATTCTACTAATAATGAGTATGCATTTTATGCTAATGATATTCCATTATATGGAGGTGATAGAAAATAGAAATTTAATATCCTCTTGTGTAAGACCCATTAACTATCTAGAAAATGTGCTGTGAGACTTATATAACCATCAATGATACAAGAAGTCCACAAATCAGATGTCAAACTTATCCTACCAGGCACCAACTCTAACATCTCTTTTATCTTTCCCTTTTATTTTTATACATTCTCATAACATCTGCTTTTACTGTGTCTCTGCGAATCAAATGCAAATATTTTAGTAGAGCTCTAATTCCATCATACTCAACAAATTGAAAAGGCAAATCATGCATAACTACTGCAGCTGCTACTAACTCACGATAAACTTCAAGATCAAACTTATTATCTGAAGCTAAACTTAGTGACATACTCCCTTGACTTTGAGATAAAAGCAACTGGCTTATATTACGAGAAGAGCTCCATTGACAAGTCTTTATATGACGTTTTAAATTACGAGTACCAAATTTGTTATTGTAAATATATATCGCAGAGCACTTCTTGCATTTACACATTTGCCTTCCATCTTCTAATACCGAAAGGTGTTTAAAAAAATTCCAAACTGGAGACATTAGCTTCCTATGCTTTTTAGCTCTGTGGATTTTGAAACTAACTCCATGTTCTCCAAATCAACAAGCTCATCATCGTCGTTGTCATGCAGCATGTTCAAATTATTAGAAGCATCAGTGCTCCCAACTTGTGCCTATATTGCAAAATGTAAATGACAAACAAAATTTAGTTCACACTATCATAGTAAACACTACACCAATAACCAATTGCTAATAAGGGAGTGATGACTGAAAAGAGTCAGGATCATAAAGAAATAACAAAAAACATAAACATACTTGTGGTGCTGTAGGAGTATGTGTGATGCTCATTGTGTTAGAAATTTAGAATGGTTGAAGTCTTGAAGATATTTGGGAAGAAAAATCTGAAAGAGATGTAAAAGCTTGGGTTGGGTTGGGAATACTTCAATACATATTCACGCTAAACATCTAAAAGTAAATCAGTATTTGTAGATTGTTGTTATATTACTCCTCTCTCAGTCTCAGACTCTCACTCTCTCCCATTGATTAGTTAGATCCGTCGTGATCATGCTAAATAAAAGGTAAATTTAAAAACTTAATACAGGACGGCTCGATAATAACCGTCTTATTATTTAACAAAAAGTAAAAGATCGGTACAACGTAACCGTCGATATTACAGGACGGTTAATCAATAATTGTCCTATTTTAATGTAAATATAGGACAATTAAAACATAATAGTCCTATATTATTGAGAAAAAAATAAGGCGGTTATTATCTAACCGTCCTATTTTATGTTTCATTATAGGACGGTTAACAAATAACCATCCTATTTTATATAAATATAAGATGGTTAACAAATAACCGTCCTGTAATTTTAGATACATAAAGGACAGTTAGAATTTAACCATCCTATAAATTTTGAAAAATAGGACAGTTCTTATGCAACCGTCCTTTATTTATTGGCACGCTTCATGGGAGTGTGACTGTGATGTGTGATGTACCAGTGACTGTCGGACAGGGACAGACAGTCTCCCTTGCTCCAATAGTCCAATTCCAAACTGGCAAGTGGAGTTAATGAAACTTACACTTCAATCATTTGTCAAATATTTTGAGTCTTTGATGTCCCATCCGACATGTGGGCCCCCTTTTTAGTTTTCAGTGGCGGGAAAACAAAATGAAAAGTTGAAAGCATATGCTTAGCACACAATTAGCAGCTTAGGTCCTTAACGGCTTAACCTGTTCTATACTTCTATTAAGTGTTAACTGTTAAGTAATTATCTAGGGCAATTGTCATTTAGTAGTTAGTACTAGTAGTAGTAAACTGTAGTTTTTGAAATTGATATCAAAATTCCCAACTTTGTTTGATTTGATCTGGTCTGGTGCCACCATGCCACCATCTTTGAGTCTTGACTCTTGACTCTTTGACTTGAGTCTTGACACTTGACAAACTTGACTAGTATGACACTATAAGTAAGTAATGAGTCTATAACTCATGAGTAATTAGTAATGTAGTATCCTTTGAATCTTTGATCATCTCATCATCTAAGTTCTAATTTAATGCACTTAACGTGGTCTAAGATTAAGTCCTTTTGTTGTAGTTGTCTTATTTTTGCATGTTTGAATTAAACATATCCTTCTCACACCTTATCTTGATCCTAGTCTATGATAGTGATCATCATATCATATCACTTACTATTCTCTTATCTTTCATTTTAAGATTAGATACATTGTCAGTAACAAGTTACACTTACAAGATAATTAATTAACAAGTTTTGTAACTTGTATAAGTGAGTAACTGTCATATGTTATATAAAATTATAAGTGCTCATGATGTTCTTATACTAATTCCACATGTCAATGATGTCATCACCAATTGATCTAATATATAATATATCTCTTTGTCATCAAATTAATGAATATCATTTCTCCAACTCATATAACTCAAGATTTGTTTTGATTTCTTACCAATGTTTCTAATTTCTAATTTCTAACTCTCAATTGATGATAATAGATTAGGAATAACTCACTCATCCATTATCCATGTAGAGTAAAAGGTAGTAACTCACCTGATCAGTTAATTACATAACTAAGTTAATTATCAACTACTGAGTTAATTACATAACTTCTTCTATTCTCATTCAGTCATTCTCATTTCTCACCTAATTACATGACTCTTTCTTTACTTATCCTCAACTTCAACAACTGATGAGTATGAGCTACTTACATAACTCTATGTTTTTAAGCTAATCCTCAACTAAGATGAGTTAATTACATTACGTAACAATTTCTTTACTCATCTTCAACCTCAACAACTAATGAGTATGAGTTTTACCTACATAACTCTGTCTTTTTAAGCTCATCCTCAACTAAGTAACTAAGTTGAGTTAATTACACAACACTTTATTTACTCATACTCATACAGTCATCCTTAGTCCTTAGACTCCTTACATAACTCTGTCTCTTTAAGCTCATGCAGTCATGCTGCATATCCTCAATTCTACTCAATTAAGATGAGTTAATTACATTATTATTTCTTTACTCATATAGTGATGCTTACATAACTCTTTTTTTTTTTAAGCTCATCCTAAACTAAGAGTCTAAGGTTAGTTAATTACATAACTATTTCTCTTATTACTCATCCTCAACCAAACTCAGGTCCTCAACAAGTAATGAGTATGAGTTGTTTTAATTTATATTATTATGTGGAACAGGGAATCAGTTGTTATTACATATGAGTATGTTTCTCTTATGATCCATTGATAATTTGATGGATGATATTGTAACTTTGAAACATGGAATCAGTTGTTATAACTTATAAGTGGCTGATCTGTGTTCAATTAGGAAATCTAGGCTATCTAGCTTTAAAACTTAAAAGAGGTGAAATTCATGAAATTAAAGGATAATCTCCTTGATGAAGTTGATCAAGGATGATATTTACATAATTGCTTTTAAATTTTCTAAGTAACTACAAGACAGTTAAAGGAAAACCGTCCTTTTATAATATAATAGTATAAGACGGTTATGTAATAACCGTCCTATATTTTTCTTAATTATAGGACGGTTATCTAACAACCATCTTATATATATTATCTATAAGACGGTTATTTGATAACTATCTTATATAGGCGTGGTTTATTTTTGCTTATATATGATGGTTAATTAACAACCGTCCTATATTTTATACTTACAGGACAGTTATTTCTAAACCGTCCTATGATTGTTATTAAATAAAGGGCTGTTATTTAGTAATCGTCTTATAATTATATTATTATGATGGTTTTTGAAGAACCATCCTATATTTATATTACATTAAACCTTTCTTCTCCCGCCTTTCACTGTTCAACTTCGTATAATCGCATTCCATGTCTTCTCTTCTCTGTTCTCTTCCTACTTCTACTACAGTTCTGCCTTAACTTAAGTGGCTAAGTCCTTCAACAGTTCATCCAAAACCAAGGCAAACGCACAAACCAGAAGAAGAGTGTCAGCGAGAGGAAGAAGGAGAGAGGGAGAGGGAGAGGGAGAGGGAGAAAGAAAAATTGCAACCCTATCAAGGGGAGAGAAGAAGTAGAGAGTGAGAGAGGAAGGGCAAAAACTCAGAAGGCAGAAACTGACCGACGATCGTAATGGAAGGAGGTTCATTATCATCAGGTACTGGTTCATATTTTGTTATGCTCTTGGAAGTTGGAAACTCTATGTAAATGTAATGTCTCCATTTTTTCCCCTTATTTTTGTTATGTAGTAATAGATGTAAGCTATAGCAAGCACAAGCAGTAGCAGTGTAGCACCACTCTTGTAAATGTAGTCTTATGTATTACATTACAATTACTTCTCAGAATATAGGGTTAACAAATTAACAATCACACACCAGTTCGCCACTAGTGGTTTTGACATTTGTTATCTTTCTCATACACTCATACTATAGTAACTGTACTGTCATACATGTCTTTAAACTTTAATGATGCCTATAACTCTATATAGCCTTGCATTTGCAAGCATCATGAAAGATGAAACCAAACTGATTGATTCTCCTATACACTTGCTTCATGTTTTTCAAAGCCTCTTTTTCAAAGCCTATTTTTAAGGTATTCTAATCCTACATTCATATCTATAATATCCAATGTTATTTATATTTAGATTATAGTATTTTCCATCCCTGTATTCTCAGAGCCATTGTCATTTAACAATTTTTGAAAGTATGTTTGCTACCTTTGTTTGATCTCATCATCTTTGACTAATACCTTTTGATCATCACTTCTAATGCACTGAGTTATTTCACTTACACTTTCCAGTTTGACTTTTCTAACTGTAGTCATTTTCATTTTTATTTGTGAAGCAAACATGGAAGAAGAAGAAGTACAACTACAACAAGAACAGGAAGAAGTAGTACAAGAACAATTAGAAGCAAAACAATTAAGGCTATCAAGCACATGTCCACCACTAACACCATCTGTCAGTGTCAAGAAAAAGGCTAGGGCCCCAACACAAATGGATCGTATAAATAAGAGAGCATCCAAGGGAATCAAAGAAACTGTACAATTCAACAGTAGATGTCAACTGATAGGTGGTACAACACATGCTTATGCTAGCTTCATATGCTACACTGTTAGAGGACTTGTGCCTGTATCAGTGATTGATTGGAGACTTGTATCGCCAAAAGTCAAAGATGCAATATGGGAAATGGTCAAGGTATGTAAATTCTTCCAACATATAACATAATATGTCCCTTATATTTATATATTTTGTTTTTGTTTGCATATGAATCATGATACACAAAGTTGCTACAATACTCACTAGTTAGTTAGTAACTTAACTGCTTCTTCTTTTGTTTTGTAGTATGCCTTTGACGTATCTGATGAGTGCAAGAAGCAAGCATTGTTAAGAGCTGCTAAACAATGGAGGAAATGGAAGAGTGAGCTTGCAAGGAAGTACATACTTCCAAATTCCCATGATCCTTTCAGGCTTCACATGGTCCCTCAGTTGTATTCATGCTTCATTGACCAAGAAGCATGGAATCAATTTGTACAGTATAGGCTATCTCCTGATTTTTGTGGTAATCACAACTTGAACTAGCCAAGCAAAATTTTGATTTCGATAATTATTATATTTTATTGTATTTTGATTATGTTACTTTGATGTCCAGGCAAAGCATATAAAAGGACAAAAGGCGAGTGCACAGAATCATATGCAGCACCACCTTTCAAAGGTTGGCTACGAAAGATTAGAGGTAAATAAAGTAAGTATGTCATGTCACATTTCATTTGTTTAGTCATTGTAGATTTTTATTTTATTAACTATGACTTAGTGTCTCTTTTAACAGCAACAAAGGGCTGGGACAACGGAGCCCATCAACCGTGCTCTTCTATGAAAAGTGACACATTCAAAAGGGCATAACGCCGTCACCTTTACTAATGAGACTACTGTAGCAATTGCATCAAGATTTTTAAGTGGTTTAAGACTTTATATACTATACTTTTACTTTATGTGCCTATTGCAAGTGGTTTAAGACTTTAAGTTTTATACTCATGCATTATATAAATATTACATATATAATATGGATTTGATCATATTATGATCTTTAGTCTTTACATTTGCAAGAAGAGTTGACACAAGAAGAAAGTGCAACTACAGGGACTCTTAGCAGCACTGCTGCAAAGGGGGACATCTTGTATAGGGCAATGGGCAATAAGGAAGAGCACCCTGGTCGGGTAAGGGGCCAAGGTCGCGGTGTTATTCCTTCCAAGTTCTTCCCAAAACAAAAGGCTCCTACGCTATAAGAATTGGATGAATGGAAGTAGAAAATTGTTGTGGAGATATATAGCAAGGTCAAAGATCAGTTGCTGAAGGAACTCCAAAGTGGCGGAAGAACCTCATGTGAGGATGTTGGCTCTCAAGCTCAACCTCAAGTTCAACCACCCCAATCTGACAATAGCTACACTCCTAGTCCTCCATCAGATGAAGTGGTGCCAGAACAAGTACTTGAATGTGATGTCCCGAACCCGATCAGTGAGGTATGTATATTAACATGTTTAGTTTTACAATGTTACTTATTTACTAACCTTTTCTGTTTACATTACATCACTAATTATTATATATATGTCATTTCTCAAATGCAGGTGGGTCAGTGCATGTTGCAGCTACATACATCTGAGAACTATGTGGCTGTGGCAACACTGTACGAGGTTCATACCATGACTTTTCCCACCTTGCATGGCAAGTTGATGCCTCCACACACTAAGCTCGTGTGCATCACTGCTACCATTCAACCAGATGCTTCCCTTCCATTTCCAATCGAAGGGGATGATATTGAAACAGTTGGGGATGCAATTGGATATCATGTGTGTTGGCTAGAGAAACATATCAAACCAATGATGTTCAATTCCAAGGTACATATATTCTAATTATAATCATGGCATCATTTTCTCCTACCTCTTTTAAGTAATCATAAATTGTTAATTGATTAATATTGTTTGTAACATGTTGGATCACCAAAAACAGCACAAGGGGCAATTGAAGGAAACCTCCCTGCCAGCAAATTATGGCGTAGTGCCAAGAGTAGCCCCATCATAGCCTTCCCAGGTAATTTGATCTCATTGTCTCTCTTCTTTTATATATGCTAGTAGTAGTATACCAGTATATGTTGTATATATTTATTACTAATTTTTGAAATGTTACATTTATAGTGTAGGGATTAGATGGAGGTTCCACCTAACATGCCTCCGTTCCTACAGGTACTGTACAGACTAGCCAATGAAGATAAGGAAATGAATCCCGCAAGGATAGAGGCAGGTGTGCTTTCAAAAGATATGGCTGAGGTTCCACTCTTCAAGGAAAACCTCTTGGACATATGTAATATGGCTCAGTTGGAATACATGCACATCATGGTCGATATAGGGTATGTCATCGTGTAACTACTCTATTAGAGTTAGACTACTACAAATCAAAGTAACATTACTTGCTTTTTAAATAACACTTGATAATTATTTAACATTAGCCAAAAATTTTAATGCAGGTATTTGCATGCTAGCTGCAAAGATTAGAGGTCAAGGACATTTACAAGTTCCTTGACCCTTCTCTTGTCTTTTGATTGGACCATTTTCCCGCAGACAAACAAAGTAAAGATATCATTCCTGGGCTCATGGGTTGTGCGAAGGGGCAAGCCTTGCTGATTCCCTACAATAGCATGTACATTGTAACATATGTTGTTTGATTATGCCCTTTCAATTTCATAATTCATACACATGAATATCTTTATTAGTTAAGATTAGAGAACATAGAATTGAATTATTATTTTTATAAGTCCCATTGGATGTTGCTAGCTTTGGATGTGCATGGTGGCCATGCAATTTTTTTCGATTGATGTGGAGCACACATTCGAGAACACCTGATGGAAATTATAAACAAGTAAGTCTTTAATATTCTTTTCGTTGTAATATAACTACTCACCTAACAACTATCATAATATTCATAATCTAATGCTTTTCAATTACATGTGTGTAGAGCATGGTATAAATGGGCTGAGCATGAAGGTATTAACCACCTACCAAAACTCAATTGGAAGAAGGCCAAGGTAAGGTTTACTAATTACTACTCTTTAGACTCTTTGATATAATTTTAAACATGAACTTATTTGACATGATATTTTGAACATTTTCTGTTGTCTTTGGTGACATTGTTCTGTAGTGCGTTAAACAAAAATCAAATTGGGAGTGTGGGTATTATGTTCTTAGATACATGAGGACCCTCATTCGCAATGGAGTTACAATCTCACAATTGAGAAAGGTAAGACTTATTGACCAATGTTACACTTTTGTTTTATATATTTTCTGACTGAATCCAAGATTACATGTCATAACTAAGTTATTATATATTTCTTGCAGGTGGATTTGGGAAGCAAGAGTTACTCCCAATTAGATCTAGACGATATTAGAATGGAATGGACAGATCATATTATGAATTTTAATTTGTAGTTCAGTGATGTAAATGAATGTATCATCAATCATGTATATACATTTTACTCAAATATAATATAAAGATCAGTTCATTTCTATGGATGTGTTCTATTTTTCTTTTGATTGAAGTACGCTGTTTCAATATATGTGCTTTCTTTGTTTCAAACTTTTAAATTTCAATGATGGGATTGGGAACTTGGTGTCTTGAACCAGACATAAGATATATGGTGAGGTGTGGCTGTCTATGAAGAAGACTGAAGAGAAGAGTGAATGTATCATATATAGTATGGGTCATTGGGTATGCTTTTATTTGTCCAATTCAATGTGAACTGTATGGAGCAGAAGTGAATGTGTACAATGATTTTAAATTTTTGACACAACAGTCCATTATTACTATGGTTGTATCCCATTTTTTGTTTTGAATCAAGTATGCATGTCAGCAGGCTTTAGTTTAACGCAAAGGAAAATAACTTTGGAAAATACCAGAGTTTTTTACATATGTTACTCCTTTAAAGAATTTTGGGCATGGTAAGAGTTCCAATTTTTGAAGTTCTTCTCATTCTTTACATGATGAGGTCTCTCATCTCTGTAGACTACAAGGACTCACTCATCACTCATGTGTGTCAATGTGATTGTGTGTACTGTGTATAGAGTACAGTGTACTTGCTTTACTTTATTTCACATTTTTAATGATGGGTTGGTGTGTTCAAGGCTTCAAGCCTTCAACTTCAAGAGTTAAGACAGGGTTTTGATGTGTGACGACTGAGGAGTGAGGTCTTGTATAATGGATGGACTATACTGCAGCTACAGGTTATACAATTTTTACTAATATAGGATGGGTATTTAGTAACCGTCATATATCATGTTGAATATCTAAACGCTTAAGGAATTGAAGACTTTTTTAGTGGGCAAAGTACTTGTATTTTTGGCTGTTTCTTTTACTTCTTTTTGCAGGTTGTGTCTAAACACTATTGTCCACTAACACTCAATTGTATGAAAAATCATTCATCTCAGTTGCTTTCTTAGTTTCTTCTCTTTTATCTATTTATAGACTAAGATGTTTAAGTCTTTTAAAACTCAACTTACAATAGTCAACATTATTTATTTGGCTTCTTTACCTTATTCTTAATACTTTCAAACTCAAACAACTCTAGAACTATAGGAAACTAGAGTTTTTTTCTTTTGGAAGAGCATTATTCTCAACTTACAATAATAAACATAGTGTATCTTGCTTCTTTACCTTGTTCTATATGCAGGTGAAATTGAAGAGTAGCATATCTTGATACTATGCTGGAAAGCATATTCAATTGATGAGAAATAGAGCGAGGAGCATGGTAGCATGAGGTTGAAGAGCAAATTTGATATGTATTTTGATTTCTTGTACAAAAATTGCACATTATATACAGCTTAAGAGGAAATGGAAAGTACAAGTATGTCATTAGTGATGGGCTATAATCTAATGTGTCTCTTTACTATTTATATGTCTAGTCTAACATGCTCTTGCCACTAGTCTGCTTAGTAGAGAAGAATATGTCCAATCAAAATAGTCAACAGGCAAAAGCTCACTCACATAGTAGTTTCAATACCATAAGTTGCAGAGCCTATTGTAATTCATAATTCTTAGAGAATGTACTGCAAAGAACAAACCATTTTCATTTTGGAATACTTTTTGTGACAACTGCCTTGTATCTTTGAAAACAGTTCCCTTTACTTGCTGAGGATATGTAATATTGAGATGAAACAATGTCTGTTTTTAAATGAAAACTCAGCCTAAACTGCTTGAAGATACCTGACATTGAATTATCCGATGTACTATGAGATCTTATTGGTACCTGCACTGTAAGAATTTAACCCCTTTCTCTTTAGTCAGAGCACACTTTTCTCAATGCAAGGCCTTGTTTTAATGTATCCAGTATTAGTGATTGGGATTATACATTTTGAGTTTGTTGCCACAAACATCTTGCTGTTATTTCTTTTAAAAAACATCATGTCAATAAAGCTTGAAAGTGCTGGGCTTCTTATCCTGTAGTTGGACTCAGTTGTAGTTGAAAATGTTGAGCTGGTTCTTTTTTATGTTCTTTAGTGTAAGCTTTTCCTTGAAGCAATGATTTTTTCAGTTTCCATTTTGATTTGAATTATTGCTGTTGGACAGTTAGAGTATCTTTGTCCAATACCTAATGTAAATCCATGGTTGTCATGTTTGGTGAATTAGGACTACGAGCTAATTGAATATGAGAAGTTGAAGGACGGTTAATTAATAACCGTCCTATAAACCTTAATATATAGGATGGTTAATAACCGTCCTATATAACATAATAAGACGCCTCAACCATCTTATAATATATAAAAATATAGGACAGTTTCATCTTAACCGTCCTATATCTTTTCATTATATAGGACGGTTACTTTCTAACCGTCCTATATTATATCATGATAAAGGACTGTTACTTAGAAACCGTCCTATTTAGTGTAAGTTTTATTCGCGTATCACACAAGTCAACCTGACAGGTTAACATTGATTGACCCAAACACGACACGATTTATGACGTGTCAATTTCGGGTTAACCCGAAAATGACACGAACACGATAAGGCTCAACCCTAACCCACTAAATCCGTGTTGGGTTCGAGTCATGTTATCGTGTCATGACATTTTTTGCCACCCCTACACGAAGTTCCTGCCTATGTGGGGTTCAGGGAAGGGGCGGACCACAAGGACCTATATACGCAACCTTATATTTTTGTAAGAAGCTGTTTTCAAGCCTTGAACCTGTGACCTTAAGGTCACATGACAACAACTTTTACCATTGCACCAAGGCTTCCCTTCACCTAAAATTATAACTGTTTGTAACTATTTACCGAAGGGCTTACCAGAAAAAACAAGTGATGGTTAGAGCAAGGCCAATAATCTACTAAGCAACGGACTATTCCACAACCCTTCTTAGTCTGAATGGGACATAACGAGTCATGGTCTAACCAAGCAGGTTAAAAGTGGGTTGAAGACCTTCCACCTGCCTTCCTTTACACTTTATATAATAATGAGGCCTTATATTTTCAAATGCTAATGCATTTTTTTTAGATCTAAGAAATTTACGTTTAGGCCCTTATTTTTAGTTTGCCCATTAGAAATCATGTGTTTTTTTATTTATTATTCTTTTCTATTATTGTAATTCAAAGCACAAGAATCATCGAGCAGAAGAATCCAATAGAAGTGATTTTTGGTATAGTGTAATTTAAGAAATTCTTAATAATATGAATGAGTTATATCTTCGAAAAATCCAGTTTAAAATAAAAAAAAAGGTCTGAAAATACAAGATTTGTAATAGTATAGATTCCCACGATTTAGAAATAAATGGACCCTCCAATGTAAAATTGACATCCACTTCTATATTGTGGGTGCAAACACAACATAAATTCATTAACTGGAAAAAGATTGGCATGTTTCTGAGGCCGCTGGATATATAGAAGTAGCTATCGCGTCATGTGACCTTAAGGTCACGGGTTTAAGGCGTGGAATCAGTCTCTTGCAAAATGCAATGTAAGGCTATGTACTTTAGACCCTTGTGGTCTGCCCCTTCCCGGGACCCCGCATTGGTGGGAGCTTCGTGCATAGGGGCTGCCCTTTTTACTTAGAGTTTGGTGATCCAAGCTGCTCATCTTGTGGCTCCTTTAATGAGTAGGCCATGACCAAAAGCACTTGAAAAATCTTAAACAGATCATGGGCTAACACCGTGCAATGAAAAGAATACCATGGTGTATGGCTTCTCAAATACGGCCCAGAACATGAATGGTTTGATCACCAACCTTCTTGGCCCCATATTTAACTTGATCCGCATGTTCTACATTCACAACGCCATGTAAGATCTCCTAAAATAAACTGACTTTGATAATCAAGTAGGTGACGCAATGTAGCTCTTTGGCAAGCACTGTTCTTCCTACTCAATGAATGCTGCCGACTAAGTAGCTAACAAACCTCAAGTCAATCTGAAATCTAACTGCCCCAACCAATCTTACCTACCTGTATCAAGCATAGACATTGATTGAGTGGGACGCTTCATTGAGAGGTATTGGTAGGTTTACCATTCATTAACAACATGGGCGTCATCAATATTTTAATTCAAGAAACTAAGTCATCCACAATCCTATTTGTCTGTCTGATATACTTGATACAGCCACGAAGGGGAGCCCTGGTGCAACAGTAAAAGTTGTCCTCATGTGACCTTGAGATCACGGGTTCAAGGCGTGAAAACAGCCTCTTGTAAAAATAGAAGGTAAGACTGTGAACTATAGGCCCTCCTTCCCCGGACCCCACATAAGCAGGAACTTCGTGCACTGGGACTGCCCTTTATATACTTCATACAGCCACCAACTTGAGTTACAGAAACATGGAAAGCACTTTGCAGTTTACTGCCTAGAGCCTGCTAATTCATGAAAAAGGAGAGCACTAACTTCATATACTAACTACGAAAATCATTTCTATTAGTTCAGTTTATCACATCTACAGCACAGATAGCAAATAGTTCGTGAAAAGAGCCAAGCCAAGCCTTTCGCAGTCATTTGTACTGAACAAAAATTTTAACATAAGGGCTTAGAAATGATTCTTTGCGCACAAGGTGCATCTGCCCCAAGAACAATAGTCTAACAAGATCTTACATGGTCTTCTTGCTGTCAGAATGGGATAATCTACGGTCAAGTGACTGCAACTGGTTCCGAAGATTCTGGTTGTCCTCCAGCAAGCGGTCATATTCAAGGAGGAAACCTTCTGACTGTTTTCTTAAAGCTATAGCATTAGCTTCGGCAGCTTTTGCTTCCTTGTCCTTTTCATGAGCTTCTGATTCCAGTTGCTTAAACTTTTCCTTCAGAGCAGCAAGTTCTTCCTCCAATGCTTTTTTCTCCTCCAAAGCCCCATTTTTTCCATCCTCAAATCCTCTGTTATGTTTCTTCGTGCCTTCCATACTTTTTCGCACTGTACGGAGCTCCCTGATGTAATGGTGCAATCTGTCAATTACTAGTCCAAGAAACAGGGAGAAACCTGCAAAACATTAACCACAATTTCAGTTAAGATTCATGGTGGAAGAGCTAGGAAAAAGGGGCTAGTCATTAAGTTTCAGCTCAAATAAATCCAAAGTGGTCAGTCTGCAACCAAGATCAAATAAGAACAGAATTTTCGCCTTGATGGATCAGCTACAATGAGCCAGAACCATATCTTAAACATGGAATTTAGCCGCTATAGATCGAATAGCATTAACCAGAAACTGCAAAACATGGCCCTTTCACCAAAATGAAATACCATTAACATTTTCTTACTACAGTAGCGTTAATCTTGAGAGAATGACAAAGCATCTGTTATTGTTAGGAAGCCCAAAACTCAATTTCAGAAACACAACAATGCAGTGCCATTGCGTCAAAAAAGAGAACTTGGTTTGTTAAAAAATTTAAGATAAAGTGTTCGAAGCAAGATCATCATGAACATAATTAGGAAATGACTATTCAGAGGGCTTAAGAATCCTAGAGCTGTCCAGGCCTTTTCTTTTATTAGCAACAAGGAGAAATATTAAAAACAGACAACGATAGAAGCATATAGGTACAAGACGCTATCTTCTGCACAAAAGGTTCAGAAGCACAATGAGGCTGCTTATGGAATTGTAAACCATCAGCTGGCTTCCTCTAGATGTCCCAACAAACAGACACAAAACTTTAAATGGTATCTTGAAAAGGTTCAGATGGACAAGGCAGGCTGGATAAAAGAACATGAAAAGAGAATTTTCTATCAGTCATGACCCTGCCTTATAGAGTCAAAATGGAAGCTAGAATACACCTACCTGGTTGATTTCTGTTTCCTTCTTTAAAAGGTTGGAGACACCAAATTATTTTCCTATGGTTAGAAGAAAACATCCTAACTTTAAAGAATAAGTAATCCATCCTACAGTTTAAATAAAAGAATTCCAACCATGCATGCCCATTCTATGTACATCTTGATTAGCCAGATCATCAGCCACCTAATTAACTTCTCTATGAATATGCCGGGATCTTTACCTCAAAAAGATAACCAATACTCTCCATCAATTATGTAAAACAACAAGCCTACCAATGCCAACAACAATACCTTAACGTTATCAACTCTCAAGCATGCATGAAAAGATTGAGGAAGCATTTATTCAAAGAAAAGTATAGCACATCCATTGCCAACTCTAAACGACTTATACTGAAGATTACATTAGGAAATGGAACCTACAGCTCTACAAGAATAAGCCCACTGGTCTGGGATGCATCTAGGCTTTTCTATTATTGACACGTATCACATCCAGTTGAATGATCTCTTTTCTTGATTTCTAACTTGTTTAGGAGAGATCAGTCTTCTAATGAAATTTGTTAAACTTTAACTTAATTGAAACCTTTCACTGTGCAGAATGCACAATAAGGTTCAAAAATAGAGCTTCTTCCATTGAGGCCTTAGTAAATGGCATAGCATTCTGAAAAAAAAGGTTGAAGTTAGGAATCTATGCTGCCTATATTCTTCTAGATGTATGAAGCACCCTTTCTTAAGATGCTACTAACATAATTCTCTTTGTTTTTTGAGTTCCATCTGTTTCAGTAGCGAGCTACTAAATTTAATTTAAAACTTTACACTTGTGTAACCTATTAAGTTCCTATTAAGTTCCCAGTATACAACTTATCACAAACCTAGTAGTGTACATTAATAGCAAATTTCTAGAATCACTTGAACATGCTTCAAAATCTGTATATACTTCTCATGCTGGGTTGCTGAAATAGACACTTGATATATGTGTCAAATTTTGCCTCTTAGCCTTATACAACTAACAAGCAATCTTAGCCTGCAAAGGATGATCATAAATTGCCTCAGCCAATACAAACTAAATGGCTGTCACAACATTGATCACGTCAAATCCACTGGAATGTCAGAAATGGTAAAGCAGCCTCAGGGTTCTCTCAGGTACAACAGACTCAACATAGAGGTACAGGTATCACTAGTCTACACTTAAATGAACTCTGACAGGTCGAACCTAGAAAACACCATTCAAATTAATCATCTCAGACCCAACCTTGCCAAAAGCCTCCAAACCTTTGGTGACAGTAAAGTCAATTGCCTCAGACATCAAGACCACTCATTCAAAAAGTCAATAACCATTCCAAAACTAAGATTGCACCCTGCACATGAGAAAGCTAGTGATCATCTCCAAGGTCCTGAGCTTATATCTAGGAAAGTCTTGATTTCTGATCTGGGCGCCAGACCTCTTGATGCACTAGAGGTTCAAGGGATCTTTAAAAGCAAAACATTTCATTAATCAATCACTACCGCGAAAGCATCTAGGCCAAAAAACTCGGTGCTCTTCAAGGAATTATGGAAAACCAAGGTCTTCTCCTATTCAAGACTAAAGAGCAAGTCATTCACTATCTCACTTCAAGGACAATGCATTCTATAATGTTCAATAATCCCCTATTTCAAGTCCTTCCAGTCTACTTTAACCTCTCCAATGTGTGTGAGGGGTTGTCATTCTACACAAGGATGTCAAGCTGTTTCCCACTGTATGCCAGTAGCTAGATATCACTGTCTCCATAAGAAGTCATCTGGTGCAGCATAATACAGCTGATTTTGACCGCAAAAATTTTCAAGAGAAGGGGTCGCTTCTTTCAGAACATCATCTATCTAGCAACTACTTCGGGTTTGTTGAAATCCCAACTTTTTGCTCCACATCTTTAGAGATCCCATAAAATACATTTCTCTGAATGCTAGGAGTCCCATAAATATTGTTTTTGAGAAAATATGAAAGGCTGGATTCCCAAACACACTTATTCCTCAGCATTTGATTGCTATTTATTTGGCTTCTGGTGCACAAGCCACATTACTAGGAAATTCACACCCAAGGAGAAGCGGCAACTCCTATCCCCAAATGGTAATAAAGTCACCACTAATGTTTGACATAAAAGATTGATACCGATGCTTACATGTCAGAACATCAGCAGTAAATGCCCTCTGATCTACCAAGGCTACATTGTAAATAACAAATAGTCAATGGAAGACCAACTACACCAACCATCTCGTAGAAGATGTCAATCAAATAAGATGAATTCTTGAAATGCACACAATTATACTACTCATAAGTATAAATGGCTATACCACATCCAAAACTCTAACGTATCATGAATCCAGGGCAGTCAAACAAGCAGTACAGTGTAGAGACCTCCCACTAGACTCTAGAATTCAGAGACAGGCACCTACCATCTCTTCTAGTGGTAGAGAGGTACTACCTCTTAATTCTCCTCCAAATCATCTAGGTCAAATCATTGACTTCTTTTCATACCTTGGTTTTGGAATGCATACAGTTTCCTTCTAACCTTTCTACCATAGACATCACCACATTGTATGGAATATAGTCCTGCATCAAGGCTTCAAATTCACCACCTTTTCTTTCATTCAATGGTAAGCAAAAGAATCAGGTTTGAAGTCCTTATCAAATGTATACAGAAGTTCCTATAGACAACAATCTCTTTTCAACAATCAATGCCTAATCCAGCCAAACAAATCCAGTCAAGTCATCCCAAATAGATACAGTGACATTTTGTATCTAAAAATTGATTAAGATCATAGCCTTAGAACTGAAAATTTTGCAGTAATCCAGTTTTAAGAAAAACTGGTGTCATTTATGAAGTATAAGACATATCATTCGTATTAAAACATAGTTCCTTCTGGTGATTCTCATTTGCTCCTTTGCTCTTCATAGATGTTCGAATCTCAATTAAATACTTGAAAAACTTAACAGATGCAGAAACAGCACAAGTTCTCTACTTTGTAATCCTGCTTAAATTATGACTGGTTTTCTGTTTCTTTTGCATAATGCTTCACATATGTAACTGATTTGCTATATAAAACAAGAGTAGAAGGGCTCCTAAATCTTTCCACGCAGTCCATGTGACTTCAGATTAATTGTACATCACATGAAAAGCAAAACATTTGCAAATCCTTCACTGATGCCTCAACTAACTAAAAGGAAATAAAAGCAACAGCTAAAGAAAATGATAGAGTTAGAGTAATAATCAATTCTAGGTTGATTGAAACAGCTGAGCATCATACTGTAGATTTTTGAGATATAAAAGTAGTAATATCTTCTTGGCCATAACTTTTCCTGCACCAAAAAGATAAATCAAGAACCTTCACAAGCTGCCATCAGTACAGTGGTATCAAGGTACAATGCATCACAAAAAATTCTTTGAAGTGTTTTTCTAGTAAGAGCAAAACCGACAGGGAGACAGCATATTCGCGTAACTAATCTCAAGTCTCAAAATTCATCCTAAAAACATTAAAGGAGAATTAGAAAAATATATCTAGATTTATCCAAACACATTCTACAAGAGTTATTTTAACTCTCTGCTATTGACATTCACCCTGAAGTGAACCCGCAACGTAGCCATCTGCAGTTACCGTACAGAATTAGCAGCTGATCTGCTAACCAATTACTGCAATAAGCCCAGAAGATCAGAGATCTGACCGCATCTAAAACCAATTCCAGACATTCTCAACAACAATGACTCAAAACTCCACAATGCAAACTCGTTGGCAAGAACAAGGAATCAAAGAAGGCAATCCAATTCTCAGAAAATCTCAATTATCCAAAACGAAGAACCATCACATTAAAGAAGAAGATGAAAGAACAATACCCATCAGTGTTGCCTCGAGAAGATGCTTCCCCATGAGAACCTGATCCGTTGGCGTAACAGCATTCAAGTCCATTGCTCGCTTCTGGATCTTTCCCATACTGTAAACACTGGAAGCAAAGACCACGAAAATTGTTGCCGCCATGGTTTTGACCATAACAGGCCCCCTCCCTCTTTTCACCCGATCCAAACACATGATCGCCAGCTTTCTGAATGGGGTTTTTGTCATCAGAAGAAAAATCACAGCTCCTTCTGCGAATAATAGCGTAAATAGCAACTGAATCATGTTTTCTTGCTACAGGAACCTCCTCTTCTTCTTTTCCTTGCTTCCTGAGGATCGAAAACCGAAACCCAGAAATCAAAATCCTCTCTCTCTCTCTCTCTGATATGGTACAGATCCGGCAACAAATTGTGAATCAAACCACCAGGAGCAGAATTTATGGTGGAAAATCACGGGCCCACAAACACGGAATTGACGATTAGTTAAGAGAAAGCAATAAAAGTTTTGGAGCAGCGAATCAAGTTTTGCCGACGGAGAAAGAGAGAGCAATGAAAACACAGCTAAGATTGGATGGGTTTCCACGTTCGCTCGCGAGGTTTGCTGCTACTTTTCTTGGAAGACTCAACGTTGCATCATTCGATTCTACCCTTTCTCCTTAAGTTGTGAATAATAGACGTAGAAATCCCCAGGCCCGGTCTTCCCCAAAGCCGGTTTCCCTTTTTCCGCAACTAATTGAGAAGATTCATGATGTTGCTGGAGATCCCGTGTGGTGGTGTTTGCGCGTGTAGGTGACCGACCGCACGACGTTTAAGAGGGCCCCTGGTTTTGGGGATCCAAACATGGCATGCATTAACAAGATTTAATGCTCTGGATAAACAAATGACCCGACTGAAGCAGTGGTCGACGAAGCTCCCGAGTCCAGGAAGCGGTCAATTACAAAGGCTTATAGTATTTAGTTTTATTTTGCATTTTGCAAAAGACTGTTTTTGCGTCCTGAACTCGTGATCTCAAAGTCACACGATGACGACTTTTACCGTTGTGCCGAGGCTCCTCTTTGATCCAAGAAATGAAATAATTTGTCTTATAAAAGTGGGTCAGCAACGATCTCAATCTGTCGAGCATTTGCTTCTATTCCTTCAACTGACTTCTTGTTCAATAAGTTGGCTCAAATTGTTTGATTGAGGGGTTCGAGCTTTTAGGCCAAGTTGGTTAAGTGCCTTGTCTCACAACCACCATGTTGTGGGTTCAAAGGAGGTGTAAATGGACTTAGACAATTTGACAAATCTAAAAGATTCCACCGAATTAAAACATGACTCGGACATAGCATGTTAGTCTTACTTGCCGCTTATTTAACTCATTGATTCAAAAGTCTTTCATCTTTGGCTTACTGGAATCTTATCGTATATTAGAGTGCAACTTATAAACCCTAAATAAGATTACTTAGCTATTATTTTTCTTCTACTAAAGGCCAAAGCTCTCCATCTCCTTCTCAATAAGTAGAATAAAAAATAATAAGTTGAAGAATTACAAATATATTGATTTTTGTGACCTTGTTTTGGTGTTGCTTGAAATAGCAGCAGTTGACATATAAAAAGAAAGAAAAGGAATAGTTGTGATTGAGGTACTTTTGGCCGACTAGAAGAGATCCAATGTTGAATGAATCAGACGAGTGGTCTGGATTAACAATGGTGGGACCTATTAAGGAAAGTGGACCAATTAGGACCACGAAGATCTATCAATGTCGTCCTGCAATTTAGAATAAATGTTCATGATTACATCCAAATGTGTGTACATCCCAGCGGGTCCCGTCCCCATTTTTTTATTTTTCTTTTGTTTGGCTTTCCTTCCCAACTTTCCAACTCCATATTTCAACTCTATCCCCAGCGTATTTGTGGCAGCGGTTGTATGTGAATAAATCTTTCTTGCGATATCTGTCTGTTCCTAAAAGGGATGACTACTATCACCTGATTAACGACAAATTGGGCCCATATTGCTTTCCGCTTAGTGGAATTTGACCAAATAACCACCAATTAAGGGTTAATTTCTTACGTGCGCTTGCTAGGCAAACCTGACCCTTGTTCCCTTCCCAAACTTTGTCTGATCATGCTTGCTAAACACAGTCAAACTTGCATCTGATTGCTTCTCTAGTAATGATCCAGGAGCCAAGCATAAATAACAGTACTGATATGATCTCATTGTTTGGAAGACGAATTTTCTCCGCCTCCTAGAATTATCGACACACCCCTATTTATGGTGGTAAGAATGTAAGATAAAGTTGCGTACACCCCTTCCCTAGACCTTGCATACAAAGAAGCTCCGTGGACAGGCCATCCTTTAAGAATTCTAAGATGATTGCACCATCTTACGTTTCATGATCTTGCCGTTGATTTTTATGAACTCTCCTAGAGCATGTGAGAGACTCCAGAGTGAGTTGCATTATTAGATAATTGTTTTTCTTCTCTTTTTTTCCAAGAGACGCCTCCACTTGAGCAGGTAGTTCTTTTTCTTTCTTTTTGTCTATTTCTTTTGACTATAATCACCGACCGTTTGCAGAGTAAATAACATGCTATTATGTTAATTAAACAGTCGACCCACACCATTCGTAATCATTTCTTAAATGGTTGCCGCTGATGGAAGTCGGATCTACCGACTTTGCCACAAACTAGAAATGTCCAAACACCCTCGGAAATTCAGGCGAAATGCTAGCTTTGCCTCGACAGCTGCTTCAAGACGCGATCTTATACGAGTAACAACAAGAACCCACACAAACAAATGGAGCAAGGAAGTCCATCAAAATTATTGAAGTTGATTGGGGCTATCCAGTCATTTTGGGTCAACCACATTCACGCTAAGATTATATATAAAAAAAAATTAAGGGATTTCAAACCACGGCAGCAAATCATCTACCCCATCTCCTATTCCATTTCATCTTCAAAACCATCAGCGTCGATCTTCATCTTCTTTAGAACCTGAGCAGCAGGAGCATTGCTTGGGACATTTGGTATCTCAATCAAGATATCAGATTTTTGCCCAGTTGCAGCATTCACCAACCCTCCATTCTTCTCCACTCTATATGAAAGCTCTTTCCCTCCAGGCGCAGCATCAATATAAACAGTGGAGTTCTCGTCAATCTCTTCCCGGATCAGCATCTTCGACAGCTGCGTTACCACCTTCTTCTCAAGCCATCTCCTTATTGGCCTAGCTCCATATACCTAAACCATGAGAAGAGACAGTCAGCTTCCAATTCATCAACTTTAATCATGAACAGGAAGACATTTCAGCTGGAAAAAGCACTTACCGGATCATAAGCCTCTGCCAAGACGACGTCCAAAGCAGAATCTGAGACGGCTAGAGCAACTCCCCGCTCCGCCAATCTAACAGCTACGTCTCTCATTTGGAGCCTTGCAACTTTACGAAGTTGATCGTGCGACAGTGGATCGAAGATCACAATTTCATCGAGCCGATTAAGCAGCTCAGGCCTGAAATGCCTTCTCACCTGCAAAGAGCAAATCAGAACAGCTCAGCAGACTTCCACACAAAACTAATCTCAATTGAAGCTGCAGTTTCCTGATTCTGTACCTCTTGCATTACCCTGGCACGAGCATTCTGCATTGAGGATTTTCCAGAAAGGCCAGCGAGGAGGTACTCTGATCCAAGATTTGAAGTCATAATGATCACAGTGTTACTGAAATCAACTGTCCTCCCTTGGCCATCAGTCAGTCTACCATCGTCAAGAACCTGAAGCAGAGTGTTAAACACAGCTACATGTGCCTTCTCCACTTCATCAAACAAGACTACACTGTAAGGCCGCCTCCTCACAGCCTCTGTTAACTGCCCACCTTCTTCGTGGCCAACATACCTGTATTGTCAAAATTGAGCAAATGTTGGTGATGTAGATCAGCAAGTAGACTAGATAATTACTCATTCTGTAGGAATGAACATGTTTACTTACCCTGGAGGGGCACCAATGAGTCGGGCAACTGAATGCTGCTCCATGTATTCCGACATATCGATTCGGACCAGCAGGTTCTCATCGTCAAAGAGTTGCTCAGCAAGAGCCTTAGCAAGCTCTGTTTTGCCAACTCCAGTAGGTCCCAGGAATAGGAAAGACCCAGTAGGCTGTTGAGGTCTGCCCAATCCAGCTCTAGATCTCATGACAGCCTCTGCTACTGCATTCACCGCTTGATCTTGGCCTACCACTCTCTTGTGCAATCTTTCTGCAAGACCAATCAACCTATCCTTCTCATTTTGGCCAAGTCTGGTCACTGGAATTCCTGTCCATCGGCTTACAACCTGTAAAAGAAAGCATCAAACATGTAAGAAACTAGCTGTACAATTAAACCTTTACAACCGAATAACCCATGAAATTCAATGAATATATACCTCCGCAATTTGATCAGGCCCAACAGTTTCAGTCAGCATTAAGTTCTCATCTGTATCTCCTTCAAGTTTGGCAATTGCAGCTTCGATCTCTTGAATTGCTCCGTATCTAAGATCAGCAACACGGGCCAAATCCATTCTCCTCTCAGCCTCTTGTAAGGTGAACAAAAGCTCTTCACGCTTCTGTTTCAACCTACGAATCTCATCTACCCTTTCTTTCTCCTTTCTGTACTTCATTTGAAGCGGTTGAAGTGTATCCCGTAAATCATCCAGTTCTTTCCGGACCTGAAGTGACAATTCTCCTTTAGAAGAACCATCCTGAGAAATTTCACAAGCTGAACTGATCACAATCCATCTTAAAATTCTTACCTCCACAAGCCGAGCTTTACTCGCTTTGTCCTTCTCTTTCTCAAGCGCATGTAACTCAACTTCCAACTGAATTCTCTTTCTTTCCAGGTTATCAATCTCTTCTGGCTGGCTGTCAAGTTGAACTCTCACATTTGCACAAGCTTCATCTACCAAATCAATTGCCTTATCGGGAAGATGACGGCCTTCACAAAACAAAAAATAATTCCTTCAGTAATCAGAAAATTTTGAAAAGGCTCTTTGGCAATATGGACCAAATACTCGCCCGTAATGTATCGGCTTGACAGCTGAGCAGCAACCACAAGAGCACGATCCTGAATTCGAACACCATGGTGCCCTTCATATTTCTCTTTCAACCCACGAAGAATGCTAATTGTATCTGCCACACTCGGTTCAGCCACATAAACCTGCTGAAACCGCCGTTCAAATGCAGCATCCTTCTCCACATACTTTCTGTACTCTTCCAGAGTAGTTGCTCCGATACACCTCAGTTGCCCTCTAGCCAGCATTGGCTTGAGCAAATTCGCAGCATCCATGGAACCTTCTGTCCGGCCTAAAAGTTTGACAAAAACAAATATATTCCAAAAGTTTGACCAAACAGAAGAATCGTAACAGAATTGTACGAGATTGGTCGATTCATAATCATTCAGAAAAGGAAAAGAAAAGAGAGATAAAAGCAATTGGATTCATAAAATTCACATACCTGCTCCAAGAACTAGATGAATCTCATCAATGAAGAGAATAACCTTCCCTTCAGCTTCTTCAACTTCCTTCAGAACCGCTTTCAATCTCTCTTCAAACTCTCCCCTGTATTTCGCACCAGCAACCAATGCACCCATATCCAATGCAATCAATCTGATATCAAGCAAATTACTGGGCACATCACCCCTCACAATTCTCTGTGCTAATCCTTCCACAACCGCAGTTTTTCCAACACCGGGTTCGCCAATAAGAACCGGATTGTTCTTAGTCCTCCTTGATAGGATCCTTATTACCCTCCTAATCTCCTCGTCTCGACCAATAACCGGATCAAGTTTTCCAGCTTCTTCGACTAAATCCCTTCCATAAGTCTTCAATGCCTGAAAATTGGTATCCCCAGAAGCACTCTCCACCTTCTTGCCTTCCCTTCCTCTCAACTTTTCCACTTCAGTTTTCACTCTAGCAGTACTAACACCAGCTTCTTTAAGCATATCACCAATCTGGGAATCCTCCAACAATCCCAGTATCAACTGATCAACAGCCAAATGGGTATCGCCACGAGCTTTTTGTAATGAATGTGCGCGCCTTATGACTTTGATTAGAGAAGTACTGGCGGGAATTTCATCTGGGGCGGGTTGTTGTGAAGGGATTTTCTTCATGGCTTGTTTTAGAACTCGTTCCAAAGAGTTTGCGGATTCTTCTCCTTCGGCGGCATTGGAGATAGCTTGCCGGAGAATGCCATTTTTGTCGGAGATCAATGCGAGGGCTATGTGAACAGGGGTGAATTGAACATGCCCGGCGTTTAATGCTAGCTCATGAGCTCCGGCGAGAGCTTCGTTTGTCTTGTGGGTAAACTTATCGGGATTCATGGTTTTTTTTCTAAACGAATACCCAGATGGATCTTACACCGCCGAATCGAAAGCCAAAACAGATAAGAAGATAGGAACAGGATGTGTACCTTTGATTGGAGAAGAGCGCCTTGATTCTGTTTCAGAAGAACAATTGCAACGAGGAAGACGATCAAGCTCTGCACGCTTTCTTTTTCTGGCTTAACGTGATCTGTTGGGGAATCAAGAGAGAATGGGGGGGTTTTAGTGGAATAAAGGAACGCTTCGATATTCATCTGGAAGGTGAAACGAGGGGGTGCTGGAAACTTCTCTAGTTTTCTAGCTCTGGAAATTCCCAAGAATGATCGATTTAATCTTGACCGTCAAATTTCTTTTGTTTTTGATATTGTATTACGAATCCTGTTATTTTCAAACGCTAAAGCCAACGTCTTATTTTTAGACGTTGCTTATTTTACATATTTTCTTAAATCTGAGCCGTTTATCTTGTTTGGATTCTACGGATCCTCGTTAAATATTATTTCCCTTCCTGCAGCCAACGTGTCGGGACTGAGATAGACGATGGACCTCACATTTGTGAAGTTGTAGGAAGTCCCCATGAAAATAGCAGAATTTAGAGTAACGAGTGAATAGGGACTAGAATTTAGAGTAAAGGGCAGTTTGGTGCACGAAGCTGCCATGTATGTTGGGTGCGGAAAAGGGGTGGACCACAAGATATGCAATATTACTTTGTATTTTGTAAGAGATTGTTTTCACGACTTCAAGCCATAAATTTAAGATTAATAATTCTACCATTGCACCAAGAACCTCCTTCTTTACTGTCTAAACTAATCTCACAATTACTGATTTTTGGTGTGTAAACTATCTCAAATGAGTTATAAATGATGAACGGTTTAGATTATTCAGGCTCCAAAAAGGGACCTACAATCTATTCTGTTTTTCACCTAAAGGAACCGATAATTACCAAGTGAGGATAAGCCTATAATTTTAAGGGCCTTTTGTAACTAATGCCACTCCCTCATTTGGGGTTTTATAGTAATTTTTGACCCAAGGGTTCCCCCTTGCTTGTAGTCTTTATCCTTCCTACTAATTATCTAGTCATAGATTATCCTTATTTCTTTTCTTTTCTTTTTTGAATGGTGTCAATTGTATTAGTAATGAAAAGAAAAGAAAAGATATCAAAATTATAATATATATAATATTATAAATAAAAAGAGAGTCTCTCTAAACGCTGCTTTCTGAAGTCTTCACATGGAATGAAACTTCATCATTATCAACTAAGAATATAATCTCATCAATAAAATCCCAAAAATCTCCATGAAGCTTTCTTAGAAGAAATGAACCGTTGAAGAGCATTTAGAGAATCACCTTTCCTGATAAGAGTAAGAATCACAACCTCATTGGAATATGTTATCTCAATAGGACTTGAATGAGCCATTTTTGAGTTACCAAAATGATCTCTCCCATTTGTGAAGGTTTTGGATTACCAATGCTAGAGCCATCAAAGTTAAATTTTAAATGTCCATCTTGGTTTGTGTTCCATTTCCACTAAGCTGTCTAATTGCCTTTCAAAAAACAAAAGCAAAAAATACAAATTAGACAATTTCTTGTCAGTTTGTTTTGCCAGACTCCTTTGAAAACCTTACTGATTAGTTGCCCACCAACACCTAAGACATTGAAGATTATCACATAATCTTCCCTCATCCCAAGATTCAATCCTAAAAGTAAGTCTATCATTCTTCATCAATATAATCTATAAAGTAGCAAGCAAAATGAAATTATAAAAAAGCTGATCTTTAGTGGAATCCATAAAACCTCTTCGTGGGCAAAAAAAGTGAACTAATATCCCTTGGAAAATCCTTTAAAAAAATAAAGAATGAAGCATAATCCTTCAGATCTTAGAAGAAAACTCACAACACAATAAAAGATGATTTGAGTTCTATTCCAATGGGCACATATTAGCAAAGAACATCCTAACTAGCAGTTCATAATGTTTTAAAATTTCTCTTGTAAATTATATTCTATAATGAATGATTAGCTTCCCAAAATGCCAGATTAGCTTCCCCAAAAAAAAGAAAAGAAAAGAAATTGATGCTTTGTTTTTTTAACAGGTATTCACACATTCTTATAGGTTTTATATATACACCCTTTTCAAATATATCATTAGAATATTCTCCATCAATGTGCAAACACCCTTTTCTAATTTTTTATTGGTAGCAATGGGAAGAGGATTTCATAGTATCAAATTTTCTAGCAAAAACTTCCTCAACCAACCATAAATTATTCCAAAATGAGATACTAAAGCCAATTCTAGTTGAAACTTTGATCCCTCAAGAGAGGAGATTAGGGGCAAAGAATTGAGAGCAACCTTGCAAAAACTTCTATAGTGCGATCCTTTAGGAAAGAGTAGATAACACAAAGAAGAAGAAAATGGAGAAAACCAGTTACAAAATTAAAAACTTGACAGAAGAAAGAGATTTCTTTGGATGATTTGCCTTTGATTATCTGGGCTACTTTGAGTTAGTAAAACTAAAGGGGTAGCCTTGGTGCACGAAGCTCCCACCTATGCAGGGTTCGGGGAAGGAGCAGACTACAAGGGCCTAACTCAAAGTAAGATTTTGAGTTAGTAAAACTGATAAGTCAAAATAGTAAGATTTTGGTACGCATATAATCTATGGGTCATAGAAAGGGAGTCTTTGAATGTCATCATGTGACCTTGAGGTCATTGATTTCAAGAGTGGAAACAGCCTCTTGCAAAAGTACAAAGTAAGACTTTGTTGTCCGCCCCTTCCTTGACCCTGCATATGCGGGAGCTTTGTGTCCTGGGCTGCCCTTTTTATATCATTTACCTAATTATCAATGGCAAAGAAAGGTTAATATGAACGGTACGGATCATTGAAATGATGACCCCACTTGTAGGGCGAGGAATGGCAGCACTTACCCTGTTCTTAACGGTCCGTAACGGTAGCGTCCAAGGCCCTTCTACAGTACCATCACGTAAAAACCCCTAAAACCCTAGCTCATACTGTGACTTTCAATTCTTTCCCTGTTTCCACCTCTCTGCAACACTCTGTCTCTGCAAGAATGGTCCGCAGTCTCAAAAACCCCAAAAAGGCCAAGAGGAAAAACAAGGTCGATTTCTATTCTTATCAATTGCTCCTCTCATTCCATTTTCATTTCTGCTGTTCGCGTATTAGCTTTATCAAATGTAAAATTAGAGTTGCAATTTCGTGTCTGCAGGGTTCTAAGAAGGATGAGGGAACTTCCGTGCCTTCCGCCCCTGCTAAGGTACAATCAAAAGGCAAAAAACTAAAAATAAAAACGAAAAGCCTTTTTCTTTCCCCACCTCAAAAATTTCCTATTCCTATCTGTCTTTTCCTTTTCAAAATTTTCGTTTTTCGTATTGGTTAAAAATTTAATTATTTTTATGGTTTTGTAGGTTTGGCAGCCAGGGGTTGATCAATTGGAGGAGGGGGAAGAGCTTCAGTGCGATCCCTCTGCGTACAATTCCCTTCACGCCTTCCATATTGGCTGGCCCTGTTTGAGGTACAAGCAATATCCTTTTTATCTCCTATTTATCTGCGTTTTCTCCTTTTGGTATTGGTTTTCTGACGCATATATCCTTATTGCAGTTTTGACATAGTACGCGATTCTCTGGGATTGGTTCGCACAGAATTTCCGCATTCTGTGTACTGTGTATCTGGGACTCAGGTAGTCTGCATTATCTGGCTATTCACTGCATCTATCTTGTATATGTTTTGGAATTTCTTAAAACGCCTGTCATGGAGCATCCAATAGATATTTTGTGGCTGCTCCGCTCCTAGTTGGTTTCTAGCTGAATAAAGTGATTTGATTTCTTATTTGTTGTTTGAGCTAATCCGTTCTGTCTTTAAGTTACCAAGTAAGTGAATACGTTTTAAGAAAAATTTGAGGTGGTTCCATAACTCTGTTTGACTGGGATAAGTCACTCATCTAAGTGAGTTTATTGCATGCTTGCTTGATTTCTGGTAAGAGAGAGGGGGTAGTTGAGAACTATTTCTAGAGGTGGGGTGCCTAATGCTGTGATCCAAAACAACTTATAAGACATATTTGCAGATTTTCTAGGGCCTTTAGCATCAAACGGTAAGGGAAATGGTAGAAGAGGTGGCATTATCTGGTATTGTAGCTTATGGACTGCATATAATGTGGCCAGGAGATGTTCGAGATGGTTAAATCCATGAACACACTTACTTGACACTAGTGACATAATTATAGGGGAGCCTTGCGGTCCAATCAATTCCACATTATTCTCAGTTCTGATGAGAGTACTGTGAATGTGAGGATTTGCCGCGGAATTTCATGATAAGTTGAAGATTGGTAATCTTAGCTAACAGAAAAATGTGGCTCTAGTTTTCACTTGCCTGGGGATTCATGATATGTTGAAGATTGGTGTATAGCTAATCAAGGACATAAAATAAAATATAGCAAAAGTTTGAAGGTACATATGCATGGGACTGAATTTAGCTATTCAAACTTTGTGTTAAAAATGTTCTGATTTGAGCTTTTATAATTTGCCTTATTTTGCGATTAGGTTCCGGTTTGTGTTTCACATTTCTGTTGAACTCAGAAGTTACATTGTTTCACACGCTGGTGTTTTCTTTGGAAAAGTACGCTATAATGTGTTGTGATAGCTAAAAAATTGAAAAGGAAGAAGAATAATAGTAGTATGTCGTTAAATACCCTGTTTAATCTAACAAATGTACACATATTTTACTAGAAAACATTTAGGAAATGTAACTTCCATTAAGTTGGTTCTTGATGAGCCTGCCTGATACCGTATTTACAATCTTTAATTGCAAAATGGAAATCAAACCAAAATTCTAAACACATAATCCCAAGCCAAATAAATCCTGCAAAATATAATTCAAGTTGTAAATGTTTTGTCAATTTCAAATTTCTCATTCTCAGTCCTCCTAATCTCTTCACTATTTTGAATGTCAACATGTATGGTCTCCATCTTTGGAGAGCAAAAATGTTTTGTTACAGTATAAAATTTCTAATCAAGGAAATATATGCTCAGACTAAATGGATCTTGATTGCAATCCATTTCCAAGTGCCATCAAAGTTCTTTAGGCTGCTGTTTTCTATAGTATTTGGTGTCCTATTTTGTTATTACTATTTAGAGTATGGTACAAACCACTTAATGTGAAGTAAATATTGAGTGTAAATGCACCAAAAATCTATGTAACTATACATTCCTCAAAAAGTTCAGGTTTGCAGTTGACAGGAGTCAGAATTATTAGTCTTCCAGGCTCTAGTTTATTTCCTATTTTAGAGTCAGTTGTGGTCAAAAGCACTAAATTTCCCTCCATATTTGTTGAACTATAAAGCTAACTAAGAGCTTGAATATCAAACTTTGCAACTTGGTCAGTCATTCCCATATTTGGGGCCATGATGCAACTAAAGTTATAAACTTTAAGTTGGCAATTTCTTAGTTCATTGTATACCAACTCTAAAGCTTGAAAAATAATTTATTAATTTATCAGTCGAACTGGACTTGTAATTTTGTGAAATATTCATAGACTAGTTGAAGGAACCTTATCCAAACCAATTTAGTGCAACTTTGGAATACTTTTATAATCCACATATCTAAGTTTAGTATAGTTTCCTAAGCATCTAATCAACCTTTTTGATTGGCTCTTTGCCTTGTGAAATCATCATTGACATCATCATCAAGGCCTTATCTTGACTAAGGGTTGGTTACATGAATCTTGTTTCCCCATTCCCTTCTATCAAGTGCCATGACTTCATTTCGTCCCAAAGTTTTTAAATCTTTTCACACAACTTCTATCTACCTCCTTTTGGGCCTTTCACTTGCCTTTTTAGACCCTTCGACTTGGATCGATTCACTCCTAACCGATTCCTTTTTTAATCTAAGTTGGACATGTCCAAACCATCTAAGGCTATCCTCTCTCATCTTGTTACTAATTGGGTGTTACTCTTTAAGTTTTCACTAATGTTTTTATTTTATAATTCTATCCTTTCTTATCTTGCCACTCGTCCATCCCAATATCCTCATTTCAGCTACGCTTATTCTATGTACATGTTGTTCCTTAACTGCTCAACACTTTGATGCATAACGCATGGCTAGCCTTACAATCATCCTATAAAATTTTTCATTGTTTGAGTGGTACCCGCCAATCACATAAAACTCCATAGACAAATCTCCATTTGTTCCAACCCGCTTGGATTCTCTAGCTAACATTCCTCTCAATCTCTCTGCCCTAATGCATTATTGATAACAAGTAGTCTTTTGGGGGAACTTGGTTATCAATCTTTACTTATGCTTTACTCACTCCTCTCCTTACTAAAATTGCAATCCATATGCTTTGTCTTAGTTTGGCTAATTTTAAATCCTTTAGACTCTACAACATCTCTCTACAATTCAAGCTTTGTGTTTACGTCCTCTCGTCTTATAAATCAAAATTATATATGTCAATAACATGCATAATGGAATCTCCTCATGCAGATGTTTTATTAACTCATCTATAACCAACGTGAAAAGATACAGGCTCAATGCCAATCCTTGGTGCATTCCTGTAGTGATAGGAAAATCATCAGTCTCTCTACTAGTGGACCTAACATTTGTTACTGTTCCCTCATACATATCCTTAATTATGTCTATATACCTACCACCTTGAAACTCCTTTCTTGCCTAACACCCACCATATTAACTCTCTAAGGACCTTATCATAAGCTTTTTCTAAGGAAATAAAGACTACGTGGAGGTCCTTCTTCCTCTCCCTATATTTTGTGTCAATTGTTTAAGTAGGAAAATAGCTTTCTTAGTAGACCTTCCAGACATGAAGCCAAACTAGTTTCTTGATACACTCGTCTCTTATCATAGCATCTTTTCAATCGGTCTTTCCCAAGGTTTCATGGTATGACTCATAAGTTTGATACCATGATGATTAGTGCAATTCCGTATCTCCTTTATTCTTTTAAATTAGTATGATAGAGCTTTTCCTCCATTTATCTGGCATTTTCTTCAATTTTATAATCTTATTAAACAACTTTGTCAACCAAATTACTCAAGTATCTTTAGTATGATACAACTTTTTCTAAGGAAATAAAGACTACGTGGAGGTCCTTCCTCCTCTCCTTATATTTCTCTATCAATTGTTTAAGAAGGAAAATAGCTTTCTTGGTAGACCTCCCATGCATGAAGCTAAACTAGTTTCTTGATACACGTGTCTCATATCATAGCCTCTTCTCAATCACTCTTTTCCAAAGTTTCATGGTATGACTTATAAGTTTGATACCATGATAATTAGTGCAATTCTGTATATCTCCTTTATTCTTGTAAATTAGTATGATAGATCTCTTCCTCCATTCATTTGACATTTTCTTCAATTTTATAATCTTATTAAATAACTTTGTCAATCAAATTACTCTAGTATTTTCCATATACTTCTAAACCTTCATTGATATATCATCGTGCCCCAGGGCTTTTCCTGATTTCATCTTTTTCAAGGCCTCTTTCATCTCAAGTATCCTAATCCTATGATCATATCTATATACTCTACTATTATTTGGATTTACCGTTCTTTCAATCTTTATATTCTTAGGGCAATTGTCATATAGCAAATTTTGAAAGTAACTTTCCTACCTTTGATTGATCTCGTCATCCTTGACTAGTATCTTTTAGTCATCACTTTTAATACATTTAACGTAGTCTAAGTCCTTACTCTTTTGTTATCTTAATTTTGCAAGTTTAAAGACATTTCTTAGTAATCTATTATAGAGATTATCATATACCTTTAGTCTCACTATTTGTGACGACCCAGGTTTTCAAATGAAATTTTAAATACAAACTAATTTCTAATGCAGGATCGATCCAATTTAAAAATAATTTTGGTAAAATAGTGCAATGCAGTGGAAAAACCCCGAGTGTCATTTTTCTTTTATAAAAAACAAGGATTCTCGGTGAAATGAGCGCTCATTTCTATCGAAAATCCGATAGAGTTTCCTCTGTTTTTCGGACATATGACATTTAACGCATGCCATTGTGAAGTACCCGATAAACATTGTTGACAATTTTAAAATATAAATGGAGACTCTGTCTCCTTTTCATACATCTAACAAAACAAAACAGTTTACTTCAACATAACACACCCATAACCTCCACAGCACAACCTAGTCACATAAGTCTTGCAAATTCCCATAATTACATACAGTGCAGTCTCCTTTTCATTTTTAATACGACAACTTCAATTCAAAGACCAATTCTTACCTGTCCTCTTCCCAAGCTTTTGTTGGCGTGCTCCTGTTAGTAAGCAGCTTCTATTCCTTGGGAGTCCTTTGTTCTGCGATACTGTCAACATGCCAAACCTACTATTATTCTCTGTATCTGAGGCATTGCAAACCAAAGCAATGCCGCAGCAAGCAATCGCTTGTGTAGGTGGAATAAGATGCAATATTTTATATAAACAGAAATCATTATAATTATATATAGATCAATTTATCTATGCTGAATCAGGCAAACAACAATTCAATTATCATTTAACTTGAAATCATTCAACATTTATCAAAATCATGAATTCATGCCAAAATAGAAGGAATACCAATGCATTAGCACGAAACACGTTCTTTGAAAAGCAAAGTATGCAATCACATATCAAACTTACAAGTCATTTATATTTCTTGATACCAGTCTTCGCTCTCACAAGCCATTTCCCATATCAAATACCAACGCGTTGTTGTGTGTATGAAGTACACAGCAAACAATATTATCCTCTTTGGCGCAGTGAGTCGGCGTAATGGGTTAAACCGAAAGACACACCAAACTCAAAGACACATCTCAAGGCTTTACTCCTGAGAGACCGGTAGCTCGTCCAGCCCAAATGCCCGTCCATATCATAACGACTCCGTAGCCCGCCCACATCATAATGACCTCTCAGAATGTGTTAAACTCCCCAAACAATGGGGCTAAATCCTAGGGACCGGTAGCTTGTTTAGTCAGGAACCGGTAGCTCATCCAGCCTGAAGGCCCACCCACATCATAACGACCCCTCTCGCTCATATGAGGCATTTCACAATTTCCTAGTATCAGTCTTACATTTCTTTCACATGGTTCACAATAATGCATAGTTTATGCATAATAGTTTAATCATAATTCAAATTCAGCACCCACATTCATCTTATCTTTTGTATAAATTGAAAAGATTTTTTTCAATGCTTGAAATTCATATACACATGCATATATAGCGAAAATCGTAGCAATCTTAATTCCACCTACCTCAATTGGAGATCTTCTAATTCACTGACGCGAGTACTTCATTCAGTTTGCATACGCACTCCCTATCAGTCACCTCTGTAATAATACAAACACATGTTCAGTTATACAATTTTAGGACTTCTCCTAGCTTTCCTAACACTATTTGGCATAAGGCAAAGTGACAGTGTTTATTACTGTGCAAAAGGCGTTTCATTAGCTATTGTTTGATAGCTAATTTAATGGCAAACAGTTATTGGATTTCCAATTCACGGCATTGGCCCTGGATTGACAATTCACTACTTTTCTTAAGTGACTGCAAGTCACTATCACTATTCAATGGTCTTAACCCTTGATTCCTATCCATATCAACTCTTGGTTTGGAGCTGGGTGTTATTTCCCATGTTATAGCCTTCAGTACAACCTATAATTGTATTCTTAAATCAGACTGATATAATGAGCACCATGAACAGTTCATATCACTCAATATCTTTCTGTTAGTTTATCCAAATTCCATACTTTATAGCATATTTAAGCTAATTCATGGTTGAGGAATCCACCTGTGACCTCTAATCATTTATCCGACATGACAAAGTGCCTGTTTGAATAGTGATAGATCGGACGGCCTAGATCATCCAATCTGTTTCACTTCAAATTCATATAATTCTAGTCATCCTATCATTTTTTCTTTTACGAGGAACTCATCTGTGGTGTTTGATCGTCAATCAGATATCACGAAGTTACTACGTGAACAGTACCTGATCGGACGGCTGAGATTGTCTGATTGGTTTTCATCCTAGATCTGATGTTTTTTGTGTGATCCAAGCTACATCATGCCCCAAATTACTTATCCCTAAGCTTTGAGTTAAAAATGGACGGTTGGATTATCCACAAAACTTAGATCTAGCATGAATGGTGCGAATTTAGCTAAAATCTCAAAATCAAGAATAGGGTTTTGTAGATCTTACCTTCTAGATGCATTTCCATGCATTTTCCTCCATTGGATGAGCTGGATTGGTCACCGTTTTGCAGTAATCCCTTTCGATTGTGTCGCGCGCACTATTCATCTGTCCGTTTGACGGTCCATATCTCGCCGGATTCTCCAATAAACTTAGGGGTTTTGTTTGGCTCAACGTGTTGAACAAAATGACAGGTCGGATTGTCAATCCGAGCCAGCGTCGTCTCCGGCGACGGCCTGGAATCCGGTGACCCAGGAAAACCCTAGTTTTCCCTTCCATGCAGCTCTCTCTCTCTCTCTCTCTCCAGCTGTTTCCCCCTTGGTTCATTCTCTCTTGCCGACGCGATCTAGGTTTTCCAGGCGCGCTGCGCTTCCCCTTTTTTCTCTCTTCTTCTTCTTCTTCTTCTTCTTCTCTCCCTCTTTCTCCCTCTCTTTCTTCTTCCTCCTCTTCCTCTTCTCCTTTCTTCCCACTGGGTTTTCTCTTCTCCTCTTCTCTTCGTTGATGTGGGAACAGACCTAGCTTCTGTTTCCGCGTTTTGACATGGGGGGGTGCCCGTATCAAATATGGCCCCCTCCGTTTAAGGCCTTTTTTGTCTTCTTTTTTGTTGTTGAAATCTTACACTATTGTCCTAGCAACCTTTTTAGCGTTATTATATTGCTCAATGTGTTCATTATTTTTCGTCCTCTATCATGCTTTAAAACACACCCTCTTCTCTTTAATAATTTTTTGCACTTTTTCACTCCACCATTTCTAGTCTCGTGCCTTGTGATGGCGAGGTGAAAAAACGAGGCTGGGCTCATAAAGTAATGCATTACATGAATTGACCATGAAGCCAGCACTCCATGTCTATCAACCACCCTCCAGATCTGCATGTAGTCAAAATTCTTATGCATCAGTCTTTCTGAACTACTTCCTCTATCAATTTCCATTATCTCACATAAATGTCATAGCAGGCCCATTATAGTGATCCACTAGGAAAAGTAGTCCTGATGATCTTTAGAATCATTTGACAACTGACCTAGAAAGAATTATCCAACAATGTCTAAATAAAATGTCTATTTTGATATGTAACATAATTATTGGATGCATAATCATTTGAAACAAACGTCTAGTGGGGAACTTTCCTCTAGTGATATGACTCTATAAAGGTGTTCTATGGAACCTCATCAAGTAGGATGATAAAAGCCTTTGGCCCTAGCTGCGGCCTGTGGTTATATACGAACTTGATTATATCCTGAGTTCTCTGTAGGTTTTACAGATTCATCTGGTTCTGTTGGGTTTTTCACCATTGGTTTTTCTGCAAAAAGATCAAGTAGAAATTGCTATCATTCAGTTCCATGCTTTCCAAGCTGCTTGATATATGTGTAAATTCCAATTTCTGAATATAGAAAAGTGTGTCTATATTTCTTATGATTTTGGTATGTTTAGAAGTGATGAAGAAAAGATTCCATCCAAATCTGCCTCTGTCTGTGTATCATTTCTCTTTATGAGGATTTATGGGGTGGTATATTGAACTGAAAATGTATACCTTTGTTGTTGATCTCTAGTGGTAGACCTCACCATGATTATCCTGTTAGATGTGTAACTCTGTTAGATGGCCGACCCCTAATTGGGATAAGGTCCTGATGATGATGATGATGATGATGATGATGTGTAACTCTGTTCCTGGCCTTCCTGTATTTTCTGGTTTCTTTTTATCAATAGGAAGTTTTACAGAAAAAATGGAGAGAAATTTTCCAAATTATATTATTTACTTTCAACTCAACTGAATTCCTTGTTTACAGGCTGAGAGAGCTCCATGGAACTTCATTGCACTCTTTAAGCTATCCAAAATATCTGGAAAAAGGCGTGATATAGTGCCTACTGCATCTGCTGAAAATGGTTCTGATATGGATAGTGATAGTAGTGACGATGAAGATGATGACAATGATGGACTTGGTGAAGCTGAGCCCCCTGTCCTGCAGGCAAGATTTGCTTAATACTTCTGTTCCTGAATGTCTGAAAATATGATAGAGATTTAGATTTGAACGATGTCATTGCTGATGTTGTATTGCTTAATGTCTTTCCTATAGTCTTCTTACACTTATTTCCACATTGTTTTTGCAACAGCTACACAAAGTGGCACATGAAGGATGCATAAACCGCATACGCTCTATGACCCAGCAGCCCCATATATGTGCAACTTGGGCTGATTCTGGTCTTGTGCAGGTTGGGTGTGCCATTTGTTTCTGTTTTTTCTTTTGTGGAAAGGTGGCTTGCCATTTATTCTCTAAATCATACTGTACCTATTTGCTTCTTGGTGATGAGATTGTTTTTTCCTTCTTCGGAGACTGCAGAGTGGCAAATGAAAGGAATATTGACAAATGTTGGAATCTGAGCTTCTTTGGTTTTCCAACGTACTAATAATCAAAATGCAGCATTAAACATAAAATATAAAATTATTAGATTGTGAAGTGCTTTAACTTTAAAATGCTACAATATTCATGCATGAGTTTGGAAATAGTCATCATGTTTCAGAATTAGTATACAGATGGTAGCAGAAAACATAAGCTACCATGCAAGCCATATATAAATATTTTTCCTGAGACTTTATAAATGATTTATATTTGTGTTGTAGGGTTTGTTTTAGTCAAACTCATGTATTTATATCCATAGATTTGTTTGGTGAAGTATCGTTGTCTTCCTGGTTGAGCATTGTTTGTGGTTAGGAAGTTTGGATTTCATTTAGTCATTTTCCCTTGAGTTTCATTTATGTCATCACTTTATTAAATCTAAGTTAAAGAATGCATAAGGAGTAAGAATATTTCAGAGGCAAAACCACAGAAAGAGAGAATGCCTCCATGTGGAACCTGTTAAGTTTGAATATCTGCCTCCAACTCTGTAAAGGAGTCTAAACTAGATATGAGTATTACCTGCGTCTTCTTTATGCAATTTACTGAGCTCATATCTAGCAATTTTTATTCGAAACAGAGCCAAGTGCTAAGGTTAGACTATAAAAGAGGCAAATAGGGGAGAAATTACTAACAGAAAAACTATTAACTACAAGCTGCCATGTACCAAAAATAAAAATAAAAATCCAGTGATTGTAGGTATCCAACAATTCTATCCTGTCCAACTCATATTTAAGGAAACAGGAGCTGAAAAATTATATGAAAAAATATATTTAAACATGCTTTGGAATTGCATACACTGTGGGAAAACATAGAAACTCCATGAATTGTTTTCACTGAGCAACTGCTTAAACAAGTCTCAGAATATTCCACACCTAGATGATCTATTGAGTTTACTCTTTGTTGCATCCTCTGGACAATTAAGTCACTTGTGTCTCTGTGCTTCCAAACTGACCTGGGAACCATATTTGTGCGCAAGATACTATTCCTTTAAGTTCAAGAAAGAGATCTTCAGAATATCGATCCATATTTTACTGAGAGACTGATGGGTATCCTTATGGAGAAAACTACATGCCATGAAAGATCAGACAAGCAAACATTACTGGTACAATGATATCTAATATGCTTCTGGTTCTTCAGCATCAATATTTGCATGGGAGACCTCCTGTCATGTTTCCATCAGAATGTGAACCATATCAATGAGAAGCATAATGTCAGTCTCTAACCTCACTTCGACTAGCAGTTGCATTTGTCTCAGCTTCTTTTGAGCGGTATCATGTGGGGATCTCTTCAAAGTCTTGCTCCTATTACAAATATAGTTGAAGGTCAATTGGTTTGTTGTTTCCTCTCAAGTTCTTTGCAAAGCAGCTCCTAGAAAGTCTCGCTGTGGCTTTGAAGTTCTGTTAGTCCTTGCTTCCATATCTGTCAATTAAATAATTGGGAGAAGCACCATTTGATAAGCCTGAATGAACAGGGGAAACTGACATGTCTGTTAGGTGGTTTGAGCATTTGATGGCCTGAATGGATATGGAAAGCTGACAGATCTGTTAGGTGGTTTGGGCATTTGATGTAGAAGGACCAAGATCATGGAATATCAATTCAATTCATTCACCCATATGCACCCCTACTGTGCATGAATATGCAAACTAAACTGGGCTGAATGTGCAGTATTGAGAACCCGCCAATTTGAGAACTTATGAGAAGATGAAGTTAACATGAATTTGTTCGTAAGCTGCTTTTTCTTTTGTGATAAACCTTGAGGTCAGGTGCATGGGCTGTAGCGAGAAGACCGGAGTAACATTTAGTCTTCAAGAGCTTCAGTTTCAGAGCAGACTACGAAAGACACACTAAGACAAACTTCTATATGGGGATTTTGAGGATATTGCTTGGGGTCTTAAGCTCCTTGCAAGACTAAATTTTCTTTGAGGACAAGAGCATAGGCTATAGCAAGTAGAGCAGAGCAAATTTTACTCTTCAAGGGCTTCAGAGTTCAGAGTAGACTAAGAGAGACATAGTAAGACAAACTTTATCTGGGGTTTTGAGGATATTGCTTGGGCTCTGGGCAAGACCTGCATCTGTTTTTCTTTCTATTGGCTTTTTGCCCCATGAGAGTTATCCATTTGAAATTGTTATTGTGTTGATATATTTGTAAATCGTAAAAGTGATTGTTGATGTCCTTTTGTGTTATACATAACTGTATTCTATACTTTGTGCAGGTCTGGGACTTCACCTCACATCTAAATAATTTGGCAGAATCAGAAACTGAAGTGAGCACTGGAGCTACTACAGTATTTTCTCAGTCTCCATTATTTAGATTTACCGGGCACAAAGATGAAGGCTATGCGATAGACTGGAATCCTGTTTCACCTGGAAGGCTCGTTTCTGGTGTGGTTTATTATGTTGTTTTATGGTCATGAAGTTGCATTTCTTCCGTGAAGATCTTAAATGTATTTTGTTAATGTTTGGAAATAATGCTATCCCATGCACTTTTTTCATGTTGGAAGGTGATTGTAAGAATTGTATTCACCTGTGGGAACCTTCATCTGGTGGAACATGGGCAGTAGATAGCAACCCGTTTGTTGGACATACTGCTAGTGTTGAAGATCTACAGGTAACTACTACCCCTAGAATGTGATGCCAAATGTCTACAGAGATTATGTATCCTATGGTTGATGTTTCATTCCATTTGATTAGTTACAACCATGTTATCAAAATGTGCCACATCGACTTGGAGCTTGGCTGAATAGATGCAGTTCTAGACTCTGTATTTTGCATCTTGGACTTGGTCGCATTTTGTTGAGTCAAGGAATAATTCTTTTACCGGTGGATTTTTTCTGCTGGTATTGTAAAAAAATTAAATTTAATGGCAGACTTTTCCCTGCCAGTATTATTAAATTATATCTCCACATTATCCAAGTTGTCCACTGCATTGACTTTGAGCCAATTCGTTTTTTCAAAGTCTGTGTTGTGTCTCATTTTGATTTTTGACACCTTGGTTAAAACTACTTATGATAGTTACTTTCTACTTATCTTGACACAGTGGAGTCCTACAGAAGCAGACGTCTTCGCATCTTGTTCAGTGGATGGAAAGATTGCAATATGGGATACACGCCTAGGTAAAACACCAGCAGTATCTGTGAACGCGCACAATGCCGATGTCAACGTTATCTCATGGAACCGGTAACTGAAAATCTATATATATATTTTTTGTCATTAAAAGAAACTAGAAAAACCTATTTGTATTTCTATCACCATGCCTTCTTTCAAGTATTTGATTTTATGTCTATATAATCGTTTGCCTTGTGTCTGAACTTCGAATAGGTTGGCCAGCTGTATGATAGCTTCTGGAAGTGATGATGGTACCTTCTCTATTCGTGATCTTAGATTGATAAAGGTATGCACGTTGTGCTCCCTCTTTGAGGCCATAAGAACTTCCACATAGTTAATGTAAGCTAGGCATATACATTGTAGCACCAGAAATTCCTCTACAGAGTGGGAAACTTGTTTTCAAGAACATAAAAACCTTTTCGTGAAGGTGGGAAAGGCCTGGTAAACTTGTGGAAGCACCCTGGTGAACTTATGGACAAATCTAAGAAGATTCATGGTAAACACATCGCAGATACATTTACCTTTTGTAGCCATTTTATTTTTTAGCATTACTTCGTAGTTCATGCTATATTGTGTGAGTATTTCTTATGTGTTCCCCTAGATGATTTGCTCTTTCTGATCTGTTTTCTGGACATTATTTATTGTTTTGAATGTTTGACAGTGCATTTCTAACAAAATTTTCGTCACTTTCCCAAATTTCATTTTCTGTATTTTTTCCTCCTCTGTTACTCGCTATCATTTAACATTCGCTTTCCAAATTTGTTTCCCGACTGGTAACCATGCATAATTCATATCTGAAGGTTAACTTTCCAGATTTTGTTTATCTGTCTACAATTTCTTCTCTCAAGGATTACCCATGGATTTGATAGAAAACTTTCACATTTACATAACATCATCTTTGTTCTAATCTAATATTAAATTTTCGTAAGCCACATGTTTCTTCAAGGGTTGTGCAGCCAGTACTTGTCTTTGTTTGGACTAGGCAAAGCTACTCCACCGCACTAGTTAAATCTTTGGGAACGGGATGATGCTTTCTAGAAGTGACATATAAATCTGCTTCATCCAATTCTGTTTTCATTCTATGTACAGGGAGATTCTCTTGTGGCACATTTTGAATACCACAAGCATCCCATCACGTCAATTGAATGGAGTCCACATGAACCATCCACTTTGGCAGTTTCATCGGCTGACAATCAGTTAACGTAAGATTTATTTGATACTTCAAGCCGAAGGGTGAAATATGCATTTTCCATCATTCATTTTGTAATCATTTTTTGGTTTTGTGATCAGAATCTGGGACCTTTCATTGGAAAGAGACGAGGAAGAAGAGGTTGAATTCAAAGCTAAAATGAAAGAGCTAGTGAATGCTCCTAAAAATCTACCACCACAACTACTCTTCGTTCATCAAGTACTCCATGCTTCAATAGTTATCTTTTGACTCACGGCTATGTAAAAAGAACATAATTCTTATAAATTGTTTTTTGATTGTACAACAGGGTCTGAGGGACTTGAAAGAACTGCATTGGCATACTCAGATCCCGGGAATGCTCATATCTACCGCTGCAGATGGTTTTAATGTTCTTATGCCCTCAAACATAGAAACAACTCTGCCATCAACGGTTTAAAGTATCAGCGGCATGCCCCCTGCTTCACATGGTGACTGAAGTTCATACCTATAACCCAATTGGTTTTTCAAGAAATTTCAAGCTGGCGATGGTCTGAGTATCAACTGGATTCCAGTTCTGGGGGCTTTTCTGATACCAATTCGATCTACATTGCTTGATGTGCTGGCCACTTATGATCTTCTGCTGAGTGTTAAGAGTACCAGGCACTTGAGTAGAATACCTTTCCTCTAGTGAAATGTATAAAAGAAATTTTGGCAAATTTATTTGAGTGAGGTATAGGGTTGCGTTTTGGTATGTAACCTTACTATATTATGCTAAGATGGTTCTTTCATCCCTGAAAAAAAACGTGGTTTAGATATCTATTCGGAATTTCAAGTGATGTGTAAATTTGACCAAGGGGACTGTCTCTCTGATTAAAGCCGCTGAACTTGTGTATCAATCTGATTGTTCCGGTCGCACATGGATTCTGTTTAGTTTCTGTTGGTCGGCTGCTAAGCAAGGATTCCGGAAATCAAGGGTCTAGGATCATCAGATTCTAGTGAACATGGAAGGACTTGCCGTCTTCTGTTAGATTAGTAGACTGGGAAATGTCCTGTGCGTGTTGAGCTCGTGGGGAAGACCAAAGCCGCTTCATTTTATAAACGCTGAAGATATGCTTTCTAGGGCTGCTACAAGTGAGAGACTTCAAGGTTAGGGGGTAAAAGCTAATCAACAAGGAAGAACGATGAATGAGAAAGTCATAATCAGTTTATTTTCTTTACCAGTTTTTGTAATCAAGATCATCTGCCCTAAACCCCAAACCCCAAATTTGTTAGATAAGCAAGAGAAGAAGGGTGAAACTAAAACTGGGAGATTATATGATTCCTCCAAGAGATGGTAGGAATTGGCATCATTGCGCCTAAAAAGGGGCAAAGTTGAAAATGTTGCAAACATTACACAGTATTACACATTAAGAACACGATGTGCATTCTAAAAGTTGTATAATCCTTGTAAAAATTAAGAATAAACAGTTTCTTTATTACCATAAAAACCATACTTATAAATGCATGTGTAGAGTACGGTGATGTGATTGTATAATTTTGTCTTCAGTTCATCCAAGCGAGATTCAATGAGTTCGCAGCATGATTATGAAACGTTTCACTTGGTGGCGCCTGTAGCCCACTCCTCTTAGCCGTAGGGATCAATTGTTTTTCTCCCTCATAGAGGAAAGAAGGTGGTATACTAGATGTATCCACTTATTGGAACTCCTTCTAATGACCTATGCATTCTGTTATCATTTCCAGTTGGACGATCCGTTAATCTGGAAGATTTGTTTCGTTTCTAGAATCCTACCTTGTTGGCAATTGCTGGTAACAATGGCCTCAACATGGAAATATCAAGCCCCAAACTTTGGGCAGAGTGGTAGGTGGTCATGTTAGGTGGCTAGAATGGAAGGTGGTTGGTGAATAATAGGTGATTAATGGAATGGTAGGTGTTCAGTGGAATGATTGGTGGCTATCCATCATTGGGCCATGGTGGATCTGCAAAATCTGGTATTTTTTTTTTATCATTTGAATCTAGTGGTTGGCTATCCATGAAGTAAAGATCAAAGGCTGCCGGTGTAAATGTTCATGTAAGAATATCTTCTGGATCGTTGTTCAGGTTCCCAACTTCTTTTCTAATTGTTTGACAGAAGTAATAGAATTTAGGATTGTTGTCATATTGATAATATGATCTATCATCATTTCTTAACCATTGGACTGTAGGAGAAGGATTTTCTGTTTTTCTGTTTCTTTGATAATTATTGAACTCTACAATAAGAAAATATTTCTTTGGAAATCTATTCAGGAAATTTCTCCAATCCTGCTACAATACTTCATTCCAAAACTTGTTGAACCAAGGGGTATTGAGATGCCAGAATTTGTAGATATCAGGCTCAAACAATATTGCCATATGATATTCATTTAATAAATACTATAAATAGCAATAAGGAAGGATCGTCCACTGCGTATACCAAAAATTTAAAGTGACTCGTCATAGATGATCAAGGTCTGGCTAAGAGATTAACCAATGGCAGGTTTATTCTGCCAAATGTTCTTAAAAAGAAGATAAAAGTCTTTTAGCTCTTTTATGGATGTAATATTGACCAATGGCTTGCTTAAGTTCATCTAGTAATTGCTCTATTGCTTCAGAAATATTCATGGATGGTCTAGGAGGTTGTATTAATTGGAGAGCGTAAATACATAATGAGGCTGGTAGGATGGGAGATGAGTTTGGTATCTTATTCTTTTTAGAGAGAAAATCAGCAAGTGTGTTGTTCTTACGAGTGATGTGTTTGACTTTAAAGGACAACTATGAGAACCAATTTGCCCACTTGAGTAATTGTGCTTTTGATAACATCTTCTGCTTGAATTGTAGCATCTTAGGAAAAAACAATATATCCATTTCTACCAAGAAGATGTGGCCAATGAGATGGAATTGGAAATTTTCTATTCCATTTTTCATTTTTCACTGCTAGTATCTCTTGGAAAGTGGAGTGATAATGTAGTTGAGTTGACTTGACTGCACCACTTTTGTATCCACAGAGATTCCTTTTTTCATCATTTTCTTCAAAAAGCATGGCTTCCCAATATTCATCATTAACGTTTGTTTGGAGGATTCTTTTCCTTGTGCTTGGAATCTGTAAAGGTTCAAGATGATCAAATAATTTCTTTAATGCTTGAACAATTGATGTATGTCTGGGAGACCATGGAGGAGGGTCTTTCTTTAATAACTGAGAGAGAACATTCCTGTGAACTACAACTTTGGGATGAAATCTGCTATATAATTGACTATTCCCAAAAGTTGTTGTAAAATTTTGATCGAAGATAATTTGTCTGGAAATTCCTTGAGGAGTGTGGTTGCAGCTAATACTTTCCTTCTATAATTGCCATTCCAAGAAAATTAATCTTTGTTTGACCAATGAGCATCTTTTTCTCTCAGAGCATGATTCCATATTCCTTTAATATGTGAAAGAATTGTTTGCGGATTTGTCTATGTGAATTTGCATCTGGAGAAAATAGTAAGATGTCATAAATATAAATCAAATAATTGGCCAATAAGGGTTTGAAGATGGTGATCATGGCTTTTTGGAATTGTGAAGGAGTATTTTTTGGGCCAAATGGCATGATAGTTCATTGGAAATGGTGATATGAAATGCAAAATGCTATTTTTGGATGTTCTTGAGGATGAACTCCTAGTTGCCAAAATCCTACTTTGAAATCAAATTTGGAGAAAATTTTGGCATTAGAAAGATGCTGGAAAAGACTATGTTTTTGGAGAAGAGAAAACTTGTCATCAGCAAGAAATTGGCTCAAGGGTTGATAATTGATAACAAGTTAGAGTTTTCCTCAGATCTGTTTAGCTCTTTTATTGACATAAAAGGTTTCACATGCCCATGGAAAAGAAGTGGGCTAGGACATGGTGTTCGAGATTCATTCCTTTGTGATTGGATTTTGTAGGATTGATATCCTAATTTTTTTTAATGGAAGGGACAAAGAATAATGGATTAGATAAACATTTTTAAAGAAATTTTGTGTGATTTTCTGCACAACAATTTCTGACTAATTGGAATTTTATGGAGTCAAAAGTGTCTACAAGGTGGAGGTTTAGGATTTGAGACCAAGTATGAAAGTTTTGTTTATATGAAAGACCTTTCTCCTACCAATGAATGTTAGGAAATTTGTGGAGAATGTCAAAACCAAGAATAAAGTCTTTGCCTGATATTGGAAAGACTTTAATGAGAATGAGTTTGTTGATTTTGTCAATGGTAAAAATGTTTCCATTGGCGGCTTTGAAATCTTGGCTAGGGGATAGTAGAAATTTTCAGGGAGAATTTTAGGGTTAAGAATTGTTGCTACCACACTTGTGTCAAAAAGAGCAATTATAGGAATGTGTTTGGCATATGGGTTAGTAAGAAGATGGATTTGGGCCATTGATGTTGGTTGGTTTGAGGAATACAATAGGTCTGGAGAAGATGAGGAAATCGGAGTAAGAAATATCCGTCAATTCCAGAAGTTGCAGATTGCTCATAAGAGCATTCAGCATCACTTTCACTATCGGTCTAACCAATAGTTAATAGTGTTTCTGGTGAGTATTCTTCATAAAGAGAAAACATAGATTATTTATCTGAGAAGTTTGTGTTTACATATGCAGCTGTTCACTGAAGAAGTTTGATGCTTTTCTTTCTCTTTGAACATTGTTTTGCGAAGTGTCCTGATTCAAACATAGCACTTGTTTGTAAACTTTCCTTTGAATTTCTTTTTTCTGATATATTGCAATTTTCTTCTTTTTTTGAATTTTGACTTGTGACGATATTCTTCTGGATTTTTGTGAAACTTTTTCCTATGAAATTTCTTGTTGGAGCTATAAGAACACTCTTTTTCTTTCTTTTGCATTTGATAGCAAGATCTGGTCTTTCACATGCAATTCTAATCTTTTTGCCTATTTTTTTCATTTCTACAAGGAATTTTCTTTGATTGCATAACTGTTGCAAAACAAGCTGAGTATGTTGCTAGATAACTCCTAAAGATAACTCTTGAAGTGATAACTTCATGTTTTCCATTAGCTTATGAGGGTCATTTCCAAGAGGATCAGGTAATGAGTTCAGGAATACTTGTTTGAGATTGACATCGTCCATACCATTGATGGCATAATATCTCTCAGACATCTTGTCAAAATGCTTTTCTAGATCTTTGACCTCTAATGAACATGATTTCATCTTCAAGCATTCATCTCTGGAAGTTTCTGTTTATTGATGTGGAGATTTAGCAAATTCTGTTTGCAAATAGCTGAATAGTCTATCAAGAGAAGGGCATTAGAAAACTTGTAATTGGCAGTATTCTCCAAGTGATATCTACTAATCTCTTGATCTACCTGTGAATCTTTGAGTAAGTCTCTTTATGACCTCTGCAATCATTGTTTGAGATGTTTCTAATTCTATCTTGTACCAAGCATGAATTTATATGATTCTTTCATGCCATTTTGAAGGAGGAACATCATCAATTGTGAATAATTTTTTTATATTTGTTGCTGGAGGAACATAAAATGTTTTTGGAGAGTCAGGAGGTTCTTTAACCATAGATTCTTCATAAGATTTTCTGTTAGCAGTATCTTGCATGAAAGCATCAGGAATGATGTTTGGGTTTGATTCAAATGGTGCTGAAGAAGTGTTTGAGTTAGAGGTTTCTAGGGAGACTTCAAGAATTGGAGGTGTAGATTTAGAGAGGTTTTTGAGAAAGCTTTCAATGAGATTAGGTTTTTCAAGAGGGAACATTTCTATTGGTTGAGGTTCTAAAGCGCCAACGATTGGATTAGGAGGGTTTAGTGGAGGTGTTGATGAAGATAGTTTAGTAGAGGTTGATGGAATAGATAGTTTTTCTTTTTCTTTTAGTGGGTTTGGTCTAAGAACGGTGTATGCATTTTTGTGAAGATATCTTCTTTGAAAGGGCAAAAAGAGCTTTGTACTCCTTATAAAGGTTGTAGTTGGAGAGGTTGGTATTTTTGTGGAGAGGAAAATCGGGTTCCTTGGAGAGGTTGTAGCGTGTGTGGGTAATTTGGTTAGGCAATGGATGAAGAGAGAGGTTGATTTGAGGTAGGATAGATTTTTGGTGGTAGACTGAAAATTGAATCACTTTGTACCTGAGATGCTTTAATAGATCTGAGTTGAGCTTGTAAGAACCTTTTCTCTAACTCTTTTTCACTGAGTAATCTGTTGCCAAGAGAGAAATCTTTGACTAATGTGGTGATAGCATAACATTCTTTATGAAGAACTTCTATTTTTCCTCTTAACTCAAGAATAAGAGTATCAGTGAAAGATAGCTTCTAAGAGACTGTAGCAAATAAAGCCTTTTGGTTTTCAAGAATTTCTTGCAGGGCCTTGTTCTGAGCCTTTGCATTTTATGTTTGCCAATTTAAAGCTTCTTCTATTGCAGAGATTTTGTTTGGATTACCTTTTGCATTTCTTTCTACAGGATTTTTTATTTTCCAAGCATGAGTTGTATTCTGTTACAAATAATCAAATTCTTACAATGGAGGAAATTTTGCTAAAGTCATCATATTGATTTCTAGGGCTTTTGATGGTTGTGGGTTTTTTGGTTTCTAGATTTTGAGAAGGTTTTGGTGGATGAGGTTTTCTGGATTATCAATAAGGGATAGTGCCTTTTGATAATATTTGGGTAATTGTTTGAGGTTTAGAAGGTGAATTTGTGGTTGGAGGATGGTTCTTGTGAGATTTCTTTTGAGAAGGATTTTCAAAAGGAGCATCACTGTAGATGATATAGTAATCAAAATTTCTTGATGGCTCTCTAAGAGTTCCAACAGTTGGGTCACTTGCCTCATATCTTTCTTTGAGCATTTGTCGAGAAGATTTTTCTTCTTCTTCTTCTTCTTCTTTTTTTCCCTTGATATTTTGTTGGCTCAATCGGTTCTTCTTGACATTCTTGAGAATCACAGATATCCCACTACATGTAACTTGTCTTTGGATCTTTGCCTTGAAAGATTGGTTTTCCTTGATTAGTGAAATATATAATGGGAATAGGATCATGGACATATGATGCAGGTTCAATAAAGTTGAGTTCTGTGTGGAAGACAGTTGTAGTTTTTGAAGAAGAAGACTTGAGAAACTTTGAGGAACTTTGTTTCTACTAGTTTGCTGCTCGCTTGGTGAAGATTGGAGTAGATGACTGAACTGGTTGAGATTCTTCATTAATCTTTTCATACTTTGTAATCCAATTTTTTTGTAACAAATTCTTCAACTCTGCATGAGATAACTGCCTTGGAACATAAGTGCAAGTTGATCTTGCATCTTGATCAATTTAGATGAAGAGGGTATGATCTGGGACTGCAAAATTAAATGTGTGGTTTTGTAATTTGTATATCATCTGGTAGTGGAGAGTTGCTACAAATGTTTATTCTACCTGGGGAGTTCTAGTGATTTGAACTTGAACTTTCAATGCATAAAAAAGATGAGGATCTCTAATTGATATATTGAAATTTGAAAAGAATATTATTAAGATAGTGCAGCATTTAAAGTTGTTTGAACCTTACCAATACAGGCATGTTGATATTCTTAGAAACGAGAATCAAGTAATGCAATTCTAGATACAACAGGAAGACCTTTTCTACCATGAAAAAGTAAGAGTAAGTTTAACAACACCAAAATGAAGATGTGTAAATCCTTGTTGTTTCCATGTCGGAAGTAAGTCATGAGGAATGCCTAGAGTGATGAAATTTTCAGATTCATTGGCTGAAATAGGAAAATAGTCAAACTTGTAAGCTTGAACATATTCTTTAAGTGGGACTGGTTGTTTTTGACCTATCAAATTTTTTAATGGATTTTTTAAGTGTAGAACCAGATAGTTTATCAAAGACTTTATAAGGATTTACAAAAGGTAAAGAAGTAACATGGATTTTACTATCTTCAAGAAGATAATTTACTTCATATAAACAATCTAATTTACTCTAGGAAACTGATTCTAAGGACTTAAAAGAAGAAGGCAACAACTGAATAGAGGATTCTATGAATTATAAGTGTTTTTGCTCTCTCATTTATTTTTCATCAACTAAAGATTTCTCATATTTTTTGTTAAACTTTTAAGAGGATAGATTTTGATAGCGTCTTTCATAAGGTATGTCCTAAGACAAAACCACAGCCTAACCTAAGCACAAACAGTCTCCTTGACCTATTATGTGAATAGACAAAATGCATGAAAGAGCTTATTGATAAGGTCAGCTTTTCTAGGTCAACTGTGAACGTTACAATCATTTTGGGGTCCTATCAGACTAGCTGTTTCTCATATTTGGGGATGTAATGAAACTTCCAACTACTTAGTCATTACTTTTAACGAGCAACATAAAAGAGAAAGGTTAGATAAAATGTGATGGCGTCATGGAACTAACAGTGCTATAATCCTAGTTAAGTCATGGAAACATGTTTAGATGTCAGGCAAGAACTGGTTATGTTCCCCAGTTGCTTATAAGCTGGTTAGGAACAGATGAAAAAAGAAATATTGCAAGCTATAGCATAGACAGATTAAACTTGGCACCAGTCCCAATCACACGTTTGCTGAGGTAGTCTTGAATGAATGGACTTTCATATTCTACCCAGTTCGCTCTAATGACCATACTAGATCTGTCTAACTGCCCATCCAACCTTCTCTACGTTTTTGACGGCCCATCTTTAAATGATAACTTTAATGATCGACTCGCCGAGTCAATCGAAACCTGTGATAATTTCTAAATGAAAGAAAAGATTAATATATTGCTCGAGAGAAACAAATGCCAACGTGTTCGTCCTTTTTCGCAGAGCAAACAACTGCTGTCAACATTCATGTTTGAAACGCGGTCTTTAGTTGCAGGCTTACGTAGTTAGCAAGCATAAAAAAAGCGCTGAATTTTTGGGCACAAGGAAACTTCCAAATCTTCTTCCAACAACTTAGTTTAGGACCCCAAATTGTTCAAGTCATTGTCATTAGTTTGCAAATTGTTTACCCAAAAATCTCATGACTTGACTGGGAACAGACGGAGCAAATTTTTTCTATGACGTTGAGGAAGGTAACCTGCAGAAAATTTATATCAACTTGCATCCTTGGCAACGTTTACCATCGCTTAGTAAATTTGATATACGGAAGCGTGATAAGTGTATATATTACTTGGTGTTTGAAAAAAGGGCCTTCGTAGTGTTGAATTTTTTATGCCTGTCTGTGCTAACTACATCCCTGTCAAAACAACAGCCACTGTCATGTCTTATGTGTTTGGGAAAAGGCGATAAAATGGTGCTGTAAACCTCGCCACTTGCCTTGCTTTCGCTGGCTCTTCGTATAGTAGGTTTGCTGGCGTAACCTTCGATTCCAATGGGTCTTGTAAATGCGTCTATATAACAAGTGATACATGCATTCACATAATACCAGCAGACAAAAGAAAATGAGCCGCTACAGAGAAGCTATAGCGGTAAGGTGCCCCCTTCACTGTAGATAAAAGCCTAATAGAGACTGAAAATTTTTGACATGATCGTAGCCTCTGTAGGCCAGATAAACTTATAGGGGCAGTACTTTTGTAGCCACTAGAGGTACTTAAATACAAAACAACCAATCCCATATGATGTCCATTTTTGTATGATTCCAAATCATTGATATGATTACTCCTACTTTAGAGATCTCATAGATCAAGAATCACAATATATCTAATCTCAAGGAGATCATACGAATGGCTTGAAATCAATCAAAGGATTCAATTAGTAAAGTATATCATGATGCGTTGGTTAAACTTCATACATGTTATGTGGTCATTTGTTAAAAAAATAAATAAGCTCAGCAACAGCCGTTTTTAAACCTACAATTTAGTTCACAATAGCAATACACAATAACAATTTATCTTTGAGAAAATTACGTATAATATCTGCAAATTTAAATAGGTTCGGTTAGTATGTAGGTTTTGGAACCATAATTTTCACTATATGACCATGAAAATGTTAAGAATGACAACTTAATGAGATTTCTCTAAAGAAGTTGAAAGATAGCTTTTGAGATGTTGACGAAAAAACTTGAGTGCGATAAAAGCAGTTTCATAAAAGATGAAAAGAAGAAGAAGAAGAAAAGAAATTCACAGCAAGACCTACAGCTCCCAAACCAAAAATAGCCATTCTGGAACCTTTCTTCGGTTTCGCTACATCAAGAGTGGCACCAAGGCCGAAAGACCATATGAAATACATTCAGCAGATTGGTCTTTAAAGTGATGAAACAAATTAAATTAAATTAAATTGTTGTTAACCTGTTGATATTCCATAGCTTAGAACAAGAACTTTATCAAGAGCAGTTGATGGGTTTATATTCTATAGTTAAGAATAGAAACTTTATCAAGCATAGCTAATGAGAACCTGATGAAACATTAGCAAAATTAGTATATATTTAGGGAAAACTCTATAGTTAGCACTTGTTCTGGAAGCAAAATCATCACTAATAAATGCAACTAAAACATTTGTGTCTCCCAGCATAGATAAAAAGAAGAACTTGCAGAAACAACATAATCAAGTGATAACTTTAGATACAACAATCAAAAGCAAAGATGGCTACAACCATTAGATCACTACCATGACTCGCAGAAGTGGAAGCAAAGATAATTATAATCATTCAACAGAATTAGATTCAATAAGATTAGAAATCAAAGGAATGACATAGAAAAAGGATGAATAAAGGAAATGAAAGGCTCTCATGACCTTAATCGTTAAATTGTGATTGAGTCAAAAGAATAGTGGGTGCACAAGCTTCTAGTTTACAATAGTTATTAAGCTGAATTTGTTACAAGTCCACTTACATTCAGATATCCAAGTGTTAATCTGTCCATCCAAAACAAAAGAGAACACACTTAGGGTTAACATATCATTTATGTAGGAAATGATGGACTAAGTAAACTTCAAGAACTAGAACCAAAAATGACACATAGTTTGAAAAGCTGAAAGGAGTTTTGGAACATTGATCAATCAACTAAAGAGTCAACATTAATTGATGCAGGAAATAAACTATAGACATAAGGCTAAAGAGAGAGAGTTTAGAAGCGTAGCGTCTAAAGGCACACTTCAGTGGCTACATTCATGTGTAGGCTCTACAAGGACCCTTATTACCTATCTAGTGATGCAGTGCTAGTAAAAGAGATTTGATTGCTAACATTGGTGCATAAGAAAATGCCAAACTATTCTTGGACAGAATGGTTTAAATTAAAGATATTGACCACAACAAAGCCTTCCTTTGTCAAGTACTCTACAAACAACATGCCAACCAATGAGATATTTATACTGACCACAGCAATGTATTCCTCCTACCTGCGTCTCTTTCTTTTCTGTTTGTAATTTGAAGCTATACATACTTAGTCTCACGTGTAGGTTGGAGTTAAACGAGTGCCAAAATAGCATAGGTCATTCTGTCCGTCAGCTGAAAGGAGTTTCGCTTTCTGAGACTTGGGTCGTTGTTATATCCTACTTATCGGGTCACAATCAAAGCTTCTTAAAGTCCAAACCTGTTCTTGCCTGATATCTTAGAGATCCCACACTTCTACGCTCAGAATTCAGCGTACAGTCTGTTTTATACCGAATCCATTTTTAATTGATGCATTCGTGGGAGTTCTCATAAGAAAATAATATAATGGTTTGTAGAATGTAAGGCTTCTGCCTGTGTAGAACAGTACACGCAGCTAAAAGTAGCTGTGGGATCCAGATGGGTGCTGATCATGACCTCTTTGCTTATGCTACCACGTCTTAGATAAGGCCATGCACTAAATCTTCTCCGTTCTATGACCTTAACTCTTATTCTGGAGTGAGAAAAAAGTAAAAAGGGCAGCCTGGTGCACAAAGCTCCCATCTATGTGGGGTTCAGGGAAGGGGCGGACCACAAGGGCTTATAGTAAGCAACTTTACCTTGCATTTTGCAAGAGGCTGATTTCACGCCTTGAACCCGTCCTCAAAGTCACATGATGACAACTTTTACCATTGCACCAAGGCTGGAGTGAGAAAAAAGTGCCAAGGTTTTATAATATCAATTACAGAGTGCCCGCCTAGTAATGAATGGTTTGCATCTGTTGTAGAATCATGATGCATTCATCTTTGGCACAAGAACGCTGGCTCAGTGAGCTGTTACACACTCTTTCAAAGGTGGCTGCTTTGAGGCAAGCCACCTGATTGTCTCTCCACAAACAAAGCACAAAATAAACAATTACACATAATAACACTGCATATTTACGTGGTTCAGCTCAGAATGGACTTTGTTAATCCAGTCGCGGAGTACATCTAGTACAAGAGGACTCTGAACCTCTAGGCCCCACATGAACTTTTAGCCATAAGTGTACAGGACGAATTAAGTCGGGTATCATATAATTAGCTTCCATCAATAAAAAAAATGGCAGCATATAATTTCTGTTGCCCAGATTTCTATTTTTGGATTAGCAGTTAATTCTGTGATGATCCCCCTACATTAATACATTACCATCAGCCAGCCAAAGAAGTAAAAGCAAATTATCTGATGCCTAAGCGATTACGGCAAAGGATTCAAACATCTAAGGCAGAGCATTTTGGTGAAGCAATTTCAGTCCATTCATCTGCTGGATCTCCATCTAACCCAGGCTACTGGTCCAACACGAGAATAATCCTAACCTTTTGTGCTGTCATCTTTTGGGTGGTGCATTTTACACCCTAAAGAAGTAGAATTCAGAGCATCTAGTGAAGAATATCTTAGACCATGGCCTATCTATTATCAGTCCAGCAAATAAACAATTTTCATCACCAAATACTGGGGGTCTCAGGTGTAGCCCTAGCATCTATCTTAAAAGTGCGAAGTGCCCCACCTGAACAAGAGAATGCGAACACTTACTTTTCACTTCAACTAGATGAGGAAAAGGGAAAAAAAGAAGAGACTTGTTTAGAGTTAAGACGCAAATCTGCACCCAAAAGCAGCTTCCTTTATTCCTTCGTACAACCTTACAAGTTCAGAAAATAATCTGGGGTAGAAGAAATCTGTAGAATTATTCTGAAGGTACAAACAAATTGGGTCTAGCTATTTCCTTCCTAATGCCGCTATATTCCAGGCATTGTCTAACTATCTTCTGTTGGAAAGGTGCTTCATGCAACCACCAGGGCCATTGCTCATATATTCCTGTGGCACATTACAAATTCTTGTCGGTACTTGATATTTTTGTGGACATGTTTTGTATCATAGTGGCTCCATATTTTATTAGTCAGATTTCTGACTGATTCTTCAAGACCTTTTTGAGAGTTGAAACAAGCCATTAACAGTGAATTGGAATCCAGGAAGCCAGAGAAGATGCTTTGTCCTGTGCTGGATGTGTTTCTGGATTAGGTAACCGGAGGATGAGAAAAGTAACCGTTTCAATTGGTCTGGGGTACAAAGGAAGTCTAGTGTGGAAGGAGGAAGACGAATCAATACTGTAAATTTGGGTCGGCAGAAGGGAAACATAATCAAGAAGTTAAAAGAAATCTAAACAGCATGGAAAAGAACACTACTCTATAATGGAGTCCCAGGACATTGTTTGACCAGGGATTGTAAATGCAATCACCAAGTTCTCCTTCTCCATCGAATGCATCTCGTAACTGGATGAACTTTGTAGGATTTGTAACAAGTCCAAATTCAATTCCCTGTCAATTAAAAAAGAATATGTTGTCGGCAAGTAAAAGTTGTTGTCATGTGACTTTGAGGTCAAGGGTTCAAGGAGTAGAAATAGCCTCTTGTAAAAATACAAGGTAAGGCTGCCTACTATAGCCCATTGTGGTCCACCCCTTCCCCAAACCGTATATAGGCAGGAGCTTTTTGCACTGGGGCTGCTCTTTTATGTTGTTGGCTTGTAAGAAAAGCAACAGTTTTATTGTGCACATGCATTCGTTAGCATTCTTTTTGTTTAGTTTGATCGTATGTCATTCAAGTCTTGCAATTTTAACTATATACAAACTTATGTTTTAAATACTTTCATTTTGTTTGTTTAATTCAAAGTGTGAAAACCCAAAATGCAGGCACAATGTGGAATTCTATTTGTTTAGTTTGATCGTATGTTTTCCTTGCAATTTTAATTGTATATAAACTTATGTTTTAAATACTTTCATCTTGTTTGTTTAACCCAAAGTGTGAAAACTCAAAATGAGGACACAATGTGGAATTTCTTAAGAGTGGGCTTAACGTAAAAAATGCGGATAATGTCGGTTTAGTCCTTTATTATTTAAAGTAAAAGAAAAACATTTTAAATGTTTTTTAAACATAAAATTAGAAACAAATCCAAAATTTGGCAAAAAAGAACCCAAGTCCCATATGGACAATGTAAAACCAGCCCAAACCGCACAGTGGAGCGGCTATTTGATACCATGGTTTGATTCGTTCATGAATTCATTTGTTTTATTAAAATGGTGAAATGCTATTCAAAAAGAATGTTGGGTCCTGACTCTAGGACTCCAGCTAGGCTTCATCTTTGGATGATTTGATCAAGTCATCTTATTGGGTCTCCTATTCAGGGTGGCTATAAAAACTCATGCCTATTAGATGCTTCTAGCTACTAGTTTCTCAGTTCAAAATTCCGATACTCATGATTGAAAAATTGCAAAATGAGAAAAACTAATAGCTGGAAGCATCTAACTGGCCAAAAAGCGAGAGGACCAACCAGAAGAATTGGTTAGATTTCCATAAGGTGAGGCCTAGCTAGAGGGGTCCTGGCATCACTTTTCATAAAAGAACTTCATTGTTCTTCTGGAAAACGTACAATACCATTCATGTTGATTCTTAGTCTTTGTTCTATTTTTGTTATTTGTTTTTACGAGTAAAGAACTACAAAGCAAATCACTTATATACACCTCTAAATCTAATCCCAACAGGAGGAAAAAGGTGCCACTCAGACCTGAGCCAAGAGTACTTTAGCTGCTGAGTGGTCTGTGAACAACTGTGGTGGAAACCCGTTGGCGCTATTGTCGCTCAATTTCCTTCCTGTAATTTAATCTAGTTGAAGCAGTTGTGTTAGGAAACACAAAGAATGTATGAAAAAGAGTTGAATAATAACCCAAAACTTTAAGGCATGAGTTTCCTCACGATTAAGAACAACTTTTCAGAATCTTGATTGTCCAGATTTCAGCTGAGAGCTGATATTAGAAAAGTCATGATTTTCAAGTAATTTTGCAAAGTTTAGAACTTGAATATGACTTGTCAATTGCATTATTTCTTTGAAAATGTTATTTCCCATGATCGTTATTCTAGAAAAATAAGGAAAATCATGACTTACAGGCGTTAGATAGTTAATGCTATGTGTTATTCAGTTAATTGTCATATGTTATGCTAGGGAAGAGTCTACTTACTTGTCAATTGTTGTATTTGGGTGGTTATTGTAGGAGTCTATCTTAAGGTTAGTTTAAGTAGTTACTAGAACTACGTTAAAATGTGAAGCACATGCTATTTGTGTGCGTAAAAATTAACTACCTCCCATCACTGTAGAGATGGGAGTCATTTGATGGAAATGCCATTGCGAGAAAGCTGATCGAGGCTTCTTCTCTCCCTTCTGTTATGCTTTTTGTGTGTTTAATTTACAAGTGAGATGCCTTTATACTTCCTAATAGTTGTATAAGAGAAAAGCACAAAAATAATATATGCCTTTTTGTATTCTTTAGGAACAAAGAAGGGGAGCCTTGGGGCAACAGTGGAGTCGTCACCCTGTGACCTGGAGATCATGGGTTCGAGGTGTAGAAACAGCTTCTTACAAAATGCAAGGTAAGATTTTCTACTATAGGCCCTTTGTGGTCTGCCCCTTCCATGGACCCTGCATACATGAGAGCTTCGTGTACTGGGCTGCCTATATGTATCCTTTAGGAACAGTTCTTTCTTAAAAATACAAATTCCATGTAGCTTGGCAAACCAATGGATATAAATAAAGAGCGGCCTGTGACACACAAAAATGTGTCAAATTTTAAGCGGATTTTAACATTTTTCTAAGCAAACCTTGTTGCTGACAAAACCTGTCTAAGCATATTCTTCCAAAACGCTAATGTTTGACATATACCCATATTCCTAATATATTCTCCTCTTCTCTCTCTCTCTCTCTCTCGCAAGCCCTGGATTCCAGTTGATCAGAACCATTCGTCTCCATGATCCTGTCTTAGACGGGCCATGCCCCTAAATCTCATCCATGGGATGGTCCTTGGCTTTTTATCCAGTGGAAGACACTTCAAAGAATCGTAGATCTAAGACAGGATAGTAAAGATGAGTGGTTTCGATTCTCCACAATCTGGGCCATGCAGTGCTTTTAGCTATCTATACCATATATATACCTCGTTGAAACTTCGCGGAGTGCCAAAAAAAAAATTCTCTCTCTTTCTCTCTCTCTCTCTCTCTCTCTCTCTCTCTCTCTCTCTCTCTCTCTCTCTCTCTCTCTCTTTCTCTCTCTCTCTCTCACGCAGCCAGTAAGATGGCAACAACAAGTCATCAAATGCCCAAACACACAGTGGATCTGGAAAATTGTTGAATAAGATTAACATGAGGTTGCATGCATTTACAAGAAGGAAGTGAGGATACAACAGTTGGGAGAGAAGTCATGTAATTGTTTGTAACCCTGGTTCCACAGTAGCCACGTTATTCACGGGTAATGGCACTATATTGTTTGAAAGACGGACAGCGGCATCATCAGGTGGTAACAAGTGATTAGTGTTTAGCACTGTAAACACCATTAAACCCAGAGAAACAAGGACAGAAATCACCAGCAAAACCAGCATTAGCCCATGTGCTACGGCCCCCTTAACCTCTTGTGCATACTCGATGGAAGCCAGAGCCAAAATTGTCAAGGGAAACGAAAAGGCCCACCATGCAACGTGGAACTTCCTCATCGACTTCTTGAACAGCTTCGGCCTCAAAACCTGTTACACAGAGAATGCTTCCACTTGTAAAAAACTGAAGCTCCTTCTGGTAGGAAACATAATCTGATTCAAAGCAACAAGAAGTGTAGGAATACCAACAAAAATAAAAATGGAGAAAAGGTAAAAGAAAAGAGGGAGAAACCCTGAAAAACAGAAACTTAACTAGGCATCTCATGGCCCCATTTATCTTCCCTCCCATGATGAGTTCTATCAAAAAAGCAATGACGGCATAAAAATCCAGTAAAAGTCTGGGGTTACTGTAAAATCTCAAAATTTTATCAGCTGATGAAACGTTAGAACCACAAATGACTAAAATATCATGCATTCTCTGAGTCTACGATAATGGAATGCTTTTTTTTTTTGGATAAATTCTAAAATTATTTTTAATTAAGTAAACATCATATATTTTAGTCATATGTTTTTTTTTCTTTTTGGGTAGGTCTCTCCAATTTGTATCCAAACTTTTTCCTTTTTTTTGGGGGTTCATTTTAACATTTTTGCAAGAAAGAAGTCGACTTGCATTAATGTATAGTTCAGCAGGCTTAGCATAATTAAGTGGACGTTGGCCATCAGCCTATCAGTTGATGTAACTTTCGGTGCATTCAGAGAGACTGAATGTACGTGGACTGAATATGGCACAAGAAGTGATGAACCACTGGATCATTTCTCCATTCCACCTCTAATTAGTGGGTATAGTGGGACCAGTTACGTAGAGCATGGATCTGAACTGGGTACTTGCGGGTACAAGTTTTCCACCTACATGCACGTGCCTACCACCAAATAAAGTTCAATGTCAAATCTAACAGTGCTTCTCATCACGAAGGACCACTTCAGGAAAACGAAAATTTTCATCTTTTCTGTATATAACCAAGTTTTAACCATATTTATCAGTTTAAAGAAATACAGTAAATTTTGAGAATTAAAATGGGAGAGAGAGAGAGAGAGAGAGAGAGAGAGAGAGAGAGAGAGAGAGAGAGAGAGAGAGCTGCAGATATCATTTTCTTCAAAGTCTTTATTCTAATCCAAAGAGGGTCGCTTTCAATTTCTTATTCACCAACGTTTATCATGATCCGTATAAATAGAGATAATATTGTACGGATCTATCCAGCCAGTAAATAAATTTTCAGGGTTGCACCGAACATGCATGTGCTATCGAGACCGTTGATCTTATAGTTATGAGTAGTTGATTCGCATGTTTTTGTTCCTTGCTTACCGGACATGCGAGTGTAAATAAACGGTTTAGGGAGGATCAGAACGAGGTCATGTCAATGGAAATTAGGACTTCTGGTCCCATCTTAGTCTTGGATCAAGAAGAGACAGAATTGCAAGTGGAAAGTGGCCATTAAGATCCTAACATTTACGCCCTAGTTTAAGCATGTTCCAATTAAATAGTTAATTTGTGGTGAAGTCACGGCGAGATCAGGATCTTCCTTAGTAGCCCTCTACATTTACAACGTAGATTAAAGACTTAAAGCTGCCCTCTTGTTCTTACCTTCTTGTATGGTTGGTGTTTGAGCGGGTGGAATAGGGCATTAATGCCTAAAAGGGAATAGGGGCCCGGATGGCTGGTGATCCAAGCCGTTCATCTTCTGGTTCGCATCTTAGATAGACTATACCCTGAGATCTTCTCCATTGATGAAGTTAGTCCTCCCATTTCTATGTTTTTTAACTGAACTTTTCTAATATGGTGGTTAGGGAGATGTGACCCCAAAAGTGAGCAGCTTGGAGCACCAAACTAATGTGGCCCGCATGAACTTATACATGCAGACAGCATACAAGGCCTCAGTAACATCTTCACAACCCACGGTCATTTTAGGATTTCCCAAATAATATCCAACGTCCTAAGAAATGGAGAAAAGAAAAGAAAAGAAAAGAAAAGAAAAATAGAAAAGAAAGAATATATAAAGAAGTGTATCTATCAAAACGAAGGGTTCCTAATATACTAAAATCTAAACTTGTATTCTAATGGTTCTGTCATATTTACCAGTGATGTGAAGAGAAATAGGGAGAGGAAAAAGAGCATCTTTGAGGACTGATCAAAACTCCCAGAAATGGAGTCCCAGGCCAAACTTGCCATGCTTGGAGCAGCAATAAACAAGAAGAAAACCGGCCGTAACATAGCCGGAATAGAATCCCTCCCGGAAAATCTCTGATAAAGCGTCACAAACAGAACCAGATAATGGATCATTCCAAGCGAAAACATACACATAGCGCTCTCTTTCCACCCCATTTTTGCAGCAGCTCTCGACCCGACCAAATTCCCAATCACAGATAACTGACTTGTAGGATTTGCAACCGTTGATAGAAACCTCTTTCCCTTAGTAAACCATTGACCATATATTTTTATATCTAACACCACAACTGGAACTGCGAAGACCCACCAACAGACAAAGTAATATGTGGCGCTGGGAGAAAATAATGGGGAGGACTGAAGAAGAAGAAGCCATGAAATCCAGGGGGCAAAAAGATAGTTCACGCCGACTTCGTGTAAGAACTCTGCTTTTACTTTTTGAAAGTGGTAGAAGCAGCGGAAAAGATAGAGTAAAGAGAGAGAGAGGTGGGTGAAGAGAGAAAGGGACCAAAGGAGGATGAAAGCTGCTGAGGGAAGTGCCATTAACATTTTTCTTAATGCGTGAGCATTTTCTGTGGGTTCAATGATTGTTTTCCAGAGCAAGGCCTGACTGCAGAGAGAGAGGCTTATTCTGAAGTAACCAGCATGAAATCTACTTAAAATCGATGGTTTTTTAGATGGGTTTGGTGATTGTGAGTGAATTGTGGAGACATCGATTGGTACTTCGATTTGGTATTGGGTTTTCTTCTCTTGCAAATCCATTGCTGGATATAACGATAAAAAGAGAAGTATAGAGAGAGAGACTGAAAGATAAACAGGCAAATAAAGAGAGAGAGAGAGAGAGAGAATGGAACAGAAGAGATGGAAAGAGAGGAAGGAAGAAGAGATATATGTGAGGAGATTGTTGTGTGCAGGGGCTTATATAGAAAGTGGTGTAAGTTCTGAAATGCAAGACGGTGGTGCAACTACTGGTGTGCTAGGCGGCTGACAAGGATCCGCCATTTTGGACTTTCTACCTGTCGTGAAATGTAAATTTCGGATTCCCCTCCAGAAATAATGGGTAGGTAGGAAAATCAAGGAAAAAGCCGTCTTGGTTAGCTGTCTATGTTTTCTCTAGATTATGGCATAAAACCTTGACATCTCAAAACAGTATGAAATACATATGATCAACACCGTCCCTCCTGTGAAGACCCCTGGCCGATGTTAATTTGATGAATGTAAACACCTTATCTAATTTGATAAAAGAAGCCACTACAAGGACACTGCAGTCGGGATCTACCCTGGAGGTCAGCTTTTGGGCCCACAGACAGCTATTTGTGTATCATCTGGACCATTGAACATTTTAGTCCATCACAAGGTCAGCCACGTGGTTCAGTCGCATGCCATGCCGACATTCTATTGACAAGATAAGTTCCACAAAAAACCAATGAGTAAGCTAGGTGGATCGAAAGTATATGATCATCTGATCAAGGGGAAATCAAAGGCAATGGGATGGATTTGTTCGTTACCTGTTAGTTTAGTGGATCCGATCAGCATCGATGTGGGCACATGGGGGGCCTAAAAAGTTACTTCTGGAAAAGGACCTATGGCCAACAAACTTTAGCCTTTTTCCTTAAAGGAAGGTGCTCTTTGTCAAACTTGGATAGTCAAGTCCTGTAGTCGGATGGTTTAGATGGTCTTATCCAAGTTATTCTTGGTCTATGCCAACCTTGCAGTAGGACCCAGGAGGAGATTAATCCAAATGACCCATATTAATCTTGTCCCCTTTTTCATGGCCTAATTCATAGACGTCTATCTCATTGATTTTCTTTATGATATCATTGTCAGTCTTTTAGAAATGTACCTTATGTAAGGAGAGAGAGAGAGAGAGAGAGAGAGAGAGAGAGAGAGAGAGAGAGAGAGAGAGAGAGAGAAACCTAAGTCAAAAGTTTCAGGATTGCATCAAAATCTTAGAAAAATCAGGCTGACCCCACAAGAAACAATATTAGGTTCTATGAGACATGAACAGAGACTTCTTTAGGCTACGTTTTTTGTTTGTTTCTCGTTTATCTCAGTGCTCTACAACTGTATGAGTGGACAAGTGAGAACCAAGTTGACCAATCTCTATCCCAGTATTTTAGGAGCCGTGAACAATTGAAAATCATTACAATCGAGCATTTCTAGAGCCCAATACACAATTGTTGGCATTATTCCAAAGCAGTGACAAACAGCCGCAGTTCTTTTTTCTATTCTTCATTTTTTTTTAATAAGCTCCAGAGAATCTCTTGAAAGTCATTTCTTTCACATCATTTAGTGAGAAATTTTCATTTTAGATTAATCTGTATACTTGAATTTAAAGTTTATAATAAATTAGTTGTCTAAAATCATTTAACTTGCCATTTAGTTGGTCTAACTTAAAAATACCTTATGTCGTTATTGATGTAACTTAAATAGCAATTGACAACATTTATTTCCACAAGCGATTATCCAAATGGCTATAGCATGGTATTTGTTTCTCAAAAACAACAATGTTGTGTGGCAAAGAATATTTAAAATATTTGCTTATTTAATGTTGAAACACATAATGATGTTCGCTAATCTTTTTATATTTATACGTTATAGGAACTTGTTTACTTGGTTCTAGTCTTTTTTTTTTCTCCAAAAGGGCAGCCCCGGTACATGAAGTTCTTGTCTATGTAGGATTTGGGAAAGGGGGGACTATAAGGGCTTATAGTATATAGTCTTACCTTGCATTTTTACAAGAGGCTATTTTTACGCCTTGAACCTATGATCTTAAGGTCACACGACAATAACTTTGCCGTTGCGCCAAGGCTGTATCTTTTTCTATGTTTAAAATTATTAGAAAGCACAATATAGTCCTAACATCCCAAGCTAAATAAAAAACCTCAAATCCAATAGACTAGTAGCACACTAAATCCAATATTACAAAGCCCTTGTTCATAGTTGTCAATTTTGTTCCGGTGACTATTCTGTTTTGCCTATTGGAACGAAATGTACTTTTTATTTTTTATTTTTAAGGTGTTCTATTCTAAAAGGGATGCAAACATAATTTTTTTTCTTCAATAAGATAAATAATTTTTCTTAATAAATTAGATCAACAAGCTTAGATAAGTAATTTTGTCAAAACATAGGTAACCCTTACTAATTTATGACATTATTAAATAGGTGAATTTATATTTTATGTTATTATTGTAAACACATTGTGAGGTTAAATTTAACTTCCTTAGATGATCTAACCAAACGATGTTTCTTAAATTAGGTAAATAAAAAAGCCATTATTGCCCATGCCAACTTTTTCTACCCAAAAGAAGGAGGAGGAGGAGGGATACAAATAAAACTTTAAAACACGTAGATGATATGATCCATTTGGTGGTACATCGTAGAACTTAGGTGACTTTATCAAAATGGAAGAGTGGCCAACATAAAAAATCATTTTAGTTTCTGAGTATACAAGGATGACCTATTACATTACCGGCCTTAGTCAATTAAGAGGCTTGGAAACATCGCATGTCATAGCTTAGAACATAACAAGTTTAGGGAAGGCAATTGCAGCCTGGAAGGAAAAAAGGGTTTCAACCGAAATCCTGTCTCTAAGACCAAAAGTTCTCCAACAATGGCAACATTTTCTTATAATCAAGTGAACAACCTTCTATTCAGTGAAACCCATGTGAAAAGATGGATATTTGATAAACAAAATGCTGATGGGTTTTCTTTGTCAAATGCATATATAGAGGGACGGAAAAGAATTGTTGAGGCCATTCTTCCCATTGGATTTTCTCTCTTCAAATATCAACATGAAGATGGTGTTTTAATACCGTAGCAATACGACCAAATGAAAGAGGACACAGATCCCATTTTTTGCGTCTCTAACAAATGCCCTTCCTTCATAACATCCGCTTTTACCAATCGCGGGTATGATAATATGGCTTATATTATAGCTTCTTGTGAGTTAAAGATTGGTATAATATGCTTATCAATCGCACCCTTTTTTGGACGAGTATATTTTGTTAAATTTCCTTCACTTTTTTGAAGTAAAAAATGGTTTTTTTTTTTTTTGACAAAAATTTCATTATATTTTGGCATTTTTGCTAAAACGTCTAATGTTTTTTTACTTTTGCAAATTTGCCATTAAGTTTTCCTGAGCTTTGTAAAATTCTCATTTTATTAGTTTTCCATCCTCCTCCCCTACTAGTTTTTTTTTTTGTTTAATTTCTGTATTACCCTTCTTTATTTTTCTCTTAGTACGTTCTGAAAAACCTACTACCTCACAAACACAGAAAAAGATGATAGATAATAAATTCTTAGGCTTTTAGAAAAGAAATAATGGATAAAGGAAAGCTTGCCTAAAACCCTAAGAATCGCAAACTTCTCAAAACACCAAACCCACTTAAAGAAAGCCCAACTTTTTGAAAACTGAAGGGCTGTCCAATCTATATCTGCAGTCCTAAGAGGTTAGGACTCTAACACAATGAAGAGACCTAGCTCGGAGTGACTCTCTCTCATTGCCTCTTGCCCATCCATGTTTTCCCATTCCTCTCTCCCACACCTCTTATTCCTTCTATCTCTCCCATCCCTCCTCTTCCCAGACTCCATGTTTTCTCCCATCTCTCCTTTCTTCATCCAGTCACAATCTTAAATCTATTTTCTATTCCCCCATCTCCCACATTGGCTTTCCCTAACCCACCTCTTTCACTGCTCCGCTCTCCCATTCCCCCTAACTTCCTACCTACTCACTCCCTGAAAGCCAATAAACACCCCCTCCTACACCCAAATCACACATAGAGACATAAAAAAACACAAGCCATGAGTTAGAAAAAACTCTTGAAAGAAACCTCCCAAAAGTTTTCTTAAGTATTCCCAAAAATCTTTCTAGCAGTTTCAGCAGGGTAATTCTCTTTCCTTCTTAGTTCTTATGCTAAGTCTCTCTCTCAAGGGTAGAGTTTGTCATGCCCAAGATTGATACTTGTCTCTTTTACTAAGTTTTAGCCCACTCTTATTCTATTGGATAGCGACTACCATGCCCGTGAGAGTTTTCCACCAAGGCCAAGGTTCACCATGCACCAAAAAGATTTTCCAACTAAATTCTATCAGGAAATGTCAGGTGAGCCCCACTACAAACTAGACTACGCACCCACCCGTTCTTTTCAAGATAATCAAAGAGTCCACAATTATAGGACTCTTAAAGGAAGTCAGACTCTTGGAATTTCAATGTAACTTGAGATTCTAAAGGCCCCAATTGACATATAAGACTCGACACCCACTTTTCTTCTAAGAAAATCTCACAACAGTTAGACTCTTGGAATTAAGAATCAAGGCTATTTAGCAAGGTTGAGTTTATTATGTGAGTTAAATTAGGAAAATATCATAATGGTTGTTAGATATCTTTAGCTGCAAGTTGGAGTCTATATATATGATGTAATTCTCTTATCAAGGCAATGAAAATGTGAAAAGATTTCTTTGACTTCATTATGAATTGGGAGATTTGGGTTCTTCACAAAGTAATCATCATCTTCTTCTTTTGCCTTTTCTTTTTATATTTGGGTTCATAAAATTATCACCTACAAGCTAGCCATTGTGATTCAAAGCTTGGGATAAATTTTGTTTTTTGTTTAATTATATTGTTTAAACTTTTAATTGAAGAATTGGACATCATTTTTTGCTCCTTTTCCAGATTAAATTTAAAACTGCAAGCTGATGACTAAAACTAAACCTTTATGGCTAGGAGGAGAGTTTCTAGATGTGGTTTGGGGTTTAATCACAATCGGAATAGGAAAAGAGGGAAAGGTAGTGGATTGTAAATGTCGTTGTTACCTTTATGGGTTTGTAATGGCTGGTTCTAAAGATTAGCGTTTGGAATATGTTTTGTAGGCAACTCTCCATAGTTATTCGCTTGAAACTGGATTGAAGATCAGTGGATGTTACTTGCCCTTAAGTGAAAGCACTTGTATTTTACGTTGAGCCATTGACCTTACATTTTTGCAAGAAGCCAACAACAACTTTACCGTTGTGCTAAGGCTCCCCTTTGCACAGAACTATACACATGTCACACTTTATTCCCCCCATTGAAATCCCGTTCTGTTGTTTTATAGATTCTCTCATCTTTATTCCAACCCTTCTTATTTGACAAACTATGGTTATTACCATTTCTCCTTTCATCGTTTTTCAGACCCCCTCTTGCATTTGCCCTCTATACCTATCACCAGCAACTACTACAAACTGAAAGCACTTAACTTCCTGGCAAAGATACAGTAGTAATATCATCATCATCATCATCATCATCATCATCATCATCATCATCATCATCATCATCATCATCATCATCAAGACCTTATCCCAATTAGGGGTTGGCCACATGAATCTTATTCCTCCATTCTACTCTATTAAATACCATGGCTTCATTTAGTCCCAAAGTTTTTAAATCTTTCCTCACCACTTCTATCCACGTTCTTTTAGGCCTTTCCCTTGCCCTTTTAGAACCTTCAACTTGTATTGCCTCACTCCTTCTAACTGGTGCCGTTGTTGGTCTCCTTTGAACATGTCCAAACCATCTAAGTCTAATCTCCCTCATCTTGTTACCTATGGATGCTATCCCTAAATTTCCTCTAATATTTTTATTTCTAATTCTATCCTTTCTTGTCTTACCACTTATCCATCTCAACATCCTCATTTCTGCGACACTCAGCCTATGAGTATGATGTTCCTTAACTGCCCAACACTCTGATCCATAGAGCATGGTTGGCCTTATAGCCATCCTATAGAATTTTTCCTTTAGTTTAAGTGGCACCCTCCGATTACATAAAACACCCGATGCACATCTCCATTTGTTCCAACCCGCTTAGATTCTCTGGGTAACCTCCCTCTCAATCTCTCCACTCTCATGGATCAATGATCCTAAGTATCGGAAGTGGTCTCTCATGGGGACCTCTTGGTTATCAATCTTGATTGGTGCTCCACTCCTACTCTCCTTGCTAAAATTACATTCCATATATTCTGTCTTAGTTCAACTAATTTTAAATCTTTCCGATTCTAATGCTTCTCTTCATAACTCTAGCTTTATGTTTACACCCTCCCTTGTCTCATCAAGTAGGACTATATCGTTTGCAAATAGCATGCACCAGGGAATCTCCTCATGTAGATGTTTTGTTAACTCATCCATAACTAATGTGAAAAGGTATGGACTCAATGCCGATCCTTGGTGCAATCCGACAGTGACAGGAAAATCACCAGTCACGCCACTAGTGGTCTTAACATTTGTTACTGCTCCCTCATACATATCTTTAATTATGTCTATATACCCCTGAGAAACCCCTTTAACACCCAACACCCTTCATATTAACTCTCTAGGGACTCTATCATAAGCTTTCTCTAAGTCAATAAAGACTATGTGTAGGTCTTTTCTCCTCTCCCTATATTTCTCTACTAATTGTCTTCGTAAGAAAATAGCTTTCATGGTAGACCTCCCAGGCATGAAACCAAACTGAAGGCATGAAACCAAACTGATTCTCCGATACACTTGTTTCATGTCGTAGCCTCTTCTCAATCACTCTTTCAAAAAGTTTCATGGTGTAGCTCATAAGTTTGATCCCTCGATAATTAGTGCAGCTCTGAATGTCTCCTTTATTCTTATAGATTGGTACAATAGAGCTTTTTCTCCACTCATCAAGCATTTTCTTTGATTTTATAATCTTGTTAAACAACTTGGTCAACCAAACTACCCCAATATCTCCCATATGCTTCCAAACCTCTATTGGTATACCATCAGGCCCCATGGCCTTTCTTGATTTCATCTTTCTCAAGGCCTCTTTTACTTCAAGCATTCTAATCCTATGTTCATATCTATAATATCTAGTGTTATTTAGATTTATAGTATTTTCAATCCCTATATTCTCAGGGCCATTTTCATTTAACAATTTTTGAAAGTATATTTTTCACCTTTGTTTGATCTCATCATCTTTGACTAATACCCTTTGATCATCGCTTCAAATGCACCTAACATGCTTTAAGTCCTTACCCTTATGTTCTCTTACTTTTGCAAGTTTAAACACATCTTTCTCACCCTTCTCTTGTTCCTAGTCTATTATAGAGCTCATCATGTCATGACCCCAATCCCCAGGGCCGCGATTAGGCTTAATCAAGCCTAACGATTGGGCGAGCTAGGCCTACATGGCCTTGCCTTATATATATAATTATATCACAGCGGAAGTATTGAGAGAGCTAGGTGCTCTTGTCCTGTGCAAGTCACAGTTTACTAGTAAAATAATTTTCTCCTTTAACAACCGAGTCCTACTAAAATTTCAGCAAAGTCTCCCCTATTTTTTGGACTTGTGCATTTAACCCATGGTATGCAGTTCACCTAATAGACAATATAGCAATCATAATTTACTGAAGGGAGACTCAATCTCCATACTATCTATCATAGTAAGACGTACATGATGCATAAGGAATCAGTGTCAAAATAAGACATAACTCGTTTACAGCATTAGTACATATATACATGTATTTATATACAACTCAAAATTTAACAGCTTCAAGCAAGCTTTCTTCAACTCACTCAACGACCTTTCTCTTCTCTGCCTGACTGGTACCTGCAAAATAACAAGGTGAGCTACAAAGCCCAGTAAGGGAAAAGAACTAAACCCATGCATATCCAGTCATTCTCATTGCTACACTTAAAAACACATTCGATATAACATGAGCATGCATTTTCCATTTTAACTAGTCATATATAACATAGTTAGCATGTGCTATCAAGTAAGGCCTACGGTTATTACAGCATAATTACAAAATTTCCCCAAATTCAAATATGACACAATAGTCATCGCATGTAAACAAGCACACCCCACAAGGATTTCCCATTCGTGTCCAACCACAGGACATTCAATCGATGAGTGACCAAGTTATGGACCTCGTTCTAAAGTTAAATGCAAATCATAAGCGTTACATCCAACAAAGCTGCATACTCATTGATGATTTTCTCAGTAATAATAAACATGCCTAGCATTACACCAGGATTCAATAGTCATCTCCCTCAAGGATTACCATCTTGGGCGGCCCACTATGTGTATCATCATCAAGGCAGCCAGACCCTTAGGATTTACCATCTTGGGCAGCGCCAAAGTTAGGTTCCCTCAGGATTTACCATCTTGGGTGGCTCCACCTTAGTTGAAAGCAACCAGGCAGCCCTTTCCCTCAGGGTTTACCATCTTGGGTAACTCAATATGCCAGCTCATCCCTCAGGGTTTATCATCTTGGGTGGCTCCACCGTGATCCCAAAAGACCAGGCAGCCCTTTCCCTCAGGAATTACCATCTTGGGAGGCTTAATACCTGACAGCTCATCCCTCAGGGTTTACCATCTTGGGCGGCTCCACCATGATTCCAAAGAACCAGGCAGCCCTTTCCCTCAGGGTTTACCGTCTTGGGAGGCTCAATACCAGACAGTCCAATCCTGAGGATTTACCGTCTTGGGCGGCTTCACCTTAGTTGCAAAGCAACCAGGTTGCCCTTTCCCTCAGGAATTGCCATCTTGGAAAGCGTCATCATAGCTTACTGGGAGGCCCTCAGGGCTTACTATCTTGGGCTTGACCATTTTATAACAGTTTGCATCATCACAACAGTTAAGCATAACAAATCATACTATAACATGACCTTTTTAACAAGAAATTACAATTTCCATCATCCATTAAACCAAGGTGGCAATATATATATTTTACACATGCATAAAGTTAATTTCAAGAGAACATAACAACAAGAATTTAAAGAATGCAAGGGTGCAGGGTCCTTACCTGCTCTCCGCATACAATTCAAGGTTCTACTACTAGAACCGTTCACACTGCTCTCAAACCTCTACAATAAATACAAGTTCTAAGTAAATTTTTGAATTTCATGCCATTTTCTATAATCACTTCTAGTTCTACATTCACCATGTTCTTAATCTACCCTCATATATCTAGATCAAGGATTTGCACACAAATTGGTCGCTATCTAATTGGATCAGCGCCATTGGTCTCACATCGATGGTCTAGATTAGGTGCGTACCTCTAGAAGTTTCAATTTTCAACATTTTAGGTAAGTTATTTCTGTGATAATTCATCACCAATGGTTACTTGGAGTTATATTTGACCTAAATTTACTTCCCGATCACATTTTCAACGGTCGGATATTAAGGTTCCAACTTTCCCTATGCATTAACAAGCAATTTTGTGGACCAATCGATTCCTGATCAACGATCCATTTTCACGGATGGAAAGATCACGCATGAATTGTCCATATATAAAAATTTCATTTTTTCACATTTTTTTAGGGGTCGCCGGAAAATGTCGCCGTCGTCGGAGAAGGTGACCAGATTCCTGTCGTCACCGGCGACACATGCAACCTCATTTTCCAACGAAATTTCATGGGAATGCCCGAAATTTCCTGAATTTTTATTTTCTAACGTTTTCCCCTTTTGATTTTTGGTGAAACTATCATTTTTTGCAGGAATTTTCAGGGGCTTTTAGAACTAACCCTAGGTGCTGTTTTTTCTATTTCCGGCGTCGTTTCTTGTCGGATCTCTGTGAAACCAAAGGGGTTTCACTTAGAAACGCCTAAGGAACGACCTGAACGGGTGGATCTTCAATCCAATCCCGCTTCTCTCCCTGTATAACAGGAATCCGACGAGATTTTTCACCACCCCAACTATTTGGAAAACGGAGGAGGAACGGAGAATGGAGAGGAAAAAGGAACAAGGGAGAAAAGGGAGGTGAAGGAGAAGACTCACCCCTAACCTCTGCTGGTGTGCAAGTCGTCGAGGGAGAGGAAGTCCGGCGGGAAGATGGAATCACGGCGAGGAGTTTCCGTTTGCCTGAGAAATAGGAACGACCTGGTTCCTAGGCAGGTGGAACTTGACCGGAAGAGGAGGGTGATCCAGGGGAAGGGGGTGAGTGGGTCACCGGGAAAAATCATGTGAGAGGGGAGGGAGAGCAGTCGAAAAAATGAGGGGAGAGGGGAGAGGGTTGCCGGCTTGGCTCCCTCTTCCCAGTGTTGCAGACGCGTGGGAGTAGAGCTCCACGTGCTCGCGTGTAGAGCTCCTCCCATGTGGCACTGAGTTCACACGCATTCGGGGGGGTGCCCTTATCAATTTGGACCCCATCTACTCGATGGGAAAACCCTTGGGTCTTTCGCTCTCGATCTCTGTTTCGCGCATTCTTAGTGTCATAGGAAAGCTCTCTCCGAGCACAGTCTGACGAGTGACTTGGCATCATGGATTTCTAATGTTCGTGAGTTTTACGTTTTACTCTACTATTTAGGACACGAGCGTGACACGTCATATGCTTTAAGTTTAGCCTCACTTACTATTCTCTTAGCAACGTTTTTAGCATTCTTATATTGTTCATAGTTTTCATTATTTCTAATCTTCTGCCATGCTTTAAAATGTATTTGTTTTTCTTTAATAGCTTTTTGCACTGTTTCATTCTACCACCATGTTTCCTTTGTTAATATCCTTTTACCTTTAGATACTCCTAAGACATCTTTTGCCACTTTCTTAATGGACTCAGCCATATTAGTCCACATAGTATTTACTTCTATTTCATAGCTCCAATTTCCTTCTACCATCAACTTATTTTTGAATGAGGTTATTTTCTCTCCTTTTAAGTTCCACCACTTAGTTTTTGGATGTGTATTAAGTTCAGTTCTTTTACTCCATCTTTTGGATATGCAATAAAAGAACTGCTTATAAGCTATACCAAACATTTTCTCAGGGATTGATTCGCCTAAGGAAAGGAAGCTCCACCAAAACCAAGCTAGTAAAGGGAAATAAGTCATAACTTTTGTACGCATAGATTTCCCAGTCTAGCATAAAGAAAGAGCCATTAACTAATAAGTTGGAACCTCATCATTAGTTGCCACTAAATGGCCAAGCCATATCTGAGGTAGCTGCAGGCTGGAGAAGTGAATATCCAAGGCTCCATTCCAAACACATCCACACTAATATGGTAAACTACAAAAACTGATGTTTACTATAACTCCAATCAATGGAAAGTATTCTAGATACACTAGTAACGTGTACTTGGTAATCCTGTTCTCCTTCATGTACGCTAATCAAGTCTAACATCGTCCCTGAAGTTGTCTGAAACTCAAACCTGTAAAAAAGATGACAGGGATTAGTAAAAATTACAATATCAATATGATGAAAGATGATCCCCCATTCAATAAATCCAAGAGACCTACATAGTGAGTCTTTTTGTTGAAGTGCTTTTTGAAAGTATTGCTATCATTTCTGAGTTTTTTAATATGAAATAATGGGGAACATAACATGATCTTAATCCATTTGGAAAGCAAGCAAATGAACTAGAGAGCCAAAGATCCATTTGGGTGTTTGTCTCCTAGTTAATAGAATTTCATGTAAAAGGGCAGCCCACTGCACGAAGCTCCCACGTATGTGGGGTCCCAGGAAGGGGCAGACCACAAGGGTCTATAGAATTTCATGTCTAACAAGAAAATAGCTATATGTGATATTTGAGAAGCATGAAGCATTATGATCAAAGCCTCCTATTGATTACTGTTTTGGCTTTTAGATTCTCTACCTAGAAAATCAATTCCAAAGTTTTGGACTAATATACCATGTTATTGGGGTGCAAACCAAGTGAAGCTATAGAATCAGAAGATGCTGATCCTAATGATAGAAATGACATATCTAGTCTTACTTCTTCATCATAATAAACATTTAACTTGCTGGGAAAAGACATAAGTAATATATGACACCCAAATTACTGCAATAAGGGAACCAAATAGGATTATTTTAGTAGAGGCATTGGTCATCATCATCATCAAAGCCTTATCCCAATTAGGGGTCAGCATTGGTATCTTTCAAAATAAATATTCATTAAGAGGTATGACTGGTAAGATCATGTTATCCTCCATATATCCTCCCTTATTTATCTTACTTGGAAAGCTCTTACATGAATAGTTCATCACTACAACTTGGTTAAGATTACAGTTTCAGATCTGCCTAGACTTGAAGATTGCAGTTTTGAGCCATAGTCCAATTCCAACAAGCTAGGATGTGGTCTCGTTTTGCCTGCATATCCATCTCAGAGTTGTACCTAAAGAAATCATGATTGTATCAAGAAGGTTCACAACATCATGGATACATTACTCATGTAGGATTTCATAGTAGAATTTGAAGCAACAACTATCTTTCATAAACATATTGCTGAAAACTAGAACATCTATACTTCGGATTCATAACTTGATCCAAGTAGACTTCAATTCCAAACTATGCTCAAAAAGGTCAAAAAGTTAAGACTAAAGAACCTCTATTTTGACAACTCTTGAAATCATTGTTATGACATAATAGTTTGTCAAATCATTTGAAGTTAAAGCAGTTAACTGTAGAATTCAGCATCCCATGTAATAACTAAATCAGAAAAAGCTTCTATCGACAACATTCTATTATATTATCATTTCAGATATTTACAAAATATATAAGCAGCAATTACATAATACATGGTAGAGCCTCCATGTCTAAAATAGCATCCAAAATTTCTTCATTTACTTAAATAACAAGTGATAATCATTCTTATGTAGAAACTGAGCTTTGTAGTTCATAAAAGAAAAATAATCTAATTGACTTAATACTAACCACCAATCCCTTTCAATTCTTTTTTCTTTTTTACTAGTAAACTAGTGAATGTTCATTGTAAAATGACAATAAAGGCGTCAGATCACAGGCTGAACTGGCCAATACTCGAATCTCAACCTCAAAACCTTCAACGACAGAACCCTTGTATGTGAGCAGGAAGCTAAAGTAGGTATTTCAAAAATAAGATCTCATCTTTAAATTCTAGTATTGGTCATCTTCAAGACCAAGCCTATACCCCATCCATAGCCAAAGCAATATAACAGTGATGTAATCCGCAGACCACAGGTTACTAACAGCTTGAGTACTTGCATCCTAGACTAGAGATACATGTAACCCAGAACTAGAGGCAAAATGTTACACTACTTGGTTCACTCCAATTCTGCTCCCAATTCCCAGTAGTATCAACCTGTTTCACAGTACCTCCAACCATATTCTTTAGCATCCACCTGCTTCATAGTTCCTCCACCTATATTCTTAAGGAAACTTGCATACGGTGCTTGCTCTAGCTATTGATTCTGAGGGAATGAGTTATCTTGTAACTTTTCATTTTCCTTTAAGACTGAATTATGTTCTTCTCTTTTCCTTCTTCTTAGTTGGCTCTGGGCCCTCACCCTTGTGAATCTTTCTCTTTAAACGAATTTGTGTTCATAGACAACTGATTGGATATTGCAAGAAAATCATGTGTAAGGTTCCATTGCAAGTTTTAAAGTTTAGACAATATCAATTCATTGCATATAGTTTCTCCTACGTGCTTTGTTATAGGGAAGCTACATAGAAACCCCTGGCATCTCCTTTCACTTGAGTGAATTGTGGCATGTGAATCTTTTTTATGTCTGATCTCGGTGAATTGTGAAGTGAAACCCATTAGTCTATATTTGGCTCCATCATTTGATTAGGTACAACTCTAGTCTAGGGAAGGGGTGAGAATTTAGATCTAACACTCAAGTGAAAGGAGGTGATGGTGCCATGGGTTTCTATGTAGATTCCCTATAACAAGGCATGTAGGAGAAACTATATGCAATGAATTGATATTGTTTAAACTTAAAACTTGCAATGGAATCTTACAACTGATTTTCTTGCAATATCCAGTGTAAGATTTCATTGCAAGTTTTAAAGTTTAAACAATATCAATTCATTGCATATAGTTTCTCCTACGTGCTTTGTTATAGGGAAGCTACATAAAAACCCCTCCCTCCCTTCACTTAAGTGTTGGACCTGAATTCTCACCCCTAGCCTAGACTAGAGTTGTACTTGATCAAATGATGGAGCCAAATATAGACCAATGGGTTTCACTTCACAATTCACCGATATCAGACATCAAAAGGGAACATATACCACCTAAAATCAATCTTGAAGTCCGATGCTCTCACTTTACATGACAATCAAATTGCTACCATTTTTTCTCATGTAACCAGTCTTCCAATGCAAAATAAGTATGACCAGATAAGATTTTCCTCCAAACCATGAGGAAGTAGAGAAACTGTTACAAGCTAAATATCAGGATCAAACAGGTTGTCGGTAGTATTTCCACAAAGACATCACTACAATGAAAGGTCTATTTATTCAGCAAGTTGAGTATGTTTTGCTAAACATATCAATTTAAAGAAAAGTGTTATAGATATTATACTTGAAGGTAATTAGGAAATTCACTTTTCTTTTATAAATGAAGTACACCATGTCAAACTGTTCTTCACTAAAGATAATATAAACTAGTATGACTTATTCTCTCTCTTCCTTTCTTCTCATTTTTTTTTTTAAAATTATTATAAAGGAGAGCCTTGGCGCAACGGTAGAGTTGTCATAGTGTCACCTTGAGGTCATAGGTTCAAGGTGTAGAAATAGCCTCTTGTAAAATGCAAGGTAAACCTACATACTATTGACCGTTGTGGTCCGCCCCTTCCTCGGACCTTGCATAGGTGGGACCTTCGTGCACCGGGGCTGCCCTTTTTTTAATATTTTTTTATCAACACTGTGGAACTTAATGGAGAAGAAAATACCAGCATCACATAATAAAGGTTGAACAGATCCAAATATATATACTAAAGGGACAGAGAACAGTAAGCATATGGAAGAGAAAAGTCCACTGCTTAGTTTCTGCTCAAATTGTTTTTGTACTCTGTATCCAGGCCTACCAATATTGGCTGCAATGACAAGAGAACATTAATTCAGCATCCAAAAAATGTGCAATCATACATATATGAAATTATGAACCACCAATCATAATTCTAAGAAAAGGTAATATCAAGATTTTGGCCTGAAGTGCAATCAAAGGAGAAGCTCACATCATCGATTCCAATGAAGAAAGAGCCTTAGGAATTCTTAGGAAAGACAAAAGGAGACAAAGAGAATGAGAAAGACAAAACCATGCCTACATTTGCAATTTTCAAAATCAAAATTTAGAATTTAAGAAGCTCTAGATAACATGCTACCATACATAATTAAATGAAATCAAACCTCACAGCTAATCATGGCCATTGATACTACAAAAAGCTAAACAATTGATACTCATAAACCTTAATCGAATAGTCAATTATTGAAGCTCATAATTAACCACAAGATGAACTACAAATTTCAACTCGACATAGTAGATTATGTTTCCCATGCCATAATAATTGGACAAATCCTTAACTAGGAACCTCAGCTGTTAGAACTCAGCAAATTCCCTGAGCTGAAACTATAAGTGAATCCCGATTGCCTATATGACCTGAATCCCTGAGCTAAATCATCATCATCATCATTAAGACCTTATCCCAATTAGGGGTCGGCCACATGAATCTTATTCCTCCATTCCACTCTATTAAATACCATGGCTTTATTTAGTCCCAAAGTTTTTAAGTCTTTCCTCACCACTTCTATCCACGTTCTTTCGGGCCTTCCCCTTGCCCTTTTAGAACCTTCAACTTGTATTGCCTCACTCCTTCTAACTGGTGCCATTGTTGGTCTCCTTTGAACATGTCCAAACCATCTAAGTCTAATCTCCCTCATCTTGTTACCTATTGGCGTTATCCCTAAATTTCATTTCTCATTCTATCCTTTCTTGTCTTACCACTCATCCATCTCAACATCCTCATTTCTACGACACTCATCCCATGAGCATGATGTTCCTTAACTGCCTAACACTCTAATCTGTAGAGCATGGCCAGCCTTATAGCTATCTTATAGAATTTTTCTTTTAGTTTGAGTGGCACCCGCCGATCACATAAAACATCCGATGCACATCTCTATTTGTTCCAACCCGCTTAGATTTTCTGAGTAACGTCCCTCTCAATCTCTCCACTCTCATGGATCAATGATCCTAAGTATCGAAAGTGGTCTCTCATGGGGACCTCTTGGTTATCAATCTTGACTGGGGTTCCACTCCTACTCTCCTTACGAAAATTACATTCTATATATTCTGTCTTAGTTCGGCTAATTTTAAATCCTTCCGATTCTAATGCTTCTCTCTATAACTCTATCTTTATGTTTACACCCTCCCTTGTCTCATCAAGCAGGACTATATCGTCTGCAAATAGCATGCACCAGGGAATCTCCTCATGTAGATGTTTTGTTAACTCATCCATAACTAATGTGAAAAGGTATGGACTCAATGCCGATCCTTGGTGCAATCCGATAGTGACAGGAAAATCACCAGTCACGCCACTAGTGGTCTTAACATTTGTTACTGCTCCCTTATACATATATTTAATTATGTTTATATACCCATGAGAAACCCCTTTACCACCCAACACCCTCCATATTAATTCTCTAGGGACTCTATCATAAGCTTTCTCTAAGTCAATAAAGACCATGTGTAGGTCTTTTCTCCTCTTCCTATATTTATCTACTAATTGTTTTAGTAAGAAAATAGCTTCCATGGTAGACCTCCCAAGCATGAAACCAAACTGAAGGCATGAAACCAAACTGATTCTCTGATACACTTGTTTCATGTCGTAGCCTCTTCTCAATCACTCTTTCAAAAAGTTTCATGGTGTAGTTCATAAGTTTGATCCCTCGATAATTAGTGCAGCTCTGAATGTTTCCTTTATTCTTATAAATTGGTACAATAGAGCTTTTCCTCCACTCATCAGGCATTTTCTTTGATTTTATGATCTTGTTAAACAACTTGGTCAACCAAACTACCCCAATATCTCCCATATGCTTCCAAACCTCTATTAGTATACCATTAGGCCCCATGGCCTTTCCTGATTTCATCTTTCTCAAGGCCTCTTTTACTTCAAGTATTCTAATCCTACGTTCATATCTATAATATCCAGTGTTATTTAAATTTATAGTATTTTCAATCCCTATATTCTCAGGGCCATTGTCATTTAATAATTTTTAAAAGTATATTTCTCACCTTTGTTTGATCTCATCATCTTTGACTAATACCCTTTGATCATCGCTTCTAATGCACCTAACATGCTCTAAGTCCTGAGCTAAATAAAAAGTGCTATTTGGCATGGGATAATAAAAAGTGCTCTTTGACATGGGATACTTGTACCTGTTTAAGCTTTTCTATCTCTTCAGCTCTTTTTATTTCTCTGTCCAATTGGTACATTGCACTAGTTCATGCATATTAAAATTAAGAATTGATTTGGGAAATCCAGAAAGCAGACAGTTTTAAGTTTCATAGTAAGATATGGATCATAACTGGACCATTGAATAGATGTAGGAATAAGAGATCAAGGAAGCAGCTGTGTTAAAATCATTGCATGGGTCGTTTATCCTTTGTCAAATAACTTGGTTTATGTGATCATATCCATGACTAATTGAATAATTACTTTTGATCCAAAAAGAATTCTTTTTGCATCTTTAAGAGAACCCAACCACCAAGATTTAACTCAAGATAGCAAATCAGCTGTGAGTGATCACTCAAACTAATCGTAGAATGACACAGAAAGGATCCACAAATGAATTACATCCGGATCTTCCATGAAAAGAGGATTTTTTGTCTTTGAATTGGAATTTCACATATCCAAAATAAATCCACCATAAAAACATAAATTAACAATGCAGTTACAATAAACCTAATATTCACAAAACATCCGCAAATCATCATGAACTGTCTAAAGAGTACGTAGCTTGACCTAGCCGTCCATTAGAAACAAAAACTTTCATGTATCTGATATCACTTTCTTTATATATTTACAAATTTATCCATCTTAAAACCCTAAAATCGACAAAAAACCAGAAGGAAAAGAGGGAAAATTCCCACCTTTACTAACTCTAACCCTAATATTCACAGCACAGTTGCATCAAAACATAATATTCATGCCTTTTTCGTTTCTTACTGATCAGAACAGATTCGCTTCGATCATTCACTTCCAGAATCTCATCCTTATCCTTCTTTTCCTCCTCGCACAAAGATTTTGTCTCCAAACTCGACCTTCCATTATTATAACTCCTTCCTTCACCAAATCTTGCATCAGAAACATTCGGAAGCACATCAAAGAAGAAATCATCATAAAAATCCTGATTCACTCCGATTTCCTCATTATCTTCCAACACCAAATTTGATACAGAAGACTGATTTACTCCAACCTGACTCAACCGTTCCATCGAAGCATCCTCCTAGACACAAGGATAGTTCAGAGCTCATCTTCTCCCATTTTACATAATCAGGGTGATATCCTAACATTCAATGGAACTTATCTTATCATCTTCACTGCCCAAATCTTTGTAGTTTGCATAGAGAAGAACATCAGCATAAAACATTTGCTTATAGAGAGAGAACTACATAGAACTGAGGGCTGTTGTTCCAAGTTGGCATCAACTGTAAAACATGCATTACTTTTAGTCAAAGCTTCATTTTGCAAAATTAATTGTGAATAACTTGATAATTTGTTGCTTCTAGAAGTCTTGCTGAAGAGAAGGGGAGCTTGGTGCAATGTTAAAAGTTGTCGTTATATGACCTTGAGGTCTCCTTGGGGAGCAACAGTCCTCTTCATTAAGAAGAAGGATGGGCCATTGAGGTTGTGCATAGACTACTGGTTACTGAACAGTGTTACTGTGAAGAAACGATACCCTCTACCACGTATTGACGACTTGTTTGATCAGTTGTAGTCGGCATAGGTGTTCTCTAAGATCAATCTATGCTCAGGCTATCACCAGTTGAGGATTAGGGAGGAGGATATCCCTAAGACTGCATTTAGGAGTCGATGCGGCCATTATGACTTTTTGATAATGCCCTTTGGGTTAACGAATGCACCGGCAGTGTTCATGGATTTGATGAACAGGGTATTTTGAGCTTATTTGGATAAGTTTGTGATTGTCTTTGTGGATGATATCCTGATCTATTCTCCTAACCATATGGCCCACATGGAGCTTCTTCGCATTGTGTTGGACACACTTCGCCATCATCGCTTATATGCAAAGCTCAGTAAGTATGAATTTTGGTTAGGACATGTGTAGTTTTTGGGGCACGTGGTGTCCAAGGATGGTGTGGCCGTAGATCCAGCTAAGGTGGAGGCATTTTTGCGTTGGGAGAGGCCTATGATGGTGACAGAGTTAGTAGTGTCCTCGGTTTAGTTGGTTACTATCGGTGATTCATTGAGGGGTTCTCGAAGATTGCCTTGCCCATGACCACTTTGACTAGGAAGGACACCGGGTTCGTTTGGACTGATGCTTGTGAGGAGAGCTTCCAGGAGCTTAAGCGGTGGTTGACTACTGCACCAGTACTTGCCCTACTTTCAGGATCAGGTGGTTACGTAGTGTTTTGTGATGCATTAGACAGAGGTTTAGGAACGGTGCTGATGCAGCATGGGAAGGTCATTGCTTATGTGTCGAGACAGTTGAAGACACACGAGGTGAATTATTCGACACATGATCTTGAGTTGGCCACAGTGGTGTTTGCGTTGAAGTCCTGGAGACACTATTTATATGGCGAGAATTTTGAGATATATATTGACCACAAGAGCCTCAAGTATTTCTTCACTCAGAGCAATTTGAAAATGAGGCAGAGGAGATGGATGGAGTACCTCAAGGACTTCGACTTTACGATACAGTACCACCCGGGGAAAGCTAACGTCGTAGCTGATGCCCTGAGTAGGAAGTCGAGAGTGATGCTTACTAATCTCTCTACTCGATCCAGGTTTCTTGACAGGATCCTTTAGGCACAGGTGAGCAATGCTGAGCCGAAGAACATGGCTGAGAAGGCCGACTTTTCTAGAGGGCTCAATGGAGGTGTCAGGTATAGGGGCAGATTGGTAGTACCTACAGATGATCAGTTGAGACATGACTTGCTATAGGAGGCGCACCAGTCCCTATATTCTATTCATCCCGGAGGTACGAAGATGTACCAGGACCTTAGACGACACTTTTGGTGGAATGGGATGAAGAGGGATATTGGTGAGTGCATAGCACGATGCTTGACCTGTCAGCAGGTCAAGGCTGAGCATTAGCGACTAGCTAGGTTATTGCACACTTTAGATCTTCCAGAGTGGAAGTGGGACCACCTCACTATGGATTTTATAGTGGGTTTGCAGAGGACGACCAGTGGGCACGACATGATATGGGTCATAGTTGACAGATTGACAAAGTCAGCCCATTTCCTCCCTATTAGACAGACTCAGACCGTGGATAGCTTGGCGAAGCTGTACGTCAGGAAGATTGTGAGCCTTCATGGAGTACCTTTGACGATTATCTCAGATCAAGACATACGGTTTACCTCAAAGTACTGGTAGAGTGTACAGGAGGCTCTGGGGTCGAGGTTGAGATTCAGTACGGCTTTCCACCCCCAGACTGATGGCCAAACTGAGAGGACCATCCAGACCGTGGAGGATATGTTGAGGGCTTGTGTCATGGATTGGAGAGGTAGTTGGGATGAGCATTTGCCACTCATGGAGTTTGCGTATAATAATAGCTATCATACGAGCATTGGTATGACACCTTATGAGGCACTGTATGGCAGATCATGTAGGTCTCCCTTGTGCTGGAGTAATGTAGGAGAGAGACGGATCGTGAAGTTAGAGTTGATTGAGCAGTGTGTAGAAAAAGTCCGACTCATTTGGAAATGATTACTTGCAGCCTATAGTCGCCAAAAGAGCTATGTGGATAGGAGACAGAAGAACTTGGAGTTCGAGGTCAGAGAGCATGTATTTTTAAGAGTTTCCCCTATGAAGGGCGTGATGATATTTGGTGTAAAGGGGAAACTCAGTCCTAGAAACATTGGTCCTTTTGAGATCTTGTGCAGAGTCGGACCAGTCGCATACCAGTTAGCCCTACCCCCACAGCTAGCAGGAGTACATGACGTTTTTCATATCTCTATGCTGAGGAAGTACATACCGGACCCATGCCACGTGCTAGAGCAAATACCACAGGAGGTACGACCTGACTTGACATTCGAGGAGCTCCCCATACAGATCTTGGATAGCAAGATCCAGGAGTTGAGGACTAAGATCATTCCTTTGGTCAAAGTCTACTGGCAGTATCACTCGACACAGGAGGCTACTTAGGAGTTGGAGGATGAGATGAGGCGTACCCACCTAGAGCTCTTCTTGTGAGGTATGCACATTTTAAATTTCGAGGACAAAATTTTCTATAAGGTGGGTAAGATTTAACATTTTGATTTTTAAAAATAGAGAAAATAAATAAATAAATAACTAAATATAATAAAATAAAAGAATAAAACATAAACATATAATAAGGTAAGGAGAAGAGAGAGAGAGTGCTCAAAACGCACTCTCCTCTCTCTCTAATTTTCTCTGCCATCACGTGGACAGTGACGCACCGTGGAGACGGATTTCTCCACCCTTGAACAACCGGGAACGAGGTAGGATCACTCCACCCTTCCCTTTTGTGTTGCTTTAAGGTTTTCTTAACTTGTAAACGTCGAAAAATGGCGTGAACATGTAAGTTTTGCAAAAATTCGTGCTTTATTTTTTTCACTAAAAAATTAGATGAGACAGTGTTAGATTAAGATCTGGACTGTTCATATTGAGTATGACGAGGAGAGGAAAGGACCCATGAAATATCGTGATGATCGAATGGCTAGGGACGCCGAAAAACCCAAAAATTTGTATTATGGGAGTTTTTGAAAACGAGACAAAAATCATGAAAAAATGATAGATTTAGGTGGGATTTGTGAAAATGAAAGGTGGAAATGGAATGTACGTGAAAAACTAGACTCAGAGGTGTAAAAATCACAAAAAACGGAGCACCTGGGGTCGCCGACGACGGCAAACCAATCCGATCGTCGTCTCGGGCAACGGCGACCGGAACGGGGGGAAAAGGTAGGGTCGAGGGAGTGCCACGTGGCGTGACTAGTGCGTTCCATGCGGTGTGACTAGAATGCGCCACGCGCACTGTTCCATCCCCCACGCGCAGAGCGCATCCACAAACGTGCCCGCTAACCCCCCCTCCCCCCCGCGCGGGTTCTAACGTGAAGCTCATCCACAGACGTGCACGCCACCCGTACGGGTTCCTGACGCTCCCGCCACGTGCGTGCGGATGGCACACGCCGTATGGCGGGCCCGTTTTCTTGGTTTTGAGGGTTTTGACCCTTTATTCCTTTAAAACGTGATTGTAGGAGTTATAGAGGTCCAAATCATGATCCGAAAGAAGCGTTGTGATCGTCTCAACAAGGCGGATATAGATTTAAGAAAAAAATCTAGTTTGGAGTAACTTTTTAATAGCAAAACTATTAAATGCTATTAGATGATTCAGATCAAGCTAATCAATAGATGATCATACTTTAGATTTTGGTTATATGCATTAACCATGACATGATTTATGGCATTACAGGTACATCAGGGCATATACCTTGATCATTTACACGTTTGTTGGGATAGTGCGATACCGAGGTATGTGATTTCATTCACAATTTTTCCATGATTCTCAAATGGTGATTTGGTGATTTGAGTTTTTGAGGCATGTGATTTATGCCTTACCATATGCATGAGATTGATTTCAGCATCTAGCTTCACATGTGCGTGCTATCTTTCTGGTGGTTATTGCATGCACTGTTTTTGATATCTTTCATGATATTTACTTAATTGTGGTCTTCTTGACATGTGGGAGTCGCTCTGACTTGATATTTGAGATTATTGATCCTGTGGTAGGATGCGATTTTTTACCCCGTGAGTGCTTGAGTGCCCGTGAGGGTGAAAAGGTGAAAGCAGGTGTGCAACGCGACTTTTCGTGAGTGCCTGTGAGGGTGAAAGGGTGAAAGCGAAAGTGGTACGCATCGTTCCCGTGAGTGCCTGAGTGCCGTGAGGGTGCAAGGGTGAAAGGGTGAAAGCAGATGGTACAGAGAGTTGACCCCACATTGCCGTGAGTGTATGTGAGACACTCATAGGACTTGACTGTGTATGATGTTGATACTTTTGACATGCATTCATGTGTTTTTAGATTTTCTCAGATTGTGCATGTCCTGATATCATGGTTGATGATATCTTATTTATTGCAAGGACTTGGTATGTCCTTCATTGTGTGATTTAAGGCTTTATATATATTGTTGATCATCTTTTGATCTTTATGCCATGTGTTATGTGATTTGTTTTTATTGAGATTACTTTGAATGTATATCACTTGCACAAGCATGGCTTGCTGAGGCACTGCTTTGTTTTGCAATGCCTCAGAATCAGAGCGCGACAGTCAGAAAGGGAAGAAGGTGGACTAGAGTGGAGTCGGACGGGGGCTTGAGGATAGATACTGTCAGATACAGAGACAACGTGGTGTACTTTTGTTGGACTAGTATTGGCTTTTTGGCATTCTCCTTAGTCGTTGTATATATTGATAGATTAGACCCATATCATTGTATAGTGGTTATATGTTTATACATGGATGATGTGGTGATTTTGGACAGACCCTAGAGCTTTGGAACTTTCATTATTACGTATCTTTACAGTTGCAAAAACTTCATCGTGGTTTTAATCTGTGAGCATGCTCAAAATGTTTACTTTTGGTTCTGTTCTTCAGTGTGGTTTTGAGGTCAGATGACTCCCGTGGTTTTCTTAAATGGTAATTGCTTAACACTGCGAAAAGTTTTAAATCATGAGTTTTAAGTTCTGGAATCCAATCTATTTTCTATCAATAAATTATTATTATTTTCGTATAAATATGGGAAACAGATTATTAAAACCCGGGGTGTCACAGCAACCTTGAGGTCACAGGTTCAAAGTAGGAAAACAGCCTCTTGCAAAATGCAAGTTAAGGCTGCTTTCTTGCACTTGGGCTGCCCTTTTTTATTCACCTTCTAAGGAAGAAAGAGGAGTATATAGGAAATGGCAGACTTTGAAGTGAAAAGAAGAAGAAGAAGAAGAAGAGTTTTACCGGTAATATTCGCCTGAAAAGAAATAAACCGCCGGAAAAGGTACCTTACTAAATGTTGTTACTGATTAATTCGACATGCCAATTACTAGTTGCCTTGGAACGGGAGAGACTTGTATGAAATGATAGAAATAAAGGGGACTGTGAGGGGTATTGTGGGTGTCCTCGACTCCAACCTGCCGGTTTACCGACGGATAAAACTCGTTTGATCATGTCAAAGCACGTAGTCGCCTGTTAAACATCCTCTTTTAGTTGTTACGGTGAAATCCATTGATTAATTTTTCTGTGTTTATCATGTTCTTGAGGTTGATTGAGTCTGCGTATGGTGTTACTCACTTATATGATCAATTATTGCTGTTATTCTCTTAGGAGTTGCAAGTAATCTTCGAGCAAATATATTAATGACGACGAACGCATTTTTGCTTTGTTATGCTACTAATATTTGTATTTGCTCTGCTATTCATCCTAAGCCTGGTTGAGGAAGAGTTACGAGGAGTAAAACACAAATATGCTGATTCAAACTTAGCATGCTATATTGAATAACAAAATCATTCACGATAAAAGTAAAGCCATTCCATTTCGGCAAAAGGCCCACACCCAAGAGGATTACTGAGTACTTCCCTTATTTTCTCTCTATCTGTCAACTCTTCTTTCTCCTCACCTCTCTCTTTTGATCCACTTTCCTTCATCTATTTTAAGATCTCTTACTCCTGCCCCTCACCCTTTATTGGGAGCTACTTAAGGAGATGCAAAATAAAGAAGGGAGCGGCACCAAGAAAACAAACAACAGATTAGGAATATGCTCTTGCACAAAGCCATGTTTCATGCCTAATCAGCAGAAGACAGACAAGGAAGCATGGTTTTTGGAAGTACAGAAATAATGGAAGGCTTACTTGTGAAGGTCATGCTCTCTGTAAGCAAAGAAACAATGGATGAGAATAACAGTACTGACCTTCTACTAATCTAAAAAAAATAAGAAGGGAAGCTTGGCACAATGGTAAAGTTATTGCGGTGTGACCTTGAGGTCACAGGTTCAAGGCGTGAAAACAGTCTCTTGCAAAAATACAAAATAAATTGCGTATTATAGACCTTTGTTGTTTGCTGCTTCCTCAGACTCTGCATATGCGGGTATTAGGTTTTAGGTTGACCAAAAACTATTACCCATGCACACCAACAATATTTGCTTTCTGTAGGACGCTTGAACCTAAGTAGACTCATGCATAAGATGATAATATTTCCTTAGATGGCCTCAACAACAAAATACTCAGGTGTATAAATATAAAGACTGCTTACTGTTAAGCCCAAATTGTATTCACAGGAAGAGGTCAAACTAAACAGAGCAGATGGATTTATATTATCCCCTGGACAGGCTTTTCTCTTCCATTTATTGTTTGCAGCTTCCATAAGTGAATATAGGGCTTGTTCATGTAACTATCAGGTGAGTTGAAGCACCGAAGTCAACAGTGTCACTGAACCAATAAATTTTTATTTTATTTTCTATTCCAGAAGGACGAAAAGGCAGAAAAAAGAGCATCCACCACATATAGCCACGCAAAGCCAACATAAGTATTCGTAGATTCTACAACGTCTCAGTAATATCCACCAAACTTCTCCTACATGCCTATTGCAGACACATGGAACATGCACGCGTAGGTCCAGATACCCACTGGAAGTCATAAACCGAGATGGTGAGAGTAACCATGAAAACAGCTGTAAGTGCCATCTTAAAGAGAGAATCCCATATGTGTCTAAATTTGTAGTTTTCATTAATGGAAATGGATGGGATAGAAACCTTGGATAACAACTGTCTAAATTCAATTCCCAACAACACAGTTTTTTGGACAGCTAAAAGCTTGATTTTTATAGGAGACATCAGAAACCAACCAAGTAATGTATGGTTTGCATTGAGCTAGTTTCAAGTTGTGCCTAAGGGAAGCAGGGTTTGCGATCACATGCTAGAGTTCCCCAGAGGTCTTTCTTTCTTCAGTCTAATTGTGAGTCATGTTATACTGTTGAATAACAAGCTTTCTATATAAATTATCTATTTCTATTTATAAAAAATCTGTGTGCTGGGAGGAATCACCTAGAGCGGGAGGTAGCGTCCCGGTATGGAAAAGCCATCTGAAGTGCAACTGTGCTCAATGGATGTGCCTAATGTGCAATCTTTTCAGAGATTCTCCCAAATTTGCGTGCCACAAGAACACTTCAAAGCACAACACATCCAGCAACCAATTTGGAACAACTGCAAACTGACACCAGGGTTACTCAAATTAGACATACAACACATTATGCTAGTCTCATATGATTTTCATTAAGATGGGACACCAGCTCCCACAATACACAAAAAAAAAAAAGGACCCTTTCTATCCCAGAGTTGTCTGCAAATGGAACATCTCAATTCTATTGCGGTGCAACATGGTGCAAACTTTCAGACTCAATCAGATTGTAATAACCATCACTAGTGTAACATGACTGAATGATTAAAACGAACATCCTGGTGCACCCCCATTCACACACAATGATTGTGAGGCCAGGATCATTTATCTGCCACATTTTTTAATGATGGCCCTGAGAGAGAGAGAGAGAGAGAGAGAGAGAGAGAGAGAGAGAGAGAGAGAGAGAGAGAGAGAGTCCAGAATTTGCAGATACACTCATTCAAAAAATGGAATATGTAGATACTCAAATGAAAAAAAAATATATGTTACATACGACCAGCTGCCCAGTGCACAAAGACCCGCGTATAAGAGTCGGGGAAGGGGCAGATTGCAGGGGTCAATAGTACGTAGTCTTACCTTGTATTTTGCAAAAGACTGCTTCCAAGCCTCGAACCTTGCATACACCTGCTAGTATGTATATTTTGTCTGACTACATGCTTGCTGTACTAATACCTTCTCTAACTTTCAAATTAACTTCGTTTGGAAATTATGATAAATCAAGTGTGATGAAGGGGGCCCAAAGATTGTCGACTCTATCGTAAGCATCCCCAATGACCATGAGGACCATAGAGCAAACATTATAAACTAAACAGGACCATGCCACACGAGGTTCATTGTTTTCCTCAGCATTACATAATATAACCAGTAAGCTTATAAACTGGGCCATCCATACGAAGGAAAAGGAAAACTGCAGGAAGAGCCCCAGACTATTCGGGTTTTTTCTCAGCTATACCCCAAACTTCTGTTTCATTGAATTTAATCCCCAAATCAAGACGTTTGAGTAATCACACCCTATTTCTAGACGGACAGAGACGGCATTCACTGGCCTATCTACGTGGCTTTTGACGTCACACGAGGACGTTAACCATCCACTACATTGTAAGTGGAAAGGGCTTATGTTGATTTGGGGAAAAATCGTAGGCTCCAACTTTGATCTACAGAGGGTATGAATCCTCTCTCTCTCTCTCTCTCTCTCTGGGTTCTTTTGTTTGGAAAAGTGATGATAGAATAGTCAGGGATTTAGGAATCTCTCTGATGCATATCAATCAGGTTTAATTCATAGAGGTTTTTGGTTTCGTTTCAGATAGGATTGGCGTTTCTGATATTGAAATGCTGTTGTTGTTTGATTTTTTCAAGTGTTTTGATGAGCTCTTATGCATTGTTCTCACATTGTCAGCAACTATTCTGGGAGGACCTCAACGGGTTCAATGTTTTTTCCGCCATGCAAGGTGGTCGAATGGCTTCTGAAGTTGCAAATGAGCACACGCCAACACCACTTATGTGCCCCAAAGGTTGTGAAATGCCCAAGATCTTCACTGATGCAACAAAATCGAAGCTTGGGAGGAAATTTTGTATGTGTTCTAATTGGTACAGGGAGAATGGATGTGGATACTTTAGGTGGCTCTATGAAGGGTTGGGAGAAGAGAAGTTGGTCAAAAATGAAGCTAGTAGATGGAGAAAGCATGCAATTATTAGAAATGCAGTTCTTTTATTCTCAAAGAAGAAATGAAATTGTCTGCAGCTGCTTTTTTTTGGGATCAAATTAAGCTTCTAGTCTCATAGACAAACCGAAGTGTAATTAAGCTTCTGCTGCTTCTGTAGCTTTTAAAAGGGAGGCTTGGCACAATGGTAGAATTGTCGTTCTGTGACCTTGAGGTCATGGGTTCGAGGAATGAAAACGGCTTCTTGCAAAATGCATGTTAAGGCTACATACTATTAACCCTTGTGGTCTGCCCCTTCTCCGAACCCTGTATAAGCAGGAGCTTTGTGCACCGGGGCTGCCCTTTTTCGCTTTCGCAGCTTTTGGTGAACGAAAGTAAGAGCTTATGGTGCTCTAAGTTTAACGAGCAAATTCTAAATAGACTTAAAGCTGCAGTAAGAGCTTCTCTTATTACTAGTACATCTAAAACTAAAAGCGCACTTCAATTATGTTTCAAAACTTAAGCAATGCCTCGTCAATATACTATATACTATTATATTTAAAAATAAAAGCTCACTTCAGTTATCAAAAATGAACTTATGCCATATTTTGTTCAGAAACTTATTGTGACTCCCAAGGGCAACATTTCTATGAAGCTTAACAGTAGCCTAATATGGTCTATCCTCAACTTGCTTTATGCCAAATAACTGGGGATATTATTACAGATGTTGGTGGGTGCTATGGGTTATGAAATGATCGGTTAAGATGAATTGCAATGATCTAAGTATCTATCGCCACCTGTAGCAAGCAGGGCTACAAGTCTCCAACGTACTCTCCCTTGGCTTGCTAACACGAGATTTATCACCCACCGGGAAGACTCGCTGTCCACTTGGTCTGGTAGAATCTTTAAGAATTGAAATGATTCATAGTTAACATAACGTTCCTTTGTAGCTTGGATGCAATCATTTGAAGTAATATCGGAACGATTCTTTGATTTTCACCTAACATTCAAAGACATGACTCGAAGGGGAGCCTTGGCTCAACGGTGGAGTTATCATCGTGTGACTTGAGGTCATGGTTCAAGGCGTAGAAACAGCCTCTTGCAATTGTGCTGTAAGCAAATTAAAAGTTCAGTGATCATCCCCACTTCTTTAAACTCAATTTAAGTGGCATTTTCCTACAACTTCCTATCACGGATGCAGTAAGAGCTTCTGATGCTCTAGTTTAGTGCTGTTAATGCAGCACTAAGAAACTCTTTCAATTGATCATCATGTGAAAATATTTCAGTCCCTGTAGCACCAAGAAACCATTTCAGTTACTACAGGACGAAGAAACTATTTCACTTACTGCATTAAGCGCATGTCCCGGAGACAAAAGCTCTGCAGCAGCTGGCCTAAATGCTACTGGTCTTATGAGCCAAAAAAGAATTAAGCATCTGCAGCTCGTGGATGGTCAAAAGCATCTGCTAATTTGGACAAAATGAAGCATCTGTGGCTTCTGTGTTGATTTGACACTGGATTTTGTATTTGGATTCATCCGATTTTGCAAAAAACAACATTTTTCCAAAGGAAAATGCAGCACAAGATGGCAGGGTCCCATTTTTGGGAAATTTCAAACTCAACTTCGACCGTGCTAGTTTCTGTAACCCGGGGCCTCCGTGACACGGTTTAGTGGTGAAATGATTTCTTTATTTTGCAGGTCCTACTGGAATCACGGAGTCAAACGGCACAAAATTCAATTCATCCTCAAAGGAATTGGCATTTGGAAATCTATCCAATCTTCTCTCTTACAATTCATCAGGAAGCGTAGAATGTAAATCATGGATGACCTCCAACAGTATTCCTCCGTGGAGGATTCTTGTACACAGGTTAAAAAATTATACCCAAGGTTGCCAGTGAAGAGGTTTTCTTTATCTCATTACCTCCGGTCGGCCAACTCTGAGTAGATGCCTTATATCACAGGGTTATAGATTCACTTATGCCAAACCTTTGGGGCATTTGTGCGCAATTTCTTTGTCAAGCACAAGTCAACCTTTCACTCCCACTCTCCCTTGCTATACTCACTCACAAAAGTAATAAGAGAAACTCAGAAATGAGACTTAATCAAACAGAATATATTATTCCTTACTTGAACTAAGCTAATTACAAATGAGGAGCTACACCTTATTTATACTTGCTTTCCTTCGTGCACCTCCTCAATGGACGTTTATGATTAATATATGTATTAACTATCTAATGGTTGAGGACCATTCTATAACTCTCTCTAAAAGTTTCTACATGAATATCTAAGTTTGACTCTTTCTAAATATTTACAAGGACTCTTCCAGAAACCAAGCCTTGTCTTATGGATCTAACAATGGGCCTAAGTCCCTCAGGCTAAGTCTTTGAGCTAAACAGGCCTTCCTTAGAGCCTGCAAACCTTGGTCATAGGCTTTGCAATGCAAGTCCGTGACACTTAGCAAAAAATAGGGGTGAACGAACAAGAAATCAACTTGATCTAGTAACTAAGTGTTAAGGGATATTCCTTTCAAGTGATAGATTGAGATTTAGCCCCTAATTTGAATTTCCTATAAGAGCTCTCTCTCTCTCTCTCTCTCTCTCTCTCTCTCTCTCTCTCTCTCTCTCTCTCTCTCTCTCCATTTGGTGTTTGTATTTTACCTCTACAGGAAAGCTGCACTTGATTAGTGCTTATTTTCAATCAGATAGGCACCAACTTGAATCACTTTTATTTTTAAATGAAACATATCTAACTTAAATCATTGCTTATTTTTCAAAAAAATAGGCCTACTTGAATCAATGGCTTGGATAGATGAACAAGTGGGTCAACCCTTGCAACAGATGGGGCAAATATACCAGTAATTATATTAAAGAGAAATCTTGGGAACTTGTTAACAAAAAAGTAAAAGCTTGTAGGATTTTCAATGAAGGTTGAAAAGTATAGCAAATGTGTTCACAAATCAGTCACCACATTAGATTCGATTATGTGTTTTTGTTTGTATCGCCACAAGGTAACATGGATGTCAAAGTAAGACATTTTCTTCTTCTTTTATTATTGTTGTTGTTGTTATTTATATATTTTTATGTTGGATAAACGCACCTTCGAGCAGCCTCAAGCCCATTATTGAAAAAAGATCTCATACTTAATTTTCCTTTGGACGCAACTACGTGGCTATCATGTTCTAGCCATTCTTTCCATAAATTGCCTCACCTTTGCTTGGTGGTTCATTTAAGTTTTCCAAGTTCGGATATCTTAAAACCCAAAATTTGTGGGGTCCAGTCCCATTCAACAAAGAACAACTGCAGCCTTCAACCATTACGGCCACTGTTGCCACCACTGCCATTGCGTTGTCAACATTTACGGCCACCGAATTTGGCCGCCAATGTCAATTGTGATGGTCGCCGCCATCAGCCACCGCCCAGGACTTTTGTGACAATTTTGTTGACATTTAAGCTCCAAAAATCCCCATAAATAGGGACGAACTTAAGATCGATGTAGAACACCATTCCTTGCATTTTCATTTGTAAATAGCCCATAATACCCTTTGTAATTTTCGTTGTATTGTTATAGTGAAATTGCTCCTCTCCGTGGACGTAAACATCTTGGCCGAGCCACGTAAAATTTGTGCGTTTTGTGTGTGCTTAATCTTGTGCGAGGACTATAAATCCCCAACAATTGGTATCAGAGCAAGGTTTTGCAACAACACAGAGGCAGAAAACGGAGTTGCAGCATTGGCAGGCAAGAGGGAGAAGAAAACTATTTTTACTATAGTCAGCTACAGTAAACATCATCATCCTGCTACAGTAAAAGAGCATCATCATTCTGCTACAGTATAAAAAGTGTTATCATTACTGTCTACTATAGTGTCTACTACAGTACTGAGTTGTAACAATGCACCAGAGGCGGGTTATAACAGTCTAAGTTTCAATAGGTACGAGTTACAACAGTTCGAGTTGCAATAGTGCAGAGTTGTAACAGTATGAGTTGCAAACAATAGCGCGTCGCAACAGTTACATAGTTGCAATAGTAAAGAGTTGCAATAGTACGCGTTGCAACAGTAGCACAAGTTCAACTGTTGCAACAGTAACCAGATTGTACCAGGCATATTACCCATTTTTCAAGAGAGAGAGATTGATTCTTGGGTAAATTGAGCATTTCGGACGCATTGGTGTTCTCATATTTGGGAGATTCTGTAACACCCCAGATTTTTAAGACAAATTTTTTTTTTTTTTTGACAATTTAAATAAGAGCATTTGGGATCCCATGAGAAAAGATTTATTTAACATTTTACTAAACCTATCTTAAAACTCCGGGTGTTAATTTTTCCTTTCTCAAAATGACGTACATGTAATTTAAACATAAATAAATAATCCGCGTATAAATCAACGTCAAATAAATAGGCGCCTTTATTTTAAATCAAATAAACGTCCAAAAGACAATAATAATATGGCCCAGGGTCTATCCATCATAACATCCCATATAAATGTCCAATATATGTCCAAAGATCTAAATCACAGCCAAATATAAAGTATGCACTCCATAATGAAATTCAAATGATAATCCACTCTAATGACTCACATTACTGTCTAAAACTATAGGGAAACTAGTCTTCAGCAGCTCTCAAGGTTTATCAACCGCTTTTCCTTTCCTGGTTTCGCGCTCGAGATCTAAGGCATTGCAAAACAAAGCAATGCCTCAAAGAAGCTATCGCTTGTGTAGGTACATAGACAATTAATGTAATAAATGAAGAAATAATGAACGACATTGATGAAAAGTCTAACATTTATGGAAATAGTGATATCATAATGCCATGTTCAAATAAATGCCAATTTATTCCATATGCTAAAACATGCAATCATAGAGTTAAAACATGACATGAATCAATAAAATGGAGCATGCAACAAGAATAAGGGCACCCTAAGGTAATGGGTCCCACCACATCGCACTAACATCCCTGATCAGGAGTACACATAGTCAACCTCTAAGTGTCGTCACACCCAGGCATACCATCCATAACCATGCTCATCATACATGCACACATAACAAGAATATGGGCCATCATGCTGCAGTGGCAACCCTCCATGGGTATCAACCACCGCCGCTCTCCGTTGACACCATAACGGGAGACTTAACGTCTGTCCCCATGGAAAGGCTCGGGCCAGGTAGTGTGGACTATCCATGTTACCAAACCCCTACCGAATGCCATCTATGGGCGGTGTCTATCATATCACAAACTCATCACATCATAATCTCGGAAGGTGGGTGGCCTAGGCCCTATCCCTCCTAGCATGACGCCCAGGGCGAGAGCACCCGTCATCAAATATAAAACACGGAAATCATATGTATATGCTAAAACTCAAGAGCACTTATAGCTTGAAATCCCCAAGACATGCCTCTCATCCCAGGTTAGCCTATAAAAGGACCGCCTACTAAGCCTCTATACTCATTTCCATGTAAATCCATGCATTTTCTATATATATAATAAGAAATAAATCTCTAATTAAGCATAACTAATTAACATCATGCTTGTAAAAGCATTTTAAATAAGTTTATTCTGTAAAAGAATTCAATTTGGAATAACCATCCTGTACGCAATGTCGCATGAAATCCATGGTAAATAAAAATCGCAATTTAAAACACAATCACACATGATGCTATTGTTTAAACATGGTTTAAAATCAAGGCAAAACATTAGTTGTCGTCACCTACCTCAGTGTGAGATCACTAGCTTGCTAATAACTCCCTTTAATTGGTATATTCAAGTGCACCTGTACATGTCACATCACTATTTTAAAATTTTTCTAAATAAAAAGTGGTCATTTCTAAGTTTTTAAGCTAAAACTAGGTCCGCGTCGTCAATACGGTCACAACGCCTCTTCCGGATCATGATTTGGACCTCTCTAGCTCCCAAAAATCAAGTTTTAGTGAAAACTACGCTAAAATGGGGCCTACCGGACCATCATAAGGTGGTTTAAACCGGCGGCACCCTTTTCCGCCGGTTTACACCGGCGTATACCTGCGCACGAAGACGCATGCCAACGCAGACGCTGAACGGGACGCGCCGCGTCCCCGTCCCATCGCGACAGCCAACCGTCGCTGTCGCCGTCCCGCACGAGTGCGACGCCGCGCATGCGTGCGACGACGACGTCGTATGACGTCGTCCCTCGGGCGTCACCAAGTGCGTCCTGGCATCAGCGCCAGGCGCCGACGCCGTTGACGACGCCGGAGAAGACGACCGGATTCCGGTCGCCTCCGGCTCTCTGAGCTCCGTTTTGCGTGATTTTTGCGCTATTTTCTTCAGAATTCTCTCTAGAATCCATTTATGCCCTCCTTTTGCACTAATTTTCCCAAAAACCATGGTTTTTAAATGATTTTTCCCAAATTCCTAAAAACCTCCATAGGTACTGGTTTTTGGGTTTTCTGGAGAAATCCACCGTTGGATCACTCCCAAATTTAAAGGGTATGCTCTTGGGTCTCTTGTGCACTAGTTGGACGGTGCGATTTTCAAACGGACTAGGTTTGATCCGTGAAATCACGCTCCAACAGTAGCGTGTACAAAGTTCCTAAAAATCTGATTTTTTTCCTAATTTTTAAATACTTTCCCTAATTAATTTTCTAATTAATAAATACAGAAAAACACGGATTTGAGGCTTACCTTGTGCCTGGTCGGGGTTGCTCGTGTTGCCGGGGCTCCACTCGCCGGAAAATTCAAGTTTTGCAGGGCTAGGGTTTTGCGTAGCATTCATGGAAAACGCTCAAAGTGGAGCGTTTTGGCTCCTAGAGGAGCATAGATATAGGGTTTTAGAGTCTTGGGGAAGAGAAACTCTTCCCCACACGCCTCTTTTCACGTCTCTCCGGCGATTTTTCCGGCACTGGTAGAGACGTGTGGAAGATGGGGGTGCCAGTATCAATTTGGACCCCTGTCTAATACGTCTCTACCAAATGACCAAATTGCCCTTCCAACTTTGACGGCTCATAACTCCCTCGTTTGAGCTCCGTTTTTCGCGTTCTTGGTGGCGTTGGATTTGTATCGACGAGCACTTTCTAATTATTATGTTTTCAGGAAAGAATTTCATCCATAAATTTTTATTTTAATTTATTTAATAATTTCCTATTTTTATCTTAAAAATTAAGGATATTACAGATTCTCTCCTGAAATTGTTATAAGTACTTTATCTTTAGCTATGAAGGTTAATATGAGTAAAATGATTTGCTTGAATGGCACTAACTATCACAAGTGGAAGGGAAAGATGAAATATCTTCTTTTTGTGAAGAAATTGTATCTACCTGTCTTTGCTACTCAAAAAGTGGAGGATAAGTCCGAAGATGAGTGAGCTTTCAAACATGAACAAGTATATGGTTTCATTCAACAGTGGGTAGAAGATAATGTTTTGAATCATATTCAAAATGAGACACATGCTAGAACTCTATGGATCAAATTAAAAACCTTGTATGCGTCGAGAACTGAAAATAATAAGTTATTCATATTTAATCAAGCGATGCACCTGAGATACAAGGAAGGGAGTTCTATTTTCGACCACTTGAACCAGTTGACCGCATGCTTTAGTAGCTATTTGACATTGGCGTTAGGTTTGATAATGATATCACAGGCTTGTGGCTTCTAAATACTTTTCCTAACTCATAGGAAAATTTTCTTGTTTCTCTGGCTAATTTTGCTCCAGGTGGCGCTATGACATGGGAATATGCGAGAAGCATAGTTTTAAATGAAAAAATGAGGCAACAAGCTCAAGTAGCCACCATATCACAGTCTAAGATTCTAATCTCAAAAAATAGGGAGAGAAGCAAGATCAAAGATCAGGAGAAGAATAACAAGGGCAGGAGCAAATCCAAGTCTAAATATAAGAATCTAGAGTGCAATTATTGTGGCAAGAAGGGTCACATAAAAATGTAGTTTTATAAGTGGAAAGCTAAGAACAAGGCAGAGAATGCCAAGTAAGAGAGAAGAAATGATGCTGAGAATGATTGTGTGGCCACCACTACTTCAGGCCTTATTGTGGTCTATGACGAGAATGAGATCAACCTAACTTCTAGTGAGATTGGATGGGTCATTGACAGCAGTGCATCTTTCCATGTTACCTCGAGAAGGGAGTTTTTCACCTCGTACACTCCTAGTGACTTTGGAGTGTTGAAGATGGGTAACGACGGGCTGTCAAAGGTTGTTGGTATCGGATTCGTCTATTTGGACACCAACAACAAGACGAGGTTGATTCTCAAGGAAGTTCGACTGGTACCAAATATCTGGTTAAACTTAATATCAGCCGAAAAGCTTGATGATGATGGGTACTGTAGTACCTTTTGCGATGGCCAGTGGAATCTTTCTAAGGGAGCACTTGTGATTGCTAGAGAGAAGAAATCATCTAACTTGTATGTGATACAAGCTTCAATTCCTATTAACTCTGTAAACGCGGTTGATGTTGCTGGTTCTTCAGAGTTGTGGCATAGGTGGCTCAGTCACATGAGTAAGAAAGGACTATATTGTCTAGTCAAGAAGAATTTGCTTTTAGAGCTCAAAGTTGCAAAGTTGAACTAGTGTGCTCATTGTTTTGCTGAAAAGTAGCAATGGGTTCTCTTCAAAAGTCATCCTTCTTTTAGGAAGTCAAGCGTGCTTGAATTGGTACATTCATATGTGTGTGGTCCTATGAAGGTACGAACACTTGGTGGTGCATTACATTTTGTCACCTTTATTGATGATTATTCTAGAAAACTTTGGGTCTATGTTTTAAAATCTAAAGATTAGGTATTTGACAAGTTTAAAGAGTTTAAGCTTCTGTTGAGCGTCAAACAGGGAAGAAGCTGAAATGTATTCACACAGACAATGGTAGGGAGTACTGTGGACCATTTGATGCTTATTGTAAGCAGCATGAGATCAGACATCAAAGGGCTCCTCCGAAGACTCCTCAACTAAATGCTTTAGCAGAGAGGATGAACAGGACATTGATGGAAAGGGTCAGATGCTTGCTTTCTTAAGCTAAACTGCCTGGTTCCTTCTGAGGTGAGGCCCCATACATAGCAACATATGTTAGTAACCTATCTCCAATTGTTACCTTGAATGCAGATGTTCTTGATAGGCTACGGTATAGAAAAGATGTCTCTTACGATCACTTGCGGGTGTTTGAGTGCAAGGCATTTGTACATATACCCAAAGATGAGAGGTCCAAGCTAGACGTCAAGACCAAACAGTGTATTTTTATCGGCTATGAGCAATATGAGTTTGGCTATAGGCTATATGATCCTATTGCAAAGAAGCTTGTTAGAAGTTGTGATGTGGTCTTTATGGAAGACTAAACCATTAAATATATTGACAAAGTCGAAGGATAAGAAACTCAGAGTTCTGATATTTTGACTTATTTGGATCCAGTTCCTATTTCTCATACGCCAGGTGTAGATGGCGCCAATGACCATGGTGGTGCGCCAACTGATGTTCAAGATGATCAAGCTGAGGGTGAGCATGAAGCTGCTGAAGACATGGATGTTTCGTAAGAGGCTGATAATGTTCAGCAGGAGGATCCTACTGAGGAGCCATTAGTTTCATTGAGACTGAGTTCAAGAGATTGTTAACCCTCCACTCAGTATTCACTAGATGACTATGTGCTCCTCATCAACGGGGTAGAGCCTGAGAGCTACACAGAGGCAATTGAAAGTGAAGAGAATGCAGAGTGGATTGCAGCTATGAAAGATGAGAAGAAATCCTTGCAAGATAACCAGACTTTTGAGCTGGTAAGATTGCCTAAGGGCAAAAAAGCTTTGAAGAATCTGTGGATTTACAGGATGAAGTACAAGGGTGACACTTCATGACTACAAAACAAAGCTAGACTTGTGGTAAAAGGCTTTGGTCAAAGAAAAGGTGTTGATTTTGAGGAGATATTTTCTCCTGTGGTAAAAATGTCTTCAATTCGAGTTGTATTGGGTTTGTCCGCCAACCTTGATCTTGAGGTTGAGCATATGGATGTAAAGACAATGTTTCTCCATGGTGACTTAGAGGAGGAGATATATATGGAGCAACAAGAAGGTTTTATTACTAAAGGCAAGGAGAAGTATGTCTACAAGCTGAAGAAGAGTCTGTATGGATTGAAACAGGCTCCCAAACAGTGGTACAAGAAGTTCGAGTAATTCATGGCCCAATAGGGTTATAGAAAGACTACTTTAGATCATTGTGTATTTGTGTAGAGATTTTCAGAGGATGATTTTTTCATCTTGCTACTCTATGTTGACAGTATGCTTATTGTTGAAAGTAGCTCTTCAAGGATCAGTCAGTTAAAGGAGTTGAACAAAGTCTTTGCTATGAAAGACTTGGAACCCGTGAGACAGATTTTTGGGATTTCTATATTTCGTGACAAGAGGAATATGCGATTATGGCTGTCTCAAGAGAAGTACATAGAAAAGGCATTTTAGCAATTTCACATGGATAAAGCTAAAGTGGTTAGTACACATTTTGCTACTCACTTTAAGCTTAGTAAGAATCAAGTTCATGTGAGTGATGCTAAGAAGGAATACATGCAAGATGTTCCTTATACTTCAGCTGTTGGCAGTCTTATGTATGTCATGGTATGCACCAGACCAGATATTACATATGTAGTTGGTATAATGAGCCATTTTCTATCAAATCCAAGAAAAGAGCATTGGAATGTAGTGAAGTGGATATTGAGATATCTACATGGTACTTCCAAGTTGAGTTTGGAATTTGGCACTAGCAAGCCTATGCTTGAGGGCTACAGTGATTCAAATATGGCTAGTGATATTAATACGAGGAAGTCTATTTTAGGCTATTTAATTGCTTTTGCAGGGGGAGCTGTGTCATGGCAATCGAAGTTACAGAAATGTGTTGCCTTGTCTACAACGGAGGCTGAGTTTATTGTTGTGACAAAGGCTTGCAAAGAGCTACTATGGATGAAGAAGCTCGTAAATGAACTGGGTTTTATGTAGAAGAGGTATGCCTTAGTAAGAATTTTACTTTTCATAGGAGGTCAAAGCACATTGATGTTCGATATCATTGGATACGTGATATTTTAGACTCAAAGTCGTTAGAGCTTAAGAATATTCATATTGATGACAATAGTTTGGATATGATGACAAAAACATTACCTCGTAGCAAGTTTGAGATTTGTAGGGAATTGGCTGGAATGGGCTTCTACTAGAAGTCTATATGAGAAGAAACCTCTTTCAGTCAATGGGCCTATAGGGGAGATTTGTGGGGTCCAGTCCTATTCAACAAAGAACAACCGCAGCCTTCAACCATTGCAGTGACCGCTATCGCGATGTCAACATTTACGGCCACTGAATAAGGCTGCTGATGTCAATTGTGACGGCTGCCGCCTAAGACTTTTGTGGCAATTTTGTTGACATTTAAGCTCCAAAAATCCCTATAAATAGGGAGGAGCTGAAGATCGATATAAAACACAATTCCCTACATTCCCATTTGTAAATAGCTTGTAATACCCCTTGTAATTTTTGCTGTATTGTTATAGTGAAATTGCTCCTTTCCGTAGACGTAGGCATCTTGGCCGAACCATGTAAAATTTGTGTGTGCTTGATCTTGGGCAGAGACTATAAATCGCCAACAAAAATGAAGGTTGGTAACAAATCTCATAGCCCAAAAGCCTATATACTCTAATGGTTAGGCTGAGGTGCCTCTCCTATAAGTAGGTCATCAGTTCAAGGAGGTGCATTGCATCCCTTTGAGAATACAAGAATAATGTAGGAGCAGGTGTTTGTATGTTGAAGGAGGATCAAAGAAAAAAGCAGTGATTCAATCCTTCAACCAAGCATATTCGATGGTAAATGCCGAGTTTTCTGCAACAAATTGTGTGAGCAATTCAGCAAAACAATATTAATTACCTATATCCAGTAGAATCATGCAGTAAGGTAGATATAAACGGATATAGGTTGTCTTGGCCCATGGGCTAACCCAATAGATTACCAATAAAGTTGAGTTATAATTCCGGCCTCAGTATTAGCAGAAGAAAACATGTAATAAGACCATTTAGCATTTATTTTCTTTTGATAAGAGCTTAAAGGAATCAGGTTTCTTGGCTGGAGTAATATCATGCCCACAATATATCTGATCTTCTAGTTGGACCTACAAAACATCAAGCCCAGCCCAAATCTCCCGAAGGAGGATGGACTTGGTATAGCCTCAAACTAGCATGTGCTGACAAGATTTATTATGTATTTTCTGTTTATAAGAACACAAATGAGCCAGTGTACTTCGGCTGGAGTAATATCCAAGCCCATAACATATCTAATATTAAGTGCCTATTTGGATGATAAAAAATGGTTGGAAATTGATCTCCTTGAAAAACGGAATGCTCCTTGTAAAGTGTTTTAAACCTTCAAATTGAATAATAAAAAGAAAATCAAATATTTAGCATAATTCAATTTAAAACCGTAAATTGCTTTTCATGGAGAATGTATTTATTTGAGAAATCAATTTCCATCCATTTTTATTTTTTCCTGCATGCCAAACAGAGAAACGCAAGGTGGGCCTAGGAAAAATCAAAACATCCTAATTAAAGGTTAGAAAAAACTCAACTAGTGCTACCCAAAAGATGATGGATTCGGACTCCTATATTGCACTTCTTACAATATTTCATGGGTTTTGAAGTATATCTCTTCCTAAAGGACCTAAACCAGCAAAATGACACTGCCCTTCCATTTTAAAGGAATTGCCAGTCTCTCTACTTTATTAAACACAACCCAATCTTCTTCTGATCTTAGAAGTTCCAAATCATTCATAATTGTGCCTTGACCTTGATGAGTCATGCTACAAAATTCTCATGATTCTAGGGGTGCTATTTATAGTTATAAAATTGACGATGAAACTTTTGACTGTTCATTGTAAAACTGACAAAAACAACAGCCATGATCAACCGATGGATGAGAAGTTCGAAGCATGGAACATGTAAGTCAATGATAAGATTGTTGAATGATTCGAATCATAAGTAGAGGGTGAATATATCCTCTCCCTAAACATATAAAGATTAGGATAAAGTGGCTCAAAAGATAAATTGACTTAGAAACTTGGGATCAATCAATGCAAGTAAACAAGTGCACTAAATATTCTTGCATGATTGGCGTGAAAAACCAGAAGCAGGAACTCCATGTCAGTACAAGTTAAAAACCCAGTTGGAACTCTTGAACCAACTAAGAATGCAAGACAGGGCTTATGGGACTTCCAGATTGGGCTAGTTAACCATCATATGGTTAGTCTACCTCTCCGTATTGGATGAACCAAAACCGGGACTCTTTGAACGCTTTCTAGGATAGAGTTATCCCTTGGCAGACCAATAGAAGGTTAGCAATGTCCACGTAAAACAGCCTAGTTAGGAAGAGTCTTAACGCGGTCATGTCTTCTTCTTTTTTTCGGTAGATAAAGGGGGCTGAAGTCTAGGGGCGGCAAAATATGACACGACACGATAACACGACTCGAACCCGACACGAATTTAGCGGGTTCGGGTCGAGTCTTATCGTGTTCGTGTCATTTTCGGGTGACCCGAAAATGACACGCCAAAAATCGTGTCGTGTTCGAGTCAATGAATTTGACCCGTCGTGTCTACCTGTTTGACACGCGACCCACTCATGACCTTATTACCTTAACACTTGAAAATATAGGACGGTTCATGAGTAACCGTCCTATATTAGTATTTATATTATATAGGACGGTTACTTACAAACCGTCCTATATTAGTAGTTATAAATATAATATAACTTATATATAGGACGGCTATTCACAAACCGTCCTATATTACTAGTTATATATATATAGGACGGCTATTAACAAACCGTCCTATATTACTAGTTATATAGGACGGCTATTCACAAACCGTCCTATATTACTATTTATATAGGACGGCTATTCACTAACCGTCCTATATTACTAAGTTATATTGGAGAATGGAGGGTTCTTCTAGAGCCACCTTTGTTAAGAGTTAATGAGTTATTCTCACACATATACTATAAAGATATTTTCGGAGGAACGACTTCTTCCGGGTTCTCGTTCGAGTGCACCTTAGAGAATATGAAAAGAAGGCAAAGACATGAGAGTGACAAACTATACACAGGCATTCACAAAATATAATCCAAAAATCAGTGATTCAAGATCTGAATGAAGCGAGGATTTCTGAAATGTAAGCCGAAGCAACTTGACCTTCCGGTTGCAAGCTTCGATAAAACACATTTGATTGGCAACATAAGTGAAAGCTTGCAAACATGATATAATTACAACTAGTGGAACTTCCTCATCCCTCTTTCTATTCACACAAATAATTGTGTTCCGATTGTCAGAAACTTGGTAGCTTAGAATCATGGGCTCCAATCATCACAATTGCCCAACATATCAATCACTTAGCACCATCTCCATGACTATATCATTCCAATTGTCAATAGGCCCGAGCGGCACCAATGCGAGACAATCATTCGAACTTTGGCATTTTTAATTTTATCCTCATTCCTCAGCAAATGAATGAAATTGCCTGTATAGGCAGGGATGTCCATCAGGTCTCCATTCAAAACACCAACTTCACAATCACATCACATCATTGAAATTTGAAAGTTTTTTGGTATCATATTCATATGAATCATATCTACAACTTCAGTATATATCAGTAATTTCAATCATCAACCTCCATTCCATATATGACTCCTTCTCCAATACATGATACAATACATGATATGATATCAACCACCCATACTGTATTTGTAGATTGTATGTACATACATGATACAATACAACCCATCTCTGTGATCTAAGCCATCATTGAAAATTGATGATTAACCCATCTGCTGATCAAAACACCAACTTCACAATCACATCATTGAAATTTGAAAGTTTGAAACAAAGAAAGCACATACATTGATACAGTGTACTTCAATAAAAATAAAAATAGAACACATTCATTGAAATGAACTGATCTTTGTATTATATTTGAGTAAAATGTATATACATGAATGATAATATACATTCATTTACAATTTTACATCACTGAACTACAAATTAAAAATCATAATATGATCTGTCCATTCCATTCTAATATCATCTAGATCCAACGGGAGTAACTCTTGGTTCCAAAATCCACCTACAAGAAACATATAATAACTTAGTTCGGAGATTAGACATGTAATCTTGAATTAAGTCGGGAAATATACAAATCAAAAGTGCAACTTTGGTCGATGAAGTCTAAGTGTTACCTTTCTCAATTGTGAGGCGAAACTCCATTGCGAATGAGGGTTCTCATGTATCTAAGAACATAATATCCACACTCCCAATCTGATTTTTGTTGAGGGCACTTTGTAAAACAATGCCACCAAAGACAACATAAAAGTTTCAAAATATAATTTCCAACAAGTTCGGGTTTAAAATTATATGAAAGAGTCTAAAGAGAATTAGTAAAGCGTACCTTGGCCTTCTTCCAGTTGAGGTTAGGTGGGTGGGGAATGCCTGCCCTCTCGGCCCATTTATACCATGCTCTACACACATATAATTGAAAAGCATTAGATTATGAATATTATTATAGTTGCCGGTGAGTATTTATATTATAATAAAAAGAATAATAAAGACTTACTTGTTTATAATTTCCATAAGGTGTTCCCGAATGTGTGCTCCACATGAATAAAAAAAAAATTGCATGGCCACCATGCACATCCAAAGCTAGCAACATCCAATGGGACCTATAAAAATAATAGTTCAATTGAATTTTCTCTAATCTTAAGCGATGTAGTATTCATGTGTATGAAACTATGAATTGTGAAATTAAAATGGCATAATTAAGCAACCTATGTTACAACGTACCCGCTATTGTAGGGAATCAGTAATGCTTGCCCCTTCGCACAAGTCATGAGACTAGGAATGATATCTTCACTTTGTTTGTCCTTAGGCAAATGGGCCAATTGAAAGACAAGAGAAGGGTCAAGGAACTTGTAAATGTCCTTGACCTCTAGTCTATGCAAGCTATCATGCAAATACCTGCATTTGAAATTTGGGTTAATGTCAAATAATTATTAAGTTTTATTAAAAAAGCAAGTATTAAGTAATGTTACATTGATTGGTAAGTCTTAACTCTAATAGAGCCGATTACACGACGTACCCTATATAGACTATGATGTGCATGTACTCCAATTGATCCATATTACATATGGCTATGAGGTCTTCCTTGAAGAGTGGAACCTCAACCACATCGTTTGAAAGCACACACTGCTCTATCCTTACGGGGTTCATTGTATTTGTGTTGCCTTCATTGGCCGGTCTGCAGTACCCTTAGGAATGGAGGTGTGTTAGGTGGAACCTCCACGATACCTACCTTGTAAATGTAATCATGTAACATTTTAGAAATTAGTAATGAATATATACAGACATATCTTGATATACTAGCAGATATAAAAGAAGAAACCCGGTGAGGTAAAATTAGAATATTTTATAATATAACAATAATAACATTGTGACTACGACTTGTGACTTGTGAGTAGTGACTAGTGAGCACCTTACAAGTGTTTTGAACTAAAGAACTAGTACTCTTGACTTATGACTTGTGAGTAGTGACTATGGAAAAACATAGAACTAGTACTACACGAGAAGGTGGGATGTGGCTACACTTGCCACTATGCGAATTTGCGTGCGGCAAGGTTTGCTTCAATTGCCCCTTGTCTTTGCTTTTCGTGATCCATTGTCCGACATGTTGCGGACAATATTAATCAATGAAAAATTTAGTCCGACTTAAAAAAAACGTAGGAGAAAATCAAGCCATGATTACAGTTAATATATATGTACCTTGGAATTGGATATCATTGGATATATGTGTTCCTCAGGCCAACACACATGATATCCAATTGCATCCCCAACGGTTTCAACATCATCCCCTTGGAAATGGAAGGGGAGCATACGGATTGAATGGCGGTAGTGATGCACACACGCTTAGTGTGTGGAGGCATCAACTTACCATGCAAGGTGGCGGAAGTCATGGGCCGAACCTCGTACAGTGTTGCCACAGCCACATGGTTCTCAAATGTATGTAGGCGCAACATGCACCGACCCACGCATTTGAGAAATGACATATATATAATAATTAGTGATGTAATGTAAAGTGTAAACTAAAAACAAAAGTAAATAAGTAACATTGTAAAACTAAACAAGTGAATATACATACCTCACTGATTGGGAGTACTTGTTCTGCCACCTCTTCATCTGATAGAGGAGTAGGAGTAGGAGTGCTGCTATTATTATTTCTTCTTGGTTGAACTTGAGGTTGAGCTTCAGCTTGAGGGCCGCCAACATCCTCACATGAGGTTCTTCGGCCACCTTGGAGTTCCTTCAATAGTTGATCTTTGACCATGCTATATATCTCCACAACTGTTTGCTTCTTCCATTCTTCCAATTCTTGTAGCGTAGGAGCCTTTTGTTTGGGGAAAAATTTGGAAGGAACAACACCCCGGCCTTGGCCCCTTACCCGGCCGGGGTGCTCATTCTTGTTGCCCATTGCCCTATACGGGATGTCCCCCTTTGCGGCCGGTCTTTGCTAAGAGTCCCTGTAGTTGCACTTTCTTCTTGTTCTTGGGTCAACTCTTCCTGCACACATAAAGATCATAACATGATAAAATCACTATTATATATGTAATATTTAAATAATATACTATGCAAGGGTATAAAAGTATAAAAGTATTTAACTAGGCAGTATGCAAATAAAGTAAAAGTATAAAACTTAAAGTCTTAAACCACTTACAATTCTTGAAGCAATTGTTGCGGTTGTCTCGTTGGCAAAGGTCTGGGAGTTACGCCCTTTCGAATGTGCCATTTTCCATAGAATAGCACGGTCGATGGGATCCGTTGTCCCAGCCTTCTTTTGCTGTAATAAGATTATAAGAGACACTAAGTCATAGTTAATAAAAATAATAATCTAATATGATTAGAAAAATGGAATGTGACATGATATACTTACTACACCTGCCTCTAATCGTGCATAGCCAACCTTTGAAAGGTGGTGCGGCGTGTGGTTTTGTGCACGAGCCTTTTGTCCTTTTATACGCTTTGCCTGGACATCAAAGTAATGTGATCAAAGATTCAAAATACAATAAATTATAATAATTACAAGACTCAAAATTTAGCTTGGCTAGTTCAAGTTGTGATTACCTCAAAATCGGAGATAGCCTATCTTGTACAAATTGATTCCATGCTTCTTGGTTAATGAAGCGGGAATACAACCGAGGACCATGTGAAGCGTAGAAGGATCATGAGAATTTGGAAGTATGTACTTCCTTGCAAGCTCACTCTTCCATTTCCTCCAAGCTTCACCAGCTCCTAGCAAGGCTTGCTTCTTGCACTCATCAGATACGTCAAAGGCAGACTACAAAACAAAAGAAGAAGCATGTTAAAGTGACTAACTAGTGAGTATTGCGGCAACTTTGTGTATCTTATCGTGATTCATATGCAAACAAAAACAAAACATATAAATATAAAGGACATATTATGTTATATGTAGGAAGAATTTACATACCTTGACCATTTCCCATACTGAATCTTTGACTTGTGGAGATACATGTCTCCAATCGATCAACGTCTTGGCACAAGTCTTCTAACGATTGCAACATATGAAGCTAGCATAGGCATGTGCAACACCACCAATCGGTTGGCCTTTAGTGTTGCATTGTCCTGTTTCTTTTATTCCTACAGAGGTTCTCTTATTTATATGTTCCATTTGCGTTGGGCCCCTCCCCCTGACCTTTCTCTTGACACTGACCACCGGTGGTGTTACTGATGGACATGTGCTTGATAGCCTTGATTGTTACCTTCGTGTGTTGTAATTGTTCTACTTGTACCTCTCCTACCTCTTCTACTTGCTCCATGTTTGCTTCAAAATAAAAATGACTACGAGTTAGACAAGAAAAGAGGAATACAATTATACGGGGATAATAAGCGGTAGCACCCTTGAAAACCATCACAAATTTTTCATTTGACAGTGGAGACTATCTTTGGAAGCCTCCTACAAGGTCAGATTGTTGCTCCCTCTATCTCTTCAAACAAGCAATTATGCATGTTCCCATTTTTGTGATGTTGGCATAGTGTCATAGCCCTAGAAGTATGCCATTCCGGTATGCGAGTGGAAAAAATGTGGTATTTTGTTTTTGTATAACATTCATTATTTGTAGCTTGATTTGGCCATTTCATTAAGTTTCCTATCTCAAAACATTCATTCCAGTCCAATCATAATTTAAAAAATCTGTTATGTTCCTTCATCCTTTATTTTTTATTTTGGTCAACTATCACTTAATCATTCCTCTTGTTTCAACAGTTCCAACACATCAAAAATGTTGAAAATCTGACATTGTTTGATGCAGATATGAGATATGTTAATTTAGTTTTTGAGAGATTTTTCTTGATTTGGTTCTTTTTTCTAGGGCTCCCTTAAGGCAAAGAAGAAATTGGGATATAAGCTGTAGATAGTTTGTGATAAATTAGATAAAGGTAATGTTTTTTTCCATTTTGTAAAAGAAAGAACTAGTTTAATGTCTCTCTCCCTCAATCTTCGACATACATCACTGCTTCTTCTACTGCTCAGTCTGCTCTACATTTCAGCTGGAGAGTGGAGACTATTTCAGTAGATGCAGTTCTCTGAGAACCTATCTATCAGGATTCACTGATTCAGCACTAATGATCGAAGAGGAATGGTCGTTTTCACCTTCTCACTTCTCAGTATAGGTTGGATTGGATCGTTGGGTTGGAACTTGGAAGATTGAAATTAGGGCTGAGAATGACCAAGGTGAAAAGTGAAAAGTGAAAACGATATATTATATGTATAGAACCATATAGGACGGTTTTAAAATAACCGTTCTATATAATATACTAATATAGGACGGTTATTCAATAACCGTTCTATAATATACTTAAATATAAGACGGTTTTTCAATAACCGTTCTATAATTATAATTAAATATAGGACGGTTTTCAAATAACCGTTCTATAATATACTTAAATATAGGACGGTTTTCAAATAACCGTTCTATAATATACTTAAATATAGGACGGTTTTCAAATAACCGTTCTATAACATAATCAAATATAGGACGGTTTTCAAATAACCGTTCTATAATATATTAAATATAGGACGGTTTCAAAATAACCGTTCTATAATATATTTAAATATAGGACGGTTTTAAAATAACCGTCCTATAATATATTTAAATATAGGATGGTTTGTTTATAACCATCTATATATTGAAATATAGGAGTTGTATAAGCTATAAGAGTTATGTATTTAATTAATCTTAGTTGATGATGTCCTTAAATAAAACTAGTCATTAAGTATAGAGTGGAGAAAGAGTTATGTAATTAACTCATCTTAATTTCCTTAAGTTAAGGATGATTGGATGAGCTTAAAAAGACAGAGCAATAGCATATAGGCATATATCATATATGTATTATGTTCATCTCACTATCTCGAGGCTCGGACTTCTCGGTTGAGTTGAGTTACTTGAGTATCTATCGACTTAAAAGCAAAGTTATGTTACTTATGTAAGTAACTCATACTATCATATTCAATTCAACATAGTTGTTGAGGTTGAGGTCGAGGGAGGATGAGTAAAGTTGGTGTTAATTATGTATATAATGTATTTAACTCATCGATGTCGATGATCTCACTTGAGGATCATCTTAAAAAAACAAAGTTATGTAAGTAACTCATACTCAATTCAAAAGTTGTTGAATGTTGATGATAACATTGATAAATGATAATAAGTAAAGAAAGAGAAAGAATCATGTAATTAACTCATTAGGTAAGAATGGTAGGCCCGAACTAGAATAGAAGCAGTTATGTAATTAATTCGGTAGCTTGAGAATGAGTATAGAAAGAGTTGTGTAATTATCTCATTAGAGGATAATGAGTATAGTATAGGAACTAGGAAGGGTCCCAAGGGAATAGTTATTAGTTATTTAGTTATGTAACATTGTCATTAACTCATTAGGTGAGGTGAGAATGTGAGCAGAGAATAGGAGTTGTGTGTTGAATTAACACAAATGTTGAATGATATTACTAAAGGAGTTCTTAAATTTTACTCTACAATATCTACATGAATGATGGATCAAAGGATCATGGATGAATCATGAATGAGTTATTCCTAATCTATTATCATCAATTGGGAGTTAGAAATGAGAAACAAATATTGAGTTATATGAGTTGGATACATGATATTCATGAATTTGATTGAAAGAGATATATTAGATCAATTGGTTGGTGAGACATGTGAAATTAACATAAGAAAATCATTATTCATTAGCATTTATAATTTTATACAACAATATATGACGGATTAGTTAGTCTCTCTCTCACTTCACTTTTACTTGTACAACTTACAAAACTTGGTTAACTTATCTACTAAGTGTAACTTGTAAGTTGTAACAATTGACATGTGACAATGTGTAGCTAAGCGAAAATGGTTGATAAGAAATTGGTTATACGATTATTTATAACTTATAGTTATAGGCTTATAGTTGGATAATTGGATTTGGGCTTACTTAACTTACATGATACAATACAATTATACAAAAGACAAAACAATTGCCTTAGGCAGTTAGATTAGACTCTAGATTGACTTAGTAGTTAGTATACCTAGATAATTATTAATTAGTTAAAGTTAAACCTTTATGTTCTTTTTAGTTTTCAACTTTCATTTTGTTTTCCCGCCCATATAAGTCTACAAGGGGCCCCGCCCCCACCTAGGATCATCTATCATGATTCATGACATCTAACTATCTAAGTTATCTAACAAGTAAGTTAACTTAGTTAAGTAACATTAAGGACAATAACTAGGGGCATCAAAATATTTGACAAATGATTGAAGTGTAAGTTTCAACTTTCATTAACTCCACTTGCCACTTGCCGATTTGGAATTGGAGGAAAGAAGGCTATCGGTCTTTGTCGAGCGGTAGTCACTTGAAGCGAAAATCGGCACATCACGGACTTCACGGTCACGGTCTCACGGACTCACGGTCACACTCTGAGTTGGTAATGAAGGAATAAACCATGTGTAAAATAGGACGGTTAGTCATGTGCAGATCCTATATTATTATGTAAAATAGGACGGTTAGTCATGTAGTCAAATCTATATTATTATGTAAAATAGGACGGTTAGTCAGTAGCAATCTATATGTTAAAAAGCTTACAAAAAATAAGACGGTTAGTAAATGCTTAGTTCTATATTTTAAAATATAGGGACGGTTAATACATAGCAGGTACTATATTTTATAAATATATATATAGGGCCAGATTATCTTTGTAATACATAAGTAACATAACCAACGTTACCAACCCAAGGTTGAAGTTGAAGGCTTACGGTTTGAAATTTGCTTTTATAATTTACAATTTTACATACATGTTTCGGATTTCCCTTTCCAGGACTCCGAGGAGGACCCGAATCCGAGATATCTTCTTCAAGTTCAAACATCAACCCTTCTAAGTTCTAACACGATGAGCGGACACCCTCTTATAGCACCAATTTATGTCATGTGTTTGTTTTTGTTATTTCTCTATGAAATTATGAGTCGACTCTTTTCATTCCTCTCAATTTCCTCACTCTCGAGTCTCAACTCTCAAGTCTCGGTGTCTCACTCACTCACTCCCTTCCCTTATTACTTATTACTTATTAGTAATTGTTGGTGAACTACGAAGTGTTTAGTTTCTTGTCGGTGTGAACTAATTTTTTTTTTGTCATTTGCATTTTGCAATATAGGCACAAGTTGAAGTTGGGAACAACGATGTTTCGATAACTTGAATATGCTACACCGCAACAACGATGATGATGAGTTTGCTGATTTGGAGAACGTGGAGTTAGTTGCAAAATCCAATAGAGGTAAAAAGCATAGGAAACTAATGTCTCAGGTTTGGAATTTTCTTGAACACCTTCCTCTATCGAGAAGATGGAAGGCAAAGGTGTAAATGCGAAGTGCTCGCAATATACATTTGCGATAGCAAATTTGGTCTTGTAACTTAAATCGTCATATAAAGACTTGTCAACGGAGCTCTTCTCGTGATATAGGCCGGTTGCTTTTATCTCAAAGTCGGGGAGTATGTCGGTGTCCTTAAGTGCGACTTCGGATAATAAGTTTGATCACGAGTTTATCGTGAGTTAAGTAGCTTTTGCGGTTGTTATGCATGATTTGCCTTTCCAATTTGTTGAGTATGATGGAATTAGAACTCCTCTTGAAATATTTGCGTGCGGTGCACTTGATTAGTAGAAATCTGATGCAGATGTTACGAGAATGTATAAAAGAGAAAAAGGAAAGATAAAAGAGATGTTAGAATTGGCACCTAGCGGGGATAAGTTTGACATCGGATTTGTGGACTTCTTGTATTACTGATGGTTATATAAGTCTCACAGCACATTTTCTAGATAGTCAGTGGGTCTTACAAAAGAGGATATTAAATTTTTGTTTCCTACCACCTCCACATAATGGAATATCATTAGCGAGAAAAGTTATACTCATTATTGGTAGAATGGGGGATTGAGAAAAAGATTTTTTCAATCACTTTAGACAATGCTTCTTCTAATGATTCTTACGGTTGAGGTTAAGGCATCAATTAAACATCAGGAACACTCTTGTTTGTGGTGGAGAGTTCCTTCATCTACGTTGTTGTTGTCATGTTTTGAATTTGATTGTGCAAGATGGTTTGAAAGAAATTGATGATGCTATTAAAAAAATTAGAGAGAGTATCAAGTATGTCAAAGCATCACAAAGTAGAAAACAAAAATTTTTAGAGTGTGTGAATCACATGTCAATTGAGACAAAAAAGGGCTTAAGACAAGATTGTCCTACAAGATGGAATTCAACGTATTTGATGCTTGAAAGTGCTCTTTGTTACCAACGTGCATTTTGTCACTTAGAACTAAGTGACTCAAATTATAAGCATTGTCCTTCTTTCATTGAATGGGAAAAGGCTACAAAAAATTTCGAAGTTTTGGCGGTTTTTTATGATGCCACACTGCATGTTCTACGGATCCAAATATTCCCTTTGCAAATCTCTACTTTCGTGCGGCATTTGTAATTTATTTGAGTTTAACACAATACATGAGAAGTGATGATGGACTATATGAAGCGTATGTCCACCCAAATGTTTGCCCAAGTTTTCAAAGAAATGCGGTCTGAATTCAGCACCATTTTGGCATTGCATGTGTGTTGGATCCTCGGTATAAGCTCTCCTTTGTGGAATTCTCGTACAAGAAATTGTTTGGCGGTGGCTGCTTGGAGTTTGCTCAAGTTAGGGAAAAGTTATTCTCTCTCTTCAATGAATATAAGGTTAAGATTTATCCTATTCCTTCCTCCTCATCTACACAAGTGGTAGAGGTGTAGGTGCTGATGATAGACGAACATGTCATATAGTCGAAGGTTTTAGATGTCATGAAGGTGATTTTATTTATAATTGTATCTTTCATTATATGTAAACACTACTGAGCATATTAGAATTTGCTATGAAGTATGAATTGTCTTATCGTACGTTGAATAATATAATTGCATTTGCATTAGGAATTTGATTCATTTGAAGGTGAAGGAGGTACTTTGGCTATGCAAAAATCACAATTGGAGCTTTATTTAGATGCACCAAGATTGCAAGAGTCAAAGCTAGACATTCTTGCATTACGGAAAGGCAATCAATACGGGTTGTTTGACTAATAATCTCATGTAAACACTATTTTTACGTAATCTTATTTACATTTATATTTGATTCAAATGTTGATTTTAGGTATCACGAACTTGCTTTGCCATGGCTCGTGATGTCTTGAGCATTCCTATATCTACGAGTTGCATCGGTCTGCTTTTAGTGTTGGTGGTCGGGTTCTTGACCAATATAGATCTACTTTAAAGCCGAGAGCTTGGTGCAAGCATTGATTTGTGTGAGAGATTGGCTATATGGATTGAAAGGTAATAGTTTATAATTATATTTACATTATATTTTATATGAGCTTAGTAATAACTAATGCTTGTTTATTCTATATGATTGTAGACTCTACCATTACGGTTCAGTGGATGAGCTTCTTGAGGACATTATAAGCATAAGTAGCCTTTGCGGGATCACTTCAACCAATGAAGACTACCGGATCAGATTCATTTTGATTAATTTGTATAATTTTCATGACTTATTTTAATTTGTTGTGTTTGATACATAATACATTGATGGAAGTATATTTCCATCATGTGCTATAATCCATATTTATTTACTACTATTGTGGTTATTTGATTCATTTCGGTCTCTTTTTTTCACATATCATGTGAATTGTGAACTTGAAGTGAGTCAATGAGTGGTAGTGGTGTAATACTAAACTATAAAGAAGCTGTGTTGCTTCTAAATAAAATAACAAAAATATTATAGGAACATTATTGGTAATTTGGTTGTCTATGTACTTGTCGTGTGGTGTGGTGGATCACCACCGTAATTCAATGGATATAGCAATGACCAGTGACAATGAGCATGAAAGGAGTTGGAGAAATGAATTCCCTCCTAACAATTTATGTGGGGGTTGGTACTTGGTAACTTGAGTTGAAAGTCTAGTTCTTCATAACTGAAAGACCCATGCTATTCAATTCTGATTTTCTGCTCCTGAACCTCATTGTCATTGCTTCAGGTGATCAAAGATTCAAGATACTGATTCGGTCAGAATCGAAGATCATCATAACGGTGGAGTGGAATAAAATTATAAAAAGTAAACTATAGGACGGTTATTTCACAACCGTTCTATAAAACCTAACATATAGGACGGTTATTTCACAACCGTTCTATAAAACCCTAACATATAGGACGGTTATTTCACAACCGTTCTATAAAATCTGTAATATATATATATAGGACGGTTATTTCACGATCGTCGTATAAAACCAATGATATATAGGACGGTTATGTTACAACCGTCCTATATGTTAGGGTTTTATAGTACGGTTGTAAAATAACTGTCCTATATGTTAGTTTATTTTATTGTGGTTGTTTTGGGATTTGGCCCGTTCGGGCCTTGTACGTTCTATAACTTCTATTCACTTGGGAGTTGGGACTTGACTTGAGAGGGCAGTTTTTTTAATATGTCGGGTCATGTCGTGTCATTTCGTGTCGTGTATCCAACACGACTCAATTAATTAATCGTGTTACACAGGTCGTGTCGTGTCATTTTTTTAAGAACCGAGTCGTGTACGAGTCATAGGTTTTTGACACGACTATTAAGCGTGTCGTGTTCGTGTCGACCCGTAACACTATTCGTGTCGTGTTCGTGTCGCCACAAACACGACCCGCCAACCCGAATTGCCACCCCTACTGAAGTCCAGAAGATACAACTAAAACAAAAAACTAAAGAATGAATTGGGTCCAAATACCTCACTCAAATCATGTAAATAGTCAGCTAGAGTCTTATGAGGACTTTCAAAGCTTTCCATGTCAATTTGAGGAAGTGACAGTTAGGTTCGCCATGCAATCTGTGCATTTATTAGCATTCCTTGGGACAAAAACGGATTGGGTTTTCCAGCTTCTATTCAGTAGGGCCTGATCCATCTATACAACGTGCCAGTAATCCTCTCTTCTGAGGTATCGTCATTAAGAGCACTAGCTAGTGTTAGAAAATCAGGTTCTATTATAAGTTTCCTTTTCTCTCTATCCCACGTTATGTTTATACCTGTAAAAGCCCATTGTTCTGCCAGTAAAGCATTGCACCATCCCACTCTCTTGCAGAAACCTCCAGCCCATATTTCATAACTATCTCTGATAACTCTTCCGCATGATGCTCTCCCTGGGTTTCCTTTTGCAACACCATCTGTATTTAACTTGTACTATCCCTGCTTAGGTGGTTTTCACCTTTCATCAGGCACAAATTTCTGCCTCATATATCATCAACACTCAGAAACAACAATCCTGGCACCATGGGAGTGTCCCTATGCGCATAGCACAAGTTTGGAGAAAGGTAGTCCCTGCTCGAATGCTGATTTTCTTCTACTTAAACCTCAAGGAGTGGCATCTTAGTGCAAATGACAGCTTACTAGAAAAAGATGAATTGCATAGGAGTCGGGACATGTTTTACATCAGTACATGGGCCATGGGGAATCAACGCAACATGATCCATTTCCAACAGCAAGAATCAAGTACTTTAGTACTCTGAGAGGAATTTATAACCTCACAGCTACCTTTACTGAAGCACAACACAATTGCAGGAGAGTAAAACGTAGTGAACAACTGAGAGCGAGCGGTCATGTCTTCTTAGCAGCCTTCGATAGTTGTTATCTGTAGGCAAGAGTTACTTTCCCAAGGGGAGTGGACCACAACAGGATAAAGTAGAAATGAGGCTCAGTCGTTCCATGATATAACATAGATAAGTCGTGTGCAGGAAGTCCCTCCTTGTAACAGCTCGAGGGCCCACACCCTGCAACGATATTGTCCGTGCCGGAGTGCCCATACACCCCGCACGATTTTGTTCTTCCCCAGTTGCCCAGGGAAAAGGCCTCGTTACAAGGAAAGTCCTCATCACTCTTATCAAGAGCCCAGTAACTTTCCCCCTAGCGATGTGGGACTAACTCTCAGTCTTTCACCTTGCATAGAAGCCTGCCAGCCCTCTTGGCCCGCCCTCATCGGCCAAGGCTTTACAACCTCTCCCCCTTAGGGGACACGCGTCCCCGCGTGTCTTACCACACACGAGCGCCCACGTGCGGCTAGCCACCCACACCGGGTCGGGGTCGGCTCGATACCACTTGTAACAGCTCGAGGGCCCACACCCTGCAACGATATTGTCCGTGCCGGAGTGCCCATACACCCCGCACGATTTTGTTCTTCCCCAGTTGCCCAGGGAAAAGGCCTCGTTGCAAGGAAAGTCCTCATCACTCTTATCAAGAGCCCAGTAACTTTCCCCCTAGCGATGTGGGACTAACTCTCAGTCTTTCACCTTGCCTAGAAGCCTGCCAGCCCTCTTGGCCCGCCCTCATCGGCCAAGGCTTTACACTCCTACAGTTCGAACTGAGCCTCTTTCATCTATGGAGATTCATTTTCTATTGAATACAAGTCACTGGTTTTTGTTCCAAGTGAATTCAGCAACATTTTGTCCTGAGAACGCTGGCCGTGAGATATTTATGTGGAAACTGGAAAGTGCCCGCTTTGTGCCTAGCTAACAGCCTAAATATGGGTCTTGGGCAGCAAATATGAAGGACAAGGATCTCATGGAATATACCGTTCTCCTGCCCTGGACCTTGGAGAGGCACAAAGTTCCCGTAGATCATTTAATAGATACATGGAACCTAGAGCAGTTACCCGCTCTAAGTCCAAATGTGGTTACCCGTCCTGCTCCTCTTACTTCTATTTCTGTTTTTAATTTTCAGTTCATCATTTTTTTCGTGCAAAAACAAAAAAATTATTTTGTTTTTTTTTAATGTTTTTTTTTTTTTTTTGCAAAAAAGCCATTACATTTTGGTATTTTTGCAAAAACATCCAACATTTTTTTAATTTTACAAATTTGTTATTTAAGTTTTCATGAACTTTGTAAAATTGTCATTCTATTATATTTCTATCCTCCTTCCCTATTAATATTTACAGAATTTTAATATTACCCTTATCTAACAGACATTAGACAGACATTTGGTCGCTAGAGAAGGTGTCAGAAAACAGGAACTGCGACCCAGGGAGCGAGGTGAACATTGGGCAGGGGTGCAGTCAACCTTAGGGAGGCGGGACCAAGGTTCTGTCTATTGGGATCTGCTTATCCCGGCACGGGGGGGTTGCAATCTGGATAGCGTTGGCGGAGGAATCTGCAGTTCGGGTAATGCCGTGGTTGTGCCGGCAAAGACATAAGGGCGCCGGAAAATGCATTGAAAACAGGGTTTGCGAAAAGGGATAACGGTAATATTGTTATTTAGTAAAAATTAACAGGAAAAAATGACAGTAAACTAACAGAACGGCAAATTTGCAAAGTTCCTAAAAACTTAATAGCAAATTTGTAAAATTAAAAAAATATTGAATTTTTTGACAAAAAAACCAAAATGTAATGGTATTTTTACAAAAACCCCTGTTATTTTTAATTTTTAGTTGTAGACACCGACGCACCCATGAGTTGCCTCAAACTCGACCTACCAAGGGATATTTTCGGTCACAGACGCACCCCACGTAGATCACCGTCCATAAAATAACCTAACCTTCACCTGCCACATTAATCAACCGGGTCGACTGGTTCACCTACATGGTTTGGCATAGTGCACGTATTTAACTGTGGTAAAATTGAAAGTGGAACGTACCCACCCACCCGGCGATACAGTTCATATTAGTAGTGGTTGGGACTTCCAATCAATCATTGAATCTTTTCTTGGCGCAAAGCCTCAAAACGTGAGTGGCTTGGATCCCAAACTTCTGGCCCCCACACGTATTTTTAAAGTGTAAATCATGCACCGATCTACTCACATGCACAAACACCATACAGAAAAACCACCCTGCTTTCCTCAGTGGTCTCGCAGATCAATAATGTAAAATGGCCTTTATTCCCTTGCGAGATCTATTCTAATGAGTTATCAGGAGTACATTCTCCCAATAGTGTAAAGTTAAGCAACTAAACTTCTCTAACCCCAAGTGTATCTTTTCATAATCTGACACGTTTTATGTTAGCTAAGGAGGAGTTAAGATGGTACAATTAAGTGGGCTCTAGGTTGCTTCTCTAACTACCTGCATATCTCACCAAGTCCCGCAGTTGTTGTAGCTGCCCGAGTCCGACTGGTGGTTAGGACCGCAGCTGGAATCGACAGATGTACACGCCAGAAAAAAGAAGATGAAGGAAAGCATGGGAATGTTGTCACAACGGTAGAATTATCGTAATATGATCTTGAAATTACAGATTCAATGACTCTTGTAATTTGCTCCTTCTCTGAGCCTACATACGTGGGAGCTTGACATAGGCAGAAGCTTCATGCCCAGGGACTGCCTTAGGAGCACGCTACTACTACTATGGTGGTCCACACATTATCCATTTCATCCGTGAAATATTCGTACAAGGAACGCACCGCGTTTTGGCTGCTCATTGGCGGGACGTGAACAAACGCTACAAGTGACACTTGTCCCCTTTGTGGCACAAAGGACCATGAGTTAGGCACTTCGGCTATAGGTTGGCAATTTTGTGGCTGGGAGACTTCAATTGGTTGGGAAGTTTTGGCAGCCCAAGGTCCCTCTTAGAGGGAGTTGGGAGGAGTCGGTGGGGTTTAGGCTGTCCAAGATCCCCACAAATTATTCTGGGGCTTTTCACTTTTTCATGCCACGAGCAACAACTCCATTAAAATGATGCAGGTTGGGGTTGGGCCACGTCTGTTAGGATGTCAAATTTGATTTAGTTGGGAAAACGGTACTTCTCCCTTTGTTAAACACTTTTAGATCAGATACTGTAGCTCCTTTGGGAATGACAACCCGTATAAAGGTAATTATATGAGCGTAAAGCACAATAAGTGATGGTTGACAATTCGTTCTTCTTTATTAAGTATCATAGTTTTATTTAGATATTTTCTCACTATTTTATCTTTATTCTCTTGGGTCTTTTTCTTACCTTTTTATAACTTTCTTCTCACTTATACTAACTTGTGAGACATGTTCAAAATATTTAAGTCTAATCTTCTTTATCTTGTTACCTATTAGTACTGCTCCTATTTACATGCTCTCTTTTTTTTTTTTCTTTCAAAATGGCAAATTTGTGTATTTTTATTGAATATTTATACTCACTACAAAAACATATCCTCAAGATCAATCCACGATTAGCCTCTACCGTTCTCCCTAGAGATATTTATGGTGTCTTGAGACAATTGATCCTGTCAATCAACCAGAGATAACCTCGGTGGATTTGGTCCATCGTGAATGAACATCCATCAATAAGACTAAGTCCACCACTACCCAACAGTTAAGTTTTCTCGGGGGAAACCTAAATCAGCATTGCTGAATCAAGGAGTTAAGATCATTGACCAATGCTAAAACAATGCAACTGACAGACTAGTAGACTAGCTATCTATCAGGCGTACGCGCCACACATGAGGCACAAACATTGGCTTTTCGTTACAGGGGCTACCAGAGGCTCTTTTTCTTGTAAGCTAAGAATTACAAAGAAATCACTCAGCATGCTTCTAAATCTAATCCCCCAGTTAATTAAAGAAACAAGGGGTGCTATTGAGCTTACGACCAAGAATGCTTTCAGGAAGATGTAAAGTTGTCTGTGACCAACTGTGCCGGACATTTATTGGCTATTACATGGTAATTGATATAAAGACATATATCAAAAAGACATATATATATTGCAGTTACTGCATCACACTGCCAAAGTTCGATGAGCAAAATGCCAGATAATTGGATGGTTAGCATTGTTTAATCAGTGGGATTACATTTACAAAGACTGATGAGGTATGACAGTATTCAGAGAACCTAAAGAATCAAAAAATTGGAGCCAAATGTAATGTCGGAAACAAATTTCCTTTGTGTGTACCCAAATCAAAATTTGAAGGTAAAAGATCTTCCCTAATTATATGTACAAGTGTAAAAGAACTTCTACAATCCCTTGCAATCAACTTGCAGCTATTTCTACTAGTACCACCAGTACAAGTACTTGCAGTAGTAGATCTACTGTTTAGACAAATATCCTCCTCATCTGCACAATCCCCACTAACATTAAGATTCTGTGGGGTGCCTCCTTCGATACAAAATTCCAGCTCTAGGTGACAATCCACACTGGAAACTGACTCACTAACCATTTGCTCACTGGCCGGAATCCGACAATCCTCCCCTGGCGTCGACGAGAAGATACCTTCATCCCTTGTTCTAACGGTGTCCCAATTTTCCTCCCAAGTCCAGTCTGGCATTCTAGACAGCGAATTCCCACCGCTCAACTGTCTGATCCGTTCGAAAATTAGATCCTTACTCTCAGCTTGGAATCGGGTCTGATCCCCATGACACTCTTCTTCGTCTAAAGAATCCCAAAATTCCCGATCCAGAATACTTGTAGGAGAACTCGAAACAGATAAATTGCCCAGAACTTTAGACGAATCCAATTTATCAACAAAAGGGTGGTTAAGAAGCTGATCCACTGTCCATCTCTCCTCCGCAGATCTCCTCAAACACTTGCTCAAAAAATCCCTTGCTTGATCACAAACCCAACTCGGAATTTCAGGAACATCTCCGGAATGCCCAATTCTGTACAAAGCAGAGACGGGATCACTGACGTCCGTCCATGGCGCTTGTCCAGTAGCCATCTCAATCACTGTACACCCGACGGCCCACACATCGGCAGCAAATCCCTGCTCTTCCCCTCTTGCCACTTCAGGCGCCATAAACAGAGGCGTACCCGAAATCTGCACCGTGTCGGCCGAAACACCTACCCACTTAGCACATCCCAAATCGGCAATCTTCGCACGACCATCCGATCCAATTAGCACATTCCGTCCCTTGATATCGCAATGCACTAAGTTCTTGGAATGAAGATACGAAAGTCCTTGCAAAATTTCGCGGGTGTAAGACCGAATTGCAGTTTCTGCAAGTTTCCCACCTCGCCGATTAATCTCGTCGGTGAGAGTGCCGCCGGGAATGTACTCCACGAAGAGATTGTACAAACTCTTACCTTTTTCGGTTGTAACATCGTGGCCAATATAGGAAACAATTCGAGGAGAGGAAAGCAGAGAGAGAATTCTCTGCTCTTTCTGCAACGTTTCAGAGCGAGATATCTCAGCCGACTTGACTGCAAAAAGCTCCCCGGAACGAATTCCGACGGAGACGGTGGCCGTGGATCCGACCCCGATGGTGGGTCCTCTGTTCCAGTCGCACGTGCCCATCATCACGTACGAGAAGAGATGAGTTTTGGGGTGTAAGAAGAAGAAAGAGGAAGAAGCGAAGGCGAAGAAACGAAACTTGGCGTTGGCTCGGTTCGTTGAAAGGATTTTATAGGGGCCGAAAGCTGACACGTGTTTTCATTTATATTTTGAGATTTATTTTCTCTCTCCGGATTGGGCCTTTTTCCTTTCTTTTGTCGTAGGGACGCCCGTCTTCCGTTTGCCCTCCTTCAAACGCCTGCTTCGACGGTGGAGCTCCACGTGTCATGCATAGGAGGCTCGTCCCATCTCCGGCCGACTGGGCGGCGGTTCTTTACCGCGTTTATAACCCTTACGACACGTGCTCTCACGTGACCAAGTGGCTTTACTAAAGAGAGAAGAGCCTGTGTTTATCCTCCTCTTTCCCACACGTCGTCTAAATTAACTTCGCTCTGGTGGGCCCTCCTCTGGATCCAACAGAAGGATTTGCTCTCTCGACCTGGCCCGGCCTACAGAATGGCATTCTCCGTTGCTTGGTCTGAGTCGCTAATTACTAAGATAGCATGGGAATTGGGATACTCTTTTGATGGACCAGTGCAACGTAAAGTGGGTCACCTGGCAAGTAATAGAAGTTTCTGTGGGGCCATGGCTTATTGACGGTGGAGCATCTTTGCTGAAGAGTGACGGTTGCTTTACACATTGATTGCTTTATGGGAGGGGGTACAGAATTGGTGATGATTGAACCAATCATCTTAGTGGCTTTTGGTTATGTGCATTCCTTCACGCTCAACCTTGTGGAAGCAAAAAGTGCAACGAATAAAAAATTATTTAATAAATTATTTTTTTCAATTTAAAAATTGAGCTAGTGTTGTAGCGCCTCCCAAGAGTAAAGCTAAATGCAATGACTTGGAGGAGGGAGCACGTGCACGTCTTATGTCCGTCCGATCGGAATCATCATCGCAGATGTGGTTTCCACCACTAATTACGGCATAATCCTGATTAGACCATAAAACAATAGATTACTTGTGACACCAGCCTTCTTTACGGAGGACAACGCTTAGCTTTGGTCGTTTTTAATTAATTAGGTTCGGATAGGCAAGAAACAAGAGAAAATCAAGATTTAGCACTGAACTTTCACGAGTTTTTCATTTTAATCCTAAATTTTTCGAAACATTAGATTCATCCTTCTTGTGTATTGCCACGTGAAATCCCCTATTAATAAAATTACCTTTTTCTATAAAAAAAAAGAAAGAAAAAAAAGCAAATGCAAAAAATTGGGTCCACATTAATAGGATCTCTCTCCTTGTTATTGCTTCTTGGAGAACTTCTGGGTCTTTGGAGAGATGAGTGTTCGATCTTTGCCCAAAAAGAAGTTCAAATACAAGAGACCCACTTCCAAATCCTTACCCAATTCGCATGCTGATGGTTCTGTTCGTTGATTTATTTCTTCCGGGTCTTCTAGAATCCAATTCGAAGAACTCGAAGAAGTGTTAAGGAAATTCGACGCTAAAGGTGATGGGAAGATCTTTTGGTCTGAACTTGGTTCAATCATGGGAATGGCTATTTAGCCAATGTGAGAAGGAACTATGCCAGTGAATCTGTTGCTTTCAAAGGATAAAGCTAAAAGTTTGGGCATCAACGCCATGATAATTGGAAGAAATCCCTCCAAATGATTGAAGCCCATATCTATTGCGACACTTCTTATACCATAATCTTCAAGAATTTGGATAGATGAGAAATGGCAGTGACAAAGGGTCAATGGTTGTAGAGAAGGATGGCTGAAAAGAATTCATGGTGGAGCCCCACTAAGCTTGCTGTGGTTAAAATTCATGACCTGCAAAAAAACACAGGTCGGAAATTCGCCGGAGAACTTGGGTGCCAGCCGAGTTACAAGCTGTTTTAGAGGGGAGAAATTGAAAGAATGGAAAAACAGAGAAGAAAATGTTTTCGGAAGAATCCCGGCATTGTTGAGATACCGGCGGTGCAGTAAACAAGGATAAAGATCATTTCCTCCGAAAACCCAAGCAATACCCAGACTTCCAACTCCACTACAAGGGGCTGCAGGATCGGTGCTGTCACTCTGGTGCTTATACACAATCACAGTCACTGTCATGTAAAGGAAGAGAAGAGTCCAATGAAACCCGTAGAAAGACCATTTGGTGAATTCCTCCACATCGATCAAGGGCTGGGGTCTGTATAATCCTAGGCTGTGAATTCTTCGTCTCTCTCGGCTTTTTTGGGCCCCTGTTTCGAAAGCGAAAGGGCAGAAGGTCAGCAGGCCAAGGTTTCTTTTCATACAACTATTTTTTCCTTCTCTTTCCACGTACGATGGTCCGTGCCAGTAGTGCGAGTCAATTGCAACGTGAGCAGGACAAGCTTGCACGGATTCAACACCGTCATATATTTTAACCGTGACGGATTCATTTGAGAAAAAATTGCAAGTTTATTATCTATGTAAAATCTCAAAATATTTAGGACTAAATTGAAATTTTCATGCAAGTTCGAATCTGGCATTTGCGCCTATTGATAGAAGTCATGTAGGGTCCAAATGATTAGTTATCGGAATACTTCGTCTTCCAGTACAGATCCAACCCATTGGGGTTTTGCCACATTTATTGAGAAATTTTTTCTCCCCATTTTTTTAAGAGCAAAATCTTCCGTTGCATGATGCTGAGATCATGCAATGGAGAATCCTTTGGCATGCCCACCTAAGATGTGCTGTTCCGATACCATATAATCCTTTAGCCTTTAACGCCTTCACGTCAGTGCGCTGATCTACTGACCCAAGCACCCGTTTCCAGATTCGGATTGACGAAGAGGAAAGGTGTTTGGAGATGAAGTTAGAGAGAGGAATCATAAGCAGACGAGGGTGTAAAGGAACTGGGACGTTGTAACAACAAAAAAGGCGCTCTGGCTTGGCGACAGGTGGAATTTTTGGTGGAAGCGAAAGCAAAGAAAAGAGGGTTCAAATCCAACGGTAGCTAGGACCGATAGCGGTAGTTGGACGGCCAGCGTGACATCAAAAGGTAGCTCTAAATGCGTCGCATGCATTCGCTTTGCGTCTCTCTCTCTCCACCTGCAGCCCACCACGAATATGTCCCTCTTTACGTATTTTCAGTTAAAAGGTGGGTGCGCAGCAGCTGCCACTTATAGCAGGCCAAGTGGATTCTGGCAGGAGTGAAGATGATTAGTAGGGGCGTGGTGAGATAAGCACATTTTGGGCGTGAAATAGGTGAGGAGGAATTGTTCCATTAGGTTCACATTGATTTTTGTTTGGTGCAATTGAATTCCACGTTGCAAGTATGTGGAAGGAGAGACATGCAGGGGTCATTTTCTTTGGTGGGTAAGTTGGGGTCAGGCTCCCGTCTCTTAACATTTGCTTGTCTTAATTTGGCATAATATAACAGGTGTACAGTTTTAGTTAGTCGTAAAAAAGGGAGGATCTTGGCTGGAAGTAATGCAGTGTGCCGTGTCAGTCAGCCAAGTGAAAGATGGTGGTTCGCGTGGCTTGGTTGATCTGTGCACGACAGATTTCACATGGGAAGTTCTAGTTCTTGTAGTCCTGGATTCTGTGAGTCAGCTTACTATTAGGCTTAATTTGTGCTTATGTATCAGGAAGCGTCAGCTAGATGCTTTAGCTTAGGAAGTAGCGTCTGGTAAGGAATCCTCCTTGGGGAAGCCAGTGGACTATATAGCAATAGGCCAGGTTCAATTAATTGAATGCGACTTTATCCTAATCGCCTTTTGAATGCTTACCCAAAACAGTTAGTACCGTGGCTGGCACACCCTCATGTGCGGTTTCGTGATGAAGTATAAGTGGGATCTACACTTTTGTGAATGATCTGAATCATTCATCTTTTCGGCTCATTTTGATTTAGTTAGATCGTTAAAATCATTAGATTAACAGTTTGATCATGTCCACCTGACAAATATAGGTTCCAAAATTAATGTTACTGTTGAGTGCGACAGACCGCTTAATTTCCCAGCACAAAAGATGTATATTATCCCCCCTTGTTTACCTAGCTAGCTCGGCGGTTTAACTATAATATAAAAAAAAGACATACAAAGTCCAAGCGGCAAAGATGGCTAAAAGTGAGCAGGGCCAAATTTGCAGATAATCCAAACCAGTCGTTTTCTGAATCCGGTCTTAAGATATGTCGCAACCCAAACATCCCATCCATTCGAGCCCTTTAGTGGATAAGGCACGCCTCGGTGGAAGGGCCAGTGGACGAGTCTTTATCCGTAGCGGATGCATACGTTGGGTTCGTGCTCGTAACACTGGTCGTTGCTTATCCTGCCCTTAAGTGGCACGGAGCTGGCGAAACCTGACTGGTGTCAAATTTGGTTGGCTGGTAAAAGTGGTCTTCGTGAGTAGAAATGTGGTTCGCTCGGCTTTGCCGAGTCCGAGGGGATTGAACCACACAAAATTCACATGGCTGGAATTTGTTCCTACCATCTGGCCGGGCCTCCTCCGGCTTAAGAGCACTCACTAGCTCTCTGCTTATCTAGAAGCATTAGAAACTTGTGATTAGGAGGTGGGTTATGGTATACGCTAGGAATATGCAGTGAATAAGTAAAGAGAGGGGATATGTATGGGTTCATTGGTTGCGTAGGAAATAAGTCTTGTTTGACTCGAGTATAGCACACTACATGAAAAATAGGAGCCACTGGAATTACAAGTGGAACCGAGCCGATTCTAAGAATTTGATTTGTGGAGGCTTTATTGATTAATTGTGCACCGTCCACATTTGGTCCATCTTTCTACCGTTCTAATCAAAAGCAAAGAATCATTGTTTCACGATCTTCAGATGTGGTAGAATTTGGGGGCAAGTGTCGTAGCAGCAAAGCCTCTAGGTTGTTTATTGTGTAATATATATTGAGTGGGTTGCATTGGCAGAAAATTGAAAGATGATAATACTTTTCTTAATTTATAGTGGCTCAGATTGTGGAAGATCCAAGGGCTTGTTGTAGACATACGCTGGATAAATGATTTGGATCACTAGAATCAGAGCCATCTAAGTGAAAGATTTACACGTTGGTCGTGTGAGTCAGTGACCACTTGTGCATGTAGTCAAAACCCCAATAAGACCTGAAGGGGCTAGAGATTAATATGCCTTTGTCAGATAAAGTAGTCGATGATAAACTTATTGTTATTTTATTAATCATCTTTGAGCTACGGTTTTAAAGCAAATTGTATTTTCAAACGAAATTTCACTTTTGTGCCTTAAAAGTTTTCGCTCTTTTTCACCAACGGACCCTAAGTTTAGAAACGCCATATTTGTACCCTGGAGTGTTTCACTAAAGTGACTCAATGTAAGGCCTCCGTCTAGAGCCAATAGTTCAAAAGTCAAATGGGCCTCAAGTGAATTTTTAAAGGGCAAATCAGTTCAACCTCATTAATATCATAATAATTGACAATTTTAACTAGAAAAATTAGTATCTAGTTGCATTTAATGGACATGAATTTTAAAACTAGCTTAAATAGGTTAGGTCGAAACAAGATGAATAGATTAGATCATCCAAGGGTGGGGCCTAGCTAGGTGGTATCCTAATAGGTATGAGATTCTCTTTCTTATAAATTCTAAATCTTGACTATTAAAAAATGTAGTAAGTAAAAGCATCCAATGGGCATGAATTTTCACAAATAGACCTAGTAAGGTAGGCCAAACAGGATAAATGGACAAATCATCCAAAGATTGGGCTTATTTAGGTGGCAACCCATTTTGAATTTTTAAATCTTGGCCATTGAATTTCCAACTAGAAAAACTAGTGAGTAGAAGCATCTAATGGGCATAATTTCCACCACTAGCCTAAATAGGATTGGCCAACAAAGATTAATGAATCAGATAATCCAAAGGTGAGGCTTAGTTAAGTAGCATGATTGGATTTGTAAATCTTGACTATTGAATTTTCCAGGTAAGAACCTCGTAGAACTTATGCTGAGAAGTGTAGCTACTTCAACATCTCAAGACTCAAAACCTCCTGCTTAAAAGCTCTCCTCTCTATCTCAACCCTTCCCCAAATTCCAACTGAATAGCAGATCTCGCCACAAAAGCCATGGAAATCATGACGTGAACAATGGGACCCATCAAAATTCATCGAAGAAAACATTCTTGTTGAACTGAACCAAACCTAGTGTTACAAAATAAGAGCTTTCCCAAATTTATTTTGAGGATTTTGGATTACAGACCACCAAATCTTGAATAGGGAAAACACTGGAATTCAAAATAGGTTATTGTAGTTCTCTGTTAAATCCCTTTGAAACTTGGTTTTAAGAATTCCTCAAAAGCTTTACCTATTCTTCTTTGTTATTTGATTTTGAGAGGGCATTTACGAGGTGTCAGTACTTTCTCGATTGATTGAGTTTTGGATATCTATTTTGATTGACCTATCAATACCCTTGAAACCCACCAATCTTCCATCAAAGCAGATTTTAAGAGATTGGTAAGAGCAGCTATTTGAAGCATAAACTATTGGTTTGAGAGGCTGTTGGGTTCTTTTGAGAAATCTTCAAGCCATTAGCAGCATTTTGATTTTGTGGTAAGGGCATATGTTGACTCCAATATGGATTTATGTCAGTTATTTTGAAAGCTTTTTGAACCATTTTATCCTTTTAAAAATCTCCCATAAAATGGTATGTGAAACCATTTCTTTAGAAAGAACTAATTACTATTAGCAAAAGTCCTACGTTGACTGACTTAAATGTACTTCGGGATACAAATGTGATCAAACTTGAGGTCCTTCAAGTGAAAAACCGGCTAAGCATACACACACTAGATGAGAGGAAGGTGTACATGCCACTTTTTCTATGCATGATAAAAACTCTTTGTAGATCTAAGTCATTCATTATTTTATAAAACACATAATTAAATAAGCTAGACATTGAATTTCATGCCCATTGGATGGTTTTAGCCTATCTTATTGTAGGTAAAAATCTGCCTCCATCCATTTTTATTATTTACCAAAGACCTAAAAATCATAGTTAAGATCCTTCAAGTATTTGATTTCTCATGGATTACTTGTTTTTGGTATTTTGAATATGATGAACGATTTAGATTCAAAAAAAAGTTTTACAATGTATATATGGACAGTGATGTGCACATCTTCCTCTCTTCTAGATCATATACTCTTTGCGGGGAGTAAGTTTTGTAAAACTATGAAAACCCATTCATGGGAATAGCAAAACCTTGTTGCGAGCTTGGGAACAATAATCCTCGGGGGGTTTATTTAAATGTATTTCTTCAGCATTTCTGAGATATCATATCATATCTCAAATGTGCAGCTTATTTAACAATAATATCCTGGGCATATGTGAGATATCAGGTTTATTTAACTACGATATTTTGGGCATATGTAAGATATCAAGCTTATTTAACTATGATATCTTGGATATATATATGAGATATTAGGATTATTTAACTGCGATATCTTGGGCATATGTGAGATATGATGTTTATTTAACCATAATATTTTAGGCATATGTAAGATATCAGGTTTATTTAATATTATTATAGTTGATATGTTTGTTGTTATCAGAGCAATGCCAACCCCTCTTTATAGAGTAAATTCTATTTATTTCTAATGAGAGAAAAATCAACTTCAAACCATGTTTTTCTAGAGAGAATAAATAGGTATCTTTACCATAAAGAAGCTCACTACATTAAAGAGAGAATAATGCTTGTACTCATGTACATGGGCTTTCCATTACACAACTCATGCAAGCTGGCCACTACTGTAGATCTTTGAGCATTCGGTAGGGAAGAGTTAGGACAAATTTCTTTTTGCTAACAAATCGACGGTGGATCCTAATCGCTTAATCAAATGTATTTTGATATAGTTTAGTGTGTAGGGCAGTACACTACTCTTGCTTGATAGAAACACAAGTGGGCCCATAATCTAGTGATCTTATTCCCAACCATTCTTCTATTTTGGCTACTTTTTTTTCTAACTAAGCTTACACAATCTTAATCCTTTCATTGTTTAAGATTTTTACACCATTATTACTTGAACTTTGTTACCTTCCATTTTACACCTTAGAATAGAGAACATCATACTGCACAATAAGTTTTTCATGAGGAGATTGAGCCCATCATGGATGGGCCTGCAACTGGTGATGGTTTAGATCACCATGCTTTTGAACCTAGCAATACTCAAGAGTTGCAGATCAACCTGCATTATAATTACTAATGCTTAACATTCATGTTATTAAAGAAAATTTGATGGCTGTCAAATTACTAATTCACATAGAAGGACTCAAATTGCACATAGATGGGCCCACCTAAAGTAAATTTGAACTACAATTGCTTAAGCCCACCTAAAATATATGAATGGTCTGCTGATTTACATCTTATGCTGGCTGTCCATTTAAGATTAATGAGAATCTGATGATTCTTGATCCACATCACGGACTCTGATTTACCCATACTTTTAGGGCCATTGCATTCTAATTGATTGATGCATTATTTTTTATTAAAAATATTAAAACATCTCTCATAACATATTTCAGATATTAATAAAAATATTATAAAAGATATCACAGAATATATCTCATATATTCCAGCTATCACAGAACATATGACACACATCTTAGATATCTCATGAGATATGTCAATGGAAAAGCACAAGATGTACAGTTAAATAAAATGTGAAAAATTTAGGTAGAGAGAAGAACAAAAATTATTTCACGCACGGTGGGGTCCTGTGATATATTTCCATAGTGGGGACGCCTAAATGGTAGATGTGAGGTCCTGCCTTCAATTGCACATTTTCTTAGCCATCACATGGACAGGTTATCACCAACGTTCTCATTGGCTGGACCATCCTAGCCCATGTTTTCCTCAGCCTTTACCAGCTGTAAATAGATCCTCAAAAGTAAAACATCTGATCTGAATCTTACCGTCCACTTCACAGTTCTAGTATCTAGTTAGCTCTAGTCACTAGCTAGAGTTTAATCCAAGTCAACTTCAGATGTTCAGTCCAACACGTTGTTCCCAGAAGTCCTTGGCTGATTCACCTCCAAGAAAACCTCATTTTATTGCTTGCCTTTTTCTTCAAGGAAGTGATACCAAAAAAATAAATAAATTTCAGCGGCCCTACGTACACAGTCTTTAGATGTAATCTTGCAAGAGTTAACTAAGGTATACGACTCACACGATCGATCTGGGAAGCCAAAAGTTTCCCTCTTGAGAAGAAAACTTTGTAAGGCGAAGACTTTGTTGTGCAACCAATGAGGCTTGCAATAGAATTCATTCCCAAAATGAGGGAAGAAAAAAAACACTTCAGAAACTTCTTACGGGTTCTGCATGTCTAACTCCAAAGGATAGAGTTGCTTACAAGTGCAGCTAAAACTACATGTCGCCCCAGGGGCTGTTCAGCGTATCTTTTCTGTTAAACATCTTCCGAAAGTTATTATCATCAGCTAAATTTGACAAGAGTTCAAGGCGTGGAAACAGCCTCTTGTAAAATGAAAGGTAAAGCTGCGTGTGGTATGCTCTTTCCCCAAACTCCACGTGCTCAGAAGCTTCGTGCACCAGTACTGCCCTTTTTACAAGGGCAGGAGTGTCACTCTTAGACAAATCATTTCTAAACATTATTTGACCGAGGATCAACCGGCAAGGTACTAGCTTCTTAATAAAAAAGATCATTATTCACGAGACACATGTTGGTTGATTATTTTTGTAAGCAATAGGTTGAGGGCTAGAGATGAGCTGAATGTGGGGATGGGGGTTGGGCCTGGTGAGCAGGTATTTCATGAACACTGGATGTTGCTTCTCAACTGTACAGCCACGGCAACACTTGCTGGGATTCAGCCGAGCTCTTACTGCTGAGACTTAATAAACCCACATCATCCAATTAATAGGAGAATACTTGCTTATTTCTAGACGACTCGTCTCAAAAGTAGCCTACTTGAGTCCTATTTTAGGTTAGATTACGAGGAAAACCTAAAATCGACAGGATCAAGAATCAGACTCTTGATAAGGTAAAACAACGAATGCAATCAGGAGATTGTTCTAGGGTCAGTGCGCATTTGGAGATTATTTTCCTCTTATGCAGAAGGGAACACGAACAATTTGTGTTGAAAAACACAAGAAAAGAACTGGATAAAGTTCCCATCGAGGAAGAGTGAGGGTCGGATCAGGTGTAATGAACTGAGAGCTGCTGGCCAGAGTTTTCAAACTTTTTCCGTTTTTTTTTTTTTTAACAGCAAAGAGCTACAAAGGAAACCACTTAGAGCATATCTTAATTATTAAATTTACTTAGAAATCTGCTGAAGTATTTAGATGGTGTTTGTGCTTATTTTGATATAAATCTCTCCGAGTAATTAGATGGTATTTGTGCGTATTTCTATCTATTTGAACATTTGCACGATAAAATATATGAGATCAAGACTGGCTCGATGATCCCAACCGAGCGTTCATTTCAGTCTGACATCTTTTCTTTTGAAGGATTTCTACACTAATTTGCTATGTATGTTCAAGTATCCTTCTTGATCGCTTGTGTGTGTTAAGATTTTTCCACCGCTTCTTTTTTTTCAGAAAAATGCTACCATTTTATATGTGTTTGACATCATCAGTAGTGCCACCGTATCTGCCCACTTTCTCATCATATGAATCCTTTCAGTTCATTATCTGCAAAGAAAGAAAAAATTGCCAAATGGGACCTGGGATGCATTAATTTTTTCATGTTTTTCATCTTTTTTGGATTGAAAGAAAATAAATAGGGTGAAAGAGAGAGTATAAAACACACTCTCTTTTTCAATCGAAAGGACAAAATGGTGAGGTAATGTTAACCGCCATTCGACCACAGCTGCAAGAACTACACAGCGACCATTGAAACATAAGGGTTGTGCTTTCTAGAGCTGCAAAAAGGGATTTGGAGGATTTTGTGGAGCATGTAAGCTAGCTTTATTTAGGTACCTCTCATATCTATTCCAAAATAGTTTTGTCTTATTTGTGCCCTTTCTTTGGGAATTTCAGAGGTTTTTACGAGGAACTTATTTATATATATATGCATCTAGGAGTTTAGAATTTTTAAGGAATTTTACTGTGAAAAATAGTAAAGGATTTAGTATTCAAGGGTTTTTTTAGGGTTTTCATATTAATTCTTATTCTATTACAATGTAATGTTTTTAGCTGAAACTCTATGCAATCAATGTGCAATTTCTCTTGTAATGCCAGTGACATGTAGTATATTTTAGCTTAAATTTGTAGTGATACCTCAAATTTGTGTGCTTCAGGTGGCTTTAATTTTTATTTTTATTGTGATGTTGGCTTAAATACTTCTTTAAAATTTCTGACTATACTAATTGGAATTTCCAAGAAAACCATAACAACTCCATACATACCTCAAATAGCAATACTCAAAAAGAAACTAGAGCCACTTGCTGCTTGTTTCAAAGCAAGTTCAGTATAGCCATGACACATGCAATGAAAAGAACAATTGGGGCCACTAATACTATCCAAAATTGTCAATTAGCTTTCAGCAGATCTTCAAAATCTAAATCGACTCTTCCAACATGACCACTACCACCTTCAACCTTTGGATTAGCTGCAGCACCCCCTCCCAAAGCCTCACGTTGGTTTCTCAAATGCAGAATATTGGTCCATATGAACTGTTTATACTTGCTCTTAGTCCACTTGGCGCATCTGCATAACATCCTGTTGGGGTTGTCTTGTCTTTAATGAGATCCAAACCACCATCTCACCGTGACTATCTTCATAAAACCTTTATGGGAGTCCAATTCTTGCAATAGAGGCCATTGTGGAGGACTATCAAAGGTAAGGGGAACATGGAAAAATGGAAGGGGGAATGAGGAAAGTCGGCGAATGAGAAACGAGAAATGGAGAAACTAAAATTAAACAAATGATATAACAATCTTCTTCTTTTTTATAATTATTCTTTACCTAATAAATGAAATTTCCAAAAAATCCTTAAGAAACAGTAAACTAATGCATCAGGAACCCATCTAGGATTCCATTAGTCTTTTGACTGATAATTGACAAAAGGCGTCTATCTAATGTGTAGTTATGATAGTGGTATTGATGACTTCAAAAGGGTCGATCTTAAGTCGAATAGTAGTCGAGGGGGTATATGTACATTTTTCTCTTTATTTTTGTTGAACCTTTCTAGCCGTCCATTTTCCACTATAGAATGATAGTACGTAGCCAGAAACGTTCATTAATGGGTGGATATTATTATGCTCTGAGGGATGGTCCACCAATGATGAGCAGTTTTGGTTACCATCATCTCGTCCAGATTTACTCCATGCATTAATCTACGGATGCAAACACCTTACTCAATACCGAGACCTTGCATTGGGACATGAAATGTAGTGTAAAGTCGCCACACAAACTTCCAAAACCAACGAGGAGTGCATGGACAGCAGGCATGAGACTTTGGACTCGACTTAATTCGTCTACATACATTACTACCAAGTGCACCAACCTTCAAACGTGGGCTAGCTTAGTGGCTTCTTTAGTCAATTGACCCTCGTGCCACCAAACTTTTTCTCCTAAATCAAGTAACAACTACAAAAATAACCAAAGGGCAGTCCCCATGCATAAACCTCCTGTACATGGGAAGTCTGGGGAAGGGGCGGACCACAAGGGTCTATAGTACCCAATCTTACTTTGTATTTTTGCAAGAGGTTATTTTTATGCCTTAAACCCGTGACCTCAAGTCACAAGAACTTTACCATTGCACCAAGGCTAATGCTTCCCTTCAACTACGAAAACAAATAGAATTTGAAAATTCAATCTACTATGCTAGATAGAAAAGAGCCAATTGAAAAAAGCTAACATTAAAATAAGTTTTGAAGCATGACTATCCGTACCCTGTATTCATGCATCTTCTATACCTTCCTTTCTGCCAAAATGAAGCATCCCCAACCATCTCCTTTCACGCTCTTTAAGTTTTGCTCGTTTACACTGTTTTACGTTATCAAATTCTGCCAACCGCATTTATCTAAAGAGAATCTGTTCCGCTTCGGCCGAACATATTCCAAGTAGAGAGCACCGCCCGTTCGCATATGACAGGTAAGAGTTTTGACCGAGTCCTTGGACGGATGCATACATCAAGGATAAGAACTGGAACGACCCGTCTTTTACCAGGAGGAATTTTCCTTTTTATGCCGGTTCTTGGACGCATCAATCTAGAGGATGAGAACTTTGAAACTACACATGTTTTACTACATCTACTTCGTCCACTTTACAGGAAATTCAAGTCCGAAAGTTCCAACCTCAACCATCTCTGACTTTGCCACTGGATTCATCAAGTTGAATACATTTCTGTCCCCTCTTCTACAAAATTCTTATCTTGTGTTGGCGGATGTCGATTACGACAATGGATTGGCTTAAAATATCGTGCGGGATTCTGAGTTGGGTGATGGAAAATCCAAATCTTCTTTTATCATCTTAAGTTGGGCAATGCCACTACATTGGTTCTGCTTTGGATGATACTAAACCATCTAATATGTCATGTCCCACCTGCGTCGCATATAATGGCCGATAAAACAACAATCTTAGCTATAAAACTTGAAAGTTGACTCAGTCCAAGTTACTCAATTCAACAGCAAACAGAGTTACTCATCGACTCAGCTCACTTTATATATAATAAGGCTGAGACTTGAACATAAAACCTCTAAGTCAACATTAGTACTAGTTAAAGTAGCTTCAGCTGGCGCGTGCAAAGGTGAAAACACTATATATAAGCAATAGCAAATAAAATATGTTAAAAATCTCACTCAAGTATTTTTGAGTCATTTGTAAGTTGCTTCAAGTTAACTTTTCTCACCTCATTTTTGAGTCTAGTTGAGTTTTGAGTTTTTCAAACTATGATCTTGCCAACTAGTATAATATGTTTGGTCATGAATTACATCAGCATAGTAAACTAATAGCCTCAATGTACTCATAAAATGATATATTTTCTAAAGTTCTTTCCCTTTTGTTGAATGCGTTTTTCAAAAGTTATTAAAATTCCACAAATTATATATATAGGAAAGATATTGTGTTCTAGACCATTATAGAAGGATGGCACTGGGGCAAGGTCCTTTAGGAGATCCAACCCAAATTGACTTATGTAGATTGAGGTTAGAGGCAAGAATTTTGTAACTAGAATTGGTTAGGGATGGGTTAGAGGCAAGAAAAAAGTATAGAGTCAGGAGCAAATCTGGCTAAAAATCTTCCCTCATGCCGCTTCATTACCATACCTAATTGCTACTAATGCTTGTGATGCGGTCATTTAATTGTCAAGTTAGGCTACTGTAAGAATAACCTACTATAAGATATAAGTTACTGCTTTTAACCCTTCCATTATCCGTGATAAGGTCAATGTGAGAATATCTGGCCGATGAGAATGCATCTTAATATACTAAAAAAAAAAATCTAAATAAATAGCAAATTATGGCCCAATAGAACTCTAGTTTATTAGGGATTCAAAATGACCTATACAGGTTTGGGTTAGGGCAAGGAATTTTTTTATCCAAACCATCTCAAGGGCAAAATTCTATAACCCAAAGACATTAAGATAAGCATTAAGGTTATGGTAGGGCAGCCAAAAATTTGTCCCCCTAAACCATGTAACCATCCCTATAGACCAATGTGGAAAATATTGTGTTAGAGTCTTTGTTTTTCACTACGTAGCATCTCGGAACAAATTTGCCTCCTTTTTCATGATTTGAGGCATGAAAATTGGAAGAAGTAAGATATTTATCTTGTTTGACCTCCCTTAGATAATCTATGCATGTAAGCATGTTGTCACAAACTTACATTGAAAGGCTCATAACTAAAGCCTATAGGTTCCAAGGAAGGCCTGTTTAGTTTGTGGATGTGGCTTGAATGACTTAGGCCCATATTCTTAGATCTGTAGTGCAAGGCCTAATTCTAGAATGCCTGGTTCCTAAAAAATTCCTTGTAAATATCTTAGAACTTATGTAGTAGGCTAGAATACTCTAAGAGAATGATAAAGTAGTCTAGAAAGAGTTGGAAGGTTCCATAAAATGATCTGGATCGTTAATGTTCTAACACTTGAAATAATCCTAATCATTCATTGAGGAAGGTGATGGGGGAGAGCGAGTATAAATAGGGTTTAGCTCCTCATTTGTAATTAATGTAGCTCAGCTGAGTTAAGTGAATACATTGGGAGGTTTCTTTTCTGAGTTCTCTTGACTTTCTCTCATTGCTTTTGTAAGTGAGTGAGTCTAACACTAGCGAGTGTAATAACTTGCATTTATATATATACTCTTTGCATGGAATTGACAACAAAAAAGTTAAATGCTCTAATGGCTATAGAATGAATAGGAAAAACTTTAGAACTAGAGTTAAAGTCTCCAAAGATAACCTTTTTGCAAAAATTCCCTACCCATGTAATATCCTTAATTTTTAGGATAAAATAGAAAATTATTAAATAAATTAAAATAAAAATTTATGGATGAAATTTTTTCCTGAAAACATAATAATTTGAAAGTGCTCGTCGATAGGAGTCCAACGCCACCAAGAACGCGAAAAACGGAGCTCAAACGAGGGAGTTATGAGCCGTCGAAGTTGTAAGGGCAATTTTGTCATTTGACAGAAACGTATAACACAGGGGCCCAAATTGATAATGGCACCCCCGTCTTCCACACGTCTGTACCCAGATCCGGCAAAATCGCCGGAGAAGCCATGGAAAGAGGCGTGAATGGAAGAGGTTCTCTTCCCCAGGACTCTGTGCCTATATCTACTCTCCCCAGGTTGCCAAAACGCTCCACTTTGAGCGTTTTCTCTGAGTGTTTACGCAAAACCCTAGCCCTGCAAAACTTGGATTTTCCGGCGAGTGGAGCCCCGGCAACACGAGCAACCACGGCTAGGTGCAAGGTAAGCCTTAAAACTATGTTTTTTAGTATTTATTAAATAGAGAAAATAATTAGAAAACCATTTAAAAATTAGGAAAAAATCAGATTTTTTTAGGAACTTTGTGCACGCTACTGTTGGAGCGCGATTTCATAGACCAAACGTTGTCCGTTTGGAAATTGCACCGTCCAACTAGTGCACAAGAGACCCAAGAGCAAACCCTTTAAATTTGGGAGTGATCCAACGGTGGATTTCTCCAGAAAATCCAAAAACCAGTACCTAGGGATGTTTTTAGGAACTTGGGAAAAACTGTTTAAAAAACATGATTTTTTGGAGAAATCAATGCAAAAGGATGATAGAAATGGAAACTAGACAAAATTTGGAACAAAATGGTTCAAAAACCAAGTGATTTGGACACCTGTAGGGTCACCGGTGATGACCTAAGCTCTGGTCGTCTTCTCGGCGCCGGTTTCCGCATCGCCGGTGTAAACCGGTGTAAACCGGGCTGCCGTGTAACCCAGTGTACACTGGGTGCCGGTGTAACCCGGTGTAAACCGGGCCGCCAGTGTAACCCAGTGTACACTGGTCGCCGGTGTAACCCGGTGTAAAGCAGGGCCGTTGGTGTAAACCAGTGCACCCGCCAAACACCCTATAAATTAATTTGTGAAGTATTTTCACTTAAAATTGATTTTTGGGAGCTAGAGGAATCAATCACGATCCGAAAGATGCGTTGTGACCGTATTGACGACACGGACCTAGTTTTAACTTAAAAACTTATAAATGACCACTTTTTATTTAGAAAAATTTTAAAATAGTGATGTGACATGTACAGGTGCACTTGAATATACCAATTAAAGGGAGTTATTAGCAAGCTAGTGATCTCACACTGAGGTAGGTGACGACAACTAATGTTTTGCCTTGATTTTAAACCATGTTTAAACATAGCATCATGTGTGATTGTGTTTTAAATTGCGATTTTTATTTACCATGGATTTCATGCGACATTGCGTACAGGATGGTTATTCCAAATTGAATTCTTTTACTGAATAAACTTATTTAAAATGATGGTACAAGCATGATGTTAATTAGTTATGCTTAATTAGAGATTTATTTCTTATTATATATATAGAAAATGCATGGATTTACATGGAAATGAGTATAGAGGCTTAGTAGCTGGTCCTTTTATAAGCTAACCCCAGGATGAGGGGCATGTCTTGGGGATTTCAAGCTATAAGTGCTCTTGAGTTTTAGCATATACATATGATTTCCGTGTTTTATATTTGATGACGGGTGCTCTCGCCGGCTGGGCGTCATGCTAGGAGGGATAGGGCCGGCCACCCACCTTCCGAGATTATGATGTGATGAGTTTGTGATATGATAGACACCTGCCCATAGATGGCATTCGGTAGGGGTTTGGTAACATGGATAGTCCACACTACCGGTCTGAGCCTTTCCATGGGGACGTACGCTAAGTCTCCGTTATGGTGTCGACGGAGAGCGGCGGTGGTTGATACCCATGGAGGGTTGCCAGCTGTGACATGATGGCCCATATTCTTGTTATGTGTGCATGCATGATGAGCATGGTTATGGATGGTATGCCTGGGTGTGACGACACTCAGAGGTTGACTATGTGTACTCCTGATCAGGGATGGTAGTGCGATGTGGTGGGACCCATTACCTTAGGATGCTCTTATTCTGGATGTATGCTCCATTTTATTGATTCATGTCATGTTTTAACTCTGTGAATTTCATGTTTTAGCATATGGAATAAATTGGCATTTATTGAACATGGCATTATGATATCACTATCTTCATAAATGTTAGATTTTTCATCAGTATTGTTCATTATTTCTTGCATTTATTACATTAATTGTCTATGTACCTACACAAGCGATAACTTCTTTGAGGCATTGCTTTGTTTTGCAATGCCTTAGATCTCGAGCGCGATAACAGAAAGGCAAGGCCGTTGAGAAGCCGTGAGAGTCACAAGACCATTTTTCTATAGTATTAGACAGTGATGTGAGTCATTAAACAGGATTATCATTTGGATTTTTATTATGGACTGCATATTTTATATTGGGATGTGATTTAGATCTTTGGACATATGTTGGACATTTATATGGGATGTTATGATGGATAGACCCTGGGCCATATTATTATTGTCTTTTGGACGTTTATTTGATTTAAAATAAAGGCGCCTATTTATTTGACGTTGATTTATACGCGGATTATTTATTTATGTTTAAATTACATGTATGCCATTTTGTGAAAGGAAAATTAACACCCGGAGTTTTTAAGATAGGTTAGTAAAATGTTAAATAAATCTTTTCTCATGGGATCCCAAATGCTCTTATTTAAAATGCCATTATTATATATATATATATATAAATTTGTCTTAAAAATCCGGGGTGTTACAACCCTGGTATCAGAGCCCAGTCTAGTCCATCATAATCCTTGTGAATGTCCATTTATATGTGAATAACAGTCCATAATAGTTGTAGAGAGAGAAACTATGAGAGAGGAACTTACACTTAGTGACATGTAAAATTTTGACAGATGGCTCCTCGGAGAAGGACAAGGTCTACCCCTGCTACACCCGTGGCTCCACCTGCTGAGTCCTCTGATCAAGGGGATCGAGATGCCGAGTTATTGAATCGGTTAATGTCAGGACTCGTACCACTTATACGACGAGTTAGGGCCGGTACCGTTGACGCAGCCTAACCCTAGCTCCTATTCCACCACCTAAAGTGGCACCCATGGTTTCGTCGGTTCGGTCCTCACAACCAAGACAGAACCATCGGTACTAGAGCCACGGAGGGTGATGCTACGAGTGACTCTATGAAGGCAGACAAATTATTGGAAAGGTTTCAAAAGATGGTGAAACCCTTTTATGGCGATGGTAACACGGAGGAGGCCGAGCGATGGTTATTTGAGGCGGAGAGGACATTCGACGCTATGAAGATCTCACCAGATGATCAAGTTAGAGTAGCCTCCTACTTGCTGAAAGGTGAGGCCGGCACGGTGGCGGACTTTCACACTCACCCGACCGGATCCGGCCGAGACGATGACATGGGCAGCCTTTAAACAAAGCTTTCGACACTCGGTATTTTCCACCTCATGCATTGCGGTCCATGAAGAAGGAGTTTGCCACCTGGAGCAGAGAGATATGACGGTTCAGCGGTGCACGAACCGATTTACACGACCGAGGAGATTTGCACCTCACGCACCGGCCTCGGACACGCAGGCAACCGACGGCATTTGTGGATGGGTTGACTCCTTGGGCGAGAGATCGAGTGATTTCTTCTCAACCCACTTCGTGCGAGATGCCGCCGATATGGCGTCCATGCATGAGAAGAACTCTCTCAGAATAGAGGGAGTGCGTTTCAGCCCTTTAAGGGCAAGCGGCCATTTGGTGCTATGCGAGACACATGGGGCATCGGGTTATCCACCACGGGCCAAATTTAAGAGAGACGGCGAGAGGAAGAGATGTGATAGGTGCAAGGGTTGGCACCTGGGCGAGGGTGCAATAGATTCGACCGACCACGGCGGCGAGGCAGCCACAACCACGAGAGGCAGTCCTATACACCTTACCGAGACAGCCATACGGGTGTTTCAACCGTGGAGACGTTGGCCATTTCATTAAGGACTGCCCTAAGGGTCGAGGCGTACGAGAGATGGGAGCAGAGGCAGGTAACGCGCCACGTAGCCGTGACGAGTATTTGCCATCTCATCGGGACGAGGCACGGGCATCACACCGTGTCGTAGAAGGTACTCTTCTAGTCTCGGATAGACATGCCAAAGTTCTTTTTGACACAGGTCTACACATTCTTTTTATATCATGTATTTTTGCATCTTGCCTTGATGTATGTGTACACAAACTAGCATTTGGATTAGATATTATGACACCTGTGGGAGAGACAGTAGAGACTACAGAATATATTAGAGATATACCCGTAGAGATATCGGGCGTGAGTATGGACACGTACTTCATCTTACTAGACATGGTAGACTATGATGTTATTCTTGGGATGGATTGGTTAGCCAACTATGGGGCTACGGTAGGCTCGAAAGAAGCGAGTCACTTTTCTTATACCGGGCAACCGAGAAATAGTGTTCTAGGGTAGGAAAGATCGGGCGGTACATGCATCATTTCTGCTATGAAGGAGGCACGATTTTATGCACGAGGGTGTAACGCATTCCTCGCATATGTGACTGTTGAGGAAAAGGAGCAGCCACAACTTGACGAGATTGATGTTGTCCGTGATTTTGCTGATGTATTTCCTGAGGAATTACCAGGATTGCCACCATGTAGGGAGATTGACTTCACCATTGACTTGGTGCCAAGTACATCGCGTATCTCTAAGGCACCATACAGGATGGCTCCAGCAGAGTTGAGAGAACTTCGGTACAATTGCAAGAGTTCTTGGATAAGGGCTTTATCGGTAGGAGTGGATCACCATGGGGAGCACCAGTCCTTTTCGTGAAGAAAAAGGATGGATCACTGAGACTATGCATTGATTATCGGTTGTTGAATGGTGTTACTATAAAGAACCGATACCCTTTGCCACGCATAGATGATTTATTTGATCAGCTCCAATCGGCACAAGTGTTCTCCAAGATAGATCTGAGGTCAGGGTATCATCAGCTGAGGGTTAGAGAAGAGGATATCTCGAAGACTGCCTTTAGGAGTCGTTATGGTCATTATGAGTTTCTAGTGATGCCGTTTGGATTGACGAACGCACCTGCAGTGTTCATGGATCTAATGAACCGTGTCTTTCGAGCTTATCTGGATAAGTTCGTGATTGTATTCGTGGATGACATCTTGATTTATTCGCTTAGTCATGATACACATAGGGAGCATCTCCACACGGTATTGGACAAACTTCGTCGACATCAGTTGTATGCCAAGTTCAGTAAGTGTGATTTTTGGCTAGACCAGGTGCATTTCTTAGGCCACGTCATATCTAAGGATGGAGTGGCCGTGGATTCAACAAAGGTAGAGGCAGTACTACACTGGGAGAGGCCCAAGACAGTGACTGAGATACGCAGTTTTCTCGGTTTGGCAGGGTATTATCGTCGTTTTATAGAGGGATTCTCTAAGATCGCATTACCATTGACCACCCTGACTAGGAAAGACACTCAATTTGTATGGACCGAGGCTTGCGAGGAGAGCTTCCAAGAGCTCAAGAGGAGACTTACTACCGCTCCGGTATTGACCTTACCATCTGGTGCAGGCGGTTATGTAGTTTATTGCGACGCCTCCGGCAAGGGATTAGGAGCAGTGTTGATGCAACATGGGAAGGTAATTGCCTATGCGTCTAGACAGCTGAAGACACATGAGGTAAATTACCCAACACATGACCCGGAATTAGCGGCCGTGGTATTTGCGTTGAAGTCCTGGAGACATTATCTTTATGGTGAGAGATTTGAGGTATTCACCGATCATAAGAGCCTCAAGTACTTCTTTACTCGAGTGAATTGAATATGAGGCAGCGCGGATGGATGGAGTATCTCAAGGACTTCGACTTCACCATACGGTACCATCACGGGAAGGCTAACGTCGTTGCAGATGCCCTGAGTAGGAAGGCGGGTGTGATGATTGCCAATTTGACAACTCGGTCTAAGTTCTTTGACAGGATCTTAGAGGCACAGGGCAAAGACAAGGAAACACAGGATTTGACAGATAAGACAGATGTTTCAAGGGGACCAGATGGAGGGGTAAGATTTAAGGGAAGGTTGATAGTACCAGCAGATGACGAATTGAAGCGCGAGTTACTTCAAGAAGCACACCAATCCCCTTATACAATTCATCCTGGGGGTACGAAGATGTATCAGGATCTCAAGAGGCATTTTTGGTGGAATGGTATGAAAAAGGATGTTGGAGAGTGCGTTGCACGATGTTTGACCTGTCAGCAGGTCAAGGCTGAGCATCAGCGTCCATCGGGACTACTTCAGACACTGGACCTTCTAGAGTGGAAGTGGGACCATATTACCATGGACTTCGTTCTAGGTCTTCCGAGGACCGCTAGCGGCCACGACATGATATGGGTCATCGTGGACAGGTTGACCAAGTCTGCTCATTTCCTTCCTATCAGACAAAATCAAACCGTGGATAGCTTAGCAAAATTATATGTTAAGGAGATCGTCAGTCTACATGGCGTTCCCTTGACAATTATATCGGATCGAGATACGCGATTTACCTCAAAATACCGGGAAGAGCGTGCAAGAGACATTAGGGTCGAGTCTGAAATTTAGCACAGCATTCCATCCTCAGGCAGACGGACAGAGCGAGAGGACCATCCAGACTATTGAGGATATGCTACGAGCCTGTGTTATGGATTGGAAGGGTAGCTGGGAAGATCATTTACCTTTGGTGGAATTTGCTTATAATAATAGTCATCACGCTAGTATTGGCATGGCTCCATATGAGGTACTTTATGGCAGACCTTGTCGGTCACCTTTATGTTGGAGTGATGTAGGAGAAAGACGCGTGGTGAAATCTGAGTTAGTGGAAGAATGTGCAGAGAAAGTCCAACTCATCCTAAGAGGTTGCGACGACTCACGGTCGACGACAGAAAAGTTATGCAGACAAGAGGCGAAAAGACTTAGAGTTCTTTGAGGGCGAGCATGTATTCTTGAAAGTTTCTCCTATGAAAGGGGTGTTGAGGTTTGGAAATAAAGGGAAGCTTAGTCCCAGGTATATTGGACCTTTCGAGATCTTACGTAGAGTTGGGGCAGTGGCATATCGGTAGCCTTACCACCACGGTAGCAAATGTGCATGACGTCTTTCACGTGTCTATCTTTGAGGAAATACGTGCGGATCCCTCACACGTATTGGAGCAGATCCCAGGAGAGCTACAGGCTGACATGACATTTGAGGAGAGACCAGTGCGCATCCTAGATACAAAAGTCAAGGAGTTAAGGAATAAGACCATTGCCTTGGTCAAAGTCCTTTGGCAGCATCATTCACTACAGGAGGCTACCTGGGAGACTGAGGAGGAGATGCAAAAGATCCATCCAGAGTTATTTACATAGAGGTATGTAGCTAAATTTCGAGGACGAAATTTTTATAAGGAGGGAAGAATGTAATATCCTTAATTTTTAGGATAAAATAGGAAATTATTAAATAAATAAAAATAAAAATTTATGGATGAAATTTTTTCCTGAAAACATAATAATTTGAAAGTGCTCATCGATAGGAGTCCAACGCCACCAAGAACGCGAAAAACGGAGCTCAAACGAGGGAGTTATGAGCCGTCGAAGTTGTAAGGGCAATTTTGTCATTTGACAGAAACTTATAACACAGGGGCCCAAATTGATAATGGCACCCCCGTCTTCCACACGTCTGTACCCAGATCCGGCAAAATTGCCGGAGAAGCCATGGAAAGAGGCGTGAATGGAAGAGGTTCTCTTCCCCTAGGACTCTAGGCCTATATCTACTCTCCCCAGGTTGCCAAAACGCTCCACTTTGAGCGTTTTCTCTGAGTGTTTACGCAAAACCCTAGCCCTGCAAAACTTGGATTTTCCGGCGAGTGGAGCCCCGGCAACACGAGCAACCATGGCTAGGTGCAAGGTAAGCCTTAAAACTATGTTTTTTAGTATTTATTAAATAGAGAAAATAATTAGAAAACCATTTAAAAATTAGGAAAAAATTAGATTTTTTTTAGGAACTTTGTGCACGCTACTGTTGGAGCATGATTTCATAGAACCAACGTTGTCCGTTTGGAAATCGCACCGTCCAACTAGTGCACAGGAGACCCAAGAGCAAACCCTTTAAATTTGGGAGTGATCCAACGGTGGATTTCTCCTAAAATCCAAAACCAGTACCTAGGGATGTTTTTAGGAACTTGGGAAAAACCGTTTAAAAAACATGGTTTTTGGAGAAATCAATGCAAAAGGATGATAGAAATGGAAACTAGACAAAATTTGGAACAAAATGGTTCAAAAACCAAGTGATTTGGACACCTGTAGGGTCACCGGTGATGACCGGAAGCCGGTCGTCTTCTCAGGCGCCGGTTTCCGCATCGCCGGTGTAAACCGGTGTAAACCGGGCTGCCCGTGTAACCCGGTGTACTGGGTGCCGGTGTAACCCGGTGTAAACCGGGCCGCCAGTGTAACCCAGTGTACACTGGTCGCCGGTGTAACCCGGTGTAAAGCAGGGCCGTTGGTGTAAACCAGTGCACCCGCCAAACACCCTATAAATTAATTTATGAAGTATTTTCACTTAAAATTGATTTTTGGGAGCTAGAGTCCAAATCACGATCCGAAAGATGCGTTATGACCGTATTGACGACACGGACCTAGTTTTAACTTAAAAACTTATAAATGACCACTTTTTATTTAGAAAAATTTTAAAATAGTGATGTGACATGTACAGGTGCACTTGAATATACCAATTAAAGGGAGTTATTAGCAAGCTTGTGATCTCACACTGAGGTAGGTGACGACAACTAATGTTTTGCCTTGATTTTAAACCATGTTTAAACATAGCATCATGTGTGATTGTGTTTTAAATTGCGATTTTTATTTACCATGGATTTCATGCGACATTGCGTACAGGATGGTTATTCCAAATTGAATTCTTTTACTGAATAAACTTATTTAAAATGATGGTACAAGCATGATGTTAATTAGTTATGCTTAATTAGAGATTTATTTCTTATTATATATATAGAAAATGCATGGATTTACATGGAAATGAGTATAGAGGCTTAGTAGTGGTCCTTTTATAAAGCTAACCCCAGGATGAGGGGCATGTCTTGGGGATTTCAAGCTATAAGTGCTCTTGAGTTTTAGCATATACATATGATTTCCGTGTTTTATATTTGATGACGGGTGCTCTCGCCGGTGGGCGTCATGCTTTAGGAGGGATAGGGCCGGCCACCCACCTTCCGAGATTATGATGTGATGAGTTTGTGATATGATAGACACATGCCCATAGATGGCATTCGGTAGGGGTTTGGTAACATGGATAGTCCACACTACCGGTGCGAGCCTTTCCATGGGGACGTACGCTAAGTCTCCCGTTATGGTGTCGACGGAGAGCGGCGGTGGTTGATACCCATGGAGGGTTGCCACTGCAGCATGATGGCCCATATTCTTGTTATGTGTGCATGCATGATGAGCATGGTTATGGATGGTATGCCTAGGTGTGACGACACTCAGAGGTTGACTATGTGTACTCCTGATCAGGGATGTTAGTGCGATGTGGTGGGACCCATTACCTTAGGGTGCCCTTATTCTGGATGTATGCTCCATTTTATTGATTCATGTCATGTTTTAACTCTGTGAATTTCATGTTTTAGCATATGGAATAAATTGGCATTTATTGAACATGGCATTATGATATCACTATCTTCATAAATGTTAGATTTTTCATCAGTATTGTTCATTATTTCTTGCATTTATTACATTAATTGTCTATGTACCTACACAAGCGATAGCTTGCTGAGGCATTGCTTTGTTTTGCAATGCCTTAGATCTCGAGCGCGATAACAGGAAAGGCAAGGCTGTTGAGAAGCCGTGAGAGCTGCTGAAGACCATTTTTCTATAGTATTAGACAGTGATGTGAGTCATTAAACAGGATTATCATTTGGATTTTTATTATGGACTGCATATTTTATATTGGGATGTGATTTAGATCTTTGGACATATGTTGGACATTTATATGGGATGTTATGATGGATAGACCCTGGGGCATATTATTATTGTCTTTTGGACGTTTATTTGGTTTAAAATAAAGGCGCCTATTTATTTGAAGTTGATTTATACGCGGATTTTTTATTTATGTTTAAATTACATGTATGCCATTTTGTGAAAGGAAAATTAACACCCGGAGTTTTTAAGATAGGTTAGTAAAATGTTAAATAAATCTTTTCTCATGGGATCCCAAATGCTCTTATTTAAAATGCCATTATTATATATATATATATATTTGTCTTAAAAATCCGGGGTGTTACAACCCAAGTGTCCAATATGAAATAGAATATGAAGAAGATATGATAGGAAAGAAGAGAGTCAAATAAAATTGGAATAAAAAGGGGAGAAGGAGAGATAGAATATGAAGGAGATATGATAGAAAAGAAGAGAATCAAATAAAATTGGAATAAAAAGGGGAGAAGGAGAGATGCGTTGTAACAGCCTGGGTCCAACAGTAACAATATTTTCCTCTTTGGGGGTAGCCCACACGGTTTTACTCTTCCTCAGTTTCCTAGGGAAAACGCGTTGTTACCGTTAGAGTTCTTCGAACTCTTATAACCAGCCCAGATCTCCCTCCCCAAGCGATGTGGGACTAACTCTCAGTCCCTCTCCACCCTTGTTCCCTCATACTATCTTGGGCTTTAGCCTCAGACTATCTTGGGGCATCCCCCTCAAGCCATCTTAGCAAACGCCTATGGGTTCACCTTTCCCCCTTTAGGGACACTATTCCCCGCATGCGGCTAGCCCTCCCCACCGCGAGGGAACTGGCTCTGATACCATTTGTAACAATCCAGGTCCAACAGTAACAATATTGTCCGCTTTGGGCACAACCCGCACGGTTTTGAGGGGTGACTTTACCAGTAACGACGCGTTTTACCTGGGCAACTAGGTAAGAACAAAATCGTGACCGCTGGCGGTGTATGGGCGCCGTCAGTGGAAAGCGGACAATATTGTTACTGGGTGGGCCTTCTGGCTGTTATAAATGGTATCAAAGCCAATTCCCTCATGGTGGGGAGGGCTAGCCGCACGCGGGGACGCATGCCCCTAAAGGGGGAAAGGTGAACCTACAGGCATTTGCCAAGATAGTTTGAGGGTAGGCTAAGATGGCTTGAGGGGGATGCCCCAAGATAGTCTAAAGCTAAGGCTCAAGATAGTCTGAGAGGACGAGAGTGGGGAGGTACTGAGAGTTAGTCTCACATTGCCTGGGGAGGGAGATCTGGGCTAGTTATAAGAGTTTGGAGAACTCTAACGGTAACAACGCGTTTTCCCTGGAAAATCAGGGAAGAGCAAAACTGTGCGGGCTACGCCCAAAGCGGACAATATTGTTACTATTGGACCCGGGTTGTTACAAATGGTATCAGAGCCAATTCCTTCATGGTGGGGAGGGCTAGCCGCACGCGGGGACGCGTGTCCCTAAAGGGGGAAAGGTGAACCCACAGGCATTTGCCAAGATGGCTTGAGGGTGGGCCAAGATGGCTTGAGGGGGATGCCCTAAGATAATATAAGGCTAAGGCCCAAGATAGTCTGAGGGAACGAGGGTGGGGAGGTACTAATAGTTAGTCTCACATCGCCTAGGGAGGGAGATCTGGGCTAGTTATAAGAGTTCGGAAAACTCTAACGGTAACAACGCATTCTGGGGCCAGGAACAAATCCTTGAGGGCGACCAAGATGCCTTAAGGGTTGCCAAGATGGCTTGAGGGGGACATCCCAAGATAGTTTAAGGGACCCAAGATAGGTTGAGGGGTCCAAAGAGGACAATATTGCACCCGCTATATCACTCTAATACATGGAACAACGCATTTTCCCTGGGAAACCGGGGAAGAGCAAAACCGTGCGGGCTGCGCCCAAAGTGGACAATATTGTTACTGTTGGACCCGGGCTGTTACATGCGTGAGAGAGAGAGAGAGAGAGAGAGAGAGAGAGAGAGAGAGAGAGAGAGAGAGAGAGAGAGAGAGAGAGAGAGAGAGAGAGAGAGAGAGAGAGAGAGAGAGAGAGAGAGAGAGAGAGAGAGAGAGAGAGAAGAAGAAGAAGAAGAAGAAGAAGAAGAAGAAGAAGAAGTAGAAGAAGTAGAACAAAATCAAGTTATGCTATCCCCATTTTGCGTTCTGGAAAAGAAGACCATAGAAGAACGATCTCGTCTATGAGGTAGGGGTGTAGGAATTTATCTAATCCAGTTGGTTTTCAAATGAAAATTTATTTTTATGTGATTCATTTCATGATTAATCTAGTTGATAGGGATACATCATACATTAATGAAGAGCTAGTAGTTTTCCTTGAGAGTTTTATATGGGTTAGATTGACATGGTAGGCTCTCAATATTGCTTATAATTTTTTTACGCATTTTGATTCCTTAATAAATAAGCATTATGTGCTTGTTTTATATAGATCCAATCATGATGATATGTTTTTACAATATTCTAACCATGGGAATCCCATTTTATAAAGATTTAACCATGATTAACTCTTTGAGTTATCATATATATATATATATATATATATATATATATATATACATATACATATACGCAAGGTCATCTACGCATGTTGGTGCATTATGAATACTTTAGATATAAATCTATACAATCGGTTACATATGTTGGGTCTTAAATCGTTTTGATGGAGATTTTATCTCATGATCAAATAGCACACGGATTCATAATAATATCCATCTATGTATGATGTTCTAATAATAATTCATAACCTGTCTTTATATATTGCATGTGTGCACAAGATTGCGGAATGGTTGATGCTTCATTTTTTAATTGGAAATGCCTTATTGATTGACGGATCAATTCCTAAGCTTTAATACAAATCTTAGCTTTGAAATTTTACATGCACATGACCACTTTTGATATCATGTTGAGCACTCATCAACATCATGCATGACGCCTTGGATTGGTGTCATGCTTGGCCTTAAAAGATGAGATACTTGTTGTTTTTCCACACATGGGTGCCTTACTCAATTACATTAATTGGGCAGCACGCCATGCACTACACACCTAGTAGATGTAATGAATATTTGTGTTTGAGTATTTTGCATGGTGCTAAATACGGGTACATGCATGATATAACACCCTTGGATTAAAGCAACTACCATTCTACACTTATGCCTAGCATGACACTTTCTTTTTACATTCATGTGTTACGTGGCTTACACTTAGAGCGTGAAGATTTTTGTATGAAGCCTAGCTTGCCAACCTACATGATATTCAACGCCTTAGATGAAGCGATGGGCATCTAGCATAAAGTATGGTGCCTAAGACACAATGCTTACACATGGCACATGACATGTACTACCTGGACTGTGTGTATAGCAAATGGTGCATGGACAACGGGCATGATGCTCAACATTGAGGCATTGTGTTTGGCTATTAGCCCATGAATAGTTCGCATTGCACTCGCTATTTGGGTAGGTATTTAAAGCATGGATAATGCTTAACACTCGCTCAGATGCTCCACACACAAGATTTTGATTGGTTTTATATTATGTAGTTTGGAAGTGTGATCCAAGGATATATGTTTCCATGTGTGCATAGTCTTTGTTTTATAGCGATTATAGCAACTAATTAAGATAACTATTGTATTGATGCTTGTAATAATTAAAAATAATAATTGATCTTGGCACGACACATATATGATTTTGAAAATGTTGTGCTACGAATATAGTATAATTATATATGCTAAGACTAGACTAAGCTAGTCGAAGATTTATGCTAATCAAAATATGGCCTGAGAACGAAAAGTTTTGAATACTCTCATATGGTGCATTAAGTAATGTGAAACGATCTAATGAATGAAAATTAGGTGACTCAACATAGTTGTGCCTAGCCTAAAATTAGGTACCTCATAAGAGTTGAGCCTAGTCTGGGACAAATTCTTAGACCCCTTTGGTTGTTATGCTAGGAAGATCAGTTGGCCACTGACTTCTGAAATTTGATACCTGCCCTAAGAGGCCTATTATAAAGAGTATTGTATCATGGGGAGACTACTCTCTTGTGATCCAGTGCCCCTATGAGGACTGGTATAGCCCGTGTGGTATTTATGACCAAACGTAGTTGGATGTGAGTCCTCTACGTACATAGCATACCATATAGTTATTATATATGAACTTACATGTCGGTCATCCTCGAGGATATTTAACTTGCCCAGATGGGTTGGTGGTAGGATGCTACCACACAATGATATAATAGATTTTGATACATCATTCTTTGATAAAATTCTAAATGGATGTGTATGTATGAGATTTGAAGAATATATTAGAATTTATTGAAAATACTAGATTTTTATGAAGGCATAAATGTCGTATAATATTCATATTATACTTATGATTGAACATTTAATTGTTTGCACTACTTAATTTATGCTAATACTGTTACCGTAGTTTTCAAACAGTTGGTTTAGGCATTTTCCTACTGAGTCGTCGTACTCACCCTTACAAAACATTTTAGGTGAAGCTCGAGAAGGCTAAGCAATTGACTAGAAGAATTTAAATAAGAAGAATAAAGAGAATAGAAGTATAGATAAGTATTTAGTTAAACTTTTCAATTATTATTTTGAAACAATGAACATTTGAGATAAATGTAATAAGACAGGTTACATTGATATATTATATCTGAACTAAGATTTGAACTTATATTCCTTATTGTTTGGGCTATGACTAGGGAGATCCTGTAATGATATGTTTTATTTCTGCTATTATATGTGCGGGTTTTAATGTGACACCGGGTTGAAGGTAGAATTGAGAGAAATAAATACGAAATATATATTTCAAATGTTATAAATAAAAAAAAGAAATCCTGTAGGAAAATTTTATTCTTAAATTTTATTTCAAAAACTTCTTTTCCAAAACTCGAGTCACCACACTGAGAGTGGGAATAGAAGGTTGACTTGTGCTTTGTAAAGGAGTTGCACACAAGTGCCATCCAGGTTTAGCATAGGTAAACTGAGACCCCATGACAATGCGCATACATACACACTCCAAAAATCATGTCTTCTTCTTCTTTTATTATTATTTTCTTACAACGAAGAGTTATATAGTACACTACCTAGAAACAGGAGAGAGAGAGAGAGATTAAAGATAAAACAAAAAAGTATGAGAAAAATAGGAGAAGTTAAAGCAAAGTTATTAATTTATTTGAAGAGTTATGGTAACTGCTATTTATAACATAACATTTATTAAGAGAATGCATAAAAGATTACAGATCAAAATATATGCTTTGGATAGACCTTTACACCAAAAATATTTAATAAATCTATAACAAGTTTAATTTTTTAATTACTCTTAAAAATAGGAAGGAGAATTTTTTTTAATAAATAGTATAGTTAAAGTTTGATTTGGAGAATCATAAGTGAAGTAGAATTCATCCTTTTTTATTATTTATTGTTACAGTAAATTCTACACTTGTGCACTCATCCACTCACCCACACACACATGTCACACCCAGTGTTGGGATATATGTCTCACCCTATAATGGGATTGCTGCCTGCCTTTGAACCTACAAGCTAGTGTACAAATGGGAGAGGTGCCTCTTGTCTCTGACCAACCTTACTAGACAGCTTTTTTGCTATTTTATCTTCACGAAATTAAAGCATGAAAAAGCAGATCGAGTTGGCAGGAAGGAAGATATGCAATGTCATGAATGGTCCCAATAGCTGCCATGAATACTTAGTCATCACTTCATGATTACTTAGTCAATTTCAGTCATTTAATGACTCTTTGAAAGTTAAACCGTGTCTATAACTTGTCCCGTCACTTTCCTAATTGCTAACCAATCTTTTATACCCTTACTTCAAGGCATATCCTGATCCTATCGTGTCTTCATAGTGTTCACATAAAACTTTACCCCTAAACCTTTGTGCATGGAAACTGTGAATATGTTAGCCTTGAAATTCAAGTAAAAGCTCTTTAAAATTATAATTAAATTTAGAGAGCAAATGAACCTAGTGGATTGGATGTGGGATACCATTTGATCCCACAACACAAAAGTGGGAAGGCCGGGCACTTTAACCTACTCGACTAAGTTTTACATGACATTTTTAACTTGAACATCCACCCCTTATTTCTGTTCTTTTTACCAAGGACAGTGTCTTCCATGAAAAGAACAACAGACAAATCATTCCCTCAAATTCATTGAGATACACAGTGAGAGCATCTTGTTTTGTTTCATTAAGTACTCTTAAATATATATATATATATATATGTATGTATGTATGTATGTATGTATGTATGTATGTATGTATGTATGTATGTATGTATGTATGTATATATGGATTTCTTTCTCAACCAACCATTTTTTAGAATCCCGATAAATTAATTAACGTGTTAATCTAATATGAGGCATCCTTCCCAACTTAGGCCAATGTGGTAAAGTAATAATCTTAAGAAACTTTATAAGATAATACATTTTTCCAAATTTACTTAAAGACACAGTGAAGGTGCATAAATTAACGAGTTTGAATACAAGAACAGGCACTTTCACGATCTAGCTAAGGAAAAAGGCACTTCCGCAACCCACATGAGACATTTATGTGGCATACATACATTCAGAGTTGCAGACCATCAGTAGGATGGTCGGAGATTGAGGAGTTTTTGGGTCATGCCAAATGGATATTTCATCAGCTACATATATGTACTTGAACAAAAATCAATGTTCTACATTTCCTAAACAAGGTTTCATGTATGAAGGATCAAAACAACGAATCATGACATGCTAGCATCACTGGGAGAAATTGATCAGTTTGATCAGTGGATTCTTTTATGTTATGCAACATGGCACATGTGGACCTCAAGTGTCTTTCTCCTTAAGAGTTTTTGCAAATTAATATTTCTAAAGGGGAGTTTCTTTGGGCAAGATTTATACTCTCTCTCTCTCTCTCTCTCTCTCTCTCTCTCTCTCTCAAGCAAAGTATTCCAAAGCAAGTCGATTACACACTCTCACTCACCAAATTCCTGGGCAAATGGAAAAGCGGTGGCTCAACCTGCTACCAAGCATATTTCAGGGAGAGGTTGAATTGCCAGTGACCATCTATGCTAGACATTTGGTTGGCATTTTTCATTTTTTGGAAAAGTGCCATTAAGGCAAAGGGAGCTGAATCAAGATTTATATAGTCAATGGAGAGAAATCGGAAAAAATGTAGTTAGAAAAAGGGAAAAAAAATGGCAAGGGCATATTCTCTATTTTTATACCTAAAAGAATAACTACAAAATAAGGACAGAAAAGGCCAACTGGGCATTCACGTACAAAGAGAAATTTAGTAGTTATTGGAGACTAAAATCGAAAGTATAGAGCGAAAATAGAAAATTATCTTTTGATAAAATAATAGAAACGATGTGGCATCTATTTATGCTAATGTATCAACATTCTCTAACATAATAACAATCTTGCTAAACTAATAGAAAAACTTCCCACCCAAGTCTGTTAATTTAGGGATTCATGTACCCCTTTTTGCAAAAGTTAGCAAGGTTAATACAGCCAGTTGGACCACTTCTTAGATCATGACAAGCCAAGAAGGCTTCATTGACTGCACAAACGAAGTAACAGGTTGAGTCTATTAATATATTGGTTTCCTGCAAAATGTAGATATCTACGTACTTCATTTTACGGGTGTTTGTTCCTTTAAAGGTTTGCTTCAGACAGTTAACCATAACGATCACATTAACAACCCAACCCACGGATGTAATACACAAGTCTCTAGAGCTATAGCCGTCCCTAACATTTAGTAATGGGCTAATGAAGCAGAAACAGGAGAGAATATATCACTTCCCCTACCATTAAGATAAACACACTCTTTGGCTGATAATGACAATCCCCTTTCTTAAATTTATTATTATTATCAGTTATTGGTGGCTTTTTAGGAATTATGACAACCCTTTTGTTGTAAGGATGACTAATAATCAAACCAAGGGAGTAACATATATCATTTTGAAGAATGGATCTAAGGATCAACAGTCACCTGTCAGGGACTAGTAAGATATCTGCTAATCAAGACACTGACAAATTAGCAAAATAAATCTGGTATTCTGAGAGAGAACCTCACGGTAGATGCCTCACTTCAGCCCTTTTTCCCTTCTCTATCTTAGGTGCCTAATAGTCTCTTCTCAGTCATTTCTTTGAGACATTAGAAGCAACAGAAGTTGATTCTATCGACAGAGAGAAACATAAGGCCTAACTGGTAGCATAATGAAGGGCATCTTACGAAGCTAATCTCTCTGAAAGGACTCAACTCCTTCATGTTGATCCAACCAAGCTGATCTCGCTGAAAGCACTTGACTCTTTCATGTTGACGTTCCACTCCATCTTTAGCAAGCAGACCAGCACATCCGTAGATCTGTGAACGTGACTGGTGCAGTATGTTTAGCCTGAGATAAGGGTCCAATGTCATCTAAAATATGCCAGAAATTCTAAGGTGTTTCAGACCAGCAATCACGACAATGTACGTGTTCCTTGAGGAATGAAAAAATTAACTCTGATGCAGAGAATTTGCCATACTCCTTAGGGGCGTCAACAAATTGAAACTCTTAAAGTTCGATAGTGTACAACCAAGATTCAGATTTGCATCCTCCATTTAGTGATATTTTAAGACCATGCTGGAACTTGCTCCCTCTTCCTACTTTGCGTCCAGCCTTACCTACTCTCTCTCTCTCTCTCTCTCTCTCTCTCTGATTTGCAAGTGGTTTTACTAATGTCTTACATGGTTTACTACAAGAGGTTCAACAAGAGGTTCAAGCGAGTTTACAACTTAAGGCTGCGTTTGGATACTAATTTGAATACCCATTTGATTTTACTTTTGTTTTTTCAAATGCCCAATCAAACAAATAAAAGCTAAAGCAACGTTTTTGAGAAACTACAACCAGCAGGCTACGTTTGGATGCTGAATGCCAAAACAATTTCTGAAAAAGGAGAAAGTATCTACACAAGCCATAATAGAATAGTACACATTTGTGATAAGTATTTAATTTTTTAGAAAAAGTACCTAATTAGTACCTTGTGTGTCATAAATTATAGGTATTATTGTCACAACATGTCCTAAAGAGTAGATTAAAATATAAATTGGACCTTTAATCTTCCCAAATACGGTGAAACAAAACAACCAGTGAAAATTTTATGAAAATTCAAGTAATAAAAAAAAAAAATCAAGAACATTGAAAATTGATGATGAAAGGTCGTTCATTAGACTATGCTCGATGAGAGCTTTGCAATGACACTAAGAACGCGTGAAACAGAGACCAGGATCCTTAAGTCCTAAAGTTTTACCAATGAAAAGGAGAGGTCCAGATTTATAATGGCAGCCCTGTCCAAACTGCTCTAAGATAGCTAATGAGGACTGAGTTGACATGTGGGAGTCAGACTCACCACGTGTGCTCGGTTGCTTCCAGCTCCCCTCTCACTCGTCTATAATCAGGAAAAGAGGAAGCCAAAGCCGGCAACCCCCCTTTCACTCCTCCCTTCCTGACTGTTCTCCCATTCCCTGGTTCAACCCCCTCTTCCGATCAAGCCCCCACATGCACACAAATAGGCGGTTCCTGTTTCTTCGGCAAAACGGAACTACAATGACTACAACCCCTCCTCTCTTTTCGCCGGATCTCCACTCCACCGACAACGTCTTATACCAACAGAGATTAGGTAAGTCCTCTCATCCACTCTTCTTTTCCCCTTGTTCCTTTCTCCATTTCCTTTCTAGGCTTACACCTGTTTCCCGACAAACTACGACGGCAAAAAAAAAGCTGTCAAATACAGTGAGAACGATGGAAAGAACAGTGTTGGATCAATTATTCAAACCATTCATCCTATTCATTAGGTGTTTCTGATTGAAACCCCTTTGGTTTCATGAAGATCAGTCAAGAAACGACACCGCAATCTACAGAAAACAGCAACTATGGTAAGTTATACAAACCCTTAAAAATCCGACAAAAAGAAGCAGTTATTTAGTAGAAATTGAAGAGAAAAGACACTGAAAAACAAAAATTAGGCAAATTTTGAACATTCCCATAAAAAAATCTCTTAAAAACAAATTTGCATGTGTCGCTGGCGATGACTGAAATCAGGTCACCTTTTCCAGCAATAGCAACATTTTCTAGCGACCCCTAAAAAATGTAAAAAGTTGAAAATTTTGCATTTTTGATAAATCAAAACTGATCTTTTTATCCGCAAAGACGGATCGTCAATTAGGAATCAATCAACCCTTGAAATTGTGATCGAAAGCTTATTAATGCGTAGGGAAAAACTTAGATCTTAGCATGCGATTGTTAAAAATATGATCAGAAGGTAGATCTAAAAAAAATGTAACTCTAATTACTGATTAGTAAAGGATTATGACTAAAATGATGGGCCAATTATGGATAAATTGATGGAAGATCCTATCTAACCGCCCAATACTTGATCGGTGATGATTGAAGATCAAGAAAGGAAATCAGACCATGAATTATGGTTAAAAGCATTGAAGTGTGGAATAACCTACCTTAAACGTTAGAAATTGAGACTTCTAGAGGTACGCGCTCAATCTAGACCGTCGATTTAAGACAAATGGTGACGATCTAATTAGATAGCAACTAATCGGTCTGCAAATCGTCGATTTAGATATAGGAGGTTAGATCATTGACATTATGAATAGAGAACTAAAAGTGATTATAGCAAATTGCATGGAATCCTAAAATATACTTAGAACTTGTATTCGTCGCAGGGGTTTGAGTGTGGGTTGAATGACGTTGGCGGTTGTATGCCCATTTAAGGACCCTAAACCCTTCTTTATCCTTAAATTCTTATTGATTTGTTCACTTGAAATTAATACAATGAATGTTTATAATCAATAGATTGTCATATTAGATGAATGGATGATATGAATTTCTAGTACTTACTGAAACTGTGTTATGATATCCTCATTTACTATGTTTAATTGTTATGATGATCTAAATTGTGATAGAATAGTCAATCCCGAGATAGTAAGCCTAAGGGCCACCTGATAAGCTATGATAACGCCTTCCAAGATGGTAAACCTTGAAGAACAGATTGTTGGTTGTTGAGCCTCCCAAGATGGTCAACCTTGAGAGAAAGGACTGCCTAGTTCTTTGGAATCACAGTGGAGCGGCCCAAGATGGTAATCCCTGAGGGATGAGCTGTCAGGTATTGAGCCTCCCAAGATGATAAGCCCTGAGGAAAAGGGCTGCCTAGTCCTTTGGGATCACGGTGGAGCTGCCCAAGATAGTAAAACCTGAGGGATGAGCTAGCAGACTTGAGTCTCCCAAGATGGTAAACATTGAGAGAAAGGGCTGCCTGGTTGGTTGCAACTATGGTGGAGTTGCCCAAGATGGTAAACCCTAAGGGAACCTAACTTTGGCATTGCCCAAGATGGTAAACCCTGAGGGTCTGATTGCCTTGTTTATGATACTCATAGTGGGCCGCCCAAGATGGTAAACCTGGAGGGAGATGACTACTGGATCATTGTGGTAATGTCATGCCTGTTTAATACTGTTGAGAAAACCATTAAATGAATATGCAGCTTTGTTGAATGTTATGCTTATAGTTTGCATTTTAATTTAGAATAAAGTTCATAACTCAGTTACTCATCTATTGAAACAAAAGTGAATGTCCTGTGGTTGGACATGAATGGGGAATTGATATTGGATGTGCTTGTTTGGTGCAATGGTTATTGCTTCATATCTGAATTTGAAATAAACTGCAATTCTGTTCTAATACCCATGTGTTTTACTTGATAATGCATGCTAGCTACTTTGTAGATGATCAGTTAAAATGGAAATGAATGCTCCGTGGTTGGGTTTGAATGTGCATTTAATCATAGCTCGACAAGAATGGTAGGATGTGCATGGCTTTAATTCTTTTCCCTTATTGGGCTTCGTAGCTCACCTTATTATTTTGCAGGGGCTAATCAAGTGGATAAAGGGAAGGTTGTTGATCAAAGCCTAACTGAAGATGAAAATTTTTGTACTGTATATGTATGTTAACACTGAGTATGAGTTATGTCTTGTTATTTGACAATTAACCTTATGCATTATATATGTTTTATGTAGATGGGGTATGTATGAGACTCAATCGAACTCCTAGTTAGTAAGCAGGTGTTAGTGATGTATTATGATAGATAGTATGGAGACTGAGTCTTCCTTAAGGGATTTATAATTGTTATATTATCTATCACGTAAACTGCATTGCATGTGTTAAATGCATAAGTCTAAAATACAGGGGAGACTCTGCCAAAATTTCGGTAGAATTTAGTAGTTAAAGGAGAAAAATATTTTATCAGTTAAACCGTGACTTGCATAGGACAAGAGCACTTAGCTCTCTCAATGCTTTCGCTGTGGTATAGAAAAAAAGAAAAGAAAAAAGAAGGCCCAATCACTACGCTTGATTAAGTTAAATCGCGGCCTTAGGGGCTAGAGTTGTGATAATTATCTTAAGGTTTTTTTTTTTTTTTTTTTTCTGACACATGCATTTCTGAACTAATAATTCAAAAGTTCTATATTTTGCAGGTATAGAAGCTAATTCAGAGTAAACATGTAAATAATAATAACTTTCTAAGATTTAGTTAGGCTTTTTATTCTTTTTAAAGTGTTAAGAAAATGAGCTAAAGGCCAAGATCAAGAAAGATAAAATTTGAAGATCAAGATCAATTGAGAGAACTAGGATCTTAATTTCCATCATTTCAAAGATTAAGCAAGGGTCAAGCTCATTTCAAGGCAAGTAGAAAAGCTATCAAGGACAAACTAGGAGAAGCCAAGCCACATGAGCCTTGAAGCCAAGGGAGCAAGCCATTGAAGCTATTAAGTCAAAGCCATCAACCTGAGCCATTTAAGCCAACTACATGGTCCATACATTTTGGAAAGTTTCCATGCAACTTTTCACTTAAAAAAAAAGAAAGTTTTAAAGATAGAAAATATGAAGAAAGTTTGACTTGTCAACAAGGATAGGGGGCACGCATTGTGGACCAATAGGAGAAGAGTCCTCATTCCTTAGACTTTCCTTTTCTCTCGTCTTTTAATTTCATCTTTCCCACCATATCTCACCTTGTAATCTCCTTTTGCACACAACTTCTAACCATATCTTAGAGTCCTAGTTCAAATTATTTTCTTTTTATTCTTATCTTTTTAGAAGGAGATCCTAACTTGAAAGTGGATTTCCTCACTGGCCAGAAGGAGGACACATAAGAAACCTACACCTATTTATTTGCCTATGAAAACCCTTATTTCGATGCCTAACCTAACTACTATCCTATTTTCCTCTAGTGTTTTAGTCATTCTCATTATCTGTAAACCTTACCTCTTTCTTAGAGGAGGATGCCAAAGAGCACTTGCTCGCTCCCGCTAACTCAAAAGTTAACTTTCAATTGAAAAAACGAGTAGGCAATGCAAATTGTAGATGCCGATTCTACTACAGTGGCGTAAATAGTATTCTTTCCTTTAGTTCGTACTACTATAATTTAAAAGGGCAGCAAATGACTCGCTTTGTATCTAAAAAGGCTCACTCTTGTAGCCTCTACTCCCCCCTTGGAGGCTAGTTTTCCACACCTATATCCAGCCCTTCCATGCCTTCTCCATAGGTCTTCTAATTCAAGTTCCTTTTTATGCTTCTTTTCAACCCTTATCGGTTAGCTTTGCTTCTTTGTTTATGCATTTGTTTTTTTCTTACTTGATTTTTCTTGTTGTTTGCTTTTAATTTTGCTTGCTTACTATTTGAAGCATGAGAACATTGATAAAATTATTCTAGAACAAACAACCCAGGCTTACATCCATGTTTGCATAAAGTTATCTATGTTTTAAGGATGACCAGAAGAAATCTTAAAACAAGGACTACGAGTCTATTTTGTCATGAATTACAGCATCTTCTATAATTTCGGAATGGCAAATCCATGACAAGATTTCTCCTAGCAAAAACTCAACAACTTCAAAAGGTGAAGATGAGAGTCATTTCAATCAAAAGGCAGAATCTCACCAGATCTTTACTTTATTAATCTAATCATATTACACAGAACTTGTATACAACAGTTACCATGAAATTAAAGGAAAAGCAAGTGGAGATCTAATGGCATTCTACAATCAGACAAACATTGTACCTGCTGTGTTTGAACCCCTCCGGGGAGAAATGTACTTGTTCTCTCTGGATTGGACCATGCAAAGCCCATGAGCCCACAATTCAATGCTTGGGCCTACAAGATTAGCTTGTCTGAATAATAATAATAATAATAATAATAATAATAATAATAATAATAATAATAATAAATGATAAAAACAAGTACACTTGCTTGCTTAAGGAAAAAGTATTCTTTTGGAGACACTCATTTTGTCCTAATTGAATGTTCCTGTTCCCTTCATCCAAAGTGCCTCTTTAGGACTGGGCTTTGCCGTTTTTGGTGAATGGGTTAGCTTACAGGTATGGATCTACACCAAGATTTACGGTGTGGGTGTAGAAGGTGTACTTTTTCTTTGATCTGGAAAGTGCCTGGCTTAGTAGTCGGACTCTGTTAGATCAGCTTTGATTAACCAGAGTGGTGCCCAGCAAAAATGTAAATGTAGTTCCAGCCAAACGCTGGATCACTTCCCAAGAAGGAATGCACTTGGAACCCGCAGTTGCAGAATTCCTACAGGCAGATTGAATTAAAAACAAACAAAATCTGCCACCCAGGCGTAATTGACGTATTTACCAAACGGGAAACGCAGACGACGTCCCTCCAAATTCTCGCGTTGGCTGCTTAAAAGTTATCACCGTTATTGCCTGAAGTACCCGAAACTTAAATGCAGACAACGAATCTCCATCCATCGGACGCACGCCTCACTCTGCCCCCAGTCAAAGTAGGACGTTAGAAGCGTAGGTGGGCACGGGTGTTCGTATCAAAACGAGTAACGCTGAAAACAAGACCCGGCCTTTCCTCCGAAAATAAAAGAGTAATGATGCGATGGTGCCTTACTTTTGCACGATCGGACCCACAAATCGTTGATCCGATCCATCTATCTGATTTCTATGCCTTTCGATCACTCATATACCAATGTTATTAGGTTATTAAATGAATATAAAATCTGAAAACCGTGATTTTTAATTGGTGGATAGAAATGAGATGAACGAGTCTGATTTCCACAGTTTATATTCTGTGATCCAAAGAAAATTTGTTTAAATTCTAGGCTCATCCGAGGAAGAAAAATAGTGATACGGAAATATAAAAATCAGATGAACGTGTCTGATCAATAAATTTGTGGATCGATCGTACAAAAGTGGGGCACACCATACTAAGCAGCTGGGGTGAGCTTTCTATCCCATCTTTAGCAAAATGAAATACTAGAAAATTGAGAAGAAGATAATGCGGGTGGGAGATTACAGACCACCCACTTGCCATTTTTCCTATCTTGGCTTCACTCCAACAGCCAAAACTACAAGTGGGACCAAATTCCTTGCCTATATCATGATCTAGACCGTTCATCTTTCTGCAATCCCTTCCGCTACCAAAGCCAACTACACAAAGGATGGGTGGGTTCCACAGAAGGACGAGTCTCATCTTCTATCGTATAAACCGCGTACCACCGATCGAACGTTCCATCCGCGGACTATACTCGTCCATTTTGGTCGGCCGATTAGGCATTTAAAAACTCAAGGCCATCCACCACAATTTCTCTCTCTTAGAGCGAAGAGGGAATTCTCGACAGGAGTCCAAACGACGCCCACCGTCTATATGTGAAAAAAACGAAGAACTTTTCATTGCACGCAGTGGACAAGCAGGAAAACTCAGCTCTCTGTCCTCGCTCGTTTCGTTTCGGGCCCCTGCGGATTCACAGTCCCATCATGCCGTCGGGTTCGAAGAAGAGGAAAAATGCTAAGAAGAAGCAAGAAAAGGGTGGGGGATCCAATCCTACTATGGATCATCATCCCCCAACTAACTCTCAAGGTACGTAGCCCACCTTCCAGTCCCTTCTCATCTACCCCCCATTTATTCTGCCCTTTTTGCTTTTGCTTTTTTGATATTCCCACCCCTTCCCTTTCTGTTTCTTTATTCTTATCTTTAAAGAAGGAGATGCAGGAAAGGATGATGATCGGAACGGCCACGGCGAGAAAGGGAGCGACTCCGGCGATATTCATTCCCCAACTTCGCAGTCGTTAACCGACGATCAGAGAAACGCAGATTCTCCCCGATCGGATTTCCAGATGGAAGGATCGGAATATGCAGTCAATACACAGAAAACAGAGGCATCGTCGGAGGATAAGGAGGTGGTTTTGCCTTCTGTGGAAACATCTGCTTCTGAAAACAACGTTGTCAGTATTGAGTTTGTAAAGAGATCTGGTCAAATATCTTCAGTGAGTGACGACGCTAGTTCCGGAAGTAGTTCGGATGAAGATTCAAGATCCGGAGATAATCCATCGAAGAGGGAAGTTGAGAAACCTCTAGTTTCTGATTTACCGACTTCGGATGAGAAAACTTTGTGTTCTAATTTGCCTACATCGGATGAGAAGCCTCTAGATTCTGCTTCGGATGAGAAATCTTTTGATTCGAATTTGTCGACTACCGGTGTCGTTGTTCCATCGGAGCAGGTTGTTTCTGTATGGGAAGAGGTTACAGCTGTTGTAGAAACTGCGCCTATCGAGAATTCTGCAGTTTCTGGTGGAGTTGAAGCTGTGGTGAAGGAAAATGAAGAGAAAGTAACGGTGTTGGTAACAGCAGAGAGTAGTTCGAGTTCTGCTGGAGTTGAGACTGTGGTGAAGGAAAATGAGGAGAAGGAAACGGTGTTGATGCCGGCGGAGAGTAGTGCGAGTGAGAAGCCTGGGAATAGTGGTGCATTGCCCAAGGAAGCCGAAAAAGCAGAGAGCATAGAAAAAGAGGTCTTTTGTTATCCTTGGAATGATTCTTTTGTTCACATTCTTACAAGTTGTTAAATACTAAATGAATTGATTGTATTCTGTTGTGAACTTCTTTGGTTGCTGCAGATAGTTGTGAATCGACTTCCAGTTCAGCGGACATCGTGGATGAGCTGTTGTGGACTATTCGACCTGGTGTCGGGCTCCAATAGATAATTACAGGTGAAGTTAGGCTTTATCTCACTGTTTTTGTTCTTTCTTTTGGTAGGAGGCGTATTGGTTGCCTACATTTGGTTCTCGATTTCCTCAAATTAGAAGTTCTTGAAGGTTTGCAATATGCAAACTCTATGGTCACTCCTAGAGGAAGATCAATTGCAGGAGAAGTTGTGAATTTTGAGTTTTATTGGGTAGAAGAGATGATGTGACAGCAACTGAGTGATTCATGTGTAGGTTGGAACTTCGTGCAAATTTTTAGCACATTGTCCCGATTGTGTTATAGAACCATAACCATCTTTTTGGCTTATCCGTAAGTGATGAATCCGCAATAAGCTAGAAGCTGTCCAACTACATCTATCTTTTCTTGATCAGATGATCCTCAACACTTGAACGACAAAGCATTGTTTAGGGTTCTGCCAGCAAAATGTGAAGAATTGAGTTTTGAGGGACTACATCTTTTTGATGGGATATCTGTTAAACATGAGACCTAAACCATCTGCTTCCCCAATTGATGGTCTACAAGTTAATGTTACAGATCAATGCAGTTTTTTTCCAGTGCGGGCCGAAAAGTTGTGCTTCTTCTTACTTCCAGACAATGACTTCACCCCTGGTCTTATAGCTAAGAAGATATAGGTGCTTCTCTAATAAATTTTAGTTAAGAAGATTTTAGGTGACTTTTGTGGTAGCTGTTGTGAACCAACGGCCTAATAGCTGTCCCTGTCCAGGAAAACATGGAGTACTAAATTCTTTTGTTGTAAAGGGACCAATTCTAGAAGATATATTTTCACTTTGGTTGGTTTCTAAGACCCTATTAGGTTTCCATGGAAGTTCAAATTTGATAAAGAGTGGAAGATGCTTGAGAATTTAATTTAATAATAGTATCTAAGCCTACTAAATCATTATGCTAGCATTAATTGGAATCAGTGGAAGTGTTGATACGAGATTGGAATACAAGATGGAGCGGCTTATCATAAGTATTAAATATGTCCATGTCTTTAGACATTGATTGGTTATACTTTAAAGCATATGCCTAGACAGCTATTGGGAGATCTCATCTTCCCTCAACACTTAGACATGGTTACTAATCCTTGTCAAGGGCACTATGCATCACTCCTAAAAACTGTTAAAGTCTTTCCATTGCATGATCTGAACTCCCTACCAAGGGGATGTTCAAATCTCTCACCTTGGGAAAACAGACAGATTTTGGAACTGGTTGATAAGTCCTTGTTAGTCAAGAAGGGCCTTGCCTTTGTAAAACTTGCACTCATAAGTTGGGTAGCTGATAGTGGTTTGTTTTCTGTTTAAATAAAGTTTTTGCTTTTCTAGTGAAAAAGAAAAGGAAAATTTGGAAAGAAAACTCACCACACGTCTTCACATTCATAATTGTAGTTCCAAGCCATGTTGCTGGAAAACATTAAGTTCCTTGAAGAACCGCAGTGGATATTGGGCCCTGATCCAGTCACTGTGACAACGGCTGTGGAAGATACATTCACATCTTAGCATTAGATTTTGTAATAATCTCAATACCCTGCACAATGTGCTTTGGAAGAACATGATTTCCCTACATGTAATGCAAATCAGAGACTGCTGGTGGTTTTGAATCTGGATTGGTGAGGTGCTGTCCCTGCTGTTACTGTTTACAATACTAGATTGTCAAAATAATCTCAAATTGCTACCAATCTGCATGCAGAAACTCACCTCTCTCTAATCATCTCATCCTGTCTATTGTCCTGAAGTACATTCCTTGCCGAAGGATGGTGCCTTCCTGAGGTAGGTTTTCATTATCACGTCAATGTTATGAAATAAGGAAACGGTGCAATAGAGAGAGACCACAATTGGTCAAGGGTCTCATGTTAGGATTTCCTAAAATCATTGATAATTAAGAGCTATCAGGTTCCTATAGTTAAACCGTGCATATTGCTGCATGCGTGACAATGATTTTAAAGAGAAAGAAAGAAAGAGAAGGAAGAAAGTAGGTCTAAACCCTCCAGGATTCTGGTTTCTATATTGTTGTCCAATTTTTGAGTTAAAAGATGGAATAAACCTCTAGTTAAAACCATGCCAATGCATTTGTAGTAGTCCAATTGATGAGTTAGCAAGCATATAACTGCTTTTTCAATACATTTGCATTATCCATGGGTAACGGATGCTTTTAAGTGCTTTAATTGGGCGGTTAGTAAACAAGCTTAAGAGAGGAATAAACAAGGTGTTTTTTCTCCTTTGTTTACAGAGTAAAGGCACCTGCTTGGAAGTCATAATATATTTTCTTGTTCTAGCCCATGGCTAAATGCAGTTCTTGAGCTGCCTCATACTCAAAATCATTCTTGAGTCTTAAAATGAAGGTCAGTAATATGAAACAGCCTGCTATGTTGCATATGTAAAGAAATATCATAGGAGAGACAAGTCAGATTGACTACAAAAGTAAATGTGATAATTTGTTTGCTGTGCATAACATGGTATCTGATGTCAACTTCACCGTTTTGGGTGGTCTGTATGCATCACCACCAACAACTTCAGTATTGAGATTTATCTACAATCAGACTTAGGCCAGTGTTACCTGTATAAGCTTTGTTAGCTGTGTCCTCGAATCTTTTGCCAGTTGTGTCCCTCTCAGTTTCTTTCTAATCCCTTGATAGTGGAATTTTAATATGGTAAATTCTTTAGATATGTGAATTTAATTTCTGCCACATCTATTACAAGTGATGTCCGAAACAATGGTTGCTAATTCCTTTGTTACCAGTGTAAATAATTCTCTGCCACCATTTTATTTTCTGATAAATTGGGGCTCTTTAACCAGCCTCAAAATGAGGCTTCTTCTCAGGATAGCATGTTTAACCCATGCAAGTGGTTAGTTCATTTAACTGGTCAAACAGCATAGCCACGCTTGGGGGTTAAATGGGACACGTGTTGGGCTGAGGGGAAGCCCTACTTTGAGGCCTGGTGGACGAGCCTCAGTTTATCATTTCTCATTCATGAGAGCATTCAGCTGTGCTTCATAATCTATGTAATGTTTTATTAACTTTAAATATCCATTTTATGCAGCAAAGAACAAATGAATAACACAAGATTCCACCCTTCCTAGCATTTTTGGAATGCATAAGTTTATTTTCCATTTAAATAACCAAATATGAGAAGTTGTTGTATCCGTTTTCTTGCCTTTTATGTCTAATATAATTCTGGCCTTATTTGATGCAGCAACGGGCATGAGAACAACCCGGGGTAGGATAAGAGTGATTAATTGGCGAAGCTTGTCGAGTAGTAATGATAACAATGAAAAGTTCGCAATACTTCTACTAAGATGCGTCAGTAGTGATGTAACCGTTGTTGAGTTTTCCCAGCTTACAACTGTCAACAAAGCTAAAGGAAGAGTCTGGGTTGCAACAGGAAGGAAACTAGAGAAGCTGGCCTGTGCTTCAGTTGAAGTTTCATTTTGTGATTTCATGGGATTTTGATTTTCTGGGTGTGGCGTTTTGGTTTGGAGGGCTCATTCCCATTTCTCGAGCAGTTGGGCGTTTTGATTTCGCTGCTTTAATAGTGAAGTTTGCCGTCAGTTAGTTGTAGTTACCAGTGCAGGTGAAATGTGGAGAAATTGATTTTTTCCTTTTCCTCTGTTCATAAACCTTGTCTTTTAGCATTGACTGGATGCAAAGGCATGTTTCACGATTGTATCTTTAGTTGTAATGCTGAACATTTTCGGGCTTTGCGCGCCATTTCTGAACCAGGAGCCAGCCTGGACCCTTCCTTTGGAAATAAGCAAAATATAGTCGCTTCTATGAAATGAAAGTACTGACGCAAGAGAAGCTTTGGCCACCAAGGACGTCTACGGAATAACGTTTCAGATTTTTAGCAAAACAAAACACCATGTCATGTGTGATGGACCTTTACTAAATGGCATGATAGGACATGGCAAATCTGGGTTCTTCTTCTGCGAACAGGGATCTTCTTCTTTCGAGACTCCATCCAAATCCGCCACTCATTAGTTGGTGCTCAATTCTGTTCTGTGAAACTGCCTTCAGTTCCATTCTTGGTTTCTCTGGTTGCAGTCACCAACCTCCGGTTCCAGAGCCGGACGACAGTGGCGAAAACCTTGTCTCAAATAGAGAGAGAATAAAAAGGGACCTTCTCATCCTAGCCAACATTGGACATGGATACCGGAAAAGAAGAAGACCTTAATTAAGACACTTTTTGAATATGAAGTATTGATCACTCAGCCAATCTAGCCTTTTTGAAAGATTTGATGGCGGAATTGGAATTGAATATGAATTAGTATTAAAATATTCGATATTCAAGGCTATCAAAAGCTGAAAATTTTGGTTTCCAATTGGAAGCGAATGCAGGTTAAATAGGTAGTAAGTTTATGAATATCAAATTCAGTCTTACCCATCGTATAAGATAAGATGAGCAAGTTATAAAGTTTGTGGTGCTCCATCGATCTGTTGCCTGAAAGTGCCTGCTGAATCTGCAGGGAATAAGACGCTCGACCATAGCTGCTCTTTCCTTTTACATACCATGATTCCTTTTTATGCCATAATTCGGAGGACGCACTGTGAGATCCAGTCGGCTTGATTCAATGCCGGGACTGAGAGTATCAGAGTTGTGATAGAACCATCCTTTTTGTTTAGATCAGGAGTGACGATATAGTGTATTATGACATTTTTATTTGGTCCTGTTGTAATGACCGGCATGAATCCTCCTGCTTTACCCGCCATCTGGATAATAGTGAATGTTATCGCTCATTAGCTCTTGCTTCACAAATTAACTACCAGTACAGTAAGACTAGTGTTTGCTCTAACCTGTGGATGCTCTCGGGCTTGGGATTTTTCTCCTTTCTTTGCGCAAGTTGTTGTTCAGGCTCGTTAGGTAATCGTCTGATAGTCCAGTAATTGCACGGTGGCCACTAAATGATGAGGTTCAGAAGACCAACCACACCATTTATGGCTGATGGTGTGGATGAAAAGAAGGGAAACCTTATCACAACAGTAGAATTGTCACTTGTGAGCTGGAAGTCGCGAATTCTATGCATGAAAACAATCTCTAGCAAAAATACAAAGTAAATCTACATACTATGGACCTTCTGCAGCCTGCCCCTTATCCGAACCTAGCATTTGCAGGCCTGCCCTTTAGCGTGGATGAAATAATAATTAGAATTCAAAACTAGAATCTTCCATATTAATATATGTGAATTAACCTAAAAATTAGTGGTTCATTCGTAGTGCTGATAAACAATTAGTGATGTTCAGACTGATAATGTTTGAAGATGTGGGCTAAGAAAAAATAGTGGGCGTCATCATTTATGAAAAAATAACTACTAATATGATTTTTCCTTTTTCTTTTTCTTTTTTATAATTATAGTGTGAATCTTTTTTCCTTTTTTTTGCTCTTATAATCTTCTTATTTCCTATAATCCTATCACTTTTGTCGATTATGTAAAGGCTTAAACCACCATAATCCATAATTGGATATTATATATTTGATTCTCTCATTTCCGAAAGATCTAATGCATTACCAGGACTCATAAATATATGAAAGTAATATTCAAGGGGATGACCAGGGGTTCACAAGAAGCCTTCCATATTCATACACAAGAAAGGAAGACAGAAACCTACAAAAAGGTCCTCATTCCACGAACGCGACAATCAGACCCAACACGTTCCATGACCTCACTCCATTTTTCAGGCCTTTTTCTGAAAGAGAAAATCACGTCTTAGTGTATTTGTCTGCTAAACAATAGAATCCGATTCGGCTTTGGTTGGTCCTTCTCGGTTGATTTTATGGTCGTTAAAAGAGTCTTAAGCAGTGGCTCATCTTTTGGACATAGACTTGTTAAATAGGGCTACCGTTTACAATGAAAAATGGGCCACATTTGTTGCATAAAAACGCAAGTATCATTCAGGCCGGCAGAAGAGAGTTGCTGACATATTTAGTCTGCCTGAAAAAATTCATACTCATGCGGTGCTTCTAGCTATTAGTTTTTCAGTTGAAAATTTATTGGTCATAATTAATAATCTAAAAAAACCAGTAAATCATCCGATAATCATGAATTCTGATATCTAGCTATTCGAGGGCAAGCCTAACATGATAAATGGATCAGATCATCCAAATATGAGACCTACCAAGTTGCATTTTCAAAATGCATTACGCCATGCATTTTCAAATAATTTCCCCTATATAAGGTATTTCATTGGTTGTAAATGCAAAATGGGAGCCAACAAATGTCTAGATCAATTGGCTGCAGATAACTCGACAACTGCCTTAGAATATGCTCAGTCACAAGTCAGAGTCATCGTTTTCTCCTTCGGCCGGTGATTAGATTCCTGAGTGATTTGCTTTGTATGTAACAAAAAAAAAAAAATACAATAAAAACTTTTAATGAGTATAATAGCCTTATTTAACTTTAATTTTCTTAGAGCATGCAACTCTAGATGGATGTTACCCTCTCTACGCGCTCAACAATTCACATACAAATCCGGAAAGTGGAGGAAATCCTATTGTGCCCTGGAGAGCTTCCCGGAGACTTACCCCTGCATTATCAGAAGGCACCTTTCCAAGTTGAAGAGACATAAGTGTGTGGTCCTTGAAAAAGAATACTAAAGTCTGGCTATGCTCCACTTTTTTTTTTCTTTTTCTTTTTTTTTGTTCTTTGCAGATACGGCATCATTTGAGAAGAGAAGCCTTGACGCAACCCATGACTTCAAGGCGTAGAAACAGCCTCTTACAAAATGCAAGGTAAGGCTGTGTACTTTAAGCCCTTGTGATTTGCCCCTTCCCCGGATCCTGCATAGGTGAGAGCTTCGTGCACCGGGACTGCCCCTTTTAAGATATGGCATCATTTCTTTCTTTGATGCAACATATTCAAATTTCCTTACCCTTGGCATATAGCTAACAGCTTGGGTTTGACCTGTATTAACAACTTGGCATTCCTCAAAGGCGAGTGGCATGGCTAAAATACGCCTAAGGGAAACCTTTTATTATGTATTACCATGTGGGGTGACGCCATACAGACCCATCATAAGTGAATTTGATGGACCACAGTTAAATATAGTGCTGGCAAAATGGATAAATGGATCAAATCTAATCTGTTCCGAGTACGACTAAGCATATTGAACACACTCAAATCCATTTATAAACAGATTCAAAAATCTCAATCCCAATCCATTCCACATCCATATAATGGATTCACGGGGTAATCCGTAATAATAAAATTAATAACAAATGAAAATAATAAAATAATATATTTCTTTCAATGATTTTCATGAGTAATTCACAGATAAACTTACTTGGATAAATTAATCATGACACATAGATATGTAAATGATTTTACAATAAAGATATTTTCATTCTAAGTCTTATTCATTCTTATCTCTTCTTTGTAGGCCCAAAGGATAAATAGGTTGATAAGCATGTATTCCCAGATAAATCTGTATGAGTTGTAGATTTAAGAGATTGGTTCATTCCCATTTGTTTATTTATATCTAAATTTTCAAATCCAAATCTGCCTAATTTTGGCAAATAAATGGGTATCTGCGGATTACAATCCATTTTGCTGGCTCTAGTTAAATATCAGGAGCTGACATTTCACGCCTATATTTGACAGGTGTCAAATCAATTTGTCAATAATTAAGCTCCAACCAAATTTACCCTCCCAGCCTGTACTAAGAAAGAAAAAATGAAATGATGATTTGTAGGCTACTTCCTTGTTTTTTTCGATCTCTAGCATGAGAAACACTTTGGAAACAAATTAGGCCACTTTAAAGGCCAAATTATCATCATCAATGCCTCATCCCGATTAGGGGGGTTATATGAATATTGCTCTTACATTCCTTTTTATTAAGTGTCGTAGCTTTATTTAGTCCCAAAGTTTTTAAATATTTTGTCACCACTTCTATTCATGTTTTTTTGGCCTTTTCCTTGCCCTTTTAAAACCTTCATATTGGATCACCTCACTCCTTCTAACCAATGCCATTTTCAATCTCCACTAGACATGTCTAAACTATCTAAGTCTAATCTCCTTCACCTTATTACTTATTGATGCTACTCTTAATTTTTCTCTAATATTTTTATTTCTAATTCTATCCTTTCTTGACTTGTCACTCATTTATTATAGCATTTTGATTTTGGTGAAGCGTATCCTACATATATATATGTTATTTCTTAATTATCCAATACTTTGATTCATAGAGCATGGTCGGCCTCACAACCATTCTATATAATTTTCTTTTCGGTTTGAGTGACACTTGTCGATCACACAAAACTTTAGATGCACATCTTTATTTTTTTAACTTGCTTAGATTCTCTAGGTAACCTCTTCTCAATCTCTCAACTCTTATAAATTATCAATTCCAAGTATTGGAATTGTTCTTTTAGGGGGACTTCTTAGTTATCAATCTTTACTGGTGCTCAACTCTCACTCCTCTCCTTGCTAAAATTGCATTCCGCATGCTCTGTCTTAGTTCATCTAATTTTAAATCATGTATATTCTAATGCATCTCTCCATAACTATGGCTTTGTGTGTACGTCCCCCCTTATCTTATCAATCAAAACTATGTCATTTGCAAATAACATGCAATGTGAAATCTCCTTGTATAAATGTTTTGTTAACGCATTCACAACTAATGTGAAAATGGTATGAGCTCAATGCCAATCCTTTGTGCAATCTTATAGAGATATGAAAATCACCAGTCTCTCAGTTAGTAATCCTATCGTTTGTTACTACTCCCTCATACATATCCTTAATTATGTCTATATACCTCCTTGAAATCCCTTCCTTGCTAACACCCACCATATTAACTCTCTATGGACCCTATCATATGCTTTTGTTAAGTTAATAAAGACAATCTAGAGGTCCTTCCTCCTCTCTTTATATTTTTTTATCAATTGTCTAAGCAAAAAAATAACTTTCATGGTAGGCTTACCAGGCATGAAACCAAACTAGTTCTCTCATACACTTATCTCATCTCGTAGCCTCTTCTAAATAACTCTTTCAAAAAGTTTCATGGTATAACTAATAAGTTTGGTCCCCTAATAATTAGTATAACTCTGTATGTCTCCATTATTTTTATAAACTGGTACATTAGAGGCTTTTTTCCATTCATCTAGCTTTTTCTTTCATTTTACAATCTTGTTAAACAACTTTGTTAACCAAACTACTCTAGTATTTTGCACACACTTTCAAACCTCTATTGGTATACCATCGGGCCCCAAGGTCTTTCCTAATTTCATCTTTTTCAAAACTTCTTTCACTTCAGGTATTCTAATCCAACAATCGTATTTATAATATCCAATATTATTTGAGTTTAAAGTACTTTCAATCCCTATATTCTCAGAGTAATTGTTACTTAACAATCTTTAAAAATATCTTTCTCACCTTTGTAAAATGTAAAAGTAATACGGTCCTTGTAATTTATCCCACAACAAATGATATATTGTGTTTCTATTCTGATTTAATTTGTATCTATATGCCCTTTTATTTTCTCAACAAAAACAAACCTTTAGAATTTTATTGTTGTTGCAAAGTCACTACTAAGCTTTTACAGCATCAAAAAATGGTGTAGCTATCAAAATATTAGTGACTATCAAAAAATCAATTTATTTCCATTTTTAACATTTTAAAAATTTTACTCTCAATAGATATATAATTCTTTACCTTTGTTATTTTCTTTAAAGTTACATTTGCATTGAAAAATTAACATCATTTGAAGATATACATACTCTAAAATCCCTAATATATTGTTAACCCAAATGATAAAACAACTCGCAGATGAAATCCTAAATCCTTAAACCAATCAACTACTGAACCTATACAAATAAGAAACTATTTCATGTTTTAGCTGCTGATGATAGCTTTGTATATAGGCAAATTATTGAGAGGCTTCTTAAAATATCATCCTATCAAGGTCTGTTATTGGAATAGTTATATTTTTTCCAAATAAAGTATAATAGCTTTCACTTCTATCATCATTTGATCCTTTTTTTACATTTCTTTTGCTGGCTTTTTTATTCTACAAGCAAAGGCTTTGAAACTTTTGGTCTATAAGAGGATCAAAGAGACTCAACTTATGTTTCTACTAAAAATCTAGCATATATGTTTTATTGTTATTGATTATGAATTTTGAGAAAATATTTTTAGAAATTTTGATAAAATATGATTAGAATTTTTGTTCCTAGAAAAAATTCAATTTGACAATCAAATATTATTGAATGAATGGCTATGATCTATAAAAGAAAAGAAAAGGTTGAATGAATGGCTATGATCTATAAAAGAAAAGAAAAGAAAAGGTTACCATCGTATTTTTTGCCCTTTTTTGGTTGAATGTTCTCTTGCCTTCTAATAACTCATCATTTTCTTTTTAAAGCAAATATTTCTCTTTCAAAACGTTTTTTGGCAAGAATATGGGCTGAGTTGTCTAGTTTCGCTAACCTACACACCTATCATGTAGATATCAGCTCCCTAAATCATCCAAGCCAAGTGTCACCACCAAGACAAAAGGAACAACTTATGATCATTTGTTAGTTAACAAATGGAGTCTACCACGGCAATGTGAAACACATGGTCTCAAAACCGATTATAAAGAAAGATCCCAATATCAATTACATAAATTGGCAACAAACATCTAACACAAATTGACCATAGTCAACTAGGCATCTTCACTAGAATATGCTTGGTAACATGTTCTTGTTGCCACTTTCTCATTTGGCCATAGACAACTTGGCATATTCCCTAAAGTTATGCTGGATCACATGTGGGAGATGCCACTTTTCTCTTTGTTCCAGGATTAGATTTAGGACTATGCGTGAGTAGTAGGAGTCCAAAGAAGTCAACACCTCTTTTTCATGCTGGACGTATAAAAAATAAGTAATCTATGAGAAATCATGTATTCATATGATAATAACCACTTATTTTAGGTCTTTGAAAAGTTAATAAAATTAAAAGATCTAGAGTTTCATTTTAAAGAAATATAAGCTAAAAGAATCCAATAGGCATAAAATTTTGTGGCTAGCATATATTCCAATGCAATGCACAATTTTAAAACTTTCAAAAAAATTCAACATGCATTTTGCGCTTTTTCTTTATGACTTAGTAATGTTTTGCTAAATATATCGATCAACTATCTACTTGCTTTTTTCACTATTAATTTTAAAAATATAAAAACAAAATAAGTTATATATATATAATAGATAATCATATAATTATGAAAAAGGGTAAGCCTAATATTAATTGTTTCCAATAGAGGATAGTAATTAATATAGGTGCTAATTGTCACGATCTGGATTTAGAACATAAATGAAAATCAAGTATTTTTAACAAACACAAGTGTTCTCTTTCAAAAAGTCTTTGTGCAGCCCTTATAATCTTATCGTCATAATTTTCATTAATAATCTTAATCTATGATCTAATGTAGGAGAAAAACTATGCATGTAGAAGTGTCAAATGAGAGGGTTGGAGAATTGCAACTTCTGAACACTAAGTCATAGTCAATCAATTAGCTATCGCTCAAATCTTGAAACCCACCATGGATGGGTTCTACAATCCACATGATTGGCAGCTAATTTGATCAGATGTAGATGCTAATAAGATTAGGCGTTGCACCTATAGCATTTTTCTAGAAGATATGAGCCATTTATCATATATATATATATATATATATATATAAAGAAATTAGGTAACGTACAAGAAATTCTCGCATTTGGACAATCTTAGGCACTTGTTTTGGGCCTTTGAAAATTAAAAAAAAAAATGCTCTTGATTTCTAACCCAAAGAAATAGATATTAAAAGCAATAAGTGGTTATGAAATTTAATAAGCCATTCTAAATATGATGAATAGCTTAGATCTACAAAGCATCATCATCACGAATAAGAGAAGCTGGCCAAGTTTTTTTTTTTCCTAAGAGTTTGGTAGGCATACATGCTTTTGAGACTACATGCCCCCTTTTCTAAGGTTGGTGAAACCTTTTTATTATAGATATAAGTCATTCATCATATTTGGAATGGCTTAGACAGGCTAGGGATTAAATTTCCTATTCATTAGATGCTTTAGCCTATGTTTTTATATACAAATTACTGACTGTCCATTTTAATTAAAATTTTCAAATACAAATATAAGCAGCTAAGATCATTCATATGCATTGATTTTTGTTGGTTTTCCTATTTTTGGCACAAAGTATAGGATGAACAGCTTTGATCTATAAAATAAATTTATCGTACATGAGAAAGGAAGGGCGTATATTTATCTCTCTCATGGCTTGTATTCTAACGAGGATTCTATTTAAAAAGAAAAGGTTACAGCAACTTGCCAAAAGTCAAATTATCATTCATCTGTAGGTGGGGTAAATATCAATCACAACCCTATAAAATAACTAAAGAAAAATGAATCATGTGGTAGTGAGAGATTTTGATTTTAATTGTGAGATAATGAAAAATGAGAAATTAAAATTGAAAAGATGATATAAAATATCATATATATCATGTGTTATATCCTGTATTTTGTCTGATATATTTGCTACATCTGTACCGACTTATATGAGGATTTCATTTTACCAATGATATTGGTAAAATATCGTATCATTCTCCAAGAGAATTCAATATATTAGCTGATAGAACAGATATATCAACACTGTTTTGTTCCATGTTTAGACTATATATGAGGGGAATCCTAGTAGGTGTTAATGCTTACTAGTGTCATGGGAAGCAAAAGTTGCTTTTAGAGGTCTTTCTGAAAGATTTAAACTTTTCATTGTGTTGGGTGTACATAAATTAGGTAATCCAAGAGCAATCAATGCATTTGGATCATCCTAACTACTACTTTTAGGTCTCTAGAAAAAGAAAGAAAAATGGATGGTTTTAAATTTTTATCATAAGCCTATTAAGTTGTTCCAAATAAGATGAGTGACTTAGATCTACAAAGAATAGCATTAGGCATATACGTGCTTGAGAGGGAGAAGTCCGCATCTAAGTTTTTATGTGTGGTAAAACTTTTTTCTTTATATTTAAGCCATTCATCTTTTCAAAATATGTAAATAAGTTACAGATCAAATTTCATGTTCGTTAAATACTTTTGACCTATGTTGTCATTAGCAAAAAATATAGTGACCATCTATTTTTGTTAATTTTTCTAAAGGCCTAAAACAAGTAATTAGGGTCTTTCAAATGCATTGATTGTTAATGAATTATCTATTTTAATATGTAGAACATAATTAATAGCTTAGTTATTCTAGAACAATCATCATGTATGGGAAAAAGAAAGGCATAGACTTCTTCTTAAGCTCAAGGGACTCATCTACAAAACACTGTATGAATGAGAAAAGACCTTAGGATGCTTCTAAGCACTCACAGAGAAAAAGAATAGCTGGCCCACTTTGTTATCCTTTTTCCTATATTTAAACTAATTGATCTAATGTGGTACTAAATCTCACGTCTAAAGGTGACTTCTAAGGCCTTCTGTATTCGATCATTGTGGCTGAAACAGAGACAGTTTTAAATATAAATTAATCTCCCTCTCTCTCTTTAAAAGTACCTTTTATTTTTCAACTACAAGGGCAGTAGAGAAGTCCTTGGAGGTTTTAGACGTGAGGTTTGGTACCTAGGCTATTTAGATGGGCCAAATTAGATGAATATAATTGCATGGTGCTCCCGGGAGTATCAGGAGTAGATGGAAAGAAAATGGAGCTTAGCTCTACTTTTTGTGTTGTTTTGAAGATCTGATTGGTTCATATGATTCAGCCTTATCTAGACGGCAAACATAGATTTAATGAAAGCCTCTCATATCTTCGGGCCCCTTTTTGTTGAAAATAATCATTTTAAGTAATGAACAGTCTCTCTCCTCAAGCACCGTTCATTTTTGAACCAATATAGCTCAAACAAGAATGCCTTAAAATTTTTTGTTAGATTTGGTGTTTGCTACTCAGGCCATTTAGATGAGTTTCAATCGTAAGGACGGATTAGATCTCCAAAACAATAGTAAGATTTAAATTAAAAATAAATGACTTGCATGTGACTTAAAAACCAAGAAAAACATCAAAACTAAATGGATTTAATGCCCTTAAAATAGGAAAGGGTATTATCTTAGTATATAGTATCCATTCTAATCCTATCCATTGTTAAAGATTTTATTGTTCTTATTATTTTTACACTTGCTCTGTCACCTATTTCAATATAATAGTATGTAGGATAATCTAAGATGAGTAGCAAGAGACATAAAAGCAAGCAAAGTGATCTTTTTCGTCAACTAGTAATAAACAAGTCCTCTCTCTCTCTCTCTGCTGCCTTTTTGTATAGACAGTTTGGCACAAGAATGACAAACAGTGGAAAAATTTATTCGTATATACACAGACTTAGAACATAAACGAGATTATCCATACATTTTCTGGGTTCCAACAAGCAGAGGACTCCAGCCATGAATTGTCCTCCACCATCTTTTTTACGTTTATCCGAGTCTCCATTAGTTGATGTTACCATCTTCTAATTACGAACTGAACAAAAAAACTATTTTTTCTTCCTAATCACTTCGTCGTATGTTCCCATGTTTCGCTCTCCTTGTCTCTTTCACGTTTCGCGTTGCATGCTTTCACGACGCTTTTCACAGGACATATTTTTCACCGCAAATGCCAGTGGGACTCGGTTCGGGATTCAACCCAGGTCGTCCCCACCTTTCGATAATCTGACCATTCATCCCCTGTTTAGGTTGGCTGAAAATATTCATGGACATTCGATTCTTTCAACGAGTAGCAATAGTAAAATAGTAGTCTCGTGCATGAAACTCTCATGTATGCAGAATTTTGGAAAGGACGAGACTATAATGGTCTCTAGTATATAACTTTATCTTATATTTTTGCAAGAAGCTACGTTCACACTTTAAACCTGCGACTTCAAGTGGTGCGACAACAACTTTACTGTTGTGCCAAGACTCCCTTGAATAATAATGACAGTAGCCATAATTTAAGATGAATGAGTTAGATCATCGAAGGATGTAGCTACTGAGGTTGAGTTCTGCTTGCTAGCATTTCTCATTTTTCACATCGCAGCTTATCATTTAACTTGCGAAATCGCGGGGTTAATTGAAGCTGTCATTGGTGGATAGAGTGGGCTCGGTGTAGTATCTGCGTAATCAGATTGAGAAATTAGCTCCTTAGCACCGACGGAGAGGTAAGGAGAAAGTCCGAGAAAAGGAGAAAGCATGCACACAGCCCACCGAGGCGATTATTTGGGAAGTAAGGAGCGGTCTACATCTGGGGATGAATTGGTGGTCTGCTCTGCTTTCGGACCAAAGCAGGAAAGCGCCAAACTCCCCATCTGTATATTAGATTTTCGAAACGTGGTCTTCTGCACGAAGCCCAATTGAGAGAGAGATTTGTGGGCGACAAAAATTGGGGTGGTCTGAGACTTGCAGAAGTAATTTTCTGGTTTGGAGAGAGAAAATCAGTTGATGGTTTCATCAGGATTAATTCCCTCTTATGCAGTTGTAAGCAATGCAGCTGGAATCGCGGGTATTTCATCTGTCTCCTTCATTCTTCTCTTTTCTTTTCTTCAATCTTCTCTTTTCCTGCATGTGCTTTTCAATTTCGTCCTTCAGTTTTTCTCTTTTTTCGTCCCCGCTTCTATGTTATAATTTGAATTTTGCTATCGGTATCAATTACTTGGGATCTTTTGTATTTGTCTATAATCTGTGAAATCAAGAACATCTATGACAAAACCTGTGAACTGTAGCAAATAAGGATCCTTAATATACCCCTAAAACCATTTCTTTCTTATGTTATGACTTTGTTCCCTTTCTGGATGGATTTTAGACACTGATTTCTCAAAGAGGATAAAATAAGTTGCTGGTATGCTAAATTAGAATTTCTCAATATTGTAGTTCTTCACAGGCTAAAGGGAAAATGGAGCAGGAGAAGTTACTCCTGGAGGATTGCCTAAAGACCCCTGTTTATTGGCAATCTGAATCTTTGAAATTAATGGGGAGGAGGGATTTGTACATGCCTGCATGGTGATCGGTGTTTGTTTGATTTCCTTTTAGAAACTTTGACATGACAAGAAGGTTGCCCTGTACAGATTATGATGCTCTGCTGCAAATGGACTAGAAATACTTGGTCAAAAGAATTTCAAGTTATTGGGGTTTGATCTAATGGGGGAAAACAACAGTCTACAAACAATTGAATCAGCAAAAAATATTGTACAGAAGATTCCTAGCTTAGATTCTTACCTTAGCCATGTAGGAGAAGGAATTTTCAGTTTGTTTTAATGAGTTGGAATCATCTTGTCCTTCTGAGTCTACTGTCAGAATTATCTTCCTGTAAAGAACTGCATTATTTGTCCATTCTTCCACAATAAAAATGACTATGCTTTGCATGATATGTGACCGTGACCAATTTGCAATCCTTCAGATTATTAGACTAAGCACTTGAATTGAATGAGTTTATATAGGGGAAGATGCATAACCATCCATCTATTTTATGCAGGGAACCTCTTTGCTTTTGTTTTGTTCATATCACCAATGTAAGTGCTGTTTCAAACTTTCCTTTTCACCATATACTTAAAGCCTCGATTGTTCTGTGATTATAACATGAGCAATGCTGTCTGTTCAGACCCACATTTAGGAGAATAATCCAGAATAGGTCAACAGAGCAGTTCTCCGGGTTGCCCTATTTGTATTCCCTCCTAAACTGCTTGATCTGCTTCTGGTATGGTCTTCCTTGTGTAAAATCTGGGATCATATTGGTTGCAACAGTCAATTCACTTGGAGCTGTTTTCCAGTTATTCTACATTACCATATTCATCATCTATGCCGAGAATGCCAAAAGGGTACAAGATTCTCCTCCATTTACCTGCATGTTAAATTGGGATTTTGCCCTCTTGGTATGTGTTTAACTGCTATCATTTTTCCTCTGATGTTGCTGGCAGGTGAAGATGTCGGGCCTGCTACTAGCAGTGCTCGGCATATTTGGAATCATAGTATTTGTCAGCATGAGGTGTCTTGATCCAATCACACGGGAGATGTTCGTTGGATGTCTGAGTGTTGCTTCTCTCATATGCATGTTTGCTTCACCATTATTTATCATTGTATGGACATTTCAAACATCCAGCCATATTTGCTTTACAGAACTCACATAAAATGCTAGCAATTATAGGCATGTACTGCACATGCGGCCTCATAAATCATCTTGATTTAGCATCTAGTAAATATTATATTTATTCTCAAATATTTAGATTTCATTTAATGAATCAAGGTTGCTTGATGAAGGGGAGCCTTGGCACAACGGTAGAGTTGTCGTCGTGTGAACTTGAGATCACGGGTTTAAGGCATGGAAACAGCCTCTTGCAAAATGCAAGGTAAGGCTGTTTACTAGTGACTATTGTGGTCTGCCCCTGCCCCCGGACCCTGCATACGCGGGAGCTTCTTGCATCAGGGCTGCCCTTTTGAATCAAGGTTGCTTGATGAAGAGTTTCCAACCCCATGTTGCAATTTGACAAAGCAGTTATTACCTGATTTGTTCTGACGTGCTTATTTCTTTGCCAGAATTTGGTGATACAAACCAGAAGTGTAGAATATATGCCTTTCTATCTATCTCTGGGGACTTTCTTGATGAGCATTTCCTTCTTTGCTTATGGAATGCTAAAGCACGACTCTTTCGTTTATGTAATTATATGACTAACCCACTTTTACTTTGCTTTCGTTTTGGAGTTGGTAGTATTGTCTTTTTCAATTGATTATACCTGTCACTGTTAATTACTTCTAAATCAAGATGTTTGCTGAACATTAAGTAATTTCAGGTTCCTAATGGGATTGGAGCTGTTCTTGGGGCTACACAATTGATATTATACTCCTACTATAGCAAAATGTCAAGAGACAACTCAAGGCGACCATTGATGGGGCCTTATGTATAAATCAATTTAAAAAGGTACACAAAGTCACTTTGTTGATTCTTTCATTATTCCATCTGTCTTTTCTTTCTCTGTGATTGGTTGATAAACTTAGAGTTGATGCATAGAGCACATTCCAACTGACTGCATGTGTTAGCCCATGATTCTTATGTAACGTCATTTACTGTTATTTGGGAAATTGGAAAAAGGTTCTTACAAGTTGTTTGTTTGTCTTGCTGCCTTTTTTTTCTTTTATACAAAGGATGTCTTTGTGACTTCTGTTCGAGTCCTGGAAACTAGTGTCAGTTGATGGGTAGTTCTGCTTCTTTTATTATTCAGCCAAGCTTCACTATGGTTCTTAGAAAGAACAGTAATAATGATATGAACCAGGCAAGCTTGAACTGAACCATCAAACACAATATCATGGTTTATCTGAATGCTGCAGCATGCTTGTTTCTTTTCATAGATTTGTGGGCAGTATGCATCCATTGGTTCCATATGCTGTGGTTTACCCATGAAGAATCCGTGTTACTTGCCATCTGCAAGCATCTGAAAATTGATTATTGTTACTTAATACTATAATTATGACATATATCCTATTTGATAGTTGAGAACTGAAATGGTAAAAAACCTTGTCGGCAGGAGAATTGCTTTACATTGTTTTTGGCAGCAGGATGCTCCTTGGCCGGAGTCTGTGCCTAGAGGTTTTTACTTCACATTTTTAACGATGTTTATTTTTAGTGATGAGAAATATGAGGGGCAGAAATGTTAACAGGGGAAAAATTCATTTATGGGATGTGTTTGAAAAGGCTATTGCACCAAAATAAAAGAAAAGGCCAGGATATCAACAATTGGATCCAAGAAACTGTAACTTGATGGATGCATTGTGTGCTTTAGACATAAATACTGTGATGGATGAGTCCTGGCCTTCTACTGCAGTAGATGCAAGAAGGAACTTTCCTGTGCTAGGTCAGAGGTTCAAGCCGCATGCTGGTTTAGGGTTATTTAAAAACCCCGCATGCCTACTAAAAACACTGGTGGATGTCAACTGGAGTGTGCTGAGCCCTAGATCCTTATGGATAAGCGTGAAAGGGTTCAAATTGATAGAACCTATATGCATGCTTCTTAGTTAATCTTATTTTACTAAATATAATGCCTCTAATTCTAATACCACTTTATCTAAATATCCAGCTTTCAGAGTAGCACAGAAAATCTGAACATTCTTTATTTACTTCTCACGTAAATAAATTGGATTCTGGTCTGTCCTTTTGTTTCATGTTAATAACCTTACAATGTCCTATTTCTTGTGCCAAGTGATGTTTACAACTACTGAAGATCAATTAAGTCAGTAGTAGCGAAATAACTGATACATTTACATTTCAAGGAAACTGAGCCAAGCTCTGGTCTTCACAACCTGCACTAAGATAAGGGGAATTCTGATATATCATGTTGTAAAAGGCATGATTCATTTCATTTGCTGCAGTCTTTTAGGCTTGGGAACAATGCCTACAGTTGAAGTTCAAAATTTTCAGCATGCATCTTTGTTAGTGTGCCCATGTCAGCATGCATGTTGAGTGCAGTCCATTTCCCAGAAATATCTAAGCAGAAGCTTACCTACCAGCATAACTAGCTGCACTAATGTCTGCCAGCAGTGATAAATTTTATCATTTATGATTCTATCTTCAAGCATTCAGGTTAAGGGTCACAGACACCGCGCGTTATTTATTTCGAACTATCAAAACCTTAACTGGCTGAGTATGAAAGGTTTGATTATGCTGAATTACATAATGCTCCGCATATTAGCAATGTTTATCTGTCCACCATTTAACTGGAAAGGCAATAAGAGGTTTGGTTTCTACCTTGACTTTTCCTGCTCTGGTGGTTAACCCATTTGGACTGTTTTTTCTGTAATAGGTTTCAATTCACTGAAGGGCAGCCCAGTGCATGAAGCTTCCAAGTACACAGGGTCCGGAGAAGGGGCAGACTACAAGGATCTATAGTACACAGCCTTACCTTGCATTTTGCAAGAGGCTATTTGTACGCCTCGAACCTGCGACCTGAAAGTTACACGACAACTACTCTACCATTGTGCCAAGGCTCTCCCTCTTGGTTTCAATTTACTATTTGCTTGAAATATATACCTTTTGAAACAAAGGAAACTTCAAAAGGCAGAAATATAAGAACTTGAGTGTGCATGAGTATCACCTCAATAAGGACATAAGAGACAATCCATTTGCACCTTTTACATGGTTCAGGCCTGTGAAGGCATGTAAGAGAATTGGAGCCCCCAAATACTAGAAGAAATAAAAAAACAATGGCATGAATGAAGGGCATGACTTGTTTCAATATGTGCAAGAAATGTGAAGAGATGTGGCATGATCCAAAGTTTCGAGCATTTCTCAGTTGGTCCCCCTTCTTGCACGAGTGACCTCTCTATTGTGTTAGTTTGCATTTATTGATTATTGAAGCTAATCAGGTTTGGTCAATCAATTCTCTCGTCCAATTTTGACGAGTTGATGGATTATGGATGAGAAAAATACTCCAGAAAGCGACAGAAAAAGCAAGGGCTTGTGTCGGCCTAAAACTCATTTTGGGAAGAAAAAGCAAGAGCATCCATATGAGTACAAATTGTTGGTAGACACTTGCCAAGAACCCCAAAGGTCCCCATATTTTTCACATGGATAGTATCTTGGATGCTTCTCTCAATATTTTTAGAGTTGCTTGTTTAGGATGAGTATCCATTATGTATGATTTATTTGTTTACTAATGGACTCAAGGAGATCAAAACTTCTTATGTTAAGTAATTAAATAGGAATTATTTTTAATAGAAATAACAGCTAGGAAGAAGTTGAAGATGATTTTGTTATTTCTTTCTTACAAATGAATATGCATTTGTATATTAGTTTGTGAGGAAGGAATGAAAATCATCTTCACCTTCTTAAAATATGGCAACCCTTGCATCAGGTGCCAGCCAGTAAGGGTAAAGTTGAAGATGATTTTGTTATTTCATTTCTTCCTTACAAATTAATATACAAATGCATATTCATTAAAGTCATTTTCACTTTCTTAAAATATGGCTTCTTAAAATATGGCAACCCTTGCTTCAGGTGCCAGCCAGCAAAGGTGAAGTTGAAGATGATTTTGTTGTTTCCTTTCTTCTTGCAAATAAATATGCATTTGTATATTAGTTTGTAAGGAAGAAATAAAAATCATCTTCAGCTTTTTAAAATTATGGCAACCCTAACATGATATGAATCGAAAACTGGCACTCCCTCAAGCTAGGGTGTATCCCATTAGCATCATGCTGCATCAGATCCCCGGTGCAGTGAAAAATAGGCACAGGTTGTTAGAGTGTTCTCCCATCCTAGAAGCGACACGCTACATCAAATTCCGAGTGTAGTGAAAAATGGGCAAGGGCTGTTCGAGCGTCCCTTTGGAAGCGACGCGCTGCATCAGAACCCAGTTGCAGTGAAAAGTGGACATGGGTTCATGCCATGGAAGTCAAAAAAGGCGATAGTAAATAGGATATCTCTAGAGCATAGGATTCGTATCGCTACATAGAATATAAGGACATTGATAGGTAAGAGTCTGGAGTTAGTATATACAATGAAACATAGGAGAGTCAACATTGCTTGTATCTAAGAAACTAAGGGGAAAGGGGCTAAAGCTAGAGAAATCAATGGGTATAAATTAGGGTATGTGGGAAAGGATAATAACAGAAATGACATAGGAATAATAATGGATAAGAATTATAGGATAAAATTGTGGACGTTAAAAGAATCAGTGATAGAATTATAATAATAATTATTATTCTAGGAGAGCAGATTATAGATGTTATAAGTGCATACGTACCACAAGTAGGGTTACAATATATAATCAAGAGATAGTTTTGGAAAGATATAGAGGAAGTTATGCAAGAAATTCCCAACACTGAGGGGATATTTATATGTGTAGACTTAAATGACCATATAGGAAAAGAAAAGGAAAGATATAATAGAATACATGGAGGGTATGGTATAGGTGAACGAAATGAGATGTGGGAAACTGTCCTCAATTTTGCTTTGTCATATAACTTGGCCATTGCAAATACACTCTTTAAGAAGTGGGATGAACACTTAATAACCTTTAAAAATGGACTTCATAAAAGCCAAATAGACCTTTTTCTACATAAGAATACTAAATGATATATGTGTAAGGATTGTAAGGTGATACCTGGTGAGAGTTTAACCTCACAACATAAGTTAATGGTTATGGATATCCATATCAAAAGATGGAAGAAAGGAAATAAACTTAATAAGTATCCAAAAATTAATTGGTGAAACTTAAAAGAAGAGAAAATAACCTCATTCACAAATAAGTTGTTGGTAGAAGGAAATTGAAACTATGAAATAGAAGTAAAAACCATGTGGATTAATATTGCTGAGTCTATTAAGAAAGTGGCAAAAATGTCTTAAGAGTATCTAAAGGTGAAAGGCAATTAGTAAAGGAAATATGGTGGTGGAGTGAAACAGTGCAAAAAGTTATTAGAGAAAAATATATGTGTTTTAAAGCATGACAGAAGACTAGAAATAATGAAAACTATGAACAATATAAGAATGCTAAAAAGGTTGCTAAGAAAATAGTAAGTGAGGCTAAACTTAAAGCATATGATGAGCTCTATAATAGACTAGAAACAAGAGAAGGTGAGAAATATGTGTTTAAATTTACAAAAGTAAGAGAACAGAAGGGTAAGGACTTAAATAATGTTAGGTGCATTAGAAGCAATGATCAAAGGGTATTAGTCAAAGATGATGAGATCAAACAAAGGTGGGAAACATACTTTCAAAACTTATTAAATGACGATGGCTATGAGAATATAAGGATTGAAAATACTATAAATCTAAATAACATTGGATATTATAGATATGAACGTAGGATTAGAATACCTGAAGTAAAAGAGGCGTTTAAAAAGATGAAATCAAGAAAGGCCATAGGGCCCAATGGTATATCAATAGAGGTTTGGAAGCATATGGGAGATGTTGGGGTAGTTTGGTTGACCAAGTTGTTTAACAAGATTATAAAATCAAAGAAAATGCTTGATAAGTAGAGGAAAAGCTCTATTGTACTAATTTATAAGAATAAAATAGACATACAAAGATGCACTAATTATCGAGGGATCAAACTTATGAGCCACACTATGAAACTTTTTGAAAGAGTGATTGAGAAGAGCCTACGACATGAAACAAGTGTATCTGAGAATCAATTTGGTTTCATGCCTGGGAGGTTTATCATGGAAGCTATTTTCTTACTAAAACAATTAGTAGAGAAATATAGGGAGAGGAGGAAAGACCTCCACATGGTCTTTATTAACTTAAAGAAAGCTTATGATAGAGTCCCTAGAGAGTTAATATGGAAAGTGTTGGGAGATAAAGATGAAGAAGCGGTAACAAATGTTAAGACTACTAGTGGCGAGACTGGCAATTTTTCTGTCACTGTAGGATTGCACCAGGGATCGGCATTGGGCCCATACCTTTTCCCGTTAGTTATGTATGAGTTAACAAAACATTTGCACGAGAAGATTCCCTGGTGCGTGCTATTTGTAGATGATATAGTGTTACTTGATAAGACAAGAGAGGGTGTAAACATAAAGCTAGAGTTATTGAGAGAAGCACTATAATCTAAAGGATTTAAAATTAGTCAAACTAAGATAGAATATATAGAATGCAATTTAAGCAAGAAGAGTAGTAGGAGTGGAACATCAGTCAAGATTGATAACTAAGAAGTCCCCATAAAAGATCACTTTTGGTACTTAGGACCAATGATTCATGAGAATGAAGAGATTGAGTGGGAGGTCACCCAGAGAATCCAAGCGGGTTGGAACAAATGGAGATGTGCATCTGGAGTTTTGTATGATAAGTGCCACTCAAACTAAAAGAAAATTTTTATAGGATGGCCCTAAGGCCGGCCATGCTCTATGGATCAGAGTGTTGGGCAGTTAAGGAACATCATGCTCATAGGATGAGTGTCACAGAAATGAAGATGTTAAGATGGATTAGTGGTAAGACAAGAAAGGATAGAATTAGAAATGAAAATATTAGAGGAAATATAGGGGTTGCACCAATAGGTAACAAAATGAGGGAGATCAGACTTAGATGGTTTGGACATGTTCAAAGGAAACCAACAACGGCATCGGTTAGAATGAGTGAGGCAATACGAGTAGAAGGTTCTAAAAGAGCAAGGGGAAGGCCTAAAAGAACATGGATAGAAGTCGTGAGGAAAGATTTAAAAACTTTGGAACTAAATAAAGCCATGATACTTAATAGAGAGGAATGGAGGAATAAGATTCATGTGGCCCACCCCTAATTGGAATAAGGTCTTGATGATGATGATAAATAATGGCTATGGAAAGCTCAAAGGCTTTTTTTGGAGCATCTTATTGTTCATATTGGATTGCTGTTTTCAGCATGTATTTCATTCATGTTAAGTTTCCTCTCCTATTGACGCTGTTTTCTTTTCTCTTGTATCTTTTCTCATTTGTGTATGGGTGTGTAGACCAAAGGGAACCAAAGGGAACGTTTCTGCTGGAATCACCACCCATTTTTGTTGGAATTTCCTTTCTTGTCATTGTGGCAGCATGAGTTCTTTAGCCGAGTGCAGTGATCTGAATCGTTACCGACATCTAATCTAAGGATTGAGCTCTTTTGCTTTTATTTAGTGTTCTAAGTGTGTTTTATTGGTGGTTTGTGCTCTCTGGCTGTTTACCAAGTTTCAGGCCACATGGAAAGACGTCCTGATTGCCTTTAAGACATTCTTTATCTTCAAACACTTCAGTTAAATGATATTTCAGGTGGATCCCAAATTGATAAGGTTGCGATTTTTTAGATTTAGGATTCTTTTAGAAGAGGTCATGATCTGATTTTAGAATAAGGTTTTCAGCAGAAACAAATTAATTAATTTTTGGATTATTCATGATTTACCAAGTAACTTTACCTACAAGTCTTTCTTATCAAAGAACCAAAAGTTTAAGGCCTTTCCACAAGGTGAGATAGGGCCTTTATAGGGGAAGTAAGGAACTTAAACAGACATTTCTTCTGTATTGAGATTTCTTCCACCATCATTCGTTTGACTAGTATTTCTTGTAAATGACCATCTCAGTCCTTTCTTAATGTACTAAAATTGATTGGCATTCAAAAGATAAAAATAAAACAGAGGTGACAGGTGTATCTCTTAGAAGTAAATCTGGACTAAGGTCATGGGAATTGGAAATTTCTCCCTTTTTTATTTGTTTATCATAGCAATACTATTGTGGATTTCTGCTGTTGTCATATTCTGGCAGCAGAACGATACCATGACAAGCATAATTTTGGGTTTGTCCACGTAATGTCAGCATCCAGAGCCTTCATCTGTTTCAATGCTTCTCATGACATGGTTGCTTATTCTTCTAAATTATGAATAAGCTTTTAGAAAAAGATAATCATTCTCTAAGTCATGGCCTCGGACTGTAAAATTTGTTTAGGTGTTTTTTTATCTTTCTCCAATAGCAGAGACTTTGTCAAGGGCTATCTTTATTTGACACTACTTTCTAAAATGACATTGCCAAATTAAACACCTAACATGTTAGGCTAGCTCCATATTCAATGCAGTTCTACAATATCAACCATTAATCTGGGATAAGGTTTCGTGATCCACTTACATCATTAATTGCTTCTGTTCTAGATCTTAATAACGTTTTTTTCTTACTAAAGCTCCTAGATGATTTTACTCCCAAGTATCCTCTCTATCAACCTCATGTAGTTAGACACCAAATAGTATAAATTTTAGTTGTATATATTGTAAGCGTACTGACAAATAAAATATGTCAAAGGGAACTAGTAAATGCTGGTTTGTTATAACGGTTGTCACAAGATTTTTTGAAGTTAGAGAGAGAGTTTTTGGTTTCTCTTATCATACCATTTTTATATGAAATGGTTCTTAAGGGCGTCTTCTCTAGATCAGCAAGGGAAGGCTGTCAGAGTGCATACAAACTTCATTCTGGCAAATGGAATTCGAACTACAGGTAATGCTTCAAGTTCTAAAACTGCAATGTGTGAAAATGAATCTTGACACAGATAATCTTCCACTGTAAATGTTGATGAGACTAAGTCTAAAACCAGTTAATAATGCTAAGTTGTTATACCCATTGTAGCTAAAGCTCTAGAAATTTAGGGGTTCAAGAGAAGTTTCCTGTAAGCGTAGAGATGTATCAAAACTTTTGGATACGTCAATGCCTTACATTTTCACGCGTCTCTATTTGCAGCTTCATCTTGAAATTAGTTCGTGTTTAAATTTGAAGCAGAGTCGAGTGCTAATTATGTTGGACTGCATCTCTCTCTGGTCAGCCCTATGGAGTCCCTGTGTCTGGGGTGGTATGTGATTTGACTTCAGAATGACTGCTATCTTTAAGCAAAATATGATTCTTGGTAGAAGCTGGGTAGCTTTCATTTATGAATTAAAGGGTTTTGGCAATGTCCTATTTGGAAGATTTCCATGTTCTTCGTTAGAGAAAAGAAATAGCGAAATGGCCAGCAAGTCAAGAATCTTTTAGGCATATTTTCAAGTCGTTCATCTCCTATAGGAAGTGTCTCAGGAAGACACTCTGGACTTGCTCAATACTGGCTTGTAGATTCTAGATTTTGCTTCTCATGATCTTAAGGTCCACCTTCTGTGTGTGTGTGTGTGTGTGTGTGTGTGTGTGTGTGTGTGTGTGTGTGTGTGTTGCTTTTGAGATTTCCTGCCTTTCTCTTCAATCATGGTTTCTGTTATCCTTGTTTGGCTACTTTCGGAATTTTGCATTTCCTTTCATTGTATTGCTTGTCTATTCTTCTGTTCATGTTAATATAATACTTTACTTGCTCGCCTTGCAAGAAAAGACCCAAGATCATCATATTCATGTCAACTTTCAAATATCTTGTTCATATGTACGCAAGTTGAGTCGAAACAACTCCTAAGCACATCAGAACATTGATAGACTTCTTAGAGATATTAATGGATAAACAGTGATAATCTCTATGACGTTTAATGCCTTTCGTTATTCACGTATCATGTAAGTAGAAAGAAAAGATGATGCTCAAATCAGGTGACAGTGGGGCAATGGTGTAATCCAATAGGACTTACGATTATGAAATATCTTACAAGGTGTGATGCTGATTGTTATTGCAGCGTGCTGAACAAGTATGAACAGTTATTTTGTGAGATCTAGAAAGACAAAATGGTGTTTTGATTATATTTGAAAGATTTTTTGTATGGATGTCTCGTTTTATCTAATGATTGTTTGCTCTCAATTTTTACGTTTGTGCTAGTAAACACTCAAAGGAAAACAAGAGGGTTTATTTCCCTTAGGAGAAAGGGGTTTTTTGTATTTATCAAGTGAATGTAGAATATATTTCTTAGGTTACTTGTGACCATTAATTACATTTCTTTGCCTCCTGAATACGTACATGCAATTTTTGACTAGTAGATACATACAAATAGTCTTTGATTACAAAATGATCTGTCACTTTAAAGATCTCATGGACTGATTTGGATCAATTTTTGCAGCGTGATTTGATTGTTAACTTAGTTTAATGACAAGAGCTGGTTGATAAATGATGTAAACATATCTTCCAAAATGTCATGCATACTCGATAAAAGTATGTGACCTTTGGAGTCTCTCTATCTAGTATAGGTATAGCATTAACTAGTTCTCCCTTTCATTTTTTAGGAATATGGAGCGATATTGTAGCCTTAAGTGTATAGCAATGTTCTTTAATTTGTAAATAAGAGATGCTTAGTAGCATTGGGCATATATTTTGTGTCCCTTTAGTCATTTGATGTTAGATGATAATGTTTGTTTTATCATTAATTGATCAACATTAAAAGAGCACCAGCCTTAATTCTAATAGAATCATAATGTGTCTATTTCAAACATAATAAGCTGATAGTTAATGAGTGTTGTATACAAGTCTTCTCAAAGTATTGCTGGACTCAATAAGAGTATGAGGAATTTGAAGACTGTTGGCATTGAAATTTTCACACTTTATAGTTAATAGAATATAGTTTTGTCCATACTCTCGATATGAATGAATTTGCATTAGAGTATTCAAAGGGTACATAAGACTATGCTTTGAAATTCAGAAGTGCTTTAAACTAATATTGTAAAGTTTTGCAAGAAAACAAGAGAATTGGGATATATTGTTTAATAGTCAATTTTTTTTAAAAAAATTACGAGAATGCCACTGATTGATAAAATTCTTTTAAAAGGACTTAAAGTTGTATTTTCTTATTGGAATTTTAGTTTTTAGCAACAATATGTTAATTTAGAAATTTTGAGCATTTAAAATTGAAGAAATACTCTTAGCATTTAAGTTTTCAAAATTGACCTGAGTTCCAAAAATCTGATTTTGTACTAGCAGTATAGGATTGACTATTTTTTCCTCTTAAAATTGGGTTTTGAGGGTACTTGTATTGAACTCAAATGGGAGGTATTTTCTTATTTACATTATAATGTCTATATACTTAAATCACATTATTAATGTATATAAGGTATCCTTTGTAGTGTAATGCATCGTGCAATCATTACCAATTTAGGGGTATATTTGATAAAACACTTTTCTTTCCTCTTTAAAAAAATGACCCCTATGAGGCCCCATTCTTGCCTAAACTAAGTTAGTATTCTTTTTAATTTTATGAGAGGTGATTATTTTCAAAAAGGATTTCCTAGGAACTTCAAAAGGTGTGAGTCCTTTAAAAAATGTGGTCCATTTGATTCAAAGAAGTGGGGCCCCATTTCACAAAAGAGCCCCATATGGAGCTTCCTAGTTCAACAAAGATTAGGACTCTTGAGAAGGAAGTCGTTGATGATTTTGGTTCTTAGATTCTCTCTGTTGTTAGGAGGGTTTTCTAAAACAACTCAGAAAGATCAAAATGGGGGCCCACTTTACTTGAGAAGTGGGACCTATGTTTCCTCAAAAGCAAAAATGCCGCATGGGCCTTGCCATAATTAGAAAGTAATTAGGATTCTCCCAAGAGAATCCTAGGTTTATAAAAAAGAATAAAAAACTATCATAAAAATCCTTTTGTTCTACAAGTAGTACCCACCATTATATCTGATCCTAAAAAATGTTAGAATGAGACCATCTCCATTTAAAAGTGAGAGTCATTTTCAACTAAAAGGAAAAACACCCTATTATCACGGAGTCGTAGTTTCACTTATGTTAAACTCATGCTGCACTTGTGCGCAACTGTTTTAACAAAGCACAAGTCAGCCTTTAACTCCTACTCTCACTTGTTAGGTTTACATTCACTCACCCACTAAAGCAATGAAAGGAATTCAAAAGAACTCAGAAAAGAAACCTCCCAATGTATTGACCTTAATTGAGCTTAGCTGAGTTACAAGTGAGAAGCTTTACCCTATTTATAGTTGCTCTCCTCCATCCACCTCCTCAATGCATGGTCTAAATTATTACATGTGTCAACCATCTAATGGTTGAGGACTACTCTAAAATTCTCTCTAGAAATTTCTATATAAATATCTAAAAAAATATCTAGGTTTCTCTCTTTTTAGATATTTATAAGGACTCTTCTAGAAACCAGGCCTTCTAGACTTAGATCATGTTCCATGGATCTTCAATAATGGGCCTAAGTCCTTCAAGCCATGTCCATGAAACTAAACAAGCATTCCTTTGAGCTTGTAGGCTTGATCACCAGCCTTGCAATGCAAGTTCATGGCATTCTCTCCCACCTGATAATGTTGATGTCCTTGTCAACATACCTCCATTAATGTTGCAAATTTTCACCTTTGATGCCTCCTATGCAGCCCATGATCTTTGGATAATGTCTTGCCTCATTCTTCTCCTTACACATAAGCATCTAGCATGCTTGTGCTTCATGGGGAACTTCTTTTCCCTCTTCAATGTATGGGCATCCTTGCCCCCATGTTTACCCTTACATAATTGTGGTTCGAAAAGCCTCTTGTGCCTTGGTGCTACTACGATTTATTGATTTACCTCCTGCATGTTAATGTGGCAGCTACCAACCACTGTACTGCCTGTACAACTTAGCTTGGCCTTGTTTATCTTGGAGTCTTCTTGTTGTGGCACACGACCCTTTGTGTCATTAGTTATGTCAACCTCCTTGTTGATTACTGTTTTCTCCTTGGACTCATTAGACCCAAACAACCTTGCAGTACCTAGACCTGGTAAGCCTAGATGTGCCATATCTACACTCATTATGGATTCCTTTGCCAGCTCCTTATCCTCTGACCCAGCCACTTCCTAGTGTAGATTGGTCATCTTGCCTTATATAAACTCAAAGTAGTTTGACATGCACTCTATTCCCTCAAACGGTCTTATTATCCATAACCTTAAACACATCAACCGTGCATCGCATGTTGTCTTTGACGCTTTTCAAGACATCGATGAAGGCACTCGATTTATTCAAACAATCAAATAGAGTTTGTTCTAACTTATTAAGCCTCGCATCCAAAGTAGAAAGTCAAGCATCCAAAGCGAACTTCCACAACGAGTCTCTAGTTCTCCCACCTCAATTTATTTTGAACCTTTGTTGGCATGTCAATCACTCCTGACTCACTTGCCATGATGTTGCTACGAGATTTTTCCAATACTCGATAAGCAACGCCCACTTAGACCTGCTCTAATACCAACTGGCACGGGGTCACAATTTCACCTATGCTATACCCGTGCGGCACTTAAGTGCAACTCCTTCACAAAGCACAAGTCAGCCTTCAACTCCCACTCTCACTTGCTAGGGCTACACTCACTGAGCCACTAAAGCAATGAGAGGAACTCAAAAGAACTTAGAAAGAAAACCTCCCAATATATTGACCTTAATTGAGTTGAGTTGAGCTGAGTTACAAGTGAGGAGCTTTACCCTCTTTATAATTGCTCTCCTTCATCCACCTCCTCAATAGATGGTCTAGATTATTACATGTGTCAACAATTTAATTAATAATTAAGGACTACTCTAGAATTCTCTCTAAAAATTTCTACATAAATTTCTAGGTTTCCCTCTTTCTAGATATTTACAAGGACTCTAGAATCAGACCTTGTTCCATGGATCTTCAATAATGGCCTAAGTTCTTCATTGTAAGGAGTCAGGTTTTTATAATACATTTTTTGTAATTCTTTTTAAAATGTTGGGCCCTTAGTTGTAGAAGTATTTAGAAAACAAACAGCAGAAAACATTTTTCATGAAAAGACCCTTTTAGAAAAACCATGATTGCTACATTTCTACTGAAAATTCGGCAGGTTTCCTTTGTTTTTCCGACATTAAGCATTTAACGCATGTCCTTGCGAAGTACCTGATAAACACATCTTTATAAATAAAAGGATAAGGGAGACTCTGTCTCCATCCCATCACATTTACATACATAACTTTGTGTTTTGAAAATCAAAATTCATTCAAATCAAAAGAAATCATGACAAGGATCAATCCAGTCACAGCCATGCCAGTACCACCTTACTCCACATGTCCATAATGTAAAATCATATCAATTCCATATATTACATTAATTTAATAAATCATCAACCATATTGTAAACTTATTCGTTATACCTGTTATTTTATCTTGAAATCTCTTGTACAATCTTTTCCTTCCTTTCTCCTATTCTATTTCATCAAACCTAAGACATTGTAAACAATTTACAATGTCTCAACAAGCTTGCACTTGTGTAAGCAGTTTTACATCTATTTTATCAAATTTGTAATTCAATTCTAAATAGCATCTCAAATCATTTTTCATGCAATTTGTAAAGAATATGATGATCAAATTTGAGACAAGAAACATGTTTAAAGACGTATTTCAATCTCAATTTCACAATTTCATGCTAAAATAATTCATATAGTATCAATATAAAACATGTATGACTTTAAACATACATTTTTTAAGTAACTAAATCATCATAGTAATCTCAAGTAAATTACTACATATACAACATATCACGAAATCACATGTAAGCATAACTTAAGAACTATGTGAAAAATTTGCTATCTAACTTGATAATTCAAATATCATAAAGTCCTCAAAGTATTAAAGTGGTGATCGGTTAAACTCTGAACATCGGCAATCGCAAACCGACAACAACATCATGTGCACATAAGCACTTTGGCAAACAAATCAGCCTGTCAGTCATGAGTACTCATCTAAAGACTATCAAGCTCATCTACATGGGTCACAAAACAAAAATCCTATAGCACACTATGCTTATGACCAGATCACTGAATCGTGCCTTTCTGATATCTGAAGAATAGCTACCGCAGCCTCCACAACAACTACGGATACATCTCCAAAGGGTACCATGACCACCTCTAATCGTTATTCCTACCACAACAGTCAAGAAAAACGATACCATTTTGGGCATGGATACCTACCATATTTGGTGGTTAGAGGCCAAGAGGCTACCCTGTATAACCTCTCAACATAGTGTCCACCAAGCTTATTAGCCTGAACAAAGATATATCTGAATCCTAAATAATCTTAAATCATATAATGTATAAATCTCATGCAAAATCATACATTTCTTTAACTCAATATCAAAACATGGAATTGATGCATTTCAAATATCATCATTTCTTTCAAAAGCATTCAACTACAAGTAATGAACAACATCATTTTCGTTTTTTATACACAAATATGCATCATGGCTATGAAGATACATAAATATAATTCACATGCCTCTTTCGCAAATATTATATTCTTTAAAAGCTAAAACGATGTTACATGTTGAGATATAGATTCCATATTAGTCAAGAAGTCTCAAATAGAAACCTTGATAATTCTGATGATTTGATAATTTAAATTTTACGTCTTCGTAAACTAATTGCATAATTAAAATCTCATTGGCAAATAGATGTTAAAATTACCTACCTCGTAGGAGAAACTCTCTGTTCAGCTATGTTCCCTCCTCAACTCGACTTACCGGTCAATCTTCTCTATTGATGTTACAGAGTTCTTGTTAATGTTGAATCATATATAATTGAATACATAATAATTATGTTTTAATCAAAGTCTAACTGTTTAGATTTCATAAACTGTTTAATTTTTCACTAGCCATCTATTCCATAGCAGAATACATGATTAGGTCAATCTTAAATCCATTATCCATTCACCAATTACCACGGTTTATATTTTCCTTTTCCATTGGCATAACCCCCTTGACAAACAATCTAAATCTAGAAGTTTACTTCAATAAGTAGCGGTGATTTGACTTATTATTTCAAGGTTTGATTTCATAGTTAATTGTTCAAATATGTACTTTTAAGTTATATATATTAGATGGTAATATTATTCTCAATTATTAACCCAATCCTATAGTCACATTTTATCAAATTGTATAAAAGCAATATCATCAGTTTTCCATTTGCAACTAATTATGATCCGATGGTCAATAATCATCAGATCATCTCTATATTCCATGAATTTTCATTTTAACATCTAATTTGATATATAACACTTTTAAATTCATAATCTTACCAAAATTTAACGATCAGATTTAGATTTACTCACCATGAACAGTATTCATCATTTCTTATTTGTATGTTTTTTCTAGTTCTACAATTTATATCATATTTAAGCCAATTCAAGGTTCAAGAATTTATTTGTAATACTTGATCATTGATTAGACATCACAGGATCCTTTGTTTGAATAGTGACAAATTAGACGGCCAAAACCCTCTGATTTGTTTCACTTCAAAATCTTAAATTTTTTATTCATCCTATCATTTTTAAAGATGGAGAGCTCAATGATAGGATCAGATACTGTCAAACACTATTTACGCAGTAACAGATCGGACAGTCTAGATTGTCCGATCAATTTTCTAGCACATATCATCAATTCTGTCACATCCCAACAACATAAAGTGCATGTTTAACTGTTTTTCAAGCATAATTAACATTTTGGATGGTTGGATTTAACAAATTAGAGGTGTACAGTGGTCGGATTGACCACCTTCAGCCTCGGATCATTGATCTGAACATCAAACATAATCACTGGAATTCCGATTTAGTTGTGAGTAGTTAAATCTCCTTCTAATTTACTGTTTAAATCAAAGAATTGCTTCAAATCCTAGTTAAAACCCTAAGTCTATGCATTTCTATCAAATCAATAAAGAATTCAAGGTAAAACATGGATTTCAGGTGGGCATTTTACCTCCAAATCGTTCCTTGTTTACTCCTAATTGCCAGAGAAGGTGGATTGATCATTGTTTTTCGGCAATGATCTCCCTTTTTTCGGTGCATTGGTCTTTCTTCGAATTAATAGATAGGAACAATTCAGATCACCCTATAAACTTAGGGCTTTGGTTCACCTCTTCATGCAGAGCAAGATGATCGGCTCAGATCATCAATCTGAGTTGTCATCTTCTCTGGCGGCGTCTGTGAATTTGGCAACCCAAGAAACCTAACCCCTTTCTTGCCTAGCTCTCTTTCTCTCTCTCTCTCTCTCTCTCTCTCTCTCTCTCTCTCTCTCTCTCTCTGTTGCCGACGCGATCTAGGTTTCCAGCATTGGGAGTTTTCTTCCCCCTCCTTTCCTTTTCCTCTCCTTCTCCTCCCCGACGCTGGGTTTCCCCTTCTTCCCTTCTACATTCTCGTCAGGTTGGGGTTACAAACAAACCTAACGGTCTATCATTTTTTTTTCTTCATTCTGTTAAAGGGGGGTGCCAGTATCAATTCTGGCCCCTCTTTAAGTGTTTTAATTATTTTCTTTATATTTTATTATAAATACCTAATTATGATGTTTTGTTGGTTCCAAACATCGTTATTTCAATCAAAACTAATGGTCATCATTCGCAAGGGGTTTTCCAACATATCATGACTATCTGACGCCAATTCCTGCAAACATGGCTACTTGTAAAATTACAAAAATGCCCTTCGCGAGAAAAATCACAACTTATTCGTCTGAACTCCGATTCAACAAAATTAGCATCGTTCGAATCATTTTTTCAAGTACAATCCAAATATGAAGGTATTGAAAAGGTATTGAAGTTCAATTTGATGTCTTTCAAAAGATAAATTCACTGAAACCCAAGTATGAAGATTATCCCTTTTATGTTTATCAAAATCAATTTATAATCCTTTAAAATAAAGGTCCATGAGCTAAATAGACCTTCCTTTGAGCCTGTAGGCCTTGGTCACAAGCCTTGCAATGCAAATCCTTGACACTATGGAGGCTTCTTTAATACCTAGGACTCTTCTAGAGTGAGGGTCTTTTATGCTTATTTCTCTTGGGAAGTTCTTAGAAACTTTAAACACTCATATTGGGGCCTACTTTTATTCCAAAGATTGGGCCCATTAACAAAGAAAGAAATTGCCCCATATAGAGGCTCTCATATTCAAAACCATTTACCACTCTCCTAAAAAGAAATCTATCACTTTTGAGCTCTCTAGGAATCTTCTAAATGGGATCCACTATATTTACAAGTGGAACCTCTCTCCAATAGACAGAAAATGCCCCACGTGGCTTTCCTAAAGTTAGAACTCTCCAAAGAGTCTTTTATCTTATCATCTTTGAAAGGTTTGCAAGAAGCCTTTGACATTTGCAAATGGGACCCATTCACTAAACAAAAGATTAAGCTCCTAAGGATTACGTTAAGTACTAAAGAGGGAGAGAGTGTGTTTCATAAGATAGAAATTTAATTAGTAAAAGGAAACAAATGGACCCGAGATGGGAGCCCTATCTTTTAGTCTTTCAATATATGGTTATTTACAAGAAAACTCTATTTTTTCAAATACAAAAGCCAAGAAAGGGTCCCAGGTATTTTAGGCTCTCTCTCTTTCTCTCTTAGGTGCCTTATTCTCTCTCTCGTCTTTTCTCTTAGGGAGGAGTTGGGCCCACCGTTGCACCCACTCCCTCTATCCCTCATCTTTCTTTTTCCTCTCTCTTCCTACACATCTTTCGTTCCCTCAGCTCCTCCCATTACTTTGAAACCTCTTAGAACTCTCTACTCTTAAAAACCTATAAATGTCCCACTTACCAAAGAATTAAAAACACAGAGAGAGTAAAGCCTTGCCATTTTTTAGAGAGAGAAAAATAAAACCTACTGTCATTCTTTCAAGAGTTGAAGCGTCCAAAAAAAAGTGATCTCTCATTCTTTCATTTTTCTTCTGTCTTTCTTCTTCAGGTCTTACTCTCACTTGAGGTAGCTCACCATGCCTCGAGAGTGAGGCCCATTCTTAGCAACCTTTCCATTATGAAGTACCACTTGTCATGCCTTTGAGAGTTTGTTTGACCTTTCCTTTTAGAAAGATTCTAAGAATGGGTCCTTCGATAGACAAGATGGGTCCGTTCTATATCCACCAAAGTAAGACCCATGTTTCAACAAATTTTTCATTATAGGTTGCACTTGCTAGGCCTTAGGAAATTTTTGTGATTTGCTCTTCAGAAAAGGTACTATATTTCTTGTTGATAAAGAAGATGGGTTCCTTTCTGCATTGACCAAAGTAGTCCCATTTTCACTTGATCTAGGTGCCTTCCCCTTTGTCTAGGTTCATCAAACCATTGCAAACTCTGGCAAAGAAGCAAACTATTGGAAGAAGAGAAAATAAAAAATCTTGGACTTCTAAAATGAATAAAAAACAAGTGTGCCTCAATCTACGGCAAAGACCAAGCATCCTATATTCTTTTCTAAGTAAAATCAAAAACCCCAAATGGCTCCCTTGAACTAAAACAAACACTTGCTCTCTTGTCCAAATACATTGAATAACGATGATTCCTAAAAGGATAAAACTTTTGGAAAAAACTATTATACCTTTAATAAGGGGATTTTTGCAAAAATGACATTACATTTTGACATTTTTGCAAAAAAGTCCAATGTTTTTTTAATTTTACAAAAATTTCACCGAATTTTAATAAGCTTTGTATAATTGTCATTCTATTAGTTTTTCATCCTCCATCATAGTTAGTTTTTTTCCAAATTTCAATATTACCCTTCTCTATTTAGCATTCAAGTTCCAACAAAACATGATATCTAACACAATTAAATAGCAAGGAATATAATGGTATAGTTAGATTTCAACAAAAACCAAACAATAGGGAGATATTCAATGGCTAACATACCATGTTTACAACCTGTACAACAATACTTGTTAAGCTTCTTGAATGAAATTCAACAATCTAAGCTTTGATTACTCACTAAAAATTGACATAAATGTCTTCTTAACACAAATAAAAACATGATCAATGCTTTAGATAAAACATAAACACAATAAATTTTAAAATTCAAGCTTCAATCATAAGCAAAATATTATTACTATTCATGCAAACAGCAATGACTCGTAGAATTTCAGCTCTTCATTCGATGCCTTTTTAAATAAAAAATAAAATTTTAAAACTTGGCTTTTCTTCTTCTCGATGTCTTCTGTCTAACACGATTAATTTCATATATATTTCATTGATTAACGAAGTAAGAAATCACATACAAAGTCCTCTTGCTTATTGTTGTTCATTTGCTAGAAGGGTAACACCGAGATTTCAGAAAGACTAACTAGGAAAGAGAATGGAAACTTATACAATGACAATTTTGCAAAGCTCACAAAAACTTAATGGTAAATTTGCAAAATTAAAAAATTGTTGGACTTTTTTGAGAAAATGCCAAAATGTAATAGCACTTTTGCAAAAAACACTTTAACAAATTAAAAATATGTAAATGACCCTCACCAACACTTTGAGCACCCTCTCTTCTTATAAAGGTTCCAAATGGAACCCAATTCGGTACAAAGCAAATGAGGCCTATTTATAATAAGAAAAAATAAAAATAAAATTCTCAAGCTTCAGAGACTCCTTGAAAATCTAAATTGAGGAAATTTCCCAGGAGGATAAGAGCCTCAAGTAGCTCCAATCAAACCTAAGATTAGGTGCCCACTTGCCTTATATCATGTTCCAGCAGGCCCTAGTTGACAACCAAGATTGGGACCTACTTTCATGCAACCCAAGAGTCTTAAACTAGTTCAAACTCTATCGCAACCTAGACTTGGAGAATTTACTAAAAAGATAAAAGTCCCATATGAACCTTGATCAAAGCTCTACCAAAGTCTTTTTCAATATAAAAAAGCAAATAGGTAGGCCCAAGTTGGCACCTACAAGTGGGTGCACACTCTACTCTTCTTTATCTGTCCCCAGAGTATTAAAACAATTCAAAATTTCTTGACAATTAAACCTTTGAAGCAAATTAGTTTCTAAGTTTTGAAGAATGAAGGCCTTAACCAAAATTTAAAATTGGTGCCTACTTCTCTTTCTCTACCATTCTAAGCAAACTTAAAGTCCCATTACTCTCTAAAGTTAGTAGCAGATACAAGTGGAACCTATCGCTCAAGACTGTTGAACCTAATCACATTCCTAAAGCTCAAGACTCTTTATCTAAGTCAAACTCTAGTAACCTTAGAGTCTTGAGATGAATGGAAAAAGGGTGTTACAATCTCAAAGAGTCCTACAAATTATAGACTCTAGCAGAATGAGCCCTATAACTAAAGAGTCCCACAAATTAATGTCTCTTGTCGAACTAGCAGTGCTAAGTTTAAGAGTTTCATAAATTATGGACTCTATGTGAACGGGCCTTGCATCTCAAAGAGTTTCATAAAATAAGGACTCTAGTGAAATAGCCCCCCGCCATCTTAAAGATTCTTACAAATTAAGGACTAATCAAATAGGCTCCCAAGCTTAAAGAGTTCCACAAATCAAGTACTTTAGCCTAACAAGCCCTAAATCTTAAAGAGCCTCAAAAATCAATCTCAAAGGGCCATGTGGGCCCTGCTACTAAAAAGAAATTAAGGTCTCTATCCGAGCGAGCCTCATCAACTCAAAGAGTCCCAGAAATCAAGGACCCTAACTAAATAAGTCTCATCAAACAAAAAAGCCTCAAAATGACAAAAGGTCTTAACTGAAATGATTTTACCAACTTAAAAGACCTAAATGGTTGAGCTTATAACACATAAACCTTATTGTGTTTGAAAAAGATGCGCTACAACTCCAATACAGTTAAGCTTAATGGCCTCTTGATATTGGTCTGTTAATGACAAGATGTACATTCTCCTCTAACATCAAACAGCTAAAAGGCTGCAAAACCTATGCCTAATACTGCTATGCACCTCTTATATAGATATAAAATGGACATTGCTTTTTGTGATAATTAAGTTCCATTTGTAATCAAAGTGGACCTTGTTTACAAAATTTGAGTCTCACCAATATAAGGGACTTCTCCTTTTCAGGACACTCCCAAATATTGAAAAAAGCCTTATATGCCATTTTTGGGATATAATAGATCACACTTGTGAATGTAGTGGTTTCATTTCAAGTTTTCTAATAGAATTATTACTCTATCTTTGAAGATATACAAAGGGAATGACCAATTGTAAAGAACTCTTTCTAGAAGAAACCTAAACATTTGAAAGGCCAAGGAAACCCCATGGGGCATTTTTTTTTCTTTTTCCTTTATGATAATGGATCCCACTTGTCCGCAAGTGGATTCCATATGAAACAAGGCATGAAAATGGGTCCCACTTGTTTCGAACTAAGTGGGTCTTGTGTTAAGGAAATGTTAGAATGACTTGTTAAACATATGATTTTTTGAAACTCATGAATGTTTCTAACTAGAGAAAACTCTATTGGAAAGGTGTTTTCTTTTATGGGAAAGCAATACAAGTCCATACTTGTAGACCAAGTGAGCCTCATTTTCAAAGAATTTTTAGACTTAAAGATACAACTTTCTTTAGAAGAGTCCAAAATACTTGAAACTGGAGAAACATCTCAAGGGGAATGGTTTTCTTTTTCAAATAAATGGGCCCTACTTCACAAGCTGTGTGGGCCTTATTAAAGGTTTCGAAGTTGTCCTAAAACAGTCTCGGAGCAAAACAAATTAGAAGTAGAGACTTATCTAGAGATAATCCCAATATTTTCCAATGGAAGGAGGGCACCACATAGGATGTTTTTCTATCTTTTGTATTTCCTTTAGAATGGGTCTAACTTATTTTAGCCAAAGTGGAAACATGGGGGACTTAGAGGTTATTGATTTAAAGAGGAAGAGGACTTTCCTAAGAGAATCTTTTGAAAGATAAACATATCCCTGAAAGCTAAATATAAAGGACTCTTCATTCAAGAGAGTCTTAAGTCATTTTATATAGAAATGGGTCTCACGAGGGACATTTTTATTTGAAAGAGAAAAATAGGGTGTTTTGTTAAAAACACCCTTGATATACCATGATTGCACTGTGCACTATGGTGCAAAGAATACCTTATATGCATTATAAAGAATATTACGTAAATAACTTATTATTAATTTAATTTAATTTACTTAATTTATTATAATATAAATAAGAAAATACCCTCATTTGAATTTCACAAAAAAAATAGTCCAAAGATTTAACTTCAAGAGAAAAAAGTCAACTCCTAGCTTCCATTATAAAATTAGATATTTGGAGTCAAATTGCTAAACTGCAAACACCAAGGGTATTTTTATTTTAAATCTCAAAATTTTTGAGATGACCTATTATTACTAAAAACTAAAGTACTGTAAGAAAACTCCAAGTTTAGATCCTTTGAAATTAGTTTTGTAAGCCAATGGTATTGTCGCAATTTGTAGAAAAAGTTTGATGGCAAGATAATGCATTCGAAGTGGCTTGTATTCTTCCAAGACTTTACAATATTGTTTAAAGTACTTTACAATTTCAAAACATAGTCTTAAGGATCCTTTGAACATTGTGGTGTATATTCTTGCACATAAAGCATGGTCGAAACTATATAATAACCATTGAAAGTGTGAAAATTTTGATACCAACAATAACAAAACAAGTATTGATCTTTATTAAGAAGCACAAGGATCTAATTTTTGAGTCTGATACTTATTTAAATGATTTGGGGTCTCACACAGACGTCAGGACCGTTTAGACAGCTCCGTTTGCAGTCGTGATTGAGCTCATATACCATTAACTTGCAATAGCATCTAAATTCAGATATTTCCATTGTGAAGAAGTTGAAACGGTTCGGGACAATATAATATTTTGATGCAAAACTACTTGAATTGGTTTGCTGAAGAGAACAGAATTTTCCTCTTTTTTTTGTTTTTCTGAAGCGTCAGTGGAATTAAAAATAATAAGATATTGACCTGTATGAGAGAGATATTGACCTGTAATATGATAGAGAGCGAATTTGGATGACAAATTATTAATGATCATTCTATTAATATGAGAAAGGAGAATATCTAAGCAGTCACTGACTAGAACCGTTCCTTCTTCTCAATGTAGAGTGCGATAGTTGGAAATTTATAATAGCTCCCTGAGTGTAGTGGCTTCAGCAGGTGCCGCTTTTTCCTGCAAGCACACAAAAAAGGGAAAAGAACAGATCTAAGAAATCCCCCACATTCGTACTGCAGCACTGGCTATATCTGTATCTCTATTCATCTCTATGGGAAAGAGGACAAATCACAAATTATTTGCGCATGCACTGCTCCCGCAGACAAATTTACATGTGGTATCTCGGCTCTTTTTTGTCCAATACTTGGGTCGAGTTAGCCGCAATCTAATATCCAATATCTTACAGAGTTCTTCCCCAAAGGATAATTTAACCGACGTAAGACTTGACAGTGTCGAGCAAGAAGCACAAAATTAATGAGTACAGGGTGGCATTTTTGCTTTAGGGTACTTCTAGCACGACACAGTAAAAGAACGGTTGGAAAGGATACAACTGGATAGGCCTTAAATTTAGGGTATCTGAACCGTTCATCATGTTCGCCTATTCTGTTGAACTACTTAGGTCTTTGTTCGAATGTTTCAATGTATATGATTTAAAAAAAAAAAAGGAAGGCATGGCTCAAATTATCCAATCGTCATCCATTTTGGTGATTGGCTTATTTAAGTAGGATGAGTATAATGAATAGATCAGATCATTCAAAGGACTGTCTAGCTGATTTAAGTACTTTTCTGGCATCATTTTCTGCGTCTGGAAAGAATTTTCCTCTGCTTTAACCATTTTAAAGAAAATGTAATAAAGAATATACATGCCCTGAGAAAAAGTTAACATGTGCAGTCGTTGGTCTGTGCATCTTGCTCAAGCAAGCAAGTGCACTTTTTCTTATTATTTTTTCTTTAGCCCTCTAATTTGTTAAGATTTTAATACGTTGTTCTCAAACTTTTAACTCTCCCATCCATTTCTCACTGCATCATTTAACGGAGAAGATGATGAGCAGGTTGGATCACCAAATATATTGATTTTGCGTGTACATTTAGCTACAATGTAAACCCCTGCATCCACTTTTTTATTTTTTAAGAGTTTCATAGGAACCATCGTGCCAAAATTTGAACATATTACCAATCAAACAACCATATAAGGTCTTAGCCAACTTTTCTACCGATCATCTATCACAATCAAAGTCCTGGAAAGCGTACACACTCGAGAGAGGGAGAAGATAAGCACGTACTTTTTCATGAATTTTTTTATAAATCTAAGTCATCATGTTTTTCATCCCAAAAATAGACAACCTAATACAAGTCGATGCATTTGAAAGATCCTAAGTACTTCTTTTGGGTCTTTGAAGAAATTAATAAAAATATGTGGTCAGTATCTTCTTATCATGAACATATTGGCTAAAGGTAGAAATTTGATCTCAAGCGAGTGTAAGTCATTCCAAATACGATGAAAGGCCTAGTTCTATAAAAGAAAGATTCACCCAAAAAAGGGCGTAAATTTCGTCTCTCTCTCTAAAGCATCTACGCCTGTGGGACTCGCAATGAAAAGAAGTCGAGGACATATAATCCCTTCACTGAGTACAAGTACTGAAACATGTAGAAGATCGGAAGAAGGATTATATGTACTTCCCGACTGGATGGTCATAGCCCTCCACGGTCAATATTTTACTTCTGCTTTTTGCAGCAGTACTCTAAGCATTGGATCATCATCCGCTTGGACTTGTAACTGCAAGAGTAATTCCTTTCGTGCCTTTTTAGACATGCCGACACCATAAAAGCTGCTCACGGAGATGATGGGCCACTTAATTGCTTCCACTATCCAAGAAGATGATGTAATAGCCGGTCCCTTGGACCTCCCGCTCAATTATCATGAGCAGATTTAAATGACGATAAGATTCAGCAGCAGCTATCCTTACTCTTGGTGTGCCTGGCATGAATTTTCCCTTTTCTTTATCGTCCTTATCTGCATATCACATCCCTACCATAATATGACGAGCCTGAAGTGCCCACGATCACGATTCAGAGAATGTGGGGTCACGAGTAATCACAGGATCATATTCTCATATCTTCATACCGACACGATCTTTAAATTTGGCAACAATAAGGGACAGGTGTCTAGCATTGCAGTCTTTGTACGCGACAAGTATTTGATGATCAAACCGTTCTTTTTCTGTCTTAGATTTGCCAGAAAAAAAAAAAAAAAAAAAGTCTTCTCCATTGCATAATCTCATATTTTATATTTTTCTACCATTTTCTTTTTCAAAAATTTTAGCCTCGAGTCAATCTTCTGCCTCAGAAAAATACTGTTTAGAATAATAAACAAACATGTATTTGGTCAATGCCTAAGATGCAACCTGGAAGGTGAGTGCTTGGCGGCTTATCAATCCATGGCAGCATAACACTTTCGTCGCGTGTAAATCAATTCCTAATTTAGAAGCTGAAGGACAATTATTATTTGATCTTGTAAAAGGTTGGATGGACTCACCTGCTGAGTAACAACTTTAGGAGACTGACGGAGCGGATGCAAGGGACGCCCTCCCTCATCATACATAATAAGACCACTGAATCTTGGCAGTTCGCACCTCTCCCCCATCAATATCCGCCTCTGCCACAATGGCGACATGGAACTGTTTCTCCCACTCCACCACCCAGCTTCTCTTTCAACCACAGCCATTGCTGCTGTATGCAGCTGCTGCTGCTGCAAATTCCCGTTATCACCTACGCCCAAATTACTAGTCCCACATCCACAAACATAACGTAAACCCTTCTTCACCGTACTCCAAGCCGATCCTGTCTCCGGCCCTTCTCCCACCTTCCGATTCATCGAATCTGCCTCTACATCTTGTGTTCGGACCTTTTTCTTTCTCATCGCCACTGTGATGCAGATGCCCACAATGAGAAAAACTGCACAAACTGTAAGTAGAATAGTTTCGGTGCTTGCAAATTTCCATTTCTCTTCCAAGTTTTTCAGAGCTTCCATGGCTTCTTCTCGTATTGAGGGCCACAAGTCGGGTCTAGACTCTAGCGTAGTTTTAGGGAGCGTGGGAATGCTTGCATAGAATATGTTACCGTTCATGGCATTGCTTTGGGTGTGAACATCTCGTGACGTCACCGCTAGTTGGGTAGTCCCATGCTAGAGTTGTGGAGGCCCGCATTTTGGAACGTTGCAAATGCACCATTTTTAAGGAATGGTTGATCACGGAAACCTCATTTTGCAACTAGATGTTTTGATGAGAGACTGACTCGGGTTCTTCATTCTCGTTATTTATTACAGAATTGAATCTTCATCCAAGCTAACTTTAACATCAGTTAGAGGAATGCTGCTGTCCAGCAGCATGATGCACAAGATGGAAGCTTGCGGTAAGGCTGCGAGTTTTACTGTTGGGTCCCAGTTTTGATTGATTAGACTCGTTCGTCTGATTTTGCTGACTCTCAGTTATTATAATTGGATTATTCTAAAATCATCCTAAAGATGTTAGCATTTCTGGTTGATTTTGGCCTGTTCGTAAACTGTTCTCTAACCATCCAAGTCTCAGGGAGTTCATTTTCAGATTCCGGACATCTGATGGAACTGTTTTAGTTATCAAGAGTAAAAAAATTAAATGAGGTGGGGTGCTGTATGAAAGGTCCTGTTCTGTCGTGTTGATGGCAGCATTCTTCATGTAGCTAAATGTTTGAAATTTGGAATTCCCTTAATTTGTTATCGGTTTGGTAGGACATCATGTCAACGGGTTGGAACTCAAAATCAAACTATCATCTTATCTGTGAATCTTTTGGCTCTAGGGACGAGCCAAACTAATTAACTAGTTAAGGTGGATCAGTTACAACATGTTTGGGCTGTGACAAACCCCATAACAATAATATTAATGTCAATGACACGTACATGTGTTATCCTGCCATGTATTTGGATGCGTGGGAAGTCGACACAATGCAACTGTTGGTAGAACGTTTCATTTCTGAATCATGAGGGTTGTTGTAACTCTGTGACAACAACGTTTTTTCATTCTTCATCTGGTGAGCTCTATTACTTCCTGTTTGTTTCGCAGGAAAGTGACAAAAATTGGTTCCCATGAAAAAAGATTCCTCAAAAGAATTATCTGGAGGGAGTGTTTTATGCCTTCAAATCAATGTTTAAAAACTAGGTGATCGGACTCAGGGATGGGCCAATCTGGATTGGATTGGTAAGAAATCTGGTTGGATCGTCCAAATAACTCAAATGACTTAATCATAAAATTAATTCAGTGAACCAGGTGAGTTGGATTGGAAAACTTGGACAAGTTTTGAAAGATCACCGAGTTTTTCAGTGACTTGGTAAGTTTTAAAATTTGTCTTTCTTTCAATAGACAATGGTGAACAAGAGGACTTTGTGTATGACTTCCCACTTCATTAATCAACAAAAATCTTTGAAATTGAGTGTCCTAGATAAAAGACATTGAGACAAAGAAGACTTAGATTTTCAATTTTCATTCAAAATGGCATCGAACAAAGAGCTTAAAATTTGTTGTTGTTTATGTGAATAGTAATAGTATTTGTTTTTGTTTTGGACTTGAATTTTTCTTGAATTTATTGTGTGTTTTTATTGATCCATAGTAGCAATTATGTTCTAATATATATTATCAAGAGTTTTATATCAATTTTAGTGAGAAATCACAGTTTAAATTATTAAATTTCATTGAATAAGAGTAGCAAGTACTATTGCAAGTGGATAAACATAGTATGTTTACAATTGGATATATCACTATTGACTGTTTTTTTGTTGAAATCTAACCATACCATTAGATTCTTTATTATTTAATTGTATTATATACTATGTTTCAATGAAAGTTTCTATCAGTAAGTCATTGAAGTTAGTAGCCAAATTTGGCAACTTAATCACATATTACTGTTCTAAAGTTGGAACTTGAATATAAAACTAAACCCATCTTTCTTCTTCGGTTCGTTCTCACCAACATATTATTGCCAAAACATCTTTCTTCCTCTCAAAATTCAAAGATAAAATAAATGATAATTTCATAATTTTCTAGTTTATGTTTTTTTATATTTATTGGTGTTAGTTTAATTTTGTTTAGTTGCTTTCATCTATGCATTATGCAAATATGCATACTTATTTGAAGATAGAAATACAAATCTTTGTTTTGTAGGTTTATCATTACTATAAGTTTGACAATTTTTTCATACTTTTTTTTATTTTTAAATATTTTTATTATTTTATACTAGATTGCTAGTAGGATCACTTGATGCAATGGAAAACTAGGATCGGTAGCTATCCGAGTTTTCCAAATTTTTAAACATTGCTGCAAATTGAATTCTGCCAAAGATCCAAAAAATTTGTTGCATTTTAGATTTTTGGTCTTTAACCTAATTTAATTTAATGGTATAAAACACTTTTTGTGGAGAATTCCTTTTCCATGGAAATCAATTTCCAATTCTTTCTTTCCAACCGGCCAAACAGGCAGTTAACAAGATACCATAAATTTAAGATTAAGTTCTAGGCAGATGATGTAGGTCATTTTTATCTATTTTCTTACCGTGGATTCTCCGGGCGGATGGTCAAGATCATTAGATGAATGTATCTTTAGGTTATGAAATCTCGATGGCAGGCCCATTTGGATGGAAGGACCTCAAGAAACATACTTTAGTGGTTGCTACTACCAGGATAGTCTCATGCACCAGAAATCTCTGTAATCAATCATTTTAGCCGTTCAGTTGCTCTTATAAATCGATGGGAAATCATTTGCAGATCAACCATCCATGCCAACAAAGGTGATGACACTTCTGTCATGAAGTAACTCTTATCGAGAAGGTTTTTTGTATAGAAAATCGAGAAGGGTTAATAGGGACAAATTGACAGAGGCGTGTCTTTCTAGCAGGTTTCATTTCATTTTTACAGTGGAGTTAAGAGAACGTTATAATCAAATGCAGTGCTTGGAACTTGGAATCATGACTTGTGGGCTAGTGCTACGGTGATCTTACGCTGAATTCACGGCCTGTTTACTTTCTTTTATTCGCCATCTTTGTTGTCTACTCTAAGATCATTGACTTGATTATATTTATAGTGTCTACTCTAAACTTCTCAGACATTGTCACTGGAGAATTATCTAAATGGTTTAACTATGGTCTAAGGCACACCTCTTAGCTGTATGTATGGAGGCATTCTCTATTCTCCATTCTACTATTGAAAGCACTCGCTTCTCTTTTGCTGTTGTTTATAAAGATCAGCCTTCTATCTCTCACCTCGTGTGCAAATGATGTCATTTCTTTTAAAAGCTAATTTTCTCTCTTGTTTGAGCTTAAGTGTCTTTTCTTGGTGTTTGGTCATGAGTCAAGTCTTCTCTTTTTCCTTCAAAAATCTTTAGTCATTTTCCCCAAAAATGTTCATCATCTCTACAAAAAAAAAATCTGTCGACTTATATTATTGGCATTCAATAGGAGATGAGCTAAAATTCATATTTGGAGTTGCTACATTGGAGGAAGAAGCAAGTCCTTTCATCCTTGGAGATTTCATAATGAAACTGGGTAGATTGTTGCTCAACTGAGGAACAATTATGCTTTACTTTAGCTGGTCAACTGATCTACTAATGGGATTGCTCTCTCGCTTGCTAAAACAAGGGTAAACTATAATCAGTTGCTTATTGCTCATGAGATGCCAGATGATATCCCGACTGATTCCTAAGTTTGTATTATTACATCCCTTTTGTCACTGATTTATGAGTTTTGACCTACTTGATCACTGGTAAGTTTTTTCTTCCCTTAATAAAATACATCATTTCAAAGAAAAAGATAAAGAAGAAAGAAGCTGAAGAAAACTTTATTTCTTCGATGCGCTTATAAATGAATCTTTCAAGCATATTTATACACATAAACATTATACAAATCAAGCATGATTGATGGTGCGTTGATTGTGGATTTGCAGTGATTCCGAAGCTGAGTAAATGCACCTTTTTAACAAGCTACTAATAATTATTCACTTGGTCCGATAATTGCAGATCGAATTTGATTTTGTCAACCTTGTATTTCTTAACACTCCCCCTCAAGTTAGGAATGTAAGTTAAAAATTACTAACTTGTTGAGTAAAGTTGAAAATTGTAAAGAACTCAATGGTTTTGTGAAAATGTCGGCTAGCTAATGTGATGTGATATGTGACTTGTTTTGACCACCCCCTCTTGAATCTTTTCTTGTACCAGATGACAGTCAATTTCGATATGCTTTGTTCGCTAATGAAAAATTGGGTTTGAGGAAATATAAATTGCTACTTTGTTATCACAATATAGATTTGCAGGCCAAGGGTGTTTGATGCCCAAATCTTGTAGGATATATCTTAATCAAATAATTTCACAATAGGTGGCACTCATGAATCAATATTCTGCTTCCGCGCTAGACCTCGATACAGTAGCTTGCTTTTTGGTTTTTCAAGATATTAATGAGTTTCCAAGAAATATGCAATATCTACTAATGGAACGTCGGATATCATGACATCTTGCCTAGTATGCATCACAACAAGCATTCAATTGAATTGAACTGTTGATATATTATAAGATTTGATGAGATGCTTCTAAACGTGGGACCTGTAGCTTATTAACTAACTCAAGATGTTGACTGCATATGTTAGGTCTAGTCATGTGATAGTCAAATAAATTAGCCGTCCAATGAGTTTGTAATCTAAAGAGGGACCGATGATGTAATCACCATCAAATTTGCTGAAGGATAAGTTTGGTTCCATGGGAAATGAAACTAGTCTAGCACCGAGGTATCCAGTATCTTCAAGGATCTCAAAAGCATATTTTCTTTGTGAATGGGTAATGCCTTTACTAGATTAAGCCACTTCTATGCCTAGAAAGTACTTTAATTGTCCAACATCCTTCAATTTAAAATGATCCTTCAAAGATGACTTGGTGTCTTCAATATCTTGAAGGCTATTTCTCACTAGGATGACATCATCCACATAAATAAGACGAGTGGTGATTTTACCATCTTGGGATCAGATGAATAATGAATAGTCACCCTTTGATTATTGATAACCGACTTGTTTGAGAGCATTTGAGAATTTGATAAACCATTGGCGTGAAGCTTGTTTGAGACCATATAACGATTTGTGGAGTTTGCAAAATTCGTGCCTCCCCCTTTCATCCGAGACTAGGAGGTAAAGCCATGTAAACTTCTTTGGTAAGATCGCCATGTAGAAAAGCATTATTGGCATCCAGTTGTTGAAGGTGCCAATTTTGGATAAATGCAACAACTAAAAAGAGACAAACAGTTACAAGCTTGGCAACTAGAGCAAATGTCTCATGATAATCCAAACCTTCAATTTGATTGTATCCTTTTGCGACTAATCGAGCTTTGTATCTTTCAACAATGCCATCAAGCTTGAATTTGATCTTATATACCCACTTACACCCAATTGGTCTTTTGCTAGGAGGTAAAGGTTGAAGTGACCTCGTATTATTAGCTTCGAGAACTTCAAGCTCAAGTTGCATAGCAAGATGCCACTTTGAATCCTGTACTGCCTGTGTATAAGTTTGTGGTTACTTTTTAATTGAAAGGGAAATGGTGAAATCTCAATGCTTGGGTAATAATCTTTCATAGGAGATAACATCAGATAATGGGTATGCAATGTCTTTATCTTTGACCAAATTTGAGTCAGATGATGAAGCATTTCTTAAAGGAAGAGGAATACTAACATAATAGTCATGAAGATAACTAGGTTTTGTTGTAGTGCGCATTAATTGAGAGGTTGGTGGTTATGTGTTAGAGACTGAATATGTAGGATCTTGGATAGTTGATGACGAAGATGTCTTCGAGGGGGAAGGAACTGAGGGAATGTCCGGTGTAGAGTTTTCAACATTTGAAGATGGACTATTTGATGAAGAATATTTAGTGTTATTTTAAAGAATTAAATCATCATCATAAGTTGGTGATTGAGTATGAGAAGGTACCGTAGGAGGATCCATACATGAAGAAGGAAATGGAAAAATTGTTTCATGAAAAAGGATATCCCGTGAGACAAAGATTTTACCATTTAATAGATCATGACCATATGGATATCCAAGAAAGATGCAACACATGGCTCTAGGGTCAAAATTTGAAGGACGATGATGATGTGTAGATACAAAGCATAAGCATCCAAAAACCCGTAAGTGATCATGTGCTGGTTGTTTGTTGAATAGCATCTCAAAAGGGGTCTTATTCTTAAGTACAAAAGTAGGTGTTTGATTAATGATGTATGTAGTGGTTAAGATAGATTCTCCCCAAAATTGTTTAGGAAGTTTGTCTTGGAATAATAAGGCTCATGCCACATTAAGAAGGTGATGGTGTTTTCTTTCAACTACTCCATTTTGTTGTGGGGTTGAGATACATCTAGTTTGATGAATGATCCCTTTATCCAAGTAAAATTTTGTCATTGTGAATTCAGGACCATTATCACTACGAAGAACTTTGACCCTCAAGGAAAATTGTGGTTCAACAAAATTAACAAATGTAATGATGGATTTTTGAGTGTCAGATTTATGATGCATTAAATAGACCCATGTACATCTAGTATAATCATCAACAATTGTGAGAAAATACCATGCCCCATTTATTGCAGGAATATGATACCCTCCCTAGATGTCAACATGAATGAGTTCAAAAGGTGTGCGAGTATGAATGGAGCTTAACAAAAATTGAGAACTAGTTTGTTTAACTAATGGACAAATTAAGTACCAAGAAATATCATAAGAATTTATGTTTGGGATGGAGGACGAAAGTACATTTGGGCTCTTATTTAAAGGGTGACCAAGAAGTTTGTAATGACTTGCACTTTAATAATATATATATATATATATATTCTTTTGCATGGAATTCTGACACCCCAAGTTTTTCTAATCCTTTTTCCAAAGTTGTAATAATAATATGTTTTTAAGAAAAATAGACGGGATCCCAGAAAATGAAAACTCAAGATTTATAAAGTAAATAAATGTACACCATACAATGGTGTAGGTCCAATCTATTCGAATATATAACCTCCAAGTACAATCCTAAAAAGGTTTAACAAAGCCTAAGAGACATATGCTAATTAGTCTCTGAACACAAACTGGTAGATGGTCCTCAAGTCCTTGTCCAAGTCCTCACTAATCCACCTGCTTTCCTTTCTGACTATTGCATTCCAAATATGAGGCATTGCAAAACAAAGCAATGCCTCAGCAAGCAATGCTTGTGTAGGTGATTACGGGAAATAAAACATGCAATAAACACTTGCAAAGAGTACCAATATCATGTCGAGTATCAATAGAGTAAATCATTTATAAGGCAAATGAAATCATCAAGCATTCAGAATGTAAAGCTGATGAATCTCATAAATCTGAACGAAACAATCAAGATCAAAACATGCTTTTCATCTGAGGCAAGGCAATATCAAAGCAAAACATCATGGCATGCAAGGCACGATCAAAACATGGATGAGCATCCATCAAAAGCAATAAAAATTCGTGTCCACATCAAAATATAATGCATGTCATGATAAAACAGGGCACTGTACAAAAACAAGCCCTAAGAGTGTTCCATGACACTCAATCGCCGGTAATGAGTACTCATACCAAATCCCTAGGTCCCTTCATGCAGCTCGTATAATCCCCCAGAGTCACTTACGACTTAGGCCCGGCTTACCGCAGTTCACCTCACATATAAATTTACATGAGCATTTAAAATAATAGTATTGGCTACTATGCTACAGTGGTAACCCACTAAAATCTGAACCACTGTCGCTCCCCATCGACACCTAAATGGGAGACTTTCTCCATCCCCATGGGGAGGAATGGACCCGTAGGGGGGAGTACCCATGATACCACCACCTACGTACTTGGCCCTGTACCACTCAAGGGCGGTGTTTAATCATCATCATTACAAAGTCAGAGGGCGAGTGGCCAACCCTACAACCCTCCTAGTATAGTACCCACTGGGTAAAAGCACCCGTCATAAAGCAGCAAAACATGCTATAAATCATGAAAAACTCCCAAGTGAAATAAACCTCAATAGGCTGAATCAAAATACATGATAAAATATAAACCATCATATGTGAAAACATGGATAATCGTATAATCAATGTCATGCTATCAAAAGCGAAGTAATAAACACATTTTAATAAATACGATAGGGTGTAAAACACCTGCCTTAAGAATTTCAATTGAGAAGTCATGATCATGAAATCAAGAAAAATTCTCGAATGTAATCACCTACCTTGATAAATGCAGTACTCCAATCAGGCGCATGGGCAATGTCACGCCGTGCTCTTTGATGCACCTGTCACATCATAAGTCATTTATCACTTAGTGTTCCCACATCTAAACGTAAACAAATCCAAGCGATAACTTCAATGATCTGGCCATTAATCCTGGATCAACTGCCTAAATCGTCTGGTTAACCCTCTATCAGGTCAATCATGCACTAAATGTAAGTTTTTCTAACATTTAGATGAACATTTGTGGTCTTTGATCATTAATTTATGTTATGATCTACTTAATTTATGCCCTTTATCGAATAAAGGTCAATCCCTAACCTCTCGTGAGATTTGGAGACAATCTGACCGTTGGATCGCTCCATAACATTCATAATTAATATATGATCATCAATTTTAACTATTCTTATCATGATCCTTCTAATTTTAGTATTTATCTAGTAATTTAAACATGTCTTTATGATTATACTTTGATCTGACAATCAAATTGCTCTTTGATCAGCCAACCCCAAGGCACCTGAAAAAATCAACGGTCAAGATTACTTTTCTTGACAATTTAAAGAGATATATTCTTTTAATCTCCTAGATCATCTCACATTCGATGTATGCAATTAGGTTCTAAGGGTTGATCATCCATTGATCGACATGATTTAGGTTATCTAATAGTATTTAGTGGTTTAACCATTTAAAGGGTATTCAAATCTAGATTTTTATCTTGAGTCTAAGTACGTGTCATCAAGATGATCGCAACGCATTTTTTGGATCTTGATTTGAACCTCTATAGCTCTTTAAATCACATTTTTTGTGAAAGAACAGCTTAGAAAATCCAAAAAGAAAAAAAGAAAAAGGGGTTTTAAATCGTGCCGCACATGCGCTATACGTGCAGCCTGCGTGTGCACTGTGCAAGGGTGTGTTCGCCCCCCGACGTTGCCCACTGGGTCGCCATCGCTAGGAACGACAACCGAACTGGCCCGCCGTCGATGGAGACCACAACAAAACTTTGGTTGCCTCGAGTGACCCCCTGGTATCCAAATGGTGTTATTTTTGCACTCTTTCACTCCATTTCTCACTTACATTCCATTTTTAAGCTTCCTATCAACCAATTTTGTCATTATCTCACATTTTTACACGAATTTTATCATGTTTCTAAAAATCTCTCTATTACTGTGTTTAGAGGTTTTTGGCATTCCTAGCTGTCTGATCACTATGAAAATTCATAGATTTGTTCTTTGTTTCATCATACCCAAGATGAACGATTTAGATCATGCATCTGATGGTATTTCATTAGTGTATTTTTGAAGGAAGTATTAACGCGTATCACTTCACTGGAAAACAGCAATCCACGCCCTTTTTTAGTGTTAAAAAAAAAAAAAACAACATAAACCACAAAATTAATCAAAAATGGGGAGAGGGGAGAGTAAGAAGACAGCCTACCTCGATCATGCCGGCTGATTAAAGCCAAATCCGTTGTGCACGCTAATAGCAAGTGGAAATCGCGCCCTTACCAGAAAAGAAATTGCCGCCAGTGACACGCAAAACAGGGGGAGAATTGCAATAAACAAGATAGGTAGGGAGGCACATTTAAAGCCTCCCATAATGGATATCACTTCATGGATTCCCGTGCCCAGTCCGTGAGTCTTGTGTAAATTTACCATTTTACCCCTTTTGCAAATTTAATTAAATAGAGAAATTAAAATAATTAGCCATTCTTCCTCCTATCTCTGATTTTAGCATTCTTAATGGCATTGGATTCTATTTCTCAAGCACATTACAATTATTAAGGTTTCAACTCAAGATTCTAACTCCAAATTCTAATTTTCTCAATTTCTCAAATTTTTCTAATTTTTCATAATTCCACAAAATTAAATATTTCTTGAATTTAAACATAGAGGATATTATAGGAATTGATAACAAAAAGGAATTAATAGGCAAAACTCTAGAACTAGAGTTCAAGTCTCCAAAGGCAATACGTAATAGATTAGAATCTGAAATAGGATAGAAAGGAGATAGGATAGGAAAGAAGAGAGTCCAATAAAATTGGAAATAAAAAGGGGAGAAGGAGAGATGAGTGAAACACAAGAGAGAAGAGAGAGAGAAGAACAAGAGAGAGAGAGAGAGAGAGAGAGAGAGAGAGAGAGAGAGAGAGAGAGAAAGAGAGAGAGGCAAAGAGAAGATGTAGAGGAGAATCAGGCTACGCCAAGGATTACTACCTATTTTGTGCTTTGGATAAGAAAACTGTAGAAGAACAATTTCGTCTACGAAGTAGGTGATTATGGTTTAGAAACTAGTCTAAGCTAGTTGGATTTCTAACTAATGCGAAGTTTTATTTCATGTGTTTTGGATTGATAAAAGCATTTTTCAAGCATGATCTAGAAGCAAATGGTATGTGATTATCTTGCTTATGTTTTTCAACCCACACGCGTAACAATGAACGTATGTGATTTTAGTTTGCATTCTATCCATTATGGTGTGCATGATTAACAATCACATGATTAAGGGCTCAATCATAATATGTACTCTTTAATATGTAGTTTGATAGGGTGTGATGCCTTTATTCCATGAAGAATGAATGGGTAGATTTAAAATATGGTATGACTTGAGCTTGATTTGGTAATGATTTTGCGCTGAGTTAAGCATGTGCATTTACAGTTTTTATTTGAATTTAGTATGCTACTGTTATAGTTCAAGTATAGATTAAATTGTGATTGTGATTTATAGATTGATTCATTAGTCTTAGTTTTAATCCAACCGCAAATAGCTTATCTTTACATGTGTGTGTGTGTGTATAGCTATGTAACACAATTGTGCTATAGTTTTAAATAATGAGATCTTACGTTGACTTTCTAAAAACAATACTAATAACAAAACATGCATGACATCAGCACTTGGGTAGTGTGATTTCTACCAAACGCATGATACTTTGCATGCACTTAGTTAGAATACATGCATACAATGTATCTTGAATTATTTAACCAACTTAAGTACATCAAAGAAATTGCCAACACATTTGGCATCTAGTGCGTTGGATAGAGTGATTAGCATCCAATTGGTTGGTATGGCGTCTAGCAACCAACACACACTACCTACTGCTTAAATTGAATTCATGTTGCTTGGTGTAGGGAGAGTAGGCATGTGACATCCTGGGTTTTTATAATACTTTTTCATAAATCTTTTGCTTTGTGGGGCCCCAATACTTTTATAAAACTGTTCAAAACCAAATAGCAAAAGAATAACTTTGAAAAGAATACTTTAAAAATCCCGAGTGTCTTTTTTTTCCATTAAAAACAATGATTTTCAGAGGAATGAACATCACATTCCTACCAAAAATCCGGCAGAGTCTCCCCTGTATTTCGGACCTTGTGCATTTAATGCATACAATGCGACACCTGATAATCATCATGTACATATAAATATCCATGATAGAGACTCTGTCTCCCTCCAAATACCAACATACACATTTTTGTTTAATTTAAATAATGAAACATTTTGGTAATGCCAAAAAGGCTAGGAAATTGACCTGTATACCTAGGATCACTCCAGTCATAGCCATTAGTGTCAAACAGTAATGAATCCACATTCACATGTCCATTTCTAATAGTCATGAAACAATTTTTATTACATAAGAGTTGTAAGAACCTTCATAAATCTTTACCTATACCTCACCTTTACTCAAAATAGCTTCCTTGTAGCTTCCAAGTCAAAACTATATGCCTTTCCCTTTACTGTAGTCCTTTGAACCTAAGATATTGTAAACAAGTACAATATCTCAGCAAGCCTTCGCTTGTATAAGTAGTTTGATCATCAACACACAAGTTTATGCAGTTCTAACTTTAAAAAGAACAATTTATCATATGTTGTGAAATTTTGTGTCATTTGATGCCAAATAAGTAGTATAATATATTCCAAAATTCATACCATGCCATTTCAAATAATTTCCATGTCCAATCAATTTGAATCGTCAATTTAACATCCATGCTTACTGTTTCCAAATAATGATAATAACCTTATTAAAACATTTAGATGATATGGAAGATAGTCACAACTCTTCGCATGCCTCAAAACCAATAGAGAAATGCATTTAAACCAGGAAATGCTTAAATGTAAATAAAGAGTATTTCAACCAGTGTATACACACACCCACCCACCCACACACACACACACACACTCTAAATCTCATCAAGATTTTACAAGTATAAAACCACTTAAATCCGGCCACCTGCCGTTGGTCATGAGTACTCATTATTGACCTGAAATACCATGGTGCCCTGCACCTGCGCTATTGCGCAATATACATATAAACCTGAAAATAATTGAACCTCTGTGCGACGGACAAGAACCAATCAAGTCCGTGGCTATCACGCCGATACCAAACGGATAGACTCCTTTGCATCGTGTTCATGGAAAACACAGCACACAAGCCATGAGCTGTCCATGATGACATGAGCTTGTATTAGGCCCTCAGGCCAGGTATCCACCATACATATATAATTTCAGAAGAAAGTGGATGATCAGTCCTCAATCTTCCTAGCACAGAGTCCACCGGCCCCAATATGTCCGTCATAATATAATAATACTATGCATCATCCCATGCCCATAAAACTGATAAAACCATATAATTTCATGCATTGGTTTTTCAATCTGATAGTAAAGTAAACCTGACATTTTAAATAAATTGCATAAATATACCCTTTTAATAGCTGCATAAACTAAAAAGATCAAAATCTCAAGTTTCAAGTAAATTCCAAGCATGTTGATGTCCAAACTACCTACCTCTCTTTTTGTGCTCCACAAATTTGCTATATCCTTCCTTTAATCACTTAGCGATCACCTAACCAAATCAAAATTTGAATTCATTATCAATACAAATCCATATGTTCATAATTTCAAGTAAATTTACACATTTCCAAATCAAGATAGCTAGTTCATCCATCTATTCCTAATTTTTTTCATATCCTAGTTAATTTAAGGTCTTAAGATTCATCGGTGATGTCTGATCATCAATCAGACATCAAGGATTTACTGTACAAACAGTACCCGATCGGACGGCCGAGATTGTCCGATCGATTTTTTGCCTAGATATATCAATCTAGTGTGATTTAGACTACATCAAGTCATTACTTTTTCATCCCTACCCTTAGATTAGGGATTGGACGGTTGGATCATCCCTAATTATAGATCTAGGTTAAAAATGCATAAATTTTGCAAACTACCAAGATTCAAGAGATGGGTATCCTAGATCTTACCCTTAAGGAGTGTCTTCAACCTCCAATCGTCACCAAAGAACGCTATTGTCGTTGATTTTCCCGTCGCCGGCAAATCCCGCTGTGGGTACTATTTTCACCCTTTTCCCCCACCAAAACTTGCTAAATCAACGAGCAAATATAGGGCTTTTGCTCGTGGTAGCAAGGGGAAGACAATGAACGGCATCGATCGTTGATCAATGACGCCGTTCACGCTGTCTTTTCCGGTGACCGTCAGTTTTTCTCCACCGTCGATCTCCTCCTCCCTTAGTTGATGGGAGAAATGGAGGGTGGAGGATGGATAGTTTCCTCCCCTCCTTTCTCCTCTTTCCTTCTCTCCCACTCTCTTCTCCTTCTCCCCCACTCTCTCTTCCTCTTTTCTTCTCCCTCTCTCAATCGTGTGGAGAACAGACCTAACGGTCTGTTCTTTTTTTTTTTTTCTTTAAGTGGGTGGGGGGTGTCCGTATCAATTACGACCCCCTCCATTTTTTAAAGTGGTTTTTGTTTTTTTTTTTTTAAAAGTTCTTACAAGGCATGACACCTGGCACTGGGTTATCATGCTTGGCTCCAGCATTTGGCAGCATGTTTAATATGCAGCGCATGATCTAGTACGCTGCACACAGATTTTAAGCAAAGTAGGCATTGATCTTGTCTTTGGGTATGGATATATTTCATAGGATGCATCCTAATTGTAGTTGAGTTCTATTTTTTTTAGAGATCCAAACATTACTACATAATTCATATAAGTCGCATGCAAGAATGATTGCAAATGTTGGGTCATATTCTTCCCGTGTTATGAAAATCAAACTCTTACCATCCTATTGATCCATCTCAACCTTAGATCTAAGCATAGTTTTCATTATATGCAATTTTTTTAATGAGGGCATGAGATTTTTATGGATAGGTGAAATCAAAGTTTATTCCATCCTAAAAGTGGTGCATCCTTTATAAATCTTGTTAAAACTATAAAAAATTCCAACTATTAATCTTTTGAAAGAGGCCCGCCCTTCCTAAGTGGATCAAGTTGATCTTTCTCATTGATCCCTTGAATAAGTGATGCACAATATTAGATTGATCCTCTATGGAATTGTCATGCTTTAGATGCTTATAATGTATCATGTGACAATTGTTTCATGATCTAATAATATCATGAGCACACTCAAATCATGCTCACTATTGATCAGATGGTGTAAGTACTATGTACATATTTGAATCATTGATCTAGATACTACATACAATTGTTTGACACCTAACGCGTGGGTGATAAGCTTAGTACCCAATACTTAGGTGATGCGCACTGCACCACATGAGTATTGGCTTAAGCACCCAACTACCAATCATTGTGCACATTGAGCACCACAAAACTATCACTTGTGCACTTATGAGGGTAAATTCTAAATGTGCATATACCCTTAATTTCACACAGTAATGCATGAACACCTTGATCACCCTCTTATCTAGTGCATATTCTCCTTAATTTTAATCTAATGAGAAAAAATAGCTTGTGAATGGAAAAGTTTGTGAATGTTTATTATGATGTATTAAGCAATGTAAAATAATTTAATAAATAAAAATTAGGCAACTTTGGAGAGTTGTGCCTAGCCCAAAATTAGGCGACTCATGTGAGTTGAGCTTAGCATGGGGTAAAATGTAAGCCCCACCTGGTTGCTATGCTAGGAAGTCCAGTTGGCCACTAGCTTTTGAAATGAGATACATGCCCTAAGAGGCCTATTGATGAGAGTATTGTGACATGGGGAGACTGCTCTCTTGTGATCCAGTGCCCCCATGAGAATTGGTGTAGCCCGTGTGGTATCCACGACCGAACGTAGTTGGATGTGGGTCCTCTACGTGCATAGTATACCGTATAGTTATTGGACATTGACTGATATGTCGGTCATCCTCAAGGATATTGACCATTACTTAGATGGGTTTGTGGTAGGACTCTACCACTCAATGATGCGACAAATTGTGATATGTTATTATTTGACAAAAGTCCTAATGGGCTTGTGTGTATGAGATTTGAAGATATATTAAAATTCATTGAGAATACTAGATGTTTATAAAGGCATAAATGCTTTATAGTGTTTATATCATACTTATGATTGAGCATGTAATTGTTTGTACTAAAATTATGCCAATAATTTTGCTGTGATTTTAAAACGGCTAGTTTATACTTGTTCTTATTGAGTCTTTGTACTCACCCCTACAAAACATATCAGGTGAATTGCGAGAGGACTAAGCAATTGGCTAGAAGAAATTAAATAAGGAGAATAAGGAGGAAAGAAGTATGGGTAAGTATTTAGTTAGACATTTCAATTATTATTTTGAAACAATGAACATTTGAGATGAATATAATAAGATAGGTGACATTGATATATTTAATCTGAACTACGATTTGAACTTATATTCCTTATTGTTTAGGATGTGACTAGGGAGATCCTATAATAGTATGTTTTTATTCTGCTATTATATGTGAAGGTTTTAATGTGACACCAGGTTGAAAGTGGAATTGAAAAAAATAAATATGTATTATATATTTAAAAAAAAATCATGTAGGAGAGTTTTATTTCCAAATTATATTTCAAAAATTCTTTTCTAAAACCTAAATTGCCACAAAGTTGGTGCCAAAGACATGAAGGATAAGGTGCCTCTTTTATGACTAAGTTGCATGTGATCTTCAGAGAGAGTCTTGGGGAAAGAGGAAGAAAAAAGAGAAAAAGAGAGGGAAAGAGGAGGAAAGAGAGAGGAAAAGAGGGAGAGAGTCTTGGGGATTTGTACAATTTTGTGTAGTCTGTAGGAGGGCTATTTACAGGGTTATTTGTGAATTATTTTAATTAAAATTTTAATTATTTTTATTTTAAATGCTTTTCCACTTTTCTTATAAAATTCAAAAGAGATTCCTCATCATGTTTATTCTTTCATCATTGATATTCCTTGTGCTAGCTGTCCCCTAGCTCACCTAACTTTTGTGAACCCCATATAAAAGTAAAATGACCATTTTACCCCTATAGGTAATTATAAATTCACAAAAATTTAAAAAAATAGAGATTTTTCACCCAAGCTCATATTTCAGCATGCTTACAGTCATTCTGACCGATTTTGAGAGTATGATTCCAAATATTTGTATTTCAAGACCTGATTCTTTTGAAAAATAATATTATATTGAATATAATATTCTACCTCGATTTTTGTAAAAATTCTAATTAATTCCAAATAATTTCAAAAAAATTAGGGTTTTCACATTCTTTCCTCTTATAGAAATTTCATCCTCAAAATTTAATATAACAACTCACTTATGAGTTATCATCATCTCATTTATAATTTTTCTCTTGTAACTTGTTCTATGAAATGTTGACACTTAAGGAACTCTTTTATTCTTTTTTTGATTCATCAATCATATTACCTTTCTCTTAAAGATAGAATTTATCAAAGTTAGAAAACTTGTTAGTTAGTTTAGCCATCCAAACAAAATCATAACTACCAACCTGACATTTCCTAACATTTCAAAATGACTAATTCCTCTGACTAATCCTTTTGTTCATATTTCATATTTTCTTTGACTGATGTCATCAATCTTTACCTTACAAGTTGGTAATTCTCATAATATATTTCTATCATATTGTTACTCCCTATTTTATAAAATACTCTTTAACATGTCTTTGAAGGAATGGATAGTTCTTTGACTATCAACCAAAGATAAAACATTATATTAAATCTCAATTGAAGTAACTATTATTCTCTATATAACCTTCTAGTATTTGGAAGTAAATATTTCATCTTAATTCAAAATATTCATACTTCTATATCATTTTCTTCAAAAAAATTCCTTCTGATGATATTTCTTTCCTCAAATTTTCACTATCGTCTTGTCATAACTTTTGTAAAATCTATTCTTTTACTATCACAGAGTCATATCAATATTATTGATGTTCTCATAATCAGTTATTTACCTTTTTCACTGCATAGGTAATATTATTTTTACAAATTCTAAAATGTATACTTGAAAATCATTACTAAGCATCTACAATAACTTTTCTATATCCTCTCTAAGTTCTTATATCAAATAGTAACTCTCTTTACTCCTATAAGGATCAACATCAATATTATCCTCATATGTCATAGAAATTTACTTTCTCTGGCTAGTCTTTACACCTATCAAATTTGATAAATATTTTAATTTATGATGTTTCAAAGTAAATCCATATATCTTCAATACATACTATTTCTCATTTATCCAAGAAAGCTTTCCTTCATCAAATTCATAAATATCATTTATCCCAAAAATATAACTCAATTTATATTGAGTTTTGAATGATGTCTTTCATTTCTAACTCACATTTTATGTGAGTTGAGGTTACTTAACCTCCTCAATAACATTATTCAGCATTTTAATCAATGCATAATCATAATAATCTATCCTTTTTCTGATAGTATTTGGTGTTCTCCAAAATAACTTATTTGTCAAATAAATCCTCTGTCTAATAGTCGTTATAATTGACTTTTTAACTTATTTAGATCATCTTATGCCATCTTCTAAAATACCAAAAAGAATTTGAGATGTAATAAGTAATAATTCAATAATAACTCGATCTCATATTAGATTGAAAATCTTGAAAACCCCTCAATATATCTTGAAATTTTCTAACTATATCCTTCTCCATAATCTTGAATTATTCATCCTCTATAATCATTACATTTATCCAAAATGCTTGACTTTCAAAACAATGTGTTTAGCTTCCTGTATTTGTTTACAGGATCTTATTTCTCATATACCATGAATGTTTCCTTATCAATGTGAAAAAATGTTTTATTTATTTATTTATTTTTACTATAGTCCATAACTATACCAATATACCAAAATCAATTATATCAGTAGTACAAGATCAATATCCATCTTAATTCTGATGAAATCTTGTGGTGACTCATCAACTGAGTTATCATACCTAATCTAATTTTTAACTTAGTAAATTCATATTTGATGTACAAGATGTGTGGATTATGATCTCATTGTGAACCATATACTATCATGGTTAACTTGTTTTCAAAAAAAAAGATTGGGATTGTAATTTCCTACTTTCATTATTCTTCTTTGTCTGATTTATCTCTAAATTTTTCCTTAAGTTTAAAAATCATTCCTTCTTACTCCAGAAATTAATCATCTATTTATCAAAATTCTTCTCCTTCACTAATTTTGGAGAGAAATACTCACTATTTCCTTAAATTATTCTCAAGTAATATCATCTCTATTTCTGTTCTTCATAAATTTTGATTTTACCTTTCTTATAAAGGTTGAAATTTTCTTATCCTTACTAACTCACTAGCTTGAGTTATCACATCTAAGTTATACGTCAAATCTTTCAATGGTAAATTTATAATAAATGCAATTTCACATGAGATAAAAGAGTGTATTGATCCAAAATCAAACAGCACTTTTGCATAATTATCAAATATAAGTAAAGTACCTTTAATCATCGCATTTAAGGTTTGGGCTTGACCGTCAATAATAGCAAATACCCTTCCTTGCTGTTGAGGGATATTCTCTGGTTTCACCTATTTGATTACCAATTGTTTGTTGCAGTTATTTGCCATGTGTCCCAGTTCCCCACATTTATAACACTTGAGTGGAGGTCTTTGTTGTATTGGATTAGGGCATATATTCCCAGGGTGGAATCTTCTACACTTGGGACAACTCCTTTGATTTTGTCCAAAAGTAGGAATTCCTTGATTTCTTGGTGGCTTGAAAGTATTCATGGGCCCTTTGCTTTTCTTAAAAGGTCTTAGATTGAAATTCCCCATTTCTACTCTTTTTCCATTTTGGTTTTTCTTAAACTCTTCCTCAAATCTAGAGGCCATTTCTACGTACTCCACCAAGGTCGTGGGTTTGGTACCCAACACCTTAGTTCTCAATCCTGGTTGAAGTCCTTCTAGGAATCTACCAGTAGTTTGTCTATTTGTACCACATATATGAGGTGCAAACCTCTTTAATTGTTTCAATTTATTTTCATATTCTACAATAGACATATTCTCTTGTTGTAGATCAAGAAATTCTTTTTTCCTTTCTTGCTTGAACATGAAGAGGAGAATACTTGTTATTAAATACCTCTTTAAATTCTTCCTAAGAGATATTTTTTGAGTTTGAAAAGAAATTCTTCTTTGTAGATATTCACTAGAAGGCAGCCTCTTGTTTCAAAATATAGGTGGCTACCTTGACTTTTACCTCTCTAGGAGTTCGTAAAACCTCAAAAGTTGCCTCAATCTCATATATCCATTCTTCGGCTTTATCAGCATCACCCTTTTCATTATAGCCTATCACCATTTTCTAGTTTCTTTCTACCATTTTGTCTAACTTCTCCGGTGTAATTTGAGAATTTCCAGTTACTCGAACAAGTGTAGGTGAAGAATTATCTTATACGGGTGTTGGAATTAATCTTCACAAATCCTTCCACCATTCCTTTTGAACTTCCCACTATTACACTTGGTATAATGATCATATACCAGTGTTAGGATATTTTTTCTCTAAACAAATATCTTGGTTAAGACTTCACGTTAAACATTACACTATTATATGTTGTAGTGCTATTTTATTTCTTAATTCCATGGTTTATAATTTCCTATATTGGAATCAGTAATTTACTGAGTTGCCCACATAGGCATATGCTCATATTTAACCATTCTAATATGAGTTAATTACATTAAGTCGTTCTATCCTAATGCTTTAACTAATACTATCCTACTCCTATGTTAACTTACGATACACTTAACCTGTATTCGGATTGCCATCTTTATATTGGACATATTGAGGATGTGAGTGACTGGATGAACTACTCTGATACCAACTGCGATGACCCAGGTTTATCAAACACATTTTCATAAATATTTATAAAGTTAGGGCCTTGATTTTGAAATTTTTTAAAATAAAAACAGAGAAAACATATTCTCTTTGAAATTGATTTGGCAAAAACCCTAGTGTCACCTCAAATTACTTATCATACATAAATTTTTGCATAAAATAAAATTACTATTGAATAACAATAGAAATACTTTTATTAAAATTATGATCAATGTAGTGGTTCACATACACAGCCCTAGTAGTCATTACATAACTTGTCCAAATATTATAATCTAAATTACAAAACAATCAATACAATCTTCTTAAAAGTAAATGCCTTGAGTAGTAGTTCGGTGATGATTATCCTCAAGTCTGGAGCTTTCAATCTTCCTTAATTGTACTTGAGATATTGTAAAAATTCAAACATTTACAATATCTTAGCAAGCTATGCTTGATAGGGGATTTAAGAAATATAATCAATAAATCTCAAAATCAGCAGTTCTTTATATCCATTATATAAATCAATTTATACAATTGAATAAAAATTTCATCCTTCACTCATCATATGAATTATATATATATTACATATAAATAAAACCATTAAAATTCATGAATATAGTCAATATCATCAATAATATCTCATTTTCAAACTGATTTCAATATTAACACTAGGTGTTACTATATATAATCATACCATATTGGGAATCATCCTCCAATACAACATCGGTAATAACTTTTACTAAGTATCTCATCATGTCATAACATAAGGCATCTCATCATGTCATAATATAAGGCATCTCATCATGACATAATAAATTGCATCATAATGCAAAATAATCAAGGACAACCATGCTTGCAGTCTCAATCCGTATAGCACGCCTGGATAATTGCTCAATACTCCACTGATACCCCACCCGACATTTTGCTTCTCTTTGGGCATGGTATCATCATAATCAGTTTTGGAGAGTGAGTGGCCAAACCCTCATAACTCTCCTAGCATTGGCATCCATAGGCATAAGCATGTCTTAAAACAAAATCACAAACCTCCATGCTTGTATGAAAAATAATATTTCATACTCATAGACTATGTGTCTGGTTATAATAGGAGATGCCTATATTTTCTTTCCTTAGGATTTGGGGGTCTAACTTATGTAGTTCAGATCTTCTCATTCTACCCATTAAGTAATTTCATAATTACTTAATCAATCAATTTGTATTCATTTCAACATCACCCCAGCTCAGATTTCAGCGTGTTTACAATCATTCTGACTGATTTTTCAAGTATGATTCCAAATATCTATATTTCAAGACTTGATTCTTTTTTTTTAAATAATATTTATATTGAATATAATATTCTACCTCAATTTTCATAAAAATTCTAATTAATTCTAAATAATTCTAGAAAAATTAAGGTTTTCACACTTCAACAGCATGTGTCTCAACCATCAAGGAATGCAACTATGCAGTTGTTGCCGGTGTGGTTGCTGGTTTAGTTGCTTTGGGTTGGAGAGAGAAGATCTGATGTCAACACCACTAGAGATCGACAATGAAGGTAGATGGGATAAGAAAGCCAATGCAAAGAGCAATAGAATTTTAGAGAGAATTTTTTTTTGGAGAATTAAAATTTATTTTCATCCCTTTGTGAATGATTTCATGGGAATTTTTTTCTAACAGAGAAGCTACCAAAGTGGTCACCTAAGGCCCTACAAGATAGAAGATGAGCACGAAGACGTTGAAGCAATGTTTCTTCAACTAGTTAAGAGGAGTTCATCTATTAAGTCAAGGAGGCTTTCATGATACCCTAGGAAATCCTTTTCGATGGCTCTAGTTCACTAGCATCACCTTCATCAAGCTTGAATGCTGATGTTGAACTACGTGCCATAAGGTCAATCTTCTATATGAGATTGCGATGCGATGCGAAAGCAGAGGTAGCTCTTTATGCTACGTGTAACTATCATAAGAGGATCCCTCAATATTTATCACAGGTTAGGTTATTGTTTCCTCTGACCTTTGATGCTGAAAATATGGAGTTTGAGATAGAGTCATCAGAGTGGTTGCGTTAAGAAGGGAAGATAAGGATGAAGTATTAAGTGAAGCTCTTTGGATAGAGATCTGGGAAGAGGGTAGAAGTGACCTACAATGGAGCACTAGAAATGATACTCCTACCCGGAGATTGACAATAAACTTGTCATTATGAAGAACTTGCATGTGATGAAGACAATGGAGGAGAAGATTCATAAACATGTCAAATCTGATTGGTAATTTTTAGATATTTGCTCAGGGTTGAAAAATAGACAAAGTTGATCTTGCCTAGATGCCATTGGAATAGAAAAGAAAGATCGAGTAAAAGAAAAAAAGGATAGCGAAGAAGAAGAAACAACAAAAGTCAGACCGGGGGGGGGCGTGGCAGCACAACAGATCTATTAGATTTTGGATGCTTTAAGGCTATCATACCAGGAAGAAAACTTTATTTATTTACTATGCTTATAAATGAATCTTTCAAGCATACTTATGCACACAAAAATTACACAAATCAGGCATGATTGATGGTGCATTGATTGTGGATTTGTAGTGATTTTGAATATGAGTAAATGCACCTTTTGGACAAGCTACTGATAATTATTCACTCGGTTTGGTAATTGCAGATCGAATTTGATTTTGTCAACTTTGTATTCCTTAACAGAAGTAAGTCTCTTTCTTTTCTCCCCAAAGGTAAGTTAGACAAGAAGTTAGCATCATGGAAGGCAGGGACTTTGCTATTAAAGGTTGGTAAAGCAAATTTCATTAATTCTATGACTGCAACCTTGAGAATTTTTTCTTTGATAGCTTTAGTGATGACTAAAGGTGCTCTTAATTATTTTAAAAAGGAGGAGACTACGTTCTTTTTGGGAATCAAAACCTAGTTTGGCAAAAAATGGTGTTCACTAAGTTAGCTAAAACTAGCTTATTTGTAAAAGTAAGCCGCATGAAGGTCCAAGGGTAAAGGATTTGAATAAACTTGAAACATGTAAAATGAAATTGGCACGGCTTGCTATTGCTACTAAGAAATCCTTATGGCTTGAGTTAGTTAAAGCCACGAACCTTAGAAACAAGGATTTCTTTTGTGTTCAAAAGACTACAATTGTCTCACCTTTATGAAGAGAAACTCTCGATCATAGAGATGATTTCTTCCCATGAATTAGAAAGGTGATTGGAAGTAATACCTCACTATGGTTTGAAATGGGCCACCATTAAAAAAAAAAAGGATTTGCAATGGACTTGGTATTGGCCTTCTTATTGATTATTTTTTGCTATCAAAGTGGATGGAATGTCATCCACATAAAAAAATATTAGAAATTATTGATGATGGTGGCTTAAGGCTTCATCACATCTCATTTTTGGATGGTGATGCTAGGAATATTATCTGGATGTGGAATTTTTCATCAAGTCTACATACAAGTTTATGTGCAAACATGATTTGAGAAATTTTCCTTATGGAAGAAGATATGAAACACCAATCTTCATCCCCATTTTAAGAGGCTTCTCTGGTAGTTAGCTCTCAAATAATCTCCTTATTAGAGACATTATTCTTCCATCAATCTTCTGGCCCTTGCTTAACTCCTTGTTCCTTAAACCTATTGTAGGATGATATGATTAGACCACGAGCAAGCGAGAGCCCAACCCAGAAGGAATGAATGGTTCCCTGGCATTTCATGGGAAGGAGGTTTTCGTGAGCATATTGAAATTAAGATTCATTTATTTCTTAAATGCAAGTATGTGAAACCTTATTGCAGTCTTATTAAAAGGAGTTAGGTCTACATGCAATAACCTTCAACTATGAATGAAGCCATTCTGTTGTGGTTGAATTCTAGTAATATAAAGTTTAGATTTTCTAATGTTTTCTTTATAGCTTGTGGTATTATTGTTTACAAAATCTAGGTAGAGAGAAATAGGATTCTTCTACTTGTGCTAGCTGGAGAGATAAAGGGATTGAGTTTTTAGTTCCTTTCGCCACTGTCTTTTCTCTTCTAATCAGCCACCTATATTGAAAAAATAAACTAGGAGAACCTTGTTAAAGGTAAGTATAGTTTTATAATTAGATGGATTCCTTTGAACCCAAGGTGTTCAATGTTTTGATGGCTCTACTTTGGGTGGCCCTAGTAATGCATGTGCATGTGGCACTAATCTAAGAGATTTGAAGGGTCAATTTATTGTAGCTTTTGACAAATATGGTGGGAAAAAATCTAGTACTGAGATTGAATGGTCTGTATTGCATTGTGGTATTACGCTTACATTTATCTTGGCATTTCCAAATTGTACATTTATGGATACTCGTTGCTAATTATTGATATAATGAAAAAGGGAACCACAATAATGTAGAGGATAATGCAAGTGCAAAGAGAGTATTGGAGACTTTTTCATGGAATGGATGTGACTTTCCACCACATTTGTAACAAAATAAATGAAGTGGCAAACTTTACAATGCAAGTAAAGAGAGTATTGAAGACTTTTTCATGGAATGAATGTGACTTCCACCACATTTATAGCAAAGCAAGTGAAGTGGCAAACTTTTTGGAGTCTAGAGCTTCAACATCAAGAATATCAAGAATTGGAAAGATGTACTTCTAGCTTTCTTATAAACGATCTTAGAGGAGTCTGTTGTGAAAGAAAATGTAATTGATCATGTATGTCATCCATATATATATATATATATATATATATATAGAGAGAGAGAGAGAGAGAGAGAGAGAGAGAGAGAGAGAGAGAGAGAGAGAGAGAGAGAGAGAGAGAGAGAGAGAGAGAGATTACTAATAAAAAGAAAACAAATAGCACATTTTTAGGGATGGTTTATTTATGTTCAAATAGGCTGCTAGAGATAGATTAGAAGACAATTATCAAGCAATAGCTCTATTGTATTGTTTCTCATCTCTTAGTTGAATAACCCCTTCAAGGTATTTTTTGAGAGTTGTTATGATGTGTTTGATTGTGTAGACCAATTTGTGAATTTACACAAGCTAAAATACATGTGTACTGCTAGAATGTTGATCCAAGCGACTTGTCTCCTAATCTCATATCTTAGGTAGGTTATACATCCAAGAAACATCTTCATTGTATGAAACTAGCAACTACGGTTCAAAAAGAGAAGAACAATAAATAGAGGAATGCTAGGCAAAAGGCCATAAAGGACCTTATCCAAAAGCGACCAACATTTGGAGCTGAATAGGCTTACTGTTGAATGGTCTAACCCATTCATCTCATTGCTCTAGGCTTGGATAATAAGTAGTATAAGCCTCACAATAATTGGATGATTATATCATCATAAAAATGATATTTTCAGGAGTTGATGTGCGTCATTGTTTGCAAAATTTCTAACCATCCATTTCATGTGATAAAAGTATAGCTTTTTAGGTGTTGGAATTATGCAATTGTCATGCTCTTTAAACTATCTTGTCATCCAAACTTGGAACAATGTGATGAGCAGGCAACATCAATGAGAGGTGGGCCTCTCCTTAGTGCCAACTGTTGTGTACTTATGGAGAAGGTCCATTTAGGGCCTTTTGCCTAGCATTCCTCATAGAAAAATGGGGCTTTAATTGGTACTCATAAAGTTTAGATATTACCATCTAGTTCCTAAGTAAAATCAAATCAAATGATAGTCTTGCTTTATCTTATTCATTTCAATTTAGTCACTTTCATGCTTAAACATCATAACATAGAAGTTTATAGTCATAATGCCCTTTTTTCATAAGGTTACTACCTTATCATGGTTGATTTGCACACATTTTTACATGATGTGTCCCCTTGGTTAGTGTAAGTTAAAGTTAGCACATCACGATATGTCCATTTGCTTATCGTAGAGATAATGACAAACATTGTACAACCAATGATTCACATGTAATAACTAAGTCTCACTTGGACATTTATGCAAATTTATCTACTATAAGTTAAGAGATTAGTACTTTAGATCGCTAATGAGTTGGGTCTTCACTTAGAGTTGTTTGGCTATTGGCACGTAGTATGCAGCTAAAGCATCAACCTTAACATTTGTATGTACTATATTAGCCTCTGCCAATGTGCAAGGGACTTCAACATTGTTGTAATGCACATCATCTCTTTAACATGTCTTCTTCCTTTCTATCATTGTGGTCGCCCCTTTCTATATTGTCTTCTTCTTTTTGACCATCCACATCATCCTTGTCATTGCCAACAAGCTTCTTTTTACTAGGTCCCTCTTTGTGGTGTACTTCAATTTTTATAGGTGGTATCAACTCATTGCACATCTCTAATGCATACCAATAATTGTTTTTTGATTTAATCTCTCTACTACCTCTAGGAGCCCTATACCAAATCCTCTTCGTATATTATTGAGTAGCATAGCCATTTTCTTCACCATATTCTCAAAATCCACAATGGTTTACAATTATAGTTATTGTAGTGTGCAAGGTGCCCATACAATGTAAGTATTCATCAAGGATTCCTCGATAATTGGGCTTTACACTAAACTTGTAATCTTTATTTAACATCCTACAACAAGAAGCAAATCAACAATTTACAATTAACCATAGTTAAATTTACATAAAAGATATTAAACTTATATAAGAAGGTATACTAAAGAAGTCAACCAATGCTAAAGGTATATAGAATCAATAAGAAGTAAACCAATAGTATCCTAAAGAATAATTGATCTTAACCTTGTTTAGCAAATGATCCTAGACCCTTAGATTTAGTAAATCTTCAAAAAGGTCTATTATCTCTTTTGGTAGATAAGTTGAGATTAGTTCTCCTTACAAAAAAAATTAGTGATTACTAATGAATAATCAAACTAGCATATAAAATACATGGACAAGATCTATTGACTCATGAATGGGTTAAAAGAGGAAGATATGGAAGCAATCAATTTTTGTTTCTTCTTCACTTGCTATTAGTCTTCTTCTTTTGATGAGGATAATGTAGAGTCATTAGCATTATATTGAGTATTACTAGGACAATCAAAACTATTTTGTGTTTTACCAAGATCCAAGTATCTGTTACAACATTTGGTCAATTAAATAACTAGAAGAATTAGTATGCTAATAAGGAAAATCAATATCCTAATATTTACAAAAACTACTTTTGAGAAATAGATATTGGTAAAAAGTAGTGTAGCAGAGCTTTTCATATTAACCGGTTGCTCATTTAGCCAATGACATACTTTATTCACCGAATTTCCTTAAAAAGCCATGTGATTTTTCACATGAATCATAAATTGCAAACAAATTGAGGGAGGGACCAACAAACCTCATGTCACTTTCTGTGTTCTTTTATGCCTGCCTAGAAAAAATAAGCATTGAAGAAGTAAAAAATTCTCTATATAACTTTCTTGAAAGATAAATTGGGATTTAGCTATGAAACTTGGAGCTTCAAGTTCTCTATATGTAGTTTGGGTTGCACAAATGGCTTCTTTAGTTGCCCTTGATCAATTCTTTATTACCAAAATTTGGGGCTTAGTGTTGCACACACTAGGGCTAAAATTAGAAAGCACAATGGAGTTGAAGGAGAAAAGGAGCTAAAATCTCCAAAATACTTCCTATATAAAACATCTCTGATGAGCCCACCCAAAAAATAGGGCCACTTAGCAACTATTTCTTGAATGTATGAGCTACTTACGAAAACATTGAAAAGGAGGAGCTGCCTAGAGGTAGGTCCAAAAAATAAGCTTACAATAAAAGTGCAATAAATCTGTAGTCATGGGCAAAAGATTTTCTATTAATGGGTTATGAGTGTGGGGTAGGAGTGAGGTCTCAATTGTGAAGGTCATGATTTTGAGAATCGTCAAAGGGTGTGTGTGAGCGAGTGCCAGAGTCCACCATTTCATAAAAAGAAAAAAAGAGATTTTCTATTAACTTAGCAAGATTTTATTTTAAAAAATCTCAATGAATTAGTACATTGGAAGTCTTGTTGCATACATTATTTTATAAAAAATCTAAGTCTTTTTCTTTTCTTTCTAAACTACCAACTCTATTACTCTCTTTCTTTCTTTATTAAGTCATGTGTACTTGTCGTTAATCCCTAGTTTTCTCTAACTTTTTCAGTTTTCCCCTATAACCAAACATATCTCTTTCTCTAGAAATTTTGATGTCAATATTACTTTATGCATTCATTGGGCCATTAAAGAACTTTAAAAAAAATATTATTCTATAAATTTGCTGAGATTATTGACTTAACACTTTAGCCCAAGTTGGAATTAAAGACATTGTATTATCTTAGTGGAATTAACAATTTATCGGACTTTTACTATATCTTACAGTGGAGCCACATTATATGTATAAGTATGGCTACAGCAAGGAATACTCCTCTCTAGGCCAAAGGCCCTCAAGGGCAGTTCTGTAGAAGAGTCCCTCATTTTTTTGCTTGGATGGACCCATCTCATTATAGTGTATAAGTATGGCTATAAAAGTGAAATACTAGTCGTAATTATTGTAACTTGGACTATTGCATGTATGGATGGAATCGGACAAGTTTCAACAGGGACAAAGAATGAGATAGGAAGAATTCTCCTTTTTACAGCGATCTGAACAGGACTGTAGTGGATTATGACTTTGAAGTGGGTAGGTTCAGTTGAAATTCGGCATCTCGACCCCCTCTACTATTATCTAAAGAGGTTCTCTATTGGTCATCTAATAATTATATCATTCATTTAACCTATCTAGGACCACTGTAATGACCCACGGGTTATGCTTACTTGACAAAAGCATAACATCCAACTCAACGTAAACTATTGCTTGGTGAATTTTGAAGTGAAACAACTAATCATTCAATGACCAAAAGCATATGTTATTAGATATCAGTGTAGAAGTTTGATAAGGACCTGTAGTAGATCCAAGACAATGCTTATTAGATGGATGGTCTAATCCAATCACAAACATTCATCTACAGACAAGATGAATGTTGAAGCTGGAAGTTGGAAGAAACAAGATAGATGGGGGTGGAATTGGCAGAGAGGCAGCGGTAAGAGGAAGAAATCCTGTGTTTGTTACCTTACCCCTTTGCCTAATAAGTTGAAACTTAAAGGGTGCCGTTGCGAGATAAGGCGCGAGGGTCTATTTCAATTCGAAAATTCCTCGGATGTGGAAAAAACCTTCGCCTCTCTGGATTCGTGCGCTCCCTTCCCCCTAAATACAGGCAGGCAGCTTTCACACAGACACTCACACAAACACAGAGGAGGAGACATTGAGAACGAGAAATCCTCAAACTCCAAATCTGTCTCTCTCTCTCTCTCTCTCTCTGCTTTTTTTCTTTCTTTCCCTTCAAGAATCTAGGGTTCGGGAGTTTAACTTTCTTGTCCATGCTCCCTGCAACTCGAACCCTAGCTTCTTCTGCCAATGATGATTCTACTGGCAATGGCGGTCCTTTCTCTATATTCGCTATCTTTCACTTTGAGCGGAAGTTGCCAGACAGATGGCTTGTGCGGGAAAGGTTAGATAAAATGATGGCATTCTTTTTGTTGTTTTTCGTTATATTTCTCTTGTTAAGCAAAGAAAAGCCCTATTTTTTCCAATTTTCTTGTCTAGGGTTTGTAAGATTCTGATATGAAAAGGTGGTCGCTTTTTCTGTTGTCCTTTTTGTTTCCATTTAATCAGTTTAAGTGGCGCTAATGTGATTTATTTCTTTGGTTACTATATCTAACGGATGCAATTGACTCTCGTATTCTTGGCTTTTAGCTATTTGGTACAGCCTGCAAGTTCAGATGTTTAACTGTTCTTTTTCTGCAAAGGATTTTGATATGGCTACTTGTTGGTCTATCTTATGCGTCCTTGTTTGTGTACGGGTTCTTGTGCCTTACTTTACTAGTGCTATGCTGGTTCATGTCTATTCTTTGTTTCGAGGTACCACTTTCTCCTCGCTTCATTAGATTATTTGCTAGGTTTGAATCATGTGGCTTGTCAAATCTTACTGTGCATCTAGATTAGGACCTAATCTATACAGAACTAAGTCTTGCAATCTTAAATTAGGGCCACTAATTCTAGGCGGAACTGGGTTGCTATTGATGGAAATTGAACTAGGGCTTAAAGATTGCAGATTATTTTTAACAGTGCGAACTTGTTATTTCCTGATTTTGGTTGAGATCTCAATCTTAGGATCAACCAGGTTAGCCTTCTATCTATAAAGGAGAGAAGCTTGCAGGATATTATGAGGTCCATCTGAAGCCATTGAGTAACTTATGTTGTGTGATTCTGTGATTGACCTGATCTCATCTATGTCATTTTTTAAGACTTCAATCTCTAAGGTCTCAAGATTTCATTTCCTGTTTTTATTCACAATTGTCATTTAAGAGCATGGCACTGATGTCTTACACACTTTTAGAGGATGTTGTGGATAAGATGGGTCACATCCTTATAGTACAGCCATAGACACCTGCAGGTAGATGAAGAAATGGAGGAGTGAACTAAAGATACTTGGAAACTTGTTGTATGCCTTTGTGTTACAACACAAGTAGTTGATCTTTTTCTTACCAAGGCTTGTTTGCCTTCACTGATTTGGTGAATAGGCCTGCAAGGAAGTCTCCTGAGATTGTGCATGGTCGAGTGCTATGGCATTCAAAAAATTTAGTGCATTTGTCAATAAACTTCCAGGCATTAGAATCACAATAGAGAGCCTTGCTGATGAATTCAAGATGTTTGCATAGATTGTGGAGACGACTTGAGGATCCAACACCAAATAAAAGGAAATGTAAAAATCACAAGAGGGTGACAGTATTACAGGGACCTGACTGAGGAGCGTTTCCCATTGTATCATGCTCCAATAGAACCAACTTATCCAAAAATTAGCTGAAGGATGATTTTTCTCATTTGGAAAGGACCAATGTGGAACAGATTATTGATCAACATTTTCAAGTGCCCTAAGATCAAAATAAATCAAGCAGGAGGCTTGCAAACAAGAGAAAACTTCAAACAGCTATAGCTTTGATCTCGATATCATTAAGGGGTGCTGATATGCTCCATTGAAATTTATTGACTATTGCTACTCTGGTGGCAGTTCTGAAGTCCATCTGGCAATTGCACAATCACCAAGGCCGTTATGGGGTTTAAATTGCCGACTTCTTTCTCATTACTGTACATAAATGAAAATTGAAAAGCTATTATCAAGCTTCAGTGACTATAACATACAGAAATATGTATGTAATGGTGAGGGAAGAGAAATGGATGTGGGGCAAAGAGAGCAGTGAGTGTAACATACAGAAATAGGTATGTTATAGTGAGGGAAGAGAAATTGGACGTGGGACAAAGAGAGATATTGCAGAGCGAGAGATATTAGAGAGGGAGAGGAGTCTTGTTGGAGAGAACTCTTTTAAAGAAGGGGAGAGAGAGGGAGGGAAAGGAAGAAGAGTGGGGTGGAGGAGAGAGAGGGGAGGTAGAGTCTTGTCACTAAATGTCTTGTACACTCTGTATTCTGTACCTTTATAAAGATGTGAACTTTCTCTCTAAAAGAGCATTTTGAAGCTAATTGGTGATCTGCAGGTTGCAAGTTACCTTTACAAAGTGCATATTCAACTGTAGTGAAAAGATGTATGTGTCGAGGGAAGCATATTGTGGATTGCATTTCTCACTATATATAAAAATATTATGTATATGTGTGTGCGTATGTTTTTTTTTTTTTTTTGGTGCAAGAATTGAGTCCTTATCAAGTCAGTTTTTTGGATTGTGGATGCACTTATGCAAATTCAGGTAAGCGATTATAAGGAAAAACAAAAGAAATTGTAGCCAGATCAGGGAAGCATAAACGCATAAATTATGGAGGGATCATTACAGGTCTTATTGGACATGGAAAAACATGCCTGTGGCAGTCGTTGGCTTGGTACCTCTGTCTTTGTTTGGGAGCTCTTCGAAGGAAGTTTTCTCAATAAATTGCTAATATAAGTGGAAAGGGCAAATGGGATTGGTGGATCTATCTGTTCAGTGGTTCTGGATAAGGTGCCAAAAGCAGGTCAGATGAGACATAACATGGTCATCTTAGCTTTGAATCGATTCCAGCAAGTGAATCGTTTTTATCTGGGAAATTGAACATATCAGTGTTCTGCCTCTAGATTCACGTCCATTCCAAGCTGGAACTTGCTTGTATCTAGGTTGGTCTATCAAGGACCTTTCATTTTCTAATATGAATCTTAAAGATAGGACCACATGCTCAAATTGTCTGCCAAGCTATACCGTGCATTTATCAAATTCAAACTTGATTTGACCATGTAAGCAGTCCAATGTGATATATTTTACATAAGGATATCAGAGTATTCTAGGTAAATTATTCGCATGGGATAAGGTTGAACTTTGACCAATGTACTTTGCAGCTTTGATTTGACAAACACTTCTGTTTCTCTTTCGTATGGTGTCGGTGACACATTGACACAACACTTGTGTGGACACTTTGAAGCATACTAACAAGCATCCAACTCCAAAACAACCTTTCATGTGGGACTTTGGACTCTCATTATAACTTTCAATAGAGCTGCTTCATTTATACTTGACTTCTTGCCTAGATTTTGTTTAGTTTAACTATTTTTGCAATATTTATTTGTTTGCTGTGTACCCGTGTCTGGTTGTTAAGGAGTTGCCGTGTTAGACACCTGTATTAGCGTTGCATCCAACACTCGTGTCGGTGCAGCGATTCGACTTTGATTGCTATGGGCTGTACCAAGATCGAGTCCTAGGCAAGCGGACTTGATTTTAACAGCCAGCACATTTTCAATAAAATGGAGCCTAGAATTGAACATGGTAAAATAAGAAATTGAAAGATTTCACTGAAATGGTTTATTTGGAAATTTCCTAAAAAGCTAATCATACGTTCTATTCTCTATGGGACCAGTAGGGCCATTATGCTCATTACTAACCTTGACAACTTCCGATTTTTTGTCTAGTTAGAAGAGTCCTTCAAATATTATACTCTAGTCTTGTATCAGTTTCAATATTTTGGATTACAAACAGAGAAGAGAGTATAGGCTTATTATATTGAAAGATAGGAATGCCCATTAAGTAACTGTACGTGAGAGGCAAATGAATTGAAAGATTCATGTTTGGTCCAATGATCCAATTAGAGGTAATTGGGACTAGGGTATCGTATTTCTTAATACCAATATCTATTGGATAGAAATTCTCTAACATTTGACTCCTTTAAATTCCATAAAGGAAAAAGCAGCTCAGTGCACAAAGCACATGCGTATGCGGGGTTTGGGGAAGGGGCGGACCACAAAGGTCTATAGTACACACAGCTTTACATTGCATTTTGCAAGAGAATGTTTCCACGCCTCGAACCCCTGACCTCAAGGTCGAAATGCGAGGCATCAGCATTTTAGTCTTAATTCATAGCATCCTCTCACCTTGGTTGAAGATACACTTGTAAGAGGTAATCGGTAACATGCTTATTCCTGTTTATTTGTTAGTAGTGAAATAGTATTGTTTGGGAGATTTTACATGTCATATGACTATGGAAAGTTGACAACTCTGTTGCATGTCCTTAAGCAGAAGTAACACCGAAATGGTTTGTTGTCAAAGCTTGCTAAAACTACGATTTGACTTTTAACTGCAAATTTGGTTGCTTGTATTGGATTTCTTTGATGTATTTGTTCTAATGTTATGACAACCAAGCCATGCTTAGGTACTTTACAAATGATGTTGATGTAATGACTTGGATATCTGAAAGGTGTGAATGTGTGTGTATTTATATTTTGAAAAATGGAAGATTTTGCTTTTACTGAAATTGGAATATTTTAATTTTTTACCACAAAGATGACAATATTTTACTTTTGATGCCCATCCTAATTTGACCTGGTGTCTTAAGAAAAGTTCGAAGGACACGTTAGCATTAGTTACTCTCCACTGCTTGGTCATCTTGAAATGGTGTACATGCTTGACGTATGTACAATTTTTTAATTTTTTTCAATCAAAGAATTACAGGGAAAATTAGACATAAACAGACTCTCACTCACAGTCTCCTATATCTACTTCCGGCCAAAGGGAAAGTGGGGACTCGAACCTGTGACCAACCATATTCTAGGGGAGATGCAAGTTGTGTGGAACCAACTATGCTAGACATTTGTTGGCAATGTATGTACATGTTTGCAAAAACAGATCTATACGTTACAAAATGAAGCAACTAGTGTTTCAAGCACCATCACAGAGACACGGACTGATCCATCAGGCACCTATTGCTGTAACTACATTACACCAAACAATGGGAGCATGGATAGCACAAGTGACACAAGCAATCAACTTGACATAATAAAAGAATATAACCATTTGAAACATGGTAACTTCAACTAGACATAATCAAAGAATATAACCTTTTGAAACATGGTACCTTCATTAGCACTTTTGTGCCTACTGATGTCATATTTATTCCCATTACCTGCCATATATATCAATCTTTGTGAATAAGCTCTGAACTTTAGCCAATGTCTAATAGCAGGGTAAGTTCATGTAGATATGATCCTTGCCATCTGTAGTTGTTCTACAAAGTAAACATGATATAGAAACTACGAAAAAAAGGACAGTAGCAGCAGTTAAAGTTGATTGCAGGATTTGCAAACTGTAGTTCTTGTCTGTTTCACTTCAAAATAACAAAGTAAGCTCTACACAGGTCTGCCGAATTACTCACAGACATTTCCAGCAAAATTTATTTGATTCATATTGTGGTGGAAGGTGACTCTTCTATGAGTTCTTATGTGATTGACACACATTATTTTCAGTGAAACGTATGACCTTCTGAAAGTGCAAATGTGGTCAACCCTATTTGCTATACAAACAGTTTCCTCTGTTAGGACCTACTATGGATGACCCAGCCAAATAATAATTTATCTTGTAAGCCTCTGATTTTCTGTCTTTAAATGAATAATTGGAAAATGAGAATCAACCTTGTACATTCATCAACGTATACCTCCATGAATCTGTGACTTGGGTTTTTGATTGAGGGAGAATTTTGGGGTAAGGCTAGGCTTGGTAAATAAATGGTATTTCCAGCAGACTCTGCTTGTATTTACAGCTGCTTAATTTTTTTCATCGAAAGATATGCATCCATCATATAACAGTGCTGCTACCTTGGGTGGGGACACATCTATAGGTCCTTTGAGGCAGCTGCAGTTATTAGAGAAATTAGGAAGATATTGAACTGTAGTTCCTTTTCATTTCTAAAATGCTGGTAGTTTCTTGCTCTCTGAATTGACTTCTATGTGAGAGCAATCTTGGCCCATTTTTAACTGTTCTTTTTTTAATTTTATCTTAATTCATTCTTAAGTTTTAGAAGGGGAGCTTTGGCGCAACGGTAAAAGTTGTCGTCATGTCACCTTGTGGTCACAGGTTCAAGGCGTGGAATAGGCCTGGCAATTCGGGTTGGCGGGTCGTGTTTGTGTCCACACAAACACGACACACTTCGAGTTTAGGTCGACACGCACACGATCCGCATAATAATCGTGTCAAAAATCTGTAACCCGAACACGACACGATTATTAAATGAGTCGACACTACACTACTCGTATAACACGATTAAATAAATAATATAGTAATATAGGACGATTTCAGAAGAACCGTCCTATATTATTGCTCTAATATAAAAATTATGGGGCGACAAAAGATAAATTCAAACTACACAGGTCTATTATTGCAAGGACACTTGATTAGGCAGAGGTATACTGACTTTATACAAAAGATATTGAGAACCGTCCTACTCCTTACTCAATCCATAAACTACCTATATTACATGTTACATTACAATATAGGACAGTTCCAAAGGAACCGTCCTATATTGTAATGTAACATATAACTCATATAGATATACATTTACACTACAATAAAGGACGGTTCCTTTGGAACCGTCCTATATTGTAATGAGAGTTATATGTTACATTATAATATAGGACATATAGATATAATGTTACACTACAATATAGGACGGTTCCAAAGGAACCGTCTTATATTACATGCTACATTACAATAAAGAACGGTTCCAAAGGAACCGTCCTATATTACAGTTACAATATATTATGGTTCCAAAGCAACTGTCCTATATTACATGTTACAATGTACGTGTATAGGAGGACGTCCTCTATTACATGTTATATATAGGACAGTTCAAGATGAACCGTCCTATATTACATATCATATTGTAATATAAGACGGTTTCAAATGAACCGTCCTATATTACTGTTAGTTCACGATAAATAAATAGGTCGCGTGTCAAACAGGTCAACACGATGGGTCATGTTGATTGACCCGAACACGACACGATTTTTGGCTTGTCGTTTTTGGGTTGACCCGAAAATGACACGAACACGATAAGACTCGACCCGAACACGACACGATTTTTGGCGTGTCGTTTTCGGGTTGACCCGAAAATGACACGAACACGATAAGACTCGACCCGAACCCGCTAAATTCGTGTCGGGTTCGTGTCGTGTTATCGTGTCGTGTCATATTTTGCCACCCCTAGCGTGGAATCAGCCTCTTGCAAAAATGCAAGGTAAAGCTGCCTACTTTAGGCCATTGTGGCCCGCCCCTTCCCCGGACCCTGCATAGGCGGGAGCTTCGTGCACCGGGGCTGCCCTTTAATTCATTCTTAAGTTTTCAAGAAAAGATACTTGAATCAAGTCTCTGAGATTTCTAAGAGTTTGACTACCATGTTGATGGTTGCTAAATTTTATTGACTAAGTGTGCAATAGGCCTCTTAAATGAATATGAAGAAAGCAGAAGGAAAATGTTTAATATGCTCACTAAAAAGTGAGTGCCTTGTTGTCTCATGGAAGTAAGCAAACAAGTAGCTTCATGTAATTTGAATAGACTTACCCGTAATTTGTATTTTCAAACTCCAGTGGTCGAGAGCTTGCACTGGAAAATGCTAGGTCAGTTGAGGCAAATCTACAACCTTGGGAGTTGTGATGTTGACTTGGGGGGGCCTCACGTCGTCCCTGCCATGGAAGCTTGCTTGCTATGTGATTGACTAGGAGACTGTTAGAGTCTGTACCAATCTTATGCAATGTAAAAAGGGCAGCCCAGTCACATGACAACAACTCTACTGTTGCGCCAAGGCTGCCCTTCATGCAATGTGCTTGCGCAAATTGTGAAATCATCTGTTGCTGCCAGTGCTGATACCTCCACATTTCCAAACCAAGATCTGGTTAACATCCAAAAAACCAGTTGAACTGGCTTTATGTTTTCTGCTACTGACTGAATGGTAGGTATGGTCTGAATTATATTTGCTAGACCAGCTTTTGGCATTTAGATGTTGATCATCAAGTGTGTGCTAGGAACATCTGCTCCTAGTGAAGCAGCTATCCTGGCAGCTGGTGGTTGATTATTCTTTGTATGCTTTATACCTAGTTCTTTGGTCTAGCATGTCTCACCTGCAAAATATTGCAGCTTGGTGCTCCTTGCCCCATGTTTTGTTCACGAGTGGCTCAGAGTTGGGACAGGTTTGCATGGAGGAAGCACTCTGCTGATTGAATGACAGCATGTTTGGTGATGGGAGCTTTCTTAGTGGGCATCAGTTCCATTGTGATTGCCGTGCTTAAAATTTTAGATCAGAGAAAAGGCAGCCTAGTGCTTGAAGCTCCTGCATGTGCTGGGTCCAGGGAAGGGGTGGACGACAAAGGATCTATAGTACATAGCCTTACCTTGTATTTTTGCGGGAGGCTGTTTCCTGTGACTTTCAGATCACACGATAACCACTCTACTGTTGTGTGAGGTTGCCCTTTGTTTAAAAATTTAGATAATATGTTTTATTGGTTATTTAGACAGCATGTGCAAGTTTTTGTGAGGTGCATGAAGTTATCTCAATAAATTATTATATGCAGTATGCAATACCTTAATGAAAACATTGATTGTTGCTTACAATGCTTTTTTGTGATCATTGCATTCTTATTTGGGCTTATCAAGTTCCTTTATGTTTGTCCTTGCTAGGCTCAGAAATGACAGTGATGCCTGCTACAGGACTGTACATTCTTACCGCATTCATGGACGAATTTCTTAGTCCTTCCTGTATTAACGAAAATACTTGATACTGAAAACAAGACAACATCTTGTTTGGAGAAGGGAATGAAGCCATTGGTCCAGATAGCACAAAAATTTGTATCATATCGACGGTTCTAGTCTTGAATTCAGCTATTCTGAAATTCTTTTGATGTTCAGCTGAAGGTTTTGTGATTTCTACTTTCGTTCATCCATCTGATTCTTTTGTATCTTTTGTCTTCTTGTATACTCGGGAATCCCCGTCTGCTGACTTTCTAAGAACTAGCATCTCTTTCAGCTCTGTATACTGTTTACAATCAACTAGTTCAGTTGGGAAATATTTCGAGTATTTGAAACTTCAATCAAACATCAAAGAGCAAAGTTTCCTAATTTATCATTAAAGATGTTAAATGACTCTGCAATTTAGACTTGGGCCGTATGAGTTTTTATGGCTTTGGATTTCCCTAGAACTTCTTTCGTGCTACTTCTGCAGATATTACAAGAACTGGCTGACTTTGCAGATATCTGCAGAACACCAGGATCACCTGGGCCGGCTAAACAATAAACAGTCTTTTTTGCAAAGTCCCTTACTGCCGATATTTTGGTAAATACCCTGTTATAAGCATGCAGCATCTTGTATTGTACGTGTAAGAGCTAACAGCATCCGGAGCACATTGTGGTTGCTGAGATTGTATGTTGTTTTTGCTTCCGGCGGATGGGTCATGTGAGCAATCTCACACATCAGAAATTAAAACAACCCCAAACCCCACCCCCCCCCCCCCACAATTAGGTCTAAGAATTGCTCCTAACTGTTTGTGCCATCCACTTCTATGACCACAATAAACGTTTTTCTAGTGGCGTACATTGGAAAATGTTTTTGACTGTTTGACCCTCAAAAAGCGGGGACATTACAAGAAATTTATTTATTCCTATTCTTTTGGCAGTTGGGGAAGTAAAGGCTTCAGAGCGTTGGTCTTGGAACCAATATGCCTATTTTGTCCTGCTTAATTAAGTTAATACAACAGTTAGGGGTTTGTTTGTCCAAGCAAAATCATCTTTTGTTTGCACATCATCTTGCACCAACCCCAAAACTTCCCAACCCAAAAAAGGCGCTTCCAAAAGTTTTATTCTTTTATCAAAGTGAAGTCTGAGGATGAGACGACTTCTCATTCCTCGATGATCTTAGTATCCTTATCTTCTATAACATTTTGCTAGTTAATATTTTCCTTTGTTATAGCTAAAAGTTTTTTTGGTTAATATTTTCTTTTGGTATAGCTAAAAGTTATGAAGCAAACTATTAGAAATATATATTAATTTTTAAATCTACTTGAAATCTTCCAATAAAAAAGAAGTGATGCCTCAAATCTCTACCCAGCTTAACAAGAAGAGGTGCCATCGTGTTTGCTGCCATCGGCACTAGCCGGCTTAGGCCTATAAGTTAATATTTGCATAGAAGTGCAAATTTAAAATATGGGTACAAAAATAAAAAGCTGTTGCGTTTTTCTTAGTCACCGGCAAGTGGCTTCATTATAACTCGATTGACCTCACTTTCAAGCTACGTTTTCAGGTTTTTGAACTATGATTTGGATGTAGTATTAAGTAGTTTTTTATTCCAAGGGAATGTTCTCAGGGTGAAGTGGCAAGAGAAAATAATAGGGATCATTGGAACTACTCGGGAAGAATTGGGATGCATGTCCCTATTGGTGTTGTATAGGTACTAATTTCATCCATGATGACGTTGAGCCGTAGGACTAGGATCGATATACCTATTCATATAAATAGTGTGATAGCAGGTAAAATGGCACCGGGAAATTCTGAAGAGCAAGATTTAATCGCGTTGTTAAAGGAGATTGATCTTAGGATAATGGCAAAACTGGACGTCTACATGTTTCTTTTAATGGTATATCCACATGGTTTTCATTAGATAATTACTTGAAGCTTGAAACTTGGGCTGATCCAGTGGTTTTAACACGATCTAATGGTGAACTGAAGCTGATAGTGAAGGTGAGTGAAAGTTGGGTGCCTTCTTTTCTGCTACCACCCATTCCCAGGTTGAGGAGTCCTTTAGGCTATAGTGTTTCTTACAGTCACCATCCCACTTTGTTTTGCTTAAGGTATATTAGCACTATCTATCGTCAGTCGAGTTCGCCAAAGATACGGTTGATATAGTCGGCGCGTGGACTCAGGTTTTGCTTTGAGGAACACATTTCTCAAATTTGAAGCTGTGTTGATTACTCAAGCTCGTGTTCAGGGCTAACTTCTTTGCACGAGTAACTCGAGTCTCTGTGAAAGGTTTTATTAGGCCTAACAATTTGGGTTGGCGGATTATATTCGTGTCGTATTGAGACTAACCCATTATAGTATATGGGTTGACACGAACACCACCTACTTAATAATCGTGTCAAGAACCTATGACTCGAACACGACACGATTATTAAACGAGTTGATATGATACGACTCATGTGACATGATTAAATAAATGTAACATAACAAATATAGGACTGTTTCTAATGAACTGTCCTATATTACTATAATATAGGATAGTTTCTGATGAACCGTCCTATATTACTATATTAATATAGGACGGTTTCTGAAGAACCGTCTTATATTACTATAGTAATAGAGGACTGTTTCTGATGAACCGTCCAATATTTTTAACCCGATTGGTTAACAGCTTACAAATTAGATGGATCAACACGATGAACAAAATTTTATTTTTTTAGAAACTATAGTAAAAGAAAACAATAAATTAGTAGTAGCAGATAGTTGTGTATCTCGTCAGAGAAGATAACTGGAATGAATTTTGATAATAATTTTCTAGCAAACATTTATACCCAATTGTTACAAAATCTTCCTCTAATATAAGGGCTTTATAAATCAGATAAATCAGAATCTAGATCTAAAATTTATTTTTAAAAAAATCATAAAAAACATAAAGATTAAGGTTTTTAAGGTTGTTAGCAATTAAATACAAGAAGCTTTTTTTAGCGAAGCCTCAAATATGTTTTTTACTAAAAATTGGCCAAATTTTAAGGGTTTATAGATTGGGACTTTTGGATTCTAGATCAGAAAATTATTTTCAAACTTTAAGAAAAAAAAGTGTCATATGGAGATTTTAAATCTTGTTGGAGAAAAATTACAGAGAGATTTGAATACATTTTTAACTAACAATTTTCTAAAATTTAAGGATTTGTAGATTGAGACCTTTAAATTTTAGATCTAAAAATTATTTTCTAAAACTCTAAAATAAGTTATTATATAGAGATTTTAAATCTTGTTGGTGAAAAGCTTTGTCATCTTCTCCAATAAGATACAAATTATTTATGAACAATACCTTAGTTTTTACACTATTATTATTTTTTACTTTATTGCTCAGGCAGATTCTATAAAAATTTATTATAAAATATTATAATATATGTTGTAAGCCCCCGTCAAACATCCCTCGAGGAACTTGTAATTTTTTTATTTTATTTTTCAATAATTGGAGGATTAATCTACAAAAATTAAAGTTTAGACAACTCTTGCCTGTAAGACGGCACCCTAAACTGTCTACTCGTCAGATTGTTTGATCTCTGGGAACGGTCCCACCTTGCGAAAAACCAATGAATGGAATCAAATCGGCCCATATCGCCGTTGATCCATCAGGAAACCTCTCGTTCCGTGTTTTCACCCCCATAGAAACATCAACGGTCTTCCAGGGATCGTCTTCTTCCACGGCGGAGGACAACAAAGGCTACGACTCCTTTTGCCGTAGGATGGCTTCCAAAATACCCGCTGTCGTTCTCTCCGTCAGCTACCGCCTAACGCCGAAAAACCATTGTCCGACATACCATGACATCATCAAGTATCTGGACAATTCTTCGTGCATAGAAGATTTTGAGCTCAATGCTTGTCGAAGTGATTCATAGCCGGTGACAGTGCCGGCGGCAACATCACCTAATACCTAGATCAAACGATGCTCCCACATTTCTCTCACGTTAACCCTCTCTGCTCCTACAAACAATCTGACGATGCTCGCTCCCAAATCCTCTCAGCAACACCCAGATCAGATCAATGAAGCTGGTTAAGTATTTACGGTCTTTTCGGCCCAAAATTCTGTTTATTTGACAAGGTAAAAGAAAAACAAATTTCCATTATCTCCAAAACATTAATTCCATCTCCTCATTGCCCTGACAACTGGGCCAACGAAATTTACATCAGATGTAGCAGATACCCAGACTGCATCTGGGTTTTAGCTGCGTCTGTTAACGATAATTGAATCTAGCATTTTTCTTATTAAATGCAAACTGGCCGTATAAAAGTTAAAACACGAAAAATTCGAGGTTTTCTTAATGATTTTTCCTTAAATCTAAGACGTTTATCTCGTTGGGCTCCATGTTGAGCTTGCATTTATGTTTTTTTTTTTCCGCCCAAAGCTCCTTTCTTTTGAACAGGGTAAAAGGAAAAATAAATTTCCATGAGTGAAATTAAGTTATCCGTGCATGCCGTTTTCTCCCTTCTATTTGCAGCCTCAAAACATAAATAAAAATTTCAGGTTTCATTCAGTTTGCTTTGGTTAGCTTTACTCATAAGGAGTCATCTGGTTCTTTCAGTTGCACCTAAATTTATCTTGAAAATATGCTAGTTAAGTTGTTGAATCAAGTCTTATATGTTGCATTTAGTGTTTCTTCACATGTTTATCATCTCAGGAAATCAGATTCTGATATTCTAGGCTCCTTCTGAGAACATACAAAGTCGTACTATAAAAAAGTAGATGCAGTATATTAACCATGCAAACAGTTCAAGACCAAAGTTTTAAAGCACGAGTTACATAGAAGGTGATACAGGAAGGGAAAGAGGTGGTTTCATCACTTCAACCAAGAACTGTGCATGCAGTTATTCCCACGTACATAACTACATTGTATATGCGCTTGTTCTGAACCCCTACTAGTTTCCTTCACTATTTTCAATCCTCATGCAATCAAGATAGGACTTTCCATTGAGTTCCTTGGAGAAGAAGCCTTTGAACCACTGTTCCGTGCTTATCCTCCTGAACAGAGGTGGGCTCTGTGGGTTGATGAGACTGAAAGCTGGACCAATTTCTTTCGTGAATGATGGGCTGTAGAAGGTAGCAATTGAGAGCCTTTCTTTTGCTGGATTCACTGTTGCCCGGTGCTCGATGCTGCGGTATACCCCATTGGTTACCATCTACAGATCGCATCAACAACAAAAAAATAGAAGTTATACCGTAATTCTGCAATTCTAAATGTAGTATTATTGACGAATGGATGGTCCCGATACTCCTAGAGGAATGAGATACTCATCTCGGCAGGACCAAACTGTCCATCTAGTTAGCCCACCGGATGAATGTTTGAGATAATGCTTAGATAACATTGCTGGATTCAGTCAAATCATATGGATGTCTATATGGTAACTAAGAGGAAGAGAAGGAAATAAGGTTTGTGTTAGCTTACCTCTAAAATGTCTCCTATGTTGACTATGAAGGCATTTGGAAGAGGTTTGACGGAAACCCACACTCCATTTTTCCTAATCTGGAGGCCCTCCACCTCATTAGCCTGAAGGAGGAGGGTGAGTCCCACAGAATCTGAATGAGGTGTGAGGCCAATCACTTTCTCAGGTTGTGGACATGGAGGATAGTAATTCATCCTCATTGCTTGATGCCCTTCCTCAAACAGCTCCCTCATTTCGTCAGCTTCCATCCCTAGAGCCTTGGCCATCTGCTCCAAGACTTTCATGGCCAGCTTTTGTAACTCTGATGTGTAAGCTTCTAATATGTCTCTGTGATAAAAAGGAAGTCAACATAATAAACCATGTGATATAGCAAACAAGGGTAACTAAGGGTAGTGAGCACTGCGGATCCACTTTGTCATGTTAAGTATTGACTCAATGGTAACAAGGTTCATTAATAGCAAATCTTGGTGTTAACCGAACAATGAATCGTTTATCTACTAAAATTTTGAAAAAATTCCCAAGTGAATGCACAGATTGTGTAAATGCGCCCTATTAATTTCTAAACACAAGCAATTAGGTAGTAAGGTTCATGAAATGAGATTTAGAGCGAATGGGGAAGCTTGAATACCTGAAAGGAAGATTGTCAAATAGATGGGGCTTCCTGTCACAAGGTGGGTTAGTGGATAGGAAGAAAACGTCCGCCCAATCAAGTTTCTGCTCTTCCGATTGGACGAATATCTGCCCGAATCCTTCTACTTGTCCTGGCTGCTGCCAGAATCTGTTCTTTTCTTCCAAGGGAAGACCGAAGAAGTTTTGAACGTCCGACTTCATTTTCTCTATCAATGTGGGGGTCACTCCATGGTTCACCAGCTGCAACACATACTCCCATTGTGAGTGGTGACAATGATAGTAAAGAGGGAACTGATTTTTGACCTGCTTGCATCGGTGACTTCCTCCCCTCTTAACTTGGAATTTTCTCATAGACTTTCATACCCCACTTAGAATAATTTTGAGAGAAAATGAAGGAGCTTTTAACCATTATAATCGATCTGTTATGTTTACTTTTATGTACAAGGCCTCTTATTGATCTAGACCGTATAGTACCAATGATCATATCGAGCAGGGAGTTGGAAATTATGTACAAACAATGGGTTGCATCTGGCGAGAAAAAATGCATTTGATTAGAGTTACCTATGTTACCTCGCAAACTTTTCAGATCCAATATGGGTTCTATTCAGTAGATGGTTTGTATTTCGAGTCTTAGCAATTGAATGATCCTAGATTTGTCATTGCGAGATCTAAAATGGAGATAGACCTCAAAAAATTTGTCCTTGTAAGATGTAAAATGGAGGTGGACCACAAAAAACTGTAGAAATAACTGGATAATTAAACGTAGGCAGCATCCAGACTCTTCATCAGATGCTTTTAGCTTTCTGATCCACCATTTTCCACTAGAGAGAAATAGCAGTTAGGATCACCCGATGAAGAGGTATCTAAGAAGGGCCTGAGGGCAAGTGGCCTGGATCATCAGAGGCACTCAACGTGTCGATGCCAGCAGTCACAAGTGCATTGAGTAGGACAAATCAAATGGGGTTTTGTGTCAAACCACATCCATCAAACCAACCACAAGTTCCAGTATCCTATCACCAGATTGGAGGTGTAAATCAATTACAAAATTTTGCCCGAGAATAATTAATAAAAACGAATTGATCAGATTAATATTGCTAGTGAAATACCTGAAAGAAACCCCATTCGTGGCAAGCAGAATGCAGTCTCTCCAACTCTGAGGCCAAAGACTCTCCACCGAGCAATTTCTCCATGTCGATTACCGGAATATCTAACGGCGAAACATTTGCAGAGATGAATGGAGCGGGGTCCAGATCCGGACGTACGTAGCGAGGTGGGACAGCGATCAATGGCTCCTTGATCATCTCTTTAACACTAGGAACTAGAATTGAACTTCCTAGGGTCACACTCTTTGGGGACTCCATGGGCATGTAGAAGAAGCTGAGAGGGAGAGAGAGGTTCGTTTGTTGGGGCAGAGGTGTTGGGAATTTATGTATGGGATACCCAGGATTGTTTATTCCCTCTGTCTTACCGTCGCCTTTTCCTGGGATTAAGTTTCCGGACTGACCCTGAAATCCTGCCTAACTAAGTTCTACCTTTGGATGATTTAATTTAATTATCTCGGGTGGCCTCTGTCAAAAATAAAATACTTTTAACTACTAGTTTTTTCAGTTAAAAAATAAACTAGTCATAATTTAAAAACAAAAAATACATAGCTAAAATTATCCAACAAATGTTGTTTCTGACTAATCTAAGGAAAATAAGTAGATCAGATAATCGAAAGTTAAGGCTTAGCTCTGCAGGGTTTTTCTGTACACCAGTCTTACCTCTTTCTCTCAAGTGTGAAAACCCAAAATGCTGACTTTGTCAGCACAAGTCAACTTGGCTTAATGCGGAGAGTAGTCGGATAAGGCATGTAGCAAAAATGCATTAAAATTTATGGCCCAAAACCATATGGTGCGCGTCAACGTGGGGGGACGGTGCCTTCTCGGCCTGCCGAATTTGACTAGTCGCTGCAGGGAAATTAGCGTTTGGGCGTGTAAGACACGTAGAATTGACATGCATTAATAAGTATTCCAAGCCACTCATCTTTTGTGCCGCATCTTACGTTATCTTTTGTGTTGGATCTTACGCAGGCATTGTGCCAGAAAGGATATGATCCTAACCACTACCTAATACTTAAAAACGAAGTCAAGAAAGAAATAAGTAGAAGACTAATGACATAAAGACGACATTTGGAGTTTGGCCTAACAAACATCAACGAAAAGTTGCTTCATTTGGTTGTTCAGTCCATTAAATCTGACCGACCCGGATCTTAGGTAAGCCGTGAAGAAAAATCCTCTACATCTACCCTTTTTTAGCCGCTACTGTCATAAAAATAAAGAAAAAGAAAAAAGGTTAGCTTTGTTGGCCTCACGGCCGACCGAATTTAATGTAGAAGTCATTTCCATCTTGACTGACCGTCACCCAGGAAATTACTCACAAAAATTTCAGATTTGAAGTAGAACCCATGACAGCTGGAACCTGTAGAAATGGTGGATTTCACCCACAGTTGAAGTCAAGAGTGTCCAGTCTCCATTCCAGGAACCTGGTGAAACCGTGGAATTAATAATTTCCATCTTTACTTTGGTCCCTCGAGGTAAACCAGAACGTATTAATTGGACATAGGCAAAGACTGTTCGCGACTTGGATGAACCAGCTTCAATAGTCATCCACACAATCGTGACCGCCAAGCAAAGCTAAATCCGTTATATATCAGTGGCCGACACAAGATGGTCACAATCGGTGAATTGCCCGGCTCCAAAATGTTGTTTGTTTTAAAGTCAAAACATTAGTTGAGGAGGAATGCTATCATAGAGGGCAGCATCATTCCAAACTGTGGTAACCTGAAAGTAAAGATCTTCCTTTGGATAATCCTTCATAAAAGACAGCCAACTTACAATACCACAGCTTGGAATAAGGAAGATGAAAAGCTATGTCCACTTCTTTCATGCTATTTGGAGTTGTACAAAAATGAAGAAAATCTGGATTAAAGTTCATCCAAATCTAGAAGTTAAATTGAAAAACTTTAATAACATCGATGACATAATATACACTAGATGAAGAAAAGAAGAAGGGGAAATATATTAAATCACATTCAAAATATTGGTCCAGTAGAATTGGCATAGAAAATTTGGAGACACCGAAATCGAGTTGTTCGTGAAGATGAGAGTTTTAATGCAGCATAGATGTACAATACCTGAAAAGGAAAGATGATGGACCTTGGAAATATCAATCTCATTGATACATGACTCCAAGGTAGTCAATTAAATACACTTAAGAAATATAATAAAACACACACAAAAGAAACACATGGATAGGATGGGAACCAGCAAAAGTGGGGTGGATGAAACTTAATTTTGATGGAGCGTCAGAAGGAAACCTAAGAAAGGCAGAAGCGTGAGGACTTACCAGAAGTCATGGAGGTTTATGTGGTCGCATATAATGTTCATCTTGGACAAACGACAAATAATACAATAGAAAGGATGGCACTATATTATGATTGAATATTGCTACTGAAATGAAAATAACTTTTTTCTTTTTTTAATCTTTTTTTTAAAGATATAGGGAGACTATATAGCTGTCTTTTTTACCTTAACAAACTACCAAAAGAGCAAAACCTCCTTTCTTGGGCATGGATACTTCAACTGTCAAGGAAAAAATGAGGGGCATCAACCGGAACTATAGTAAATACTGAGGTGATGCACACTTTTCGACAAGGGAACATATGTGCTCGACCCATTGCCAAACAAAGCAATCACCGATGAAGGACAAGCACATAGAAGAAGGGACAACAAGATTTCATTGAGAGACTACTTTGGGAAGATACTGGGAACAAAGGAATGCAGGATCACAAAAGTATAAGGGGGGTTTATTCAATTGCACATGTTAGGCGTTTTTGAGATATGCCGGCATATCTCAAATGTGCACGTTATTAAACTACGATATCTTCGGCATATTTGAGATATCGGGTTTATTTAATTGCGTTATCTTCCGCACATTTGAGATATCGAGTTTATTTAACTCCGATATCTTCGGCACATCTGAAATATCAGTTTTATTTAATTGCGATATGTTTCGCATTTTTAAGATATCAACTTTATTTAACATATGGAGGAGCTGATATCTTTTGCGTTTTGAAAATATGCCAAACCATTTTCACCGTGTAAACATGCCCTTAGTTTAGTGAGAGAAAAAACAATTTCAACTTGCGTTTTGTAGTGAGAGAAGAGAAGCAGGGGGAAACCCTCACATCTTCGTTCTAAGCAGAAGCAGAACCCCTCAGTGAAACCCTCATCTTCGTTGTCTGGGCTGCATCTTTGTTCTAACCAGAAACCCTCACATCTTCCTGGGCTGCATCTTCGTTCCAAGCAGAACCCCTCACATCTTCCTGGGCTGCATCTTCGTTCTAAGCAGAACCCCTCACATCTTCGTGGGCTATATCTTCGTTCTAAGCAGAAACCCTCACATCTTCGTGGGCTGCATCTTCCTGGGCTGCATCTTCGTTGTAAGCATAACCCCTCACATCTTCCTGGGCTGCATCTTCGTTCTAAGCAAAAACCCTCACATCTTCGTGGGCTGCATCTTCCTGCGCTGCATCTTCATTCCAAGCAGAACCCCTTACATCTTCTTGGGCTGCATCTTTGTTCTAAGCAGAAACCCTCACATCTTCGTGGGCTGCATCTTCCTAGGCTGCATCTTCGTTCTAAGCAGAACCCCTCACATCTTCCTGAGCTGCATCTTCGTTCTAAGCAAAACCCCTCACATCTTCGTTCTAAGCAGAAACCCTCACATCTTCGTTCTACAAGTAGGAAACCATAGAAGCTGGATAGAAGAAGGAAACCCTAGTCTGCTTCCACGAAGAGAACAGGTAGGAAATTTCCATTTCCCACCTGAGGTGGTAGATCTGCCAGCATTGCTTCTGAACAGGTAAATAATGTCCCAAATGATCTTCCCGATCTTTCCCAGACGGGTCTGCTTCTTCATCTTTGCGCAGGTTTTCGTTTGTTCAATTTCTTGTGAGGTCCATGACCAATTTTATTCTGGTCATGCCCAATTTTACGTGCTTTTCTGATTCAGTTTTATTTACTTTATTTGAAGCTTATCTGCATTTTGGTCTGAAGCGATTCTTCATTTGCTTTTTTGGGATTTTTTTATATGTAATCATTTTTTCCCTTAAATTGCTTGGACCACGACCTGATGTTAAGAAGTAGGTTGCGGGTTGAAGAATGGGGGAGTTGTTAATAAACCGCTGAATTCCATTGCACAGATGCTACGCTAGTAAAAACCAACAGATGTATACGGCTCTTAAAAACATTGTTTGGCTGCAATTCCCTGCCAGTAAAGACTCAATGAAACCCTTGCTTCAAACATAACCACTTGTCTATATGGTTTTCATGTTCTGTATTGAGCATGTTATATGACTGAAGATTCTTCGGAAGCATTAAACAATTTGAACCTGGTAACTTAATGCTATGTGATCTTGCAGTTTCTTTATCAAAGCAGAAACGATGTTGGACCCTTAATTGAGCAAGGTTCCTTTTTCAATAACTCCTGTTATGTTTTGGAGAATATTCGGCATTCATAGGTTGTTAGTTTTTTTTATGGTTTGAAGTTAAACCTATGCCAATTATGCAGTCTTTTATTTATGCTTACCCCATTCTATATCTGCTGCTTGACAATTGAGATTGATTAATCCCTGCTGAGCATCTGTGAGGACTGAACCCACATTGAGAAGGGACAGATCCTCATTACTTTTGGAATCTCTATACCTTCTTTTTTTTTTTTTGGTCCAAGAGCAAGTGGCATTTTGAAGAGCTTGACCTTGTATAAGCTTATACGTTTAATTCAAGTTCAAAGTTAGGATTCAACCCTCAGTTGAATTCGCTGATGTCTGATGATTCCAACATTAGTTTACTGAAGCTTACGTTTTTAGTGAAGCGTCAGGTTGCTTAGTTTGAACTTGATTCGCTGTTTGTAAATATGATGCTCTCGTGAACTATATTATCTTAACAATGCCAAAACATCTGCTTTATGAAGTGCTCTTTTATGCATGCTTACTGATGTGGGAGGTCACTTTCTTTCTTTTGAGTTTCTAGGATATCACTTTCACAAATTGAAACAATGCTACTTGTTGCATCTGGCTGCTCACTTTTTCCATTCTGCCTTTTTCTGATGATTGTTCATCATGCATTTGATTATTGGTCCTGAGCATATCAATTTTATGGTTGAATTTATGTATCTTTTCGGTTGTCAATCTCATGATAAAGAAATGGCTTGACTTCTTTTGAGGTCCTCTAGACCAATTTTCAAGAAATTAAAGGTACTAATATGTTTTTCCCTCTCCTCAATGGGTAAGAGAGGGCCAATGAGCTTGCAAGCAGGATAAACATGCATCCAAATCAGATTGATATTATGCACTTGCTGAAACTCAGGCCAAATTCAATCACTTGAACAAAATTTCTTTGCTATACAGCACCTGGTTGGACAGCAATTTGACCATTTAGTTCAAATTAGAAATAACTCTCCACTGCTGTGTTACTTTTTAGCCTACAAATTTTAGTTTTTCCTATTTGGCTATTTATGCTTCCAATTAGCAGTGTCGACAAGAATCAAAGAACTGAAAAACCAAAGACAACATAACTGAAGATTAGATTCTGGTCCTTCAATTAGGAACCATGGCCAGGTTCCAATTCTTTTTCAATATAGATTATGGATGTTCCATGTATCAAACGGGCAAGGAAATCAGATTGTTGCCTTCTTGTTGAATTGGATTATATTCGTATCAGTGTCTTTATTGCATATCTTTATATATATGTTCGTTTCCCTTGATAAAAAATTGCATATGTTCTTTGCAATAAGTGAGTGATCTCCAAAGATTTATTTGGGTCTTATATGTTGAGAAGTGTTCTTCAAGTGGGAGATGTAGGAGTTGTCAACCAATGGACTTCTGAACTGAGTAAACAGGGCATTCTAAACCTTGTTTGGTTCTATTCTGTAGTCACTGAATTGATATATGATATTATGTGGTTAATTGTAGTAATCTTCTAAAAGACTGTCATGATTACTGGAATATCTTGTAATAGCTGGAATAGTTATATATATAAAATGTTTGACTTGTTATTTGGTCAATTGCTATAGTTTCACTTTAGTTACAGTCGATAAAGATTGGCATGAACTTTACTTCTTTTTCATGTATTTCCAACTTCACATGGAATATTGTCTCCATGTTCAGTTTGGTTTTGATGTGATTGATGGAAAGAAACTTGAGGATATGCTTTTGTTACTAGCTTAATGTAGTATATTTTTCAGCTTTTCCAATATCTTCCCTGTTGCCATTTGTATACTTTATGGTAAGTGAGAATTCACGTGGAAGCTTCTGTAGTAAGTAGTAGCTGGTCTCCATACTAAAGAAACTTCCAAAATGTATCATTAATAGATTATGTATAATTTTCCTTATTGATAGATTATGTAGAAGTTCATTTATTTCCTTTTAGTCATCAAGCTTTGACTCTAGATATGAATCATGTTTATTTGACATTATATTGAAGCATCATCCTATAAGCAACATTAACTTACCTGGTGTTCCTGGTAAGATGATAGAGCATGCATTTTAAAGTAATCAGCTTATTGATTGCTGAGAATGATTCTGACATAGGATCCATCTTACACGTTCTCTAGATCTGCTTAATCCCTTAGAAGATGATAAAATGGTGCCAAAAGTTGAGTCTTTTAGATAGATCTATCCCTGATTAAACAGATCAGCTACTGCCACAAAGCAACAATTAAAAATTAATTACTAAAGTCAAATTTATGTTATTTAGAACTAAATTCCTTTGTGTTTTAATCCTCAAACAATAAAATTTACTTCAGGAGACATATGAAACCAGATCCAGGAATGGATTTATGTGAAATTGTTTTAAACCCGAAACTTCTTTGTTTCAATTGGTTTTCGTAGTTGGGGTTTTTAGAATTTGAGGGCTTAATTTATTAGTTTTTGTAGTAAGAACTCTAGCTTTTCCCCCCTTGATGATTGCAGCCTTTTATATTTCTGTTGGTCTAACCACGTTGTCAACGATGTTTCCTGCTATAAAGCACAACTAAAAAGCATCATGTTGAAAAATTGTAACAGTATTATTCTAAAAATCAAGTTGTAGAGTCCTGTTTGATAGAATCCATAGGGAAGAAGTAGAGGTACCTTTCATCCATATATTGATCCTTCAACTATATTATTTTTATGCATCCTCTTATTGGTATGATATATTGGAGACATTTTTCAGATGCCACGCAAAAGAAAAGAAAGAGTCCCTGTGACACCTAGTCCTATTCATGCCGAAGATATGGACAATGTGTTTGAAGACATTGTTGATGGAGACAAGAGACCATACAATAAATGGACCAAGGAACAAGAGGACTTTATCCTCGAAACACTTTATGATGAAATCATAGAGAGGAGAATCATCGCAACAGGGGGTATGCCAAAGGGTGTGGTGATCAGGGAATTGTTGGTTCGCTTCAAAGAGCGATTTGGAGTTGATTTAACAATGAAGCAATTGAATACCAAAATACGACTTTTCAAAAGCAAGTACATGACGCTTGCAAAGTTAAGGAATGGAGACTCAGGATTAGGGTGGGATGCAGAGAGAAATTGCTTCCTTGCAACCCCAGAGATCATGAACACCCACCTCCAGGTAATGCACCACACCAATTCTATAATAATATACGTCAGCTTTACAATCATGTTAACAAATGTTTGTGTATGTACAGTCAAATCCGGAAGCTCGGTGCTTATTTGGGAGGAATTTATGGAATTATGACCACCTGGAGACGGTGTTTGGGGGGAGCATTGCCACCGGAGAATTTTCCCCAGGGATCAATATTTCTGTAGATGATGAAGGACTTCTTGGATCGAGAATGGGTGGCAGTCAATATACACACCCAGTTGAGCAAGTATACAGACCCGATATGCCAAATGTGGATGTTGATGCATTTTACTCCCATGGCTCATATTATCAGGAGGAAGCTGAAGGGGATAATGATGGATTGCACACACAAGAACCATCTGGAAACCTCCCCCAACCCCCGATACGCCAGAATACTTCCACAACATCATCCTCAATTCCCTCCTCAAAGTCAGTTAACCCACGGCGAGCGAGGACAAAAGGGAAGCAAGCTGCTCAATCATCATCCTCAACATGCAATGATCATCCTCCATTAATTGATCCTTCCATTATATCAAGGTTGGAACGACTTGCAGGCATAGACAACTCCTCGTGGATGACTGCATTGGATTCTTTGGAGCATCTGACCGAGATGGAAAAGGTTAAGGCATATAGTATTCTCCAAAAAACGGATATAGGCTTCAGGGAGGGTTTTGCACGTTGGTCGCAGGATAGGCAGCTCTTGTATGTTAGGATGCACCTATAGGTGTTTGGTGTTTCCAGAGAAACTATTTTACTTGAATCTCTTTGGTGTGTATTTATATTGGACCTCTATACGCCATATTTATTATGGTTAGACATATAGTATTCCGTACATTGAGTCAACGAAGTGTGTATTTATATTAGACCTCTTTACTTCTATATGAATGATGTTGTAATATGCATATTACAATTGAAAATTTCCATGGTTATAAAAGTTGATTAATCGCATGTAACGCATCACATGTGTATACTATGCAATGGCTCAACCAACAATTGAGACTTTGTCAACAATTTTGTAATATATAAGCAAAATTTATTTACAAGATAATATAGGTTTCATGTGTGATAATACAGGGCAATGGCAGAAGAGGGACAGTGCAGCGCTGCACGTAATGAAGAAGTACTTCGTGAAGTGCATAATATGGTAAGCACAGTTGCGTCACAAATACTAAGACGTGTTATGCAATTTGAGGAGGATGCAATGCTGCATGTGCGAAGGCCGCGTCCGGTGCGCACCCAAAAAAGTACTCAAGGTTATGAGGAATTTCGGTTAGTTTTTGAAGAAACTGGGCCGAGATTTCAAAAATTGTATAGAATGCATCAGTTACAGTTTAATAAGTTGGTTAATATTTTCCAAAACACCGGCCTCTTATCGAGCACCCGTTGGGTGACAGTGGAGGAGATGGTGGCGACATTTTTAATGATTGTCGGACAAGACTCAAGGTACGAACCAGCCGCGAAGGATCTATTTAGGTCCACTTTCACCATCAGTACCAACTTTCACAAAGTTCTTCGTGCAATCTTACAATTGTACGGTCGCCTTATGGCTCCACATGCAACGGAGGACCACCTAGAGATTTCAAACAATTATCAAAGAGACAATCATTTCACGGTAACTGTATCTATTGTATTCTGTAGTCTTCACTATATTGGGACATTGCAATAGATTGGGACATTGCAATCATAACATTCAATATGTCACATACTATCACTCAGGGTTGCATTGGAGCTGCAGATGGGACATTGATACCTGTTAGGATTTATGGCATGGGTCCACGTGAATCGTCAAAGTGGCGTACCAAGAAAGGATTCATTGCACAAAATGTTCTTGCATGTTGCAATTTTGACATGCAGTTCACATATGTGCTTGCTGGCTATGAGGGGTCTGCACATGACGCCGTCTTTGAAAGAAGCTCTTACAAGACGAGGAGCACAGTTGACAATTCTTGACGGTAACTCCATTATGTGTTTACATTTTTACATTCTAGCTAGATGCCTCGTTCCTTAATCGCTGATGCACTTATGGTACAGGAAAATACTACCTGGTTGACGGTGGTTACGCAAATAGGCAACAATTTCTTGCCCCATATCGAAAGACTAGGTATCATCTAAAGGAGTTTGCCCAGGGAATGCAAAGCAACCACAAAATGCCGGGAGTTATTCAACCTTCGACATGCACACCGCGGAATGTAATAGAAAGAACATTTGGTGTTCTAAAGGCCAGATTTCCCATCCTCAAGACTGCGCCCCCCTTTCCTATTAGGATACAAGTTAATCTTGTCAAAGCATTATGTGTGTTGCACAATTTTATGCGCCAAGAACGCATTGACGATACGTGTTTGGAAGAGGAGATCAGAGACAATCATGAGTCTCCAATCTCCAATGACAATGAAGGCAATATGTTCAACAGTGATTCAGAGGATGAAATTGTCACTGATGTAAACTTGGGAAGGGTGAATGCCGGTATGCATGTGTTGCATGAGGATGAGATGGAGTTGCAGGGTTTACAAACACTCATAATGAGCACAAACAATTCACAGAGCACGTCGATGCGTCCTACCCAGGAGGCTGCTCGTCGAGATGCTACTGCTTGGCGTGCTTCCATAGCACAAAAACTGTGGTTTGATTATGTTCATAGAAATAACCAGTAGATGTGCCTTCCTGTGCCCAAAAATAATGTATTGAAGCTTTGATTTAGGATGTATTACGTGACTGCTTGATTTAATTGATGCTTGAATGCTTATTTGAATTGTATCTATTGCTAATAGCTCAAAATATATGCACATGATATCTTATTGCAGGAATGGATGAAAACCCCCACCCCTTATGTGCATGTGGTCGAGGGCCTATGCTGTTGCTCCAAGTACGGTCGAAGCCCAATCGTGGCAAGTGATACTTACGTTGTCTTGCAAACGAACAACATACAAGATGGTTTATGTGGCTTGATGAGTACGTGTCGGTTGAATTACCACCCTTAACACCAATTGGGACGACAAGGCACCAGCGGGAACGGTGGGATGGGGGATTCGATCAACATGTGGTGTCGACGCCCACTATTGCATTACAAGATGGAGGCAGCGACCGTGTCTCCCTTGTATTTAATGCCCCATCCTCATCATTTAATGTAGTAGCATATGTCCTTGGTGGACTTGTACTTGTAATTCTCATGCTTGTGATTGTGCCTTTGTTTATGTAGAACTTATCTTCTAACTTTCATGCAATAACTTTTGCTTGTAGTCATCTACCTTCTAATTGCGATTTCCAACAATGTCTACATTTTGGTAATTTTTCTATCTCATATAACGTATTTGAGTGTGTGTGACCGTATGAATGTTGATTGGTTCGATGCTATGAACTTCATATCGGGGTCTTTGTCATGGCTGAGAGAGGAAGTTGAATCTAAGTAAGGTGGTAGTGTCTTTCTAGTTGAATACAAGTTTCTCTTATTTCTTTAACCTTATTTCTTTGGAGCTAATGGATCATTATTGAAATTATTCAGGTTATTTGATTTCTCCGTGTTTGGGATTTTTTGTAGACATTTTCAATGGCACACTTTTGAGAGGTCGATTAAGTGATGGAACATCTACAATGAACAAATGGATACTTGCAATTCTCAATGACTGAGTGAGGGAAGAAAAACAAAATTTTATCCTGGGTGGTGCCAAGTGTTCCTGTTTTCCTATACTAGTTTTCATGAATAAAATTTTCTCACCTCACTATAAGAAGATTTTGAAGCCTGCTTTAACATTTGATATGCATTTCCTGTTCAGGAGATTTATGCAATTTTTTACAAGTACATTTGCATGATCTTGATAGTTAATAATTGTCAGTAAAATATTTGATCTGTAGTTCTTCTGGAGAGCCAGCTAATTGATGCAAAATCCTCTGCTTGCTGGAGCATTATACGTTATCCAAGTCCAACTCGGATGTTTTTCTGAAAAAGATGCAGATGTGCTTGTGGTAAGAGACAATACAGTTGAGACAACTGAAACAAATGAAAGAAAAATAATTGTTTGGAAAAATGAAAGAAAAAATGGGTTTTTCATTTCAACCTTTCATGAAATAACTTTTGATATTTGATTGGAGATAGGCTTTGTGGTTCACTTTACACTGCAAAGATCTCATGCATTCTTCATTTTTCCTTCTGAGCTTCATTATGACTGGATTTGCAGTTGTTGTAGTCGATAGACTTGGTAGAACACCCTTACTGCTAGGAGGTGTTAGTGGCATGGTAAGTCTCTTGTTAACTTTGGAGAAATTCAGAGATCTCTTCTTGGGATGCATGAAAATTGAAAGCTACAACCCAATATGCAAAATCTTCTAATGTGTTTGCCTTCTGACAGATAATTTCTCTGTTTCTACTGGCTTCATATTACACTTTTCTAGATGATGCTCCTGTTCTGGCTGTAGTTGCACTATTATTATATGTTGGGTGCTATCAGGTATTCAAGAAATTTCTCTGTTTTCTTTTCTTACAAATTCTAGCTAGAATGGGTGGCAAGCTTTTCTTGTAAGACTTCTTTTAAGATTCTGCTTTTGTATCCTTTCTATCTTTATTATTGTATCTTTTTATTAAGTACAAAATTATGTAGCTTTAAAGCTGTGAAATTTTGTGATATCTTCATTTGATGCCTAACTTAATACTGCACGATCCATACTGCAGGTTGGTGGTATGGGGTTGTGGATCACTTGGAATCTTGTGATGGAAATGAGCACCTCTGCCATTGTCACAATAGTGGTGAGAAGATAAAATGATTCCCTTTAGCCTTACCTTTTTTTTCCCTTTGTTCATCTAAAATCTAGGAACACTGTCATGGAACATCTCATTGTTGAATTGTATATAGTTTTCATGTGACAAAGCAAAAAACTGCTTATACAAATGGACCAAATTCATATTGACAAATTTAACTTGTTTATAGTTATATTACATTGAAACAAGAAAACTTCTTTGTTCCATACACTTACTAGTTGATTCAAGGACAGTTGAAATTTGAAAAGTGCACTCATCTTCTTTTGATTTAAATTTTGCTGAAATTAAAGACCCAAGAGCATCTTCCTTTTCCACTTCTCCTCAATTTGATCCACATCATACAGAAAATGGTTTTTTCAATCGATGAATATGGTTGTCAAATGCTCTTTTCAAATAGGCAACCATGTCACTCGAAGAAATTACTTCATCCGTTTAATGATAGTCCTGGATTATGTTGTTGCCTGTTACCTAAAGGCCTATAGAGATTTAGGTTAGTGAGCCCATTAGTTACTAGGCAAATCCATTGAGAAAAAAATATCCTCATTGACTGAAAGGGAGTAAGACACTAGAAATCTGTAAATGAACTGAAGCAATTTGATTAGTATACCTTCATTATGTATCTAATCATTTTTCATAAATTGTTGCTGGAAATTTACTTACGAAGTGTTTGTTTAATCCCGTTTCATGAATCATTCTCTTGTTATCACTAATTTCCTACTCAAGTCTTTCAGAAGTGAAAAACATTTCATTTTAACTACCTTCTGACTTTATTGCTGACACATTCAGATGCACGTCAATCCTTCTCCCAGAATTTCTCTCCTCTATTCTGTTGTTTCTCCAATGCAAATAGTTTCAAATGTTCTGTTCTCAAGAAGCATTACTTGCTAACGCCAGTTATGTTAAGCTTGTATAATTTATGAAAGCAGTATGGCTTGTGTGCCGTCAGGCTGACCCAAAGAGCTACAACTCCAATTTCTACGAGTCTATTGTCTGTTGCATCTTAAGCAACAAAAGTAGAAAAGTATCATTGATATCAGAAATTTGGAGAACTGCCAGAAAGACTACTTCATTGTCTAATTGCGTTATATCAACTCAATTTTTCGAGCAATGTGAGCTCGTAACTTTTTCATGAAAAGAATGTAATTATTAAGGAATTTGGCTCAACAAATTATTCCTTAGTCGAACCTTGCTTGGTATGATCTCAACTGTGACATACCCATCTAATTAAAAGAAGTTACAAGTGTATAGTTTTATGGACCAGAACGGGCTAGTCATGTCTTGGTTGAGTGCACGAAGTTTCCCATTACATCTGTTCAGCTTTTCACTTGATGTAACTAATCTTGCAGATACTGTGATGCTGGAGTTCAATCAGTACATGCCTGGATCACGGCGGAGACAAACAGCTATAAACAGGAAAGATCACAGGGAAGAAGGGAATGAAGCAGATGGCTTCTACGGAGGAATTAGGAAACTACATGGCAAGGAGGAGATCTACATGTGGAAGCGCCTCTGGCCAAAAGAAGTCTTGGAATAGGCTTCAGCTTCAATTGTTATTTTTGCTGGGCTATAACAACATTATGCCGGAACTGATTACAGCCACAACTGCTCTGTATAGTAACTTATTAATCTGAAGTTTGTAGACCACGGAAACCAACTGTTAGTTGGAACTTAGGATGATAAAGGATTTAGGGGCTGAACATAAAGCCTTCAATTTATGAGGGTCCATGTTGAGGTCATGTTTTTTCCGGTAAGAGGAATCGGCAGAAGCTGTTTCATGTGTCTCCGATTGAGCAGATTCCCGTATCATAGATTAGAATAAATGCAAAACTGATGTAACATATTACATGATATACTACCAATTTGAAAATTCAGCAACTTCCATTAGTTGGAGTTCATGAGTTGGGTTGCTCATTGTTATTTGTTTTTCCAACATTTTCGGGTTGTGTATACGAAGGTCTGGAACATAGTCAATAAGAGCTGATGACTAGTGCTTACTAGGAATTCTTTCTTGAAATTTAGTTGCTCACTATATCAAGTTATTGGTTTTTCAAGTTTCCTCATTATATTCTTGTAAGTTCAGCTTGTTTGTACCAAGCAAAACATGGGTATCTGTCGTCTTGGAAGGAGTGGAAATCAACGGCCTAGATGCAGGATCCTAGCCATTTTTCTCCAACATTTAACATCAATGGTAAAAGTTGTCGTCATGTGACCTTGAAGTCACAGGTTCAAGGCATGGAATCAGCCTCTTACAAAATGTAAGGTAAGGCTGCCTAATATAGGCCTTTGTGGTCCTCTCCTTCCCCGGACCCCGCATAGGCGGGAGCTTCGTGCACCGGGGCTGCCCCTTTATTTAACATCAACAACTCGATGCATCATCCTATAAGCATCATCCTATAAGCAGTTAAAGTTATCAACCGTTCTTCGATTGTAAGGTGTGATGTTGTGATAGTTTGTGCTGATGAAGTAAACCCGTTCCATTCTTTGGTTAAGGGTGAATGAACAGCATGACTTCTACATTTGCATTTCCATACATAGTAAAAAAAAAACACATTCGGAAGTGGTGGAAATGAAAATGGGTTTCATGAGAAATCTACTTCCAATGGAAATCATTTTCTAGCTAACCAAGCGGCCTTGGATGCAATTGTGTATGTTTTCGTTCTCACTGGAAGATATTAGTGGACTTAGAAAAAGAAAGAAAAGAATAAAAGAAAGAAGAAAGAAAATTCATTTGTTGTTCTTGAATCTAAAAAAAATGAAGTATTCTTCATGTTACATCTTACTTTGCATTTAAACATTTGATTTAGGCCATTCACCTATTGGAAGAAAAAGGAGTTTTAAATGATCCAGTGGTAGAGATTATTTATTTGATGAATTGGGGTAGAAAGTGCTTAATTTTACAACAGTAGATGCTAATGTAGATGCTGTACACCCAATTCCAAAAGCATGTTGGTTCAAAGTACATGCTATCCTGTTATTGAAAAAAGGGCAGCCCCAGTGCACTAAGTTCTCACATATGCAGGGTTCGGGGAAGGAGTGAACTATAAGGGTCTATAGTAATCAGCCTTACCTTGCATTTTTGCAAGAGGCTGTTTCAACGCCTTGAACCCATGACCTCAAGGTCACATGACGACAACTTTATTGTTACATCAAGGCTCCCTTTCTATTATTGAAACGCCCACGATTAAAATCTCAAGCATGCACCCTACTTCAAGAACTTCTTGAGAAATAGAAGTGCAATCGGTTGAGTTACCTAGTTGAAAGTATGAGTATTTAACCAAGAGCTCTAAATGGCAGTGTTGAAGCTCCAAGCCCATACAACATCAAGAGGTTGTCACAGAGAACTAATCGTGGACTTCAACAGATCTTTCCCTCCCATTGTACCTGGTGGTTATGAATAAGAGTGTGTCATATGAGTGTTTACATAATACATGTAAGGTCCATTAGCAGAGACTTTAACATGTAATTCACATACATATTTCAGATATCACCAAAGATATCATCAGAAATATCACCACAGATATCACAGAACAAATGTCACATATCTCAGATATCACACAAGATATCACAGAACAAATGCCACATATCTCAGATAACACACAAGATATCACAGAACATATGACACATATCTTAGATATCACAGAAGATATCGCAAGAGATATCACAGAAGATATGCTAACAAAAACGACAAACATATGCCGTTAAATAAACCCCCCTAATAATATTTTGCTATTTGATTCAAGACTTTGTGGTACTAAATTGCTTTGTGGCTCTTTACACTTGCTTTAATCTTCTCGTGGGCGTGCATGTTTGCGTGAACATTTTTGAATGATCCGACCCAAATTGACTTGTGTGCATGTTTAGTAGGTTAAAAAGCATGTTTATTGGATGATTCTAACACTTAAAAAGGTTATGGCTTTGATCATAGAACGGATTAGTAGAACCAATATATGGGTTCCAATATGGTGGATGCATATAGTATGTCACCCAAATTATGATATACACCAAGGCCTTCTAACGCAGTGGCACAAGGAGTCTCTCACTTAGGTGACTAGGTTCAAGTCTACGCATGGGAAGACATTAAAAAACTCAACCAACGAGTAGTCTTAAGGTACAAGAGCCCCATCCCTTGAAGTGTGGACGGCGTTAGCATAAAGCAGAATTATTGTTGAGTATCATCCACACCATTCACAGGGAGGGAGCCGATCTTAGAGATACCTGTTGGATGAGATTTTTGGTATTGTCTATCTTGGAAGATGGTAAATCCAATGAACATAATGAATCATTAAGAAAATATGAGTAGAAGGCCAAAGAATATCCTACTTTATAATATGTAGGGCATATTATGTGCATGCCCCATAGAGGAAACCCCAAATATATGAGCAACATTAGATTTTCGATGTTCAAAACACAATTTTCAAGATGCCAAAACCATCCAATCATTCTGACATTACACTTTGCTAGAGTTTCAAGGTGTCACTTTACCCTTGTCGGGGAGCTCTTGAGTAGATTTAGGAATTAAGATATGCTTGTAGGCCGTTGGCTTTATAAAGAATGCTAAATCAAAGTGCTTCTAAGCATTTTTTATTGAAGTGCTCCTACATTTTTCATGATAAGGGCATTTATAGATGATCTACATAGTTCATCTAATTATTTTGGTTTTGAATATCTCCTAGTTCAAAACTTATGTAGATTGGCATGTTATAAGAAAGTAATTTTTTAATATAAACTGTTGTTTAAAAAATTCCTAGCCGTCCAAGAAAAGAAGAATTCTTTAAGTATTAGAATCATTCAATTTGCATGATTTTTAAATTAGGAGACATCTAAAGTTAAAACAATTAGATGAACTATGTAGATCACCTGTAGATGAACCCCATTATGAAAAAAGTAGCACTTTGACAGGCAAAACTGCTTTAGTTTTAGCATTATTTTGATTCATAACTCTTCTCTTTGCGGTACTAAAGATAAAATGGGTAGGATCATCCAAAGCTGCGTCCGTCCGTACAAAAGTGAGTCACAATATTAGATTAAGTGGGTCCATCTGGACCACTTTCATGCATACATACAAACAGTGAGCACATACTGTTTCTTCAGCTTCACCGTTATAAATTCTACATCTCCTTAGCAAGTGTTGCCCTGCGCATTATATGTCCTTATGTAGCCAAGGTATGCCTTCCCTTGGACCTCCCTAGAGAAGAAGCCTTCGAACCAGGCTTCAATTCCTATCCTTCTAAGCAAACGCGGGTTTTATGGGTTGGACAGGCTGAATGCCGGGCCGATCTCTTTCGTGAAATTCGGGCTGTAGAATGTAACGAAGGAGACCCTCTCTTGCGTTGAATTTACTGTTGCCCGGTGCTCAATGTTGCGATAGACCCCATTGGTTACCATCTGGCAAAGCGCATATAGTTGTTAACAAATCCAAATTCAGTTGCAAATTAAAGTCTGTCCAGTCCCTTCTATCTAAGGATTTTAAAGTTGCTGCCTATGGTCTACACAACCAAATCAATACATGGATTCAATTTGGGGAACATATATGAGAAAAAAACATAAAGAGCTAGTAGATGGTGGTCCGGAATCTTGGTGACCCAAACCGCTCATTTTTTATCTATATTAGATGAGCCAAGCACCAAATAATGATCCTAACCGTCTTTTTTTTTTTTTTTAAAGGGATGGGTAACTTTTATTAATGATTGTCTAGCATGAGAAGTGCCAGATAAGGCCAAAACTGCTCAGAAAAAGGCCCCAAAGAAAACACTAAAATTATCACCCATCTCCGACATGTCAATGATTATCCACAAATCCTCGCGGTTGAGTCTCTCCTTTGCATGTGCATCTACCATGCTGTTGGCAGTTCTTAAGGCTTGAACAAATCCCATAATAACTTTCTTTCCTGACTAACCATACAATTTTCTAATTAAGGATTTCAGAGGAACTATTTGAGCACCCACGTTAAGGTGTCACCACAGCAGCACTGATGCATCGGAAATCTGCAGTTAAGAAGAGTATCCAGATTAAGAAAAAGTAGAAGCGTCGTCTTACCTCCAGAATGTCCCTCTGACTATAAAGGCATTAGGAAGAGGTTTAACAGGGATCCATAACCTATTTTACCTTATCTGGAGGTCTTCCATTTCATTAACCTGAAGGAGGAGGGTGAGTCGGTTTGAGGCCTATGACCCTCTCTGGTTGAGGACAATGAGGATAGGAGTTCATCCTAATTGCCTGAAATCCATCTGCAAACAGCTCTCTCATCTCCTCAATATCCAGCCCCACAGCCTTTGCCATGAGCTCCAAGGTAGTCATGCAGGCTTTTGCGACTCTGACATGTAAGTGTCTGAGGTCGCTTTACAATTGAAGGTAAAGAAAATACATAACATGGTGTTAATGGTACTTTCGATGAAATGAGCTGACATACGTGAGATGAGATGATATAAGATTTAGCTTGAGATGATAAATCTGATCAGAGATAACCAAATTTGGCATGAGATAAAGTGAGATGACTGAAAATTTGATTCAACTATGAGTTAATTTGAGATGATTTCCATCTTAACTCATCTCAAGCACAACTAACAATGAGATGAGGAAATACTATTTCATCTCATCTCAGCTCTAGCACCACTAATATTGATATGTTCCATATCATTTCATTTTACGTTAGATCATCTCATCTCAAGCATCATCATCATCATCATCATCATCATCATCATCATCATCATCATCAATACCTTATCTCAATTAGGGGTCGGCTACATGAATCTTATTCCTCCATTCCACTCTATTAAATACCATTGTTTCATTTAGTCTCAATGTTTTTAAGTCTTTTCTCACCACTTCTATTCACGTTCTTTTTGGCCTTCCTCTTGCCCTTTTAGAACCTTCGACTTGTATTGCCCCACTCCTTCTAACTGGTGCCGTTGTTGGTCTCCTTTGAATATGTCCAAACCATTTAAGTCTAATTTCCCTATTCTTGTTACCTATTGGTCCTATTCTTAAATTTTTTCTAATATTTTCATTTCTAATTCTATCATTTCTTGTCTTATCACTCATCCATCTCAACATCCTCATTTCTACAACATTCATTCTATGAGCATGATGTTCCTTAATTGCCCAACACTCTGATCCATAGAGCATGGCCGGCCTTATAGCAATCCTATAGAATTTTCCCTTTAGTTTGAGTGGCACCCGCCGATCACATAAAACACCCGATGCACATCTCCATTTGTTCCAACCTGCTTGGATTTTCTGGGTAACCTCCCTCTCAATCTCTCCACTCTCATGGATCGCTGATCCTAAGTATCGAAAGTGGTCTCTCATGGGGACCTCTTGGTTATAAATCTTGACTGGTGTTCCACTCCTACTCTCCTTGCTAAAATTACATTCCATATATTCTGTCTTAGTTCGGCTAATTTTAAATCCTTCCGATTCTAATGCTTCTCTCAATAACTCTATCTTTATGTTTACACCCTCCCTTGTCTCATCAATTAGGATTATATCGTCTGCAAATAGCATGCACCAGGGAATCTCCTCATGCAGATGTTTTGTTAACTCATCCATAACTAATGTGAAAAGGTATGGACTCAATGCCGATCCTTCATGCAATCCGACAGTGACAGAAAAATCACTAGGCACGCTACTGGTGGTTTTAACATTTGTTACTGCTCCCTCATACATATCTTTAATTATGTCTATATACCCCTAAGAAACCCCTTTACCACCCAACACCCTCCATATTAACTCTCTAGGGACTCTATCATACATTTTCTCTAAGTCAATAAAGACCATGTGCAGGTCTTTTCTCCTCTCCCTATATTTCTCTACTAATTGTCTTAATAAGAAAATAGCTTCCATGGTAGACCTCCCAGGCATGAAACTAAACTGATTCTCCGATACACTTGTTTCATGTCGTAGCCTCTTCTCAATCACTCTTTCAAAAACTTTCATGATGTGGCTCATAAGTTTGATCCCTCGATAATTAGTGCAGCTCTGAATGTCTCCTTTATTCTTATAGATTGGTATAATAGAGCTTTTCCTCCACTCATCAGGCATTTTCTGTGATTTTATGATCTTGTTAAACAACTTGGTCAACCTCCTATAAGAGATTAATAGAATTATGAGATGAAAAGCCTAATAATTACGCAAAAATACGGTTGCTATCACTACCAACTCTACTAAAGCCAAAGAAATGGTCCCTTCTTTTTAGTCTTATCTTATACAACTAGGGTTATTCATTAGTCGACAAGTAAAGTCTGTGCACTAAAATGAATTTTATTTCATTACACAAGTGACTAGTCTACTATCCTCTCTAGGGGACTAGTCCATGAGTGATTTTCATGAACTAGTCTATTGTTCTACTTCAGTCTACTTTGATATTGGTTACTACTGAGTTGTATTAGTCAACTCATCCCTTGCAAACTCTCCTGAGTTACGATTTGAACTTGAAATCAAGATTGGATCTTCTTGAAACTTCTTCACACAACTTGAAAATCTTCTTGGATCATCTTGAGGTGCTTGGATAAATCTTAACATGCTTCAATTATTCTTGAAATTATTTGAAATCATCTTGGATATGTATGTATTGAGCTTGGATCATCTTGAAAGAAGCTTGGAATCATCTATATTGATCTTTTTACACAAGCACACTCAAGTAAAATGTAAGATCATTTAATATGAGTTTGTTCTTATTAAAATTAAGTGATCAAAATTTTTAATTTTCTATTGTACAATTAGTTGGATAAATGGGTCCCTCTTATACAACCTCTCTTATCCCTCGTATGTCAATTCCTTAAATCTCTCTCTCTCTCTCTCTCTCTCTCTCTCTCTCTCTCTCTCTCTCTCTCTCTCTCTCATCTCTAGATTTTCCTGACACTCTATCCTTTACTAAATTTCTTTTCTTCAAATATATATCTACACTCTATCTTTTTTTCTAATTTTTTCACTAAAATCTCTTTCAAGAGCTAATCATGATTTTCTTTCTTTCCTGAAACTTCTTTCTAGAGCTAATCATAGCTTTCCTTTTTACAACCCTAGATTTCCTAAAAAATAATATATTTTCTTTGAATTTTTAGTTATTTTTATTTTACTTTGCCTCATTAGTGATAAATGGGTTCCTCTTATCACCCTCTCTTTGTCTCCCATATTTCAATTACTTGACAGTGTTGGATGTTAGCTTTGCTAAGCCTTCAGCCACAACTATGATATGTGAGGAAAATAAGAAGAAAAAACACTAATGAAAGAAGAAAAATTTCTCTCAAATTCACTAAAAAATAATTACAAACACAAGGTTGCTATCTTTACAAGACTCACTCCCTCACACTCTCACTCACTCACTCCTCACTCATCTCTTTTTCTCTTCTTTCTCACTTGCTTACAAATAAAGAGGGCACCTTTATTTATACTTGTCCTCTACCTACCACCTCCTTAATATGTAGTGGAGATTATATGAAGTGTCTTTAATCTAATGGTTAACACTTTTCTAAAAATTACAACTTGAATCTTCCACATAAATATCTACCTTAGATATTTCTAAAGATTAATCTAAAATTTGTTGACTTTTATACACTTTTTAGAACATAGGCCTTCTAGATTATGGGCCTTTTGTGTAAAACTTGGGGCCAAGCCCATAACCAAATGAAAAAAGGGATAAGATGGGCCCACAAATGTCTTTGGGCCCACTCATGTTGCTAGGCTCTCTTATGTAACTAGGCCCACATATATGCTTTTAGTTTACTTCCAACAGAAAGTAAGGCCGATCTCTTTCGTCAATTTTAGATTGTAGAATGCAGCAACGGAGATAATCTCTTGCGTTGAATTTACTGTTTCCCGGTGCTCAATGCTTGGGTCTCCCCATTGCATACCATCTGTGCAAGCAAACAAAGAGACAAGTCAATTTGGCGGCACAAGAATAGTTTCTGCTTTCTCCACTGGACTGTTATACATCAATGTCAGCAGATGGAAATACCAGTGGAGTCCACTTGTTCAATGATGATTGATTATTCTAGGCCTTGATAATGGATGGCTCATGAAGCCAAGCTCTCCAATTTGTTGGACAATTATAGGCATTTAATATGAGAAGCCTGTTCAGAGAGGCTTAGATGGTTTTATGCATGTGCATAGATCTACTATTGAGGATTGCAAATGCATATAGTGTCTTTAAAGAGACTCTCTGTGTTACTCAGTCATGCCGATTGATTAGGTTAGGTTTATTGGAACTATGATACTGTTCACAGTTTTAGCTTTATGGAGCAGGCTGTGAATAGTTCCTTTTTGTTTTCAGCTGGTTGGTTTGCTAATTGAGGCCTAGCTGTTGTCCCCTGCTTTTATTTGGCTTTTGTCTTGATTTACTCTTCAACACCTGTCTCGTGAGTTCTTCTGCTCCTCTTAAAAGAACTTCAGCACCATTCAAAGTACAGAAAAAATGTCGGCTAGAGATTGAATTTTTGATACATGCCCCGTCCATAATGTAGCCTGGCGGATAAACTTTATAGTTTCGATATTGTAATAAACAACATACACCCACTCGTACTTCTGCCCACCCACTTTCTTCTTCAATAGTTGGATGACTTTTTCCGTTTTTCTTGAAAAGATCAGGAGCTTCAACAAAAGTTGTTGTGCAAGAGCAGGATACCAAGGTTCAAATACTCGGCGTTGGTCTTAATAAGGATTATTTACCCATATAAGAAAGACGGAGAAGAAAAGAAGGAAAGGATTAAAAATTACAAGATGTCCCCTATACTGACAATGAAGGCATTAGGCAGAGGTTTAACAGTAACCCACGTTCCATCTTTGCCTTCCACCTCGCCAACCTGAAGCAGGAGGGTGAGTGCCACAGTTCTGAGTGATGTCTGAGGCCAATCACATTCTCTGGTTGTAGATATGAAGGGGAGCAATTCATGCTCAGTGATTGATGTCCATCTTCAAACAGCTCTCTCGACTCTCCCCCGTCCATCCCTAGTGCCTTAGCAAACAGCGACAAAATACTCATGGCAAGCCATGAGTAAGTACCTATGGTGTCTCTACAATGGAAATACGAAAAATAAGATAGCAAAAACAGATTTTCCGGCTAGAAATTGGTCTTGTTTAAGAGACAATTTAATCCTAATAAGCTAATTCCTCTAACTTTTTTTTATTTTTTACTATTTTTCAACCAATAAAACTTCCCCTGCCCGTATATATATATGACTTTTGTTCTTTTCAATAACTCTGAGGCATATGAACGTGTTGGTTTCCAACATATCAAATAGTGAACCGACTTCAAATCTTTAGAGAAAACCAATAGAAAAGGCAAGGAGACTTGATAATTACGTCCCGAGTGGCGATGCTCGTATAATCTGGTTTCTTCTACTATGCTGGATTATTCTATATGATTATATGGAAAGTCTGGTATAATCTCGTAAATTGAATTGAGTTTCCATGAGTATGTGTTTCATTAACATACAGTGACACAGTGCTTTAGTTTATTTGAAATTGTCAGAGAATTCACCGTTCAAGAAAAAAAAAGAAGAGTTATGACATAATTCCAAATTCCTTTTAACTAAGCGTGATCTCCTAACTTGCACTCTTTTGAAAACTTACACCTTTTTTTTTTCTCTCTTTTTTATTTTTTAATCTTTGGGAGACGAATCCTCTGCTTCATGGACCTTGTATGTGCACTCAAAGCCAATGATTATTTTGAGATTGGGCGTCACAAAAGGCCCAGACCAAGTGAAGTCTAGACACAGTTGCCCCCAACCTATCCGAGTTAACATAGCCTAGCCCAAATTGAGTTGACGCAGGGGTCAATCGGGGCTGTTGAAGTAGCCTGGATGGACTTTTCACCGACTTTGCTCCGGTTTTTAGATCACTAGAAGCACTTTTCCTTTTTGACTTTCACAAAATATATTGTAGACACATGTTGTTGAACCATGGGAGGTTCAAATAAGTCATCATCCTTTTATGACTTGGGCAAAGTCAACTGTAATCATGTACCCGTGTTCCATCTCCACCCATTCGAACTTCACATGATACCAAATATAGTTTTGCTAATGACACTCGTCAATTATGAAACATGCCTAGCAAATCATTCATCTCGTGGGGCCTGATATGGATGGTCATATATCCATCATCATTTTCATCAAATGTTCCAAGTGATCTAGTGATTTCCTTCATACTATTAAATAAGTATGTGCATCTATTACAAGAAATTGCGGAACTGGCATCCATCTAGCGTGAATCATTTGATTGGTAGCTTTTAGGACGTGGCCTGCTCATATTGGGACCAGTGTAAGGAATGCTCTTAGAATGTGTCCCGCAAATTTAGTTTCTACTCAAATTCCCTTGAGCAATAGGCTTGACATTTCTCTTCGTCATGACCGCTACTATAAAATGTTTTGTTTTGTTTTTAATAATATTATTATTATTACTTTTAAGTTGGATACACGCTCAGGCACAGCCTCAAACCTTGATCAATTAGGGGACACTACTTCACCAAAAGGCGTGGTATTATAAAAAGGAGAAATGTTGTCTATACTGAGTTTTGAGACTGACTTTGGAAACCACCTAGTTTTTTAATGGTCTAACCATCTATCTTGTTCAGCCTTCATTAAATTTTTTAAAAACCAAAATTAATGACCGCTAAATGATTTTACTTATGTCATTTTGAGTTGTTAAAGTGATCAGAGGATTTTTCAACTGAGAAAACTGATAGCTAGAAGCATCTAGTAGGCATAAATTTTTGTAGATAGTCTCAATAGGGAAGTTTGAAACACATGTTTACAAAGCTAAATTTCATCGGGGCTTCTAAAAGAAACTCGGGGCTAGCTAGGTAGATCCAGAGGGTTTCAAATGGCTGTTTCATTGTTGCTTACTGTTCCAACAGTTATGTGTAATGGGAAGCACTAAGACCAGGATTGAAACTAGCAAATGAACTTCATACATCTCATTTATCAGTTTCGGGGGACGCTAGTATTTTTGCAGGGTATGGCAGGGAAAATGGAGGCAAAACGGAAATGCAAAAAGAGCTGGAAGGACGGTTTTATAAGGAAGCGAACGGTGTCCACTTTTACCTCATCAGATGCAGACCGTGAAGGGAATGTAATTGCTGACATATTAGCCCATGGCTCTGTAACTAATAAAAAATTCCGAATATGGCTACAAGACCCTCCTAGATGGTTGCGTGAAGCCTTGGGGGTGGCTTTACTAGGCTAGACGTATTGCTATTAGTAGCTAATAGAATTTGCTGTTTTACCAAAAGAAGAAAAGAAAATATTTTGACCTCAAAAATTGCTTCACATTTTTCCTCGGGAAAATAGTGACTTTCTAGAATGCCCTCGCAATATTTTGACCTCAAAAATTGCTTCACATTTTTCCTCGGGAAAATAGTGACTTTCTAGAATGCCCTCGCAAGTCCAAATAAAGAACTCTCTTTCAAAGTTGACAAAAACCAACCTTTTCTAATAGAATAATATCATTTAAAAGTCAAAGTGCACTTTTTTTTGTGAAAAGTTTGACCTCTTGTAATCCCCAGGTCAACGTTATCCAGTGCCATATGGAACGGTTGACCCTAACTTTCTAAAAGTATAACCCCAACGAATGATTTCATATGATGCTTTGCGATGAATAGAAGGGAAGTCTAGACGTTCAGTGATCCAAGTTGTTTATTCAGGTCATGTTATGAACTGAGTCATTAAAGGGAGCCTTGGCCTAAAGGTAGAATTGTTGTCGTGTGAATTTAAGGTGTGAAACCTCTTACAAAATATAAAGTAAGTCTGCATACTATTGACTCTTGTAGTTCATTCCAAAGTAAGGCTGCCCTCCTTTTATGTTATAAATGAGTCTTGCATCAAATTTTAAACTTACCGAACAATTGCGTAGGGTCTCTAATGTAGTTACGATGTATATCCGTCACAGAGCCTAAACATATCGAAGCTAACACTAGTAAATGAGGAACTTTGGGGTGTGGCCCGTCCATAGAAGGGTCTTGTAAATCCATGGTTGTCAAATAGATCACCGAAAGAGCAAGCTCCATTAGTTCCTTTGCCTCCTCATACTTTCCAAGTGATTATATGTACTTATGACTGCCCAAACTGTTTAAATTCCTACAGGTTTCTGTGACTGAGGGTTACTTTGTGACACAAACGAATGGGCTGATGCAACTTGCTCTGCAAAGGATTAGTTCATTATGCTTCTCGAAACTGACCCTCATAATGATAGGATTGCGCGGCTGATTTGTAGAGCTACTTCTTGAAACTAGGCCATGTTGCGTAGGCAGAACAGGCAACGGCGGATTGGTACTTCCGAAGCGTAGCATTAGCGGAACGCTTCCGAATACTTAGTCAGAGTTATGGATGAGGGAATTACGAAGATTCAAGAAACTGGAGAATGATTTTAAATTTGGATTGTTCAACACATAAAAATGTAGAGCAAAGCAGAATAGACCCAAATCATAGGTCAGATTAACAGAAGTTCCTGTGTCTGTATTGATTTCCACTGCAAGTAACGTTACAATCTTTGTTGTATACAAAATATGACAAGAAATCAGATTCATTAATCATCATAAAACCTGAAGAAATGGACCTATTACTACTAGTACTGCTACTACTAGGCTCCAACTGCTCGAACATTCTCTTCCCACAATCCAGATCAGGAATAGCCGACCATGATTCATGGAAATTTGGAGTAGTTTCATCTTCTCGATCAGACCCAGATGGACATTCCGGCAAGGAATCAGAAGATGAGCTCGTAGTGATGTTGAATTTCAATAGATCTTATTGGAGACGGAAGTGATACAGCCAGCCCTTCTACCTCTCAGCACCCGCAAAAAATGGATGCCCCAAAAGAATCTCAGCATCCATCTCTTCTTTGGATCCCTCCCAAAACAATTGCCCAAGAAATCCCTCCCTTCCTCCGATAACTCACATGGAATCTCCGGCAAGTCCTCCCGGAAACCAATATGAAATAGTAGATTCCCAACATCGGCCCCTTCCCGGAAAATCCATACCGGCTTTCCGGTTATCATCTCTGTAACGGCAGACCCAAGGGACCAAATATCTGCCGAAGATTTATACTCACTCCGAGCAACGTATTCCGGCGCCATGTAAAGTGAGGTCCCCTGTAAGTGGGGCCCATTTTCCTTCTCTCCAGCTCTCTTTGCGAGCCCAAAATCGGGGATTTTAATACCAGCAGAACACACAACAATGTTTTGTAGCTTGATGTCACAATGAGCAAACCATTTCCATGACCATGAAGAACAGACCTTGTAACTCGTCGAGAATCGGATTCCGGCAATCTACCACCTGATCTTTTCAGCAATCGGAAAAAGTTCCACCGTTTGCATACTCGAGAAAGAGATTATAGATGGACCCACCGTTTTCAACTGTGATATCTTCGCCGAAACAATGGAGGATTTATGGGTAGTCTTTGAGTTGGGTTGAAATCAGTTTCTCCTTCTGCAACGAAGAAGACTGTGAGGAGTTGCCAATTTCACAGCCATTATTTAGGTGGTTTCGCTCTGTAAAAGTTGCTGCTAAACTAAACAGTGCCAAAGCTGCCCTTTCCCACCATGACTCCTCTTAGCCACTCCATTGATATTCTCTCCGCAGTGCTCTTTGTTTGTTTTTGCTTCTTTTTTTCTGGTATCCTTAGTCTTTCTATGTGCTCCGTTCTGCTGCTGCCGTTTCTCGGTTTCGTATGGGAGTGGGAAAGGTTTTCTGAAGCCTTACAGATAATTACCATCAACAACTGACAGAATGAGAGAGGGGAAAGCTACCGGGAATGAATTTGATATTTCGCTTGTCTTTCTGAAAGGTAAAAAATAACTTGATTCGATTTCTTCTTTCATACTTCGGCAACCTACCAATATTGGGAATTTCCAATACTTAGTAAGTCTTTCTTTTCCTTGCTAATTCTCCAACCCAACGCCACTTCCAAGCTACAAGTTTCCTAACCTGTTCTCATTTGGTGTTGCCACCCCTCTCCTTAATTGAACTTATGTTGCAAAGTACAAGGTTTAAAGAAGATCCCATTGTTATTTATAATCAGAAGTGCATCAGAAGCTTCATCTGACTGAGCCCACCCACATTCTACAATCATGATCTAACCCTTGATCGAGACGACCGCACCTTGAAGATTTGGATGTATTGTCTTACAAATTAGAATATAGCACATATCAATTCACGACATAGGACCACAAGTAAAGGGTCCAAGTTGGTGGCCCCAGATGAGTTACATGTGCATTTCTCACATGCAAGCCTATCAGTCAGCATTTCTTCTTGAATCATATGTAAAAATACTCTCTTTCTCTGTCAAGGAAAGAAAAGAAATATAAATGATACATTAAGCAAAAGATACAGCGAAGCGCGTTAATTGTGCTTATTTTTCTGCAGATTTGCACTATTAAGTGTCTAACCTAGAAATATTATAAGCAGTGGCCTATATTTTGCAAAATCTTTCCAAGATAATGTAATCTTCCATGATACAGCACAAGAAAACAAGTACCTAAAGAAATCGCCTTGAATTCATAAAAATCACGAGGAGAGATGCATAGCTTTTTTGAGACATCATCGTTGTTGGTGTAGCTGAAACTGGACATGTTTCACTAACCCCTCTCTAAATATCAGGTTCTTTAATGGGTTGTCTCACTATCCTAAGCAAGTGATTCCTTAGCTGCTTATTTTTTTCCCGTTTCCTTTGTTTCATAAGGGGAAACAATTCTCACAACAGCCAGGCGTGAGACAGATTACTGCGGCTCGCTCTCTGGGAATATGCTCGCTCCTATTGATGAAAAATACACAGGTCAACGTGGGTGTGCAAAGCCACTTGAGTTGTGGGTGAAACGTGATCTAGGGAACATTTGGTCCCCTCAAAAGTCTGAGCATGGGCCTATTTCACTTGTGATTGGTCTCGATCTGGTTAATTAGTCACCGAGAGAAGGTCTAATCTGGCTTTTTTTTAATGGTGGGATTGTGTTAAATTGATGAATAGAATGAGGATCCATTACAAAAGAGACATGACAGAGAGTCCTGAGATCTGAGAAGAAGAGAATCCCAAAAATGTAACAGCAAAGAAAATTTGAACAGTACGAACAAAACAAAAGAGAGAATGCTTTCCTTCTAAGGCCTAACCAAAAGGTTCTGAATTTCTATCTTAGGGGCAGCAGGATTAAACCATCGAACAGTAAGGGCTGTTCCTTGTGCTCCTGATTTGGCAAATTTATCAGCATGTGGCTGAGTGATCTAGGTCGATGATAATTTGCACTTGCTTTTGTCCGGTAAAGAGAGCAATTTTCCTGAGCCAAGTGATCAAACTTCCACTGAACATCTCTGATCTTTGGACCATCTAGTTCATAACAACAGAAGAATGACTCTCCACAATAATACTGTTATTTTCCGGAGCATGACAGAGCTAAAGTCCTTGATGAAGAGCAGTAAATTCAGCTGAGAAGAATCAGTGAGTCCTGTGTTGCCAGCAACGGTAGAAAGGAACAACCCTTGGTCAGTTCTCAGCGCTCCAATGCCAGCAGGGCCTGGTAAAGAGAGGTTAAGGAATAATCTGGCTTTCTAATGCTAAATGTTGATGATTATGACTTCGCCCAGTGAGACTAGATATGGCTTCACCCACTTGTTGCTTATTAAAGCAATTCTCAGGAGTGGTATATACGTGGACATGTAGCATTTGTTATCTAGCTTGACTATTATGCTTAGGATCCATACATGTCGCCAACTTGATGGTTAGGATTGTCTAATAGGAGATTTCCAGAAGTTATGGCTTACATATGCTGGGCCAGCTATGATAAATCGTCAGTGTTTAATCAAGTGGATGGGGAAATTAAACTAAAAGTCATGCCCTTCTCCCCAAGGATCGATTGTTTGGTACGTGATCACATGAAAAACATTAATGCTATCAGATTCATTGACCCATCCATTGGGCAAAAGCCCATCCCACTGTACTTACAATGTTCATCGAATAACTCTAGACTCTTGATCCATGCATGAACCCACAAGGACCCTGACTGTCAAGATAGACCTCAACCTTGCTTTCCTGTAATCAGTCTCTTAAAATAAAGGGGAAAGAATGCGTGTTTCACATGTGTACTGTAATGTTTTAATATGTTTGCTGATGTGCAAAGTATTACTGTAACAAATGTGTAGTGTAGTGCTCCATTCAGACCCGAAGTATAAATGTAAGTTAGGTGTAACGATGTTTTGATATTATTGTTAAGTACGGAGAGGGAGAGCACGAGATAAGCAGGGGTTTGGGTCTAGGATGGGTAAAGAAACATGGTTTTGATTTAAAGTCTCGTTCAGAAACCGATTGATTGCATTATAACGTATTGTAGCTGATTAGGTATAATGCGTTTCTTACTGTTTAGGTGGCAACCCTTATTATATCTTCAACTTTCACAGTTTCACCACCTCATGTGGCTACGCTCATATAGAATCTCTAGTCTCTACAAACAAACTACATAGCTTCAAAGAGATAGAGAGCACTAAAAGTAAGTGAGAGAGCAGATGGAGCTAAAAGTACATGAGAAGCCTAATTCAGTAGCTTGTTAGAGATATGACTATTGTTGGCCTATTTTCTATGAGCTTAAACTTTTAGGTTAAATGGTAATCCAACAAGGCATTAAATCCTTATCAAATGAGAGGTCAAGAGTTCAAACCCTGAGACCTTTTATATATTAAATCCATGGCTGTTAGTAATCTAAATCATTCATTCAGTAGGCCTCATATTAGGTAGGTCTTACTCAAAAATCTTCCATTCCGCATGATGTAAACATTTGATATATGACCAAAATAAAAGATGTCATCCTTTCATCGGTTAAGATTCTTTTAATTTGAAGAAAGATACATGTAACCGTTTGATCAGTTAAGATTTTTTCTACTGTTACTGTTAATCTTTTTTACCATTCAAAACAAAAGAATATTTGATGTTTTGGGCCCATAATTCTTTGGTACTCAGGACAAGACAATGATTAGTTGGTAAAGATGAACAGGGGGTATAGAAATGAGCGGTTAGGATAAAATGATGTTGCATGCACTTACATTTTCTTTTATGATTATTATTGATTGCAAGTAGCACCTAACAAATGGGAATTTCTCTGACTCTACTTGATTTGAATCTCATGTGAAACAACATTGTTAATTTACTCCAGCTGTGAATTTTATTCAGAAAGTATATTTTATCATTCATTAAGAATAATGATCTACCAAAAGCTTGCTTTTTAAAGAACAGTAAGTGCATTGCCAAAGAAGAAGAATATTAAAGTGAAAAATATATCTTATTAATCCTCAATGATACTTATGTGCATGCTTTTTAATGGAAAAAAAGGAGCAACCAAAAGTGTGACCGATGCATGCTTGTCTAACCATTCAAACCACATATTTTGCCAAACCTCACTAGAGATGAGTCGTATAACACCAGCAGTGTTATAAAACACTCATTGGATGATTATAAGTATATTTTATTTTAGAAGGCCATTGTTAGTAGTAATTGATTTTTAGTTTTCTATTCTAACCACCCAACTGATTGCAACAAATAGGGGCTCCGAATTGTCCAATGCGGATTCAGTTTTGGGGCGTGAATCATTCTTGGGTTAACCTAGAATATAAATGGTTAGCATCACCAGACAAATGATCTCAAATATTTTATCTTGTTTCTTTTCATATCTTTTTTGAAGTAAAATATACGAATGTAGCCACTTCTTTCTTTTCTTCTTTTTTGGTGCTTATTCATAACCACTTCAATTTAACATAAACTAGTAAATCTTTATACTTATATGACGAATTTACATCAGTAATTCTCTCGTGAGTGTTACTGGGACTAGAAATTCGTGCAGGCACTGACATCTCAGGCCCGTTTGATCATCTTTGACAACATTAAATATTTATAAGGAGCTTTAAAATTTGCATTTACTTGGAGTTTTAGAATGTAATTGATTGGGAATGTGCTTTCACATTTGGGATTTATTTGGCTCAAAACACAGCCTTTCTAGATGAAGAGAAAGACAGGAGATTAGAAGAAAGAGAATATACATACGTATATACAGTATTGAACAGGAAAGAGATGGTTATGAAATAATAAGAGGATTACAGATTAGGCCTCGCAATTCGGGTTGGCGGGTCGTGTTTGTGTCCACACGAACACGACACGCTTCGAGTTTAGGTCGACACGAACACCACCCGCATAATAATCGTGTCAAAAATCCGTAACCCTAACACGACACGATTATTAAATGAGTTGACACGACACGACTCGTATAACACGATTAAATAAATAATGTAGTAATATAGGACGGTTTCAGAAGAACCGTCCAATATTACTGCTCTAATATAAAAATTATGGCGTGACAAAAGATAAATTCAAACAACACAGGTCTATTATTGCAGGGACACTTGATTAGGCAGAGGTAGATTGACTTCGTACAAAAGATATTGAGAAGGAATCAGAAGATCTTGTTGGTTGCGCAAAGGCTCCAAGCCCGTCCAATCTCCGTCACCTCACTTAAACAACCCAAAACCTTTGCTCTCGGTAGCTGTTTGGATATGAAAAGGTTCATAATGCAGCTGGAGCACTGCTTGTACTACTGCTATCATATCGGTGAATTTGGCTGCCCATTTGTTCTTTTTGGCACACCGCTTGTACTACTAATAGTCAGACATCGCTATCACCGGAAAGGTTCATAATGCAGCTAGAGTATTGCAGGAACTGGAAGATCTGGTTGGCTACGCAAAGGCCACAAGCCCGTCCAATCACTGTCACCAAGCCTCAAGTCCCAAGCTGTACTAGTTCATTGCCTTTTGTTGGTATAATATAAGATGGTTGTAATATATATTACATGTTACAATATAGGACAGAACCGTCCTATAGTACATGTTACCATATACTCATTACTCATATAGGAGGATGTCCTCTATTACATGTTACCATATACTCATTACTTTTATAGGAGGTATTACATGTTACACTACAATATAGGGAACCGTCCTATATTACATGTTACGATATACTCGTACAGGAGGATGTCCTCTATTACATGTTACATATAGGACAGTTCCAGATGAACCGTCCTATATTATATATCATATTCTAATATAAGACGGTTCCAAATGAACCGTCCTATATTACTATTAGTTCACGATAAATAAATAGGTCGCGTGTCAAATAGGTCAACATGATGGGTCATGTTGATTGACCCGAACATGACATGATTTTGGCTTGTCGTTTTTGGGTTGACTCGAAAATGACACGAACACGATAAGACTCGACCCGAACCTACTAAATTCGTGTCGGGTTCGTGTCGTGTTATCGTGTAGTGTCTTATTTTGCCACCCCTACTACAGATGCTAAGATGCATGGGTCCTTGCATATGCCCCTCGTGGCGGATATAGAAACCAATTAAAGCAATGGACTATAAAAGGAACAGCTTTTAGCTAAAACCAGTCCCCTCATGTAAGGATTGAGTTACTCACCTAAGGAGGTGACAATTGAATTTCACATGTTTTTTCACTTGGGTGTTTGAATTCTCGTCCATCTGCACTTTGGAACAACCACCAAAATTAGATTCCAGGAGGAGAAAGGATTTCTGCAAAATCGGACTTCTGAAAATTTACTTTCCACTTAACCACCACAAAACCAAATCCCCCACCCTACGAAAGAAAAAGGAAAAAGAAAAAAGAAAAAGTCAGCTTAAGATTTGACCCTGAGTTGCTGCCACCTTCTTACACAAATTAGTGTTTGTTTGGTGTGTTATACACCAAAAGCCCCAAGAATAGAACGCATAGGGTTAAAAGGGCAGCCCCAGTGCAACAGATCTAGGACGGCAGCTGTTTTGGTCAGTTTTTCACTGGCCAACCGAGACCCTAACCCTATCTTCTTCTCTTCATTCTACAGTGCCGGCAGTTGTTGCCGGCTTTCTGGGTTTGGTGATGATTACTGATTTCCCCCTTTTTTTCTTTTTCTTTTTTGGCAAAGAGTCCCATCGTGAAAGGGTTCTCCGAGAGATCCGGGTTGATCAATCAATCTCCTATCTGGATGATCTGGGTCGTTCGTTGATTAGGTGAACTGCACCCTCCTATATAGGGCTTCTCTGTTCTAGGCCTCTACTCGGCCTAAATCTGGATAGGATCTGGGCCGCACCTAGCCTGGGTCTAGACTGAGATCTGGGCCGCACTTGGCCTGGTTTTGAACATGGATCTGCGTTCTACTCCGGCACTCCTCCTGTATTCACCAGGCTCTATTCCGCCAGTCCTTTGGTGTGAATGAAGCTCTGATACCACTTGTTATGCATAGTAAATTAGAATCAAATAACACACGCACACAAAAACATAGAGAGTTACGTGGTTCGGGTAAGTCTAGCCTATGTCCATGAGAGGAGGAGGGGGAACAATCCACTACAAAAGAAAGATGTACAACTGATGCCTACAACCCCGTATTTGGTTCCTATTTATAGAGATTAGAGGGAGGCTTGAAGTGTTATACATTAACTCAAACTCTATCTTCTTATCCTTATCTGATTAGGACTCCTAATCAGATTATATTATCTAACTCTAACAGACTTCTTTTCTTGGCAGGAATCTTTGGGTGGATTTATGGGGATGGACATCATCAGTGAGGCCGCATGTGGCTGTGTGATGTTGATTCAGTGCCAGGACATCGACCATCAAACTCTGGCTCTTCTTGCAGTGATACGGGGCTTCCTTATTAAGTAGTATTGGCTAGGCTTACCAAGCTTAAAAATAGTTATCCCATCACGAAATTTAGTGAGAGTGTTGGCTGTGTTGCAATGGTAATAGCCTTTCTTATCTGCCACAAGAACTGAGTGATGCTCCTTGTACTCAAAATAGGTGGGATCACCAACTTCAAAATCTGATCCGAGCAGCCCATATGTATTCAAATTGATTTGAAGCTCCAACCATCATCATGTTCATTCTAACGAAAAGAAGGACAAAAAAATGCCAAGTAGCCGTTTTCTTCACCGAAGTTTGATAGCAAGAAGGGATGGAGTTTTTAGTGGGGCTTTTCGATTGTCCTGAAAGAGGAAGTAGGGGAAGCATCTGTTCATCCCTTGTAGGTGGCGGGTTCGACTGCGTGGTGATTATGGGTGTTTGGATGTTTAAAAGTTACTCCGCCAGTTCATGTTTCTGAGTTTTCATGCATGAAGTAATGTTGTTGAGGTCAATTGCCATTTTCGTTTTCTTATCAAATTTTGGGTGTACCAGATTGAGGTCTAAATCATTGAAAAGAGTCTTCCCTTCTTATACTTTCTCCCGACTTGTATTTAACATCTCTGAAAAGTATGGTCACAAAGTCGGATTTGGGAAAAGATCAGCAAGGGAAAAAGGTCAAAGGATAAGAAAAGGAGATGGAAAAAGTTGGAAAAAAATTAGAGAAAAATTAAAAACGTCACCAAAAGAAAAAAATATTAAAAATTCAGAAAACAAATGTAAAAAGTCATAAAAAAAAGTTAAAATTTTTGAAAATTTATACAAATAAAACATACAACCTACTTAACAACTTTTAAGAAAAATAGTACTATCCTAGAAAAATTAAAGCTAGTATCCCAACTGTGAAACATAATTACTATTTTTCAAAAGGAGACGACTAAGTTTGGAGTTGAAAAAAGTAGGAGAGGGAGAAAAATCCTCTAATTTTGAAATTTTTGAAAAGATTAAAAATAAGTTAGAAAATTCTAAAAGAAAATAAAAAGCTGGTGATTGGAATTATAGAGATCAAATATTGAAGTTTAGGATTAAATTGTAGAAGAAAACTCAAACAATGGAAAGTCAAAAAATAAAATGGAAAAAGCATAAAGTTGTAAAAAGAAAAAGTAAAAAAATTATAAAGTAAAAAAATCATAAAAATTGTTTTTGTTTTTTTTCAAAAAGATAAGTTTCAAATGGAAGAATCAAAGATAAATTAATAAAGATAAGTCTTTTTGCAGTATAGCATGGCTTACAAAAGGTATGGGTCTTTTTAGTGTAAAAGGAAAAGTGGAAGATTTTGTTAATATGCTGAAGAATGAGGAAATCTTTTTTCAATGGAGAAACCAACAAACGCATTTTCCTACTTTTCTGGGCAAGTTGGAGGACAGTACCTCATACTAATGACGATGGTTGGAGTTGCCTCTATTTATCTGATGAATGCACATATAACATATTTTTCAAATGAAAGGTGTGAGTAACTGATATAATTGAAACCCACTTCTCCAACGATCAAAACCATTAAGTTTATCTCACTGATTAGACAATTCCAAGTCTTTGATTATAGTAGCTCTTTGGATGAAGGCAGACCCCTATTTCATCATTTTTCAACCCATCCATTTGGCTTACTAGATAAACTCTTCTCTCTCGCTCTTAAACATGCAAACAACAAAGCTTGGGAATAGCAAAGGAGAAATTATATAAGCTAAAAAAGCTCATTTGCAACATGCAAAATCATAAAAGGAAAATGCCTAGATTTTTTCCTCAAATGGTACTTTATTTATCAAGTCAAATGATTACTTATCTTCAACCCATTAGGTTATTAAGTACATGTCAATAAAACAAAGACAAAACATTTGCTTTTTCGTCACATTAATGAGTTATAGGCCTAAGTCCAGAAAGAGCCATAGGTTCGATTATATGAGCCAAAAATTAAAAGGGAACTAGAAGCAAGTTATAGACAGCCATGAAGAGATACAAGTGACTTTGAGTCATGTGGTTCCTAAGATGGTAAGACCATAAGCTTACATGATGTGATCTAACTTGAGTGAGAACATGTGTTTTTAACAAATTATCTATTTAGGCCTAACAGCTATATTCTAGGCTTGGTCAAGGGAATGATATGTCAATATAAACTACGACATAATGTTAAGCTAAAGGCTAGCCAAGACCCAAGTGGTCTATGCCTGTTGTTTGACCCTTTTGCAACAACATCATGGTTACAACTAAAGACATCCATGCTCATAATGGTTAGCTATAAACATCATCAGAATAAATAAGGACCAAGATTGTCCTAATCTAGACCTTAAGAGAAAGAGCTCAAAACAGACTGTTCCCTATAACTAATAGTCAGGATCATGCCAATGCTTATTTAGAGGCCAAGGGCTCAAGACTAGCCAATGTTATTCCTCTAGAAACAATGGTGATGATTAGACCTAGGCATATATCTCCTTTGGAACACCCTAAAATCAGTAATATAACATTGAAACTCCTTGCATTTAGAGAAGGAAAGAGAGACTTTTAGTGTGTGTGTGTGTGTGTGTGTGTGTGTGTGTGAGAGAGAGAGAGAGAGAGAGAGAGAGAGAGAGAGAGAGAGAGAGAGAGAGAGAGAGAGAGAGAGAGAGAGAGAGAGAATTTCTGAGACTTCATGTACAAATGAGTAAGGGAAGCTTTTATTTATAGTTTTGGCGTCTAGGTAGTTATTTTGGGCTATTAAAGAGGTTTGGACACCAAAAAAGTAGCCACCCTAACCTTTATATCAGTCAGGAATACCCTTGTAACTATTGACAGGGACTTGTATCAGTATCTATGTTGTGGCTAGGTTTATTAAACTATTTTGCACTAGCAATGGTAGTTCTATAATTGCAATTATGCTACCATCATTGTAAGTGGAAGGATGCATTGGTTAGTGGCACCAACTGCTCTTGCTTGTAACGGTGCCAACCAGCCGATCTACTGGTGCCACTTTGAGGCAAGACACAGATGTACCAATGCCATTTTTGTGGCAACTGTACTGGTGTTGCTTTGGAGGCAAATGTATGGTGCTACTCTGAGGGCTATGGCACGTGATTCTGATGTTCATGAGGTAGTTGGGTGTATCTTGCACTAGTCTTGGTTTAGGGACTTTGTGCACTCATGTTCATATTGTGCATTGGTACTATTAACCAGCCTGTAAAGAATGCCCCTATAAATGGTACTTATTTACATTTTAATATCATTTATTAAATGGGAGATGTTACAATGTAAATAACGGAACACCCAATTTAGTTCAATAAAAATATTTTCAAGATCTAATTCCAAAAAAAATACATTGTAAGTTCCTTGACGAATATACAAAATAAATTGAAAATTTGGAGGTTGAGTAAAAAAGGGCAGTCCTAGTGCACGAAGTTCCTATGTATGCAGAGTTTAGGGAAGAGATAGACCACAAGGGTCAATAGTATGCAGCATTACCTTGCATTTTGCAAAAAACTGTTTTCACATCTTGAACCTGTGACCTCAAAGTCACACTAAATCTCAAATACTATGCATTTTTCCATTGTTAAAATTTGAAAAATTCTAAAATATCACAAGGAGAAGTCTCTCACCTAGGTTACAGGGGGGGGTGTGCCCCTACCTCTAAAAAAGAGTGTTAAAAGCCAAATGTCAAGTAAAAAAGTTCTAAATTTGAGCCATATGAAAATTAATTTTGTCAGTCAATGACATTCTTGAAGTTCTTTAAAAAACTTTAATTGCTTAATAGTATGTCTAAACTCTCATCTTTTCCTTCCAAAACTTTATGATTGGCTTAAAGCACTAAGAATCTTAACCTTAATCTTGCATACATCATTTGTACAAACACCCAAAATTGCTTCTAGGCTGTAATTTTTTTTATAGGTTTATATAGAAATTGAACTACCTAAACAGGCTGAGAAGGAACTACAGAGGATTGGGTCAGGAAAGTGTATTGAAGGGGCCCTACGTCTTCATATACTGACGTTGGTGCATGGAACATGCCCTTCGGCTGCACCCTCGCCTGACCCGTTACATTCCCGCAATGCTTCAATTCTTTCTCTTTCCCATTCCCAAGAGAGAAAATAACAGCGGCGGTTGGAAGCTATTTAGAGTTCAGATGGCCTGCTCATGTCTAGACAAATATACTATAAACGTCCAAATGCAACTCTTCCCGGATATTTTCTTCGGAAAGAAGCTAAATGACGGTCTTTGTTTATGCTTTTTCTTAGCAGAACCTGTTAGGAGGCCTACGATAAATTGACAAAATCATGAGTTTGAGGTATAAAAATAGTTTCTTACAAAATATACAGTAAGACTGCAAACTATTAGCCGTTCCCGTAACCTGCATATGCAGAAGCTTTATGCAAGAGCTTGCCTTTTTATGTCGGCCATGTAGATCAGAATAGTACTGGCCGCATGATCTGTAGCTCATTTTCCTCCACAGAAAGTTGCCTCCCTGCAGTCATTTCTTCAAGTTTTTTAGGTGGGTCGATCCCAGTTGTGTATGCAGACAACAGATTCAAAAAAACTTCTAAATTAAAAGCATCATCTTACTGGCCTCTCACAGCACGCGCCTTGTCATGTGGAAAAGGATGCTGGGAGCATTGACTTCATCATTAGTGATTGTTGTCTTCACCATTGGATTTTGGTATAATTCGTGTTAGAAAAAAAAGATTTCCCATTATTGGTTTGACTTGTTACTAGTAAGATCACATGGGCCCCTGCCGTTTCTACACTGCCGGATCGCCATTTTCCTGATGATTGTGAGGTTAGCAGGCCTGAATTTGTCATTAGTGTTCAGGTTTAGTTGTGAGCTACTTGGTGGATGGTGGGTTATGCACTTAAAATCCTACAAAATCAATAAATTTTAAGTTGTATGGGCTGCTCTCTTTTTTTCCCTTAGAATAATATAAGAGCCAGAAAATTTTAAAAACTTTAAGAGTAAATGAAGACATAATATTAAATAGAAAGAAATGGATAAATAAAATTTATGTGGCTGATTTCTAATTGAGATAATATCTTGACGATGGTGATGTTGATAAATGGCAATCTATAAGGATGGGCTGTGTGTGTCATCCCTGGTGGAATTCCAAATTGATAATTATGCTTAGATCTATTGGTGCCTTCAGTTCCCGCATGAAATAGTCTGTCACCTCCGCACAGCTGAAAAAGGTGCAACCCACCTCAACTCGTGGCTCATAATTCACGTCCATAAACGCCAAAACGACGTTGTCGGTTGGATTCATTGCGAAGGGCCGCATACTTCGCTACTCCACGTGTCACATTAATTTGTTTGGCTGATGTCCATCTAATAATGATCACAAGTCCATCCTAAGTACTAGTAAACCATTACTGATCGGTCAATCACGGCCATTGAAAAGCCAAATCGTGATTAATGTTGGACATAATCTACGAATAAGAAGCCTTGCCAGATAGGTTTCGCCTCGGTGGCCCACAAACAACTATCCCTCTTTATCCCCTTTTTATCCTTACATGGGCCCAAAGGAAACATTGATTGGGTAGATCAAGCCGTTGACGGTCCCATACTTGTTTCTGGCTGTAAGATGAAGGGCGCGAAGTCATCGGACAGTCAGTAGCCACCAAATGAGAAGCACGTGAATGAACTGCTCATATACACTCCCTTCTTCTTGGCGATTTCCTGGTTAATTACGTAACCGAACCATCGATAAGAGCACGTTTTGGCTTCTCGACAGGCGGAAAACGTGACTTTTTCCGTTGCCCCTCTCTCAGTCACGAGAGACGGGCGCTCTAACTTTACCCGTAAAAGTTGAATTCGGACTCGAGAATAGGAGCCTTTGACGCTTCGAACTCCGAATCTGCCGCTTACATCTCATGTGGGGGGGGGGGGGTGGGGGCAGGTCAACCACAAGCAGAGTGGGAGTTTTGGTAGCTAGTGACGGTAGTTAAGTTGGTAACCCGAAGCTAATCAAAGTCAATATATCAGTCCTTTTTAACTCATAATTATGGGGTAGCAGTTTCATATCTAGTTAATCATAGAACTATCTAATTGCAGCCATTAGGCAATCCTAACTATGAAGGAGAGCTTTGGCGCAATCATAGAGTTAACGTTATATGACTTTGAGGTCATAAGTTCAAGGCATGAAAACAGTCTCTTGTAAAATGCAAAATAAGACTGTACACTATTGACTCGTGGTTCTATCATTTTACAAATCCCACATATGCAGGAGCTTGGTGCACTATAACAGCCCTTTTTGAGCAATCCTTATTGACCATCTCAATGGAAGTAAATGATTGGGATGTCATGCAATCAGACGTGGAGTTAAACCAACAAAAGAAGATCATTATGGGCAGAATGTGTCACCAATGATTGGAATGAAAAGTTAGAAACGATATTTTGAGAAACCTTTATATGAGAAATTTGTTCAAGGCAATCTATCTTAATATGTTTAAAGTAACTAAAGGTCAATGACTGACAAGTCCTAAGATCATAGTTGCTCAATCAATGCCTCCGAACATTCAAGATCTATTGTTGAATAGTCATAAAACTTCAAAAAAAATGTTGCTCACTTTTACATAGTGGGTCCCGTGCCTGGTTGATCATACCCGTTCATCTAATCCCCCTAACTTCTGATATCCTGCATCCCAAACATCACCGGAGAATTCAAACATCCAAACAAAATGTGCATTCTAGTCTAGCCACTCTGGTGGAAGAGTTGGACGTTTTCTACACAGCCACTTCCTAGAAATCACACGAGTCATCAGTTTGCTCTGGCAATGAATGGGCAAGTGTTACTTATCTTTCCTTGGATAAACCAAATCCGCGTGGCTTTGCTTCTTGATGATCTACACAATCAACGACCTCAATTTGACACTATACTTGCTAGGCATTATCCCAACAGCAGCGTTATCAAAATTAGTGATTTGCTTTCTTAAAGTGGCACCAGATAATTCGGGGAAGAAAGAGGAGGAAGTTACTGAGCGCATTCCGCGGCAACCCGATAAACACACGGCAGTAACTTTTAAACAACTAAAACGTGTTGCAATAGGAGTGTGTTTATGGGACAAATAAGAAACAGGCGTGGAAATATCCTCCGCATCAAGTACCACGCAACAACGTGGGCAATAAAAACATCTCTCCTTTCTATATATATATGGGGGTGAACTTCTCCCTTCTAACTAAATCGGAGGCTCTTTCATTACCTTCTCACCTTCTCCTGCAAACACTACAGAGCAACATGGCATGGATCAAAGGGGCTATGATCGGCAAAGGAAGCTTCGGAACGGTGAATCTGGCAACTTCTCTGAAGAATTGCCACCCACAAACTATGGCCGTGAAATCTGCACTTCTTTCTAAATCGTCGTCTTTGCACAACGAGAAAGAGATTTTGAGCCATCTCAACAACTGCCCACAAATTGTTCGGTCTCTTGGAGATGATATCACCACGGAAAACGGTGACCCAGTTTACAATCTCTTTCTTGAGTATGTTTCCGGTGGGTCGCTTGCCGATTTGCCCAAGAAATCCGGAGGTCGGTTGCCGGAATCTGATGTTCGGCGATATGTCAAGTCTATTCTTTTGGGTCTTCATTACATCCACGAGAAGGGTTTCGTTCATTGCGATATCAAGCTCCAAAATCTTCTCGTGTCTTCTTCTGGCGCGAAAATTGCTGATTTCGGATCCGCGAAATTGGCTGGAAAGAATTCGTTGGAAAAGGGGGATGGTTTCCGTTTGAGAGGTACTCCTTTGTATATGTCGCCAGAATCTGTCTGCCGGAGCGAGTATGAGCCGCCGGTGGATATTTGGTCACTTGGATGCGCCGTTGCCGAGATGGTTTCTGGTAAGCCGGCGTGGAGGTGTCCGTCGAACTCGGATGCGAATGGTCTGTTGTTTCGCATTGGGTTCGGGGACGAGTTGCCGGAAATTCCTACGGAGGTGTCTGAGCTGGGGAGGGATTTCTTGAGCAAGTGTTTTGTGAAGGATCCTGCGAAGAGATGGACGGCTGAGATGCTTTTGAGACACCCATTTGTTTATGATGTTACAGAGGAAGATCCTTTTGAAGAGAAGGTTAACTCATCGTCTCTGGCTGCATATACGTCCCCAAGGAGTGCTTTTGATTTTCCTGAGTGGACGGAAGAATCTTATGTTGTTTCTGGAGGAGAATTCAATTTACAGAAGGCCTCTTGTTCTTCGCCGGTTAATCGAATTGAGCAGCTGGCGACAGGGAAAACGAGGCCCAATTGGTCATCTGATTCTGTTGATGGTTGGATCAATGTGAGGAGAGCTGATTCCCCTGTTTCTGCGTTAGAAGAAGAGATTAAGAAGGAGACTGTTCAAGTGATTGATTGCACATCTGAGGAAGCTTGTTCAGTCAGTGATTCTGCGGTAGTACTGGAGATGATGATGGGAGATGGAGAGAGATTGAGCACTTCTTCTGGGTTTGCGGAGGATTTAACGGGAATGAATCCATGTACAAACTCTGCATCGGAAAAATTCCTCTCATCATTTACATCGTCACAATCAATTTCTGAAGACCAATCAGATAAAAGAGGAGGTGCTGCCTGTATTCGGAATTCCAGTAAGCGCCGATCAGGGCGAATGCATTCTGATCTGGTTGGTAGGATTAGCGGCAGGGAGTTTAGTTCTTCTGATTGTAGGCTTATTTTCTTACATTATTTTGGGGATACTGATTGTATTGATTCTTCCACTTCAAAAAGATATAAACAGAGCAGTTTTATTTAACATTGGTCTTGATTATTTGATGGTTACTTATAATATGCTTAAGAAAATTAGGTCCCGCAATTAGTATTTGGCTAGTTTCAGTTGCCAAATTAGATTACAAGGCCACCAATGTAAGTTAAAACATCCTAGCTTTCTTATCAGGGAAACAAATTCAACATAACCTAGAAATCTATTGATCCAATGGTCGGGATTGCTGGATCAACTAAGCGGCAGCTTGCCCATATTGGGCCCACAAGATTAACGGATATTGATCTTTTACACGTTGTGTATGCTGAAGATCGTGGTGGATTACCAACTTTGTTAATTCATAACTAACTTAAATTGGCTTATTTAACGGGGAGAAGACTGGATTTATGAGTACAACTGATCTGCCACAAAGGTCGGAACCAGCGCTTAATTGTCTTCCTTCTGTACAATTTTGACCAGCTGAGAAGCCAATTAAAGAAGGGCAACACACAGATCTTCTCTCTTACGGTATCATAGACGGAACTGTATTCTTCTTCAGCTGGCCTTTACGGAATGTTCCAAGGAATCTTCTTCTAGGTGAAGGGAATTCACACGATTGACTTGACCCCATCATATCTTAAAGTTCAATGGAAACTGCCCGGCCTTTACAAACTGACCAAAGTTTATCATCTTCCTGCACATATATTCCATTTCTTTTATGACTTCTGGCTTCACCAGATACTTCCTTAGCTTTTCATTCAGTGTCCCTAATCCTCTAACAGCTTATACTGAACTTGACCACAAGACTTAAAAATTTAAGTAATGGAACTCACCTTTGGTTGGTCCATGACATTCATCTGCTTTTGGTTATCTAACCCTGTTGCTTGTAGAAAGTTTCTAACCGTCCATGTTCGGTGATCAAAAGTACTCGTGGCTCACTGTAACTTGAAGTGAGATCACAACTCACTTGAAACTCCTCCAGAAATGTGAGAGTTTTGTGCTAATAGTCCAAGGATGAATACCAACAAAGAAACGGGAAACATCTGACCCATCAAACAAACCTGCCCGCTCAATTAACTTCATGTGAAAACTAACCACAGACTGAAATGGACGGTTCATGTCCAACATGCCAAAAAAGCACGTCGAAGTTGATCTGCGTTGTGAGGAGTCAGTTGGTCCACTGTATGGCCCAATCTAAGATGGCATATTCCAATCCGTAGTAGTTATTAGGGTAGACTACCAACTCTAATCCAAGAACTACCGTCCATTTACCTACCCATTCTGATTGATCTTTTCATGGCGATAAGACTTCACTAACCAACGGCGTTTCTCTTGTATGAGACAAAAGCAGTGGATAAAGATCAAAACCTACTATTCTGCAACCGAGCTTGATTTGAAAAGGAAAAACCCAAAAACTGCAAGTTGTACGCTCAATAAGCATTTGTTCAGTGGGGTTCAAAGAATTTACCAAGTTTTCAAGCAACCTACATAAGTTTGAGGATAGGCCCGAAGAAATTCTTCTTTCCCTCTCTATCCCTTTTCTAGATGAATTGAATTGTCAAGTTTCGATGTAATGGCATATGATATTTGAGGATTGACTTTATTTGCAGAGTCCATCTCCTCTCCTTCATGGACTTTTATGGGATTCATAATAAAACAGTTCCAAATTGACCAAAACAATCTGTGAACTAATCAAAGAAAATTGACTTCAAGTCTATCTTAAGGGAGCCTCTTGTAATCTCTCATGAAGGGTGTCAACACCAGCCTGGCACCGACTTGGATTGAGTCCTCATATTGAACTCGTTAGTGTATGGGTCTCTGTTTTGGATCCAATTATAATCAACCGCCACTATTTTGAGTTGTGGAGATAGTTTGTTTTTGTCATATTTTTGGGATTGAGTTTATCTATGGACCCACTCACACCACGTTAGCATTAAATGTATCGTTTATCCATGAGGCTCCTAGTTGTAGATGACATAAAGTAATGCGCACTTGGGTCAGATGTTTACAATCGTGCAATCATGCAAGTTGAGCACATGATTGATTGGATTCTAGGATCATCAGATGGTGTGATTGTTCTATGATTTTATGCCCAAATGAAGGGATGGAGATATGATATGTCATATGATTGGTCCAGGTCAAGAGGCACCTCTTTTTGGCTTGGATTGCCTGATGTTACTGGGGTCCTGCAGATGAATGGTTCAGATCTCCAAATTCTAAGCACCACTCTGTCCACTTAATGCCCACAAACATCGAAGCCGTATGTCATGGACTCATGACTGTCATGGCCTAACTCCAACTGTATCCCGTTAAGGCCAAGGAGGAAAGCATCACAAACACTACTATGGTGGTGACCCACTAGATCATTCTTCCTACACTACTCGTGTCCCAAATGGTTGTCATGGACCCATGACTGTGATGGCTTAGTTCCAACTGTATCGAGTTGGAGGCCAGGACAGGCCCTGATCGCAGAGGAATCCTGTCACGGAGCGGGATCACATGGTAAGTTGCTCTCTGGTGCCCCACTTTTGCGTGCAGGTCCCTCACTGTCTGATTTCTGCTACTCTTGTATAGCAAAAGTCAGAACAACTGATATCCAAAAAGCTCTCTTTCTCCTGGTTGGATGATTCCATCATTCTAGCATAAAAAAAAAGCAGTCCAGGTGCACGAAGCTTCCGCATATGCGGGATTCAGGGTTGTATGCAGCCTTTGTCTTGTATTTTGCAAAAGAGTATTTTCATGCCTTAAACCTATGACTTCAAGATCACATGACAACAACTCTATAGCAGCACCAAGGCTCTCCTTCTCGACCATTCTAGCATCCAAAGTATATTTTTAAAACTTTTAGAATCATCCGATTGGCACCGTTTTTGAATTTCTAGACTCACGACCATAAACAAACGTATCATCCCTATCATAGTCTTGACCCTAGCGGCCCTCTTTCCACATAACATCGCTAGTTGCCTTTTGAACCTTGAACAAGTATAAAGTACAAGGCCGCTTCGGGGAGGGAAAGTGATGTTACCGGCCGCGAATGAGATCCTTCGGGCGGTCTGCGTTATGTGTTTGACAAAAATAGTCCACAGACTCTTCTCCTAGATATGGTAAATGGGAAATTAGGAAGGCCAGAAGTTGACAGATGCAGAGAATGAGCTACAAAAAGATCTCTTACATGGGACAGATACCATATGTTTTTTTATTATACTGCTTCTATTTCATTTACTGTACTGTCAGCTTTATGGGGCAAAATCTTTGATGATCTATGACACTTATCTACTGGGTTCCATTGTAGATGGACCATGTTCTAAACATCTGCCAAAGTGGATGATTCTAGTCACTATCTTTATGCCTAGAATGGAAGGCCAGATACAGAAAAACACGGCATAGGAAAATTAATTGACCAGATTGTTAGGCCAATCTATCTAAGATGTGGCGCAGCAGCTAAAGAGACTATTCCTTTCGTGCGTATGTGGGGAGGTGACATAAAATTTATCCTGTCAGTGGATCCACTGGAGATTTTTGGAGGAATCCACTGCAGTTAGCCGCCTTCTGTTCTTATTTGCCAAAAGAAAGTAACGGGTGGCCAAAAGCCTATTGACCGAGCTAGTGTTGAAGAGCCAAGCTACGTCCCGCACTTAGCGGGCTGCAAGGGTACCCTTATCCTCTAGTCAAAACAGGTTTTTTCTTTGTGTGACTGTTAACTTGTAGGCCTGTTATAATGGATACGCAGGGTTTTCAAAGGCAGTATGATGAGCTGCTAGAAATCCTACTGGATCCCCCTTTGTCCAATGATAGAAGCCACTGGTTGGTTGATTGGTTAACTGGCAGGTGGAGACATTCGTTGTTTAAGTGAGAGAATGAACTGTTGGAAGTAGATTCGGTTCGTTCTGCACTTACAGCCACTTGAACATGAATTCCGTGGATTGGAATTTAATTCGTATCTTTTGGTGCGTTGCTTGTTTAGGAAGTAGACAATATTATGATTGGTTAACGGGAGCCTTAATACAATGTTAGAGTTGTTGTCATGTGACCTAAAGGTCATGAATTGAGTTGTAAAAATACAAGGTAAGGCTGCTTACTATAAATATTTTATGGTCTGCTCTTTTTTCAGAGCCTACATGTGTGGGTGCTTCATGCACCGGGCTGCCTTTTTCGTTATAAGATTGTGATTGGTTCAGGCCAGTGCGGTGTACTAAACTATTACATATGCGAGATTCAGAAAATGAGCAGTTCACAAGGGTCTATAGTATGTAGCTTTACCTTGCATTTTTGCAAGAGACTATTTTCACACCTCAAAGCCGTAACCTCAAGACGTACAGATATCAAGTTCCTAAATTTGGCAGAATTACGATTTGATTTGAGGAATCATGAATTTCTCAGCTAAATTAGATCCCAAGTGGTCAATAGACTTGCATGACTTCATTTCCATAAGTCTACAACCAACAACTTTCAGTCTCATACCGTTAAATCTAAAACGCAAGCATTGCCTGTTGGGGATTTAGTGAATTTGGTCCATGCGTCATCCAGAGCAAGTCTCCCAAACGAAGGGTCTGGAATCGTTGTCCCTGTACTTTTACCCGCCCGCCAATTTACCATGGCCATACACAAATCCTTTGCGGAGCCAATAAATGAATTGGTTGGACGATTGAGCAGGAGATGTTCCCAAAGCACTTCTAAAACTGCGATGATCGTCCCATCACCTCCGCCTACGCTTGCATATATACATTTGGCTAGTGACATGCAGATTGATTGTGAGAAAAAGAACTTGAAAATGAGTACTAAATTCCGTCCTTTCTCTTCATATTTTTTTGCTGTATAATTAAAAGTACAAAGTAAATAATCTGCTTTAAGCAGCGTCTTCATCTAGCTAGCGGTGTAATTACAGGTATTAATTGCTCAAAAATCACACGAACGAATGATGTGATCCTCAGCCCTCAATCAGAGAAAAGGGAAATCCAAAGTTAATTTGCATAAAACGCAAGCTATTGGGACCAGTGAGGACTAATTTTTTGCCAGGAATGTCGCAAGGCTTCTAATAAAGCAATTGAATATCTATTCTTCACCAAAAAAAATTTAATTGTCTTTTCAATGGAGCGGGAAATGTTAAAGGTGAGATATCGGAGGGAAACAGAAGAAACATTGGCTTCCCTACTGCTAGGGTTATCACCGTCACTAACAGTTCAGTCTCCTACGAATTCTCATATTCAATCGCCACCATTAGCACTAAAATGAGAGTGAAATTGTAATGAAATTCATTTATATTCCTTAAAAAAAAAATCTACTTATATTCAAAATCCCATGGTATTGAATGAAAGAGCGTTGGTTGTCTTGTAAGTTACATAGACGATTTATAATCAACAAATGTCTAGTGCAGTTGTTCGGGACTAGCTCATCTCCTTAAAGTAGATTTCAGTGCAGGTTTGAGTTTTCACTTTTTCCTTTTTACAAGAAATTAGATTTAGTAGCGTGTATGAGTATTTTGCTTTTGAATTCTTTTGCTTGTAATAAAAAAATAACGAGAGGAAGAAGAAGAAAAGACAATTAGTCATACATCTCCCATTTTATATGAGATACCGAGGAGCATCAAGAACTAGGACCAATAGTCTCACGTTGCCTTTTCAAGAGAGTGAGGAGGAGGTGAACCCCAATACAAATGAGATGTCTTTGGCTCATTCAAATTTGTAAGGCTTTGAGATTTGTGATTGTGAACATTATTTTGCTAGTGTCTCTCAGTTCTTATAGGCTATGAAAATTGCTCTACTTGAATTTCTAGAAATCAAGATTTGTTCTTTCTTATCCTTTGAGATATCTCTTGTGTATTGAATCAATCTAGTCTCTTTGAGGAATTCTTCAAGTTTTTAAGGATTTTTGGGGCCTAATACTTATCTAGTTCCTTGGTTCTCTTTCAGACTTACTATTTGTAATTCCAGATTATCATAGCCTTTGAAACTTGACATCTGTTAGGGTTCTAGTTATCATACCCATTGTGATTTGAAATTTGTAATAATTCTATATTCTAATACTTTTTCAGACTTGGGATTTTAGTGCTTATTTTCTAAAGTGATTGTCACACTAGTTGAATAGATAAAGAATTGAGAGATTTGCATTGATTGATATATTTGCATTTTTTTTAAAAGTTTTCTGAGCATTCATTATTGGAGACTAATGTATAAGTCACTATTGATAAAGTAAATTAGTTGAGGTAAAGATTGAGTCTAGCTTAGTCGAATTCCAAAGATCAGAGTAATTTTAATCCTTTACACAATTTGAGAGGCTTCAATTATCTTCAAAAGGCTTATGCTGACACATGCCCTTAAGATAAAATTCATATAACTAGTTTGTACATGATCAACTAATTTTCAGCAAGAGAAGGTCATAATGAGTACAGGTTGGAGATAAGATATTGAAGGAAACCAAACCTGTGGAATTACTATGGACTGTATTGACTATCAAAGGTTTGATTTTCTCTACTTCTTAATTACAAAATATCTACCATTACAATGAAAAGAAATGGCATTAGTAGATGAAAACCACAAAACTCACCATACGTTGAGAGAAGCCATGGTATAGGCCTGCTATTTATAGACTCACTGGAAGTGCATAGTTGCATATAGTGTCATGTTCTTTGGGGCATGCGGGTCAGTTGTGCGCAATACATCACACGTACTGTACGTGAATATTTTGTTAGTTTGATTGCATATTGGAGCTATCTAGCATGGGTATAAATAACAATTCGTCTTAGCTATTCATGGGTAGTGGTTACCTCCCCAGTTAATGAGGATGTTTGGTCTTAAACATTCCTCCTGAACCAATTACAAGGAGCATTAGAATCTTATATTGGTGATCTTTGTGCTCCTGGACTAGCGGAGGCCCCTGGAACAATCAAATTGTAAGTCAATGAGGACCATCCACTTGAAGTGAATATGGAACATAAACATCTACCCACTTCAGCATGATGAGATGGTTTGGCATTCTCTTTTAGGTTACCATGGGACAAAAGAAAAAAACCAGTAGAATATGCCCATTTGTGTAACTTTGACATTAAAGACAATATGCATATATGATTCCACTCCACTGAAAAGATCAAGCCATGCGGAAATTATGTTGCTGGAACTCTGCGCACATAGATGGTGGAACACCTGAATTTAATTGAGGCAGTTAAACATTGGTTTAATGGTGGACAAGAAAGGCATAGAGTGGTCACACTCACTGCTACTATCTATTCCATAATGATATGGATGATTTGGCGGGCGATAAACGATGTGCTTTACAGTAACAAATGTCCCCTCCCGGCTAGGTTATTCATCAATTGAGAATTGAAGTTATAGAAGCCACAATTGTAACCATTACAAAGAATACTTCGTACCAAAACAGAAGGCTATCCTTGATAATGGAAGCAAAAAGGGTTAACTCTTGCAAACCCAACGGTTCTACATGTAAAGTAGGACCCTCCTTTTCGGACCATCAAACTGAACCTGATTGAGGCGGCTAAAGGGAACCGAAGGCCAGCTGTGGGTCTTATAGGATTCTAATGGAGACTCCCTGGCTGCCTACTGCTCGTTCCCAAAGAGGTTCAATTGGGCAGCCAGGAGCCCCAGGGAGTGTTTTATACGGAAGCAAATGCCGTTCTCATGTGTTCCATATGCTATGTGAGGGGAATAGCGTGGCAAATATCCTTGGGAATAGGGTAGAAGTAGACAAAAAAAGGCAAATGTGTGAGCCTCCTTATTTTTTGTTTGAATTTCCCCCAAGGCAGACAAAAAAATTGTAGCAGAAACAAGATGACCAATCTGAATCAACCACAGGTGAAGTTCATCATGTGGGTTGCCGTGCAGTAAATTTGCCCTTGAAGTCAGGCCTAAATTTGCATTTTGTTTTCCTCTAAAAATGGTGAGCCGTTATATATTTGTATGGTACAATAACCATTTATCTGCCAATCTATGGTCTATGGTGATGTAGGATCTATTGATGAATTCCAAGATAAAACGGCAAAAGCATATTATCAATGAAACCATGGTAGTTGTTGAATTAGAAAAATGATAAATAGAACTTGCTTACTGTGGGAGGAAGTACACATGTGGTATCTTGGCATAATCAAATGATATCAAGGCCATTCCATGAATATTGATTTATTATTATTATTGGAGATTCCTAGACCTTTTATATAGAGAGCCCTATTTAAGGTTGAGAAATGCTAACTTGATATTTTATACGAGTGTCCATGGAACACTTTTGCTGGAAGCAGCTTTTGCATGATCAGGCTAGTTCATCTCGCTACTTTAGCTTTGGATATCTAGCATGTCAAAAACTAAGTGGACTAGATGATTCTAGATCTAAAATTTGTACTTGGAGTCTAATGCATTGGAAGCTTTGATAAACATAGAATGGCTTATAACCATCCAGTCCATGCGATTTTTCACCTATCAGACATCTAAAGCCATAGGAATAATATAAGTGAGTCGAGATGCAAATGTAGGCACTAGAAAAGTGGTTAGTGAAAGCTCTCATGTGTATGCACTGTTGATTTCCTCTATAAGGTTTTGTTGGGAAAAAAGTGAACCACTAGTTTTTGGTGAACTATAGCATACCAATGAAATATTGATTTGACGGCATAAAAGTTTATAGTATGAATCCAAACATAGACATTTTATTTTACAAGCGAAAAATTACAAAGCAAATGACCTTGCACACTCTCACTCATACACACTCCTAAATCTAAACCCTGGGCAAAAGGGGAAGTGGCCTCTCAAATTTGCAGCCAAGAATATTCACGAGGCAACTAGAACACGAGACCAAAAACCTATTTAGGAGAGATGCCTTAGTTGTCTACAGGCAAGTGTGCTAGACATTTGTTCATGATCCACACATAGACGTGCATGTAGAAAATACACTTTTCTTCCATAGTTAGTAAAGTTCCTTGATTGGTTAGTTGTCTTTGTCCAATTAACTTCATTAGATAATAAATAAATAAAAATAATTGAAAATTGTAAAATAATGTTTCAAGAAAACATGCCGAAAAAGCATTTCCAATTTAATCAGTACTGCATCAAATCTGTGGCCTTTTCATTGTAAGCATAGTTTAAAATTTCAAAAACTCAACTCAAAGGTAAGGTGAATCGAGTCAACTCAATGCTACTTACAAGTGACAAAAAATACTTGAGAGAGATTCAAAATAAAATTTTACTAATATGTGTGTATCAATAATTCTATTTTATAAGCACGCAGAAGCTATATGTGAGTTAATTAAGATGTAATGTTGTTGTTTAAGAGATCTCACGTTCAAATAGTAGCAATAACCAATTTGTTTTATTTTGTATTAAGTCCACTGCATAATGACTTGATTTGCTATTGAGTCGAGTAATCTAACAAGTTTTTAGAGTTTACTAGCGAGTTTGAGAACCATAACTGTGTCCAAGTTCAAGATGAAAAACTCCAAGCAATGGTCGTTATGGGGTAGACTTGCCAACTCATGGTAATCTCAAAACTTCCATCTTTTTACCAACCATTTTGACTGGGTCCTTTTACAGTGAGAAGAATTCACTGAAATCAATGGTGCTTCTATATGGTCAAACTTTATTTGGTTACGAAACAAGAGAATGCTAAGCATACACTCCAAATAAGAGTGTTTGTGCACCACTTTTTCCAGAGCCTATCTTTGCATAATCTGACTCTATCTCACGCATGCAATTATGGTGCAAAAGCTTTGGTAAACGACGATGACACTAGCTTAAATCATTCCTTCCGCTAGCTTTTCGATCTATTAGATGTCCAAAGGGAGAAAAGTTAAGTGAATAAGTCGGATCATGCATATATGGGCTCGAAAAGAAGTGGTACACAGGTGCTCTGTATTAGAGCGTCTGCCTAACAATCCTCGCGACAAGTAAAGCCCCAAAGCTACAAGTTGCACGCTCAATAGGTTAGGTTTGGCGGGGCTTCAATAATTTATACCATAGTACTTTTCCAGCGTGTAACGTTCGAGAGGTCTCCTCTTCTCTTTTGGGTTTTGGTAGGCAAGAGGTTGGGTTTTTTATAAGCTTGCTGCAGCTTTTCTAGATAAATCGGACGATCACAATTGATCCAATAACATATGAAATCTAAAAATCGACTATGGAGTGGGTGCTTTCTTCTTGTGAGTTTCACTCTTCTTGAATGGTTTGTAATTTTCCATGACTCTCTCTGTCATCCTTGTGTAAGTTCCCTAATCTTAATACCATTCAACCATACAAAATAAAAAGGAAAAAACAATTTGCTTTGTTTTCTTACGCTGTCTTCTGTCCTTCACAGATTTTACAATAATACACCTATAGATATTTTTTGATAAAGCAAAGAATTAAAAGGTAAATTATCTACTAGCGTTATTATGCTAATTCTTAGATCTACGTGAAATTTTCCCAACAAGAGAATGCCTCCGGCCAAGGGTAATGAGCAGAGGCATCTTTGTTGTCTATGACCAATTGTGCCAAATTGGTATGTGGCTAAGATATCGGGGAGAGGCTTCTTATATATACATATAATTTGAAATTGTCTGACAAGTCTATCTTATGAAAATGATCTAATTCCCTTAACTGCGTCAATGGTCTGCGCTAGATGGGCTGTAGCAGTGCAAGTTGTGCTCAATAAGTGGCCAGATTTCAGGCCTACTTAATAGGATGTCGGAATAATGGGAAGATTTCACCACCAAGCCGTCAAGTTGCAGATGAGATAAAGTGAAAAGCACTTTTTCGGTTTTTTATCACCATTCTTTTATAAAGGTTGAGCGTAATAAGTTTCTCTTAGTCTACAACTCTCAATTCCATGGGTGAGATCAGCCATTAAGAGCGATGCTAATGTTACATCAAAGTGAAGGGTCAGAAATAGGCTTTATATATTGTCATATTGGTAGGTTCAGATCAAGCTTGCACTTGTTGTTTCAAAGTTTCCAATGGTCAGATTCCCTTTCTTTACCTCTTTATGTTACGTTATAGACTGCACTTGTACTAACGTTGCTAGTGTGCCCAAGGTAAAACCATGAACCAAATATTCCCTGTAACATGGAGGACTTATATGCTCCCAGAAATTCTGAGCAGCTGCGCCGGGGAGAGTCCAATGGCACACAGACTGCCTGGTGGTTGAAACCATTCAGCTGCTAGGCCCCTTCTTACATGGGCAATGGTTTGAATCTTCTCCATCAGATAGTCATAACCATTATCAGCATGGGGAATAAGATGAACGGCTCATAAACTTCAGAGATAAGAAGAAAAAAAATTAAAATTAAGAGGGGTACGATTCCTGATGTTGACCTGCAGATAAATGCTAGGCGTCTCTACATACCGGGCCGCACATATTCTTTCTGTGGCTGCAAAGCCCCAGTGCTCCTCTTATAACTTCAGGCTCGAAATATTTTATTCATTGAGAGTGATACCGGATGATCCAATTTGATCTTGTGGGAACCCACTAGAAGATGCTTGAAGAGCAGATAATCCTCCCGCCCAACTGCAACCCATTGAGAGCAGAGAGGCAAGAATCACGACGAAGAATTTCACAAGTCTAGTGGGGTTGCACGATTATGATGCAAGCCCCAACTGGATCACCTCGAGGCAAGGAGGATCATAGAAAGTGGCAAACCATCTCATAGTTTCATATGGTGTCGCTATTAGCCTTTTGCCCCTTGAGCAACAGCAAACACAACGCCTCTTCACTCAGAACGAAAACGACATTATCGGCTGTAATATATAACACCTCTCACTGGGTTTATGTCATGTCTTTGACAAAAACAGTTAATTGATACTTGTCCCATTTGATTATATATGGCATCTGCAGGTTCTCTTTTTTAGAAACGGTAAACTGGGACCTGAGAGAAGCCAAAAGTTGGCAGATACAGCAGAAGAGCCACAAACATCTCTTGCGTTGGGGCAGTGATAACCCTTTAACTTGTGGTAGATTTTTATACTGATGTTATTCAGTTTCATGTACTGTCCATCTTGTGAGCCAAAAGGTTTGGGGATCTAAGTAATTCAGGTTATGGATCCCATTGCAGATGGACAATACCCCAAGAAAACATTTCGCCAAGATGATCCTGGTCATTAATTTTTTCAACCGTTGAAATGGACCTATTAGCAAGCTTAGAAATAAAAGAGTTGGATCGATTAGAAACTTAAGATAGTCTAATGCACGACATTTACATGAATACACCTACTTAAGATGCAGCCTGGTACATAAATGGTTTGAATGGGTCCTTATGTGTAACAGCCTGAGGGCCCCATACACAACAATATTGTTTGCTTTGGAGACTGTGGCCCATATCACCTGCGACGACCCGGATTTTTGTAACACATTTTGTAATACATTTTCAAAGGCAGGACCCTAATAGTAAAAAAAAAAAATCATAAAAAATACAATGGAAATTCTTTTCTTTTAAATCAATTTGTAACACAACCCAAGTCTCATCTCAACATACATAATACAAATAAAAGATTTGTGTATCAAAATAAAATTGTATTGAATACCAGGAATCATCAAGTAGTTCACTTTATATAGCCCTTGTATTATAATTACAATTCAAATACAAAGTACATAGTCTGGTTTCACAATCTTCAAAGAAGATACCCTAATCAATCTGGTAGCGTCTAGGCTCTTCAAGCTATATATCCTCAAGTCTCCTTCCATGTATCTGAAATATTGTAAACATTTAAACATTTACAATATCTCAGTAAGCTATGCTTGGTAGGGGATACAAGAATATAATACTTCAGTAATACAAGAATACGATATCTCATTCATCATTTTATCATGTTTATCCATTCATAGACCATCTCATCATATAGTACATACATCATTTATATAGTATAGGATAAACCCATTAAAATAGTGAAAATACTCAAAATTTGTACCTTCCCTTGGTCATATTCCCACTTAGGATATCAATATTTAGCCAAATCTCATATGAGGATTTTCTCTCTAGGAATTCATGTATTTCATCATACTTGGCATCTCATCATGATATGGCATTTCACTATGCCTATCATATGTGCATTATAATGCAAAATTATCAAGGACTACTATGCCGCAGTCTAAATCAATACAACGTGCCTAGATAATTGCATAATAATTCACTGATATCAACTGTGAAAATAACAAAATCCATGACCACATGGGCAAAGACCATGGTTGCCATAGTGGCGGCTTTCCCATGATTGTCCCACCCGAATTTTAGCTTCTCTTTGGGCATGGTATCCATCATATCATAAATTTCAGAAAAGCGGGTGGCCAAACTCTCATAACTTCCTTAGCATAGCATCCCCAGGCCTATGCCTGTGTAAAACCAAATCACAAGCTACCATGCTTGTATGGAAAATACATTGTACATATCAGATGATGTATCTATTTAACTAAGGCTGGAATATTTTCTATGTCTTATTCTTAGGGTTTCCTTAGTCCACACATCTCACTAATTTCTCATTATTTGATTGGATCATGGGGTTAGATCATTTGCTTGGATCATTATTGTTCTAAGGTACCACAGGTATACTTATATCATGAAGGTCTATAATTCCATATAGAAGATCATGTATGTATGTATGTATGTATGTATGTATGTATGTATGTATGTATGTATGTATGTATATAGACACATGAATCTTTAATACATTCTTATACATCCACCTACCTCAAAGTGGTATTCACTCCATACTGTCCATCATGGTCTTAATTCATACATCTGTCAAACCATACATATAAAGTTATTCCTTTATACAAGTTTTCTTTTTGCATGTATTTGGGTTATCTTATGAAGGACGCCTTAATTTTCCTTGAATCATATATAATCAAGGTTTCAAACCTTCTAAGCTAACAAATTTATATTATAAATAAAATCACATAACAATAATATACTCTAGATTGTATTTCTTTTCTTTTGTTGCTTTTTATCATTCAAGATCTCTCTTGGATCTTGCTAGATCATCCTTATCTTACTTACAAATTTTATTAGGGTTAGATAATTTGCTAACCTTTTATGCTCTTATTATTATTTCTCAACCAGTTAGTGTTTTACTAGATTGATGGTAACTTATTCATTCTTAATTCTAAACAGCTCCTCTCATTTCCAATTGACCAAGGTTTGTTAGTTACATGCCATTTCTAATGTGGTTAATTTAATCCTCATGTAAGGAGGCGTTTAGACCTAAACAAATGTCAACAGAAGGTGGAGAGACAGCGAGGCTCATTAGGAACCCCCTCAACCATGATGAATAACATGCAAGGGCATAGCTTTAGCTCAACCTTTAATGAGGTCTTATGAGTTCATAATCCTAAGTTTTATTTCTACTTGATTTTAATTAATTCCATGCATATATACTATGTCATTTATGGATATTTATTATGCTCCTATTTTAGGCCAAGGAAACGAAAAATCCACCCCTTATATTGTCTTACTAACTATGACCCTTACTATGATTATTTGTCATGATGTACATGTGTATTTTATGAAGTCCAACTATATTTCATTAATTACCCCTTTTAAGGTATTTTTCATTACTCTACTAATGTAAAGGAAATTAAAAAAATTACACTAATAAATATAAATCTAAGGAATTTAAAGACAATCATGCTGGAATTAAAATTTTAACATGCATTAAATTTGCTAATAAAATAATTAACTAGAATATTAACAACATTTTAATCTAAGAATTTAAAGAAAATAATACTAAAATTAGAAACTTGACATGGATCATAATTAAATCAAATCTAATATTAAAGACCATTAACTAAGCATATGATCAATTAATCCTTATGATCCAACCATCAGATTATTTATCTTTTATATCTAGGGTTAATATTCCATTAAGAGTACAACCCTTGATCTTTCATGTTTTTTATTGATACAACACTTCTAATAACATGATATTAGTCTTAGATCATTACTTTTATAGGTCCATCTAGTCTGATCATTCTTGATCTGCTAGATCAAGAGGATTCATTGGGATTTTTCATGATCATTTTTACTTTCAATGGTATAAACTTTAATTCAGTTTTCATGTCAGTCCAATCCAACCATCCCTATGATGATTTATCATCCTTATGTCCTTAATGGATCCAAACCCTCACTTCTGATCACCCAGATCTACTTGATCAAGAGTGTTAGTAGGTGTATTTTTAATTAACAACAAGTTTTAATAATTAAAATATTATTTTTATGGGTTTAGTAGGTTGCCCTCATCAATATCTATTCATAGAATCTTTTCGATAAAAAAATCTAACTTGAAATGAGTGAGGAGTTTTATTTTTAAGTTTTCAGTTGTTTTCAATGGCTGATCTTAATCTGTAGTGTTTTGATCAATTTAATTGATCTAGAGGTTTAGAAATTCTACTGTAATAATTAATTTTAAGGCCTTGACATGTCTTGGATCCATCTATCGGATTAGATTTCTATTTTAACATCAATTTGATTAGGATCCACTACTATTGGAACCAACCTTAAAATATATATCATATAAATCAAATTAAAAACCTAAATATAATTATTTCATTATATTCTAAACAATACAAGGAATCTATATCTTATTTTAGATCTGGATTTGGATTTAAATTAAGTTTGGAATTGAATTTTCAAGTTTTCATCAATTTCAACAGTCCAGATTGATTCTAGACTATCAGATATTATTTCATAAAATTAAGGGTCCGGATAAAAAAAAAAGTTACTGTGATCATGGTTCTCAAAGTTTTTAGGCCTTCTAAATCCATTGAACAGCTCAGATTTTCCATCTGAGGTGTCCTTGATGGTGTTCTAGGCATGTATCACTGGTACTAGTTTTTTTAGAATTTTGGCTGGAAAACCAGTCCGGTGACCCGATTTTAAGGACAATATATTGAAAAATAAAAATAAGAGGTAGGAAACCTACCTGGAAGTGTCCAAAAGAGAAGATCTTGCCAAAATTAAGAAAATCCTCACCGAAAAGTGAACTATGCTAGAGACGACATAATTTGTGATCTTCCAATGAAATCACTAGTGGATCGTGTAATTAGTATAGGAGTTTTGTAGATAAGCTTGTTGCAGTTGATCTGATCATTTGGATTTTGGAATGAGGGTCAGATCACTGGATTTCTACAGGTTTTTCACTTAGGGGTAAAATTGGAAATAATGAAAGAAAGAGAGGGAAAGAGGGAGAAAGTAGAGAAGGAGAGGGAATTTAGAGCTGGAATCAAAGGAGTTGGTGAATTTCATGTTGAATTTTATGAACATTTTTGGGAATTTTTCTAAGGTATTTGTAGGCATTTTCTAAAAAATTTAATCATTTTCCCCATAATAAATATGTTTTTCTCTTTTGAATTTTATATTAAAAAGAATTCCCCCACTTCCACCTCTATCTCCACTACCAACTGGGTTTGACAATTTATTGATGTTTCCAGACTGTTGCCCCACATTAATGTGTAATGATCATTTTGCCTTTTTTGTTGAAAAATATAGAAAAATATAAAAATTTTATATGAACTTGGATTTTGATGTACTTAGTGTCATTTTAATTGGTTTGCTTAGTATGTTTTCAATTATACATGTCTTATACCTTGATTGTGAAGTGAAATGACATTTTTGCCCTTTTAGGTTAAAAATTGAGAAAATATAGATATTTCTCTCGAACTCAGAATTGGACAAACTTATAGTCTATCCAAGCCAATTTTCTATGTACATATCAAATATTTAGGTTTCCAACCTTAATTCCACTTCTATGAGAAGTGCACTTTTAATAATCTTAATATTACAGCCTAATTTGTCTTGAAATTTTTAAATTTATTATTTATTCAATCTCCTTACAAAAATTAAGGGTGTTACATCACTCAGCCCCCTCACAACTTTGTTCTTCCCTTGCGGGAAAATGCCTTATTGTGTGAGAAGTCCTCCTAACTCTTATCAACAGCCCAGTCACTTTCCCCCTTAGCGATATGGTACTAACTCTCAGGACTGGTAGGGGCTAGTTAGCACCATCCAAGGCACTTGCCAGTCCTGAGAGTTAGCCTCACATTGCTAAGGGGAAAGTGACTGGGCTGTTGATAAGAGTTAGGAGGACTTCTCATATCACAAGGCCTTTTCCCATGAGGGAAGAACAAAGTCATGAGGGGGCTAGGTGATATGGGCCCCAGTCTCCAAAGCAGACAATATTGTTATGTGTTGGGGCCTTGAACTGTTAAATTATGTACTTCTAGGTCGCTTGAGAATTAGTGAAGTGCTGTAGCACTTCATGCTTACCATAGTTACAAAATTTTCCAAATAATTGAAAAGTTTTCAAATAAGTCCCAACTTTTTCCCCAACAAATCATTATTTTTCACTTTTATCAAATTTAAAACAAATTTCAAAAGGTTAACATGATTTTTTTTAAATAAAAACTCAAATTTCACAATTAATTTATCAAATAGGATATTATAAATCTAGTTAAGATTCAAATAAAAAGCATATACTCATATCTTGAAAAATTTCCCCTTTTTTTGGTATTTTTCGTGAACATTTGTCAAATTTTGTGAATATTTAGCTTGTGGAATTATTCTTGAATTCGAACTTTGTGATTATGCTTCTGAATAGGGTACTTGCAAATGGTTCTCCTATGAACTAACTAGAACTGAACTAAAAAAAATGAGGATATTGTTCTTCAATTGAAACCAATGGTTTCTTATTGGCTCCATATTCAAAGAATTCTAGTTTCATGCCAAAAGAATCAAAAACTAAAAAAATAATTATATTAGATGAAATTATTCTTGTAATTTTATACTAAACTGGGTTTGGGGATAACTTAGTATTTTTCATTAAACCAAGTTTTTTGGTTAGTAGAAGACTAAATTTCTTCAAATTTTGAGTAAAAAGAGAAGGCCATCTCTTATATATTGTAATGGAATACAAATAATCCACGAAAGCAATCTCAGTACTGGTTCACTGCATCATGAACGAAAAAAAAAAAGGGAACATGTGAAGCTGAGGTACACGATGAACTTATAAGGTGTTTGTGGATGAGAATACATTTCAATTTAATCAGTTTTGAGGCAACAAAGACAAAATGGTATTAGAGATTTTCGATCACAAGGAAGGTTAGATAGTTCTAAAAACTTGGTGGGTTATCTTTTTGGTTGAAATGGGATGGTGCTCAACCTCCTGATATGGTCTCAAATTAACATATGAGGGAATTCGATTGAAAGAGCAAGTAGATTTTGGCGAGAGCGTAATTCATCATTTGTGGCCAGTTCCGTACTTAAGTTGTAGGTCTCACTATAGCAGGTGTCGATCTATCCATTGTGCTATCCCTATCATGTCGTGAAAGGATAAATGCTTCAAATATGAATTTGTTCTTATGTAATAGTTAGGTATTCTTGACGGTATATAGCAGGAACAACCTGCTCTTCCTAAATACCATGATTCAATGCCAAAGAAATTTTAGCTACAGCAAAATAGATGATGGAATGTCAAGATTTGAGCCGACATTGCCCAACTTTCAATGGATTTTATTAGTTGGACATCCATAGTGTAGACTTCCTATTGTCCATGTACTAAGTTCCCAAATATGGACTTTCTATGTGTAAAAGTGATATACTCATTTACAATTATGGATGTTTGACCAGATATTGGAACATCTTAATTCACAAATACAGATATTGTAGATGTCCATGGACAAAAGTTTGGACAAAGCCATATCCTCATCTACAAATACCTTTTTAGATATATTCCCTCTCCTACTCATAAAGTTATGACCACTACTAAGCATTCAGCCTCCTACTATTTTTCACATACAATTGCTACCATTACCAAGCATAAGACTATGCAAATAGTATTGAGAAATTTTTGAAAGTCTTGGAGATATTACTTTTATGAGTGGAAATTTAATCAAAATATTGATGGATTATCAAGTAAAGGCCATGTATCAGAGTGCACAGTGAAATTGGTTTCTTATTACTTAAAACTACTAGAAAAGTCACGCTAATGAATGAATTAATATTTAAGGGTTAAGTTGACAATTTGTTACAAGGACTTTTTGTTTCATTAAAGGAATTACGAGAATAGGTTGAGATACAGAAATAGCGAATTGATTTTGGAAGAATTATGTCCAAGTTTGGAAAGTAAAAATTGTTGATAAGGAATTAATAGTAAAATGTAAGATAATCTCTAAATTGAGGACAATGTTGAGATAAATTTGATTTTGATGCGTAGTGGACATGGAAAAGTTCAATCCTCAATTTTCTGAGAAGTAAGAAATTAATATGTATCAAGATCTATATTTCTCAATATTTTGTATAACTACAACAAGTATGAAATTATCTGTGGAGAATTCAAACTTTTAATTTGTATAATGACGAATCAGTCACTAACACATGAATTTATTTAAAGAGATGTACATTAAGGTTAATTAACAGAATGATAGATATTAATCTTATTTGATATGGTGAATTGGATATTATCCTAAGAATAAAGTGACTTGCAAAATATGAGACCATTATGAAGTGTCACAAATAGAAAATCATATTGAGTGTATTGGATGATAAAGAAATCTAATGATTTGGAGGATAAGATACCACAAGATCATATATTATATCAGTAGTAAAGGTGGTTAAAAACATCTCCAAGACTTTCAAAAATTTCTCAATACTATTTGCATAGTCTTATACTCTAGTTCCTTTCTAACGGTAGTTCTAAATACTATTTGCATAGTCTTATACTATTTGCATTGCAAGGCCCGTGACCAGGGCCTACAGCCTCTAAGGAAGGCTTACATAGAACATGAACATGGCCTGAAGGACTTAGGCCATTGTTGAAGGCCTATAGATCATGGCCCGATTCCAGGAGGCCTGGTTTCCAGAGAATTCCTTGTAAAATATCTTAGATCTTCTGTAAAAATCTAGAAAACTCTAGGACTAGCAGAGTAATCTAGAAAGAGTAGGAGGGTTCTAGCAGATGATATGGACCGTTAATGTATTGACACATGTAATGATCCCAACCATCCATAAATGATTTGGATGGGGGAAAGCAAGTATAAATAGGTATAAGCTCCTCATTTGTAATCAGTTCAGATTAGCTCAGGTTAGTTCAACTTAGTTAAGGTTAATACATTTAGAGGTTTCCTTTATGTGTTCTCTCAAGTTTCTCTCATTACTTTTGTGTGTGAGTGAGTGTAGCCTTAGCAAGTGAGAATGAGGGGTTGAAGGTTCAGTTGTGCCTAGCAAGGGAGTTGCGCATAAGTGCCGCACAGGTTTAGCAAAGGTGAAATTGTGACCCCATGATAATTGGTATCAGAGCAAGTCGATGTGGGAGTTGCTTAGTGAGTATTGGAAAAAGCTTATAGCAACATCATTGCAAGTGAGTTAGGAGAGACCACCATGCCAGTGGAGATTCAAAAGAAGTCAAGGGGGGAGAAGTTCAGAGATCCATCAAGGGAATTGGCTTTGGATGCTCGCCTCACAATGTTGGAAGAAAGATTTGGTAAGTTCTAGCAAACTCTTTCTAATTGCTTGAACAAGTCTAGTGTTTATGTGGATGCTCTACATTGTCTCCAAGATGACATGCGAAGTGCTTTCGAAGCATTCAAGACTATGAATACAGAGACCATAGTAAGGGTTGACGGCATGTCCAATTGCCTCGAGACTATAGAAGGTGAGATGGTCGAATTACATTAGGAGGTAGTTGGCTTAGAGGATGTGAAAATCCATTTGGCCTTATTGGAGAAGGTTGTAGCTAGTGGGAGAGGGTCTGGACCTAAGGAGTTTGCTCCTAAAGTCAAGATCCTTGAACCTATAAACTATAAGGAAACCTGTGATGCCAACGACTTAGATAATTTTCTGTGGCAAATGGAATAATACTTTAAAGCTGTCAAGATTTCTGAAGAGACCATGAAGGTGGATGTGGCAACAATGTATCTTTGTGATGATGCGATGCTATGGTGGAGACGAAGGTATGGTGATGTAGTTGATGGTTGTTGCACCTTAGTCACTTGGGTAGACTTTAAAAGAGAGATCAAAGCCCAATTCTTCCTAGAGAATGTGGAATACTGATGCTATGGTGGAGACGAAGGTATGGCAACGTAGCTGATTGTTGTTGCACCTTAGTCAGTTGGGAAGACTTTAAGAGAGAGATCAAAGCCCAATTCTTCCCAGAGAATGTGGAATACCGATACTATGTTGGAGATGAAGGTTTGGTGACGTAGCTGATGGTTGTTGCACCTTAGTCACTTGGGAAGACTTTAAGAGAGAGATCAAAGCCCAATTCTTCCTAGAGAATGTGGAATTCTTAACTCGAAAGAATTTGAAGTAGCTCAAGCATATGTTGTCTATCTATGAATATGTTAACCAATTCCTGGCTTTGCTCCTAAATATCTTAGACATAAATGAGAAGGACAAGTTGTTCTTCTTCATGGATGGGTTGCAACCTTGGGTGGAACAAGAGTTGCAAAGGAGGGGAGTGCAAGACTTAGTCACTGCACTCTCAACTACAAAGAAACTAGTGGAGTTTGACAAAAGGCCTGAAGGCACTAGAGAGAAGAAAAAGGGCAAGTCTAATGAAGGTCACGGTGAGGAAGACAAACCTAAAGGTCATAAGGAAGAAGGCAAGGAAGGCCGACATGACCCAAAGGGCAAAGGTAAGTTCATTCCTCAACGCTTTAGTTGCTTTATATGTGATGGAGATCATCGGGCAGTAGACTGTCCAATGAAGAAGACCCTTAATGTCTTATTGGTTGAAAAGGAGAACCACAAGGTAATGGATGAAGATGAAGGGGAGAAGCTTAAGATGGGAGCACTTAGACTACTTAATGTTGTGATGGGCCAGGCATTAGGAACTAAACCCATCCATTTAGTGAAAAGGTTGATGTATGTTGATGTGTGCCTCAATGGCAAAGGCACACGAGCTATGGTGGACATAGGAGATACTTATAACTTCATCTCAAAAGGGGAGGCTAAGAGATTAGGTTTGAAGATGAAGAAGGATGAGAGCAAGATCAAGGCAGTAAACTTTGAAGTAAAGTTCGTACTAGGAGTTGCTAGAGATGCACTTATAAAGGTGGGTGAGTGGCAAGGCACCATCTCTTTGACTGTAGTGCCTTTAGACGATTATGAAGTTATCCTGAGAATGGATGTCCTTACCAAGGCTAGAGCAATCCCTATGACACACCTTGAAATATTCAGCTTCTTTGATGAGAGGACCCCTTGTGCGGTCTTGATGTCGAACGATGGAAAGTGTAATGATCTAAAACTTTTATGCTCTTTTTACTAAATTAGGAAATTAATATATGGACTTAACTATACTAAATGTCCTATTTTATTTAAAATAGGAAATAAATAAATTTGCAAGAAATCTTTAAGTCATTAGATTCTATGCTCGAAATAGAATCCAATGCCTCAAAGAACGCTGAAAATGGAGTTCATATGACTTAAGTTATGGCCTTTTAAAGATGAGGGGTATTTTTGTAAAATATATTTAAAACAAAACGAGCTGAAAACGCAGGGGGTCGTTTTACTAACGACACCCCCTCCATCATCTCCTTCCTCCAGCCAACCTGCACAGCATTGCCTCTGCAAGGTGGCGTTGGAAAAATGGTGGCACCATTGGGCAGCACCGCCATCACGAGCTATAAAAAGCCCTCTTCCCTCCCACTCCAATCACCATTTCTCCTCCTGTGACGCCTCGGGTTTTCATAACACTTTTTAAATCCAAAAGACATTGACTTAGTGAGCTCAATTTCTAATAAAATTGTTTTTAAAGCATAAGCAAATGCGAAAGAATCTTTTCTTTTAAATTCGCTTTGAAAAACCCCGGGTGTTATTTTACTTTTATAAAAAACAAGGATTCTCGGTGAAATGAGCGCTCATTTCTACTGACAATCCGGTAGAGTTTCCTCTGTTTTTCGGACATATGACATTTAACGCATGTCATTGCGAAATACCTAATAAATATTTTTGACAATTTGAACATATAAATGGAGACTCTGTCTCCTTTTCATACATTTGCCCAAATAAAGACAAATCAAAACCAACAAAATCACAACCAGGAACTCCATACCACAACCAAATCACATAAGTTATCAATCTCTCCAAAATTACATATATATGGTAGTATCTCTCTCATCTCAAATAAAAAGGCTTCAAACATAAACCAATCATTACCTGCCTAAGTCAAGAGCTTTTTCGTCGATGTACTCCTATCAAGAAGCTCCTACTTCTTGGGAATCCTCTGCTCTGAGATATTGTAAACAAATACAATATCTTAGCAAACTTGCATTTATGTAGGTGGAATAAGAAGCAATTATATATATACAAAATCATGATATTGTACATAATTTAACTTGTCCATGCTAGAACATGCAGCTAGTATTCAATTATCATTTAAATATCATAAATTCATACCAAGATGAAAAAAAAAACATCAATGCATTAGTATTAAAACATATTCTTGAAATGTAAGCATGCAGTCACATGTTAACTTACTAATCTTTTTCATTTCCTGATACCAGCCTTTGCTCATACGAGCCATTTCACATTACCAACTACCAACGCGTTGTCGTGTGTATCTTGTCGTGTGTATCAAGTACACAACAGACGATATTATCCTCTTTGGCACAGTGAGTTAACGCAATGGGTTAAACCCAAAGACACACTAACTCAAAGACACACCTCAAGGCTTTACTCATGAGAGACCGGTAGCTCGTCCAGCCCGAAGGCCTGCCCACATCATAACGACTTCGTGGCCCGCCCACATCATAACAACCCCTTAGGACGTGTCAAACTCCCCAAACAATGGGGCTACAACCCCAGGGACTAGTAGCTCGTCCAGCCAGGAACCAATAGCTCGTCCAGCCCAAAAGCCCACTCACATCATAACAACTCCGTGGCCCGCCCACATCATAACGACCCCTTTCGCTCTTACGAGCCAACTCACAATTTTTTAGTATCAGTCTTATGTTTTCTCACATATTCCATAATAATATATAGCTTTTGCATGAACAGTTAAATCATGGTTAGATTTTATCATGCACATTCATCTTGCCTTTCATATAAATTGAAAAGATTTGTTTCAATGCTCAAATGACATTTACAAATACATATATAGTAAAAATCTTAGCAATATCAAATTCCACCTACCTCAAATGGTGCTCTTCTAGTTCCCAAATCAATCACGCCTCTGTAAAGTACATGAAAACATATTCAGTTATACGACTTTGGGGCCTCTCTTAGCTTTTCTAATATCAAAGTTCCCTCTAAGTTAGTCACTGACACTAGTCGTTATAAGGCGAAGTGACAGTGCTTAATTCCATGGTAAGGGTGTTTCATTAGCTATTGATTGATAGCTAGTTGAGTGACCTATGGTTACTGGATTGCCAATCCATACCATTGGTTCTAGACTGGCTATTCACCACTTTTCTTAAGTGGCTGTAAGTTGTTTTCATCGTTAAATGGTCTCATCTTGAATTTTCCAAGTATCTTAACTTATTAACGGTTAGGGTACACCATGGTAGTGTCTAACCACCAATCAAAAGTGTCAAGTCCTTATTTTCCTACTATCCCATCAAACGATTTAGATTTTTAAATCAATCTTAGTCTAAAACTTTTGATTTGTGCCATATCTTAACAATTCTAGTGCTCTAGAACTCATTTGTGATGTCTGATAGTCCATTAGACATCAAAAGGTTACTATGTGAACAGTACTCGATCGGACGACTGAGATCGTCCAATCAAAATTTAGCCTAGATCTTGCATTTTTGGATGATCAGAGCTTCATCATGTATTAAATTACCTATCCCTACACTTGGATTGGGGATTGGACTGTTGGATTATCCAAAATTCTAGATCAAGGGTGAAAACACAAGAATTTAACAAAACGCCACAAATCAAAAGTTGAGTTTTGTAGATCTTACCTTCCCCATGTTCAGCTATATTTTTCCTTCTCTAGAATGGGCTAGATGGCTCCAATTCGCCAAAAAAACCCTAACCCCCATTTCCCTACTCGCCGGAGAAGTCTGCCACTCTAGCGGCTCTCTCCTTCCTCTCCTTCTTTCTCTCCTCCCTCTCTTCCCTCTCTCTCCTTTCTTTCTTCCCTTTCTCTTCTTTCCTTCTTCCCTCCCTCTTCTTCTCTTCCCGTTTCTCCCTCTCTTTGCGCTTCTTTTTTTTTTTTTTCCTGTTGGTCTGTTGGGTTTTGGGAAAAGACAGACCCGATGGGTCTGTTATGTGGGGGGGAGAGGGGTGCCAGTATCAATTCTGCCCCCCCCTTTCGTTTAAGTGATTATATATATATATATTTATTGTTGTTACACCTCCACTTTCTCCGGCTGGTCAAGCAAGGTTTCCGGCAGCTAAGGTTTTAGCTTGGAGAAATCGCAACTTTGGCGATGGGCATCGCTCTAGACCACCCAGGTAAGCCCCCCCACTCTCTCCTCTCTAGTTTCTCCTTTTCCTGGTCCAGATCCATGCTGGATCTGGGCTTTCCTAGCTGGGAAAATGCTAAAGAAAATTGGAGAAGACGGGTTCCCTCCGAAACCCATTGAAATAGACTAGTCACGGGAACGAACCACATGACACACATGTGGGACACGCTCCCTGGGGCAATCCCAACGTGTGCGTGGTGTGCGGGGGGAGTCCGGGCTCAACCGGTGTAGCGACCCCAATCCCCAGGGCCACGATTAGGCTTAATCAAGCCTAATGATTGGGCGAGCTAGGTCTATGTGGCCTTGCTTCTTTTCTTCTTCTTCTTTTCTATCGCAACGGAAGTACTGAGAGAGCTAGGTGCTCTTGTCCTATGCAAGTCATAGTTTACTAGTAAAATAGTTTTCTCCTTTAACAACCGAGTCCTACCAAAATTTTGGCAGAGTTTCTCCTGTTTTTCAGACTTATGCATTTAACGCATGCTATGCGGTTCACCTGATAGACAATATAACAATTATAATTTCCTGAAGGGAGACTCAATCTCCATACTAACTATCATAATAAAACGTATATGATGCATAAGGATTAGTGTCAAAAATAAGATATAACTTGTTTACAGCATTAACACATATATACATGTATATATATGCAACTCAAAATTTAACATCTTCAAGCAAGCTTTCTTCAATTCACTCAACGACCTTTCTCTTCTCTGCTTGACTGGTACCTGCAAAATAATAAGGTGAGCTGCAAAGCCCAGTAAGGGAAAAGAACTAAACCCATACATATCCAGACATTCTTGTTGCTACGCTTAAAAATACATTCAATAGGACATGAGCATTCATTTCCATTTTAACTAGTCATATACAAAGTAGTCAGCATGTGCTATGAACCTATGGGTACTAGAGCATAATTACACTTTTCCCCCAAATTCAAATATGACGCAACAATCATCGCATGCAAACAAGCACACCCCATAAGAATTTTCCCATTCGTGTCCAACCGCAAGACATTCAATAAATGAGTGACTAAGTCGTGGACCTCATTCTATAGTTAAATGCAAACCATAAGTGTTAAATCCAACAAGGCTACATACTCATTAATGATTCCCTTAGTAATATTAAATATGCCTAGCATTACACCAGGATCCAATAGTCATCTCCCTCATGGATTACCATCTTGGGCGGCCCACTATGAGTATCATCATCAAGGCAGCCAGACCCTCAGGATTTACCATCTTGGGCAGCGCCAGAGTCAGGTTCCCTCAGGATTTACCATCTTGAGTGGCTTCACCTTAGTCGAAATCAACCAAGCAGCCCTTTCCCTCAGGGTTCACCATCTTGGGTAACTCAATATGCCAGCTCATCCCTCAGGGTTTACTATCTTGGGTGGCTCCACCGTGATCCCAAAAGATCAGGCAGCCCTTTCCCTTAGGAATTACCATCTTAGGAAGCTCAATACCTGATAGCTCATCCCTCAAGGTTTACCATCTTGGGCGGCTCCACCATGATTCCAAAGAACCAGGCAGCCCTTTCTCTTAGGAATTACCGTCTTGGGAGGCTCAATACCAGACAGTCCATTCCTCAGGATTTACCATCTTGGGTGGCTTCACCTTAGTTGTGGGCAACCAGGTAGCCCTTTCCCTCAGGGTTTACCATCTTGGAAGACGCCATCATAGCTTACTGAGCGGCCCTCAGGGCTTACTATCTTGGGCTTGACCATTTTATAACAGTTTGTATCATCACAACAGTTAATCATTAAATCATACTATGACATTAATAAGAAATTACAATTTCTATCATCCATTGAACCAAGGTGACAATATATTCATTTTACACATGCATAAAGTTAATTTCAAGAGAACAGATCAACAAGAATTTAAGGAATAGAAGGGTTTAGGGTCCTCACCTGCTCTCCACGTACAATTTAAAGTTCTACTACTAGAATTGTTCACATTGCTCTCAAACCTCTGCAACAAATACAATTTCTAAATAAATTTCAGAATTTTATGCCATTTTCTATAATCACTTCTAGCTCTATATTCATCATGTTCTTGATCTAACCTCAGATATCTAGATCAAGGATTTGCACACCAATTGGTCTCTATCCAACTGGATCAATACCATTGGTCTTTCATCGATGGTCTAAATCAAGCGCATACCTCTAGAAGTTTCAATTTCCAACATTATAGGTAAGTTATTTCACAATTCAATGCTTTTAGCCATAATTCATGTCCTGATCTTAACCTCTAATATTCACTGATCTAGTATTGGACAACCAGATGGGATCTCCCATCAATTTATCCATAATTGGTTAGTCATTTGATAATTCATCAACAATGGTTATTTGGGAGTTATATTTGACCTGAATTTACCTCCCGATCACATTTTTAAAGGTTGGATGTTAAGGTCTCAAAATTTTCCTACGCATAACCAAGCTTGTGATCACAATTTCGTGGACCAATCGATTCCTGATCGATGATTCGTCTTCACGGATGAAAAGATCACACGCAATTTATCCATATATAAATATTTATTTATTTTTCACATTTTTTTAGGGGTCGCCGGAAAATGTCACCATTGCCGGAGAAGATGACCAGATTCCGGTCGTCGCCAGAGAAGATGATCGGAATTTCTTGAATTTTTGAAACTAACCCTAGGTGCTGTTTTTTGCATTTTTCAGCGTCGTTTCTTGTCGGATCTTCGTGAAACCAAAAGGATTTCACTCAGAAACGTCTCAGGGACAACATGAACGGTCAGATTTTCAATTCAAAATTATTCCTTTTACTATGTTTCCTGAATCCAATAGTGTTTCTCACTGTCTAGTTCATCGAAAAAAGCAGTACATGCATTGAAGAAGAAGGGGAAATGGAGAAGAATGGGAAATAAGGGAGAGGAGGAGTGGAGGAGGGGACTTACCCGACCTCTACAGTGTGAGGTGTCACCGATGGAGTGAAGTTTCCGGCGAGATGGAGGACGATGTGGCTTTGTTTCGCCTGAGAAATAGGAATGACCTAGTTCCTAGGTAGGTGGGGCTTGACCGGAAGAGGAGGGAGATCCAGGGGAAGGGGGGGGGGGATGGAGTGGAAGGGGAGAGGAGAGGGTTGTTAGCTTTGGCTCCTTCTTCCTGTGTTGCAGACGCATGGGAGTAGAGCTCCATGCGGTGAGTTCCACTCCCACGTGTAGAGCTCCTCCCACATGGCCCTTCGTTCACACGCATTAGAGGGGGGGTTCCATTATCAATTTGGACCCCCTCTACCTCGATGGTAAAATCCCTGGGTCTTTAGCTCCCGATCTTTGTTTCGCGCGTTCTTAGTGTCGTTGGAAAGCTCTCTTCGAGCATAGTCTGATGAGTGACTTGGCATCATGGATTTCTAATGTTCGTGATTTTTACGTTTTACTCCACTATTTAGGGCATGGGCGTGACAACCAGGACGCACAGGCATCCCAGGAATTGTGACGCGTGGGGCTGCGTGGATGAATCTGGTTTGTCCATGATGTTGCAACACTAAAAATGCAATTACTAGGGCTGTAGGACTCCGATTGACGATTCAAAAGAACCGTTACATTTGTATTGATGACGCGAACCTAATGAGACTATAAAAGTTACAGTTAGAGGCTTATTTAGCATAACTATATCCTAAACACTATAGAAATCACCTAGATCTATAGGATCAACGATGATCAAACTTTGTAGATTTATTTGTTGGGTCTATTAGGAGACCAATGTACCTAGATCCAATCTAAGTTACACATCCACCTTGAACTTATAGATCTAACTGTCCAAATTAAGTACAGACCTATTCTAAGCATCAGGACAGGCGACTTGAGAGATCTAACTAGGAGCTCTGACCCTTCAATTACAAGATCTTGATGACATGAAAGAGATTAAAGGCAATCTAATCATTAGATGTTAGTACTATATGTGAGATCTAGCTTAGAAGCGCGCTAAGCAAGGACCTATAGATCCTAAAAGGCAGATCTAGCCGTTAATCTATAAGTCTAAGTAATTATCCATAAAGGTTGGAAAATAAAACTTGAATCCTTGTTATTAATTGATATTCAGGGTTTCTCAAAGGCAACTCAGGATCGAGTAATAAAAGACGTGATTCAAGGAATATCGAGGTAGGTAGTATGATACTATTAAGTTTTTAAATACATTTTAAACTCTGACTTGCCTTTATTACTATTTTTAGCATGCTTTTGAGATATGATGTTCTTATACGAGTATGCGGAGCACTTAAAATTATCACTATATTTAGCATGCTCTTTGAGATGTGATGTCCTTATATTAGCATACGGAATTGTCTTCATGTTTTATGGCTTTGAATGCAATATTCGCATGAACTAATTTTATGCATTGCTTGCATGGTTGAAAAGAAATGCGTAAATTGCATGATTTCGATGATTGAGATTTGGCTTTATCTATATATGCTTTTTGGGCTATTGAGCCTAGTGGGCACTATGCTGAGAGGTTGTGATGTATGGGGTTGGCGTCCCGGCCTCTACCACTAAAAGGGTGGATGGTATCGCTACCAAAAACGGCATTGTCCCTTCCCCGACTGCTGTGGTAAATAGGGATGACCATTGTAGGTGTCACGACACCCTTTCAAGGACATATCCATAGTTGCCGTGGAGGCTATGGTGAACAGGCCTCTAGATACCAGAGACACATGATACAGAGGTGTTCTAGTCGTGAGCATAGTGACCTTATGATTTCAGTTGTGCTGATATACATATAGCATTGAGATGGTCGTAAATGAGTACTCGTGACTAGTCAATTTCAAGTGGGAAGATCGCTGAATGAGGCAGCTTGCGGTGGGAACCAAACCAAAAGACCATGTGCTTAATACTTATAGTGATGCCAGCATCTGCTTTGAATGACGACTATTTTAAGAGTTTCATGATTATTATATTTTGCTCGTTGGTTTGATATGTTGAGATCTTCTTACACTGATACTATCAATTTCTACTTTATAATGTTAGTCATGTTTATATCGTTGAATACTAGTTTTCGGTAAAGGATTCCATGATTGAAATTGCATCAATAAGCTTACGTTTTATGCATAAATGTGCATGTTTACACAAAATGGAATCACTAATGTTTTACATGAAAAGTTCCTTGAATTATGCATGTTGCTTGCTGTGTTTTCAAAATAGTAGTATCAGATCACCTACTGGGTATGAGGAATACTCACCCAAATATATTATTTTTTATAGATTTAGTCCAAAAATGATTAGAAGAGACTCCAGGACATGTTGGTGTCACGATCAAGTAAATAAAGGAAAGACAAGTATGAATGTAAGTAAACTCTCTACCCCTGCAGACATGTATTTGTACGAACTACAGTTGGGCTGTGAGCTGTGACTGGATAGGCCTGGGAAGACATTTATGATTTCAAAAATTTTCAAAACTACTTTATTTGTTATGAAAGCAAATGACACTCAAGGTTTTCAAAATGAGTTTAAAACAAAAGATTTTTCCGCTGCATTGCATTGTTTTTCTAAAAATGTTTTCAAATAGGGATGCATCCCGCCATAGGAATTAACTATTGCATTTAAAAATGCATGGGAAAACCCGGGTCATCACAAAAAGGGGCAAGGGAAGATGCTATCTACCTTGTAGCTAGTAGAACGATCCACAATAAGTGTGGAGTTGACATAGCCAGACATATGTTGTATAAGTGCTATTATGGTGCTAAGGTTTGAAGGGTCTAAGGAGAAACTAGTGGTTGACAAGGGTGTGCCACAACAAGGAAACTCCAAGTAGAACAAGACCAAGTAGAGACATGCAAGGACCAAGGGAGATAGTAGCTGCTACACCACTATGCAAGAGGCCCAACATCAAAGGGCAGCAAATTAAGAGCACAAGAGTGGCTGGATGCCAAGGTGTAAAGGAAGGGACACATCAGGGCATCTTATGAAGGTAACAAGGCAATATGAGATGTGGCTAATGGCAAAGAGCGCGACATCAACTAAGATGTGTCGATGAGGGCGTCAACGTTATCAAGTGGGGGAGAATGTCATGGACTTGCATTGCAAGGCCTGTGACCAAGGCCTATAGCCTCTAAAGAAGACTTACTTAGAATATGAACATGGCCTTAAGGACTTAGGCCTATTGTTGAAGGTCTATAGATCATGGCCTGATTCTAGGAGGCTTGGTTTCCAGAGAATTCCTTGTAAAATATCTTAGATCTTCTATAAAAATCTAGAAAACTCTAGGAGATTGTGTAATAACACCAAAATTTAACCCTAAATTAGTAATAAAATAAGATAAAAAAAATTAAAAAAAATTTATGCATAGAATTTGGTTATGAAATCACTAAAACTAGAAAGTACATGTTGATATGAATTGAACGGTATAAGAACATTGAAAACGGAGTTCGGATGAGTGAGTTATGACCATTTTAAGTGTAAGGGTAAATTTGTAAATTGCCAAGGATGTAAATTAAAGGGAGTCGTTTTGATAATGGCACCCCTTTTCCACTTCCCTTAGAGTTCTAATGGAGGAAGGCACTAATCTACCTTCCATTCAAAAAAATCGGGACTTAGCCTATTAAATACAAGTTTCCCCTTCCATTCCCATGCCAAACAACTAGAGGAGAACCCTCGTTTTTCCCTATGCATGCCGCGAAAATGAGTTGAAGTTGCAGGCACTAGAGAACTCTGATCTCCCATCTCTGGCTCTAATCAGGTAAGTTACATACTTTAACTTGTTATTTATCTTGTTTTCCAACTTTCCCTTGACAAATCTAGGCTAGATCAGATCAAAATGGCCGTTGGATGGCCTATGGATTCAAAACCGTGGAGCACGGTTAGACCCATGTTAAAGACACCTCAAATGAGAAATTTAAGCCGTTCACTGTGATCTTTGAACCCAAAAACCCTAGGAATGGTGAAAACAGATCCAAAATCGGAGCTTCTAGGGCTTTGATCAAGCCAAAACAAGGTAGACGACTTGGGTTCATTGTCCCCGATGGACAGTGAGCCCAAGACGTCCACCGGGACACACAAACAAGGACGCGTGCATGTGGGTGCTCCGTCGCACGCGTGTGTATCGCACACGCGCGCGGGACACTCTTGTGCATTGTCCCAGATGTCCAGAACGCACTGGGTGTCATGAGTGCGCAATGCGCTGGTGTAAGCTGGTGCAAACCGCACTACCCATGTTAGTCGGTGCCCCCATACTTACCCCTATAAATTAATATATTAATTTATGAAGTCTTTTCACAAAAAACTTAATTTTAGGAGCTATAGAGGTCCAAATCACGAGCGAAAACATCCGTTGCGATCGTATTGATGACGCAGACCTATATTTAGCTTGAAAACCTACATTGGACTACTTTTTGATTAGTTAAATTATAAAATATTAAGTAATAACTTAGAACCGACTGATCAAAGGGTGATTAGGCATCAAGACTTGAACAATAAGATAAAGTATGATAATAAATAAGGATTCTAATGGGCATATTAGCATGACTACTTTAGAAATTGATCTAGACCATTGGTCTGGACCAGATCTTGGGAAATTATTGATTTGAGGATGATCTGACCGTCAGATTAAGGTATAAACATTAGATACATGCAAGAACGAATAAATGAACATAAGATGGGACTAAATTAAAAACCAAATCATAATTAGAGATCTTAGAGGATGATCCAACGGTTGGATCACTATAAATTCCCTTATGATGAAATAAATAATACGAAATAGTATTGTGGTACTGACAAGTACATCTGAACGTACACGATAAGGGGATTATATGCTTGAGTTGGGTGATCTCGCGTGAGGTAGGTGACGACATTTAATGTTTCATTTTGATTTTAAAACCTTGTATTATCATAGCATCATAATTGATTATGATTAAATTGCACTTATTATTAATCGATGATTTTGTGAGATTTAGAGTTTTATGTTATGATCGCTATTTGATTTCAATCATCTATTAAATGAATTATGACCAATGGTTTCATTAGATTGAGATTATCTACTTATGCACAATTAGAAAATTATCTTTCCTTATTGCATCTTTGGAATTGATGAGTTTTCATGAGAAAGGAAAGTGGAGGCTTGATATGAGTACTCATAATCAGTGATGCGAGTGTATGGGACACTCATGGGACCCGCATACCTTGAGGGTACCCTGTTGTTATTGTATGCTCATTTACATGAGATTATATCATGTTTAAATCCATGAGATGCATGTTTTATTGCATATGATATTTTGAGATTTTATTAGCATTACTTAAAATAATTATATTCTTGCAGAAAATTGCTTTACTCATTGTATCAATATAATTATTCAATTTTGTTCCATTGATATACATTAAATGTCTATGTACCTACCAAGCATTGCTTGCTGAGGCATTGCATAAATAATGCAATGCCTTAGATATTAAAGAAAGATAGGATATATGAGGAGTTAAAAGAATAGTGATTGAGAAGTCTCATTTAAATGTATGTTTTGATTTTACATGGATTGTGTATGTATATATATGTTATTGGACTTGATTATACTTTTATGGGAATGTGGCTGATGACTGGATGATCCTGGAATAGTAAATCTATTTTAAACATGTTTACTTGGAAAAAATAATAATCTTGTTTTGCGTTAATGGTTGACCTCAAGATTTTTCTAAAAATGAAATTCGATTGAAATTGTTTTTCATTGTTTTGGTTTTTTTATAAAATTGGGGCCCCACCTTTTGAAAAGTTTTATAAAAAAAAGTATTGAAAAACCCGGGTCATCACAGACTGACAGAGTAATCTAAAAAGAGTAGGAGGGTTCCAGAAGACGATCTGGACCGTTAATTTATTAACACACGTAATGATTCCAACCATCCATTGAGGAGGTGGATGGGCGAGACAGAGTATAAATAGGTGTAAGCTCCTCATTTGTAATCAGCTCAGGTTAGTTCAACTCAGTTAAGGTTAATACATTGGGAGGTTTCCTTTATGAGTTCTCTAAAGTTCCTCTTATTGCTTTTGTAGGTGAGTGAGTGTAGCCTTAGCAAGTGAGAATGAGGGATTGAAGGTTGACTTGTTCCTAGCAAGGGAGTTGCGCACAAGTGCCATACAAGTTTAGCAAAGGTGAAATTACAAACCTGTGACCTTCGGTATTCAACCAGGCTCTTATGCCACTTGTTGAGAACAGATCTAATAATCTGTTCAAATCTGAGGGCCGGATCTAAGAAGATGATGAAAACACAATCACACACAGAAACATAAAATAATTAATGTGGTTCGGCCTGATTTTGGCCTACATCCACGGAAAAGAGAAATCAGTTACTAAGTTGAATCAGAATACAATGGAGGAGGAGGATTACAACCAGATCCTCACTCGATTCTACTCTCTCACACACTCTCTCTCTCTTTAGATCAACTGATCTTTTCTTACACCATGTTTAGCAGCCATCGGATCTCCCTTATTTATAGGGTGAAGATGATCCGATTGTCAAGATATGTAACACAGCAGATCTTGATAAATCCATAGATCTTGATTGCCAATCTTAACTGTCCAGTTTGGTTGGAGCCAATTTCAACTTTTTCGACACCGATTGTTGACATTTCTGATGCGGCTGCTCTTTTTCTATTGCAAGTGTTTCTAGTCACAAGAATTTGTTAGTCAAATGTACAATTGACCTCACATGGATGTGAACCCAACAATCCTCTCACATCGGATGGCATGGGAAGCTGTTCTCCCTGCGTAAATAAAATCCATCGCTGCAATGAAGAGAAATGGATTGGTATATGAAGGTCTTGAGAAACCCCAACATATTGAGAGAAATCCATCCTAGGCCTGCTGTTTATAAACTGACTTGGAAGTGCGTTCGTTTCATATTATTTGAAGCATGCCAACCAGATTATGTTGCACCATCCCTTACGAATCTCCCTTGGTTAGTTAGCATATTGGAACTGCCTAGTACGCGGAATAACAGACCAATGAGTTATCCATGGGTACTGATGTTCCGGCAGGGCCATTAGCAGCTTTAAAACATAGTAAATTATTCACTGATAGGTAATGTAGCCGTAACCGCTAAACCCTTGGGCTATTTGTTCTTTATCAACCATGTTTAGAAACTGCAGCAGCAGAAGAGAGAATCTCTATTTATGAATTATATTATCCGTTATTCAGCGTTAATCCCATCCCAAATGCGACTCGATATGGTGACAATGGTTCTAGGCGACGGGTACACTGATGGAAACAGTTGTAATTATTTGCAGCATTTCTTTATTTCCTGTTTCTTGGTAGAGAAAATGGGGAAATCTTAACTTCGGTGTGTCATCCTCCAAACTTCTTGGCTTAACTTGACTTCTATCCATTCCCACAATAGATATACTTAACATATCCAACTGACCTACACATAATTTCTCTCAGCCTCGATCTTACAGACATATAGCACCAAGAGACAAGCTCACTACTAGATTTTCATTTCAGGGCAAGGTCATTGTAAATGGCATGAAATATTTGTAGCGAGACTCATAATTTATATTACGCTAACCGAGTTACAAGAGAGTCTCTTCTGCGACATCCCATAGAATTGGAACGATACACACCATGTTGTTTCTCCACTTCAAAACTCCTTACCAGAAGGGGCTGTTGTGTGGTGGGTACTTCCCCTGTTTTTGGGTCCGTGCATTAGTAATAGAAAGGCCTAGTAAATGAATCTTCTGGACCATAAAACAACTAATCACTTGAATCTACCCCTCCATGTTCTACCAAAGTAAAAGTATCTTACTAAAAGAAGTCCACTTTTGAGAGGCTAGAAAGATTTTGAACCCTTCAACGTTAAAATTCTGGAGATAACCCCTGCCTTCTCAAATATAGCTTCTAGATGTCTTCAGTTGCGGTTTCAACCTGTGGCAATTGTCCGATTATCTCCACCACTGACTTGCATTGGGAGAGTGGAGTTTGGTAAGTAGTTGAGCCGACATATCCGCTGTGACGATGTGAAACCCCCATGAGTAGAATTTATTCTCATTATGGATTGATTGACTTGCAGTGAAGATAATTCTCATCCTAGCACTTCATTTCCATTTTCTTTTTCCTTTTTGAATGTTGAACAGACACACCCATGAGCAGCCCCAAACCCGTGACATATACAAGAGAAGCTTCTTCCTGTGCCACTGTGCTAAAAGGCCTTTGCTCCATTTTCACTGTGTTTTGTACTGTCTTCAACTCTTTTCACTTTTACGAAAAATGGGAACATTTATAACAAACTAAAGCTGAAGCTTAATAACATTCAGAACAGACTAATCTAGTTTACTTATTTTTCATTTACGATCCATATGCAAACTCGTAATCAGTTGGTTGAGAAAAACCGCACCTTAGCAACCCGGTACATGCTGGTTGTCTTCTAAACATCAGACTCAATTTTGGTGGTGGATTTCAAAAGAAGAAGAAATAAACCCACGTAAGTTGAGGCAATACAAATAGCTTTACTCCACATACATGTGAATCTATAGAGTATATACAGCCTGGCAGAGAAGCTATGAATTCTAGTTGAGGCTAGAGCCATGGAGTCCTTCCTTCTTATCAACTTTGTCTCTTTTTTGGGGACACATATTCAATCAAGATTATTATCTCGTATAACTGGGATTGTTGAATCGTATGGTTCTAGTTACATATTGAAACGATAGGATAACTGATTATCTCATATTCTTCGATAGAGAAATGCTATTCCGCCTGAGTTTTGCGATTAGTTAAATTCCTATATTTGAAATATCTTATGCAATTATCTTCTTTAGAGTCTCCTATTTAGGCTCTCTATAAAAAATATGTCAACTGATGCTTCTAGCTACTAGTTTTTTCCTTCAAAAGTATAATGCTTAAGATTTTAACACAAAAAATGCATGATTAAAATCATACAATGGACAAGGAATTTGGCATTTAACGGAGGGAATAAGTTAGATAGGTCAGATCATTTAAGGTAGGGCTTAGCCAGGCAAGTTTCAAAGTCAATCTCAAAAATCAGTGGAGATAGTGTTTCTCTTGACAAAATTAGTATTGTGCAAGATTAGTCTGAGAAATTGGACCCGAGATAGCCCGAATTTAGAGCAGGACTGAGTTGGTTAGGTCGGGTTTGATCATGGATTGAGCCTGATAGTACCCGAACTCAACCTGATCCGATGGCAGCCCATTATCGTTGTTTAGATAGTTTGTTCGAAACAAATGGAAATTGATACCGGTTTGCAGGGTCATTCTACGTGTGCGTGCTTTTCTTGGGGTTATTTTAGTCATTAAAATTTTTCCCACATTGTTAGAGGAATTCCTATTGTGCGTCTGGGAATTTCTAAACGCAGGTAGTTCTTGTAAACAGAGCCAAAGCCAAATCAGGGTTATGCTATTTCTAAGGCGTTAGGGTTTTAGTTTCTGCCAGCTCTTGTAGTCTAGGGTTTGTGGTTTATTGTCTGCAAGTAGCCACAAAACCGGCAATTCCATGGCTGCTGCTTCTTCTTCTAGGATTACTCCAGAAATGGCGGGGAAGGCAGTCGATGCCTTGCTAAAATGGATCAAATCCAAAGCCAAAAACCAGAAAGCCCAACTTCTCGAACACGACGAATTTCTCTACCTCATACTCACTCTCAAAAAAATTCCCTCAAATTCCCGCACTAACCCTTATAAAATCCTTCTTCCCCACTCTTTCCACTCATTCGATGGCTCAGAAGAAATCTGCCTTATCATAGACGATCGATCCAAAGGCGCCGTTTCTCTCTCCTCCGACGTCGCAAAGAAAAAAATCGCATCCGAATCGATCCCAATCTCCAAAGTCCTCAAGCTCTCCAAACTCAAATCCGATTACCGTCCTTTCGAAGCAAAACGGCAGCTTTGTGGGTCGTACGATCTCTTTTTCGCTGATAAACGGATTATCCCTTCTTTACCCAGATTACTCGGTAAGCAGTTTTTCAAAAAGAAGAAGATTCCGGTACCTGTTGATCTTACTCATAAGAATTGGAAAGAGCAGATTAAAAATGCTTGCGATTCTGCGCTGTTCTATCTTAGGACTGGTACTTGCAGTGTCATTAAGGTTGGCAGAGTTTCTCAGGGGAGGGATCAGTTAGTTGAGAATGTGATTACTGTTGTTGAAGGGGTTGCGGATGTTGTTCCCAAGAAATGGGCTAATATTAGGTCTTTTCATTTGAAGTCCTTGGAATCATTGGCACTTCCAATATATCAGGCAGTGCCTGAAATGGGGTTGAAGATTGAGGGGTTTAAGAAAGAGGAAGAGGGGGAGAAGCCCAAAGATCAGCTTGTTATGAAGACAGATTCTGAAGTAAAAGAAGGAAAAAAGAGGAAAGTTCCGAAGAAGGGAAGAATTCATGAAGTACGGTATATGGATACTAGCGTTGAGAAGTCGATGGAAGAGTTAGTTGCAGATGACGAGGATGATGTTGGTGGTGGGAAGGACAATGGAAATGTGGGTGAACTAAAGAATAAGAAGAAGATAAAGAAGGCAGAGTTAGTTGCTGAAGCCGAGGAAGATGTTGACGATGAATGTGAGGAGGATAATGGAAATGTGGGTGAACTGAAGAAGAAGAAGAAGAAGAAGAAAAAGACAGCAGAGTTAGTTGCTGAAGGCGAGGAAGATGTTGAAGATGAAGGTGGGGAAGACAATGGAAATGTGGGTGAACTGAAGAAGAAGAAGAAAAAGAAGGCAGAGTTAGTTGCCAAAGGTGAGGAAGATGTTGAAGGTGGGGAGGACAGTGGAAATGTGGGTGAAGTGAAGAAGAAGAAGAAGAAGAAAAAGAAGGCGGCAACACAGGATAAGGAGCAGGTTTTGGATGAGTTGAATGGGAAGAAAGTGAAGAATTCGGTGAAGGCAAAAAGGGGAGAGTCAAGTGGTCAAGGAGTGGATGGAATTAAAGAGAAGAAAAAGAAAGTTGACAAGTCTGGAGAAAATGAGAAAGCGAAGAAGAAGGAGAAGAGAACTAAACAATCTGCGTAATTGGTAGCTACCTGTTGTTTTGAAGGTATTCTTCTGATGAATTCCTTTGTTCACTGGGCTTATTTGTTTAAGAACTGACTAGTAACTTGCGTCCAGTGTCTTAAATTTTGGTTGTATTCGCTCGAGTTAGTACTTCAAGAAGGATGGAGAATTGCCATGGAACGTTTTCTCTTTCTATTAAGAAGTTTGAACTTTTATTTCTTCTTGTAGCTAACAATATGAAATGAACATGCTGCATTGAGTTTTTCCTACTCTTGTTAGAACAGCAACTGTATTAAGCAGTCACTGGCTGCGTAGAATGTGTTACAGAGTCAAACAGCAATTTTCTACTTAGCATGAATGGTGGTTAATGAAGATTCAAGGTTAGGATGCTAAATCATGCCTGATTGAATAACAGTACACTTAATTCTCCATCCTTCAATAAAGCTAACATATTTGTTTTTCAGTTATTGCATATCTACTGTATTGGAAAAGTAAGTTGATTGGTCCAGAATTTTCTGAAATTATTCTGGAATATTGCTATTTTTAAAACTGAACGGGAATGATTCACCAGTCAACCTGGATCGGCAAGAATGATAAAAACCCATACAACTTGCTTCCATTTTCATGGTTGTCAGAGTTTGTTTTAGATCATGTCTTATGGATTGAAGGAAATACTTTCAGTACTTACAGATCAGAGGGCCAAACTGCTTTGTTCTTTTGCAGGCTTCTCCTACGCCCTCAAAGTCATTGCCTCCTTGGGAATTTTTTTCCCCTCATCCCTTTGCTAAAAGAAGTCTCTTTGATCCTCCCTAAGGTCACATCTTCTGGGTTGACTACTTGACACTAAATTCACATATAAATGGAAATAAAAATTGGGATCGCATCTTTCCATGGAATGAAATTATGTATTCTTGGAAACGATGAAGTGATGATGGCATCTATCATTGGAATGCTGATCTTCACTACCAACTTTCTTGTTACTCAACATTCTAGTTTTAGTTGCTTTCTGGTGTTCGAAATTTCATCATTCTTGTCTCTGCACATGTTGGTGGCACTGTTTTTGTATTGCTAAAATATCCCTTTGGTCATAAAATGTGTAATGGTAGGATGGTTGAGAGTCCTCTCTTCACCATTATCCTATATTTCATAGATGATCTGGTTGTAAACAAGGCATCTTGTGGTTGGCCCCCATGATGGAAAGAATGGTGCGAGCAGAAAAAACGTACAGCGAAAGAGTGGAAACTGAATTGTCTCCACCAACATCACCAATTAAAAGAAAAAACGTAGAACCTCTTATATTCGAAAACTAGGAAAAGAAGACTGGCTTCCCCAGAACTACTACAAAGAGCAAAGTGAATCCGACAACATAGACCCACTGATACACTGAACCCTGGATACTAATTAGCTAACCATCAACATGTGAATACAACTGATAAATGAAGCATTTGATGGAATCATGGCATATTCTAGCATTGATCATTAATCACCATGTCTAGTTGTAATCCCTCTCTTTTTTCCTTTTTTTTTGTCTTGTTTGTTTAGGTATTCTAATGATGTAGTGGACTCCCTTGCTAAGAAAGAAGTTGATCTGGATGTTCTGTTTGTGGGTTAATGATAGTGCCCTTTGTAACCGTTTGTTTCTGGTTCTAATATATATACTGTTTTCAAAGAATAAAAAAAGAAAGCTTTTGCCATCTTCTCAATAGTTGGATTCTTTTTATGCTTGAAGGAGCTGAAGAGCCAATTTCGATTAGAGAACCTCATACCCCAAGTTCGTTGTTCACTCGATCATTTGTCAGTTTCAGGATCTGTTTTCTGTGGGATTGATTAATACCTTCTGCTGCAACCTTTCATATAAGGGTTATTGGTTGGTTTACAAAGTGTATCATGTTTGGCACCAATTATCAAGACCAGATTTTCTACGGTACTCAAGCTCCCTTGCCCTCTTGATTTGTTTAGGATTCAAGTCTATGTTTCGTATGGCATCTTGAAGCCTTCATTGTTTGGTTAGGGCAAGGAGAGGGGGACAGACAACCAATTGGAGTCTGCGAAAGGATGAACTGAGATTCTTTAATCATGTCTCAAAGTGAGTCTCCCTCTCAGCTTCCATGTGTCTCGTTTAACCGCTCACTCGGATAGTGATCAGGCTCTTTAACTGAACCTCCAAGTGAGTCTTCCTCTCAACCAGCCACATGTTGCATTTAACCCCCAGCTTTTATTAACTCCCTTTGAGTGATTACATGCAGTAACCATTTATTGTGGTTAAATGAGACACATGGTTGACTAAGAGGAAGATTTACTTTGCAACTTGGTTAAAGTGCTTTAGTTTATCATTTCCCTAACTCCCTCCGAGCTTTTAAATGCGATGTGCGATAGACTGAGTGGGAGACCTACTTTGAAGCTTGGTTAAAGAGCCTAACTTTATCAATTTCCAGTGACCATTTTTTTCCATCTCGTAATTTATCTCATTTGATGAATGCTGTCATCTTGTGTGACGTGACCTGAACTCGCCGCTGTGCAGCTCCCCACAAAGAACAATATCTTCGAGTCGTGGATTTGGCGCTAGGAACTATTGTGCCTTGGAACGAACTTGTTATGAACCAGATATTTGTCTAGCCAAATGGATGCTCAAAATATGAAGTAGGCACCAGGAAGTTAAAAGTTCCATGCACAAGATTTTCAGGTTTGTGGCATGTAAAGAGTTACGTGTTGTGCGTTTACATAAGAGCCTGGATTAGCATGAACCAAAACTAGATGTGGGCTCCATAAGAGTTGGTGATCTACACCGCCTGTTTTATGCTGCAGACCTCAAACAGGCTGGATCTACACCGTCTAGTAAGATTTCTCTACCCCAAATTTTTTCCTGTAACATTCTAATCCGTTTAGACAGGTTTTCAAAAGAAACAGGAGTAAGGATCTTCCAATAGAGATCTATTGCGTTGAGCAGCAGTTTAGTAGACAAGTGACAGGGATTTGAATAGCTGTATCAGGAACTGTATAATATGGAACCAAAAGGATAACAAACTATTATTTTTCTCTCATTTCATATTACTACGAGTACTGTTTCCAGCCTAGTCGAGCTCTTAACCAGGAGGATAATGAGGAACCCAACAACTCTCGATGCGTATGAGGAAGATCTCCTGTTTTGATCCTTGAACAATTGCTAATATCGCATCAACTCTTCCAGTTGCAGACATTGTGGAAGAGGAAGGTTTCTCCTCTTTTCCTTGTGTTACGTGGAAGAACTCATGGGAAGTGCTACCAATGATGCATATGCTCCCTCTGTGATCTTCATCAACACTTCATGTCTTCCTTTTTCTGCAATCACACCATTCTTTACTACAGCAATCACATCGGCCCCCTTCATTGTGGAGAGCCGATGAGCGACTACAATAGTCGATCTGTTCACCATCACCCTATCCAACGCTTCTTGAACCACACGCTCAGATTCTCCACCCAATGCACTTGTTGCCTCATCAAGCAAAAGGATTTTCGGGCCTTTCAGTATTGCCCTGGCAATGGCGATCCGCTGCTTCTGCCCACCAGATAACTGCACTCCTCTCTCACCTACACAGGTATCATATCCTTGTGGCAGCCCCGATATGAATCGGTGTGCAGTAGCAGCCTCTGCAGCTGCAATGATTTCATCGTCCGTGACTTCTCCTTGCTTCCCATAAGCAATATTGGCACGGATTGTTTCATTAAACAAAACAGGCTCTTGGCTTACCAAACCCATCTGTTGCCTCAACCATGCTAATTTATACTTCTTAATTTCCATCCCGTCCAATAATATCCGACCGGACTCTGGATCATAAAACCTCTCTATCAGGGCAATTACTGTTGACTTCCCTCTACCACTCTCTCCAACAAGAGCAACAGTCTGCAAAGAGAACAACCTTAACATCATGCTAATGGCTAACATAGTGACAGAGTAAGGCATGTACAATGAGTAGTTAGACTCAATCAACGAACAAATCAGGCAAATTTCCTTTCCTTCGTAGGGTACCTGTCCAGAAGCAATGGTCAAGCACAAGTCTCTAAATATCTGCACATCTGGCGGGTTGGGTACTTGAAGCTGACATGCTGGAAATCAATTTCACCCTTGACATCGGGTAATGTTATACCCTGATCCCTGTTTAAGTCAGTCTTGGATTTCGTGTCAAGAATTGCACAAATAGAAGCGGCTGAGTCCTTGGCTTTGATGGAATTTGGTGCCATTGCAATCATGTCAGAAATTCCGATAGCCGCCATTGCCAAAGCAGCAAAGACCTGCATTTGAAGCCGCCAAGCAACGAGGCACTTGGAACCACTGAACTAACCTGGTACGGGGGAAGAAATTAAAGAGGAAAAGATGCCAATTACTCTGAAAACTTGTTGAAATGTAGCCTCTCCATCTTCAACAAAACGAGCCCCAGCATAGAAGGTGACGGCGTAGGTGCAGTATAGCACAGAGAGGGAGAAGCCAAAACCCACACCACTGACAATTCCTTGTGGGACCCCATGTTTCATTGCACCCTCGCATTTGTGCCTGTATAGATCAACTACCTTTTGTTCTGCACAGAAAGAAGCAACTGTCCTAATACTTCCTATAGCGTCATTTGCTACCTGATTAGCTTCTTTGTACTTCACCTGCGACCATAAATATCATCGTCTTAATCAACAAACTTGCTGCAAAACATGTAATTTCATTGTGCTCCAACAAATTTCATTATTTTGGGCCGGGTCAATAATTCCATACTGCGAGTGTTACTGATCGCAAATATCAAAGCATACTGGTCATATGGCACTGTAACTGAATAACTTTACGTTGAAACTCGCGAAGAATCATTGCCTCAGCCTAATCTCTTAAGCGTATGCACGGAATCCATCCATTCGTTAATTTCTCAGAATCACTTCTCTCTTCCTATTTGAGTGATTTGGGGTCCTGCGCTAGGATTCCCTCTCTCCATATGTAGGTATGTGTGTACGTGTAGGAGAGAGAGAGAGAGAGAGAGAGAGAGAGAGAGAGAGAGAGAGAGAGAGAGGTTATAATGATATGAAAATTTTGATAAAATAAACCGGATTTCCATATGGATAATACCCAAGACTCATTGACATGTTTTGCATCAGGAAGCAACCTTAGCATCTGCACTAAATCCTTTCATAAATTTCGCCTCAGCATACCCTTGGAAAACCAATAAAGGTATCAGAGCTAGAACAATAAGGGCTAAACGCCAGTTAGCTACCAAGGCTATAACAAGCCCTGCAGCCACCGTGGCAGTATTCTAAACAATGAGTGCCAAAGAATCCCCTACAAGACTTGGAACAGTTGAAGCGTAAGACGATAACAGTGCAACAATTGCCCCACTGGAAACAAAGAGTAAAAAAGACAGAATCCAGTCAGAAAGGCCTTGAGATTAACGTAGGTATGTTGTTTCATGTTTGTATGAACAAACCCTGAATTTTCAGGCTCGTCGAACCAGCAGATTTCTTGATGCAAGACCTTCTCAAATGACCGGGAACGAATACGCTCGATGAGCTTAGCACCAACAACTCCAAACAGGAAGTGCTGCACAAGTACTGAAACCAGAGCAATAAGCCCTAGATCAACAAACATCAAGGCCCAGAACCTTGAGTCTTTTCGGAGCTTGTTTGGAGCCTCAGTGAAGACATGGATGGCACTTGTAAGAAATAGCCCGAATACAGGGAAAACCATTCCATGTATCACGGCAGCAATTGATCCAAGCAGTAAAGATGGCAGCTCTGGCTTGTTAAGGTAAGCGAGCCGTCTAGGTGAGACATTTGGCCGTGTATGCTCACTGTCAACAGCTCTTTCTTTGTCTTCATCTCCTACGTGGCCTTCCTGGAATTTTATGACACCAGGAAAACCAAAGGAGACAGAGAAGGAGTGCCTGTTGCTTCCTCCAGCCGAAGAACCTCTGCTTATTGACCTCCTCAGAGACAACCTCTGGCTTCCACATCTGCCAACAGCCTTACCTGTGTCAAAGCTCGGATCGACCTTATACATGTATGGGGAGGAAACCTCTTCCTGTGGGTTATTCACCTCTTGAAGACTTATCAGCTGAGAGTAAGCCCCATAAGGATCCTTGATCAACTCCAAATGCGAACCTGATGAACAAAACGAAGATGGAAATTGCAAAAGTATTAGTGGTTTGACTACACTTGTTGTCTAAACTCAAACTCACTTGCATTCCAATAAAGAACAGGGAAAAAAGGAAAAAGAATCATACTTACAATGGAAATGTGAGAGCCTACCTTGCTCTACAATTTTTCCCCGATGGACAACTGCTATAGTGTCAGCATTCCTGACTGTGGTCAAACGATGAGCAACAACCACAGTTGTCCTGTTTAACATAACCCTTACAAGTGCATCTTGAACTATTCGCTCTGATTCATCATCCAATGCGCTTGTTGCTTCATCCAGGGGAAGGATCTTGGGGTTCTTCAGAATTGCCCTTGCAATTGCAACCCTCTGTTTCTGCCCACCAGACAGTTGGGTTCCATGCTCACCAACCATTGTGTCAGGGCCCTAAAGACCACAAACATGACAACAAATCAACGAATTTATTAGAAACCAATTTAACCCATGTATGATAGCACAACTAGTTCACTGATAGAAGAAAACAGAATTTCATTAACTTTGTTAGCTTATCTATTAACTTTGCAGCATTAGCAAACTCTGTGGCTGCTCTGACCTCTTCAAGTGTTGCGTCTGCCTTCCCATAAGCTATATTCTCTTTTATGGTAGTCATGAATAAGATGGGTTCCTGGCTAACAAGACCAATTCTCTCCCTGATCCATCCCAGCCTCAGCTTCTTCAAATTAATACAATCTATGAGCACTTCACCAGCATGGGGGTCATAGAATCTTTCAATTAGACTGATTACTGTCGACTTTCCACTGCCACTCTCTCCAACTAGAGCGGCAGTCCTACCACTAGGAACATGCATCGAGAAGCCAGCAAATATTTGAACCTCAGGCCTCGCCGGGTAGCTGAAGTACTCATCTTTGAGTTCAGTCACCCTTGATGTCTTCCAATACAATCCCACTCGTATCATAGGTGTCAATCTCTGGCTTTCGCTCAATCGTCTCAAATATCTTATAAGCCGCAGCTTTTCCGGCTTCAAATGCATTCAAGGAAGGGGATGCCTGGCCTAAAGACCTGGTTTAGTACAAGAATTCAAGAGATAGAAGGGGTTAAGAAGCAACTATCGAATGACAAAACAAAAGGAAATGTTCTATCCTCCCACATGCATTTCATTCCTCGTTATAGACTTCAACTAGAACCATTTGGGTGGGCTGGAACAGTGTTTTTTGCCACATCAAAAAATGACTTTTCTTAGAAGAAATATGATTTGTAGACATGTCATGCAGGGAACTCTACTAATGTCGGTTCCAAGCGCAGATGAAAAAGGAGGAAGGTCTTGCGTTAGGTGCTAGTCAACAAAGGAGAAGTTGAAGATGATTTTGTTATTTCTTTCTTACAAATGAATATGTATTTGTATATTAGTTTGTGAGGAAGAAATGAAAATCATTTCCAGCTTCTTAAAATATGGCAACCCTTAGGTCAGGTGTCTGCCGGCAAGGGTGAAGCTGAAGATGATTTTGTTATTTCTTTTCTGCTTGCAAATGAATGTGCATTTATATATTAGTTTGTAAGGAAGAAATGAAAATCTTCTTTAGCTTCTTAAAACTATGGCAACCCTAACATGACATGAATCGAAAACTAACATTCTCTCGAGTTAAGGTATTCTACATAAGTGACGCGCTGCATCGGATCTCGGGTGAAGTGAAAAATAGGTAAGGGTTACTAGAGCATTCTCCAAGAATTGACATGCTACATTGGATCCCAGGTGTAGTGATAAATGGGCAAGGGATGCTAGAGCATCCCCTTGGAAGCGACGCACTGCATCAGAACCCAGGTGCAGTGAAAAGTGGACATGGGTTCATGCCATGGAGGTTAAGAAATGCAATAGTAAATAGGATATCTCTAGAACATAAGATTTGTATCGCTACATGGAATATAGGGACATTGACAGGTAAGAGTTTGGAATTAGTACACGAGATGAAATATAGGAGAGTCAACATCGCTTATATCCAAGAAACCAAGTGGAAGGGGCTAAAGCTAGAGAAATATATGAGTATAAATTATGGTATGTAGGAAAGGATAATAACAGAAATGATATAGGATTAATAGTGGATAAGGAATTAAAGGATAAAGTTGTGGATGTTAAAAGAATCAGTGATAGAATTATAATAATAAAACTTGTTCTTAGAGAGCAGATTATAAATGTTATAAGTGCATACACACCACAAGTAAGGTTACAAGATATAATCAAGAGATAGTTTTGGGAAGATATGGAAGGAGTCATGCAAGAAATTCCCAACACTGAGAGAATATTTATAGGAGCAAACTTAAATAACTATGTAGGAAAAGAAAAGGAATGATATAATAGATACATGGAGGGTATGGTATAGGTCAATGGAATAAGATGAGGAGAATATCCTCGATTTTTCTTTGTCATATAACCTGATCATTGCAAATACACTCTTTAAGAAGAAGGATGAACACTTAATAACCTTTAGAAATAGACTTTATAAAAGCCAAATAGACTTTTTTCTACTTAGGAATAATGAACGATCTATGTGTAAGGATTGTAAGGTGATACCCGGTGAGAGTTTAACCTCACAACATAGGTTAATTGTAACACCCCGGATATTTAAGACAATTTTTTTTTAATAATAATAATGTCATTTTAAATAAGAGCATTTGGGATCCCATGAGAAAAGATTTATTTAACATTTTCTAAACCTATCTTAAAAACTCCGGGTGTTAGTTTTCCTTTCTCAAAATGGCGTACATGTAATTTAAACATAAATAAATAATCCGCGTATAAATCAACGTCAATTAAATAGGCGCCTTTATTTTAAATCAAATAAACGTCCAAAAGACAATAATAATATGGCCCAGGGTCTATCCATCATAACATCCCATATAAATGTCCAACATATGTCCAAACATCTAAATCACATCCAAATATAAAGTATCTGAGTCCATAATAAAATTCAAATGATAATCCACTCTAATGACTCACATTCTTGTCTAAGCTATAGGGAAAACTAGTCTTCGGCGGCTCTCGAGTTTATCAACAGCTTTTCCTTTCTAGTGTGTGGCCTGAGATCTAAGGCATTGCAAAACAAAGCGTGCCTCGGCAAGCTATAAACGTGTAGGTACATAGACAATTAATGTAATAAATGAAAGAAATAATGAAACGATCTTGATGAAAAAATCTAACATTTATGAAAATAGTGATATCATAATGCCATGTTCAATAAATGCCAATTTATTCCATATCTTAAAACATAAAATTCAAGGAGTTAAAACATGACATAAATCAATAAAATGGAGCATACAACGAGAATAAGGGCACTCTAGGTAATGGGTCCCACCACATCGCCTTAACATCACGATCGGGGGTACACGTAGTCAACCTACGAATGTCGTCACACCAGGCATATCATCCATAACCATGCTCATCATACATGCACACATAATAAGAATATGGGCCATCATCTTTTGATGTGACCCTCCATGAGTATCAACCACACCGTTGCTCCCGTCGACACCATAACGGGAGACTTAGCGTACTGTCCCCATGGAAAGGCTCGGGCCAGGTGGTGTGGACTATCCATGTTGCAAACCCTCTTAGAATGCCATTTATGGGCAAGTGTCTATCATATCACAAACTTATCACATCATAATCTTGGTAGGTGGGTGGTAGGCCCATCCCTCTAGCATGGCGCCCATGGGCGAGAGCACCGTCATCAAATATAAAATACGAAAATCATATGTATATCTTTAGGGGGAAACTTCAAAGGCACTTATAGCTTGCAATCCTCAAGACATGCCCCTCAACCTAGGGTTAGCCTATCAAAGGACCAGCTAATAAGTCTCTATTCTCATTTCCATGTAAATCCATGCATTTTCTATATATATAATAAGAAACATGCTTGTAAAAGCATTTTAAATAAGTTTATTCAGTAAAAGATTTCAATTTGGAATAACCATCTTGTACGCAATGTCGCATGAAATCCACGGTAAATAATAATTGCATTTTTAAAATACAATCACACATGATGCTATGTTTAAACATGGTTTAAAAATCAAGGCAAAACATTAGTTGTCGTCACCTACCTCAGTGTGAGACCACTAGCTTGCTAATAACTCCCTTTAACTGGTATGTTCACGTGCACCTGTACATGTCACACCACTATTTTAATATTTTTCTAAAGAAAAAGTGGTCATTTCTAAGTTTTTAAGTTAAAACTAGGTCCGCGTCGTCAATACAGTCACAACACCTCTTCCGGATCGTGATTTGGACCTCTCTAGCTCTCAAAAATGAAGTTTTAGTGAAAACTACCCTCAAATGGGGCCTGCCGGACCACCATAAGGTGGTTTATATCGGCGGCGCCCTTTTCCCGCCGGTTTACACCGGCGTACGAAGACGCCCGACCATCCAGACCCCACACGGGACGCACGCGTGCATCACGGTCGCCAGGACGCGCAGCGTCCCGGCCCCATAGCGCCCACCAACTGCAGTCCGTCCGCACGCGTGCGATGCCGACGTCATCCCCCTGTGCGTCCTGGCGTTAGCGCCGAGGAGTCTGCAGATTGACGATGCGGGAGAAGACAGCGGATTAGGTCGCCTCGTGCGGACTCTGAGCTCCGTTTTGCGTGATTTTTCGCCATTTTCTTGAAATTCTCTCTAGAATCCATTTATGCCCTCCTTTTTACTGATTTTTTCCAAAAACCATGGTTTTAAATGATTTTCCCAAGTTCCTAAAATCATCCCTAGGTCTTGGTTTTGCGTTTTACGGAGAAATCCACTTAGTTGGATCACTCCCAAATTTAAAGGGTATGCTCTTGGGTCTCTTGTGCACTAGTTGGACGGTGCGATTTTCAAACGGACTAGGTTTGATCCGTGAAATCATGCTCCAACAGTAGCGTGCACACAGGTTCCTAAAAATTTGATTTTCCTAATTTTTAAAATGTTTTCCTAAATGTTTTTCTATTTAATAAATACGAAAAACATAGGTTTGAGGCTTACCTTGCACTTGGCCGGAGTTGCTTGTGTTGCCAGGGCTCCACTCGCCAGAAAATCCAAGTTTTGCAGGGCTAGGGTTTTGCGTAAAAACTCGAGGAGAAACGCTCAAAAGTGGAGCGTTTTGGCTCCTAGAGGAGCATAGATATAGGGTTTTAGAGTCTTGGGGAAGAGAAACTCTTCCCCACACGTCTCTTTCCACGTCTCTCCGGCGATTTTTCCGGCACTGGTAGAGACGTGTGGCGAATAAGGGGTTCCAGTATCAATTTGGACCCCTGTCTAACACGTCTCTATCAAATGACCAATTTGCCCTTCCAACTTTGACGGCTCATAACTCCCTCGTTTGAGCTCCGTTTTTCGCGTTCTTGGTGGTGTTGGATTCGTATTAATGAGCACTTTCTAATTCTTATGTTTTCAGGAAAAAATTTCATCCATAAATTTTTTATTTTAATTTATTTAATAATTTCCTGTTTTATCCTAAAAATTAAGGATATTACATTAATGGTTATGTATATCCATATCAAAAAATGGAAAAAAAAGAAATGAACTTAATAGGTATCCAAAAATTAAGTGGTGGAACTTAAAAGGAGAAAAAATAACCTCATTCACAAATAAGTTGATGGGAGAAGGAAATTGGAACTATGAAATAGAAGTAAATACCATGTGGATTAATATTATTGAGTCTATTAAGAAAGTGACAAAAGATGTCTTAAAAGTATCTAAAGGTAAACGACAATTAGTAAAGGAAACATGGTGGTGGAGTGAAATAGTGCAAAAAGTTATTAAAAAAAAATGAATGTGTTTTAAAGCATGGTAAAAGATTAGAAATAATGAAAACTATAAACACTATAAGAATGTTAAAAAGGTTGCTAAGAGAATAGTAAGTGAGGCTAAACTTAAAGCATATAATGAGCTTTATAATAGACTAGGAATAAGACAAGGTGAGAAAGATGCCTTTAAACTTGTAAACGTAAGAGAACAGAAGGGTAAGGACTTAGGTGCATTAGAAGCGATGATTAAAAGGTATCAATTAAAGATGATGAGATGAAACAAAGGTGAGAAACATACTTTCAAAAATTGTTAAATGACAATAGCTATGAGAATATAGGGATTGAAAATACTATAAATCTAAATAACATTGGATATTATATATATGAATGTAGGATTCAAATACTTGAAGTGAAATAGGCCTTGAAAAAGATGAAATCAGGAAAGGCCATGGGGCCCGACGGTATACTAATAGAGGTTTGGAAGCATATGGAAGATATTAGGATAGTTTGGTTGACCAAGTTGTTTAACAATATTATAAAATCAAAGAAAATGCTTGATGAGTGGAGGAAAAGCTCTATTATACCAATTTATAAGAATAAAGGAGATGTACAGAGCTGCACTAATTATCCAGGGATCAAACTTATGTGCTACACTAAAACTTTTTGAAAGAGTGATTGAGAAGAGGCTACGACATGAAACAAGTGTATCAGAGAATCAGTTTCGTTTCATGCCTAGGAGGTCTACTATGGAAGCTACTTTCTTACTAAGACAATTAGTAGAGAAATATAGGGAAAAGAGGAAAGACCTCCATATGGTCTTTATCGACTTAGAGAAATCTTATGATAGAGTCCCTAGAGAGTTAATATGGAGGGTGTTGAGCAATGAAGGGGTTTCGCAAGGGTATATAGACATAATTAAATATATGTATGAGAAAGCAGTAACAAATGTTAAGACCACTAGTAGCGAGACTAGTGATTTTTTTGTCACTCTAGGATTGCACTAAAGATCGGCATTAAGCCCATACCTTTTCACATTGGTTATGGATGAGTTAACAAAACATCTGCACAAGGAGATTCCCTAGTGGATGCTATTTGCAGATGATATAGTCTTACTTGATGAGAAAGGGAGGGTGTAAACATAAAACTAGAGTTATGGAGAGAAGCATTAAAATCTAAAGGATTTAAAATTAGCCGAACTAAGATAGAATATATGGAATGCAATTTTAGCAAGGAAAGGAGTAGGAGTGGAACACCAGTCAAGATTGATAACCAAGAAGTCCTCGTAAAAGACCACTTTCGGTACTTAGGATCAATGATTCATGAGAATGGAGAGATTAAGAGGGAGGTTACCCAGAGAATCCAAGCGGGTTAGAATAAATGGAGATGCGCATCTGGAGTTTTGTGTGATCGGAAAGTGCCACTAAAATTAAAAGAAAAATTCTATAGGATGGCTATAAAGCCGGCCATGCTCTATGGATCAGAGTATTGGGCAGTTAAAGAACATCATACTCATAAGATAAGCGTCGCAGAAATGAAGATGTTAAGATGGATGAGGAAAATTAGAAATGAAAATATTAGAGGAAATTTAGGGGTAGCACCAATAGGTAACAAGATGAGGGAGATTAGACTTAAATGGTTTGGACATGTTCAAAGGAGACCAACAACGGCACCAATTAGAAGGAGTGAGGCAATACAAGTAGAAGGTTCTAAAAGGGCAAGGGGAAGGCCCAAAAGAACGTGGATAAAAGTGGTAAGGAAAGATTTAAAAACTTTGGGACTAAATGAAGCCATGGTACTTAATAGAGAGGAATGAAGGAATAAGATTCATGTGGCGGACCCCTAATTGGGATAAGGTCTTGATGATGATGATGATAAGACGTGTCATGTATGGATGGTATGACTTACAGTCCACCAGCCATGAGCGCTACCATGACATTGATGACTTCTCCACCATTGTACCTTTTTTCTAAGATCAGCTCAGCGCCATACCACACACCTAATGCATATCTGCTAAATAGGACTAACAGAATGCAACCTATCCCTAAGCCAGAAGCCAACCCTTGATGGACAGCTGACTTGTATGCTGTTGTGAGAAACCTGTTATATTTCAGTATAGCTTGCTTCTCCCCGACGAAGGATGCGACCTTGCAAGTTAGCAGGAGAGAGTAATCAGATGAACCAAAAATCTCAAGAAACATGATACTGACAAGTGGAACACATGTTAGAGCAAACATATGCTTACTGTTCTAATAGCTCCTACTGTTTGTTCTGCAACTGTTCCAGTTTCAGCATATGCTATCTGTCCACGGCTTGACATTTTTGACATGATCACTGTCACGGCTGCACCTGCAATAGCAAGAGGTGGAATGCACGCAAGCATCACAAGTGAGAGAAGCCATGCTTTTATGAATGCTACTGCGAAGCCACCAATGAAAGTTGAAAGGAGCTGTATGAACTTCCCAACCTGAAAAGGCCACCAACAACAGCACAAACATCAGATAAGACTGCTTAGCCATAAGCTAAACAACGAGCATAATCCCCATGATTTCATTAACATGGTAGGAATTAATGCAGACAACTGTAAATTTAGTGGTACACCACCCTTACTGAAACTCCTGGAACATTCTTTGAACATATATTATATATTGAGCTGATATCTCATTTGTTAACTGTGTTGTGAATTGATAGATGAAAACATCAAGTCCTGTCAGCAGATCCTGAAATAAAGCCTGTAACAACACTTATCATCTATGACACCAAAAGAACCAAAATTCAATCAAAGTTCCACCATAAGAACCAAACTTCACGAGCCTTTCTATCGGTACAAATTTCTTATCATATCTAAACTCATTCTAGTCTTTATATATAGGTTGCATGACTCTCTTGCAAACTTCCAATCACACTCGCAGAGTGACTAAAGTCCTTTCATTCTTTAACGAGGCAAGTGCTCTCTGAGTTCATCCTGTAATCTTCTTTTTCAATGAACTAGCAATATATGAAAGCTTAGGAGGAATAAAAGACCAGGTTAAGGAAATTGTGATCCGAGAACATTCTAAGCATATCTCACCGGGATTTTTATATAGAGGTTTCATGATTCTCTCATAACCATCTAATCACCAATTAGTGAATGACTACAGTTACTTTGTTCCTTTGGTAATTTTCCTTAAGAAAATCGTGTAATGTGTTTGCTGAATGACCTTGCAATTTGTGTGAAGAAGGTAAGAGACTGGTGGTAAGATGTAATCATATACAAAACCAAGGGTGAAGCAGGGAAGGAATGCAGTGATATCATGAACAAAAACTGTACCGAGAGCTTATTCAGGTGCTAGTAAAGGCCTATGTTTCTGTTGAAACTTTTTCAGAGTGACCAGAAATTATCTCACCTTTTCACCCATGGCATCTTGAATGAGTATAGTGCCACCAGACATCCTTCTAACGACTTCACCAGTAGAGGTTTCATTGTCAAAGAACGCAATGTCCTGTCTGAGAATGTTTCTCAGGTACAGAGCCCGAATGCGGGAAGACTGTCTTTCGCCAATCACTATCCAGCATGCCACCTCTGCCATGTAAACCAATAAGAATGATAAGTGACCAATATATAACTGAATTTGTAGGAAAAAAATATCAGAAACTGAAGTTAAATGATGGAAACAAGAAAAAGAAAAGGCTGGACCATCTCTGTGTGCATGTTAAATTCCCGGTGCTCAGCGTTAAGACAACCTATGTCTCCCCCACTACTTCGTAACTTGGTGATTTCTTGGCATGTATGCATTTATCCATGTGCAGAAAATTGAGACAGCAGGAAATTCATTGAAAGATTCTGTTCGGCTAAGATGAGTGGATGATTGAACAATGGCCAATTCATTAAAATAGAACAACTCAGTCAATGTTCTGCTGAATGAAGATAAGACGTTGACAGAAAACAGGCCGATATCATCAACATCGATAAAACAAGAGATGATAGTTCAGAAACACCCGTAGCAAATTACACTTTGTGGGGGAATATTCTGCTCAATAGCATCTGCGCATTTCCAAGATCTGTTGCATCACTTAGTAAACTTTTGCTCTTGGGATTTAACACGATCATACATTTCTCTAAGAAAGTATATGATACAGGTTCTTCTCAAAAATCTTACGTGTGACTCATTGTTTGTTTATGCTCCAACAAATATAACAACCAGTTGAAAAGAAACAAAACAAACACAAGTGTCTCGCTGAAAGACTTTCAAGAACTAAAAGAACAAACATGTGTACTTACGTAAGAATGAGGCAACGGCAGAACCAGCTGCCAAGTAGACAAATTTTACAGCTACCTGAAACATCCCAGCCAAATCCAAATTCATGTCACTGCTGCTATCCACTATCATCATTGCAAGCATCATAGGAAAAATTTTGTAACAAACAAATAAGAAGACGAAAGTGCTGTGGTGCGCCCCACTTTTGCATGACGGGCCCTACAAATTTTTGATGAAATCTGTCCATCTGATTTCTATACCTCTTGATCACTTTGTACCAAATATCAAAGTTATTAAATAAATATAACATCCAAAAATAGTGCTTTTTACTTGTTAAATATGGACGATTCTTTAAATAAGGTTTTCCATCAACCTTGTTCTATGATTAAAAGAACATTCATTTGTAGGATTTTTTTTTGCAAAAATTGCATTATATTTTGACATTTTTGCAAAAAAGTTTCTCGTTTTCTTTAGTTGTGAAATTTGACATTAAGTTTTCGGGAGCTTTATAAAATTGTCTTAGTTTTTCACCTCTTACTTTGGCAGATTAACATAATGGTATTTTTGCAAAGCTCACAAAAACTAATGGCGAATTTGTAAAACTCAGAAAAGGTTGGACCTTTTTGCAAAATTGTAATGGTATTTTTGCATTACATTTTTGCAAAAAACCCATCACTTATATACCAAACATCAAAATTTTTAAAAAAATATAACATCCAAAAATTGTATTATTATTTTTACTCATTAAATATTGACCATTCTTTAAACAAGGTTTTCCACCATCCATATTCTATGATCAAAAGAACACTCATTTATATCCTAAGCCTGGCGCACACTATCCCAGCATAGCAAAAGGCTGGGATACCAAGAGCCGTCTAGTACAATGGGTAGCAGACAACAAGAAGCACATCTCCTCCCTGTACTTGGTCGGAGGTTCGACGCAGCACTTTCCTGCTCCAGGGAGATTTTAAGTAAATTTTATAGTTTTGTTAACCATCCAAGGAGACTTGATGAACAACATTTTCTCTGCTAGTTTGGGCAAAGGCGTTGATGAGCTGACCAATTATCACCGCCCTTAGAGGGATTGCAAGCCCACTTGCAATCGCACCCAGTGACCCAATAATCATCCAAAATATATCCACTGGTTCTGCAAAGGAGAAGAGCTTGTAGAACGGAACTTTCTCGTCTCCTGAAGAATTCCCCCCATCCTGGCCCTTATTTCATCTTCCCCTGACCCTTCCTACATCTTTTAAATCTGCTATTTTTTTTCTTCTATAAAAACGAAACAGAATCTATCTGCATATAGTAGAAAGTGGGGGATAAACACTCAAAGAATGAAAAGGATGGCGAAAGCAAAATGACCCAGGAGAGATATCTTTTAACTCTACCTTCTATAGCCAGAAAAGTAAGCACGAACTGTTGGAAACAGAAACTTCAAAAACAGATGCCGAAGAAGAGGAGAGGAAAATATGAAAGAGCAGAAGCTCTTCTCCACCTTCTTGGCGAGACGAGCAGAAGAGGGTGCAACGTGAATAGCCGATGCCGATTGACGAGTTGAAGTGGACTTACTTATAGCAACCAGAAACAAAAATGCAAGTAGGACTCTTCAAGCAAAAGTTGCTGCTCATCTCTACTTTAATTACCTCTCCTTTTGGAGTCACGTTTTAGCTGAAATCACTAAAATTGGAAGAGACTTTGAATGTACGTGGTGGTTTCTATATATAAGCTGTCTGCACATATAAACCAGTGCCGGCGTTTCCATTGTCGAAGAAGAGTTACGAGCATAACGTCTATGATTAACGGCTGGGATCAACCGATTATCAGGCCTCCACTGTGCATTTTGGCCGTCTCTGGGCTATGCACGATCAGTTTATTGTAACTTCCATTTGGAACCGTGAACTTGGAATCAGCCATGCATGTTATGCTTCGACAGAATAATTGGGCCCACTGCACCAGAAAAATCCCTTCCTTGGATGCAAGTGGATAGTTTAAATGTTTATCCTTAACCGTTGGTCAAAGGTGCACACAAATGGGGATTATGATGTGAAAGGAATAATTAAAGTGGTTTTTATCTTCAAAAGAGGGGCCACCCTTTGCACTCCCAGCAGTTCCTCTGAAGGACGCCACTGTCAGATGATATAAAAGGCAGATACGATAGTTCCAGCTTTCAACATAATTAGCGAGAAAAACAAAAGTAAACAAAAATTTTAGGGCCCGATGGCAAGGCTTGTAGAACCCAGTTTATTAGATTACGAAAGATACTTTCTAAATCTGTATATAATGATACGGCACAATCTACTAAACCAGAATATATAAGCCTTGCCAATTGGGGGCCTTGGTTAGTAACGCTATGATTGACAAAGTAATGTGTTTATGTATCTAATTATTCCAGATTACCCAGTAAATGCGCATAATTTTAGATTGTATAAGCCTTGCAAACTGGGGCAAGGCTTGCATAATCTGATTTATTAGATTATGATGGTTACTACATATAAACCCATATGTAATAATTCTAATAAACCTGATTATATAAGCCCTTGCATGTTGGGCCCTAATCATATTTGTAAACATTTTTGTTTTTCTTGTTTTCTCCCAAACAAAGATCAGAGAAATTTAAACAAAAGTATCACATAAAAATGCATTATTTTAGACAGCAATGACATCGTGGCAAGTTGGTGGCATGCATAGTACCCAAAGTTTTGCATGAAGTGGCCAATATTTGCAACGCCGGACCCGTTAGTCTTATTGCTCCGGCTTTCGATCTCCACCATTCCAAACAAGTGTGCTGATAGCCTATGAATTTGTAATTGCTGGTGATACATTTCTTGTACAATTCGTCTAAATTTCATGCATTTCATCTTAGTTTTCTTAAAGCAATCAGCAAAAAATAACAGCTGTCAATTATAAATGGAAATATGAGGTTTGTAGTAGGCTAGTGATATAAACAGCATCGAAAATAGGCGGGACATCGAACAAACCCCTATTTCAAGTTTTTCATTTTTCTGATAAGCAAACTACTTAGAAAAACGTTGCAACATGTGCTGTTTTCTAGTTAACAAACCATAAAAACACATGTGGGCCCATCGGATATAACAAGTAGAAACCATGAAAGGATATGTGGGTTCAAAATTTTACTAATCCAAACCTATATGGCCTGAAAACCTCATCTAAAATATTCACAGGCATGTTGGAGGTGGCCCACATTTTAAGATCTAAAACATTTCAAATCATATAGCATATAAGAGTTGAGCCTACATGCTAGAAGATCTAAATCATTTCAAATCATATACCATATAAGAGTTGAGCCTACATGCTAGAAGATCTAAATCATTCAAATCATATCTCCATTTAAGAATTAGGTTTATGTTTCAATGATGTGTATGGTTTAAATCTTCTAAAATGCTGGCCCACGCGGAGGTATTACTTGCAAAAGATATTTGGTTGTAATCCTAAGACTAATACATAATTTATCTTTTTTGATCCATAGTTTTAAAGGTTTAGATATTAAAAAAATCTGGCCCACATATTCTTTTATAGTTTTTACTCTTTGTAGCTAATGAGCAACGAATAGCATGTGAGGCTTGTTAACTAGAACATAATACTTGTTATAATGATATTTTCAAGTAGTTTACGTATTCAAAAACATTAAAACTTGAAATAGAAAGTTGCACGGTGTTCTACCTATTTTCCATGTTGAAAAACATTAGTACCAAAAAGTTTGGTTGGCAAAAAATGATCCATGGCGATCTATAAGTTGATCGTTTCAAAATAAATTTTAGATTGATTTTTTCCCAGTCCACGAATAACCTTTCGCTTGCAACCCTTTCAAAGGCTTGGTATAGGCTGCATGATAATTAAGGTCAAGCTTTGCATGGTAATGCAACGTGTGTTCTCATGACACATTTGAAGACATCGTTTACATATTTAAGGAAAATGAAATCCTATTCTGTGAGCATAACTCAAAATAAAAGAAGACACAACATGGACTCTAAAGGCAGTTTGGTTGGAAGGAAATATAGGAAAATTGATTTTTACAAGAATATACTAGATTTTAGATCCGGTCATAAAAACCATTTGCTTAGTTTGGTAGAAAATAAATGCTTTCATAATTTTGAAAGAGCCACAACAAAAACTAAATAAGTTTCAAACAAAGTGAATGCGTGGTCATTATAAAGCGGAGTTGAAATTGTTTCAAAATATCTATACTATATATAATACTCACATTCTCTCAAGTAAAACCTAGGGGTGATACTCATATCCAATAGTGTAAAACCTAGGGGTGTCAATTGGTTAGGATGGTCCACCAATTGGACTAATACCACTAGAATTGGTTAGTATTTAACACTTAATTCAATGTAGCTAGTCAAATCTAATCATTGCTTTTATGATCGAACTTTTATTTGATTAGTATATTAACAAGTGCCTAGAAATGTCTGATTATAAAAAATTCATATTTTTTTGCAAGAATAAAATGTCCGTAACTTTTGTTAAGACATTATTATACAATATATGGTCATATCTGTAAAAGAACTAAGTAAATCATATTTCCTTTTATCTAGGTTCTTCTAGGTCATAGGACTTGACTTTCTAGTTTTCTTTGTAAAGCAATCTCTTTTATCAAACTTTCTTACTTTCGTTCTTCTAGTGTATAGCAGGGCGATTGTGTGTGTGTGTGTGTGTGTGTGTGTGTGTAGCATTTATGTGTTAGCTATTTATATAATAGTAATCATTTTTAATTTTATCTATGTATTATATGTGAGATGGTTTGAAACTTGATCTAATTCCAAATAATTAAGGATTTGAACATTAAGCAAAAGATCCAAAGAATTATCCAAGACAATCTAACTTATTGGGATTTCTAGTGGCTATAGTGAAAAAGGGCAGATTGGATTTGATTATGACCGATTGATTAGTAAGACTCAAGTTGACAAAATAACCAAATTAGAAATCCACTAAATATGAAGCAAATAGAATTTCTTGTAGCACTTTGAACCTTACTTTTACTTGAGCCATATGGCATTTTTCTATGAACCTTTTTTCTTTTGAGCCATGTAGCATTTTTTAATATTTTTATTTCTTTTATATATATATCGTATGTTATTAGTTCAATAATTAGGCCTTTCCAAACTAACCTTTTCTATTTAACCATAATTCTAATTTAATATCTTAAGATCATGCATGGGGGAAAATATACTAGCATCCAGTGCTTGACTTCATCTAATTCATATGGATTTCCTCCATAGTTTTGTAGCAAAGGACATTGCCAGATGATCGTTTATATTTCTCAAAGTGATGTCGCCCCAAATGGAGATGGATTAGGTGGACAAAGTGATGTTATGTCAATTGTAAGCGCTTTATCCTGGGAAAATTCTCTCCAATGGCTTCTTAGATGCATTATAATGGAACAATTTATTCATTCGACGTTCAAAACCCTGAGAATGCAAGCTCTATGTTTTCTTGCTAATGGAGATTTTTGGTTCATTGGTAAATCAAGACAAGGGAAACTGACAAATGGTGATCCATTGTTACATTATCCACATAGTTGTCTGTAACTACGGGTCAATGTCTAAGGGGCTGGTTTTTTTCTTTTGCCTTTTCAGATTTCCATTCTTCCAGAAAAGCCAATCAAACCTTATAGCATTGGCTCAATTAGGGTAATTGTCAATATTTGAAGTAATCTGAATTTTATGTGGGATTCTACAATCTCCTCCTAACATCAATTTGTCTATAGCTTCTCCTTCAAAATAGGTAGTTAGAGGGGGACGGAGAGGGGTCGCGTCTTTTTTCTTTCTTTTTTTTCTTAGAATCCAAATAGTAAAATACCTTTAATGAGGGTACCACTTTTAGAGTCTCTCTCCATTAGAATTCTTCCTCGGGAAATACAAAAAGAAAATAAGTGGGTGCTTTCTTGTTAGGGAATACAATAGAATGGGAGCTTGGCGTAATGGTTGAGTTGTCACCATGAGTTCAAAGTAAGGAAAGTAAAATGCAAAATATAAGTTTGGAGTATCGCCAAAGGTCAAATTCGCTGGTAATGATGTGTTGGTGGAAAAGGTGCAGGGTTAAAATAAAAGACAATGAGAGAGAAAGCAGAACGATAAGTTGGTTCTTTTAGAAATAATGACTTTATCATTATATAACAGTACTGGACATTCTTGCTATGTTTCCATCTCCTTCTGTTTGTACTTTCAAGAACTTTGGCCTCTGTGTATAAATTTTGTACTATAAGATTCTTGATTTTTTATTATTATCCATTAACACATTTGGAGTGGTTGCTAAAACATTGGGTGGTTTTTGCATAAAAAAAAATAGACTTCAATGATCAAATTTTACTCTTAAGTAGCTGCATATTTTTCCTAGTCTTGTGTAGTTATACTTTCTGTCAATATGATATATCAACTCTTCTTATCCTGAACCTTCTTATGAATCAATCTCATCAAGAATAAGTTATAAGGTACAAAATCCAGTTTGCTTTCTTTCACTACATATATTGTAGATGTTGCATCAATATATAGCTAATGGAGGATACCATTTAAAGCAGCCTGGTGCACGCATGAAGCTCCTACATATGCAGGATCCGGGGAAGAGGTGGACCACAAGGGTGTTGGATGTTGGCTTTGCTAAGCCTTCACCCACAACTAAGATGTATAAGGGAAATAAGAAGAGAAAGTACTAATAAAAGAAGAAAAAACTCTATCAAATTTACTCAAGAACAATTACAAAGACAAAGTTGCTACCTTTACAAGACTCATTCCTCACACTCTCTCACTTGTCACTCACTCACTTCTTTCTTTCTTCTTTCTCACGTGTTTACTAATGAGGAGTGCATTCCTATTTATACTTGTCTTCCACCTACCACCTCCTCAATGTATGGTGGAGATTATTCCAAGTGTCTTTAATCTAATGGTTAATACTTTTCTAGAAGTTACACTAGAATCTTCCACACAGCTCTATAAATAACTACCTTAAATATTTCTAAAGATTAATTTAAAAACTTTGACTTTTATACACTTTATAGAATATAGGCCTTCTAGATGATGGGCCTTTTGTGTAAGACTTAAGGGCAAGCCTATAACCAAAGAAAATGGCTAAGATGGGCCCACTTATGTCATTAGGCTAGCCATGTTACTGAGCCCACATATAATTTTTTGGTTTATATCCAACATATTCCCCCTTAAACCAAAAACTTCTTCATTCCAAGAATAGTCCTCAACATGATAAATGTGTATGTGGGCAATGCTTTAATGAAGATGTCAACAACTTACTCTTTAGTATTGCAATACTCTATCTTCATTGTTTTTTGCTTCACTTGGTCTCTTAAGATACGATACTTTATATCAATATGCTTGCTTCTTCTATGTTATACCGAATTTTTGGAAAGCTTGATGGTAGACTTGTCGTTGATATATATAGGCATATAATCTTCTTGAAGATGATCTAACAGCTTTAAGAGGTTTTTCAACCAAACTGCTTCACAAACAATAGAGGGGGCAGCCACATATTCAGCTTCGCTTGATGATAATACTACTACTACTTGCTTCTTAGACATCCAAGGCAGTTGTCCTAAGGTAAAATACATAGCCCAAAGTACTCTTTCTTTCATCTTGATCTCCGACCCACTCATTATGTAAATAACCAAACAAAGTTGCATCATCCTTGTAAGAGTGAAAAAGGTCAAAGTCTAGAGTACCTTTTATATATCTTAAGATTCTCTTTGCAGCCAACCAATGTGACTCTTTTGGAGTTTCCATATACCTACTTAAGAGTCCAACACTAAACACAATCTCTGGTCCTATGACTGTGATGTACCTTAAGCTTTGAATTACACGCTTGAAAAGAGTAGAATCTATTCTCTTTCCTTATCCTTCTTTTGTTGTCTTTAAACCCAATGGAAGAGGAGTATTTACTTTATTGCAATTACTCATTTTAAATTTTTTAGGTAACTCTCTAGCATACTTCTTTTTAGATATGAAATTTCCTTTGGAATTTTAACAAACCTCAATTCTAAGGAAGAACGACATAAGACCAGAATCAATCATCTCGAACTCCTTGAGCATGGCTTGTTTGAACTCTTGAATAATTTGTTGGCTATTTTCAGTGAATAGTAAATCATCAACATACAGACAAACGATAAGTATCTTACTGTTACTATTCTTCTTCGTGTAAACGACACGTTCATATAGGAATTTGGTAAAACCGTTGTCCATAAGATAGCCATCAATGCTGGAGTTCCAAGCTCTTGGGGCTTGCTTGAAGCCATATAGATCTTTCTTCAACTGATACACCTTTTGCTCTTCTTTTACAAAACCTTCGAGCTACTCCACATAAATGTCTTCTTCTAACTTATCATTTAGGAATGCTGACTTTACATCCAATTGGTATATCTTCTAATTGCGACTGGTGCAAACACTTCTTCATAATCGATGCCATTTTTTTGCTTGTATCCTTTTGCTATAAGTGGAGCCTTAAATCTTTCAATCTTTCCATCAGCAGTCTACTTGATTTTATATATCCATTTGACACCAATTACCCTTTGACCTTTAGGGAGTGTAGTTAACTCTCATGTATCATTCTTCTCAATAGTGTGAATTTCTTCCTGCATTGCTTTCTTCCAACAATTTTTTTTAATAGCCTCTTGGAAGGTTAGAGGCTCAGCATCAACATATAGATAAAATAGATTTATGTCTTTAATTTGTTCATAAATTTCCATAAGACTTTTTGTCTTAACTGGTGGAGGATGGAGATATGATACCTTGCCTTTGCAGAGTCTGATGATTTATATTTGATGTATTAGGGGATGATGTTGAAATTTCTCTTTTTGGAGCTTCATGCCTTGCTTCTGCTTATTCTTCCATCTCAAGATGATTTTCCTTGGATGTCCCTACTTCACTCTAATTCCATGCTTCATCTTCTCTGAAAATCACATCTCTACTTACCATTATTTTTTGTGTAAGTGGATTGTAGAGTTTATATGCTTAGGACTTCTCGCTATAGCCAATGAAGATACACTTCTCTCCACAATCATCTAGCTTCTTTCTCTTTACCTCAAGTACTTGAGCATATACAATGCATCCAAAGACCCTAAGGTGTGTCATACTTGGCTTAAAACCACTCCCTGCATCTTGTGGTGTCTTGTTCTTAACACTTTTTGTAGGGCACTAGTTTAGAAGATAAGCTGTGCATACTACAGCTTTAGCCCAAAAATTCTTTAGTAGGCCTTTCTTCTTGAGCATGGTTCTTGTCATGTTAAGGATGGTCCAATTCTTCCTTTCAGCAATGCCATTTTGTTGTGGCATGTATGCTGTTTTAAATTCTTACTTAATGTCATTCTCCTTACAATAACTTTGAAACTCATTGGAGGTGTATTCCCCATCTCTATCAACTCTTAATATCTTAATTAAATGGTTACTTTCAACTTCAACATGATCTTTGAAACTTTTGAAGATAGTAAAGGTAACAGATTTTTCTTTCATGAAATAGACCCAAAGTTTTCTACTGAAATCATCAATAAAAGTGATGATGTATTTGTTACCTCCAAATGAAGCTGGCTCAATGGGTCTGCAAATGTCGGTATGTACCATGTGTAGGTGATATGTTGCTCTCCAAGATCTTCTACTTTAACTGCTTGCCAAGAGTGCAAGACTCGCGCATATGTACTCTGGCTTCTTTATACTTGGCAATCTTCATACCATGCTCGATGTGGACAATAGCTTAAGTCATTGAAATTGAGATGCCCAAAGCAAAGATGCCACTTCCATGATTCGTTTTTAATGCTTCCATAGAAACCTTCTTCAAGGCTTGTATTAATATGGAGAGGAAACATGCTATTGGTATTGTCATCAGAACTTTTGTAATGAGCCTCCCTTGTGTATTCATCAAAGAGAAACACCCATCCTCCATGTGTATTTTGTACCAATTCTCTAAGAGTTGTCCAATGCTAAGAATATTGCCTCTCATGTTGGCTACAAAATACACATTTGAGATATATTGTGGAGCATCATTCTTTTGATAAATTGTAAATTTGCCCTTACCTTTCATGATTACATTGGATGAATATCCAAGGTTAACATTGCCATAAACATCTTCAAGCAAATCTTCAAAGAGCTCCTTCTTGCCACATATATGATTGCTTCTTCCTGAGTCAAGATACCAGCCATCTTGCGGATTATGTGTCTCCTTCTGTGCAATGAGAAGTATGACATATTCTTTTACATCTCCAAATGCTTCTGCAAAATTAAATTGATGATTTTGATTTCTTGATTTGTTGCTCTAACACTGTTGATTGTTTAACCGCAAGTGCACGGGCTATTGTAGTATAGCTTATGCAAGTATGGGTCGATCCCACGAAGACTTGATTTAAAAAGTAGGAATTTTAATAAAATTTAATTATCTAAAATTAAAAATAAATCACTCAAAAATACTAGAATTATTGAAATGAGAATCAATGTTCAGATCTAATCAACTTCTCAAAAATACAGAATTTTCAGTTCCGAAATAAAACAAATAAAATCAAATAACAAGAAAAAATTACTTCCCTAGATCAATCTCTATCAAAATCTTCAAGTCTAGTTGTCTAAAAGTTGATCCGACTTTGCAAATATCTTAATCATGTCCTTGATTAGTGATCCACTGGTCGGATTTGACAGATTCTTCAAAATTGTCAAGATTTGGTCTAATTTATCTTTTTAAATTTGGATGGCTCAGATTAATTTTTGAATTTCAGATATAAGATTAAAAGCATTGATTATGTCTAAAAATTCCCTAAGAATGAACCTGTAAAATTAATTTGAAATCAGATGAGAAAAGAAAGAGAAATTAAAGATTTGGTTTGATTAAGGCTAAACCGTTGATGGGTTAGGCCTTAATTGATCTGGTAGAGATTAGGCAGTTCTTGGATAGGAAAAAGACGGATAAAACATAACCGAGATAAACTGGGGCACAAATGGAATTAAAAAGGGGATGCAGATGGAATTAACGGAAAAGGACGGAATTGTAATTGCTTTTAAAGAGAGGGCAAAATTGAAATTTCGTGAAAATCTGGTTTTTAAGCAAAAACCAGATGAAGGAAGAGAAACGAAGGAGGGAGAAGAGAAGGAAGAAAGGGAAGAGAGGAAAAAGGGAAGAAGAGGATAGGGGCATGGGAGGACAAACTCGTTTCGGGTTTCCTTCCCCGGGATGTCCGACGACGACGCCTAGGCCAACTGGAAGCCGGGACGCTAAACTGGGCAGTGAAACAGTGGAGAGAGGAGCAGAGAAACGTTTGGCATAGTCTGTTCGATGATGTGTGGAACACGTCGACTGGCCGGGAAGAAGAGAGTAGAGAAGGAGAGGGAGAAGAGGCTAGTGAGAGATAGGAGAAGAGAGGGAAGAAGACATGAGAAAGAGGAGAGAATGGAGAGAGGAGAAGAAGAAGAAGAAGAAAATGGGAAGAGAAGAGAGAATGGAAGGGAAGGGAAGAAGGAGGGGGAGAGGAGAATAAGGTGGGTCTGCCTTGTACAGCCCAGCCCAGGGATAAAGGAGAAGAGAGAATAGAAATAGAAGAGGAGGGAAGAAGAGAGAGGGGGAAATAAGAAAGAAATGTGAGAGAAGGAAAGGAAAGATAAGAAATAAGGAAGAAAAAGGAGAAAAATAAGGAGGAAAAGAGAAGATGAAGGGAAAGAGGAGAAAAAAGGAAAGAGAAGTGGGGGAAGGAGTTGCCCTTTACATCATCCTTGCTAATTTGGGTTTTCTTTTGTCCATGATTCCAAATTTAGCTCCATTGTCTTCTAGAAAACTATCCCATATATCTTCATGGGTGATCTAGTCCATCAATCCTTTTTAAAATGATCTGCACCATTAACTTTTAATCGTAGCCGTCCATGCGTCCTTTGGTTGATCTGCAAAAGAAAAGACTAAATTAGAAACATCTGAACCGTACATTAGTCATCTAATAAGCTCTAGTGATCATCTAACCGTTGATTTTGAAAAATTAAGATTTGGATGACCAATTGGAGTTAAATTCAAAATCAAGCTAATTTTTACAAATTTGAACAGTTAGATGATCTAATTGAACACTAAATTAGGGATATTTTGACCAAAATTAAACACTTAATAAACACTTAGATGCATAATGCCCACTCTTGTTGCAATTATAATACTAGATAGTTCTTCTATCTCCACATTCATGCCCATGAGTAGATTTCCTTCTACTCGTTGCTCTTATGTTGTTGATGGGCTTCCATTGGTTTGGCCCCTAATGTTGCTATCCTCCTCTCCGATGCCCCCTTCCACGATTTTACTAGTGATGCCTCCATGTTGAGAATGACCACCCCTTTGATCATTTAGAGTCAATTTTGACTCAAATGCTTGCTCCACTATGGCTTGGCTACTACTCTTTATCATACATTGCTCATGCACTTGAAGTGACCCCATTAACTCTTCAACTGTCAAAGTATCCAAATCTTTGGATTCTTCAATGGCCACAATCACATGTTCAAATTTGGTTGCTAGAGATCGCAATATTTTCTCCACTACATGAACATCTTCAATTTTTTCTCCATTCCTTTTTAGGTTATTAAAAATAACTTGTAACCTTGATAAGTAGTCAGAGACAAACTCACTTTCTTTCATATGAGCAGCTTCAAACTCAGCCCTTAAAGTTTGCAAACGAACCCTTCTTACCCTATCAACACCCTTGAAGTAGGTGCTTAGAATCTCCCATGCTTCCTTGCTTGACTTCGCTTTAGCGATCTTCTGTAATGTTGATTCATCTGCTCCTTGATACAGTTAAGACAATGCCTTATTATGCTTCTTTTTTTGCTCCTTAAGATTCTTCTTTTGATCCCTAGTGTAGGAATCTTCTTGCTCAGTAGTGGGCTCCTTATATCCATCTACAATAATCTCTCATAAATCTTGTGACCCGAGCAATGCCTTCATTTGAATCCTGCATCTTTTATAGTTGTCTTTCAACAGCTTGAGAATTTGAGTTTTCACCAAGCTGAAAGACATTTTTGATGTGGGATAAGGGACAAAAACTTTAGCAACACTCCTATGACTCTAAAACTAGCTTTGATCCACTATATTGGATGTTGACTTTGCTAAGCTTTTCCCACAACTATGATGTGTGAGGGAAATAAGATGAGAAAGTACTAATAAATGAAGAAAAAACTCTCTCAAATTTACTCAAGAATAATTACAAAGACAAGGTTACTATCTTTACAAGACTCACTCCCTCACACTCTCCCTCAACCCTCACTCACTTCTTTCTTTCTTCTTTCTCACTTGCTTACAAATGAAGAGTACACCTCTATTTATACTTGTCTTCCATGTACCACCTCCTCAATGTGTAGTGGAGATTATTCTAAGTGTCTTTAATCTAATGGTTAACGCTTTTTGAGAAATTATACTTGAATCTTCCACACAACTTCATAAATATCTATCTTAGATATTTCTAAAGATTAATCTAGAAACTTTGGATTTTATATACTTTCTAGAATATAGGCCTTCATAATGATGAGCTTTTTGTGTAAGACTTAGGGCCAAACCCATAACCAAAGAAAAGGGCTGAGATGTGCCCACTCATGTCATTGGGCCCACAATGTCATTGGGCCCATATATAAGTTTTTTGTTAATATCCAACAAAGAGTCTGTAATACATAGCCTTACCGTATATTTTGCAAGAGGTTGTTTCCACGCGTCAAACCCATTACCTCAAGGTCACACGAAGACAACTCTGCTGTTGTGCCAAGGCTCCCCTTCTTGAGGAGACCGTTTACTAAATGAAATTTACAATTGTGAACCACATTTGAATACTGTAACATTTATTTCTTTTCAGGAGTAGGATCAAGTTCCTAGTGGGAGGAGGAAGCCAAAAACAAAATTTCCTTAAGTTTGTACTTTTTGGCATCTTTTCAGAAGTTTTGATGGAGTATGAATATTCACCACATTGGCTTTTCAGGCATCTCCCATTTGCTTACCGATGAATTTATTGACATCCAGGTCTTCAACTTATAACAAAATAACATATACAATCATAACCATTTTCTTGTTTTCCTTCAGGTTATGGTAATAAATGCAAGGAGTCCTTGAGGTTTGCTTGCTGCCATTTTTGATGAGGACGTATTCAAAAGTGTAGAGTATCTTTGCAACTGCTGCTCTACTCAACCTCCAGTAAGGTATGTCAATTTTCATGTCCTAGTGGCAATTCTTTGTCATGAATGGAAAAATACTTACTAGGAAAAAATGAGATTTACATCGGTTCTGAAGCAACATCTATTTGCTGATACTTTTTCACTCACACACTTGTAGTCTTCTCATATGTGCAATCAAGTGGCGTTAAGCTCTTTTTAAACTAAATGGTCTGGCCTCTGGAATCTATGGCATTCTTTGACTATTTGCATGGTAAAACTGTAATTTTTGTCAAGAGCAGAAAAGCTTATGTCTAACCCATTACTTTATTGTATATAGTAGATTTAGTACAATATTTTTTTGGAAGACATATATACGTATGCACATGAGCGTCAAACCTTGGTCACATAGATTAGATACTCCTTATTCCACAATATGATTAGAGGCCTAGTAAGAATCTGATGCTAAAAGGCTTTGGAAAAGTCAATGCCCCATTTTTTGTACATGGTGATTCTTTTTAGAAGGTATGAGCCATTCACCTTATTCACAATGAGTTGCATAGTTTGGAGACCAAATTATAACCTTAGGATGCTTCTAACTGATTCTATTTGAGGTAAAAATCAAAGCCCTCAATTTTTAAACTTTTCTCAAAGCTTTAGAACAAGGGTGAGCCTTCAAATGCAGTGATTCTCGTGGACTGCATTTTCTTTGTACACCAATGAGATGAATATGTGTATCTTGGAAAAAAGATTAGCATGTATGAAAAAATTGGGGCCCTCAACCTTTTGGAACACTCTTCAGCATCCTACTCTTACTTGGACTCGTGTGATTATAGGTCATTTTAACCAACATATATCGATCTAGCTTATTTGGAGAATACATTGGATATTCACAGAAGTGCCAATAGATGGGCTAAATGGATTATGGGTGGGTTCGCGAGGGTTAACAATTAAATAAGTTTGTTAGAAGTACTTGTTTCTTAAACAGGTGATAAAATGCCTACTCACACTAAACCCATTTATGATGGGCAAGTTCGCAAGTAGACAAACATTTAGTGTGTTTCATTATATATACATTATGTTGAATGAAAGAACCTTTGAGGAAATAGAACAAAATAATGTAAACATTTAGGACCGAGGATCCTTGCCATTTTGAACTTCTCATTCTGCTTTTCGTCAAACATGCTAACTAATCAAACAAAGCTCATAGTGCAACAAAAAAAAGACTAGCAAGGAGTTGTCTAGGAGAAAAAAATAGTTTGGCAAAAAGGCACCTTAATGTTGGCAAAAAGGCCATCTTCTGTTTCTATTTCAAAGTGATAAGCCACACCAAGACGTTGAATCACATCAATCAAATTTATCTTTTCGGAGGAGTCACTAGCATTGTTGAGCATGAACTTCACTTGTGCTTTCAGTTCTTCTATTCATAGTTTTGCCTTAGCACTCAGCCCCTAGGTGGCCAAGTTATAAAAAAATTAGAAACTAAAAAAAGTACGTGCTACCACTTAAATATATAGGTGTAATAACCCCAATTTTTGTAAATTGATTGAGAAAAATCAATAAAGTTTGAGTTTTAGATATTTCGGGCTGAAATATTAGGGTTATTTAAAATATACTTTTTATAAAAGTATAATCAAATCATAAGACATGTAAAATTGAAATTAGAATTAGCAAACCCTTCAAAATGACTGTAAGCACCACAAATTTTGAATTCGGATGAGAAATCCTTAAGTTTTTCATTTTTTGGACAAAAGGGGTAAAATAGTAATTTTACCCAAAAATCAAAATATTCCAAAAATCAAAATATGAAACATCAAAATTTATAATGTACTGAGAAATACGAATCCAACGCCACTAAGTACACTCAAATCCGAGATCATGGGAATAAAACCCAAAGTTTTATGCATAAAGGGCAAAACGGACTTTTTACACCATGTGGGGCCCACATGGGGACCACCACGTCCCCAACAACCAATTTGATCAGCAGCCCATGTGAAACATGGGTCAACAAAGATCAGCTAGTCATGGGGAAGAAAAGTTAGGCATGGGAGCATTGAAGACTTTCATGTCATTTTATATTAAAAAAATAACATATTATAATCATGTAAAAAGACCCAAAATGCCTATAAATACAACCCCAAAAATCTTCCAAAAATCCTCATAAAATCCCCACGAAATTATCTTCAATCTCCTTGAAAAAATTAGATCTAGAATCCCTCTCCAAAACCCCAAAATTTCCAAGAGTTAGATCTCTTTCCAACTTGTTTTTCTTTTTAGATTAGAACAAGAGACCTAAATTCAATTAGGCACTCTGTTCTAGATCTAATTTGATCAATTCCACCATTCAAAACATCCCAACACATCTATTCTACAAAACCCCCGAAGAAATTTCAAGATCCAACGGTTCAAACAACGGTATTTGCAAGAAAGGTGGATTTTAGGCTATATCTTCATCAACAAGGTATTTTTTTAAATTGGGCATATAAATGAGGTTTTCTCTCCAATCAAGTAAGTGGAAATCCTTTTCATATATTTTTAGTATTATTTTATGTAATTTTTATTTTACTGTAATTAATTTTGGTAATAAAAAGGTAAAAATAAAGTAAACAACAGAACCCTTAATTCATGATGATGGAGTGCTCAGATGAAAAATCTGACTCCACCAATAAATCCAGAATGGTCCAAAACCCCTAGGGTAGAAGTTTCAGAAAGATCGGAGCAGTTTTGGACCCTCAATTAGAGAGATTAATTCTGGTGGGCCTAGATCAAATCTGGACCCTAGGAACGGCTGAAAACTTCAATTTAGGATTGTGGAGTCATATGAACTCCAAATTGAGATCCGAAAGAAGCTATGGAAAGCTTGTAATGTCTAGTTTCTAATGAAGTCATAATATTTCTAAAATTTATTTCTGTATTTTTCTGTATTTTGGAAATAAGCGTCCAATTTCTAAGATCTTCAAGATCTGAGGTGATCAGATCTTGGAAATTTATTTTAGCGATGATATAATAATGTAATAAAGTAATATCTATGGTTAATTTGGACAGATCTTGGATAAAATAAGGGATCTACCCTTTATGGTAGAAAAACCCAAAAAAAAAAAAAAAAAATACAAAGGGACCCACTTGATCAATGAGATCAAGTGTGATCAGATCTTTGGGATGGAAAGAATAAATGTTTATATGATGAAATCCAAGGAAATCATGGATGGATTATGATAAAAATAGATCAATGTGATCTTTTGACCTTAATAGAGAAAATTCTCTAAATATAACTAAAGTCCTTAATCAAAGGAAAAGATCTAAGATCAAATGGTTGGATCATAAGTAAAGGTTTCTAAAAATGTAAATATAATTAGTTTCATTTTATATTATTATGTTATAAAGCATGCTAGTATAACATTTAGAGTTTAGTATGATATGTGTTCATTCTTATCATAAGGTGCTAGATTTAATTTAAGTACCTTGCCTCATTTTCATTGAATGTTAAATTAGGTAGTTTTATGCTTTAAATTTATACTTCATTTATGGTTGAATGTTAGTAGTAGATTTACTTGTTATGAGATAAAGAGCATAAAACATCAAAAATGTATTCTAATGAGAAAGTAGAGTTTCATGACACAAATAAGAATGAAGTACTTTGGACTTAATTAGTAAGGGCTATAGTTAGTAGGACAATATAAGGATTATCAAATCCTTGGCCCAAATTAGGAAAAGAATAATAAACCCCATGAATGACATTATAAATATTCATGGACTTAATTAAAATCCATTAGAAAGAGTACTTAGAGTAAACATGCTTATAGGAACCTTATGAAAGGTTGAGCTATGGTCATTCTAGTGAATGATGAACATAGTGGTTAAGGGGGTTATCTAATAGAGCCTCGCTCTTCCCCTACCTTCGTTGACGTTTGTGAGGTCTAAACGCCTCCTTACATGAGGATTGAAGTAACCACTTTGTGTTCACCCATTCACTAGTAAGCCTTAGCCAATTGGAAATAAGAGGAGCGATCCTAGACTTAGGCTTGAATAAGCTACCTTCAGTCAGCACATTAACTGGTTGAATAATAATAATAAGAGCATAAAAGGTTAGTAAATTACCTAACCCTAATAAAAACAAGAAGAAAGATAAGGATGATCAAACAAGATCCATTAGATCTTGGATGATCAAGAACAATAAGAATAAGAACACTATATTGTACTTAGTATGTATGTTTAGTAGTATACTTATTATAGTTCATTAGATTAGATAATCCAAACCCTTGATCAAAGGTGATTCAAGGAAGAAAACCAAGATCATCCTCCATAGGGATGATCCAAGAACCGAACTTAGATCAAAGAAGAACTAGATGATAGAAGATCTAGGACCTTGATCTTTATCAACATGAGTAGATTGTCAATCAAAGGATCTATGAAAGATCAAGATCAAGGAGATGAACATACAAAGACTTAGAGATAGAAAAATACTTAGATATGAATGATCTAAAGATCATTCTAAACATCAGATCTAGTGATCAATAGGATTGTTCATAATTTATATATTGACAATATGTATGGATGTACTGATTACATACATCGGTCAAGATCATGGAAGATTGGGGAAAAGAGATCAATCCTTAAAGGTAGGAGGATTTGATTAATGCATTTACATGAGATATTCATGATTGTACTCATGATCTTATGTTGACAAGAGTAATGATAATACTTGTAGTAAATCTCTTGAAAACCTTATGATCCAACCAAACACCTATAAGATGGTTAAGGACTAAACTATAAGTGAATAGGGAACTAGAAAATATTTCAGCCCTAAGTAAACAGACATATGGTCCGATATATATATGAAATCTATTTTACATACAAGCTTGGAGGCTTGTGAGTTTGTTTTAATAGGCATGAGCCTAGGGGATGCTATTGCTAGAGGAGTTATGAGGGTTTGGCCACCCGCTCCTTGAAATTTGATGATATGATGATACCTTGCCCAATGAGAGGCTAAAAGTCGGGTGGTGGCAATTATGGGAAGGCCACCACTGTGAAAGTCTTGCCCCCATACGGGCGGTGACATAATATTTTCCACCGTGGTATCGGTGGTGAACAGGCGGTTATCCGAGCGCTAGTACGGATCGAGGCTAAGATAAAGCAACCTTTCTCGATTATTTTGCACTATGATGCATATGGGAACAGGCATAGTGAAATGCCTTATGTTATAGCATAATGAAATGCTAGGTAATTGTATATTACCAATGTTTCCCAAGAAGGGAAATTCTCAGTAAGAGATTAGTCAGTAATACTAAATTCTCAAAATGAAGAGAATTGATCGGCTTAATTGGGAATGATATTTGACTATTTTCACAAATTTAATTGGTTTACCCATGAAGGGTATGTATGTATATAGATATACATAACTTACAAAGTAAAGAGTATGTTTGAGGATAATGAGATTATGAAGGATTGGAATTACATTGTCAATTATTATGTTTCTTGAATCCCCTACCAAGCATTGCTTGTGAGATATTGTACTTGTTGCAATATCTCAGATCTAGCGAAGGAGACTTAGGAGCTGAAGACTATAGAAGACTTGAAGAGAATAATCTTCAAGGTATACCCTTGAAGACATGTATTTTTATTTGTTGAGAGTTTTATTGTATGGTGAGCTTGAGTTTTGGATTATGTAATTTGGACAAGTATTGTACTAGATTTGGTCAGATCTTGTGAACCACTGGATGGATCCTGGAGTTTAATAAAAGTATATTCCTTCAATGGAATTTTATTTTGTACACAAATTGTACTTATGTTATGTATGAAGTGGTAACTTGGGTTTTCAAAACAAGTTCTAAAGAAAAGAATTTCCGCTGCTTTGTTTTGCGAAAAAATTTTACACTCTTAAGGGCCCTGCCTTTCAAAATACTTTACAAATCATGTTTTCAAAAACCCGGGTCGTCACAATAGGTGCTAGTAACCTCTGCAAACAATTAACAAGTTTAAAAGTGGGAAATTTTGGCAAATACAAAGTTTCAATTGAGGTAAACATATCATGTATTTTCAAAAGGTAACCATCACGAAGGTAGATATAATTCTTCTAATTTGACAATTTAAGATTGTGTGTGTGTGTGTGTGTGTGTGTGTGTGAGAGAGAGAGAGAGAGAGAGAGAGAGAGAGAGAGAGAGAGAGAGAGAGAGAGAGAGAGAGAGAGAGAGAGAGAGAGAGAGAGAGAGAGAGAGAGAGAGAGAGAGAGAGATCTTATGCTATATTTATTCGAGGGTGAAAGAGAAATATATGTACACACACACGTGTATGTATGTTTGCAGGATATGATGCAAACTACCTATCAAGATTTTATATATTTTAATAGGTAAATTACTATAAAGTTTTTCTAACATGCATCATTTTCTTGTTAACAAACCTCATATGGCATATGTTGGTCTACCATGCACAAAGAGTATAAATTACAAAAGCATATGTAGGCCCGATATTTCATTAATCCATGCTATTAAAGTTATGACAAAAAATGTTAAGTTATATAGTAGTCCTAAAATTACAGCCAAATATCTATCCTTAAATAATACCTCTACGTCAGCCCATATTTCATAGATCTAAACCATTCACGTTATTGACCACCACTTAGAGGGCTTAGAGCTAAACTCTTACATGGCCCATGATTTGAATGGGTTAGATATTCAAAAGAGTGGACAACTCTTATTTTAATGTGAATGCAACTAATCCAATCACATAATGTAGATACTCTATGACAGTCCTAAAATATATCATCATTTACAACTCGAGGCACAAGATAGTTAAGAATTAGAATATAGCTTATTTCTATATAGTTAAGTATCATCCCTCAATAGATAATGCATACCATATTTGGTGGAGAAACTGCAAGGAAAAAATCACCCCATACAGGAGGGTGATAATTTGCTAAGTGACAGTTGGCTTCCTTCCAACTAGTAGATGAAGAATGTGTGGGGGGACGAGAGGGGAATGGATCGACGAAAGCCATGCCTGAACTAGAGAAATGTTGTGTATCTATTCAAGAAACTTGAGTGCACCTTAACATGGTGGAGGATTTAAAGGCTTAAATTTAGGCAGTTGGCCTAGTCGACAAACATACTTAAAGGGACAGCTCACCAAGAATGCATTTAATATAGCATGCAGCTTAATCACGCGATTGTCTAGCCAATGATTATTTGATCGGTAGTTACCCTTGACAAATAATTTAAATCTATGCAATAAAAAAAACACATGATTTTCACCCAACTCTCTCTGATGCTACCCATCTAAAGTCAAAGAATATACAATAAGAAATATCTTCTTCGAGACCTAAAATTTGATGGCCAAGATCATCAATTGGAGGATATTTTAGGGGATTTAGTTTATCCATATTTCCTATTTGGGTATATTGGAAAGTATTAAAATAAGAAATGGTTGGTCCACCAAAAGTATAAGAAAAGTGTAGCAAAAAGCACGAGTATTTGTAATATACTTAAAGTTGAAATGGATGGTTCACCCACAAGTATTAAAAAAAATGTATAGACAAGATTATTGAATTTTATGCATATATTTTATTACCTTTAAATGTTTTTAATAAATTTTTAGTAGATAAGAGAGGGACTAAACCCCTTCTTGGGGTGCCAACAGCAGTGGCAGAGACCCTTCTTAGCTAGCCAACAGTAGAGAGAGAGAGATTTTTCATAGCCGAATTTGAGGCTTCATTTCTCTACATTTAATGGTTCTTAACGTCTAATCCCTTAAATCTAGTTGATATTTTCTTTTCAGTTTAGAAAGTCGGTAGAAAACCTTTGGTTACCGGAAGCCACAAATTAGGATCTCGTAATGTGACAAAACATGAAGCATGACCCCTACATTTAGAGGTTCTTCTTTCTCTTTTATTTTGAAGTGGAATTGAGGATCTTTTGCAATCAACCCTATTATTTCTCTACAATTCATAACTACTAAAAATAGGTTTGTGTTTCAACAATCACCAATAAACTTTAAAAACTCTAAACTTTTCAATTAGTGATAGTAATGAACACATTTCTTGCACAAGAGTAAGGGGCCATTCGCAATGAGAATAAGAATCATGATTATGTTATTTTTTAATGAAGAAAGTTCCCCTGCTATGAAAAGCCTTTTCATGAAATTTGTATAATGATATAGGTGTGTATGCCACATACCATGCCTCTCATTTTAGAAGTGTTGAGCACTTACATTTACCTGCATGGCCCTCCCACAATGTTAACCTCTCTCTCTCTCTCTCTCTCTCTCTCTCTCTCTCTCTCTCTCTCTCTCTCTCTCTCTCTCTCTGGTTTTATTGCAGAAAAGAAGAGAGCCGCATCTTCTTCTTTTTAATTGAGAGCATTGGCACATTGTAGAGCACATGGAATGATTTTAGTACATCTTTCCATCACAATCATCAAACAATAGGAATGTTTAGAGGCCTCTCTTCTTTTTCTATACAAGTTGGTGAGGCCAATGTTTTATAATGGTCACCATAGGTTTGATGGTCTATCTTTATCACAACCTTTACTTAAGGAGAAGTGCTAGTGGCAATCATATTCAGGATCACATATCTAGTTCCAACCTTTGAGTGACCAAACTAACTCATCATTTTGGGGTTTTTTGTTTTCTAATATAAAATAGAAAGAAATATAGTAAGAAAAGCTTCCCAAATATGCATTTACATGTAGTTAGATTGTTTAGACACCAAAATTCACTATCCTTGGATAGTTTTAGCTATTTTTGAGTTTTTAAGTCTTGAAGATTAGATTTTTCAACAAAAAACTAGTGGTTAGAAGCATCAAATAGGCATGCATTTTTACAGTTAATCTAAACGGAATGAACATGATGAATGATGACTGCATTAGAAAGTAAATTCAATGGCCCTTATTTTATGCGATTCCAAAAGTTAGGGACTAGCTAGATGGAATCCCAAACTACTATCCTGGGTATTGCAAATGTAAGCTCCTCATTTCTACAAATCTGCCCACTATGTTGAAAGCCTTGCCATTTGTAGCAGGCATCCCAAAAAGATTACTTCATAAAACATTAAGATGGAAAAAACAGTATAAGAAGATAGGATCCAAAGATTTAAAAGATATTAAGAACAAGTCTGATCATTCAAAGGTAAGCCCCCTAATGCCAAATGTTGGACCCTTGCAGCCAAGGTCATTTAAGATCATCAGCCTAGCATTTTTCATATGTTAACTAGAATAGCTTCTAGATTAATGTAGTGACAATGAGTTTTAACATCGCATATATTTGCAGGCTTAGTTAATTGTGCATGATATAAGATTGGCAATTGTTCTACCAAAGATGATTCGCGCTTTCAACCAACTTAACCCAGCCCTCTATGTCTTGAAAGGCTATAGGATCGAAGAAGAAGGTGGCCTAAATATTCACCATGGTTTTTGCACACGACACATCAAGGACTAGATACCATCTTTTCTTTGAAGATGCTTGGCTATCAAAATTCTACCCCATCGCCACAAGCCATGAGAATGCAATTGACCCTAGGAGGAATCAACAGTGTCCACACCATTTGGTGTTGGAAGACATGATTTTCCACCACGTCCCAGCTTGAGTAGTACCTACTCACCTGAAATTTCCCATCCTTTGCACGTCTCCAAATCCTTTTATCCTCCTTATGAACCTACATGATGACATGTCTAAGCTTGTAACAAGAACAATGTGAACCATTACTTTTTTTTTTTTTTTCTATTATAACTATGCAATGTATATCTGTTTAACATTAGACTAAAGCTATGAATTCATTGCTGATGACATACAAGTTTATCAGTATATGGAAAAATTCCCATGAAAACCTATAAATGTCTTTCTCCATTTGAATGAAAAAGTAGGCATAAAGGAAAGAAGGAGAATTGCATTACCTAAATTTGAGGCAATTGAGGTTGAAAGGATTAATCGTCAGACTCATAAAGGAATGTAGGAGAAGTAATGATGGTAGTTACATATATTTATGGAAATTAAGGTGGAGAAGATATAAACAAATAAGGTAAAAAGGAATTTAAAATAAAAACTCTTTAAAACTATATATATATATATATATATATAAGAAGAAGAAGAAGAAGAAGAAGAAGAGAGAAAAATGATAAATGGCAAAACTGCCATGTGTTCAAATAATAGAGACTGGGTGTCTAACCCATTACTTTATTGTATATAGTAGATTTAGTACAATATTTTTTTGGAAGACATATACGTATGCACATGAGCTTCAAACCTTGGTCACATAGATTAGAGACTCCTTATTCCACAATATGATTAGAGGCCTAGTAAGAATCTGATGCTAAAAGGCTTTGGAAAAGTCAATGCCCCATTTTTTGTACATGGTGATTCTTTTTAGAAGGTATGAGTCATTCACCTTATTCACAATGTGTTGCATAGGTTGGAGATCAAACTACAACCTTAGGATGCTTCTCGTTGATTCTATTTGAGGTAAAAATCAAAGCCCTCAATTTTTGAACTTTTCTCAAAGCTTTAGAACAAGGGTGAGCTTTCAAATGCAGTGATTCTCGTGGACTACATTTTCTTTGTACACCAAATGAGATGAATATGTGTGTCTTGGAAAAAAGATTAATATGTATGAAAAAATAGGGGCCCTCAACCTTTTCGAACACCCTTCAGCATCCTACTCTTACTTGGACTTGTGTGATTATAGGTCATTTTAACCAACATATGATCAATCTAGCTCATTTTGGAGAATACATTGGATATTCACATAACTGTCAATAGATGGGCTAGATGGATTGCGGGTGGGTCCGCGTGGGTTAACAATTAAATAAGTACGTGTAGAAGTACTTGTTTCTTAAACAGGTGATAAAATGCCTACTCACACCAAACTCATTTACGATGGGCAAGTTCACAAGTAGACAAACATTTAGTGTGTTTCATTATATATACGTTATGTTGAATGAAAGAACCTTTGAGGAAACAGAACAAAACAATGCAAACATTTAGGACCGAGGATCCTTGCCATTTTGAACTTCTCGTTCTGTTTTTCGTCAAACATGCTAACTAATCAAACAAAGTTCATAGTGCAACAAAAAAAAGACTAACAAGGAGTTGTCCAAGCTAAAAGAATAGTTTGGCAAAAAGGCACCTTAATGTAAATATGTGGTCAGGACAAACTCACACATAAGAAAAAAGTGTTTTCATATGGTATAAAGTGAAACGTGAATGATGAAAAGTACTGTCACTCATGTTCTCAGGATTGCCAATTCACCTACAAGCTTAAGTTTATAGGAATTAGGCCAACAATATTTATATATCTATGACACCTCTACAATTGGACAACCCCTTCTTTTTGAGCTCTTAGACGAGGACCCAACTACAGGCTCATTTTACATTACCTTGAAAATTAATTTGATGAAAATATGAACGTCTCTAATACAAGACCTCACCATCTATATAATTTGGAATTGATTTCAGTCAAATGGCCGATTGAATTGCGTAGCCAACTCCTAGTGTGGAAGGATTCTCAATCAAAAAGTCGAGTTTGAATATAAGGATATAAGTTCTTTGAAGAGCATGATGTGAGAAATTGTCTATTTTTACAAGCTAGTGCTTGGTTTCTTATGGATTTATGAAGTAGTCCACTAATTTTATTGTCATTGATACTGGCCAAAAGCTAATTGTGCCAAGTAATGGAAAAAAGTTTCTTATGCACGAAAAAGAGGAATACATTTTTTGCAAGAAAATATTCAAATTTCTAAAAATTTTAACAAGACGAAGATTAGGTTTCACAACAAACTTCAACGATGCTCGTGTAATTTTGAAATTACTAATTAGGGAGAGAGACAACATCCAAACTGACTAGTGCTTAGAGAACCAAGTTACTTAAAATAAAGAAATAATACTCAGGTGATGGCAGTACAGAATGTGTTGATCGATCTACATTACATTCGCCATAAGCATTATATAGATAATTAGAGTAGATGTGACTTACTGGAATAATCTAGGTGTCAAACAGGTGGGCCCTTACCAAATTGACACTTTTGGGTAGTCATTGTTTGAATGCTATCTTAACCATTAAATCCCAATCTGGGTTTACTTCAATGGGTCAAAATAGGTTGTGGTTGTTGTCTCAAATAAGTTAGAATAATTGGTCATTTGGACTGCCTGCTCATGAATATGAGATTTGGTAACTATTTGGTTACAAAGATCGGAAGCTAATCTCAACCAATATGATTTTGATTATGGCTCAATTTTGGCTAGCGGATCATAAATCTCATTTTGTCAATACATTAAATGATTGTAGGTTTAACACAAACATAGTTGTTAAATCAACATCTTGGATCACTGTTAGTTTAGTACATCAAAATCTTAGGTCATTGTTAGATGGTTTATTGGTCAAATAATAGCTAATTTCTTAGCAATTATGAGAGTCATTACTAACTCTTATTACACAAGAAGGACAACCACTTGCAAAGTTTAACTAATAACAAATTTTTTATTTACCAGAATGGACTCATTCATCAAAAAGTAGACAACTAGATAGAAAACAGCTTATGACTCATAACAAAGAAGGGAAGGGGTCATTAACGCTCCTCAAATTGTCCAAGAGGAACAGGGTCAACCAGTACTGAGGTGATACGATCTTTGGTCACTCCTTTTGAGTTGGTATATCCATCTTCGTATTGATATAGAACTTCAATGACACGAGTTAGATTGACGATTCGCATGATGAGAGGCATTGGAACTGCAGTTGGTTTCAAGCATTCTCGGTTGATATCTTTCCAAGCAGAGGAAACCATTTCTCGTAGCTTCTTACAGGCATCTACTTCTGTGCATTCATGTGCTTTCATATACACCTCCACGCTTGAAGGAAAATGTGGCCTCTCTTGCTCAAGCTATAAATTTCAGAAACAAACAAAGTATTAGCAAAGTCATAAAATTACGTCCATCAAAATGCCAATTCTAGTATAGGGAAAATGCTAAGTTTTCATTTCAAACTAATCAAACCTTATGAGATTGGATATCATCAACAAGTCGGCAAATTGTAGAAGTCGCCTTAATTATTTTAGGTACACTACCAAGCCATTCAAATGCTTCCTTTTTAACAACTTCACCCATGCCAACAAAAGAAACTAATGTAAGAGTAGGATAAGCACAAGTGACTAGTGCAAGTTTCATGTACTCCTCCATTGTTGGTTGATACCCATTGTTGAGCCAATTTGCTTCATCAAAGTAGCCTTTGTTAACATCTTTGATCTAGTACAAGGCAAAGAACAGCATTACTTGAAAACCACATGCTTGTAAAAGAAAAATTTCAATAAATAAAATTAAATAAATAAAGAACAAAAGGAAAATGCATGGTGTAGTTTTAGATAAGGAATGACATTCAGGGTTGCAAAAAATGAGTTTTCATGGGAGATGATCCTTTCTTCATAGGATTAGTATAATCATTGCAAGATCTAATCCATACATCTTATCCAACTGGAATTGGAGAACCTATACGCAGAAAGCACAACGACTGGACAAGTTTGCCTATGTTTTGAAAACTACAATCCTTATTCGTGAAACTAAAAAGAATAAAGAAAGGGTTAGTGCTCATAATAATCCTATTAGCATGAACTTTGACATATAGCCTCAATAAGATAGGGCAAGGTGAATGTCTTAGATCTAAAAAACAAGACATTTAGGTATTCGTCTTCCATAGAGATGCATGTTGGGTGTTTTGGAATATCATTGCTCATTTTGGAAACAATGAAAGTTAGTGTCAAGGCCATTATAGATTTCATTGACTTGTACAGTCAATGTAGAATAGTATATCATTCTCGCAGTGGATGGAGCTCAAAGGAGATCACAAATAAAGCAAAAATGATAGAGTCAAGGTTGCATATCATACGGCTTGTTTCAAATATGGTACACGATATTTTTCATCTGATAGGACTTCTTGCTCAATTTCACTGATAGTGTTGAGGAGCTCAAGAAAATACAATTGCATGTATTCCGGTAGCTGATCTTTGGCTGTAATATCCCACCTGAAAATTATTTATTCTTGCAACTCATTAAATAAATAAACATAGAGATTTCACTTTAAGTCAAATATTAAAATATAGAGGACCCTAAGAACCTTGCATTTTAGCTCAGACGTTTCACTTTGATTGAATTATTAAAACATAAAGGAAACTACTGAGAAATGTCATAGAATATATATGAAACACCAAAAATGGAAAAGACTGAGACAAGTGACAAAGTACAATTATCAAACCTTTGGATTGCATCAGTTAACAATTGGAGTTCCTCAAATGTACCATAAACGTCGTAGATGTCATCCATCAGCGATAGGAGGGAAATTATTTTGGTTGTGATCATTCTACCTCGAGAATATTGGGGTTCAAAATACACTCCTAATATCCAAAAGTACAACTCTACAATTCGATCTCGGGCAAATGGCAATTTTCTTGCAAGGTTGACATCCTTCCACCAGCTGAGGAAAATACAACAAAATCAATAGGTCATGGAATTATTACATTTCATATGTTTTAGTCAAAACTTATGGTACCTCTTCTTTTACTACACGCATATGATTGGATGATTCTAGCGAAGAAACATTAAGAAAAAATAGCCAAACGAATAGAATCACAAAATACACACACACACACACACACACACACACACAGGAGGACTTATTGACCTTGAGATATCCCTTAACTCTCTTCGGTAATGTAATTGTAAAATGTTGAAATCCAATATTGCAAGTTCCAATAGTGCTTCATTTCTTGTATATTCCTCCTGGTAGAAAGAGATAAATTGTCTTGCTTTCAATCTCGGAACTCCCTTATGAAGAGGCAATTCCAAGGATTGCTCCACATGTTTCTTCAGGTTCGAGCTTAAATGAGGCAGCATCGACCTAAGTTGCTTCGTGGTAAATGCCAAGGCTTCATCCAGTACATCTTCCTGCTGTGTGCTAAGGTAGGCAGCATCATATAAACTCAACATGGCTCTTGTATCACTTGTTATGGTCTCTTTGAAGTTTCCATTCTTGTCTTGAAACTTTTTGAATACCTCTCACATGCAATCACATGTTTTGTTGGTAGTCATCATTAAATGATAATATGAGCTACTGTATTGAGCAATAATTGATCACGAACAAAATCACATACGTATACATGAACAAGAAATTGATAAAGTCACAGGCATACCAGATGAAACATTATATCCCTGCTGCCGAAGTAATCGAAATTGAAGAGCAACGTCATGAAGATTATCGTCTTCATTTTTTTCATCACTAGATGCATAATATATTTGGCAAAATGCATCTTCTATTTCTATTTCAAAGTGATAAGCCACACCAAGACGTTGAATCACATCAATCAAATTTATCTTTTCGGAGGAGTCACTAGCATTGTTGAGCATGAACTTCACTTGTGCTTTCAGTTCTTCTATTCGTAGTTTTGCCTTATCACTCAGTCCCTAGGTGGCCAAGTTATAAAAAAAATTAGAAACTAAAAAAAGTACGTGCTACCACTTAAATATATAGGTGCTAGTAACCTCTACAAACAATTAACAAGTTTAAAAGTGGAAAATTTTGGCAAATACAAAGTTTCAATTGAGGTAAACATATCATGTATTTTCAAAAGGTAACCATCACGAAGGTAGATATAATTCTTCTAATTTAACAATTTAAGATTGTGTGTGTGTGTGTGTGTGTGTGATAGAGAGAGAGAGAGAGAGAGAGAGAGAGAGAGAGAGAGAGAGAGAGAGAGAGAGAGAGAGAGTTTAGAGATCTTATGCTATATTTATTCGAGGGTGAAAGAGAAATATATGTACACACACGTGTATGTATGTTTGCAGGATATGATGCAAACTACCTATCAAGATTTTATATATTTTAATAGGTAAATTACTATAAAGTTTTTCTAACATGCATCATTTTCTTGTTAACAAACCTCATATGGCATATGTTGGTCTACCATGCACAAAGAGTATAAATTACAAAAGCATATGTAGGCCCGATATTTCATTAATCCATGCTATTAAAGTTATGACAAAAAATGTTAAGTTATATAGTAGTCCTAAAATTACAGCCAAATATCTATCCTTAAATAATACCTCTACGTCAGCCCATATTTCATAGATCTAAACCATTCACGTTATTGACCACCACTTAGAGGGCTTAGAGCTAAACTTTTACATGGCCCATGATTTGAATGGGTTAGATATTCAAAAGAGTGGACAACTCTTATTTTAATGTGAATGCAACTAATCCAATCACATAATGTAGATACTCTATGACAAATCCTAAAATATATCATCATTTACAACTCGAGGCACAAGATAGTTAAGAATTAGAATATAGCTTATTTCTATATAGTTAAGTATCATCCCTCAATAGATAATGCCTACCATATTTGGTGGAGAAACTGCAAGGAAAAAATCACCCCATACAGGAGGGTGATAATTTGCTAAGTGACGGTTGGCTTCCTTCCAACTAGTAGATGAAGAATGTGTGGGGGGACGAGAGGGGAATGGATCGACGAAAGCCATGCCTGAACTAGAGAAATGTTGTGTATCTGTTCAAGAAACTTGAGTGCACCTTAACATGGTGGAGGATTTAAAGGCTTAAATTTAGGCAGTTGGCCTAGTCGACAAACATACTTAAAGGGACAGCTCACCAAGAATGCATTTAATATAGCATGCAGCTTAATCACGCGATTGTCTAGCCAATGATTATTTGATCGGTAGTTACCCTTGACAAATAATTTAAATCTATGCAATACAAAAAACACGTGATTTTCACCCAAGTCTCTCTGATGCTACCCATCTAAAGCCAAGGAATATACAATAAGAAATATCTTCTTCGAGACCTAAAATTTGATGGCCAAGATCATCAATTGGAGGATATTTTAGGGGATTTAGTTTATCCATATTTCCTATTTGGGTATATTGGAAAATATTAAAATAAGAAATGGTTGGTCCACCAAAAGTATAAGAAAAGTGTAGCAAAAAGCACGAGTATTTGTAATATACTTAAAGTTGAAATGGATGGTTCACCCACAAGTATTAAAAAAAATGTATAGACAAGATTATTGAATTTTATGCATATATTTTATTACCTTTAAATGTTTTTAATAAATTTTTAGTAGATAAGAGAGGGACTAAACCCCTTCTTGGGGTGCCAACAGCAGTGGCAGAGACCCTTCTTAGCTAGCCAACAGTAGAGAGAGAGAGATTTTTCATAGCACAATTTGAGGCTTCATTTCTCTACATTTAATGGTTCTTAACGTCTAATCCCTTAAATCTAGTTGATATTTTCTTTTCAGTTTAGAAAGTCGGTAGAAAACCTTTGGTTACCGGAAGCCACAAATTAGGATCTCGTAATGTGACAAAACATGAAGCATGACCCCTACATTTAGAGGTTCTTCTTTCTCTTTTATTTTGAAGTGGAATTGAGGATCTTTTGCAATCAACCCTATTATTTCTCTACAATTCATAACTACTAAAAATAGGTTTGTGTTTCAACAATCACCAATAAACATTAAAAACTCTAAACTTTTCAATTAGTGATAGTAATGAACACATTTCTTGCACAAGAGTAAGGGGCCATTCGCAATGAGAATAAGAATCATGATTATGTTATTTTTTAATGAAGAAAGTTCCCCTGCTATGAAAAGCCTTTTCATGAAATTTGTATAATGATATAGGTGTGTATGCTACATACCATGAAATTTGTATAATGATATAGGTGTGTATGCTACATACCATGCCTCTCATTTTAGAAGTGTTGAGCACTTACATTTACCTGCATGGCCCTCCCACAATGTTAACTCTCTCTCTCTCTCTCTCTCTCTCTCTCTCTCTCTCTCTCTCTCTCTCTCTCTGGTTTTATAAATTAATGAACACTTTTGCAGAAAAGAAGAGAGCTGCATCTTCTTCTTTTTTATTGAGAGCATTGGCACATTGCAGAGCACATGGAATGATTTTAGTACATCTTTCCATCACAATCATCAAACAATAGGAATGTTTAGAGGCCTCTCTTCTTTTTCTATACAAGTTGGTGAGGCCAATGTTTTATAATGGTCACCATAGGTTTGATGGTCTATCTTTATCACAACCTTTACTTAAGGAGAAGTGCTAGTGGCAATCATATTCAAGATCACATATCTAGTTCCAACCTTTGAGTGACCAAACTAACTCATCATTTTGGGGTTTTTTGTTTTCTAGTATAAAATGGGAAGAAATATAGTAAGAAAAGCTTCCCAAATATGCATTTACATGTAGTTAGATTGTTTAGACACCAAAATTCACTATCCTTGGATAGTTTTAGCTATTTTTGAGTTTTTAAGTCTTGAAGATTAGATTTTTCAACAAAAAACTAGTGGTTAGAAGCATCAAATAGGCATGCATTTTTACAGTTAATCTAAACGGAATGAACATGATGAATGATGACTGCATTAGAAAGTAAATTCAATGGCCCTTATTTTATGCGATTCCAAAAGTTAGGGACTAGCTAGATGGAATCCCAAACTACTATCCTGGGTATTGCAAATGTAAGCTCCTCATTTCTACAAATCTGCCCACTATGTTGAAAGCCTTGCCATTTGTAGCAGGCATCCCAAAAAGATTACTTCATAAAACATTAAGATGGAAAAAACAGTATAAGAAGATAGGCTGCAAAGATTTAAAAGATATTAAGAACAAGTCTGATCATTCAAAGGTAAGCCCCCTAATGCCAAATGTTGGACCCTTGCAGCCAAGGTCATTTAAGATCATCAGCCTAGCATTTTTTCGGATGTTAACTGGAATAGCTTTTAAATTAATGTAGTGACAATGAGTTTTAACGTCGCATATATTTGTAGGCTTAGTTAATTGTGCATGATATAAGATTGGCAATTGTTCTACCAAAGATGATTCGCGCTTTCAACCAACTTAACCCAGCCCTCCATGTCTTGAAAGGCTATAGGATCGAAGAAGAAGGTGGCCTAAATATTCACCATGGTTTTTGCACACGACACATCAAGGACCATATACCATCTTTTCTTTGAAGATGCTTGGCTATCAAAATTCTACCCCATCGCCACAAGCCATGAGAATGCAATTGACCCTAGGAGGAATCAACAGTGTCCACACCATTTGGTGTTGGAAGACATGATTTTCCACCACATCCCAGCTTGAGCAGTACCTACTCACCTGAAATTTCCCATCCTTTGCACGTCTCCAGATCCTTTTATCCTCCTTATGAACCTACATGATGACATGTCTAAGCTTGTAACAAGAACAATGCGAACCATTAATTTTTTATTTTTATTTTTCTATTATAGCTATGCAATGTATATCTGTTTAACATTAGACTAAAGCTATGAATTCATTGTTGATGACATACAAGTTTATTAGTATATGGAAAAATTCCCATGAAAACCTATAAATGTCTTTCTCCATTTGAATGAAAAAGTAGGCATAAAGGAAAGAAGGAGAATTGCATTACCTAAATTTGAGGCAATTGAGGTTGAAAGGATTAATCGTCAGACTCATAAAGGAATGTAGGAGAAGTAATGATGGTAGTTACATATATTTATGGAAATTAAGGTGGAGAAGATATAAACAAATAAGGTAAAAAGGAATTTAAAATAAAAACTCTTTAAAACTATATATATATATATATATATAAGAAGAAGAAGAAGAAGAAGAAGAAGAGAGAAAAATGATAAATGGCAAAACTGCCATGTGTTCAAATAATAGAGACTGGGTGTCTAACCCATTACTTTATTCTATATAGTAGATTTAGTACAATATTTTTTTGGAAGACATATATACGTATGCACATGAGCTTCAAACCTTGGTCACATAGATTAGAGACTCCTTATTCCACAATATGATTAGAGGCCTAGTAAGAATCTGATGCTAAAAGGCTTTGGAAAAGTCAATGCCCCATTTTTCGTACACCGTGATTCTTTTTAGAAGGTATGAGCCATTCACCTTATTCACAATGTGTTGCATAGGTTGGAGATCAAACTACAACCTTAGGATGCTTCTCGTTGATTCTATTTGAGGTAAAAATCAAAGCCCTCAATTTTTAAACTTTTCTCAAAGCTTTAGAACAAGGGTGAGCCTTCAAATGCAGTGATTCTCGTGGACTACATTTTCTTTGTACACCAAATGAGATGAATATGTGTATCTTGGAAAAAAGATTAGTATGTATGAAAAAATAGGGGCCCTCAACCTTTTCAAACACCCTTCAGCATCCTACTCTTACTTGGACTCGTGTGATTATAGGTCATTTTAACCAACATATATCGATCTAGCTCATTTGGAGAATACATTGGATATTCACATAAGTGTCAACAGATGGGCTAGATGGATTGCGGGTGGGTCTGCGTGGGTTAACAATTAAATAAGTACGTGTAGAAGTACTTGTTTCTTAAACAGGTGATAAAATGCCTACTCACACCAAACCCATTTACGATGGGCAAGTTCGCAAGTAAACATACATTTAGTGTGTTTCATTATATATACGTTATGTTGAATGAAAGAACCTTTGAGGAAATAGAACAAAACAATGCAAACATTTAGGACCAAGGATCCTTGCCATTTTGAACTTCTCGTTCTGTTTTTCGTCAAACTTGCTAACTAATCAAACAAAGTTCATAGTGCAACAAAAAAAAGACTAGCAAGGAGTTGTCCAGGCTAAAAGAATAGTTTGGCAAAAAGGCACCTTAATGTAAATAGGTGGTCAGGACAAACTCACACATAAGAAAAAAGTGTTTTCATATGGTATAAAGTGAAACGTGAATGATGAAAAGTACTGTCACTCGTGTTCTCAGGATTGCCAATTCACCTACAAGCTTAAGTTTATAGGAATTAGGCCAACAATATTTATATATCTATGACACCTCTACAATTGGACAACCCCTTCTTTTTGAGCTCTTAGACGAGGACCCAACTGCAGGCTCATTTTACATTACCTTGAAAATTAATTTGATGAAAATATGAACGTCTCTAATGCAAGACCTCACCATCTTTATAATTTGGAATTGATTTCAGTCAAATGGCCGATTGAATTGCGTAGCCAACTCCTAGTGTGGAAGGATTCTCAATCAAAAAGTCTAGTTTGAATCTAAGGATATAAGTTTTTTGAAGAGCATGATGTGAGAAATCGTCTATTTTTACAAGCTAGTGCTTGGTTTCTTATGGATTTATGAAGCAGTCCACTAATTTCATTGTCATTGATTCTGGCCAAAAGCTACATGTGCCAAGTAATGGAAAAAAGTTTCTTATGCACGAAAAAGAGGAATACATTTTTTGCAAGAAAATATTCAAATTTCTAAAAATTTTAACAAGATGAAGATTGGGTTTCACAACAAACTTCAACGATGCTCATGTAATTTTGAAATTACTAATTAGGGAGAGAGACAACATCCAAATTGACTAGTGCTTAGAGAACCAAGTTACTTAAAATAAAGAAATAATACTCAGGTGATGGCAGTATAGAATGTGTTGATCGATCTACATTACATTCGCCAGAAGCATTATATAGATAATTAGAGTAGATGTGACTTACTGGAATAATCTAGGTGTCAAACAAGTGGGCCCTTACCAAATTGACACTTCTGGGTAGTCATTGTTTGAATGCCATCTTAACCATTAAATCCCCATCTGGGTTTACTTCAATGGTTCAAAATAGGTTGTGGTTGTTGTCTCGATTAAGTTAGAATAATTGGTCATTTGGACTGCTTGCTCATGAATATGAGATTTGGTAACTATTTGGTTACAAAGATCGGAAGCTAACCTCAACCAATATGATTTTGATTATGGCTCAATTTTGGCTAGCAGATCATAAATCTCATTTTTTCAATACATTAAATGATTGTAGGTTTAACACAAACATAGTTGTTAAATCAAAATCTTGGATCACTGTTAGTTTAGTACATCAAAATCTTAGGTCATTGTTAGATGGTTTATTAGTCAAATAATAGCTAATTTCTTAGCAATTATGAGAGTCCTTACTAACTCTTATTACACAAGAAGGACAACCACTTGCAAAGTTTAACTAATAACAAATTTTTTATTTACCAGAATGGACTCATTCATCAAAAAGTAGACAACTAGATAGAAAACAGCTTATGACTCATAACAAAGAAGGGAAGGGATCATTAACGCTCCTCAAATTGTCCAAGAGGAACAGGGTCAACCAGTACTGAGGTGATACGATCTTTGGTCACACCTTTTGAGTTGGTATATCCATCTTCGTATTGATATAGAACTTCAATGACACGAGTTAGATTGACGATTCGCATGATGAGAGGCATTGGAACTGCAGTTGGTTTCAAGCATTCTCGGTTGATATCTTTCCAAGCAGAGGAAACCATTTCTCGTAGCTTCTTACAGGCATCTACTTCTGTGCATTCATGTGCTTTCATATACACCTCCACGCTTGAAGGAAAATGTGGCCTCTCTTGCTCAAGCTATAAATTTCATAAACAAACAAAGTATTAGCAAAGTCATAAAATTACGTCCATCAAAATGTCTATTCTAGTATAAGGAAAATGCTAAGTTTTCATTTCAAACTAATCAAACCTTATGAGATTGGATATCATCAACAAGTCGGCAAATTGTAGAAGTCGCCTTAATTATTTTAGGTACACTACCAAGCCATTCAAAAGCTTCCTTTTTAACAACTTCACCCATACCAACAAAAGAAACTAATGTAAGAGTTGGATAAGCACAAGTGACTAGTGCAAGTTTCATGTACTCCTCCATTGTTGGTTGATAACCTTTGTTGAGCCAATTTGCTTCATCAAAGTAGCCTTTGGTAACATCTTTGATCTAGTACAAGGCAAAGAACAGCATTACTTGAAAACCACATGCCTGTAAAAGAAAAGTTTCAAAAAATAAAATTAAATAAATAAAGAACAAAAGGAAAATGCGTGGTGTAGTTTTAGATAAGGAATGACATTCAGGGTTGCAAAAAATGAGTTCTCGTGGGAGATGATCCTTTCTTCATAGGATTAGTCCGATCATTGCAAGATCTAATCCATACATCTTATCCAACTGGAATTGGAGAACCTATACACAAAAAGCACAATGACTGGACAAGTTTGCCTATGTTTTGAAAACTACAATCCTTATTCGTGAAACTAAAAAGAATAAAGAAAGGGTTAGTGCTCATAATAATCCTATTAGCATGAACTTTGACATATAGCCTAAATAAGATAGGGCAAGGTGAATGTCTTAGATCTAAAAAACAAGACATTTAGGTATTCGTCTTCCATAGAGATGCATGTTGGGTGTTTTGGAATATCATTGCTCATTTTGGAAACAATGAAAGTTAGTGTCAAGGCCATTATAGATTTCATTGACTTGTACAGTCAGTGTAGAATAGTATATCATTCTCGCGGTGGATGGAGCTCAAAGGAGATCACAAATAAAGCAAAAATGATAGAGTCAAGGTTGCATATCATACGGCTTGTTTCAAATATGGTACACGGTATTTTTCATCTGATAGGACTTCTTGCTCAATTTCACTGATAGTGTTGAGGAGCTCAAGAAAATACAATTGCATGTATTCCGGTAGCTGATCTTTGGCTGTAATATCCCACCTGAAAATTATTTATTCTTGCAACTCATTAAATAAATAAACATAGAGATTTCACTTTAAGTCAAATATTAAAATATAGAGGACCCTAAGAACCTTGCATTTTAGCTCAAACGTTTCACTTTGAGTGAATTATTAAAACATAAAGGAAACTAATGAGAAATGTCATAGAATATATATGAAACACAAAAAATGGAAAAGACTGAGACAAGTGACAAAGTACAATTATCAAACCTTTGGATTGCATCAGTTAACAATTGGAGTTCCTCAAATGTACCATAAACGTCGTAGATGTCATCCATCAGCGATAGGAGGGAAATTATTTTGGTTGTGATCATTCTACCTCGAGAATATTGGGGTTCAAAATACACTCCTAATATCCAAAAGTACAACTCTACAATTCGATCTCGGGCAAATGGCAATTTTCTTGCAAGGTTGACATCCTTCCACCAGCTGAGGAAAATACAACAAAATCAATAGGTCATGGAATTATTACATTTCATATGTTTTAGTCAAAACTTATGGTACCTCTTCTTTTACTACACGCATATGATTGGATGATTCTAGCGAAGAAACATTAAGAAAAAATAGCCAAACGAATAGAATCACAAAATACACACACACACACACACACACACACACACACACAGGAGGACTTATTGACCTTGAGATATCCCTTAACTCTCTTCGGTAATGTAATTGTAAAATGTTGAAATCCAATATTGCAAGTTCCAATAGTGCTTCATTTCTTGTATATTCCTCCTGGTAGAAAGAGATAAATTGTCTTGCTTTCAATCTCGGAACTCCCTTATGAAGAGGCAATTCCAAGGATTGCTCCACATGTTTCTTCAGGTTCGAGCTTAAATGAGGCAGCATCGACCTAAGTTGCTTCGTGGTAAATGCCAAGGCTTCATCCAGTACATCTTCCTGCTGTGTGCTAAGGTAGGCAGCATCATATAAACTCAACATGGCTCTTGTATCACTTGTTATGGTCTCTTTGAAGTTTCCATTCTTGTCTTGAAACTTTTTGAATACCTCTGCCAGGCAATCACATGTTTTGTTGGTAGTCATCATTAAATGATAATATGAGCTACTGTATTGAGCAATAATTGATCACGAACAAAATCACATACGTATACATGAACAGTAAAATTGATAAAGTCACAGGCATACCAGATGAAACATTATATCCCTGCTGCCGAAGTAATCGAAATTGAAGAGCAACGTCATGAAGATTATCGTCTTCATTTTTTTCATCACTAGATGCATAATATATTTGGCAAAATGCATCTTCTATTTCTATTTCAAAGTGATAAGCCACACCAAGACGTTGAATCACATCAATCAAATTTATCTTTTCGGAGGAGTCACTAGCATTGTTGAGCATGAACTTCACTTGTGCTTTCAGTTCTTCTATTCGTAGTTTTGCCTTATCACTCAGTCCCTAGGTGCCCAAGTTATAAAAAAATTAGAAACTAAAAAAATTACGTGCTACCACTTAAATATATAGGTGCTAGTAACCTCTGCAAACAATTAACAAGTTTAAAAGTGGGAAATTTTGGCAAATACAAAGTTTCAATTGAGGTAAACATATCATGTATTTTCAAAAGGTAACCATCACGAAGGTAGATATAATTCTTCTAATTTAACAATTTAAGATTGTGTGTGTGTGTGTGTGTGTGTGATAGAGAGAGAGAGAGAGAGAGAGAGAGAGAGAGAGAGAGAGAGAGAGAGAGAGAGAGAGAGAGAGAGAGAGAGAGAGAGAGAGAGAGAGAGAGAGAGAGAGAGAGAGAGTGTGTGTGTGTGTGTGTGTGTGTATTTAGAGATCTTATAATATATTTATTCGAGGATGAAAGATATATATATATATATATATATATATATATATATATTGGGAGAGAGAGAGAGAGACACATACACACACACACGTATGTATGTTTGCAGGATATGATGCAAACTACCTATCAAGATTTTATATATTTTAATAGGTAAATTACTATAATTTTTTTCTAACATGCATCATTTTCTTGTTAACAAACGTCATATGGCATATGTTGGTCTACCATGCACAAAGAGTATAAATTACAAAAGCATATGTAAGCCCGATATTTCATTAATCTATGCTATTAAAGTTATGACCAAAAATGTTAAGTTATGTTGTAGTCCTAAAATTACTCCCTAAGTAATACCTCTACGTTAGCCCATATTTCATAGATCTAAACCATTCATGTTATTGACCACCACTTAGAGGGCTTAGAGCTAAACTCTTACATGGCCCTTGATTTGAATGGTTTAGATATTCAAAAGCATGGACAACTCTTAATTTAATGTGAATGCAACTAGTCCAATCACATAATGTAGATACTCTGTGACAGTCCTAAAATATATCATCATTTACAACTCGAGGCACAAGATAGTTAAGAATTAGAATATAGCTTATTTCTGTATAGTTAAGTATCATCCCTCAATAGATAATGCCTACCATATTTGGTGGAGAAACTGCAAGGAAAAAATCACCCCATACAGGAGGGTGATAATTTGCTAAGTGACGGTTGGCTTCCTTCCAACTAGTAGATGAAGAATGTGTGGGGGGACGAGAGGGGAATGGATCGACAAAAGCCATGCCTGAACTAGAGAAATGTTGTGTATCTGTTCAAGAAACTTGAGTGCACCTTAACATGGTGGAGGATTTAAAGGCTTAAATTTAGGCAGTTGGCCTAGTCGACAAACATACTTAAAGGGACAGCTCACCAAGAATGCATTTAATATAGCACGCAGCTTAATCACGCAATTGTCTAGCCAATGATTATTTGATCGGTAGTTACCCTTGACAAATAATTTAAATCTATGCAATAAAAAAAACACATGATTTTCACCCAAGTCTCTCTGATGCTACCCATCTAAAGTCAAAGAATATAAAATAAGAAATATCTTCTTGGAGACCTAAAATTTGATGGCCAAGATCATCAATTGGAGGATATTTTGGGGGATTTAGTTTATCCATATTTCCTATTTGGGTATATTGGAAAATATTAAAATAAGAAATGGTTGGTCCACCAAAAGTATAAGAAAAGTGTAGCAAAAAGCACGAGTATTTGTAATATACTTAAAATTGAAATGGATGGTTCAACCACAAGTATTAAAAAAAAAAGGTATAGACAAGATTATTGAATTTTATGCATATATTTTATTATTTTTAAATGTTTTTAATAAATTTTTAGCAGATAAGAGAGGGGCTAAACCCCTTCTTGGGGTGCCAACAGCAGTGGCAGAGACCCTTCTTAGCTAGCCAACAGTAGAGAGAGAGAGAGAGATTTTTCATAGCACAATTTGAGGCTTCATTTCTCTACATTTAATGGTTCTTAAAGTCTAATCCCTTAATATGGTTGATATCTTCTTTTCAGTCTAGAAAGTCGGCAGAAAACCTTTGGTTACCGGAAGCCACAAATTAGGATCTCGTAATGTGACAAAACGTGAAGCATGACCCCTACATTTAGAGGTTCTTCTTTCTCTTTTATTTTGAAGTGAAATTGAGGATCTTTTGCAATCAACCCTATTATTTATGTACAATTCATAACTGCTAAAAATAGGTTTGTGTTTCAACAATCACCAATAAACATTAAAAACTCTAAACTTTTCAATTAGTGATAGTAATGAACACATTTCTTGCACAAGAGTAAGGGGCCATTCGCAATGAGAATAAGAATCATGATTATGTTATTTTTGAATGAAGAAAGTTCCCCTGCTATGAAAAGCCTTTTCATGAAATTTGTATAATGATATAGGTGTGTATGCTACATACCATGCCTCTCATTTTAGAAGTGTTGAGCACTTACATTTACCTGCATGGCCCTCCCACAATGTTAACTCTCTCTCTCTCTCTCTCTCTCTCTCTCTCTCTCTCTCTCTCTCTCTCTCTCTCTCTCTCTCTCTCTCTCTCTCTCTCTCTCAGAGCTGCATCTTCTTCTTTTTTATTGAGAGCATTGGCACATTGCAGAGCACATGGAATGATTTTAGTACATCTTTGCATCACAATCGTCAAACAATAGGAATGTTTAGAGGCCTCTCTCTTTTTCTATACAAGTTGGTGAGGCCGATGTTTTATAATGGTCACCATAGGTTTGATGGTCTATCTTTATCACAACATTTACTTAAGGAGAAGTGCTAGTGGCAGTCATATTCAGGATCGCCTATCTAGTTCCAACCTTTGAGTGAACAAACTAACTCATCATTTTGGGGTTTTTGGTTTTCTAATATAAAATAGAGGAAATATAGTAAGAAAAGCTTCCCAAATATGCATTTACATGTAGTTAGATTGTTTAGACACCAAAATTCACTATCCTTGGATAGTTTTAGCTATTTTTGAGTTTTTAAGTCTTGAAGATTAGATTTTTCAACAAAAAACTAGTGGTTAGAAGCATCAAATAGGCATGCATTTTTACAGTTAATCTAAACGGAATGAACATAATGAATGATGACTGCACTAGAAAGCAAATTCAATGGCCCTTATTTTATGCGATTCGAAAAGTTAGGGACTAGCTAGATGGAATCCCAAACTACTATCCTGGGTATTGCAAATGTAAGGTCCTCATTTCTGCGAACCTGCCCGCTATGTTGAAAGCCTTGCCATTTGTAGCAGGTATCCCAAAAAGATCACTTCATAAAGCATTAAGATGGAAAAAACAGTATAAGAAGATAGGCTCCAAAGATTTAAAAGATATTAAGAACAAGTCTGATCATTCAAAGGTTAGATATCTTTGATACTATTCTTTACTTCTTGTTTTATACCTATGGAACATGGAAGTGTACTTCATGGAAGCACAGACAGTCATTAATGTATGAATGGCATGGACGTGTTTGAATCCTTACTTGATTTTCCCTTGTCCTCATAGACTAAATCTCATAATTAGATGAACATGTTTGTGTTTTCCACAAGTGCACAGGCTATTATAGTATAATTTGCCCAAGCACAGGTCTATCCCATGGGAACTCGACTTAAAAAGTAGAATTTAAATAAAAGTTAAATTAATAAAAATTAACTAACAGTGAACTAAAAACTCGGATCTATTGATTAATTGAAAAGTACATAATTCTGAATTTAAAAGAAAATTAATTAAACTAAATAGCAAACTAAATCCAACTTTCCTAACTTGATAGCAGCAAAATTCTTCAAATCTTGTCAAATTCAAGTCAATCAACCTTCACCAATCTTTTACTTATGTCTTTGATTACTGATGCAATGGTTAGATTAAGAAAAATTTTCAAAAAACTAATGATCTAAATCAATGGATTAACTTAATATTTGGATTACTTAAATTGACTATCTAAATTTTAGATGAAAGATCAGAGACAATGGATCAACCAAGACTTAAACTAAGATGAAGATCTGAAAGTTGATTTAAATTCTTAAAAGAAATAACGCATGAATTAAGAAGAACCTCCTAGTTAAAAATGAATCCTTAATTTGATTTAGTTAAAACCATACATGGATTAAATTGCAAAGTTTAGGGGTCTACTAGAAAAAAAGACAAAATAAGGACATATAAGGAATTGAACAAGATGGGGTAAGGGAAAAAATGGACTTTTTGGTTTTTTATCCTTTTAAAAGATGAAACTCGAAGAGAAGAAGATGATTGCTTTGTTTTGAACTACTTGAATTGGAGGGAGAAAGAGTAGGACTAGATGAAACCTGAATTGGGTTTTGCTCAAAATAAAGGCTCCTTACAAACTGAATAGAAAAGAGTGGGAATCGGTGTAAAACAACAAAAGTAAAATCATATGAGAAAAATAGGCTAACTTAAGGTGAAAAATAGTTACTATAATAGTTGAGACAGAACAAAGACTGAAACATGTGAAGAAAATGGGAGAAAAAAACTATGAACTAGAGAGGAAAGCAAAGACTAAATACTAGGGAAAACACAACTGATGATAATTGAGAAATATGGTAATAATAGAGGAGATTCTAACGGTGAAATAGGGAAACCAACAACTAGTAAAAGAAGGAAAAAATGACCGTGAACAGGAAAAATGATCAACATGGAATGGAATATGACTAGAAATGAAGAGGAAAAGAGGGAGAAAACTATTGTTAAGAAAGGAAAAAATTGTGATTACAAAAACAAAAAAATCTGTTAAGAAACAAAGGAAAAGAATGGTGACTAAAAACAAGGAGGAAAATCAAAAAAGATTTATGGCTAAATAGTGAAGGTTGAGAGAGAGAAGGCTAGGTGAGATGGGGTATTGGGTTCGGTCTTCCTTCTGGGTCCTCCTTTCTTTCTTTCTACATATATCCTCTTTCGTGTAGCCTACCTCTTCTTATATAGATTTTTCTTTATTAGTTGTTCTAGAATCCAAATCAACTTCTCTGTTCCACCTGTGATTCCTTATCCAAATTTAGTTTTTTTATTATCTTCAGCTCCTCCTTAGTTTGATCCATTCCACGATGATGATCTAGTCCCAATTAGTTTGATTTGAGTTATCCAATTCCATTTTGATTGATTTGCAACATATAAAACTCAATTAGAATCATCTTAATAATGATTTAATCATCTGATCAACTTCGACAATTATTAAGAGAATTTCAATTAAAATTGAATAGTTAACACACCTCTCAACTAGCATTTTGCTAGTCCCAATTAAAATGTGCGAAAAATCAATCTCAAACTTTAAAAAAAAAAAAATCATTTTCATGTCAACTCCTACTTTTTTCTCCAAGAATTATCTTTAATAAATCTATCAACTTTAGCATAATAATCAAATTAAATAATAAATTCAAAACCTAACCATATGTTAAATACACTCCAATTGAGCTCAGATCTCAGAGTGAGTGTAAACAGTCTACATATACAATAATTTTATCTCTAAGTAGACTATATTTATGAGTTCCATTTGAAATTTGTTTTGACCTCATTTCTCACTAATGACATACACTCAGAAATAAAAACTCTCAGATAAAGGGTTCAAATCATATCTAAATTCTAAATATGTGAGGAGAGTTAATAAAACAAAATTCATCTCACATATACTTATGAAAGAATGGGACATAGATAGAAATTTAGTTTTGATCCCTTTAAAAAAAGATACCACTACCTTTTGAATATTAGACATATTACTTTTTAAATTCAATCCATTCATATCCTCATTAAGAATATATTCTTCCTAGAATCAATAGACCTTCAACTGGAACAAAATGTAAGCTTAAGACAAGGTACAAAAAAAGGAGATACAGAGTATTCAAAATTCATCAAAAATAAGTAGAGATCTTCTATTCAAGTAGACAATTTTTTTTGCTTTTTTACCAAAGTGAATATTTTTTTCTTCTTCTTTTTCAACACTTATGAATCTCTTTGAAGAACATTTATTTTCTTGATATTCACTTTTCTACTTTCACTTCAACTTAAAGGTGTTCATCTTTAACTTATCTTTCGAAGAAAATAGGTAATGAATAATTTATACTAGGTTACTATGAGTAAAAGATGATTTGGGTGAGAAAAGAAAAGGCTTATATAAGAGGCTCAATTTGACTAATTAGTGGTAAAAGTACTTTTGGCTTAAATTACATATAACCTATCAAATTTAATGAACTTCTAAAATTTTAAAGGTAATACTCAAATAATTCATGTAATTGGCCACATTTAAGAGCTCGTAAGATCAAATTTACTTTAAACACACTAAAGAAAACTAAGAACATTTATAACCCCCCAGAAGAATCAAATGGATCTAAAACTCACTTTGGTTATAGGCATCCACTAAATTTCTTTAGGTTCTTTAAGTTATAGCCTCTTATCAATTTAGACTATGTATATGCAAATGTGTGTACAAATGCAATAAAGAGTTAGCTTTCGCTAAATACTTTAGAAAATGAGTAAAATAATGAATTAATCATGTGCAATTTCATCAATAGGCTAAAATTAGCTAGATTATACTCTGAAAATTCCAATTCTCATCATAATGTAAGAATTAAACTAAAAAATTCAAATTTTTTGAATTTCTTTTAAAGAAATCAAGGAAATCAACTAAAAAAATTAGAATTTGCTAGAATTTTACATCCCCTAACTTGTAAGAAACATTGTTCTCAATGTTGAAAATATAGGACTAAAATTAATATGGGTAATGTAGAAAACAACTAATTCTAACATACAAAAATATAGTACAATGGGATTATGTCCATTCAATCCTAATAAATAGGATCCTCAAGATTTGTAGACATAACTTATGGATTCTCATATTCTAGGAAAGGTTTTAAACATTGATCATTTACTTTAAAAGTTTGGCCAGTCCTAACATCCTAAATCTCGATAACTCCATATGAAAAAACTTCTTTAACTATATATGGATTGGTCTGTCGAGATCTAAGCTTCTTAGAAAAGAGGTGAAGCCTAGAATTATCATAAAAACTTTCATTTTTTCTTTATATATCCTGCCTGATATCCTCCAACTCATTGAACTAAAGTTTTTCATGTGAGCTTACTTTATCCATTTTGAAATCCAAGGCCTTTATTACCCAGTAGGCTCTATGTGCCAATTCCACTGCCAAATGCCAAGCTTTACATTATATAGTATAATATGGAGACATACCAATTAGACAATTTAACTTGTCTACTTGTTTGTAAGTAATACGGTGTTGCAACTTTATATGTAATGATATACTTTTTCATAAGTGCTTCAAATGCCTTGTTGTAAAAGTGGGTACAATTATCACTTATAATAACTTGAGGCATCTCAAATCTAGAAAAAAATATTTTCTTTTAGAAATTTAACAACTATTTTATGGTCATTATTTCTACGAGGAATAGCCTCAATGTATTTGGATACGTAGTCTAAGGCCAATAAGATATCAATGTAGCCAAAAGAAGGTGGAAATGATCCCATGAAATCAAGGCCCCAACAGCAAAAAACTTCAATGACAATGATAGGTTTAAAAAGTCATAATACTTCTTCTTGTTATTCCTCCTTTATTTTGACATCACTCACATGATCTATAGAATACATGTACCTTTAAACAATGAGGACCAATAGAAACTACACTGCAAAATCTTTGCAGTAGTTTTAGTTGTAGAAAAATGTCCACCACATGCTTTTGAATGATAGAAGGAGATGACTCTATTTTACTCTATGTCTAATACACATCTCTCAATTATTTGATCTAGGCAGTACTTAAATAAGTATGGATCATCCCAGAAATAGTGCTCGACATTGGAAAAGAATTTCTACTCTTCTGATTTACTCTAATGTTCAAGAATATTCTCTGTTACTAAATAATTTGCAACATCATCAAACCAAGGAGGATGGGTTACATGAAAAAGTTGCTCATCAGGGAAAGTGTCTGTAATTGGCAACTCCTCTATTGGTTCCATTTGGACACGGTGAGACAAATGGCCAACTACAACATTCTCTATTTCTTTCTTGTCTTTTATCTTAATGTCAAACTCTTAGAGTAGAAGAATCCACTAGGTAGTCTAAACTTAGTATCCTTCTTAGAAAGAAGGTACTTAAGGGCCCAGTGATCAATGAATATGACTATCTTAAAACCAACCAAGTAAGACCTAAAATTATCCAATGTAGCCAACTACTAGAAGTTCTTTTCCATAGTGGAATAATTCATTTGAGTGTTATGAGGGTCTTACTTGCATAGTAGATTGCATATGGCTTTTTATCTTTTCTTTGTCCTAGTACTGCTCCAACAATATAAGCTAGCATCACACATGATTTCAAAGAGTAAACTCTAATTAGGTGATTGCATGATAGGTGCAATGGTTAACTTGTCTTTCAGCATTGTAAAAGCTTCTTGAAAGCTATCTGTCCACTTAAAAGATGTATCCTTTGTAAGGAGTTGACACAATAATTTGAATATTACACTAAAATATTTAAAGAACCCCCTAGAGAATGCTGCATGACTTAGAAAAGTGCTACTATCTCCAATATATTTGAGGATGGATAGATTGACAATTAGGTCAACTTTGGCTCATCTACCTCTATACCTTTGGAAAATACTATGTGACCAAGGACAAATCCCTTACGAACCATGAAATGACACTTCTCCTGATTAAGCACTAAGTTCTTTTCTTCATATTGACTCAAGACTATTCTTAGGTTATAAAGACATGTTTCAAATGAATTCCCAAAAACCAAAAAGTCATTTATAAAAACCTATAAGATTCTCTCTACCATATCACTTAAGATGCTTAACATGCAGAGATGGAATGTGGCTGCAGCCAAATGGCATTCTTTTGTGGGCAAAAGTTCTATAAATGTGGTATTTTCCTAGTCTTATAGAGCTATCTCTATTTGATTATACCTTGAGTAGCCATCTAGAAAACAACAGAACTGATGATCAGCTACTCGTTATAACATTTGGTCTACAAAAGGCAATGGGAAATGATCCTTTATAGTGACAATGTTTAATTTCTTGTAAGTTGTGCACATACGCCAACCAATGGTTATCCTTATAGGTATTTGTTCATTTTGAGCAATGGTTACCACCGTCACTTTGGATTTCTTAGTTACCACTTGTATTGGACTCACATATTTGCTATCACTTATAGAGTAAATGATCACCACATCAAGCAACTTAAGGACTTATGTTCGAACCACATCCTTCATATTAGGATTTAACCTTCTTTGCAATTGATGAAATGGTTTAGCATTATCCTCTAAGTAAATTCGATGTGTGAATATTAGAGCTAATACCTTTAATGTTTGCTAGGATCTATCCTATTACACCTTCATATTCCTTTAGGGTTTTGATCAATTGTTCCTCTTGAGATGGTTCCAATTAAGAGACAATTATGATAAGAAAAGTTCCTTCCTCTCCTAAGTAAACATATTTGAGTTCAAAAGGTAAAATTTTTAAATCTAGCTTAGGATGTTCAACTAAGGATGGAATGGGAGTGGACTCCCTCATTGAAAGTTCCTTGTAATGAGGCTTCCATCTTTCTGTGTCTATAGGGGCACAGATTCTAATCTGACATTAACTTCCTTTGCTAATGCATCCTCATTAAATTCATTAAAGTAGGTCAAACAAGCCTTAACTAGATCCAACAAGGAAGAGGTTATAAAATGATCATACATAACTGAATTAATCATACTAACATAGTGCAAGTCATCAAAGATTGCTCCTAATAGCTTACAGATATCAATGATGTTCAATTCTAGTATCATGTTGACAAATGAAAACTTCATGATGCCATTTCTACAGTTTATTAAAGCATTGAACATATCCAAAAATAGACGTCCAAGGATGATAAGGATTTTCTTCTACTCATTTAGCATTGGTTGTGTATCCAAAACTAGAAAATTGAATGAAAAAAAGAGTTGTTCTATTTGGACCAATGCATCTTCTACTACGCCCATCAATATTACTACTGATATATCAGCCAATTAGAGTATAGTGGATGTTGGCTTGAGGTCTCCTAATCCTAACTGAACATAGATTGCATAGGGTAATAGACTAACACTTGTTCTTAAATCTAATAAGTAGTAATCATATGGTTGCCAATGATGTAAGTGAGAGTGGGGCCACCTAGATTCTTGTATTTTTTATGTATGGTGCTAAAGAATTGAACTTATTTGTTCAGTCATAAATGCCTTCTTTTGCACATTTAATTTTCTCTTAATTGCACATTATTCCTTTAAAAATTTGGCATATAATAGAATTGTTTTATTACATCTAATATTAGTATATTGATCTTGACTTGCTTGATTATCTCCATAATCTCATCATTAATGATACTCTTTGTGACTTTACACAACCTTTAAGGGAATGAAGTAGGGATGGGACATGGTTTAATAGGTGGAATGGGTCCTTCTCTTTTTCTTTATTTTCAATGAGTCTTTCTACCTTATTAGTGCTTGGTGGCTCATCTTTCTGAGTTCTTTTACCACTCTTAAGAATTGTGATAACCTTAGTCTATTCCATGGTAGAGCTTGATGATGCATTAGGTATATTATTGCCAACCACATGCACACCCTTAAGATTTGCTTGTGGTTGAGCTAGAAATGTTTATCTTTTTTATAACTTACATCATTTAGCTCATCATATTTTTCATTTCATTCGATTGTGTCACTTATTTTAACTGGACTTCTAACTAACAAGTTTTCTTGTTGAAGTTTTGGATAAGTTGATGTATATTATCCTCTCTACATGCCTTTTTGGTGTGGGCAAGTAAGGTTTAAGATTAAGAGATTGATGAGTTTGGTACGAGCTAGAGCAAGGTGTCCTTGATTTTGTTTATGAGGCTAATATGGACTAGGTTGTAAGATATTGGCAGGCGGTCTATTTTTTCAATTAAAATTTGGATGGTTTCTCTAGTTGAAATTATATGTCTTAGAGTGTAGGGAGAAAGGTCTTTTATATGTATTCAATGCATTAGCCTGATCATAAAGCAACTCTTTTAATGCTAGAATGGTAGGACATTCCTAAGTAGGATTTGTAGTACTTTCACAAATACTACATACTTGTTCATCGTTTTTAGAAATATTCTTTCCCATTTCTTTGACCTCTAATTTTTAGGCTAAGAATGATAGTTTGACAATAAGTCCATCTTTTTCAGAAATGACATACATGCCTCCCTTAACAAGTGTGGTGGTAGGCTTGGGATTATCTACATCTTCAACTCTTTCTCAGTTGGCCTATGTCTATGCACCCCCATCCCGCCTCAAGGGTACCCTGTTCCCATTGCCCAGAGGTGGGGTGTGGCTACTAGTCCCACCACCCCTTCCCCCATCGATACCCTATTTTCCCCTGTGCAGACTGCGCTTCCAGACCATCCACCCTCGCCCGCACTGGTACCCTAGTTCCCGCTTTACCACTTCCGCCCCCCATCGGTACCTAGTTCCCCCTTTACCACCCTAGCCCCCATCGGTACCCAATTCCCCCCCTTTCAACCACACAATCAGACACCAGTATCCATTCCCCCCGCCCCCCAGGACATGCATGATTTTAGTCATGCACGGTGAAAGATGATGATCGACAACGCCGTCATTCATCTTCAACTCTGTTAAACATAGACAGAAAATGGTGGGGGTACAAAGAAAATTTGATGGTAAATATGGACAGAAGAGAAACGAAATGGTAAATTTGCAAAGTTTTGGAAAACTTAATGGCAAATTTGCAAAATGATAAAAATGTTTTGTTTTTCTGCAAAAATACCATAAAGTAATGGCAAAAAAAAAAAAAAAAACCCATATTTCAAAGGAGTTTGTTTTTTTATTCCAATTCAATTTCCTCTCTCTCATCCAAATTTAAGCAATTAGTGTCCTAATTATCTTCAATTTCTTTTTTTTCTAAGCAATTTCCTTCTTATTGATCTGATCCATTTAATCTGATCTAGATCATCCAATTTCAATTTGGTTGATCTGCATAATATAGGACTAAATTAGAATCATCTAAACCATACGTTATACATCTAATTAGCTCTGATGATCATTTAACCATTAAATTTTACAAATCAACAGTTAAATGGTCAATTTGAGCTAAAATATAAAATTTTAAATAAAATTTCAAAATTGATTGATGAGATGATTTAATTACATGCTAGATTAAGGGTATTTTAGTCGAAATTGAATAGTTAACATTTTCTTTATTAGTTGCTGTTGAGTACAAATCAACTTCTCTGTTTTATCTGTGATTCCTTATCTAAATTTAGTTTTCTGATTGTCTTTAACTCCTTAGTTTTCCTTATTAGTTGTTGTTGAGCTTGTTAGCTAATTACTTTTCTAAATTAGATGCTAGAAAAAGAAGAGTGGCTTCCCCCGAACTACTAAAAAGAGCAAACTGAATCAAACAACATAGATCCACTAATATGCTGAACCATAAATACTAATTACCTAGCCACCATCATTGGGATAAAAGTGAGGAACTGAAGCATTTGATTGAATCATGGCATTTTCTAACATTGTTCAATAATGAGATTCGCCAGATATCTAGTTGTAATCTTCTTCTTTTTTTCTTTTTTTGGGTGTATTTAGGTCTTCTAATGATGTAGTGGACTCCCTTGCTAAGAAATGAGTTGATCTGGATGTTCTATTTATGGGTCAATCATAGCACCTGTTTGTTTCTGGTTCTAATATATGTACTGTTTTTAGGAGAAAAAGAAAACAAAAGCTTTCGACTTCTCAATAGTTGGATTCTTTATATGCTTGAAGCAGCTGAAGAGCCACTTTGGATTAGAGAACATCATACCCCAAGTTCGTTGTTCACTTGATCATTTGTCAGTTTCTGGATCTATTTTCTGTGGGATTGATTACTACCTTATGCTGCAACCCTTTGTGTAAGTGTTAGTGATTGGTTTACAAAATGTATCATGTTTGGCACCAATTATCCAGATCAGCTTTTCTACGGTTCTCAAGCTCCCTTGCTTTCTTGATTTGTTCAGGATTCAAGTCTATGTTTCGTATGTGTATATTGGAGCCGTCATGATTTGGTTAGAGCAAGGAGGTGGGAACAGATAGCCAATTGGAGTCTGCGGAAGGATAAACTGAGACTCTTTAACCATGCCTCAAAGTGAGTCTCACTCTGAGCTTATCACGTGTCCCGTTTAACCCTCACGCTGGTAGTCATAAACTGAGGCTCTTTAACAGAGCCTCTAAATGAGTCTCCCTCTCAACCAGCTATATATCGCATTTAAACCCCCACTTTTCTTAACTTCCTTTGAGCAATTACATGCACTGACCATTTATTGTGGTTAAATGAGATAAGTGATGGACCGAGAGGAAGATTCACTTGGAGACTTGGTTAAAGTGCTTCAGTTTATCACTACCCTAACTCCATCTGAGGCACCAATCATTTACTGTGGTTAAATAGGATGTGTGATAGGCAGAGAGGGAGACTCACTATAAAGCTGGGTTAAGGAGATTCGGTTTATCAATTCCAGCGACTCCTTTTTCCATCTCTAGGTTTATCTAATGTGATAAATGCTGCTATCTTGTGTGACGTGACCGTAACATGCTGCTGTCCATCTCCCCACAAAGAACAAGCTCTTCGAGGGGAATTTGGCGATAGGAACTAATATGTCTTGGAATGAACTTTTTATGAACCACAAATTTGTCTCCCTAAATGGATTCTCAAAAATATGAAAAATAGGCAACCAGGAGGATAAAAGTCCGATGCACAAGATTTTCAGATTTGTGGCCTGTAAGAGTTACGTGTTATGCGTCTACACGAGGCTGGATTAGCACGAACCAAAACTAAATGTGGGCTCCATATGAGTTGGTGATCTACACCATCTGTTTTATGCTGCAGGCCTCAAACATACTGGATATACACCATCTAATAAGATTTCCTGTAGCATTCTGATCCGTCAAGACAGGCTTCTCAATAGAAACAGGATTACGATCATTCAATGGAGATCTTTTTCATTGAGCAGCAATTTAGTAGATTAGTGACAGGGATATGAAAAGCAGTATCAGGAACTGTATAATATGGAACCAAAAGGATGACAAAGTATTATTTCTCTGTAATTTTCATACTAGTATTTTTCTAGCCTAATCGAGCTCTAAAACCAGGTGGATAATGAGGATCACAACAGCTCTCGATGCGCATCTGTGGAAGATCTCCTGTTATGATCCTTGTAAAATTGCTATATCACCTCAACTCTTCCAGTTGCAGAAATTGTGGAAGAGGAATGTCTCTCCTCTTTTCCTTGTGTTACGTGGAAGAACTCATGTGAAGTGCTACCAATGACGCATATGCTCCATCTGTGATCTTCATCAACACTTCATGTCTTCCTTTCTCTGCAATCACGCCATTCTTTACTACAGCAATCACATCAGCGCCCTTAATTGTGGAGAGCCGATGAGCGACTACAACAGTCGTTCTGTTCACCATCACCCTATCCAATGCTTCTTGAACCACACGCTCGGATTCTGCATCCAATGCACTTGTTGCTTCATCAAGCAAAAGGATTTTCGGGTCTTTCAGTATTGCCCTGGTAATGGCGATCCGCTGCTTCTGCCCACCAGATAACTGCACCCCTCTCTCACCTACACAGGTATCATATCCTTGTGGCAGCCCTGATATGAATCGGTGTGCATTAGCAGCCTCTGCAGCCACAATGATTTCATCTTCCGTGACTTCTCCTTGCTTGCCATAAGCAATATTGGCACGGATTGTTTCATTAAACAAAACAGGCTCCTGGCTTACCAACCCCATCTGTTGCCTCAACCATGCTAATTTTAACTTCTGAATTTCCACCCCATCCAGTAATATCCGACCGGAATCTGGATTGTAAAACCTCTCTATCAGGGCAATTACTGTTGACTTCCCACTGCCACTCTCTCCAACAAGAGCAACAGTCTGCAAAGAGAACAACCTTAATGTCATGCTAATGGCAAACATAGTGACAAACTAGGGCATGTACAATGATTAGTTAGAATCAATCAACGAATAAATCAGGAAAAGTTCCTTTCCTTCGTAAGGTACCTGTCCAGAAGGAATGTTCAAGCACAAGTCTCTAAATATCTGCACATCTGGGCGGGTTGGGTACTTGAAGCTGACATGCTGGAAATCAATCTCACCCTTCACATTGGATAATGTTATACCCTGATCACTGCTTGAGTCAATCTTGGATTTCCTGTCAAGAATTGCACAAATAGAAGCGGCTGAGTCCTTGGCTTTGATGGTATCTGGTGCCATTGCACTTGAGTTGGAAATTCCAATAGCCGCCATTGTCAAAGCAAAGAAAACCTGCATTTGAAACAGCCAACCAACGAGGCATTAGAACCACCAAACTAACCTAGTAGGGAGCAGAAATTGAAAAGGAAAAGATGCCAGTTACTCTGAAAACTTGCTGAAATGTTGCCTCTCCATTTTTAACAAAACGAGCTCCTGCATAGAAGCTGACAGCATAGGTGCAGTATAGCACAAAGAAGGAGAAGCCAAAACCCACACCACTGACAATTCCTTGTCGGACCCCATGTTTCGTTGGACCCTCGCATTTCTTCTGGTATAGATCCATTACCTTTTGCTCTGCACAGAAGGAAGCAACTGTCCTAATACTTCCCACAGCGTCATTTGCTACTTGACTAGCTTCTTCGTACATCAGCTGCGACCATAAACAACATTGTCTTAATCAACAAATTTGCTGCAAAACATGTAATTTCATTATACTGGGCCGGGTAATATTTCCATAACTGTGAGTGTTACTGTGATCACAAATATCAAAGCACCGTGGTTGCATAGCTCTGTAAAGGAATAACTATACGTTGATACACGTGAAGAATCATCGCTTCAGCCTAATCTCTTAGGCCGATGCGTGGATTGTTTAATTTCTCGGAATCACTGCTCTCTTCTAATTTGAGTGATTTGGGGTCCTGTGGTATATTATTCCCTCTCTCCATATATATGTGTGGGGCGGGGTGGAGAGAGAGGGGGGCCATAATGACATGAAAATTTTGCTAAAAATAAACCGGATTTCCATAAGGATAATCCCCAAGACTCTTTGACATGTTTGCACGAGGAACCAACCTTAGCATCTGCACTAAATCCTTTCATAAATTGCATCTGAGCATACCCTTGAAAACCCACCAAAGGCATCAGAACCAGAACAATAAGTGCCAAACGCCAGTTAGCCACAAAGGCTATAACAAGTCCTGCAACCATCGTGGAAGTATTCTGAACAATGAGCGCCAAAGCATCCCCTACAAGACTTCGAATACTTGAAGCATCAGACGACAACCGTGCACCAATTGCCCCACTGTAAACCAAAAAAAAAAGGAAAAAAAGACAGAACACAGTCAGAAACGCCTTAAGATTCGACTAGATATGTTGTTTCATGTATGTATGAACAAACCTTGAATTTTCAGGCTCGTCAAACCAGCCGATTTCTTGATGCACGAGCTTCTCAAATGACCAGGAACGAATACGTTCGATGAGCTTAGCACCAGCAACTCCAAACAGGAAGTTCTGCACAACTATTGAAACCAGAGCAACAAGCCCTAGACCAACAAACATCAAGGCCCAAAACCTTGAGTCTTTTCGGAGCTTGTGTGGAGTCTCAGTGAACATATGGATAGCACTTGTAAGAAGTAGTCCGAATACAGGGAAAACCACTCCCTGTATGACGGCAGCAATTGATCCAAGCAGTAAAGATGGCAGCTCTGGGTTGTTAAGGTAGGCAAGCCGTCTAAGTGAAACATTTGGCCGTGTATTCTCACTGTCAACGACTCTTTCTTTCTCTTCATCTCCTACGTGGCCTTCCTGGAAGTTTATGACACCAGGAAAACCTAACGAGACAGAGAAAGAGTGCCTGCTGCTTCCTCCACCCGAAGAACCTCTGCTTATGGACCTCCTTAGAGACAAACTCCGGCTTCCAGATCTGCCCACAGCCTTAACTGTGTCAAAGCTCGGATCGACCTTATCCACGTATGGGGTGGAAACCTCTTCGTGTTGGCTATTCACCTCTTGAAGACTTATCAGCTGAGAGTATGCCCCATAAGGATCCTTGATCAACTCCAAATGCGAACCTGATGAACAAAACGAAGATGGAAATTGTAAAAGTATTAGTGGTTTGACTACACTTGTTGTCTAAACTCAAACACACCTGTATTCCAAAAAAGAACAGGGGAAAAAAAAAAAAAGGAATCATGCTTCAATGGAAATGTCAGAGCCTACCTTGCTCTACAATTTTTCCCCGATGGACAACTGCTATGGTGTCAGCATTCCTCACTGTGATCAGACGATGAGCAACAACCACAGTTGTCCTGTTTAACATAACCCTTACAAGTGCATCTTGAACTATTCGCTCTGATTCAGCATCCAATGCGCTTGTTGCTTCATCCAGGAGAAGGATCTTGGGGTTCTTCAGAATTGCCCTTGCAATTGCAATCCTCTGTTTCTGCCCACCAGACAGTTGGGTTCCGTGCTCACCAACCATTGTGTCAAGGCCCTAAAGACCACAAACATGACAACAAATCAATGAATGTATTCGAAACCAATTTAACCTATGTATGATAGCACAACTAGTTCACTGGAAGAAGAAAATAGAATTTCATTACCTTTGGCAGCTTATCTATGAACTTTGCAGCATTAGCAAGCTCTGTGGCTGCTCTGATCTCTTCACGTGTTGCGTCGGCCTTCCCATAAGCTATATTCTCTTTTATGGTAGTCATGAATAAGATGGGTTCCTGGCTAACAAGACCAATTTTCTCCCTGATCCAACCGACCCTCAGCCTCTTCAAATTGATACCGTCTATGAGCACTTCACCAGCATGGGGGTCATAGAATCTCTCAATTAGACTGATTACTGTCGACTTTCCACTGCCACTCTCTCCAACTAGAGCTGCAGTCGTACCACTAGGAACACGCATCGAGAAGCCAGCAAATATTTGAACATCAGGCCTCGCCGGGTAGCTGAAGTACACATCTTTCAGTTCAATGTCACCATTGATGTCTTCCAACACAATCCCACTCGTATCAGAGGCGTCAATCTCTGGCTTTCGCTCAATTGTCTCAAACATCTTATAAGCCGCAGCTTGTCCGGCTGCAAATGCATTCAACGAAGGCGATGCCTGGCCGAGAGACCTGGTTTAGAGCAAGAATTCAAGAGATAAAAGGGGTTAAGGAGTAACAAACAAATGAGAAAACAAAAGGAAATGTTGTAGTCTGTCACAGATGCATTTAAATCCTCGGTATAGACTTTAGCCAGAACCAATTGGGTGGGCTGGAACAGTGTTTCTTGCCACATCAAAAAATGATTTTCTTAGAACAAATGGGACTTGTAGACGTGTCATGCAGGGATGGTATGACTTACAGTCCACCAGTCATGATCGCTATCATGACATTGATGACTTCTCCACCATTGTACCCTTTTTCTAAAATCAGCTTGGCGCCGTACCACACAGCTAATGCATAGCTGCAAAATAAGACAAACAGAATGCAACCTATCCCTACGCCAGAAGCCAGCCCTTGACAGACAGCTGACTTGTATGCTGTTGTGAGAAACCTGTTATATTTCAGAATAGCTTGCTTCTCCCCGGCGAAGGATACGACCTTGCAAGTTAGCAGGAAAGAGTAATCAGATGAATCAAAAATCTCAAGAAACATGAAAATGACAAGTGGAACACATCCTAGAGGAAACATATGCTTACTGTTCTAATGGCTCCTATTGTTTGTTCTACAACTGTTCCAGCTTCAGAATATGCTTTTTGTCCACGGCTTGCCATTTTTGACATGATCAATGTCACGGCTGCACCAGCCACGGCAAGAGGTGGAATGCACGCAAGCATCACAAGTGAGAGAAGCCATCCTTTTATGAATGCTACTACGAAGCCACCAATGAAAGTTGAAAAGAGCTGTATGAACTTCCCAACCTGAAAAGGTCACAAACAACAGCACAAACATCAGATAAAACTGCTTAGCCATGAGCTAAACAACTAGCGTGATCCCCATGATTTCATTAACATGGTAGGAATTAATGCAGACAACTTTAAATTTAGGGGTAAACCAGCCGTGCTGAAACTACTAGAACATTCTATGAACTTATATTATATATAGAGCTGATATCTCATTTGTTAACTGTTTTGTGAATTGATCGCAGAAAATATCAAGACCTGTCAGCAGATCCTGAAATAAGGCCTCTACCAAAACTTATCGTCTATGACACCAAAAGAACCAAAATTCAATCAAATTTCCACCGTAAGAACCAAAATTCACGAGCTTTCCTATTGATACAAATTTCTTAGCATATCTAAACTCATTCTAGACTTTAAATATAGGTTGCACGACTCTCTTGCAAACTTCTAATCACACTCGGAGAATGACTATAGTCCTTTCGTTCTTTTACATGGCAAGTGCTCTTAGAGTTTATCCTGTAATCTTCTTTTTGAATGAACTTGCAATGAATGAAAGCTTACAAGGAATAAAAGACCAGGTAATGGAAATTGTGACACGAGAACATTCATAGCACATCTCACCTCATTCCAGATCTTTATATACAGGTTTCATGATTCTCTCATAACCATCTAATCACCAATTAGTGAATGACTCCAGCTACTCCTTTGTTCCTTTGGTAATTTTCTCTAAGAAAATCATGTAATGTGTTTGCTGAATGACCATGCAATTTGTGTGGAAAAGGTTAGAGCCTGGTGGTGGGTGTTAATCATATACAAAACCAAGAGTGAAGCAGTGAAGGAATGCATTGATATCATGAACAAAACTGTGCCAAGAGCAGTTCTTCAGGTGCTACTAAAGGCCTATGTTTCTGTTGAAACATTTCAGAGTGACCAGATATTATCTCACCTTTTCACCCATGGCATCTTGAATGAGTATAGTGTCACCAGACATCCTTCCAACGACTTCACCAGTCGAGGTTTCTTTGTCAAAGAACGCAATGTCCTGTCTGAGAATGGTTCTCAGGTATAGAGTCCGAATGCGGGAAGACTGTCTTTCCCCAATCACTATCCAGCATGCCACCTCTGCAATGTAAGCCAATAAGAATGACTCGAAGCAGGACGGTTTTTGTAGTATGAGCCCCTTCCGGTAATGAGAGAAATGACCAATATATAACTGAATTTGTAGGAAAAAAATATCGGAAACTGAAGTTATATGATGGAAACAAAAAATGGAAAAGCCTGGATCATCTGTGTGCATGTTAACTTCCTGGTGCTCAACATTAAGACAACCTCCATGAAAAAGACAAAACAGAATAGCTGTTTCTGCTTTGGCTTTACGTAGAATCCAGGAATATGATGCAGGTTCTTCTCAAAAATCTTACGTGCGACTCATTGTTTGCTTATGCTCCAATGAATCTAACATACCAGTTGAAAAGAAAGCAAAACAAAACAAGTGTCCTCGATGAAAGACTTTCAAGAACTAAAAGAACAAGCATACTTACGGAAGAATGAGGCAACGGCAGAACCAGCTGCTAAGTAGACAAATTTTAGAGCTACCTGAAACATCCCAACCAAATTCAAATTCACGTCACCGCAACCATCCACTATCGTCATTGCAAGCATTATAGGAAAAGTTCTGTAACAAATAAATAAAAAGACAGAACGTGCTGTGGTGCGCCCCACTTTCGCATGATGGGCCCTACAAATTGTTGATCAAATCCGTCCATCCGATTTCTATGCCTCCAGATCACTTGTATACCAAACATCAGAATTATTGAACGAATCTAACATCCAAAGGGTAGTACTTTAAATAAGTTTTTTCACCGTTCATTTTCTGTAATTAAAAGAACATTTATTTAGATTCTAAACTCATCAGGTCGTTGAAACCAAATGGCTGATAATGATTAGTAGGGCCCATCATGCTGTGTTGGGCCCACTGTAGCACTATCCGAGCATTCCTTAGGTTTGATATGGAAAGCAAAAGACGCGATGCCAGAAGCCGTCTACTGCAGTCGGTGGCGAACATCGGGAAGGCGCCTCTCCTCCTGACACTTGGTCGGAGGTAGGAGGTGGTACTTTTCCGTGGTGCCCGGGAGATTTTAAGTAAATTTTATAGGTTGTTGATCATACCGAGGAGACTTTATGAACAACATCCTCTTTGCTAGCTCCGGCGAAGGCGTTGATGAGCTGACCAAAGATCACCGTCATTATAGGCATTGCAAGCCCACTTGCAATCGCGCCCAACGACCCAACAATCATCAAAGTTATATCCAATGAATCTGCAAACGAGAAGAGCTTGTAGAATGGAACTTTCTCGTCTCCAGAAGAATTCCCCCCATCTTGGCTCTTCTTATTCTCATCTTTCCCTGACTCCTCCATCTTTCAAATCCGCTCTTTTTTCTTCTGTCTCTTTCGTTCTTGTTCTTATTTGTATCTTTCGTTCTCCCTCACCAAACAAAATCTGTCTGCAGATGGAAGAAAGGGGGTAATAAGCAATCAAAGAGTGAAAAAACTCTACGTTTTACAACCAGAAAAGAAAGTAAAAATTAGAACTGCTGAAAACAGAAACTTCAAAAACAGAAGTCGAAGAAGAGGAAAGGAAAGTTCGAAAGAGCGGAAGGTCTTCTCCACCTTCTCGGTGAGACAAGTAGAAGAGGGTGCAACGTGGATAGCCGATGCCGATTGACGAGTTGAAGTAGACTTACTTATAGCAAGCAGAAACAACAATGCAAGTAGGACTCTTCAAGCAGAAGTTGCTGCTTGTCTCTGCAATCGACGGTGATTACCAATAAAAGGCTTAAAATGGACGATCGGCCAGCCGGTCCGGATTAATTACCATGCCTTTTGGAGACACTCTTTCAACGGAAAATCACTAAATTTGGAAATTTAAGATTTTTCTTCTGGAAGAGACTTTGAATACACGCGGTGGTTTCTATGTATAAGCTGTCTGCACATGTAAACCAGTGCCCGAGTTACCATTTCTGAAGCCTACTTGGTGCAAAAGCTTTGTGAACAGAGACGGTCATTTTGTCGGTGGGTCACAACTGAAAATTTGTTAACAGATCGAAGGTTTAGTATCGTCCAATGAAGAAGAGTTTTGAGCATAACGTCTAAGATTATCGGCTGGTATCAACCGATTATCAGGCTCCACTGTCACCTTATTCTGGGCTATACGTACGGTCACCTTATAGTAACTTCCTTCTGGAAGCTTGAAGCTGGAATCAGCCATACATGTTATAATGCTTCAACAAAATAATTGGGCCCACTGCACGAGAAAAATTTCTTCCTTGGATGGAAGTGGATAGTTTAAATTTTTATCCTTAACCGTTGGTCAAAGGTGGACACAAATGGTGATTATGATGTGAAAGGAATAATTAAAGTGGTTTTTATTTTCGAAAGAGGGGCCACCCTTTGCACTCCCAGCAGTTCTTCTGAAGGACGCCACTGTCATATGACCTATAAGCTTTTATTAATTTTCTAAGGCAGATTCGATAGTTCCAGCTTTGAACATAATTAGCGGGAAAAACAAAAGTAAACAAAAAATTTAGGGCCCGATGGCAAGGCTTATAGAACACAGTTAATTGGATTATGAAAAATAATTTCTAAAGCTGCATGTAATGATACGGCATAATCTACTAAACCAGATTATATAAGCCTTGCCAATGAGGGACCTTAGTTAGTAACGCTATGATTGACAAGGTGGTGTGTTTGTGCAGTTAACTATGCCAGATTACTCCGTAGATGCGCATAAATTTAGATTGTATAAGCCTTGTCAACAGAGGAAGGCTTACATAATCTGATTTATTACATTGTAATGGTTATTTCATGTAAATGCATATGCACTATTTCTAATAAACCTGATTATATATGCCTAGCAAATTAGGCCCTAATCATATTAGTAAACTAATTTTTTTGGCCCTCAAATCAAGATTAGAGAAATTTAAACAGAAGAATCGCATAAAAGTGCATTATTTTAGATCGAAATGACATCATGGCAAGTTGCTGGCTTGCATAGTACCACAAGTTTTGCATGAAGTGGCCAATCTATAGATTAGGGACCTTTTCTCTGGCTTTGGATGCCTATCATTCCAAAAAAAAATTGTGCTGATAGCCTATAAATTTGTAATCAGCAATTACTGGTCGATGCATTTCCTGTACAATTCGTCTAAATCTCATGTATTTCATCTTAGTTTTCTTAAAGCAGTTGGCAAAAAATAACAGCCGTTCATTATTAATGGAATTATGAGATTTTAAATAGGCTAGTGATATACACTCCAACACCCAATTTCAAGTTTTTCTTTTTTTCTAATAAGTAAATTACTTTTAAAAAATTACAACGTGTGACGTTTTCTAGCTAACAAATCATAAATGCACATGTGGGCCCATCGGATATAACAAGGAGAAACCATAAAAGCATATGTGGGTCCAAAATTTTACTGATTCAAACTGTAAGATATATGGTCCCAAAAATCTCATCTAAATTATAAGTTAGAAGATCTAAACTGTTCATAGGCATGGAGGAGTTGGGCCTATATTTTAAGATCTAAATCATTTCAAATCATATGCCATAGAAGAGTTGAGCCTACATGCTAGAAAATCTAAATCATTCAAACCATATGTTGTTTTAGAGTTAGTTTTATGTTTTAGAAATTTTAAACTATTCAAATCATAAGCCATACAAGAGTTTCGATAATAGGCCATCTAAGCCACGATCAATAATGTGTCCGGTTTAGATCTTCTAAAATGTTGGCTCACACAGAAGTATTACTTGCAAAAGATGTTTTGGTTGTGATTGTAAAACTAATATGTAATTTATCTTTCATGAGCCATAGTTTAACCAGTTTAGATATATAAACTATCAAGCCCCACATATGCTTTTATATTTTATACTTTATACTCTTTTTTAAGGTTTGTTGACTAAAAATTGATATATGTTATAATGATCATTTTAAGTAATTTACTTCTCAAAAGCATTAAAACTTGAAATAGGGAGTTGCATGGTGCTCTACCTATTTTCCACGTTGAAAAATATGAGCACCAAATAGTATGTTTAGCAAAAATGATCAATGGCCATCTATGAGTTGATTTGTTTTAAGATGAATTTAAAATTGATTTTTCCTGGTCCATAAATAACTATTTGCTTACAACCCTTTCAAAGGTGAGGTATAGGCTAGATGATAATTAAGGTTAGGCTCTACATGGTAATGCAAGGTGTGTTCTCATGACACATTTGAAGTCATCTTTTACATATTTAAGGAAAAGAAAAACCTATTCTCTTAGCATAAATAAATCAAACACACTTGACATGGACTCTTAAGGACTGTTTGGTTGAAAGGAAATTGATTTTTATAGGAACAAATTGAATTTTAGATCAGGCCATAAAATATTACTTCCTTAGTTTGGTCGAAAATAAATGGTTTTGTAATTTTGAAAGAGCCAAAACGAACAACTCAGGCAAGTTTCAAATAAAGTGAATGCTTGGCTATTATGGAGGGGAGTTGAAATTGTTTCAAAATATCTAACTATATATAATACTCATGTCCTCTCAAGTAAGATGTAGGGTAATGCTCATATCCACTAGGATAAACCCTATGGGTATCAATTGGTTAGGATGGCCACAAATGGGATTAATTCCACTAGAATTGGTCAGCATTTGAACACTTAATTCAATATATCTAGTTGAATCTGATTATTACTTTTACGATCTATTGATATATGAACAAGTGTCTAAAACTATCTAATTATCCAAAATTCATAATTTTTTGAAAGAATAAATTGTCCTTCATTTTTATTAAGACATTATTTTACTTATATGGGAATATCTATAAAAGAACTACGTAAATTATATTTTCTTTTAACTAGGTTCTTCTACCTTATAGGACTTAACTTTATAGTTTTCTATGTAAAGCAAACTCTTTATCAAACTGTCTTGCTTTTGTTCTTCTAGTGTATAGCCAAGTGATTATTTAGCATTCATATGTTAGCTATTTATATAATAGTAAGTGTTTCTATATATATATATATATATATATTATATTTGAGATAGTTTGAAACTCTATCCGATACCAAATAATTAAGGATTGAATATCAACCACAAGATCCAAAGAATTATCCTCTATGATCTGACTTATTAGGATTCTTAGTGGTAAGGATAGTGAAATGGGTAGATTCAATCTGATTCTGACCTATTTACAGCCCTAATAAGACCCAACTTGAAAAAGACCAAATTAGAAATCTGGGTATTATATATTAAGCAAATATAATTTCTGGTTAGCAATTTGAACCTCAATTTTACTTGAGCCATATGGCATTTTTCTATGAAGGTTTTTTCTTTGGAGCCACGTAGCATTTTTGAATATTTTAATTTCTTTTATGTTTATAATATGTTATTAGTTAAATGATTAAGCCTTCCCAAACTAACTTTTTCCATTTAACTTCTAATTCTAATTTAATATCTTCTCACCATATAAAATCATTAACCTTTCTATATTTTATATAACCTCTCTCTCTCTCTCTCTCTCTCTCTCTCTCTCTCTCTCTCTCTCTCTCTCTCTCTCTCAAATTCTTCACAACTTCTCTATGTCTGAATTTAATATATTAAGAAAACCTATAATCTCTCTTAGTCTCCGTTTATAAATCTATCTATGTATATTTAATCTTTCCTTTTAGATCAAGCCCGGCGCAAATATATCAGGAAAAATGGCACGGATGTACCTTGGACTACCATCCTCTTGCAAATACACCCTTGTATTTGGTTTTGACATTTGCTAATGGTAGAACTTCCACTTTTCTTGCAGATGGGGTCCTTCAGTCTGCCTTTCGTCCAATTGAGGTAACGAAGGCCATCTGGGGCCCATTAAGGATTAAAGTAATCATATTTTCTTTTCCATGATTAAGTGAAATGGAAAAAGCTAAGACTAAACAAAGAAAATCCTTTCCTCAGGAAAACGAACTTCAGCCATTTTCCAATTTTCTTCTGCCGCTGCAACTCGCCGGGCCAACTGCATCCCGCGCATGACTTCCGCTAATTCATATGGATTTCCTCCTTAGTTTTGTAGCAAAGGACACGGCGAGATGATTGTCTATATTTCTTAGAGTGATGACACCCCAAATCGAGGTGGTTTAAGTGGACAAAGTGATGTTACGTTAAATTGTAAGCATTTCTTGCTGAGAAAATTGTCCCCGATGGCTCCTTAGATGCACTATAGTGGAAGAATTTATTCATTTATAGCCAGCTCCATGCTTTCTTGCTGATAGAGATTTTTAGTTCGGTAGTACTTCTTGACCACAATTGGTGATCCATCGTTACATTATCCACACAGTTGTCTGTAACTTCAGGTCAACGTGTGAGGGGCTGGTTTTTTTTCTTTTTCTTTTTCGGATTCCCATTCTCCCAGAAAAACCAGTCAAACCTTATAGCATTGGCTTAATCAGAGGATCTTTCAACATCTGAAGTAGGCTGATATTTCCGTGGGATTCTACGATCTTTTCTTAACATCAATCTGTCTGTAGCTTCTCCTTCAAAATAGGTAGTTGGAGGGGGAGGGAAAGGGTCAACAATAAGCAGCTTTACTTTGCATTGTAAGAGGTTGTTTTCATGCCTTGAACCCGTGATATCAAGGTCACACGAGGATGACTTTATTGTTATGCCAAAGCTCTAAAAAAAGGAGAAATTTAGTGCAGAAACGTAAATAAAAGAAACCGGAACAGGTAGACAGGGCAGAATGCCTACAAAAAATAGAACTTTCACGGCATGTTGTCACTGCCGAAGGTCAAATTCACAGGTAACGAAGCGTTGGTGGGAAAAGTCCTGGGTTAAAATAAAATACAATGAGAGAGAAAGCACAAGGATGCTCTTATATATTCTCTCCCATTTAGTTTCCAATACTATCTTCCTGTTAATTTCTTTCCTCAAACAATCTTAGCCTTCTGTCTCTCGCTCTCTCGAAAGTATATATGTAAGTAGAGAGAACAAATAACTCAATTCAAAAACATAATAATAGGCTCCTTTTTGGATTTTGCCTTGGTTATTTTAGAAATAATGACTTTATCAGTATATAACAGTACTGGACATTCTTCTTACTATATTTCCATCTCCTTCTGTTCATACTTTCAAGAACTTTGGCCATTGTGTATAATTCCTCTACTGTAGGATTCCTGATTTTTTTATTTTTTTTTATCGAATAACACGTTTGGACTGATTGCTATAGAATTCGGTGGTTTTTGCGAAAAAAACAGCCTTTAAAGATCGAATTTTACTCTTAGTTAGCTTCATATTTTTCCTTGTCTTGTCTAGCTGTACTTTGAAGGGGAGCCTTAGCGCAATGGTAAAAGTTGTCGTCATGTGACCTTGAGGTCACGGGTTCAAGGCGTGAAAACAGCCTCTTGCAAAATGCAAGGTAAGGCTGTGTACTTTAGGCCCTTGTGGTCTGCCCCTTCCCCGGACCCTGCATAGTCGGGAGCTTCGTGGACCAAGGCTGCCCTTTTTTGTCTAGCTGTACTTTCTGTCAACATGATATATCTGCTTCTGTTCCTGAACCTTCTTATGAATCCATCTCAGCAAGAATGATCTGTAACGTACAAAATCCAGTTTGCTTTCTTTCATAAGATATAATTGCAGATGTTGCACCAATACATGGCTAACTGAGGAGATCATTTACTGAATGAAATTTACATTTGTGAACCAATTTGAATCCTATAACATTTATTTCTTTCCAGGAACAGGTTGAAGTTCCCAGTCGGAGGAGGAAGCCAAAAACAAATTTTGCTGAAGTCTGTACCTTTTGGCATCTTTTCAGAAGTTTTGGCAGAATGTGGATATTCTTCATATTTTCTTTTCAGGTATCTCACATTTGCTTACAGATGAATTTTATTACCATCCATGTCTTCAGCTTTATAACAAAGTAACAAACACAACGATAACCATTTTTTTCTCTTCCTTCAGGCTATGGTAATAATTGCATGGAGTCATTCAGGTTCTCTTGCTGCCATTTTTTGATGAGGAAGTATTCAAAAGAGTGTTGAGTATCTTAATAACTGCTGCTTCACTCTCAACCTCTAGCAAGGTATGTCAATTTTCATTTCCTGTTGGCAATTCTTTGCCATGAATGGAACAATACTTACAAGGAAAATTTAAGATTTACATCGGTTCTGAAGCAACATCTATTTGTGAATACTTTTTCACGCTCACACTTGCAGTCTTCTCATGTGTGTAGCCAAGTGGCGTCTAGCGCTTTTTAGAGTAAATTGTCTGGCCTCTGGAATCTATGGCATTCTTTGACTATTTGCATGGTCAAACTGTAATTTCCAATTTGAAAATTTCTACCAAGAGCAGGAAAGCTTATAATGGCATTGTTCTCAATCCTATTCAACTCCCGTCTCTCTGTCTCCCCTTCCTCCGGGGAAGATCTCCACTCTATTCATGGAGGAAGTCCAAGTTGCCATCTGGCTGCTTTCTTCAAACCTTAGCGTGTGAATGGGCTCAGTATGCTCTTGGTGAGGGAAACAAGGGCCCTGAGGAAGAAGACTAAAAGACAAGAACACCACAGAAGGACAAAGATGAACCTGCTTTTTCAGTTAAAAGCATCTGGCGTTGGTTTATGAGCTTCTGTGTAGCCAAGTGTACTTTAGGCCCTTGTAGTCCTCCCCTTCCCCGGATCCAGCATAGGCGGGAGCTTCGTGCACCGGGGCTGCCCTTTTTTTGTAAAAAATTTGAGCAATAACAAGGCATGGGATGTGCATGAAGAATAGTTACTATTTGAGTTGAATTCTTCGTGGAACCTTCAATTACTATCTAGATAAATTGTTGTGATGGATATGAAATGCACCACCTAATGCCACAGAAATTTGTGCGGCCATGGATTATTTCTTTTTTGACCCCATATCATTGCCACAGCTACATTGGATATAGTTCCTAGTTGGAAAGCATGAGGAGGCATGCAATGTACACAAATGCTTCTGTACTTCCTGAAATTTCTTGATGCAGCTGCATGGGTAGTAGTTCTGCCCATAGGTTATTAGAGCTCCAGGCAGAACCCTACAGGATATGTCAAATTCTTCAACAATTGGTTGGCAATTGGCAAAACCAGGCATTTTATAATTTTGCTATCGCAATATATTTGATACCTAATTTATTGGCTGCCTTGTTATTCATGGCTCCACCCTGCAATAATCCATGGAGTGCTCCAATTGGCGCATTATTATTCCTCTCTTATGGTGGGTCAGGCAAGACTTTACTGCTTTAGTTTCCTTATGATGAGTATGTTTTCCATCGAACAACTTCTTACCTTTCTCTGTTTCACAAATAGCCAAAATTATATGTTGGAAGAGGCATGCATGAGGACTTCTTATCACTTATAAAGTAAGGGTGTAAGATATGCTTAATTTTCAACTTCACATTCCTTGCTTCTCTCATTAACAAAATATGGCCTGAAATATGTTTTATTCAACACGATACTCTGTTTGGATCCTGCTGCCAATTAGCAAGCTTGCATTCAGCTACTATTGGTCAATTTTATTTCCTTAAACTTGTCATGTAAATTTATCGTTGTTGAGTATTCAGATTAGTGCCCACTATGAAATGCAGTTTATTAAGTTACTAGGTTCTGATGTTCAGATATTTACTCTGAACTCCAGCAGCATTGCTAGATCCAGTTGCATTATCTATCATGCTCTTGTCATTGACTCACTCCCTGTTTGTTCTGATTTAAAGCTGTTCGGCACCCTTAGATGTATTTGTATTAGTAAGCGTCTACAATTCTATGAGCTGCGAGTTTTATTAATGAAGGCTTTTCTATACCATGCTTTTAATTAATAAACAAATGTTAGTGATTTTATTGCTGCTTCTATCATATTTCTAGCTGGTCTAGTTTCATTTAAATTAATCATATAGAATTTTTTGGTTGGAAATTAAGAGTAACCAATAAAGGGGTAAATGTAGGAATGATCATTTCAATCAGTATGGACAAAGGTTCAGCTGTTTGCCAGTTGTACTTGTGAAATCTTACTATAATTAGATTAATGGACTCTTGGCAATGTGAAGTACCTTCATAACATACTGTGCAACTCATTTCAATCTCTGGTAGTATGCTTCCTGATGATAGATATTGCCTTTGATTCGACCTACAAAGCTGATCACTGGAATCTTTGGTACTTATGAATGGTGAGAATTCTTTCCAAATGGTAAGATTTAATTTACGTTGTAATGTAGTATTGCTTGGTTTTTGTGCTGTACTCAGTAAAACACTGGGAAACTAAATCATGCAGTGAATTATAACATTGGTGTTGTTGTTTCCATAAGGGCTCTGATTGTTCTAGTAAGCATATTGAAGAAGAATCTTGCATCAGTGGCTTTAAAGTTTAGATATCTTTGACACTGTTCTTTACTTCTTGTTTTATACATGTGGAACATGCAGGTGTACTTCATGGATGCAGGTGTTGTTGTTTCCATAAGGGCTCTGATTGTTCTAGTAAGCATATTGAAGAAGAATCTTGCATCAGTGGCTTTAAAGTTTAGATATCTTTGACACTGTTCTTTACTTCTTGTTTTATACATGTGGAACATGCAGGTGTACTTCATGGATGCACAGATATGGCATGCTATTTTCTCCACTATATTTGGAGGCATTCATGGAGCCTTTAGCCACCACAGGGTGAGGTTAGTTTTCTGTTTACTTTTACTCCGTTAAGAGAATAACTCTTATTACCATTAATAAACTAATGAACAATGGAGGCCCACCTTGTTGTCGTTTGCAACTGAAATTTACTTTTACATACGAAAGCCTGGGATTTTAAGGTCCAGATTTGAAGCTGTGCCAATAGCTTTCGATTAATGCAAGTTGCCATCATATAAAAAGGTGCAGAAAATGAGCCATATGGTAACATTTATCCTCTTGATCACTATAATCTTGGAACTGATTGCATCTGCCTGAAAGAAAGGAAAACAAATTGGGAATAAATCTCTCGTTTAACTTGGCTCTTCTGCAAATATGATTTTGGAGCATTCTGATATACTTCAATGTTAGCTAAACTATTCCTTGAGAATCAGGAGGATGAGCAAAAGAGTAGTGCAATGTTCCCTCAGGTGTCGAATGAGTTCATCAATAGTTTGCAGAAAGAGGACCAATCAATAATAAGTTGAGATCACCACTTAATTAATCTTCGGTGACTAGCCATGTAAAGTTTCCAGCATCATTAGTTTCCTTTGTTTCATTGATCAGGGTGAAGGATCTGCTGCTTTTACCGTAATGTTCAGGTGACACATCTGTCGTTCAGTGGCCTCCTTTTCGGCTTGCCAGTAAGGTATGCACAATTGTCTTTCTTGTTCAAAAGATCAACATGGTTTTTCAACTCCTTCCAATATTTACTTGCATATTATCACTAGGAAAAATAAAATAAAAAAGGGTAAACAAACAAACATTGACTTGCTTATTTCTTAATTTTGTAATACCTTTTCCTTATTACATTCACTGGTATATTTCTTCATTTTCTAGACACCCGTAGCACTAGACATGGCAAAGGATATCAATCGGAAAGAGGACGCTGAATTATTTTAAAAGATCAAGAATGAAGATTACATGCGTGCAGCGGTTATAAAATGCTATGAAACATTTAGAGATATACTTCTTGGCCTATGCGGGGTCCGGGAAAGGGGCGGACCACAAGGGCCTATAGAGATATACTTCTGGCCCTAATGTTTGAAAATGATATCGGATGTAAGGAAAACTTTTCTTTATTAATGTAAGTTTTACTACTTGTGCAGTTCTGTTTTTATTGATATCTACATATTGCATCTAACTTAAATTTCTGCGCTTGGTGTCCATGTGCAGCATCGTCAGTGGAACATGTAATTTAGTTGAAGAGAGTATAAAAGATCATACTTTTCTTAATAAGGTCAAAATGAGAGAACTGCTCAAGTCAGCAATAGGATGGAGAAATTTCTCCTCGTTTTGGTAATATTTTTGGTTCGCATCTCCTCATTTATAGATGGCTTGCGTGTAGCATTGAGGTTAGTGGATAGTTTTGTGTTCATGGCTATCCTTTTCATCCTTTACATTTGCAGAATGAAAATTAGGATTACGATGCATATAAAGTTTAACTGATCAACATTCTTCAGGATATTATGGAGATCATCCAACAGGATGTTATCAGTAATCAGCATGAGTAAGAAACTGTTTAAATGTACTTACTGTTTTGCTGCAAGATGTGTCTATACAACAGCTCATCTATTTATCATGTCTGCAGAAATCTAGTGGCAATTTGCGCTGAAGCAAAAGCAAAACCAGAGTTCGTAAATCTAAACTTCGACCTTATGGACAATGAATCTTTGATGGAGAATGAGCCTTCTCTCACTGTTTTGTTTGACACATCATATTTTCTCTATGATTGCCTTCTACCCATACTTCATGGCAGGTTATTGGGCTTCATTTGGTGTTAACTGTCGAGAAATCTGCGATAAATGTACCTATGAATTTGGATGCTCGCAGACTTCTTGTTTATGAAAATACCACTGGCTCCAAAAGTCTATCTTTCAGGTTTGATATTCGGTCTGGTATATATAACCGTAATTTCAGTAAAAGGATATCTTGGATCTAATTTCAGTGTGGTTTATGTTGTGAGGCACTTAATAAAATTGATTACTTGAAATATGAGAGCTGCATTACCCAAAAATAAATATGGTAGTCTGGGTTGATTCTGGTTTATACCACCATTGATATCTAGGAAAAATCTTATCATGGGAAGTTATGAATTATTTGTTCTGTCTGCTTCTCCCTGTTCCTGAAGATCATACTCTAGTATTAGTGCCTTTTCATTGTTTCCCTTTTACTGTACTTATTGATATGTAAAAGAAAAAATGAATTAGTTTCATCATCATCAAGACCTTATCCCGATTAGGGGTCGGTCACAAAAAATTGATTAGTTTCTGAACCCTTAATTCGTTTCTTTTAGTTCTGACCTTGGGCCATGAATTATATCTGCCACATGCATGTGCAGATGTTGCATAAAAAGTTCCTTCTTTCCTGTTTTTGTTTTTCCACACCACTCTTGTTATATTTGCTATTCGTGTTTTATCTTCACCAACAAGTAGCCTTCACTGAGTACATCATCATGAGAATTACACCCTGCAACCATGGAAGTGATCTGTTATGTGTTTCTTTTTCTTTGTCAATTTTTAGTATCTTCTACTGCCTGAGCTGTTTGGTGTGTCCATATCCTAAAGCTGTAGGCAGGAATGACATTCATAGCAAAATTAGGCAGCATTTTGGGCTGCTTCTGGGTGGTGGTTACTTGAGAAATAGGCGCCCCATCTTGATTAGGTAGCCCAACGGCAAATGAGAGGGGAATCCAGGAATTAGCTTCATTGCCACTTTTCTTATAACATCGACAGAACAAACAGAAACTACTTTTTCTCACATCAATTCTTCCTTCTTCTCCTTCCTTTTTTTTTTTTTTTTTGGCTTTGAAGTGTTTTGACTCCGTATTATAAAGAAGAAATTCTGTATTCAAAGGATGAACTTAACAAGAAAAATGAGTATGGAATATCGATTCTGTTTTATCTACAGAAAACATATCCAGGTATCTTTAAGACCCCTTTACCCTCATGCTAAATCTTCTCTTGCTGGAGTGGTGTAGCCTGTGATCCATTTCCTCTTTGCAAACTAGAAGAAAGGGGAGCCCCATGCAGAAAGCTCCTGCCTATGTAAGGTCAGGGGAAGGGGTGGACCACAAAGGGTTTATAATCCTCAGCCTTACCTTACATTTTTGCAAGAGGCTGTTTCTTAATATTGCTTGTGTGCCGGCCTGCGTTCGTAGAACCATAAACATTGGAGGTTATGGTATAGCTATTTTTATCAACTAAGCAATCAGTTGACCGGGATCATTGGGTCATTCCATTGCATGCTTTGCAGCTATTTTGGGCGGATATAGGATGCATGAAATGAATAGATTAGACCCACTTTCATAAGCCATAGCAGATACGAAGTTCACCTATGTTGTTTCCTGTCAAGTCTCACGAGCACAGAAAAAATCCATTGAACTTGGTGACAGAAGTTTTTACCAAAACATTCTGAACCGCATTTTAAAGTTAGCTATGCAAATTTATGATTCTGTTGATTGTTGATTTGGATGCAGCAGTCCGCTGATTGAATTCTTATGTGTGCAGGTATCCATCATTGCTTGTTGCTTACACAGATGAGCGAGAAGAGACTGTTAATGATTTACTGTTCTTGTGAAAGGAGATGAAAAGTTGGATGAGGTACTAAACTGCAAAAATGAGAGGAAAAAATTTAAGTTCACAATGTAGATTGGTTATGATATGATCTGATATTATCGTGATCCTCTTGCTAACTTGTAGAAAAATTGGACTTCATGCTTGCACATATGCACCTCAAAGGAAGAAAACTGGAATGAGTACTGCAAGATCCAAAAGTCGGTGATCTTCCTGGTTATTTTCCCTGATGAACTCTTCCACTCAGGCTAGAGCATGAGGGAAAACTTGGGATCTTAAGGTCATGGGGGCTGTTTGAGGAGCATGGTGATGTGAGCAATGAGTTCATTCTTTAATACTTGTTTGAGACGACGGGTCTGCTCCTTCATATGCTGCTTCGTTTTAGCTTCAGACAGTTGAAGATTTCCATGGCTTTTGATATGGCTTCACTGGTTCTGGTGTTAGGTCTTTGATGGGATGGCCTTCTGGGAGCCATTGGGCTCTGGTACCAAATAATGCAGAAAAGGATAACCCAAATCAGTCATAGGTAGTAGTGTTCTTAAACCGCTTAAAAGTGTGTAAGAACTTGGACTGTTTATGAGTCTTGAACCCGAACTAGAACCAGTGGAGAAACTTCTGTATCGATAGAGAACTTTCAAATAGATCCAGAAAACCAGCAGAAATTTTCAAGAGTTTTGAGCTGATACTACGTGTTGAATCTCAAAAAAAAAAAAAAAAAGGCCCTGCGAAAACAACAAGTAACGTGGAAGCCCGAATCAAGAATCTTCCTCAAAAGCTCATTGATTACGTAAATTAATATTCTTAAGTTTGAGAACTGAGAGAGAAAAGCGAGAAGAGAGATTATAGATACAGGGACAGAAAAAGGCAATGCAAAATCTATTCTATTAGAGACAAAATTAAAAATGAGATATTATTTTATCTATTGAAACGGAAATTAGAGAATGGGAAGAAAAAATTAGAATATATAAAGGCAAAAGAGGATTTACACACAAAAGGATAAAACTTTATGGCTATTAAATAGGGAGAAAAACACTTAGGAGAAAGTAGAAAACTCACACCCCTAAAAGGAATTGCTAAATTATAAAATGATAAGCATCCCAGTGTATCAATATTAATTTAAGGGGTTATATGATAAAATAAAAGCTCAGCTAAATTAATAAAAAGCCTCCTCTCTCAAAGCTATTAATTTAAGGGATTTTGTTCCAGTAGGCTCCACCAATGATGGATGTAAAACGTCGAGTTCTACTTCCTCGCCATCCATTAAGGGAACGCAAGCCACCCGTTTGCTAGAGGATTCCTTCTCGACTCCATAAAACGCAAGGCAGCTGTTAACGTTGAGGTTGGCAAGGAGGACAAAGCAATGGAACTACTTCTACAGAAGCGGAAGGTGATGGAAGCCATGGAGAAATCCAAGAGTCGTATTGACTTGCTAGATAAGCTTTCTACAAAGCTTAATGAGGTTGGACTTTTGCCTTGAAGAATTTTAACATTTTAGTTTTTATAACTTAAATTAGATAACATCTGGATAGGCTTTGTGATTGGATGCACATTTTGATTACAAAAAATACTAATTCTGAATGCATCCCAGATGTATTTTCACTTATTATCATTTTTATAAGAAACATGAATATGATTATTTGAAAGTGTAAGAAACTGTGAGATTATGATAACTTGCTGTAACTCCTTTTTATTCGCATCATATGCAAATTAATTCATGTCGTTAGGATTGCCTTACTTATAAGAAGCTAGAGGTGATTTTCATTTCTTACTTATAAACAAATATACAAATGTATATTCATTTGCAAGTAGAAAAGAAATAACAAAATCATCTTCAACTTCTTCCTTGCAGGTTAGCACCTGACGCAAGACCTTCTTCCTTTTTCATCCGAACTTGAGATGGATGAGTGGCAAGAAAAGAAATGATAGAATTAGAAATGAAAACATTAAAGAAAACTTAGGGGTAGTACCAATCGGTAACAAGATGAGGGAGATTAGACTTAGATGCTTTGGGCATGTCTAAAGAAGACCGAAAACGGCGCCGGTTAGGAGTGAGGCAATGCAAGTCGAGAGGAATGAAGGAATAAGATTAATGTAGCTGACCCGCAATTGGGATATGGTCTTGATGATGGGAGTCTTCACTTTGAGTATGTTACGTAAGTCTCTCTGGAGTGGACTAATTCCTTACATTTTCCTTTCATCAACCCTAGAAGGATATAACCTTTCAAATTATATGTTGTGTATAACCGAATCCTAGATGACAGGAAATATAAACTGCATTCTCAGATTTTTCTGAGACCTTGATTTGTTTTATGCTTAAGTTAGCATGAGTTGGACCAAGTATGAACAGTCGAAAGAAGATTCAAAGTACGTGGTATTAAAGCAGGCATGTCTTTCCTCCTGGGAGCCAAAGTTTAACATCTCACTGTTGCGCATGGTGTGTCTGGGTGGTTATCTTCTGACCGAGCCTCATCCGGTTTCAGGCAATCACTGTGAAGGAAACTCAGTTAATTGGGACTGTTGCTTTAGATCTTGAAGCGAGTGAAGATACTTCCTCTCCAATTCGGATTGTCTCCCCGAAGGAAGACTTCATTGAAGATTTGGAAGGAACCGAGGCTTGTTACCCAGTTGCCAGGGAATCTGGCGAGGATCATGAACAGAAACTTGATGTGAATGGTCAGGAAGAAGACAATACCAAAGGGGTTCTTCGCGTGGGAACGTGGAACAAAAATGGAATTACAAGAAAATTGAAGAGTATATCATCTTATGAAGACTTTCTCCAACACCATGACAAGCATCTGCACATAATTGTAACAGAACTTGTCACTGTTTTAAGGCTCCCAACCTTGACATTGGAGAGCAATGAGAAACAAAAAAGTTCGAAACTGCAGCTACTGATGGGATTTCTTGAGGGTGTCCGTGGCCTTAGAGAGAGGTAAATTAAATTTCTACTCTTATTTCTGATTAATGAGTTGAAAACAAGGTGAAGGCGAAAGCAATTCAATCTTATAGCCTTCACTGGGGGTATTAGAGCTTATCATCAGGGCCTCCTACAAAAATTTAACTACTTGGCAAATACTGATAAGATGTATGAGGCCAACCTCTCTTCTGATGGGCCTCACCATGATGGAACAAAGCGCAAAAATGTACTGATCCAAGAGTGCTGTCTGATCAATTGAGTTATGCCCAAAGTGGACCATTCCCCTTCAAAAGCCTCCGATTGTGGTAGAGACTAGGTGTTGTGTGAGTTTTTCTGTGCAGCACTGCTGCAATAGTAAGCATGTGAACATGCACTTGATTCTCATAATTCCAAATCTAATGTATTGCAGTATTGCAAGCGTCACTCAAACTAAAATAGAAAACAGATAGCTCCATATAAAAACAGGATATCTTCAGCTGTTCTCTTTTTGTTTTTGGGTCGCTGGTACTAGGAAGTGAAGATACTGCACTTTTTTTTGGAGAATGATTTGGAGAACCACTTTTGCACCTTTGATTTTGTAATATTTTATGTAACTTATACTGTCATGCTAATTCTGTTATTCGAAAGAGTTGAAACCTTAGTTCAGTTCTTATTATTTTTTAACTCTGAACATGTGGATTTTTTCTGCTTCTTTACTAACTTCTCATGCATTCGCATGGCTTTCTAGTGCAGAGATCTTCAAATCAGTGCAAGTGGCAACAACCAGCACAATGGTTCTCACTTGGCAGACATCTCAAATCAGACCAAGTGCAACAACCAGGATGGTTCTTATTGGCCGTCATTAGCAGGTGAGCATTCCAAAAAAAAAAGAAAGTTGTGGCTGCCAGAATTAGTACTTTGCTGCAAAGCTGTTCAGAATTAGGGCCCCCCACACAAGAACTATTTGTATATAACAGTGATAGTGTCTGGTGCAGACTTGGGTGCTGCTCTGAATTTTTACATTGTTCACGTCTTAATTCTGTTGGCAGTTATATGAGAACTCAAGGTGCTCATAGCCAATCTATCTTACCCCTGTAGAAACGCTTTACTATTTCTTCGTGAATTCATGTTAACTAATGAAATGAAATATATACTGGTGTATCATCTTTCCATAAGTGAGAGCAAAACTTAAAGCCTAAGGTTTTGGGAACTTCCAAATATTTCCTCTACAGTATCTTGTTTCCAATGGCTTGATCCAAGATGTCTATACTCAGACAGAACCTAAACTACCACTGTAATGTTAGGATTGCATATGGTGGCACGGGAACAGCGGATATTCTGAAATCATGCTTATTATGCATCTTTCCGGCACATTTCAGGTCAGAATGGAATGTTGATCCTTCTGTAATCCTGCCGAACCCCAAGGAGTCGTGTGAAAGGCAACCACCCTAACACACCCCTGGTTAGGACTTAGCAAGCCATCTCGGTTAAATCTGGAAGAAACTTGAATTTGAATATCTGGAGTATTGTTGATCGCTAATGCTATTATAACTGTCAAGAACAGCAAGGTTCAGTACAAGCTGCCATTAGGTACCTGCAAGTTGTAATAGATAAGCCCTGCATTTGTAGCCTGTATGAGTGTCTTGGGAACTTGTTTTTATTGTGTTTTTCTTATTTAAGAGTTGAAAATCAGTCTGCTTGAGTCTCCAGAAAGCAAATTGTGATCATTTTTGCTTGAACTGTCGGAACCTGTTGCAACAAGGGACCTTTTTGGTCTGGTTGGTTAAATCACACCGAACCATGAAAAGGAACACTAGAACTCCCGCAGAGACGTACCAACCTTTTCCCTTGACAATATCCAAGATGCTTGACATAAAAGGCAACTTTTAATCTTGTCCATTCCTAAATCTGTCCAAGTGACTGACTAAAATATTGAGCTAAGGCATTGTCATCGGCCCAGTGGGACGAGTCCGTCGTCCCAAAAAGATCGCATTTTTAAGATTTAGTGGCAAGGAAAAATCGATAGCCTACAGGCTATTGGACTGGCAACGGTCCAAAGGTGCCAAGATTCAAACTCCATTTACATGGAAATGTCTGACTGCCCATGCACTGCCTGCCGTTCCCTACTCGTTCAAAATGATTTATCACCATCCTTTCTAGTTATCCAAAGAAAAAAGTAAGTTAAAAAAGGCGCAATTCTTAACCAATTATGAGAGAACCCCTTCATTCAATACCATAAATGCAAATGTGAAAAACATCACTCCCCAACATCATGCGTTGTGTGGGAATAGGCGACTCTATTTACAATTTATCAATATTTGAGAGAGTTCCAATTAACTTTTATACGCTCCCATATGTAGGAGGAAGCTGGTCTCATGAAACCAGCAAAAAACAGGAAGATCGTATTCACAAGAAATTGCAGGGACCAGGGCCACCTTTCCCCTCATCTTTCTGCACACCTTTGTAGCTTCAAATAGCAGGGTCTATTGCCTTTCTTCTGCACAGGAAGAGGATGAAACCTGATATGTCCATGGAAGATCCTGCTGGTGCTCCCTCTTCTCTTTGATTCATGAAAAATGTACCACCAGCAAGAATCAATTATGACTCTCCATCAGATCAGAGAGAGTAATCTTCCCACAATTTCCGGTGTCTAGTCTATCAAACTGGTCGCAGATCTGCAGAATATCCTTCTCTGCTATTTTTCCCATTTCCTTGAGCTTGTAAATTGCATACTCAGACTTGCTGCAAACAAGAAAAAAAGAAACCCGCAAAGAACTCTTGGTTAATCGGCCGTCCACAAAAGGTGACAGTCTCTCTGGCAAACCAGAGGCAAAATGAAGAACAAGCACAGAAGGTGGACCTCATAAAGCAAAGCAGAAATTTGAAAGGTAAATGAAAATGGAGGAACAATAAATAGGGTGACATCGAGCAGAAAAAATTGCACATGCCAATACCCTTGTGACTCGTGAGAAGTGTCAGATGCAACAACAAGAAAGAGCCAGAATAGTTGAATAGTAGTAACAAGTCCTCTACTGGCTTGAAATAGCCACATATCTGTGACAATTTGATATTTATTTCTCTTAAGTATTTCCATAAAATGACTATTACATGAACCGCTATTGAACAACAGATCTATGTGACACGCTGAAGGCCAAGAAGCTCTCCTTTATTTCCTTCCAAAAGAAAGCTCTTTGTTATATTAAGAGGGACAGAACCTTCAAGATTTCTTTTGTTTGCCAGTGTTATGCATTGAGAATAGAAAGTTGACGTGCACCATGATAAGAAGAGAATTTAAGTTCTCCCAAGCCAATCTGCTATTACTAATATCACGCCAAAGTACTTGACAGCAGGCTAACAAAGATACAAGAAGCCAGATGCAAAAGCAAGAACCGCAAAATCCATTCATCCCTTGTTGAGAAAATATTAAAGCAAGCTCCTCCTGCCTCGATATTCAGACTGATGGCACTACATTCCTTGGGATGTCACAAAAAAAATATGGACCAAAGATCCTTTCATTAGGTACTTGAAGTATGGCCATGTCACCAACAGACCAAGCACAATGTCAAGGATACTTAATTTGGGCAAACTAAGACCTAGCAGCGAATAAAATGGATGTGGGGAGTTAAATACGAAGGGATGATATTATGGGATCTATTTATTTTTCTTAATTGGCATCGTCCAGATTGTATCTCTTAGGACTTGATTTTAGCCGTTCTAGCTAATGCCACATACATGTCCATGCAAGAATTAATTCAAAAAGGGGGCAGCAGCAAAACAAGTTGGCAGACTGAAATCTTCAGAAAAATCTCAAATAGTACTCAATTGACTCAGAAAAGATAGTTGAATAACTAGGCTTAGGTAAAAATTGTCAACCCAGGCAAGTTGAGCATTTCAGGGAGTTCTTGAACAATGCATGTACCTAATCTCCAGGTCAGTCCACAACTCAAGGATATTATGACTAGAACTACATATAGGTGATGGGTTTTGAATCATTGCCACCACCATCATCAAGACCTTATCCCAACTAGGGGTCAGCCATGTGAATCTTGTTCCTCCACTCCCCTCTATTAAGTACCATGGCTTCATTTAGTCTCAAAGTTTTTAAATCTTTTCTCACCACTTCTATCCACGTTCTTTTGGACTTCACTTGTGCCCTTTTAGAACCTTCTACTTTCATTGCCTCACTCCTAACTAATGCCCTTTTTTGTCTTCGTTGGACATGTCTAAACCATCTAAGTCTAATCTCCCTCATCTTGTTATCTATTGGTGCTACTCCTAAGTTTCCTCTAATGTTTTCATTCCTAATTCTATCCTTTCTTTTCTTGCCACTTATCTAGCTCAGCATCCTCATTTTTGCTCCGCTCAACCTATGAACATGATGTTCTTTAACTACCCAACACTTTAATCCATAGAGCATGGTCAGACTTATAGTTATCCTATAGAATTTTTCCATTTAGTTTGAGTGTTGGGTTTAGGACGTCATGTAAATATTCTCTGAACGCGAAGAAACAGACTAACATGCCTATAATATTGGAATCAACCATAATTTTCAGATAGTTAATTGATTTTGCAAAGGCATGATTGCCAACATGCTTGTGCTTGACCTACTATTAGACAGAAATGAAATGCATACAAATATTTCTAGTATCTATCGCCACATCTTGCAGATTTTCTGAGTTGGAAACTAGTACTAGCTACTGACCCAATCCTTGCCTAAATATAGCCTTTCTTTCTGGTTGGGGCAATGAAGAAAATATCTTAAGACACAAGACAGAAATTACACCAAGGAGAGGGATTATCCTAACCCTTTCCTTGCCCAAAAGATGGGAATTTCAGTAGAGGTGTGGCAGCAGAGATGTCCTTTATATTGGTAGAGCAAGAAATCCAAATCTACTGCCACTGATTTGGACAATGCCTGTCCTGATCACACCACAGTCGTAATCACTAAATTCCAAAGCTTACCCAGACCAAAATCCTTCAATGTTTCCATCTTAACAGTCTCTAACATTGAACGCTTTTCTATGATGAATTTTCTGGGTGGAAATGGAGATGAAATACCATGCCAGCTTAAGATTTCGTCTCTACAATCACCTTGAGCTTCAGCAGATGCTAAAACATTAAGATCTTGGAATAAACCATAGTCTCAAGACTCTTAATGCAATGTTTCCAGCCCTGTACCAAGTTAGTGTCACATAGTATGACTATGGTACCAGTAAATTGATATTTTTGCAAAACCCTTATCCACAGGATCGGATGTGGTGGTTCCATAGATACCTGGATTAAGGAAAGAAAAAGATCCTTGATAAACAATGCACATAACATGATAAAACTCCTGTGCGCTGAAAAGATGGGGAGCTGAAGCATGACATAGCGAATAGGGACTGTGTATTATATATCAACAGCATAAGTTGGGTCGAGAGGTGCACCTCCATGGTGTCCTCATCTATTTTTAATGGATCAGCAGTGAGATTCTTGAAATGATCAGGGCCAAATATAAGTTCAAATCTTCAAACCTCTAAACCTAATTCCAAATGCTACACCTAGAAACCCAACTAAGACACTTAAACTTACCTCAGGGAGGAAGTTCCAGCATATGGGATGTGCCCTGTGAAAGATTATTGCCTTAATGATTACTTAATCTTTACAATTACCTTCTGAGCCAGTATTTGACACCACCTCTGCGAATATCCTATGGAAGAAACTTGACGACTCCTTGACCACAAATTTGAAGCTTAATTCCCACAATTCAGAACTGAGTTCAGACATAACAAAGGGTTGTTTTATGACCCGTTGAATATCTCCTTGAGATATAAGACGTATTTCATTACAGTAAAACCCCCTTAAATTTATATCCATAGGACCAGAGGTTTTCTATTGATTTAGCAGGGTTTTTTATTTTATCAAATAACCCCTTCAAATTAGTATATTGGCAAAAAAATTCAGTTTTTCTTTTCTTTTCTTTTTTCCAATGGAATGTCTTTTCTACTCTCTAATCTCTTTCTTTTAATTCTTAACAAATACAAAATTTCTATCCTTATAAATTAAGTCCTCTCTTGCCTTTGTCTCTTCTTATTTTTCCTCCTACTTATTTCAATTTTCTCTCAAATAGTAACAAATATCTCTTATTTCCAATTCTCTCTAAAATATAAAGAATCTCTCTCTTTCTCTCTCCTCTATCTCTCTTTAAAAGGTCCTTAAAGCTGAGAATATTAATTGGTGTAATCAGTAGCCCCTAAGGAAGTTCTGAAAATTTCTTATCTTATTAGTTTAACAAGTTTGTTAATTTACCACGTTGTCCCAAGTTGGGAACGGACACTTCCCATTAGCTTAGCGGGATAATTAATTTATCAGATATTGATTTACAAAGGTTTTACTCTAATTTCCTGCAATCAAACATTTGGATCAAAGTAACAGGGTTCACACTGTACTTTCAGTTGCCTTCATTATTACTACCATGTTTCCAGCATGCTGATGCGGACCACATCAGAGATCAATATCCTGGTTAGCAAGTTGCTATCCCTAAACAAGATGGAATCTCCCCAATCAGCTGCATCTTCTTCTTGCCTCCTAAGACCTGTCGGGGCCCCATATACTGCTGGTTCACCATGTTAACAGGGATACTGGAGACTCCAGGAACATGGGAGTGGTCATGACAGAGACCATATATCCATCTACTTCGGGACATGAGATAGTAGTTCTATCAATATCCGCCAGGGTTCTGGATCTAGAGAAACTAATTGCCCTGCCAAATGGCCTGGAGTCGAGCTATCAGATTTTGTGGACTTAGGAACACAACAATCTAGTTTGATCATTGTTATAACCCACGATTTGTCATGAGTGTATCTAAGAAGCCTTTTCCATCAGAAGGAAGATAACTTCTTCAAAGCCTGTTAATGTTGCATGACTGATCGCTCACTTGGTCATTAACTCAGAAAGTCTTTCTTTTCAAGTTTCATTTCTAGATTTTCAAGATTATTCCTCGGGGACGCAGTTGGTACGAGCTGTTATCCTTGATTTTGCTTTTGCATATAACCTAACTCTAGAAAGCACCTACTTTAAGAAGAGGGATGAACACTTACTAACCTTTGAAAGTGGATCATATAAAAGCAACATGGACTTTTTTCTACATAGGAATACCAAAAGATCAATGTGTAAAAATTATAAAGTAATATCCAGTGAGAGTTTAACCACACAACATAAGTTAATGGCCATGGATATTTATATTAAGGGATGGAAGAAAGGAAATAAAATTACTAAGTGGTGGAACTTAAAAAGAGCGAATATAACATCATGTATAAACAAGTTGATACTAGAAGGGAAGTAGAACAGTGGTTAGCCAACCCCTACGTGGGATAAGGTTTTGATGATGATGACGGTTAGTATGAGCTCTAATGCTCTATATCATGTTTCTTGACTCACTTCATATGCTTGACATCACCTTAGCTCACAAAGTAAATCGCTTCCTGTTCCACAGTTTACTTCACACTTTTCTTGTTACTTTATCCTTACTCCAGATGTTGTGTGTACCAAGGATGTGGTATTAGAAGCACAATGTTTCAGATCCTCCACAGCCTACTCTGCATCTATGACATTTTCGTCGCTCTCCAGCTGGCATCGTTGGCAATAAGAACAGTGGACCTTCACAATTTTAGTTCTAACTCATTTATCTCTGCTTCAGGCGCTTCCCGAGTTTCCATGATGTTCTAATTTTAGACCTGGGAAACATGTTAAACTTCCATTTAATCCTTTTAACTTCTTCATTGTTGAAATTGTACATTTTCATGTATGAGGCTATCCTACATCCTTCTAGTCTGCTTACAGATTTTATGCTTTGCTAAAGAGGAGGCAATTTGTTGGCGGACTGTCAGAGGGAAACTAAAACAAGTGCATGTAAAGTAAATTACCAACCCCCAAGCAGCAGCAGTGTTTTGCACAGAGAGGAAAAGAGACCACAAGTCATTGATTGTCCATCGCAAACCAACTCAATCAATTCAGAATAATGTCTTCAAATGTTCTGACATCTAGTCAATGCTTCTAGATTTAGCAGTAGAACTCTTTTAAATGTGGGTCAAAGCACCTGTCTAGACATAAGAGGAAGATCCTAAATAAATTATTTTCAACTTTTAGTCTTATGAGGTTTTCCAAATAGAAGAAAAAAAGAGAATAACGAGGTTCTGCAAAGATGTCATTTATCATTAACTGGATGTTGATGAGGAAAGAACCTGGGGACCACAACTCTGGGAATATTGATGAGGAAAGAACCTAGGAACCATAACTCTGGGAATGCTCATGTGGATTTACATAAAGGGATTAGAATTCATACAGCAAACAGAATGAAAAGTATCAGGCAACATGGACTCGTTCTCCATTTAATGTCATAGAATAGATGTAAGCTTGAAAGGTAACAGATGAGCCAGATTTCTAGATATTTCTACAAACCAATATGTGAAGATCATTGAAGTATTCCATGGCCCAGCTGGTAACAAAAGGTCAAGTGAGCCAGTTAGAGATGGGCCTATGCATTGGACATTGCCAAAATTTTGATGGCGGAGACGAGATGTTTGTATAGAGAAAGGGATATCTTGTGGCATAAAGGGGATGCGATACATGGTGAAATAGATTTACCCACACAACATTAAAGCCCTCAAGTCCCCACAAGTTATGATAAATTACAAACTCAAAGAACAAAAGCTTGCTGCCTTTCTTTCAGATGAAATAATTACTGATATTCTCATTTTCACTTCATGCAGGTATTCTCTTTTAAATACACCACTGTTTTGCTTGGACTTAAATGTGTTGTGTATGGTTCTGAATTCTATCCAATTGTATCAGGAAAATTCAAGGAAAGCAAATCTAAACAATCAAAGATAGCAACTTAGGTAGGACACTTTCCCAAAATTCCATGTTGCTTCTCTCAGGAGATTAAATGAAAGGGGAAATTTTACTTCACCATCTTTTGTGCCATTCTCCACAAAATGTTCTGTACACCGCCAATGTCTGCCACTGGCATTCAACAAAGGCATACTATCTATCAGTAGTTCAATGTGCATATCTCAATAAATCTGTTCCACCACACATGAGTGTAATTGACTTGACTGAGTCAGGCTCCTATACGGCTTATTGTTCAAGGCATAAGCTGCTATTTGTCAATTCAAAGCCCAGGTACAAGAGAATTTTTAACCACATTAAAACAAGTCATGCACCAAAATACCAAGAAAATCTTGCGCTAACACGAGGGAGCTATTGAAAACTGAACATAATCCCACCAGAGCTAACAAAAAATAAAATAAGTAAAGATTGGGAACCTCACGAAACCGTTGTTATCAATATCTGCCGCAAGGAACTCCGAAACCGTCATGTCTCGACCAAGCACACACTTTGCCATCAGATGATGTCTCTTATCAATCCTAGCCTCGGCCAAATACAAAAATGCACGAGCAACAGCAAGAGTCGATACAAGAAGCCATATGGAGGCAAAAATTCGACCAGGCAACGATTTAAATGCCCGGTCACCATACCCAACACTAGTAACCGACATGACCGAAAGATAAAAGGAGTCTAACCAGCCAAGTCTTTCAACAAAATGCAAAACAACAGTCCCAATTCCAATACATAAAGTCACAACTCCCAATGCCAATCCAACTTTCATCCGAATTCTCATCCTCCCCTTCTTAACATCCACAAAATACGACCTTGAATCACCGTGATTCCTCCCCTTAACGGCACTCAGTAGCAAATTCTCTTGCAAATCAAGCACGTAACTGACCATTCCACTCAAAAGAATATCAATGAATCCGAAACCAACCACTACAAATGTGATATAGAAGAGCTTAGTAGCTGTAGTTCGTGGTGTGATATCACCATACCCAATTGTGCACATGGTAACAATACAAAAATAAATGGCATCTACAACTGGGTGGGTTTCTGAAGCTGTGAAATTATTCCGATTTAGAGAGTAAATAAGAACACCCAGAGAGAGATAAACTGAGAGGAGAATTACCGCTTGACGAACAATCGATGCGGATGCGAATTTGGGTTATGGGAGAGAGGGGTGATCCAGGCAGTTGATGGCAGCCATGGCTGGGGCTGTTTTTGAAAGGTGGAGATTGCTTTTGGTTCTTGTGGTGTTAAGGTCGGAGAGCCATGATTGGTCATTGGATGATGGCGGAACAGAAGGCTTTTTGTATTAGGATTTCTTGAGGGAAATCGAGGGTTGATTCGGGTGTGGGTGAAGTTCCAAAAATTAAGCGTTCTTTGAGGGCTGAAGGGGTTAGAGCAGGAAGGGTTATTTCATCGTCTTCCGGGAGAGAACAGAGTAGGGAAGGAGGAATGGAGAATTTTTTTCTTGGGCTTTGGTAGGGAAGGAGAGGTTCTGTGTCCATTGTGGGTAAAGGGGGTGTCGAGAATGATCATAGGGGGTTACTTGAGAGAGTAGGAGGCGAGGGAGAGTGGATTCGTGGATGCTTTTTGTCTCTGAGAGAGAGAGAGAGAGAGAGAGAGAGAGAGGCCTCATTAGTCCGATGGAGGTGAATTTTTTGGGGAATTGAGGTCATTGAGTTGAAATACTAGCAGCATTAGAAAGGTAGGGGTCATGTAGGCAATCTGCAACACATTGCAAGGGAGCATTTCCAGCACCAAAATGGTTGCAATTTGCAAATGTAGTTCTAATGTATTTGGGCATTTCGGGAATAAATGGTAAGTGTCGTCATATTTTGCAGTGTATGGACAAGATATAAATTTGAAGAGAGTTTATTAAACTCCTTCAGTTGTGTTATACAAACTATTATTTGAAGAGAGTAAAAATAAGTTTGAAGAGAGATCTCTTTAATTGACTTTTAGCCACTAATCAATTTTAAGCAGGATTTAAATCTAACTTAGAATATGTATTATACCCATGAGAAAGTACCAGTTCATGCATTCCAATATGCTGCAATATCTATTGGTTTGTACAAGGCATTCTTGTTTCAACCTACACTTCCTACAATAAGAGAGATGATTATGTGATCGTACCTAATTGATCCATCGTTATCCAGGTCGGCAGCCACTAGATCACTCACCGTCATCTTCTTCTGGAGAACCCATTTTGCAATGGAACGATTTCTCTTGTCAATCCTCAGCTCAGTCAGGTACAGGAAGGCCCTAGCCACAGCAAGTGTGCTCACTAACAACCAGACCGTGGCAAACAACCTTCCTTTCATCGTCTTAAAGGTGTAGTCCCCAAAACCAACTGTAGTTACAGAGGTCACTGAAAGGTAGAAGCTATCCACCCAATTCAACCCCTCCAAAACATGAACCATAATCATCCCCATAGCAATACAACCAATAACAACAGCCAATGCCAAGACTACTTTCATCCTAATTCTCATTCTCCCCTTCTTCATATCCATTACATATGTTCGAAACACAGCATTGCGCCTACTTTCATCAACTGTACTTAGTAAAACAGCTTCCTGCCTGTCTAATACATATGTTACTAAACCATTGAGCAATATGTCAATAAATCCGAAACCAACTAAGATGAACCCACAAGTAAATAGCTTACTAAATGTGGTATTAGGAACAATGTCACCATATCCAATTGTACATAGAGTAACTACACTGAAGTAAAGAGCATCCACAACTTCGGATGTTTTAAACCCTTTGAAGCTAGCATCTGCCAGAGTATAAGCAAGAACTCCAATTAATATGTACATGATAACGCCGATGAAAGCTTGACTTACGATTGAAGGGGTTGATCTTAAGGCGGTTTTTGTGTCTCCAAAATCAGCAGGAACGTCTCTAGCATTGGTGAAAAAAGACGGTGATGAACGTGACCTATGAGCAAGTATTCTTTGATTGTTCAAGTTGGTTATGAGATTGGCGTAGGATGGAGAGGGTGTTGGGTGAACCAACGGTTGGGATATGGCAGGGGAAATTGAATCTATGGTTATATGATGGTTGTCTTGTGGATGATGGGAAGAGGAATTGAAATTGGGGAAAGAGAAGGGGAGATTCTTGACTCTTTTGCTGGATTCTGATCTCTTAGGGTGCAAAAGTTCATCCATGGAATGAGTCAGATTTGCAGAAGAATGCATTTAACAGATTGAAGTTTGTTGGGGCCTCCCTTTGCTAACCTCTTCTATCTAATAACTACCAGTCAATCCACGGGTAGTTCAGCTTCCTCAGCTCCTGGTCTAAGCTGGTCTAAGAGTCAAAATGTCACGTTGCTCATGTGACCTTGTTCATGTTTCGGAATGGACCTTGGGAGCTGCTGGTTGTTGCAAGTACTTTTGGAAATGAGATCACAGTTTATTGATGGTTTAACTGGATCGTAGCCGTTCATGTTGGATTACTATGAGGTCGACCCTAGTGATGGTGGCCGGAAGTTTAATAATTGAGTCAATGAGAGTCTGGAGAAGTATAACCAACCAATTTTTTGGTGCAAATTATAACCAATCAATTGGTGGTTAATAATATGTGATCAATACCGAGACCTGCTAGGAGCAACAAGTTATTAGTAAGTAGAGCGACCTTTCCATTGTTGGTTAGGATAATGACTAACATATCCTCGCTTAAATAAAGACCAGAGAAGCAAGGGCTGGTGTTGGAGCAGCTTCCTGGATAGGCATCCTCGTCTCATTTTCCTTGATGGAATGGACAGTGCATTGGATTCCCAATTCTAGTGGTCATAGATCCGAGGGAATGAACAGCTGCAGGTGGTGCAGCAGCTCCCGATCTTTTCTCCACTGTTGGGACAATACCACAATTGTCTCCCGTTTGGTCGTGAGAGTATCCATGGATAATGGTTCCTTCCCTAGCAATTTGCAGCCTCAGAAGATACATGAAAATGGAATTATTTACAAACAAATAGCCCAAGGTTTTAGCTCTGTTTATATATCTCTGTTTGAAGAATTGTATCCCATGGTTATTCTGACATCAAACACCTCCACTATGATCTGAGCTTTAACGAACCCCTATTAATGCGCCGATCTTCTCTTCTTAACCAGAAATTCCAAACCCCAAACATCATCTTCGACGGCTTTACATGGATTACTTTGGGCATTTGGAAGAATTTACATGACTTTTTTTTTATATTGATTATTCAATCATTTTTTGACATGTAAGACTACGTCCATATCGTTAGACTAGCGTGTCTTGTTCACTTACGTCTCTTTCACTGCCTACAAGTAGGCTGAGATGTGGAGTCGAAATAGGAGCGGCAGTTCCATCAAACAACTAGCGATCCCATTAATTAGTTAACGGTGAGATCATCCCAAACGCATTTACAGTCCGAACTGTCAAATCGACTGTGGGCACTGCATATTCTAATTTTCTACTATAAAACAACAACTGTAATCATATTTATTTGCCAGCTTATTATATAATGTTGGGATCCAGTACTCTCATGTTTTTATCCAAGTCTCGGGTCAAACTCAAATAATTCTCCCTTGAAGCGGACTCTAATATTCTAATTAAGAGCTGTAAAGAAATGAACATTTGAAACTTAACAAGAGTTCATCTTTCTTTGAGGTTGTAACAATCATTCTCCTTTCATATTTGTTGAAAGAGGACCTTTTCCTGCCCTGTTTATTGATTATTAGCTTAGTATGTTTAAGGATTAACAATCCCCCAGGCCAGCTGTTGAAAGAGCCTTTACATGGAGTTCATGAATTCACACTTGCAGATGAAGTACATGGCCGGGTTACCATTATTTGGAGATACAGATCCTTCTGGAGGTTGGGTGCCCGGTACCCCAGTGGGTGATCCTAATCAGTATAAAATGGAGTGCCCAGAAATCCTAATCAATAACAATTTGTTCAAAATCTGTGTAAGAAAAGGCAAGATACAATAAAAGAGCACAAAAAAGGCAATAAAATTCTTGGCATCTAAATGGCAGCAACATGTTCACAAGAGACGGAGATTGAGGCAGCCACTTGACCCTACATCTCTGGGATTACACAAACAACGCCTTTATGCAGAAGTTCAGAGTTCTAAAAGAAGTGATCAAATAAGTCTCATGTTATTTGAGTAGTTTTGAAGGATACATTTGTTTTAAGCTTTTGGGGAGGACGACGTAATCATTTTCAAAGATACATGAACCAAGCGGGATGACTACTGTAGTCTACATAGGCTTAATGGTCTCAACTACAGAGGCCGCTCTCCATCAGACCTGGAAAGTTCAATAGAAAAACCAACCAAACAAACAACCGAATCTGAAGAGTTTTTCAGAGAGAGAATGGAAACGCCAAGTGACATGGCCACGAAGCGAAAAAATCAGTACCACGACGACGTGCCCTCCCAGAATCTTGTAGGTCTATGTGCCACAACTTTGGAGCCCACAGGAATAGCCATGCAAGAATAAACTTTTCCAAAGATTTGCTACAGGCTTAGCCTTTCCCTAGAGATTCTTCCCAGTTTTTATATGCCATCTTGGTGCTTTAACAACTACTAACATGAAAAAGCTTATCCATCAACAATCATAACCTTGCCAACAGAAGGGCAATAAGTTGCGTTGCATCCTCAAAATGGCATCCTAGTCAACAAATGCTTCTGTAAGGTGTGACCTATTCTAAAACAAAGAGGGAGGCCAGTAGTAACTCCATTGAGGATTGGATCTGCACCATACATCAGACTCAGCATCTCCAGTGACTCAGATATCTTGACTCTCATTTCATAATTTTCCATTTTTAAGAATTTAGCAACAGACACAAATTGCTCATGAACTTCGCTTGCTTAGCTCCATTATCAACAAAGAGACGCATGAACATACCCTACCAACCCTATCAGGAATAAATATACGAATGGTGTGCATGTTACACTCTAATTTCAGTATTTCATGGGCATAGCTAAGCCCCAACCATTTTGACGTGCCATTCTTGCTTCGGCAGACAATAAGAGTCTAGCCGGGAGCCTCAATAACTTACAAGCTTCCAAATGTTTCCATTTGCCTAATCATCGTCTTCAAGAACACTCCTACGCCTCTGGATCTGGAGTAAAGAACATTTATATATTAAGAAAGTAATTAAACATAAAAAACAGATATCATTCAGTTCAAGAACCTCATGCAACCAGTTAACAGTAAATAAATAGGCACATAAATCGTGGACTTACAGTAACTTTAGTTTGTTTGCTTGTTTGGGTGTTGATTTGTTCAAGCAGGGATATCAGCTTATCTTCAGAAACCTGAAATGGGAACAACAACCAAATTTTTTTTATCAAAAATTAGAATCTCTTCAACTGCAAATCTAACAGATCACAAGAACAGTATCAGGTCTGCAGTAATCCTTTTGATACATCCTAAAGACTAGAATATGCCGTGCTAATAATATGTCACCAATACCTTCTCAACTATTTGTCCCATCCGAGCAGCTCTCAGTATAACATCCTCGACTCCTCTTGCCTTCTCAGGTTTCACCAATGCGATCCTAGCAACTGTTGGCATCACACTAGAAGAGATTAACATGCTTAACATCATGGTTCTGTTAGCTTTACTAAAGGGAAACAAACAAGACCAATAACAGGATCTCAAGAACCTTTAATTAGAAACAAAATAAAAATGCAGTAGAAGTTTATTACTTACATTTTCCTAAAGGTATAATTTTGTCTTCTTCTGAATACTCACACCTTGGTCACAGCAAAATGAGATTTACAAGTATAGAGCTATCTATCTCCTCCAATAGTGTGGATAATTTTCATTTTCCTGAGAATTTCCATTCATTTTTATTATCACTTTTCCTTCTTTATTGTCCAGTTACTGTTCCTGAGTAGTTAGGTCTGGATTTATTACCAGATAACTAGTAAGATTTCTTCCTAATGCATCGATACATTGAAGAGAGAATGATGAGCAGATACCAAAAGTACAGTCAAGCAAGAACCAGCAGAAAATTCCCAAGTAATACACCTGCTCATGAAACCTTTAACAAGACAAGCTTTTTGGTGCTTGATTCAATAACTTGTGGGTCATACCAAAAGATTGTAGCATGGTACTTCAAATCAAAGCATTACATTTATATTGGACAGTTTAGAGTAAATTAAGATGACAAAATGGTGGGATCTATTAAGAACGAAAATCCATGTCAACAAAAAGAGGACAAAAAATTTCCTTCAAGAGCAATGGAGGACCAAATATGTCCAGTTAGGGCCTATAATAATGAAAACACATGTCAACAAGAAGGACACAAGAAATTCCTTCAAGAGCAACAGAATGAGCTTATTTTGGGAACACAACTGAGGCAAGTGCAAAAATATCTAGTAACTATGGTTAGGACATGCCATCAGGCCTCTAAGCATGGGAATGTCCAAATTACATTCTCCACAGGTCAACAAATACTAAGAATAACGAGCTATAATTTTAGACTGACAAAAGCCAAGGGATGAGCATCCCCCAACCTTCCCATGGAGTTGAATGAAACCCAAAATGAATTGCATGCTTATGGCACCAAAGATGAGGATCACCACTTATCAAAACAAGATCATTCTTTTCTCCTCTTTTCTCCTTCTTATTTGTTTTTGCAAGATAGGAAACAATGACTAACAGAAATAATTGAAGGATTACAAATAACTACCTCACCAATACTCAAAGGATCAGTCTCTAACATCACTGACCCATTCAGAATAAAGTGTAAAGAATATTTTGCTTCCATTACAAACAACAATATCCAATTCCTCATGTTCTTAAACAGCCAATAATAAGGGCCAAAGAGATGACGACAGACAAGATAGAATCATAAAATTCAAACAAACTGTTCTGTTTCTTTTTTGTTTTACTGTTATTTTTATGTTTTTGACAGGAAACCAGCAGACTTGACCCACAAACTCTTGGTTGTGAGATAAGGAACTTAACACACTCGATTTAGTTCTCAAGTCCATAAAATTCTCTATTTTGAGCGTCCAATCCTCTAACAAACCTGACAAAGAAAAGGGAATGAATAGATAGGTGAATTTGGGTACCAGAAAGCCACATCCTTTACATATTATCAATGTGGCAATTCCAAGCTCTGTTAGCATCAGCAGTTCAGCCTGAAAATGAGCTGGTGGCACATGCGTCCTAGATATCCTTCTGTCACAAAGGCCTCACTACCGAGCTTCCTCTTCTCAAAGTTCATATTATATGTCTTCCATCCAACACTTCCCCATAGTTTATTACTTCTTGCTTACCTCATTACAAAAACCAAAGAGTACATTTCAGCTTCATGAAAATGTAGATGAGTCTTTAGGCTTCTCCTGAGAATACCTCATTTCATTTGTGTTCACCCTCTTATTTATGCTTACTTCTTCATTCTACTTTTACAAACTACTCCTATTTCCTTGGTCTACTCTAGCATTTCAAAGTCCATATCTCATCCATGTTCCAAGGCTACATGCATGCCTCTCTATATCAAATGCTTGGTATATGGAGAAGTTATATGATGCAAATCGATCTCATTGTGGTTTGCATCATGGGCGTCTTGGAAATTGGGTATGGCCCCACTTGTTATGGTTTTTGGAGATCCAAGCCACTCATCAGATTCAGATATCCTTGATGGCCTACAGTACCAAATATCCCATCTATTAAACAACTCAAACACCTTTCTTATTAGACTTTTTCAAGTTGTACAATGGATGGTGTAATGTGTTTCTAGACATTTTTGTGTTATACGGTCCATTGTACAACTTGCAAAAGTTTACAAAAGTAAGGTGTATGTGTACAATAGATGGGATATTTAGTACCTTAGGCCATCAAGGATATGCAGAATCAGATGAATGGGGCCCATATCCAATTTCCAAGACGTCTTTGATGCAACCACAATGAGACCATGCCTACTTCATTCTACTTTTACAAAACCAAACCTGTTTCCTTGGACTACTGTCTTGCATTTTAATGTCCATACCACAGATATCATTCATGTTATAAGGCTACATGCATGCCTTCATAGCTCATATGCTTGGTATAAATTAGCTATCTCTAAAATTGCACATATACCAAGAAAATTGGGTTTTGGATGAGCGGCATGCCACACGCTGAATTGATGAATGTCGTTCTTCCCAGTTTTGGGATCAGTACTCAAGTTTCTACTTCCCAGAACCTGAACAAACATATTCATTCTACAAAAGACTGTGGGCTTAATTGCTGAACAGGGAAGATAGGCCCATTTGAAGATTAAGTTCATCATGATCAGGAATCTTCAACTTGACATACAAAATGGTTACTAATTCCTACAAATAATGAAGCTGACAGATTATATTGTTCAAAGCAAAATAATAAATTCTCAGAGGTCCTGCATCAGATTCAATTCAACTGAGGCAAACAATATTTCACTTGCAACAGTGCCTTGTAATGCTTAAGGATCATGTTCTTGCTTTCACCTTGCCGGAGAAAAGATAGGCTTTCCCCCTAAGTTGCAGGAAACACCCCCCAGGGTGGGGAAACATGTTTTCTCAAAACGCAAATTGGAAACTGAAAACTCTTCATTTCCCCAGTAGGTGAAAATTTGCCTGGAACCTGAAACTCGTTTCCTCATTTGGGAAAACAAGTTTCAAGGTAAACTGGAAGTGATTTTCATGAAATTGAAAATCAAGTTCCCTTATTCAGGAAATCAAGTTTCTTAGTGTTAGGGGACTCAAAGAAACGTGTTTCCTTATTTTCTTTTACATTTTTTCTTTTCTTTTCTTTTCTTTTACTGAAGGGGAGCTTGGCGCAACAATAGAGTTGTCGTCGTGTGACCTTGAGTTCATAGGTTCAAGGCATAGAAACAGCCTCTTGCAAAATGCAAGGTAAGGCTGCGTACTATTGACCCTTATGGTCCGCCCCTTCCCCAGACCCTGCATACATGGGAGCTTCATGCACAGGGCTGCCCTTTATTATTTTATTTCTTTTACTGTGTTTACAGATTAGCTTAAAATCTGCATTATTTAAAAGCTGCCCTTTGTGGACTTTTCGTATATAATGGCGTATGTACATGTATTTCCATATCCTTCTAATTTAGGGGAAAAGTAGTCTAAAACTCATATCGCAAACCTACCTCTCTCTCTCTCATGAGCTAAATTGGATGGATGCTTGGAGTATTGGATTGAGATTGTGCTTGTTTTAGCTTGTAATGGAAAGTACTTTTCTTACATGTGGGTAAGTTAGAAATTTAAAATGTTGACATTTGGTTATTGGATACATGGATTTTATCTTTCATATGAATTTCAGTCTTAATCTGGATTGTATAAGTCACATTTGGTTGTTGAATGGCAACTCCTGCTCTCTTATATGAATCTCACTTGGGGTTTTAAATTGTATTGATGAGTTATACTAATTTTATGCTTCTACATTCAAATATATTATGTATGTAGTTAATATATGGAAACCTGTAAAAAAAAAATCCATTTTCTGAAAGTTTTTTCATATTGTTTGTATTTTTAAAATAATCTTTAATTTTTTTAAATATTATTATTATTTTCTGGGTGTTCTTGTTTCCCCAATTCAACTTGCTCATTTCCTACTTCCATTTCCCACACTGGCAACTTAGCTTTCCCCTCCAGTTCTCATGAAGCTCCCAGAGTCCAAAATGCAAAATTGTAACAGCCTTCATGATACCTTTGAACCTAAAATTTTTGGCTAGCAGCCACAGATCCTGGAACTTTCTCTCTGTCAAGTTGTAGCACCTATCACCTTTTTCTCTGCCAAGGATTTTCCTTGAGAAGACCTTAGGAAACTCAGCTGAGGAATCTCGATTCAGAAAGTTTACCTTCTCAAGTCATGGCAATATGTTAATTACAAACAATCTCATCCCCAAGAGATCTTTTGAGTTCGAAGCAGAAAAAATTTGAAGGTGAAACTCAACTACTGTCCCCCAAATTTTTTTTAAAAGGAAGCATCACTTATCAGAATTCACAATTTTACACTTGCACCCACATCAAGTTCCTCAGGCATGTTCTCTGGGAAGAAAAACCCTGAAGGCTAATTCGACTTCATAAAGAAGGGCTTAATGGACAATTGCTTTGGTTCTTCTATAAAAAATTCGAAGTAAAGAATGTCCATTTATACTAATGAGACACCTAACAACCATTGTATTCGACTCCATGCTACTTTCAGCCATGCTAAACGGGAGGATAACTTCACAACCAATTCCCTCTCTAAAAAGTTCATATGTATAAGCTCCTCCAGCGTTGTTTGACTACAAAATACTATTACTTAAACCCTGTACCTTTATCTCTTCTTATTGACCTACCACAGATGTCTCATTTGGTAAAAGAACAAATCAAATAGTGGAATATAAAGACCCAGCCCATCAATCAGGGTTTCACCTTTCCTAAAGAGCCTTTGCGCTCATTTGATGCCACTTCTAGAAATTCATGCAACATCCATGTCTTAGTGCAGTTAGTTCACACGCAGTCCAAAATTTTTGGATCTAAGAGTTTCAAACTTATCCTTTTGGCCAAATTAGTACCCAATAGACTTAAACTTCGACATCTGACAATTGTGAGAAGAAAGGCATGAAAACTCAGCGTGGGTCTTGAGAAAGATTTCTCACAAACTACAAGAGAGGTTTTACTCACAATCCTTCTGTAATAAACTAATTGAGTCTTCACTGAAAATTTTGTAGGCCATGTCAATTATGTCAGACTATTCCAAATATATTTTTTTTAAAATCAATGTGTGGAGCTGACTGCAAATCATAGAGCTGCACACTTGACTTTGACAGTGTTGATTTCTTAAAATTGCTTCATAATGAAAAGTGTTGATTACTTATCCAACAAGGCATACAGCACTTTTTCATTTCATTTAGCTGAAACTTTTTCCTATAAGAATGCATGTCCTCACTGCTACACAGTAGAGTAGCAAAGCTTTTGCCTGGCCTCCATAGACCAAGACAGAGATACCACACTTCCATTCAAAGGCAAGAAATCTGGTGTAACAGCCCAATGGCTCCCACATACAACAATATTATCCGCTCTAGAAAACTGGCCGCCCATACAACCAGCTCTCTCACAGTTTTGTTCTTCCCCGGTTTCCCGAGGAAAAGGCCTTGTTTGGTGGGTAGAGCGCACAGCGGACACAATATTGTCCTCTTTGAGTACCTCCCGATCCGTTCCTCAACCTTCACCACTAAACAGTACCTCAGCCTTCACGGCAACAGTTCACCCCTCAAGGTTTTGTTTCATACGGAGAACTCTCCTCAAAAGGCCTTGTTCCGTGGGCAGAGTGCGCAGCGGATACAATATTGTCCTCTTTGGGTACCTCTCGATCCATCCTTCAACCTTCACCGCTAAACGATACCTCAGCCTTCACGGCAACGATTCACTCCTCAAGGTTTTGTTCCATACGGAGAACTCTCCTCATGAGGCCTTGTTGTAAGGAGAGTCACACACCATTCTTATCAATAGCCCAGCAACTTTCCCCTTAGCGATATGGGAATAACTCTGTCCCTGAGCCGTCTCCCATCTATGGGGTACTTAGGCCTTCACATCTTCCCTTCTTAGGGAACACAAGCCCCAGCATGTTAACCATGAAACCAGGCGTCCGCGTGCGGCCAGCCACACACCGGGTCAGGGGTTGGCTCTGATACCATCTATAACAGCCCAGTGGCTCCCATGTACAACAATATTGTCCGCTCTAGGAAACTAGCCTCCCATACAACCAATCAAACCGAGAAAAGTACGAATCTCTGTCACTGTCATAAGCCTCTCCCAATGCAAAACTGCCTCCACCTTAGCCGATGTAATATCCTTCATTTTTAGTATAAATTTAGAAATTTCTAAATAAATTAAATTAAAATTTTAGAGATGAAAATTTTTCCTGAAAACTTAAGAATTTGAAAGTGCTCGTTGATACGATTCCAACGCCACCAAGAACGTGGAAAACAGAGCTCAAATGAGAGAGTTAGGAGCCGTTGAAGTTGTAAGGGCATTTCGGTCATTTGACAAAGACGTATTACACAGGGGTCCAAATTGATAATGGCACCCCCGTCTTCCACACGTCTCTACTAGTTCCGGCGAAATTGCCAGAGAGACGTGGAAAGAGACGTGAGGGGAAGAGTTTCTCCTCCCCTAAGACTCTAAACCCTATATCTACCCTTCCCCAGGAGCCAAAACGCTCTACCTTAAGCATTCCTCTAAGTTTTTACTCAGAACCCTAACCCTGCAAAGTTCGCATTTTTCCGGCGAGTGGAACCCCGGCAATACTAGCAACCCCAGCCAGACGCAAGGTAAGCCTTAAACCCTTATTTCCATATTTATTAAATAGGAAAAAGTAATTAGAAAAGCGTTTAAAAATTAGAAAAATCGAATTTCCTAGGAACTCTGTGCACGCTACTGTTGGAGCGTGATTTCACGGAGGAAACCACGTCCGTTTGAAAATCGCACTGTCCAACTAGTGCACATAAGACCCAAGATCAAACCCTTTAAATTTGGGAGAGATCCAACAGTGGATTTCTCCAGAAAATGCAAAAAAACCTTATCTAGGGATGTTTTTAGGAACGTGAAAAAAATCATTTAAAAAACATGATTTTTGGCAAAATCAATGCAAAAGGAGGGCATAAATGGATTCTAGAGGAAATTATGAGAAAAACAGCGCAAAAATCGCACAAAATGGAGCTTTGTAGCTCCGCCGGAGACAACCAGAATCCAGTCGTCTTCTCCGACGGCGGTGACATCGTCAGCGGCCAGGCGCTGACGCCAGGACGCCCCGACAGAGACGCACGACGAACGCACGTCTCTACCACGTGTGCAGAGGTCACGTGTGCGGGAGCTCTTGCGTGGGCTGTCACATTGGGTCGGGACGCGCAACTTCCTGGCGACCGTGACGCACATCAGCCCCATTTTGTGTATGTTTTCACTAAAATTTGATTTCTGAGAGCTATAGGAGTCCAAATCACAATCCAAAAGAGGCGTTGTGACCGTATTGACGATGCAGACCTAGTTTTAACTAAAAACTTATAAATAACCACTTTTTATTTAGAAAATTTTTTAAATAATGATGTGACATGTACAGGTGCACTTGAATATACCAGTTAAGGGAATTATTAGCAAGTTAGTGGTCTCACATTGAGGTAGGTGACGACAATTAATGCTTTTCCTTGATTTTTAAACCATGTTTAAAAATAACATCATGTGTGATTGTGTTTTAAATTGCAATTATCATTTATCATGGATTTCATGCGACTTTGAATACATTATGATTATTCGAAATTGAGATCTTTTATTGAATCAACTTATTACAAATGCTTTTATAAGCATAATGTTAATTAGTTATGCTTAAATAAAGACCTATTTCTTATTATACTTAGAAAATGCATGGATTTACATGGAAATAAAAATAGAGGCTTATTAGCTGATCCTTTTATAGGCTAACCCTAGGATGAGGGGCATGTCTTAGGGATTTCAAGCTATGAGTGCTCTTGAGTTTTAGCATATACATATGATTTCCGTGTTTTATATTTGATGACGGGTGCTCTCGCCCGGTGGTCATCATGATAGGAGGGATAGGACCGACCACCCACCCTTCGAGATTGTGATGTGATGATATTGTTATATGATAGACACCTGCCCATAGATGGCATTCGGTAGGGGTTTGGTAACATGGATAGTCCACACTACCGGTCTAAGCCTTTCCATGGGGACAGACGCTAAGTCTCTCGCTATGGTGTCGACGGAGAGCGGCGGTGGTTGATACCCATGGAGGGTTGCCACTGCAGCATGATGGCCCATATTCTTATTATGTGTGCATGTATGATGAGCATGGTTATGGATGGTATGCCTGAGTGTGACAACACTCAGAGGTTGGTTATGAGTACTCCTGATCAGTGATGTTAGTGTGATGTGGTGGGACCCATTACCTTAGGGTGCCCTTATTATTATTGTATACTCATTTACATTGATTTATATCATGTTTTGACTCCGTGAAATGCATGTTTTAGCATATGGAATAAATTGACATTTATTTGAACATGACATTATGATACTACTATTTTCATAAATAATAGACTTTTCATCAGTGCTGTTAATTATTTCTTTCATTTATTACATTAATTGTCTATGTACCTACACAAGTGATAGCTTGCTGAGGCATTGCTTTGTTTTGCAATGCCTTAGATCTCGAGCGCGACATCAGGAAAGGAAAAGCTGTTGAGAAACCGTGAGAGCTGCTGAAGATCTTTTTCCTATAGTTTTAGACAGTGATGTGAGTCATTAAAACAGGATTATCATTTGGACTTAATTATGGACTGCATACTTTATGTTTTGGATTTGATTGAGATGTTTGGACATATGCTGGACATTTATATGGGATGTTATGATGGATAGACTATGGGCCATATTATTATTGTGTTTTGGATATTTATTTGATTTCAAATAAAGGCGCCGATTTATTTGACATTGATTGATACGCATATTATTTTAATTACATGTATGTCGTTTTGAGAAAGGAAAAATAACGTCCAGAGTTTTTAAGAATTATTTTAGTAAAATAATAATTAAAACTTTTCTTATGGGATCCCAAATGCTCTTATTCAAAATGTCATTATTCTTATAAATAAATAAATAATTCCTTAAAAATCCGGGGTGTTACAGCTGGCTTCACAGCCACACCATCCGTGAACACTACGTGCCCCAAAAACTGCACCTGTCCTAACCAGAAGTTGCACTTACTGAGCTTTGCATACAAGTGATGACGGCGAAGCATGTCCAACACAGTGCAAAGATGTTCCCTGCGGGCCTCATGACTAGGAGAGTATATCAAGATATCATCCACGAAGACGATCACAAACTTATCTAAATAAGCTCGGAATATCCTGTTTATCAAGTCCATGAATACTACCAGTGCATTCGTCAAACCAAAGGGCATCACTAAGAACTCATAGTGGTCATACCGACTCCTAAACGCAATCTTAAGGATATCCTCCTCCCTAACCCTCAATTGGTGGTAGCCTGATCTCAAGTTGATCTTAGAGAATACATGTGCCAACTGCAACTAGTCAAACAAGTCATCAATACAAGGTAAAGGTTACCGGTTCTTCACAATAACGTCGTTCAGTAACCAATAATCTATGCACAGACTCAAAGACCCATCCTTCTTCTTAACAAAGAGGACTGGTGCTGCCCAAGGAAACCTACTCAGCCTGATAAAACCCTTATCCAAAAACTCCTACAACTGTACCTGGAGCTCTCTCAACTCTACAAGGGCCATCCTGTAGGGCTCCTTAAATATAGGCGCTGTACCCAGCACCAAGTTTATAGTAAAATCGATCTCCCTGCGTGAAGGTAGTCCTGTTAGCTCGTCTGAAAATACATCGGCAAAATCTCGCACCACATCTATCTCCTCACTCCGTGGCTGCTCACTGTCACTCGTCGTGACACAAGCCAAAAACACTCGACAACCTCAAGCGTAATAACGAGCTATTCTCATGGCTAAAATAACACAAAGGCCACTAACACTCCTCCTGCCCTGGACTAAGACCAGTGATCAATTCGGTACACTACATATAATCTATTTCTTACGGCAGTCTATGGTAACCCAAAACGTCACTTATCAGTCCATCCCCAAGATAACATCAAAATCCATCATATCTAAGAGAATGAGGTTAGCATCTATCCTAACCCCTGATATCTCTACTGTTACCCTCTCAAGGTACGCAGTAGTCTCCACAGTCTCTCCTGCTGACATCGATACATCTAATCCGAATGCTAATTCACACGTGTGCAAGTCAAGACATGATACAAATATACGTGCAATAAATGAATGGGTAGGCCCCGAGTCAAAAAGATTTTTGGCATGCCTATCAGCCATTAGAAAAGTACCTTCCACCACTTGGTTCAAAGCTTGTCCCTACCCCGAAGTACTGGCAAAGACACGTCCCTGACTACGTGGTGCTGGCTCCATGGTGGCATCTATCCTCACTGGCCTGTCTCCCTAATCTCTCAGGCACTCTCTTCTCATATGCCCTATCTCTCTGCAACCATAGCACCTAAACGATTCGTTCAGTTGAAAAGGCTGCTGGTGGTGGGACTGCTGTGGGCCCTGATGCTGACGACCCTGTCATGGGCATAGTCACCCCAAGTGTTGGCCCTTACAATAAGGGCACGCTCTCCTGCTCTGGTCTCTCCTCTGTTTAGGAGGGTATTGCCGGTCTGGAGCCCCAAGGGGCTGCGTAGATGAAAAGGGCCTCTTACCCTTAAAGGGCTGAACCATCTCACCTCTACTCCGTACAAGGTCTCTCTCAAGCACAAAAGCTGTGTCTGCTGCCTGCCTCACCGTGATTGGGTGTGCTATAAGTACCTCATGTCTCAACTACGACATCAACCCGATGACAAATCTATCTGTCACCTCCTACTCTGAGGCAAAAGGAGCATATGCGAATCTCCGTAGTCTAGTAAATCGGTTCAAATACTGCTGAACAGTCATACTCCTCTGTGCTAATGTGGCGAACTCCCTCTTCATAGCATGCAGGGTATGAGGGAAGTACTGCTCGTCGAAGATCCTCTGAAAATCCTCCCATAAAAGTGGTGCTGAGGATAGAGGGCGCGTATGCTGCTAAGTCTTTCACCAAAACCCAACCTCTCCAGTCAATAAGTATGTCGCTAGTCTGACCTAATCCTTAGGGGGGACCTCCATCCCCTCAAAAGCCTTCTCTACCTCAAATAGCCATTTCTCTGTCACTGTTGTATCTCCTTCCCCACGGAAGGTGGGCACCATCCTCTCAAACCTCTCGAGCTACTTAGCAGATAAAACGCATGTGCTTGAGAATCCTCCCTCTGTAGCTCCTTGCATAGGAGCTATCAGTAATAGTCAGGATGACTGCATTGGCGTGTCCCCCTGGACTGCTGCAGTCGTTGCAAGGTGGGCAAAGTGCATAGCCTGCATTTCTGCCCGAACCTGCTTAGTGAGACGTGGCATAAGGACCTGAACTACGCGGGTCACTACATCTGCCTCCTAATCCCCTTGCCCTGGTTTCGCGACAAGGGTAGCAACTGGTGGAGTGGGGGTGGACCTAGTCCTCCGTCAATGAGCCATCTGTTAACAACCCAATATCACATTGTATAAGTATTTCTCCTATCTCTATCTAAGTCATGAACTTATGGGCTGTAACTCTAATTGGACTCTTAAAGTGGTGATGATGGAATCAACTTGGACTCGTCATGTGAGGCGCAATTTAAACCCCTTTTTCTTGATTTTTTGGATTTTCTAGGCTGTTCATTCACAAAAAATGTAATTTTAGGAGTTAGAAAGGTCCAAATCGCGATCCGAAAAAGGCGTTGCGATCGTTTCGACTACGCGGACCTAGATTCAAGATAAAAACCTAGCTTTGAGCACTTTTTAAATAGTTAAACCCCTAAATACTATTAGATCACCTAGATCAGGCCTTAGACCTTGATTGTATGCATCAAATATGATATTATCTAGGGGATTAGAAAAGTAGATCTCATTGAATTGCCAAGAAAAGTGATCTTGACCGTCAATCTGAGTAGGTGCCTTAAAATGTGTTGATCAGAGAGCGATCTGACCATCAGATTGACGCGTAATCATATAGATACATGTGAATCACTAAACGAAATACAAATTTAATGGATCATGATAAAAATGAGTATGATTGAAATCAAAAATGACATATGACGATCTAGATGTTAAGAAGACAAACATCTAGCTCAGGATTACCCTAATGGAGGGTTAATATGATGATTTGAGCTGTTAGTCTAGGATTAACTACCAGATCAAGGAGGTTATCACTTGGACCTGTTATTTGAGATGTAAGAACAACAAGTGATCAATAACTTATATTGTGACAGGTACGTCAAAGAGCACGACGTGATATAGCTCACACGCCTTATTGGAATACCGCATTTATCAAGGTAGGTGATTACATTAGTGATTTTTCCATGATTTCTTAAATCATGACATAGTATTTGAAACTTTGAAGTGTAGGTTTTATGCCCTGCCATGTTACATGAGATCATTTTCAACATGCATTGCCAATATGCTTGCTACTTCCTTTGTGCATGGTTTATGCATTGTTTTTAATATATTTCAGTTGCATTGACTTGATTATTGATGATGTTATTCACTAATTTGCGATGCATGATGTTAATATGCTGAATTACTCACTCGATTTGGTTTTTATCGAAAATAATTACGCATTATTATGCTTTTAGAAAAATTCCTTTATTTTACATGATTTAGTCACATATTTGAGCATATAGATGATGGTACACTACCATATCTTTAATCGGATCTTATTAAGATTTTTACACGTGAGTTTCTATGCCTTGTCGATTGGGACATTTGAGATTGTGATGGGATGCATCCCCCCGTGAGTGCCTAAGTGCCCCGTGTAGGTGAAAGGGTGAAAGCGGGATTGGAACACATCTTTCCGTAAGTGCTTGAGTGCCCGTGTGGATAAAAGGGTGAAAGTGGGATTAAAACACGTCTTTCTGTGAGTGCCTGAGTGGCCCATTGTGGGTGAAAGGGTAAAAGCAAAAAGTACTGAGAGTTGACCCCATGTTACTATGAGTATAATTGAGACACTCATAAGGCTTGACCGTACATGATGTTTTGTTGGTTTTGACATGCATTCATGATGTTCTATGGATATCAATTTTCATTATTTTAACATACGTATATCTACGTATTTTCTCATGTTATGTATGTCATGATGCTCATGATTAATATCGCTTTTGTTTATATCATAGATTTCGTGTATTGTTCGTTATGGATTCTGCTGTTTTGTGCATATATATTCTTCTTACAGGAATTTCCATGATCTTGATATCTTTCGACATGTGATTTTATATCGTTTTTGTAAATTGAATGTAAATCACCTACACAAGCATAGCTTGCTGAGGCATTGCTTTGTTTTGCAATGTTTCAAATTTGGAGCGCGATAGCCGGAAAGGAAAGCAGGTGGAGTGGCATTGATTTGGGCGAGGACCTGAGGACTATCTACTTTTGTATTCAAAGACAGATTAGTGTACGTCTCTTAGACTTGTATTAAGCTTTTAGGACTCTATTTGGATGTTTGTATATTTGGATAGATTGGACCTATACTATTGTGTAGTATACGTTTATTTACAAATGTAGTTGTTGTGGTGATCGTGGATAGAACCTGGAGGCTTTTGGACTTGTATTATTATTGTCTTTTCTCAGCTTGTTTATTTATCATGTTTTGAATCGAGCATGCTCAAAGTATCTAGATTTTATTTTATTTATTGTCGCAATTTTAAAATGTAGTTGACCTTCGAGGTTTTTGTTTTCGGTTAATTCTTTTAACACTGCATAAGATTTATAAATCTTAAGTTTTTGTTTTCAGGGATCCTGCCTATTTTTCTTTAAAACATATTATTATTATTACGACTTTAGAAAAAAGTTTAGAAAAACCTGGGGTGTCACAGTTTGGAATCAGAGCCTAGGCGACTGTGCCTCTTTTCCTCTACGCCTTGCACACTCCCAGGCGCATACCTGTCGACTTGTGACTCTAACTACATAGCCATAGACTGCCATAAGAAGCAGATTATATGTAGTGTGTCAGATCAACCGGTGGTCTTAGTCCAAGGCAGGAGTGTTAGTGGCCTGTGTTATTTCAGCCATGAGAGCAGCTCGATGTTATGCTGGAGGTTATCGAGTGTTTTTGGCTTGCGTCACAACGATTGACAGTGAGCAGCCACGGATTGAGGAGATAGATGTGTTTCCAGACGAGCTGTCAGGACTACCCCCACGCAAGGATATCAATTTTACCATAGACTTCATGCCGGGTACAGCACCTATATCTGAGGCGCCTTACAAGATGGCTCCTGCAGAACTGAGAGAGCTCCAAGTATAATTGCAGGAGTTTCTGGATAAGGGTTTCATTAGGCTGAGTGAGTATCCTTGGGGAGCACTAGTCCTCTTTGTTAAGAAGAAGGATGGGTCTTTGAGGTTGTGCATAAATTATCGGTTACTGAACGGCATTACTGTGAAGAACCAGTATCCTTTGCCTCGTATTGACGACTTATTTGACCAGTTGCAGTAGGCACAAGTATTCTCTAAGATCGACTTGAGATCAGGCTACCATCAGTTGAGGATTAGAGAGGAGGATATCCCTAAGACTGCTTTCAAGAGTTAGTATGGCCACTATGAGTTCTTGATAATGCCCTTTGGTTTGACGAATACATCGGCAGTGCTCATGGACTTGATGAACAGGGTATTCCGAGCTTATTTAGATTAGTTCGTGATCATTTTCGTGGATGATATCCTGATCTACTCTCCTAGCTATGACGCCCACAGGGAACACCTTCGCGCTGTGTTGGACATGCTTTGCCGTCATCACTTGTATGCGAAGCTCAGTAAGTGCGACTTCTGGTTAGGACAAGTGCAATTTTTGGGGCACGTGGTGTCCAAGGATGATGTGGTCGTAGAGCTGGCCAAGGTGGAGGCAGTCTTTCATTGGGAGAGGCTTACGACAATGACTGAGATTCGTAGTTTTTTCAGTTTAGCTAGTTGTATAGGCGGCCAGTTTCCCAGAGCGGACAATATTGTTATATGTAGGAGTCACCGAGCTGTTACAGATGGTTGCTAGCTGCACTAATCCTTGCTGTTACAACAAATTTCACTGTTGGTGGCACAATCACTGACTCTTCTTCTACTAAATACCATAGAACTCAAGAAGAAACAAAGCATAGTAACAAAATATAATAGGCATACAATACAAGAAACTAGTTGTTGAAAACATCCAATGGCCATGTTTTTCAGCATTTACTGTATGGCTTAGATCACCTAAAAAATATGCCCTTACCAGCACCTAACCCACACCCCACCCCCGCGTCTGTAATCAATTTATCAGTAAATTATTGCAATAGCATCATTTTATGTAAACAATGAAGTAATGTCACATAAGTTGGAAGCATAGGATATTAGTCAAATAGGCTTCACCGACCTAAGGGCTCATTTGTGTATGGATTTAAGGGTCAAAATCAATTTGAGGAAGGAATGTACATATTGTTGTCTATTACACAATGTAATTGCATTAATTTTAACAACTACATAACAGCAGACACTTCAAATATTACCCAATGGACGAGAAAACTTCAATTAAATTTCTACAGAGAGCATGTCCCTGTCAATAGGTGATCAAACGGATCATACACAAAAGAACACAGAACCACTAACATTATTTGTAAACAAAGAAACACAGAGATCAGCTTACGTCTTTCTCTTGCTTCAGCAGACAAAATCTGAGCAAGCATCAACTGCCTCTGTTCTTCTGCTTCCCTAAATTTATTAATGCATCGAATTAGTTCAAAAGGTCTCAACAAGATACATTGCACATGAAGATGCAGCAAACAGGGTTCTCTTTAAAATAATAGTCCAAAATGAAGAAAAAGGCATGGGCATGGCACGTTTCATTGTAGATACCTTTGTGCATTTTCCTGTGCCTTCTGTTGCTCTGCGTTTTGTTGATTCCCCTAAAACAACAGATGATCTATATTAGCAACAGCATTGTCGAAAGCAACTGCACAAAACCATCTATGCAATCTGTTAAGGTTCAACGATATTATTACTTACAACACCACGTTGTGCCATCAACTCCTGCATTCTTCTTTCCCTGATGGCTTCTAATTCTGGATCATCCTAATCAAGAGAAGGTAAAAGGTGTTTTCAGGAATTTTCACACATTCTAAACTCAAGAAGCATACATCTAACACTACCAAGGAACAAGTTATGAAACTATTTATGCTTGAGGATCAGAAAAACAACAGTTACATTAGCCATACATTAAAACAGTAAATCTCTAAATGATTAGAAATAGTGAAGATCATCAACAACAGGAAAAACCAGAGCCACCAAAAGCTTATAAGATGAAAGGAGTATTTGATGTATCTTCCAATAGGTGCCTTCTGACATCTACAAAATGCTAAGAGTTTGGATGCAGTATCTCTCTGAAAATACAACAAAAGCAATAAAAAATGCATACACTAACTGCTCTTTCCTTGCTTTGATTCATTAATAGAGTTTTCCTTTTTCGGTGCGCCAAAAAGAAAGACCAGCCAATATATATCAGCAAAACTTGTATAATACAATTAAGATACTAAAATGTAAGCTTGTTTCCTGAACAGAAGAGATTGAGGTAAACAATTGTGAAATATCCAAAAAACCCCTTGATTATAGTTTTTGACCTGTTAATCTACATGAAACCAAAATTCCTCTTCATGTACCTAAAATGAATCCCATAAATATCTTCCAATTTTATCCTTTCTTTAGCACAGTTAGTAGAAGTTTAAGTGGGTTTCAGTTATTCAATACTAAGTTTTGGTGAGTCATATGGGCACTTGATCTCAATCATCAATCAAAAGTACCCACCACAATACGTCATCATTAAGAACGGCATTGCATAAATGATCTAAACTTGCACCCATGAAGTCCATAGAGCCACTCGGTTTCCTTTTATTGTAAACACCCCTTCTGCAAGCCACAATTTGATGGTTGGGAGCTCCAAAAGCAGTCCCTAGTAGAACATCCTCCTAAGGTCACCTCATAGACGTGCCTGCCTATGGTGGGTAAGAGGCTTTGCAGTCCTTATAACTTGTGATAAGCTGACAATAGTAAAACAAATTGTCTCACATTGGCTCGACTCTCAACAAATAAGAGGACTCAAAGAAAAACAAATGGTTCTAGACCAAGCCAAAAATATTACTTTAACCCAGACTTACCCTGACCCAAAAATGAAAAGGAAAAATGAAAAGAGAGGCAACAGAGTTTTTGGTGAATGAGGAGATGATTTATTTGCTTTTTATTTAGAAACTTTGATCAAGTAGCTTGGTTACTGTTGGCCATAGCTTTCTTCTAAATAAATTCTCCAATCCTCTCTTGATAATACTTGCACCCAGAGAGAATCCCATCTAGATATATGACTACATTCCTCATGAACCAGTGCGATAAAAATCTAACAGCAGGCAAAGAGAAGAGAAACGTTAGGAGTATCGCTGCAATCTACGTCAAATGCTTAATACTTAATATCGCATCAATAGACTCTCTAAAAGAGAGGGTCAAGATTCAAAACCCAAAATCCTTGTTCCCCGTTTTTTCTTGTTTCTCCATCGTACCAATTTGAGCTAAAGATCCAAATACCGCAATTCCAACACTCAAAAGCTTCCGATAGAGAAGGGAGAACCTATCAGAATCCATCACTTGTGCCGATTGCGTTATACCAAACTTATCATTCGTTCCCAAGTAGTAAATTTAAAACAGGTAGAATACACGAACCACACACCATGTGACTTTATTTAAGGTGCTGGCAAGAACCCCGATTCCGCAACTATTCAACTTTTTGGGAAAAACAGAGCAGGGATGATTAGGTTCAAAACAAGGCACTGATATTAGCGATCTAAGAAAACCCTTGTCAACATATAGAAAAATAACTGCATAAAAATCAGCACAGCAGCAGAGAGACGCAAGACGAAATTAAAAGAAACAAAACCATGAGAAATGGAAGAGGGTTTTGGTGGTGCATACCATTTCGAAAGGTTAGGAAAATCCCGCCTTCTCGACCTCTTTCTTCCTTCCTGGTTACAGCGACAAAATTCCGTCTCTCCAACAAGGCCCCGATACTTATATCTGCAGGCAGGCAAAGATTCTGCGTGAGACTCACGATGTCCCCGCTCACTCCACCTCCAGCCGGCCAAATTAATTTTCTTTTCTTTTCTCCTTTTTTTGTTTTTCTTTTTTCAGTTTGCAAATTCCGTTCTAACAAATAGAAGTAAGCAAAAACATCTTTTTCCCTTAATGTCAAGATTTTTCCTATACTTTTTTTCTAATTAAAAAGACCCGATGGATGAAGGGTTTAGAGGCATCCAATCAAGACAAAATAAGGTCAAACTAACGGATACGATCATCCAGATATGGCATGTGTGGGGCTGGACCCAGCTTGCTCCAAAACAAACTAGCGTCTATCTCCTCATTTGTCCATTTTCAATGGTGAGTTGGAGTCCGCTCCGCTCCTGTGTCATGTTTCTACCTTCCCCTAATTTAAAAGATGAAAATTGGCACACTGGTAGCTAACAAAGAACAGCCCTGGTGTACGAAACTTCTACTTAGGTGGTGTATAGAGAAAAAGCAGATTATAAGGATTTATAGTATACAGTTTTATCTTGCATTTTTGAAAGAAATTATTTTCACACTTTGAACCCACGACAACAACTTTACTGTACATATTAGTAGCCAATGCAACAGATAAAACCCTATGAAATTGAGAGAATATTTAAGAAGAAACGAGAGGCTTACGAGGCACCTCTCACTCTAGTTTGGTAACTAAACTGAGTAAAACCGGTGTTCCGTAAGGGTAGACATATCCATACATGTTTGGTACTCTACCTACGCCTCTCTTGAGAACCGGTGATTTCCAAAAATCGGTTGTGGACCTAATTTTCCATCTACGAGTAGTGTTAAGATTACTTATTCGGCCCAACTTCCTGAACTGAAGCTAAGTCGAGACTGACCCAGTAACTAGACCGTCATACACATTATGGTCCGGCCAAATGGGACGATGACCGAGGCATTTGAAGAAATCTACTTGTTCTGTTTATGGCCGATGGCTATGGTTGATGTATGAAGCAAACTGTTTCATCATAAACCCTCTGATTTCTCACTTGTCCAGTTCAGCAAGTGGAGGACATGGCCTTCACCGTCGACCACAATCGACTCTTCCCATCCACTTGATTTTACTGCTTGATAATAGTTCCTTCCTTCATAAAAAGGGCAACCCTGGGTGTGGAGAAGAGGTGGTCCTAAAGGAGCCTTATCTTGCTTTGCAAGAGGCCCGTTTTGACACATTGAACGTTTGAGGTCACCCAATAATAACGCTACCATTATGCCAAGACACCCTTTAACTCTAACCTTCGTGTCTCAAAAAATCCTTCTCTGCCACTTGAATCCCATCCAACTGCACCCCAAGCCTCCCGATTGGTTTTATCAATGGATCATTTCCCCACAGCCCCAGAAGCAAGGATGGACCAGAACGGCACCATAGATCCTTACCCCATGTCCCAATCCGCTGGCCCCTGCAAGCATCAACGTATAGTGCACGATGTTAGCCACCGGCACTGCCACCTGCCATAGTAATTAGTAATTCTATCGAAGTCGCCATTATCATTCAGCCATGGATCAGGCCCACCACCATTAATATGGGAGGCAGACAAGGAACCATCATGGGCCGCTGGGACCCGGTGCTCGGGGGCCGGTCTATACTCCACGAACACGATAACAATATTTGCCTCAGCCGCTAGCGAATTGAGATAATGACGATAACTGGGCGTGAAGGCTGATTCAATACAAATGCTTACACCATGGAAGTAAACAAGAATGGGAAACATCTTTGGACCTTCATTAGTGATCTTTGGAAGACAGGGACGAGCTGAAACACCGGACTCCGGTCCATTTTTGACATCTTTGGATGAAACACCGGTGATTGGATCGACAGAGGGGGGTACTCTATCTGTGACTAGCAACCGTTCAATCCGTCCATCTTTGTACTCTCAAAGGAAAGGATGAAAATCATGGGCAATCTCGTTGTTTGGATCCATTTCTGAGGTACAGGAACCAGGCCAAGATTGGAGATGAGAGGAAAGGTAACTGAGCCGAGAAAAATGGATCCATAGATTTGACGTTCGACAGAGGTTCTGATGTATATAGATTTCAATGTACGCTGTAAATGTCTAGTCTTCAAGGTACTTAACAAACATGTAAGTAGTAGTTTGGCAAAAGAGAGAAAAAAATGGAAGTTAGAGGCGGCTCTTTAGGTGTGTGTGTCTACATATCAAAAGATATACATACTTAGAAACTGCAAAAAAAAGAATAAAATTAAAAAGAATATTTAAACACACACACACGTTAAACTTTTGTAAGTTTAAAAAAAAACAGCGACAAAACTGTAATTTCTAAATATGTATACCTTTTGAAAAGTAGACTCACAACGCCTACAGAACCTCGAACCCTCGTCATCTAGAGAGACTCTTCAGATCCCTCTTCTTTCTATGAAGAGAACTAAAAATTAAAACTTGAAATATATGAAAGTTTTAATGGCAATAAGACGATAAATTAAAGACTTAATATTCCAGCATTACTTAGATACTAATGACGTACCCTCTTTTAGAGTTTTATCATACTTTTATTTAAGGAGCTCACTTTCGTCATAATCTCAAATATTCATCTTAGATATTTTGTAGTAGATGAGGTATGACACAAAAAATCACATACATTGGATGATTGTACTATTGCTTTTTTGAATTTCTAAAATCAACACTAGAAAATTTAATTGTCTCAAAAATAGCTAAAAAAATCAATGTCTAGATCATTTAAAATATGTAATTTTTGAGACATGGCCATTTATAGCAAAATATTTAAGATGAACGATTTGATTACTCAAAAAGTGGACCACATATGTACTTTTATCATAAAGGTGTACGAATATTAGCTTCACTCCATGAATTAACGGTGATAAACGAAGTAAAGTGCACACGTTAAACTTTTGTACATTTGACCAAAAAAAATTAGAAAAAAACACTCACTTGGTAAAAACGAGTATTGCTCTCTCTTTTCTTTTTCTCTTTATTTATTTATTTATTTATTTTATGTATAAAGTCTTATTGACAATAAGACGTTAAATTAATTGTCAAGAGTAAAAGTACTCTATGTCTGTGAATCATTTTTATTTTTAGACAAAAGAAATCATATATGGACCTTTTGGCATGAGATATACAATCTACAACTTGATATGTATGGACAATGACTTTATTCCCTGTTATTTGCAGCCTTAAAATAAACACAAAATTATTTAAGACAAACAGTACAAGGCTTGGAATCAGCCTCTTACAAAAATGCAAAGTAAGGCTGTCTACTTTAAGCCATTGTGGCCTGCCCCTTTTCCGGACCCTGCATAGGCAGGAGCTTCGTGCACTGGGGCTGCCCCCTATCAACAGTACAAAGTTTTGGGCTGTATATGTGTGCAAAGAATGACCCAATTCAAGCTGCAAATAGTTGAGGAGGAAACTCCTATCCTTGGACTTGCTTATTTTCTCTTCAGACTTCCATGCAGCGAAGTAAATCTCGAAATACTTGTTAATTATGTGAAGGGAGCCCTGGTGCAACGTAAAGTCGTCATCATGTGATCTTGAGGTCATGGGTTCAAGGTGCGAAAACATCCTCTTACAAAAATGTAAAGTAAAGTTGCATGCTATAGACTCTTGTAGTCCACCCTTTCCCTGAACCCCGCATAGGTAGGAGCTTCGTGCACCGAGGCAGCCTCTTTTTTACATTTGTTCTGTTTTTAGAGCAAGATATTTCGTTCCTTTTTCCCTGTTTTTCTGATATTTTTTATCGGTGAGCCCTCCCATGGGAATATTACGGGCTCCTTGAATGATCCCTTTTGATTACCTCAATCGCATGGGAGGATGAATGAATTAAGTATAAAAAAGAACTATAAATGGCCCCTTCCTGGAAATGCTTTTTGCACTACTAGACATCCAAAGGCCAAAACAATCGAATGAAAAAATCAAATCATTTAGAAGTGGGCCCTTGACAAAAAAAGTTAGTGCTTTGGTAGACCAGAGTTGCTTTAATCAAAAGTCAACGTTCTTATGGTTTAATCAAATAGATATTTTAGAAATTGTACAATTTAGGTGGATTCAAATTTGAAAGAAAACTGTAGTAATGACTATAGGTTGTCTTTTCTAAAGTGTCTTTTTACAAACCTCTTGAAAGTTTGATCTCATATAGGAAGAGAGAAACGAGCTTCTCTCCTCCCTTACTATTCTTCTATAGCTTTGAGTAGGCCATTCCCTCGTTAAAGAGTTTATTTGCTTGTTTAGGCTTTTAGAGGTTTGCTCTACTAGTGCTTTTGATGTTCTTCTTGAGAGTTTATGATTCAAGATTCCTTGTTAATCTACCTTTTCCTTCTTCTTATTAGTATGAACATTATAGTCTTCATTATTCAACACCAAGAGCTTTGGGCTTTTTGAGACCTCAACCTTAGTACATGGTCTTGTTTTCTTTAAAATTCATCACTTGACAGTGCTTTTCTTTACAATTTGAGATATTAGTGTGACATCTCAGGTTTTTTTAAAACACTTTTTCACAAAATCTTTTGCAATTGTGAGGCCCCGAGTTTGAATGATTATTTAGAAACCAAACAGCAGAAAACATATTTCATGAGAAGATCTTTAAAAAAAATCCCCAGTGTCATTTTTCTTTTCAAAAATAAGGATTTGCAAAGAAATGAGCACTATATTTCCACTAAAAATCTAGTAGAATCACCATGTATTTTGGACACATTGTATTTCACGCATGCAATGCGAGAACATAATAAACACAATATATATAAAATAACAAAGGAGACTCCATCTCCCTCCAAAATACATCCACACACACACACATGTTTGTTCACATTTAAATAAAAAAAGAAAAATATTTTGTAGCACCAAAAGGCTAAGAATAGAACTACCATTCCCTAAATCACTCCAGTCACAACCACATCACCATAACTCCAATTTACATGTCTACATGTCCATAAAGTAAGGTCATATTAAGTCAAGCATTACATCAGTTCACAAGGTCATCAAGTACATTGCAAACATGTTTGATATACCTGTCATACCCTTCACTTGAGATGTCTATCACAATCTTCTGCTCCTATGCCTCATTTCTTCAAACCTGAGACATTATAAACAATTTATAATATTTTAGCAAGCTTGCACTTATGTAGGTAACTTCATTATCGAAATATAAAGTTCATGCAGTTTTAGATCCAAAAAGGATACATAATCACATGTTATACAGTTCAATAAAATATATGCATAATGCGTAGTATAATAAAACTCTAAAATCTCAACCATGCTTTACAAATCAATGTCATGCCAAACCAATTCAAATCATCAGTGTCAATATCCATGCATATTGTTTTAATGACAATAGTAACCTTTGTGATGTATACAGATATAAAAAATCCACACAACTAATGTTATGCATCATCTCATAAATATACTCATCTAATATGAATAATGAATCGTCGTAAAAAATTAATAGATGAAGAGCATTTAAACCATGAAATACTTAAATACGATTAATGTATCTCAATCAGTATATATATAATACCATCTGAACCTCCTCGAGGTCTTTGTGAGTGTGAAAACACTCATAATCCAGTCACCTATCATTGGTCATGAGTACTCATTATAAACTTGAAATACCAGGGTGCCACACACTTGCACTATCACACTATAAATACAAATCTCAAATTAATGGACCTTCTGTGTAACGGACAAGAACCAATCAAAATCGTGGCTAACACGTCAATACCAAAACGGATGGACTCCTAGCATCGTACACATGAGAAACACGGTACGCAAGCCATGACCTATCCATGATGTCATTGACTTGAATTTAGCCTTTTTCAACGAGGTAACTAACACATACATATATAATTTTGGAAGGAGGATAATCAATCAACTTTCCTAGCACGGCGTCCAACGACCTCAATATGTCTGTTATAACATAATCATACTATGCATCATCACATGCTGATATAGTTGATAAAACCATAGAAATCCTTGCGTTAATAAAATTGTGCAAATTCAAACCTCATGATATAATGTGGTCATGTAAAAGCAACCCTTACAAGGGTTGAGTTTGAGAATTTTACATTCCTCATCATTTCATAATTCATGTAAGTCCATGTAGTTTCAAATATATTTTCATGTATAAGCTTTCAATTTGATAGTAAAACAATATGGTATTCCAAACCCGTAAGTTGAATGAAATACAAATATGCTAACTACATAAATTAGAAATATCAAAATCCTAAATCTTAAGCATTTTCAAACATAACAGAGTAGTCAGCAATAGTCTATATGTTTCACAAAAGTGTATCGATGTTAAAACTACCTACCTTCTTTATCGTGCTTCACGATTTTATTATATCCCACCTTCAATCATTTATCAATCACCTAACCAACCAACTCAATATTTTAGATTCACTGTTAATGTTGATTTGCAGGTTCACAATTACAAGAAAATCTACTTATTCTTAATCAAAACTACTAGTTTATTGATCCATTCTAATGGTTTGTACTCTAACCATAAGTTTTTAAAGTATATTTACTAATTGAGGGTTAGGAAACATGATGTCGGCATGTAATTATCGACTAGATGTCGCCAAGTTCCTCTTCCATCACTATCTGATCGAACGGTTAAGATTTTTTTATAAATTTTTATCCAAATTGCACAATTTTAGTCATATCCTAGTTAATTCAGGGTTCTAGAATTCATCCGTGCTGTCTGATCATCGATCAAACATTAAGAAGTCACTGTTTAAATAGTGACAAATTGGACAATTGAGATTTTATGATAAGTTTTTATCTAAATTTCACAATTTCAGTCATATCCTAGTTAATTTAGGGTTCTAAAATTCATTTGTGATGTCTAATCATTAATCAAACATTAAGAAGTCACTATTTAAACAGTGATGATAGGACGATTGAGATTGTTCCATTCGTTTCTAGCCTATATCGACAATCTCAGTTAGATCCAAGCGATGTAAGGTAAGTATTTATCCATTTCCAATTACTGATTAGGAAATCAACGGTTGGATCATCTATAAAAACATAGGTCTAGCATAAACCGTACAGATTTAGCCTAAAAATTCAACTCAAGAGCTAGGTTTGAAGGATCTTACCTTCAAAGCATGTCTCTGTGCTTCCTCCACCCTTGGATGAGCCTAATTGACTTTGTTTTCTTATGAAACTCCCATGATCTCGTCGCATGCTACTCTCCTCTTTCATCAATGGGCAAGATCATCTTAGATTCTTTAATAACGCTGTGGGTTTTGATTATCTCTATGCTCTAAGTGAAATGACAGGCTCGGATCATCGATCCCAATCGTCATCTTCTCCAGCAGTGACTGCATCATCGGCAATTGAAAACCCTATTTTCCTCCTCCTTCACCAATGTGCCAAGTTTCTCCAGCATACTGGCTTTCTTTTTTTTCGCTTTCCTTTTCTCTGCCTCCTCCTCCTCCTTCTCCTCCTCCTTCTCTTTCCCTTTTTCTCCTTCCTCCTCTTTGTTGGGTTTTTTCCTTGTGTGTATGTCGGGTTTGATGAACAAACCGTGAGGTCTATTTCGCATAGTCTGTTCCATCTTATTAAGTGGGATGGGGTGCCAATATCAATTTGGCCCCCTCCTTTATATATATATATATATAAGTATCGATGTGTACTTTTTATTTTTAATAGTTTCGAGTCCAAAATTTTAGTTTCCAAAGGGGTCACTTTTATAGAACGCAATTTTTTCTGAATTCAATTCCTAATTTTCATCTCAATTAAAATATAAAATAATATATGAAAAAGAACTTGAAATTGAGGGTTGTTACAATTAGTTACTCAAAGGAAAGAAAATCGATATTCAAATATTTACTAATTTGATATTCTAATATACAAGAATTTGTTTAATGCAATTTTTTGGAGGCAAACATACAATTTCATCAAGAGTGTAGATCATTGTAAATATAAAGATTGTGCTTGGCTTGGATAAGTCTTGCTAATAGAGCTGTCATTAATCCCTTGCACTAGGAACCTTCAACCATCTTCAAGACACTATTTTACTAAGTGCGCCACTAAGCCAAGGTTCAAAGAATTCATTGTATTGAAAGTATTTTATTATATGATAATTAAGACTAATGTGATTTAGCTTTCTCTTACTTATATCTTCAAGTATCCTACATTTCTTCACTTTATTTTGATGATCTACGTTTTTGGTCAAATAGATCAGTGGATGAACTCCTCCAACTTAGGAAAATTAATGGAAGATTGAAGCATCAAAGTTAATTTTCACTCAAGGAGAATTGCAATAATGCTTTTGGTGGACAAAAGTTTTGTTTGTGAATCTTGTTACTATCACAAATCAAGCTTATTGCCCTACAATGTCTTTGAGACTGATATTCAATCATGGATCATGGAATAGATGTTATTTTATATGATTTCTATGCATGTAAATTAGTAAATATATTTTTCCCAATCTAGGCATTTTATAATTCAAACCCAAAAATCCTCAAAAACGTATCTTACTCTTCATTAGTCTGGAAAAAGTTTACACAATTATCTCCCTAGCTTATTCCAACTCCTCATTAGTATATCACGATTTAGTAAGATTTGGAGCATAATTGGCCTAGTTCCTCGTTAGTAGAGAATATCCCGAGCTAAGTCAATTTAGCCTAATATTGGGAATTTTTAACCTTTCTTACTGTAAAATGGATTAGGATCTTTGATCAAGTGAAAGATGAAAAGAAGGGGGTTGGTTTTTACTTAAGTTTGCCTACGCTTGAAAGGTGTAGATTAAACATTATAAATTGATATCCATACTCATTTTCAAATAAATAAAGATTGATATCCATACTGGTTTGTGAATAAACTATTTAATAAATGAGCCCTTCACACAACCTATTATTTTCAAATATTTTTATGGTAGGCCCTAGAAGCTATCTACGACTATTTTTCCTCATTAAAGAGTCGAGAGTTGCCTCTTTTAGGCTTTTAGAGGTTTGCTCTGCTAGTGCTTTTGGTGATCTTCTTGGGACTTTATGATTCAAGATTCCTTGTGAATCTATCTTTTCCTTCTTCTTATTAGTATTGAGGCATTATAGTCTTCATTGTTCAACACCAAGGGCCTTGGGCCTTTTGAGATCTCAGTCTTGCTACATGTTCCTATTTTCTTTAAAATTCATGACTTGATAGTGCTTTTCTTTACAATTTGAGAGATTAGTTACACAAAGGAAAGAAAATCCATCTTTGAGGATTTAATAATTTGATATTCTGATATATAGGAATTTGTTTAGCACATTTTTTGGAGACAAACATATGATTTGCATCAATAATCCCTATATATTATGATATTCTGATGTAAAAATAAGCTTGAGCTTGGCTTGGTTGAGTCCTATTGCCATGACCCAAAAAATTTCTGCTCTTTTGCAGCACTTTACCAACTATATGTTTGTCCTTTACTAAATTGCTATAGATTAGTTATTTTAGTAATTCATATATAATTAATAAATGGATGGAAGTTCTATTTTAATTAAAATATAAAATGAAAGAATTTGTGAGAAGTGGCTGCATAATTAGATTCTATGCTCGAAATGGAATCCAACGCCTCAAAGAACACTAAAAATGGAATTCGTATGACCAAGTTAGAGGCATTTGAAGATTGAGAGCAAAATTATAATTTAACAGTTCAAAGATCAGGGGACAAAAAATGTAGAGGGTCGTTTTACTAATGACACCCCCTTCTTCCCCACTGACCTCTCCACGGCCATCTAATTCTAACTGTCGCACTGCATTACCCTTGCAATGCGGTGCCGAAAAAAATGGCTACACCGCCATGGGACGACACCTCCTTTCCCCTCCTATAAATTCCTCCACTCACCCCCCCCCTTCCATCTCGTGATTTCTCCAATCAAATCCGGTTCTCTACCATCTCTAGCAAGGAGGGTTTTTAGCCGGCAGTTCAGGCATGCAACAAGCTCCATCTCGAGCTTCCAGGTAAAACCCTCTTCCCTTCTCCTTTTCCCTCTTCATTTCATGCATTTTCCCTTAAGATCTAGGCCGAATCTGGTCTCACCAGCCGGCAAATTGCCGGTGAAACTAGAAACGGTGGATCTGCTTCAGATCCACTGTGTGGATACTCATATGGGAGGTCTAAGCTGTCCGATGAGTTGGTGGGGCCCCAAAAGCCTAGAAAACCTAGGATAGTGATCCATTGAGGCATCCTAAACGTTGATCAGGGACCAAGATGATTGGACAGTCCAGATTAGATCGCCTCATTTGGTTGACCTAATCAGGTACTCAGGATGCACATACGTGACACACATCCGGAACACACGTTCTAGGGTTCCCTTCGAGCATGTGTGGTGGTGCGAGTGTAGTCGCGGTTCAACCGAGATGCACATGCATCCTGAGAACCTTGACATGCGAACCCTACGTGGACAAATCTAATTCGCTCGTTAATTTGCGACACTAAAAATGCAATTAAGAAGGCTATATAACTCTGATCGATGATCCGAAACAACCGTTGCATTTGTATTTATGACGCAGATCTACTCATACCATAAAATTTAGGATCATGGGATTGGTCAAGACGAGCATAGCCTAAAACCCATAGAGATTTCATGGATCTACGAGATCAACTATGATCGGATCTCATTAATTGATCAATTAGATACCTTAGGACATCCTTAGTCCAAGATCAACCCAAACATCGCATAAATCAACCACTAGAAACCCATAAATCATATAGATCTAGCCGTTGATCTGTGTATCTAGAAAATAATACTTGACTTTTATGTCTGAATAACATCTAGGACCTCACCAAGGTACTCTAGGGCTCGAATTGAAGAAGGACACTAGCTAAGTGACAACAATCGCAGTAGGTAGTCTGATACTGCTAAGTTTTCAAATACATTTCCAAACTCTAATTGATTTATTATGCTTTTTCCGATTTGATATTCTCATAATGAGTATGTAGATTTTTCGTATGATCTTGCATGCAATTGCTTATTTGGTAAATAGTCTTTATATAAGCATTGCATATATGTTTTGGAACTAGTTGCATGAATTGCACGATTTGTGATGATTGAGATTCGGAATATATGCATTCCTCACATGTTTTGAAACCCATTGCATAGATTGCATGATTTATAATGATTGAAATTGGGGTTTCATGTACCTATATTTTTGGGCTATTGAGCTTTGTGGGTACTATGCTGAGAGGTTGTTTATGTACGGGGTTAGTCTCCTGGCCTCTACTACAAAAAGTGGATGGTATCGCTACCAAAATGGCATTGTCCCTTCCTTAGCTGCTGTGGTAAATAGGGATGACCACTGGAGGTATTCACGGCACCCTTTCGGGGACATATCCATAGTAGCCGTGGAGGCTATGGTGTATTGGTCTCTAAGTACCGAAAACACACGATTCCTGATGTGTTCTAGTCGTGAGTATAGTTGGCCCTATGATTTCAGTGTTATCGATATGCATATAGCATTAAGATGGTCATATGCGAGTACTCGTGATTAGTTGGCATGATGTGTTCTCCGAGAGGATCATGTGCATGATATCCATAGTGATGCCATCATCTACTTTGACCAATTACTATTTTAAAATTTTCATGATTATGATTAGCTCATGCTTCATTGACTAATCAACTTGATGTTTTCACTGAGATCTTCGTACATGGATTGAGTGATCACTACTCTATGTTTTTTGTAATATTTATATTGTTGATTTCTGGATTTTGATAAAAGCTTTCATGATTGAAAATGTGCAAAACAAGCTTATGATTTACGCATAAAAAATGTATGTTTTACACAGAGAAATTGCATAATGTTTCACATGGAAAGCCTCTTTTGAAACCATGCATGTTGCATGCCGTGTTTTGAAAATAGTTGTATCAGATCACCTACTGAGTATGAGGAATACTTACCCAAATATATTATTTTTATAGATTAGCTCCACACAGGATTAGAAGAAGTATCAGAAAATGTTAGTGCTATGATCAAGAGAATGAAGAGAAGACAAGTATAAATATAAGTATATGATTAACCTTTTGGACATGTATCTGTAATTATTACAGTTGGGCAGTGAGCATGACTGGATAGACATGGGGTTTATATACAATTGTCTTATTTGTTTCAGAATTTCTTTGTTCATTTTGAAAGCAAATGACACTCGAGGTTTTCAAAATGAATTTAAAATAAAAGATTTTTCTGCTACATTCATTATTTTTATAAAATTATTTTCAAATAGGGATCGATCCCTCCCTATGAATTAGTTTTGCATTTAAAAATGCATGTGAAAACCTGGGTCGTCACACCTACTAATGGAGCTACCATTAATCCTTTGCACTAGGAGGCTTTGCCCATCTTCAAGACACTATTTTACTAAGTGTGCCACTAAGCCAAGGTTCAAAGAATTTGTTATACTGAAAGTATTTTATTATATGTAGTTAACTCTATCATGGTTTAGCATTATTTTAGTTATATATTCAAGGATCCTACATTTCTTCACTTTATTTTGATTATATGCATTTTTTTGTCAAATAGATTAGTGGATGAAACTCCTCCAACTCAGGAAAATTAATGGAAGATTAAAGCATCAAAGTTAATTTTCATTCATACAGAATTGCAATAATGTTCTTGGTTGTAATGACTCGGGTTTTTATAAGACTTTTTAAATACAAAAGACATTTACTTGGTGAACTCAATCTCTATTGAAAATCATTTTTGAAAATCACATAATAGAAAAACAACATTATTGTTTTAAAACTCATTCTAAAAAACCCCGAGTGTTATTTTTCTTTTCTTAAAACAAGGATTCTCGGTAAAATGTGTGTTCATTTCTACCAAAAATCTGGCAGAGTTTCCTCTATTTTTCGGACAATAGACATTTAATGCATGTCATTGTAAAGTACTTGATAAACATTTGTTTATATTTAAAACATAAATGGAGACTCCGTCTCCTTTTCAAATAACTTATGACATGCATGCACCAAGACTTATCAGTCACAGCCCAATTACAATTAAATCACATACAATATCGAATGATTATTTAATAGTCAATGAAATTGAGTTTCTTAATGAAACTCCAAATTACCTTCTTACTTATCCCCTTAATGCAACAGGTGGTCTTCAAGAACTTAATTTCCTTATTAATCCTTTTCAAACTAACCTGTAGTAAAAATAGTAGGATGAGTATACAATATACTCAGTAGATAACTCAATACTGCAAAACTGAAATCACAACACACACATACAATGATTTGAAGAGTGATTTTTCTGATAATAAAATCATGTTATCATAAATCATTTCATGGAATGCATCATAGCACACGTATGAATGTATATACATACATGTATGTCACCAACAAAAATCTATATCATACTTGCCAATCAAGTATCATATCATTACTCTAAAATTTAAATTAAGATTTAGTTAAACTACATGATGGCCATTTTAAACCACTGTATGCAGTATAATTTCAAATAACCAGCTCATCATGTAAAAATATATTATCCATAGTAAAACAAAATACCATAATGTCTTTTGACAACACATGTAAGGTAGACCAACCATATAGGGCAAATCACCAAGTGTCCTTTTGCAACACATCTAGGTGGACTTGCCAGATGTCCCTTTGCAACACATGTCGGCAGACTAACCATATAGGCCAAATCACCAAATGTCCTTTTGCAACACATGCAAGTGGACTAACCTCGTAGCGTAAAGCACCAAATGTCCTTTTGCAACACATGCAGGTAGACTAACCTCGTAAGGTAAATCACTAAATGTCCTTTTGCAACACATGTAGGCAAACTAACTATATAGGGAAAATCATCAAATGCCCCTTTGCAATACATGTAGGAGAACTAACCTCATAGGGTAAATCATCAAATGCCCCCTTGCAATACATGAAAGCAGACTAACCTGGTGTCCCTTTGCAACACATGTAGGCAGACTAACATGTGGTCCATTTGCAACACATGTAGGCAAACTAACCTGTGGTCCCTTTGCAACACATATATGAGCACTAACCTGTGGTCCCTTTGTAACACATGCAAGCGGACTAACCTTATATGGTAATCACTACCAAAAGATCATATCATACTTCTCAAATCATATAAAATAGTATGCATACTTTATGCAAAACTATATTTCTCAAATATTCTTTTCAAAGTATAGCTCAATAACCAATCTAGGTCATTTTCATATTCGTATATCTCAAAACCATATCATATGACATGCATATCTTATATGAAACTATGCATTTTAAATCTTTCTTTCCAAAATAAGGAATTCATGCATATACAAATCACTATTTTCTCATGTCTCATAAGTAAATTAAGTATTTAAATACTTTGAATTGAATAATTCATTATTCTTTCCGAATTAGGTTTGCAATATGAATTTAAAACCATATATCAATTCACTCGCTTCATTTGTAAGATATAAGAAACATAAGAAGAATCATGAATCTATAAGAAAATCATATACACTCACATTACATATATATGCATCATGTCATTGGTATAATAATTCAAAACATTCTAAACCAAAAATAGTTCTCAAATCATTTTCTCATTTTGAAGATCATTTGAACTTGGCAGTATCAGATTACCTACCTCTTGTGAAGATTGTCCTTTTTCCCAAGCATTCATAGTTGTTCTCAACAACCAAATTGACTGCACTTCACTCTACTTGATGCCTAATTCCAAGGTTTTTAGAATTAGTCCTCATTTTCATACAATTCATTCAGATATAACTTAAGATCTCATTCATCTCACGGTTGTAATGGTCTAAGTCAACTTAGGATCATGAAATCCTTAGATTTTAGATCCCTAGTTAATCCTAGGTTAGAAGTTTGAATCATTTATCAATGACTTACCTTCCTATTTTGTTTAATTCTACCAATCTGAGTAGTTGCAAGTCGTTACCTATGCAAACTAGTAGTTACAACATTCAACCTATGCTTTTGTTATTGTCAAGGTTGAGTCATCTAACAATTCATCACCTAACCTAATCCAATCTGTTAATTGTTTGATTATTTCTAGATTTAAGATTCTCTTCTATTTTTCATGTACCAATCCAACCTAATGTGGCTAATCATGAATCAATCATAGAGAACAATATTAGATCATTTTCTAATCTACTATTCAACCTCTCCAATAGAAATCTAAGGTCTAAAGTGGTTTGATTCTGATTTTTCTCTATCCACTGGGGTTTTTAATAATGGAATTTGAGTATGATTTCCTAGTTAGTTGTCTAGGTTGAATTTCCATCAAATTAGATAATCAAATCAGAATTTTATAGTAGATCATATGGCTAACATCAAATGAAAATGGGCGGATCTATCTATTTCATATGATCCTATAGTTTAGATCCATGAAGTTTGGGTTATTTCTAAACTACAAGTGCGTGACCTAAGTTATAATAAATCTTAGTTCGTTCAAAATCACAGAATTTACAAGTTTATGATTTAACAATGGAATTCTGTTACAATCCGATGGTTGAATCTTCACCATCTGATCTCAAATGGTTTATTTAAGTCCTTGTCAATTTCTGTCCACTAACATAGACAAGATTGATGGCTAGATCTCTCTTAAAGATTGATCTAGGCCTCAGATCATCCCTATCTGATCTTAGACTAGTGATCTAAGCTACTGTTAGTCCCTGTCCATAATCACAGATGAGATTGACAATTGAATCCTCGGTGGAACAAGATCCAGGAGTCGGATCACTACTGTCCTAGCTCCAAGCAGACAATCAGAACCTTAGATAGCTTGATCAATGGCCCTGGCAATCCCTGCCCACTTATTAGGGACAAGATTGACACACGGATCCCCTTCACGGGTTGATCCATGGCTCAGATCATCCCTGTCCGAGTTCTAGATGAAAGATTGGAGCTCAGAGAAGGTGATTAGGCCCACCAACAATCGTGTCCTTTGATTATGAACATGGTTTAGGGTTTGATCTGACCACTAGGGTCAGATTTTCTACCTTATAGTAAAAAAAAAAACTAGAATTTTCTACTGTACAAACGAATTGAACGAAAATAATGGAGTATTCAGGTGATGGCCAACCTTTATGGATGTCCACAGCCTCCAAACATTGCCGGAGAAGGCGGATTGATGGCTTTTTCCAGCAACAGTCCACACACATGGCTTTTTCCTCTCCAATCCAGTGTCGTTTCTCCTCCGATGGCACTAAGACCAAAGGGGTTTTGCTCCTTGGGTTGTGAAGAGTAGATCAAAGGGTTGGATCTCTGATTGGAATCACGGTTGTCACCAGCGACTCAGTTTTCACTGGTGACCATGGATCCCTCTTTCATCGACAAAAACCCAGATTTTTTCGGCTCTAGCACACTCTCTCCTCTCCTTCTCTTTCTCCCTTCTCCTCCTTCTTCTCTCCTGGCGTCGGGTTTCTCCTCCCCAACATCTTTCTCTCTTTCTTGTTTTTTTTCTTTCCGTCTTTTCTTGTCAAGTAGGGCTCGGGAATAGACGTAAAGTTTGTTTCTGTTTGAAATGAGGTGGGGTGGGGGTGCCAATATCAATTTCACCCCCTCCCATATTTACTTTAATCTTTTTTTTCTTTTATATATTAAACATTTTGCAATGTTGTCTTTCCATCATTACACCCACACCATCCTAGTCAACATGCCTAATTCCCACTCATGGTGTTTCCCAAACACCATGTTAGCATCAAACACAGATTTCTATAGGCAGGGTCCATTAATGAAATTACAAAAATATTCTTCGTGAGAAAAATCACCATTTATTAGTCAGAACTCAGATTTCAGCGAACTTAGTGTTGCTCCAATTATTTTTCGAGCATAATCCAAATATGGATGTCTCTGCTCTTGATTTGATGTCAATAAAATTTTCAATTATAAAACTCCAAAAATTAGAAATTTTAATATTCTCTTTTCATCCCAATTTGAGATAATCCAAAATTTTACTTAAATTCATTTTTTAAAATTAGAGATGTTACATTGGTGGGCAAAAGTTTGGTTTGTGAACACCTTTTTACTACATAAGTCAAACTTATTGCCCGACAATGCCTTTGGAATTGATACTCAATCAAGGATTATGGAATAGATTTTATTTTATATGATTTCTATGCATGTAAATTAGTAAATATATTTTGCCTAATCAAGGCATTTTGTAATTCAAACCTAAAATCCTTGGAAAGATATCTTACTCTCTATCATTCTAGCAAAAGTTTATACAATTATCTCCTTAGCTTATTCTGGCTCTTAGTTAGTCTATCACGATTTAGTAAGATTTGGAACATAATTCATGGAGAATATCTTGAGCTAAGTCAATTTAGCCTAATATTGGGCATTATTAAACTTTCCTAGTGTGAAATGAATTAGGATATTTGATTACATGAAAGATGAAAAGAACGGAGTTATTTTTTGCTCGAGCTCAAAAAGTAGAGATTCAGCAATATAAATTGATATATGCACTTAGTTTCAAATAAATGAACATTTATATCTATATTGGTTTGAAAATAAGCTATTTAACAGGTGAGCCCTTCATGCAACCTACTATTTTAAAATATTTGTATGGTAGTCCCCATAAGCTATCTACAACTATTTTAAAATAAGTAGTTATTTTACAAGGTAGGCTTCGAAAGCTACGCCAAACCATTTTCAAATAAGAAGCTATTTACAAGGTGGACCCTACAAACCATCCTCACCTATTTCAAAATAAAATGGGTCCCCAAGAAACTGATAGATTGGAATAAACAACAACTGTGCCCACAAGCATATCTCATGGTAATGCTAAGAGGACCTGCAAATAGGTTTCATGGTAAATAGAGAAGCTGACAAAGAGGTTTCATGTTGTGCATTGAGACTCACGAGCATGTTTGATGTAATAGGCCATTACTCTAGCCCTAATAATTTAGGAAAGGGCTCACATACATATTTTATGGTTTCAAGGAAGGCCCACAAACATGTTTCATAGAGTATTGAAAGCCCACAAGCAAATGCCATGTGGAATAATTAATATTAGAATAATGTAAAAAAATTAGGTTAAACTCACTATAAGTCAATCAAACTCAACCTTATCATCATCATCATCAAGACCTTATCCCAATTAGGGGTCAGCCACATGAATCTTATTCCTCCATTCCACTCTATTAAATACCATGGCTTCATTTAGTCCCAAAGTTTTTAAATCTTTCCTCACCACTTTTATCCACATTCTTTTGGGCCTTCCCCTTGCCCTTTTAGAACCTTCAACTTGTATTGCCTCACTCTTTCTAACTGGTGCCATTGTTGGCCTCCTTTGAACATGTCCAAACCATCTAAGTCTAATCTCCCTCATCTTGTTACCTATTGGTGCTATCCCTAAATTTCTTCTAATATTTTCATTTCTAATTCTATCCTTTCTTGTCTTACCACTCATGTTCAACCTTATATCTTACAAAATTAGGCTAGCTCATGTCTTGCAAAAATTAGCTTAATCTAGTGAAAATTAGATTTTGGACCACACTCTTCTCAAGTTAAAATCTAGTCAAATCAAGATCGTCCAAGATTTTACATAATCAACCAACCTCATTTTTTACTAACATTCTATCAGAGGGGCCATGCACTAGAAAGCATGTGCATGGACATGGTACTTAGAACATCTTCAATAGAGACCATCCCCAACTAGAAGCTTCAAATTTTAATTTAATTTACTTTAATTTTTTTTACAAAGCAAAGAATAGGGGTATAAATGGTCCTATCCCAATTCAGTTCCATGAAAAACTAAAATTATACTATTAAGATTTTACATTTCTTAGTACCATATTGTTTTGGAGTTCGGTTCTTAGTATAAATTTTTTTCTCATGCCACTAACTCAATCTAATTCTTGAGTATTTAGTGGTTCTAATATGTAAAGGAGGAAAACATAAAAGATAAAATTAAGATGCCAAAAGTTAGGTTATATATTATTTTTGTTTATTTAATTATTCAAATACAAAGTAATCATGTATTTATTGTTTAACTAATGTGTGTGTGTGTGTGTGTGTGTGTGTGTGTGTGTGTGTGTGTGTGTGTGTGTGTGTGTATCATTCTAGTACCTTTAATATATAGATAGTAATTATGATATGAGTTTAAAATAGGCAACAACTATACTTAAAAATACACATAGAGGGTCAACATGAAAAATATTCAAAAGACTAACATGTTACCTTCTTTTTGAAGAACTCAACTATGTTCTTTACATGCAAAAAATTATAGAAGCAAATTGTAATTGTATAATAAAATGAGTCATTTGTTCAATATATTAAATTTTAAAAAATTGAAAAAGACCATAAGAATGATGAGCTGAAGCATTGGTATCTAACCTGCTTAGAATGTTTCAAAATATGTAGTCAAAGTATCCCTGTGAAGAGCAAATTGTGTAATAGTAGTATAGGACTAAACCTTCCTTAGAGACTTAATACATAATCTTCTAATGAGGAGATAGAAGGAAAACCCAACTATTGTATACTTTTCAAATTCAAGAATATACAATTATAATAGACTGAGGTGATGCATTAAGAAGAAATAATCCCTACATTACCTACTAATCTAAACTTAAAATTAATTAAGTATAAAAGATAACTAATTAGTAGCAAAGTTATTATATTTAAATTATATATTACCCTGTAATATAGGAAACTTTAAAATAACATCATAAGGGTATTTCTATATATTAATTAATATTTTTATTATTATCAATTCAAGTCTAGGTACTTGGGGTTTTGGTTTGGGCATTCGAGTATGAAAACTGATATCGTATCAATAAGATTTGGTTCTTTGAAATGAAAACCAATATCATGGCTTTTGTTCCAATAGAATAACCATATCTTAATTTTTTAGTTAAGTTCTTGTTGGTTTTACGATTATGGGCCACTAATGCTATTAATATTCCTAGCCAAGAATTACAAAGCAAATTACTCACTCGCACTACTAAATCTAATCCTTGCTTAAGGAAAAAAGCAGCGACTCAAACCTATGACCAAGCATACTTCAAGGAAGATGCCAAGTTGTCTGCCACTAACTGTGCTAGACATTTGTTAGCATGCTTCAACTATGTTTAAAAATAGCATTTGCAGATCTGAACTAGGTTTAAAGAATTTGTTGTGCAAATTAAAACAATTTTCCAACAAATGGCACAGGTGATACCATTGACCAAAAAGGCGAATGTTAACGCAATTCACCCTACCAAAGTTGCCTGTGGATTGCTTTGCCTTAAACAAAAATCCTTAGCAGTCTGAAGGGAGTCCCAGACAAGAAAGCATCCCTTTCGTACCATAACACGAACAAGAAAAGCATCTCTTTTCAACTGCTATCACCGCCTACGATGAATAAAAAAGCTTTGTTAGCTGCTACCCATGCCTCGTTTTCATGATTTTCTGATTTATACTATTATAAGAGCTAAGTTCTCCTCCAATTGAAGAAACTAAAGTGTCACTAAATTCTTGATATTGTCATTATCTTACCTAATCTTCAAATTCCCTTTCTACGTATTCATTAAGAAAGCTCTTATGTTTATATAAGCTTATCTATGAGCCTTTATTTGGAAACCTTTGATCAACATCAATGGTAACAACATGGATTTTGGATTGGTTTCTTCTAGTTATCTTTTCTATCTCTGGTTTGCCTGTCTCGTCAGGAAAAGATTATGTTTCAGCTTTGGGAGATCCAGGAATGAGAAGAGATGGTCTGAGAGTGGCCTTCGAAGCTTGGAATTTCTGCAATGAGGTCGGAGAAGAAGCTCCCAACATGGGAAGTCCCAGAGCAGCTGATTGCTTCGATGTCTACAAGCCTTCTTCACATGACGGTCAGTTCTTTCACCATATATGCTTTCTGATCCAGAACTGAATGCCATGTTGTTTCATCTTGTATACGCTACACAGGTTGCTGTAACTGCAGTAATCTAGACCTTCCATTCATAGATGTGCGGTCTTAAATAGTATTACCATGATCACATGATGTTATCTTTTTCTTCTGCAGCAGGAGTTACCGAATTGATGGCCAGGATAAGTGCTACCTCTGCTCCTTTTTTATCTTTTCTTAACACGAAAAATATCAAACACTATAATAACTCTCAAAGTGAAAATGCCGCTTGAAGTCTTGGACAACTTCATTTCTACTTCGGGGTTCTCTCTGTTGAGAGTTTATATGATGCCTGCGCCTGTCAATCTATATAGTGCAACCGAAAGCACATCCCAGGGCACACTTTTGGCGATCCAAACCGTTCATCTCTTTGGATGATCCGGGCAAAATAGTTCTGTAGTGAAAAATAGATGGCTTGGAACATTTGGAAAAAATGCATTTGAATCCTTCCAATTGAAAGGTTAATGTCGTCATTTATTTGGGGGAGATTTTGGGTACTACCTATCTAGACTTGGTCCAGAAGTCCGAACATTTGGATCACCAATATAAACTCAGACACCATGTGATTTCTGCTCATTTATTATGATTCCTAAATGAGATGAATAGATTACACCTCTTATCCCTGTCATGCACACACGGGACCAATTAACTGTGTGAAAGAAGCGTTCTTATCATAATCCTAGATCATAAGATAACATGGAATTCTTAGAATAATGTGACGTATGATATTCAGATAACTATAATCGTGGGGAACCTAAGTAGTTGTTTTTCCAGCTTGGAAAAGGATAAGCTACGAATTTAATATGGTATGCCAGTCTTGCATGCATTACTGGTAGGAAGTTAGCTTGGCCAAAATCTTCAACCTACCACAGACAAGAAAGACGGGAAGATACAACAAACGTGGACTTTTTATATACGAAGCTTATAGGAACTGAAGAACTTGACATGAGAAGCCAGGGATTATCCTTATCATTATAATATGAAGTATTCAAGTGGGAAGAGTAGATCTCCAATGTCATGTCCATAGCCACACAAAGAATAGCGTAGTCAGGTCCATTGATTTAGTGGCACATTTTCATGGTTCACAATGCATCTAGAATGCGAGCTTATATGTTTCCTTCTCTTTTTCTTACAGGAGAAGATGAATGCAACTTCTGCAAATCGCTTGGGTACATGTTGGTTCACAGAGTGACACAGAAAGACAACAACCTAAGTGTGGGCACCCCATTCCCCAAAGCAACCCGTAAAGCTCTAACTAATGTAGACCAATACGCTGTGGAGAAAGAGCACTACTTGGGTTCTAAATGCCAAGTAAATGACCAACCAAATCCATGGCAATTTTGGATGATCATGCTCAAGAATGGCAACATGGACACTCTTGCAGGACTGTGCCCCGAAAACGGAAAGAAAGTAGGACCCTTTCTGTCCGAAGATAAGTTTCCATGCTTCGGGCCTGGGTGCATGAATCAGCCGCTTGTGTTCCATAACTATACAAGCTTACAAGGAAAGAGTACAACCAGGTTGAAGGGGAGTTTCTATGGAACCTATGATTTGGATGCTGATCCAAGTAAGGGGATTGACGGGGATGTTTCTTACTACTCTGTCACTTGGGAAAAGGAGGTTGGAAGAGGGAATTGGGTTTTCCATCATGTGTTGAAGACGTCTACCAAGTATCCATGGCTGATGCTCTACTTAAGGTCAGATGCAACACAAGGGTTCTCTGGTGGCTACCATTACCAAACAAGGGGCATGACAAAAGTAGTAAGTTCTTTCCTTTCTTCCAAGGCAAATATAAGGAATAATCAGGGTCCACTCAACGTCACTGTCACACAGACATGCCCACTTTTGCAAATTGGCCTGCACCTGTGATTGATCTGAACCGTTTACAAACGTTCGATCGTGATGGCCACATATGCCATGCTAATCGGACAATGTGATTAGATAGGTTCTGCTCCTTGAATTTCGATGATTGAGAACTACATCTATACATAAGAAACTGTTCGCATTTGACAACCTAGTTAAATACCTATTATTAGGAAATAGTACGATTTTAAATAATAGGAACACCCAAGTGTGATTTAAAAGGAGAGCCTTGATACAAATACAAAAGTAAAGTTGTTATCACGTGACTTTGAAGTCACGGATTTAAGAAGTAGAAATAGCCTGCATGTTACTGGCCCTTGTGGTTCCCCCTGACCCTACATATGACACTGAGCTGCCTTTTTTACCCAAGTGTCATTTAATGCTCTCTCAAATGTCAAAAAGCATCAAATAGGTGTTCATGGTAACTTCAATTCGGTGTTCCTATCAATATCCTTGTCCAAGTTGCGTGCTTTTCAAGCCGATGGAAACTGATAGTTGGTCCTATCAAATGCACGATGTGGATCTCCAGTATCCAGAAGTGACTGTGCCTGGTTGTGCTACAATCTGGCTGAGCCCTGTCGAAGCATTTCTCTTCTGCATAATCCATATAGCTAATTAAGCATCAAATATCACCTTGCAGATACCAGAGTCGCCAAATTTCAAGGTGAGGATTACACTAGAGGTGAAGAAAGGAGGGGGGCCCAAGAGCCAGTTCTATCTGATGGACATGGGAAGCTGCTGGAAGAACAACGGCAAACCTTGCGATGGCAATGTGCTGACCGATGTTACCCGATACAGCGAGATGATCATCAATCCGAACGTGACCGGCTGGTGCAATCCTGATAACCTTAGAGTTTGCCCCCCTTACCACACCCTCCCCAATGGAAGGAGTATACATCGGAATGACTCCGCCAACTACCCATATGATGCATACCATATGTATTGTTCTCCTGGCAATGCAGAGTACCTGGAAGAGCCATACACATTATGCGACCCCTACAGCAACCCTCAAGCCCAAGAGATAATGCAAATACTCCCCCACCCTGTTTGGGGCGATTATGGTTATCCTACCAAGCCTGGTGAAGGGTGGATCGGGGATCCCAGGACTTGGGAGCTGGATGTGGGAAGAATGTCTCAAGCACTCTACTTCTACCAAGTATATGCTCTTCTCCCTACCATATTTCATATGTTAAAATTATATAGATTTAGATTTTTATTTTTTAGTGCCATTCAGAAGAAGAAAAGATTACTTCTAATCAGCACTCAAGTAGGAGTGTATCTGCTCTTCTCCCTACTATCTTTTAGATGTTGAAGTTTTGATTATTATTTTTTAAATTTAATAAGTTAATTTAAGAATTTTCCTTTTTATTGGGTACAGGATCCAGGGACTCCCCCAGCAAAGAGAGTGTGGCCATCTCTAGATGTGGGGACTGAGATATATGTGAGTGAAGGTGAAATTGCAGAGTGGACACTAAGTGACTTTGACATTATCATTCCAAACCTCGATCACTGATCTGTTTCTTGGATTCCCCTACCAAATCTTGGATGTTGACATGCTTTTTGCTCTTTTTTCTGGTACATAAGTAACATTCTTTTGAATTGTTTTTTGATGAAATAATATTTATGAATTTGAAAAGAAAATAACATTGAGCTTCTATATAATTTCTGGGAATGTATTCTTTTCTTCAAATAATGATAGTGAATGAGATCATCCAAGAGTGTCCATGTTTTGGGGGGAAAAATTTTGATAACGGACAAAAGAAAGTTTATTGAGGATCAGCAGCCAAAAGCCTTCCCTCTGGGATGATTTTCCTATTGCTTGATCACTGCTTGGACGTTCCCAATTATAATTCTGTTATTTACTTTTATCCTCGTAACATTCTTGATTTTGAAGGAGACGCTGTCATTTCAGCCAATTACTTATTGGGAAGTGATATAATTGCTTCCCAATTTTGAATATCTGTAACTTTATATGGGCCTAGTTACGTGAAAATCCAAGTCATTCAGAATGTTGCCCTTGATTTAGATGGGCTATAGTCTGAAATTCTCATTGATTAGATAATCCCAACTACTCTTTTCTTGAATTGTAAAATGAACAGTCAAAAGTTTCACCATCCATTTTATAACTGAAAATAGCAACAGCTGAGATCATGTAATGGGCGATAATTTTGGACCATAACTCATTCAAGTCAAAGTAACATTCTGAAAATTTTAGATCTCCATAAAACTGAGCCCACATAGAGTTATAACAATCCAAGACATTAATAGGGGCTAATTTATGAAAAATAGGAGGCCATTATATCATTTTTGCTTTACAAACACAAGATTCAATAGTCACGTTCCAGGTTATGAACGCTTATGATGGGTGTTTTTCATGTTTATTCACAATATCCAATTCCTTAATTTCAACCGGAAGAGACACAATATTCTTGTTTAAATTTGTATTCAGTTTGCAATTTAAGGAGGGCAAGAGTGATACTCTCAGTGATCTTAATCATGGGAACCCTCCATTCAGTTCCACATTTCAATTATCTGTCAAAAATTATTCTAAACCTTCTAATAGGTCATCAACAGCTAAGAGAACGAAATGAGTGCCCATTCAGCCTAAATTTAACGTTTAATTGAATGACAAGTATGGTATAAAATGTTCTACTCATGCAAGAAGCTTTTATAAAGTAATGAATCCAAAGACCTGTGACTTTGAGCTTCATCGTGCCTCTTAAGAGGCTAAACGCTTCACTGATAAAAATGAATCACCTTCCATGGGACATTTGAATACCGAGAAGGGAAAGAAAAACATTTGTTCTGCGGACCAAAACCAGCTCAACTCCTGTGCAATGGAAGGAACCTTTGGCTGTCAAATACATATGGGATGTTGTCGAGTGGCCATGATTTCAGGTATACATAAGGTAATCTACGAGCATCCAAATGTATTAAGATTTTGAATCCTACCTATCCAAGTCATTCCAAACAAGATGAACGGCTTAGATCCTCCAAATGACTCCATCTGACCATACCTAGTATCAATATATCCCCATTTCTCAAACACATAGCTATCACAACTGTGACCATGTAGATCACATTGTGCATGTCCAGCATCATATAATTATCAAAAACATTACAAGAAAGATCAACAGCTGATATTGTTGGTGACACAGTAGATAAAATTAGTTTGCTTCCATATGTAATAAATGATAGTTTTTAATTGGCATGCTAATAATGAAATCATGCTACAAGCATATCCAAACATTTCCTGTAGAACTGTAACAGAAAGTTAAAGGAGATGGTGATCTTTTCTGAGAGGTGCATAGGGCAGTTACCATCTCAGTCACTAAGATCAGAAAAGGACAAATTAAAAGAGAGGCCATTAAAAGTATGTTTTGTGCCAAAAGAACCCGTGCATGGGGACAACCAATCAGTTATGGTTGCTAAGGTTCCTTTTTTTTGCTTTGATCACATATGATTTGTACAGGTTCAATCTTTTAGCACTCAACATGCCATTTGATACTAAATTTATGGCTCTACTATGTCTACATACACGGGTTATTTTGTTTCTGCCTAGATGTTAGAATAGGGATATTGTTCCCTAGTGAAGCTTTGATAACAGCAGCAAACACAGGAAAACACATATCCTTTTCATCCATTTTGATCATAATAGTATGATAGAATTATCATTGAAATGGATGAGCTTACAGCTCTTTGAAAAGCTCTTTCATTTTTGTTATTATTTCCCAAAACATCAACTTCTTGTTTTCAAGCTATAAGATTAAGCCTGCACATGTTCTGACGTACTAATGCTTGCACGAAGGATACTTACTACCATCTGCAAAGTACATAAAATTTATAAACATACACTCGACTTGCAGAATTTCTAGTACTAAAATACAGAATTGTACGATATATTCTTGGCCAAATGGATAGGTATTGAGATGATATTCTGTAAGCTTTGGTATAGAGCAGAGACTAGACATTCATTAGATTTTCTGTTTGTTAATACTAAACTCAGAAAGTAGAACTGCAAAATGACTTTCTTGCCAGGCAGAACACGAGAATATCATGCTTGCCTCCAATGTTCATCTACAAAAATTGCAGATGAAACCCTTTCTGCATAGATGTTCATAATCTATGAATGGTATAGTTAAGCATTTCTTAGTCTCAGTGTACAACATATTACATAACTAGCAATCAGCACTGTATATTCCAATGATGCACAGTTATTTCTCCAGTACTAATTTCATAAAATGTGAGATTTGCCATAATTACGGCAGTAAATATGTCTCACCCTAATTCATCATCACCATGACAGAATTCCTTAAGCAAAGAAAAGCAGCTCTAATCCTTAAAACAAAAGAAAATCCACACCCAGAAACCCATGCAAAAAGTGATTAAAATGGAAACAGCAAACTCGCTGACATAGAAACAGGAACATCTTGAGAATAGAGCTGATTACAAGTTGGAAATTGGTCGAGACTCTGATGTGCTTGTGCTAATCCTATCTGCAACAAAAACAAAGAAAATCCAGAAACTAATTCCTTTCCTCGAGTACAAAGATGTTTGTTATCTATTCTATTTTCCCTCACCATAAATCACGGAAAAACTCCACAGCATGATTACAACTGAGGTAAAGGTTTTCAAGGAGATAAGGTTTATGCAAAAATGCGTTCTTGAAAACATAGGTATCTTTAAAGAAATCTTTTATTTGGAAATAGTTTTTCATCGTAGTGAAACATGTCGTAATTGAAAAAATGAGATAAGTAGGCTCCACATTTTTTCTCAGTTACAAACCACAGACACATGCATCAACCACGTACCAACAACCATCTGATTAGCTGCTATAGATTCCATATTTATTGACAGACCGCAAAATTCACATCAAACTAAACATGCTAGTGGTCCATGACTGGAGTAACCTCTTAATGTTACGTGGTGGCCTGTTCTTGTTTTAACTAGCTGTTTGATGGCAACTAATTGCATGGTCAGGCTATTTGTTGCATATTTCGGCTATGTTGGGCCCATTTAATGAGCTAATTGGGTTGTTGGAGATTGGTGCAGACCACCTATCAGGAGGAATATGCAGATCACAAATTGGTGGCAGTGCCCACCACATTCCCAATAGTGCAAGAGGGAAGACAGCTGAGCACCGGATACCCAGCCAAAACACATAATCAAAGTCAACACTAACCACAGCACATTGTTAGAGACTCTGGTTTCTAAATAATTTTTAGTTTCAACAATTACCTTGTGATTCCGCATTGGAGATTAGAATCCTACCAGCTCTCTCCTTGCCAGATCTCTTGCCAATGCTCCAATTTTGTCAATGGGCTACAGTAACCATAACAAGCAACAGAAAGGAAAAGCAGGGAACAAACATTTTCTATGCACATTAAAAGCACCAATTCCTCAACAAATGAATCTTTAGAGCAAAAACCCGAAAAGCCAACAATAACAGCAGCAACAATTAGAACCAAAATTTAATATTCTCAGTCCTCTATATCAAACTTCACTAAATGGATGTCAACAGAGCAACCTAAATCATACAGTTAAGTGTTACTGTTTGTAAACAACGCAGCACAAGACTCAATGAAAAAGGAAAAGAGTCCAAAAAGCTCATTTTCCTGGTGGCTCTTTCCTCTATAATCTGAATGTATATGATTCACAAGACTGAATTAAACCCTAGGAAAGTAGAAGTAAAAGGAAATTTGAAATCCCTAACCCTTAACTTTGCCTCGCGTATTTCAGATAAATCATTGCTGCTGCTGCAGCAACAGTTCCAGTTGATGCGGCAGCAGCCGCCGGCCAAGGAAACTTCACACAACTAAAATTTCCAACAACCTCTCTTCCTCCCCCCTTCCGAAATTCCTCTTCCAGCTGTAAGACCTTCTTTTCCATCTCAGATATCTCTGTAGCACTACCAGCCAACTTCTCCACCCATTCCAAATTCTTCTCTTTGGATTCCTTCAGATCATTCTGCAACTGATAAACCTTCTTTTCCATCTCAGATTTCTCCGCAGCACTACAAGCCAACTTCTCCACCAATTCCAAATTCTTCTCTTTGGATTCCTTAAGATCATTCTGCAACTGATAAACCTTCTTTTCCATCTCAGATTTCTCCGCAGCACTACAAGCCAACTTCTCCTCCAATTCCAAATTCTTCTCTTTGGATTCCTTCAGATCATTCTGCAACTGATAAACCTTCTTTTCCATCTCAGATTTCTCTGCAGCACTACAAGCCAACTTCTCCCCCAATTCCAAATTCTTCTCTTTGGAATCCTCCAGATCATTCTGCAACTCATATACCTTCAATTCCATTTTTCTAAATATTTCTTCGGAGTTCTTCAAATTGTCCTCCAGTGTAGATACCCTAGCTGATGCCAATTCTTTCTCCTCGAGCGACTTCTTCAGATCAGACGAACTATCTGAAAACATCGATTGCCATCGCTCTAACTCCTTCTGTAACTTAACTATCTCAGTCTCCTTTTCTAACAGCTTAGCTTCAGCCTCTTCTTCCACTTTCGCGTTCTGGTCCTCAAACTTCTCCTCCAGATTTCGGACTGTATCTTCCATTTCTGCCTCCAGTCCCTCCATTTCTTTGGCATGCGTCTGGATCTGTTTCGTCAAAGAAGCCTTCTCCATCTCAAGAACTGAAATCTTGGAATCCTTCTCTCCACTACCTCGTTTCAACGCTTCGAAAGAATCTTGTAACTGCCGTAACTCTGCAACGGCTTCCTCGCCTTCCGTCATCAACGTGATGAGATCGTGCTGCAACCGAGAATTATCAGTTTCGAGATCTGCCGCTCGAGCCGCAATGCTTTTCAAAGCTCTCTGATCATTTTCCGATTGATCGATCTTCACCGGCATTTTCTGCTCCATTTCCGACTGATTCTTCTTGAATTCTTCAACGAGTTGCATCAGGCGCTTGATTTCCTCGCTCTGTCCAAAGTTATCACCTTCTAAAATCTCGATCTTGTTGTAAAGATCAGAAACCTCGTCACTGTTGTCTGCATATCGATCTTTTTTGGAGATTACGATTGGCGTTGCATCGAAGACCGCTTCTCCTCCGTTGACAACGGTTTCATCTTCCATCGGTAAACCTAGATACCAAAATCTCCGTCAAACGAGCAGTAAAAACAAGAACGAGAGAAGGGGGTAAAGGCAAAAGAATAAATAAATAAAAAGGATTATCCTTTAAATAGCAGCAAAAACAGCGAAGAAAGACTATCAAAAGGGAGATAAAACTATGGGAAAATCAGGGAAAGGGGAAAAGAAGAAAAAAACTACAGTGGAACAGCAATTCTACGACAAACAAAGGGAAAGAATAGCGACAGTAGAAGAGCTATCTACTGAAATGACAGAGAGAAGAGAGTACCTTAGCAATGTGGAAATTGAATTGTTTGTTGAAGAAGAAGAAAAATATGCAGAGAGAAAGAACAGAAAAGAGGCGCTGAAGTAGAGAAAAACCCTATCGCTTTCGCCTCAACAATATCACTTGTCCCTCCCTCCCAAAAATCTCAATCTCTGAAGCGGCACATTTTATAGTGGGCCACAGTTTCGACAACTACTGCCCCTTGGCAGGACTCGCATTGTAAGGTCATTACCAATGCATGTAGAATTAAGTGGAAGTCTGCTTAGCTGACGAGTTTAATTTGAGAGACGTACATTTATCAAAGGATCTATAATCTAGAAGTGCGTCGTATAAACATCTTACCTCTAGAAACCAAAGACTTGTGGAAAGATTTCTAAAGAAGATTCTAGAATATTCTTCAATTGTTGAATGGTTAACATTTGTAAAGATCTCCACCATTCATTGAGGAGATGGAACGAGAAAATCACTTATAAATAGAGGAGTTTTCTTACTTGCAAAGCATCCAAGAGTTGTAAGCATCTTCAAAGCAATAAAGCTAGAGTTCCTCCCAAATTCTCTTTCAGTTGTTCTTCTCTTTGGGTTTCTAGTTAGGCTTACTTAGTTGGTTCGGAGTGAGAAGCCAATCAAGTGTCACACGGGAGTCTAAGAAGCTAAGCCTGTGACACTTTTCTCCCTTAAAATGGGTTTACGGAAGAGAAGAGAACAATCTTCTTCGTCCATCTAGTTGAGATGAGATGATCCATACCATGCTCGTTAGTAAACAACATTTTGTGTATACAAGACACCAATTTGAAGACCTAGATGGCTACCATTATGCCAAGCAATGTGCATCTGGCGATAGACACTTCCTTTTGAAACTATTTCTATTCACCTTTAACTTTGACCTCTCTGGAAGCCTTGGCGCAATAGTAAATTTATAGTTCTGACCTTGAGGTCATGGGTTCAAGGAGTGTAAACGGTCTCTTGCAAAAGTACAAGATAAGATTATATACTATAAACTTTTATGGTCCGTCCCTTCTCGAGACCTTGCATAGGTAGGAGCTTATGTATTTGTTTACGCAAAAACTTGAGCCTTTCAGTCTAGGGGTGGCAATTCGGGTTGGCAGGTCGTGTTTGTGGAGACACAAACACGACACGATTAGAGTTATGGGTCGACACAAACACCACGATTAATAGTCGTGTCAAAAACCTATGACTCGTACACGACCCGATTCTTAATAAAATGACACGACATGACCTGTGTAACACGATTAATTGACTGAGTCATGTTGGATACATGACATGACATTAAACGACTCAATCCCTATTACAAGTTTACGACTTGGTAAAAAAATTGCTCCCAAGTGAATGGAGCCAAGCCAACCACAAAACATAGGACGATTATTTTACAACCATCCTATAAAATGATAACATATAGGACGGTTATTTCACAACCATCCTATAAAACCCCATAACATTAACATATAGGACGGTTATACGATAACCATTACCTTTTATAGGACAGTTATACGATAACCGTTACCTTTTATAAGATGGTTATACGATAACCGTCCTATATGTTACGTGTTTTATAGGACGTTATTTATTAACCGTCCTATATATACTATAAATTTGTCATTGATCTTCTTATTTTGACTCAACTGAATCTTTAATCACCTGAAGCAATGACAATGAGGTTCTAGAGCAGAAAATCAGAATTCAATGGCATGGATCTTTTAGTTATGAACAAGTAAACTTTCAACCTAACCCCCACATAAATTGTTAGGATGGAATTCATTCTCCAACTCCTTTCATGCTCATTTTCATTGGTCATTGGTCCATCCACTGATCCACAAGACAAGTACATAGACAAACACAAAAGCATAACTAACTAGTATTGGTGAAAATTGAACTATACCAAATTACCAATAAAGTTTCTGTAATATTTTATTATTTTATTTAGAAACAACATAGTTCTTTACACCACTCACATCACATGATTTGTAAAAGAGACTGAAATGAATCAAATAACCACAATAGTAGTAAATAAATAGGGATTAAATAGCATAAGAGGGAAATCTACTTCCAGCAATGTATCAAACACAAAAAATTAAAATAAGTTATGAAAATTATACAAATTAATCAAAATGAATTGATCCAGAGTCTTCAGTTGGTTGAAGTGATCATGCACTGCTACTTATGCTTACAATGTCCTCGACAAGTTCATCCATGGCAACTGTAATGGTAGAGTCTACAATCATATAGAATAAACACACATTAGTCATTACTAAACTAAACTCATATAAAATATAATGTAAATATATAATCATAAACTATTACCTTTCAATCCATATAGCCAATCTCTTACACAAATTAATGCTTACACAGTATCTAGCTTTAAAGTATATCTATATTGATCAAGAACCCGACTACCAACACTAAAAGTAGACTCTAATGCAATTATAGATATGAGAATGCTCAAGACATCACGAGCCATGGCAGCAAGTTCAGGATACCTAAAATCAACATTTGAATCAAATATAAATGCAAATAAGATTACAGAAAATAGTGTTTATATGAGATTATTAGTCAAACAACCTGTATTAATGCCTTTCCAGAATGCAAGAATGTCTAGCTTTGACTCTTGCAATCTTGGTTCATCCAAATAAAGCTCCAATTGTGATTTTTGTATAGCCAAAGTACCTCCTTTACCTTTAAATGAATCAAATTCCTAATGCAAATGCAATTATATTATTCAACGTACTATAAGACAATTCATAGTAAATTTTAATATTCTAAGTAGTAAGTGACATATAATAAAAGATACAATTATAAATAAAATTACTTTTATGACATCTAAAACCTCTTGACTATATGACATGTTTTGTCTATCATCAGCACCTCTAGCCACTGAGGAAGATGAGGAGGAAGGAATAGGATAAATCTTAACCATATATTCATTGAAGAGAGAGAATAACTTTTCCCAAAGTTGAGCAAACTCTAAGCAGCCATTGCCAAACAATTTCTTGTACGAGAATTCCACAAATGAGAGCTTATACTAAGGATCCAACACACATGCAATTGCCAAAATGGTACTGAATTCAGACCAGTACTTTGAAAACTTGGCAAACATTTGGGTGGACATACGATTCATATAGTCATCATCACTTCTCATGTATTGTGTTAAACTCAAATAAATTACAAATGCTGCACGAAAGTAGAGATTTGCAGTGGGATACTTGGATCCAGAGAACATGCAGGTGGCATCATAAAAAACTGCCAAAAACTTCAAAAATTTTGTAGCCTTTTCCCATTCATTGAAAGAAGGACAGTGCTTATAATTTGAGTCACTTAGTTCTAAGTGACAAAATACACGTTGGTAACAAAGAGCACTTTCAAGCATCAAATAGGTTGAATTCCATCTTATAGGACAATCTTGTCTTAAGCCCTTTTTTGTCTCAATTGACATGTGATTCACACACTCTAAAAAATTTTGTTTTCTACTTTATGATGCTTTGACATACTTAATACTCTCTCTAATTTTTTGAATAGCATCATCAATTTCTTTCAAACCATCTTGCACAATCAAATTCAAAACATGACAACAACAATGTAGATGAAGGAACCCTCCACCACAAACAAGAGTGTTCCTGATGTTTAATTGATGCCTTAATAGCTCAAGAGAAAAATCATTAGCAGAAGCATTGTCTAAAGTGATTGAAAAAATCTTTTTCTCAATCCCCCATTCTACCAATAATGAGTATACCTTTTCTGCTAATGATATTACATTATATGAAGGTGGTAGGAAACAGAAATTTAATATCCTCTTTTGTAAGACCCACTGACTATCTAGAAAATGTGTTGTGAAACTTATATAACCATCAGTAATACAAGAAGTCCACAAATCAGATGTCAAACTTATCCTGCTAGGTGCCAACTCTAACATCTCTTTTATCTTTCCTTTTTCTCTTTTATACATTCTCGGAACATTTGCTTTTACTATATTTCTACTAATCAAGTGCAAATCTGCACGCAAATATTTTAATAGAGTTCTAATTCCATCATACTCAACAAATTGGAAAGGCAAATCATGCAAAACAACTGCAGCTACTACTAACTCACGATAAACTTCAGGATCAAACTTATTATCTGAAGCTGGACTTAGTGACATACTCCCTTGACTTTGAGATAAAAGCAACTGGCCTATATCACGAGAAGAGCTCCGTTGACAAGTCTTTATATGACGTTTTAAGTTACTAGTACCAAATTTGCTATCGCAAATATATATTGCAGAGCACTTCTTATATTTACACCTTTGCCTTCCATCTTCTAATAAAGGAAGGTGTTCAAAAAAATTCCAAACTGGAGACATTAGTTTCCTATGCTTTTTACCTCTATTGGATTTTGAAACTAACTCCACGTTCTCTAAATCAGCAAGCTCATCATCGTCGTCGTTGTGGTATAGCATATTCAAGTTATCAGAAAAATCAGTGCTCCCAACTTCAACTTGTGCCTATATTGCAAAATGCAAATGACAAAAAAAAATTAGTTCACACTGACAGTAAACTAAACACTACACCAACAATTACTAATAAGGGAAGGGAGTGAGAGTGAGGAATGAAAAGAGTCAGAATCATAATTTCATAAAGAAATAACAAAAAACAAACACATACCTGTGGTGCTGTACCTGTAGTAGGGGTGCTGCTGCTCATCGTGTTAAAAGGGTTGAGCTTGAAGAAGATATCTGGAAAGGAAAATCTAAAACAGATGTAAAATTGCAAATTATAAAAGCAGCTTGGGTTGGGGAGCTTTAACCGATTCAGGCGATTCTAAATTTGATTGATGTTATCTATATAAGACGGCTCGATAACAATAGTCTTATAATATAGCAAAAAATAAAAGACTGTTAATAACAGTCGATATTACAGGACGGTTAATGAATAATAGTCTTATTTTAATTTTTTTTTAAAAAGGACAGTCAGGACATAATAGTCCTATAATAGAAAAGAAAACCAAATAGGACTGTTATATATTAACTGTCCTATATTGTATAAATATAGGACGGTTAGTGCATGACCGTCCTATATTTGTAACATATAGGGCGGTTATACATTAACCATCCTATATTCATATTGTCTAAAATATAGGACGGTTATGCACTAACCGTCCTATTTTTACATAAGAATATAGGACGGTTATGCACTAACCGTCCTATATTTACATAAGAATATAGGAAAGTTAAGGACTAACCGTCCTATTTTACACATAAATATGGTTTATTAGTACTTTACAATTTGTGAGTGTGAGTGTGATGTGCTAGACTTCCAGTGACCAATCTGCCTATGCTAGCAAACGGCCTAGCCTTGGCGCCGGCTTGCCTGACAGGGACAGATAGCCTTCTCTCCACCAATTCCAAACTGGCAAGTGGCAACTGGAGTTAATGAAACTTACACTTTAATCATTTGTCAAATATTTTGAGTCCTTGATGTTAGATCCGATGTGTGGGCCCCCCTTGTAGACTGTAGTGGCGGGAAAACAAAATGAAAACTGAAAACATAAAGGTTTAACTTTAACTAATTAATAATTATCTAGGCCTACTAAGTCAATCTAGTCTAAGACAATTGTTTTGTCTTTTTGTATGTAAGTAAGCCCAAATCCAATTATCCAATTGAATTTAAAGTCTTATGCTAAAGCGCCCTATCTCCTGGCTAGTTGTTTGTTATAAGTTATAACCTAAGACTTAGTCTTAGCTACGACATACACACTATCTCTAATTTTCTTATCAACCATTTTAAGATTAGCTACACATTTTCAGTTACAAACTTACAAGTTACACTTAGTGAAAAATTAGTTAACCAAGTTTTGTAACTTGTACAAGTACATGTGAGAGACAAACTACCTATCATATATTGTATAAAATTATAAATGCTAATGATTTTCTTATGTTAATTTCACATGTCATCACCAATTGATTTAATATACCTCTTTTTCATCAAATTCATGAATATCATGTATCCAACTCATATAATTCAATATTTGTTTCTCATTTCTAACTCCCAAATTGATGATAATAGATTGGGAATAATAACTCATTCATCCATGATCCATTGATCCATGTAGAGTAAAATTTAGTAACTCCCTTAGTAATATCATGCAACATTTGTTTTTTTTCTCATGATTATTATTCATTTTACCATCAATGCCACTTCTTTTCACTATAAAGTATAGACCACAATCCATAATTAATTTTAGTTTCACCAAATTTATCATATCAATATCCCTTTAATTCTCTCTTGATAAGCTTTTGTGTTAATTCAACACATAACTATTAACTCCTATTCTCTGTTCTCATTCTCATTCTCACCTCACTTATTGAGTTAATTACATAAGTAATAATTATTCCCTTCCTATACTCTACTCATTATCTACCAATAAGATAATTACATAACTCTTTCTATACTCATTCTCAATCTACTAAGTTAATTACATAACTGCTTCTATTCTCATTCAGTCATTCTTACCTAATGAGTTAATTAATAATTACATGACTCTTTCTTTACTTATCCTCAACAACTTTTGAATTGAGTATGTATGAGTTACTTACATAACTTTGCTTTTTTAATATGATCCTGAACTGAGATCAGATGAGTTAAATACATAACACTTACTTTACTCATCTTCAACCTCAACAACTATTGAATTGACTTTGAGTATGACAATATGAGTTACTTACATGACTTTGTTTTTAAGTTGATACTCCACTGAGAATCTGAGATGAGTTAATTATATATATCATATATGCTCTGTCTTTTTAAGCTCATCCTTAAGGAAATTAAGATGAGTTAATTACATAACTCTTTCTTTACTCTATACTTAATAACTATTTTTATTTATGCACATCCTCAACTAAGATTAATTAAATACATAACTCTTTCTTTACTCATCCAGGCATCCTCAATTGAGAATTTGAGATGAGTTAATTACATATATGCTCTGTCTTTTTAAGCTCATCCTTAAGGAAATTAAAATGAGTTAATTGCATAACTCTTTCTTTACTCTATACTTAATAACTATTTTTATTTAAGCACATCATCAACTAAGATTAATTAAATACATAACTCTCATAGCTTAATATAGGACGATTATTTATGCAACAATCATCCTATACCTTTATAATAAAGAAGCATAGGCTATAACTTATTGAACGGTTATAAAAAAATCGTCATATATATATATATATATATTATAGGATGGTTATATAAAAACCGTCCTATATTTTTCTATATATATTATAGGACGGTTATTTTATAACCGTCCTATATATTGGTTACGATTATAGGACGGTTATATAATAACCATCCTATATTTAATTACTAGCCTTTGTAGGACGGTTATAATATAACCGTCTTATATAATTTACTATAATATAAGACGGTTATGAAATAACCGTCCTATATTTATAGTGTCCATCCAACCTTAATTTTTAATAATAATAATAATAATAAAACCAATATAAAAGTCTTTTGAAAATTGAAATATGGCCAATGTAAGATGTATCCCATGGGATGTGTGCAAGCAAAACCTCTGTATTACCTTCTCTTTCTTAGTTTTAATTTAGAAAATGATAAACTTAAGCTTTTTAATCAAGTTTCAAAGTGGGCCCTCTCTCTCTCTCTTAGCAGCACACCACATGACTCTCTCTCACACACACAGTCACACAGTCACACATCAGTACAGCACCTCCTCACTCCTCAGTCCTCCACGGACCATGGCTCCACCTCCAGGCTCCAATCCTCCTCACATGAGAATGGGATGATGAGGCGCAGACGCAGAGTCGCAGTCTCGCAAACCACTTATCTAACTAGGTATCCTCTACGCTCTGGCTAGTGGCATTGCATTGCCCCAAGCCTCCCCTGAGGCTGAGTCCCCTCTATTTTTCACTGCTCCATCATCATCATCATCCCTTTCCCTTAGTTGTCATAAAGCTGGTCAACGACTCAACATACCCAAACCCAATACCTCTCCTTTTCCCTCTCAGCCATATCTCCTCCTCAATGCACCACACCAGGGCCAGACCCCTCTTTCTATTTGTTCAACGGCGCAACACCACGCTTATTGACTGACATGGTGACACCTTTCCTGAGTTCCCTCTCAGTTTCAGCCAGCCATAAACGGTAGGTAAACCCTCGTTTTTTTTTTTTTTTTTTCGTTTTTCACCTTCCAAGTTCCAACCCTAATTTCAATCTTCCAACCTACTAAGAAGGTGAAAACGACCATTCCTCTTCGATCTTTCACAGATCTAAGCAAAAAAAGGTATGTATTTGAGAATTTTAGCATCTTTAATTCTATATATAGTTTGTGTAAAAAACGTGAAATGAAAACCAGAACTAGTACCATTTTTTCAAAAATTTTGTTTTTTGTTAACTATTTTCCATAGATCTTGATGGGTTTTAGTTCTATGTGTATAAGAAAACATTCCAGTTGAGTTTTATACTTCTTTGCTCTAGATTTGAGTTTGTTTTTAGGTTTTTTATTGTTCATCTTCATCCGAAAAAATTAGTTACGAAAATAATAATAAAAAGTCATTATTTTTTCCTATTTCTTCATTGAAATGTATTTCTATCTTTCCCAATTCCCATCCCATGTTGTGTATTCATGAATCGTGTCATATGTGATAATTTTTTCATCTTCTTTTTTTTTTGTAATTTAGTGTTATGTTTTTTATTTTTTTGAAAAAAAAAGTTACGAAAATTAGGAAAAAATTGTTCTTTTTTATATTTATTAGTTAATACCTATTCTTATCCACACATATAGCTTACTCATGCTTGTATATTCAATTATGTATTAATGATTTTTAGCTAAATTTTAGCATTTTAGCTAATTTTTTATTACAAAAAATATAACTTTGTGCCTCAGAATCCGGGCGCGTGCCTAGGCGCCCCAGGCTCCAGGCACACCCCTTTGCACCTTGGTGTGCCTCGCGCCTTTAACTACATAGCATACAGAGGAGAGGACAGTAGTGAATCTAGTGATTGGACCCTAGCAACCCTGATCAACTGAGGAATTGGTTGTCAATTTTGTCTGTGAACACGGAATTGGCTGCATTTTAGTTCTTAATTTTCTCCACACTAGGTTGAATGGTTGATGATAAGAGGAGTCCAGATTCGATTTCATAGATTTAGTAGGAAACATGAAATCTTCTTTGGCACTTGTGGATGTATGAGCAAGGTGTTGGCAGTTTAGAACTATATGTGGGCTTCATCTGCTTAACTTCCCTTTTAGATAGGCCATGCACCAAAGCTCTTTCTCCCTTTGAAGGCCCTAACCACTATAACCATAGGGTAATAAATTAGACAGTGTAGAAAAAAGCAATTATAATTGCAACTTGATCGTTTGGAGGGTTGTCAGTTTGATTTGTAAAACAGTGAAGGCATTGGCCTATCTAAGATGTGTGTATCTGATGAACAATTTGGATAAGAAAATGCTTTGCCACCTCCACTTTTAATACTTCATGTACTATAGGTCCTTTGTGGTCTACCCCTTCCCCGGAGTCCGGACCCTGCATAAGCAGGAGCTTCGTGCACGAGGTTGCCCTTTTTTACATAAATTTGTTTAGATGAATAAGCAGACACCAAACTGTCATCTACCTCATAAGGTGGTTAAGATTATCCAACTTGTTTTAGAGTGTGGTTTTGCCCTTACCCAGTCTATTTTATGGATATGCTTGTTTCAGAGGGCAGAGATGAATATGAACTTAAATAAATCTTTTGGGATCAAATGATGAAGATTCAACCATCATATTGTAACATAATTCCACTGTTAAAGCAGCTTGTTAATTCTATGATTCTAAATGATCTAAGACTGATTATAACTTAGGTCACGCACATGTAGTTTAGAAACAACCTAAACCATCTTTAGTATTATTTCTAAGATTAGAATGTATTTATGCGTGAATTTTCGTGTATATAATATTAGCATGCAAGTGGTATAATTATAATACTTACGTTGAAATCTTTGTTTGACTTTATTATTTGTTGGGCTAAACGATCTTCATGGACAACTGTTAAAAACATTGACCAAATTAAGCATAAACTGATATTGTAAATCCTTCTCTATGATCAAACTGTAAAAACACTTTCCACTTTTCACTTGTCTAACTTGTAGTCATTTTCATTTTTATTTATGCAGCAAACATGGAGCAAGTAGAAGAGGTAGAAGTAGAACAATTACAACACACAGAAGTAGAACAACCAAAGCTATCAAGCACATGTCCATCAGTAACACCACTAGTCAGTGTCAAGAGAAAGGTCAGGGGGCCAACACAAATGGATTGTATAAATAAGAGATCCTCAAAGGGAATAAAAGAAATGGTACAATTCAACAGTAGAGGCCAACCGATTGGTGGTACTGCACATGCCTATGCTAGCTTCATATGTTGCACTGTTAGAAGACTTGTGCCAGTATTAGTGATTAATTGGAGACTTGTATCGCCACAAGTCAAAGATTCAATATGGGAAATGGTCAAAGTATGTAAATTCTTCCTACATATAACATAATATGTCCTTTATATTTATATATTTTGTTTTTTTTTGCATATGAATCATGTCATGATACACAAAGTTGCTACAATACTCACTAGTAAGTTAGTCACTTAACATGCTTCTTCTTTTGTTTTGTAGTCTGCCTTTGATGTATCTGATGAGTGCAAGAAGCAAGCATTGCTAGGAGCTGCTGAATAATGAAGGAAATGGAAGAGTGAGCTTGCAAGGAAGTACATACTTCCAAATTCCCATGATCCTTCTACGCTTAACATAGTCTCTCAGTTATATTCCTGCTTCATTGACCAAGAAGCATTGAATCAATTTGTACAGTATAGGCTATCTCCTGATTTTGAGGTAATCACAACTTGAACTAGCTAAGCTAAATTTTGATTCTTGTAATTATTATAATTGATTGATGTCTAGGCAAAGCGTATAAAAGGACAAAAGGCACGTGCACAGAACCATATGCCACACCACCTTTCAAGGGTTGGCTATGCATGATTAGAGGCGAATGAAGGAAGTATAGCATGTGACATTCCATTTATCTAATTATAGCAGATTTTTATTTATTAACTCTGACTTAGTGTCTCTTATTACAGCAAAAGAAGGCTGGGACAACGGAGCCCATCGACCGTGCTATTCTATGGAAAATGGTACATTTGAAAGGGCGTAACTCCCACATATTTGCCAACGAAACAACTGCAGCAAATGCTTCAAGATTTGTAAGTAGTTTAAGACTTTAAGTTTTATACTTTTACTTTATCTACACACTACTTAGTTAAATACTTTTATACCATTGCATAGTACATTATATAAATATTACACATATAATAGTGATTTGATCATGTTATGATCTTTACGTGTGCAGGAAGAGTTGACTCAAGAGAGTGCAAGTGCAAGTGCAAGTACAGGGACTCTTAGTAGCACTGCTGCAAAGGGGGACATCTTGTATAGGGCAATGGGCAACAAGGATGAGCACCATGGCTAGGTAAGGGGCCAAGATCGGGGTGTTCTTCCTTCCAAGTTCTTCCCCAAACAAAAGGCTCCTACGCTACAAGAACTGAAAGAATGGAAGAATCAAACAGTTGTAGAGATATATAGCAAGATCAAAGATCAACTGTTGAAGGAACTCTTGGGTGGCAGAAGAACCTCATGAGAGGATGTTGGCCCTCAAGTTCAACCACCCCAATTTGACAATAGCTGCACTCATACTCCTCCATCAGATGAACAGGTGGCAAAACAAGTACTTGAATGTGATGTCCCGATCAGTGAGGTATGTATAATGACATGATTAGTTTTATAATGTTACTTATTTACTAACCTTTTTAGTTTACATTACATCACTAATTATTATATATATGTCATTTCTCAAATGTATGTAGGTCAATGCATGTTGCAGCTATATACATATGAGAACTATGTGGCTGTGGCAACACTGTACGAAGTTCGGCCCATGACTTTCGCCAAATTACATGGTAAGTTGACGCCTCCACACATTAAGCGAGTGTGCATCACTGCTGCCATTCAACTAGATGCTCCCCTTCCATTTCCAGTCGAAGGGGATGATGTTGAAATTGTTGGGGATGCAATTGGATATCATGTGTGTTGGCCAGAGAAACACATAAAACCAATGATATCAAATTCCAAGGTACATATATACTAATTATAGTCATGGCTTCATTTTCTCCTACCTTTTTTAAGTCATCATAAATTGTTAATTGATTAATATCATTTGTAACATGTCAGATCACCAAAAGCAGCACAAGGGGTAATTGAAGCAAACCTTGCTGCCAACAAATTCTGGCGTAGTGGCAAGTATAGCCACATCCCAGCCTTCCCAAGTAGTACTAGTTCTATATATTTGCATAGTTGTATCATGTTACATTACATGTGAACTTGAACGATACAACAATTAACAAGTTCAAAGCACTTGTTAGGTGCTCACTACTCACAAATCACAATGTTATATTATAAAATATTCTAATTTTACCTCACTGTGTCTCTTCTTTTATATATGCTAGTATATTAGTATATGTTGTATATATTCATTACTAATTTCTAAAATATTATATTATTACATCTACAGTGTAGGGGTCAGGTGGAGGTTCCACCTAACACACTTCCATTCCTAAGGGTACTGTACATACTGGCCTATGAAGACAAAGCAATGAACCCTGTAAGGATAGAGGCAGGTGTGCTTTCAAACGATGTGGTTGAGGTTCCACTCTTCAAGGAAGACCTCTTAGCCATATGTAATCTGGCTGAATTGGATTACATGCACATCGTAGTCTATATAGGGTACGTTGTGTAACTGCTCTATTAGAGTTAAGACTTACAAATCAATGTAGCATTACTTAATACTTGTTTTTTTAATAACACTTAATAATTATTTGACATTAACCCAAATTTCTAATGCAGGTATTTGCATGATAGCTTGCAAAGACCAGAGATCAAGGACATTTACAAGTTCCTTGACCCTTCTCTTATCTTTCAATTGGACTATTTGCCCGCGGACAAACAAAGTGAAGATATCATTCCTGGTGTCATGAGTTGTGCGAAGGGGCAAGCCTTACTGATTCCCTACAATAACAGGTACGTTGTAACATATGTTGCTTAATTATGCCATTTCAATTTCACAATTCATACACATGAATACTATATCAGTTAAGATTAAAGAAAATTCAATTGAATTGTTATTTTTATAGGTCCCATTGGATGCTGCTAGCTTTGGATGTGTATGGTGGCCATACAATTTTTTTATATTCATGTGGAGCACACATTTGGGAATACCTGATAAAAATAATAAACAAATAAGTCTTTATTATTCCTTTTATTATAATATAACTACTCACCTAACAACATCATAATATTCATAATCTAATGCTTTTCAATTATATGTGCGTAGAACATGGTATAAATGGGCTGAGAGGGAAGGCATTCACCACCCACCAAAACTCAATTGGAAGAAGGCTAAGGTACGGTTTACTAATTACTGATCTTTAGACTCTTTGATATAATTTTAAACCTGAACTTATTGAAAATTATATTTTGAACCTTTTCTATTGTCTTTGGTGGCATTGTTCTGCAGTGCCCTAAACAAAAATCAGATTGGGAGTATGGATATTATGTTCTTAGATACATGAGAACCCTCATTCGCAATGGAGTTACAGTCTCACAATTGAGAAAGGTAACACTTGGACAATTAGACTTACTGACCAATGTTATTACACTTTTGATTTTTATATTTCCTGACTGAATCCAAGATTACATGTCTGATCTCTGAACTAAGTTATTACATGTTTCTTGTAGGCAGATTTGAAAACCAAGAGTTACTCCCAGTTGGATCTAGATTATATTAGAATGGAATGGACAGATCATATTATGAATTTTAATTTGTACTTCAGTGATGTAAATGAATGTATATTATCATTCATGTATATATATTTTACTCAAATATGATACAAAGATCAGTTCATTTCAATGGATGTGTTCTGTTTTTCTTTTGATTGAAGTACATTGTTTCAATGTATGTGCTATCTTTGTTTCAATACTGATCTGCCCCCTCTGTGCAAAGGAGTCCGAGTGGTTCCTAACAAAGATCCAAAGATTATTATATTACTTGAGAGTCACATGTAAACACTGACTGTGATCCATCAAATTACGAGGAAGCAACGAAGAAAAAGCAATGTCTGGTTCCTGGCTGGCTACAAAGAAACTCTGACATTTTCGAACACAATAAGATGTAGAGATTGCACCATAGACTATTGTTTGAAGCATCACTTTTGTCGTAAGTAACCACAAGTATCCTATATTACTTATAGAATATAGGACAATTCCAGAGGAACCGTCCTATATTATTACTTCTTGACACTTGAATATAGGACGGTTCCAGAAGAACCGTCCTATATTACCTGTTGAAGAATATAGGATGGCTCTAGATGAACCGTCCTATATTGCATCTGGTTTGCAACAGTAATATAGGACGGTTCTAGATGGAACCCTCTGTGCAAAGGAGTCCGAGTGGTTCCTAACAAAGATCCAAAGATTATTATATTACTTGGGAGTCACATGTAAACACTGACTGTGATCCATCAAATTACGAGGAAGAAATGAAGAAAAAGCGATGTCTGGTTCCTGGTTGGCTACAAAGAAACTCTGACATTTTCGAACACAATAAGATGTAGAGATTGCACCATGGACCATTGTTTGAAGCATCACTTTTGTCGTAAGTAACCACAAGTATCCTATATTACTTATAGAATATAGGACAGTTCTGTCCTATATTATTACTTCTTGATACTTGAATATAGGACAGTTCCAGAAGAACCGTCCTATATTACCTGTTGAAAAATATAGGATGGCTCTAGATGGAACCGTCCTATATTACTGAAACAATATATGACGATTATAGATGAACCAGAGCCATCCTATTTTCAACCGTTGGTTAGATGGATCAAGCATTAAGGCGATGAATAAATAGGTTGCGTGTCAAACAGGTCGACACGATATGTCACATTGATTGACCCGAACACGATACAATTTTTGGTGTGTCAATTTCGGGTTGACCCGAAAATGACACTCACACGATAAGACTCGACCCGAATCCGCTAAATTCGTGTCGGGTTCGGGTCGTGTTATCGTGTCGTGTCATATTTTGCCACCCCTATTTCAGACCAAGTGCTTTTAGACTTCCCTTTTCAATTGTTTGAGTTAACCAATGAAGACCCATTGCTTATGGGTCTTCAGGGTTCCTTGTTTATGGGTCTTCGTTGTGACAAGTATTCGCCAAAATTTCTGTAGAAAAGAAAGAAAAACTTTCTATGGCTCATCCATTTGGAAAGGAAAAACTTGTTCTTCTGCTGTTGCTACTTTCGACGCTTGTTTGTTTCCATGGGGGAGATGTATGATTTGGATTTCCCATGCCTGAGTCCACATCTACTTTCCACCGTAAACAAACACCATAAGAGAACTCCCTACCATAATTCCATCCCAGCGAAGACCACAGACGAACACATAATGTTCATCCACGCATTGACTAGAACCATCTCAAAGTCGGCCAATAACTTTACATTAATTTTTGGATACTTTAGAAAGATAACCATAGACTAAGCAGCAGAGCCAGTCATAAACAATTGGATCAAGTATTTATTTGCTGCTAGCCAGTCTGAAATGTAAGATTATACCCCCATCCAGCAGTTATATTCCATGATTGAAGTTATCATTTAGAAGGTCCTATCGTGGAGGTGGCATGGCAGGAGATACTTCTTGCTCTCTGATGCCTTCAAGCAAGTAGGCCACAGTGGTACTGCATTCAGCTCATCTTCTTCCACCGCATATGTGGGCATCCCTCATCTAAGGATTAAAGTTCTAGTCCTAGTTTTATCATCTTCATTCCTTTCTGTATGTTTCTCATTTTCCAAAAGAACAAGACAAGAAAGGTAGCTATAATTAGGAAAGATAGCCAACAATGTCTAGCTGAGTTGGTCGCTGCTCTGCCTTTGTATGTGTTGTTGGTCTCTGACTCCGTGGACGCATCTGACTGGCATTTTATTTTTTAAGGGGAGCTCTATTTTAACTATTTCTTATTGTCTCCAAGACTGTTTTGTCTCTGTTAAGTGACTTTTCAAACTTGATTTCAAGAGTTGTCTGAAATTATAAACGGGTCTCGGATATGAATGTTCAAAAGTTGTCTGCAATCTTTTTAGTTGTATTTCTTACCAAATTTAGTTTATGTCCTACAATGTATTCAGCATGTTAGCCCCCTCCTCCACCCCATCCTAAAAGAATTAAAAAGGGCAGCCCCAGTGCACGAAGTTCCCACATATGCAGGATCGGGGAAGGGGCGGACCACAAGTGTCAATAGTATGCAGCCTTGCCTTGCATTTTGCAAGAGGCTGTTTCCATGCCTTGACCCGTCACACGACAACAACTCTACTGTTGCACCAAGGCTCTCCTTTTCTCATCTTAAAAGAACTGTATTTGACAAATCTGATTCGGAGTGATTCTGTTATCATTGCACTTTAAGCATATCAAAGATGAGTAATTATGCGAGATGCACTGTGTAACAGGTGAAAACAGTGGTGGAAGACGAGAGAGGAATGTGCATGTGCTCCTGCCGATGAAGTTAAGAACGTATTCAGTATTTTAATCAAGTGTCTGGAACCAAATCCATCCAAGAGACCAACAATGAGTGAGGTCCTGAAGACGTTAGAGCAAGTAAAAGCAGATAGACCTGCATCAGATTCTTGAAATGTAATATACTTTCTTTTTTAAATTAGAAGACCTTTTTTGTGAAAAAATGTTATTTCTGTGCTTCCACGTTATTCATATCTACTACATCTCCACCATTTTAACAGTACTTGAAAAGCACGGACCCCTGACCACATGAGAATTCAGTTGTCATATAATGGTTATCGGGGTCCTTGCAGGGGTGCATAAACAGGCAGCAGCACACGAGCAGTACTCTTGAAAGGAAGAAACTGCCTGGTTAGACTTGGGTAGATTCAGAGACAGGTTTCAGATGACTATTACTAAGTGGGCTTTAAAAGTAAAGCCCTAACATGGAACAAATGAATCCGAAAAACTGTTCAACTCTGTCTGGAAGAAGGTAAATTACCAATTTTCATACAAAACAACACTTGTGTAATCTCACAGAAGCTTTGTGAATCAAAAACAAATTCTTTAGAAGTTAGATGGTAAAGCCGTAGAAAAGAATTTGACAACTGATGGGCAGCACTTTTATAGGCTTCAGGACAAGTCTGTGACCTCTTGGGTCTTGGCATACCATAGCTTCCTTCTAGGTTACAGTAAAACTCTGTAACATCTTGATTTATGTTCAATTAAAGGGCGACAGATGAGATTCCAAGCTATAGAATTTCTAGAAAGGAGGTTCTCTCCATGAGAAGGGGAGCTTCGGCGCAATGGTAAAAGTTGTCGTCACGTGACCTTGAGGTCACGAGTTCAAGGCGTAGAATCAGCCTCTTGCAAAATGCGAAATAAGATTGCCTACTATAGACCCTTGTAGTTTGCCCCTTCTCCACACCCTGCATTGGCAGGAGTTTCGTGCACCGGAACTGCCCTTTTTAGGTTCACCCCATGCAGCAACTTTGACTGTCAACCGAGAAACATATGATCTTCAATAATTTTACTTAATAGTCCTTTTAAAAAACTGAGCAAAAATAAAGCTTTTACTAGATGGTCTGAATTCTTCAAGATAAGCTGCAAAACATGAATGAAAACTCAGAAATCACGTCCGTAAAGTTCCCGAACAAGATATCTAGAGGTCTAGACTAACTTGCATTTGCGTCTACTTGGGCGAGTCCGCCGCTATTAACCTTGCTCCAAGCCACTCATCTTATCGGACCGTCTTACAGAGGCCACGTTCCAAGAGATCTTCCCTACTGCATGATCCTCTCGATCACAGGTGGATAGATCGCTATTTTTCGACACAAATGTTGTAAAAACCAGGAGCAATCAGAAGGTCAAACTAGCTGATGCTTATGATTTTTGCTAACGGCTAATCTAAGAAGGGAATTGGAGGATGAGATGGTTTGGATCACTAGAAACTTGATTTGTGATCGTGGCTAGAAAATTGGTACAGGTAGTTCCAGTGCACAAAGCTCCTACATATGCTCGTCATGTAACCTTGAGGTCATGGGTTCATGATAAAATAATTTCTATAATCCAACATGAAAAACAATGAGAAGGAATAAACGATAAGAGTATATTATACGCAATTTTATCTTGCATTTTTTTTGTAAGAAGCTGCCCGTCACAAAAATATATTTTTTGTTCATGGTGAAATAATTTTAATAATTTCTATAGTTCAGTATAAAAAGAAAATAGTGCTCCTTTGATTTTAGATGCTAGATTCTCCACTGTTGAACTTTCAGTACAAATGAAAATCTTAAATAAAAGGAAAAGGGGAAAGTGATATTCACACACTCCTATTTGACCAATGCGACAGCCTCATTTGCGTTTTATCGGAAAAGCATTAAGTGAGTCCCACATTGTTGAATGATCTCAACCCTTCATCTTCACATCTTGCTGTAGATGGCAATGTGCTAAAAATTCTTGGGAAGATTTTGCCATTAAATTTTTTAAGATCTTTTGAGTACTTATACTTAATTCATATCTTGAAATGCTCGTTCATTGGAAAATCTTAGCGACAAATGTCACCTATTTTTTGCTCTTTTTGGACGTGCAAAGAAGTACAAAACAATTCTCTCATGTGTTCTCTAGATTCTAGTATTGTGCATAGGAAAAAGTTACAACTCAAACATATCACCAAACATAGGCACGAGCTTTGTGCATATAGACTATTTTTTTAAAATTTCTATAAGAAGTTATTTTCACACATATAACATAATATCTTAAGGAAGAGCGGGGGTTCAGGAAACAAGTGGACTGCAAGAGTCTATGGTACAAAATCTCATTTTGCATTTTTTTGCACACAAAATATATTTTTATTCATGATAAAATAATTTCTATAATCCAACATGAAAAACAATGAGAAGGAACAAACGATAAGAGTATATAATAAGCAGTCTTATCTTGCATTTTTTTTTTGTAAGAAGCTGCCCATCACAAAAATATATTTTTTGTTCACGGTGAAATAATTTTAATAATTTCTATAGTTCAGTATAAAAAGAAAATAGTGCTCCTTTGATTTTAGATGCTAGATTCTCCACTGTTGAACTTTCAGGACAAATGAAAATCTTAAATAAAAGGAAAAAGGGAAAGTGATATTCACACACTCCTATTTGACCAATGCGACAGCCTCATTTGGGTTTTATCGGAAGTATTAAGTGAGTCCCACATTGTTGAATGATCTCAACCCTTCATCTTCACATCTTGCTGTAGATGGCAATGTGCTAAAAATTCTTGGAAAGATTTTGCCATTAAATTTTTTAAGATCTTTTGAGTACTTATACTTAATTCATATCTTGAAATGCTCATTCATTGGAAAATCTTAGCGACAAATGTCACCTATTTTTTGCTCTTTTTGGACGTGCAAAGAAGTACAAAACAATTCTCTCATGTGTTCTATAGATTATAGTATTGTGCATAGGAAAAAGTTACAACTCAAACATATCACCAAACATAGGCACGAGCTTTGTGCATATAGACTATTTTTTTAAAATTTCTACAAGAAGTTATTTTCACACATATAACCTAATATCTTAAGGAAGAGCGGGGGTTCAGGAAACAAGTGGACTGTAAGAGTCTACGGTACAAAATCTTATTTTGCATTTTTTTGCACACAAAATATATTTTTATTCATGATAAAATAATTTCTATAATCCAACATGAAAAACAATGAAAAGGAACAAACGATAAGAGTATATAATAAGCAGTCTTATCTTGCATTTTTTTTTTTAAGAAGCTGCCCGTCACAAAAACATATTTTTTGTTCACGGTGAAATAATTTTAATAATTTCTATAGTTCAGTATAAAAAGAAAATAGTGCTCCTTTGATTTTAGATGCTAGATTCTCCACTGTTGAACTTTCAGTACAAATGAAAATCTTAAATAAAAGGAAAAAGGGAAAGTGATATTCACACACTCCTATTTGACTAATGCGATAGCCTCATTTGGGTTTTATCGGAAAAGTATTAAGTGAGTCCCACCTTGTTGAATGATCTCAACCCTTCATCTTCACATCTTGCTGCAGATGGCAATGTGCTAAAAATTTCTTGGGAAGATTTTGCCATTAAATTTTTTAAGATCTTTTGAGTACTTATACTTAATTCATATCTTGAAATGCTCGTTCATTGGAAAATCTTAGCGACAAATGTCACCTATTTTTTGCTCTTTTTGGACGTGCAAAGAAGTAGAAAACAATTCTCTCATGTGTTCTCTAGATTATAGTATTGTGCATAGTAAAAAGTTACAGCTCAAACATATCACCAAACATAGGCGCAAGCTTCGTGCATATAGACTTTTTTTTTTTAAATTTCTACAAGAAGTTATTTTCACACATATAACCTAATATCTTAAGGAAGAGGGGGGGAGGGGGGGTTCGGGAAACAAGTGGACTATAAGAGTCTATGGTATAAAATCTTATTTTGCATTTTTTTGCACACAAAATATATTTTTATTCATGATAAAATAATTTCTATAATCCAACATGAAAAACAATGAGAAGGAACAAACGATAAGAGTATTAATACGAGTCTTATCTTGCATATTTTTGTAAGAAGCTGCCCGTCACAAAAATATATTTTTTGTTCGCGGTGAAATAATTTTAATAATTTCTATAGTTCAGTATAAAAAGAAAATAGTGCTCCTTTGATTTTAGATGCTAGATTCTCCACTGTTGAACTTTCAGGACAAATGAAAATCTTAAATAAAAGGAAAACGGGAAAGTTATATTCAGACATTCCTATTTGACCAATGCGACAGCCTCATTTGGGTTTTATCGGAAAAGTATTAAGTGAGTCCCACCTTGTTGAATGATCTCAACCCTTCATCTTCACATCTTGCTATACATGGCAATGTGCTAAAAATTTCTTGGGAAGATTTTGCCATTAAATTTTTTAAGATCTTTTGAGTACTTATACTTAATTCATATCTTGAAATGCTCGTTCATTGGAAAATCTTAGCGACAAATGTCACCTATTTTTTACTCCTTTTGGACATGCAAAGAAGTACAAAACAATTCTCTCATGTGTTCTCTAGATTATAGTATTGTGTATAGGAAAAAGTTACAACTCAAACATATCACCAAACATAGGCGTGAGCTTTGTGCATATAGACTATTTTTTTTAAATTTTGGCAAGAAGTTATTTTCACACATATAATCTAATATCTTAAGGAAGAGGGAGGGGGTTCGGGAAACAAGTGGACTGTAAGAGTCTATGGTATAAAATCTTATTTTGCATTTTTTTGCACACAAAATATATTTTTATTCATGATAAAATAATTTCTATAATCCAACATGAAAAACAATGAAAAGGAACAAACGATAAGAGTATATAATACGCAGTCTTATCTTGCATATTTTTGTAAGAAGCTGCCCGTCACAAAAATATATTTTTTGTTCACTGTAAAATAATTTTAATAATTTCTATAGTTCAGTATAAAAAGAAAATAGTGCTCCTTTGATTTTAGATGCTAGATTCTCCACTGTTGAACTTTCAAGACAAATGAAAATCTTAAATAAAAGGAAAAAGGGAAAGTGATATTCACACACTCCTATTTGACTAATGCGATAGCCTCATTTGGGTTTTATCGGAAAAGTATTAAGTGAGTCCCACCTTGTTGAATGATCTCAACCCTTCATCTTCACATCTTGCTGCAGATGGCAATGTGCTAAAAATTTCTTGGGAAGATTTTGCCATTAAATTTTTTAAGATCTTTTGAGTACTTAATTCATATCTTGAAATGCTCATTCATTGGAAAATCTTAGCAACAAATGTCACCTATTTTTTGCTCTTTTTGGACGTGCAAAGAAGTACAAAACAATTCTCTCATGTGTTCTCTAGATTATAGTATTGTGCATAGGAAAAAGTTACAACTCAAACATATCACCAAACATAGGTGCGAGCTTTGTGCATATAAACTATTTTTTTTTAAATTTTTGCAAGAAGTAATTTTCACACATATAACCTAATATCTTATGGAAGAGGGGGGGGTTCGCGAAACAAGTGAATTGTAGGAGTCCATGGTACAAAATCTTATTTTGTATTTTTTTGCACACAAAAAATATTTTTATTCATGATAAAATAATTTCTATAATCCAACATGAAAAACAATGAGAAGGAACAAACGATAAGAGTATATAATACGCACTCTTATTTTGCATATTTTTGTAAGAAGTTGCCCGTCACAAAAATATATTTTTTGTTCACGGTAAAATAATTTTAATAATTTCTATAGTTCAGTATAAAAAGAAAATAGTGCTCCTTTGATTTTAGATGCTAGATTCTCCACTGTTGAACTTTCAAGACAAATAAAAATCTTAAATGAAAGGAAAAGGGGAAAGTGATATTCACATACTCCTATTTGACTAATGTTGACAGCCTCATTTGGGTTTTATCGGAAAAGTATTAAGTGAGTCCCACATTGTTGAATGATCTCAACCCTTCATCTTTACATCTTGCTGTAGATGGCCATGTGCTAAAATTTTCTTGGAAAGATTTTGCCATTAAATTTTCTAAAGGCCTTTTGAGTACTTAGACTTAATTCATATCTTGAAATGCTCGTTCATTGGAAAATTTTGGTGACAACTGTTACCTATTTTTTGCCATTTTTGGACAAGTTACCTAATTTTGGACAAGTTACCTATTTTTTGTCATTTTTGGACAAGCAAAGATCTACAAAACAATTCTCTCGTATGTTCTCTAGAATATAGTATTGTGCATAGGAAAAAGTTACAACTCAAACATAATCACCGCGCGAACTGCGTGCATCAAGACTGTTTTTTTTTTTTTTTGTAAAAAATTATTTTCACACATATAATCCAATATCTTAAAGCCACGCGTATCGGCTAAACATACAAACGTGGCAGTAAACTATGGCGGCAGGCGGCACGATAACAAGTGCGGGCCAAGTTACGGTTGCAGGAGAAGATTAAAATCCACCACTCACCAGCGTCCCTTGAGATGGGGGGAAGGCATTCCCATTATGAGCAACGTCCTTTCGGGTGACAGGAGCTTTCAAGCCATTTCAAAAACTGGCGGTGGGCTGCAACGCGGGCATACCTCGACGCGGCGTTTCAGATTCAGCGATGGCAATTTTATGTCTTCCGCCCTGTAAACTGCGAGAGAGTACGAGACTGAGTTCTTACTAAAAGAAAGGGAAGAAATGGAAGAAGAATCGCTGCAACAAGGAAAAGATGAAGCTACCCAAGAAGACCGAATCAGCGAACTACCAAAAGCAGTTCTCACAAGCATCCTCTGTCTGCTGCCTCTGAAACAAGCCGCAAGAACTTCCATCCTATCCAAAAGATGGAGAAAGCTCTGGTCTTCCATTCCTATTCTCAACTTAGATGAAAACTGTGGTTGGCGATCATCGGAATGGTGCCGTAGCGTCGACGTCATCCTCCGATCTCGCCTTGAACCCATCTGCAAATGTGTCCTGAGAAACAATTTCTCCACTTGCAGTCGGGAGGTCGACAGATTTCTCCTGCTCCTTGGTAAGGTCGGAATCCACGAGCTCTGTCTCATAAATGATGCTGAAGACTTCTTTTACAAGATCCCCACGTTTCTCTTTAATTATCCGTCTCTCAAATTTCTGTTCTTGACTTCTTGCGATCTCGTTCCTGCTCGTCTGCCTAAAACTCCCTTTCCCTGCTCAAATCGCCTCACGACTTTGTTGTTATGCGGAGTAATCGTGACCGATGATCTGGTTAAGAGTTTGGTGTCTACCTGTAAGATTCTTGAAAAATTTGAGTTGATCAGTTGTTTTGGTTTGAAGAATCTGGAGATCCGTGCACCGAATCTCCGATCTTTTTCTATCGTTTCGCCGTGGCCGGTAAAAATGTCGATAGAGGAGGGTTATCGTCTGGAGACCGTACACGTCTTCTTTGATTATGAAGAGTTCAGTACTAACTGGGAGGGTGATTATAGTGATTTTCTCGGATTTTGCAAGAATTTGATGCGAGTGGAGACTCTTTTGCTGGATTTCTTGCCTAAGATTTCCAAGGTGGGTTTCTTTTCTTGATTTTATTTTATTTTCTATTTCTTGCTTTGTTTATTAAGTTATCTTTTGAATGCGCGGGAATTTTGCCTTTCGGAGGCAGTTTAACTGTAACATGTGAGGACTCACTTGTAAATGATCGGCAACGTTCATTGCGTTGATTCTGCGTTGGATCTCCAATGGCGTGAAAATCCTCCCAGCAATTCAATCTTGATCTAACTGTATTGATTTGGGTCGCCAAACGGGAAAGCTTGGTTATAACTAGTTTTCACCATTCATGTTCATGGACCTCAAATTAATTTGTACTTAATTGTCCAACTGGGATGATTTTGGGTCGTGTAATATGCAGTTCATATTGTTGTAATCACGGATATAACTACCCGATTAGTCTACTGTTTGATGTATTTGAAGGTTGTGTTGCACCAAAATGGGCTGCAAAGAGGTCACCTTCTGTTTCCTAATCTGAAGAGATTAGTAATGAAAACGAACCTCCTCGATGCGAACCAGGCTTTGTTCTTGTGTTATTTGTTGAGCAGCGCCCATTACTTGCAGGAAGTTGTCATCACGGTGAGTCTCCCTGCTCAGAGATTCCTTACATTTTAATGAGTTTGTTTCTCCGTTTAAAGAGACTCATTTTATAATTGTTCTCGATTTTTATCAGTTTGTAGGATCCAGAGAATGTTGGCCTGCAACCAAACTTGGCTACTGGGAAGAGCAGACGGCCCCCCGTTGTTTGACTCATCACCTTAGAACAATTCGGATCAATGGGATGCATCTAGATTGTGATTATGAAGTTGGGTTTCTGAAATTTTTGGCAAGGAATGCACGTGTTCTTGAGAAGGTAAATGTTAGATACTGGCCCAGTTCTTCCGAAAGGTTAAGAAGTATTCAAGATTTCTTACAATCAAGCAAAGCTTCTGCAAAAGCTCAAATGGAGTTCGAGCCACTACTCTCAGGAGGTGGAAATGCCGACCATTTCGAACCAAGGCACGCGTCTGCTTAGTTACTTGTAAATTCGGCACCATTGCAACAGGTCTTTTTGTTCCCCCGAAGAGCAGAAGATTACACATTTAGCCTAGCCTTTTTGGTACATTTGCAATCTTTTATACATCTGCAAACAATGTCGAAAAAGCGTGTTGAAATTGCTTGCTTCTGGTATTGCTGTGCCGGTCAGCTTTTTGGATGTCGTACTGTGCTTAGACAGCCCTAGCAATTCCATTTTAATTATTTCACATAGAGAGTCATAAACCTTCGTAGTTAACTAGGAAAACAAGCTTCAGTTCCAAAGTACTTTTCTACTTCTCCCGCATCAGTTCGTGTTTAACTTCAGAAACAGCCTGCAAGCACATACTTCAGATCAATTCAAGAATAGACATAACCAAATTGGCACAAACTAATTTGGGAAGATCTACGCAACATCAGCTGAAAGTCATAAGTGAGTGCTACTTTCTCCTCCACCCGCCGCAACCTTTTATCAAAAGAATGCAAATAGAACAGTTAAAGATGATTCCTGCCCAACAATTACAGACAATATACGTCTCTACTTGCGGCCTCACTCCTAGTAAAACACATACCGGAAGGACTAGATAATTGTCTCGAAGCATATGATGCATTCCTCACCAAGGCGTATCGGGCTGCAAACTCGTTCATGAACGCTATGCTCTAATGATAAATAACTAAAAGCAGTTGGAGGTGTCGATGGTTGGCCAATAGTTAAGCACTCCCCTTGTTGTGCTGTATCCCTTTCACCATTCTTCGACAAGCCTCTCATCTTCCTCCCATCGTCGCTTTGCAATTCCACAATCATGCAAAAAACAGAAACTCATTGTCGCCCCTGCTGCTTGTATAAGCAGTAAACTCTCCTCTCTTTGACTTTAGGATTTCCAAAAATTATCAGCATGTAAAAATATTTCAATACAGAGGCAATCGTCTTCTCAATTGAGAAGTATGATCCTGATAAAATCCTCTCCTATCTTGTGTATGCAGCTAAAGTGCATTTTTCTCAGCTGACTGACAATCTTTGTCATGATGTTCAGCATCAGATTACACTTTATCTTTGTAACCTCAGTGGAATGGCTGCATATAACAGTAGATCATTAGGTCATGCATGTAAGAGTAGAAACTGAAGGGGAGCCATAGAGCTGTTGTTGTGACCCTGAGGTAGTGGGTTTTGAGGTGTAGAAATAACTTCTTGCAAAATACAAAGTAAGGCTGCGTACGCTGGGCTGCCCATTTTATGAGAGAGGAGCAGGGCTGATTGCTCTTGAATCTAGAATACAACTCACATGGTTGTTTCTTCAATGCGGTGACTGTTAGTACAAACTTTGTAATTAATCATAATTTCCTTCCTTCAAAATCTGAAGGCTAGAAGAAAAAGATGCTGGTCCAAACCTAGGAGTTTCAATCAAACATCTATCAGTTCAGTACTGCTAAGTACACAGGCCCGACCAGTTATATTGGTTCAAAACCAACATTGTCGCGGATCTTTTAAGGAAGAAAAAACAGAGAAAACGCAATGCACCACATTGTAAGACAGTTGACCAAGTGGAAAAATTTAAACAAATTAGTACGTTTCTTGTGCACCCAGTACAAGCACTCAGGCATTTGCTCAGTGGAGCCTACTACTAGTTTTGCTTTTTCTTAGAACACGTAATGAACAATTAGGTCTCTACCAGACATGGTTTGTAACCAATTTAAGGTCTGTAAGCTAGGACATGGTTGCGTCTGTATCAGTAGCTCCCCGCTCTCCAAAAAAAACAGAAAAGAAAGGATATTATTGCATTATTTTGTCCATGATCTGGTATTAACAAAAAATGTTATCCGAGGATGTTGACGTAAGTGCTCAGACATATTCTATGGAACAGAAAGAACTACTTCAAACTATTCACGGAGAAAACAAACTAACAAGTTAGGACTAGCACAACTAACTAGCTATACACGCTAAAAATAAACAAACTACAGTAAAACGAAATTAAAAAACAGAGGATTATAAATCATAAACACTGCGCATTTACCCCTAGCTACAAATGAGATGAAGGAGACGATGAAAACTATTCACAAAATCGAACCTCTTTTGTTGATGCCACCGACCAGAGACCTGTTGATCACGCCTCCGATCTACAGAAGCAGTTTTCACATATTTGGGAATGGGAACCTTATCAGATTCAATGCAGTTAAGGTCCTCTACAAGAATATCATAATGCTGCTTGACTTCATCAACACTTCTCCCTCCAACCATGGATGCAACATTCTGCCACCGATCAGGTGTCTCCTCATCATGAACGGCAAGGGCCCTCTCAAACCTCTTATTCTCTTCACGGCTCCAATCTGAGTGAACCGCACAACTCTCCATCATTTTATATCTCATCACACCTTTCATCTGTCTTTCCCACTCATTCCAGCAATTCAAATCTTAAACCAAGAGTGATAAAACCTGCCATAAGCAGCAGAATACACCAGGATGGAAACCTGACGTAAGAAACTGAATGCACCAGGATGAATTGCTTTTGCATAAAACAAAATGCAATGCAATCGCCAAACAGAAATAGAGAAACGACTTAGTTTTGCTTAATGGTGTCAAGTAACTAGAAAGTGCAGAAAAAAAGGTACCATTGGAACAGAACCATACCCAGAACTCAAACAACCAAACAACACTCAATAGGCAAGTTCAATCAATCGTCAAGAGAGAGAGATAGAGAGATTTTCCGCTTCGCAGTCTTCAAAAACACCCTTAAAAAGAATTCTCGAAATAAATTAGACTAGACGAAACCAAAATCCTTTGTTCATGCAAATGTGCCAAAAAATACAAAATGTAAAAGGAAGAAAGGATAACATTGCTACAGAAAGAAATGGAAAAACCCAAGTGCAGAACCAAAGCAACCCCAAAAACCAAGGAAGACGGTCGAATTAAGTAACCAAGAACAGGGACTGACCTTGGCTCTTAAGCACCCAATTCGATTTGTTATTATTTTGACCAATCCACTGTGTATCTCTCTCAATCCGTTTCAGAAGCCATTGGAGATCATACAGGAATTATATAGCCCTTGGGTAAAAAACACCATATCGTGTTTCACGAAGAGAGTAACAAGGGAAGATGGAGATTTCAGAGTGCAGAAATTTAAAGGCTGTTGCGTAAATCAGGGCATGATTTCTGTGGGTATGTGGTAGTCGGTCCAATCCAAGTGCCAGCAACGAAGGGAACGTTTCCATATAAAGAAAAATAGTGGGAAATGCAGATTTTGAATGGGGTAATTTCATGCAATGGAACAGATCGATCTTTTGGTGCATGATTCCTTGGCCAACGAGCCACAAAATGTTGGATAGATATGTCGACATCATTATGCATGCAAGAAAGAGAAAATTCTTACATTTGGATGCTCCGCCATGCGCCATGCACTGCACCAGATCGTTTCACGTGACACGTGTTCCTTCACTGACACTTGCCCATTATCTCCCATGCAGAGGTTAACTCTCTGTGGGCAGTTTCAGAAGTTTTCCAACTTATTTCTTGCTATCCGTGGGCAGTTCTTTTCCACTTATAATGTTGTGGTAAGTAGATAGAATTTGGGGAACTTTGATAATTGATTCTACTGCATCCTGCACTTCTTCTCCATCATCAGCCCACCGCCTTTAAAACCCACCACGCATTAATTGCGTGCCAATTTCTGCAGGCTCCAAGATTAATTTTTAATAGCCGATTTGGAGTTGCAATTTCTGCAAACTCATGGGCGCGTGCGTCTGCTCCTATATCCATTGGAGATGGCATTCTATGCAGGCGGCAATCATGGTGGGCTTAAGTTTCTTACGTGCCTGTTCTGTTCAGACCAACATTTTCGGATCTCAAGTTTCGTTCATCTCTCTTTCTTGATGCCTTTTCTCTGATATTCTGCTACATGATTACTTTGTCTTTGTAGGTCTGTCTCGGAAAAATCCTGAAGTCCTTCGTTGGGACTTCAGTTCCAGTGACATCTCCTCTTCTTGTATCATCATTTCGATTTCTAAAATTTCTCGAAATTTTTCTCTGGGGTTTCCTTGTGTCACTTTCACTGTTTCAGTTTCGATTGTGCAAAATTCATCATTTTGCCTCTTCCCATGGTCATCTTTGCAAGTAGCTTTCTCTATGATATCTTTGTCAAGATCCAAGGATTCTGGATGTGCAGCTAATAATTGAACTGAAAGCATGCTTTGGGTGAACAAAATCGTTCATTCTCTGGCCCTGTATTAGATGGGCTATTGCCTTTCTTATTATGGGACATTAAACGGATTGCCAGTCTAATCTAAAAGCAACAAAACTTGACTATCTGATGGTTTAGAAAGTGTTTGCTAGATCGTCTAGACTTGTTCCTGCCTGATACGTCTATTGGTGTATGTGAAAGGGGAAGGGGTGGATTATGCTAGAATTGTAAATGACAATTAGACAGTCTAAAACTTGTGTAAGCTTGTTTCTCGTTGCTAACAATTTATGCAAGTTTACCAATGGAAGAATGTGGACGTACACAAGTAAAACTGGGTTTTATTTATTAGTGACGTAAGCTGGTACGCGCAAAAAGCAAACTTGATCGGAAGATTGTGACCTTTTAATTTCTGGCCTTCAAATGAACTTGGGAGATGCAATTACTGTGGGTGTATGTTCATCTGAACACTCGTCGGAGGGAAAAAAAATGGTAGGCAGCTTCTCATAGACTAGCAGTGCGATGGGGATACATGCATTTGCTTGCGTAAAGGAGACGTACAAATTAGTGAGTGCATGTGGGATCTCTCTTGAACTTGTTTCTTCCACCATCCTATCCAACAAATCTTGTCACGGCACTACGAATTTTACCAATTCAAAGTGGATGGGATGGTATCTTAGCTGCACCTTGGAATTTGTACTTCTTCCTTGAAAAATCAAGTGCCTTAATTGATGGACGCCCACGCCAAACAACGGTAGAAGTTCTTATACGATAGATGCTCATATTTTCCTGTACCGAAGATAGCCAGCAGTAGGTGTAGTTAGATGTGCTAATGATGCACTCACCATTTGACAATCCCAAGCTTCTGACTTGTGGGTCTTAAAGTAATTGTTAGATTCAATAGAGGTACATAGAAGGAAAACACAAAAGTGAGTATCAATCATGAAGATAATGAGTTCGAGATTCCTCACGGGGGGGTGTGCGTGTCTACCCACAAATTTTTTTTTGCAAAAACCAATGGTTCAAGCTCTCAGCAAATCTGCCAACAAAATGTCCATCATAATTGGTTGCAAACAACCAAAGCATCTCCCTTAAGATATGCTTGATCGAAGGTCTGAGTTGCCTTTTACACCTTTGGCGGGATTATTGAAGAGAGTAAATGTGGTGATTTGCCTCGTAGTTTTTCGTTTTCATGAAAAATTTATGAAAGAAACAAAGCCTGATACTTGAGATATATAGCATTTTCTGGGACCCATACTTAGATCGGCCAATGTGTAGAAAACTTCTCCAATGGATTGGTCCCATCACCAGCGCTATGTGCTGTTATTTGGATGGCGCACTTCAAATGTATTATGGTGCCATACACAGGGCAAGTAGTCGATTTCTAGACATGCTGCCACAATTGTGTTTACAGCTGCTCTTCATAGCGCTATAGGATGTATGGTTTGGTTTGCCATTCTGAACCCACGTTTTGTCTTCATCACACAGCTTTCAAAGACGCAAAAGCAATAACAGAACTCAACCACGGCCATGATCATTCATTAAAAACCATGGACATGAATTACATTACTATACCAGTAAAATGGGAAAGCAGAAGAATGCATCCGAGTTCATAGTCAATCTCCCAGGTGTAGGTTTTTATAAGTCAATAAAAAAAACTTGGACATTTCTTCTCTGACAAAGGAGCTGCCTTCATTTGGACAAGGTGATGTAGCAAAGGACATTATCTACTGTTTCTAACAGGTGAGGTCTCACCTGCGCATTGCACCAGCAATTTGCTATTATATTTCTAATATAAAGATAACTGGCGGAGGCACAAACTAATCTTTGCTTCTCAACTCAACACCTTAACAGCTGAAGCTGAAAAGAGAGAGCTGTAAGGTTTATGATACCGGCTGGGCAAGTCTTAGCCCCTGAATGTAAGATTGCACAAGAGAACCCTTGCAACACTCGGGCTAGAGTAAGGGTTCTACCCACTGCAAGCCAATATAACACATCTGCTGCACCGATATTTGTTCGCCTATCTCCTTTAAAGTTCCTGGCGTTTTCAGCTCTAGTGGCATCAGACTGATAGTTGAAGAGCAGAAGAGCAGTTTGTTCAATAGCGAGAGATGGCATGCCCGTGATCTTTACCTGTGATCGGTTCCACCGCCCAAACATTTTAACTGTTATCATCTGCATCACTGGTCATAACAATAACTTTTTACTGATTCATTTCAAAAACAATAACGTCATAATTTAAGCATAGATATATATTGTTATAAGAGAATAATGGCCATCAAAACAATACATTAATAACTCAACAATGACTATTCAAATTATATATAAATTCCCAGGAAAAAAATAAAAAATAATACACCAGTCTCTGAAAGCTTTAAATTATCCCAGGAGTAAAATTATAGCATATTTTTATATATATTATTCTAACTGAGAGAAACCAGCAAGATTTCATTCCTTGAACTGGTTCTGCTTGGCCCTCGAGCTGTTAGCTGAACTTGAGCTATCTAGTGGGGGAAACTCATCGTGTCCAAGCTGCAGCTAGCACTTGTCTCTTGAACATCTACAACATCACTTCTGCTGTGTTGAATATTCTGACGCACAGGCATGTTTCGTGTCTGCTGGCCAATTAACTTGTTTGGGGTGTATGCAAGAGGTTGAACATCTTCTAGGTCTGGATCTGGAGAGAATTTGTAAGGAATTTTGTTGTCGTCCATCTTTCTAAATGTTATAGAGATCCTGCAGTACAAATCGGGATGGTTCTGTTAATCAAGCAGAAGTAACAATTCAAGTTGGTTGCATGCCATGTCTCACAAACAAAGGTTGTGAGCTTTAATCCGCTCACCATTAGAAAATACTAAGATAGAGCAGAAGTAATAAGCGGAACATTAGTACAGTACTACCTTTTGGTAGGTACTGCTGGCACACAGTGCTTAGCCACGTCCGCACCATTCCCATTTAAGATGAGCACAGATCTGCAAGAGAAAAATAAAAAAGATCATGGGCATGATCAGAAATAACTACTAGTATGTTCTGTATCATTAAAAAAACATATCCCATGATCCCATGGTATCTACACCAAGCCCCTCCATTTATGACAAACCCCACACCCAATTTGATTCGCATTTCTCAGATCAAAGTAAGGAGCTGTTTCCAGCATGCAGTATATTTACACCTACTTTATATTTAAATCTCTTATAATATTTGAGTGATGATCTTTTTTCTCATGTTGTTAATTGTTTTTTGTGCCCTTTCTATTTTATTTCTAAAAAAAGCTATCAATGTCTGTTTCAGTAAGCATCAGAAAGGAATGGTTTCTTAGGGTTTCTTCTCTCTCTGTTTTTTAGACAGGCTTTAAAGAAGGTGGGTTGCATTTTAACAAAAGCAGTAGGTAGCCCTATTAATTAAGGGGGTCTTTACTTTTTGATTATAGAGTTGAACAATTTGTTGGACTTATGGACCTGGCATATAATTAGGTCCAAGGATGATGGACTTGCTACTATTCTGCAGTTCCAAAGAAATGATCCGCTTGCCCACTCAACTAGCCATGTTTGTACACCAGAGGACTTCCTCACTGACCTGAGCCAGTCAGGTAGTGCGAGTGAATAAGAGAGTTCCACAACTATTAACACATGACGAAGTAATGCCAAAAGGAAAAAGAAAAATGATTTGCAGTTGGCAACCATATACCAAAGGCATCTTTCAAGCAAGAAAAACAAGAATATTTAATATTAAAGGCACAATGACACTGGAATAAAATATCACTATGTTTGTCCTAAAGTCAGAATTAAAGTATCACAGGAGATTTATAATTTATATGCTTACTAGTACAGGTTACTAAAAACTGAATGGTAATGAGCCATAACAGTATACAATTCAGGTGGTCAAGATTAGAAAAAATTAGAAAGGAAGTCTAGATCTCTTGTTAAGAAAGATGATAAGAATATGAGTAAGCTTTCCCCATTTGTTATTCAGTATATTCTCTTCTATTGGCAGCAGTAAAAAGGCATTCAAGAGAGTAAATCAAAACATACCCGACCGGCAAGGGTATTGCAACCGGGCCATCAAATTCTCCAGGACAAATAATTTTCAGGTTTGAACCAAACAATATGTTGCATTCAGTCAGGAAGGACACGGTGCAGAAAGGCCTGACAAAATCATGATGATCGATATGAGGTGGAATGCAGTCTCCTTCATAGTAGATGTTGACAATGCAGCTGTTGGGAACACATGTTAGAGGGGAGGACGTGCCACTTGATCATTCTCTTGACGATGGTTTTGAACATAGATGGAACTGGATCAACTTCTTCATCTCGGATGATACCTGGGGGGTTCCCATTCTTGTCCTGAAAGGAAACTCAACATTACTACAGGAAAAACTTGCAGAGAAACTAATACGATTTTAATTGTTTTCTCAATCTTACCACTGCATAATTATAACAACAGCCGAACTGAATTGTAATGCGCCCTTTACCACGCATCCACTTCCTTGCTTCTGAATATGTCCGTTCTAAAATTTTTTAATAACTCATACAGTAGAGTTGTCTTCTAACCTTGAGGTCTGGGTTCAAGGCGCGAAAACAACCTATTACAAAATGTAAGACTGCATATAATTAATCCTGGGGTCTGCCCTTTTCCAACACCTAGCCTTTTTTATCTATAGCACATGCTGCACTCACTAGAAGAATGGTCCAGACCATACAAATAGTGGATCCCACGTCCACCGTGTATCTATATATATCTAATCCAGGCACCAAAAGAACTACTCCTGGCAAAATGATACGAGCACACACACTCGAAACGATTCTCCTCATGTTTAGTACTAAACCAACCCAATGTGATGATCCTTGGCAAAAAGGAAGACCGAGCTAAAATTTGCCATGGTGGGGTAGCAGTTAGTAGAAGGAATCCCATTGCCCGAGTACACAAGAAGGGGAGTGTCCATATCATTTTCTTCTGCAAAAATTGCAGGCTCCCAAAGTTCGTACCTGCTTGCGTTGTCCATTGCTGTATTAGTCAAAGTCCAAGACTCCCTTTCAGAAATCCCATTCTAGATATGCAGTGCAAGTAGGGACACAGACGTCATTTTGATAAAAGTTAAGTCCATAAATTGAGAGATCGTCCAACTTAAAGTCTTGAAGTAGTGGGCATAAAGATGTCATTTCGATAAAAGTTAAGTTCGTGAATTGAGAGAATATTTTCCTCCGAGAAACCCAAAAAAGGTCCAGCCCACCGTTGCCGCCCCCGTATTCGCTTTCCAACGTCCAGACGCCTGTTCTTCTTCCGGTAAACGATGCTTCGCCTGAAAGCAATCAAAGAAGCACGACGTGAAGGAGAACAAGTTCTCCGACGAGTCGCCGGAACTCAGACGTCAGGCCTCCTGAAAACTCACCCGAGAACAGAAGGAGATCGGAGAGCTGTTATCGAATTGGATCCCCTATTTATCCGAAGGCTTCTGTAAGAGATGCAGCTAACTGTTGCAGTCCCGAGTTGAAAACCTCGCTGCTGGTAAATATTTATCTCTTCTCCTTGCATTTCTTGTTTTTTACTTTCCTTTCTGGAAATGGGAGATTGGAAGGAAGTCAAACATGTGGGATTTTACGATCTTTTGCTATGTTGTATGTTTGTCTGTGTTGTTTTGCTGCGTCTCTTTCTCTTTCCGGATTCGATTCGGATTTAGGCTTGACTTTTCCGGCTTAGTTAAGTAATTGAAATCGCATCAACTCGTCTGAAGTCGCTGGGTTTCAAAAAAGCTGCTAATAGGAAACGCTGGAAAAATCTGAGTTAAGGAACTAGGGTTCTTCAGTCACCTTGTTTACCAACGTGTTTGTTGTATCTGTTTGCGCAGTGTATGCTTTGTTTTAAGGAATTTGATTGAGAGTGGGATTTAGCGTACAATCCTACTGCAATTCTCGTAAGGTTGCATGGAATAGAAATTTCATTATTGCTCTCTCTCTCTCTCTCTCTCTCTCTCTCTCTCTCTCTCTCTCTCTCTCTCTATATATATATATATATATATATTTGCCGAATGGCAATGCCGATTGTTCTGTGGATTACTGTTCTGCTCAGTCTTTGAGCCTCTCTTCACAAGAGAATAGTTATTTAGTTTTTACAGTCTAATCTGTAAAAACTAAATAGAGGCTTCTTTACGAGCAAGTGCATAAACACAAATTATGTCTATGTATGCGATTAGTTATTTGAAGAATTTGGAAGACAGGTAAAATGCTTTGGCACCATGGAAGTACCATCAGCACGCTAAGATCATGTGTTTTATCAAAACAATATGTTTCTGAAAAGCAGAGGTGCAGTTTTGAATCTGATAACAGGGTATCACTTCTTCAATGTAACACATGTATTAAACTTATCACCTTGACATCATAAGGATTACAGTAATTGTGACATCGCAAGGATTACAATAATTGGAATTTGGAAACAAAAAATGGTTTTACCACAAGCACTTGAGTGAAAGTTTCTGGCAATGTAAAACTTCAATCTTGAGCGAGTGACACATTACCTAGAGAGCTTGGTAATAGCTGCCACCTGACAGAGCGGGGGAACTAGGCCTTAAATTGGTTTCATAATGTAGCAAATCTGTGTCTCATATGAGTTTTTGCACTGGTAGTTATGCAAGCATCACTTGTCACTTCTTCTTTTTTTCTTTTTTCTTTTTTTCTATATCCAAAAAGTGCTGCTTAACCATAACATTCAATCCTGACAGTTTAGAATCAACCTTGATTGGATATCATCATTCCCGACTAGCAGTACATGAATTTCCCCCTTTGCTCTCTGCCCTTGTTGCCATGTTTCCATCATCTTCTAATGTAGTTTCTCTGGAGGCATATCTACGGAATAATACTTCCTTTCTAACCTCCAGTTATAAGGCAATAGCCCACAATAATCTTTTTCTAGGTAGGACTCGTTGGATGTTTGTGTAGGGATTTAGGGACCTATTTGGTTGGTGCTGAAGATGGCAAGCCCTTCACTTTCTCTTTGCCGACTATACTCCCAGGAAACATCTCAGTGACAGCATTACTGCCTCCAGGCAGCATTTCACCCCATAGGCATGATCATGGGCTTATTTAAAGTAGCATTTGGTAATGTCAACCCAATTGTCGTTGCTTCCAATCCCTTCTGAAAGACTAGAAACTGGGGCATGCTTGTCAATTAGGACTAACATTTCTTACTGATTTTACACATAAGATGGAATCTACAGATGTGACACCAGAAGAATAAATGTTTCAATTTTCCGTCCTCTGGAAGGAACCGGGGCACACTGGCAATGCTTCCAATCGCTAAAGGACGAGAGAATTGGGGCATGCCCTAAAATTGCTTACTGATTTTGCATAAAACATGGTATCTAAAATTATGAAACCAGCAGACCAGATGTTTCCATTTTTTCTATCTTCTCAAAGAAACCAAATATGCCAGCCTTTTGATTTTAGATTTAACTTTGCTTCTCATATCACGGTGTCCTGCTGAAGAATTACATGTTAAATTTGATGCCACTATCTCCTTATGCATCAAAATTATCAAGTAGAAGTGTATATTTTGGCAACAAGAGATCATTTGTAAAAGGCTCTGCACGACATGGATTATCTTCTTGATGGCAACCATGTATCGATTCTATTACGTAATTTGTTGGATATGTCATGAACAGTTTATTCTGTCTTGATATGGACATGAGTATTCTTCTTTAATTCTTTTTGTACCTCATAAGCAACTATGAATTACACTTCAAGCATCTCGACTGAGAGAACAGATTGACTTGTCCAAATGTATCACTGACCATTATGTGTTTTTGTCTATCTATGTTATTGCCAATCCCTTGTACTAAGGATATGTGTTTTTGGCACTTCCACCAAATTTAGAGATAGCAGACAGGAAAATGATAAAGATATTAGGCCTTGTTCTAAAGTTAAAGCTGCCTAAGATGTGATGTATTTCTTAAATGCTATTAGTAGTTTGGGCTTCAGGGTTTTTTAAATCTAGGTGGTTTCTGAACTACTAAAATCATGTCCAGCTTCAAATGGAAGTTTATATTCAATTCTCTATTACATCAAGGTAAGGCTGCATACTATAGGCTCTTGTGGTCTGCCCCTACCCCGGACCCCGCATAGGCGGGAGCTTCGTGCACCGAGGCTGCCCTTTACTTTGTTTATGAAGATCCAGTGTTCTATGATACAGCTCTTGTCAAGTAACTGAGCTACTTCAAGACCATGTCAAAATTTCACCAAATAGGAACTCTTTTAATGGGTTTAGTACTTGTTCCATGAGAGAAGATGGGTACTAAATTTCTGTTGGCTAGAATTCATTCTTTCATCATTTATTTCTAGATATTATTTTTTGAGCTCAAGCTTCCATGCCCATGATGGTGTAGGTGGAGCTTCCTAGCGGTTGAGTTTGTTTGTTGAATAAATTTTATTTGAAAATGACATCAAAAGTTTCTTGATCTCTTGGTTATAAGTATTCAGATCTACTGACGGAACTTGCACGACCAACTGTTGAGTTAATTACACCAGTGGATCTATGCAAAGTTCTGTTTTCAAGATTAATAAATATTATGTACCTTAAATGTAGCATTTTCTTGAATATTTTGCAATTGGTAAACATTCTTTCAGTCATTTTGTGGAGGGTTATATGAGTTGTAAGTTATGAATTGAGTTGAAAATATCTTTGCCTATGGCAGCCAATCAGTTTAAACGTTATGCACAGCATTGGCATGAAAAAACCAAGCTGCAAGCATCATTATGACAATAATAAAATGACTGAGAATCTGTTGAAAGCAAAAACATAAAATTACTGGAGAGCCAGAGGTTGCCCACCAACAAAAACACCCCTAATGATCTCTGGAGCTTCTTTTCATGAATCCTGCAATCCTCTTTGAATGGAGAAAAACAGACCTGGTTTAAAGGATCCGACACAAATGATTGGACAATTTATCTCCAACTTAGAGTTTTGATGACAGATCCATATCTGAAAATCATCCTTCATCGCAACTCCCAAATAACCAGCTGTAACATTTCTAAATATCTTTTCTGTTTGTCCATCCCACATTAGCATAAAACAATCCTGAAAATCATGATATAATTTTTTCTTCGTTTATGTTACATGATGTGTATATTTTCTAAATTTTTAATCCATATGATGTACTTGCTATCCATTGGTGTATTGTTCTTCCTAGATGGCTGGATGTCTGTTGCATGTATTTATATATATCTGAATGTATGTTATGCTTTAGGTACTTTGATCCTCGCATGGTTTCTAACTTCTTCATCTCCTTGGTCATGGCTTTAGATTTGGCAACTAAGAAGTGTGTACTATGTGAGTCAAAGGATATTTGGCCCATGGTCGAACAAACAGCTCATGAGCTAATACCTAAGGTTGTTTCTTAAGTCTTAATCCATGTTTTTGACATTTTATTTTTTACTTATCATACAGTCTGATGTCTTGAGTTTTTATACACATGTAGGTGCCAGGATGGAACCTAATAAATGAAGATGGTAAGTTGAAGCTGCAAAGATCATGGAAAGTGCAAAGCTTCATGAAAGGAATGGAGTTCTTTTACGCCGTAACAAATGTTGCAGCAGGTGGGCTAACTCTTTGCTTCCAACTTATTAAGCATTGTTCTCCACTGAACGTTAGAACTTTCATTGGTAAGATTGTTGTGACCAAAGCCTTAACGTAAAACATCTGTAAAACTGGCATGAGTAATGTTAGGGTACTTGAAGTTCTTATCAGGAGTTAAAGTATAATGAAGCAAAACTGAGAGATTTTATTGCATTTCTGGTTTAAGCTTCCTGCTGAGATTTGGTTGTGAGATTATTCCAATGGTGGTGGTGGAATGAAACAGTGCAAAAAACTATTAAAGAAAAACGAATGCATTTTAAAGCATGGCAGAAGGTTAGAAATAATGAAAACTATGAACAATATAAGAATGCTAAAAACGTTGCTAAGAGAATAGTAAGTGAGGCTAAACTTAAAGCATATGATGAGCTCTATAATAGACTAGGAACAAGAGAAGGTGAGAAAGATGTGTTTAAACTTGCAAAGGTAAGAGAACAGAAGAGTAAGGACTTAGAGCATGTTAGGTGCATTAGAAGCGATGATCAAAGGGTATTAGTCAAAGACGCTGAGATCAAACAAAGGTGGGAAATATACTTCCAAAAATTGTTAAATGACAATGGCCCTGAGAATATAGGGATTGAAAATACTATAAATCTAAATAACACTGGATATTATAGATATGAACGTAGGATTAGAATGCTTGAAGTAAAAGAGGCCTTGAAAAAGATGAAATCAGGAAAGGCCATGGGGCCTGATGGTATACCAATAGAGGTTTGGAAGCATATGGGAGATATTGGGGTAGTTTGGTTGACCAAGTTGTTTAACAAGATTATAAAATCAAAGAAAATGCCTGATGAGTGGAGGAAAAGCTCTATTGTACCAATCTATAAGAATAAAGGAGACATTCAGAGCTGCACTAATTATCGAGGGATCAAACTTATGAGCCACACCATGAAACTTTTTGAAAGAGTTATTGAGAAGAGGCTCCGACATGAAACAAGTGTATAGGAAAATCAGTTTGGTTTCATGCCTGGGAGGTCTACCATGGAAGCTATTTTCTTACTAAGACAATTAGTAGAGAAATATAGGGAGAGGAGAAAAGACCTACACATGGTCTTTATTGACTTAGAGAAGGCTTATGATAGAGTCCCTAGAGAGTTAATATGGAGGGTGTTAGGTGTTAAAGGGGTTTCTCAGGGGTATATAGACATAATTAAAGATATGTATGAGGGAGCAGTAACAAATGTTAAGACCACTAGTGGCGTGACTGGTGATTTCCCTGTCAGTGTCGGATTGCACCAAGGATCGGCATTGAGTCCATACCTTTTCACATTAGTTATGGATGAGTTAACAAAATATCTGCATGAGGAGATTCCCTGGTGCATGCTATTTGCAGACGATATAGTCCTACTTGATGAGACAAGGGAGGGTGTCAACATAAAGCTAGAGCTATGGAGAGAAGCATTAGAATCGAAAGGATTTAAAATTAGCCGAACTAAGACCGAATATATGGAATGTAATTTTAGCAAGGAGAGTAGGAGTGGAGCGCCAGTCAAGATTGAGAACCAAGAGGTCCCCATGAGAGACCACTTCCGATACTTAGGATCATTGATCCATGAGAGTGGAGAGATTGAGAGGGAGGTTACCCAGAGAATCCAAGCGGGTTGGAACAAATGGAGATGTGCATCGGGGGTTTTATGTGATCGGCGGGTGCCACTCAAACTAAAGGGAAAATTCTATAGGATGGCTATAAGGGCCGGCCATGCTCTATGGATCAGAGTGTTGGGCAGTTAAGGAACATCATACTCATAGGCTGAGTGTTGCAGAAATGAGGATGTTGAGATGGATGAGTGGTAAGACAAGAAAGGATAGAATTAGAAATGAAAATATTAGAAGAAATTTAGGGATAGCACCAATAGGTAACAAGATGAGGGAGATTAGACTTAGATGGTTTGGACATGTTCAAAGGAGGCCAACAACGGCACCAGTTAGAAGGAGTGAGGCAATACAAGTTGAAGGTTCTAAAAGGGCAAGGGGAAGGCCCAAAAGAACGTGGATAGAAGTGGCGAGGAAAGATTTAAAAACTTTGGGACTAAATGAAGCCATGGTATTTAATAGAGTGGAATGGAGGAATAAGATTCATGTGGCCGACCCCTAATTGGGATAAGGTCTTGATGATGATGATGATGATTATTCCAATGCTTTAGATCAGGCCATGAAATGAAGCCCTGTCCAACTGGGGATCGCCCTTATCATCAACAAGATTTTAGATTTGATTAGGACATCACATGCTTCCTTTAAGTACGTTTTGAGGTTATAAACCGATGCCACAGTATCATGGATAAATTTGCTAGCGAAAGATTTTTTGAGATTGGGGTTTTTACGCAAGTCCCTTTTTTCACTATTTATTCTTTAAAGAAAAATGGAAAAGAAATATAAGTTCTAGTTTTGATTGGTGGAAGTCAGTTAGTTATTATAATCACATTTTTTTTTCCAATTGTGAGTGATTTTGAACCCGAATCTCTTGATTGTGAGACAAGGCAGTTAACCAACATGAGTAAAGTGCTCAAGCTTGATGTTTGATCCTACTCGTCCTGGTCATTTCTGGAACCATAGAATTGCATGACTTGGTTCTGTTAGTTGCAGTCATAACAAACGTTTTTGGTAATGGTTCACAATGTAAAAATTGATGACTTTGTCAGGGCACTTAATTGGCTATGTTTTCAAACTTTTGACCAACTATTAGCACTCAGATGCTTGTATAGGCATGTTACAATGTTCATATTCGTCCTACTGCTGAGCATGTAATGCTCTTTTCAATTAAATATCATGCTTCAAATATATTGGACTCCAGCAGCTTAATTATTTATTGTTTGAGTTGCATATTATGAACTTAAGTTCAAGTATGCCGATCTTGTAAGCACAATTATTTGTATAGTGGTAGTACTTATGAGCTGAATCCAACTTATCTTTCTAATTTTGCCTATGAATGAGCTCTTTTGCATCACATCATATGTGATACTCTCCCTCCAAAAAATAGTTCTGAATGTCTGAAATTGCGTCTCGATTCTCATACTTGTGTCTGGAACGGGCCGTTTGTGATGACCCGGATTTTTTCTTTTTAATTTCTAAAAATCCAAGCATCAACATTTTTAAAAAAAATTCGATAGAGTCTCCTCTGTTTTTCGGACTTTTGCGTTTAACGCATACAATGCGGTTCACCTAATAAACCATTCATTTATACAATAATATATTTAGAAATTCTGTATTATCACATTATCTCATTCATTGCAGCGGAAGTACTTATTCAACATACATGTTATCATGATATGACAAATCTTCAATGAATTTACTCTCTCACCTTCACCACATCAAATATAACATATAGATTCTTCAATAATACAAACATATTACACACTTCATTACTGAAAGTTTAATCTTGCATACACATTCAACATCTTCACCCATAATAAACATTCTTCATCCCAGAGTCTTTTGTTTGGATTTCCTCTTGAATTGCATTGTAGCTCCTTTTTCAATCATTTCACCTAATCTAAGATATTGTAAACAAATACAATATCTCAACAAATTTGCGTTTGTATAAGTGCACAATCATCTAAAATCACTATTTATCATAATTTTCATATCCACATGTTATACAATTGGATTGAATATAAATTTCAGAATTTCGAACATAAAACAATTCTTATTTCAATTCAATAATCATGATCTTTCGAAGATAACTTTTCATAACCTACATAAATACATGTAGTACAAATAAATAAATGCTAAATCATATAATAACATTCCAAATGTAATCATAAATAGATTTTCTCCATCTAATTCTTCTCATTCTACATGTATAAATCTAAAACAAATAGATCACCTTTAAAACAAAGTATAACCTTTATATTCCCAGATTTCTCAACTTAATTTGGCTACAACCAACTGAATACATTCAAATACAATTGTTACATATATACCTCTTAGAACTATACTCAAATTCAATTATAGAAATGACACATCCAGTATTTCTCGAGTAAAAATAAGAAACTGATAATGGAAATCAAATAACCGAAATCAATAAAAAACTGATAATAGAAACGGAAATCACACTAATGGTTAAATTACATTCAACTACTGAATAATACCATTAGTCTTTTCAAATACAAATAATACCATTGGTACGTTCAAATACTAATACCGAAATATTTCATCAGTATATACAAATACTGATAGTTGGAATGATCCCCGTTGGCTTACGATCCAAACGAGTTCACCCACCTTATTGATCAGATAAGGTTCAAAATACTAAACTACGGCAGCTACACAAATACTCTTATCCAAAGAGTTCAAATATCAGATATCCAACGTTGATCAATCGTTGGCCAGAAGATCCAAAGATTTGGTTCAAAAGTGATATTTTTGGCATAAGGTCCAACAAATACACTACCTCATTGATTGGATGAGGTTCAGATCACCTAACCGCAAAAGTTATAAACAAAGACTCCTCTTAGAAAAGTCCAAATCCTAGTGTTGATCAATTGCTAGTCACATAAACCAAAAATTTGGCAAAACAAATAACTGATGATACACATTTCAAATTCAGATACAATTTCAATTATCAAAACTAATCTTTCAAAATAATTCAAGAATCTCTCTTGAATTAATTAAAAATCCAAATCATAGTCATATCACAATTCACTAAACCTAATAACAAAGAGTAAGTTTGAATACCCAAATATATGCTAATTATTAAATTTGGATTCAAATTACAAATCTGATTATAAAAAATAGAATACTTAAAATTCTATCTTGTTATCATCAACTGATTTATAACCCAACCTAAATAAGGATATAATTGCTTCAACCATAAAGAATTTAGAAAGCTTGTTCATAACTGGAAATCAATTCAAATTTGTATATTTCAACCATCAATTTTGATTTCCATTTACTTAAGTGATAGTGTTAATTATTTCAACTTAAGGAAATCAATCTCAAGACCTGGTTTTTATCTGTATATCATACAAAACCAAATCTGTTTATTCCATACACCAAATTGAATAATCAAAGCATATCTCATTCCTCATAACATTCACTATATGAATGACTACTAAACTTCAAATTGTAACCTCAAATAACATTCATGGATTTTAAGTAGCATTCAATCATGAATGACAGTATTCCTACTTTAATTGATTAATACCAAAATTAGAAGTTTCAATAAGAGTACACTTATAACTGCTTCTATTTTGGAAGGATCCACCGAGATTCCTTCTTTTGAAATTACATGACCCAAATATGCCACTTTCTCCAGCCAGAATTCACATTTGTTTAGTTTCACATATAACTTGTGTTCTCTTAACACTTGTAATACAGCTCTCAGGTGATGAGCATGATCATCAGGATTTCGAGAATAGACTAGGATGTCATCAATAAAAATGATAACAAACTTGTCTAAAAATGGTTTAAAAATCCTGTTCACTAGATCCATGAAAACTGCCGGAGCATTTGTTAGTCCAAATGGCATTACAAGAAATTCATAATGACTATACCTTGTCCGGAAAGCAGTCTTGGGAATATCTTCATCTCTGATTCTGAGTTGCTGATATCCGGATCTCAAATCAATCTTAGAGAACAATTGAGCTCTTTGTAATTGATCTAGTAAATCATCAATTCTAGGCAGTGGGTATTTGTTCTTTATTGTCACCTGATTCGACTGCCTGTAATCGATACACATTCTCATCAATCCATCTTTCTTCTTTACAAACAACACCGGTGCACCCCAAGGAGAAACACTAGGTCAAATGAAACCTAGGTTCAACAACTCTTCTAGTTGTTCCTTAAGTTCTTTCAACTCTACTGGTGCCATTTTGTAAGGAGCTTTTGAAATAGGATTTGTTCCAGGAATTAATTCAATATTGAATTCTACTTCTCTCGTAGAAGGTAGCCCTAGCAAATCCCTTGGAAATACATCTGGAAATTCATTGGCTATTGGAATAGCATTTATGTCAGACTTCTCCTTTGAGTTGTCAATCACGTGTGCAAGAAAACCTTGACACCCCTTTCTCAGCAACTGGTCTGCTTTCATTGTTGAGATTATATCTACAGATGTAATTTTCCCGACCCTTTTAAATTGAATTGTTGACTGATTGGTCCAGTGAAAGGTCACCACCTTATTAAAGCAATCAACTTGCATGGTATGCCAATAACCAATCCATACCAAAAATCACATCAAAATCTTGTATGTTCAACAGGATCAAGTCTACAAGTAATTCTTTGCCTTCTAGTTGAACCACTGAACTTTTATATATTCTATCAGTGAATAATGTATCTCCACTTGGTGTAGTTGCTAGCAGCTCAAATTCAAGAGGTTTGGATTCTTTTTGTAGTTTGCAAGTAAAACTTGGAGAAACAAAAGAATGAGTTGAATGTGGGTCTATCAAAACTTTAGCAATCTTGTCAGAGATGGAAAGGGTACCTTCAACGACGGATTTAGAAGCTTGAGCATCTTGATGTGTGATAGCATAAACTCCCCCTTGTACCATGGGTTTCGATGATGGTTGTTCATTCTTTGTCGGGCAGTCTTTTATCATATGTCTGATTTTACCGCAGCCAAAACAAGCTCCAGTAATTCAATAGCAAGGGGCGGAATCATGAAATTGACCACACTTTGAACAATTCCCAGCAACTTTCTTTTCAAACTTTTTGTTGTTGAAGTTTCTTTGGTCTTGCTTTTGAAAATTTGTGGTATTTTTAACCCCAAGTCTATTGTCTTTTGCCAATTGGAACTCTTCACAATCCTTTTTTGCAATAAGAGCTATGTGAACAACCTCATTAAAACTTTGTAATTCCTATACAGTTATTCTGTTCCTGATTTTTGGACGAAGTCCTCTTTCAAACATCCAGGCCCTTCTAACTTCATCATCAACTAGGTGTGGGGTGAATCTGGATAATTCTGTAATTTTGTTTTCATATTCTGCCACAGTTTTACTACCTTGTTGTAATTCTAAAAATTCCATCTCTTTCCTTCTTCTCACTGTCTCAGGAAAATATTTGTCATTGAATAACTCCGTAAATTTATTCCATTCCACCATACCATTTTCCTGAATCTTAGTTCTTTTCATCATTCTCCACCAATGTTCTGCCTCACCTTCTAGCATAAATACAGCCGGTGTTACTTTGTCTTCCTTGGGGCACTTCAATGCTTCAAATATCTTCTCTATCTGCATAATCTACTTTTCCGCTTCCATAGGATTAGGACTGCCATTGAATGATGGTGGAAGATGACTATGACAATTGTTTTCACCACCATTTCCATTGTGATTATTTTGTCGTTGTAAAATTGCTGAAATTCCTTCTAGAGCGCGATAAACAGCGTCCATAGAGGAACTTGGTTGGGTTATAAATCAGTTGATGATAACAAGTTAGAATTTTAAGTATTCTATTTTTTATAATCAGATTTGTAATTTGAATCCAAATTTAATAATCAGCATATATTTGGGTATTCAAACTTACTCTTTGTTATTAGGTTTAGTGAATTGTGATATGACTATGATTTGGATTTTTCATTAATTCAAGAGAGATTCTTGAATTATTTTGAAAGATTAGTTTTGATAATTGAAATTGTATCTGAATTTGAGACGTGTATCATCAGTTATTTGTTTTGCCAAATTTCTAGTTTATGCGACTAGCAATTGATCAACGCTAGGATTTAGACTTTTCTAAGAGGAGTCTTTGTTTATACTTCTGCGGTTAGGTGATCTGAACCGCATCTGATCAAATGGTATCACTTTTGAACCAGATCTTTGGATCTTCTGGCCAACGACTGATCAACGTTGGATATATGATATTTGAACTCTTTGGATAAGAGTATTTGTGTAGCCACCGTAGTTTGGTATTTTGAACCTTATCTGATCAATAAGGTGGGTGAACTAGTTTGGATCATAAGCCAACGGGGATCATTCCAACTATCAGTATTTGTATATACCGATGAAATATTTCAGTATTAGTATTTGAAAGTACCAATGGTATTATCTGTATTTGAAAACACTAATGGTATTATTTAGTGGTTGAATGTAATTTACCCATTAGTGCGATTTCGGTTATTTGATTTCTATTATTAGTTTCTTATTGATTTCGATTATTTAATTTCTATTATCAATTTCTTATTTGCACTCGAGAAATACTAGATGTGTCATTTTTATAATTGAATTTGAGTATAGTTGTGAGAGGTATATATGCAACAATTGTATTTGAATGTACTCAGTTGGTTGTAGCCAAAGTAAATTGAGAATCTGGGAATATAAAGGTTATACTTTGTTTTAAAGATGATCTATTTGTTTTAGATTTATACATGTAGAACGAGAAGAATTAGATGGAGAAAATCTATTCATGATTACATTTGAAATGTTATTATATGATTTAGCATTTATTTGTTTGTACTACATGTATTTATGTAGGTTATGGAAAGTTATCTTCGAAAGATCATGATTATTGAATTGAAATAAGAATTGTTTTAATGTTTGAAATTCTGAAATTTATATTCAATCCAATTGTATAACATGTGGATATGAAAAATAGTGATTTTAGATGATTGTGCACTTACACAAACACAAGTTTGCTGAGATATTGTATTTGTTTACAATATCTTAGATTAGGTGAAATGATTGAAAAAAGAGCTACAATGCAATTCAAGAGGAAATCCAAACAGAAGACTCTGGGATGAAGAATGTTTATTATGGGTGATGATGTTGAATGTGTATGCAAGATTAAACTTTCAATAATTGAGGAGTGTGTAATATGTTTGCATTAGTGAAGAATCTGTATGTTATATTTGATGTGGTGAAGGTGAGAGAGTAAATTCATTGAAGATTTGTCATAGCATGATAACATGTATGTTGAATAAGTACTTCTGCCGCAATGAATGAGATAATATGATGATACAGAGTCTCTAAATATATTATTGTACGAATGAATGGTTTATTAGGTGAACCGCCTTGTATGCGTTAAACGCAAAAGTTCGAAAAATAGAGGAGACTTTGTCGACTTCAAAATTTTCCTATAATATCACAGTCCATCAATAGGAGATGTTAACTTCTCATCTTCAATTGTAAAGATTAAGAATTTCAAATAACCAAGTTTCTATATCAGAGTCTATGTTGATAGGTATTAAACTTATACATCTATGTTCAAGTTTAAGATCTGTAAGTATTTAGCTATGATACCACACTGTGATGACCCAAATTTTATTTTTTTAATTCGGAGCTTCTTAGGGTTGGCAGGATATTATAGATGATTCGTTGAAGGGTTTTCTCGGCTTGCTAGCCCTTTAAGAAAATTGACTCAGAAGAATGTGAAGTTCATTTGGAATGAAAGTTGTGAGAAAAGCTTTCAGGAGTTAAAGACTCAACTAATGTTAGCACCAATTTTAACAGTTCCTAATGGAAATGGAGGATTTGTCATTTATTGTGACGCTTCAAAGAAAGGTCTAGGATGTGTATTGATACATAATGGAAAGGTAGTGGCATATGCATCTAGATAGTTAAAGACAAATGAACAGAACTACCCAACTCATGATTTAGAGTTAGCTGCTGTAGTGTTTGCACTCAAAATCTGGAGACACTACTTGTACAGTGAATAGTTTGAAGTCTATACCAACCACAAAAGTCTAAAGTATCTTTTCTCACAGAAAGATTTGAATATGAGCCAGAGAAGATGGGTAGATTTTTTAAAGGATTATGATTTTACTATCCATTATCATCCTGGCAAGGTGAATGTAGTATTGGATGCCTTGAGCCAAAAGTCTTGAGGAATTCTAGCACACATGATGATAAGAGAATGGCAATTATTGAATGACGTTACAAATTGGAATTGGGAGGTCAAATAGAACCCATTCTATCCTTACAATACTTGTCCAAATACACAATTCAAATTACAAAGTTCTAAATACAATACATGCTCTCAATACAATGTTTCAAGGGATATACCCTGATTACTTATTCTTCAATAGTTCTTCAAGTCTTGAGCTCCTAAGTCTCCTTCTTTGTATCTAAGATATTGTAAACATTCGAACATTTACAATATCTCAGCAAGCTATGCTTGGTAGGGGAAAAGAATGTAAGTTATTGACAGTAAAATCTCAATATTCAACTATCCCATAATTCATTCTATCATAAACACATTCATAGACCACTATTATTGATATGAACATCTCATTTCCTTATCATTTGTGTTCACCTTTATACATACATATTATATAAGAACAAATCCGTTAAAATTGTAAAAATAATCAATAATCATTTCTATACAAAACTGATCAACTCCTTTCATTATAAGATATTTGTATCTCAGCCAGTTACTATACTGGGATTTTCCCTTCTTGGGAAAAATATTGGTAATTTACAATTACCTGGCATTTCATCATGCCATCCCTTAAGGCATTTCACTATGCCAATTTCATATGCATCATAATCAAGGACTACTATGCTTGCAATCTGATCCGTACAACGCGCCCGGATAACTGTTCAATAATCCACTTATACCATTCTCAGTGGAAATTACAATATCCATGTCCATATGGGAGGACCACGGCTGTCACAATGGTGACCTTCCCATAATTGCCCCACCCGACTTTTAACCTTTCTTAGGCTTGGTATTTAATATCATTAAGTTTCAGAGAGCGGGTGGCCAAACCCTCTTAACTCTCCTAGCATAGCATCCCCAGGCCTATGCCTGTTTAAAACAAAACCATAAGCCTCCAAGCTTGCATGTAAAATAATACTTATACATATCAGGCTATCTGTCTGTTTATCTAGGGCTAGAATATTTTCTACTTTCCTATTCACTTAGGGTTGTTCTCAATTCTCAACTTAACCATTTAATACTTATTTTCCTCATCATTTGGTTGGATCATATTTCAATTTGAGGTATTTACCTTAATATATTGGTATCATACATGTCAATACTTCAAAACATAAGATCATGTATTAGACATGTATCTTCATGTAAAGGCATTCTTAATAATCCACCTACCTCATTAAGGTATTCTTACTCCTTGAAATTTGCCATAATCTCGATCAACATATATCTGTCAAATCATATGTATAATGTCATTTTTCTAATCAAGGGTACATACTACATGGTCTTTTGATCATCCTTATGTAGGATAATCTGACTCTTTCTTCCTTGAATATCATATATCCAAGGGTTTAATATCATCTATACAAATACTATCTATATCATACATAAACAATCTAATCTACATTGGTATTTCTTTTTCCTTATTGTTTTTTATCATGTAAGATCTCATCTTGTTTGATCATCCTTATCTTACTTACTATTTTTATTAGGGTTAGATAATTTGCTATCTTTTTATGTTCTTATTATTATTCAACCAGTTAGTGACTTACTTGGTTGGAGATGATTTATTTCTTCCTATTACTGGACAACTCCTCCTTATTTCAGGATGACTAGTACTTACCGGTCAAAGTCTGCTCAAAAAGTGGTTAGTACAACCCTCATGTAAGGAGGCGTTTAGACCTCTCTTACGTCAATGGGAGGTGAGGGAAAAGCGCTTGGCTCTTGCATACCCCCTATAACCACAATGTTCAGAGTCCACTGGAGTGGTACTAGCTTAACCTTTGACAAGGTTCCTATGAGCTCTTTACCTTAAGTCCCTTCTTTAATTGATTTTAATTAATTTCCATGGATATGCATAATGTCATCCATGGATGTTCGTTATTTTCCTACTTTGGGCCAAGGAATTGGTAAACCATTCCTTATATTGTCCTACTAACTATAGCCCTTATTAAGTCAAAATCATTCATTCATCTTAGTTGTTTACGAATCTCTATATTTCATTAGTTTACATTTTTGGTGATTTATGCTCATTATATCTTTACAATTGAATATAATGTGACAATAATTAAATTGTAAACTTTAAAGCATAAATCAAATATAAGTTTAACAACCATATACTAACATTCTTCCTATGAATGTAACTTAAACTAGTGAAATAAAACTAACATGATCCTAAGTTATGAAACCATAAAATTGTACTTCTATCATAATGGAATCATGTTTAAATCTCTAATTTACACTAACATGATCCTAAGATAAGCAAATCTACTAACAAACTACTCATTTAGGGCATATCATACTAAAATTTAAAGATTATACTATCATGCTTTCTAACTTAGAACATAAATCACATTTACACTTCTATATCCAATGAAAGACAATTAAACTAATTATATTAAGATTATTATAAACCTTTAAATATGATCCAACCATTAGATCTTAGGTGTTTTCCTTTAGATCAAGGGTTTTAATTACCTTTAGGGCTTTTAATCCATTAAGATCTAAAAGTCATATCCACTTGATTTTGTCACATTTCATCCATGATCTAACTGGATTCCATCATAATATCATCCATTTAATCCATCCCAAGGATCTGATCATGCTTGATCTCATTGATCAAGTGGGTCCCTTTTGTATTTTTAGGGTTTTTCTACCATAAAGGGTAGATCCCCTAATTTATCACAGATCTGTTCAAATTAACCATATGTATTACTTTATTATATCATCTTTAAAATAAATTTCCAAGATCTGATCACCTCAGATCTTGAAGATCTTAGAAATTGGACACTTATTTCCAAAATGCAGAATAATTCAGGAATAATTTTTAGACATATTATGCTTTCATTAGAAACTAGACATTATAAGCTTTCCATAGCTTCTTTCCGATCTCAATTTGGAGTTCATATGACTCCACAATTTAAATTTGAAGTTTACAGCCGTTCCTAGAGTCCAGATTTGATCTGGGCCCAGCAGAACTAATCTCTCTCAATTGAGGGTCCAAGCCTTATTAGATTTTCTTGAAAATTGTACCTTAGGGGTTTCAGACCCTTCTGGATCGATTGGAAAGCTCAGAATTTCCATCTGAGCTCTCTATCACCATGAATTGAAGGCTCTGGTATTTACTTTATTTTTACAATTTTTCATTCAAATTAAATTACAGAAAAATAAAAATTACACTAAACCATAATAAATATGTATAGGAAGTAATTCCACCTACCTGATTGGAGAAAAATTGTATATTTGATGCCCAATTTGAGAGAATTACCGGTTGATGATACTATAGCCCGATTGTTCCCGTTTTTGTGATTTTCTGTTGTTGGAACCGTTGGATCTTGAAATTGATTTGGGGTTTTTGTATATACTGTAGTATAGGATGTTATGAACGGTGGAAGTTATGATATTCTACTTGGAATGGAGTGCCTAATTGAATTTAGGTCTCTTGTTCCACTTAGAAAGAGGAGAGAGAAATAAGAAAAATAGAGATTGGGGAGGGATGAACGAGAATTTGGGGCTGAAACTCCAAGAAAGATTTGAAAATTTCGTGGGAAAGGTTGTGGAAATTTTTGGGACATATTTATAGCCAAATTTGAATTTTTATCATTTCTTTTGATAAGATATTTTATTACTTTAGAATTTTTTATTACAAGTGCATTCTCCATTCTCCACTACATTCTCCACTACCAGCAATAATGCACTGAGCAATTATTGTTGCTTCTACAACATTGGCCCACTTTTATGTAAAATGACCTTTTTGCCCTTGTAACTCCAAAATTGGAGAAAAATAGGCATTATTTGTCCCAGCTCGGAATCAAGCGTACTTAACGGCATTTGAATCGTATTTATGAGTACATTATGAATATTGAGGTCTTATTTCTTGGCTATGGGTAAAATTACGATTTTACCCTCAAATGGATATTATTATGGATTTTTCATTTTAACTCAAAATTGAACGTACTTAATGTCGTTTCGATCAGTAAGAGGGGAGGGTTCGGGAAACAAGTGGACTATAAGAGTCTATGGTACAAAATCTTATTTTGCATTTTTTTGCACACAAAATATATTTTTATTCATGATAAAATAATTTCTATAATCCAACATGAAAAACAATTATAAGGAACAAACGATAAGAGTATATAATACGCAGTCTTATCTTGCATATTTTTGTAAGAAGCTGCCCGTCACAAAAATATATTTTTTGTTCGCGGTGAAATAATTTTAATAATTTCTATAGTTCAGTATAAAAAGAAAATAGTGCTCCTTTGATTTTAGATGCTAGATTCTCCACTGTTGAACTTTCAGGACAAATGAAAATCTTAAATAAAAGGAAAAAGGGAAAGTTATATTCAGGCACTCCTATTTGACCAATGCGACAGCCTCATTTGGGTTTTATCGGAAAAGTATTAAGTGAGTCCCACATTGTTGAATGATCTCAACCCTTCATCTTCACATCTTGCTGTAGATGGCCATGTGCTAAAAATTTCTGGGAAAGATTTTGCCATTAAATTTTCTAAGATCTTTTGAGTACTTAGACTTAATTCATATCTTGAAATGCTCGTTCATTGGAAAATCTTGGTGATAAGTGTCACCTATTTTTTGTCCTTTTTGAACAAACAAAGAAGTACAAAACAATTCTCTCGTGTGTTCTCTAGAATATAGTATTTTGCAGAGGAAAAAGTTACAACTCAAACATATCACCAAACATAGGCGCGAGCTTCGTGCATATAGACTATTTTTTTTAATTACACATATAACCTAATATCTTAAGGAAGAGGGGGGCGGGTTCGGGAAACAAGTAGACTATAAGAGTCTACAGTACAAAATCTTATTTTGCACAAAATATATTTTTATTCATGATAAAATAATTTCTATAATCCAACATGGAAAACAACGAGAAGGAACAAACGATAAGAGTATATAATACGCAGTCTTATCTTGCATATTTTTGTAAGAAGCTGCCCGTCACAAAAATAAATTTTATGTTCGCGGTGAAATAATTTTAATAATTTCTATAGTTCAGTATAAAAAGAAAATGTGTGCAAAAAAATGCAAAATAAGATTTTGTACCGTAGACTCTTACAATCCACTTGTTTCCCGAACCCCCCCTCTTATTGATCGAAACGACATTAAGTACGTTCAATTCTGAGTTAAAATGAAAAATCCATAATAATATCCATTTGAGGGTAAAATGGTAATTTTGCCCATAGCCAAGAAATAAGACCTTAATATTCATAATGTACTCATAAATACGATTCCAACGCCACTAAGTACGCTTAATTCCGAGCTCGGACAAATAATGCCTATTTTTCTCCAATTTTGGAGTTACAAGGGCAAAAAGGTCATTTTCTTTTTATACTGAACTATAGAAATTATTAAAATTATTTCATCGCGAACATAAAATTTATTTTTGTGACGGGCAGCTTCTTACAAAAATATGCAAGATAAGACTGCGTATTATATACTCTTATCGTTTGTTCCTTCTCGTTGTTTTCCATGTTGGATTATAGAAATTATTTTATCATGAATAAAAATATATTTTGTGCAAAAAAATGCAAAATAAGATTTTGTACTGTAGACTCTTACAGTCCACTTGTTTCCCGAACCCGCCCCCCTCTTCCTTAAGAAATTAGGTTATATGTGTAATTAAAAAAAATAGTCTATATGCACGAAGCTCGCGCCTATGTTTGGTGATATGTTTGAGTTGTAACTTTTTCCTCTGCAAAATACTATATTCTAGAGAACACACGAGAGAATTGTTTTGTACTTCTTTGTTTGTTCAAAAAGGACAAAAAAAAGGTGACACTTATCACCAAGATTTTCCAATGAATGAGCATTTCAAGATATGAATTAAGTTTAAGTACTCAAAAGATCTTAGAAAATTTAATGGCAAAATCTTTCCCAGAAATTTTTAGCACATGGCCATCTACAGCAAGATGTGAAGATGAAGGGTTGAGATCATTCAACAATGTGGGACTCACTTAATACTTTTCCGATAAAACCCAAATGAGGCTGTCGCATTGGTCAAATAGGAGTGCCTGAATATAACTTTCCCTTTTTCCTTTTATTTAAGATTTTCATTTGTCCTGAAAGTTCAACAGTGGAGAATCTAGCATCTAAAATCAAAGGAGCACTATTTTCTTTTTATACTGAACTATAGAAATTATTAAAATTATTTCACCGCGAACAAAAAATATATTTTTGTGACGGGCAGCTTCTTACAAAAATATGCAAGATAAGACTGCGTATTATATACTCTTATCGTTTGTTCCTTCTCATTGTTTTTCATGTTGGATTATAGAAATTATTTTATCATGAATAAAAATATATTTTGTGTGCAAAAAAATGCAAAATAAGATTTTGTACCATAGACTCTTATAGTCCACTTGTTTCCCGAACCCTCCCCTCTTACTGATCGAAACGACATTAAGTACGTTCAATTTTGAGTTAAAATGAAAATTCCATAATAATATCCATTTGAGGGTAACATCGTAATTTTACCCATAGCTAAGAAATAAGACCTTAATATTCATAATGTACTCATAAATACGATTCCAACGCCACTAAGTACGCTTGATTCCGAGCTCGGACAAATAATGCCTATTTTTCTCCAATTTTGGAGTTACAAGGGCAAAAAGGTCATTTACATAAAAAGTGGGGCCTACAAAGTGGGCCAACGTTCTAGAAGCAACAATAATTGCTCAGTGCATTATTGTTGGTAGTGGAAAATGTAGTGGAGAATGGAGAATGCACTTTTAATAAAAAAATTCTAAAGTAATAAAATATCTTATCAAAAGAAATGATAAAAATTCAAATTTGGCTATAAATATGTCCCAAAAATTTTCACAACCTTTCACACGAAATTTCCAAATCTTCCCTGGAGTTTCAGCCCCAAATTCTCATTCATCCCTCCCCAATCTCTATTTTCCTTATTTCTCTCTCCTCTTTCTAAGTGGAACAAGAGACCTAAATTCAATTAGGCACTCCGCTCCAGGTAGAATATCATAACTTCCACCGTTCATAACATCCTATACTACAGTATATATAGAAACCCCAAATCAATTTCAAGATCCAACGGTTCCAACAACAGAAAATCACAAAAACGGGAACAATCGGGCTATAGTATCATCAACCGGTAATTCTCTCAAATTGGGCATCAAATATACAATTTTTCTCCAATCAGGTAGGTGGAACTACTTCCTATACATATTTATTATGGTTTAGTATAATTTTTATTTTTCTGTAATTTAATTTGAATGAAAAATTGTAAAAATAAAGTAAATACCAGAGCCTTCAATTCATGGTGATAGAGAGCTCAGATGGAAATTCTGAGCTTTCCAATCGATCCAGAAGGGTCTGAAACCCCTAAGGTACAATTTTCAAGAAAATCTAATAAGGCTTGGACCCTCAATTGAGAGAGATTAGTTCTGCTGGGCCCAGATCAAATCTGGACTCTAGGAACGGCTGTAAACTTCAAATTTAAATTGTGGAGTCATATGAACTCCAAATTGAGATCGGAAAGAAGCTATGGAAAGCTTATAATGTCTAGTTTCTAATGAAAGCATAATATGTCTAAAAATTATTCCTGAATTATTCTGCATTTTGGAAATAAGTGTCCAATTTCTAAGATCTTCAAGATCTGAGGTGATCAGATCTTGGAAATTTATTTTAAAGATGATATAATAAAGTAATACATATGGTTAATTTGAACAGATCTGTGATAAATTAGGGGATCTACCCTTTATGGTAGAAAAACCCTAAAAATACAAAAGGGACCCACTTGATCAATGAGATCAAGCATGATCAGATCCTTGGGATGGATTAAATGGATGATATTATGATGGAATCCAGTTAGATCATGGATGAAATGTGACAAAATCAAGTGGATATGACTTTTAGATCTTAATGGATTAAAAGCCCTAAAGGTAATTAAAACCCTTGATCTAAAGGAAATAAGCCAATTTAATCGTTGCTTGGAGTTGCTTGGAGTTCTACATGTATAAAGGTGAACACAAATGATAAGGAAATGAGATGTTCATATTAATAATAGTGGTTTGTGAATGTGTTTATGATAGAATAAATTATGGGATAGTTGAATATTGAGATTTTACTGTCAATAACTTACATTCTTATCTCCTACCAAGCATAGCTTGCTAAGATATTGTAAATGTTCGAATGTTTACAATATCTCAGATATAGAGAAGGAGACTTATGAGCTCAAGACTTGAAGAATAAGCAATCAGGGTATATCCCTTGAAACATTGTATTGAGAGCATGTATTGTATTTAAAACTTTGTAATTTGAATTGTGTATTTGGACAAGTATTGTAAGGATACAATGGGTTGTGTATTGTGAACCACTTGATGGATCCTGGAAGTTTAATAAAATCATATTCCTTCAATGGAATTTTATTTTGTACACAAATTGTACTTATGTTATGTATGAAGTGGTGACTTGGGTTTTCAAAACAAGTTTTAAAATAAAAGAATTTCTGTTGCTTTGTTTTGCGAATTTTTTTTTACTGAGGGGATGCCCTTGCCTTTGAAAAATATGTTATAAAATGTGTTTTAAAAACCAGGGAGTACGAAGATGTATCAAGATTTGAAGAGTGGGTTTTGGTGGAATAACATGAAGGGAGAGAGCATTGTTTCTGTCCAGGTGTTTGGTGTGCCAACAAATTACGGTCGAACATCAGAAACCCATAGGAGCATTACAGCCATTACCTATACCATAGTGGAAATGGGAACACATTTCTATGGATTTTGTGACTGGTTTACCTAAGACCAAAAGCAATCATGATGGTATTTGGGTGATTGTGGATAGACTCACCAAGTCAGCTCATTTCTTAGCTATTAAGATGACTGACTCATTAGATCACCTAGCCAAACTCTATATCAGAGAGGTGGTCAAATTGCATGAGATACCAATGACATTAGTATCTGATAGAGATTCGAGGTTTACATCTCGATTTTGGAGTCTACAAGAAACTATGGGTACGCAACTGAATTTCACCACAGCCTTCCATCCCCAGATAGATGGACAATCAAAAAGAACAATTCAAATACTGGAAGATATGTTGAGGGCATATGTGATGGATTTGAAAGGCAGTTGGGAAGATCATTTACCATTAATGGAGTTTGCATACAACAACATTTACCAGTCCAGTATGAAGATGGCACCATATGAAGCTCTTTATGGCAGGAAATGCAGGTCACCAGTGTGTTGGGAAGAAATAGGAGAATGAAGGATACTTGCCCAGAATTAGTTGAACAAACAACTAAAAAGATTAAATTGATTTGCAAACAGATTGAAACGGCTCAGAGCGGGCAAAAGAGTCATGCAAACAACCAATGAAGAGAGTTGGAGTTCATGGTTGGTGATCACGTATTTATGAAAGTGTCGCCTACTAAAGGAGTGATGAGGTTCAGAAGGAAAGGAAAATTGAGTCCAAGGTTCATCGGACCCTTCGAGGTTCTAGAAAAGATTGGAGAAGTGGCGTACAGGATAGCTTTACCTCCAAAGCTATCTACTATCCACAATGTTTTTCATGTATCAATGCTCAGAAAATACGAACTAGACCCAACTCATGTTTTGAATGTTGAAGCAATAGAAGTAAGAGAAGACTTGACATACATTGAAAAACCAATGCAAATTTTGGACTGAAAGGAGCAAGTTTTGAGAACAAAAGTGATTCCATTAGTGAAGATATTATGGCAACATCATTCAGCAGAAGAAGCAACATGGGAAAGAGAAGATGAAATTAGGGAAAAATATCCCCAATTGTTTTAATTTACCTCAAATTTAGAGGACTAAATTTCTTTTAAGGGGGGAAAGATGTAATGACCTGAAATTTTCAAGTGTGAGAATGTATTTGTTTCAATTGATGCATAAAAAAAAAAAAAAGGCTGTTTAATCATTTCACCCATGAACCCAATGGAAGAATGATCATAAGAATTCATCATTTTGTATATCTCATGAGCATCATGAGATTTTATATCTAAGTATAAAGATATATATATATATATATATATAAGAGTGATGATCATTACATATACCCTATAAACCACCTGATATACCATATTAAAGTATAAAGGATAGATGCATGATTAAAGAGATAAAAATTTATCATTCACTGAGAATCATATAGGGTATTATATGGAGAAGAATAGGAGAACGTCGAATCCTTATTCCTGCTTAATCTCATACTCCTTCCCTCATCTATCCTCTTCTCGAATTATTTAAGCAGCCTATTGAAACCATGAAAAAACTCATCAACTTGATGTAAGCCAATAGACCTATCTTTCCATTGCTTCCCATCTATGATCGTACAAGGCCCTCTTATCCTTGCCGATCTGCTAGACACACCCCTCAACCCTGACCCTATCCTCTTCCTCGTTTCTCCTCAGATAGTTTTTGGGTGACCAAGCTACACCCTGCGTTGGGAGTGCCACCCAATCAACCACCATTGCCTCCCTCTGCCCCTATAGAAGCATTTTGGTTTCCCTCTCTGTTTTGTTGGGGCACTAGGTTTATGCTGCCTAATCGATCAAATCTATCTATCGATCCCTGTTCTTCGGCCAGATCGATCTAACGATCTTTGTCCCTCTCTCTCTCTCTACAACTCGTTGATGATCACACTATACTCATGAATCTTCACCATTGCGCGATCGCAATCTACTTGTTTCTCTCCTTATTTAATCGTTGCTGACAACCGCACAACACCTAGAAGCTGATATCACTGCTAGATCACTCCACCTGACCGACTAGCTCACCTGCATATATCTCTTATCGCCATTATCTTCATCTCTTTCCCCCTCTTCAAATCGTAGCTGGCGAATCCCTTACAATCAACGGTAAGTCATTTATGCTCTTTTTGTTTTCATTCATTGCGTTTTTCTTTTGATTTCCGATGAAATATGCCCAAAAATATTAGTTAAACAACACAAATAAAAGGTTATCTGTGTATGTAAACCCTAAGTGAGGAAAAACCCCAAAACCCTTTTTGTTGTTTTTGCGTTTTTTCTTTCTTAGGTTGTTGGCAAGATTTACTCGACGGCATTGTCCAACACCCAGATTAGGCAACACCGAAGCAATACTCACGCACAATCCAAGTTACAGAAACCCAAATTTTTTTTTGTTATACTCTTCGATTATTGCCAAATCTTAGACAAACCCTTTCACAATTTGACGATCAAAGGTCGATTGAAGGGTTGCTTGGCAAATCAAAGAGAAAACACTATTATAGAAATTACAATTGAGACAATGACTGTGCACAGTGCATTAGTAGCATTATTCGGCCTTTGGGCGAACACTAGCAAGAACCAAAATGCGAAATTTTAATGGTATGTTCTTAGGTCCTCGTTAGATTAGAAAAAATAAGGGCTGTCTAATCTGCATTTGAATCATTTTAAAAATGTAATCTTTTCCCTACCTAAAACCTTTTTACCTTTCTCTTGTTTGCCTACCGGAATTGTATGGCTACTGGTCAGCAGTCCAAACAACTCCAGGTTTTCAAAATTTCTTTGTTAATTCCTGTGATTTACAGTTGTTTCTATAATAGTGTTTTCTCTTCGATTTGCCAAGCAACCCTTGAATCGACCTTTGATCGTCAAATTGTGAAAGGGTTTGTCTAAGATTTGGCAATAATCGAAGAGTATAACAAATTTTTTCTTCTTTTTTTTGGGTTTCTACAACTTGGATTGTACGTGAGTATTGCTTCAGTGTTGCCTGGTCTGGGTGTTGGACAATGCCATTGAGCAAATCTTGCCGGCAACTTAAGAAAGGAAAAAATGCAAAAACAATAAAAAGGGTTTTGGGGTTTTTCCTCACTTAGGATTTACATACACAGATAACCTTTCATCTGTGTTGTTTAACCAATATTTTTGGGCAGATTTCATTGGAAATCAAAAGAAAAACGCAAGGAATGAAAACAAAAGGAGCATAAATGACTTACCGTTGACTGTAAAGGATTTGCCGGCTACGATCTGAAGAGGGGGAAAGAGATGAAGATAATGGCGACAAGGGATATATGAAGGTGAGCTAGCAGGTCAGGTGGAGTGATCTAGTGGTGATATCTGCTTTTGGGTGTTGTGCAGTTGTTAGCAACGATGGAAAAGGGAGAGAAACAAGTAGATTGTGATCGCGCAATGGTGAACATTCATGAGTATAATGCGATCGTCAACGAGTTGTAGAGAGAGAGGGACAAAGATCGTCAGATTGATCTGGCCGAAGAATTGGGATCAACAGATAGATCTGATCGATCAAGCAGCATAAACCTAGTGCCCCAACAAAACAGAGAGGGAAACCAAAATGCTTCTGTAGGGGCAGAGGGAGGCAATGGTGGTTAATCGGGTGGCACTCTCAACGCAAGGTGTAGCTTGGTCACCCAAAAACTATTTGAGGAGAAACGAAGATAGGGTCAGAGTTGAGGGGCGTGTCTAGCAGATCGGCAAGGATAAGAGGGCTTTACACGATCACAGATGGGAAGCACTAGAAAGGTAGGTCTATCGGCTTGCATCTAGTTGATGAGTTTTTTTCATGGTTTCAATAGGCTGCTTAAGTAATCCGAGAAGAGGATAGATGAGGGAAGGAGTGTGAGATTAAGCAGGAATAATGATTCAACATTCTCCTATTCTTCTCCATATAATACCCTTTATGATTCTCAGTGAATGATACAATTTTATCTCTTTAATCATGCATCTATCTTTTATACTTTAATATGGTATATCAAGCGGTTTATAGGGTATATGTAATGATCATCACTCTTATATATATATCTTTATACTTAGATATAAAATCTCATGATGCTTATGAGGTATACAAAATGATGAAATTCTCATGATCATTCTTCTCTCGGGTCCGTGGTTGAAATGATTAAACAGCCCATGGTTTTTTTTTAATTTTTTTATGCATCAATTGAAACAAATACATTCTCACACTTTTAAATTTCAGGTCATTACGCTGTTGGACTTTATATATCCAGGACTCAAATATGGAAAAAGTCTACAAGATCAGCTTGACAAATTCATCTAGCTGGTTGGTTTATGATGGCAACAGTGTGTTGTGCACATGGACAACAAAGCAGAGGGAAACTATGCCTTTCTCAAGTTGTATGATATGCATTTCTGAGCCTATGAAGATGAAAGTCTTCTTTATGGAAGCCATGGAGTAGTCTCATCACCCTTGTTGCATGCTGGAAGCGGCATGCCAATAACTGCCCTCAAGAGCAAAGTTTTATCTTTAAATCAATACAATATGACAAATTATGTTTGCAAAGGGCACAAAGTCTTCCCTCTCATCATCATTATTATCATCAAGACCTTATCCTAATTAGGGGTCGGCCACATGAATCTTATTCCTCCATTCCTCTCTATTAAGTACCATGGCTTCATTTAGTCCCAAAGTTTTTGAATCTTTCCTCACAACTTCTATCTACGTTCTTTTGGGCTTTCTCCTTGCCCCTTTAGAACCTTCTACTTGCATTGCCTCACTCCTTCTAACCAGTGCCGCTTTCGGTCTCTTTGGACATGTCCAAACCATCTAAGTCTAATCTCCCCCGTCTTATTACCTATTGGTGCTACCCCTAAATTTTTTTTAATATTTTTATTCCTAATTCTATCTTTTCTTGTCTTACCACTCATCCATCTCAACCTTCTCATTTCTGTGACGCTCATCCTATGAACATGATGTTCCTTAACTGCCCAACACTGATCAATAGAGCATGGCCAGCCTTATGGCCATCCTATAGAATTTTCCTTTTAGTTTGAGTAGCACTCTCCGATCACACAAAACTCCAGATGCACATCTCCATTTGTTCCAACCCACTTAGATTCTCTGGGTAACCTCCTCTCAATCTCTTTACTCTCATGAATCATTGATCCGAAGTATCGAAAGTGGCCTTTTACAGGGACTTCTTGGTTATCAATCTAGTTTGGGAGGTGTGAATAAAAATGCTAGATTGGGAGGAAACATGGCATGAAAAGGCACTTGACATGTGCTACTTACAAGTACACTATACTGTCAGAGACAGTTTACTAGGATTATGTAGATCCATAAATAGCAGAACAATTGTGCTTCGAAAACTTATTATAGCTTACTTTTGGTTTCTCTTTTGTGTCTCGTTGGACATATATTGTCTGTACATCCTATTTACTGGGGACTTTTATACAAGTGCATGCACTGCATTTATGTAGCTTAGTCAACAAACTGCATAAGGAAATGGATCTGATACTACTTTCATAGTTTTTGTTGCAGGTCATCATCCTGACTTTCAACTGAATGGTTGTAATAATGTCAAAATTGAAATTTGGACACGTTCAGTTGGTGCAGTTTTCTGCAAATCCTATTGTTTTTCATGCTTCTGTTTGCTTGGTATACACATATGCACACAGTTTTGTGCTTCTGCTCACTTATATTTTTCTTGTTGTAAGTTATCACTAATGTCATCTTTCTTGAACAACTCACGGGCCCATCTCCATCCCCTTGTATATCTCTCTCTCTCACTCTCTCTATTGCTTCCGACTAACTTAAAGTGTGAATGAGATGAACTGGAAGGTGGAAATATATTCTCTTCCCTCTCCCACTCCTGTGCAATGTAGCTCTTAGCTTGCTTTAAACATTAGGGGCTAGAGTGATGTATACTACACCCTTAGTGTGGTGTACTTTAAAGGAATTTGATGACTGTTACTTAGATTGTTTACCGCCTAAGGACTTGCCTCTCAATGGCTGTCACTGATTCTTATAAAACACTAAATGTAGATAAATGAGAACCAGCCTTTTAATTTTCAGTATAACTGCTGTCGCTATGTGGTGTTTTTTTTAGCAGTGCACCATTTATTGACCTGCTCTAGGAAATATGTTAGTGCAAATGTTTAGTGATCCAAACCATCGTCTTCTGGTCCAATTTGACCATACCTCGAAATTTGTTACATAGTGAAAGCTGTCAACCCTCTGATTTTCTGTTTTTCCCCCCCGCTTGAGCGGCCCACTTTCCACTGCAGAACATTAGTTTCTATGATCATCCTTTTTACCATATTTTTTTTCCTTATCGTTGGGAGATGATCTACCTATGATGCCTCAGAAGATCAGCTATTTGGATCACTAAATGCTGGGCCAACATATACGTTTAGTGTGCCTAAATCCATCTATTTCTCTGAATGGTCATCTTTATAAGAACATATTTAGAATCTTTCTATTTATTCTTTTTTAACAGTGGTTAACATTTTTAGAACCTTATTTTGCTATTATGCGTAGATCTCAGAAATTCAGGTTCTGATCTAATGATACTATCTTTGAACAGACGTATAAAACTGGCGTGCTTTGGGCTTCAAATAATCTTTATTCATGCTCAAATGTTGGTGCTATGTTTAGCTAAAAACGTTTTAAACGTACTGATCTCTGATTTCCACGAGAGTATTCAGTAACAAAGATTAATTACACTGCATGTTGGTGTGACAGGAGGGCTGACAGAGAATGATTTCATACTTGCGGCTAAGATCAACTCTCTCCACCTGCAACGCTACTCAGAAAGAGATTTAGCTTTGCTTCTAGTTATGTGGACCCATGAACATCCGTTTTCTGACTGTTGTGTGGTACTTGTCTTGTGCTGATACTGCAGTCTGAATGAGATTCTTACATGGCATCATTTCTCGTGGCTATGCAATGTTATTTGTTCATAGCCGTAGATGTGTGTGTCTTTCAGGAGATGATATACCGACCATCTTGTTGTCAAGCTTTCGATGTTGATCAAGAGAACAGGCTATGGTGGCTAATTGAATTCGTTAACATACAAATGCCTCTAGGTTATCCTTTACTCTGCAGAACCTTAGCATTTCATACGGTTGTACAAGCCTAATTGTGCTCTCATTTAACAGTTTAATTGGCACAATGGTAAAAGTTGTCGTCGTGTCACATTGGAGTCGCTGCTTCAAGACGTGGAAATAGTCTCTTGCAAAAATGGAAGGTAAGGCTGCATGCTCTAAACCTTGTGATCCGCTCCTTCCCTGGATCCAGTAGGATCGGGAATTGCAAAAGAAATCTGGCTGGAGGATGCCTGCCAAGAGAGGATTACTAGACATCGGCAGGAATACCAGACGTCTAAGTGCCCCTGCAGGCAACCTGGTGCACGAGAGTCTGGGGTTGTGTCTTACAGATTGTCATAATGCTTTGAACCCATGATATTCAGGTCACAGGAAGACAGCTCAAGTGGATATTAGATCTAAAAGTTTCACTCACAGCGACCCCACAAATTTAACCAAGAACCAATGGAAAAGGTGGAATCAGGATGTAACTAATAACATCGTTAATCAAGACGGTGGAAGGTGTAGGCCATTGACATGTGACTCTATGCTTTGGTCCAATACAAAAGTATGCCCACATTAAAATAATAATAATGATAAAAGATTTACTGTTTAGTCCGTGTGTTGGATTGACCCCAAAAGTTCTTCGGAAATTAAAGGTTAAATCAGCGGAATAAAACAAGTTGAAATGACAAATATGCAGGTAGAAGTATAACTGAGTTTCGAAACGTTTACCATCAGATTGAACAGGATGGCACTCTTAGTAGATTTGTCATTTCAACTTGTTGTTTTATAATCACAAAACCAAGCCCGGTATCTTTCTCCTGCCAAAGAGAGATTAAAATACAGACGACAGACCTACGTCGAAATTAAAATCAATAAGATCAAAGCAGTCTCCGATCTACTAACTCCACTCTCTGTAAAGATTTGCACTAGCTAACCAGACACAGGCAGAAAAAGTTGACACTAGCATGGGCCTGAACTGGCCCGCATGCACTCTGTCTCGTCTGCCCTAGCCATCTCGATCCACGTCCTGATCACCATGCAGACGTCTCCGACCCTCCTTGGACCCGTGATGGAAGACGCTGGAGATACTTTATGGTCCTTGCCTTTATCAAGAAAGAAGATTAAATTCCAGACACAGGGCCAAAGCAAAGACTATAGTTTCTCATGCGGTGCCTGGCCTGACAAAAGATGACTGTTTTGGATCACACCACTACTGAACCCACATCTACTTTCATGCTCGTAAACCCCTGCTTTAGTCGAGTGCAAAAATGCACATCAAACACGACTATGACGGTTCAGAAAGTTTAGAAATAAAACGGGGGAAAATTCCTCACCGATCGGAGGATTAAAATCATCCAATCAAGAGGACTTCTGGTGGTATAAAGTAGATGTGGGCCAGCTCAACGGTCTTGATCATCAATCGCACAGGCCCCACATTGCTATTCTTAGCGTCTAGCTAGAAGGAAATTAAATAATGTGGACAATGGTCTACTGTAAAGACCAGATAAAAGCAAACTAAGTCTCCACCCACAAGACTCTTTACTACTAACTTTACTCTCTCTAGCAGCACTGCTCAGCTCACCACAGGACAGAGGAAGAGGAAGAGGAAGAAGAAGAAGAAGATGGGCTTTGGCATGGGCCTCAATCTACTTCTCCTCCTCGCCATGGTAGCAACCAACATCCTCTCCCTCTACCATCTTTCATCCACTCAACAAAACCGTTCTACCCCTCCACCTCCCGTTCCCGATCATCTTGTCCACCAGCTAAGCACCATAAGGGCCACCATCAACCACCTTACGCGCCTTCGCTCCACCACCAGCTCTGCCACTGCAGCCACCACTACTCCCTCCTCGGAACTCCTTCTCTACGCCCATCTCTCCCCTATTGCTTCCGCTTGCCACGATTTCCCTGACCTCTTAAATCGCTTCATGAACTACACCCCCTTCTCTATATGCCCCTCTGATCAACCCCTCGCCGAAACCCTAATCCTCCGGGGATGCCATCCTCTGCCTCGCCGGCGGTGCTTCTCTCAGACCCCACAGAAGCCCCCTTCTTCACTCCCCACTTCCCCTTTCCCTTCTTCGCTTCCAGATTCCGCACTAATCTGGTCTCATTACACATGTAAGAGCTTCGACTGCTTAGCTAGATTCAATGAGAACCTGGGTTTTGATCTCAAGACCGAATCCACCAAATTCCTCGCACCCAAATCAAATCTTGACATCCCAATCACCCAATTGCTTCAGATCGCCAAATCTTCCTCTTCTCCTTTGCGACTTGCAATTGATGTTGGTGGTGGGACGGGGACTTTTGCCGCAAGGATGAAGCTGCATAATGTGACTGTTATTACTACCACGATGAATCTCGGGGCGCCGTATAATGAGGCAGTTGCCTTGAGGGGTTTGGTACCAATTCACATGCCATTGCAGCAGCGCTTTCCCATGTTTGATGGGGTTGTGGATCTGGTCCGATGTGGGCACGCTGTGAACCGTTGGATCCCGACTGTGCAGATGGAGTTTTTGTTTTACGATGCGGATAGGGTTCTGAGGGGTGGCGGTTTCTTGTGGTTAGATCATTTTTTCTGCAAGCCGGTGGATCTGGAGAAGGTGTACGCGCCGTTGATTGGAAAGTTGGGGTACAAGACGGTGAAATGGACGACGGGGAATAAGACTGATTCCAAGTATGGGGAGGTTTATCTCGCTGCCCTTTTGCAGAAACCAGTCAAATGAGGAAGAAGATGAGGTGGGTTTTACGGGATTTGGATGGTTTAGTGTTCTGTAATCTATCTTACTTCCGTTGTTTCACAAGATCTAGTGATATTGTTGTAGTTTGTATGTAATTAATTCTTTTGCTTATTGATAATTCTTAGTGAGAATTTTCCGGACCTAGTTGCGGGATTTTGTCGTGAAAAATAAGATGTTTTTGTTCAGACTCGCTGTTGCAACTTTTACAGAAACTCTGCGATTTCTGAGCAGAGAAAGAACAGCTGCTAGATCATTGATGCATACATCTACCCACTTAACGGCGGTGGGGTTGTTTTGGTCTTTCCGAGCATTGCAGATTTTTTGGCTCTGAATCATGAGCTCAACCTTCTGATTGGATGGAAAATGGCTTATTTACTAGTTATTTCGAGAATCCGAGATTTTTGTTTTCCATTTCTGAGAGGGAGGGATGGTTTGGTTAAGTCTTAAGTGGGACCGGTAATGGACTGAGACAGTCCATGGGTTTTTGTTTTTCTTTTACCTTGATCTGGGGGTGCTGTGTGAGTCTAGCTTGATTTAATTGAGCTGTAATATGTGGCATTTTGCCAATCAAGAATCATGACGGTGGCTTCTGCTTGCAAGTCTAGTGGCTGGCCCGAGCTGCGTTTCCACTACAGCGTGCTAACGGTTAGTACAACATGCTGTTACCGGTGCTTGAGATGAAGTGGGCTGGCTTGATATGCGATCAGATCTTACTTGAGATGACTCGAGCTAGATTATGTCACTTCCCTTTCTGTAGTTATTAAAAAATAGGGGAAAATTATATCACTTTGCTCCATATTTCATAATTCCCAAGCATGATCTATCTTGGCTAAGCTAAAGCAATGATCGCACTACAAAGAGGAGGAACGCATGCAAGAGAAGCGTGCTCAGATCCCTTGTATGTGGGGTCTGGAAAAGGGACCAACTACAAAGGTTTATAGGACAAAGCCTTATATCAGACAACTCTATTATTGCGCCAAGTCTCTTCTTCAAATAATCAAATTTTTATGATAGCGTAGACTACATCAAAGACTCAGAATCTAGATTTTGTTAGAAAATGAATGGCTTAGCAAGCTCGATTGGAACTAGGCATTAAAACATGCACTAAGTAGTTCAATGCAGTCGTGTTTAGATATCACATGTATTAAAAGATAAAAGGAATAATGTATTTCACAAGGATCCGTGGCGCAATGGTAGCCCGTCTGACTCCAGATCAGAAGGTAGGTTGCGTGTTAGATTCACGTCGGGTTCAATCTTTTACATTTTCCTATCATTTTCTCATTTGGAGAAATGGCAAAGCCAGGTGTTAACCAGTGTTTGTCCAATTTATCCATCAAAGACACTTTTTCATCTTGTGGGGCTCTGTTGAAGGTCTACTGCTGAATAACCAATAAACAGAAGATAATGGCCTTATTGACATGAACATCTTTTCCCCTGGTTGTTTTTCTTGGTGACAATAAATGGATTGGATCGTTTAATGATAACTTTATTCAAGGTGTGCCCATCTTTCCTCTAGCCTGCTAGAAGTTTTCTAGTAAGATGTAAAAATTTTAATGGGTTTAGATGGGCAACTATATTTAAAAGAGTTTGCTGTTGGGCTTGTTTTCAGGAAAAGAACTGCTGACTGATTAAGTGGTAAGGAGGCAAGGGAAAACTGAATGATTGATCTTAGATATTCTTTTCCCAGCTATAAATCAGACACGAGTACCATGTGTCAGATCTGAACCGTTCATTCTCTTATCCATTGGCTAGCAGCCAGCATAAAAGCAACAGGAATTGGAAAGACTGCTTAGCTCGCTCTCAGAGGAATACACTTGAACAAGATATCCTTGCAGTATCACCTCTATTTTACCTTGCAGTCCAACTGTCTTCGTTAATGATCATCTGAAGAGTTGCAAAGAGCCGAATTTCACTTCTGGTTTTGTAAATTTTCTTTCTTAGAGCCATCCCAACCTTGATAATCAGTTACTTCAGTCATTTCCAATGTTTCTACAAAAAGCACAGGCTCATATAATGTTGCTTCTCAAATTGAATGGACACGACCTCATTATATAAATACCTCCAAAGTGTATCAGAATTCTGCTCTCATTCCAAGTCATAAGCAATCCATTTCCATCAAATATATCTTGTTCTCTACATGGCCAAATTCCTTTTAGCATCAAACTTGACTCATCCAACAAATCCTGGATCTCATTGGCTTTAGGATGCAAGCTCCCACCAGCAATAAACTCAGGTACAACTCCATCTATTTGTATCAAAATACACCCAGGTTTCTTCCTTGGCTATAGCTAGGATTCAAAGCAATTATTTCATCTGCGACGCTGTTACCCATCTTGATGTTTCCATGATTTCTACAAGCTGAAAGCAATGATCCCCATATGATTACATCTGGATTCACGGGCATGTTTTCTATTTAGCTCTTCTGCCTCTTCCAAAAGCCCAGTTCGGCCCAGAACATTAAGCAACCATAGTGCTTGATTGTTGGTTCAATTTTGTATGTTTTGATCAACAATGAAAAATACCTGAATGATTACGAATGGCAATAAAACTATTTGAAGCTTTGAAAACCGCCAAATTGCTTTCTCTCCGTACCCATGGATTGCTAGGCCAGAAATTATAGCGTTCCACGAAGACAGTCCTTTTCGAAGAGCATCGTCGAACACTTTAAAGTCTCCTTTGAGAAGCATCTGAGTCTTACGAATTAATAGAGTCGGATCTTATTGGCCCCATTTGTCCACAATAGATTTTTAGGCCTGTATAAATTGATTGTAGGCTGTGAAGGAATTGCTTACTTTTAGTTGTAAATAATGTCAGCCTCTTGCACAATGCAAGGTAAGACTGCCTACTATACGCCGTTGTGGTCCGCCCCTTTCTCAAACTCTGCATAGGCAGGAGCTTCGTGCACCGGAACTGCCCCTTTTAGATTAAGGGGTACAACTCGGCACGTTGTAGGAATGTATAATTAAAAAGGGAACTTGGTTTCTGCCGAGACGTGGGAGTAACTTTAGGCACTGTACAATGAGGTGACGAAGTCCCTTCATGGTTAGATCCACGACATGTTTGATTTTGTGCATAGCCGCTGTGGAGGAACATCCACCTGTCTTAAACGTAGTTGGAGTTTAGAGAGCTAAATTTTTTCTGGAAAGGACCTTGAGATGGGATGTATTGTATCTTGTATTTAGCCCTTGTATGTTGTTGTGGAAAGATTGATGTCTCTTTCCTTTATGGAATACTAAAGGGTGCTTGAACCCATTTTTTCCTATTTTTGTTGCAATTTTTCAATTACAAAAATGAGACCAACTTTATTTTATATTGTTGTATTCATTTTTAGGAAAACGTTAAAGGACAAAAAGTAAAGGCCTTTTGAGAAGTTTTATTTATTTATTTATTTAAAGGAGCGGTTGATTTTAATTATTAAGGAGGTCAAAAGGAGAGAGTACGCCCAAGATAAAAAACATGAAGTCTGCACATATGGGTCTAAAACGTTTTCAACTGAATTTATCCAACTGAAAAAGAGAAAAGAAGAAGAAAGAAGATGAAGAATTTATCATGTGCATCCAAACATACTTTCAACTAAAGCATAAAAAAGGGGCAGCCCCGATGCACGTAGCTCCCACCTATGTTAGGCAACCTTACCTTATATTTTGGAAGAGGCTGATTCCATGCCTTGAACAGTGACCTCAAGGTCATATGACGACAACTTTTACCATTGCACTAAGGCTCCCCCTCCTCGGACCCCACAATCTACTCAAAATGCATTCTTAAAAGAAAAAATAATAAAAAATTCATGTTATTAAAAATAATAAAACAAGTCCAAATAAGCAAAGAACAATGTTGCTATCCGTGGATTATTTCATCCACATTTTGGTGATCTTAAATCTACAAGTTCAAACCAGTCCTGCATAAGCACAAATCCAGACCATGTACATTAGTCCAACAAGTTTTAAGTCAGATGGTTAAGTGCCTCAACAACCACAACCAAAAGACTGTTGATTGAAGTTTCCCACCCTTCAAGGAAACAAATTTGACATCATCAAAGGGTTTACTTCTTATCTTTCAGGAAAAAGAAAACTAAAAAAGGAATACTTCAGATTTTTAAACAAAGATGATGTTCCAGGGGGAAGGTTTAAAGTATTATAGTTAATATTCCTCTTGATCAAACTCTGCCATCAAAACTTGGAAGCATCATGTACAATTAGTTGCACAGCCAGAATGGATCTAGAGATTCTCTCAGCATTCAACAAAATGTCCCAATCTTCAAAGACTGCCTTGTGTCCATTACAAAAATAAAAATGGTTGTTTTCCATTCTGTAGTTAGCGAGCGATCAATATATATACAACTTTCACTAGTGAGAAATTAGAACAGAGTGATATTATACTTTTCAGATTTTTCCTAACGTATCAGCAGTAGGTCGATATTCTATGTCAAAGAATCAAGGTAGGACGAGATGTGGGCCTCAACGAATCACCACATAATCTACATCATCTGGGAGCATATCTGCAGCAGTTGGGGACAAGTTATGCCTAGAAAGAGGTTCTCTAACCTTTGCATGAGTCTCTGCATCGTGCTGAAACTTGGAAACAAGCTCTTGGAGCTCCAACTTCCTCACTTCAACCTGCTCCTCACTGTAAGGAGCCTTCAGCCCAAGTGTGAAAATCCCAAAAGTGATTAGCACAGCTCCTAATACAAAGAGAATTGCAGCAAACAAGCCAAATGCATATGGAGTATTCTCAGCACCAGGAATGCCATCCACGTTGATTCCAAAGAGACCAGTTATAATAGACAAAACAAGGCCAGCGCCACCAAAAAGAGCCAAATTATGTGTAACACGAAGGCTTCTATCCTGAAAGCAATCGGACAAAGGGCATGTTGAGGATAATCATATGATAGACCCAAATTATAAGAATCTTCCATATAGTTTGTGAAAGTACCTACTTGTTCAGACATTAAGTTACAGGACCTTGAACTCGTAACCAAAACATTTGCAAATAAACATTGCTGTGGGCTAAAAGATGCTACAAATTTTCATCTATGCAAAGCAATACCTTTTCAGAGGTGTTTCCTACATACCTGCAGCCATGCACGAACAGAGCTTTGCATGACATCTTGAATCGTAAACAGGCGGCCACGAACAGCTTCTTGCTCCTCAATCATCTCTCTTGTACTCTTTCGTATCCCCTCTAACATACTCTTCGCTGCATTTCCTCTTAAATGTTGGAGTAGCTCAAAGACAATCTCCTCTCTCGCATGCAGCGACCACTTAATTCTAATTACCTTCCAAAATTATAATATAAGTTACACAATCAAAAAATTGCAACAGTAGATTGAATATGTCCAGCTTTTCCATATTTAGGTCACCAACTCCAGACAAACAAGTGTAGCAACGACCACACTCTTTCTGTTAGCTCAGGAGCAACACTAAAGACTGTTACATGCTGTCTGAACCGAGAGTCTGAGATTATAAGACAACATGTGAAGTATATGGCAGGTCAACCTTTATGTTGAACAAATACACACACATGAGCAGCCTCGAACCCACGACCTACCACAGGAGAGGCTACTTCTTGCACCACTGACCTGGAAGGCCTTTGCATGTCAAATTCATAAGGAAATAACAAGGGAAAGAAGAGTTATATGCTGATCAATCTAGAATCCTGAACTAGTTGCTGTCCACATGTATTTGGCCTCCCCTGATACAGTACGTGGACTTTCAACACAAAAGCATTGAGGAATACCCTGTAGCCCAAGCCAAAAGAAACAGAAAGTATTGCCAGTTCCCACAGCTTCATGCACAAACAGAACAACTTGACACCTTAATTGTGAATCACAATTTTCAAGCTTTGCAACATAGTTACAGAATCCCGCACATGATTATGGAAGGTCTTTTGAGTAAAAGTTTGTGAAATAAGTCAAACTTTTGCCATACTTCTAACAAAAGGACAAAATCGTGATATATATTTGGAACAAAATGACCAACTCATGAATTGTTCCCAAATTTCACAAATAATTCCAGCTTAAAACCAGAAGCCTAACCCTGAATCCTATTTCTCAGTAACAGTTTTCTCCTGCCCAAAGAGCAATATCATCATCCAACAGAGAGAAAGAAATGGTATAGAGGAAATTTGGTTGAAGGCAGACTGATTATCTTTTGACTAAAGAAACAGTAAAAGAGAATGTGTAACCGTAGCAAATGGAGAATCAAAAGCTGCCTCTATGACAACCAATACACACATCAGTTTAAAGATAAGGGGCACTGTTAAGAGTCCATTATTGCATAAATTACCCTCATTTAGCATAACTTTTTATATATTTTTAAGATATTATTTAGAAATTTATATGAAAATATATCATTTGAAAATTTTATAATCTAACCTTAATTTGGTAAATTTTCAAGGTTAGATGATAATCCGATGTAAGTATGTGTAAGATCGAATTTTGTATAATACCAATTAGGTTATTTTATTTGTTTTGTAGGTGATAGATCAAGATCCATGCAGTTAGATCAAGCCGATCAACATCCTAGGTCTTCGATCGAGCTTAGATTAAACTGGATGGCTTAGATCAATCCAGATTATCTAGATTAAAGTCAAGGACTCCAGTTCAATCCTCAAGCATCAAATCCAGACCATGAGCACGAGAATAAAGAATGCTAAGGGATTTTACATTTAATGATGGAAAGTGAAAAGGATGAAGAGCGACAAAATAGTTTCCTAATAGGAAACTAAGTTAAAAAATTAGGAAATTCAGTTGATTTAGAATTCTTGGGAGAAAAGGAAAGAGAATGGAAGAGGAAATTACTAAAAATTGAATTCAAACCAACTTCCTACCATCTATTAATACCAGATCGAAGATGGAGTGAAAAAGAAGCTTGAAAATTAGAAGAAAAACTGAGGTTGGCAAAAAAAGATTGGCTTAATGCAACATATTTACAAGAAAAGATTAGCCAAAAGGTACATAAAAATACTACAAAATTACTTGCTCTTGGGGTTCACCATAAATAATTCAATAGTTAATGGTGCTTTTTGTTAACCATCAACATGAAGATAGAATTGCCAAGAGATGTCTAGGGCAGTTGGTCGCTATACTACAAAATTACTTGTTCTTGGGGTTCACCATAAATAATTCAATAGTTAATGGTGTTTTTTGTTAACCATCAACATGAAGATAGAATTGCCAAGAGATGTCTAGGGCAGTTGGTCGCTGCTCCCCTATATTACACTTGGTTGTAGGTTCAAGTCACTGCTTTCTCCTTAGGCCAGAAAATAGATTTACGAGAGTATGTGAGTGAGAGGGTCAATGGTTTCCTTTGTAATCCTCCGATTGTAGCAGAAAATGAAAAAGAATAAAAAACATGAAGATAGAATCATTTGTTGAGAAATAATAAGTAAAATACTTCACTAATAGTCTAATAATCTATTCTCTGTAATTGAAGCATTAATATAACAGCTTTATTCTCTTACCAAAGAAAAATGAAGCTCGCAGGAAATTTATTTGAGTAGGAAAGTTCTAAGGGAATACCTGTGTTGATAACCTCCTAATTTCTTGGTTCAAAATTATAGTCAATAGATCCAAATCCTCATGGTTTCTCCTGTTTCATTAGTGGAAATGCTTAAGAATATATACATCCAACCATATAACAAACAGAAAGAAACTACCAACAACAGCCATCATAAGCACTAATAAAGGAACTTCTTGAAAAAGAGCGATATCTTTGATAGGAAGCAAGTATATACCGGTGCACAAACTTCAACTCAATTTCATCTGCCGCTCCGAATATGTACTTCCTGAACAATCTAAAAGCAGCAAAGAAAGGAAACATAATTAAATAGTTGATATAAACAAAACAGCATCAAACAAATTTAGATAGAATCTAGATGGGAGTTTCAAAAAGTGAGGGGCATGTTCTGTATTGCCAACAGCAGGACAAAAGTAAGCAACCTTTGAGTCGTAACAGCAAGATCGAAGACCTTTCATTTCCTGCATTATGATATAATTAAAGATAGAGATTGCAACTCAGGTGCCAGTTTTGTATCTTAGTTTTGAAGCAATTGCAGAAATTTATTTTAAGGGAATATGAATCTACCAAGGGAAGTCACTAGTTCAATGTCATAGTTGTTGTCTATTTAGATTTCTACCACAAAACAATACAATTACAACACAAAGTTGCTCTGCTCGAATTCAGAAGCAGTTGCATCTCTGATTTTGCCTCTGTCAAAAGTTCCAAATTTATTCAAAGTTCAAAGCATTGAAACTTTGTTATGCTATGAGATATCCTGCAATTTCTACTTTCTTTTAATAAGAGAAAATAATGGTTTGAAAAACAATACATCCAAAGAAAAGTTATGGACAGGAAAGCAAGCTAGAGAGATTTCTATCAGAATCAGATCATTTGACATTTATAAACTGAAAGTCATAGAGGGTGGACAGGGAGTTTAAGTTATCAGGGAATCACATGATAATCCTGCCAATGTCAACTGCAGATGTGATACGACCGACAACAAGTGGAGTTGAAGCAGTTTTCCAGCTAGAAATCAAACTTAAAACCCATAGCAAAGAACAATGAGACAAGAAAAGTTTCATCCCATTCACATTGACTCTCCATCAGATCAACTAAACCCTTCTGGTAGATCATACACCATATCAAAACTTTCCCTCATGCATCATAGACTTGCAATGCAGGGGCCTACACCAAATATGAATTTCATGAAGTGCAACTTCCGTATCAAGAAACTAGATATTATTTAATCAAGGATAATTAAATCCTCTGGGAAAAATAAAAACCATTTGCAGCCATGTTCAATGCTGAGATTCATATTGTATGCATATTTATCAAGATTCAAATGCCACCTTCTTGGCACGAAAAGGACCTCTCCCGTGGTACCTAGTCAGTCATGGGTTCAAGAGGCTCATTTATGTGGGTGGGTTTTCAACATCAAAGGAAAAAAAGAGTAAATCATTCATTTGATAATTTGGATTAAACCAAAAGAATCACTCATTGTACCTGTCATCCCATCGAGCAAGGTGACAAGCTAGATGTGCTATGATCTCATGAACTGATTTTGGTGCCTTAGTGCCTCCAGCAATGAGAAGTTCCTAATACAGAAGGCAATCAATCAAATTAAGAACCAATAATTATATAACCAATTAGTGGTGCACCAAACTAAATCAATGCAAGAAGAACAAACATATTCCATGTAAATAGTTCTCTTTAGTAAGGAAACACCTGAACTTCTGTGATCCCCAACACATTTACATTTGATGGAGTTCCTTTTATGTGTAAAGCAGTTATCAGGAAATTTTGTGCCTGCCAAGATCGAAGCACAATGGGAGTGTCATCCTCATTGGAAAATGGATCACCAGCTGACTGCCCCAAGAGCTCAAATAGTAAACCTCCTGCAACCCTAACTGGGACCTGAACATGAATGACAGATGTGGTTAAGTAAACCAAAAGAAACAAGATAGTGAACAATTAGATGAAGGGCTGACAGCCAATGAAAATTGGCCAATATGAAGTATTTAATGATCATATGCCACATGTAAAACATAGGAACAACAAAGGGGAAAAGATATGAAGCTGTTGCGTCAAGCATAGGACTCTCACTGAGCAGGCAAACAATAGAAAGATGACTCCAGCAAACAAAAATGAGCATATATCAGAATAAGAAAAATAATAAGGTTAATATATGAAATGAAGTTGTTGCCCAGTTAACTCAGTTATCAGGATTAAAAAAGCTATTTAAGAACAGTTTCCTGATAAACAAGGATGAAGCCTGTAATCATTGGAAGTTATCTGCACCTTGTTCATAAATTGTTCTGAACTGTGGGAGCAAGTTATTGCAATTTGGCTCTTAGATGTGGACCAACTATCTGTGGATCTCTTGCATTCCAAGAGAGTAACTTAGTATCATATTATGCCCCCCTACATCATCCTATGACTAATCTGAAGATCCAAAATCATGTGAACCACTACAAAATGTCCACAATTGAAATCAAGCTACTTTATGTTGCTAGGTACAACAGCTATGATTTGTCATATTTGAACATTTATAAAGGAAATCTGGCAATCTAAATTATCATCCTTTTCAATTGTCTCCATAACCCTATCATGTATTTATATTGATGTAATCACGAGGTCAAGGTTTCAGAAAAATTAACTTCTTAATTGGAGAAAAGAAAATCATGTTCACATCCAAAATCACCCTTGTAACATGCAAATGATCCTTAGGAGCATTGTACAGTACGAGTCCATTTTTGGGTCAGAAGGGGATCCAATACAGTTCAGATCCCTTGTACTGTAGGTCCAAAATTATAGGTGAAGCTGAATCTAAAACTTTTCTTACTGTTCATTAGACCTTCTAATGAGGTGCTGGGTGGGAAATAGTAAATAGAGAAAATAATTCCATGAACATCCTTGACAGGCAAAAGGTTATCATATCAGGCCGTGGTGTTTATGTAAATTTTAATGAGAGGCATAACTGTAAGCAGGGATATTGAATTTCATCATCTACTGAGAAATGCTACTGAGTTGTTGGACTCACCAGCTAAAGAGAGGGCTGCAAAGATTCTTTAATCACTGGGAAGCTTTAATCATTCTTTAGTTAATTCTTACTAAGAAACTTCCACCATCGCTTTAACAAAAATTTCAATTTTCAGTTAGATCTCTTACGTTAGAGTTGTTGTTGTGTGACCTTGAGGTCATGGGTTCGAGGCATGGAAACAGCCTCTTGCAAAAAAGCGAGGTAAGGCTACATACTATTGACCCTTGTGGTCCGTCCCTTCCCCGGACCCCAAATATGAGGGAGCTGCATGCACCAGGCCCCCCTTTTTACCTCTTGAAACTTATAGAATTCTGTTACATCACCAATATACCAGACCTATTCTAGAAGAAGGAAGCAGTTACAAATGATGCAGAGTTGTTACACAGGTCTGTTGAAAGATGATTTTCCAGTCAGTTGAGGGAGGATCATGTAGTTACAATCCAGTTGGTTAAGAGATGTAGTCAGTTGGTTAAGGGATGTAGTTAGAATCCAATCTATTGGAGGCTTACTAGATTTCAAGGGATGGATATAATACTTGTGGTAGTAGACCGTCTCTCTAAATACAGCCATTTCCTTCCCTTAGGCCACCCGTTTTCTGCTCAAGAGGTTGCTACTCTCTTTGCTAAAGAGATAGTCTGGCTACATGGGTATCCTTGTTCCATAATATTTGACAGGGAGCACCTCTTTATCAGTCAATTTTGGACAGAACTATTCAAGTTAGCTGGAACGAAGCTGAAGATGAGTACTGCTTATCACCCACAGATGGATGGGCAAACGGAAGTAGTCAACCGATGCTTGGAAACATACTTATGCAGAGTTGTTACACATGTCTGTTGAAAGATGATTTTCCAGTCAGTTGAGGGAGGATCATGTAGTTACAATCCAGTTGGTTAAGAGATGTAGTCAGTTGGTTAAGAGATGTAGTTAGAATCCAATCTGTTGAGAGATGATTGCAGAATATTAGGTAGTTACTAGCTAGAGATACACGGTTGAGGAGGTTGGGAGGTAAAGATAAAAGGGAGGGAATTGGCAAGGGAGAGGGGGGGAAAAAAGGGAAGAAACTGGGTGAGTGGGAAGTGCTGGGAGGGACTACGATTCCTAGCCCTCTTGATATTTTCCTTAATCTGTTCATGGTTCCTTTGTCCACCGATCCTTTGTAATCCCAATGTTTATTCAATAAACTTAGTTTCAATTTCCTTCTTACTGGGTTTTTCCACAGAAGTTGAACCAGTAGAGCTATCAAATTCTAACCATGCATTCAACATTATATCAGATACATAACTGGATATTCCATCTGTAGGAGTCAGAATTGAAGAATTGCAACTCTTTTCAGTGGACATTGATCTAAGCCAGCATTCACAGAACCAGATACCTTCTTTTCATGGACCTACATCTTCTCTTTCTTGAAGATGGTTGCGTGACAGAGGGTAAAAGATACTAGGATATGCATCTAATTTCAGAAACTGGAATCACATGCATAGTCTGAAAACCATCTGATAGCTCGTGACTTGGAAACATCCAAGAACAGGGTATATGATCCAACCGGACATAAGTATCAGACAATCATAAATATGGCAAAAGAAGCTAATATATAGATAAAACTCAAGCCTTAGTTCAATGACAAAGAAACCAGGAGATACTTTGCAGTCAATTTGATATATTTACAAAACTAAGTGTTCAATACAAGGAGTCAACAAGCAATCACCTCATAAAAAAGATGCTTCATGCGCTCGCTAATCAACCTACTTTCATCTCTCAAAGCAGTACTGATGGCAGGATGTAACCACTGTGCATTACTTAGCCACGCATCAATCGACTTGTGACCAGGAGCAACATGACACCACCATGTTGGACCTGCTGGCCTTTCCCAGTATGGAGCTGCTAGATCCGCTACTGTAAGCTCTTCTTCATCCTCAGGAAACTCTATTTGCTGCAAACCCCAACCAGCATCAACTTGCACTGTTTGGACAAGTTCTGTAATTCTCGCCCACCCAATTGGAACCCAATGACTTCCAGGAAATTTCTCTATGTCCCGAAAACTGTGTGAAAAATGGTCATGGCTATCTTTATTATAGTCCAAATGAGTAACTCCACTGGCTGTTGTGACAGATGAAGTATCATTTAAGTCTATGAGAGATGTGGACTCCACTGACCCTTCATCTGCTCCAAATCTAGGCACTTGCTTCTTCAAAGCTTGACCTTCTCTCCGGGGCAGAAAGGGAATCTTTGTATCAGATTTAGGCTGACTTATCTTTCTATAGCCCCGAACATATTCAAAGGCACAAATAAGTCCATCTGTCCAAAGATCACTCCCAGGAGTGGCATCTTTACCAAAATGGCTTTTGCTGGTTTCTTGTTTCTTCATCTTACTGTCCAAGGAAGTTATGGAATCATCTCCAGTGCCATTTATTTTGTGTTCCTTCTGCAAGAAGCAGGAACAAGCATCACCCCACGACTGCATTGAAGATCACCAACTGAAAAAAGAGAAATAAGCTCATAAGTCATGAAATCCTTTGCGAGACTATCGCATGAAACTGCAAAAAAGAAGTCTCCAATTCTCATTTTCTGAAATAGGTGAATCAATGCTAATCATAATGGTGGAAGCATATATCTAGAGCTGATTCTGATTCTTTGCTACAATGATTTATTGAGAAAATGTATATAAAAAGAAAAAATTATTGAGAAAAGCTAATCTACAGGGGAGTCACTAGTTTTCACAGCAAACTTCAAAAAGAACAAAGTAGTAATCTTAAAACCGACGTAGAATAAGAAACATTTCATATAGATCTTAAAGAAATTTGACAAGTAATGAATAAACTTCATATCTCCTAATCAAGCAAACTTAAGAGCCCACTACCATGAGAAAAACAGCCCTTCATGAAAGCAAAGATTTAAATTGCAGTAAGAAACTGCCAAAAGAGAATACAGTATAGCGAAGGTAGATGTTAAAAGACTAAGCACTAGTTATGCCAATGGTCAGTCACAAAGAAATTTAGATACCTCACTGAAACATTACAAGAAAGAATAAAAAGGAAGGCCCATAATTTATATACCAAATAAAAACTTTTCCCAATCCTTTTTTATTGCAATTAAGACTACACATTGGAACATCAAAAGAAAGAACAAAAAGGAAGGCACGTGATTTATATACCATATAGAAACTTTACTCAACCCTTTGTTATTGCAACTAAGGCTAATGCAGTCTACTTTACATTGAACCACCATGTCCAAGGTAAGCAGCCCTTTTGATCACTGTAACAATATTGTCTGCACATGATAAAGCAACCTCAGAAAGTGAAATAAGTGCAAGAGAGGCAAACACTTTCTCTGCAAATAGCTTATTAGAGAGGAAATTCCCATGATAGGAACAAGACTAAGAATCAGTATATGAAGAATATACTTAAACAATAAAATAATTCTTGATTGTCTTGGGGACCCAATTGGACAAGAACTCAATAATGATGGTGATGATGATGATGAAAAGAAGGTTAGGAATCTTAAGTTGGCGTGAACTTTGACTATTTTTTTTATGTGAATGAATTATAAGAGGCCCTTAAGTGGAAAGCACATGAGAAGGAAGCAGAAGAAGAAGATGATGATGATGATGAAAGGAAGATTAGGAATCTTAAGTCAGTACCAACTTCAAGTATTTTTCGAATGTGAATGAATTATAAAAAGCCCTTAAGGGGAAAGCACATGAGCAACGGGTCTGTGCCCACATCCTAATGAACCAGAGCTTCATATAGTAATACCACTATGAAGACAAGAAAAACTAAATCTAATACTTCCAGCAGGATAGTCCCACTTATCATAGCAGTGGCACAAAAATGACCAGTTTGAGAAACATCAGCAACAACCCGCGTTCAAGTTCTCTCATAAGGGGCTAGGAGTGCCAGTCTGAGTAACTTTCCTGCCATATCATCTGTAAATCAGCCTCCCAAATGAAGAGTCTTCAGATCAGGTACATGTAGGATAGCACAGAAGCTTCTTCTATCATAGAACTGCTTATTAGCATTATCCACTTTGCATAAATACAACACATAGCACAATTCAAATCCCACCCGATGCAACTAAGAACGAAGGGAATACCAACTAGCAAAGTTGTAAGTTTCAGGTTTAAGTTTGCAATTTCTGGCTCTGAATTAGTGTTTCCTGTAAAATCACATCCCCATGGATGTCACAAATCAATTATCCATGTATATAGGGCCCCTAGAATATAAGACATTGCATAGTTAAACCTACTTCAAATTTGATTACTATACCCGCCAAAATATGATTATTGTATATGAACGGATTAATTGGGGAACAAAGGAGTGAGACGTATTCAAGATAGTACCAGAATCATGACAATAGCGGTGCTGGAGTGTGCCACTAGGAAGGCTAATGAAAGAACTGAAACGACCAAATTTACAAGAGCATCTGCAAGACCCGCAAGTTAAACAAACAACTGATACACAAAAGAGAAGAAAAAGAAAGCACAAAAAGATGAAGCAGAATCATAGACAAATGAATACTAGAAAGATACAAGAGGACAAACAGAATCCTTTTACCTAGCAAAAAATGAAGACTTAATTTAGAGAAAAGGAAATGGAGCCTGGAGATTAGGGCAGTAGCAGTGGGGTCCATCAGAAATAAAGAATCTAAAACGTAATCAAACAAGAAACTGAAAAAGAGATAACAAAGATGTGAGCAGAAAGAAGAAACAAGTCTGAAACATAAATTTTGTAATCCATAGCTCAGAAGAGTTCGAATCAGGAAATGTGAGAGCTTACGACTGATACTATTCGCGGAAAATGCTGATGGGAGGATGGTTGAGGGTAGGTTTGTTGCGACAGTCCGGCCTGGCTTCTTCAACCGACTTCAGCCGTCCGATTTACCTCCGAAGCTGAAACTTGATTACCCGATGGAAATTCAGCCATCCAAATGACTAGATTTTTAGGCACAAAGATCGGCAGGCAGAAGAAAGATCTCTCTTCGCCGGTAATGGAAAAGGTAGTTGTTTGAGCAGGAATGATTTCTTTTCTAATTGAAGACAAGAATTATATAGCGTCGGCGCGTAATGAAGATGCTTTTACTGTTTTACGCGCACAAAGCGGTGCTGGAACCAGCTTTTCATGAGGAGACTAGAGCATTCATATGCTGCATCTTTTGGCTGTGCATGCCTTACTCGTTGAATCAATATTTAATCTTTTCTGACTTTAAACTCGTGCAATACTTACTGTTTTCTGAGCAGTAGCCATCCAAAATGGGAAGATTCAAATGGACAGGTCTGATCAACCATTGGTACGGTCCAGCAGCATGTAGCTCTAGTGTCCTGCATCATGCTATCATTCCTCCATCTAAAACTCTTATCAATGGACAGCCTTCCTGGCTGTTGGATTTGCTATCATTCTCTTAAATCATTCTGAAACTTTCCATTCTATGCCAATTCACAATTGACGAGTAATAGTCAGTATGATCATTCGGTGGACTAAGATTTTGGAGCATGGCCTATGTTATTGCTTTGTAAGAGGTGACCGCCCAGATGATCCTGTGAATCACCAGTTCTAAGGTCCCACTTGCACTTTGAGCTGGCCCTGAAAATCCTCTTATGCCAGCTGATGCCAGATGAGAGCTCTGTCTATTATAGTGACTCACTAGTTCAGATAATATGACCAGTGACATACAGATAATTAGAGGGAGAGAATCGGATAGAGGAAGGTGAGCTTGGGGCAATGGTAAAGTTGCCTTCATGTAAGATCACGGGGTTTAACGTGTGAAAATAACTTCTTACAAAAATATAAAGTAAGACTGTATATTATAGATCTTTATGGTCTGCCCTTTCTTTGCATAGGCGGGAGTTTCATGTGCAGAGCTACCCTTTTTTAGACTCAGATACAGAATTTATGTTCTTTTGACACACACCTTTTCAAACAGTTTATGTGCTGCTGTAATGAAGCAATGCTCCTTGAAAATATGAAAATATGCTGAATGAGAAGGTGACGACAGCAAATATATCTCAGTACGCATGAAGGAGCTTGGGCCCAGCCCTACACCGAAAGAAACTGTAGGTAGGGCGGAGTGGCAGTTGGTAGCACAAAGCATTGAAGCATGGATAGTTGCGTGGAACTTGATAGATGATGCTATTTGTTAATGAGTAGCTTTTGATCTTTTCTTGCAAAATGCAAGGTAAGGCTGCGTACTATTGACCTTTGTGGTCTACCCCTTCCTTGAATCCTGCATACGTGGGAGCTTTGTATACCGGGGCTGCCCTTTTTTACCTTTTGATCTCCTCGCTCAAGTTCATGGCATTGAACAACATGTCAATCTTTGAACGTACGATTGACTTTCAAAAAAGAACTTGATTCTCCGCATGCAGGATTAACTCAGTCAATCCGACTTTTAGAAGAAGTCAAGGAGTGGGTATACAATCATCTAAAAAATGCATTCGTGGTCTGGAAGTCTATGTACAGTGCTAGCAAAAGCTATAGATACATTGCATTAGAACATCAAACTTAACACTTGCATTCTTGCTATTTTTCTTTTATTGGAAGGCACTTGAAAATTTGATGTATGCATATAACAATGTTATGAGATTATTTTAGGGAGGTGAGAAAGAAATTGTAGGCTAAGGAAGGTTACAAATGAGCACACAACTCTGTACAAATGAGATCTAAACAGAAAGATCGATAACTACAAAACTGAAGCCTACATAAAGGGCAGCCCTGGAGCACGAAGCTCCGCCTATGTGGGGTATGGGGAAGGGACTGACCATAAGCGCCTATAGTAGGCAGCCTTACCTTGCATTTTGCAAGAGGCTGATTCCACGCCTTGAACCCGTGACCTCAAGGTCACATGACGACAACTTTTACCATTACGCCAAGGCGCCAAAACTGAAGCCTACATGTATACCCTAAACCATTCACAAATCTAAAGGATTTCTTCCAATGAATCAGAGCTAGCAACCACAGGAAATTCATAAATTAGACCATTTACTACTTTTGAACTAAACCAGGGACCTTCTCCATTCCATTATCCCTCATCCACTTTCTTACATCAACTGCATCATTCAACTGGGCTGCTGCTGCATACATGTTAGACCAAAACAGCCACCAATATCATTAGAATCTAGCTCAAAGAGATGTCTTGCTGCATATTCACCCATCTTCACATCACCAAGCCAACAACAAGCACCAAGGAGTGACCGTCACATAGGACCCTTGGAGTTCACATCCACAGCTTCTATAAGCTCTCTTGCTTCATTCGACAGCCCTGCACGACCAAGAAGATCAACCATATATCCACAGTGTTCTACTTCGGGTCATACATTGTATACTTCGGTCATGGGTTTAAAGAACCTTCTCCTCTCATCATTAAAACCCGAATGGCAACAGGCACTCAAGACATCAATAAAAGTTATTTCATCAGGCAAAATGTCGACTCCAACATCTGTAAAAAAATGTTATAGAGCTTCTTTACCAGATCCATGAACACCAAGGCTTGAAATTATCGAATTCCATGCACCAACATCTCTCTCCAGTCCCCTCCATAATCTTGAACACAAACAGCCTTCTTTTCCCACACTTAGCATACAAATCCTCAAGCACTCCCTCGAAGATAGAATCAAATTTAATTCCATTCTTACCTATATATCCACCCTCCTTGATCTAAAGCTCCAAGATATGAAACAAGCTGAGAGTGCAGACAGCAATGTGAAATTGTTTGGTTTAACTTAAGCCACTAGCATCTTCAAGAAGAGTCCCAATGCCTCCTTGAACTGATAATTTTTCGCATACCCATCAATTATCGCATTCAAAGTAATCAAACCCTTCATCTCTAGCCCCATCCGACCAAACAAACACTGAGAATCTTCCATCATACCACGACGGACATAACCACCAACCATAGTGCTCCAGGTGACGGAATTCTTAACGGGCACCTGATCAAACAAAGCTCGAGCAATCTTCAGGGTTCCTGCTTTTACATACCCATCAAACAAACAGTGCCATGACAACGCATTCTTCTACACCATTTTGTCAAACAATGTATGTGCCTCTCTTACAAGCCCCAAATCCACCAAACCCGTGAGCATTTAATTCCAAGAAACATTATCCCTCTAAGAATTTTCTCAAAGACGCAATGAGCATATGAAACACCTCCACCAGACGCATACACTATTCTGCACAAACAGGACTACGTTCAACCCGTAATTTAATACCTGCCCATGAACTTGTCTTCCTTCATCAGTCGCATTTAACCTTGAACAGGCCCTCAAAACAAAGGCGAGAGTTAATTCATGGGCCGTTGCATTTTCATGCCAAACCGTTGCATATAGGCACAATGTCACGGCCCTAAACCAAGGCTCGCAGACATCAAGGGAGGCCTACTTAGCTCATAGACTTAGATTAAAGGACTTAGGCCTGTTGTTAAAAGATCTATAGAAGAATGTCTGATTCTAGAAGGTTTGGTTTCTGCAGAATTCCTTGTAAATATCTAGAAATAGTTAAACTTAAGATACTTTGTAAAGACTTTTAGAGAAGGTTGTAGAATAGTCCTCAACCATTATATGGTCAAGGTATGTATTAATCATAGTCATCTATTGAGTAGGTAGATGAAAGAGAGCAACTATTAATAGGGGTTAACTCTTCATTTATAGCTCAGGCAAGCTCACTGGAGATTACTCAAATGAGGAATAATAAGCTTTCTTTGAATAAGTTTCATTTATGAGTTCTCTCATTGTTTTTATGGGTGAGTGAGTATAGCCCCTTGCAAGTGAGAGTAAAGAGTTAAAGATTGACTTGTTCTTTACAAAGGAGTTGAGCACAAGTCTCGTACAAGTTTAGCATAGGTGAAACTATGACCCTGTGACAACAAGCTCTGGTTGACAATGCTAGGACTAGCCTCTTGTCACGGGGTCGCAATTTCACCTTTGCTAAACCTGTGCGGCACTTGTGCACAATTCCTCAATAGAACACAAGTCAGCCTTTCCACCCTTACTTGCTAAGGTTACACTCACTCACCCTTAAAAGCAATGAGAGAACTCACGAAAAATCAAAAGGACTAGCTTGAAGAGAACTTGTATAACAACTTTGATAGCTTCCACTCTATCTAGATATTTACAAGGAAACTTTAAAAAACCAGGTCTTCTTTCATAGATCTTCAACAATGGGTCTAAGTCCCTTAGGCCATGTTCATGAGCAAAATAAGCCTTCCTTGGGCCTTGTAGACGTTGGTCACGGACCTTGTAGCGCATGTCCATGACATTCTCCCCCACCTGATAATGTTGATGCCCTCATCGACACATCTTCTTCAATGTTGCAAGCTTCGACCTGTGGCACGTCCCATGTTGCCTTGTAATCCTTCTAAGATGTCGTGCCTTGCTCCTCCCCTTACATATTCGCATCCCACCATGCTTGTGCATCTCGAGGAGCATCTTTGTCTTCTCTATGGTGTGTGAATCCTTGCGCACTTATGCACCACTGCACATCTGTATGTAGTCGCCTCTCTTGCGCCCTTGCGTTGCTACACTACGCTGTTGTACCTCCTACACATCAGTGTGACAGCTACTCACCATTGTGCTCCCTGCATAACTTTGCTTGGATTCGCCTATCCTAGAGTCCTCCCGTTATGGTATACTCCCCTTTGTGCCATGAATTATGTCAACACCCGTGTTGATCACCGCTTCCTTCTGGGACTCATTAAGCCCAAACAACCTTGTAACACCTAAGCTTGGGAAGCCTAACTGTGCTACATCCACACTCATTGTGGATTCCTTTGCTATCTCCATATCCTCTGACCCAGCCACTTCCTCATGTGAACTGGTCATTGTGCTTTCAACAGTCTCAAAGCAATCAGACATGCACTCCTCTTCATTCACAGTCTCAGCGTCCATCACCTTAGACACCTTGACCGTGTTTTGCATGTTGTCCTTGAGGCTTTTCAAGGCATCCACGAATTCACTTGATTTGTTCAAACAATCAGACAGAGTTTATTCAAGCTTACCAATCATCGCATCCAAAAGTAGAAAGCCAAGCGTCCAAAGCTAACTTCCACAATGGGTCTTTGGACTTCTCCCATCTCGACTTCTTCTGCACCTCCACTGGCATATTGGTTACTCTTGACTCAAATGCCATGACATTGCCATGAGCTTTCCCCAATGCTCATTAAGCAACTCTTATGTCGACTTGCTCTGATATCAACTTTTGGTATCAACTTACTTTGATACCAATTGTCACAGGGTCGCAATTTCATCTTTGCTAAACCTATACAGCACTTGTGTACAATTTCTCAATAAAACACATGTCAGCTTTTCCACCATCACTTGCTAGGGCTACACTCACTCATCCTTCGAAGCAATTATAGAACTCAAGAGAAATTAAAAGGACTAGCTTGAAGAGAACTTGTATTACAACTCTTATAGCTTCCACTCTATCTAGATATTTACAAAGAAACTTTCAGAAACCAAACCTTCTTCCATGGATCTTCAACAATGAGCCTAAGTCCCTTAAACTATGTCTATGAGCAAAATAAGCCATCCTTGGGCTTTGCAGACCTTAGTCACGGACCTTAGTCCGTGACACTCTGCTCACTACATTGTGAGCAACAGAAATAGGATTTCCCTCGGTTGAAATGCAATTTAGCGTAGGTCATGTTCCCCCACTCCCCCCAAGGAGAAATGGAACAGAAAGCATGAGTCTAACGAGAGCGAGAGGATGAATGCACAGAAATTCCGGTACATGGAAGGAAAGTAGACATGGTGGCGTATCTTGGCGGTGGCGATATCAAATCACTTTTTAATAATCCGAACCATCAATGGAGGAGAGGTTCTACATGTGGCCCACCCATTGCATGCCCTACCCAATCGATGGTTTGGATCAACCGCACAGTGGGCCCCCACACATCATCTAACTTCCTCTTCTGCTAATCCATCATATAACTTCCTTCCAAACTTTGATCAAAGGTAAGTAAGGTACTGGCAAGGGCAGCCTTGGTGCACGAAGCTCCCGCCTATGCAAGGTTTGGGGAAGGGGTGGACCACAAGGGCCTATAGTAGGCAACCTTATCTTGCATTTTGCAAGAGACTGATTCCAAGCCTTGAACCTGTGACCTCAAAGTCACGTCACATGACGACAACTTTTACCGTTACGCCAAGGCTTGCCCGACAGGCAAGTAAGGTGTTGGTGCTGGATGTATTTCCAGCAAAAGTTTGGAAAGAATGGGGCTGTCAATTGTCCAAGTATGATCTAAGCCTTGGACAATTTCAAGATAACACATGAAATTAGATTGCATGATTGGGAAGGTGATTGGTAACATAGTCTTAGTTGGTCACCAAACTAAGATGCAGTCCAATAAGAAGAAGGGAAAACAATTTTCAGAACGCTCCTTTCCATATAATCAAACTGTACAATATGTTCATGTGTCATAAAGCAATGATTGGTTAATGTGAATCAAGACACAGGAAAATGACGGCCCATGTATGAGTTTTTCAAAGAAAACTGATCACCATTTAACAATAGGATAAGATGCATGCACCGTAAAAAGGCTCCTTAAAATTGAATGAAATAATAGCAAAGAAGAATTTTGAAATTTATCTATTCCTATTTATAAAATAAATAAGTATAAGTAAGTAAATAAATAAATAAAAATCAATCAAAAAGTGAGGCGAAATGATAAAATAAAGATCCTATCTATAAGAGAAGAGCATATGAAAAATGTAACCAATTCTTTCGTTTCCTTGAATCACTGGCCATCCGTCAGAATTATCCACAATCAATTGCGCTACACATCGTTGGCAAGTTAGTAGCTAGTTTGCTTTTTTAATCCTTACATATAAAAAAAGGAGTCCAGGTAGGAGGAGAGGTTCAAAACCGTGTGAAGAAGTTGGGCGCCCATTTTTTAAATACAAGGCGGAGATGAAGACAACGGACTCCAGTTAGATGGTTGACATCAAAAGACCAGAACAGTGGTTATTTTCATGCCATTGCAGTGACCACAACAAGTTAACTGGAATTCTAGTCTTTATATCAATTGTCTAAGAAGCGAGGTCATAGGTTCAAGGCATGGAAACATTCTATACTTTAAGCCCTTGTGGTCCTCCCCTTCTTTGGACCCTGCATAGGCGGGAGCTTTGTGCACCGGGCTGCCTTTTTTTTTCAAGAAGTGAGGATCCAAAAGGAGATATCACTTCATCTTAACTTGGCTCAAGTGGTCTCGTCTCATCTTAAGTCAGCTTGTGCCATCTCAACCACTACTAACACCTTCAAAATTTGAGAAAAAACTTGCTTCCTTTCTGGAACTTGCTGATGGATGCGTCTTTGAATGGTCTTTGTGTTCCGGGCTATTTTGGTTTGTCCCATTTACCGGATCACTTCATAGTAAGTGCTCTTTTTCTTCTAATAAAATCACTTTCATTGTCCAAAATAAAATTTGAGGAAAAAGCTCAAACCAGCTCCACCACTGGGAGATCTATCCTTTTCTTGTTCCACATTACTAAGCTTGCCTTTGTGGATGCTCTGCATAGTTATAAAGGGGTACAAAAAGAAAAGCTTAGTTCTCAATAAGTAATGGGAGGAATAATATTTCTAGCCCATTCTCAAAGGATACTCCCAATGACTACTCTTGCATACTTTATTTTGTCACTATATGTAAAGTATAGAGCAAAGGATGGAAAAAAAAAGGGTAAGCAATATCAAAGAAAAAGGAGAAATACAAACATGTAGTGGGGGCATGGGATATAAAAGCAAGTCATTTTTGGAGACTTCCTAACCTAGCCATTACATCTTATAGGAAGCAAGATAATGAAGGGGAACCTTGGCGCAACAGTAGAGTTGTTGTCGTGTGACCTTGACCTCACAGGTTCAAAGCATGAAAACAGTTTCTTGTAAAAGGTAAGGTCGCGAACTATTGACTCTTGTGGTTTGCCCCTTCCCAGACCTCGCATACTCTTTTGGGCACAAGCAAAGTGACTTGTAGTCATGCATTTAGGGTTCCCTACAAATAATAATACCACTTATTATAACATAACACTAGTGGGTTGCCTTGAGGCGCCATGTGGGAAATAAACTACACAAAAAATATGATCCTACTCGTTTATATTAACTTAGTCGAGTTCATAACAGCATCTATTGCTCCAACGTATGTAACAAATTTACTTACTTTTATTACTCTCCTTGGAAAACGATGTTGTATAAATCAACACCAAAAGGAGGAGAGAGAGAGAGAGAGAGAGAGAGAGAGAGAGAGAGAGAGAGGGTTTCTGCAGGAAAGTTGCTTAGATGAGATATCTGGTATTAGCAAAGTCTATCATTTAACTGCTGAGGGAGCAACACAACTGAAGGGGAAAGGGAAGGAAAGGTGAAGGCTTGCTTGTTTCAGTCGCGGGAGGGAAGGAAGAGATAGGAGTATGACGGGCAGCAGTAACGGGAGGGCAGGTGGGGTCTCTTCGATCCCTGCAGCATCGAGAAAGATGGTGCAGAGTCTGAAGGAGATCGTTAACTGTCCCGAGCATGAGATCTACGCCATGCTCAAAGAATGCAATATGGACCCGAACGATACAGTCAATAGGCTTCTCTCTCAAGGTACGCTTTCTTGGTTTTCCTTTCTGGGTTTTCTGTTTCCCCGTCTGATCTTTAATGGGTCTGTTTTACCTCTTGAAAAAGACCCATCTTTGCGTTTCTCGTTTCCTCCATAGGCGGGTTTCTTTGATTTTGTTCTTTATTTATTTGTTTTCGGCATTCGTTTCTTTCTTTTTTTGAAAAGATGGTCTTTTATTTGGCGTTGATGTTGATGTGGGGTAAAGAACAATTTTGGTTGGGTATATTCAGTTCTTGTTACCTGTTTTGATCTTCGTTTCTGTTGAAAAATGCTTTATTTCGAATGTGCTGTTTTCTATTTGTGGGTTTTGCATTTCTATTTATCGCTTGAGAGGAGGTATTCATATTTATTTTCACTGTTTCCTGTTGGTGTTTTATTTATCCTATTATTCTCTGTTTTGTTTTCTAGCACATCTATGCAATTTTGGTTGCACTTTGAGCTGCGAAGTAGATTCTTTTTCCTTCCTTATTTTCCTGCTTGTCTTTTTTTTTATTTAAAATTGCTGTTGTCACTGATTTTGTTATCCACTTCAGACCTTCCAGGTCTCGTGAAAAGTAAGTTACATACTTGGATGTTTGGAAGAGAGTATTTTCTCTTGTGGCAATGGTACATGGTTTTTCTTTTAGTCTATGCTTCTGCTGTCCGGTTTTGGAAAGTAAGTCACATATAGTTTCTAGCTAATATTGCATTTCAAACTCCAATTATGGATCACGCACTAGTTTCATTAATGGAAAGGTTTGGTGTTATTGTTGGTGAAGATATTCGCTCATCGTAGAACTATAGTAAGGTGTGAAGTGTATTTATAGAAGTTTTGGTTGATCATTTCAGTCTTGCAATATGAAACTGGTGTCGGTGTCACATTCTAGAACAGGACCTTATAAACATGCTTGCAAGGAAAATAGTGCCAATGTCACAATCATTAAAACTGCTTTGGAATCTGAAGGAATTTGAAGGGGATGTGTATTTCCCTCTCGCAATCACCTGAAATATGTTAATATGTTTTCTTCTGTTTCAACTATTTTTATGACTGAATACAGAACTATTTTTAACCAGTAGGTTTTCTATTTTACTCCCATATATTGGTTATTTTGAATCTTCTTTCTGATTTGGTGCTTGTCTAACACGTAGATCCTTTCCATGAAGTGAAGAACAAGCGAGAAAAGAAAAAAGAGGTGAGTCTGTAGTACACTTTTCTGTATCCACAAGTTGTATGTTGGTAGTGTGCCATGCATTCCTGTGCATGTTCTTGTACATTATTACATAATGGACACATGATTGCCAGTTAATGGACGACCGCTCCTTCAGTTCATGTGCTTCTTGATTGAATTGGCAGGTTGCACACATGTATCATATTCCTTCTGTGTGTCTTTTGACATCCCATTATCTATTCAGTTGTTGTTGGCTGCTATTTGCAATTGGTTTGTCTTTGTTTTGAAATTTGTTAATCTGTTGGATTTTTGCTGGATGATTACTGTGAGTTCTGCCAGTGGAGGTAGAAGTGGTTATCATATCCAAATAAAAGATGGGAGGAATATGCTCTCCTTTATCACTACTTTGTGTGAGCTTGCACAAGCTAGCAGCTGTTCCTCATTTCTCACTGAAACTCTGAAGATTTCAGGTCTACTTTCTGCTAGGCCTTATTTCTTTTATTTATCTATTCTTTTGTAAACCCTTGGTTCAGAACAAAGAGGGCACAGAGTCCAGATCTCGAGGTGTTAGTAACAGCTCAAGTCGTGGAGGTAGAGGTGTTTCTGACCATAGTGTTGGACGCAGTGGCTCCACCCAATTCAGTTCTAATGGTATGTGCATGTTATAGTGAATCATGTTTCAGACATGTATTGTATTGGTTGATATATCAGTCTTAGGCATTTATGTTTACTTTTTGACGCTAAGGTCAAGTTTGAACTCCTATTTATATTGGAAATCCCTTCATTTTGGACATTTTTTCAGATCCTGGAGTTATTCGCAGCAAGGCTGCACACAGGGAAGAAAATTGGGCTGCTGCACTTTCAAATTCTTCACATTCTGCATCCAGTTTTGCAGGAAGTAATTCTATTCGCAGACCCACAGCTCCCAGGTCAGTTCAATCGCATTAGTAATGAATTTTTGCCTGTGCATTTCTGCAGTATGTTGAAATTCAGAAAGTGATTTTCACTTCAATGATTACCTCTGGTATCATATACGAAGCCCAACCTGCACATTAAGTTACAATTGTTTTCTTTATTATATGTTTTGTTGAGCTGTAAATGTACCTTACTCTTATGTGTCTGCCATTGGTTATATATGTTGACATTTAACGTGTTCCTGGGCATATACTTCTCTCCTTTTTGGCTGCTTAAGATGGGATGGCATGCCCTCAAAAGTTCCCACTATTAGCATTAAAGTAAACGTTGCAGTCTATTGGGCTAGGCTCAAGTGCTCAACTTTAGTTCATTGACATTAGATACTTTAGTAAAGAAGTCAATGGCTCTGTGCCTCCTACATGCTCAAAAGTATGCGAGGGTGTGGTTAAATCATTAAGGATGAAGCTAGATTCACTAATTCATTTTAGTTCATCTTTGCTGATTTGGAATTTGTTTGTATTGTTACATTTGGTATCTAGCATTTGACTTGAACACTTATGTAAGTTGGTTTAGTGCCATTTCTCAAGGCCAAGAGGTTGTGGTAACAAGTCACGTATTCCTATTGAAGAAAGAAAAGGTATCGGCACTAGAAATCCTACTCGTGCTTTCTGGTTTGGAAATTTGCATATAAATGTTGAAAATCATGAAGGTGGCCTGCTTGCTTTCTTCTTCCAGAAAGAGACTGGTGTCTCAAACATAGGCGCATGAGTCATTTTGAAATATCCAGGTGATTTAGCTTATTTGGTTTCACAAATTTTGAGAAATTTGATATAATAATTTTGTGAAATATGATGTCTGGAGGGTGAGGGTGGCTTTGTCAAAAGTCTGGAGAGCTTCTTGTAGATGGCCTAAAAAGGGCATCATGGTGCATGAAGATCCGGCCTATGCAGGTTTGGCGGAAGGGGCGGAATGGGCTCCAGTGAGAAAATCAGATGCATTTCATCATCATCATCATGAAAGCCTTATCCCAACTAGGGGTCGGCTAGTGAGAAGCATATATGGACTTAAAAAAAATTCACATCAACCACGTGAAATCCGTTGAGGCACTTTCAATCTATTTCAGAGATACCAATGTAAGCAGATAACGGAAATACCCCCATGAAAAAAGGGGGGTGGGGGTTTTTGGGGAGGAGAGGGTATGGTAAAAAGACAAAAATAAATATTACACTGCAGGATAATAGGTAGAGGGTCATCAATTCATGTTATTTGAGTAGCAAGCTGAAGTGGGTAGGTTAACGGCATGAAAGAGTTGCTTGAGGATCATGTTCCCATATGTTACCAGCAATCAATACTCTCCCTTCCACTCTTGTTATCAAAATCACGACTCTATTAGTTGGTAAAGCCTGTTTTTCACACTTTTGGTCCTTTTGCTAACAGTGCTTTTGCGATTTTCTTGAAGCCTTCAGGTTTCATCTACATGTCATGGTTTTTGATGCATGTTCCATGATGCCTAGTCATACTGTCAAAGTAATATCTATGTTTGGAGCAAAAGCTGTTATTGCAAAGTATTGCGTCTACATTGCTTCTATTCAAGTTTCTATCCTCTTTATAACTTGAAATTATTTTTTTTCTATTCCTTGCTGCTGCCTAACTTTTCACTTCGTGGATCCTTTAAACGATTGTTACTCAAATGCCAAACCACTGGTGCTGTAAACTGGATGGTTCATCTATGGTTATCTTATTGTGGAAGTAGTTTAGGTTCCACAAATAGTGTGCTAGCTGATGTATGAGAAGCTTAGTCCACATGCTTGTGGATTTAGCTTCCTTTTGATTGTAAATGGTGGTCATAATTTAGTTTCCTTGTAACCCTCTGTCATGAATTTTGGGAGACGCAATATTTCTGAACTTCTGTTGTAACTGGAAATCATTGGATGATGGATGGATTTTTCAGTTGCCATTAATTGTAGGTAGAGGATGAAGCTTGGGCATCTTCAGACCATTTCTTCTTTTGTTTCATACCGGGGCTGAGTGCATTACAAGTTGGAAGAAAGCAAGAGCAAGGAAATGTCCTAGCTGGATTTATTAACTGCAGTTCTTTTGGTACTGTATTTGATTGCTTGGTTGTGTCACAGTTGGAAGAGATGAAGGGTTTGGCCATCTGGGAAATTTTACTGTTTTTCTGTTGTTTTGACAGGCAGGGAAACCCTACTGTTTCTGGCCTTAATATATGAAATCTCTGTTGTTAACTATTATGCCAATGATGTTAATTTGTAAGGAGCCTCATGAAAAACCTTTGCTCATCGCAAACAACAATAAGATGGTGTAAAGAGTAGTTTGAAAGATTTTCAGCTCCTGTACTTTTAGTTTCTTAGTTGGTATTCTTGTGTTCTTTTCTTGATGCACTGCTGATTCTTCTCATCTTGAATGAGCCACTTAATCGTAATTGAAATTTTAAGATGGGATTCTTAGGGCCTGTTGAGTCTTTCCAATTTCTATTTGGTTACAAAATATTTGTGCTCAGAATTTTCAACTTAATTGTTCTTGGTCTAGCTTGTGAAAGATTTACACAATGGCATCTGGTAGGATTTTTCTTTCCGTTCTTTTTTCCTAATTTCAAGTTTAAATGTTTGCTTGACTATTGGTGTGTATGTTTCAGCGACTCTATTCCACTGGAAAACACAGCACAGATAATAGGAACATCTGATGGCATCTCTTCATCCTCACAACCTTCATCAGGATTTCAATCTGCTTGGATGGGGGCCCCAGGACAACTTTCAATGGCTGATATAGTGAAAATGGGCAGGCCCAAGGTTTCTAGCAAGCCAGTTGCCAAACCTCTGCCTTCAGAATCACACCATGATTTACATTCATCCCAAGATCCTGTATCCAAGGTGTCAGAGATTAATCGTGAACCTGAAATTCCCATAAGCCAGCAGACTGCTTCTGAGGATTGGCCCTTGATTGAACCTTTGGCAGCTGCTAGTGGGCCAGCTATTGCAGAACCACCCGGTGCTTCGGCAGTTTATGCTGATCCATCTTCTTCATCCAGCTTGCATGTTGATCAAGTTAACTTGCACCTAAGTCCTCAGTTGGATGAGGTCCGAGTAATGGAGGAAAATGTTACTGTTGAAAATCTAACTGGAGCCATTAGATCTGGTTCTGCATCTGATAGACATGCACAAGTGGATGCTCCTGTAAGTACATCTCATTTTGATGATGGCTCATTTGATAACAAGAGCACCTTCCAGTCCCAAAGGCTTCCGTTTGAACATGAGGAAGGTAATCTGTGAATTATAGTTTTTCATTTCCTACATCTTCGTTTCTGCTCTAAAGGCTTGCTTTTTTGTAATAGACTACCTTTTATTTATCCAACACTAAAGAAAAATAAACAATTCACTCACTAAGCATAGAAATTCTCCCAATTGGTCAATCAATTTTTTATTCAACCCTATTTTATGACTTTATTATTTCATCACTAAGAAGGGGAGCCTTGGCGCAATGGTAGAGTTGTCGTCGTGTGACCTTGAGGGGTCACAGGTTCAAGAGGTGGAAACAGCCTCTTGCAAAAATGCAAGTTAAGGTTGTGCACTACAGACCATTATGGTCTGCCTCTTCCCCAGACCCCACATACGCTGGAGCTTCGTGCACTGGGCTGCCCTTTGTGACCTATTTAGTAGAAAGTAACTAAGAACTCTGGATTGAAGTGAAGATAAATGTCAACCAGTCTCACTACTTTGAGTTTAGTACATATTTATTGGTTTTATGAGTGACAAGCTCCTGGCATTTTGTAGAAAACCTGATAAAATGAAAAATACCCAAGCATTTCCAAACTTTATTGTTTGCATTATCGATATGCAAACACCAGTTGCGAGCAGTCAATAACCTTGGACTTCTGTCAAGGATTTATCTCTGAAGCTTCTGTAATTGTAGAGATAGATTACATTTATTAATTGTGCCATCCTGATACGTTCAGCATTTCTTTTTTCCTTTTGCCACATTGGCAATAGAGGAACTTTGTTCAAAGAGACATGGCATACATAAATGGAGCATCAATTGCAGAATTGCAAAATAATCAAATTCCGAAGTATTACCCATATTAAAAATGGATTATTCAGTTCTGTCGTCTGGAAAGTGGTTGGTTTGATATGGGACCTGAAGCACAGGGAAACATTTTAATCATCTTTTTAAATTCATGGGACAGCTATGAAGAGGCAACTTATTGTTGCTAGCTCATTTTGTGTTTGATATTTTTCTTTCATGGGTTCCTTTGATAGCTGCACTCTGGTTGATATGCTAGGAAAGGCTTTTGCAGGCCCCAAATGAGGATTCTTTTCGAAATGTAAATATATTGTTGAGGGGAGGTTGGTCAAAGAGAAGGGAAGCACTGGGTGATTCCTCTGCTTCTGAAAACAATAAAGCTATAAACTTTGATATTGCTACTTTGGGAGATGCGAGACTCCTGGGGTCAAGATGTCTCTAGATTGCTGCACAGAATATCTGTCTGGCTTATGGTCTTCATTCTGTCATTAAAACTTCCATTGATGTGGGATCCAAGGAGACTCATTGAATGCTGGAGGTAGGCAACGGAAGTAGGTTACTCTGGCACACTGACACTTAGCTAACATTATGAAATTGGGGATATTATTTTGGATGAGAGACATGCCAATGAGATATCAGGCACAAATATGTGGAAAAAGGGCCTTGTGAGATGTTTCTCTATTGCCTGAGCTGTGGCCTTGTTGTAGTTAATTTCTGTTTAGTACCACTATTTTCTTTCTATTGTCTGAGAAAAAAAAAGGGACAAAAGAAAAGGTCTTCCCATATGCACTCTGTAGCTTGTCCTCCTTGGAAATAGAGAGAGGCTGTACCTTGTTGTACTTGAGTTTCACCAACATCTTCTGTCTGTTGTATTAAAAGAAGACCAAAGAAAAGATTTTTCTACATGCAATGTGTCAGTTGCCCTCCTTGGGAACCTTATTTTGGATCACGTGACATTAGCACAGCCATTTCCTTACCAAGTCAGGCAGGAGTCTACCATTTCCATTTTGTAGAATTGCTTTTAGTGATATAATATGTAATGCATATTGAATATGGAATTTGTAGGTTCAATGAAAAATGCATGACTTTGAGCACTGATCAACAGAATTTCATAAACGTTCATACCGTATGAAACATGCATAAAATTATGATGTTTTCACTAATGTTCTTGTTTGACTTAGTGTTTTTGAGGCCAGAACTTTTTGTTATTATCGTACCCAAATATACGAATCTTGCTGTTCCCTTAATTGCTGTGAGTTCAATATTTTTATCCAGGAATTGGGGCCACCTCACATATATCTATTCCAGATTATCCCGTACCTTCTTCAGTTGAGGATATCAATGTGGCAGTATCCTCAGCTGCCGCAAGCTTGCAGCAGCTAAATTTACAGAAGGAGGATTTAGGTCAGCCACCTGCAGAGGATAACCCAGCAGTAATAATTCCAAATCATCTTCAGGTTCCTACTGCAGACTGTTCCCACTTGAGTTTTGGTAGTTTTGGATCTGGAATTAGTGCGTCATTTTCTGGATCCTTTGCATCAAAGACAGTGAAAAGTAGCCTGGAGGAAACCTCTGTATCTCGTGATGGTACGTCTGTTGAGCACTCAGATGCCAGGTATGGCCCCTGTCATCTACTTATTTGTTCATTGTTGTAATTTTTGAGCCATTTATGATGTTTCATGTATTTCTTTCTTAGAAGAAATCCTACATATTATGGGAATGAACAACTGAGATCTACTTCAAATGAGAATGTCGATACATCATCATCTTCAGAACCTGAAGTCATAAAACATGATACTGCTTCAGAAGGGACGCATGGCCATCAGTATGGCTTTCCATCTTCTGTTCCTCGCTACAGATTTGAGAACAATATGCAGGCCAATGCTGCCACATACTCCTATGCAGCAGCAAACTCTCAGATGCAAAATCTTGCTCCTTCCTCAATTGTAATGGTAATGTACATTCTATCACTTGCATTTCATGTGACATATTGCTTTTTGGTTGGGCATAAATATGGTGGGGCTCTTGCTGAACTTGTTTTTTCTTCAGAACATTGCATAGTATCTGCTCTATTTTCTGCTTATATATTAGTTAAATCAAGCTCAGGTTTATATACGGTATGAACTGAATCTTATGGAGCTCTTTATTTTTTCACTAGAAACCTCTTTCAAGTAGCTCAATTTAACATGGAAGTGCCTATCGTTATCATCTTGACATTTTTTTTAGTTTCATTATCAATACCTTAATGATTCTTTGCTGTGTTACAAATGTTCAATCATAAAGGTGACTAGCATCTGCTTGTCTATATATTTTACCCTGGGTAATGAACCATAAGATGATTCTTCAATTCCTGAAACTATTCAAGTGAAAATGACAAAATTTTGAAGCTTATTATTTGATTCACACATGCTGTATTGATTTTATTTTGTAATAAGTTTAATATCATGTTTTTGTCCAATCTTGTCTAGATTATCAGTGTGGCTTTAGGGAGACATAATTATGCACTGTATCATTTGAATTGATGTAGGAAGTCATTTGGTTCTTGTAAGTTAGTTTGGTAGATTTATTATGTAGAGTGTACAATACTTGGCTGGATATGTAGTTTCAGTGCCTATAAAGGTCATCATCATTAGGACCTTACCCCGATTAGGGGTTGGCCACATGATTCTTGTTCCTCCATTTCCCTCTATTAAGTATCACATCTTTATTGTCCCAAAGTTTTTAAATCCTTTCTCACCACTGCTATTCACGTTCTTTTGGGCTTTCCCCTTGCCCTTTTAAAACCTTCGACTTGGATTGCCTCACTCCCTCTAACTGGTGCTGTTTTCGGTCTTCATTGGACATGCCCAAACCATCTAAAATCTCCTTCATCTTGTTACCTATTGGTGCTACTCCTAAATTTATTCTAATATTTTCATTTCTAATTCTATACTTTTTTGTCTTGCCACACATCCATTTTGTTACCTATCGGTCTGGATTAATAATAAGATCTGTTGTATGGCGTCTCCATCTATAGATGGACATTGATATAAACATGCTTAAATACATGTGGGGCTAGAGTTCTGTGGATCCAAAATGCTCATCTTCTAGGCCGCATCTTAGATATTTCAGGCACGGAAACCACATTGGAGTGTCACATGCCGAATGTAGCCTAGAAATGAACTGTTTGGATCACCAGCCTAACAGTATGAAGCCCATGTCCGTCCAGAGTGTGTACATTTGTGTTCTGATTTACATGCTGTAAATGCTATTTAACTGCTCCAATAGTAAATACTTCGGCCTTATCATTTTTCATGTAATCTGTTCTTACATAACTATATCAAGCCAAGAAAGGTTCTGCATAGGATTTGACCAAATTATTCTCAGAACTTGAAGTTTAATAGATTAGCTTATTAATTCAATTTAAGAAAAACTTCTGTACTTATGTAGCCTGCAATTTTGAACAAGTATTGATTGATATAAGCTTTCATACATGGGGATTGAATCCTGTTCTACATAAGGACTCTGTTTATATCATCACAATCATGGATTTTATAGTTGTTGTCTGTTGACTTGATATCCTGGTCACCACAAAAAAATTTAGGGAGGCATTGAAGTGTTATCTGTTTAAATTTCCTGAGATTTCTCACTTGCTGTTGTTTTGGATCTTAAAACTGAAAGTTTCTGCCACACCTCACTTTTTATTTGGTGAATATCACATCCTATATAGTTAAAGGCGCGAGGCGCAAAGGGGTGCGCCTGGAGCCTGAGGTGCAAAATTATATTTTTCATAATTAAAAATTAGCTAAAAATGCTAAAAATTAGCTAAAAATACAAAAAAAGCATGAAAAATACAGCATACATGAAGACACAAGCATGAGAAAGCTATATATGTGTATAAGAATAGGTATTAACTAATAAATATAAATAAAACAATTTTTTTTTCTAATTTTTGTAAGTTTTATTTTCGAAAAAATTGAACAAAATAACACTACAATACAAAAAAAAGCATGAAAAGTACATCATATATGAAGATACAAGCGTGAGTAAGCTATATATGAGGATAAGAATAGGTATTAACTAATAAATATAAGAAAGAACAAAATTTTCCTATTTTTCGTAACTTTTTTTTATGGAAAAAATTAAAAAGTAACCCTAAATTACAAAAAAAAGATGAAAAAATTATCACACCTGAAGACACAAGATATGTGGATAGAAATATGTTTCAATGAAGAAATACGAAAAAACGATGACTTTTTTAATTTCCGTAACTGATTTTTTCGGAAAAACAGTAAAAAACCTAAAAACAAACTCAAATCTAGAGCAAAGAGGTATAAAACTCAAATGGAATGTTTTCTTATACATATAGAACTAAAACCCATCAAGATCTATGGAAAATACTTAACAAAAAACAAAAAATTTGAAAAAATAGTACTGGTTTTTATGTTTTTTACAGAAACTGTATACAAATGCTAAAATTCGTAAATCCATACCTTTTTTTGCTTAGATCTGTGAAAGATTGAAGAGGAATGGTCGTTTTCACCTTCTCAGTAGGTTGGAAGATTGAAATTAGGGTTGGAAGGTGAAAAAAGAAAAAAAAAGAAAGAAGAGGTTTATACATTACCGGGTAAGTGGTCTGCGCCTGGAGTCGGGGGCCCGACCTCGCCTTATTTCCTCTGTGCCTGGCACTCTCCCAGGCGCTTACCTGTCGACTTGTGCCTAGGCGCGCCTTTAACTACATAGATCACATCTAACTTTGTGATTCTGTTTGAATGGCTAAGGTCAGGTTTAAGACATTAAGATCTGTATCAGTAGGAGTCTATTTGGTGGCTGGTGGGATTGAACGTTAAAGCAATCAATTTTGTCTTTTGTATGTTTTGTTTTTCAATTTAGTGTTGTGAATAGGATCTTTCTGCTTTACTTACTACATCTTCTAGGAAGTTATGATTATTCAGAGACTTCCAATTCAGAAGACAAGATTTATGTCAAAATGGCATGACGTTTTGGGTCCAACAAACCAGAATGATAAGATGCTCCTTTACTTAATTTGAGTATGTCAAGCTTTATGATGATTTAAGATGCTAGTTTATTTTATGTATCTTTGCATGAATACAGATGAACAAGGAGTCTTGAGTAAAGGTATTGAATAGAACTAGAAACAGGGAAAACGATATGAAAGTAAGGACTATTACTTACATCCATTTAGATGCATTTGGAGCACTTGTTTTATTTTACTGATCAGGAATAATAATAAGATAATAATGCCAGCTATTTTTGTCTGGTACACGCAATAATCTAGATTTATTTTCCCAGATGGGGGGTTGCCTTATGTAGGTGGAACTGCTATGTTGCTGGTTTGATGTTGAGGGATCTAGTTGGTGATGTTAAGCTGTAAAATCTGACACTAATGTAGTTCTGAATCTAGTAGCCATGGGTATATTTATTGGTTGACTTTCTCAAATTTTAATTTGTCGTCTTACAAGAGAACAGCATGGGGTTGCAGTTTAGAAAAGATTCTATTTTGAATTATGTCGAGTATGTTTACAGACAGTATTCAGATCATCATTTGAACCTCACTTCTGATGTTTATCATGGTTACAGCAAGCTTATACAAATTCTCTACCAAGTAATTTCTTGGCATCTACTGTTCAACCACTACCAGAGTCTGATCTTCAGTACTCAGCCCTCCTTGCAACACAAACAATGCCAACAAAGTATAGCACCTCATTGTCTTCCATCAGTGGTCCAACCATTTCCATGCCAGAGGTAAGCACATGGAGAATCCCTGCCCTCAGCAAATTGGGTCAGACTTTGAACCTTCAAACTTTAGTTAAGAACCAAACTGCAATCAGGTGCTAATCCTGTCTCATGCAGGCCGTGAAGCCAAGTGGCTTCTCCACTCAGCCAAATCCACAAACAATGTCCAGCACCAGCATTCCTACAGGCCCAGCACTTCCTCAACATTTAACCGTGCACCCCTATTCTCAACCGTCTCTTCCCTTGGGTCCTTTTGCCAACATGTACAGCTACCAGATCCTGCCTCCTCGCTATACGTACATGCCATCTGCTTTTGAGCAACCCTATGCAGCAGGAAACAGTGCTTACCATCAGTCCCCGGCTACAGTGCACAATGGTGGCATAAAATATTCTCAACCACAGTATAAGAACAGTGTCTCAGTGAGCAGTTTACCTCAGTCTGCTGCTGTAGCTTCAGGATATGGAGGCTTTGGAAGTTCAACCAACATACCAGGTAACTTTACAGTGAATCCTGCTACTACCCTTCCAAGCACAACAATCGGCTATGAAGATGTTATAAGCTCTCAATACAAAGACAGCAATCACTATGTCTCTCTTCAGCAGGTATATCTGGTATTTCTTCTTCCAGCTTGTTCCATGTACTGGTAGTTCTCGACTGTATGTTTGTCTCTCACTGCTTCTTAATTGCCAGAATGAAGGCTCTGCCATGTGGGTACATGGACCCGGTTCAAGAACCATGTCAGCTGTTCCAGCCAGCACATATTACAATTTTCAGGGGCAGAATCAGCAAGGCGGGTTTCGACAGGGTCAGCAGCCTTCCCACTATGGACCTAGTCACCCAAACTTCTACCATTCTCAGACGGGGGTCTCTCAGGAACACCAGCAAACACCAAGTGAAGGGCCTCTAAGTGCCTCACAGGGTCCACCATCCCAGCAGTCCCACCAGATCTGGCAACACAGTTACTAATCTGCTCTGCGCTTTCCTAGTCTATCAAGGTGTCATGTTGGAAAGTGGCCAATCAAAAGTGTTGTTACGGTTCGATCAAAATATTTGTTAGTGTCGAAGTGCTCGGGTCTGATCAACTGTATATAGTAAACAGAACTTGGTGACTGGCCGCTGCCCTTTGTGCCTTGAGTTTGTATTCTACTTTTGCTACTGTCAGGTATGTTTTAACATAGGGCACACGGGACTATCATGGCCTTGGTGTTTTACATGGTGACAAAAGCCTTTTTGGACTTTTCACCGAGTGTAACAGTGAATCTAGGCTATCTAACCATAGTAGTTGGCGCCTTCGTGTGACTAATTTAAGTTTCTATATTGTTTCTAGAGTTTCAACATTTTTGTTTCAATATTCTTTGAGATTTTTATTGTACGAGTAAAAATAGTCAGTAGTTCATTGCAGGATGACTGCAAGAAATTTGGCCAAAATCCCTCAAGTGCATACACTTATAAAGCAACCAAATGAATGTGCATGACTCGCCGATGAATCGTATGTTTACTACCCTTGATTCTGATTATACTTTGTGGATTGACTGAAAGCAGCTTAACACAGCATGTTACAGTTTCTGGTTTAAGTTTGAAAATTTGGCTTCACGATTCGCTTGTTAATGGTATCTGACGCCTTGGCAATACATCTGGAACTTCAATTCGTAATCAAGTTTTTAGCAGAGCAAAGGTCTTACTCGTTCGAAAGTACGCAAATCAAAGGTGCTTATTTATTCTCTCAAGTGTCTATTCTTTGACGTCTGTCAATTTGAGGTGGGAAATGGCCTTATTGTCAGGACTTTTAGTTGTCAATTGGGTATCTGTTGGGAAAGACCATTGAGATGATGAGAGTCTGTTGAAAGTTTGGCAAGGTGAAAATACTTAAATGTGGATTTGAAAGGTTGGTTTACTCAATCACCTCCTAATTCCCAATCATTCTTTTGAGATTTCGGCGTACTTTCATGGACATGGATCTCCTACTTAAACTCATTCCAACCACATTTATTTCTAACAAGGAGGTGTTCAAGGATAATCAAGGGAAAGGGCATTAGGAATGCATGAATGGGCGGCACAGATCCAGGGCCCCACTCTTCTGTCGGATCCAAGAACCCTCATTTCCAGGAGACCAACAACAACCATAGATCACACACTGATGCTCGAGCTTTGTCAGTATCGACAATGACTGCTGCAATGCCCATTGCTCCCGTGGCCAAGGCTGAGGGTGAATCGATCAAGCGGCCACGGGACCGACTGCTGGTTACAAGAACAAACCCAAGCCTCCAATTATCATAACTCGTAATAGTGCAAATGCTCTTCGAGCCCACGCCATGGAGGTGAGCTCCGGGTGTGATAGCAAACTTTGCTAGAAGAAAACAATGTGGTGTTTACGTACTGAGTGGGTCTGGGTGTGTTATGTACGTCACTTTCCGGCCAAATACATCTCCCGGTGCCATTGTCGCCCTTCCTGGCGGATTCCAGATACTTTCCATATTGGGTTCTTTCCTGCCTTCACCAGCCCCGACCGCGGTTACTGGTCTAACCATCTACTTGGCCGGGGCTCAGGGGCAAGTTGTGGGCGGCGGGGTTGTTGGATCTCTGCCTGCCTCGCGCCGTCTTGATCATGGCTGCATCATTCACAGACGCTACATTTGATCGAATTCCAATGGATGAAGAGGAAGTTGCCGTTCACAACCGACATCATCATCAGCATCTTGATGTGTCCAACTTGTATGGTGTATCTCAGAGCTTGATTGCCAATGGGAACTTGCCTCTGGATCTGAACGGTTGGGGGACAGGGCAACTTACCAAGAGTTAGATTGAGGAGCTAAGTCCGTCATTTGACTTTTGTTTAGTCTAGTAATATGTAGATGGTAGCGTGTAGCTATCTTGTCTACTGAGTAGGAGCTGTCCTACTCGAAAAGTTATTTATTTCATTTTCTGGACATAATTCCCTTTAAGATTGCCGTTTTAGTCTCTCTTTTAACACCACAAGCAAAATGGCTCCAAACGGCTTCATTTGAAGTTCAAATCAACGTTAAGGGGTTGATAAGGTCCAAAAATTATGCAGCAGAGAGAGCCCCTAATATGGACCCTCTATTGATTTTAGACTTTTTCGGAGTTCTTATTTGATATCCATGTTGACAGACATCCACAAAATAAATTCGTTTAAGCTTTTGGGACATTTTCCTTTAGCAAATGAACGAACTTCCTCAGGAAATTTTTGCTGTTGAACAAGAGCTATGCCGTTTGCGGATCTAGAAAGTTACGGGCAGTTAATGATCTTTATGTTAGTTTCAGGTAGCTCCGAATTAACTTTTGTCAAGCTTCTGCAATTTAGTCCACCCCTTCAGTTGAAAAGAAAGTGATTACTGAATTGTTTGTGCTTTACTTATTGTCTTTTACTCTCTGGAACTTATCGTACTGGAGGAAAAAGCTAATTTTGCAGGGGCAACAAATGGGGACATGTGGGTTCCTGAATTTCCACTTTTCCGCATATTATTCACAAACCAAACAGTTCAGAAATGGTGGTTTCCTTCCAACAGCAGAAGCTCATGGATTTGTGGAAACTGAGGGACCTTATATGCAGCTTTCAAGAGTGACAGACCAAAATCAGAATAGAATTAGCTAACCTGAGATAAGATCCACAACGCCAACTGCTACTCCTTGTTTCTCAAATTGATGAATGATTGGAGTCACCAACTGCAAAGTTTAATTATTCACTTTATTTTTGTTTATTATATGGAAAATCTGACAGCAACTTTAAATCCATTTCCATGGACACAAGTTCTTGATAACAGTTTAAAAAACAACAAGCATATCTGCAACACATACAACTAAATTTTCTTTATTCTGGTTTCTGTGGGATTGGAATTTGGACTCACCCATCAGAATGTCTCCACTGAAATCGAACCTTTCTATGAGATTGGTTGATATGAAATGTTTCAAAAAATTATTCTTATATTTAAATTTTTGTTTGGTGCACTAACTGATATTAGTACTACATTTGATATCAATTTGCTAAAATATGTTCTCCATTGTCCTCAAAGTCTTCACGTGATGGCAGCTGTTAAAGCAATGTATGCTGTGTGACCATGAGTTGTCTCCGGAAACAGTGATTTGAACCATGTAGAGAGCAGGCATGCAAACCTGTAGTCTTTATTCTTTCCTTACCATATGACACTGCTCTAGGTGTTTCATAACTTCATCCCAGGCTGCATAGTGCAAGCATGCAGTTTTGTAAATTTTAAGTTGTATACCTCATTTGGATAGCGAAGATGACAAAGGTTACCTGGTACACGTCTGCACGTCTGAAGTCTGGCTCCAATCCATGTGCATTGATATTCATATGATTTGGTGTGACATACTTCCCAACAGTGAACCACACCAGATCCATCATGAAGCTCAAAAACACTGTATCAGGTGCTGCTAAGACTGTTAGAAATCACGCTGTAAATCACCGTCAACAATCACGGCTGAATTCGGTGATTGACGGTGATTAGTCAACAAATGATCCGTAATTATTGAATCTTGAATCATCATCATCAAGACCTTATCCCAATTATCGAATCTTGAATCTTGAATGAAAAGTCAAATATGTAATGTCTATAAATACCTGTATGTAATTCTCAATCTATCAATCGAATACTACATTCAATTTTAATCTCTATTTCTCAACACTATAAAATATAATATTTCTTAATATCCTAAATAACCTATCTTGAATTTTGAAACTGTTGCTTGCACTAACCTTCCCAAAAGTCCTTCTCCCCACAAAAGCAGCTCTACTATTATCATGAAGTGCTGTTGCAACCTGAAAAGATCAATGTTCTATAACAACACAAACATCAATAAAATCCTGCACAAGAACAGGGAAGACAATTAGCTTTGCTACTCACAATTTCACTTGCACTTGCAGCTTTGTTGTTCAACAGAACCTGAATTAGATAGATAACAGGGATAATGTCTTTAGTTGTGAGAACAAACTTCTAATACTACTATTAGTTGACTTCTATTCTGATGCTCAAATGACATAGCATGTTTCAGGTCAGAAATGGGACGAGCAAGCACAATATACAACTAGAACCTTGATAGTTGGCATTGGTTACATTATATAACTAACTGGTTTTTTTATTTGGTCGACTATGGATGGTTAGCTTGATTATGGTTTCTCTTATATAACTATAACTTTGTTTTGTAACTTGCTATATCCATCTTGAATAAATAAAATATGTGCTTATGGTCTGCTACTCAATAAGAGCCCTTTCTGGGGGAACTGTTTATGTTGGGGTTGATCCTGTAGTTCAACTGATTGATGCATTGTGCCCCCACCTTGATGTCACAGTTCAATCCCAGCTTAGCTATCAACAATACATAGTTTTGTCACGCAAAAGAGGAAATTTGTAGCTAGACTATAGTTGATAATTCCACTAACAGTAGTATGAGAAGGCTTTAAAAGATGGTATCAAACATCAAACCCAGAACTTATTATAGTAAAGATGAACTCTAGTCATGTCTCAACAGAAAATTCCTGCTTACAATAAGAGGTGCTGTAACTAAAGGTTGCAGTATCTGCAGTAATGTTTCTGTGGTACTGGGGATATCTTCCAACAGTATGAGTAACCTATATGATCAGAAGAAAGATTTCAAGTGAGTAATCAAATAAATCAATAATGCAATATATCCCAATGCCAGCCTCAATAAAGCAGGAGATGAACAGACAAAGGGATATAGAGGATATATTTCTTAGGAGCATTACATTGCAGAAAGAATTCTTTTGGAAGTCTCATTAGCTAAAGTTGTTATCTGTTTTCTTCATTTTATATATTACCCCTCCGGGATTGTCATGAACAGAAGATTTCTCACGCTGCATCAAATGCAATTGGTCGACCTTTATCTTATGTGGATCAAACTAGAAGAAAATGTAAAAGATTCGGGTACCAAACCTGCACGAGTCTGCCTAGATTATATCTAAGGTCCAAAACAAAAGAGGACCCACCAGAATCCTTAAGATGCTTCATTGCTGGAATAGTAAAGTTGTCGTCGTGTAACCTTGAGGTGATGGGTTCAAGGTGTGGCAATAGACTCTAGTAAAAAATGTAAGGTAAGGCTATATACTATAGACCCTTGTAGATTGCCCCTTCCCTAACTCTTGCACGGGGTGCTAGGATACCATTTTTTATCTTACAAATACTACCCATGCAAAATAATTAATCTGTTTGAAAGAGAATAATGCTAGTTCAAGGCATATGTGAACCGATACTTGTTATTGTTTATTAGACATGGCATTTGTAGTAGATAAAGGGGAGCCTTAACGTAACAGTCGAGTTGTTGCAGTGTCACCTAAAGGTCATGGTTTAAGGCTTGAAAATAGCTTTTTACAAAATACAACGTAAGACTGGGTATTGTAAGCCGTGTGTGTTCCGCCTCCTTCCCATAACTCATAAGCAATAGCTTTATACACTGAGCTGCCTTTTTTTCTTTTCACTTGTAGCAGATGCATCAGTTCTATCAGGCATTGGAAAGACTTACCGGATCTGATTTGACAGCGAGTTCTTGGATTCAGAATGCATACTGCCACCTGGATGAACCTCTCTACCATTTTCTAGCAGGGAGGAAGATACATTTTTATAATGGAAAAAAGTACTACCATTATTACGGTATGCATATTTCACTTCGAACAGTCTTATAGTTGTGGTTTAATGAGAGGTTAGGATTGCTTGGTGATGGGCCAATGATATTTTCTGGGTGTGATGTATCAGTAAGATGCTGCTTACCCCCACGATGATAAGGCCTCTACATATGGCCACGTCAGTATTGACTCTATTGATCTAAATCATTCCTAGTGTGGCTCCCGCATTAGATCTAATGGTTATAAGTTTCCCACGTCTGCCAACTGCTGAGCTGTTTATCGTCGGATGAATAAGCGGCTTGGATCACGAAACTTCTCGGCCCCACGTTAGAGAGAGGTACTGACTTGGCCCGGCGGGCAACCATATTAAATCTTTGGTGCCCTAGGGCTAGGGTTTTTGCGAATGCCACAAAACCATATAAAATCACTCGCTCGTTTCTTTCATCGTCCTGCTGCTCCAGAAATCCTCTTCCTAGATCGCCACATCTGCTAGGAGAAGATGAAGGTTCTCGCTGCATATTTGCTTGCCCACCTCGGCGGAAACTGTAGCCCCTCCGGAGACGACATCAAGAAGATCCTTGGATCAGGTAAATCTAGGGTATTTCCTTCATGCTTCAAGATCTCAATCTGCTTTCATTTCTTCCTTTCTCTTAGGCTTTTGCTGTTTCATTGATTTCGATATACAGTGGGCGCCGATGCCGAAGATGACAGAATCGAACTGCTTCTTTCGGAAGTCGCTGGAAAGGACATCCACGAGCTTATAGCGGCCGGATTGGAAAAACTCGCCTCAGTTCCTGCCGGCGGTGGTGGTGGTATTGCCGCTGCTCCAGCAGCTGGCGCTGGTGGCGGAGCTGCAGCTCCTGCGGCCGAGGCACCAAAGAAGGAGGAGAAGGTTGAAGAGAAGGAAGAGTCCGATGATGTAATGATCTTTGAAGCCCTAGAATTTCGTTTCATTTCGTGTTTATCATATTCTGATGTCTTAGAGTAATTGCTAATCCGTTCTTGTTTATGTTGTTTTGTTTCTTATTTACAGGATATGGGCTTCAGTCTATTTGATTAAGAGGGTGTCTGGGTTTTTTTGGTAGGTATGACGTATTTCGACGGCAAGATAGTATTGTTCTTTGAAGATTTTAGGTAGTTGTAACCTTGTTTTTTCAATTGAACTTGGGATTAATGATGGGGAGTTATTTTGTGGATCCTTTTTTTTTTTTTAATTCAATGCAATCTTGAGCTTTTTTCTTCTCTGCTGTCTGAATGATCCATGAATAACAGTAACAGGAATCTAAAACTGCTGTGTATTGACATGTCGAATTAATGGGTTTTCGACTCTAGTTCACTTTTCCATGTATAAGTTTCAATCTATGATGCCTGGATTTGTTACAGCTTTCAGCAGGCTGTGAAAGTGGCTATGTAGTATTTGTACTTTGAGTACTGCTTGAAGTGTCTAGCATTTTATATATGATGCTTCTGTGGTTGAAACCTGTGCTTCACTTGATCAACTTTTTCTGGGTGAGTTATAATTCACCATGTGAACGTTGAATATCTGAATTCATTGGATGTGGTGATGAAGAAATATATGGTTGTTCTATCTTTTGCTGGTTTCTTGGAGATACATGCGCAGATATTACAATACTAAATGCATTCGTATTACTTGTATTCTTATAAACCAGGCAACTGCAGCACGCCTATGTTTCCTTTTCCTTTTTGTTTCTTGACCTGTTGTTTTAGATGATTGGCCCTGGGGCATTATATCTTAGTTAGGAGAAACTGAAAACACTGGTTTTGTCTTTTGTATCTGTTATATTGTAGCCTTCCAACATAAAACTCAGCATTTTGACCCATGCTGTTGTTTCGTCCTTTGGTTCAAGATGTTATATCTTGCTGGTCCAATATAAGTTTTGACAGTTATTAATCATCTTCCAACTGGATTCCTCCGGGAGAGTATTAGTGGAGCACTACTTAGACACTGAGATTCCATGGTGTGCTTTTGTCCTGTCAATGCATCCCATCAGTCTGGTCGTACATTAGCTCTAGAGATAGCGATGAAAGCTGAGGGCCTCAGGAGGCTTGCAAGTTCCCATCTCGGTTACCTGGTTTGGTCTTTGTTCTGTTCATGAGCACAACATCTTAGCAGTGAGTGTGTTGATTTTGTCTAAAGGTCTGATTGAGTGTACCCTCTAATGAAGGTAATTGCGAAGAAATCAGGTTTTCATAGGAAACGTCTGGTATGGTTTGTCAAATGGAAACCATGTGATGCAGTCAGCGATTCTCAATCAGTACAGGAATACAATTTTGCTAGTTTATGTGATTATTATTTATAGCTGCGAACCTGGTTATATGGTTAGAAACTCGTTTCTTTTGAAAGAAACTGGCAAATGAACAGTAATTTACCTCTGCTTAGAGTGGGAGACCTGACAGGGGGGGGGGGTGTGATTGAGGATTTTGGTTTATCATGGAGAAATGCCTTTTTATGGCAGATGACATGGAAATTCAGGTCTCGGTGTCTCCCGCTCAGGCACTGAATGTGAAATGTTCTTAAACTGAATACGAAGAACAAATATAATGGGAGTCTGGAGGCAGGATTGGCGAATAGAAAATTCTGGATATGAGAGAGTGTATTTTGTGCATCCAAACTATTTCCAGTTCACAACCTATTGTGTTCCTTCTATGTTCCTATTGCAAAAAAGTCAGTGGAATCCAAGTTTAACTATGCAAAAGGGACTATCAGAACTGTAGATGCCCCAGCTGCAAGTGCTTTCAATTTTCAGTACTTGCTTATTGAAAGAGGTCCCAGTGAGAGTATTGCTTCTTCTCACAACTCGGTTTCAGTGCCGACTGCCAACCTTAAACAGCTCTGTTTGGATTCCTTATTTACGGAGGAAGGATGCCTAAGAAACTGGTCATATTGTTTCATATTCAGGTGGCCTCTACCTACAATGCTTCACTTAAAAAGCACCAGGACCCCAGCCCTTCTAGGATTTTATGCATTTATATTCACATATGTTCGACTTCTTAACCATGCACTTCGTTCCCTTAGTAGCTTGTCACTTTGTGAGTCCGAGGATAGGAGCCGAGCCACAATGGTTTGTACATTTTACATGTTTGACGTGTTGGTGCTTGTCTCTAGCTTTGCCTGAGTAGTTGGTGTCAAAGTGTTTTCACTTGTTTTTGTTTTGATAAAAACGTAGAGAGAAAACTCCTCTACTTTTTCATGCTTTCCTGCCCTGAGAAAAAACCTTGACGTAACTGGCTGCAGTGTTGTCCCCGAGTGCGTTGGCGTATTGATTGGTTTGTCCACATGTCGGTACTTCTATAGATGACATTTCTCAAAGAGTAGCCGGTAGAGGTAGAAAATAGTATTTAAAGTAAGAATGAATCGCAGTATGCGTTTTGAGTCTGGATTGCATTGAAATGTTGGCTCGCTTGTCCTTTCATTTTTCTTTGGGTTCGTCGCAGGGTGCACCCAACCCTTTGGAGTGGACCCACGAACCACGCACATCGTGTTAGTCCACATACAAATACACATATCGGTTTAGTTGGTCTTTGCCGCTGTGTGGAGTTAACGCTCGACTCCGTCCTGATCACCGCACCCGCACCCCATCTGGATCATTACTGGCGTGCCATTGGTTGGTAATTCGTTAGTAAATACGGGCTTAGTTTTGTTCTGTTTTTTGTTTTTAGAAACTATTGGGACATTGGATGAGCTCGTTGGTCGACTTCATTTTTCTTTTTCTTTTTCCTTGATAGACATGTGAGCTGTTGATTTTAATATTTAAAATACGAGGAATGCAAAACTGACCGAGGTGTGTGTTTTCAGTAGTACACCCACCTTCGCATCGTCGTGCTCGTTCGATACCCTTTTGGAAATCCAATAGATTAAAATGCATTTGGACTAGTTAATTCTAATATCTATCGATTTGCTGATAAATGACGGTCTAAAATCTAGATCTAGAATCACCAATCTGCATGTTTTTTCATCCCCTAGGTATCAAGGGTTAGAGGTTGGTTCAAGCGCTGGACGTGCCTCCCTTTGCAGTCGGTTTAGTATTCCTCCTAAAATGTTGTTATGGAAAGAATATAGCACCTGGAACGCTCTCTGGAATGTGATACTGCTATTGACTAAGAATTGTTGCCAATCGATGTACGTGGTTGCAAGTGTGTGTGACAGTGTTCTCTGATTGTTGTGTGAATTTAGTTGCAAAGTGACATTGAAAAATAGTCTCTAGAAGGAATTCTAAAGGTCTCTATGAGAATTTAGAACTGCACCTGTTTGATAGAGCAAAGATTTTCGAATGGAATGATTTTAAATATTGATTTATTAGTAAGAAGTTTTCTTTCCCGTTTGAAATGTTGAAACAAGAACTTTATGTGAAAGTAAAAGTCCTAAAAGGGGAATTAGAATATTTTTTATAGGCAATAATAGTGTTTCACCCTGGAGATGGAAAATTCATCTATTTGGGTTTTATCAATTTGCAAATTCTTTCTCAGCTAGTTAAAAGAATGAAATTAGGTGATATCATGACGATACTAGGTAGTACAGATATTATTATGGGAGAAGTTGATCGTTGAAATGGTAATTGATATGGAGATCAACCTTATTTGCTATCTTTATAGCGTGCGGTAACTCGATCTGCTAACCTAGTAAAGATGGTCCCTTTTCAAGATTAGTGGTGTTTAATTTCATTTTCTTTCTCATTTGTTTAACACCAGTGCCATGGAGTAGAACAGCTTCGTTAGTAATAGTCCTAAATCTAAATCAACCTTTCTTTTTTTAATATTTTAAGTTCTCTAAAAAAAAAAAGATGTGGGAATAAGCCAGACTATAGCATCTACTTTGCCGGGTTTTCACTTCTTACTTGATAGAGTAAGTTCTGATAGCAAGAATAATTTTTTATCTAGATCTAAAGTCCTATGGAAGTAAAGGGGTGGTAGGTTACCTGCTTTTAGCTAGGTTCCTCAGTTAAAAACTTGCCCTTTAGTTAGGACTTGTCTTGCAAAGGTCAATCGGCTCAGAAGATACATGTGGAAGCTGACTTGGTGCTTTATTGGTTAAAGGTTTCAAGTTGCAGGCTAGATGGAAATAGTCCATCCCTTTCTGAGCTTCCTCTCTAAGCAATGACCCAAAGAAAAGAAAAGCAATGAAACCATTGAAACTGGAAACTTCTGCCGCGGGTCGAACAGAAATTCCCCACTTTGTTCCCATTTTCCCCACACAGTCCGCATGTGTTTCTCTGAAAGCTCCCAGATTCTGTATGTGTTTATGAAATGTTCAAAATCACAAGCCAGCAGGGACCAACAGCAAACAACGGCAAAACCAGTCTCCACCAGCTTCAGCAAAACCTTTCAAGAAGTCTTTACTAATGGAGGCAGCTTCTCTTCGTACTCCTTTCTCCCAAGTGGTTTCTTCTAAACTAATCTTAGCATCTCATAGATGTTACAGTCGTTACATCGACTCATTAAATCGTGAAATGTTACTCTCTCTACCGCTATTCCCGTGCCATTAAAAGGTAACCCGTAACGACTAGTCTTAATAGTATGCAATTTTACTTTACATTTTGTAAGAGGCTTTTTTCAAGCCTTGAACCCATGACCTCAAGTTCACACGACATCAACTCTACCACATAAAATGCATCTAAGCGAATATAGCAGGAATACCTTGTCTCGCTTGCGATTATCTTAATAAAAAGGAAAAGCTAACATGCGTGTTGGGAAAAATGAAAATAACTCTATCTATATGAGTTAAGGCAAAGAATGTTATGTATGTATTTCAGATTTGAGACTTCAAAAATGGATAATCCAATGCAACACTCTCATGCCTCTTCGGGGGCCAAGCAGGCCCAATGAGTCATCGGGAGAGCCGCTAGAAAGCAAGGGAACAAACAGCGAAGCTCATCGACTTGTGTTTCCTTAATAGGGGTGTGATCGATGCTGGATTCAAGAACACGGTAAGCATCTCTTCGGTGGAGGTAAATTTATTAAAGGGTCCACCACTATTATAATATGCATTCCTCGTGATCAAGCGTTTCATAAAACCTAACCTTAAACCCCATTTTGTTCCCCACATGATATGCCAGTAACTTCTCTCTTGCAGCCCCACTGCACAAAGCTCCTGCCTATACAGGGTCTGAGAAATGGACAGATCTCAAGGGCCTAAAGTACACAGTCTTATCTTGCATTTGCAAGAGATAGTTTTCATACCTTAAACCTATGACCTCAAGATCACACGATGACAACTTTTACTGTTGCGCCGAGGCTCCCATTCTTTTCTCTTCTAACTAGCAGAAAATTATAGGCGTACCTTTGATTTCAAGCAAAGAGATGACCTTCAGAACGTGATGCGGGAATGTGATTGTTGGAGCCGATCATCTGGCCTATAAACAAAGCCATTTTTCTTTGAAAAGTTAGACACCCACCAACCCGTGCACAGCTCCCAAACCTGGTCTCCTAGGTGAAAGGTTCCCTGTGCCATTGCACTAGAAGGCACTAGTGCACTGTAAACAAAGCTTTGGAAGCTCAGAATGCAAATTAACCCACAGAATGGATGGTCCAAAGAGGGATCAAGCACCCAAGTGGTAGCAGATGTGATCAGTGGGGGGGCTCCAAACTCCTCACCGACCCTTGAAGGAAGCCAAGGACTTCGCCAACCAAGAAAAATCCTATCTCCATGGGAATGAGATGGAGGAAACATCGTTGGGACAATCCCTCATCCGGACAAGGTTATCCGTCTATAATCATCTGATCTCCTGCCTGCTCCCGTTGATTTCATGGAGAAAGACGTAAAGTGGCACTTAGCTCTGACTTGCAAGGTCATCTTTATCTATGTTGAAATGCTGATTTTATCCATTTCCTATGGCTGCCAATGATCAGGTAACAATCCACGGATTATATGTGGTGAAGGTCACAATTGATGTTTACGAGCCGTGATCTTGACCAATAATCGCATTCAACGCCATTTGTATTCAATCAGTTGGGCCCACAAAAAGCATCCACAAAAGTGTGTTTCATCAGAAATCTGGGTCTGCGGAGCAGCTTATTAGATGGTCTTCCCAAAAGGAACGAAGCAGAAACAAAGTAAAGACAGAGGAGATATCTTCTCAGCAGCAAGGCTGATAGGAATTTTCTCCACTCTACAATTAAGTGGACTTGGGTCGTTGCTTCCGCAGCGAGAGTGGTAGTGAAGAAACCGCTGCTCTATTACCTTAACTGCAACCGAGATTTTTCTGATAACTCCGAATTCGCATGGCGTCTAGGCTTTCCACTTTCGTACTGGGCAATGGCTGTCATGGACTGGATTGCAACCAGTTGAATGCCAGACTCCGCTTTCGCTCTCCGCGCTTACTCCCAATCTCTTGCAAGATGCGACCCAGGAATTTCAGGTTCTCCTTTTCTTTCCCCTTTTGGTGTTTGTTTCAGATGTTTGAAACAACTGCCTTCTTTACCTCTCCTTTTAACTCTCTGCTCCGCTCTTAATTATGGGGCGCAATGTCCTGAAAAATTTGGTGGGCATTCCTTTATTCTGAATTTTTGCTTTTCGAGTGCTTGTACTGGGTCTTTTTGCTTTGTGATTTGCTGTCTTATTACCAATTTTCGTTGATAGATTTCCTGGGTTTCTTTCTGTTTATGTTTGTTGCCATTGAACCGTGGAAAGCGGTCTCTTTTCGAGTTATGACTTGTCTCCTTTTTGTTTTGGCCATCCGACACACTTCTTCTGTGACTGAATTCTAAATTCGATCCTTGATGGTTTACACTTTAGAGTGGATTGTAAAAGGATTATTGGTATATTGTTTGTTGCCACTGTCATTCTTCAGGACTCTTAATTACATGGAAAAAAATGTTGGATCGTATTTGTTTGTCTGTACCCTGTAGTTCAAATGGTTCTTTGGGTTCTTCCTCTCGTTGGTTATTAATTTGTGACAGATACTGTTCTTGAAATGTTGACTTGGGGAGAATTTTCATATTTGTATTTGAATATCTTACTTCATTTAGATTTTTGTAAGATTTGATATCTTTCTATCTTTCTGTATGGTTTTTAAGTTTGTCGTTGGGTATTACTTTTACTCTTGTTTTGGTGTGTTGGGCTCTAAAATTCTATTAGTTAAGGTATTCATGGGGCATTCTTCTATTTTCCCGAAAGATATGGCATGTGTATTTCTTATGTTTGGTTTTGGTGGATTTATTTCCATAATTGAGTTATAGAGCGGTTAAAACTAATAACATCTTAAACATGCGAATCTCTGATGGTTATTCGCCTTTGGTTGGATGCCTTAAAAACTTGCACTGCATACTTGTCCCAAGGTATACTTAGTTGCTTCTGACTATAAATTGCGCTCTGTGCAGTTCCCAGCAAAGGCGACATCATCCTAAGAAGGTTTCTCCTGAACGCACACCACTTAATGTTAACTTGCCGCCAGTTGCCAATGGAAACACTCAAGATCCAAATGCTTCTTCCGAGAGTGACTCAATTTCTTCCCAGGGAACTGAATCTAATACTGTTGAGGACACTAGCATAATTATTGAAAACTCCAATGGGCCAAGTTTTGATACTTCAAGTCCTTTAGGGGAGGCAAAACCCTTGGTATTCTCTCAGCCAACATCTATATCATGCTTTTGTCCACATTCATAGAATACTGTAGGGTAATTTCGTTTTTTTCTTTTACCAAGGAAAATTTGTTTAGTGTTTCCTGCCAAATTAGGTACATATGCCGATGACAGATGAATATCATTTGGGAATTTTCTTTTCACCAAGAAAAATTAAAATCTCGGGATAATATTAACATTCTGTGCCATTTTTGGCCAAATCACTATGCAGGGTAACTCACTGAATGTGTTTACTGTGATACACTACTGCCATGCAGTTTACTGTTAGGTCTATAATAACATAACTTTTCCTGATATGGAGATGACAACTGCACTTCATTGCTCTGATGATGGCATTCCTTACTATTTGAGACATGTAATTATCAAATGTAACTTATTAAGAAATATGATCTGCTTTAACTGCTCATAGAAAGTAATGGGAAGAGTCTATCAATTGAAATTGATGAACACCATCTATTGTTCTGATATCACTCAAATATTATGAATCGTTTGTTCTATAAATGGAAGGTACGGTTACCCTATAATATGCAATTTTGAAATTCAAGTTTAGCTGGATCTTTGGAATTGATTAGTATTGTGCTCTAGTTCTGAATTATATATTGTACTTTTCCTCTTTGTTTTTGATAAAATATTGCTTTATATAGCTTCTGTTTATGTGCTTATGCTTGCACCTTTAACTTAATGTGCTTTCACCTTGAACTTAATGTTAACTTGCAGTCTGTAACCAGTGAAAGCGCTCAAGATCCTAGTGCTGGTACAGAGAGTGATTCACTTTCATGCTGTAGAGCTGAATCAAGTAATGAAGAAGACTGTATCATAATTGCTGAAAACTCCAATGGAGAGAATTTGGATGCTTCAAATCTTCAAGGGGACACAAAATCTTCAGTAATTCTCTCATTCAAACATGCAGCTCATGCCTTCTCTATAGGGCAACAATATATCCCTTGCGTGCTTCAATTTAGTTTATCATCTTCCACTGGATTTTAGCTTCATGCTATTGAATGTTATATGGTACTGCAGTCTATTGCAGATAATTAATATAGTAACCCTTCATGATACAAAAATGATATCTGAGCAATCCATTGCTTGATAATGGTACCCATCACTTTATGAACACTTCTTTAGTTTTTAATAGTAGCTTATTCAGAACTATAACAGTTAATTAGGACAGTAAGAATAAAAGGTAAGAATGTTATGATTGAAAATAGATTGAGACATCAATTCTTTCTGAATCAATCAAATCATTGTAGCATTCCTAAGTAGTTAAAATTCGTTGGAAGTTTATATTACCCAAGAATATGCATTCAATATGTCTTAAATGGGCCATGCTAACTTGTCCCATGAAAAGAAGCATCACAATTCTATAATGCAAATTTGACATGATCTTTGGATATACTTTGTATTGCGTTTTGGTTCTAGATTATATATTATACTTCTCTTTTGTTTTTTTACTAGAAATTATCTTCTATAAGCATATGTTAATGTATTTATGCTTATGCATGCACTTTGTACTTGATGTTAACTTGCAGTCTGTTTCCAATGGGGGCTCTCAAGACCAAAGTGCTGCTATAAAGAGTGACTCAGCTATACACCAGGAAACTGTGCCTTATACTGATGAGAACACTATCATTACTATTGAGAACTCCAATGGGATAGATTTAGATGGTAGAAGTCTTTTAGAGGAGACAAAATCTTCGGTACTCTCTCTCTCTCTCTCTCTCTCTCTCTCTCTCTCTCTCTCTCTCTCTCTCTCTCTCTCTCAAATCTATAGATTATGCCTTGTGCATAGTCAGAGGTTAGAGTGATAGATATTTTTGCAAGTGTAATTTTGTTTAGTTCACCATGGTTGTTTGGTCATGAGCTGATGATGGATGAAAACCCTTCGAGCACAGTGGCGCAAAGAGGAGTCTCTCACCTGGGTGACCAGGGTTCAAGGCTGTGCATGGGGGTGTGTGTGTGTCCAACTTCTTTCTAAAAAAATCTCTTGACCGACACCAGTAAATCTGAAAAATCATAACAACATTCTGTATTACTGTGGCTGCATTTATATAGAATAAGCATGAGATCGAACTGTCTAATCCTAAACTTAAATTAATATATTTAATGTGCCAGACTATTGCAGCTTATTGACATAATATATGTATATAAGAACATAGCCATTCCTGATAGGAAAATGATATCTGCACTCCTCTGTTTCAGTAATGGCACTCCTCGTTCTATGAAACACTTCTCTGTCTTATGAAAGCTTATTAGGAACTACAACAGTCTTTAAGTGCTAAATCAGAATTGATTGAATATACCCTTTCTGATGTTATTCAAAAAACTAATTGCTTGCTGCATAAAAGATCCTTTAGAAGAGTATGGTTAGGTTGTAATATACTTCTGCAGATATCATCTCCACTAAATGTGTGGTCGTGTGCGTGAGAATGCTGTATCCCAATTGACCAGTTATCTTTTCTGGACTTGGATGTCTTTGCCACGACAAATGACCATTCCTGTCTCCAAAATGCTCCTGCAGAGAGATGAACAACTTCTAAACTCCCACTGGGGGTGGCACAGCGTGAAAGATGAACGTACATTGGAGGATGTTGGAACTTGTAGCCCTATGGCTTGACTTCCCTACCAATTAGAAAGGCTAAACAACGGTACCCTTCTTCCTTCTAGGCTGCACTTTGTACATTGAAGGATGTCGGGATCCTGTATTTCTATGGCTTGACTTCCCTACCAATTTGAAAGGCTAAACAACAGTATCCTTCTTCCTTCTAGGCTGTACTTTTGTGTGTGTGTGTGTGTGTGTGTGTGTGTGTGTGTGTGTGTGTCAAGCTTTTAATCTTTTTAGGCACCATATGCATTTTTGTATTCATCTAGTGATGGTATCTATAAGTTAGTTATTCATTTTATAATCAGCCAAGTAGTAGGGTTGACTACCATTTTGGTAAGATTTTTTTATACCTCTTATCTATGCTTTTCCTCCCTTTTGAACTTACTTTTGTTTCAATTTTGGATTTTCCTTTTCATTTCCCTTCAATATGGTTTTGACTTTCACAAGTATCTCCATTTACCCAAGTGATAAATGTCCATCTGGATCTACATAATGGAAGCATTGGGATGCTATGCTGCTTCACTAGCAGGAGAGTTGTTACCAACCATTGTAGTGCATAATATGGTAATCTGTAATTCATATTTAATTTTTGACCTTATGTTCTAGAGAAGTATCCGAAAATTTTTTCTTTTTAAATGTGAGTGGCTTGAACCCACTACCTCTTGCTAGTGAAATGGGCATTTTCAAACTTGAATAAGTGCTAAAAGATTAGCAACATCCAACTACCAAAAATGTAGAAGTGAATGCTCCTGCTTGTAGGGTTGCAATTAAGAGTTCATGGTGAATTGCATATTATCTGTTGTCTTCTTTTGTTGTCAGAGATTTTGATAAAATTAAAAGGAATATTCTTCTATCTATCCAACAGACTGAGAATGTCAATGGTGGGGAGCAGCACTCAAACATTCAACTCGAGGATTTGATTGGCATGATAAGGAATGCAGAAAAAAGTAGGCTACAGCTTTAACAGACTTATATTTTCTTTTGATTTATTTTCTGTTTCTCACTTGAGGAGTTCTATACAATTGCTTTCTCTTTTTAATTTTTTCCTAGATATCTTACTTCTCAACCAAGCACGAGTTCGTGCATTGGAAGATCTTGACAAGATTCTTGTTGAGAAGGAGGATTTGCAAGGACAAATTAATGCCCTGCAAATGAGATTAGCAGAAACTGATGCACGGATTAAAGTTGCAGCACAAGAAAAGATACGTGTTGAATTCCTTGAGGACCAGCTTGAGAAGCTGAAGAATGATCTCACTGACAAAGATGAAACTGTGGAAAGAAAGAAAGATATATCTGAAAATGAGACCAAGTTTTTGAACATGGAAATTCCTCTATCACGATCGAGTGAGAGCCTGTCTTCTCTCAGCAACGAGTTGGATGCATTAAGAAAGGAGAATGTGTCCCTGAAGGATGATCTGCAGGTACTTAAATCACAACTTTCGAATGTCAAGGAAATGGGTGAGCGCATTTTATTTCTAGAGAAAGAGCGGTCTTTATTGGAGACTTCCCTCAAAGAGTTAGAATCCAGATTTGTAGCTGCTCAAGAAGATATTTCAAAACTTTCTAGTTTGAAATTTGAATGCCAAACTCTATGGGAGAAGGTACAAGATTTGCAAGTGTTGCTTGAACAGGCAACTGAACAAGCTAGTCAAGATATTGTAGTTTTACAACAGAATCATGAAATCCGAAAGAAGATTGAAATGTTAGAAGCATCTCTGGAAGAACAAAATGCATACAAAACTTCATCTGAGGAGTTGCAACTGTACAATGAACATTTGCAAAGTAAAATAAAAATTCTAGAAGGTCGGCTTCAGAAGTCTGACGAAGAGATGCAATCTCATGTTCAGTTGTATCAAGAATCAGTAAAAGAATTTCAAGATATACTTAACAGCTTGAAAGAAGAAAGCAAGAGGAGGGCACCAGAAGACCCCATGGATGATGTGCCTTGGGAGTTCTGGAGTCGCATACTGCTGACTATAGATTCTTGGTTGCTCGAGCAGAAAATATCTGCTAATGATGCAAAGCTGTTGAGAGAAATGGCATGGAGGAGAGAAAGTCGAATCCATGATGCACACTTGGCTTGCAAGGACAAAAATGAAAGGGAGGCCGTGGCCACATTTCTGCGATTGACATCGTCAAAAACAAGGTATCATCATCTTCTTCTCAATTGACTGCAAGCAATATTTCTTATGATAGGCTTGACAGATATATTGATGTTTTGAATTCTGCTTGTGGTCATTGTAGACCTGGATTTCATGTTGTTCATGTTGCAGCAGAGATGGCACCGGTTGCTAAGGTAAAAATGAGCTGACATTTCAAACGTTCTCTAGATATTTGATTCTGTTGTAAGATCACCTTTTAACAAGTATTAAGAATTTCTAAGGTTCATATTTTCCAGTACTTTGTACATCTATGATGGTACTCTTTACATATTCTGAGTTTAATTTGTTGTGCTTTTGACCCTTTACATATTCTGTTTGTTAGATGCTTCATATTTGACCGACAGTTTTGTCTACATCATTTGAGACTTTATGTCAAAAAATTTACTTGATTAAGATTAAAGGATTTCTTATAGAAATTCATGCTTGTAAAAAAAATATTGGTTGTGAATGCAAAAACACATTTAAGGTTGCAGTATGTAGAATAAACCAGCTGTAAACAATTGGCAGCTGAGGAAAGATAAGTCTAATTCTTGGTATCATGCTCTTGAGGAGTTAACTATGAAGTCATCAGTTACAACTTCCCCACAACGTGGTGATGTCCAGATCTTTGTAACTGATTGAATTATGTGGAATTAATTCCAGTCTGGGTAGAGATGTTTTGTATGAATGGACTTCTGAAAAGTTTGTGATCACCATTTAATGGATGAATGATATTATATGTTCTGTGTGTGAATAGATCTGTAAACAAATCACTATTTTGCAATCCATGCAAGAATTATTTATGCCTCAGAGTAAATACACTCTAGGAAGGGGAGCCTTGGCGCAATGGTAAAAGTGGTTATCGTGTGACCTTGAGGTCACGGGTTCAAGGCGTGGAAACAGCCTCTTGCAAACTGCAAGGAAGGCTGTGTACTTTAGGCCCTTGTGGTCCGCCCTTTTCCCGGACCCCGCATAGGCGGGAGCTTCGTGCACTGGGGCTGCCCTTTTTTAGTAAATAAACTCTAGATCTCTTACATTCTACAGCTTCTGCTGCAAATCAAGTGAGATTCAATTGGAACACATCGATGACTTCCTTAATGAGGAAGGTCTTTGAGAATCCTTCAATGTTTTTAAGGCTGTCAGTTACTTCAATCAGTCAACTGGATAACTTCACTGGTTGGATTTGTATTTACCATCTTAGGACAAAATGAAGGCTAAAAGTGCCTGCTGTGCAGTGTGCTCCCTTTTCCAATGTGGCCCATCATCAGGGAAAACTCAGTAGCTTCACAATGAGGTGTTTCTCCCAGCATCTGACTCAATGGAGAAAAGGGAGGCTTCTGGCACTTTAGTTAAAACAATAATGATGACTTTTGCATTGAAAGTTTGAGTAGGGACAAATTGAAGGGACAGACACTTTAGTACTTCACAATGTTTTCAAATCATCTGTAATATGTTGTATTTCTTTCTATGCTGCACCACAGTTCCTCTTTATCGAAGATTTACAATTGACCTCCAGTTTCTTGTTTTGTTATGGGGGTTGAAAGAAGGACACTAATGAAATATAGCTACTTGAACACATTAGTCTCTTCTGTTAGATTTTGGTCTTGCTTTGGATTCATAATATCTTGCAATTTTTTGTTTTATCGTCATTACTTTTTCTTTGATGGAAAGTTAAATGTGTTTTCTTTATATTTTTAGAGTTTATCTTCTGACGTAGCAGAACTGAAATGTCAACATTCGGTTTTATGTGCAAGCCCTTATGTATTAAATTCGTTGCTTGAAAGGTTGGTGGTCTGGGTGATGTCGTGTCTGGTCTTGGTAAAGCACTGCAAAAGAGAGGACATCTCGTGGAAGTTATTCTTCCTAAATATGATTGCATGCAATATGATCGCATTAGTGACCTAAAGGTATGCCAACTGCTGGTAGAACTATAGAGATCTTAGTTAGGTGCTTGGTCATAATGTTTCATGAGGCTACATAATTTCTTTATTCTAGAAACAATCAAATGTTTCTAAGTACCGTGCTAGCTATTCTCGCAGGCTCTAGACGTGGTGGTGCAATCATATTTTGATGGCCAGCTATTCGAAAATAAAGTTTGGGTCGGGACTGTAGAAGGTTAAGGATTTCCCTGTGATGCTTGGTTGCAATTCTCAAACATGCAGCAACTGACCTTGAACGGAATTGTGATTATGCAGGTCTTCCTGTATATTTTATTGAGCCTCAGCATCCGGCTAAGTTTTTCTGGAGGGGACAGTTTTACGGGGAACATGATGACTTCACGCGGTTCTCATTTTTTAGCCGTGCAGCACTGGAATTGCTTCTTCAAGCTGGCAAGAAGCCAGATATAATCCATTGCCATGACTGGCAGACAGCTTTTGTCGTAGGAACTTACAACATCTAGTGTTTCAATAATAGATAACATTCGTCTGCTTCTTTTATATGTAAAAGTTAAAATTTGGTTCTGGTAAGGACATTCCAAATTCATGCTGTTTCTTTATGATATACTAATGCCAAGTAATCTTTGCTTTTCAGGCACCACTTTACTGGGACATTTATGCACCAAAAGATTTTAACTCAGCTAGAATCTGCTTTACTTGCCATAATTTTGAATATCAGGGAGCGGCACCTGCTTCGGATTTAGCATCTTGTGGTCTTGATGTTCACCAGCTTAATAGACCAGATAGGATGCAGGATAATACAGATCATCACAAAGTTAATCCTATCAAGGTAGGGAACTGGTGATTCATTTATAGCAGTATTGAAATGTAACTTTACACAGGCCTGTTCTTACAGGGTGGAATTGTGTTCTCAAACATTGTAACAACAGTTTCACCAACTTATGCTCAAGAGGTTCGGACTGCAGAGGTATGAATGAAGACCTCTGAATGGATGTTTCTACATGATCTATGTAGTTTTTTCTCAGAGGCTATTCAGTTTCTTCATAATTTCAGCAGCAGTGTTGCTTTTTATTATTATTCTTTTAGAGATAGTGAATTTGTGGACTGACAGTTTGTGCAACACGTCCAGACTGTTGATGCAATTACTCGTAATTGGATGTGAAGAGAGCCTTTTTTTGCATAGCTCTCAGGAAATAATGTAATCTGAACTTTTGTCATGCTTGCACTTAAGGGGAAAATAGAATCTCAACTTTCTTATTTCATTTAAAATGGTTTTTCAAAGCTAACTTTGGTGGAATGCTAAGATTTGTTAAGTTAATTTTTAAACACTAGGCCCATGTGGTCCGCCCCTTCCCCAGACCCCGCATAGGCGGGAGCTTCGTGCACCAGGGCTGCCCTTTAATTTTAAACACTGGCTATGTAATTTGTTGCACCATGACATAGTACATGCTTGCTGGAGTTCCTTTCTATGATCCGTCTTTCTTATCTTGCAGGGAGGAAGGGGCCTCCAAGCAACATTAAATTCTCATGCCAAAAAATTTGTTGGAATTCTCAATGGAATCGATACAGATGCATGGAATCCATCTGCCGATACTTTTCTTAGCATACAGTACAGTCCGGATGATCTTCAAGGGAAAGCAAAGAATAAGGATTCAATAAGGAGGCAACTAAAACTATCTTCTGATGGCACAAGGCCACTGGTAATTAACTAACTGTCCATCCCACTAGAACCTTAAATGGTCATCCAGGTTTAAAAACAGTTAATCTACAATCATTGTCTAACCAATCATTTTGATTGTGTGGTTACTGTTGGTGAATCTGAACATAGTTATCAATATAACAATCTTGGACCAATTTATTCTTTAGAACAAGTGAGATATGCATTTATGGACCCTATTACATGCTCTTACTCTTTACCAACAATGATACTTACTCATTTCTGTTAAATGGCCACTATGTATATGAAACTTGGAGCAGACAATAGTGGAAATACATATGTGATGCACTATTTTGATTTCATGCTTCTGTTTTTTTTTTTTTTTTAGTAGATAGATACATCTATCAGTAATCATTTCTTTTTGGTTTATAGTTGCGTCATGTGACCTTGAGGTCACGGGTTCAAGGCGTGGAATCAGCCTCTTGTAAAAATGCAAGGCAAGGCTGCCTACTTTAGGCCATTGTGGCCCGCCCCTTCCCCGGACCCCGCATAGGCGGGAGCTTCGTGCACCGGGGCTGCCCTAGTTGCACAGGTATCACCTTTTATGGCAGATCATAAATTATTGTCAATGGATTGTACTTCAGATGGGCATGCGAAGGATCCCACTAATTTTTCCTCTGGCATATCATTTACATTTCCCCCAATGTGAGGTTGAGCGTCTGCTGTTGCACACTTATTTTCTTTCTTATTAGCATGAAGGGGAGCCTTGGCGTAATGGTAAAAGTTGTCGTCATGAGAACTTGAGGTCACGGGTTTAAGGCGTGAAATCAGCCTCTTGCAAAAATGCAAGGTAAGACTGCCTACTTTAGGCCATTGTGGCCCACCCCTTCCCCAGATCCCGCATAGGCGGGAGCTTCCTGCACCGGGGCTGCCCTTTTTATTAGCATTTTCATGACTCATGATGTTAGCATTCTCACCCATATTATATATAAAAGAAATTTCCTCTGTTTTTAAGGATCTTGCTAGAAGAATAAACCCCAGCATCAAAATCAATTTCCCAAGTAGGGTGGTTGATCGTCTAAAAATAAAAATTCATGTGTCTCATAAGCATTGTACATACCAAACCAACCCCCACACCCTTCTCTCTCTCCAAAAAGCATTTCTATGAAAACACAACCATTAGATTTCTATTGGGAAATGCACAGCTCTGCAAGTTCAAGAAAAATCGGTAGGAAAATGCTTAGCAGATGAGAGGGTCAACATCATTCAATGGATAAGATTTTTGAGGTGACTTCATATTTAGTATGTGGCCTGAAGATTATGATTTGGATCACCATTCATCTTCATGTGCTTTTCTGCACATTTAAATCCCAGGGATGTCCACATTCAAACAGCATATTAAGAACTCAACTTTTAAAATATTGGCATAAGGAAACGTCTCTGAGTTTGGTGTTATTGGGCTCATAGTTATTTCTTCAATGATACTTTATATACAGCTTTGAAGGATCTGCTGTTGATCTATTTGATGAAGTTAATTATGTTGGTGTTCACTTATGTCAGTGAAATATACTCCTTGATAGAACCTTTTACCTGTAGTTTTCTTTTGTGGAAACCCCGATATTCTTCTGTGTATTTTACAACTATATCATGAATTCTGTTAATTTCTTTCTTTCACAGTTCTATTGGTCATTAAATTCTCAGTGATAAGCAAATTCATAGAAATAGGGAACGTAATTTACATGGAATGTGGTAGCTTATCTATGCCGGAAATATTACCGAGTGATTTAGGTGGATATAAACATTCCGGCTCCAATATTACATGGCTTGCTGATGCGAGATCTTGTAGCATGTTACCTCATATGTGTTCTTACTCAGGATTAATTTATGCTTTGTGACTTAGGTTGGCTGCATTACGCGATTGGTACCACAAAAGGGTGTACATCTTATCAGGCATGCTATGTACCGCACAATGGAGTTAGGTGGGCAGTTTGTGCTTCTGGGTTCAAGCCCAGTGCCCCATATTCAAGTAATGTTCTTGATACTTGAATGCTTCTGACCTGTTTCTTAAATGGACATCAATTGATAAAGCACTCAATATGACTATAAGTGGACTTATTGAAAAGATTATGATGAAGATACTATGAAATATTGGCTGCCTAACTCATTTCCAAGGTTTTCTTATATTTTTTCCAAGTAGGTTGATTTAATCTTGATGTTCAAGTTGCCAACCTTAGAACTGTAGTAAAGATAGATGGGTATATTTTGACCCTTTCTTTAGACAAAGTGTCGTTCTCTTTCATTGCAGATACCATCATTTAAAAAGGGATCTTCAAGACATATTTCCAAAAACAATGTAATTTGGTGAAGAGATGTTTCCTTAGTGGTAGAAGATAAATTTATCCTGGATTTTACCTTTTAGCCGTCTACTGTTTGTGTTCATTGCTGTCACTGGGCCATGTTGGTCCAGGCAACGCTTTGATCTTGTATAAGTATAAATAACCTATTATTACCATTCAAAAAGAAAAATGGAAAGGAAAACTTTTATGTTTCATGCACCTGATTTAATTGGTAATGGGAAATTGCATCTTGATTACGGATAATATATAAAAGTTACCATCCAAAGATAATGAAACTAACTTCCTTTCCAAATAGATGCACATATGAAAAACAGTTACCAAAGAAAGATAACCACCATCTCTGCAGTTTCCCTCTATACCAATACATGTTTAAAACCTTAATGGATCTCTGCAGTCTCCATCTTATCTCGTGCTCCATGGCACTTCCGAGGAGGGGTTAGGGCATTTACGGAAAGTGGTTGCTCAGTAGTTCCAGTGGCCTTGGCAATGATGGAGAGATCTAAACCTGTTGAACTAAGTTGAGGCAACTTACAAAATGTTAAACATTTTAATATGTTGTCTCTTGCAAATGGGTTCATATAATTGATGGTTGATCAAGTAGATGATCTAAGCTAAGGCAATAACTGGGACCTGAACCTAATGTCCAAGTATGCCTTTGCAAGAATATTGAGGATAACAGTTGATCTTCAATTTATTCAACAGAAAAGAGTAAATATAAAACTGTAATCCATGTCCTTTTCTATTTATATGTATCTAAGTTGTGGTCTTATGATACATTCAAGTTTTTCATATGTCAAAAATTTATAAAAATTGATCTCAAATCATAATCATGAGTTCCACATGAAATGCTGTAAAAGTAATTCTGTTTCTTGTTATCTTTATGTTCTGTTTTCTACAAGTACTCTTCTGATCTGAATCCAGTTGTAAAATTTTCATCAGAATTTGTTTTCAACTATTGTTTTATGTCCTTTTGCAGAGGGAGTTTGAGGGGATTGCATCTCATTTCGAGAATCACCCTCATATTCGGTTGGTGTTGAAGTATGATGAGGCTCTTTCACACAGAATCTATGCAGCATCTGACATGTTCATTATTCCCTCGTTATTTGAGCCATGTGGCCTGACACAGGTATCACTGTAATCTTTGTTTCTTTGGGCTTGATAAGGTATGCCCCCTGGAAGCTGCATCTTACTCTTTGCTGGAGAGATGAAACAAATGCAGTAATCTTTCCCCCCTATGCCAATCACATCATAATTTCAGCAAGCACATAGGATGCAAATTGCAGCTGTGTAATCCAAATCACAACAACCTTCTAATTGTGTGGGTAAAAGTCAAATATCTAATATGTACAACAAGCAACCACAATGAAACCACACATGGAGCGCAAGATTTAGTGAATAACCCTCCTAGTTTCAGTGAAAAAACAGGGGCCAGGTTTCGATCAAAACATTCATTTTTCAATAATGGAATTGCAAATGTTTTTTCCTCAAACTCCAATTTGAAAGATAACCAAGGATGAGAACCCCTTTCTTCTCTTCTCTAACAAGAGGATAACTGAAGAGACATTTTCTCTTCTTCTCAACTTAGTATAACCCAAGAGATCTTCTCTTCTTCTCGATCAAGGTGGATAACCAAGACTCAGGGGATCTCAAACAAGCGACATCTTCTATTGTTCTCCATCAAGGATGATAACTGTGAGCCTGGAGATCTTCTCTTCCTCTCCGTTGGGGAGGATTACCAAGAAAAATCCTGTCTGTCTTTCTCCTCTCACTAGAGGATAACCCAAAGAACCACCCCATAATGAGATTCTCCTTTACTTTCTCCAAGTCCCAAACAAAGACATGGGAAGTGGTTCTCAAACAAAATACCTCTAAAATTAGAGACAATGGACATTATAAATATTGTGAGACCTATCTTGACACCAGGAGGGATATATCCCAACACTCCTGAACCGTGATAGTTATTGCTAGGAGTTATGTCAGATTATGGTCTCCAAAAGTTCTTGAAAAATGAAATTTAGAGTGAAAAATGCACAGATGTTTTCTTTCTTTTGGTTGTGATATTCATTATTCTTTGCGCTGTGATATAGATTTCCTTTTTTGAATATTGAAGACATTTGAGGTGCTCATGGGTGGGTGTCTACACCCATGAGCACCTCAAATCCATGACCTACTAGTTACCAGGGGAGAGGCCTGCCTCACGGCCCTTGTACTAGAAGATATTTGCTCCACACTGTGTATAGATTTTACTTTTATAATTTTGTGAACTTTGCACATTTTTAAATTATTTTTGTCTTCTGAATAGAAATTCTTGACACTAGGTCAATACCTGAAACCCACAAACTGTTGAGAGCAATACTAAAACCCTATACTAAACAAGAATTATCTTCTGCGTTTGAAGTTCCTTTTGATTTAAAGCTCCTTATTTTTACAGATGATTGCTATGAGATATGGTTGTGTGCCTATTGTCCGGAAAACTGGAGGGTTAAATGATAGGTAAAAAATTTATTTCACATCATTGTAGATGTTGTCACTTACATTGCTGCATCTATTTGGATTTCAGTTATTCAATTTTCTTTACCCGTTTCATGTAGTGTATTTGACGTTGACGATGACACCGTACCGATTCATTACCGAAACGGTTTTACATTTTCAGCGCCTGACGAGCAGGTTCTTATCTTTGACCATTTTGTACCCTACTTACAAATCAGAAGTAACTGATACTTGTTACCTTGTTTTGTTGGATTACCAATTTATTTTTATTTCTTGCAATCATTGTTGTAGGGAGTTAACAGTGCTTTGGAACGGGCATTTAACTACTATATGAAAAACCCTGAGAGTTGGAAGCAGCTTGTTCAGAGGGATATGAAGATTGATTTAAGTTGGGACTCTTCAGCTGAACAGTATGAAGAGCTCTATGAGAAGTCTGTGGCTAGGGCAAGGGCAGCAAGTCGGGCATAGATTTTCTGATTGCTGCAATTCTCTATCTCAGCTTGTTGGTATGACCTGATGAAGACAGCCTAATGGTGCACATTTTCCTTTGATTGGCTGGGGAAAAGTTTCTAACTACCATTTCCTCTAACTTTTTCTGTCTTTTACTTTTCTCTGGCCAATCAAATGTTACCTACTCTTTGCACCTGCATGAAACAGTTGAACCGTTGCCCTATATATATATATATATATATATATATATATATATATATATATATATATATATATATATATATATAGTGTATGGTGCCATTCAAATGCGTGACAGGAGAGGTACAAGTATTTGTAAGGATCGCAACAAGGCTTGTCCAATGTGCAAAAGCCAACTGGGACATAACACTTGGGAGGGTCCAACGAATGGAAGCACCTCAACTGGTCATAAGACTTGTACATTGGTCTTTACAATTCTTTTGTTCATTGGAGATTCTATACTCACACAGAAGCATGCATTCTATTGCTTGATGAAGCATGAAGGTGAATTTTCTTACCCCCAAGAATAGGCAAAGCGGATGTACCTTCTCATTGTTTGTAATACAACTTTTCCGGGCAATGTAATTACATTTGTATATGATACGAATTGAGAACACTTAGCTCTATTTCATGTCATTTCACTAGCTTCATCAAGGATTTTTGGCTCTCCAAGCAGTAGGATAAGTCTTTCATTGCATATGGTACAGTTTCCTGTTGTATCCTATTGTGTCTGATACAGCTGCATGAGTTGAGTCGATGTGTTGCTTCAGTTTCCTCTGCCTTTCTAATCCTTGACAGTGGAGTGATCACTTGACGTTTTAGGCATTTTGGAGGCGGCTGGATTAGAGCTACTGTATCAGACAGGAGAACCGCCTTGTTTATGAAGTGGGAGCTTCGGACTCTGAGGCATACCATTTATTATGATTACAAGCAATTAATTCTAAAATCAAACAATTTCATCCCGATATGCGATCTGGGCATAGATCTTGATCCGATGTAGGAGATATTCCATACAGTTGATTAAGAAATCAAATTAGTTCTCGAATGTTGTTCGATGGATACAGCTTAAAAAGGAATCCTTATCTTTTTTGGGGCTTCGTTGACAGATTATCAGACATATTGTGAAGTGAGGTTATTTCTTTTCACCATACTCTTTGACTAGCCAATGGTATGGAAGATGATTTAGTCCGGACCCCGCATATGCGGGAGCTTCGTGCAATGGGGCTGCCCTTTTACTTGAATCTTTTGAGCCATCCGAGAGTGATACACGCCACTTATTTTCTGGATCACTTTCTATTTGAGCAATGTAATCACCCAAATCTTCATTCGACAATCAAGTAGCCGTAAGATTTGGAACTCTACATCTACCAAACTACCTCCCAAGTTCCCAAAGTAAGAAAGGAGATGGTAGTTATTCCCAAGACTGCATTATCATTTCACATGTTTGCAGTGCCTTGTAGATGTACTTCAAATTAAATTGCCAGAAAATGTGGTGCTTATATGCTATATATTCATGTTTGGGAATCCTTATGCTACATGTGGACTTTCTCACTTGAGTGCAGTAGTTTCCAAATATGAGAGTCATCTATGCTACATATCCATTCAATGCATAGTAGGGAAAATACTGAAAGTTATCAATACTGCATATTTATTCAGTGCATACTAGGGTAAATACTGAAAGTTATCTTTTCTATATAATAAAAGAATCCTACCTTTTAGGGGGCTTCTTTGCATAACACACCTAAGTTTTAGAATACAAATTAACTTGGGTTTTAATACATATTGTGCATTCTTCTTTTCCATCTCAAGGACAACACACTCCAGGGACCATATATCTAATGGTGGTTCATACTCCCCATGAGCAATGGATTCTGGTGATAAATAGAGTGGGGTGCCCCTATAAGAAAGCAGTCCTGTGTTATGTTTCACCACCTTCGATCCAGCCTTCTTGGCAAGCCCAAAATCTACTATCTGAGGACCTGTAAGCGAGACGAGTATTGTGGGGCTTCAAGTCGCAGTGGACAGATCTCTTTTTGTGAATGTAATGAAGACCTTGTAGGATTGGCTCTGTGTAATCTTTGACGCTATGTTCTGGCAGACGACCATGTTCGGAGCTGAATCTCTGACCTACTGCAGACGAAATCAAGACCTCAGATAATGAAGACTTCACCGACATTACTTGATGATGGTGATCGTCAGATATAACCGCAGCAAGACGCACAGTATCTTCATTCTTCTCTCTCTCTCTCTGCACTGAATCTCTGACCTACTGCAGAGATTTTTTCTAAGCACTGCATTGGAAGGTTGCAGGTGTTGGACATATACACATTGTTAGCTCACTTCTTATCAGCTTAAACTTTTGGGTTGTATGGAATTCTAACATGGTATTAGAGTTTTATTGATTGAGAAGTCCTGAATATGAATCTTGAATAGCCCGCTTCCATGCGAAGGAATGTCAAATATATAAATATTTTGAGCCCACTTTCTGTCAGCTTAAGTTCCATCAGTTGGTATCCTTCATTTTTGTCTTTTCTCATTGTTGATTGTTGAACACAGATTAATGATCGAGCAGCCTCAAACCCCCGACCACAGGTTACGCTGCTTGCCCATCTATGGTAGGAATTTGCTTGCTATTGTTGCCTTCGTATTCAAAGAAAACTTAATGACCTCTTGCACAAATTTCCTCCATTTTTCAAGGGTTCAATGATTTTGGTAAGATCGTACAGCTGATTATGTAATTATTAGCCATTGAGAAATGAAATTGAATCTCAGGGCAAATAGCTAATTGCAAGAAAAATGCTGTTTCTCATTAATAAAAAGTGCAGTCTTGGTGTATGAAGCTCCAGCATATGCAGATTCTGGAAAAGAGGTGGATCACAGGAGTCAGTAGTATGCAGCTTTACTTTGGATTTTGCAACCCGACAACAATTCTACAGTTGCGCCAAAGCTTCCCTTTGATGTTTCTCATTAATGAAGGTAATTTATACAATGACCTCATTTCACGTTCTTACATTGATCATGTCAAGAAGGGTGATGAAAAAAGCTCCCACTTTCCAGGGACGAAGTTCGTGGCATAGTCCCAAGCATTGTTGTTCACTAGGTCTGCAAGGTGGTCAGCCAAGTTTTCCAATGGGTCCTTCTGCAACTATGGCCTGAACGAGGAAACCAAACATAGAGAACATAGCAAATCTACCACTCTTAATCTCCTAGACGGAGCTTCATATATAGTTTCTGCCTACATGGCACTCTCTCTACCATGCATTAGTCTCGGAGTTGATGTGATTATTGTTCTTATCTCTGTTGTCTTCTTGATTTTCTTTTGAAAGGGCTGTAAACTTATTAGATTGCATGAGAAGTGATAAAAGGTTCAGCCTGATTGGTTTATTCTAAGTTATCTGATCTGTGTTTCTACTTGCCCCACCACATGAACAAACTGCATGTTATCTAAGAGGAAATACATTTCACATGTCACTGGGATCAAGTTCCTACCAAGTTGCAAGAAATTAGTGGAAAGGGAAGTCTCGGAAGGATCTAGCATGTTCGCTTCTTTTAGATGAATCTCGCCCATTCATTTTACTTTCCCTTATCTGGATCAGCCAGATGTGAACATGATCCTATTCGTGCAATTCCCTGCTTTGGATTAAGGAAAGAAGTTTCCCAAATGAAAACTTAGGAGTGACGTTTGGGCCGTTAGACGTTGGTGGGTCGATTAATGGGTAACACTCGCCTTGGTCCTTAATGGAGCATTTCTTTTCATATTGAAGAACTGCTGCAACGGGTTTGAAGGGAAAGGAAAGCTTACGTTTCTTTTAAAGTTATTATATAATAATTTGCAGGCATTGATAGCTAATAGGTATTTGGCCTAGTGGTATGATTCTCGCTTTGGGTGTGAGAGGCCCCGAGTTCAATTCTCGGAATACCCCCAACTTGGTGTCGTAGAATTCAGCTTACCTTCCTTTCTAAGCGCTTTTACTTTTTCATTCAAATGTAAAGTTTCTATCAAGGGCATGGGAGTTAGAAAATAATCCATACTTTTGGGCATTCCGGCCTGCAAGGTTCGTCCATGGAGGGTGAGTCAGGGCCTAAGATTAGGCCGAAAGGCATAGTTGATGGACAATAGGCATCGTCCTAGAGAATAAGTATGAGTTGAAACTAAATTAATGAAATGTTTCCCTCTTTACTTTATATGAAATGGATTTCACAATAGTCAGAGTCAGCTTTCTTACTCTTAAATGGAAAGAATTAAGATAAGGTTTCCTCTCCGAATGTCCCAATAGATGAGGCGATTTAGTATGGACAGCTATCTCTTAAGCACAGGTTTAGATTTCGCCTCAATGAGAAAATAGAGCACCTAACAATGCATCTTTGCCGACAAAAACTATGAGATTAGCCCTTTTATTCTAGAGTGTGGGAGGGATATATGATGAAATGCATCTGTGGTGCCACTGTTGTGTTATAATCTCTGTTTTAGGTGTGCAAGTGTAGGGCCTGCCTTGTGTCACGGGCTGAGATTTTCAGACACCTATGCGGCACTTAGTCTTGCAATGCACTCAAGGTACCAAGGCTAAGTTCAGCCTTCAACTCTCAAAACCCTCACTTGCTAGAGCTTTCACTCACTCGCTCACTCACTCACTCAATGAGAGGAACTCGAGAGAACTCAGAAAGGAAACCTCCCAATATATTAACCTTAGCTGAACTCTGAGCTTCTTAGCTTGAACTCTTGAGCTATGGAGCTTTTCTGAGCTTGTTACAACTAAGGAGCTTGCACCTATTTATACTTGTTGTCCCCCATCCACCTCCTCAATAGATGGTCTGGATTATTACAAATGTCACTAATCCAATGGTTAAGGACTATTCTAGAACTCTATCTAGAAAGCTCTACACAACTCCACACAAGTCCCTAACCTTTCCTCTTTCAAGATATTTACATGGAGTCTTCTAGAACCTAAGCCTTCTAGAATCAGGCCCTCCTCCATGGATCTTCACCAATGGGTTTAAGCCTCTTGAGCCTTGTCCACAAGCCAAATAAGTCTTCCATGGAGCCTTCAAGCCTTGGTCACGGACCTTGCAGTGCAAGCCCATGACACTTGGCACCGACACAAACATGAACAGCAGTGGCTTACCTATTACCATTCAACTCGCACGGCCCATTTCGAAGGTTTATTCGACCTAATAAGTCCTATCACGAGTGAATCTACCCGGCCATCTGGTCTTAACACGGAGGGTTACGAAGTTCAAAAATGCATTTGGGCCGCATGGGTGGTGATCCAACCACTTAAGTGAACCATGCACCAAAAAGTATACCTGATCACCGTGGATCTGTAGGAGGCAGCTGAGAAAGTACAAAAAAAGAAAACAGGTCAAGAAATCTTACCTGTTAATCAAGTCTCTAAATCTTGCTTAACTCAAAATGAACGGGTTGATCATCGAATTAGCCATTATACTAGCTTTAAGAGTGATTTGGAGGCCCACATGATAAAAGGGCAGTTTCGGTGCACGAAGCTCTCGCCCATGCAGGGTTTGGTGAATGGGAGGACTACAAAGGCTAATAATGAGCAGTTTTACCTTGTAAATTTTACAAGAGACTGTTTACCCGCCGCTTGAACCGGTGACCTCATAACAAGCGCCACCCCAAAGTAAAGAGGTCTATTGGCAGGATGCCAGAAATGAAAGCTGAAAAGGACGCAACATTGGAATTGTTTAAGCCTCTCCTCCCTCTTTGGGCAGTGTACTAAAAATCATGCCAAGTGGAAGCTTCTGGATACTAGCTTTTCTGGTTAAAAAAACCAATAGAGATAATTAAAAAACAAAAAGGACATGGCTCAAATCAATCAACGGTTGTGAAATTTTTTGTTTAGCAAAGTTAAGATAGGTGGAATATGATAAATGGATTCGATCATCCAAAGGCTCCAGGTTTTTTACGTCCTTTTTGGCATTTGAAAAGCATTTTTCAGAGTAAATCCCATCCCTTAAATTAATAGCCTAGGGACATAGAGTTTTCTATTGATTTAGTGTGGTTTGATTTTATCCAATACCCCTCTTAGATTAATTAATTGTGTTTATCATTTCCTCTAATCTTTTCAAATTTCTCTCCAATAGTAAAATAAAAAATAAAAAATTCTCTGAGAAGCTTCAAAACATAGAATATATCTTTTTTTCTTTCTTCAAAAATAAAAAGCTTAGAGACATTCAATTGATATGAGATTTAATATCTAGGTCATCTGAGATGGGATGAATCATATAAATGTGTTGGATTGTTGAAAAATAAAAATAAAAATAAGTCTACTTTTCAATTTTAAGAACGCACACACACACTCTCTCTCTGCTCATACTTTTTTATATATACTATTTTACCCTACCTATTTTTAACAAAAATAAATCCTCAAGTTTGGTCGTTGACAACTTGACATCTCTCTTGGAATACCTTTAGTTAGAGGTTCGAATCATCACTTTCTCCTTTGACGGAGGATTAGATTGAAGAGTGCATGTGAATGTAAGAGCCATTTGCATTTTAATTCTTTATTTGTATAAAAAATTTGCCACCATTCTGAAAACTAGTTATTAATTTTTGACATTAGCTGTAGGTGGGGAGAAAGAAGGATAAACCAAACGGATAGCGTCATCTAAAATGACACGCGGATCCTTCTTACTGGTCCAAACTCACAAGCAAAGTTAGTCCAAGCTGAGAGCTGATTCTCAAACAGTGGCCTCACAAAATATCACAAGTTTTGTGGTATAAAGAGTGCCAACTGGTTGGCCGCCGAAGAAAAAATCTAAGACACCCAGAATCCATGAACCAATGGGAAGGCACGTATGGATTTTCATAGATAGGGAAAATATTGTTTTCATCCTTCTCATTCAACTATAAAATCAGCCATCTCCTGCAACTTCAACATACAGTTGCCATTTTCACTAACCACACAATTCACTAGCAAGATGGCTTCTATGGCTCTCTCCTCTCCCTCTTTGGCCGGAAAGGCCCTGAAACTCGCTCCTTCCTCCTCCGAACTCCTCGGAGAAGGCAGAGTTACCATGAGAAAGACTGTTGGCAGGCCTAAACCTGTCCCCTCCGGCAGCCCATGGTACGGCCCAGACAGAGTCAAGTACTTGGGTCCATTCTCCGGCGAGCCGCCGTCCTACCTCACCGGCGAATTCCCCGGTGACTACGGATGGGATACTGCTGGACTCTCCGCCGACCCGGAGACATTCGCCAAGAATCGTGAGCTGGAAGTGATCCACTGCAGATGGGCCATGCTTGGAGCTCTTGGATGCGTCTTCCCTGAGCTACTCTCCCGCAACGGCGTCAAATTCGGTGAGGCCGTGTGGTTCAAGGCCGGTGCACAGATCTTCAGCGAGGGTGGTCTTGACTACTTGGGTAACCCCAGCTTGGTTCACGCTCAGAGCATTTTGGCTATTTGGGCTTCTCAGGTCATCCTAATGGGCGCTGTTGAGGGCTACCGTATTGCTGGAGGGCCACTCGGTGAAGTCACTGATCCACTGTACCCTGGTGGCAGCTTCGACCCACTTGGCCTGGCTGATGACCCAGAGGCATTCGCAGAATTGAAGGTGAAGGAAATTAAGAACGGTAGATTGGCCATGTTCTCTATGTTCGGATTCTTTGTCCAGGCTATTGTGACTGGCAAGGGCCCATTGGAGAACTTGGCTGACCACCTGGCTGATCCAGTGAACAACAACGCTTGGGCCTATGCCACCAACTTCGTCCCCGGCAAGTGAGAGCGAGCGTGCAAGGAAAGCATAGACTTCATAATCTTCCTTGAGAATGTGAAATTGAGAGTCATTGTTGTAAATTATTTCTATGAATGAAACACCGGGTTCTGGTTTGAACACGAGAGTATTATTATTATTATTATTATAGCGAAGAGTTACAAGCAAATTACCCTCAAATATATACTAATTCTTAAATCTACTTTGAAAACGGAGAACAATTTTCATCTCTGCTTTACTGGTTTTTTTCTAGTGCGAAGGCAGTCATTATTGCCTGATTACTAATGTACAATTTTATGGATGAAATTCGTTGAAGCCAAGAAAAACTTTGGAAGAATTCCCCTCGTGTACCAAGAAAATGAGTTGTCAAGGAGTGGACTCACCTCAATCCAAATCCTCAAAATTATTTAGATTTAAATGAAGGGAGTTGATAATCCAACACCCCTTTGATATTTAATTCCATGCCCCATTTTGGAGTTTTATCATACTATTATCGAAGCGCCCCACCTTTGTGATAATCTCAACCATTCATCTTAATTAATTTTCAGTAAATAAAGTCTGGCTCAAATCAAATACATTGAATAATTGTACTATTGTACTATTGTTGTTTTTGTTTTTAGTCCTAAAATAAACAATAGAAAATTTAATGGCATTAAAAATAGCTAAAAAAATTCAATATTTAGATCAAATAAAATATATGATTTTTGAGACATGAGGGAGAACAATTGATTACTCAAAAAAATGGACGAACAACTTTCTTCTTTTTCTATTTTGATTTTTTTTCTCTCTCGAACATTCTTTCTTTATATTTATAAATAAGTATACTCACCATCATCCTAACTGACCAATTCCAATCCCTCTCCATCAACTATAAGGTCCACTTTTATCATAGCACTCCAAAAGTAGCGTAGGATGAGTACCAAAAGGAAGTGAGAATATAAGCTCCCAACGTGAATTGAAACATATGCAAAAATGCAGCAGGAATCGATTCAGTTGGATAATTTGGATGCCTAATTATTTGCCATAAGTGGCTGCCTTTTGCTCATTGCCCCAAGATCAAACTGATTAGAGAGTACCTGGCCCCAACTAAAGTCTTTTGGTCATTGGATAGACAATAAAAAATTAATTAACAAATTTCAAAACCACGAGATCAAAAGTTACAGCTATAGATTGAAGGTTTGCAAAGCCAGTCCTTAGGTGTTATCTAGCATCTGCGAGCCAGTAGGATATCTCAGAAGCTATGGATCTTACTCAATTAAGGCCAGTCCTGCTGAATTTGTTTGAGATTACACATGCAGGATTAGCATCTTTCAGTTAACCATCCTCCAAAATTATAGATAATACCATTGAACCTGCATTCAAGGCATGGAATCAGCCTTTTGCAAATGCAAGCTAAGGCTGCCTACTGTAGACTTGTGGTCTGCCCCTTTCCCGGACCCCGTATAGGCAGGAGCTTCGTGCACTGGAGCTCTGCCCTTTACCATTAACACTGCGTTCAGCTTCGTAACTTCCCAGTTTCAAACAGTCCTGTAACTTTTTCAGCAAAACCAGGTCCTTGTTTTCTAAGACTTCATCCTCTCTCTTTCTACTTCTTTACAAGTATTTCTTTCTATTGTTCGAGCCGCCTGTGACACCCTAAACAATACAACTTTTAACCTGCCAACTGAATAACCAAAATTCACCAGCTGAAATGAGGGCAGTCTTGCAGGTTTAGCAGGAAGACTGCAATGCCTGTAAGGTTACTACCGTCTAATGAAGGATTATTTTGGATCAAGATTCATCCTCAACATGTTAATCAGACTCACTCTACTGCAATGCCACTACTTGGAACCAAATTACTAAGATAGGGTGCTGAGTCGGGGTCAGTAAGTTTTAGAGCAAAATTGCCCTCAACCCACTTCTGTAAGGTTGAGTTTTCTACCGTTAATCAACTCTCAAACCTCTTTCTTCCCACATTGCAATCCTACTTTTACTCAAAACTCTCCTTTTAAGAGTCTTTCCAACCTCTTCATGGAGAGAAGAAAAAAAAAAAACCCGATCACACCCCTAAGATGATTAACTAGAAATGCTGATCAGCAATAGGACCGAAGTTGTTGTACATTGCCCCACTCTTTTACATTGTACTCTACTTTTGATTGATTCATCTAATTTGACAGACTACTGATAATTTTAGTTGGAAAACGATGCAGATTTGATATGACTTAGGAGTCAGAAGATTGTACTTTATGTTATAGCACAAGGACGGTAAAAAAATATTATTTAAAGACAGTCCATGGTTAACGGCTGAAAAATACTTAATGAAAACATAGGCTAAGATCATGTCAATCTTTTCCCGTTAAGTAATCAGAGTGAGGCAAACAAGGTGGATCGATTTTTATTTTTTTATGGATTTAATCTTTAGGTCACGCGTATACTATGAATAATGTAGCATTTCTTGTGAAGGCCTGTTTGTGCGTCTCTCGTCTCTCAACAGTATTTCTATTTTCATAGAGCTAGATTAAATTGAAATTACTCTAGCTTCTTGTAAAATGCAAGATAAGCCTATATACTATTGACCCTTGTAGTCCGCTCCTTTGCAGACCTTGTATACGTGGGATCTTAGTATACCAAGGCTGCCTTTTACATTTATCATGTTCTCCTCCCTAAAAAATGGGTAATTCTTTAAAAATCAATGTTTTTTCTACTTATAAAAACATAAGCTTATATACACTAAAGCTAATTTCCTGCTAAAAGGAAAAGCAACAACTTGAACCTGCAACCAAGCATAGTCCAACGTAGGTATCAATTGTATGGACCAACTATGCTAGTACATTTGTTAGCCAATTATTTTCCTTTAAAGATTCACTTTCTTACTTAACACTGACGATGAACACGTGCAAATGCACATGTGAGATTAGTATACATGTGGTCGTAGATTCGAGTTGCTGCTTTTTCCTTGGGCACGAGATTAGATTTAGGAAAGTGGGTTAGTGTTTTCTTTGTGTGTGTGTGTATATATCAACAGCAAGGAATTATGAATGTAAAATGCAGATGACATATGATTGACTGAGAAAAAGTATCTAAATGTCATTTCCTCTAATTTTTTCTGTTTTGTACTTTTTTACAGCCAATAATATACAACTTGTTCCTTGCACCTGCATAAAACAGCCAAAAGTAATACACCCCAAGTTGTCTTTTTGGTTGAAATGCGATGTATTCAAACTCCTCAGATACAGCCTAAACTGGGGGCCTCTCCTTTCTCACTGGACTGGCTTGGAGAAGGTCACTGTCACTCTCATCAAGATCCATATCATCACTATCATCAAGATAAAATGGCCAAATGCAGTTGAGAGCAGTTGTTTTAAACATTGAAATGACAATCGAGACTTGGGGATTAACATCTAACGTTGTAAATCAGAATTAGGAAAATGTCCACCAATAATTAATAGGTGAAATAATAACCTGTTTACCCGTGAATTCGTGTTGGGTATCCGGTTCCGTTTAACCCGCAAGTAACCGTGACGACCTGCGTCCACCAGGGCCACCCATTTGGCACCTTTTACGTGATCACCCTAGCGGAAATTATTCGGAAAGTAACAAATCCTCCACCTCAAACATATATCAAATGTCCGATCAAATCCTCAACGTCCCAATCACAACAATTGAAGATTTTTTACCACAGATGGTAGAAAATATCTGAAGGGAAAATGTCTTGGTACCGGTGCAGCAAATGCGTGGTGGAGGGAGAGTTTGCAGCCCGGAAAATCAAGGACCAGGCAGTCATAACCCAATGAGAAAGCGGATAGAGATATCTTTAGATAAGGATTTCTCCCTATTTAAACCACCTTGCTCATTCTTCAGGCCAAAGTATAGCTTACGTCTCCTTGGACTACCACTTCCATCACTTCCCACCATGGCTACGATGGCTCTCTCCTCACCCTCTTTGGCCGGTAAGGCCCTGAAACTCGCTCCTTCTTCTTCCGAACTCCTCGGAGAAGGCAGAGTTACCATGAGAAAGACTGTTGGCAGGCCTAAACCTGTCCCCTCCGGCAGCCCATGGTACGGCCCAGACAGAGTCAAGTACTTGGGCCCATTCTCCGGCGAGCCCCCGTCCTACCTCACCGGCGAATTCCCTGGTGACTACGGATGGGATACTGCAGGACTCTCCGCCGACCCGGAGACATTCGCCAAGAACCGTGAGTTGGAAGTGATCCACTGCAGATGGGCCATGCTCGGAGCTCTTGGATGCGTCTTCCCTGAGCTACTCTCCCGCAACGGCGTCAAATTCGGTGAGGCCGTGTGGTTCAAGGCAGGGGCACAGATCTTCAGCGAGGGTGGTCTTGACTACTTGGGCAACCCCAGCTTGGTTCACGCTCAGAGCATTTTGGCTATTTGGGCTTCTCAGGTCATCCTAATGGGCGCTGTTGAGGGCTACCGTATTGCTGGAGGGCCACTCGGTGAAGTCACTGATCCACTGTACCCCGGTGGCAGCTTCGATCCACTTGGCCTGGCGGATGACCCAGAGGCATTCGCAGAATTGAAGGTGAAGGAAATTAAGAACGGTAGATTGGCCATGTTCTCTATGTTCGGATTCTTTGTTCAGGCTATTGTGACTGGCAAGGGCCCATTGGAGAACTTGGCCGACCACCTGGCTGATCCAGTGAACAACAACGCTTGGGCCTATGCCACCAACTTCGTCCCTGGGAAGTGAGAGAGCAAGCAGGGAATGACATCCCCCATATTCTTGATTGGGAGGAATCAATGTGAGATTGTAAAGTGAGGTGGTTGTCGTAAATTACTTCATTACTGTTGAACAGAGTTTTGTGTGTGATCCCTTTTCCTATCTTGATGCCAGCCAAATTCCAAAAATGTATTGTTTCTATTCATAGCATTTAGTGCTTATTTGTTACTCAGCAGTCTGATTAATTGCTAGCCAGCACACGATTAAGAATTAAAAAGCAAACCCGTAACTGATCCAGATTCCAATTCTATGAAGAAACGTTGTAATAAGTTATTTTCACATTACCAAAAAACCACACACATTAAGGACCCAAATAAAACAGCCTCCCACCATATCAGTACTGCCTAAAGCTTATGCCTATTGGAAATGGGCCAACACTAGTTATTTGTCAACACATCCCCTCATTATGTGGTTATGCCTTTGGTAATTAAAAGTTAGAATCCAAGGCAGGGCAAGGCAAACATTGAAAAAACCATCTTGACCTGTTCTGCCCCATCAACTACTATTAGTGGTGTATGGTGGGTCAACCGTAGTAATCAACTATATAGTTTTTATGCCTAAAATTGATTTTACCCACCCTACATTGGGCTACATTCATTTGCTCCACTCTGGGTGAGGTCACTAATTTCTTGCCCGACATAAGTAGGTGCAAGGCAGGGACAGGGCCCCATTGTCATCCCTAATTATTCACGCTAAAGCCCATTTGTTGAGCACCATTATTTTATAGTTGCTAGTTCAAGAACTAAAATTTCAAACGTCTTTCAAACATGGGTAAAATTTGCAAAATATTCACAAAAAGATTGCAAAACATGTGGAATTGAATTCTGCGTTGGCCTCCACAGTTTTCATCCTTTATGAAGGCCCTCTTGAGTTCTGCTGTAGGTAAAATCCACCATGCTATATTTCCCCAGTCATATTCTACATGGAATCTGAAATCTCTGTGAGTTGCCTTCCAGCGTGAATTTGGGTCAGTGAAGACAGAATGAATTCCTCGGACAACTCCCATCTTAACTATGGCCCCATAGACAATGACGGTCCCTCCACGTCCCTCCACTGTTTTTAAAACAGCCAGTATTATCATTGCATCATGTGATAATTCGAGACGAATTAGGGGCTATGGTTTTAGGAGGCAATGAAGGCAGAGCTAGATACTAAAGACAGTAGTGATCTCAGGTGAACCCACTTGCTCTCGATCATCAAATGTAAGTTAATAGGATTCACCAATAGTAACTTCCACCTTAGGATATTCTGAACTAGATCATTGCTCATTACAAACTAGCAGTCCTACAAGATTACACTGATCTGCGAACTTGCCACCACATACAGCCCCATTCTATGGTGGATGCCCCTCTTTATCTATCTAGACCATCTATCTACCAGCTATGGAATGCATGTATATCTCATAACTCAATCTCATCAGACCACTCAGAGCCTGATCAGCAAAAAAACTTGCAGTGACTGTAAGCCTCTGAGATGTTCGAGACAGAAGTTGCAGGACCAAGCAGCATAACCCTTCAGGTTAAGATGGAGTACGACACGTGGGGAAATAGAGAAGAGAAACACCCCACCCCCCCCCCACCAAGCTCAGGAAATCACTGACGCAAAGCTGTTGCTTTTCACTTTCGTTAGTCGTACTTTCTTACTCAAACATTTTAAACTAGCAAAGAACAATACAAGAATAGCAGTCCATCTGCGACAGCTAGTAATTTTAAACTTACTATAATACAATCAACAAAGGACAACAAAACCGATTTGGATTGAGAGAGTTACATAATACAAGTCATAGTGTATTAATATATCAGAGAGCGAGAGTTTTCAACTCAAGATTGTCAATCCATCCACTACACAAATTGTCCTCCTATTTCGGCTTCAGTTTTAGAGAAGCACTGCAGACACGGCAATAACAGTTACATTCAGTCAACATTAGATGTGGTTGAGAGCGAACTAAGAAAAAGAATTAGATGATTTCAACAGTGGGAGAGTCTTCACCTATTGATGCAATATCGTTTCCCAGTAGGAGGTGGACCATCATCAAAGACATGGCCAAGATGGGCATCACAAACTGCACAAAGAACTTCCTCCCGGGGCATGAATATGATTGACATATCTAACTTTGACTTCACATTGTTTCCAATGGGCTCATAGTAAGATGGCCAACCAGTTCCACTGTCGAACTTTGTGCTTGATCTGAGAAGATAAAAGAGAAGGGGGTTGAGCATTTTCCACGCAAAAGAATCATTATCTAGCAGTCAAGAAATCATGCAAGCAGAGTCAACAGGAAAGTGGCCAAAATTCAGAGGTTCCAATTACATAACCATGTTTCTGTCTTTTCTACTCACTGGTTAATGAAAGAGTCTCATAAATGACAATGGCACTTACTCAAAGAGCGGTGTGTCACAACAGACACAATAATAGGTTCCTGGAGTTTTAGTCTTCCAATATTCCCTGAAATGGAAAGAAAATGAAAACCGATCAGGTTGGTTGATGAAAGTTCAGTTGGTGATGACGTGCAACAAAAACCAGTATATGCCATATATACAGAGAAGGGTAAGGTAAGCATCTAGTCAGATGATAATGGCAGGATATAGGTTCATTTTAAGCAGTACGGATCATACCCAGTGAAAGCCCTCTCAGTTCCCTTTTGTCGACATATGTCATATTGATCCTTGGTCAGGCGTTTCTTCCATTCTTCGTCACTTAGTGATTTATAATCTATACTGCCTGCCTCTGCACAGAAATGTAAAAAGGGCAGCATCAGTGCACGAAATGTGTAAAGAAAAATAAAATTTCCCAGACAATGAGTTAGCAGAGGATTTGGTTTTTGACAACAAAGCTCTATCATAGAGAGTTACAGGATCTGGACAGTTGACAACCAACAGGCATATGATGTAGTAAATGGTTCATACTATCCCACCTTCATAATCCATCCAATTATATAATTTTTTCTTCATCTGGGAATAGCACATCCTTCAAATTGTGAATCGTGCACTACAAAACAGAAAAGGTCCATGACCCACTTCTTTAGGACCAGGAAAATCAACATGTAAGATGCAAAGAGTTCCAGCAATCATACAGGCATCACCAAGACTATACTTTTTTATCATCACTCCATGTTTCAACTCACTTGAGTAACACATGAAAGTCCAACATATCACATGACAGTATAATCCCGCTTCTGTTCCATGTCAAGATTGAGAAGACTTGTACCATTGATTGTCATCTTGCTCTTATCTCAAGGATAGGTAAACATTGCCAGTATCTTCTGCTTTGGCCAGAACCTCCTCCTCCTCCTTATCATCATCATCACTGCTTTTACTCGAGTTATCATACATTAAGTATTCTCCTTGGATTTCTTCTTCTTCCTTCTCAAAATTTTCTTTGCCCGGTGGCCCCTAAACATAAATGCTTACTAGCCCTTATTAGTATGGTAGTCTTTAGCTGCAACATTTTTCATTTGGCCCTAAGGCTTCAATGGTGCCACAAAGAGCTTCCCTTTTATCCACATTGTGGGCTTATCAGCCTATTCTGAAGTTTTCAGAAGCCTTAGTTTTGACATGCTATGTTGGTTGTTCTGTATGAATATGACTATGCTCAGTTCTGTGGCTCACTGTGCTGGTTGCTTATTGGTCTGTTGTTCATATGCGTTTGTCAGGTCTGTCTTCCTACGGTGTGCAGTGTCTTTTCTCAGGTTTCTTGTTCACATTTGCTGTTTCTCCTCATTCACTAGTTATATTCTAAAAGTAATAAATGTACTTGATGAAATCACATGGAGAATATCCTACTAAGTTAATGTTTTTCATTGCAGCTTAAAACTGAATTTGGCACCAGTGGATTCTGCCCAATTGAAGCTGATAAGCTACTGAGCAAACTTGCACAATCTGTATGCAGGATAGTTGAAAGGACAAAAATTCTTGTTTGCATAACCCTCAACAGAAGTGTGCCCTGAAGCTAGTCAATCTGTATCTGCCACACATCTGCATGCTATGCAGACCTTCAGTGGTCATTACTCAAGCAACTGGGCGGTCTCGCATGGAATGGTGGATATCTACTCATTTCCATCCTTTTCTGCACAGTTTTCACCTTACTTCTCAAGTGTTGAGTTGTGTTTCCTATGTACATGATTGATCCAAAGTTTATAAGCCTGATGATAGGTAACTGAAAACTATTAAGTACTCCACTACGAAAAAAGAGTGACAATCCTATGACCCCCTCGATAGGAATAGTATACGTACCGCCCTCAACCGCCCTATGGTTCTTCAAAGGAAAGGTGGTCTAATAAATTAAGTGGTTAATGTTCTTCAATTTCTGTGATATAAGACCTGCTGTCTTCTATGGCTGCCCAGTCCAATCCGGAGGTTTTGGCATTGGGAGCTGTGTTAGAACAAACAATAAGTGACTAGTAAGGGGATTTTGGTGCTTGATTCGGTCATCAACAGGACCATTACTATTTTCCATAATTCAACAAACATGTAAGACCAACTATTTTACATGACACATAAATCTAAAAACACCAAATAATGATATTAAAATCGGGGCTTTTCATGCTCAATCAATAAACCAACCCCAGTTTTCTGAAAAACTGTAGAAACTTGCAGACTCAAAGACATATAAAGCCGGAAACATATATCCCACATAATCGATAATCAAACCTCAATCTTTGATACTTTGATCGGTTCAAACAGCCATTAACTAAACTATCAACCCCATGAAGTATAATCTCACAAACAACAACCAAAGGAAATGAATTTAGATATTATAAAAAGAAAAGAATCACCCTAAGCGTCAATTCCTACAGAACATGGTTAAGCAGAACTAGATGACAACCTTGAACACTTTCAGGTTTCTGAGAAGACGGAGATGAACCCATTGCAAAGATGGCCCGTGTAAATTCAGGTTTCCTGAAAACTGTCCTAGTAAAGAGAGAAGCCGGCCTGGACTGCAGATGGTTTGGTGAAGAAAGGTAGCCCCGAACGGGAGAATTCACTATGCTATTCAAAGCCATCGTTGGAAAAATACTATTATATGATAACTTTTTTCATATAAATTGTTATAAATATCACTTGGTGATTCTGTGAGACGTGCTTGTGTGATAGCTCCATGACACACAACCTTGATCCCAACCGTTCATCGGGGTAGCAACATAGATACATACAGCATGGCTCAAACATCAGACGGTGAGAAGAAAAATTGATTGGACAGGTAGTGGAGCGTCTGAACGAGGAGTCACAGAGTTGAATCTCGTATTATCACTTGCGTATCATCTGATCCATGTCTTCTGGGTGGCCTTGGTTCTTCCACGTTTGCACGTTATATGCTAATGAGCAGCAAGCCGTATGCACAAGACCAAAGGTATGTAAAGAATCCACGTTTGCACGTAAGCCGAAGAGGGCCTTCCTACTCCTCTCTAGAAAGACCGCAGATGACAAGGAGCCCGAAATGGTAAATGGCTAATGCTGTAACATAGTCACATGGATCTGCGCAGCTCAAATTTGACAAACAATAGACGAGCCAAAACTAAGAGAAATGCTTAGAGTCATGACGTCACGAACTTTTGTTAGGCAGTCTATGATCATGGCTTACAAGAGGGGCCTTTTGGTTCATAGACATGGTCCAAGGAACTTAGGTCCATTATTAAAAAGGCCCGTTTTTGGAGGACCCAAATTTCAAAATTATCTTTGTAAATATTTAAATCTAAAATATGGTAGACTTTAAATATTTTGTAGGAATATTTCAGAGAATAATTTGAACCATGTATATGTAACAATCTTCACCATTTATTGAAGAGTTGAAAAGGAGGTGAGCACTTATAAATAGAGTAGCTCCGTCCTTTGCAAGACATATCTCCAACAATCTCAGAATTCATTTAAGAGTTGTGAACATATTCAGAGCAATAAAATTAGAGTTCTCTCCAAGTCTCTCTCAGTTATTTGTCACCTCAAAATTATAATTAAGCTTACTTAGTTGGTGCAGAGCAAGAAGCCAAACCAAGTGCCACACAGGATTCTGAAAAGCCAAGTCCATGACAAATTTACACTACTCACCTAGGCTCTGCTGAATGATCAGATCCCACATTTGGACAAACTTTATAATCGTTATATGATTTCAGCCATGCCTTTTTTGTTTTAAAATCATGTTTGTCAAAAATTTTAACGAGAAGATGTAGTATGTAAGAGCTTCCGATGGCAAGATTTTTGGCACGGCTTAAATGGGGGTGGGCCGAATGTGAACCATTGCTCTTGAAAGACTAGCTCTTTTTTCTTCTCGCTGATCAAACTCCAGTTACCATCGACTTTCCAATTAAAAAAGTATATGTTAAAATCATCCAATAGCCGAAATTTTTAGTCATTTAACTCGTCTAGGACGCAATTAAGATGTGGATGCTTTGGATCTTCCAAAAGATGGGTCTAGTTAAAGTTATAGCCCACCCAGGAGTGGCACAAGCGCATGGCTGTGCAGATAGCAGGCCCCATCTTTCCTAGATAGCATGGCTGTGCAGATAGCTGGGGGTGTGCCCAAGACGAATGGCTTAAATTATATGGGAAAAAGATGTCCTAGGTATTGTCTCTCGTAATAAGTGATGTGATTGTGCATTAGTTGCACTAATAATGTAACTAATATATGTGATTTTGTGATGTAAATTATACATATAATTAGAATTAAGGAGTTCTGCAGAGAAAGATACCAGATGTATTACTGGCCAAAACGATGCTTGAAAGAATGTAACCTAGATAGGCTCCTCTGTCAATGATCTGATCAACTGGTCGTGTCTGTTTTATCTTATTTTAGGCTATATACAAAGTTTCATACCTTGGTGCAACAGTAGAATTGTCACCGTGTAATCTTGAGGTCATGAGTTCAAGGCATGAAAACAGACTATTAGAAAATGCAAGGTAAAGCCGTATGCTATTGACCTTTGTGGTATGCTGCCCCTTTTTTAGACCCTGCATATACAGGAGCTTTTTGCCTGCCCTTTTATACGAAGTTCGATGGCTATCAGATGCTTCAGACTACTAGTTTTTTTATATTGAAAAATTCTATGATTTAAGACTTCAAAGCCGCAGAAATTCATCCAAGGCAGAACTTGATGAAGGAATCAGATAATCTAAAAGTGAGGGCCAACCAGGGTCCATAACATAGCTGACGTACCTCTAACGCAAGCAAGACGTGTACCAGCCCATTCATGGGTTGAAGACAAGCGAAGTGGACGAGCTGTCATATGTCAGTGAGCAAGTCTACGAAAGGGTTCTAGTCCGAGGCCATCGTACATCTGCTAAGGCGATAGGACCCATTAGTAATCGGCTGAGATTGGGATTTGGTGTAATTACGTCCGGCTGCTTTCTTGGTCGTTCCTGAACCTGGCTGCTTTTGCTGTCCTCGTCCAACCAAATCAACCAAACGTTACTGGCGGGCCACCGACGGCTCCGGAGGAAGGCAACAACCAACTGCTGCAATTGCTTTAAAATCTTTAATAATGGGATGGAGTTAAATATGTTCATTTGGGGAAGGGAAAGCTGAAATGCTATCATTTCTTTCCAAATCTCACACCAATTTCCGTTGTCTGGACTACAACTCCTTCCATCTCCGATACGTCTCTCGCAAGGTCAGTTACAAGCATCCAAACGTCCCATCTCATGATTAGAAAACAGAAGAAGAAAATGGCAATCTTGGATATAGATCTTGCCTTGATCTCTTCTATTCTTTGTATATTGATAAGAATCTGAAATGAAAGGATTCTTCTTTTTGAGGGATTGCGTTGAGGGGCTCAAGTTTTACATTTTCCGCCCTGTTTACTGTTTAAACTACATGAGATGACCATCTTTTGATTGGTTGCTCTTCTTCTTCTTCTTCTTCTCTGCTTCCCTCGTGTATTAGTAGAATTGGTTTTGTATGGCAGTGATATTTCCATATGGAATATTATTCATGGATGATTTTTCTGCTTGATTTCTGAAAATTTTCTCAATTCATCTGCTTTATAACTCGGCTAACAACCTGAATTTATGTGTGATGTCAAAGAGTTCCTTCTGTTACTATGACTGGATTGAATCAAGTCTTGACTAAACCGTCACTAAGCATAGTTTATGAATGCACTAGCTACTTCTTAGACTTGGGAGTCAATTACAGTACGTACTGATATTGCAAATTTAGGCTTTTCAGAATCATATACAACTCTTTCTGAGTGTTTTGATTATCATATTCTTTGCCCCTTTCTCTTTCACTCTCATGTTAATATAGGAAAGGGATTGGCGGTGGTCTCCTCTTGTTGTCTCTTCATGCATATTGGGTTCACTTTGGTTGATCTATGTAACTCTGTTTAGCGGCAGGGAAATACTTGTCATACTTGACTTCTACTAATTGATCTCATATCAGGATCCTCCACTCAATATTTAATCTAGAGCAGATAAAATGAGGGACTAACAAGTTTACCATTTAGATAGTGAAGGAACAACAGTTGAGTTGTTGTAAGAATTGAAATCTGATCAATGGAGTATCATACGCAGATGTTGGGTGTGATTAAAATATCTGCTCTACATGAGAGAGTGGTCCTACCAGGCATATATACCATGAAGAGCTGGTGCAAATAGGTCTGCAAAGAGAGATGGCAACACCTTTTTGGTGAAGGACAGCTGATAAACAGAAATCACAGTTTTGAAGCTCTTCCACGTTGAGAAGCTTGAGGCCTGGAAGTTCTTTGGAAGTATCCGAACTTGATCTCTGCAATGTGTGACCAATTCCGGACTAGCACTGGGAAGCACAAAAGAAACTGAGAAGTAAAGGGAAAGAGACAGCTACTTTCTTGAAATTCCCAGAAAAAGAAATAATTCTCGCCAATAGTTTTGGAGCTATAGTCTGTCCCAAGGCCTCTGATTATAGACAGTTCTGATCCCCTGCATTTCTCACTCTAACAAATACTCGCTCTCACACTCAAAGTAGTAATTCCTACCTAGTCAATGATTTCTGACTTCATCCAGAAAATTACTTTCTTATGAATTGATCTCATCCTAGTCCAACTAAAACTACCGAAACCAAATCCAAGTTTCTGTTGAGTACAAGTTGTATGATTCCCGGAAACAGTTCTCTGGAGAGTCTGCTCACAATCCAGATCCCCAAAAAATTGAACATAACTATCGCAATAGGGAAACAAATGGTAATCTGGAATTTGGTATATTCAGGCGCGGTTGAGACCCTGTTAATGTCACAGGTTTCTGGAAGATGTTACTTTGCTTTCAGCAATAAGGCTTCTTTTGGATTCTATTTATGTCTTCTTTTGAAGAGGAGCCTTGGTGCAACGGTAAAGTTGTCGTTGTGTGACCTTGAGGCATGAAAGCAGCCCTTTGCAAAAATGCAAGATAAGGCTGTGTACTGTAGACCCTTGTGGTCTGCCCCTTCCCCAGACCCCTCATAGGAGGAGCTTCGTGCACTGGGGCTGCCATTCTACACTCCCTCTGTCCTCTCCTTCTATTTTTACCTTCTCTCATAAGCCAAGTAAGCTTTTTTACATTTTAGTTGATGCATTTAGAGGTAACAGCTTGTAATCACTCTCCTAAAACCATGTTCTAATAGTTGTCACCAGAGTACTGGATGTGGGCTAGTGTTCTAATAATTCTCAGCAGAGAGCTGGATGTGGGCTTGGAAAGTTGTGTAAGAGTTAGCCGGCAAGGCACTTCTTTGATTTCCTAATTGCTATCCATCTGTATGCTGCAAAAGCATAGTCCATCCTTAGGTTTCAACATAACTAAAGCTGACAACTTGTCACCAGATATGATTTTGCCTTCTTGGAAAACATGGTGCTTGGTTTATTTTCTAATCATTATTTTGGGACCTGTATTTAAGCTCCCTTGTAATGTGATTTTCAGTGTTCTCTTCAAATGGCTCGGTCTGCATTGGATGAGATGTCAGCTTCTGGGGCTTTCAACCGTAGCCCCTCAACCTTCCGTAATTCTATTTCTCGAGATCCAACATCTCAATTTCCTGCAGAATCTGGAAGATATCATCTCTACATATCATATGCATGTCCATGGGCATCTAGATGCCTTGCATATCTGATGATCAAGGGGCTTGAAAAGGATATCACTGTTACGGTAAATTATATTTATTACATGTTTTGGTTTTCTTCTTGTATTTCCTGCTTATCATGTATTTTTCAGTCAGTGAAACCAAAGTGGGAAAGGACAAAGGAAAGTGATGACCATATGGGGTGGGTCTTTCCTGTTTCAAGCGATGAAGAACAAGGAGCTGAACCTGACCCTTTAAATGGAGCAAGAAGCATCAGGGAACTCTATGAGCTTTCTAGTACAAACTATTCTGGAAAATATACTGTTCCAGTATGTGCATACTGTATTATCAGATCTCCTTCCATTTTTATTTTTGCAGTTCACCTGTTTTTTTTCCATTTCTTACCTTTAAGACAATTTACATGGCAGGTTCTGTGGGATAAAAAACTCAAAACAATTGTCAACAATGAGAGTTCTGAAATAATCCGTATGCTGAATAGTGAATTTAATGATATGGCAAAGAATGCTGCTTTGGACCTTTACCCTACTCACTTGCAAAGCCAGATAGATCATGTTAATGAATGGGTATATGATGCAATAAACAACGGTGTCTACAAGTGTGGATTTGCTAAGAAACAAGGACCTTATGAAGAGGTAAATTTGTGGTAATCCTGGTTTCTATAACTTTGTAAATGGGAAGAATTTCACAAATCCAGACCATTTCTGTATCTTATGAATATTACTTGCTGTCTTCTGCCACTTGAAATTTGAGTAGGCGGCAATAAAACTATATCAAGCTCTAGACAAATGTGAGGAGATCCTTGGAAAGCAACGTTATATGTGTGGGAATATGCTGACTGAAGCTGATATACGCCTGTTCGTCACTCTTATAAGGTTTGATGAGGTATGTATATCTGCCCTTTAAATCAGTATATGCCAGAGAGCCTGGGTTTGGATGCATATCATGTTAGAGAAAAAATAGAAAATTGTTTACCTTTATTTTAATTGTTCCTTTGACCTGTAATATAATTCAATTACAAACATTTAAGTAAAGCTTCAGCAAGTTAAGTGTATTTTATTTGTAGAAATTTGTAGATGATAACCAATATATTAAATTTAGTGGACCAGTATCATTTATCTAGGTATGGTGGCAGTACATCAATATTCAGTGACCAACCATGTTCCTGTGATCACTTCATTATCTTCCTTACTGTAACAGCCCAGTGGCTCCTATATACAACAATATTGTCTGCTCTGAGAAATTGGAAGCCTATACAACCAGCTCCTTCACGGTTTTGTTCTTCCCCGGTTTCCTTAGAAAAAGGTCTTGTTGTAAGAAGAGTCACACACCACTCTTATCATAGCCCAGCAACTTTCCCCCTAACGACATGAGACTAACTCTCTATCCTTGAGCCATCTCCCATCTACGAGGTACCTAAGCCTTCACATCTTCCCTCCTTAGGGAACAAGCATCCCCACATATTAACCACGAAACTAGGCGCCTCCGTGCGGCCAGTCACACACCGGGTCAGGGGTTGGCTCTGATACCATCTGTAACAGCCTAGTGGCTCCCACATACAACAATGTTGTCCACTTTGGAAAACTGGCCACCCATACAACCAACCCCCTCAGGGTTTTGTTCTTCCCCGGTTTCCCGAGGAAAAGGCCTTGTTGTAAGCAGAGTCACACACTACTCTTATTAATAGCCCAGCAACTTTCCCCTTAACGATGTGAAACTAACTCTCTGTCCCTGAGCCGTCTCTCATCTACGTGGTACCTAGGCCTTCACACTTACCTTGCTACAACTGCAAGATGGCACGAGCTCCTTTAAAATTGTGCTATCATTTGCATTGATGAGCAGGAAGATTGGATGGATATGAGGAATTTGCCTATCACACATCTTTTATGTATAATATTTATCCCTTGAAGCATTTTAGTGATTCTCATCATCATATTTATTTGAGGTTTCAGAGTTGTCTTGTAAAGGTATTTTATTCTTGCTATTTCCTGTTGAAGCACATAAGTGAGACTTCAATTCAGGTTTTTAGAATGAGAACGATAATGTCATAGATCCATAAGAGGCTTGCAGAATGTGTGAAGCCTATTTCATCACTCTCCATTAAGATTGTGTATCATGTTATTTGTAAATATACATTTTTATTTTTATTTTTACTCCTAGAACGTTTTTCAGATCTCAGATCGTGCTAATTTCTTTTTCCTGTCACAAGAATGCTATAAGTCCACATCTGGCAAGATTCAATTAATCAGTTGTGCCAGTCTGGGAAATAGAGTTTCTTTTTCTCTGAAATGTGCACTCTATCATGGCAGCAAGTACTGCTGCAATCACTCATATGCTGAGCACTTTGAGTCTTCCTTCTTTGTATCATTGTTTCATTGGTTCTGCAGTAAGTTTGTTGGTGCACAATGTTATGAACCCAATTTAAGAATGAGTAGCAAACTTCCCAAGGTTAATCAAAACTCCCAGTCTCATCCTTGCCTTGAAATCAGTAAGAAAAATTTAGAGGGGAGGTTCATTCTTGTTTTGTTGTTAATTAAATATCCTTCACAGGTTACTTGAGTGCAAAGGAACCCCTTCTTTTATTTATACTCATAGCAGTGCTTTCCATTATGGAATAGAATACCTCAACTTTGTAAAACATTGATCCATTTTGCAAAAGGCTGTTTCCACGCCTTGAACCCGTGACATCAAGGTCACACAACAACAACTCTACTATTGTGCCAAAGCTCCCTTTGTGGTCCGCCCCTTTCCTGGACCCCGTATACTCGGGAGCTTCGTGCATTGGGGCTGACCTTTTTTATACTACGATCCATTATGTATGGTTGCTGACTGCTCCTGTCTCTGTTTTGAAACGAACGCAAACTTATTACTCCCAATTGAGTACTGCTGCAAATGACTGCCTAACAGATCAGCCCTCTCTTTGAACAGGTTTATGCTGTTCATTTCAAGTGCAACAGGAAGCTGTTGCGTGAATATCCAAATCTGTTCAACTACACCAAAGACATCTACCAAATTCCAGGAATGAGGAGCACCGTGAACATGGAACACATAAAGCATCATTACTATGGAAGCCATCCTTCCATTAATCCATTTGGGATTGTTCCCATGGGCCCCAACATAGATTATTCGTGTCCCCATGACAGAGAAAAATTTTCTAGTTAAGAGCTCATGGATCTAATAAATCAGCCAAGGCATGATCTGTATCATCATTAGTATGTTTTCTTCCAGTTCCAAAGTTGTATTTCTGTGTTTGTCATACCTGTTAAAGCTGAAGGACCGTTCAATTCTAAGTGCCAAACACTGGCATCATTGGGCACAAGACACTGCAAGGCAAAAACTTAATACTAAGGGGTCGAAGTTCTTCTTCTTGCAAAATGCAAGGTAAGGCTGCATACTATTGACTCTTGTGGTCTGCCCTTTCCTGGACCCCGTATATGTGGGAGCTTCATGCACTAGCACTGTCCCTTTTTTACATGTTTCCCTTAAAATGTGTTATTGCTGTTTGTCGTCTGAATGTTCTTGCAATTTCGTTACATGCAAATAAAGTATGACTACCAAGAAAGGCACTTTTCCAATGAAAAATCCTTGTGTGTATCCATACTGTTGAGTTCCATGCCAAATGAATATTCCACTGGCACGCAACAGTGCACCAAAAACCAATTACCTTGAACAGGCTTCTTGGATGAAGAGCCGAGGAATATCCAATCAAGATAAAATCAGCATTGATGGGTCTTCTCATTCTTATCTGCCAATTTATTGGCACTGTTTTTTATCCTTTTTTTTTTTTATTGTAAGTTTTTCCATTTTTTCTCAACCTGGTAGTTAAAAGCAAAGTACAAATATTAAACAAGCCCAGCTAAAAAGTACCATGGGAGCCCAAACATGTGGTGATCCAAACCGCTCATCTTGCTACATCTTACACTAAAGTTGTAATTGTTTATAAACTGAAATTTCGTAGCCATTTTTGAGCCCGTACGGTCACAAACAACTTGCTTGACGATAGGGGGCAGCCCTGGGTACAAAGCTCCTGCCTATGCAGGGTCCAAGAAAAGGGCAGACTTCAAGAGCCTATAGTACGCAGCCTTATCTTGGAGTACTATTCTACAAATTAATGAGCTTAAACTACAATAAACTAAAATGATTCACTACCAATGACTAGTCCAAAACTAAGTGATTCACTAAATGAACAGAGGAAGATAGCAGGATCTTCCTTCCATTGAGAAAGAAAGCATCTCTATCAATGACTAACGTTTAGTTTTGTGACTAAGTATAATCGGGATAAGGTCTTGATGATGATGATAAACTAAGTATAATATAATGTAACTAATACAAGTAATTAGTCTTTAAAAAATATAGACAATTGAATTCACTGGAATACATGTGATTTTTGGTATTTTCTTTAATGCACAATCCTCTAAACTAATTACATCAGGGCTCCTTATTATGCACCAAGTAGCAGCTCCCTCGAGTTCACTGGTGAGGCCCGGGGCCAAAGAACCCATGAAATTTACTTGGTCGTCGCGAAACGAGTCAAGAAGGAAGGACTAGAAGCCCTTCTTAGTGGATGACATATGAATATCTTCAAAGACATTTATCATCGTCAAAACCTTATCCCAATTAGGGTCGGCTTTCAAAGATGATCATAGGGGAAAAAAGATCCTTAAATCTGTTGGTTATGACTTCGGAACGGAGAAGATCCTATGTATCATGTATCTAAGTTCCGCTAGGAATGTAGGGTGATATGGATTGCCGTCCAGCTGAGCAATAATTCTCCAATGTACATGTAGTGTGTGTGAAATGTGAAATTCCTGTTCAAGGTGAAGAAATTATATGCGTACTAGGCTGTTTTGACAATGGCCGTTTTATGGGTTGCAGTTGTATTTTAGCTATGAAGGGGAGCCTTGGCGCAACAGTAAAAGTTATTGTTATGTATTCTTGAGGTCACGGGTTCAAGTCGTAGAATTAGGCTCTTGCAAAATGCAAGGTAAGACTGTCTACTATTGGCCCTTGTAATCTGCCCCTTCTTCGGACCCCGCTGAGGCGGGAGCTTCGTACACCAAGGTTGCCCTTTTAGTAGTATTTTAGCTACGGAAACAGACTTCAATGGCTTGTGAGGGAAGTGTAAGATAAAGAGAAAAAGGCATCAAAAAAATAGGTAGCGTTGAGTTCATTTTCGAATGGAAAACAAGCCCTAATAATAGCTTTTAAAAAAAATCCATAATAATAATAATAATAATAATAATAATAAATTAATGAGTCCCATAAAAGTAGGTGCTCAAGAGCATCCTAAGAAGTAGATGATGCCACTTTACATTCTCGGTAGTTTCAAGCTATTTATCATGTTCTAAATGGCTTAGATAGAGTAGTGATTGAATTTCATGCCAATTATTTATTCTTAGCCTATTTTGGCTGGGCAAAAAATAGGACCCTTCATTAAAAATTTTTTTCAAAGACTACTAATAAAGTGTTTAGGACGATCGAAATGCATTCGTTTTTGGTTGGGACACTAATTATTGTAAGCTGAACATGATGAATGATTTAGATCTCCTAAGAAAGGCACCAAGGACAGCATATACTTCTGAAAATGCTCTTGCAGTCACCTTTGATTGTCATATCTCGTGTTTTTATTGACTGCTGGGAGATGAGATGATGCGAGATCTAACTTAGGATTACTTAATCTGACTTGAGATGGCCAAATATGGCACAAGATGAAGTTTTTAATGGCTGAAAATTTAATTTAACTATGAGTTCAATTGAAATGATTTTCACCTTAACTCTTCCAACCACCACGAAGAAATACTATTTTATCTTAGCTCAGCTCAAGCACTACTAACAGTAACATCATCGTATCATCTCATATTACGTCAAATCATCTGATCTCAATCACTACAACATTCACAATCTCACAGGCATTTTATCCTGCCACAATCTGCGCATTAGTATTATGACCAAAGATTTTCATAGAAAAGGAGTCTTGTCAAGTGTCACATTCTGCACCGCAAACTCCCACGACCAAGTTACCAACTGAGTTTACACGGCGACGACTCACCGGCCAGGTTCTATGTTTTACGTTCTCTTAACATGATAATCACTCAGTTCAGTGAAATGACGGAATCTGTAAAAGTTCTTCAATAGGATCTAAAAGCAATTTTAGGGAGTTTCCATTAGACTTTGAAAGTTCGCCACTTTGATAGAGCAAAGGAATCCTAATGGAACGATTTTGAATATCGATTTATTAGTAAGAATTCTTCTCCCACGTTTGAATTGTAGGTCTTAGGCTTGAATCCGGGCCATTTTTCTGTCATGGCTGAAGGAGAGCAGTATCTCCCCAACAAGCGCCTTTGAATGGATTGCACACTATCCCCCCCTATTATTTCATTTTGTTGATAAGGATCAAGCCTTATTCCATTCGCTACGCTCATGACAGCCCTGGAAGAACAGACAAGGGATTGGTTGTTCACCTGTTGGGTTGAGTTACTAATTGCGTAGATGATCACTGAACCTGTCAGGACGACTCCGTAGGATAACTACGGGGACTGGTCGAGCTTCATACAGCTTCCATTTAAGTGCTTTACACAAGGAATCTCAGCAGACTCGTTTCCTGGCAGACGAGACTTCTCGTCTGGTTCTGGTTCGATTCATACAACAAATGCATGAGGATGGTTTGAAAGCGGTTGAGCCCAGACATCCATTTTGCCGGAGAGAAGTCCCAGACGTTATCACCCGTGCAAGTTGTCAGCAGTGGGCCAAAGAGCTGTCGCGAATCAAGCCAGTGAGACCGTGAAAATTTCTCCCACAATGATCCAGACATTGATAAGCTATGAAGTTAGAACTTCATAATTCTTTTAGTTAGAATTAATTTGTGTGTGAAAGAAATTGAGCATCTCCAAAGAAATCAATTTTGAGTGATTGCAAGTGCCAACAACTACTGGATTCCTATTGGATTTAGTAGGACAAGAGCCAGAGATGAGGCAATAATTTGTCAATTCATCTTTGGCCTTTCTGACGATGCGCTTACTAAAAATCATAAACATTGCCTTAAGTGAAACACCCAATTAATGAATCAGGCCGGCCAATCCATTGTTGGTCTAATAAAGATGGATGAGTGTCAGCAAAATGTGAATGTTGAGAATGGTATTACAAGAAAAGATAGAATTAAAAATGATAACATTAAGAGGAAACTTAGGAGTATTACTAATAGATAACAAGTCAAGGGAGATTAAACTTAGATGATTTGGGCATTATTCAACGTAGACCAAAAAGTGCACTAATTAGAAAGAGTCAGGTAATCCAAATCGAAGGTTCTAAAAGGACAATAAGAAAGCCCAAAAGAATGTGTATAGAAGTGGCAAGAAAATATTTAAAAACTTTTAGATTAAATGAAGCCATTGTACTTATAGAAGTGAATGGAGAAACAAAATTCATGGGACCAATTGCGAACCGGAATAAAGTATTGACGATGATAGCTTGACAACTTGTTCCAATAGAGATTAGTGGCATAGAAGCACGTTACATTCAGAAATAGAGGGGGCTTGCACATAGCAAGAACCAGGTGGTTAGTTGGTGACCCATCTTATTGTGAAAGCCTAGGTACCCCATAAATGGGAGACAACTCAAGGATAGAGAGTTAATCCCACATCGCTAAGAAAAAAGTTGTTGGGCTATTAATAAGAGTAGTGCGTGACTCTTCTTATAACTAAGCCTTTTCCTCGAAAAACTAGAAAAGAACAAAACTGTGAAGCGGCTAGTTGTATGAGCAGCCAGTTTTTCAGAGTAGACAATATTGTTGTATGTGAGAGCCATGAGGCTATTACAGATAGTATCAGAGCCAACCCCTGACCCGGTGTGTGGCTGGTCGAACATGAGCGCTTGGTTTCATGGTTAATACACTCGGGACACGTGTTCTTTAAGAATGAAAGATGCCTAGGTATCCTGTAATAAGAGTCTCTTTCTTGGAAAACTAAGAAAAAACAAAACCGTGAGAAAACTGGTTGCACGGGGCTTAATTTTTCAGAGCACGTGCATCCGACTGGCAATCAATGACCCACCAAAAAGGTTAATCCTAGACCCTAATACTTGTGTAATCTAACCGATGAAGATTTGAAAACCATAACCAACGGAGGGCTAAGATCTTCTCATAAAGAACATTGTACTAAAGAATGATCTGAATAATCAATCGTCTTGTCCCCACATGTACTTATATGGTTTACGTTACCAGTTACGTTGAAGGAAATGTTGTACTTTTGCGCTTTTACTGACACAGGCAGGGTATCGTATCTTTGTTTTCCCCCCATGTAACTTAAAAAGGCGTGTAAAAGTCGCTTTACAAGTGCGGCTTTAAGTACATAAAGATGCTTGTTGATCCTAACCGCCCATTTCCGTCCCCATCTTGGATATTCAACTAGCAAAAATCCTCTCCACCGTGAGAAATGGACGGCTCACATTGATACAAACGCTGGGAAAATCTTTAGATTCAGGGGCTGCATGATACTTTTGGTGGAGGTGTAACCCGAAAGATGAACGGTTACGATCAACAACCATTTGGGCCCCACATTTACTTCAGTTGCCCACCGAATAATTTCTTGGTTATCATCCAAACGATTTGTCTTTAGGAATTCTCAAAAGCCCCCCAAAGGTGACTAAAAGGAGAATAAAAGCTGTATAAATGGGGAAAATTCCACATGGGTGAGTCACACGGCTGTCCTTGTCGGTTTCTTCACCGGATTTCACCACTCCACACTGACACTCAGCACCAACTTGGACTGAAGCGTCAAATATAGCCGTTGTTCTTCCTGCCTATAAAATCCGATGATTCCCTCTTTCAAAACCAATCTCTCTTAAGTCTTAGCATAATCAGGAGCTATGGCAAAATCTCTTCTTTCTCTCCCAATGCTTGCATTCCTTCTGCTGCTGACCTTCAGCTTGGGTATGTTGCTTCTCTTTTTCTCCTGCATTTTGAGTTGCATTAGAATTTTCAAGGCTGAGAAATTCCTTCTCAAGTGACCCTGTTTTTCAATGTGAATTGTTTTGCTATAGTTTTGCCAGTTCATCTTCAAAATTTTGCCGAATTTTACCAAGTGGGCTTACACTGATGGAGCTGGGTGTTCTTCCAGTCTCAAATTTCTTTAAAACCGGATTTTTTATTTTTATTGTTATGATTTTGACTGGTTTTCATGTAATTTTTTTCTAAGAATTATACTACTATCTGCTAATTTTCACCAACTCCCAAGCTTTTCATCACCCACGTTGCCCAGTCAGATAATGGGACAAATGGTCCTTCAGACATGACCTTTAATGCTTTCCTTCACTTCTTCTGTGGGTTTACATTGACGCTTCAGATTTAGGCTGCACTAAACAATCAGGGTCTCTTCAGATATTGACTGGTGACAAAGTCAGACAAACTCTCAGATTGGAATTGAGTTCAGCATTGAGTAGATTTTTGTCAGCAACTTAGCCTTTGGGTGATTCTTCCTGGAATCTTTGAACAATTACCTTAATTGGCAGACTTTTCTTCGCATCTGAATGAGTTTTTCATAAATTAATGTGTTCCTTCTGATCGAAACTGCAATTTCATAAACTCATAAATTCTTCTTCAAATCTAACTAGCTTTACATTACTCAACTGTATTATCTAATTTCATTAATTTTGACCTCATCAACTGACAAAATAATTCACTGATTTTGCAACAACATGGTGATTAACTTCTCTCCCTTCAGTCCAGTATACCTTTGCTAGTCAGAAGCTTGGCTGGAGTGTTATTCTGATGCTTTCTGTTCCTGTGATGTGGTTTTTGCTTACTGGTCTGTGTATCACTTTCTACCATGTCATTTCCCTTATCTCAAACCATGGAAAAAAAAGAGAGTAAGAATGATAACAGCTATTCATTACATACTCATCTATTTTTCTGTAATTTTTGCAGAAACGGTAAAATTCGCACATGGACAGGTAGTTCTCCGAACTCAACCTTGAGTAGAAATGCTACACTGTTACATAAGAGATGGAAACTACAAAAACTAAACCGAACTGTATGCATCCATCCGGAGAAAAAGCCGAAACACCAGAACAGCTAGAAATAAAGCTACCACGATGCCTTCATTCCTGCCTTTTTAAATATAGTCACAAATACTCTCATGGTTGTTTCCATGCGATGTCTATATAAGTGATAAAATGAGTTTTCTTGGAATATGGATTATTGCTCTTCACAGGATGAATTATGTCACTTTTCCTCGAATGGCTTAGCAATAAGCAACTGTCCAGTTTCTAGCAATGGGTTAAGAGTAATAGACTGACCCAAGTGTGCTCTTTGTGACCATCACAGAAAACTTGGTGTGTGGCTAAGCCTTCAACTGACGATGCAGCTTTGAATGATAACTTGCACTGGGCCTGCTCTCAGGTAGACTGCAGTGTGTTGAGAGATGGCTGTCCCTGCTCTAAATCAGGCAAGCTAATATCCCATGCTTCCGTGGCCATGAACCTCTACTACCAGTCAAGGCACAGGAACCCGTGGAATTGCGACTTCAAAGGCTCTGCTCTTGTCACCACAACAGACCCAAGTAAGCATTTTCAAGTTACTACAGCAAACTACTAGGTTTTCATTTAATATTTGGCTTGATTAAAAAATTAGATGGTTTGTTTAAAGACGTCAAGAATCTTAATCATATTTGATGGCAACAATGGTTGCATTTTCTTCCTTGCTTGATTCCAGAACCAAGTGCTATTTGGTGGTCCTAATGACGGACCTTCCATTCCCGTCTGCAGGTTTTGGTGATTGTGTTTACCCCTACTATTGAGAAATGGGATTCTGTGCTGCCCTTCACATACAATGGGTCTCTAGCGTGGTTCGTCTGTCAGTGTTTGCCATATTTTCTACGTTCAAGTGCATGATACACCAATGACCCTCTTTATAGTTAATGATTTTTATATAAAATGAAAGGAGTCAAATTTCCATAAAAAAGAAGTTGAGGATGGTCCTTGTCCTGCTTATTTGCCTTTGTGGGCACATAAAGCAGCAAATTAATCAGCCACTTTTTTACCAGCTTTCCCAATCGAGAATACCAACAACAGATTCTTCCAAAGAATGAGCACTATTGAGAATGTAGGCCTACGTCACATAGCACCAACGCAAATCTTTCTAATATATTAGAAAGATTTGCGTTGGTGCTAAGGTGTTAGGGAGCTTCTCTGGTTCGCAGTCTTCTCATCAACTATCTAACTAAAAGCAGCAAAAATCTGAACATCTACCTATGGAGCTTGCTGATACCATCGCCTTTCTCCTTTACACATTGCACTGGCAACAGAGTTTCAGAATCTCATCTCTTCATACAACTAAAATTAAGATCCAAAGACATCTCATATAAACCCATACTCCAACAACTCCCACCTGAATGCAACAACAAAAAGAACTTCAGGCGGACTTTTTAAGATAATACCCACACATACACAGACTGCAGCAATGGCTACCATCGAGAGAATGGCAGGTCTGTAGCGTAGAGCTCTGTGCCCAGTTGTTTTAACAGACAGATAATCACAGACCCGGCACCTGCCCGGTGGTTTGTTTCTACCATCGATGTTAAGGCCAGTGTGCTTCTCTGCTGAATTTAACACGTCAAGTATCATATGCTCTGGTGTTGTCTGGTGAGATTTCTTCCTCTGAACAAGCTGAATGTAGTGAACATGGCCTCTCTGGGAAGCATAATCTTCAGGAGTAAACCCGGATTCATCCCGACTTTTCTCCCATGTATGTAGCCAATCCTGAATCATATGTTTTTAACACCGATTGACAAAACCAGAAAAGAAAGACAAGATCAGCAACAGCAACATATATTACAATAATATCCAGCAAGAGAAAAATGGTATTAGTGGTAAGGAAAAAGGTAAACAATAGTATCACAGCATAAGAGAAACCACAAATACCTGTTCTTCATCATTAGTTAAAAGATTCAGAACACCTTCTGCACCTTCCATGGAGGCTGCAATATGCAGAGGAGTGATTCCTCCAGGACCCTTCATGCTAGACTTGAATGCTTTTTTCCTGAAATTTGCCTCTGAGTTGTCTTCTTTTGCTGCTATTTTTTCTGGGCTGAACTTCAGCAGGAACTCCACCATTAACCCACAATTTCTCCTAACTGCCCTATGAAGAGGACTAACTTCATCCAGCAACCGTTCCACAGAATAATAAATCCCTCCCACTTTTCTGTCAAAAAGAATATTAAGGATCTTTCTGACTACGGCACACCAGTCATGTTCGACAGAGAATTCCAGAAGCCATTTGAACCGTGCAGTGGAAAATTCAGATCTCTGAAGAATTGCAACATCCGATCTGGATACCAAGTGACTCCTCTCAAGAAGCCAGCCAAATTCTTGTATAAACTCCATATTTTGGTCCCTTGAACTCATTTCATCAGCTCCTGTTATCTCTAATGAACTCTCCAGTGTACGAAGTTCCAAGCAAACATCCTGCTCTGCTACAATGAAAGGAAGGAATCCGCAGCTTAGTTCATGATCCTCAACCTGAAATAAGCACATCAGAAACTCATTGGATTTTTTAGGTCTAACGAAATGAGGCATTATTATAAAGAGTGATCAGCCAAGTTATTTAAGCACCTCGACAAATCCTCTCCCACTCGTATTCAAGGGCAAGCATCTGAAGCTGAGTGTCTGGATATCATCAATGGGCTCACTAAAGATTTCAGAGGTATCAGTGCCAAAATCAGTCTCTTCTTCCCTGGGATCAGAAGTATTTTGGTGGACTACTTGATTTCCTTGAAATGCACAAAGCAACCTGGACATAACCAACATCAAAAGAAGCATATTCACTCATTAAGCTTTAATGCTGAAGATAATATTAGGGGCTCTTTTTTTGCGTCCTTTTCCTTTCAGAAACTCCTTGAACAGAATGCAGAAGCAAAGAAAGATGCTACTTGCTTTGTGGTTGTGCATGTTAAATTTGTGCCTTTTACGGTGAATATTGCTTCCGCAGAAACCGCAACAGCCACGGGCATGATGCTCACAATAGAAGGAGTATCTTGCGATCTCAACAAGGGTGCATCCAACAAAACTTGACCTGCAGTATCACTTGTATGAAAAAACACTATCACAGATTTCATGTTAAAGTAAAATAAACCAGTTAAAATGTTACCATTATGGATAAATGCAAGTTTATGTCCCACGTTGGCACATATCCATCCAGTTGTCCAGAAATTGTTATCAGAAGCTTCTAAAAGCTTCTTCAAACTGGAAGTTAGGTTACAGCAAAGCTATACAAACAAAAACTATCAACATTAGGTTGTTAAAACAACTCACTTACAATAAAGAAAAACCATCAACATTAAGTAGTTAATACAACTCAGGTACAATTCTAAGAAATTGTTTGCTTTAATGCATACCTCTTCCCACATATGCCTTGATAAACGCAAGTATATTGTCAGGACTATACAGCCAGGCCTAATGTAGCTCTCTATATCAGTTGGGCTGTCTGATAGCCAGTTCAGGATCTGAGATGGAAAAGCAAACAGTGAAATGTTACAACAAGATTCTCAAAGGTGTCATAAACTGAAAATTGAGAAAGCAAGTTATATAGTAGCAATACCTGAGCTCGTAACATGGGTGGCAGATCACTTGGACCTTTGCCAAACAGTTTGAAAATAATACGGTCTGTCTGACACTGGTGAAAATTGAAATGTAACTATTTTTAGATTATATCTGAAGTCAAAATTCTATAAAGTTCTGTATTTAATGCAAGCCAACATCATAATCCAAGCATGAAAACATCTGGTTTACAACTACAATTATTTAGAATAAAACAGATACAACCATTAATTAGGGGATCACAGCCTACAACAGTAGATTTTCCAGTTCAGAGCTTATTATATAAGTATGTTATTTATAAAACTTATTCTGCAGATACAAATTCCATTTTTATGGATTGATTCTCTAAAGCTATTACTTTGATGACCAGATCGACCGTTATTAATTACTAACAATGACTAGATCTTCTCATGTTAATGTCAAAAAGACTTGATTTCGTGCTGTCATTTTGACCCTTTGGCTATAATTTAATAGATAATATTGGCAGATTATATAGTAATAATACTACATGAGAGACAGAAACCAAGAGAGTGACAGATGGTACCTGCAATATCAATAAAATCCATACAAACTTAATTAATAATGGTGAAAAACCATTTACCGGCTACTAGAGATCAGATGGCCTCTTCTCACCACTAAAAGCCCAGTCAACCAAACACACCATTGCTTTGGTATTGATGCCTTCCTAGTAGAAATAGTAAAGATGGATCTAACTTCTTGATGCCTAGGCATCACCATCTTCATAACAGTGCACCACAGCTGCATAATATGTCATATCTACAAAATCCCCTGGAAGGCTATGCAGTTATGCATACCCACATGCACACACAGAAAGAGGCAGACATCACATGCGCATGCACCATGTATGCGCACACGTATACACACATATATGTACGTGTATGTGATAATACTATGACTTATGGTATAAATAAAATACAACAGACTCAAAGGACGTGCAACAATGCCTCCTACTGCAGTGGTGCAAGGAGTCTCTCACCTGGGTGACCAGGTCCAAGGTCCAAGGCAGGTGTGTGTGTCTACAATTCAAAAAAAGGAAAAGACTCAGAGGATGTGCTTCATTAGCATTCAGAATATAAGAACAAAAAAGTGTAAGCAAAGATTAAACAATTTTTCATTGGTATCACTGATCTTTAATTTTAACTAGTGAGGGTGGTAACTCTTGAGAATTCCTTGCTGAAAGGTCTAAACCTGAACCTTTTAAAATGACTCGACTCTAAAATAATTCAATAAAAAATAAACTGACAGACCATGCAATGAGTCAGTCCAACAATTTCTCTTAACTTCTTTTCAAGATGTTAAAAGTGAATTCTTTTAAATCAAGAGCATTCCCTTTTTGCTAGGTAGTGGTGCAATTCAACTTTTGAACTAAAGCATTGATTTACTAGAGGGCATATATCTTCTTGGTCCAATTTGATTAGCTTGATGCATCCGTTATTTGTGCTTACAATGGGCGTTTACACCTTAAAATCTGGAGTTGAAACACAATGAATGATGACTACATCTTTACTTCGTTCAGTTAAAAGTTCAAAACATGAGAAGTAAATATCAAATTTGCAGTTCCATCTGCACTCACTCTGAAATATAGAGCATGATTACTTTCTGATGACTAATTCAACAAAAAATGCATATTTAGGTTTTACATTTTTAATTATTATTATTCATTGCCAGCTCAAAAGTATTATTACCTGAACATCTTCACCAGAACTAGAAGATGACTTCTCAGATATTGACTCTGAATTGCTGCTAGTATGAGCTGGGCTTGTTTGGTGACTGTCCCATTGTATACATGAAGGAATAACAGAGGGACCAGCTTGGATTCTCCCATTGTTCTGTGCAAGCCTATCTGATCCTTCTTTGTGATTCTGAATTTCAGTATACATTATATTCAAATCAAAATCATTTAACTTCGCTTCGGTCCTCTCCCTGACCACTTGCCCCACAGGAGGCTTTAAGGAGCAAACAGCATCTGCTTGTTTTTCTGGGTCATCCTCTATACTGGAATCTTGAGAATGGACTGAACCCATGGTCTCATTAAAATAGTTATGTCTAGGAAGTGGCATATGTGCTTTCCCTGAGCCTTCTACACTTCTGGGAGTTGATTGACAGATAGTTTTTGCAGGACCATGATTTGTATAGCTCAAAGGTGTTCCCATGGTTGAGCAGACAGCCGCAGAAGGTTCTTGTACGGTTGAGCCCCTAAAGGAACTTGGAAGAAGATCTGGTGTTTCTTCCTCAGATACTCTGGTTAATGTCTCAGTGTTCCGTAGAAGTTGTGGTAATTGTACCAATTCGGTCAGGTTCAATGGCTCAGATGTACTAGCAGAAGTGGAAAGCATTCTCAAAAGCTGTAATAATATATTTTGATCTTTTGACTGATCTGAGTTGTTTGCTGCAAGTTCAGAAAGAATCCATCAATACTGGCTCATCCAAGTAAAACTTAAAACACCTCAAAAGTAAGCAACTGATGCTGACAAAGGTGCTTTTTCACCAACTAATAATAACACCATATAAAATTATTGAAGGAACTTCCAAAATAGATGCTTCTATATGTCAAATTATTTACCACCCACAACAGAGCACACTTCCTGAAGACAGGATGCTCCATGCATGTACTCTAAATATGCCTGTGACGTTATTGTGCCATACAGTTCTGAGGTTTTCATGGACAATAATGTCTTGAGACAATTTTGCTCTCAAGACTAAATTTTGTTTCATTGTAGAACCATACATATACAGCTAATATATGAGTGCATGTGTACAAAGGTATGGAGTAGATGTCCTTCTGATAGTTGGAGTATTACCACTTCTCTAGCTGACACCTTTCAAAATAAAAATAACAGCCTTCAGCAGCTAATATGAAGAGTATAAAATAAGGAGCAGAGTATTATCAAAACAAGGGAATGCAGACTTCAGATACGCTTTCTGTATTTCTAATACATCATATACAGACAAGCCCATAAGCACAAACATGTATATGCATACACAATTTATACATTACATATATGGCATGTCTTTATGCACATACTATGCATGTTGGATCAACAGAAAGAGCAGCCCCCCTGCACAAAGCTCCCGCGTATGCGGGGTTGGTGGAAGAGGCAGACCACAAAAGGTCTATAGTATGCAGCCTTACCTTGCAAGAAGCTGTTTTCATGCCTCAAAACGGTGACCTCCAGGTCACGTGGCGACAACTCAACTGTTGCGCAAGGCTCCCCTTCTCAACCATGTTTCTAAATCTTAAGAGTCAAATGGCAAGAACAGTACACCCAAGCTGTTTCAAAATGGAAGACTGAAGTAAATGTGGCAAACAACTCATGTTCACCAAGTTCTTATTGGATCCAGTCACTGTCAAATGCCTGAGACTTTTGGACATGGATCATCTATGTTGGACTCTATCCAGGGTGGGAGGTAACTGCTCCAACAGGTGCTAGTGGTATTGCCAAGACTAACTCCCAGGACAATCATTGATGTATGTGTTTTTGTCAGTACCTGCGAGTGTGAGTCTGTCATGATATGAAGAAGAGCATTCCCAAGAACATATTGAAATAGGTGTATGATGCTCTTCTGGGTTTAGAGGAAGAATCTTTCCGAGTACATCCAGAAATAAGTCCATAAGATACTTCGGGCAAAAATAATAATAAAAAGGAGAAGAAAGACAATCTTGAAAGCAAGGACTGCACACTGCAATGTCCAAAGAGAACTAGCATCCATTGTCAGCTTAACACCAAGCTGTGACCAACAATAAATAGTATAAAAAGTTTCATTCCATCTTAATACACTGCTGCGAAAAAAAAGAAGAAGAAGAAGAAGAGAGTATTAAAAATAAATAAATAAAGATTGAGTATCAGCCATGAATGTAGCAAATTAAATTTCATAAATGGCATTTTGAACTTAGGAGAGTTAGGGAAAGCCAGTTCTGAGGTTTCTCAAGTTTTTATTTCTAAAGAAACACTAGGAAAAGGTTTGGTAAAGTTCTGTTTCTAGGGCGTTCCCTAGGGGAAGTGAGTCTGTAGTTTCCATTTCTAAATACAAGAAACAGAAATGAAAAGAAAAAGTTGTCAGCCTTACAGTGCAAATTGGAAAGTATCCTTAAGAGATAAAATAAGAGGTATCTGGTGGGACAATCATCCTTCAAAGGTTGATCAGCAGCAACCATATCTAGATTGTTCTTTCTTCTCCTTCGGTTATGGCCAGCCAAACGTCTTCGACAGCTTCTTTTTTCTTCATCAAATTCTTGAAGCATGTGAAACCTATGCATAATCAGACACAGGATAGTTTTAGAACATAAAAGTAAGTACACTAAAGAACTCTGAGCCAGAAAGGTAATTAAAAATGAATGCCAGTTCCACAATAATATTCAATTATCTAATCTCCAAAACAAAGCAACAGAAAGACAATGCTTTGAATCATAGACGGGCCACCCTAGCTACAAGTAGTGGCATTTCTCAAAATGACATGGACCAGATATAGTTTAAGGAGTGGTTGAAGTAGGATCTGAACAAAGAAGAGGCTAGGGCTATTCTTAGCAGCGAGGTCAGTTTTTTCCTATACACATTCTTGAATTTAAAATAACATCATGGACATGCTTAACAAGAGAGAAGGTCCAGGGAATGTTCTTGTGTGGGCAAACCTCTGTCCTTGGTAAAACTACATGCTAACCCTAAATAGGGGTTTCAGTTGTTCTTTCAAATAAGAAAGGCAAAAGAAAAAAGAAAAAAGAAAAGTATCCAAATCTAGGAGGTCATAATGAAATCAGACTGGCAAGCCTCTGCTAGTTCCTTTTTTCACTTCATTTTTCACATGTTCTTGTGTTAACCACTGATGGCTTCTGTACAATTTCAGTATGTCAAAAGGTATTGCTCAAAATATCCTTGGGTAATAAGAACCATCAAAGAAGTAAATTTGCAAGCTATAGACTTCTATGCTTCAAAGAAGGGAGCCTTGCGCAGAGGTAGAGTAGTCACCATGTGACCTGGAGGTCACGGATGGATTCATCATCATCATCATCATCATCATCAAGACCTGGAGGTCACAGATTCGAGGTGTAGAAATAGCCTCTTGAGAAAATGCAAGGCTGTGTCTGCTCCTTCTCCAAACCCCGCATAAGCATGAGCTCTGTGCACAGGGCTGCCCCTTTTTTTTAGACTTCTATTCTTCAACTTTTGATCCCTATAGAACCTCAAAATCCAAAGTTCAACTCCTAGGATATAGGAATTACGAACAGTCCCATTATTGCATTTATTTAGCACATACCAAGACTTCCACATGGAAGCAAAATTTAAACCAGTTTTTGCAGTGTTACAAAGTGGAACAAAACAACCTGGGATCCTCAAGTATCTTCACAAGGGCCACACCTCCACTCCATCCTTTTGAATCCTAGCTGTCCCATGGCATCTGGGCATGTTCTTTCAACTTTTGAGAGAGAACAAGTCCTTGTTAATGTGTTTTTGGTACCTCTTGTACCATTTCCCTCTTGAAAATAATTCCACAATGGAAATATCAAGTAGTTGACTAAATTTTTATTTTTTTTAAAAGAGCAAATAGTTTGGGCAAGAACCAAAATATTAAGCAAACAACCAAGACTGTGTTGTTCTAGATGAAATACACGTAGCATCCTCTACTTAGACAATGAGCTGATATAGGAAACACATGCTATGTCTATGATAGAAGGGAAGCCTTGGCGCAATGGTTGAGTTATCACCATGTGACATGGAGGTTATAGGTTCAAGGTATGGAAATAGCCTCTAGCAAAATGCAAAGTAAAGCTGCGTACTATAGACCCTTTGTGATCTGCCCCATCCCTGGACCCCGTATATGTGGTAGCTATGTGCACCTGGCTGCCTTATGCTTTGTCCATGATACTGGAGGATGATGATGTTGCATTGAATTCACAGGTTGAGTTTAAGATCTAGGAGAAACGTCTTTTATATAAACACATGAATAGCATAAGAAATGCAATACTCAAATAATATTGATTCAATGTCTGTAAGAAACAGTCAAATTAATGGAAAATAAGATGGCACAATTTGAACTAATGGAATATAAGATGGCCTATACTAACTAGACCAAGTTCATCTGTTTGGAACTTACAGGGGTTTGTGCACTTCATATTAGTTACACTAGTGATGTAACTAATAAGTTTAATTAAAATTAAGGGTTCTGCATAAAAAACATGATACAAAATGTAATATAATAAATGAATATTAGTTGGATCAGTAACTCCACTTGATGAAATAATCAATGTTGTTTTTATTGGATGTTGGCAGGAAGTCCAAGGTGGATGCTTACCAACCACATAGCGAGAGTTCCAGATCAATTCCACTTTCTAAAGAATGAAATGGGTGATCACAGTCAAATATACAATTATTAAGTCCGGACATGAGCATGTCGTCCAAAGATTGTTTAGGGGTTTTCTTCTGCAACCATTTTCATTGAGCATATGTCGAGTGACACCAAAGGACAGTTTGAACTGATATTTCAATAGCGGCTAACAGAATTTGAAATCATTCAAATTTATTTTGAAACTTTAATTATGTATGAAATAAGAATGTTAGAGCAAATTGGAAGTTTATAACTGACACGATTCAACAGGAAAATTCTGCTTAGCCCTACAGAGGACCATATGGAAAACGCAGGAAAGAAAAGGCATGCCAAGTTCAAGTGTGTAAGTATTGTAAACCAGTTGCTTTTAATTTGGAACAGCAATAAATACAGAATCATTACGGAGCTAACTGTGCTTAGAAAAATGACCTGCTACACTGTTGACAAAATCTTTGCAATACGCCACCAAGAAGAACAGTCCCAGATTTGGCATGCATCTCACAAACCTTATGACGCCGGTGGTAGGCCTTGGCATCATTCAGATTTGCATAACAATCATCAACTTGGCAATGACAAAGCTTCGAGGAACCTGGTTGTGCTTTAAGTTTCTTCTCATTGTTCAGCTCACCATTTCCACCATCTCTCTCCACAATTGGGTAAACACTTCCTCCAAGATTCAGAGCAAGAGAAGCATCTTCTCGTTGCAATTCGTTCTCTTCCAAAACAGATAGCTTTCTCCGTTTCTCGGAACCCTTCCTATCTTCCAGAACACCATCATTAGGAAGGAGCTCTATGCAATTAGAAGGAGACTGACTAGTGTTCAATCTCTCAGCAATGAACAGATTCCTATCCCATTTCCACTCATTTGAATCCCATTCGTGGCGTTGTACTCCCATCAAATTTTGCTTCTGCTTCTCTTTCACCATGAAATTCCGCTATCAAAACGCACTCCCAGTTTCTGCAATCTCAAGCGAAGAAATACCAAAAGCAAACCCCAGAACCTCATTTCAGTTTCAACAACATTCTTTCCATGAAGAACAAAACCCGAAATCACTGGTAACAGTCCTCGCGCATCCCCAAAAATCTAAAAAAAGCACCCCAACACAACCCTGCAACCAAACAAGTGCAACCCACATACCCGCAACAAATAAAGAAGCAAGGAAAAACTCGATAAGAAAAACAGAGAAAGAAAATAGAAAAAGAAGAAGAAGAAGCAGATAGTGAATTAGAATTCAAGGCTCATAATAAAATTCAACGAAAACAACAAGCATCCACATCAAAGAAAAAGAGAAACACCCAGTAGAAACATTAATTCGCTAGAATCCAACACCAGCGAAAGAAGAACCCAACAGGGAAGGGGAAATAAAAAAAGAAAAAAAAAACCCAGAAATCAAAATTTAATTTGAAGCAAAACTAACTCTAAACTCGAAACCAATCTACCCCAAAAACAGAAGCCACTTAGAGAGAGAAATAGGAGATGTTGGGCAGAAGCTTGTGAGTCGTTGAGCTGAAAAAGGCAACAATCCGACCACTACGAAAAGAAGCACCCACACAAAGGGGGGTTCTCACGTTAGTAACATGCGCCACAGCCAGTAGAATCTCCACCGGAATCCATCCTTTCACCTTTCCCTTCTCTCCCTAACTTCCTGAAATCCTGAACAACGTTGTTAGTTACAGTTTTTAGAGGTCTCAATGTCCGTTCATTCATTCACACCCTTTCGTCGTTTCCATTACAACCATCAAACAGTCAAATCAACAAACCCACTTGAAACAAACACGCAGAGAGAGAGAGAGAGAGAGACTTTAACCAACCATACGAAACGAGCACAACATTCACACACGGGAAGAAAAGGCAGTACCAGACAGACCAACCCCATTGTTTTCTAAATGACTAAAATGCCCCTAGAACGTTATCTGATCCCATTATACACGAGAAGACAGGTAAGTATCTAGCCAACCGTGCCTCTGTAGATTAGCGAGCGGTTTCTCGACTCCTTTTTCTCATTTTCTCGCGATAATTTCTCTTCATTCTCGCAAAGAGGAACGACGCAGGTGGGTCCACCGTATCAATTCAACTGACTACTAGGAGAATCGGAGCAAGTGGAGTGATTATCAACCTTGTGATTAGTCAATCAGAGATGGCCCACTTTGGGATAGTGGGTGATTTGAGGTGACGATCGAGTGAGACATTCCTTCGAGAGTGGGAAATTCCAGCAGGACGAAGCAGATATGGTGTGTTGACCGTGGCTGCCCCTTTTATGCCCATTCTTGTCCGATTTGTATTGAGAGATTCGCCGGAGCAGATTAATCGTCAACCCAGCCCTTTGATTTGATTCCCAATACCAAATTTTAGTTATGCGTCTCTTACTGGACCGTTCATCAGTACGATGGCCCACCAGATGATCCTTCATTTAATCTAGTGGATGGTGAGGCAAACAATCACTTCGACTTAGGTATGTATGTTTCACGTTTCTTCTCAATCATCCATTTGCAAAACACTGATTCGCTGTCTGTGCATTGGATTTATATATAATCACCAAACCAAATGTAAAATTTGCCTCTTTGACAGAAAGCCTAATAATGCCGCGCGATTGGCTTGATCATGTTGTACCCATATCGAATTATGTTGCGCTGTAAAATGAGATTCAAAAAGTAGAGCACTCGTGCTATGCTATTAGCTTGTCATGAGTGCAGCGGGTAAAAGATAAATAATTTTTTGTTTCATAATACGAGAGGACAAAATTCCAAGGCTTTGTAGAGTGAAGAAATCTTAAGTAACTTGTGGTGTCTATTTTCTCACAGTTAAGGTAGTAAAACTTGTGTGAGCTTGTGGAGGACAAACCTCAATTTAGAAGAAGCTGTCGAAAAAGTGTCTGATCACAATTATGTCGATAGCAGAACCATGAAATAAACGGTCGGGATGACGAAGATCTTATGTGGTGGGACCAGCAGATGAAGGCTCCATAATGCACTTCTTCCTTGGGTAGACAAGAGGATCAGATTCGCTCAAAGCTGCATGAAAGTCTCGCGAGAAATGGCTTACCACGCGTGACGAACTGCAGTGGCGTTTATTGTAATTTAACTTCACAGCAGGGCAATTTTACCACTTATCCTATTTTTCAGTTTCGGCAGCGATCCCGTGTGGGGGCTGAAGCCGATGGTAAGTCGAAAGCAGCCCCTTGCGTCGGTTGTGTATTCTTTTTCGTGTATATACATGCATACGTACAACATACGGTACCGTGTACGCATTTATACGGTGATGTCCACCCGATCACCATCCTTTAGCCTGTCACCTCCAACATGTTATGACATCACATGTGCCATTTTAACGCGTAACATGATGTCGGGCAACATGCACCGAAAAATCCGTTTGTGACTTCCTCCACCGTTAGATCATGTGAGCTGACGGTCAGAGAGCTCATCCTCATCTGTCGTGACGTTTCACAGCTTGACAGGAACGGGATGGGGAACGCTTGGTTGGGCTTTTGGGCGTTGAACATCAAACAACCAAACCACTGCCTGCTTACTACTGTGAATCTGTGAAGGTGACTCCATTAAAACACTAAGCCAGCTTTTCTCTAGAAAACCAGACTTCCATCTTAACTTGTAATGGTGACTCCCTGGTGGTTGGTCCATGGATTGGATGGTAAAAGACAAAGACAAAGGCTAGCATAGGAAAAGAAAACACAAAGGGCTGACAAGAACAAATCTAAGGCTTCAACTGTCCGATTTATCAGGATGAGTGAAAAGAAGTGGGACGCGCGCGTAGATCCTTACCAGATAGCCATCGAAGAATGGGCCTGTTTTCATCTCTGTCTGTTGAAAATGAGAGCCAATTTGCCGTGTGGGTAAGAAACAAGCTAATGGAGGGACAGGCGAAAGAAAGAAGGGCAGGTGAAGGACATCTTTAATGGACTGCTAAAAAGGACGTTCAATGAAACTTGCGTAACGTAGCAATCGCTACCTGGTACTGGAACGGTCACACTTTTTTCTAGCTGTTGTCTTCTTGAGAGTGGTCCAAAGATTGACAAGAACGGGTTGGTGGCAATCCCCATTTGCATCACCTCCGCTTGAAGACGTCTCCATTGGTTGTTCCTCGCTTCTTGCACTTGAATCCTTGCTACAATGGGCCATACTCCAACTTCTCCCTCGGTTTACAGTTGATGTGAGCCTCTTAGTTTGTCGGTGAACGTAGAGTGCTGTGGTTGCATTTCCTAACCAACCATTTCAGAGCAAGAAGCAGAGGCCTGAAATCTTCGGATAGGGTCGAACTTTTAGTACGCTGGCTCATCCGTAGTCTCGCTTATTATGGCTTTGGAGCATTAAATAGGTAGGACCGCTCATGCTCGTCTTATTTTTGTGATGAGGAAGGCTTTCCAATTCCCTTGTCCTTCTTTCCATTATTAACGGACGCAGATTACTCTGCTGTTTTTCAGCCACTCCTTCAGTTATGGGTTCTTCCTCTGACATATTCTTAATAACATCTGGACTGCCACCTCCCCACCATCTGATAGAGAGAGATAATAAGCCATTTGCTGGAAATCTCAGTTTAAATTCATCAAGGGAGGTGGGTATGTTTTCCGTGTAACCAGGCTGAAGGGTCTGTGGGCAGGCATTTTGTCTTGTTCCCCGGCTGCTGCAAACCATGACCTACTGCATGAGAACCGCATTGCAATTTGGAAGCATCTCGAGATGAGCTTGGTGTTATGTTTTGAAGCTGGACAGCCCTGAATTTGCAATAAATGACGGTAGACAGTTCAAGAAACTTCATGTAGAAACCAACGTAATGAAGCATTAATGCAGTCATATGAGAGAATTCACTTGCACCATCATGAATGCATTTACATAAGCTGACACCAATAAGTGCAGGATCAATCATTTCTGCAAAATGCTATGATACAGTAGGATTACAACTCTGCCTATATATCTTACTTGCCCAGAATACAGTAGAGCAGCAAAACTTATGATAACTGACTCACACAATGTAAGAGGATTCGACATTCAAAAGGAAAAAAGCATCACAAATCCCATCTTACACTACCCTGTGACTGAGTCGCCTAAGATGTTGTATGGCACTATGAAATTAGAAATGTCCTTGTATAGAATAAGCAGTTCTCATTTTACGAAGTTGGATTAGTTTTATTTAAGGGGCACATCTAATATTTCAGTATCCTCAATGAGACCCGACCTACTAACACAAGCAGAAAGACAATAAACCCTCATAGAGCAGTGGCGCAAGAAGAACCTTCTCTATGCTAGGTCACAGGTCTGAGGCTGTTCATGGGTGTATGTTAAACATTCACACACACACACACAAAGCTTCTTGGGACAAAAGCAGAATATGATCCTTCATAGGGAAGGAACTGAATCATTCCCTATAGCACAAATTTGTAGTAGCAGCTGACTTACTTTATAGGGAAGGCACAATTGAGTACTGCTGAGGTCAGCTTTGTTTCATAATTGAAGCCCAAAGCTTGAGTCTCCAACAGTCTGGCTTTACTTCTAGTCAGGGTTTTGGTGGATGAGTCTTAGCATCAGGGTGAAACAAGCAAGAAAGCGTTCAAACTTTTTACTCTGCAAGTACTTCAAACAACTTGAAAGATAATGACACGCACTGAATTCTCTGAATGGACAATACCAAACCAAAACTTGGTACTACTTGACTGGTATTTGATTTACATATGATGGCTCAAAATCTTATGAAGAATGTTATGAATGGATGATGCCCTATGGTAAAGAAAAATGAAGAAAAGCTTGAAGGACTACAAGTACAAACGAACAGAAGATAGCACCATCTTTGTTTTGGCAAAAAGAAGAAAGTCTGGCAGACTTAATTTTGTAGAAGTGGACGCTTTTAATCTAGCGCAGAAGAAGAGCTCTAATTAAGACATCAAAATCACAAGATTGAGGTTTGTAACTCTGAAGAATTGTGTTGATATGAGACTGGCATGTATAGGGCAGGAAAAATATCAGAACAACTTCGAAGTCTAGTAAGAAGTACAGTGGGAGGAGGAAATCTAAGGTTTTAACTTTTCATGGAGTTTTTTAAGAGTTGAATCTTGAATCATAGAAATGAAATTTATGGATGTTACGTTTTTTCACATTAGACAAAGATATAGAAAAGAATTGTAGGGTAAAAACAGTGCTGCAAGTGTTTTAACAGAATGGCATTTCCAGTTACTACATCTCTTTTTACTGTTCACTCCTCCTTTAAGTCACAAAGTTCTTGCCTTACTCTTCCATTAATATGTTTGGTGCATTTAATACAGCCACAGTTTCATTGATACAAATTAAAAGAACCAAGATGGTCAGAATCCAAGTAGCATACAGCCGCAAGCAATATCACACCAGAGAATCAGTCAGTAGAAATGGATGTCCAATGATGCTGAATTCCGTTCTCTCAAGACAATCAGCAGCCAAGTGGAGATAATCAACCAAGTCGAGATATATATCAGCCGACCAATTTTCAGAGTTTGATTCTGCAGTCAGTGCTTGGACTGTCTCTGCAAGCCTGAGACCAAGAAGATTTTTCAGTTTATGAAAAACAGGTTTAACACCAGTCTTTACCTTCAGGCTTCATCAGTTTGCCTAATGAGGTATTATGGTAGAGAGATAACTGATGATAAGTCACTTCCTTTCCCAAACAACAAAATCATAGGAAATCACAACTAAGGAGGATTTCACAACCATCAGTTTCTCATTGGCCACTTCCTTTCTGCTAGTAGTGACTCTATCCAAAACTAACTTTGAGTTCCCTCCTTGCTTTCCATTTTAGGGCTGATGTTAACACCCCTTGATTTTTATATTGTCAACCCACTCCTCATTTTGAACTTTCCCTGGTTGTTGACAGCTTTCAGAGAACTGACATGGGCAACAAGAGAACTTTGAGTTAACTGCAGTTTGGATAACAAACAAATAGGGTGGAAGCATAATGCCCATAATTTACCACGCTCTTTATTCTCTGCAATTTCCTTGTAGCTCTCTAATTTCCATTCAAGAAAAGAGAAGCACATCTAAGAGGTGGGAATGCAATGGTGCCAACAAAAAATGAAAAAGAGCATTCTTTTCACAGTTATTTGATAGCCTGATGATCCAACAATTGAAAGTACCAGGCTAGAGCAACAACTGATAATTCTCAAAAGGCATAGTACTTTTCTAGAACAGTGACAGTTCAAACACATCAATGATAAATGCAAAAATGCAAACCCAGTTTCTGACTCTGTATAAGACATCAATGACTAGCATTATTTATGCACTAAACTACAAGAGTCTCGGCAAGAGTATACACTCAAGAGAAGAAGACGTCTACATGCCCTTTTGCCCATGCATGGTAAAACTTCTATTGTAGATCTAAACTGTTCATCATGTTAGGAATAGCATAGATAGGTTAGATGTCAAATTTCATGCCCATTGGATGCTTTTAGTCTACATTTCTTCAGGTAAAATTTACGACCATCCATTTCTATTATTTTTTTGAAAGAATCAAAACAAGTGATTAAGATCATCCAAACACATTAATTAGTATTTTGAACATGATGAATGGTTTAGAGCTATAAAAAAATATTTTACTACGCATGGAAAAAGTAGCTTGTATACCTTCCTCTCCTCTAGAGTATGCACTATTAACAGGACTCAAACTACATTTCTAACTTCACAATTGGATTTTTTTTAAATATCTGGTAAAGAATCAAAATAATTATGAATGACACAACTTGGCTCCAAAAGAAGAGAGGAGGCTAACCCACAAAGCCAATGTCATAACTGCAGCTGGAGATGTTGTTCCTGAGCCTTCTATCCCTTTTTTGCCTTTGACAACTCAGCAAGCTCCTTATTTCTCTCTCTTGCAGCATCCTTTTTAATATCTTCTATGGTCTTTCCAGCTAGAAACTATAGAATGTGAATGCCATATTAGGAGAACAAAATGAGGCAATGGAAATATCCTCAAACCAGTCCTACTTTCAGTAAATCAAATGACATTAGTCAAGTATATCTGTAAAGATGAAGAAAACAATTTATGTGATCAAGGGATGGTTTCGGGATTTCTGCAAAACCCCACTTGCCCATTCAAAGAATAAATAAATAAATAGAAATATGTAAATGTCATCATCATCATCAAGACCTTATCCCAATTAGGGGTCGGCCACATGAATCTTATTCCTCCCTTCCTCTCCATTAAGTACCATGGCTTCATTTAGTCCCAAAGTTTTTAAATCTTTCCTCACCACTTCTATCCACATTCTTTTGGGCCTTCCCCTTGCCCTTTTAGAACCTTATACTTGCATTGCCTCACTCCTTCTAACCGGTGCCGTTTTCAGTCTCCTTTGGACATGTCCAAACCATCTAAGTCTAATCTCCCTCATCTTGTTACCTATTAGTGCTACTCCTAAATTTCATCTAATATTTTCATTCCTAATTCTATCCTTTCTTATCTTACCACTCATCTAAGTCTAATCTCCTTTGAACTGTGTAAATGTAAACATTGCAAAATGCATGTAGAACGGGGCAGAAGTTAAAGAAGGCAAAACAGATTAAATGCCTGAAAACCGAAAGTTGATAGCTTAGGCTACAAAATATGCATTTGATAGTAAAAATAAGTATAGGATGCTTGATTTTAGTCAGACAATCTTTTGGTTAAGACTTAAGATTATACTTACATCAACTTGTAGGGAAGTAGAGTTATTCTGGGTAATCTTTCAACATTACGATACTACCTTACCATGAAATTACCTTACCAAGTATCACAGAATACAGAAACTTCATTGAAGTCACTGACCAGTCCAGATTCCAACTTCCTTGAAATAAAAGAGTTCCTCCAAAATGTAAAGGTCAAAACATACTCTCCTCTCTATTTAGTGCACTTGACATCAGAATCCTTCTTATTTATATAATCAGAAGTCAAGAAAAAGCACGGCATTCAACCAGCCAAGTTTGATCATCACTTTCCTATCAGACTCTCTCTCCTTACATGCTTTCAGAATCATGGTAGGAGAACCATATCATTTGTCTGTCATCTATTTTTTTCCAAAAGGATACAATATATCCCATAACCAATCTGAACTATCTTCATTTCTATGCTTTACCTGAAGATCAGCGGTGAAACTTTAAATAGAACAGGGTCACATTCATCAACCAGATTTGTACTTAGCACTGCTATACATCATATTATTCATTACATAGCATCCATCATGCTCCGTGTCTTCCTCAACAGAAATAACAGCCAAGGCCCATCTCTAAATATAAGTAACTTATAATTTTCAGGGTCAACTACTCTAACCCCTCAACAAATTGCTGTCAAACTAATAATTCTAACTTCATTTAAATCTCAAGTTACCCCAATGAGCCATCTAGTTGATTGATAGTAAACATTAAAGTGTTTTCTTTTGGGTAAAAATAACTAAGAAGCGTGCAGAGGCTCAATCAAAACTCAGGGATGATTAACAATGATTTGCTACTTTCTTTGTCAGAACAATCATTTGTTACTTATCTCTGTCTCAAGAAAATTTGACCAATTTTACAAAAGTGAGACAGTGTCATATACACTTATTTATTAAGGGCTTTACTGTTGAGAAGGTAACTCCTGACTGGGTGGAGAGAGAGAATCTTTGAAAATGGGGATCCTTTTCCAAAAAGCAAATGGAAGCCGTAATATCAAGTCACACGTAAAGTCAAAGAGTCCAAAACTGGTAGCTGATTTATCGTTGATGAAAATGACTATTGCCCCTTTTTTTGGTTCCAAGTTAATGCTGTTGTCATTGCAGCCCTTAATAAGACCAACAAAAGATTGGGGTTTCATCAACAAGCCCATAAGGACTCCAGCAAAGAGCCTGGCCGGCAAAGAACAATCTACTGCCACCAGAAAAGTTGATAGTTTACTCTCTTTTAAGATTTACATTACTTTTTAAGTGGACAGGGACTGTTTCTCACCAGCCAACCACTTCATGTGCATGTACATAGTGGGTACTGAAATCCTAGGCATCTGATATTGCATGCACAGCTGTAATTGGTGAAAAATATCATGGTCTTGACTTGAAAATTATAACTAAAATCAGGGTCATTTTGGTTATTTGTATTTCCTGGATCATTGTAGTAATTTCTTTCTTGGCATGTGGTAACCCTAAAACCCCATCTTTTTAACCAAAATGAGTTTCCGCTCCCCTAGCAGCCCTTCAAATGAGAACTTCGTTAACTCAAAATTTCTTCCATCACTAATGGAATGTCACATTAGCACGTCCATGACATCTTGGAAGACGGTTGGCCGGCCTTAGTAGCATCAGTATCCATCTAAAGACATTCCTAAATTACAGACACCCCACTCTCTCTCCAACCTACCCAAACTTACACAAAATGATGCTGTACTCAGAGTTGTCTTATTCTTATGTAGATCACCACATAACTTTCCCAATAATGTCTCATTCTCTAACTTCAAATTTCTGGGCTGACTCTTTCATTCTCCTTCTGTTGAAATTTGAATTGCTCCTTCCAACCAGTAAAAAGTGTCAATGTTTACACTTCTGCTCTCCCTGTTGATGATAAGAAATCACCTTTGAATTTATTTTCTCTTTTAACTAATTTCAACTGGGATTTGGAATGACTTGTTAGCAATGCTTGAGAAAAATGAAACTTCCCCGAATTAATATTCTATAATACAAGTTTACTTTCACCTGTCTGCACCCCCAAGACCATATTCCTTTGACAGATGGCTAGACAACGAGGAAGATGAAAAGATATACAGGCATGCCTTTGTTATGGCAAATTCAATTTTACCCTATTTCTATCAGTGTTCTCACTATGCCCTCCTCTCCTAGACAGCCACTTCCACCTCTACAATTTCAGCCAAATGCATTGTCCTTGGTCTACAATAATCACAATGCAGTTATCCAGTTATTAAATTCATCCATCCTCACAATGCAAAAACGCAAAACGTCATTTCTGAACTTGATATGGGGAGTCAATACAACAGCATGTGTATCTTAGACCCTCTGCAGATCTCTGTGGTCTTCCGCTTGACCAAGTATGAGGCTAGCATTTCACCTCTATTATGAAGAAAAGGCTTGATGGTGACTCTCTATTGTCTTACATCATACAATAAGATGCTTCTTTACTAAAAGTTACTCCTGAAAATTACAGTTACCAATGGTGTAACCTCTAAAGTTCCTAATGCTTCGTCACTAAAAAATGATCCAAGCTTTTGAAACTTGGATGGCATATAAACCATCTGAAAAGGATAGCAGTTTCAGATATATCAACTCTAAATCTCGAAAGGAAACAATTGGAACCAAATCTTTAGCTTAGATAGAAGAAGAGTTTTCCTCGCATAACTACACACGGATAAATCATCCCTAAATCTTACCTTGCGTATGGCCACTTTATAAGAGCATTCTGACGGCAAAATCCTCTTTAAAACGCTGGTACAGACACCTGCAAGGTCCAAACCAAGACATTTTCCCCGTTACTGCTGTGCAATATTTAACATATCTATGAATATAATCATCAGACTCGAACCCACAAAAGATAGCTAGCTGTAAATATAAAACTAACAAGAGGGCTCGTTCCTCTGAAGAACTAAATACTCATTCTCCAAAATAAGATAAATTTGTAAGTCCACTTTTGCGAAAATCACAATGCCCAGGACGGTTGGAAGAGGCACTGCTCAAGAAGAAAATGCACAGGCTCCATCCTCCATATTAGCGCTCAATCATCAAAAAGAAGAGAAATCATACCAAGTGAAAGTTGTTCTCGCAAGAGAGAAAATACCTAGATGGAAACAACGAAAACTCTTCCAAAAGAAGATTATGCTCGCAAGTATCTAGAAACCCAGGCGGAAATTCGACGATGACGAGGAAGGGAAAAGAGAATCAAGAGAAAATGCTACCGTCAAGCACCTGCATTTTTTATCTACTTTTCTCATAAAGCAGATGGTCACTAGGACAAACAAACTTAACTATAAATTCTTAATCGAATTTTCATCAATCAAACGAAAGATTTAGTCATTTATTTAAATGTCATAACAAAATTCATGAATTTAATCTTGGAAAAGACTCTGCTTGAGAGTCAGCTTGTATGGAACCATTATAACCCAGAGCAAATAGGTGACACCCTCATTGGAGTTTTCAAGGTATAAACTCCCTGTTTTCCTCAATTTTAACAAAAGTTAATGTTCAATGGGGCAAACTTAGTAAATTTATAACTAAATATTCATTAATAACAAATGAAACTTAATATTTTATTTCATGTCGTGGTAAAATGTAGTAATCTAATACATAAGAATGAATGGTACGGAACCACCATTCAGCCAATGGTGCATGCAAAACTTTTGAGAAATTGCATGTGTTATCAGGAATTCAATCACCTGATTCTATTTACATGTATTAGTTATATCACAGGGTAACTAATTTCATGCCTAAGTTGTATATATGATTGTCATTTCTTCAGTTTCATTGATCAATTCCCATACATTTTCATTTACAGTGTCCATCTCTACTGTCCATTGGATGGGTAAACAATTTTCCTGCCTGGACCCACAATATTAGCCGTGAAGGGCTAGATGTTTGCCAGGTAAGGGCTTCTCGGATGAAAGAGATTGGTGAACCGGAACTCCTGGTTTCTTTGACAACACTCAAGTGGGAGGAAAAGAAGCTCCCACACGAACCCATCTGTCTATAAGAGCCCTCTCCTTCGTCGGTCGTCTTTCACCTACACAAAGTCCCAGCGAGCACCAGCAAATTGAAGGCGATTTACGGAAGAAATGGAGAGATTGCAGAGGATTTTCTCAGGTGCTGGGGGAATGGGACATCCACCTCCAGATTCTCCGCTCCTTGATTCCTCGGAGCAGGTTTATATCTCCTCACTGGCGCTCCTCAAGATGCTCAAGCACGGTTTGTAATCTCTCTCTCTCTCTCTCTCTCTCTCTCTCTCTCTCTCTCTCTCTCTCTCTCTCTCTCTCTCTCTCTCTCTGTAATTCTATGGATGCAATTTCTAGCTTTGAAATATAGGTTGTCCTTTTTGCTACTTATTCTGTTTATCTATTGGAGATTTAATCTTTCACTCGCCCTTCTATTTGTTCTTTTCCTGGATTCTGGTGATAAAAATTTGGGGTTTTATGGAACAGGAAGAGCTGGGGTTCCAATGGAAGTGATGGGTTTGATGCTGGGTGAGTTCGTTGACGAGTATACGGTCCGTGTTGTGGATGTTTTCGCTATGCCGCAGAGTGGTACCGGGGTCAGTGTCGAGGCCGTCGATCATGTCTTTCAGACCAACATGCTCGATATGCTCAAACAGACCGGCAGGTATTTCCTTTCTTCTTATTTCTGTTCATTTTGGTTGCAGAAGTAGGTTGTCGAATTGTGGATTCTTAGATTGGGTTTTCACATGTGTAGGGCTTGTGTTCAATTTCTTTTGATCCGTGGTTGAATGTGTCTGTTGTTGTATTATGTGTAGGAAGAGTAGGATATTGTTTAGGTTCATGAATAGCTGGGGAAGTAAATGGCTTCACTGAGATGATCGATGTCCCACTCTTTTCCAAGCTTAGAAGTAGACATTCCATTAAACAGTTGAGAAGATTCTGCCCGATTTGCCACCTTGAAAGTCTAGTTATCCTCTTAAGTTTAGCCGTCTATCTAAAGTTCTCGTTGTCCTTTACTCTTTGAAGGGTCACAAAGATAATAGGGATACACAAATTTAACAAACCTTCATTTAGAAAGCCACGACAGAAAGACAAGTTGAAAATCATGTCCTCTGTTGAATCCTGTTGAAACTCTAGCAAGACTGGTATGAAGCCATAGCCAATCAACTGTCTTAGTATGGACTTCGGTAAAATAATATTTTCTGCATGATAGCTGAGAAGCACTCTAAAGACTTTAGAATTGTTCACTTTTGGTTGAAGCAAAAAAGAATGAAACAATTTGTAATTTTTTGTTCCATCGCTGTACTAATCACATGATCAATCATAGGAATCCTATCTAAGTTGATGGTCCTGCTAAAAGCAGTGAGCTATGAGGGGGAACTGTAATAGACCACGGTTGGAAAGAACAAGCTATGAGGTAATATGCTACTAAAAGAACCAAGGAGAATGACTTCACCAATAATACACCTTGGAGCACTATCTTAAAGGCTGCATATCCTTGCCACTATGCTTACTCTGGTGTAAGTCTAATTTTTGTCTCCACAATTGCCATTTAAATCTTTGCCAAGGAAGGCACACCAGAGTTCACGGCATAATTACTCCATCACTGAGGTCTTAGAGTAGTTTCCACTCTGTCTAGACCCACAGAGAGCCTTGTAACACCTCAAAACTGCTTGATTCAGCTACAAAGGCCTGCAGAAAGGATACCTGTCAACAGCACGTGAATGCTTGATGTTGCCTGCTCAAATTTCTGTATCCAAATAATCACATTTAAGAATCATTGCCAATAAGGTGCAATAGAATTTTCCACCCTAATACCTCATCATCACTTCCTGTCGACTTAGAGACAGTGTTGTAGATCCTAGAAACTGCTTTGAGATTCAATGCTGCCATTACGAAGGCCCACAAGAAAGAGGCCTTTCACCAGCATAGTAACGGTGCGATCTCAACTCGGAGTGCTTGGCATTGGGATCACAGCTCAGCTTATAGACATCATTGCACTCCCAATCTGAACAAGTATCATGAAGGAACATGGGAAAGTTAGTCAACTTGACACGGCTCTTCAGGTTTTGCTTTGAAGCCTTCTAGGAGATCCACTGACGAACATGAGAATAAAGTGAAGCTGACTTTTATTTTTTTTCTCTTTGATATGACCAACTAAAGAAACAAAACCCCCAATTCATCTTCTTCACAAATTTCGTAACCCCATTCCACCAGTAAAGTAGTCGAGGAAGTCCAGATTCTTAACCTTTAAGCTCTGTTCATATTTCTCTTACACAATATTTCTCTCACTTGCTATGATGATGAAAGTTAATGCACTTGAATGCAACTAGAGCTCCATCTAGAATATATCTCTCTGTTATAAATGTTCCCTGCCACTTGGAATTCATTGTTCCAAGCACTTGCTTCAGTATAGGAACTTCATCAATAATCTCATAGATCCTCCTGCTAGATAGATTGACTGACTGGGCCCCAACCATCCTTTTCAGGGTAATGGTGATAGTAGAGGACCAATGCTTTACCCAAATGAAGCTTAGAGTATGAAATTCTAAAAGATTATCTCAATATCCTCTTTAACAAAGTCCCAGCATGACTGTAGCAAGGGCTGGCAAAAGCCTTTTGGCCCAATAGCCCCATTTCCACTATAACATTCATCTTCTTCTATACCCCTTTAGAGAGACTCTTTCATTCCAGCTTGGTTTAGTTGACCAAGAGAGTGACAATCAACACATCATGGTTAGGCCTGAACCCATCCTTGCCCTGTGTAAACATCTCTACAGTAAACAGCCACAGCTTCCAAGGTGATCTCAAGGTCTCCAGTGCTGCATATATTATTCCACTTTATCTTGGATGGCTGATGCTGTGGAAGCATCTAGTACTTATCCTGATTATCTAGCCGTTTGTCCCAGTTTGCTACCTCCATTTGATTTCTCTTGAATGACCATTCTTTTTATTCTCTCTAAGCTTCTACCTGTTCCTGCAGTAATGGGCAGAGCTCTTCCTTCATCTCCTAACTTTAATTCCGTTCATGATAACCCTTGAACCCAATCTCCTCGTCCCATCTGTTTCAGCTTTCATTTGATGAACAAAAGAGTAGCTGCTAGACTATGGACTGTTACTGAGGTGTGATCACATCCCTTGCATAGATCTGGAGCCCAAAGATAACTCAAGCACTGCTGTGTTATTTGAACTTGGCTTGGAAAGAACAATTTGGACTCGTATGTTTAGAGATAGTGAATACAAGTATAAGTAACTAGTAATCTATCCAACTGGACACTCCCTGACTTGACCAATATGTAGTGCCTCCTAGGGGTAGATTACCAGAAGATTGGGATCAGTTGAATAATCCACAAGCATTGGAAATTTAGCTTATGTTTGAATCCTCATGTGATCTGTAGTGTGCCTTTTGTCAGTGAATCCTACCCATTCTATTTGGATCCTCAGGCCATGGTGAAATTGCTTGCAGGTTAGCAGTTTTTTTTCTTCAAATGCAAAAATAACGACTTCTACTCATTAGCTGGCAAACTGCCTGCCTGCTATGGCACTTGTAATGACATTATCATTCTGTGGAATGATGTTACCACAATGACTTATACAGCACATTGACTTTGAAACTCCATCCATATCAGCAACTCTGCTAGATCCAACCAGGTAAGTTAATTGTGTCGTGCCTCTCACACCTGATAAAGACAAAGCTTTATCCTTTGCCAACATTGGACTTCTCCTAACAGCAATGTCTAGTTGCATGTCACAGTACATATCTATTAACTCTTATCAATTTTTTAAACACAACCCTTAGTACATAATTGACGCTCGTCCATTATAATCTTATTTGAGATGGTGATAATTTAAGCACATTACAGTACTGCTTATTATGTCAATCACCTTTAGTTTCGTTTCCTTGCTACTATTATCATACTAAGTGGCTGCATCATATTGTGTTCGGAAGGTCTACAAGAGGAATGCTTTATGCACTAAAGATGATCATTCATGATGTTGTTGTTCACTTAAAATGTTCCATGTTAGTCTTTTCTTTCTAGTGTTAGATCTGCCAAATCTATTTACCCACAATTGACTATCAGTTTGTCTTCTGTTCTCAAAGTCTTGCCTATTATGTGAATGTTTTGATTATCTCATGGTGTTATTGCAGACCGGAGATGGTGGTAGGATGGTACCATTCTCATCCTGGCTTTGGCTGTTGGCTTTCTGGAGTTGACATAAATACACAGCAGGTGGGCATCTTCTCAGTTGATTTATTCTGTTTTGTTGTGATTGTAATGCGTTTCACCATCCTAAATCATGATTCCTCTGTTATCCTATTTGTTGCTATAATCGATCTCCCTTGACTGGTAAAATGTCTTGCGTTTTTTTTTCCAGCCACTTGCAGCATGTTGCTGGTTTGTACGGTTATCCTTTCTTCTTTTTTTTTCTAAACAATTAATGCCACTCAATGTTTATCTTATCTTCATATTCTCTTCTTAAAGCAGAGCATCAAAATATTTATTTAGCTCTCCAAATAAGGGCTCTCTTTCTAACCATTTGTGGTTTTAGATGATACTGGTCATGACTGGCTGCATCGAAATACTGATTACCTGCTTTCTTGTCTTCCATGATCGATTTTTATACCAGGCATACAAAATTATGAAAATCATTGCTTCTGCTACCCTAGAATTGTTGCGCTCATTGCTGCCTTGAGCAGCAAATATGGAGAAATATTGTTTTTTCTAGATTTTCCTCATTTATATTTCAAAATGAAAAATACTTTTATCATGATAATTTCTAATTCTGAATAGGGTTTATGCTTAATGGTTTGTACTATTTCTATTTCAGTTAGTGTAGGGATTTGATCAGTTATGATTCTTACTGCATAGCTTGTTATACAATGGCCTAAGTCTGGGGTTACACGTTATCAGGACAACCTTCTTCTGTTTTTTTTCTTTATCTTTCTGGTTTACTGTTCAATATACCAGTTTTCTACTTCCACAGCTAACTGAACAATTTGGGTTGCTGATTTTCATCTGTAACTTGCAGAGTTTTGAAGCTCTGAATCAAAGGGCTGTTGCTGTGGTGGTAGACCCAATTCAGAGTGTTAAAGGGAAGGTGGTGATTGATGCCTTCCGCCTGATCAACCCACAAACCATGATGCTGGGCCAAGAGCCACGACAGACAACGTCCAACCTTGGACATCTGAACAAACCATCCATTCAAGTGAGGATCTTTACGTTTGTAGCTCTAAAGCTTTCTTACAATTTATTTATTGTGCCAGCTCGACCTGTTTGCTTTTCGTAACTTGTCAGGCGTTGATCCATGGGTTGAACCGGCATTACTACTCAATAGCTATTAACTACAGGAAAAATGAACTCGAGGAGAAGATGTTACTGAACCTACACAAGAAGAAATGGACTGATGGACTCACACTACAGCGTTTTGATGCCCATTCGAAAACCAATGAGCAGACTGTCCAGGTAACTAAAGGTCTTCCGAACTTCTCTTCTGCTATGTGATTTTAGAGATGTTACTTGCATCTGATTCTTGATTTAAGAACTACTAGGATTTTAGAGATTCCAACTGTGTAACCTAACAATTTCATTCTTGATTCTAGAACTTTTTATGAATTGAACTTGTGCAAAAACTAATAATGCTTGTGTGGCATCTTCGTGAATATGCAGGAGATGCTAAACCTGGCTATCAAGTACAACAAGGCTGTTCAGGAGGAGGATGAGTTGCCTCCTGAGAAGCTTGCAATTGCAAATGTAGGTAGACAGGATGCAAAGAAGCATCTGGAGGAGCATGTGTCGAACTTGATGTCATCTAACATAATCCAGACTCTAGGAACCATGCTGGACACTGTTGTTTTCTAGGAGAGTTGTAACTTGTCTTAGGCTGGGGGATGCTTTCATCAGTAGATGATACTTTCAATTCTTGACAGGAACAAATTTTACCCCTAGTGACAGATTTTTTTTTTGAACTTTGTCAAAGACAGTCGAACAGTGAATTAGACGTTTCAATGCTCGAATGAATTGATCAGTTATGTGGGGATATCATTTGCATGTACCTTTGATATTTCAAGCTTCATTTTGTTTTTTATTTTTGGGAATGAAAATGGTATATAAAACTCCAGAACGAGGTGTTCTGGCGCCGGGAAAAGAAGAAGAAACGAGCATTTTGTTCGACACCAACTTGAGAAAATTTTGTCACTACAAGATGCATAGCACATCCGAATTTCCTGAACTTGGTGTATGGGATGTAGAAGGGTTCTTCCCTACAATCCTGCAACCTTGTAGCATCTATCAAGTTTTCCCATCTCCACGATGCCTTCAATGAAGTCCTGCCCCATTTGAGCCTATTTCAGCTTTTGGACCTGCATATTAGTCGCCTTTAAGCTCTCCAATTTACGACAAGCTGCAATCCCAGCCTTCCTATAACCTCACTTGCTGTATTCCCTCGGGGTGGGGCCGGAATGGTTAGTTTTTTTCTTTTCCCCCTTTTTTCTTTTTGGTAAATTGAATGGTTAGATTTATTGAAGCTTAATTTGACCTGCCAAATGCTGTCTAGCACAATTAGTTGCAGATAACAGGTGCCTCTTCTCATTACTTTTAGTCAGAAGTTCGAGGTGGCGTTTTCCTTTGTTGAGGAGATTTTAAGTATCTATCAGAAGCTCGAGGATTTCTTCAACGGAGTACAATGCTATGGATGCATTTATTTAGATGGATGTAAATACTGTCATGTGGGAAAATATGAGCAAAGTTATTTTTGAACTTTTACACATGAATTTAATAAAATAGGAGATCTCAAGATTTAAACTCATGGCCATGTTGGTTTGCCACTCAAGTTGTGTGTGGATGGACTATCAGCCAAATTATAAACTTTCAAGTGTGTGGCAACAAAATAGTCGTTGCATGAGCCAAAACCTCTAGAACAGGGTCATATTGGAGGTTAAATAGTCGTAACGGTCATATTGTTATGAATTTTCCTTTATCAAATTAAATAGTATTTAACTTTTTTTTTAAATAGAAATTGAAATTTAAGAACCTAGAAAAGTCAAATATGTCGACGATATAATCTGTAAGCTGATATATTGGCCATTCTCTATCGATATATGGACTGGTGGGTATATCGGTCATTCTGTATCAATATAAATCGGCAGCCGGGTGCACGAAGCTCCCAACTATGGGGTCGAAAAGGGGTGAATCAAAAAGGCCTATATTACATAATCTTACTTTCTATTTTGAAAGAGGCTGTTTTCATGCATCAAAACATAACCTTCAAATCACAAGGCAACAACTCATCTGTTGAGCCAAGTATTACGGGCTTAGTTTCTCAAACTCTCATGCGATACTTAGCTTAGCTTCTCACTCTGCATCAACTAAGTAAGCCTGACTAGAATATCTAAGGAGAAGAACAACTGAAGGAGACTTGAAGAGAACTTTAGCTTTATTATTTTAAAAATACTTACAACTCTTGGATAAATTCTAAGATGATTAATTTTAGCTTAATTTCTTACAAATGGATAGCTCTTCTATTTATAAGTGCTCACCTGCTTTTTACCTTCTCAATAAATAATAGAGATTGTTACGTGTATATGATTATAATTATTCTCTAGATCATTCTTATAAAATATATAAAATTTATTATATTTTAAATTTTAGATATTTGCAAGGACTAAAGTCTAAGCCTTGGTCATGGGTTGTGTAGGACACAACGCTCACCTTCGTCGTTCCGCATCCATAAATAAGATAATTTCATTTCAGTGATAAAACTGGCCAAGTGTCATATATTTGTCAGGCAAAACTGGATATATCAGCCGATACTCTAAGTGGAGACTACCGACAGGGTATCAGAAATGCTCTGTTCAGCTCCCATCGACAAATGTCTCTTTTATCAGTTTCCTCCTCCACTTATCCATACCTTGACCAAATGATATCATTTGTTCACCTCATGTCGTCTTTCTTGATCACATCCATAGCTTTTGAGAAGATCTGCAGATAATGCTATACAATTGTCTTCATCATATACGTATATATATATATATATATATAGAGAGAGAGAGAGAGAGAGAGAGAGAGAGAGAGAGGTGGATTTATGTGACCGAACAAGCTAAAGAGTGCGGGTCCCGAGACGTCCTTTTGGCTGTGATTTACGCGTAAGAGACTCCAAAAGAGCGGATAGACAGAATCAACTGTGTCAATGACATGTCTGGGACCCATGACGAATATTTCATGATTGAGAATCGAATGCAACAAATGCTGACCCTCGGATCACGGTCTACCAAACAACCTATTTGCATAGGTGCTGGAAAATGCAGGATAGGCGTTGAAGTGCACCAGCGGCGGTGGGGAACGAAGTCAAATCCTTAAAGAGTGAGCTTACTATTAGAGCAAACAAAAATCAGTTTGGGGTCGCTAGAAATAGATTCCGAGGGAGGAAAGTCTGGCCCGTCTAACCATACCTAGTATTATGTTGACATTTACTAACGCACAAGCAATTGCTTGGGCAGTAAGAGAGCTTTGTACCTGTTTATCTTTTCCTTTATTAGTTAAGAAGGGCAAGTAAGCATGTGATTACTACCGATAGGGGGCCAGTTTGGGGGTACTCAGCAACTGAACCCGTAATTGGGGAGTTGAAACTTAGCCATGTACCATAGCAGCTGGTCTCCATGCAACGCTTCGACCAAGGAATTACCTTGGGGAATAAGTAAAATAAACAGAAGTGGTGGGATGGGATGGGGCAGAACTTGACAAATAGCACGCAGACAGTAAGTAGACCGGTCTGCTTGATGCATGCATTTCAGTGATATTTTGCTGGATATACTGATTAGCATTCATGATTGATGAACAATATTTGTGAAAACAACCTCTCGCATAATGCATAGCTGCGTAGTATAGGTTCTTTATGGTTCACGCCTTCCTAGACTCTGCATATGCAGGAGCTTCTTCATGCACTAGGCTGTCCTTTTATGTTGATGCTCAAGGACCCATGCACATGAACGTGTTACAGTTGGGAGCATGCATGTTGTAGGCGAATATGCACGCTCAATACTTCACATGCATTTGGATAACCAAAATCACGTTAGATATAAGTGCTTAACTTTATTGATTATTAGAGGATTAATGCGGACGGTTAGTCTATTGAATTAATCGACTCACGAAGAATGGTGTGGACGTTTGGTATGTGGCTCCTCGATGATGATTATCACCGTGAAATGGTTCAGATTATTTTATACAATAGTGGAGCGCGCATATTCAGTTATCTGAATCACTGACTTACTAGGCCTAGCCATGCATGTAAAGGTCATCATCATCATCATCATCATCAAGACCTTATCCCAATTAGGGGTCGGCCACATGAATCTTATTCCTCCATTCCACTCTATTAAATACCATGGCTTCATTTAGTTCCAAAGTTTTTAAATCTTTCCTCACCACTTCTATCCACGTTCTTTTGGGCCTTCCCCTTGCCCTTTTAGAACCTTCAACTTGTATTGCCTCACTCCTTCTAACTGGTGCCGTTGTTGGCCTCCTTTGAACATGTCCAAACCATCTAAGTCTAATCTCCCTCATCTTGTTACCTATTGGTGCTATCCCTAAATTTCTTCTAATATGGAAAGCAAAACAAAAATTTTGTAGACTTGGAGATCGGAATTGCTTTGTGGGGATGACTTATCCAACGAGAATGATCGGCTAAAATCGGGTGCCAGAGCTAATCCTGGAAAACGTTGGATGTGCGGGCAAAAAATGCAAATCACAGAGACGCGTTACTTATACGATGTCAATCAATCTGGGCCCAATTTCAGCATTGACTGCCAATGGCCTCAAAGAAATGTTAACATGCCTTTAACGGCCCACTAGGAAGGAAGGAAAACTCTCACATTGCTCATACTTTGATCAGCCATTGGTTTGTCCGACTCTTCGAGCTAGGACTGGATGGATAATCTGATTACGGATCCGTAGCTTAACCCATATTATTGGTCTTGATCATACATGTACTAAAATGTGTAATGCAGAGAAGATTATACAGCAAGCTAAGCACCACGTCCCTAAGACCATTGATTGGGGGTCACCATCTGGATTGTTTACAGCTGTAAAGCTGAAAGATCAAATAATGGCCAGGAAATTAAGGTGGCAAGAGTCGAGATTAACTTACGACGATCATTGCATTGACTTAGAGGCTATATTGTCTATCTCTGTGGTAGCCCACCACTACCAATAATCCTTGTAAGTCCAGGTAGAATGGACACTGGAAGCCACTCCTGTCTTATTACCCAAGCAAAACTTGCTAGCAAAATTTTCACCATAAATAAATACGGGGGAGAATCTACTAACAGCCATGAAATAGAACCCATCATATGTAGACATGGTGCAAGGGGAACAGAATGAGTCCACCATAGAATGGGCATCATTGTACAAACAAGAAAAGCAACCCATTACAGCAGAAAAGTAAGAGAGAGGTAATTAATGGTTTAATTCTTTAATAGGCAATACAGGAAAGGGTGAGAAAAGTGAGCTTAAATGAGTCTTTGGCTAGTCCAAGAACTGAAAATGAAAATGGGAGGGAGGAAATGAAATCATGCATCAGAGACAGAACTGAACCCAAAAACAAATCTGTACAACTGAAATAGAGAAACTTTCAGGTATTGATGGGAACTGCCATCTCTTCCCCTGTTGATTGCTACGCCTTTGGAGGGGATTGTAGTAGACTAGCACAGCCTTAATACCTCATGTAAACCAATTTTTACCCTGGGCATCATTCAACCTAACTGCGGATTGATTACTGTATTCTGACTTTTCCATGGTTCATCAAGATTCAGCCTATAGAGAAAGGACCACCCATTTGTTGCAAAGTCAGCTTTATCCAATGAAGGATCTTCTTAGTTGTTCATGTCCGCTTTGTTGTTGTCCATGTCCATAGAACCAGAATTGTCCTTCAGAGACTCAATTTCCCTGCTTCCGGCGCGACGACTCCTGTTCCTTCGATCCTGTAAAAAGATTAGCGCCACATGATAAGATTCTTAAGGAGGTCTACAACACAAAGTAGGAGAGCTAGACTGTAAGTATAGTTTGAAATCATCCACCTCACGAAACGGGAATTCTTCAGCTTCGAGCATGCAAACAACCTGACTCATCTTGGGTCTTTTTTCTGAATCAGGATCAACACATCTTATGGCGATTAAAAGGGAACGTTTTAGAGCTCGTGTTGTTGGTCTAACTTCTAGGTTAGGGTCTACAACTTCTTCCGCCCTCCTAGTCCCCACCATCACTTTAAGCCACTCGACAAGATTCACCTGCCACAGCCATACCAAGTGTTCATACTGAATTTGTGACAATTTCTCTAGTTTTCTTTTACAAACGGAATGCTTACTTGAAGATATAATTAGCATCGGAATATCATGGAAGAACCATGCCCACCCAATGTTGAGGCAGCAATGCAACACACAGAATACCAAAAAGAAAGAGAAGTTTAGATGAAACAACTATACCCAGTATCAGCCACCTATACCTCATCTGCAGGCCGACCATAGTCCACAGGATCTCTGCCAGTAACTGTTTCTAGCAAAAGGACCCCAAAACTGTAAATGTCACTCTTCTCATTTAACAATCCCGTATTTGCATATTCAGGTGCCACATACCTGAAATTACATAAGAGAAGATACACTCACAAATTCTGATAAGGTTTGTGAAAGCAAAAATGGGTTTTAATGCCTGTTTGATGTAATTAGTTAGTTTTCATATGAAAAGAATTGGTTTGAAAATTTCATGGCCTGTCTATCAGCAGAAGATACAAGAAAAGGGTCAAGAAGTATTACCCATATGTCCCCATTACTCTGGTTGTGATATGGCTTTTTCCAGAACCTAGTAGCTTTGCCAAACCAAAATCTGAAACCTTGGCATTGTATTCGTCATCAATCAAAATGTTACTTGACTTTATGTCTCGGTGGACAACTTTTGGTTCTATTGCCTCATGCAAGTAAGCTAGCCTACATCACATTTCGGAACCTCATTATTCTTCTGAACTAGTAGAACTTAAGCTCAGGAAGAGAATCACAAATTTAAGCTAAAAAGAAGGTAATTTTCATACTGTTCATCATTTATTTTTCTGAATTACTAGAACTTAAGCTAAGGAAGAGAATCACAAATTTAGGCAAAATGAAGGTAGTTTTCATACTGTTCAAGCAGAGGGATGGACTTACGCCTTTGCTGTACCAAGGATAACTTTCATACGGGCCTCCCAAGTAAGGGAGCCATACTGCCGCATTGCTCCATGAAGCCATTGTTCCAAGTTTCCATTGTTCACATACTCATACACCAGCATCCTATAATATGCTAAATCTTTGATCACAAGCTCTCAATGAAAGAAATTGAAAACCAATAGCAATTGAAGAATGAAGAGGAACAAATAGAAGAGGCATCATCTGGTTCAAGTGGAATAACTAAACATTTACTCTGGAAAAGTTTAGTTCCTGAAACTCTCTAAATTGCATTTTATGAATGCTTATTGAATAAGATCGACCGCCAATTGCAGTAACCAATCCATGTCTGCATGATTAATTACTACAAAACAACATACAATCAAAGAAAAAGAAACAAACATAGCAAAGTCAAGTCCTTACCTATGAGTTCCTTCTACGCAATAACCCAAAAGGCGCACAAGATTCTTGTGCCGAACATGGCCTATAGCTTCCACTTCAACTCTAAATTCCTTCTCCGCCTGTCCTCTATGTAACCAAGACCGACAAAAACCATAAATGGTTGTGAACTGAACACCAAAATCAGCCATTTTAAACAGTTGGAAGCATTTAAGCTCTCACTTGTATTGAGATAGAATTAAAAGAGATTGGAAGGTGCCACAGAACTTACAAATTATTCAGCAGCTTCTTGACTGCAACTTCAGTTCCATTCATCAGCCGACCCCTATAAACTACTCCATATCCCCCTTCCCCAAGGATATTCTCCTTCGCAAAACGATTAGTCACAAACTCAAGATCCCTCAAAGTAAACCAATGGCCCCATCCAAGATGTGAGAATTCAGGAAGACCAATCAAGGGTGACGCTGATACAATTCCATATGAAGAAGATCCTTTGCAATTATTCATAGTCCCTGAGTTTCCATCTTCCCCTGAATGTGAGCCACCACCCCTATCATGCTGATAAACCGAGCTACATTGGCTGATATTATCAACATCACTCGATTTACTCGTACCCAGATGCACCAAGATCTTCTCTGAATCCTTATCAAATGATTTATCATGTGCACTGGCAACACCTTCACGATCATGCGTATTGTGAGATAAAAACTGGGAACCAACTCTGTCAACCTTGATCTCCTTTGAAACATTGGGAATTTGAGAGAGCGGAAACTTTTCCAGGGTCCTCCTTGATTTTTGCCGAGATGTGATCCATATTGATAAGAATGTGAGAATCAACACAATGAATGCACCAACACAGATGCCGATCACAACCCATAGTTTCAGACCAAAAAATGAAGTTTTTCTCGATAGTGCATGGCTCAGAGGGCTTCCATTAGATGACATTTCTGATCCAGAACAGAATACCTGTTAGTGATTGTAGCCTGGTTTCTGTAACTGAGAATCTGAAAAGTCTATACACACCTAAACTTGAAATGTGACGAAAATATAAAATAGAGAACAATAAATTAACAAGATCCATGGTCTAAAAACACGGGTTCCATCGCAAGCTTGAAGTTGATTGAAGTTGGAATCTCTAGAGATAAAAAAAGAAATAAAACCAAAACTGACATCCGACTTTGAGAGACTGATAATGACACCAAATTCATGCTTCTATGAAGTAAATCCAAGTTTCAGTTCATTTTACACTGGGAACACAGATATAACAACGGATATCAATGCAGATGCTTCGCATTATATGAAAAGGAAAAAGGCATTATTTTGTGTGATCCCATCGAATGTTCAGAAGATCAGAACCATATCTATACAATTTATGAAATAGTAAAATGTTCTGGTCACAGTTCTCTAATATCCCCACTTACTTTCAGAACTGAAAGTGATGAAAATCATGTATCTCGGTGAAACCTCAATAAGTTCATAGGACATTAATATCAAAACCATAAAACTCCAAGAACTCCTACTTCCATTCCAAGGCACTTTCTCAAACAAAGAAAGCACATTTTCGTTGGATCATTCCATTATATTTTCATCATTCATTATGTGATTAAAACATAAGGAAGGGCAAATGAAGAAGAAGCTTTCAGCAATGTCCATCTCTCCAGACTCCAAATCCCACATAAGAGAGAAATGAGGGAAAACATATCATACAGATCATTCAGAGAAAAACGAAGACCAAAACCAACGTTAAACTCCTCCATACAAACACCAGAAAACAAACAAAGAAAGATGGAAATCACCATACCTTTACAGGTGATTCAACTCTCTTGATCTCCCTTACAAAACCCCAAAAAATGCAGGAGAAAAAAAAATTCCCACAAGCAAAGTTCTGTCCCCCAGAAGTGTAAGACACAGCTTTTGTCAGCCTCAAATGCTGCAAACCACCAAAACCCAAAACCCTAAAGACAGCATTGCAGATGAGCAGTTTACAAGTAAACTCTGTCAAGATATGGGCCAAGAGAAAATGTAAAAGCAAGAGGACCAAAACCCCCACATTTGAAACAGGCGGGTGGAAATGCAGGGGAAATCCAGTTCTCAAGAATTTTGGAAGGCCTAAAAAGCAATGGCTGGTGAAATGGTTGGCGGGCTTTTTCTTTGGATGAGAAAGGGACCATGAAAGCTAGAAAGCAAGCTTGGTTTGCAATAAAGGAAAACCAGAAGAGAGAGAGAGAGAGAGAGAGAGAGAGAGAACAGTAAAGACCAGAAGAGAGAGAGAGAGAGAGAGAGAGAGAGAGAGAACAGTAAAGATAAAGCAAGTAGGGCGATCAGAGCTTGCATTTATAACTGGAGAGAAATATTGCAAACAATTCAGAAATTTGAAAACAAAAAGTAAAAGAACAGAGAAATTTAAGGTCAACCCATTAGGACAATCACAAATCTAGCTTGCTGGTTGGGTAAGGAATTTTGCCAAAATATCATCTGCTTCGGATGAGATTTTAGTGCAATGCCACTTTTTTATAGGAAAATACTCAAAGATGCCTTCTAGATCGTTTAATGCCTAATCATATTGTAAATTTTCATTCATTCCATGTTCACTCTTCTTTCATTGATCTTAATCTTACGTGGGCGAATCCAAAGTCCTACTTGGTCCATCTTTTAATAATCCAAACCCTTTATCCAGTGCAGCTTGATTACGGATGAGTCGTAATTTAACATCAAGAAACAAGAATTTATCTCCAAGTTATTGATTCTTCTATATTATTAATGGGATCTTCATGAGGCACAATGCAGGCGTTGATTTTGACTATAATGCACACTAGAGCCATTGGTTGCCTTCATATAAATGGTTCAACGATGCAAGACATAATATTATTTAGGGAGGCAAAATACGATACTATATTATAACACGACTCAAACTCGATAGGGATTTAGAGGGTTAGAGTCGAGTTTTATCGTGTTTGAAAAATCATATGTGTTCGGGTTACCCCATGTTGACCTATGTGACTCGCAATCTTTTACCGTCATATTGACCCATTTGACTCGTGACTTGTTAACCTGTTGTATTGACTTATCTAACTCGCAACTCATTTACATAAGCAGCATGTTATATGAGTCATGTCGAGTCAACTCGTTTAATAAATGGGTCATGTTTGAGTCACAGGTTTTTGACACAATTAATAATCATGTCATATTCATTTCAACCCATATACTTTAATAGTTCAATCTCGATATAACCCGAACACAACCCACTAACATGATTTGTCACCCCTAATTTTATTCATCAAGACGATGTTCTATGAGCCCGGTCAATTTAGATATACTTTTATTTTATCACAATTTGAGATTTAATATGAAACTAAATATGCTTATTCTTAATCGGTTGATCGGTCGCTGTGGTATGACTGGTGATATGTTAATCTTAAATTGAATATGTTTTCATTTGGTGTGATGTTTGCTGATTTCCAAGTCACTCTGCTTCGTCATAACTAAATATTGACCAAGTTTTATAATGGGAAAATGCATTCCACCAACTCAAGTAGTCTAGAGGGTTTGTATGGAGAATTTCAGGAACCAAGCCTGGCTGGCATTCCTACCTCTTGGTTTCAGTCTATTTGCCACGCTTTCTCCTAATTTAGAATGTTTTAGTGGCTCCAAGGGTCATATAACTCTTCTATTTCCATTAATCAAGAAAAGGGTAACATGTAAGGGCCCTATGGGGCAGGATGTAGATGGGCAAAAGAGTGGGACAATCCTTTTCGTCCTTTGTTTTTCATGACTAGTTATTTTCACTTGGGAGGAGATAAAGGCTAGAAGGGGAGCCTTGGCACAATAGTGAAAGTTGTTGTCGAGTGGTCTTGAGGTTAACAGGTTCAAGATGTGGAAACAGTCTTTTGCAAAAATGCAAGGTAAGGCTGCTTACTATAGGCCCTGTAGTATGCCCCTTCTCCAGATCATACATAGGCCGGAGCTTTGTGCACCGGAACTGCCCTTTTTAGGAGATAAAGGCTGCCATTGGAGAGGGACAAAGACTTTGATTAGCAGCACTTCTTTCGATTAAAGTATGTGTTAGACTAAGACTTAGTTGCCTCTCATGCTTATTATTTGTTTCTTTTGCACCATTCAAATCAACCTCCTTTTTCTGAATTCTCCATGCTTTCTCTTCTCTGTTTGAACAGATAAATGGACATGGTATCAACAGAGGCTTTGTGTGGTAGGGGGACTCAACGAGACTAATGTGATCGTACCCACCGTTCAGCTGATGGGGCTTGGCATGGCCTAAATTGTACGTGTCTGATAATCATAATTGTATTATCCGAGGACTAGATTCCTGGTAAGCCTCCAAGGAATGCTGATCACAAGGCTCGCCCTTAATATGATCTGACAAATTCATCTGATACGGCTCATAATGTGTTTTGGAGAGTTAGAACTTAGACTGTTGTTTATACAAACTTTATAGCATGGCTGTCTTCACGCTTTGAATCCGTGCCCTCAAGGTTCATGAACATTAAATGAACTAATTAGAACTCCTTGATCTACTCCTACAATCATGGGATTGCCGTGAACTTTGGCTGGGATCGCAAGTACAGTGGCACGCACATGGACCATGATAGCAACAGCCCTGATCAAGAGAAACAGATAGGCCCCACAACAGGCTAATTTTTTTTCCCTCAATAAATTTAAATAAATAAATAACTTACATATGGGCAACGGGAAACGAAAGAATAAAAAGAGGATCTAGATTTATATGGTTTCTTCTTCTGTCACTTGCTCTGTGGAAACAAGGGCGCTCTCTTGCAGGCTTATCTGAGATTGCAGGTAATGTATCATATCTTTGTGAATTATATTTACAGGGTTTTGTTGGTTTCCCTCTGTCTTTCTAAGGCCCTTCTTAGATGCCTTCTCTTCTATCGGATGCCCCTTTCCTACTTTTTATGTAATAATATATGTATATAGAATTAATTAACCTCCAAACCTAGCACATTGGCTTATACCGATGCTTCATTAGTTTAACTTATATAAATCCCTTCTCAGCACCTATGATCTTTCATGAACACCCATTGAATTTGCAGCCATTTGGCTTGATAGACACACACTTTTCTTCTCTATAGCTAATTCCATTTTTTCTTTTTCTTTTTTTTTAATTTGAGTAAAAGGAACTTTTAACTTGCTGACATTGGAGATTGGAAAGTGAGAAGAGGGTTGGGGGAAGTGTGGGGAGAGAGGTATTTGGCTCAAGTTATAGAATAAAAGTTAAAAAGAATAAAGACTCAAGAACGGTAATAGTCAGAGTATTTTGGGCATGAGCAATCTAGAGGGGCCAGTAGTAACATTGGATACATTGTAAGTCGGCCTTCCTTTTGCATGGAATAGAATAGGAAAGGTGTGGATCAATCAGCTTATGGACTCTAACTTGCAGGTGAGAAGGCGAATAGTTTTATATTATTCATTACACACCCTTTATAATCCCCCCCACTTTGTATAAATATATCACATGAGGAATGTTATTGTACATTCCTCCTGTGATATATTTATGAGGAATGTTATTGTGGTCCACCCCTTCTCCGGACCCTGCATAGGTGGACGCTTCATGCACCGGTGCTGTCCTTTTTATGAGGAATGTTATTGTAGAATCTGCAATTGCAAGTTTCCTTGTAGTTTAGGTGCATGTTTGTATTAAGGGCCTCACCGTAGGAGGATCTGACCCATTCATGTGATTGTTTCTCCTTTAAATATGCTATAAACAAAAGGATTACAGCAATTAAATGATTCTAGAGTCATAAAAACTCTTTTTTATTTGGTTTATGATTGTAATTCATTGTTTAACAAAGTTTCTAACCATCTGTTTCCCAAGCTCATAATGATAGAATCTATATTTTTACTGAATTGATTAATTATCAAAGGGTAATACATATTAGTATTTACAGACATCACATGTTGATGAGCATCGTATTCTTACTGTAAATGTAGCTGCAGGTGATAACTCTATAATCCCGTAATTACAATAGGAAATATCAGCTGTAATCACGTAATTATAGCCTATCCTAACACCCCCCCTTAAGCTGATGCAAAAATAATTTTGATATTAACTTGTTTATTAAATGCTGTAATTGAAAGATTGCTTGTTAATCATTGTCTAAAAAGCATAATATCAAGTCAATCCATATTTTCGATGTCCTCTACAGTAAACCAATCTTGATTGCATTTGGATAAAGAAAAATCCCTAGCAATAGACATTACATCTTAAGTACTAATCGCAAAATTGAATGACAATTGAGATGTATGATATTTATATTTGGAGAAATACTAGTTATATCATCCAAGAGATGCAAAACTGAGGCTGTAAAAAGTGCCTCAAAAAGAAAGAAATGCATATTCAAAGAGACAGTTACTAAAGAGAAGGAACGTATTTATCAACAAAAAGGGGCAGGTGTGAAAATATTAGCCTGACTTAGACGCAGTCAGTCGCAACCTTCGATCAAGTAATATGAGCGGGTATCTAAAAGTTTGACCTAGTTCAAGTCCTTATCCCAATTAGGGGTTGGCCACATAAATCTTATTCCTCCATTCCTCTTTATTGAGTATTATGGCTTTATTTAGTCCTAAAGTTTTAAAATCTTTTCTCACCACTTCCATCGAAGTTCTTTTGGGATTTCCCCTTGCCCTTTTAGAACCCTCTACTTGCATTACCTCACTCCTCCTAACAGGTGTCGTTTTCGGCCTCCTTTGGACATTCCCAAAGCATTTGAGTCTGATCTCTCTCATCTTATTACCAATTGGTGCTACCCCTAAGTTTTCTCTAATGTTTTCATTTCTAATTCTATCATTTCTTATCTTGCCACTCATCCATCTCAATATCCTCATTTCCTTGACGCTCATCCCATGAACATGATGTTCTATAACTACCTAACACTCCAATCCATAGAGCATAGTCGGCCTTATGGCCACCCTATAGAATTTTCCTTTTGGTTTGAGTGGCACTCACCAATCACACAAAAACTCCAAATGCACATCTCTATTTCTTCCAACCCACTTGGATTCTCTGGGTAGCCTCTATCTCAATCTCTCCACTCTCATGAATCATTAATCATAAGTACCAAAAGTGGTTTTTTACAGGGACTTCTTAGTTATCAATCTTAGCTAGTCTTCCACTCATACTTTTCTCTTTGTTAAAATTGCATTCTATATATTCTGTCTTAGTTTGACTAATTTTAAATCTTTTATATTTTAATAATTCTCTCCATAACTCTAACTTTGTGTTTACGCCTTCCCTTCTCTTATCAAGTAAGACTATATCATCTGCAAATAGGATACACCATGGAATCTTCTTGTGCAACTATTTTGTTAACTTGTCCATAACCAACATGAAAAGGTATAAGCTTAATGCCAATCCTTGATGTAATCCTACAATAACAAGAAAATCATCGATCTCGCCACTAGTGTCTTAACATTTGTCACCGCTATTTATATACACTTGCAAAACCCCTTTCTTGCCCAATACCCTCCATATTAATCTTCAGAAACTTTATCATAAGCTTTTTTTAAGTCGATAAAGACTATGTGGAGGTCTTTTCTCTTCTCCCTATATTTCTCTACCAAGGGACTTAGTATGAAAATAGCTTCCATGGTAAACCTCTTAGGCATGAAACCAAACTGGTTCTCCGATACACGTATCTCATGCCATAGCTTCTTTTCAATCACTCTTTCAAAAAGTTTCATAGTATGGCTCATAAGTTTGATCTCCCAATAATTAGTGCAGCTTTGTATGTCTCCTTTATTCTTATAAATTGGTACAATAGAACTTTTCATCCATTCATCTAGCATTTTCTTTGATTTTATAATATTGTTAAATAACTTGGTCAACCAAACTACTCCAGTATCTCCAATATGCTTCTAAACATCTATTGGTATACCATTGGGTCCATGGCCTTTCTTGATTTCAACTTTTTCAAAGCCTCTTTCACTTCAAGTATTCTAATCTTACATTCATATTTATAATGTCTAATGTTATTTAGGTTTACAGTATTTTCAATCCCTATATTCTTAGAGTTATTATCATTTAACAATTTTTGAAAGTAAATTTCCTACCTTTGTTTGATCTCGTCATCTTTGACTAGTACCCTTTGATCATCACTTTTAATGCACCTAACATGATCTAAGTCCTTATCCTTCTATTCTCTTATTTTTGCAAGTTTAAACACATCTTTCTTACATTCTTTTGTTCCTAGTCTATTATAGAGGTTATCATATGCTTTAAGTTTAACCTCACTTAGTATTCTCTTAACAACCTTTTTAGTATTCTTATACTGCTCATAGTTTTCATTATTTCTAGTATTTTGTCATGCTTTAAAACACATCAATTTTTCTTTAATAACTTTTTGCACTATTTCACTCCGCCACTATGTTTCCTTTACTAATTGTCTTTTACATTTAGATACTTCTAAGACATCTTTTGCCACTTTCTTAATGGACTCAGCCATATTAGTCCATGATGTTTATTTCTGTTTCATGGCTCTAGTTTCCCTCTGCTATCAACTTATTTGTGAATGAGGTTATTTTCTCTGCTTTTAAGTTATACAACTTAGTTTTTTTATACCTATTAAGTTCATTTCATTTCATTTATCTTTTAATATAAATATTCATAACCATTAACTTATATTATGAGGTTAAACTCTTGCCGGGTAGTACCTTACAATCCTTATACATTGATCTTTCAGTATTTCTAAGTAGAAAAAAGCTTATTTGTCTTTTATAAAGTCTATTTTTAAAGGTTATTAAATGTTTATTTCCTCTTCTTAAAGAATGTATTTGCAATGATCAGATTATTTGACAAAGCAAACTCAAGGATAGTTTCTCTCATGTCATTTCATTCTCCTATACCATACCTTCCATGTATCCTAGCATATCTTTCTTTTTCTTTTCCTATATAGCCATTTAAATATACTCTTATAAATATCCCCTCAATATTGGAAATTTCTTGCATGACTCCTTCTATATATTTTCAAAACTTTCTCTTGATTATATCTTCCAACCCTACTGGTGGTGCATATACAATTATAACATTTATGATCTGCTCTTCTAAAACAAGTTTTATTATTATAATTCTATTATCAATTTTTTTAACGTCCATAACTTTATCCTTTAATTCTTTATCCACTATTATTTCTATGTCAATTTTGTTATTATCCTTTCCTACATACCAGAGTTTATATCCATCAATTTCTCTAGTTTTAGCCCATTTCCACTTGGTTTCTTAGATACAAACGATGTTGACTTTCCTACATTTCATCGTATCTACTAACTCCAAACTCTTATCTGGCAATGTCCCTATATTCCATGTGGTGATACGAATCTTATGCTCTTGAGGTATCATATTTACCTGCGTACTTCTCAACCTCCAAGGCATAAATCCATACCCACTTTTCACGACACCTGGGTTCCAGGACAAGGCAACGAATATCTCCATCTTGTTCGGCACATCTATTAATTTGGGTCTTGTCCCTCCTGCATGCACAATGTGTTATAATGCGTGTTCTAGGCTATGGTGGAGACCTAGGGAGAATAGAGTCCTTTCTAAGCAAGTCCGATCAGGCTTGTGTCATTGGTATAGATTGAGCGTCTGGAGCAGGAACATTGGCTGGCCCCACTATAAATTGTTAATGATCTAAAATCACAAGTTGGTAATCGGGAAGTGCTCCTTCCTTAATTTCGTGCTGATCGATCAACTGTCCGGATATGGAATTAATGGGAAGAACCATCACTCTCTTTTCACGGTGATTAGACGACATTTTTTCTGGTCTATTGTGAGAATCAATCCACGTATAGCCATATAACAGAAGGTTAATGGTACTTGAGATGAAATGATCTAAAGTGATATGAAATGACGTGGATTATATCCCCGTTGGTGGTGCCTGAGGTGAGGTGAGGTGAGATGAGATGAAATAGTATCTTTCTATCTCACGTTTACTAGTGATTGCGATTAGTTAATGAATCTTCAGTCATCTCGTGCTAAATGTGGTAATCATAAGTCAGGTTAAGTGCACGAAGCAACAGTCTAATTTTTGGAGGCTAGAGTCATCTAATCAACATGATTTTTAGGCATCTACACGTGCAAGTCAGAGAAATCAGATGAACACGCCAGATCAACCAAAAGGTGGTGCCCACTATGTAACAGCAGTCCTCTAATTGTACGAAGATCCAACATTGATTATTCAGGCCAGTGTTTGGCAACAAACTTCAAATAAGCTGTGCCCCTTGATTTGGTGACCAATTTGGAAGCAAATAAGATCTCCTTCTGGCATGGAAATATGTAGGTATTTGTAGTAGACCCCTTACGTCCTGTGTACGTTGGAGATTCACTCAGGTCTCGGTGATAGTAAAAAGATCGACGGTAGAAATAAAGGAGAAATATTCTGGGAACCCACATGTTCCATCTAGGAATAAATAAATCTGCGATCCAATATATTATCCCCTTGTACCATCCCACCACTAGCTATTGTCAAATTGATTATGGATTGCTTGAGAGGTTGCCTTTGATGAACGTATACGCGCGTTACGTGGACGGTGCAGATTCTGGCTTGAAATCTTTTCGACCGTTACCTTCCTTGGTAGAATAGAACTTGACTCATCTGCTAGATTTGATATCGAGAAAGCAAAAAACTGACCTTCAAACGGATCATAATGCCTTAAAAGCAGTAATTGACCATACAATATTATGATGATCAGGTGAGGCTTTGTGGAACAAAATGCTTTCCTGACATGATTCAATTTTTTAATCAATTTCCTAAAAGAAATTTCTTATTTTTTTATTGATTACTAGGCCCGCTTCCCATTAATATTTGCCATTTGCAAGCTATATCCTTTTATATTACAAGTAGGGCGTATCCCCTGATGATCCAAAAGTATTCATTTTCTGAGTTTAATTTTGCCTTAAACAGGCCTTATCTTAATATCTCATCCATCCATTTACTTTTGAAACTTGCCAACCGTCTGTTTTGCAAATAAGAAAATCAAGCTCGGTTCTTAGTTAGATGTTAATTTTGGGTTAGGCAATATGTAAAGACCATGACCAGAAGATGAACGGCTTGGATCAATCTCTTGCCTCCTTATCATTTTTAGAGATAATGATCTTTTTTGGATTTAGCCCACCATAGTAATGCATAAGAATGTCAATTGTATAGACCTCTTGGTTTATGGGCCAATTTTTTTCTTTTTGGGTTTTTAGCAAAAATGTCATTACATTTTGGCATATTTGCAAAAAAGTCTAACATCTTTTGAGTTTGTAAATTTGTCATTAAGTTTTCATATGCTTTGCAAAAATGCCATGCTGTTAGTTTTTCATCTTCCTTTTCTGATAGTTTTTCATCATCCTTTCCTGCTAGTTTTAGAAATTTCAATATTACCCCTCTAACAGACATGCTAGCTCATAGATGCATACATGATTAAGTTATTGACTTTGACCGCTAATTTCAATGACTTCCCGAGGGAAAATTTTAATGAAGCCTAATATATAACACAATTTGATAACAGGGAATCTAATGGTATTGTTAGATTTAACAAAAATCAACCAATAGCAAATATACAAAGTTCACCAACTTGCGAAGCAGTAAATTTTAAGCTTCTTTTTTTAATGAAATTCAATAGTTTAAACTTCAATTTCTCATTAAAACTGATATAAAACTCTGTCTAACATCAATTAGAACATAATTAATGCTTTGGATCAATAAAAACATAATAAGTTTTTAAAAAATTGTTTCTAATATAAGCAAAATAATGTTATTGTTCACACAAACAATGATTAGTGGCAGATTTTAAATGCTTCATTTGATGAATTTTTGAATAAAAATTAGAAATCTAAGACTTAGGTCTTCTTATTATCAATGTCTTATATCTATCATGATCAATTTTAAAGGTTTTCATTGATTAGAGAAATAGAAAATCGCTCGCAAGTCTTAGATTTCTAATTTTTATTTAAAAAGGTGTCAAACGAAGAGCTTAAATTATGCTACCCAACGTTTTTGGGGTGAATAATAATAGTATATTTTAAACTTAAATTATTATTTTTAATTTATTGTACTTTTATTGAAAGAGTCTTATATAAGTTATTAGTGAGAAATACAAGTTTAGATTGTTGAATTTCACTAAAGAATCTTAACAAGTACTGTTGTGCAGGTTGGTGAAGATAATATATTTGTCATTGAATGTCTCACTATTGGTTAGTTTTTGCTGAAGTATAACTGTATCATTAGATTCCCTGTTATCGAATTGTATTAGATACCAAGTTTCATTAAAAGTTTACATCAGAAAGTCCTTGAAATAAGTGGCCAAAGTCAATAACTTAATCACATTTGCATCTATGAGGGAGGAAGTCTGTTAGAGAAGAATAATATTAGAATTTTATAAAAACTAACAAAAAAAGAGGATGAAAAACTAAGAAAATGGCAATTTGGTAAAGCTTATGAAAACTCAATGGTAAATTTGCAAAAGAAAAAGTTGAACTTTATTGCAAATATGCAAAAAATACAATGGCATTTTTGCAAAAAACTCTTCCGTGCTAGCTAGATTCTGGCCTAATTGGAGTCTTGGAGTTATAAAAAAGGTGTAATTTTATCTACCTTCTACAACAATCGCATCATGCTCTCTTTCTGTGTGCCACTGTAAGGCAAGACTCAGCGCAAATCACCCCACCTAGAAAGGAGCTCAGTTTTGGATGATCTAACCCATTCGTCTAGTTATCTTTAGGTTTGATATCCAGTAAACCAAAAATGACTGGAGATTTCCAGCTTGCTAAAAGGAAGTCTGGGTATTTCCTGCAAGCTAAAAGCTATAGACATGGTCGCAAACTGTAGATTAGGGCTGGCAGTTTAGGGTTTTCATTTACATCTTTTGTATGTTGCTTGATTTGGGTTTCTGGCTTAAACTTTCTCTTATTTAGAAATATTGAGAAACCAATGCTTCTTTTTATTTTATTTTTTTCTTGTGGGCTGCACAAATGCTTTTACCTTCCGTTTTATCCGCACTTCAGAATGGAAGATGTATGTATGGTTTTCAGTAGAATACCCAACTGGAGTTTTCTATGGCTTTGTTTTATTGCATGCAGTTGATATCAAACAGTGCAGGTTTGAATGTTTCAGCCACCAAGAGGAAAATCAAAGAGGGAATACTCAAAAACTGCCATCACTTTGTTACAGACAAGGTGGATACCCACCGTTCAAAATTGCCTTATGGTCGACCCTGTGATTTCAGGCCATGCTAGTCTCTTCAGGGAATTGCAAATGCTGCTCTAGAAATAGATGAGTATATGACAGTTGATTTGAGCAATTCTATCGCTAGGGTTGCACTAATGGAGTGCCTGCAGAGAGGGACACTCAACAACTCGAGGTTTATGCCAGTGGAACCATGTACTTGCCGGGCTGTATGTGCTTCAAATGAGGCAGTCTTCTTCTTCGTCTTTTCACTGGTTTATCGGTTGATTAAGAAACCAGTTGGAAGTCGTCTGAGTCAGTAAATATTCATTAAATATTTAATATTTATTTCGTCTATTTAATTATGCATCAGCTGATACAGCTGGGAAATTTTTTACTGGTTTTGCCCTTAAAAATGTTGCCAAAATCATAAAGGATTCATGCCGATATTATTTCCCTAAAACTATAGTTACAAAAATGCTTTTAAAAAAATTAAAATTTGCATGTTTTTTCGTTTCTCATATCAACTTTAAAAAGAACCATCTTTTTTAATAAAACTTGTAGTTCTAGAGTTGTTTCAGTATAAAACCCAGCCTTTTTAAAAAATCTCATTTTTTATATTTTTCTTTTTTATGACTATATTTTTTTTGTTCAACATTTCAATCATAAACTTCCAGTATAATATAATTCTCACCTAGGTTATGCTGTTTTTTGTTGTTTGTAATAACATTAACTTTATAACTTTTATGCTTCAAAAGTTGTTAATGGGTTACAACCTTTTTGTAATTTTTAAAATTTACCGACTTTTTTTATTCATTGCCCTGTACGGAAAGGAGAAGACGCTGAAGACGAATGAAATGGAAAGAGGTAGAAAAATAGCTGGATAGAACCCCAAAATCTTCAACAAAAACCCCAAAAAACAACTTATCATCACCATTGTGTTGGCTACGATCCAACTCTATATTTGCCAAAGTACTCAAATCAGTACACTTTCTGATCCAAACCTGAACTGAGTTCTATTTAAGTGTTGGATTACCATTTGAAATATAAGCTTAAGCTAATAGGAAATAGGAAATAGGCCAACTATAGTTATGTTTAATACACTTCCTCATGTGAAGGCCCATTTTTGTTACGCGGGGTTCTTGCACCTGGACCCAAGTGCAGTCTTGTCTACCTTGCACTGCAGGTACCAAGATTCAAACTCACCACTTCTCAATAAGGCTGTGTTACTATGTTAGATTATGATTTGACCTAAAAGCTAAAGTTGATAAGAAGCATGGCCAACAATAGTTATATCTCTAACAGTAACAAGAAAACTGGGCACTTCGAAACTACACATGCTGATTTATGAGAATGACTACATTGAGATTTCCTGGAAGTGCGGTTCCTTAGTTTGCTCTTGTATCATAGAGGACCTGAGAACATGGTGGAGTACAAAGTGCTTGTGTTTGGTCTATTCTTTAATATGTTCCATCCTATCAAGAAATCTCCAAGGTTGATCTTTGTTAGAGCTAATCCACTTAATAATATTTTTGGAGTCTCTGTCTACAATCAGGGTTACCTGGATGATAAATTTCCAAGTCTTTAGGCAATAGTATGCTTTCATAAATCACCTCATTAGCATTTGTGTGATCGAGATTTCCATCTAACTCAAAAATGATTTGACATGTATCCACTAAACCTTCAACACCTGGGCTGCGTTTACTGACATCATCAAAGTTGACTTTAAACCATCCAGGAGGGGGAACCCTGAACCCTTCAGGTAAACAATGGTTTTCCAATTTGACAGAAAATGTGAAACATGACAATCAACTGCAATCTTGTGACTTGTGAGCATTTGCCCAACGTAAACTGTGAGCTTTAATGGAAAAAAAAGAAGAAAAAAAAGCGACTTGAGGGATAATCTCTTTCAGAGAAACATCCTTTCTTTCCAAAGGTGCCAGATGATCAAAGGAAAACAAATCTTTCAGAGGGATTTAAACAGTTTGCTGCTACGGATGTTAGACGATTGAGAAAATAGAGAATTCACACAAGGGCAACGCCCCTAAAGAGAGAAATATCGAAGAAAATAAAATTTTGACGTAAGTTAAGCAAGTTGAGTTAACTCGAAATGACTTACTGTTAACTAAAAAATACTAGAGTGAAAATTTGTAACAATATTTTATTGATGTTTAGCTATACGTAAAAATCATGCATTCATATGCGTGTTTGATCACTTTGTGAGTTGGCAAGGACATGCCATATTTGTTTAGAGATCTAGTCCCCACATAACTCATCGAGTGACTTGAATTTGCCAATATTCAAAGTGACTTGCAAGTTTTAGAACTACAAAAAAGAAACCCGAGTCTCTTGAGCAAACGTGGAAGGGAGAAGAATATGCTCCACATCATCAGACGAAAAATAAAAAATTCTTCTCTGACATAAACTTCAGATGAAAGAAATCTACCATGAGAAGCAATCCAAAAGAAGGCATGCTGCCTTTATTTAAGGGAACAAAAAAAAAAAAAAAAGAGTAATCCAAGAGAAGGCAAGAACCCTTAGGAGAACCTCAAAAGACCCAAGCTTTCTGTGAATGAAAAAATGTTCATTTGTGGAAAAGATTTACTAGAGAACTCACCAGAAGGGCTTGGTTTCTAGACGAATATCCTGCTTAGATGGAAACAACTGCAGAGAAAGTAAGAAAGAAGTCAGAGAATTCCATTGATTCAGTTCTCTAGTGAAGTACTTTTTGTCAGAACTATTTGTGCTTTGGAAATTAAAACACAAGAATATACTAAATTAAAATACAAAAATAACCAAACTATATTATTTGTTTGCCCTGTTGGTTTTAGCTTTTGATAATGCATATCTCTGGAAACCAATGAACACCCTGCCTAGTGGGTAAAGTGTTCTATTCCCCACCAAATTAATCTGGTGGGTTCAGATCTGCTAATCCCCAACTGTGAGGAAAAAAATAAGTCTCTTTTTTTTTGTGGATTTCTAAAATGAAACTTGCCCGATAAAAGCCTGTGGATTACAGCAGCACGATAGTAGCACTTGAAAAAGACATACTGCCATTACTAGCTAGCTAGTTCTCCCTTGTATAACTAGAACTAGCTTCAGAGGGATACTAAACTCTAAATGGAATAAAGATATTTTGGAACAACAAACAATCAAAACACCCTAAACAAGTTACAGTGAGATTATTTGGAATGAAGAACGATCAAGAACCCAGCCGAAAGGCCCAAAACAAGCTTTACTGAGCCATTTCCTCAACCTCCAAGTCATCGCTAGATGCTTGTCAAGCGCACAGCGACTACTGAGTGTGGGCTCACCACCTACTTGGGTGGGCGATTTCTCAACCACTTGTAGCAATCTGGTTGGTACTCAATTTGTCTCCCGAGCCATTTATGGCAATCTGAAAGTTTACGTACTCCCATCCCGGATTATATAAGATGGGATTGTTTCTGAAGTCTTCGAAGCGCCCATTTCGCCGTTTCGGCAGTTCAGATCACCCGGTCCTTGTAGCCATTCGTTAGCCATTGAAACAAACCAATACCAATATTGGATTCTATTGATGGGTCCATGAGAAGTCCATTTTCTTAATGAAGTGCAACGAGTCACCCATCACACGAATAGACCGAGGAACTAAAAGTACAAGCTCCGAGGTTGATCTTGAGGATATATACATCTCTATAAAAGTAGCAAAAAAGGTTTGTGCTAGTGCTATCACTGTTACTAACCCATGTTAGTCTCCGGCATATGCAGGCAAAATATAGTTTAAGGTGATCTTTTGGTGTTTTTATCTTAGTTATAAAAATCACTTGACACTTGAAAGCGTGGGATTGGGGCCGGTAACAAAGGGAGCCAATTTCTAACTTTTTCTGTCTTCTTCTGTATTTGGGCACACGATTACAAGCCAAATCATCAGGTAGTTGGATACCGCCAATTAAATGACGTTTTTATGTTTATTATTTAACTAGTACTCTTCATTCAATTGATGAGAGTTTATTGTTGTAATCCACCCCAAATTGAGGTCGAAATGACTAGGGAGTGAGACATGGGTTCGTTGATCCGACGGCTGCAAGACTTGTCCACACTAAGTCTTCTTATTTATTCATTTTAGCTTTTGAGCAGCGGGGGAGAAGTATCCAAGTTTTGGAAGTAGAAAAGAGAATTGATGTCCACGCTTATCCCTTTCTGAATAATGCCACTACAATTCACTTGTTATTTACTTGTTTAATGTCATCCAATTCCAAATGAGAAAAGCTAAAAGGACGGTGGCCGTTAGGCTTTCCCCTAGCAGCCACTTTCTAGGCCCTACGTTTGCAACATGGATGTGATGGTGCACTCAAAGTCCTAGAACTAGTTCATCCACTTGCTGTTAATTGCACTTGGGTCTGTTAATTCTAACTCCTCCATTCATCTACCTTGTCCAAGACTGTTTCTATAAGGCAGCCCCAGTGCACAAAGCTGCCAACTATGTGAGGTCTGGGGAATAGGTGGAACACAAGGGTCTATGGTACACAGCTTTACCTTGCTTATTTGCAAGAGGCTGTTTCCATGTCTTGAACCCGTGACCTTAAGGTCACATGACGACAATTTTACCACTGCACCAAGATTGTTCTACTAAGAAAAAATTACCTAAATATTGCACCTAGTGTTGCAGAATAGACCCGAGACGAAAACTACTTGGTCTAATCTAGATGATCTAGTATATCAATGGTCACGATTGTGCATACTCCATGCGGCTGGAAGTTCGTGATTTTATTATTTGCTAATGACGGCAATAAGCATGGGGCTGGTTGCTTCAAACAGCAGGGAAAAAAATCAATATCCATGGAGAACTGAATGCACGGATTGCTATCCCAGTCTCAAACAGTGCCTTAGAAAATATGTAGTTTACATACTATGTTAAGGTACATTACCGCAGTATGAAACCATAATATAGTAGATGGGTAACATGCGTTCAAGGGGGAAATGTGGCATTTTCTTTCAGATTTTTCTGTCAATTTAAGTGGCAAAATGCAGAAGGCAGAAGATTAGAGATTAAGAAACGAGATACTCCAAACGGATAGTTTCCAGCTTCCCACCTTTGGCATTTGATTTGGTACCATAAAACAGTGAAAGAGTAGCTGGAAGACAAAAGAATTAGCATCATCATCATTGTCACAAGGCCACAAAAGACTTAAATTCCAAACAATTCACTTTTTCCTTCTTTTGTTTTGCTCCAACTTTTCTCTTTTTTCACCTGCTATTGCGTGCACCTTCCATCTCTCATGCTCCTTTCTCAAGTTTTCTCTTATTCCCTCCCTCCTCTCTATGTCTCTCTTCAACCCAAGAAAACTCATATTCTTCAACCCCCATAAAAGAAAGGAAAAGAAACCAAAATCTCTGGCTTTTTCTACCAAGAACCTTGAGTGCTTGTTTGCCTTGAAAAATCATCAACCCATCATCTTTTGGATAAAAATCACGCCAAGTAGAAGAAGCAGGGACCCTGATTGGGACAGGTTTGGTTGGAGGGATGGTTGGAAGGGCTCTTCAGTGTCTCATCTTCTTTCTAGGCCTTCTTTTCTGTTCAGGCAAGTTGTTTTTCCAAATGGATTCTTGGTTTTCTATTTTACAATTCCAGTTTGTCACTCTTTTGTTTATTATGGGTGCCGAGATTGGAGTATTGAAAACTAGACGGTGTCGGATTTTCGATCATATGGATTCATTTGCCATTTAATGCACACATTCTCTTTCCATGTGTTGTTGATATATCGTTGGAGTATTTGAACATTCAGAAACTGTCTTCATCATTTAATAATTCTTTTGTTGCTGTTCTTTTTTTCCTGTGTTTGACCAGTGGTGCTTGACAAATTGTAATCACTTCAGAGAAAAGCTTTTGATCATTTGAATTTCCCGGGATTTCTGTAGTGTGCTACATGAGGCATAGAAAGATAAACGAAAGCTTTTCCAGTTCAAGTCCATTAGTTGGTTTCACGACTTTGTGACTTCACAGTGCTAAAGATGGGTTGTTTCTGGGATTTGTAAATCGTGATGGGTTGTAAATTCCCTGTATTTGACCGGGCATGTGTTCAAACATGTCCAATGTATAGAAGCATTTCAAATTCATGATCATCATTTGATTTCTGTCTCTTTGTGGCTTTGTGGTCTATAAGGATCTGGAGGGTGGACTAAGTTGACCTTTCTGGTTGTTAATTTTTCTGGTGGATAAAGCACTACGGGTCCTAATAAGATTTTGTCTGCATAGTACTCAAGGGGCATGCTTTTACTTGCTTTCCAGGGACATTGGTTAGAGTATTATACGATGGGAGGAGTACATCATCTTCTCCGGCAGATACGTTGCAAGTTTTGCAACAGAAACAAGCGTCTCATGTCAGAATTTTTGATGAAAATCAAGGGTTCCGAAGTGTAGCATGTGGAAACAGTATAGATGTGGACTTGTACTTGAGTCGGAAGAATATGGTCGCTATAAGCAAATCCAGAGCTCTTGCTGTTGCCTGGGTACAGAGAGAGGTTTCAAGCTTCATTCGCTGTGCTAACTTAAGAAGCATAGTCGCAAACGCTGAACTAATGGAAGAGAGTAATCTTCAAATGCTCTTGCCTGCCTTAAAGGCCATTGATTCAGCTCTTACATCTCTTCAACTTGGTCATTCTATAAAACTATCAGCTTCTTTCCCATTGTCCTTCATTGAAGATTGCTTTAAAATACCTCAAAAGCCTTCCTGTCAGAACTCCAGAGCCCTTCTGGCCCAAGTTGTGGATTTCCTTTCCGTACAAGGAAATTACTTGACAGTAACTGCTTCTTGTAACAAGTTGTCGGGCATTGGTGATTGTCTGATCAATCTGACAGCCCGCTTCTTCTCTGTTCTGCCTGATAATGATCTCCCTCTTCAGATCATTTTACGTAGCCCATCGTTTTCTAGTTCCAGCAGTAGACTCGAGATAGATAATAAATTACCGAGTGATGTTAGCCGTAGAATACTTGCTGTGTTCGTAGAGAAACCTTTGCTGGAGGATCTTGAGAGTTCGGATGAAAAACTATTTCCATCTTCCCACAGAGAACTGATAGGCAGCAAGTCGCACTCCAGCGTCAAGGATGTTGTGACTCCAACTACAACGGTTCCCATTATCAATCCGCTGACTCCAGGTACGACTCCTGCGAATCCAATTGCAACACCAACATCTCCGATGACGCCTACTATTACCCCCACAACTCCAACATCGCCTACTATTACCCCCACAGCTCCAACATCGCCTACTATTACTCCGGCAACTCCATCATCGACTCCCACAACTCCAGTGTCAACTCCAACTACTCCAACAACTCCAATGTCAACTCCAACAACTCCAATGACAACTCCCACAACAACAACCCCCTCATCATCCGGGAGCTGGTGCGTCGCCAGCCAAAGTGCTTCAGAAACAGCTCTGCAGGTAGCTCTCGACTATGCCTGCGGGTATGGTGGGGCAGATTGTTCAGCAATCCAACAGGGTGGAAGCTGTTTCAACCCAGACACGGTTCGTGATCACGCTTCCTATGCATTCAATCAGTATTACCAGAAGAACCCCGTTCCTACTAGCTGCAATTTCGGAGGGACTGCTGTCATTACCAACACTGATCCAAGTAAGCTATGCTAACCATTTCACTGTTACTGTGCCTTGAGTTCATACGAATTTCAGCAAGATCATCGAAGCTAGATGCATGACTTCATTTATCGCATTACTGTAGGTACTTCGACATGCCAGTATCCTTCGAGTAGGTAAAATATCTTAACCATATCTTGATCCTATTCTTTGTCCCTGAGAAATCTCTGTCAGGTATCCAACCTAGTTGAAATCTAACTAGAATATTTGTTCTTTGCGTGTGATTAACAGCACAAGCTCCTCGGTTCTAAACACAACCAGCCCGATGACGGGAGCAACAGTTTTTGGGTCAGAACCCCCAAGCGCCAATGATGCAACCACAGTGTCACTATGCTTAGACCATCTCCTCGGTGCAACATGGGTCCTGTTGCTGATCACAGTAAATCGCTTCTAAGAAGATGGAATGCATACATAAGCACTCGGCAAAGAGAGGCAATTCACCCGGTTGCCTTCTGTTTTCTGTGTCCTTCAAGCTTGGGTTCCTAGGGAATACAGCAAATACTAAAAGACCAATCGAAGGAACCCACTTCTCAAAGCTGGCATTGTCAAGGATCAATCATCCGACAAAATCAACAAGTCTATTTAATTGCCAAGTCGGAACATGAAACTGGTAGATCGATAGTTAGCTCATGCATTCTCTTAGCAGTATACACAGAAAGAAATCTTTATTGTCCGTCCTTGTAATGTTAGACACAATAAATCTACCAAGTCCATACCTTCAGGATTGTTTTAGTTCTGTTACAAAATTGGTAGGGGGGATCGGCTATGTTATAGATTATCTTCCACTGTCCTTTTAGGGGGGATCGGCTATGTTATAGATTATCTTCCACTGTCCTTTTAACAGGACCAGAAGTACATAAATTACTGCACTATGCAATTTGATAAAAAAAAAGGTTTTTTTCCAAGGAAGGTTTATAAATATCTGAAAAGTGGAAATATATCAGAGGACATTTAGACGTCCTTTGGGATGATAGAGATGAAGCTTTTTCCAGCATTTGCTTTTATTGGAAGTCTAATAAATTTACTTTCCATTGTTGCTCCAAGAGCATCTCAATATGTTTTTCCTCCATATTTTTTGCACTTGTCATCTCACCTGCACATGAACCACCAAACTCTAATTTTGCAAGGTACAAAACTACCCTCTCTGTCTGCAGAATAGCACACTTAACTGAAATTTACCAAAAAGCAATTCAAAATCAGAATCCACATTTACAGCTTAGATCCAATTGTACAGACATGTGACAAAGACCCAGCTAAGCTATTTAATTAAACATTCCTTGTCGCAGAGCACTATATTAGAGAGAGTATTTACAAACGTTTACACATCCACCATGATACTTTAAGCAAGAGACACAAGTGTTTAATAACAAATTTACCAAATGATTATGAGTCCAAGCAGGATACAGAAATTTGTTCATTGCTTAAGCTGGTTAGCTGAATGATCTTTAATGTAAATATCAAATCAGCACAGAAACAAACATGGCACAATAGTGATGTAGATGATGGCTAACGTGGCAATGATCGATCCCTGATCAAATGCTCTGCAAGCTTCCTGACCTCAAGAAATGTTGCAAAACCAAAAATCCAGATATTGCCAAGGAAATTACAGAACCGGCTTGTGTCTCTCTGAACAACAGAATATCTAAGAATTATTACTAAAAATATTATAAGGGAAAATACTGATGCACAGAAGTTGGTTTTACAAGCCATGGAGACTCTTGCAAACATGCAGCTACTTGCCTTAAGTTCATTGCTTAATAAGAAGTAACAATCACAAGTGGGTAGTCAAGAAGGGTAGTTCCAATTCAACTGCAATACAAGAATGGAGTCTACATATGCTTAAAAGTAGATGAAATGACGCAAGCTAAATAAATTTTAATATGGTTAGAACATAGGACAGAGTCAAGTTGCTAATAGCTGATACAAGATATGTTATTGACAGCAAAATGAAAAAATAATAATGAACACAAGAAAGCAAATCAAATCAGGGCACTGACCAGGAATGCAGTAGAAGAGGTGCACCAGAAGTTTCAAGAAAGCACTCCAACCACCACACTCACCCCTATCAATCAACTAGGCAAAATGCAACAGAAATCAATGATTCTAAGTACCCTCTAAAAAAGAAAAAGAGAAAGAGAAAGATTCCAAGTAAGAGGTTGACGTACTACTAGGCTCTTAGATAATCAAAGATGCCTGTGGTGCAGTACAAAATGTGCTAAACAGGACATGGAAATTTTTTAAAAGAAAATAAAAGGATGGTTCTAGATCTCCTTCCTTGATCCATGACAATGCGCTGATAGGGGCCTGGAGGACAAACAGAGGAACAAGAAAAAAAATTTGAATTGCAGTTCCTCGGCAAGCATTAATTCCTTAGAATATTATATCAACTTCCATTAGAATATAAGTCAATCATTATGTGAATCCAAAACTAATCTCTAAAGCTGAAAAATAATTGGATGTACTTCATGTCCTAAATCCCCAAGGGAAAACAAAAAAATGTTTACGGATGCTTGCAGGTTGTAGAATAGACCGTGAGCTATCAGGATGTGTCCATCACAAATAACAGACGTAAGATACATAGATTCAAGATATATTTAGCCTAACAATCGGATAAGGTTGTAAAATTCATAAAACCTGACGTATACTGAGTGATATTGTTTTTGGTTGATTTCCCAGATCTAAAATCTTGCTGAATCAATGCTTGACTAGCCAAGCCAATGAGGCTTGACCTTTTATTTATTTTAAAATGGCTTAACAAGGTTCACACTGCTGAATTTTTCCTCTTCATCCAAATTTTGCTTACCAGTCCACCAGCACTACGACAAAATAGACCATCTGATATTCATGTGACTCATTGAGCCAAGTTTATTTAACTTGTTACGTCATGACAGCATTTTAAAATATTTGTTTCAAATGCACAACGATAGTGCATGTTTAGCATATACTCTATATAGTTGGTGAGCTAATACTACACTATTTAGAATTGATTCTGCCATGCAATCCCTCCGCAGCAATGCCCTGATATAAGACCGAGCCCCCAGTGTAGCAGTAAGGACAGTGCTGGAGTCCTCTCTAATTATCATCCCACTTATCTAAATCTACTCTTAGTTACAGTATTTCTGTGTCAAACGTCTGGCCCGCAAAATATTACTTTCTCGGATTATTATGTTAGCCTACTTTGGTTTGCATTGCCCCTGCATGCTTGTTTACTACCAACAATATCATCTACATGTGCAAAAGACCATTCAACAGTTGAATTGATCGAGTTTCCGAATCCTTACTCGCTGCGTTTGTATCCCCTTTCTATAATTCTGCTCAGCTTTGACCCAGTGACAATTCTTTTGCAGCTCTCCGCAAGTCAAACCGATGATCCCCAGTGAGGAACACTTTTGGCTAGATAACATTCAATCCTATAAAGAATCTCCCTCTCAATCATCAAATGGTTATAATGGGAGGGGCTCTATTGGTTAGAAACTGTCTATTAAATTACATTCCATATCCTTGTAACTGGGCCTCAATTCGCATGTGCGGGTGTTGCATACTTGTGCACGTGAACATATCTGGATCTGTTTGCAAGCAGGTAAACTAAGTGGGTGTGTGTATGTGTGCATGAGTGTGTGTGTGTGTGTGTGTGTGTGTGTGTGTGTGTGTGTGTGTAAGATCATGCTGGTGATGTATCCCTATAATTCAAAAAATATGCAGTACCAGATGTTCAGTGGGAGAACATTCCATGATCCTCCTGACCCAAGTATGTCTTGTTTGGGTATAGTTTAATGCATTGCTTGTTAGCTAGTTTTACCTTTAGAACCAACAGAAGTGAGCTGAGGATCATAAGGAAAACAAGGGCCATCAAGGCTAAGAAAAACCAAAAAATATCTCGATGAGAACTATAGCAGGGACATTCTTTGGACCTGAACAGGACTTACACAATTCCACAGACAGAAGGGGAGAAATGACTCATGATATTCTTTCTTCAGCCTCCAACTCTAAGAGAGCCTTAGAGACTTATTGGCAATCACTAAGTACGGCCAGCAGTCTCTTGTGATATACCTCACTCCCTATCCATACAGCAGCCATAGGTGGCTGTGGGGAGAGGAGGCAAGAATTTCTGTGCAATTTCATGGCACTCCTAGCTCAAATTAAGATAGATCCTCAACTGAGTACCCTGGAGGTTTTGCAAGTGATGAAGAATCCGTATCAATGAAATCATGTCTTTTATGTGGCTTCTACATGTCATCTTCCAGATCTAAGGTATCACGAGTCTCCTTATTTGTTATGAAGCCAGCCTGTGATGGAATGAATACAGTTTCACTATTGTGTCATATAATTAGCCAAGTCAACAAAGAGAGATCAGTTCAGCACTTTACCATTCTTCTATTTTTCTTGTGTTCTGCAAACCTCATCATGGTGGCATAAGCAAGTCCACTATTTTTAAGTATACTTTTATTTGAGTTAACAATTTAGATGCTATGTTTACAACAAATAGGCAAGGATTTAAACTTTTGTCAAGAGATGGTGGACTTGCATGGGGCTCTCTTGTGGAGAGTGTCTCCTCCTTTGTTTCCCTATGTGATTATGAAAGAAGAGGATGAAGAGATTGTTAAGAAATTCTTAACCAAAAAAAGGGGCAGCCCGGTGCGCGAAGCTCCAGCATATGCAGGGTTTGGAGAAAGGGCGGATCACAAAGGGCTTGTAGTACACAGTCTTACCTTGCATTTTTGCAAGAGGCTGTTTCCATGCCTCAAACCCTTGACCTCCAGGTCACACGGCAACAACCCTTAAGAAAGTCTTAAAATTCTTAATAAATTTCAAATCTGCTTGTTCGTTCCTCTTTCCTTTCTTCACCTCTTAATAATATTCCCTCTCTTTACAGATATTAGGACTAAATGTTTGTGTTAATTTTATAAGGTTTCAGCTATGAAGAAGTATGAAAAAACAGAATTGAAACTAAGACAAGGGTACTCGCACAAGTATATCACAGGAACAAATGCACCAATCTCAGGAATATAATACAAATGGGCAGCCCAGTGCACGAAGCTCCTGCATATGCAGGGTTTGGGGAATATAATACAAATGATTGACACAAATTGGGCAGACAAATTATACAACAGTGAACCTGGAGATAATATTGCTCGACCCAGAACCTTTTTACATAACTTCAAGGGGGAATCATAAAATGCTTGACCCAGACAAGGTTGACATTTATTTCCCTGATCCAGACTGCTCATCTAGGATTCCCACAACAGCAGCAGAAATCCTAGCAATCAACCTGGTGGACTCCTCTCACTGAACCCATACCACCAGATATACCTATTACCATCTTAAGGATGTTTGTTGTTGCCCAACGCAAATTGGAGCCTACCAGATGAGTGGTCTTAATAACTGGCATAGGTGAAAAGTTCGGATTAGGAAATAGGATGCAAATGTTGAATCTGGGAAGAGCCTGGAAATTATGAAAGAAGTTCATGTCATTCCCATTTATAACATATTTATTCCAAAAATGCATCCACATAAGACATAATGTAAAGTGCAACTCACTGGATTAGAAACTTTGGCAGTTTCCACTACTGTTGGCATTGAATTTCATACAAGATTTATAACTAATATATATATATATATATATATATATATATATATATATATAACTAATTTGTGTTTGAGCACTTAGCCATCATCATCGTCATCTTCAAGACCTTATCCCAATCAGGGTTGGCCACATGAATCTTGTTCCTCCCTTTCCCTCTATTAAGTGTCATGGCTTCATTTAGTCCCAAAGTTTTTAAATATTTTTTCATCACTTCCATTCTTTTGAGCCTGCCCCTTGGCCTTTTAGAAACTTCAACTAGGATCGTCTCACCTTTTCGAACTAGTGCCATTTTCGATCTCTGTTAGACATGTCCAAACCATCTAAGTTTAATCTCCCTCGTCTTGTTATCTATTGTACCATTCCTAAGTTTTCTCTAATATTTTCATTTCTAATTATATCCTTCCTTATCTTGCCACTCATCCATTTAAACATCCACATTTCACCGGCGCTTATCCTATGTACATGTTGTTCTCTAACTGCCCAACACTCTAATCCATAGAACATGGCAAGCCTTATAGATCTTATAGAATTTTCCTTTTAGTTTGAGTAGCACCGACCGATCACACAAAACTCCAAAGGCGCATCGCCATTTGTTTCAACCCTCTTTGATTCTCTAGGTAACCTTCCTCTCAATCTCTCCGCTCTCATGAATTATTGATCTCAAGTATCGGATGTGGTCTTTTAGGTGGACTTCTTAGTTATAAATCTTTACTGGTGCTCTAGTCCCGCTCCCCTCCTTGCTAAATTTGCATTCTCTATACTCTGCCTTAGTTTGGCTAATTTTAAATCTTTTTCTTTAAATGTAGTGCCTCACAACCAAGAGATTATTCATGAGAATCCACTCACCATCACAAAAAAAAGCATTTTATTCAGAAAATAAGTATCTGATTCAAAAGTGTGAGTTTTGAAGTTCAACAGAAGCATTAAAAAGATATTGTTTTCAATTATTCAAATAATGACCCGTAAAAGGCTAAAACTGGATGGAGCAATTTTCTCCACTGGAAACAGTGATTTTCACATGAGAGAAAGAATTGAGATAAACTCATATTCTGTGCAAGCTAGAGAACAACATAGAGATAAATAGCCATCAAATATCTGTATCAGATACAATTCATAAACGACAAATAATTTCCAAATGCTGGAACTGAAACCTTGTGCAAATTGACTAACTATTGGCACGAGAAGGAACTTATGCAGATGAAACAGCAGATACCCATTGAAAGGTTTCTGTGTTCAGGGCAGCATAACAAAACAGCCCTACCGCCTCTCCTCGTCTTCTTCAACTGCTGATGGTTCGGTAATAAGCTGCAAAGATTGTTGAGTTATAAACTCCAACATGCAATTACTGTTGAAATTCAAACATTTTTCATGTGTATTGGAGGTTTGATTTTCTGATTTATTACCTGAGAGAGAGATTTTGGTAGTTCCTGTAGTTGAGTTTGTTGGTAGTTGAATGAAGTCTCTGTTTCCGGGCTGAAAGAGGATGAAAAGGGAGAGAAAGAAAATTGGTCGGCAAGGCCAAGTGGATTTTGCAGAGGTTGAGACACTTCCGTGCTGCTGCTGATGCCCCTCAAGGAATCGAAGAGCCTAGGAATGATGTCTGCTTTGATCAGACTTTACACACGCACACACGGAGAAGACAAATCTGGTCCCTGGATTTCAGTAACGTGTCATCAAGCTTGAACTGAAACTATGGCTCGTATGCGGCGGTGCATAGCGCAAAATCTATCGTAGGCCCCGTTATACATACACCAATACTCAGACCCATTTGAGTCTGGCAGGTCCCGGATTTTTCGTAGGTACGTTATAACCCCGAGTCCGTGGAGATCATCTTTGGCGTGTGTGCCCAGTATTTAGTTAAGGTGATGTCAACAAAGTTAGAAGAGGAGCCTGGTGCAATGGTAAAATTATCGTTGTGTTGTGTGAGGTAGAGGTTACTGATTTAAAGCGTGAAAATAATTTTTTTAAATTGCAATGCAAGTCTACGTCCTATAAATTCTTTATAGTTTTTCTCTTTTCGAGATTTTATATAAAGTTTTGTGCACCGAGTTGTCCCTTTTTTATTTTTATCATCACAATGTGGATCTTGCTGCCGGAGCCATTTAAAGATTTCATATCGATACGGATTTTTGTTTTTGTTTTTTTTGTAATAGTAAAGCATCGTCGAAAGTGGCAGATGTTTCTGATAGACGAATTATCTACTGCTAAGATGTAGATGATTATCTAATACTAGCAACAGTGATTTTTGATCCATCCAACTAGTGTTGCCATATTATTGGGAAAGGAAGAGACCATCTTCTATTGATGAGAGTTGATATACGGAGATACTCATGGCTTATGTTACATAAGATAAAGAAAATTAAGATTTTCCAAGATCCGAATCACATGCTCTGAAGTTCTTTATCCATTACACCTTCTATACTTGCTTGTTCGCTTTTCTGTTCTATGCCCACTACTCTAGTGTGCACTAGTCACAAGGATGTTCTTCTGCTAGTCTTTTATTGCTATCTACTAAATGATATTACTACCATTCATCATCATCATCATCAAGACCTTATCCCAATTAGGGGTCGGCCACATGAATCTTATTCCTCCATTCCTCTCTATTAAGTATCATGGCTTCATTTAGTCTCAAAGTTTTTAAATATTTCCTCACCACTTTTATCCACCTTCTTTTGGGCCTTTCCCTTACCCTTTTAGAACCTTTTGATTGAATTCCTCGCTCCTTCTAACCGGTGTTGTTTTTTGTCTTCTTTGGACATGTCCAAACTATCTAAGTCTAATCTCCATCATCTTGTTACTTATTGGTGTTACCTCTAAATTTTCTTTAATATTTTTATTTCTAATTCTATCTTTTCCTGTCTTACCACTTATCCATCTCAACATCCTCATTTCTGCTACACTCATCCTATGAGCATGATGTTCCTTAACTGTCCAACACTCTGATCTATAGAGCATGCCCGGCCTTATGGACATCCTATAGGGTTTTTCTTTTAATTTGATGGGTACCTGCCGATCACACAAAACTACATATGCATATCTCCATTTTTTCCAACCTACTTGAATTCTCTAAGTAACCTCCCTCTCAATCTCTCCACTCTTCCTAAGTACCAAAAGTGTCTTTTTACAAGAGCTTCTTAGTTATCAATCTTGACTAGTGTTCCACTCCTACTCCTCTCCTTCTAAAATTGCATTCCATATATTCTATTTTAGTTCGGCTAATTTTAAATCCTTTATATTCTAATGCTTCTCTCCATAACTCTAGCTCTATATTTACACCTTTCCTTGTCTCATCAAAAAAGACTATATCATTTGCAAATAATATACACTAAGGAATCTCCTCTCGCAGATGTTTTGTTAACTTATCCATAACCAATGTGAAAAGGTATGGGCTCAATGTAGATCCTTAATGCAATCCTACAGTGACAGGAAAATCATTGGTCTCACGACTAGTGGTCTTAACATTGTTACCGCTCCTACATACATATTTTTAATTATGTCTATATGCCCCTGTAAAACACCTTTCTTACCCAATACCCTTCATATTAACTCTTTAGGGGTACTATTATAAGCTTTCTCTAAGTCGATAAAGGCTATGTGGAGGTCTTTCCTCCTCTTCCTATATTTCTCTACCAATTATCTTAGTAAGAATATAGCTTCCATAGTAGACCTCCCAAGCATAAAATCAAACTGATTCTCCAATACACTTGTATCCTGTTGTAGCCTCTTCTCAATCACTCTTTCAAAAAGTTTTATAGTGTGACTCATAAGTTTGATCTCTTGATAATTAGTGCAACTTTGTATATCTCATTTATTTTTATAAATTGGTACAATAGAGCTTTTCCTCCGCTTATTAAGCATTTTCTTTGATTTTATAATCTTGTTAAATAACTTGGTTAACCAAACTACCCTAATATTTCTCATATGCTTCCAAACCTCTATTAGTATACCATCAGGCCCTATGGCCTTTCCTACTTTCATATTTTTCAAGGCCTCTTTCACTTCAGGCATTCTAATGCTACTTTCATATCTATAATATCCAACATTATTTAGATTTGTAGTATTTTCAATCTCTATATTCTCAAAGCCATTGTCATTTAACAATTTTTGAAAGTACGCATTCCACCTTTGTTTGATCTCATCATCTTTGACTAATACCCTTTGATTATCACTTCTAATGCACCTAACATGATCTAAGTTCTTACCCTTTTGTTCTCTTACTTTCGCAAGTTTAAACACATCTTTGTCACCTTCTTTTGTTCGTAGTTTATTATAGAGCTCATCATATACCTTAAGTTTAGCCTCACTTACTATTCTCTTAGCAATCTTTTTAGCATTCTTATATTGTTCATAGTTTTCATTATTTCTAGTCTTGTAATTGGGAAAGTACAAGTAGAGATCTGTATTCCAATTTTGAGGACTTCTTAGTAAAATTTTCATCCATTTGGGAAGAGATTTCTTAGCAAAATTCCCATTTTGAGGACTTCTTTACCAATTGTTTTTTCTTTTTCTTTCTTTGTTTCTTTCTTTTTTATTTTTTTATGGAGCAAACTTCTTAACCAATTATTTAGGCTCTGCGTTGTTAAATATGGAGTATGGATAGTGAAATGTCTGCCTTTCACTAGTCAACTGATCATAGTGAATTTTAGACTTAGCCAACTGCTAGCCAGCCCATGGATGAATAGCAAAGGATGGATACCCACCCACCAAGATGTGTATACCAGCTATTTAATCGTTGAGCCTTAGCCTTCAACCACCATATGACATACAGATTAACAGCTTGCAATGATCTATACCATCAACTTAGTGGAGCCATGGCCATGTCCCAAATTGCTAAACAATAATTAAAGTATTGAACTTAATTATTTTAACCATTTTATTTATAATGGTCTTAAGGCTTTATGTGGTTGGAAGCTCTTGTCATTACACTTTGCCAAGCTTTTTTTCACTATACTTAAGATTTGGAGAAGAGTTTTATTGTTTTCTCTCTTTTAGATTTTTGTTGTCTCAAAGCATGCCTCCTTTGCTATTCCCTTCTTCTTCTTTTTTGGTTTTTTGCAATACATTTTAGTATTTTTGCAAAAAATCTAATATTTTTTTAGTTTTGCAAATTTGCCATTTTGTAAGCTTTGCAAAATTGCCATTCCGTTAGTTTTCCATTCTCCTTCCCTTTTTTTTCAAATTCCAATATTACCCTTCTTAATCATAGACTTGATTAAGTTGCGGACTTTGGTCACTAAGTTCAATGACTTTCCCATGGAAAGTTTCGATGAAATTTGGTATCAAACACAATTCAATAAAAAAGAATCTAATGATATGATTAGATTTCAACAAAAATCAACCAATAGTGAGATATTCAATCACAAACATATCATGTTTACCAAGTTGCACATTAATACTTGTTAAGCTTCTTCAATGAAATTCGGCAATTTAAACTTTGATTTCTCACTAAAAACTGATATAATCTTTTTCTAGCACAAATGAGAACATAATAAATGTTGTAGATAAATTAAAAACACAATAAATTTAAAAAAAAAATCCAAGTTTAAAACATAAGCAAAATATTGTTAATATTTATGCAAACAATGACAAGTAGCAAACTTTAAACTATTTTTTAGATGTCTTTTTAAATGAAAATTGAAAATCTAAGACTTGTGTCTTCTTCTTCTTCTCAACGTCTTCTATTTAGCATGTAACGACTGGGGTCTACCCACAGTAACAATATTGTCTGCTTTTCACTGACGGCACTCGTACACCGCCACCAATCATGGCTTTGTTCTTCCCCAATTTCCCACGAAAAACGCGTTGTTACCATAAGAGACCGCCACCTCCTTATCAACAGCCCAGAACTCCTCCCCCTCAAGGCATCTTGGCAACGGTAGTGCACACGCGTGAGCAGCACACGAGCGTCACATGCGGCGCAGCTTTTTCTTGATTTTTGGATCTTTTTTAGCTGTTTATTCCCAAAAAATGTGATTTTAGGATATAGAGGCCCAAATCGTCATCCGAAAGAGGCATTGCGACCATCTCAACGACGCGGACTTAGATTCAAGATTAAAAACAAAAACCTAGCTTTGAGCACCTTTTAAATGGTTAAACTACTAAATACTATTAAATAACATAGATTAGGACGACCAATGTATGATCAGGCCTTAGACCTTGATAGTATACATCAAATATGAGATTATCTAGGGGATTAGAAGAGTATATCTCATTGAATTGCCAAGAAAAGTGATCTTGATCATCGATCTGAGCGAGTGCCTTAGGATGTGTTGATTAGAGAGCGATCTGACCTTAGATCGATGAGTAATCATAAAGATACATGTGAATTATTAAACGAAATAGAAATTTAATGGATCATGATAAAAATGAGTAGGATTGAAATCTAAAATGACATATGACCGTCTAGAGGTTAGGAAAACAAACATCTAACTTAGGATTGCCCTAATGGAAGGTTAATCAGATGATCTAGGCCATTAGTCTAGGATTAACTATCAAATTAGGGAGGTTATCACTTGGAGTTATTTATTTGAGATGTGAGAATGTCAAGTAATCAATGACTTACGATGTGACAGGTACATCAAGGCACACATAGTGATATAGCTTGTGCGCCTGATTGGAATGCCATATTTACGAGGTAAGTGATTTCATTCGAAGTTTCTCCGTGATTTCAATAACCATGACCTGTTTTTTAAGCATGTGTTTTTGTGTCTTCTCATGATCACATAAATGTGTTCCTACTTTTTATTGGTGTGAACCGTTGCCATTGCCAAGATACCTTAAGGAAGAGTCCCCAAGATAGGTTGAGGGACGAAGGCGGGAGGGACTGAAAGTTAGTCCTACATCACTAGGGGGAGGAGTTTTGAGTTGTTTCATAAGGGGGTGGAGGTCTCTCATGGTAATAACGCATCTTCCTTGCAAAACTGGGGAAGAATAAAGCCTTAACTGCTGGCGGTGTATGGGCGTCGTCAGTGGAAAGCGGACAATATTGTTACTGTGGGTAGACCCCAGTCGTTATAGTGGTATCAGAGCCTAACCCTGACTCGATGTGGATCGCTAACTGCACGTGAGCACTTGCGTGAAGACACGAGAGGACGCGTGTCCCCTAAGGGGGAGAGGTGAACCATTGCCATTGCCAAGATGCCTTGAGAGGGAATCCCCAAGATATGTTGAGGGACGAAGGCGGGTGTGACTTAGAGTTAGTCTCACATCGCTAGGAGGAGGAGCTCTGGGCTGTTGATAAAGGGGTAGTTGTCTCTCATGGTAACAACATGTTTTTCCTAGGAAACTGGAGAAGAACAGAGCCGTGACTGCTAGCAGTGTATGAGCGCCATCAGTAGAAAGCAGACAATATTGTTACTGTGGGTAGACCCCAGTCATTACATAACTTGATAAATTTTTGAGATTTATGTTGATTAATGAAGCAAAAAATTACAAGCAATAACATGTCCATTATAACATATTAACATAGAGATAGAGAAGGGTACTATTGAAATTGATTTATTTTTTAAAAACTAACATGAAAGGACATGGAAAACTAACATAATGATAATTTTGAAAAGCTCACCAAATGGTAAATTATTGGTGGGGGAGAATAGCCCTTTCCATGGCCGTACAATAAGAGTCAAGATGATCACTTGTACATTGCTACATCACGGACTTGGCGTGTCCGATCGGCCCCCCGCGTAGGCAATAATGATATCCTCCGTTGCATTCCTTAAAACACCCCCGATGCCTGCTGATTCCCACTTTCCAAAACTTACACCATCAAAATTCAGTTTATAGCTATTTGATTGGGGAGAGCCCATTTTGTAGAGGCTTTTTGTCATTCCATTTCCTAACAATTTCACCACAAGAAATTCCTTGAACATCTTGGGAGAGAGCAGCCCGTCGTGCTGTCCAACCAAGAATATTTTCTGTTAAGTTGTTTGATACCTTCTTATTGTCAAAGAAAATGCCGTCTTTTACCCTTCAAACTTTCCAAATCACCTCCATTAAAGATAAATTCCATGGGATTCGGCCCCCCTCTCTCCACTCAGGATAATGCCAGTGTGTTAGAAAGGAGTCGAAAGAACTTGGCATGACCCACGTAAGATTAATTAAATTGGTTAAAATGGCGTTACTGGGTTTGGGGGCAAAGAAGAAATGGATAGTCCCTAGTTTCAATCTCCTTAAGTCGTAAGTGGCACCCTGCCATCTGCTTGAGTGAACATTATCAGGTCAGCACTTTGTCAATCGCTACTAACCACGCATGAATGGAGACCCTAGGTGGAATACTTAGTTTCCAAACAAAACTTGCACGCTTCCATAATTCTGCTTGCGGCTTAAAGAGCTTGTAAGCTGATTTCGTTTTGATTTGTCCATTTGCACTATTGATCCAGACCCTTGAGTGCCTTTTACTTGAATTGATTAATACAGATGAAAGTCTTTCTTTAAGTTCTTCAACAGTTCTTGCTTTAAGGCCTCTGGGTACTCTACGAAGTTGAACATGCCACACAAGCCACTGACCCTGGGATGAATGAAATTCACATATTTTACCATGCAGGTTCTGCGCAACTCGATACAACTGTGGGTAAAGGTCTTTGATGGGCCGATTGCCGAAACACAAGTCCAGCCAGAAATCTATTGTATCACTTTCACCTGTGTAAGATCTAACATTAAGTTTGAATACTTCAAGGTGCTTGACAATATCCCGCCAAATTCGTGATCCAATTTTACCTTCTTCCTTTTCCACCCATCTTATATCTTGCCACAATTTAAGTCCTTCCAATGAAGATTACTGTCCTGCATGTGCCTCGAAAGTCATTTGCAAAGTAAAGATTTGTTTGCCTCATTTAGGCTTCGGATATTCAGTCCTCCTTTTGACCTGCACATCGCTTCCCACCCCACAAGATGAAGTTTTCTTTGCTTCTCTCCTTCCTTCCAGAAAAATTCCTCTTGAATTTTGTTCCATTCTTCTTATAACTTGCTGCAGGCATTGAAAGAGTGACATCATATAGATTGGTGGATATGCAAATGACGCCTTTATCAACGTTAGCCTTCATCCCCTTGACAAATTAAATCGATATTTTCCAAGTTGCTAATTTTCTTTGAAATCTCTGTAGGACTGGTTCCCAAAGATTCTTGCCTAGCCTTCAAATTGTAAGCAGCGTGCCCAAATATGTTAGCGTGGCTGGTTTCCAATTAATCTCTCTTGCAAATTTGCAATGCCCAAATATATGCATGGTCGGGTGGCTGGTTTCTGGTTTCTAACTAATATCTCTTGCAATGCCCAAATATGTGCATGGTAGGGTGGCCAGTTTCCAACTAATCTCTCCTGCAAGCTGCTCAAGTTTCTCCCTACCGATATTGATTCCAAAGACAGATTTTTCAAGGTTTATACTCAGTGATAAGTTCATAAATCGTTACATTTGCTTTTATTTTTCTTTCGATGCCTTCTTCGAACTCACTCATCATAAGTGTGTCATCTGCGTAATGTAATGGGACACTACAAGATTTGAGTTTCGGACCTTCAAGCCTTTGTATGAACTGAGAGAAGTGCTCTTGCCATCATTTTGTTGAAAATTTCATCCACCAGAACGAACAAATACAAAGATATGGGATCTCCTTCTCCTTGTCGCACTCCACGAGCTCCGGAAGTAACCCTTTGGCGCTGATGATTCTCCATTTCTTTCTGTCGAAAGCCTTTCCTAGATCTAGTTTGCATAGGAAGCCTTGGATATGATTACTATGCATAATGTCAATACTCTGATTGGCTACAAGCACACAGTCTGCAATATTTCTTCCTGAAAGAAATACAGATTGGCTTGGCGAGATAATACTCATAAGAGCTTTCTTGAAGGGGCCTGTAAGGATTTTATATCCGGCTCCGATAAGACTCATAGGCCGGAAATCTCTAAGTGAATCTGCACCCTGCTTCTCGGAAAAAACAGCTTCTTCTATCTCCTTGTCGGAAAAAGGACTTTCAGAGGTGTGGTCTCCGGCAGTACCTAGCAATCTCCTTGCAAATGCTTTCCTCGTTACCTGTTTTCTTCCCATTGATTACAAAGAGATGAAATGCGATTATGCCGTCGATGTGCGCTAGCTGTGGCAAGGAAAATTATGTTTCGGTCACCTGCCACTAGCCATTTGAAGCGGGCTCTCTGCTTCCCTCTTTACTTCTTTTTGAAACTCAACACTAGCAATTTGATTGTCCGTACCCCGGTTCCCAAAGCTACCATCTAAGCGGGTCAGGAAAAGGGGCGGACAGAGGGCCTATAGTACGCAACTTTACCTTACATTTTTTAAAGAGACTATTTTCACACCTTAAACTCATGACCTCAAGGTCATACGATGACAACTTTTACCAACTCTAGAGACTAATTCATCCGCAGACAGAGGGGCTGTTTTTCCTTTGATATTAAGCTCTGCTAGGTTGGCTTGAAGTTTGGACAGCTTCTTGTTCAAATCCTTATTTCGTTCTTTCGGCCACAGTTCAAGCTTGGACTTGATAGTTTTAAAGATAAAACCGCGTTGACATTTTCACGAGTAAGGTGACTCTTTTTACCAATTTTTTATTTGAAGGGGAGCCTTGTCGCAACAAGAGTTGTTGCCTTGTTGTCTTGAGGTCACATGTTCAAGCCGTGGAAACAGTCTCTTGCAAAATGCAAGGTAAGACTGCATACTATTGACCTTTGTGGTCTGCCGTACACAGAAGCTTCACACCACCCTTTTTAATCATATTCGGTTCCTCAAGCCATGCCACTTCAAACCTGAAGGGCATGCTTCCCCAAGACTCCATCTTTGTTTTTAATAAGATTGGTTTCTGATCTCATCATCTGTTCTCAATAATTGAGCCGCAAGTATCCAGGAACAGGTCAAGCCCATCGAGATTGCATCTGAACTACTGATCTCGCTTAAGATTGGTTCACCTTGCCTGTTCGACCATGTGAAGTGACCTCCCGAGAGTTCTAAATCAACTAGTTCATTTTCCTGTAGATCTGATCCAGTGTGTCTGATCCAAATTTCTGATTTTGCTGAAATCACACCCGTGACCCATGGCCCATCCCATCTAGGCCTGAAGTGTAAGAGTTCCTTATCTGCTTCTGGGATAAGCTAATTTCTGGAAGGTAAGTAGTCTCTTCTCATGATCTGAGAGTTGCCAATTTTGTCCAACTCTTTTGCAGAAGGATTAAATTTTCATTTTTTTCAGCTTAGACATGAATATTGTGTGCATTGGGATGTTTTTAGAATCGATGTGGTGGGACACTTCCTTCTCACCGTGCGATTCATTATCGCCAATTGGAAGAGACGGCTATCTTGTTCGTCTCTTTCGAATTGAAATTTAAATTCCATTTTAAATGCTTTTCGGGAAATGGAACGCACCTTGCTGAAGATTGGGCTGCATGCATGCGCCACCTTAAGAATTAAGAATGCAACAAATTCAATGACAGGCCACTGGAAGAATCTCCATTGTCTCCGGTCATCGGTGCCTGATTTCCTTCTTTTCCGAGTTCAGGATCAGAATTAACTCTTTCAAGGAAACTCTAACCCAAGACCAGCAATCTTTCACCTTTATCTTCACGTTCGACTCTGCCTGTGGGAGTCCAAAGCATTTGACAAGAGTCTTTGCTTCTTGTTTTTCTTATCCGATCGAAGAAGCTGTGAGATTCGAAAGTGATGAAAGTTCCAAAGTTCCATGAAACGAGTTGAAAGTTTCGGACAGCCCTGGTGCACGAAGCTCCTACTTATGCAATATGACCTATAGTAGGCAGCCTTAATTTGTATTTTTACAAGAGGTAACAATAAATATCCGCTGTGATCGAGTAGTTTGACCACCAAGGGTAGACGTTTATACATGATTTTTCATCGATGACTGGCCATTGTAAATTAATTTGTCTGTAGAGTCTTTTGAAGCGATTACAATAAGAATTTTCTTCTTATTGTCGGCAGTCCAAACCTCCATCAGCCCTTCGAGCTTCCATTTCTTTTCGATCCATTGTTTTACGTTGCTTTTACTCTACCCCTCAATCAAGTTCCTTCCGGTAACCGTTCCATCTAGAAGTTCAACATTGTTGTCTGTTTGCCTCTCCAAAATGACAATGCTCAGGTGCCACCTTCTTCTATGATTTATTGTTTTTGATCGTCTCTAAATAGCATTGTAGGATTTGACTTGTTTGGAGTGCTGGGAGGGAAGCCTTGACGTAAAATTTGAGTTATCGTCGTGTAATTTGGAGGTCATGAGTTTAAAGCATGGAAACAGCCTTTTGAAAAAATGCAAGATAAGACTGTGTACTATAGATCCTTTAGTCAGCTCCTTCCTCTGACCCCTGCATATGCAGGAATATCATGCACCAGGCTCCCTTCTCTTCTAGGATGATTTTGTCTCCGTTCCTCTCTTCAAAGTTCAAGAAGTTGCTTAAGTCGCCGCTACCAATTGGCCTTGTGTCTCTCCGGGGTATTTTTTTGGATCTTCTATTTTTACAATTTGTCTATGAACTGCACAACTGCTTTATCATAATGTGACCAGATCTTAGTACATCTCAAACATCGTCCTTCTTTTGAAGTTGCCAAATCAACAGGATCCACATATCCAGTCTGTAAGGACGTGAGAGTTTGTTTCTCTTTTGGCCTTTTCCAATCTTCTTTGTAAATTATTCCCTTTCAACCAGCATTCTTTTTTATTTTGATTTTGATCAGCTTCTGACTTTCTTACCCATACATTTCTAGTTTTGAATCGCCTGTTGCTGAAGTGGTTTCCAACTCTCCTTTGCCTCTCCAAAACCTTGACTTCCAATTTCTTCTCTAAGAATCTTTTCCTTTCTTCTTCAGAGGTTATTCATACATTCTCCATCCAGTTTGCTTTTCTTCTCCTGTCTAATCGTCTCTCTCCATTGCTTCATTTGTATGTAGTCTCTTTCGTACAATGCCACTTTGGTATTCTCTTTTGGTTCTCTTACTCGGCCTATGTTGGTATTCTTTCTTAAAGAGAGTTCTTTCATTTGTGAAGTTCTCTGCTTGTAGAGTTCTTGTTAGAAAGACGAGACCTAAATGTATTGATCTTCTAAAAATCTAGTTTCTAATTGTTCGAATCACATGAAGTTTTTCTTGTTCATACAAATTTACCTGATTTTAGTATTATTTTTTGTTTAATTTTATTAAAACTTTGGATCTTCTTTCTAAGACTTCACTGGAATTTAAGAATGTAATTTAATAGACTTATAAAAGCATTCAGAATTTGGAGACTAAAATACTATCTTTAACCTAACAATATATATAATAAGTCTGACATGGTTGAATCTCAGAAATAAAGCTGTCGATATCCCTTACATATGTGGGTGACATCAAATGTCTTCAAGAAGCAGTATTTGCAGCGGCCCTCTAAGCTAGGTTTAAAGAATGCAGTTTGTGAAGTTAAATATTTTCCAATAATAAGAGTACTTTAAAATACTCTATAAAAGTCATGGGTAAAGTTGAGTTACCATGTAGCAACTTTCAATTTCCCAATTGCACAAAACTTGCCAATGTACAAAATTTTCCATAATTCTCCGACAGTGGATCACATAGAACAAACTCAGCAAGGGGCCATTCCACAGCAAGGGACGGCTAACCGTGCAGTGCACTAAAGGAAAGCATGAAACAGAGACACAAAAGGCAGCCTTGACACCTGTAAGAGTTGGGCCATGGGCCTTATATTATAGTCAATGATTGATAACTAAATTAGACTAAATCATTATGCATTGGTCGGCACATTTGCTCTCTAAGTTTGGACCTGGAATGAGAGGGCTAGTGCCTAAGCAATGTAGATAAGTGGAGAATATACACCCTCCCCTTGGGCTGTTAGGAGATTAAAGATATATGTTAGCTGCCAATTAGAATACCTATATGTGTTTGATACAACTTTCTAATTGATTTCACGGGCATTGGATCTGAGTCGCCCAAAAGTCCCCCTACTGGAAAAGTTCACTGTCCGAAAAAGTGGGATTTTGATCATTGGACTCGAACATTCAAAGCCCATATCTCTTGATGATAGAACAATCCGTGACTGGCTATCCCCCACAGTAGAAGATAGATGAACAGGCCTGGTCAATGTTAAAAGCAACTGTCCTGCCCAATAGAATAGGAATTTACCGTGAAGGTCCCCACTTTTACATGGTGATCCCTGCCTTCGGTTGAATAGATTGTTCATCTAGTTTCTGTTATGAAGATGTAAAGCGTAAAGAAACAACAAGAAACACATAGATTTACGTGATTTTCTTTGAATTAAGGGACGTTTGTGGGCTCACACTAGTTCTTAATGCAACATAATTTGATGCGGCACAACAAGATCAAGCCAATTAGGCTGTGACGACCCTGGTTTTTATAATACTTTTAAAAACTAAAGACTTTTACGTAACGAGATCGATCTCTATTAAAAAATCATTTATCGAAAAGCAAATAACAGCAAAAGAATCTTTTTCTTTTAAATTCACTTTGAAAAACCCCGAGTGTTATTTTTTTTAAAAAGATCATTGATAAAATAAGCGCTACATTTTTATCGAAAATCTAATAAAGTTTTTTTCTGTTTTTTAAATATAAGACATTTAACACATGCCATTGCGAAGTACCTAATAAACTTTCATTTATGGTTTAAACATTATTGGATACTGTCTCCTTTTCAAATAGCATTAAATATGCAACATACTCAGGACTCATCGGAACAGCCCAATTACAAATTAAATCACATATAAGATTTAAACTATCACCTAATAGTCAACATAACTTGAGTTTCTAGACGAAGAAACTCTAGATTACCTTACTTTTTATCTTCTTAAAATCTTCAAGTGGTTTTCTTAGAGACTTAATCTCCTTTCTAATTCTTTCTACATTGACTTATAGTAGAAATGGTAGGGTGAGTATACAATATACTCAGTAGATAATTAATACTACAAAACCGAAATCATGGCGTACACACACACACACATATATATCATCCAGAAATTCCGCATCATACTTAACCAATCAAGTAACATATGATTATTTTATAACTCATAGTTTTCCTTTAAACTACATGTCCGTCATTTTAAACCACTAAATGTATTACATTTCAAATGACCAACTCAACATGTAAAAACAAATCATAGATGGTAAAACAAATACCACAAAATGTCTTTTGGTAACACCTGTCAGGTATGAATCAATATTTAATCATGTGAGATCACACAAAATGCTCAATTCATATAACACACTAGTAAATCTGATCAGGATAAAACTGTTGATTTAGAAGAATCAATACATAATAAAATCCCAATGATAAAACTACCAGTGAAATATATATGCCAAAATATAATATTGATAAAACATAAAGGTAATCGATAGGGTAATTGCTAGAATTCCAATTATCATCAAACCATAGATCAAAAGTATAATGGATCAATTTATAAGTGTAAATAGTTCATTCTGTCTCAAATCAAACTGAAGTCATAACTATGAAAATCAATCTCACACTTGTTAGGTGAAAATCCATGAGGAAAGATAAGTGATCTCAAATCGTCGTAATGTCCAAAAATATTTAATAAGTTTAGCAAACTGATGTTCTCAAAACAGATGAAACCAAATCAAGGCATATAGCTCTTAATCCAAAATGCATAAATCCATGTCCACATCGGCATGAAAAACTGATCACTCCAATCACAATGGCATACAGTCCTACCACCAAGGATTATTAGTGGCATATCATCCTACCATCGAGACCAATTGTCTAAATTCTCGAGAATGACCTACATAATCATCAACACACAGACACCTATGCTTGTAGGGCCCTTCCGTCACCCACTAGCGACTATCGTGGCCTGTACATCGACTCGTGGATACCTCATGGTCATTCCTCACTAAACCTCATGGGGGCTACCCAACTATTACTCAGAGCACTTCCCTATGAGAAGATACTCCTAATGCCCATCGTCTTTATTGCAAGGCTGGTATCAAATCATCTCACATGTTAGTAGCCAACTGCACCTCCTAGCATAGGTCACCAAGACTTACAAATCACACAGGTACTCATAGAGCACCTACCAAGCGATCCGGGACTTAGGACCCTCCTAAAGTGCCTACCCAAAACATTGATGAAATCCATATCCACCAGGACTTATAGCAGCTCGTAGAGCACATGCCTAATGAATCAACATATCAGTATCCAACAAGACTTACGGCCACTAGTAAAGTGCCTACCAAAAGCATCAATGAAATCATAACCCTTAGGACTTACAGCTGCTCACAAAGCACCTGCCTAATGAGTAATCACCAAATGATCAATATCATAAATCTTAAATCACATAAAATAGTGTGCATACTTTATGCAAAACCATGTATCTCAAATATTCATTTCAAAGCATGGCTCAGTAGCCAAATCAATTTATATTCATATCCGTACATCTCAAAATTGTATCACATGACGTATATATCCTATGCAAAACCATGCATTTTTAAGCATTTCTTTCAAAGTATAAAAATCATGCATTTGCAAATCACAATCGTCTCATATTTCACAAGTAAAGCAAATGTTTGCAAATTATCCAATCCAATTTTTTTTTAAATGATTAAAATACCCCTAAAGTGTTTATATAGATTATTAAGAGGTAAATCAGTCATTTCATATATCAAATGTAAAAAAAAAAAAAAAGGCCAGTTACAACTTCAATTAATATTATGATTTATGACTATAAATCATGTATGAGTATACACATTTTTTTCTTAGACCTTTGAATTTATTTATTTAAATTGGTTGTCTAATTTCTCTACTAAAAGTATAGATTTAAATTGTTGTCCAAAAGTCAATGATTAAGCTAAAACTCTCTCAACCTTGTCTATGAGAGATTTGGCGTGAATGAATTATATACAAACTACTTAAGTTAATACATGATATTCTAATATCCACTGCTACTATGACTAAAGCTCTTATATGGTGTTTAGCTAAGGTTAAAAAGGCTCAAGATATATACAAAGTTGTTTGTGTATGAGCTAAAGAATTGCTCCCAAAGGGGCAATCAGTGATGTGTGGCTCACTGGAAGTTGTTAAGGGAGGTAGGGGAAAAAAATAAAAATAACTCATAGTTGCTTCATGCCTTTCTTGACCTTTTTAAGGGGCCCAGGCACATAGGATTCTAAAGTTGGATGCTATTTACAAACCATTAGTACAGATTATATTAGATAACCAAAAGTATTTGAAAATAAGACAAACTAACTATTGAAAAGCAAATAAAGATGCAAGCCAAGCTACCTACACAAAATACTATGCTACTATTTGCACATGTGGCCAAAATCACTCACTTAAGGTGGCCAGTAAAGATGAGAGTACTAGATGACATTAGATACCTCTTCAAATCTCTAGTGGGATTGGCATTCTTTGTACATGAGGTCAAGATCACAGGATTAAGCCGATTGGCAAAATGGAACCTTTGGATGAGGGGGTCAAAAGAAAATAAAAATTCAAATAGTGAAACTACCAGCACTCAATCTAATGAAATAATAAAGACAATTAAACTGATCTAACCATATATTTTAATCGATCCTACCTAGTTGCAAGTTTGAAAGGTTCAAAAAAGCCAATAGCACCACACCTCGCTCATTTTTAAATGGTCTCTACTAATTTGTGGCATTAAAAGTGACAAACTAGACGTATAAGGAAAAAAGGATTGTAATGAGAATAAGCTATATTGTAAGGATTTATATAATACCAAAATTGAACTGAATTACATAGGGCAAATTTAAGGTTGCTCAGAGACTATTGGTAAGATAGAGAAGAGACTACGTGGTGTAGATCTCTATCCAATATCCATTTGTTGGATGCCGACTTTGATTGTTGATTGTTGATTTAAGCCAAAATTAAGGTAGACAATAGATCTGGTCAATTAAGAGATACCAACCCTAATGGCCGTAAGGGTTAGAGATACCCAACCCTAATGACCATAAGGGTTAAGGTTAGGGAAAAATATTTATGACTTAAGTAAGGCTAAGGTAAAAACAATCTATGACTCAAGGAGGATTGGGATCAGTGTTGAAAAATTAAGGGACCCAAACAACTTATGTAGTTTATTTGAAATAATAAAAATACCCTCATATAAAACTTTTAAAAATACAAATGTGAGGACATTATAATAACTGTTGCAATAAAATAACAAGAAATTGATTAAAATTCTAAAGCCTTCACATAGAAGTACATTATGGTGTGGGTTGAAAATTATTTTTGAAGTGTTGTAGAAGTATATTATGTGAAGGTAAGAAAGAAGTTCTTAAATGTTGTAGTAAGCTAGGGTCAATTAAAGGACCTTACATGAATGAGCTGCAAGAGGTAGGGCTAGGGGCAAAATAATTTGACTCGAGTATGGCTATGGTAAAAAATTCTTTGACCATAGCAAGCTAGGGTAAAAAATCCTTTGACTTGAGCAGGGCTAAAGTTAGGTTAAGGGCAGGGGGGAAAAAACAAGAGTCAAGGTCAACCAAAATCACTTGTAAATGAGCTTTTTATGTAAGATAATAAAGCCTACCTAGGATCTCTCAAATATGATGACTCCAGCCCATTACTTACTCCTTCCTCCCTTCTCACAACTAGAGTATGATCTCTCTCGCAAGCTTAGATGGTTTTGGTAGAGTGCCTACTTCAAAGGTTTTCCTTTTGTTAGCGCCTAATGATATGTTTATAAGATTTTTGTGTTACATAGGATGCGAGGTAGATGAAGGAGAGCCTTGGCATCGTCATGTGACCTTGCGATAAAGGATTCAAGTGTGAAACCAGCCTCTTGCAACAATGAAAGGTAAGGCTGCGTACTGTAGACCCTTGTGATCTATCCCATTCCTAGACCCCACATAAGCAGAAGTTTGTGCACCAAGGCTGCCCTCCTATGGGATGTGAGGTGGACGGTGACGTAGTGCCATGTTGTGTTGCAACCCTATGAGAAGAGAGGGCAAATGGTGTACGTGCATTAAAAACAAAGTGAAATCTTATCCCTTCTAGCCATTGATGATGACTAGAGAAGCTTCCTTGCACGTAATGTTTCGAAGTTGAAGGGGATAAAAGAGGTTGATTGGTTTGCCTAACGAAAGTCCCCGTCTCCTTCCTGACTAAAGCATTGAATGTGCATCATCAAAACAGATTTAATGGGCTGTCTTGGGATGACCTATTGATGGGTTTGGATGGGCTTTGTACTGGGCAGTTCTAGCTTGTAGGATACATGAGCAAATGTCTGTCCTGCACTATGGGCCTTTGTCTTTTGGGTCTCATGTAATGTTGGCTAGAGCAAGTGGGTCCTGATCATCGGTTTGCTTGGCATTCTGGACTGGCCATGCCAGCTTGTTCACCATAAAGCAATCTCATCTGTTGGATCATTGAATCATCTAAAAAAGAAAAAGTTGGTCTTTGGAACAATAAAATAGAGATGTCTACGGACGCCAAATTAATGATCATAATGACTTTATTTCTAAGCTCCATGCTGAATATATAGTGTTTTCCCACTAAAGATGTAAAAAGGCAGAAGAAATGTAAACCAATATGAGGCTTAGAATTGATCTTGATCTATTTGTAATCTGACAAAACGAATAATCTACTTACATGAACCGATGTTATTGGATTCTCTTCATTCTCATATCATGCATCATTTTTGCCAATCATGCCATGTAAAAGTGGGAAGCTCTATGGCATGTTCGCGTAGGACAATAGCATTCCCAGCTTGCAAAAGTGGGACATCTGAACGGCGATTACCGTGAGATCGAGCCCTGTGTAGCATTCCCACTGCTGTTTTATCTATATCTGGATAAAGCTATCCATGTTTTATGGGTGCCATGAGGAAGAGATCAGATTAGTATCCAGGGATACTCTAGTCCTGGATTATCCTCTTGCCCAACCATGTTATTGGGTTCTCAGCGTTCTCATATCATACATCATTTTTTGCTAATAATTACAGTACTTGATTCCAGCAAAAGAGAAGAGGATCTTGGCACTGGTTGAAGGCGCCAAAATAGCCTTTCATAAAAATGTAAGATAAGTTTGCGTATTATTGACCCTAGATTCCACTCTAAAATAATCGAGATCCCTGCAGCGTTAATTAAACCATCCATATTGGCCTACCGTTAATTTATCCTTATTCAAGGGGCCACAGCGTAGGGCGGACAAACATGCAACTCTGTGATGGGTCCCACTGTAAAGTAATCGAGATCCCCACGTTCTGACAGATGCCCAAGACTGTAATCCTTGAACAAACAGACGGATCCGATTATACTTTGATGAAAAAATTTACTTTTCTGGTAAGGAATTGAAGTCCCACCTCCCTGGCTCATGTGAACACGACTAGGCTTTAAAGATGCCCCCAATTTCGGTTGGTAGGAAGTATAAGGAAAGGTTTGTAGGATATTATAATTAATTATCCTGAGTCCCCCATGCTAAAGGCCCCACCCTTCCCTATTTGTCTTAAAAACTCCAACCAAACCTCATCTTCTTTGATTAAAATAAGCCAGCCAACCTAGCTTTCCACTATAATAATAAGAAAATAATATCCATTGTCGAAGTCTGCATTTAATTCCCCAAAAGCTGTCGACGGCACTCAAAAAAGACATTTGATGAGAATTTAAGTCTAATAGACTTGCATTGCAAGGCCAATGAGTAACGCACATATGATCCAACGGAGACCTGTTTAGCTTTGTTACCAATTGTCACAAGATTAGATGCTCAGACTTCAGTGCGTCACTTAGATTGATTTCTCACCTTGAACCAATCTCACTGAGCACCACCCATTGTAATCACTTCCTTTGATAAGGATATGAAAGAAGTACTTACTGAACAAAAAGTACGTGGAAGAGGTAGATCTCCACATATCAAGCATTTTGTCAATTGGAAGGTTCTGCCAGAAGCTAAAGCCAATTGGGAGATAGAAGAGTCCTTGTGCTAATTTAAGGATCATATCAAGATATTTCACTCGCAACGCACCAAGGATGCCATTGCATCCGGTGGGGGAGAATGCCACGGACTTGCACTACAAGGTCCATGACCAATGAACATAGGATCCAATAGAGGCCTGCTAAGCTCATGAATTTAACTTGAGGGACTTAGATCCATCAAAGGGATCCGGAATCTAGAAGGCCCAAGTACATCATGTAAATATCATGCCTCTAGAATTCTCTAGGAGCATCCTGAATGTGATGGAACCAAAGACTTATGTAGAGACTTCTAGAGAGGATTCTAGAATATTCTCCAACTGTTGGATGATTAACATTTGTAAAGATTTTCACCATCCATTGAAGAGGTGGAAGGAGGAAAGCACCTATAAATAGGAGAGCTTCTTTACTTGCAAGGCATCCAAGAGTTGTAAGCATTTTCAAAGCAATAAAACTAAAGTTCCTTCCAAGTTCTCTTTCAGTTGTTCTTCTCATTTGGGTTTCTAGTCAGGCTTACTTAGTTGGTTCTAGGTGAGAAGCCAATCTAAGTGCCGCACGGGAGTTTGGGTATCTAAGATCGTGACACTTGGCGCAACAATAGAAGTTGTTGTCACGTAATTTTGTGGTCAAGAATTCAAGGCATGGAAATAGCCTCTTGTAAATATAAGATTGCATACTATATACCCTTTGTAATTCTCTCCTTCCCTGGACCCCGCACAAGCAGAAGCTTCGTGCAACACCCCCCTCCTTCCACTTTCTCAATGGATGGTGGAACCAAAGACTTATGTAGAGACTTCTAGAGAGGATTCTAGAATAGTCTCCAACTGTTAGATGATTAACACTTGTAAAGATTTCTACCATCCATTGAAGAGGTGGAAAGAGGGAAGCACCTATAAATATGGGAGCTTCTTCACTTGCAAGGCATCCAAGAGTTGTAATCATCTTCAAAGCAATAAAGGTAAAGTTTCTTCCAAGTTCTCTTTTAGTTGTTCTTCTCATTTAGGTTTCTAGTCAGGCTTACTTAGTTGGTTCGAGGTGAGAAGCCAATCTAAGTGCCACACGGGAGTCTGGGTATCTAAGCTCGTGGCACTTGGTGCAACAATAGAAGTTGTTGTCATGTAATTTTGTGGTCACGAATTCAAGGCATGGAAATAGCCTCTTATAAATATAAGATTGCATGCTATATACCTTTTGTAATTATCTCCTTCCCTGGACCTCGCACAGGCAGAAGCTTGGTGCAACACCCCCCTCCTTCCACCTCCTCAATGGATGGTTCCACCAAAGACTTGTGTAGAGACTTTTAGAGAGGATTCTAAAATAGTCTCAAACTGTTGAATGATTAACACTTGTAAAGATCTCCACTATCCATTGAAGAGGTGAAAGGAGGAAAGCATCTATAAATAGGGGAGCTTCTTCACTTGCAAGGCATCTAAGAGTTGTAAGCATCTTCAAAGCAATAAAGCTAAAGTTCCTTCCGAGTTCTCTTTTAGTTGTTCTTCTCCTTTGGGTTTGTAGTCAGGCTTACTTAGTTGGTTCGGGGTGAGAAGCTAATCTAAGTGCCGCACAGGAGTCTGAGTATTTAAGCTCGTGACACTTGGCGCAACAGTAGAAGTTGTTGTCATGTAATTTTGTGGTCATGAATTCAAGGCATGGAAATAGCCTCTTATAAATATAAGATTGCATACTATATACCTTTTGTAATTATTTCCTTCCCTGTACCCCACACAGGCAGAAGCTTCGTGAACACCCCCTCCTTCCTCCTCAATGGATGGTGGAACTAAAAACTTGTGTAAAGACTTCTAAAGAGAATTCTAGAATAATCTCCAACTGTTGGATGATTAACACTTGTTAAGATCTCCACCATCCATTGAGGCGGTGGAAGGAGGGAAGCACCTATAAATATGGGAGCTTCTACACTTATAAGGCATCCAAGAGTTGTAAGTATTTTCAAAGTAATAAAGCTAAAGTTCCTTCCAAGTTCTCTTTCAGTTGTTCTTCTCCGTTAGGTTTCTAGTCAGGCTTACTTAGTTTGTTCGGGGTGAGAAGCTAATCTCAATGTTGCATGGGAGTTTGAGTATCTAAGCCCGTGACACTTGGCGCAACAGTAGAAGTTGTTGTCATATAATTTTGTGGTCACGAATTCAAAGCATGGAAACAGCCTCTTGTAAATATAATATTGCATACTATAGACCACTTGTAATTCTCTCTTTCCCTGAACCCCGTCCAGGCAGAACACCTATAAATAGGGGAGCTTCTTTACTTGCAAGGCATCCAAGAGTTATAAGCATCTTTAAAGCAATAAAGCTAAAGTTTCTTCCAAGTTCTCTTTCAGTTGTTTTTCTCATTTGGGTTTCTAGTCAGGCTTACTTAGTTGGTTCGAAGTGAGAAGCCAATCTAAGTGCCTTACGAGAGTCTGAGTATCTAAGCTCGTGACACTTGGCGCAACAGTAGAAGTCATGTAATTTTGTAGTCACGAATTCAAGACATGAAAACAACCTCTTGTAAATATAAGATTGCATACTATAGACCCTTGTAATTCTCTCCTTCCCTGAACCCCGCACAGGCAAAAGCTTCACCAAGGAAAGTGATATGAACATTTAAGATTTGGAATGAAATTTTTTATGTATCAATGAATACAAAACTGATTTTTAACATCTACTTTATTTTAAATCGATTCAAAACGAGGGCTCCTATTAGTTCCTTATCCAATTTAAAATATACTTTTTATAAGACCAAAATATTCATAAATATTTATTAAACTATGGTATTAGTAAGACAAATGAGTTAATTTATATATAGAATAGTTATATTTAACTGTGAAAAAAAAGGAAAATTTGTACTTAATATGAAAATATACAAGTTTTATACTTAAATTTCCTTCTTTTTGTGGAATTTCTATTCATGAGTTTGAGTAAAATTCAAAGTCGATTCCCATTATCAAGAGCCTAGTCATTTGTAAGCACATAGTATGGGATTATTTTTTCATTGTAACTATCGTGAGTTAGATTGAATCTTAACCTTATTATTAACCATTAAGAGAAATTAAGAAATCTAACTACACCAACTTACCACTAATAGACATACTAATAGTTTAATTTGTGTACATTATGTTGATAAATGGTTTTAATGTTCTAAACAACAATTTAAAAAGTATAGATTAAATATTAAATTAGTCGATATTCAAACAACTTATCTTCCCAGTCATGCCCCAGGCAGGTGACCCCATCCCAACCCCAATCCAAAAAAAGAAAAAGAATTGGTGGAAAAGTCATAACTGGTGGGAGGATTAACATCAACGACCAGTGGGCCCATGGATGAGCTGTTAGGATTACCGTCCGTACGGAGAGGGACCGAAGTTCACGTAACTATGTATGGACACTCATATTCACAGTTAGGAAATCCCAATTTAGAGTGTCATTATCAAAAAAGAGTGTGGATTTGGTTACCCTAGTGAGTACTAAGTGAACATACGGCTCTCTCTTTTTCTTATAGTTCCCATGAATGGTTGAAGGCGTGACACCTGTCGATGTCAGCATCAGCGTGCCAAAGTCATGGACCGGGAAAGGGATATCCATCTCCTGTCATGGGAATTCATTCATTCATGTGGTGGGTATGGTGGAAGAGAGAGAGAGAGAGAGAGAGAGAGAGAGAGAGAGGCGGAGGAGAGGAGGCATGTTCCTTTCCTTTAAAAGTGCGTAGGGCAAGGCGTCACGGCAGATATTTCCTCTGACGTCGACTCCATTTGTTGCTTTTGCCCTTCTGTCTTATGCTTAATAAAGGTTTTTTTTTTTTAATATTATTATATTTTGGCATTTTTACAAAAAATATCTAATATATTTTTAATTTTATGAATTTACCATTAAGTTTTTATTCACTTTGTAAAATTGTCATTATCTTTTCATATTCTTTTTCTATTAATTTTTACTAAATTCTAATATTACCTTTATCTCCTCCGACAGCCCCTATTTTTGGCGTTTTCTGATGGTTTTTGGCTTGTCAACATCCTGTTTCTGAGACCTTTGTTTCCGTCTTATTCCCTCGTGCAACGTCCGTTTCCGGTGCCCCACCGAAAATCTGCAACTTTCACGCCTCACACACCCCGCGGTCGCAGCACATGATCGTCGACCCCCTCCCCCGCTGTTCGATCCAATCAGCAGTTGCAGCCTCCTCCCCCCCCCCCCCCCCCCAAAGCGATCATCAATGCCAACCCCAGCCAATCGATAGCGACTTCCCCACTCCCCGTGGCTCGCCTCACGATTGTCGGCACCCGCTCCCCCTGCCATTCGACCTGATCAGCAACGCCCGCCCACAGTCACCTCACAGAATCCCCACTCCCAGATTGACATCCGCCCGGCAGCCTGTCCCCTACCTCACACGCAATCGTTGGCGGCCTTCTCGCCTCCTCCTCCCACCCGATGGACACCCGCTCGACGGCCTGCTCACCTCGTACGGTCGTCGGTTCTCCTGAAGTGTTGCTTATAAGCTAGAGGATTTTCACACCTAATATGGTTGTCAATCTCAATAAATCTAGCAATTTTTTATTTTAATAAATATATAAATAAAGTTGAATATAATTGTAAGCATTAAAAATGAAAAAATCCCTATATCCTTGGGCATCTAAGATTTTTTTTTTCTTTCGTCACAATAACTTATTACTCTAATCTGAATAATTTATAAAATTTGACAACTTTCCTATGGTGCGAGGCCATAATCTTTCAAAATTATTAGCAATTTGGTGATATAATTATGATTTCTTTTATGCCTTTTTATAGATAGACCATCATATAACCAGTATGACTTGAGATGTTTGGCTACCCTCAAATCACGTCTGTACCTCTATTAAGTTCTGATATCATGAAATAAGTGGCATAATCGAATTAAGAAAATAGACATCGAGTCACGCAAACTAATATAGCATAACAAACATAAAATTATGCCTAAATACATAAATTCCTTTTTAAATTAAAGATTTGTGATTATTTTTTTTTAATTAACAGTCTCATCAATAGTTATATTAGTTTGATAGCTTACACTAATTACTACAATCATAGCTTTGAGATGATTTGACTACTCCCAAGTTACCTTAATAGCATAAAAATGTATTAACATAATTTTAAAAGAATAAATTAGTTTAAAATAAATAGACATGACTTATAGTTTTTTTTTTTTCATTATCTTTTCTATTCAAAATGTGATGCATGAGAAACAAATGGTACCTGTGCATGAAAATCACATGGGTCAAATGTGCAGCGGAAGATATATTTATGGCATTGTATCCAGTAATCTAAGCCATTTGCAAGCTAGGCCCATCATAAACATTAGACAGTCCCAACCTTCCAAACGGTCAAGGATTCAGTACAGAGCTATACCTATGCCTCGCCAGAGAAGTTTAAACTATGGTTCCACGTGAAAAGCCCAAAACGCGTCCGTGGCACTAGCTGATAGTGTCAGAACTTGAGTCATTGCCTAAACTGGTTCCTTAAATAATGAACTCAGCTGCAAAGTAGTGGCCCCATAAATCACAGGTCCCATGTATGCGATGATCCACCTAATCAATGGTTGAGGTCACCAACAAAAACTTTTTCCTGTGGGAAGCAACCTTAATTCCAAAGGACAGCTTGAGTTAGCATGAAATTAGGATAATGTGGTTTGTCTTGTCAAGGTCGTACCCATTAATTGGATTGAACTTGACACAACAAATGGGACATGACTAGGAGTTGCACAAGCCATGGCCACACACAGTCCACTTCTGCAACGTGGGTTCTCTACGTGTGTGGTTCCATTGATCATCGAATCCGATTCATTACAAGAGAACTAATGCTTTGGATAAAGAGAAGCAGTAGAAGATGAATTGGCACATCTATTCAAGAGACCATATAACGCCATAACTGGGGAGCCTCCTTGGTCTGCACGCCACTAACTTGCATGTGGTAAGATCTCAAAATGATAGCATTCACTAAAAAGTGATTGCTCTTACAAAATTAAAATGAATTTAGCGTGAAGTTATGCTACAAGAAGGTGCCCAAGTCCATAAATCACTAACCAATGTTCCGATTTGTCAATAGGAACAGCCAGAATTATCATTATCATAGTTGGCATCATACTTATAGACCAGCAGATAGAACCTAGAATCTCAATTCCAACTACCAAACAAACATGCTACATCTTTAGGGCTCATCCATTGAAGTGAAAAGAAGAAGAAGAAAAGAACCCCTTATATTTCCATGATAGAAGAGAGATCATGATAGATGCAAGCAAAAATATCAAGAAAGACAAGATTTGAGTATAGAAATTCTTCATGATATGCATACCTGCAATAACAAGCCCAAATTGATATTAAAAGTCTAAAAATCAAGCATGAGAACCAAGTGACTATGATATCGATGGTTAACCGTGTTTATTTCATTCTAAACCATAGAATACAAAATAAATTATTTACCTACAGGCATGATTGCATGTTTAGTATTGAAAGAGACTTGAATGGGAAAATATTCTAGTCTTTTGCAAAAACTTAAGAAAAGTTGATGGAACCTTTAATCACCAATCTCTTTGTAAGACTAGGGTTTTTCCAATAAGGTTTTATCTTCTTCCATGCTTCCATCAAACACATAAATATGATGTGGGAGACATTGAGAGACTTCAGAAAATAGTCTTTTGCACAACGTTACTCTTATACTGCAACGAAAAGAAATAGGTTGCCTCTTTTCTTTGTGGTCTTTTTACCTCTTTTTATAGTTTTTAAATATGATAAATTTCTAAGACAAGAATATAGGAGAATATAATGTGGCAATGTGGGCTACATTATGAATTAGATTTAAAATCTAACATAGGCACCATAATTGTCCATCAAGTTACTAGTCAAGCATCAAACAACACTCTCTAATATGGTTAAGGATTGGATATGACTTTTGGGATGGGTTATTTTAAATACATGAAAGGCACTTACTGCTCATATGTGCTCTAAGCAATTGGCTGAATAATCATGCACAATACATTGGTCCACTAATAACTTGGTGCCAAACGCAAAGCTCCAATTTGTTTGGCATGACATAACTTGGATTTGGCGAATTAGTGTTCTTAGACACTATTCCATTCTATCTTTGCTTCCCCTTTTTAGTAAATTAAGCTATAAGGATCAGGCTCCACATGGTGCTTAACCTCATATTAAAGCAAGGATAATGCAACAAACTAATAGTTGAATTATTAGGTTGATACCAAGCTAGCTAAGTTAACAAATGTGATGTACTGCCGGATTCACTTTGACTTGCATCGTGTGAAGTGTTACCTCATATATCTTTCACCATAAGTTTATCTATAAATAGTCCTCAAATTATATGAAGTAAAATTCATAAATTCACTATGTAAGTAGTCATTGTTAATATATGATCTAATTAGCAACCTTAGAACACATTATGCAAGGTGCAGTTGATACCGTTAATAATCAACATTCTTTAGTGATGTAATCAAGCGACTGTGGATCGATGCATCAAAATGTAACATCAGCATTGCATATATTGTAATTTTTAACCATGCATTTGATCGACATAATGAGGTTCTAAATTTGTTCTCTTTCAAATAATATGCACAAACGTATTTACCAATGGATTCAGATGGAACAGTGCAGGATGAAGTACTTATAGGACTTCCAAGAGCAGCCTTCCAATTGCCTTTCTTTTGGGAAGATGCATCCAAACTTTGTTTCATTTATAATTAACACAGTCCTCCCTTTGATGTGCACCTCCTCAATAAGCTGATGAGGCTATTAAAGTTGCCAATATACAGTAATCATCAATTAAGAGAGTTTCCAAATCAAGTGGGGAGTTGTAGTTCAAAGAAAACGGAGTGTGGACATCATTTAGTTTCTTCTACAACTATGGTTCTCGCCACTAACAATAAGTGGGCCGGTGGCTTAGTGGGGTGAAGCGTTAAATGAATGAATCCTTGCATCAGATTTGTCTATTCTGTTGTATCTTCATCTTAAACCCTTTCTTTAACAATGTTAAACATGACAATAAGTAGTTGTAATGAAGGCATCAATGAGAGGGTTGGACCTTGCAAAATTACCCCTCAGACAAGTAGAAGGTGCAATTGCAGCTCTACATTGAGTGACACTGGGACATGTTATGATCATAAATAACTTTGCATGTTATATTATGATGTGATGGAGTGCAATCATAAACAAGGCTAATTAGTTTGAATGCTAAATAGTTGATGGGAAAGTGCCTCCTGCTAAAGTTACGTACTTTCAAATTGTAGAAAGGTGTTTTACAAGCTTGTTATTCCATCATGCTCACAAGAAGAAGCTCTCTTGATAAACTAAAAGAAGAAGCTCTTTCCTGATCCCTTTTAGATATGAGAAATTATGTAGTTAGAAAAGAAGGCAGCCCAGTTGCATGAAGATCCCACCTATGTGGGGTTTGGAGAAGGGGAGAACTATAAGGGTCCGTAGTATATGCTTTATTTGGTTTTTGTAAGAGGCTGTTTCCTCGCCTTGAACCCATGACCTCAAGGTCACATGACGACAACTTTACTGTTGTGCCAAGGCTCCCCTCTGAGAAATTATGTAGTTGAACGAGAAAAAAAAAAAAAAAAAACAACTAACTTTGCCTAGTTGAGATTCTTTCTCTTACCTCTCCTTTTGACAAGAAGCTCTTTTCTAATCCCTTTTAGAGATGAGAAATTATGTAGTTAAAAAAAGGGAAGTCTAGGTGCCCGAAGCTCCTATTGTTGTAGGGTCTGGAGAAGGGGCGGACCACAAAGGTCTATACTGCATAGTCTTACCTTGCATTTGTGCAAGAGACTGTTTCCTCTCCTCAAACCCATGACCTTAAGGTCACACGATGACAACTTTACCATAGCACCAAGACTCTCCTATAAGAAATTATGTAGTTGAAAAAAAAAAAAAAAAACTAACTTTGCCTAGTTGGTCTCTACTAAACATTCTCTCGCATTTGGACAAATTTCTTCAAAATGTCTTGTTATTATCCCCCTTAAATAGTTAACTTTCCACAAGAGCTTGGAGTTTAGAAGCTTATATGTTTCAACCTTCTTATTGAAGGTTTTAAAACAACCAATTTTTTTTCTTCTTCTAATTAGAGTATTGAAGTTGTCGTCCTGTGACCTTGAGGTCATAGGTTCAAGACGTGAAAACATCTTCTTGTAAAAATATAAGGTAAGGTTGCGTACTATAAGCCCTTGTGGTCTGCCCCTTCCTCGAACCAGCATAGGTAGGAGTTTCGTACACCAGAGCTGCCTTTTAGAGCAATGAAGTGCCTAAAACAAGTAATTATCCCCATATTTACTATGTTCTCCTTGATTGCCCTATGAAACAAATGATTAGAAGGTATGCATATTGATGAGATCACCTCCTCCCTTCATTTTGAACTTTATATATTTGGCAATAAACTGCACTGCTGAAATATTCTTTAGTAGAACTTCAGACTATTTCCACCAAATACTTAATTAAGAAGAAGGGCATTTCTCCTTCATTAGGATTTGTTTTCTCCTTTCTCTTGATGATGGCCTTCTAATAAAATCTTAGTCGTTGAATTGAGATGTACTGCTGAATAAAGAAAACGATTATCATACTTTCTTCTTCCTTCTAAACATTCTAATTTGGCTACGCCGATAACCTCCAAATGCAAAAATAAACTACTAGTGTTCTTTCCAAGTTAGTAACTCAGGAACACAATCTTTTACCATTTTCTTAATGAAATATATATGAGTTAATAACTTGTAATAACTATCCATATGAATTTGACCAAACCTCCATGTAAGTATGATTTTAATGCAGGTTATAGTAGAAATTTTCTGATTTAAGAACACATTTCACTTCTCATCTTTTGTCACTCTTGCATTTCTACACATCTTTGGCCGGCCATGGATGTCTTAAGCCTGTGTTTATGGTTTACCAAACTTTACCATTATAGACTTTCTATTAGAAGTCACCCACAAACATCAACCAAGAGCGTGCCACAGTACTCTCTTCAGTCAGCATTATCCTGAGAAAACATGCTGGTTCAAGCAAGTGAAAGTTGAGATTCAAAAGCATGCATGCCTTGAGACAACTTGCATGAAAGACCGGATGAAACTTTAGCCTCGCTGGAAGTTGAACTCTATATGTTGCTTGTCTAACTATGAAGAAAGGCTAATCATACTTTTGTACGAGTACTTAGGCAACACGTAAACTTAACTTGCTAATAGGGGTGTTAATGGTGGGGCAACTACGAATCTATACGTGAGAAGAAGCCACCCATGCTAGAGTTCAGCCATGGATGAATGATTTGACATGAAGTTGGTCACCGTGGGCACTGCCTCGAGGGAGTTTCGTGGCATTTTTAAAATAGAATACAAGGTAAAGACTACGAAACGGGAGGTCTGAAGCGGATGTCTCGGGTTCGAATCTCACGAGGCCGGTTTGTTCGGGGAAAAATAATGCCATTGGTCTTTAGAGCGCAGCAATAAGTGACACGCAGCAGGCGGTACAGACAATCATTCGCCCCACAGCCAATAATTCAATCCTTCCAAGTTAAATAATATATATATATATATATGGAGCAAGAGATGAATAAATTGTATCTCATGCCCTTTATTTCAACTTAAATTACGAGAATAACCCTCTAAAGAACGAAAGTTCTTCTTGGTTGCTAAGATGGTTAAGGAATGCAAACAAGTTTTGGCTAAGAGGTTAGAACTCACATTTGGAAAGCATTATGAAGGGAAGCTTTGGTGCAAAGGTAAAAGTTATCGTCATATGACTTTGAGGTCACGGGTTTAAAGTGTAGAATTAGCCTCTTACAAAATGTAAGATAAAAGTTACCTATTATAGGCCCTTATAGTCTGCCCTTCCCCAGACCCCGCATAGGCGAGAGCTTCGTGCACTGGTGCTGCCTTTTTAACTTATGACAAAGGCTAATTAAATCAGGTTCCCAGGATGCATTCATTATCTTTTTAAAAAAATTGGATGGCATTCAACAGAGAGCCAAAGAAAAGGAATACTAGAGTTGCTGTTAACATTAAAATCATTGTAGGCCTCTCATAGGACATTTAGTAGGGCTCGCCCGACCTTAATTTCATTTGCTCAGGGCATTATAAGCATTGTATATAATTTTCTGCCAAAGTCAAATTAGAACTGTAAGAGATTATATACTAATGATATATTAATATTAAGAAACCATCTTTAAATTATACTCCACATATGAAATGGAATATAATTAAGTCAACCTTATAAAATTCCAAATTTACCCTTCATAAACTCCATCTTCCTTAAAAGAATGGTTTCAACTTCCATCACAACATATAAAAGTTCTGCAAATGATTTTGAAAACCATGCATAGAGGGAAAGTTTATAGGGGGCAGGAGCAGTGGCATCTTAGCAATTATTTGACCATATAAGGTGTATTTGAAGAACGCTTTCAAATTATCTATCTCCATTTATAACTTTGTTTAATGAAGCCCATGGGGGGTTGTGTCCCCGGATGCCAAAAGTTAATCAAATGCAGTTGAGTCCTCACGTACCCAAAGTTCATCATCATTTGTTTTTTTTTTTTTTTCTCTCTCTCTCTATTTTCTGCTCTCTTTTTTTTGCCTTTTCTCTCTCTCTCTCTCTCTCTGGCAGCACAGAGAAGCAGAGAAGACCAATTTGGAAAGAGAAAAATATTTCCTTTCACTCTTTTAAATTCCTACATTTTGTTTCACTTCTTTTTGAATTTGATCACGACCCAACCCAAGTGCCCGACTCTCAAGATCCATTTGAAATGGAGTTCAACTGAGGGACTGGAATCTGAATTTAGGGTTTCTACTGATTGAAGGTTCTTCCAAGCTCTAGGGTTCACGAGGAGTTCTTCGGGAAGGTAAGCAATTTTGTTTATAATTTCGTATTTTCACTGGTTTTAGTCGAGGGATTCAGTTAAAAATCTGATTTTCTTTGGGGAATGTGAGAATTTGGGTGATCGGGGGGAATTTTGGTAACTCGGTGATTTCTTTGCTTTCTTGTGTCGTTAGTTTGGGACCACTGTAGAATCATGCTGAATTCATTTTCTCGTCATAGTCGTTGAGTTTTTTCCTTTTTATTTTTCTTGATTTTTTAGGGGACATTGAAGTCTGCAGCTTTGAGTTGATTTAAGCTGAGTATTGTTCTCTGTTTAGCCCCTTTCTCCTTTTCTTTTCTTGGATCTTATTCTTGCACCTTAATTTTAACTAAAATGCCTTCTCTTTCAGGGGAAAAATGGGGATTTTAAAGACTTGATGTCGGTCAGGAATCTTGGGTTTTTCCTAGCTCATAGGGTTTTGGTCGTCTTTATGTTGGAAGTTTGGGTGTCTGTTTTTCGGGCATGTTAACTGTCTTCATGCTGGCGCAGAATTTCTCTTTTTGCATAAAATTTCAGCTTTGGGCGGATTCGGTTACCGATGGAGTGTTATGCCATGGATTTTCTGATGGTTGTGTGGATAGAGCTCTGGATTTTGAGTTTCTTGCTTCAGACTTTGGAAACTCTAGGTTCAACTACCTTGAGCAAATTTAGTGCTTGAACTATTTTTTATTAATTTCTTTACACGATTAAGTAACCGTCCATTTTTCTGTCGTGAATTTTCAAAATGGGTATAGAGTACTTTGCTCTTTGAATTCGCTTTGATTCTGTAATCATCTAACAGGACATGGTACAGAAGTCTTACTGATTGGAATTTACTAACTTGCAAAGAATATTAAACCTTTTCATTCAAACTTTAGATTTGATTAACTTAGGGGTTAGTCATTCAGGTGATTGGGCTCATTTGATTCGCGTTCTAGTTATTTTTATTCTTAAAAAGATTGTTGTTTGCCTTATCCCTTTAAAGGATCTTGTGGGTTTTCACAAAAAAATTTCATGTATGCAACCGCATGAGTTGTAAGTCCAGTCTAGGGTTTGGACCCTTTTACATCTGCCTTACATGTTTCAAGCATTTGCTTTGAAAGAATTGTGTTCACATATTAAGTGTGAATGTTTAGAAGGTCTTCTACTTCCATACATTGACATTCTTCGGAAGATCCTACAACTATATAGCCTCTTCAGTTATATTATACATTTTGAATTTCAGTTGTCGATTTCATGAGTTTAATGATTTTGCTTTGGAACCTCTATTTACTGTTAGCAGAAGGGGATGCAATGGAGCATGCTTCAGATCATCCTTCCCCAGGTAGCTGTTCTGGTTCTGGCCTTTGGTCTTTTTTGTTTCCACTATGTTATTTTTCTCCAGTCCTAGGTACTCTTTTTCATGGTACCCATACTAACAAGTTAATGTTTGTGTGTTGTAGGTCCTATAATCCCATCAATAAAGATTCCACAGAGGGTGGGAAGTAGAGCATGGGGAATTCCATCTGGATCTGATGCATATCATGGATCAAATGATACTACCTTGTTTTCCAGTTCAGTACCTGTTCTACCACATGAAAAGTGTATGTATTTGTTTGTCACTGTTTCCTCTCTTAATCTATTACTTGCATGGAATGATCTCTAAAATTTGTGTTCATCTACGTGCAGTGAATTTTGGGGACATCAATCCTGTTGTTCAGCTGATTGATGATTCCTTATCCAATATAACAAATCTACATAAAGACGTGGATGTTAAGGAGCCCATTGAAGGCATTGAACCCTATGCAATTGGAAATCTGTTGCCTGATGACGAGGATGAGCTTCTAGCTGGCATAATGGATGATTTTGACCTAAGTGGCTTGCCTAGTCAAGTAGAGGATTTGGAAGAGTATGATCTTTTTGGTAGTGGAGGAGGCATGGAATTGGATTATGATTCTCAAGATAGTCTGAGCATTGGCTTGGGAAAGGTAAGCTTGGGTGATGGCTATCCTGGAAATGGAACTGGTCAGTACAGTCTCCCTAATGGTGTGGGAGCTGTTGCTGGTGAGCATCCATATGGGGAGCATCCTTCTAGGACATTATTTGTGCGGAACATCAATAGTAACGTTGAGGATTCAGAACTGCGAAGTCTGTTTGAGGTAATTCATTTTCTGAACTCTCTTTGAGGTGCGTTCTTTGTTATGAGATACTTTCATCCATCTTGGAATCGTTTTGCATCTTGTTATGCTGTGTATAATGTGAGCAAGCTTTTGGTGTGGCACCCGTTACTCTATTTTCCAATTTATTGTTTGTTCTAAAAGTTGCCAGACATTCATTTAGAACTTCCTTTTTAGTTGCTCTGCTTCCTTTCCTTTTTCTTTTACCAAGTTCATGGGCTGGGGAATATCATGAATTTTTTTACTTTTGTAGCAATATGGTGCTATCAGGACCCTTTACACTGCCTGCAAACACAGGGGATTCGTGATGATCTCTTACTATGATATCCGTGCTGCTCGAACTGCTATGCGGGCATTGCAAAATAAGCCTTTACGAAGGAGAAAGCTTGATATTCATTTTTCAATTCCCAAGGTTAGAAATGCAATAGTTAAGCTTCTCCTTTTTACTCCTTAGCTTTTCCCTGTCATGCTCTCCACTTTAGGTTTATTCCTCATGCATGCAATTGTTTAATGTTTGATTCCAGGATAATCCATCGGACAAGGATATTAACCAAGGAACTCTTGTAGTTTTTAATCTTGATCCATCAGTCTCAAATGATGATCTCCGTCAGATATTTGGGGCATATGGAGAAGTAAAGGAGGTGATAATTCTATTACTTGTATATGTATTTATGATTTCCCCTTTCCATAATAATTAAATGGTTCAGTTAAAAGAACTTGCATGGTTACAACATTTTCTTGTTTCCTAAAGCAGATTAGGGAGACACCACACAAACGTCACCATAAGTTTATTGAGTTTTATGATGTCAGAGCGGCAGAAGCAGCTCTCCGCTCATTGAACCGGAGGGACATAGCTGGGAAGCGTATAAAACTTGAACCTAGCCGCCCAGGTGGAGCACGGAGAAAGTGCGTTTGTAGATTCAATTGGTTGTTTATTTTCATTTTATTGCAACTGCTGAAGTCGAACTTTACATTGCTTTGCTTCATTTCCTTTCCTATATTGATGTGGTCTAATTTAGTATGATGTGTCAATGCATAATTGGATTCATTTCAGACGTTCATATGATTGCTAACAATAAGATATCTTGTGCCCAAGAATACCAGAGGATTGAAGTTGCAATTAACCTATAGTTTAGAGGTTATAATTCCCATCATGCCTGAGAACTGACAACGTTCCTTTTTTCTTTTTTTTTTCAAAATTTTTTCTTTTGAAAGTTAGGTACACATAGATCCATGCTGCAATAAGTAGATGTATGACCATACAATTCATGGCGTATAGCGATGGGAAATGTAATTTGTTATACTGATACTGCTCTATCTATGTAACTTTACTGGCTCTAACAGTGACTAATCAATCAAAACTATAGTACTGACTTCAATAACGGCTGTACATTATTATAATGACATCCATTTATTGCCGCTTGAGATTATGACAAATATTTTTCTTTAGCTGATAGCTTTTGTCATTGTTAAGCCATCCAGCTTTCTCTCAAGCATCATCAATCATGCTGAATGTGTTAGGTTCTGTCGTTAACTATTTAATAGTAGAGGCGTGTGGTTGTTCTTCCCTAATTTAAGTTTGCAGCACAATTTGTAGATGCTTTATCTTTGGAAATGAACTTTCCTATTTTATGTAATTTTATTTAATTTTGACGGTGTGGGCACTGGATCAGGGTGCCCCTAAGACTGACATGCAAAGTGGTACTGTCTTACATCATATAGAACAATTATAAGGATTCTGTTAACAAATAAAAAGAAGATAACATTACTGAGAAAAAGCACCTAAACCTAGCAATATACTTTCCAATCTATTCTCTAGATAAAGGGGAAGGAATTCCTGATTTCAAAGAAAGCCTGTCACACCTCTTGCTAACTTGTTCACTCTGTAGTTCTCGCCCTCTCCCTTACTTGCTTCATTGGCTCTTACAGGCTTACTGCTCTGCCCATGGGAGGTTACTCGCACAAGTGACGACCAAGCAAGATGTATTTTAGGTTGTCCAACCAATGTGTAGTACTGACTTAAAAAACTGCAACTGTACATTATTATAATGACATTGACTTGTTGCCACCTAAGATTTTTGACAAATGTTTTTCTTCGGTAGCTTTTGTTATTGTCCTCTAGCATCACCAATCATGCTTCATGTCTTAGTTTCTGTCTTTAGCTATTTAATGGTTGAGGTCTGTGATTGATTTCTTCTCTAATATCAAGTTCACAGCACAATCTGTAGGTGCATTATCTTTGGAGGATGAACTTCTCTTTTAATTTTGGGGGATGAGGGCCCGCCAATAAGGATATTGTTAACTTATACAAAGAAATACATGACGAAGAAAGTGCACCTAAACTAGTAATGTACTTCTCAATCTCTGCTCTAGATAAAGGGAAGGAATTCCAGATTTCAAAGATAGCCATCCAACACCTCTTGCTAACATGTCCACTATGTAGTCTCGCCCTTGACTGTATAAGAAGCCAATTACTTGCTGAAATCTGAGGGTTGGATAATGAGCATCCTAACTTCCAGCATTGGCAGATGACTTACTCTGCCCACCTTGTCCATTACTTGCTTCATTTGTGTTTTTTGCTTCAATTGGGATCTGAAGCACCTGTACGATTCTCCCCTTTATGGTATCTAAATACCTGTATTGGCCAAATTAGTGTTATATCTTAAACCCCCATCAGGGTTAAGATTTATGACATTCAGTGGAAGGCGATAGATCTTGATATTCTGTTTTTCTAAGCAACCAATCTAAAAACTGTGCGACGTGTCACGGAGAGATGCCCCAAAATCTATCCCTAATTATTTTTTCTCATTTAACAATGGAATTTTGATTTACAAATTAATGATTTAATAGAATTGCAGAACTCTGACAGACATATTTCTAGTATTATTCCACATGCTCCTATGGTCACACAAGAGGAGTTCTTGGTTGGAAGACTGAAGAATTACCTCCATCCACGTAAGTTATAGATTATTACAGGTTAATTAAAGGAGCATTTTTTTTTTACTGATGAGTGGATTTGAATCCATGACTTCTTGGTTGTTACATAGGGCACTTGACCAACTTGTCCAAGTGCTTGGACCCTCTTGATGTGCTAGACATTGAGCTGTCAGTAAAAATTCATTTCCAGTGTCTGCTTGCACATTCAGTGACATGATTCCTGCAGAAATTCTACCATAGATTTGTACATTGAAAGATGCAGTTGTTGATACCTACAGCTGAATTGCGTCCCATTACGGAGATACAAGCATGTTGATAGTTTGGTGGTGGAGTTGGAACCACAATCAAATACGAGTATGGCAACGGGAAGAAGTGAGAATGCAAGAGATTTGGAGCTCTAAATGTAGGCTGGCATCGAAGATTGGGTAGGAAAACATGAGTGTGTGGGATGGTTCAGGGGATTCTGTTGGATAACTCATTGTTGATTTGATGGGATCTATTTGGGTTGACTGGTTTTCTGGTCGGCTCTTTTAAGTAATATGCATGGTTAAGGGGGCAGTTTTGATTTGAATATCAACTTTTTGACTAGCTATGGCGACCATATTACTTATCTTTTAATCTTGATCTCTGTTAAGATACATGGTAGGGCAGCCCTGGTGCACGAAGCTCCCACCTATGCGGGGTCCGGGGAAGGGGCGGACCACAAGGGCCTATAGTATGGAGAACAATTTTCTTCAGGTGATTAAAAAATATATAATATGTATCTTAATCTTGATCAATATTAAGATACATGGAGAACGATTTTATTCAGGTGTTCTTGGTACTTGGTAGCTTTTGAAGTTAATGACTGAGGAATACAGATTTGCCGTCTTATGATAATCAATTGAACTTTCTACAACTGAACTCACAATTTTCTAGCATATATTAGTTTATACACATTTTGAGATATCATGGAATTGTCTGAGGATTAATGAGTGGGGCCAGTAACACAATGAAGTGTTTATTCTAATGAACTCCTTCAAACTTCCTAACACTAAAGTCAAATGCAATCCTGGATGTTCTCCTGGTCATAAACTTGCTCTTTACTTGTGAGTAGTAAAGGATCAGTGAGTCTGTTGACTCAACCTATCTAATTGATTTCTTTCTTTCCTGGACAAATAATCGTTCTTTAACTTGTTTTCCTGTCATATTATCAAGTCCATCTTGTGGATCTTTCAGGAATATGCTCTCGTGCCCAGTTACTTGTATATTTTTACTGCTGACACTTTCTCATTTTGAGAGTCTTATTTGGTGCATCTTTAGTTCCTTGTTACATGCAACATGAAGTTTGTTTTTTGCCTTTTTTTCTTGCCCTGGAGAATATAAAACTATTATTATTATTTTATCTCATCTTAACATTCTATTGTCACTGTTGTCTTTTGGGTTTACTGCTCAAATTTCTTGTACATGTTGGGCCTACTATTTTTTCACCTGATTGGGTTTTTCTTTTGTGAGAGTCTTTCCCAATTGATTTGTCTTAATTTTTTTATGTAGCACTAAATGTGTAGTACTTTTGTATTCAGCTTAATGCAGCTGTTGAGCCAGGAGTTAGAACAAGATGAAACCAGAAGTTATCGTCCGCAAGTGGGTTCACCAATTGCCAATTCTCCTCCAGGTATGCTGTTTGTGTGTGCATGCGTGTGCGCGTATCCTGTTCCTGCTTGGTTGATGCTGATCTTACTGTTTAATTTTGTCTTGTGCTTGTTGGTCCTGTTATCTTATTTCTTGTTAGAAGCTAAGTTGGATGCTTCATCCCTGACAGGCAATTGGGCATTCAGCAGCCCCAATGAGAATGGCTCATTGCATGCACTTAGTCAGTCCCCAGGTTTAGGAACCAATAGTTCCATGAATAGTAATCCCTTGCCTGGATTAGCTTCAATTCTTCCTCCTATGGTATCGAATTCCGTCAAGATTGCACCTATCGGGAAGGACCAAGTTAGGTTTAACCATGTGGATCACATATTTTCAAACAATTCAGCACCTGGAAGTGCCTTTCAGCATTCTCATTCCTTTCCGGAGCACAGTAGCGGATTGATGCCAAATGTGAGCCCAAGTCCTGGAACTGTTTCTTCTTTTGGTCCCTCAACCTTAAATGCATCTGGTATTGGAACATTGACTGGGCCCCAATTTCTCTGGGGAAGTCCCACTCCTTACTCTGAGCACACCCCTTCTCCTGCGTGGCCTACACCATCAATGGGACATTCCTTAATATCTAACGGTCAGGGACAGGGGTTTCCTTATTCTAGCCGCCATGGCAATTTTATTGGCTCTTCTCAACCCTGCCATCACCATCATGTTGGATCTGCTCCATCTGGTGTACCTCTTGAGAGGCACTTTGGATTTTTCCCTGAATCATCTGAAGCATCATTCATGAATCCAGTTACTTTTGGAGGCATGGCTATGAGCCAAAATGAAGGAAATTTCATGACGAATATTGGTGCTCGAGCTGCGCTGAATCCTGGAGTTCCACTTTCAGGAAACATGTCAGAAAATGGTTCACCTAGTTACAGAATGATGTCCTCACAGAGGCTGAGTCCTATGTTTCTTGGTGGTGGGGTTTCATTTCCAGGGCCTGTAACCAGTAGCATCGACGGACTGATTGATCGTGGGCGTAGCCGACGAGTTGAGAACAATGGAAACCAGATAGACAGCAAGAAGCAGTATCAGCTTGATTTGGATAAGATCATTGGTGGAGAAGATACCAGGACAACTCTAATGATAAAAAATATCCCAAATAAGTAATTAGCTCCTTATATTTATTGTTCATTAATTTTTATTTTCATGGATCTTGGTTGGAACCAAAGGCTAAATTCTTTCTTGGTATCTTTGTGTTTACCCCAGGTACACCTCAAAGATGCTTCTAGCTGCTATTGATGAAAATCACAGGGGAACCTACGATTTTCTATACTTGCCAATTGACTTTAAGGTAATGTTTATGGAAATTTGGCATAGATTTTGAAGATTCTTGTCTGTTGAGTTGCATCTAATGGCGTGCTTCTATCTGCAGAACAAATGCAACGTGGGTTATGCATTTATCAATATGATTTCTCCTTCACATATTATCCCGTTCTATCAGGTTTTGCTTGTGTTCTTCATCAGCCTTAAAGTCTTTCTTTTGTGATTTTCAATGGAACTTTTGACTCTTAAATTCAATAGCCACAGGAGAATTTTATTATCTTGAATAATAGATCCCACAAGCTATGAATTGCTAAATCAGAAATCCTGGCATCTGAACCCTGCAACATGAAAAGTAAAACCATCTTGTCAACTTTCAAAAGAAAAAGTCAGAAGCTTGGTGACCTTGACTCAAGCTTCTGATATATGTGCAGGCTTTCAATGGGAAGAAGTGGGAAAAGTTCAACAGCGAGAAAGTTGCTTCACTGGCATACGCTAGAATCCAGGGCAAAGCTGCCCTTGTTACTCACTTTCAGAATTCCAGCCTAATGAATGAAGACAAACGTTGCCGCCCTATCCTCTTCCATTCCGAGGGACCAGAGGCTGGTCATCAGGTAAGGTCCTTAGGTAAATTTACTAAGATAAACATCATGAACATTTGAAGGTTATACAGGTAGCATGCTGAAAATTTGATGAGGTGACTTGAAAATGATGTGTGTGTACCTAAAAATTCTTTACTGCACTACTTAGCATGAACCTTCAACGACAACTTGCTGCTGTCATCTTTATAATTTTAAGGTTGCATTCTGTGTTGGAACTACAAATAATTTTTCTTTCTAGTTTGATTTCTCCTATTCATTCTAGTATGCTATTCTGCTAGTATTTTGACCTGTATGGGTAAAGGATAATGCTAACATACTGACACAAACTCATCATAATCTGCATAAAGATTATTCAGGAGCCATTTCCTCCAAACAGTTTGAACATCCATGTGCGTCAGCAAGATGGGATGAACTCAGAGGATTTGCCGGGAAGTCCAAAAGGTAATCCAGGTGAGAAACTGGAGAAGAATGGCAGTCTAACTGGGAGCAACTTGGGGGAAGGATAGGAGAACGTAACAGCAAAAACCCATGCCGCTAGTGCTAACCGTTCATAGGTATTTAAGTGTATAAAATGGAGACAGAAAAAAGGAGCAGGTGATGTATGTATTATAGATGGCGTCCACTTTTGAGAAGAAGAAAACTGTGAATGAAGCAGAGTCAGCTGGTAACTTCTTTTTGGCGTAGAGGTAATTTAAGATTTGAGGAAGGCAAGAGGACTAATGCGAAAGTGTACAGGTGGAAGTGAGTTTTGACTGTCTGCTGGTAAGTGCATTGCTCACCAGTTTGTGCAGTGTGTTTGGTCATCTTTTGTTCCCCCTTGTTGGGGGCATTTTAAGTTTAACTTGCAAATATGAGCATGTCTATATTATGTGGATAGGTATCTACTGGGGGATGGGGGGGTGTTCAAGTCTTTTTATGATGTATAGAGGGTGAAACAACATATCCTGCTTTCTTATCCTGTTATTGACTCAGATCCTTTTTTGTTTTTTTGGGTAGCTCCCCCAGCACATCCTCTGTGTAATAAATAAAAGAAGAATTTCATTTGAACCTTCCAGATCTTGCTTTACCCTCTGGTTGAATCGTGGAAATATGTACCAGCATGTTTACCTGCTATGGCTTGATATGTGCTTGATTTACTTCAAAACTCTTTTCAACCCCAGAAAGATGTACGAAAGATCAAGAGAAAATTCATCCGTCAAACATTGGCACAAAATTTCGGATTTGGCTAGGCCAATCTATGGAGATCTCTGGAAATATTTTGGTAGGCTTCAGGTGTAGTTGTGAAGAAAAAGCATGATTAAGATGTGAATCAAAATTTTTAATTTTGAATCTAGTGACAAAGGTCTGCGGATAAGATGAGCGAAGTTGACAAATTATTCGTGAGATTTTTAGTTGTTTAGGACTTGTTTAGTTCCAAAAAAGTCTAGAAAACAACTCCAAAAGAATTTCAACTGTTTGTAAGACTTCCACAATTGCATGGTTATCATACTCAAGTATGGAATTGGTTGACTTTGAGTTTGGTCTGACGGGTAGTGGTGAGGCGATGACTGTATTACCGAATTGTATTTCTTGAAAAAGGTTACATGTGCGTTTGTGGTTAACCACGAAAGATCCAAGGTTTCTACTATTTTGGCTTCTTCCTTAGTCCTTGGCTACGTGCTAAACCAGGGGCTCATTCATCGTATAGGCTAATGGTCTGCTGGCAAAGGTTCTCGCTCAATGCTTGAATCATGTTAAGATAAGGGCAATCTGCTTGCCAAAGATCGGCTCCAAAGACGTTTGTGAAGTGAGGACATTTGAGGGACCCAAACCTCGGAATCTAGACGCAACTAAAAACATGTAATTTTTGTTGCCCAGGAACTTCGCCCAATCTTGAACATAGTGATATGGTTAATAAAACAGCCACTCAATTTGGAGTTGTTTCACTATCACGATCAAAGCAGCTAACTGCGAGTGAACATATATAACCTTCCCAACTACTTGCGTTCTTCTTTTGAGTGGTATCATCTACCATGATGTTACCATGTCACAAGATTCACGACAAAACTTGCACAATACAAAGTTGAGCACTAGTATAATGGGCTTGCTTGGAACCTGCATGCAGTGTATTGAACTGGGAGGTCAAGTAGATGTTGTATGTACAAGTATGTCGAGTTTCTATTCGCAAGGTTCTGATCATGAAAATGATCTTGAGATCGCTTTAGTTTACATTCTGCCTCTTAGACTTCGTTGTCTGAAACTCCATGTTGATGAGGAAGTAACATTTGGTGGATTCTCTCACATACTGAATGCGACCATTCATCACCTTAAGAAGCTTCTGTGAGATGCCAAGGGCGAGCCCTTCTTGTGTAGCCCACCGATTCCCGCCGTCAAACATATCTTGGACTAATTCTGATGGAAGTCCCTTGCCGGGATGAACCATCCTACATGTTCAAATAGAAAATGAACTGATGAATACGAATTGGTACAGGTTTTACTGTTTTCATCTTCAAAATGGTTGGGCTTTTTCTTCCCTTGTCTTAAGCCAATCAGGAGAAGCCTTTTGATGGCTTTAAATTTAACACTCAATGGTTCTGTTGCCAGGATGAACATCCTACATGTTCAAATGGAAAATAAACTGACGAACACGAATTGGTACATGTTATACTGTTTTCATCTTCAAAATGGTTAGGCTTTTCCTTCCCTTGTCTTAAGCCAATCTGGAGAAGCCTTTTGTTGGCTTTAAATTTGACACTTTGGTTCTGTTGCATAAGCAGAGAGGGATGGCACCCTGAGCAGGTAGCCAGAACATCATCAACAAGAGGCAGAATTTAGTGAATAGAATGCTTAGATTTTAGCTCATGTAATTTGGGTTCACGATTTCTATGTTAAAATTCATCAGGAGCCACCCAGCAAAACTCTGAAATTTACATATGGGGTTCTCCGTTGAGCGTGGAACAGAAGAAATTTGGAGAAGTTAACAAAGAGAAAGATCAGAGTGACATTAGCCGGAAAACTAAAGTGATTTTTTTCTCTTCTGCGACTCAGGTGGCACCGTGACAAGTGAAAAAGATTACCCGTGAAGATTGATCCCTGGTAATTATGGATCAAATCTTGGAGATAAATACCGAAATTCACAGGATCTACTTAATCTAGAAATACTTCAAATAATATGCCACAATCAGCTTAGTCATTTTAGAAACTCTTTTGATATTTGATTCCTTAATAAGCATCTGCGTTATCTCCTCTTGATGCCATATCTTATACTAGCACTATATCATGTTGAGGACCAATGGTTCAAAGCAATGGTCATTTCAAATACCGAGATTACCTTAGTTACAGATTCGGGAGTAGTGAGCAAGTGGTGGAAGGAGTAGTCTCTCACCTGGATGACCAGGATTCGAGGCTGTGCATGGGAAAAAATAAAAAAATCAAAATCAAAAGTAACGTTAAATTTCTTGCTAATTCCAAAGTCAGTATTAATGTTGAAGAAGAGTCAACAAGCTTTAAGTTGGGGAAGCATAAATGTCTATGTTCTTGCATAAGTGGCATTGCATATCTGGGTAGGCCAGTGCAATAACAGCTATAGTTTCAAATATTGTAGACATGACATTAAAACTTGAAAATTCTTGAACTGCACTAAACACACAAGAAATCTAGAATCTTATGAAAAGTATGATCTGATTCAGGTTAAAGCAATAATCAAAGCTGAAGTCAAGATTGCCATACCTGAACTGCAGATGCACCTGCTCTTTTCCATTCTCTATTACCTTTAAACTTGGTGCAACTCCAATTTCTACCCAGCCAGCTTGAGATGGGGCATGGTACACTATAGTCTGAAAGAAATTTGCCAAGACTTGCTGAAGTCTGATTTGATCACCATGAAGAGACATTGTTTTGATCTCCTCTGGAATCTCACGTATGAGTTGTAAATTCTTTTCCCTCAATAAAAGCATTACTTGACTGATAATGCCATCCATAACACTTGCAAGGAGAAAGTCAGCCATGTCTAGGTCCATATAACTGTTTTGTACAGGGACAGAAATGAATGAAATTCGAAGAAATAATTGACCTATATTTATGCTAAAATAATAGATTGATCAATATCCATTATTTAGCAGTTGAGGATAGGAAACGGGTCCAGGATGGGAGCAATCATTCTGAATGACTTGATGATCCACAGGCATAGTCAACATAGACAGCAAACAAAATTATATCCTATTATGAAAGATAACAAAAATTGTGTAGAAATGAAAGAGCAGTCCAACAGAAGGCAATAAAAAAAGAACCGATGGTGAAGTAGTGAACTTTAGAGCCACATCTGGCACATGTAAAGCAGATAAGACTCTAGTCAGGCATGTTACAAGAAGTGCCTGCGTGATACTAGCAATTTAGACAAAGGAACAAATAAGTTGTGCAAAGGCCAACTTATAACCACTCAACTCGAGTGCATTAGATCAACTCCAAAGAAGCGCCTATCCTTCTCTTGTTATATATGTATATTAATGTGCACCAAACCACATTATATACACTGACAGAAATGAAATCGATGAATGGAAGGATGATCAAGGTCAGTACAGCAGAAAAATTCTTGCTTTTCAGCACATTGAAGAAGCAAAAAGGCAAAACACTGTTTTCAGTGTTATAAAGCATAGGGTCTGTCTACACTTAACCATTTGCATGAAATGAGAGTATCAAAGCAGTCTAGACCTGTTCTTGTTCAAGGTTGGAAGTTCGTGATTGCAATTCGTGAAACTTATAATTTATCCACCTGAATAAAATGTTCAAGAACAGTCTTGTTCATACTGATTTTCTCAGCCGTGGCAAGAAAAACCAGCAACTATTAGTAATAAAGTGACATGAGTGACGCTTGGCCACGTGTCTGAATTGGGATCTCTTTTACAAAGATATAAGAATGTTTGAAGGTATGATTGTGCAAATATTTGCTCAAATAAGACTGAAGTAAACAAAATGACCCACGTACTTTTACTAATGCATGGAGATTCTAGACATCATATCCTTTTCTCTTGCACATTGGTATTTACCTCTTTTATATGGTCATTTGCTCGTAAACTTACTAAAGGATTTGACATTCACTTGCAAGTAGAGTCAGGTATAGGCCTGTTGGGCATTTAGTTTCATCATATCTAACAAGTCACATTCTGTTTGACGCAACAAGCATGTCCATGTATAAACCACAGCTGCTACTACAACAAGTGATGGGAGTAGTTATGTCCAACAAACCTAATTTAACAACAATCATCACAGTTTTATCTGACACTCAGTTACTGATTTAACTATGCAACCATGAACCAAGCAAAGAAAAATAAATTTGGTATTAGGTAAATGCTTCGTCATAATCAGTGAAAACAACATGTCATCTCCCTCTAACAAATTTATAGATGCTTTTACATGGTTTTGTTGCTTTTTGTTTCTGGTAGTAGTACTCATAAAAATAATAATAAGAGGCTTGACATCTACTGAAATTGGAAGGAGACTTACCCATTATCTATACTTTCCAAATCCATATCCACAATGATCTTCATCATCTGCCTCGCACATGCTGTGCTAGTCGCAAGAAACTGCTTTTGATCATCTGAAATGATAGTAGCCTCTAAGAGTTTCTGAGTGAACATAATTCCATTCAGAGGATTTCTTGCCTGTTGCCTAATATATGCCAGCTTCTTCAGTATAGAAAAGGACTGCTGCCTTTGTTGTGGTTCTAGGGCCTGCAGGTCTGGAATTGCAGTTTGCAAGAAGCAGAAACACCCAATTCTGTGTCCTGCCATATTGGTTCTTTTATTTGCACTTAGTATTGTCTCAATGTGCTTTCCTTTTCTATCAAAAAACCCGAAGTGGAACTTTTCTGTGTCCTGTCCCCCAACAGCATTGTACAACAGAATCTTGAATTTAGTAACTGCATCTGGACCTTTCAGTTGACACAAGTCCCCAAAGATTTCCCCAATAAGCAGTTTCCCTATAACCTCTTCTCTTGCCCAACCAGTTAGCTTTTCCATTGCTGTGTTCCACTCAGAGCAACAGGTGTTCTGATCTGAAGCAAATATGGGTGGTATTAATGGACTAACACTTTGTACAATATCGTTGTAGTCTCTTTGCAAGAGAATGAATTTATCCGTGATCACTTTCTCCGCTGTGACATCTTGACCCACCAAGCACACATCAACAACTTTGTTCGTGTGATCTTTGCTTGGGCAAGCATTGGCCACAATGATTACAGCTGAATCTTGCTGCTGCTGAGAACCAAAAGTTTTCAGTTTGAATTCTATATGTTTATCCTCCTCACCTACAAAGCAGTTTCAGTGAATTACTACTTTATTTAGTCAAAGGAGGCAGGCAAGCGACCAATAATATCAGGGGCTCCTCTATCCTCTCAGTACTAAGTATCATTTGGCATGACCAAACACCAAAAGCAACATGTTACTGGACACGTATGTACATATCCAGGTAATGAAATAATGTATCTATGCCATCGAAGACATTATTTAGCATTCAATGAAAGAAGCAAAAAACTATCACTAATTCAGTACTCAATATCCAAGCTATGCTGAGCTTATAATAATTATCCTTGCGGCACCTGGAAGCTTTATCTTAAGCTCATAAACATTCTAACACTGACATGGAGATAGCACATTAATCAAGCAACTTTACAGAATATACAAAAATCATGTCAATGCCGTAACCAAAGCAAAAACCCTTCTAAAAACATGATCACAGTGACATGTTTTCAATAGTAATGCCCATGGCAACTTTATACAACTTACCTTGTAAAGCTCGAATCAGATGATTCTCCACAGCTTCAAGGTATTCCTCATGGACTACATGCACCAGTAATTTGCCCATAGCTTTGCTAGCTGGTAGTCCGGTCAGCTCCGCAACTTTGGAATTCCACCCATTGATGTGGCCAGCAGAATCAATGGCAAAAATTGGGGCAGATGCTGTTTCAATTAATTTCACCATTTCATACACAACACAGCGGAGTTCTTCCATCCCTTGCATCTCCTCAGCATCCAATTGTCTGCGAATTATCATCTTTGCACTACCATCCTCAATATTCCTAAATAAATCTCGCATAATAAGTTGTAGTGAGTGAATAGCATTCATCTCTGGAACCTCCCATGGCAAACTCCTGCATTTTACTACTTCTAGGAAGGCCTTAAATGAAGATCTGGGGTGCATTCTCCCACCATCATCTTCATCCTCCGGATGATGCTTTGCTCCTCCCCATTTTATCTCCTTTGCAGTATCGGATCTAAACCAGAAGAGGAAGTCCGACGACGTAATTCTTGCAGTAGCCATTCCACAGACATCGTCTCCAAGTGCAGCTGCACCTGGATAACCAGCATCTGCCAAACTATCTGTGCTAAACCCTGTTGAATCCCCATGACAAGCTAGAAACCACTCTACTATCTCTTTGATCTGCACTGCAGTTGGCGTTACACCCAACAACCAACACGTTCCGCCATAGTACAATGCAGCACCATCACACTTCACAAGGTCCATGATATTTGGAGAGCGAGTCACAATCCCAAAAGGAGTTTCCCTAAGAAGCATATCACACAATAATGTTTGGGTCCTAAGAATGATTTTCTCCACCAATTGTGCTGCCAATTGAAGTTCCATGTTCAATTGCAGGCCAAAAACCTGCATAAGGATTTCGCAAGCATATCGTATGGGAAATGGAACATAGCGGGGCGAAGTATGGTGACAAACTAGCAATCCCCAGAGCTTCATCGAGTCATTTCCATTGATTATAACTGCCATTACCAACGAGGCAATTGAGCCCATGTTGGCCATATACTGTGTATGACAATTATGAGGTGATCGAAGTGTCGAATTAACCAAACACAGAGGCTGCTTCAACTCTTCATCTTGAATTACTCTTACAGGATTCGCGTGGCAGTCACAGATCATCCTAACACGGTTCTGCTTAAACAGAAACCGGCATGCCTGGGGGATGTCCGTCGCTGGATAATGCAAACCCAGGTAAGGCTCCAAATCAGACCGTCTAGTCTCCGAAACCACCTCCCCATGCTCATCCTCATGAAACTTATAAACCATAACCCGGTCGTAACCAGTAAGCTGCTGAACATCTTCAACAACAGTATCACAAAGTAAACCAATATCCCCACCCCGAAGTGATTGCAATCGAGAAATTGCCCGAAGAGCAAGTTTCTGCGACTGTACTGCACACGCAATTGAGGAGGCAGGATCACTAGTGCTTGCAGGCTCCAAATCTATCACAATTCCCACATCAATTCTATGAAGTATGGCATAAAATGGTATACCAGAGATTCCAGAATGAACCAAAATTGGTTTTGACAGAGAAATATCTCTAGAAGCTGCAGCTTTCACCAAGGAAGCAGCCGCAGAAGGTGCAAAGAGGCTTCTGGCATCAGTGCCTAGCAGATCATTGAACAGTTCTTCCGGGCTGATTTTATTTTCACCCACAAAAAGACCCAGTACTTCGATTGTATTTTCACTGTAAGCTATAATTCTGAAGGTGGCTTCTTCAACTGCTAACATACAACCGAAGGGCTGAATTAAACCACCCCTTTGGATTCTAGATAGATATGCAGTTATTTGTTCTTCAGGGACAGATTCTGTAGCAGATTTAACTGAATTTGAGTAGTCAAAAGACTTACCCGACGACTCAGATTGTTCAAAGACAGCTAAAATTCTAGCATCTGCATTACATCTATCAGTTGCTCTCTTTCTGCCTTTGCTGTTTGGAATTTCCATGTTGCTTGGTGCTGAATAAAGAGTGTTGGTTCCTCTGGTTCCCAGGTCCACTATGTCACCTGGAATGTTTCAGAATCCGAGTGGCGAGGAAGATCTTTCAGATGTATGTTGCTAAACTGGTTTGGCAGGCTCCTGTTCTGTTCCTCCTGCAGGTGGACATTTATCTTATTGTACTCTGTACTGTTCTCTGCTGCTTCTGTCTCCTCTTTACCAGTTTGTCATTTATCTGCTCATGATCTATTCCCAATTGCTCGCCTTTCCAGGAATTTACTTGGTTGTATCCGGCTTCCAACGTTTTAATTTTCAGTTACTTTGAATCTATATCTGCAGGTAGTTATTGCGGAAACCTCTCTCCTTCTCTACACTAGTTTTGCTGTCTCTGTCTTCAGTACAGCCACATTCTGGTGATCTAGATGTTCCTCAGTTCTCCCCACCTCATGTAGCGCAGTTGATCTTCAATAATCTGATTGGAATCTCCAAATCAACTGTTAAACTGAAGAGTTAAGCTGGAGACAGACGCGACATTTTTTTTTTTCTTTTGGGCAGGCCCTGCCCGGTTGGTCCTACTGGATAAGAAGGTCCTTTTTGTGCTAAACCCATCACATGTTGGCCTTTTAAATGAGATAAAGACTGTCCAGCTCAGTAAAGGGTCCTTATTGTGGGTAGGCCTAGCTGCCACCACATGGCTGATCCTTGGTGCATTGTGCGTCTGCTGAATGGAGAGGGTTATCGGGAAGATGAATCCTATTTATTTTCCCTTTTAACTTCTGTGCATAGTACTTAAAATGGAACAGGCAGCAGTCCATTGCTTAATTTTGATTAAATTTGACATTGACAAATCTCAATCAGCGCCATCACCCTAAAATCACTCATGCCGTCAACTTCTTCAGTGTGTCATAATCTGTAGTTTTTAGATTGGGTGAGTGTGGCCCACTAGCTTAAGAATGGCTCTCGCCAAACTGCCATACTCATTCAGCTTGGTGCTCCCCTTTTATCCACAGTTTTTTTCTTTTTAGTTTGATAAGTTATCATGTGCCGTTGGATTCAGCAGGAACGTTAACTTGGAGATCTAGACAGTTGAAATCTATCAATGAGCAACCTACGTCCACTGGTATTGCGTCTAACAGATGAACCCATTAGAATGGATTTAAGATCATCCGATCAAGGTAAAATCCACAGCACTAGAATGGACTAGCGGATCCAGTTGTGTCCACACAGAGCGGTGGGCTAGCTCCAAAAGGATAGAACGTGAAGGCAGATGGCTGTTCCTTGTCCTATTTAGGCATGAACTTAGGTCCGGCGTTGGAGAGCGCTAACTTTTGAGACACAACCAAAATATTTTTACACAAACACGCTAAAAGGACAAAGGCTGCAAGGCTCCTCCTTCCTTGTGGCCAGCCACTTCCGTGCGAGATGCAAATTTGACGAGGTCTTGATTACAAAGATTGTAATTTTGAGAAGAAAAACAAAAAAATTTGTAGTCTTTATCTTACGGATATATCTCACTTTAAAGGGCTTTTTTTTCTTTCGCTAATGCAGCATTTTTCATACAGTGAGCATATTTTTGCGTGAGGAATGCTAAAATGGCCACACTATGAGGTGCTGTCTAGCAATCACATCTTATGGGCCCACCTATATGCAATTCAACTCATTTATTTCGTTGCTCTATAAAGTTGTGAATGGTGGGCCCGTGACCCTAAAGCCGTATAGGGTACTCGATTGTAAGTGGGTCCGAGCTAGAATGGACGAATCAGTGACTCAAACCCTGACCAATGGCTACAATCGGTAAATGGTAACGCATGTACATTCAGATTTTACCTGTTCGTATCTCCTGTTTTACCCGTAATCTTCTCTAATTTGAGATTCATATTATTCGTTTCTTTTATATGCATATATTTTCTCATATGTGGTTTTAACTGTTAAGTTTTATAAATGCATGTATATTTTAATTAGACTGCATGAACACTCAAGGCTTTCTTTTTCCTTTTGTTTTTTTTCCCTGGTGCACGAATCTCCCATGTATGTGCGGTCCGTAGAAGGGGTGGACTACAAGGGTCAATAGTACATAGCATTACCTTGTATTTTGCAAGAAGCTGTTTTCATGCCTCAATGATCTCAAGATCACACGATGACAACTCTACTATTGCGCAGCTAGTATGACACTTGGGTAACTCGCTCTCAAGGTTAAGTTTGTATGGCAATTTGATATAAGACTGAGGAACCAATGCGGCCCCTAATATGCCTAAGAGAAATATATTATCGTATTTGGAGTTGGCCAAAGTCACAGAATATTTGGAATTTAGACTAGGATTCTATAGATATATCGGTTTAAAGCTTCATCCCTTCTCCTAAAAACTAACAAATTTCAGAAGACAAATAATCTCTATTTCCCTGTACTCATCAAATTAAAGCTTTCTCTTCACTGTTGCCTTTATTTATTATTTTTTCTTTGAATGGCAAAATGCTTTGGTAATATTGGAAGCTCTTCTGTGCTTTTCTGTTAGCTCAGGTTTGACAGGCATATGAATTGACGCAGAGGTAAATAAAGAGTACCATTTAACCAAATAATTAGAGGCTAGGTTGAATATATTGTTACACGAAAAAATTCTTTTTGAGTAGAAAATTTTACTTTGAATCTCATTATTAAAAAGAAATTAATTGTGTTGTTTTAGAAAAGTGAATAAGAAAATCTAGAATAGGACTCCCAAATTCCTCACACATCCGTTGTTTGATTGTTCTCATTAGCTAGGTTTACTCTAGGTCACAGTACTAAAACCTACGAGTTGACTCAAAAAACTCATATGAGTTATGGGACTCGATAGCAAATTAAGCCGCTCAATGAATCGACTCACTACCTATTTCAAAAAGTCTTATTTAAGCTAATACTTGAACCTAACAGCTTAAGGACAAGTGTAAAATGTCGTAACCAGCTTAATTATCTTTGATTTTGTTCATGTAAGGTGAAACTTCTTTATATAGATAATATATATATATATATATATATATATATTAAAAATCTCACATAAGTAATTTCAAATTACGTACGTTCAGCTTCGAGTTAACATGACTTGCCTAACTCTTAAGTAGAATTAAGTTTTTAAAATTTTAAACTATGCCCCAGTAATTACTCAGATGGACTGGCACATATCTCCCGTTCGTAGGCCTAATGGCAGCTGTCATATGACGTGGAACTTGTGATGATTTGTGGTGATATGCTATTGCACTGGCTAGAACTATCTATTGGGAAATAAAAATAATTGTCACATATTGGCTTTGAACCTAAATTAGATACTTGGATAATGTGTGAGAAAGGCTATTATGTTACTTTCTTAATGCAACGAAAAGATGCAAAATGATGTTCTTCTCAATGCATAAGATCTCATTACATTAATAAAGTTTGACCAATCACAATTTTATAAATATCAAATTGAAAGCATTCACTTGAATTCCTAAGACTCAATAATGCATCAGTCAAGCGAAGGTACTCTTGGTAGTGAAATATATATACATAAATACACACACACACACACACACACACAAATATATATATATATATATATATATATATTTCAGCTATTTAATGTAGATGTAAAGTGCATGTAACATATGATTGTTAAAAAAAAGTCAAAAGTAAAAAAAGTTAGAGGAAATTGCTGCTTTTCTCAGCCAATCACATGTTACCTGTATTAAATAGTTGAAATTATATATATATATATAGAAAGCATGGAATTATATTTTACTGGCACAAGTGAAGGGCAATACATCCTTAGACTACGCCCAATATCAAAATTGGGAGTGTGACTTTTATAGACTATGGTCGACCATCCAACTCATGAGTCCTCTTGTGATCCTTTGGAAGATATGAAGCTGTATCTTTTGCTAAGTCTCCTACATCCATAAATGGCTTCGTTTGGTCACTTGAGGCAACTAAAAAATCTAACATCATGTTTAAAATCAACAACGTAATAAACATAATGTTAGAGATCTCCCTGAACATCTAGCACTTAGAAATGTAAAAAAGGCCATAAACACACCAGTCGCTTGGGAAGAAACCTAGGGTTATAGTTTTCTCAGAAAAAAGTTAATCAATTAAACATTCGTAATACCCTTGCTAATCAATATTTTAGTGCCGGTATTTTGAGCCTTCTGAACTCTATTTTACAGGTTATAATAGTGTTTCTAATCATACTCATCGTAAGCAGAAAGAGAAAGAAAAGGTTAGCAAAGACTACCTAAGACTAGACCTACTAAGCTAAAAATTCGGATCACCAAATATGTGGTATCTTATTATGTTTGACTCCACATGTAAATCTTTAGGATCATACTCATCACAAACAAACACCACAAAAATGGAAAAAGGAAAAAGTTGCCATAAAGTGACCCTATAGTATCTAAGATGACATAAAGCTAACCATCTGGATTACCAAACATGTGACCCCTTATTAGTTCAGCTCTACATGTAGATCTTTGTATTTTACAGGTGTAGACACCATATAAGAGCCCAAACAAATTAAAAGTCTAACATTATCAAATTTAACCATATTGGGAATGGCTAGGATACTTGGATTTATCATTCCTCTTGAAACAAAGAGGTGTACATATTCAAATCTTGATATATTCTCCTCAAGAGAAAGACATTAAGACAATAAATAATACATGATAAGAAAAATAAAATATTTACAAGGAAATTCATCATCATCATTAAGACCTTATCCCAATTAGGGGTCAGCCACGTGAATCTTGCTCCTCCATCCTCCTCTGTTGAGTGTCTAATTTCAGCTTAAAAAACCCTTGATTTAGCATCTAATTAGATCATTTAATCAATCAACTTTGAATTTTTAGATTAAAATTGCATTATAGTTTTTGATTGATTATCTAACCATTAATTTGTGAAATTTAATGGTTAGATTATCATCAGAGCTGATTGGATGATTAAAACATAATTTGGATAAATCTAATTAGATTTTTTTATGTTGCAGATTAATTCAAATAAACTTAGATGATGCAGATCGAGTTAATTGGGAGTAGATCATCAAAATGATATATGGGTCCCGCTTAACATAATGGACATGGACAAGGAATCGTGTAAGGAGAATGTCAAAGATGAGATTTGATTTTCAAATAAAGCAGGCTCGCGTGTTATGAAGTGACGTGGGGAATCCTGGCACCAAAAAGGGCAAAGTTGAAGAAAGTCTATTAAATTCCCACAAAAGAGCTGAAAGAAGGATCCCAGATGGGAGGCTCTAAGGTGGGAGGCAGCTGCAGATACGGTCCAACCCCCTCTTCTTTTCTAACGCCCCTTCTCTTCCTCTCTAGCTATTCACAGGGAGAGGTGGAAGGACCATTCCTCGCCGCCTCCCCATCTCACTCTCTCCTCTCTCACCTCTCTTGTTTCACCCTTATCTCACTCGGCTATCTGTTCGTTCTGCCCCTCTCGGCCTCTCTCTTATCACTGGAACCAAAACCCGTCACCCAGTCCCTTTGTTCTCCTCTTCAACGTCACACCATTCCACCTGCCCAACTACCGGTGAGTACACACCGATACAGATCTGGTCTCCTCTTCCTCTCTCATTTTGTGTCTCTGTCTATCGCACTCTCTCCCCATCACCATAGGTTCCTCTCCTTCCTTTACTCTTCATTGCCATCTCCCCCATCTCCTTCATTAGCTTCTTTCCTATCTTCCTCTCTTTCTCTATTCTTGGGCGCATCAACAGTTCAGCATCGACCAGACCAGTCGACACCCAGCTCTGCAAGTCTCTCCCTCCCTTCGGTTCCCTGCATCCAGCTCTCACTCTCTCTCTCTTAACCTCCCATAGCATCATCTCCATTGACCAGAACACCCTTTCCCATTTTCTCTATGCTCACCCACAGCCTCCATTCACGCACCCCTCTCTGTTTTTCTTTCTCACTCTCCCTCTCTCCCATGCGTCTACCTCCCTCGGTTTCCTTCAGTCTCCATCTCTTGGCACCTTCCTCTTCTTTCCAGAGGAAAACCCAATCCAGGTTTTCCAAAGTTTTTCTCTTTCCTTTCTTGCTCTCTCCCCCATCTTCCTTTGCTTCATTTTCCTTCTCCCGTCTAGCCTCCTTTTCTTTGTTTCCTTGTCATCCACTTTTCCCATTTCCAGCAGCACCACTCTCTGCTCCTTCCATCTAGCCAAGCCGCTCTCTTCTCTCCTTCTTTCCCCCTCTACTTTTCCCCTGCAGGCCGCGAGCTTCATCACGGCACCCGTGTTTTCTCTCTTGCGGGTTGAAGTTGAAGAAGAGGAACTTTTGTAACAAAATTCTAGAATTGCCCTTTGGGACTTTAATTTAAATGCCTTTAATGTTCCTATTTTGTCTTTTCTTTATTTTGTCTTAATCATTTCCTTGGATAGTGTTATTCTCGGATTGTGTTATCTATATTTTGTTTCAAGAACAATAAGAGCTTAATTCAAGGCTGATTCCTTTTTAGCTTATGTTGCTCGTTTATTAACTAGTACCTATTATAGTCGTTGCATGACATAGTGGACAAGATAGGGAAGTAGCGGTTAGATTGTATTTGTATTTACTTTATGTTGAAGTTAAATTATTATTCATTAACACATGTTGTAATTTGCTGCGTAACACAGTAGTTATAATAGGAAAGTTCCAGTAAAATTGTTATTCTCTTTCATTTCTTGATTACTTAGTTTTAGAACTGTTTACTCATTGATTGGTTAAAGACGTTGAACTTTATTTTGGTTAATTTGACAATTAAAGTTTATATAAACTCCAACATTTAAGTCAAGTCCCTGTGGAATCGACCCCGACTTGCACTAGCTAGACTATGTGCACCTGCGAAAAACTCAACACCCTCTATTAAGTACCATGACTTCTTTTAATCTCAAAGTTTTTAAATATTTTCTCACCATTTTATCCACGTTCTTTTAGGCCTTCCCTTTGCCCTTTTAGAACCTTCTACTTGCATTGCCTCACTCTTTTTAGGCGGTGTTGTTTTGGGTCTCATTTGGACATGTTCAAACCATCTTAAGTCTTATCTTCCACATCTCGTTATCAATTTGTGCTACCTCTATGTTTCCTCTAATGTTTTCATTCTTAATTCTATCCTTTCTTGTTTTGCCACTTATCCATCACAACATCCTCATTTATGCAATGCTTATTCTATGAACATGATGTTCCTTAACTGCCCAACACTCTGATCCATAAAGTATGGTCGGCATTATGGCCATCCTATAGAATTTTTCTTTTAGTTTGAGTGGTATTTACAGATGTTATAGAACTCCAAATGCACATCTCCATTAGTTCCAACCTACTTGGATTCTCTGGGTAATCTCCCTCTCAATCTCTCCATTCTCATAAATCCTTTTTTTTTTTTTGGTTATAGCTTACAAGGGGGTTTGAAAGATGTCATTTCTTACTTCTGAGATTAATAAGAATGAGTAGTATTTGTGGTTCTTTTAATGAGCCATCTAGCATCTTGCTTCTATGCTAATGACTCGTATAAAACTAAATAATAATTATAAATGACTTAAACAAAGCATGGTTTAAGATTACGTTGCAACTACAGGAATTGATAAATTGCATATGATAGCCATATCCCTCTTGATATGGAATTAGTACTGTGCTCTCATGCTTTGGATGATTTGTATCTAGATCACCTTCATCTTCTATGTCTACAAATTGTACCATTCAAAAAAGATTATTATACCCATCTTCATGCTATTTGTGCAACTGAAATCAAGAATATTCCCTCAACATAATTAGCTATCACAATCTTGGAAGCATTTAAGACTTCCTTCTAAGTTTATGGGAAGACTGTATAGATGGATAAATCACAAATCATACAAGAAAATCCCATATTATGGTTGGCAGTTCAAAGAAGAAGAAGAAGAAAACATAAGAAAAGTTATAAGAGAGGATAAAGGAAGAAGTGATACATATGTATATAGTATATAATGCAAGAAGGTAAAAGGCCAACATTATGCAAACCAAAAAGAAATACAATGAATAAGAAAAATCTATCCTAAAACGTAAAAAAGTCACTAAAGAGGATAAAGTAAGAAGGTGATACGTATATAGCATGTAATGCTAGAAGAAACATAAAAGGCCAACATTATGCAACCCAAAAAGAAATGAAATGAATAAGGAAACTCCAATCTACAAACATCTCAAGAAAAAAAGTTCTGAAAACATAATTGGTGTGTCGATTGTTGATTTATATATGAGAAGTGTACGATAGAATTGACTTAAGTTGTGTGTGTGTGTGTGTGTGTGTGTGTGAGAGAGAGAGAGAGAGAGAGAGAGAGAGAGAGAGAGAGAGCAAGCAATTCTAGGTGAAAAGATAACACATATCTTGGAAAGGAAAACAACCATATTGAATGGGAAATATATAACATTGTAATATTCAAACATTTTATCTTAGTTTAAATTTTAAGCATAACTAATAAAAGACATATAATTCACCATTGAAACATTAATGTTAGTAATCTACTCGAAAAATAGAATCCAACGACACTAAGAGCGTTAAAATTAGAGTTTGGACAAAAAATTTGTAATTATTTTAATTAAAGTATTTAATTTAATTAAATATGAGTAAAAAATAGTAAATTAATGTTAGATGGGACCCACCTAATGTAACAACTTGAATTTTAATAATGTAAATATTTATTTGGAGTAAGTGCTAATGACTTAAGTTTAGAGTTCAAACCACCAAAATGACATGCTAACTTAATTTTTTGGAGAAAATCTAGATTCCCAAAACCAAGGAGCATCTACATACAATGAATCCACTTGGTATAGAAAAAAAAAGAACAAAGAAAAAAGGATATGAGATGCACAAATTAGGAAAAGGTGGACCAATCCTAATTGGTACTAGCCACGACGTCTCATAAAAAGTGGTGGACATCCTAGCTAGGTTGAAGAGAGAGGAGAGAGAGAGAGAGAGAAGAAGAAGAAGAAGTCGAGCATCTAGTTGCTCCAAGGATAACCATCCATTTTGCATTTTGGAGAAAAAGATCGGTGTTTTTCAAGAGGTGGGGAATATGACATTATCTAAACTGGTTGATTTTTAAATGATAATTTATCAATGCACATTTGATCCCATGTTTTCCTTTTGAATGATCCAACTTGTTGATACAAGCGCATCACTTGGCATGTGAATAACATGTAGTTGATTGAGATTTTCATACGTTTGATTAGAACATTTAACATGATTTGCTATCATTTAGTATTTATGCCATGCATGACTTTTAATTTGTACACATGAGTGAAACTTAACTTGGTCACATGAATTTCACGTAGAATGTGGATATGCTTGTATGAATCTTACCTTGCTAACTTGCATGGAAACTTAACGCTATAGATGAGGTGGTGCGCATGTAGAGCCTAGTGTGGTACCTAAACAATCAATGCTCACACATGGTGCATGATAGCTAGTGCTTGGATTGTGTGCTTATCAGATGGGCACATGGATAATAAGCAGCGTGGCCGGCACTTGGGCAATGTGCTTGGCAAACAGCTCATGAATGGTCCCACTCAGTAGTTGGATACTGAGTTTACTACTTCGTGTCACGTACACGAGTTTCACGCATTGGATTTCAGTGGATTGAGATTATGTGATTTTAGAAGTGTGATCCATCAATAATTTATTACTATATGTACTATTTATAACTTAGATAATTATCAATTGATGATCTCGATATTTGAAACAAAGTAATTGTTTTCTTCCGGATACCTACTACGATTTAATATATGATTTTAAAAATATTGAGCATGGATATACAATTACTTATACTAAGGTTAGAATAAGTTAGTCGATGATTTATGCTTATAAAAATATGCCTTACAAATAGAAATTTTGTGAATACTTTCATACGATATATTATGCAATGTGAAATGATTTGTGGAGTAAAAATTAGCCAACTTTGGAGGATTGTGCCTAGCGTAAAATTAGGCAACTCGAGAGACTTGTTCATAGCCTAAAATTAGGCAAATTGTAAAAGTTGACCTGGCTTGGGATGAATTATAAGACCCTCTAGTTGTCATGCTAGGAAGATCAGTTGGCCACTAGCTTCTAATATAGATACTTGTCCTAGGAAGCTTAGTAGTGAATATGTTTCATGTAGAGACTACTCTCGAATTGATCTAGTGCCCCATAAGGACTGATGTAGCCCACGTGATATCCACGACCGAGCATAGTAAAAAAATAGTTCTCTACACGTATAATATACCCTATTGGCACAGGACATGGAATGACATGTCAGTCGTCCTCAAAGATATTGACCATTGCTAAATCAGGCAAACAAATTATGGATTGATATGACAAAGTATGATATGATCGGATACAATATGATATGACAATATGATATGACATGACAAGATCTCAAATGTCTTTGCATATCAAAAGTTTATGAATTCTTTTTAAATGATTTTGAAACTACAAAGTTTTGATATTGAGCATTTAATTGTTTACATTGCTTAATTTGCACATATATGTTTGTCGTAATTTTCAAATGGCTCATACAAAACATTTTAGGTAAAGCACCAGAGGAATAAGCATTTGGCTAGAAGGAATTTAATAAAGAGAAGTAGAAGAAAAGAAATATGAATAAATAGTTAATTAGACATTATTATTATTATTATTTTAATTTTAGAACAATGAATACTTGAAGATAATATAATAAGTCATGTGCCATTGATATACTTAATCTGAATTATTACTTAAACTTATGTTCTTGATTATTTGTGTCCATGTAATGTATGTTTTTATTACATTATTATATGCGAAGGTTTTTAAATGAGACCAAATTAAAAGGCGAAAATAAGAAAATAAGCCTCTACTATATATTTTAAATGTTTTATAAAAAAAATTCTTGTAAGAGAATTTTATTTTAAAAATCATTTTCTAGAAACCCGAGTCTCCACACCTGACTTGGCACGAGAAATCATTGAGTAAGCAAACCATCATAAATGCTATATCTAAAACTTCAATGAAATTAAATATAATGATTGTTTCATTAATATAAGTAATCATTATATATATATTTATTTAAATCAACAAATGCGGCCCCACATTTACTCCTACCCTCTCTCTAGATTTTCCCCCACTGCCAACTCTCTCTCTCTCTCTCTCTTGGTCGGTGCCCGACCAATGCCTGTAGCAAGCTGCACCGAGTCCCGAGCCGCACTGAGCCTTGTGCCTGCACAGCCACCCCTCTTCTTCCCCTCAAACGACAGGGGACTTCCCCCTTGACAGCTCAACTGCGACGAACAGAGGCATTGCCATCCCCTCCTCCATTTCCTTTTCTCCTTCCTCCTCTGCGGCAGGGCTTGTTTTTTGACGACCAGCAAGGCTGACCAATGCCCTCTTTGCTCAGAATCCCCCTTGGAATTGTCTGATGACCTCCCTACCAACCAAATCCAAGTAATCCTCCTCTCCTCTCCTTCCTTTTTCGTCGCTGGACTGGTTTTCAACCGGTGACCCGTCGGTGAAAAGATTCGACCAATCAGGAAAAACCAACAGTTATGACAATTCAAATGAAAGATCTAAGCCATTCAACATGATTCTGTACCACAAAATCCTAAGACCCTTTAAAAAGAATCATAATCAGACTATCCTAGACGTAGATCTAGAGGGAGCGTGATTGGATGGTCATGATCGTACCATCTCACCGTCCTGTTGAGTCCCCATAACTAAGATGCCCAAGGCGGATGCATAACAAGAACGTGTGTGCCTGGTGCGCTCTTGCAAGAGCGAGGGCTGCATGCCCTATTCGCAAAATGCATAGGACGCAGTGTGTCCTAGTGCCTGTGACGTGTCTAGGTGCATCTTGGTGGCTGTAACTTATCCTGGTGCATTCAGATGGCTCTTCATGGACCAGTAACATCCTACTGACATTGTTTCCTGATTCACTTTATCCAGATTTAATCTGAACAGTTCAATTTAATTAAAAACCAAGAATCTTCAATTGATAGGGCAATATAAACCCAAATTTTGATCCAAGACATCTGTTAGATTTCTCTCAACAACATAGACCTACTTATACAAATAAATTTAAGATCAAAGCACATCTTGAACTATTAAAAAAATCCTAGAATGGCTTATATCTAGTAGATCAAAAGTGACTAGAGCTTAGAAATTGAGCAATTGAGAGATATAGTAAAGTAAATAGACTGATCTAATGGTTAGATGATCCAAATAAACTTAAAATATGATCTGAACCATCAAATAAATTAAAACCCACAGATCTGATGGATCAAAGGCGGATTTGGCCATCAAATCACCGAATTAACTACTAAAACACAAGTGCATCTTAGAAAACATTGAAGATATGTAGGATCAAGATATATTAGATCTAAACATAATGATTAAAAGTCACCTAACGTAGTAATGAGATCGATCTAATAGTTAGATCATTCCAAAAACTCTAGATTGAGTAAGATTAGACCTTGTGCAGCCTAGATCTGCCCGATCATAAGTATCCAAACCTTAATAAATGAATACATTGATGATTTAACATGATAGATGAAATCACTTAATGATTAGATTGTCCAACTAAACCATAGGATAAGATGAAACATACCAATTAGAGTAGAATCTAATTGTCAGATTTGAGTGGGAGCTAGCAAAGGACAAATGGACCATAAGAAAACTAGAAATACATGAAATCAAGTTAATTTAAACCTCAAAATGGATGATAAACCAATCTAATGATTAGATCATTCTGGTAACATCAAATTTAGTAAGATTTGATCTTGAAAGTAACTAAAAACCATTGATTTGACTAATCAAGATTAGATCCAACCATTAGATCCATGGATCAACCATTGAAATGAGAGAAGGACTATTTACGATATATAGATCAGTGGAGATAAAGTGAAATCTAGTGATTTGGACCATTGATCTTTAATCTACATCTAAGATCTAATGACTAGAAATGACATAGAGACCGATCTATGATCAATGATGAGTTAATATAAAACCATCTAAATTTAAGATGATCAAAGATGACCCAAATTGAAAATGAGATGGACATAGTAGCAAGTGATGATATATGGTATATGTGACTTAATAGGAAAGTTAGACTACACGAATTAGAGAGGTTGCATGCCCTAAGGGATTACTCCCTTGTTTTGAGGTGGGTGATGGCATTGAATATAAGTATGTTTTCTATTAAAGTCATGGACTATCTTCATACTAGTTCCTTGTTTATAATAGATATTATGTGTATGCACAGTTATACTATGAGATTACTATCCAGCATATACATATTATACACATGCATAAGTACTTTTGATTTTCATATTTCCATGGATGCATGACTTTCATTATAAATGTAATAATTATTTTAGAAGCATAGTAAAAGTATATGATTTCGAATATAATTTCATTGTCTATAGAAGACATTGGTTCATAATGATATTATTATTGCATCCTAAGGCAGTTGGATGATTTGTTTTGTCACTTATATTTATTTGTGTATTCATTGAGGAAGCTTGGTGGATGGTCCTTAAGAGGTGACCCAAAGAAAGGGGTAGTCTTTTGAAATGGCGAGCCACAAGTACTCATAGACTTTAGTATATCACATGTTGTTTCCATTTATTGCCTTCAAGATATTGGGCGATTTTTGTGATTTTGCATATTTTCAATGAGTGTTTCTACCAAGTGAACGCTGTGCTGTGAGGGATTCAGATTTGGTCGCCTGTCCTTTAACTTTGTGAGATGATCTACACTTGCTCCGCAGAAGGAAAATTTTATAAGGAGTAGTATCATGGGTAGCCCATACTATGAGTTTAATCCTCCCCTATGCACGACAAATACTTGGTTTTTCATTCTAATTTCGACGAGGGTCAATTGACAGAATTGGGAATTGGTTATCATTGCAGTATGGCAGTCCATATCATTGTTCTGTATTTTCATACAACATTGTGAGTGTATCAAGATAGACATATCCTTATGTATAAATTTGGTTAAAATACCCCTAATTTAGCATCTAATTAGATCATCAAGGTCATAAATTTTAAAATTTTATATAAAATATTTTATTTTAGCTCTATTTGACCATCCAACTGTTGAATTGTAAAATTTAACGGTCAGATAATCATCATAGCTAATCAGAGGAGTAATGAATGATTTAGATGATTCTAATTTAGTCTTGTGCATTGCATATTAATCAAATCAACATTGGATGATTTAGATCAAGTTAGATGGATTAGATTGAGAGGAGGAAGCTTCGTGGAAAAAAAGCAAATTGAAGATAATGAGGACACTAATTGCAAAATTTTAAATATGGGAGAAGAATTAGAGGTGGAATCAAACACAAACACTCTTGGAAAATCAAAATAAAGAGTCAGGTGCGAAGAGGAATGAACTGTTTCTCTCCCTCCCTTTTTGGTAAGACTCTCTCCTTCAACCTCCCTTGGCTAAACCGTAGGGGGCAACCAAACCAACACCCCATCTCCCTCTTTCACGTTCTCCTTCCCCTCTGCTATGCTCCCTAAAACCCTCTCTCATCTTTCTCCTTTCCTTCCCCCTTGCCTCCCACGTTTCTCATCTTTTTCTCCCTCTCTGTGGTTCAGTTCACCTCACCTTATCCTCTATCTTTCTCTCTCGGTTTCTAGCTGGTAATCGGAAGTCCTAGGCCACCACGAGCCTCCCTCTTCTTCCTCTCGCGTCCTCCCTCTCTATCCCACTTTTCTCTTTCCACTTTCCTATGCCCTTTTCTCTGTCTTTCGTCAACCCAGTACTCTTCTCCTCCCTCACTCCTCTTTCCAAGCACTTTGTCTCCCTTCTTTCCATTCTCCCTCAGCCAGATGCAGTCTGGATGCCCCAGGCTTCTCTGCATCCAGTGCTTCATAGGCCACACCAATCACACTCCACTCGGCCACCATTAGACCCAATCAAGGCCAAGCTTTATCCTCTGTCAAGACCTGACGCCACACTAAGTCCAGATCACGCTCGGCCAGTCCACTTCTCGAGTCTACCACACCCCCATCACCGGCCCAGGCTACTTCCTATCATCCATGTCGTTCCAGACGGACACGCCCAGCCGGCCCGCCTCACCCCTTATCTCTCTTTCTCTCTTTGTTCTTTCCCATCACTGGGAGGTGATAGATCGTGTCGTCTGAACCAAGCACCGCCTCGATTTCTAGCACACACACCGGTGATCCTCCATTGCCAGAGGACGTTTCTCCAGACCGGTAGTCTGCCCCTTCTTCACTACCGTTGGCATCATCCTCTCCAGCACCGACGTCTCCCCTCTGTTCATTCAATTCCCAGAAGAGCGTCGTTTGCTTCTACCCGAAAAGTTCCAGCCCAATTGAAAATCAGCACCAACCACCAGTGAGCACTTTGCCGGATGACCTTCTATGATCCATTCTTCACTTTCCAGTCTAGCCCGACTAGACGGGCCAGACTTCCTCACCAAAACCGTAGGAATCTGCTACTATTTCCAGGAGAAAACCCTGGTCGGGTTTCCCCTGGAAACCCCTGTTTTTCCCTCCCCCTAGCATCTGCATCTTTCTAGTTTAAAATTTGAAAATTTCCCTTAAATTCCAATTGTGCCCTTTGCCCTTTTATTTTAATTCCATAAGTGTCCTTCTTTTTATTTATATTTGTGTCCATCGCTATTTTCGTTCCATTTTATCTTCATTATGTTATCCAAGAATTGTCTAATTCTAGTTAGATTGATTAAGGCTTAACCCAATCAACGGGTTAGCCTCCAAAAATCTCCAAATTTTCCTCTGTTTCTTATTTGATTTCAAATTAACCTTTAGGTTTCATTCTTAGGACATACTTGAACTTAATTAACATTTATGATCTCTAATATAAATTTTGTAAAATGATCTAAATTGTCCAAATCCCAAAATCACTATTTACTCTATATCTTTATGATTTTGAGGAATCTGACAAATCTAACTTGCATATCTCTAATCAAGGACATGCTGAAGATATTTATATAGATTGATCAACTCTAAGAAGACCAGATTTGAAGAAATTTATAGTTATTAAGCTAGTAAAGTAGTTTTTTTTTCATGTTATTTGCTTTATTTTCTTTCTTTTTGAAGTGGCAGTTCTATAATTGTTAGAAATTGAACTGATCTAAAGTCTAATTTTAATTCTAGTAATTTTTGTTATTTATTTTTAAATTTTATCAATTAAATTTTATTTAAAACTCCATCTTTTAAGTCGAGTCCCCCAGGGGATTAACTCGTACTTGCATTCCAAAAACTTGTTGATGTGTTTTACTACAAGTGCATAGTCTATTGTAGTATGGCTAATTCAAGCACAGGTCGATCCCATGGGAACTTGACTTAAATAGTGGGAGTTTAAATAATATTTAATTGATAATAATTAAACATAAATAACAAAAAATTATTGGAATTAGAATTAGAGTTCATATCTACTCAACTACCAAAAATTATATAATTTCTAGTTCAAAAATAAAGAAAATAAGCCAAATAACATGAAAAAAAAACTACTTCCCTAGCTTATTCAATGTCAATTCTTCAAATTTGATTATCTTGGAGTTGATCAACCCTCATAAAAATCTTTAGCATGTCCTTGGTTAAAGATTTCCTAGTTGGATTTGTCAGATTCCTTAAAATCTTAAAGATTTGGGCTAAATTGTGATTTTAGGATTTGGACGGCCTAGATCACTTTATGAATTTTAGATTAAAGATTAGAGACATAATTAAGTTTAGAGATGTCATAAGAATGAAACCTAAAAGTTAATTTAAAATCAGATAAGAAACAGAGGAGAAATCGAGGATTCTTGGTTTGTTAAAGCTAACCCATTGATTGGGTTAAACCTTAATTGATCTGATTTGGATTGGACTGTTCCTGAATAATAGAATGATGATAAAATAGAATGGGAATAGTAGGAGGGATACAGATGTAAATAAAAATGACATTGATGGAATTAAAATAAAAGGGAAAGGGCATAGTTGGAATTTAAGGGAAATTTTCAGATTTTAAACTAAATGGGGAACTTGCCTGACGAAGAAGATGACGCCTTGGAAAATGCAGATGCCGGGGGAAGGGAAAAACAAGGGATTCCAGGGGAAACCAGACCTGGGTTTTCTCCGAGAAATAGTAGCAGAGGCCTACGGTTTTGGTGAGGAAGCCTGGCCTATCTGGTCGGGCTGGACTGGAGAGTAAAGAATGGATCAGAGCAGGTCGTCTGACGAAGTGCTCACCGGTGGTTGGTGCTAATTTCCGATTGGGCTGGAACTTCTCCGGATAGAAGCAGACGATGCCCTTTTGGGAATTGAATGGACAGAGGGGAGACATCGGTGCTAGAGAGGATGATGCCAACGGTGGTGAAGAAGGGGCAGACTACTGGTCTGGAGGCACGTCCTCTGGGTAGTGGAGGATCGCCGGTCTGTGTACTGAAGATCTAGGCGGTACTTGGTTCAGACGGCACGATCTGTCACCGCCACGTGATGGGAAAGAACAAAGAGAAAAAGAGAGATAAGAGGTGAGGTGAGCCGACTGGGCATGTCCGTTTAGAACGACGAGGATGATGGGAGTTAGCCTGGGCCGGTGACGGGGGTGTGCTAGACCGGAGAAGTGGACTGGCCGGATGTGATCTGGACTTGGTGTGGCTTGAGGTCTTGACAAGGATAAATGTGAAGCCTTGGCGGATGAGGGCGGGCTAAGAGGGCTGGCAGGCTTTTAGGCAAGGTGAGGGACTGAGAGTTAGTCCCACATTGCTAGGGGGAAAGTTACTGGACTGTTGATAAGAGTGCTGAGGACTTCCCTTGCAAAGATGCCTTTTCCCCCATAGGGGGAAGAACAAAACTGTTTAGTGGGCTAGGTGATATGGGCCCCAGTCTCCTGATATGGACAATATCATTGCAAGGTGTGGGCCCTCGGGCTATTACAAGTGGTATTAGAGCCAGACCCCGATCCAGTGTGGGTGGCTAGCTGCACGTGGGCGCTCGCATGTGGTAAGACACGCGGGGACGCGTGTCCCCTAAGGGGAAGAGGTTGTGAAGCCTTGGCCGATGAGGGCGGGCCAAGAGGGCTGGTAGGCTTCTAGATAAGGTGAGGGACTGAGAGTTAGTCCCACATTGCTAGGGGGAAAAGTTACTGGGCTGTTGATAAGAGTGCTAAGGACTTCTCTTGCAACGAGGCCTTTTCCCCCATAATGGAAAGAACAAAACCGTGGGTGGGATGGGTGATATGGGCCCTAGTCTGCTAACACGGACAATATCATTGCAAGGTGTGGGTCCTCGAGTTGTTACAATAAAGCTTGGCCTTGATTGGTCTGATGGTGGCTGAGTGGAGTGTGATGGCTGTGGCCTGTGAAGCACTGGATGCAGATAAGCTTGGGGTGTTCAGACTGCATCGGGCTGAGGGAGAATGGGAGATGGGAGCGAGGAGAACTGGATAGAAGGGAGACAGAGTGCTTGGAAAGAGGAGTGAGGGAGGAGAAGAGTGCTGGGTTGATGAAAAATAGAGCGAAAAGGTCATAGGAAATTGGAAAGAGAAAAGAGAAAAGTGGGATAGAGAGGGAGGATGTGAGAGGAAGAAGAGGGGGGTCATGGTGGCCTAGGACTTCTGGTTACTAGCTGGAAATCGAGAGAGAAAAAGATAGAGGGTAAGGTGAGGTCCGGGTGAGAAGAACTAAACCAGAGAGAGAGAGAGAGAGAGAGAGAGAGAGAGAGAGAGAGAGAGAGAGAGAGAGAAATAGTTAAAGGGGTAAGGAGGAGATGTGACAGAAAGAGGGGTGGGACTCTAGCCTTCCTCCAACCTCCACACGCTCCTTCACACTTGCCTCTTTATTTTAATTCTCCAAGAGTGTTTGTGTTTGATTCCACCTTTAATTCTTCTCCCTTATTTAGATTTTTGCAATTAGTGTCCTCATTATTTTCAATTTGATCTTTTTCCATGAAGCTTCCTCATCTCAATTTAATCCATCTAACTTGATCTAGATCATCCAATGTTGATTTGATTGATATGCAATGCACAAGATCAAATTAGAATAATCTAAACCATTCATTACTCCTTTAATTAGTTCTGATGATCATCTGATCATTAAATTTTGCAACTCAATTGTTGGATAGCCAATTTGAGCTAAAATGAAATATTTTATATAAAATCTTGAAATTGATTGCCTAGATGATCTAATTAGATACTAAATTAGAGATATTTTAACTAAAATTGAATACTTAACATGTATCCACAGTGTGATGACATATAGAGGATTGTTATGAGTACTCATGATATTATTGTATAGTACACTAATGGGACCTACATGTTAGGGTGCCACTCATTAATGACATGCACATTTATATTGAGATATGCTTGAGTTTTAAATACTCTATAATATATTCTTTAGTCTTGATGCATTCTATTATTGCATGTTATACTGGTTGGTTTCACGTACTTTCCATGATTTATCTCACCCTTATTTATCATTATGATTAGAACCATGTTAGCACTATTTTCATGTGAAAGCTATTATCGCATGCTTTATGTGACTTTTAGCGCTTAGATAGTTTGTTGCACATTTATTTTATTAAGATATTATTATCAAATATCTATATACCTATAAAGCCTAACTTGCTGAGGTATTGCGTTATTTTTGCAATGCCTCGAATATTGAAAAAGCTAGATGGTAGTGAAGAAGACGAAGACGAGTAGTTGATTGATACACTTTATATTGAGGGTATGATTTACCATGCTTAGACTATATATGTACATTTGCTACATTTGGACTTTAATTTGCAATAACGCAAAACTGTGGGTGTTGAGTTGATGGATCTTGAAAAAGTAAACTTATTTTTTAAATGGTCTACTTTAAAACATAAAAATTTATATTGAGTTTATAATTCAAAATCAGATTAAATCTTAAATAAACAATAAGTTGAAGGTTGACACTAGTAATTTTAAAATGAATTTCATTAAAAACATTTTCATTATTTGTTTTCTAAATTGTTTTCAAACTTAGGTCCCCATATTTTGAAAAGAATTTAAAAAGTATTATAAAAACTCGGGTTATCACAAACACAATTTTAGAAGGTGAAATGGGCAAACAATGACTCTTTTGGAGCTATAATCCGATGTTATATAATAGTAGATGAAATAGACTAAAGTTCTTAGAAAAAAAGAAAGAGAAGCAATGACACACAACCCACCAAGCAAAGGCCTGATTTTATTGAAAGGCTTTGATTTGGCTAACCTAACTTATTCATCCAATCTTTATATCTAGACTAAAGTTTTACATGTTTTACCCAACTATTCTAATGTTTTTAGTCATAAAAAGTAAAAAGAAAATAAAAGCACCAAATTCTGTGTACAAATAGAAACCTCCAAAATTGTTAAGTATAGAAAAATCCTAATTTTGAAGAGTAAAAATTAGAAAATCCTAATTTCTTGGTGCTTATTTGGCTGCCTCAAGTTTTTTCGGAGTAAAAGGAAAAATATTCCAAAGTTCAAATTGTTATGCATAGAAAAAACTTCCAATTTTTAAGATATAAGAATCATCAAATCCTAATTCCTTGGTGCCTATTTGACTCCACTTTTACTTATCGGCACATAATATAGTTGAAAACTTTATTTAGGAAAACATTTTTGATAGATGTCAAAATACCTATGCAATCTAGATCTATGAGTAATGATATAGCATTCATTATATTTAAAGAAAAAAAATTGGCAAAAAGAAAGGGAATAACAAGAAGAAAGAGAAGAAAAGGAAGGGAGGAAGAAAAGGAAGGGAGAAAATGATACATGACATTTACTCATAAAAAAGGAAAACAGATATGTCCTTAAATTTTCCAAAAGGAACTGTTTGCTTATGCTTGCACCCATCGCTGTCAATTTCTTTTTGGTACATGTTTTGTTTTACCTATTGGAATAGAACATACCAACATTGTGCCCCTTTCAGCATTTTATCTCGAACAATTTTTGTGGATTAAAAAATAGAAAAAGGATGCAAATGTCAATTTTACCAATTACCATTTGTATATGGTGGATGCTTTAATCATTTAAAGGAGTTGAAATAAATAGGATTTCTTAGTCTATTTTTCCTATATCATCAATATCACAAATATGTCATGAGATTCCACAAAAATATTTTGCCTAAATATAGCAAAAATATTGTGATATATATGAAGCCAAAAACAAAAAGTTTCTACCTTAATTTCTATTTCATTTCTTAGCCTGGAAGGGACTAATCCACTACATTTGGCCAAAAGTAAACAAAATGGGCAATTGTGTCTGTGCCTATCATATTAGTAAAACCTATTAAATGCTAATATATATGTTCTCTAATTCTTGATCATGACTATAGAGATAGGCCTTAAATTTCTAAAAACACAGAACATTTAAGGGCCCTATAAAGGCCTTGAACTCTTGAATGGCCCCGAATTCATGAATAATTGTGCCATGCATCAATGTTGGAGTAAAAATTAACATTTTTGAATGTTAATTTGCATTCCTGTGTGTTCTTGAACTCTTTCAATTATCAAATGGGTCTCGTAGAAGGAGAAAAACTAAATACTAGAAAATTTAAGGCCATTGGCTGAATAGCTGAGGCAAAGAAGAAGAGAGTGGAACTAAGAAGGAGGTTAGCTATTTATTGGGATTTTTTAGTATAAAATCACAAAAAGGGAAAAACACAGTGAAAACCCAAATCACAGTCGCCGAAAATGTGAACTCATGCGATTGGGAATCATTATATAGAGAGAAGGAAGAAGAAGAGATGAATAACAAAGTGTGCACACTAGAGAGCGAGGGTTTTTGACTTTTAAGCAACACCTGCTAGTTGGCTGGAATGCTAGGAATGATGGGCTCTTGGGAGAGAAATCCTTTGAGTAACCAGTCATGAATTCCAACTTTTTTGTATTTAGCATTCCTATCATGCGTGATTTTGAGAGCCTACTGCCTAGACATGCTCACGAGTTCAGAGCAAATAAACTAGTGAGTTTGCGAACTCTGTAAGTACATAAAAAGAAAGAGTAGAAAGTTGCAAGATGAAGGAAGAAAATTTTAGAGACTGCATATGGCAGTGTGCCAGTGAAAGGCACATCGTCTTATAATATAGTAGATAGATATTCAGATTTGTGAGCTTGACAATATAATAGAGATTCATAACCACTCCATCAAAGCCGTGAACGAAGTCGTCATTGAAGTTCTTATAGGATGCAAATGCATGTTTTTTACTCCGAAAATATGAATAGCCAAGAGTAAAATAGGGGTCACTCTTTTCGGTGTTTTCAACCGTCTATCTTGCAGGTCATTATTTGGATGAACAACCCACCAAAAATCTAATCCCATTTAAATAGTTTGACTCCAAATTTTAGCATTTAAATTAATGCTTTAAAATAAAGAAAAAAATAGCAGCGATCATTTGATAATTATCGCTTAAAAAATAAAAACTTAGGATCTATTGAAGAATGATTCAAAATGATGATGTGTCATTGGGTAGTTAGTGGTTAATAGAATTAGTGGTGTACATGGATGAGTAATGGAGTTAGTGGTGTATATGGTTGAGTAATGGAGTTAGTGGTTTGTAAGCCTATAGAGGCAACTCACTTTTATTGAAACAAAACATCTTGACAAAATGCAATTTCTATAATCCTCTGTAGCAGTTATAAGAGTTTATATTTTGCAACATTGTGGTATCAAAGCACACCTTGAGAAAGTGAGTCTAGTGTAAACACGTGAGTTGAGTGAAACACAAAGAGAGATAGTGATGGGAAGCAACGACAATGCAATGAGTATAGTACAACCACTCATTCCCATCTTCAAAGGAGAAGGCTACAAATTCTGGAGCATTCATATGAAGACTCTACTCAGATCTCAAGACCTTTGGGAGTGGAACACGGGTATGCAGATCTCGACGACGAAAGTAGGTTGCGAGAGAACAGGAAGAAGGATTCCAAGGTGTTGGTGATCATTCAATAGGCAGTCCATGATAGCGTCTTTTCACAGATCGCAGCGGTAAAGACGTCAAAGCAGGCATGGTCTATTTTGCAGAAGGAGTTTCAAGGCAATTCGAAGGTCCTTACGGTGAGATTGCAATCACTCCGGCGTGACTTTGAGACCTTGATGATGAAGAATGGAGAATCGATTGCTGATTTTTTGTTAAGAGCAACGGCAATAGTTAGTCAAATGTGGTCCTATGGCGAGAAGATTACCGACCAAACCATTGTTGGAAAGGTACTTAGAAGTTTAACTCAAAAATTTGATCATGTAGTAGCTGCCATAGAAGAATCAAAGGATTTGTCAGTTTTTTCATTTGATGAACTGATGGGGTCTCTTCAAGCTCATGAGTCAAGGATTAATAGATCACTCGACAAGAACAAAGAAAAGGCATTTCAGGTGAAGGAGGCAACCACCAAATTTGGAGAAGGTGATCGTTTAGCGAGATGAGGTCGTGGAAGAGGAGGATTTCGCGGTCGTGGTCGTGGCTACAGAAGAGGAAGAGGAGGATTTGAAGGACAAAGGCAGTCCAGAGAGCAAACAAGCACCAAGAATGGACTTCAATGTTATCATTGCAAAGGATATGGTCACACAAAGGTAGATTGTTGGTACAAAGATTAGAGAGCCAATTTTGCAGCAGAGAATGAAGCATTGGAGAATGAAGGAGATAGTAAGCTCTTTATGGCTTATTTTCATACTAACCATAAGTCAGGTGATTTGTGGTTCGTAGATAGTAGTTGTTAGAATCACATGACTGGCACGAAATCCATATTTCAAGAACTTGATGAAGCACAAAAGATGAAGGTGTAGCTAGGAAATGACAAGGAAATACAAGTTGAAGGCAAAGGTACGGTGGGTATTGAAACTAGCTATGGTAAACTCAAGTTTCTACATAATGTTCAATTTGTACCCGATTTAGGATACAATTTATTGAGTGTTGGGCAACTAATGGCTAGTCGATATTCCATATTGTTTGATGATAGTGCCTGTGCTATCAAAGACAAGCAACCGGGTCAAGAAATGATCAAGATCAAGATGACTCAAAGTAAAATGTTCCAATTGAAAGTCTCGAATATGGGAAGTTTTGTTCTTGCTGTTGGTGGAAAAGATGACTCAAAGCTATGGCATTTGCGATATGGGCATCTCAACATCAAGGGTTTGTCATTGCTAAATCATAGAGGTATGGTTCTTGGGCTACCAAAAATTGGCTCCATTGATTTATGTGAAGGGTGCGTTTATGAAAAACAAACTCGAAAGTCATTTCCTATTGGGAAGGCTTGGAGAGCCTCAAAATGTCTTGAATTAATTCATGCTGATTTATGCAGGCCTATGCAAACTAAGTCTTTTGGTGGGAGTCGTTATTTCTTGCTTTTTATTGATGATTATAGTTGCATGAGTTGGGTTTATTTTCTCGAAAGCAAGTAAGAAACTTTTGAAAAGTTTAGGCACTTCAAAGCTAAGGTGGAAAAGCAAAGTGGAATGTGTATCAAAGTCCTTCGCACTGACAGAGGTGGAGACTTCTTGTCCAAGGAGTTTAAGCTTTTTTGTGAAGATGATGGCATTCATAGGGAGTTGATAGCTCCTTACACTCCATAGCAAACCAGTGTCACCGAGAGGAAGAATCAGACTGTTGTAGAGATGGCAAGAAGTATGTTACAAACAAAGGGGCTTCCAAATCAATTTTGGGCGGAGGCAATATCAACATCTGTCTATTTATTGAATATCTCTCCAACAAGGGTTGTCATTTATAAAACTCCATTTGAAGCTTGGTGTGGCAAGAAACCATTTGTAAGTCATTTAAGAGTTTTTGGTTGTATTTCTTATGCTTTGGTAAATTCTCAAGTCCGTCAAAAACTTGAAGAAAAATATGAAAAGTGCATTTTTATTGGTTATTGTACTCAATCTAAAGCATATAGATTATATAACCCTCTTAATGACAAAATTCTAACAAGAAGAGATATAGTATTTGATGAGCATTCAAGTTGGGATTGGCAAAACAATGAAGAAAAACTGCAAGAACAGGTTCCTTTGGTGAATGGAGAATCCCCAAATGAGAGTTTACAGCCGACTGCAGCAAGCTCAGATGGATCCTCCATGGCGTCACCAACTTACGTCACCTTCAACAAGTCTTCCATCGACCCCTCAGAGTTACAACTCTTCATCCAGCTATGAAGGATCATCGGATGACATGCCACAAAGAAAGTTTAGATCTTTGTCTGATATATATATGCATCTTGTCAATTTGCTTTTATGGTTTCAGATCCTATGAATTATGAAGAAGCAGCAGAAAAAGAAGAATGGCAGAGAGCAATGGCGGAAGAATTGACAACAATTGAAAAGAATGCAACATGGGAGATGATGGACTTACCGAAAGGCAAAAGTGCGATTGGTTTGAAGTGGATGTTCAAAACAAAGTTTGCTGCAGATGGAAGCATACAGAAGCACAAGGCTCGGCTTGTGGCGTAAGGATATGCGCAGCAACATGGTATTGATTTCCAAGAAATTTTTTCTCCAGTAGCTCGTTTTGAAATTGTGAGGATTGTTCTAGCATTGGCTGCACAACTGCAGTGGCCAGTTTATCAATTTGATGTCAAGTCGGCATTCCTCAATGGAGATTTACAAGAAGAGGTCTATGTAGCACAGCTAGAAGGTTTCATAAAGGTAGGCAAAGAAGAAAAGGTGTACAAATTTAAGAAGGCGTTATATGGATTGAAGCAAGCTCCTCGGGCATGGTATAGCAAAATTGATGGTTATTTTCAGCAAAATGGATTCATCAGAAGTACAAATGAGCCCACCTTGTATGTGAAAAAGAAAGGTAAAAATGATTTCATCATTGTTTGTCTTTACGTTGATGATATCATTTATACGAGTTCCTCTCAATCTCTTGTTGCTGAGTTTAAGTCACATATGAGGAATGAGTTTGAAATGTCAGATATGGGTTTATTGCATTTCTTTCTTGGCCTTGAAGTCCAACAAGCTGAAGGTGGGATTTTTATCTCACAAAGAAAACATGCCAAGGATCTTCTCAACAAATTTGGTATGCTTAATTGTAAGCCTACAGCTACACCTATGAATATCAATGAGAAATTGCAGTAGGAAGATGGAGGAGAGATGGTTGATGCTAAAAGATTCAGGAGCCTAGCCAGAGGCTTAATTTATCTGACCCACACTCGACTTGATATTGCATTTTCTGTTGGTGTTATTTCCAGGTTTATGCAACATCCTTCAAAGGATCATTTTGGAGTAGCAAAGTGGGTTCTGTGATACATTGTTGGAACTATAGAGTATAGAATTTGGTACTTTAAAGTTTTCAATTTCAAATTATGTGGGTTCATGGACAGCGATGGGCAAGTTCGTTGGATGACAGGTGGACCATTTAAGTAAATGCGTTTACTCTAGGATCAGGAGTAATCACTTGGAGCTCAAAGAAACAAGTCACAGCAGCATTATCATCATCAGAAGTTGAGTATTTTGCAGCAACTTCAGCAGCATGTCAAGCTATCTAGTTAAGAAGAATGTTAGCTGACCTTCAACAAGAGCAAGAGGGAGCAACATAGATATTCTGCGACAGCAAAGCAACAATCTTGATGACGAAAAATCCAACATTTCATAGCAGAACGAAGCATATTGATATTCGTTTCCATTTCATTCATGATTTGGTTGCGAAGGAAGAGATAACTTTGAAGTATTGTAGCACTTACAAGTAGTGAGATGACATACTGACGAAGTCTTTATCGAAGGAGAAATTCTGCTACTTTAGAGCTTTGCTTGGAGTTTGCAACTTTGAATCAAGAGGGAGTATTGAAGAATGATTCAAAATGATGACGTGTCATTGGGTAGTTAGTGGTTAATAGAATTAGTGGTGTACATGGATGAGTAATGGAGTTAGTGGGTGAGTAATGAAGTTAGTGGTGTATATGGTTGAGTAATGGAGTTAGTGGGTCAATAATGAAGTTAGTGGTGTATATGGTTGAATAATGGAGTTAGTGGGTTTAGTGGTTCGTAAGCCTATAAAGGCAACTCACTTTTATTGAAACAAAACACCTTAACAAAATGCAATTTCTATAATCCTCTGCAGCAGTTATAAGAGTTTCTATTCTGCAACAGGATCCTCTCATTCTGGTGCATTTTAGGCATTTTTAGTCCATTGCTAGCTCTACCAAATAAATGATTTGGATCAATGAAATAATGGGTGTCAATTGCGAGATTATCCGCTATACTTTCCTGACCGAAACTATGCGCATCCTGTGAGTAAGAACTTCCAAAATTAACGTGAAGAAGGGTTCAAGGTCATGCGGTCATCTTGCACCGGTCAATTTATATATATGGACTCGATTGTAACTGAGTTCAACCTCAATGTCGGGTAGATCCTGCAAGCCAAAGTACATGGATTATCTCAAATTTCGACCATACATCTGCATTCCAGGACTTGAAATTCAAAGACGTGGAAAATATTCCAAGTGGTTGTATGTGTGCTTCTCCTTCTAGTGATATTCCAGGTAGCTTCATCTTTACTTGCATTTGGTGATCCCTTGACTTAGATGATACGATGAGATACATCTTCTTCTAAAGAGTAGAGAGCAATTCCAACAACCATCTAACGCAAATGTCATAATGGAAACTTCTTTGCTTCTAACGTTGAAATCAAACCTGAGGATGAATTTTGATATGATTCTGTTTCAGCCCCTGGGATTCCAGGAAATATCCCGGCCAGCATTAAGTAATAACTAGGTCAATGGAATTCGGTGGCCAATAATATTTCACTCTGATAGATAATCTAACCATTGAAACTCCCGTTGCAAACTTCTCTACTAAATAGATAATATTTAACCACATGGTCACCTAAAACCGAAGCGGTTAATTAATTTTCAAGACCAACTTTTCTCTACAAAGAAAATTTTGTCTTGATGTAGATTTTATATTGTGTAACCGCTGCATAAAAAACATGGCGCATGGGAGACTCATGAGCCATCTCTTACCACAATTTCTGAATTTCCTAACCAAATTAGCCACCAAGGGTCTCCATTGCAGCTTCAAAAGGTCGACATCATTTATCATGCGTCTAACGAAGAGGACTTGTTCTACGGTTTGAACTTGTATCCAGTGTTTCGATGAGGAGGACATGAAACCAGCATAATCAGGACAATACATCTGGTAGGCTTGGGTTAAACTGTCAAGATCACAGTCAATTGTATGAAGGCATACACTTGTATGAAGTCATCTTACAGTCACTGTAACGAAAGACAAAACACCAAGTGTCAATCAACGATTTGCATACTACTTGCAACATTAAAGATTACCAGCAACCTACCTTCCCATGAATATGAGAGAGACATGGACATGGACTCAACAGAGAACATTACGCCCTATAAATAAGAGTAGTTTCATTCTTTTCCTCCCTGGCAAGGTTCAAAACCAGAACTTTGAAATGAAAATCCCAGGTTCAATCTCTTCCTTTCTCCTCCTGTTACTCCTAGCCTTGCTATTATCAGAAGCCATGGCTTTCCGAGGTAAACGGCTACTTCAACTCGTTTTATTTTTTCTTTGTTGTCTTTCTAAAGACATATACTACGATCTAAATTCATCTCCATTGCTATGGCTATTCTAGGGACGAAAGAGAAGCTCACCATTCGACTAGCACAGAGGCCATCCTGGCCACCTCCACCGATTGTCATGAGACAACCACCCATTAACAACTAACTCTTCCCAGTCTATATATTGAACTCGTGTTTCAATTGGAAAAATACATCTTGGATTGGATGGTTTAGAAGGCACGATTCTAGGTGGAAATGGGAGCTTTCAGTTGTCATCTTAAACTTGTGATTGTGAAATTGTAAGTGATCTTGTTCTGTGTATTGTTTTGTCTAAAGAAATTAACTATATGGGTTATACAGTTGTAAAGGATCTTGTGTCGATATTGTTAGTCGTCAAATATATTGTTTTGAAAGATAAAAGTCGTCAAATTATTGGACTATGAAATAAATTAGTTCACCAATGTGAAGCGTTAAATTGGACTGACTATTATACCACACTAGACTGTCCAATTAAAGGTGCAGACTGATCACGTGTGTTTGGAAATGGGCTGATTAACCCATCTTTTATTGTAATGGATTAGTATGCGAGATCTTTCGGATAGATAGGGCTCGGTTACTAAACACTCATTGTTTAATTAGGAACATATAGATGATGCAGTCATATATAAAGCTACATTCTTTCTTAATTAAATCTACATAATTAGCTCCGACTAAACAATAATATGAAACATTTTTATTCTTTTAAAACCGTTGTAAATTTTTGTTGGGGATAGGGAACCAGAGTAGCCATGTGAAAAGAACAACCATTACAGGAACTGCAAAAAAGCTTAAAAAAGTGACTTGGATCAACAATTCATTAGAGGTGGTTGAATGCATTCCAAATGACAATGAAAGTTTGTTGATCTAACCCTTTTTAGCAAGGATGTCCAGTTCTTCATTAGCAGAGAGATTGATAAAAGAAATTGAGAACGAAATTCTTTGCAGAATTTATTGAATCTTGTTGCAATGATAAGATGATGTGTGGCTTTTCCTTGCCATAGAACAACTCTCTGTAGTAAAGCTTGTAATTCCACAATTTATGAGTCAATCCATCCAATTGGTACCAAATAAAATAAAACTTGATCTCCATTTAGGTTCCTAATAATTCCCCGCCTCGTGACATATGAGGATTACCAAACAATATTATCCATCAGAGTTTACTTTAGGTTTATCTTGCTCCGAAGGTTTCTAAGTGCGGATAGTTTTTTGGTTTGTGCCTCAAGATGTTTTTATAGCATTCTAATTTCCAATTTATTTCTAAAGCAAGAAGGCTTATAATGTCGTTATGCGCAAAAAGCCAGTAATAGGTTAGAGAGATGCTATATGTCTTTTATTAGTTAGGTAAGGCTTTTCATTTAATGGTTCGGAGGTGACCTAGGTAATTGAATTTCTAATAACAAGGCGCGTGGAATGAAGTACTAAATCTGTGATAATTCAGAGGAGAATGGCTCGTGGCGCTCTCTCATAGAGTTGACCCAAATAAGTTTACTTAGACTTGCTACATGCAGATTGGTTGGGTTTTTCAAGTCAAGTGGAGTTAGGAGCATGATAACTCGATATTTAATGTGAGTAGCTGGTATTCTTAAAAGCCAATGATAATGTTTGGGGGTTTATTAACAAACAGGTAGAGCTATGTTGTTTTTTAATGCAGTATATGGAGGCAATATATAAACCCTTCAAAGTGGTTGTGATGGAGCCGAGATGGAGGTTGTTCTCTATGCTTCTCAATCACAGCCACATCATGTGGTGGGGCTTACTTCACTTGTTGAGCTGATATATCTTGAAAAAGTAAACTTATTTTTAAATGGTCTACTTTAAAACAAAAAAATTTATATTGAGTTATGAATTCAAAATCAGATTAAATCTTAAATAAACAATAAGTTGAAGGTTGACGCTCGAGGTTTTAAAATGAATTTTATTAAAAAAAATTTCATTATTTGTTTTCTAAATTGTTTTCAAACTTAGGTCCCCACATTTTGAAAAGAATTTAAAAAGTTTTATAAAAACTCGGGTCATCACAAACACAATTTTAGAAGGTGAAATGGGCAAACAATGACTCTTTTGGAGTTATAATCCAATGTTATATAATAGTAGATGAAATAGACTAAAGATCTTACAAAAAAAAGAAAAAGAAAGAGAAGCAATGACACACAACCCACCAAGCAAAGGCCCGATTTTATTGAAAGGCTTCGATTTGGCTAACCTAACTTATTCATCCAATCTTTATATCTAGACCAAAAGTTTACATGTTTTACATGACTATTCCAATGTTTTTAGTCATAAAAAGTTAAAAGAAAATAAAATTACCAAATTCTATGTACAAATAGAAACCTCCAAAATTGTTAAGTATAAAAAAAAATCCTATTTTTGAAGAGTAAAAATTAGAAAATCCTAATTTCTTGGTGCGTATTTGGCCACCTCAAGGTTTTTAGGAGTAAAAAGAAAAATATTCCAAAATTCAAATTGTTATGCATAGAAAAAACTTCCAATTTTTTATATATAAGAATAATCAAATCCTAATTCCTTGGTGCCTATTTGACTCCACTTTTACTTCTCTGCACATAATATAGTTGAAAACTTCATTTAGGAGAAACATTTTTGAGAGATGTCAAAATACTTATGCAATTTGGATCTATGAGTAATGATATAGCATTCATTATATTTAAAGAAAATATAAATGAAGAGAGAAAATAAAATTGACAAAAAGGGGAAAACATAATGAAAACCCAAATCACAGTTGCCGAAAATATGAACTCCTGCGAATGGGAATCATTATATAGAGAGGAGGAAGAAGAATAGAGGAATAACAAAGTGTGCACACCAGAAGCGAGGGTTTTTTACTTTTAAGCAACACCTGCTAGCTGGCCCTATAGGATCAAACTTCACAAACTCAATTTGATTGAGTTGAATAATTTTTTTACACACTTGAAACATCAAAGCTTGACCCTTAAATAGATTTCTAGGACTTACAAATAGGTGACATGTACTGAACAAAAAGAAAACATAGACTCTATCTTAACAACTTTTACGGGAAAAAAAAACAGCACCCACTATCTTAAAAGATACTTAACTACAGGAACTAACTTGATCATGAAAACATGCTAACAATACCCACTATCTGAAAAGATAACTATAGGAACCAACTTGATCATGGAAACATGCTAACAGCACCCACTATCTGAAAAGATAATTGCAGGAACTAACTTGATCGTGGAAACATGCTAATAGCACCAACTATCTGAAAAGATAACTGCAGGAAAGTTGGCTTATGCTTAAATTAGTTGACATTCCCCACTTTAATTCAAGCTAGGGACAGAACTCCAATCTAGCTACGAAGTTTTTGCACCTTGCTCTCACATAATGCTTTTGTTAAAATGTCTGCTGGTTGCTCATCAGTGCTGCAATGATGTAATTCGACTTCTCCTTTAGAAGCCAACTCTCTGATGAAGTGGTACCGAGTCTCAATATGCTTGGTTCTCCATTGGTGCACCATATTCTTTGAGATATCAATGGTGGATTTATTGTCGCAGTAAATCCTTGTTGGCCTCTCTTGTTTGTGCTTCAAATCTTGCAAAATCCTTCTGAACCAAACTGTATAACAAGCTGTGGCTATAGCAGCTATGTATTCTGCTTCTGTGCTTGATAAAACACTGACTTGCTGCTTCTTTGACATCCATGAAACAGCTCCTGAGCCAAGATAGAAAATATAGCCCGATGTACTCTTCCCGTCATCTTTAAATCCAGCCCAATCATTGTCAGTAAAAGCTAAAAGATCATTGCCTTCACTTTTCACATACCTGATTCCATAGTTGATTGTACCTTGGACATATCTCAAAATTCTTTTAGCTGCTCCCAAATGATGTTTGCTTGGACTATGTATATATCTGGATATGAGACTCACTGCAAACATGAGATCGAGCAGAGTATATGTGAGATACATCAAGCCTCCCACCATACTTCTGTAATACTTTTCATCTGCTTTCTTTACTCCATCCTCAAAAGATAATTTTTCATTTGTATTAAGAGAGGTCTTCACAGCTTTGCAATTAGACACACCAAATCTCTTTAAAAGATCTATAGCATACTTCCTTTGACAAAGAGAAATTCCACCTGCATCTTGCACAACTTCTAAACCCAAAAAATAATGTAATTGTCCCAAATCAGACATAGCAAAAGCCTCCATCATTGATTCCTTGAAAGTTTTCATCAACTCAAAAGAATTTCCAATAAATACTATATCATCAACATATAAACATACTACTAAGAATTCATTCCCACAACTTTTAACATATAAAGTGGGTTCACTAACACTCTTTTGAAAGTTATTTTTAGCAAAATTAGAATCAATTTTGCTGTACCAGGTTCGTGGTGCTTGTTTGAGCCCATAGAGTGCTTTGTGCAACTTGCATACTTTGTGCTCAGAACCTTTTACTTCAAAACCTTTTGGTTGTTCTACATACACATCTTCAACCAAATAACCATTAAAAAATGCTGATTTTACGTCTAACTGAGAATCTAACCAGCTATGATAAGCTGTCACTACTAAAATCAGTCTCACAGTATCTAAACAAGCAACATGAGCAAAAGTTTCTGAAAAATCAGTACCTGGAACTTGAGCATAGCCCTTTACCACTAATGAAGCTTTATTTCTCTTCAAGGTACCATCTGGATTGAACTTGGACTTGTAAATCCATTTGAGACCAATTGCATTTTTTCTATTGGACAAATCCATTAAAGTCCAGGTTTGGTTCTTTTTGATAGCTGCTAGTTCCTCTTCCATTGCTTTAATCCATTCTTCTTTGATAACTACATCTTCAAAACAAGTGCGTTCCATGGCAAAACAAGCAAAATCACAAGGGGCATAAATGTTTGATAAACTTCTTACCCTTCTTGGTGGAGAGTTAGTGTGAATTTGCATTCTCTACAGGAACGTGAACAATCCCATCTTCTTTCGAATCCCACGCTTCTTCTTCATTAAAAATGACATCCCCGCTAATAATCAAATTGTTGGTGAAGGGATTAAAAAACCTATAGCCTTTTGACTCCTCGCTATAGCCGATGAAGATGCATTTGACACTTTTCTTATCAAGCTTCCTCCTTATTTCTGATGGTTTAAAAACATAAGCAATAGACCCAAACATCCTTAAATGACTCACATTTGGCCTCCTGCCAAACCAAGCTTCATATGGAGTTTTTCCTTCAACAGCTCGTGTTGGTGAGCGATTAAGAACATACACTGTTGTAGCCACAGCTTCAGCCTAAATTTTTTTTTGGAAGGATCTTGTCTTGTAACATACTCCTAGCTGCCTCAACAATTGTCTTGTTCTTCCGTTCTGCTACACCATTCTGTTGTAGGGTATAGCTAGTTGTAAGCTACCTTTGAATACCAAAGTTGCTGCAAAATGATTTGAACTCTTGGGATGTAAATTCACCCCCACGATCAGTTCCTAATTTTACGATTGAATTTCTAGACTCCTTCTCTGCTAAAACTTTGAATTGCTTGAAAAATTCAAAAGCCTCAGATTTTTCCTTCAAAAAATACACCCATGTCATCCTTGAAAAATCATCAACAAAGATCAGGAAATACTTACTTCCATTTAATGAAGATGTTTGCATAGGTCCACAAATGTCCGCATGAACAAGCATTAGAGGTTTAGTGGCTCTCCAAGACTTATCCACCGAAAACGTCTCTTGATGTTGTTTTCCATAAATGCAAGCTTCACAATTATTGTTGTAATATTGTACCAAAGGAAGACCTGAAACCATTTCTTGCTTGTGCAACAACTGTAACCCACCAAAATTGAGATGACAGAAGCTTCTATGCCAAAGTTTTGGATCATCACTTGAAACCTTGAATGCATTAAGATTGAGTTGCGAAAACATGATAGGAAACATTTTGTTTTCAGTCATTTTTACTGAATACACAAAACACATATTCCTTTTATCATAAATTATGCATTTATCATTGTCAAACATAGCATAGTAACCTTTCTTCAATATTTGACCCAAATTTAAAAGATTTTGAGCTAAGTCAAGTACAGACATGACATTATGTATAAGTTTCCTGTCAGTTTTGCAATACAACAACTATGCCCAAACCATGCACCTGAACTTGACTATCATTGCCCATGGTCACTTTTGAATCCACAGAGTCATCAATTTGCACAAAATAATTTCTGTTTCCAGTCATGTGATTACTGCAGCCACTATCCAAGTACCATACTTCAAAAGACAAATGAATATTAGAAGCCAAACAAGCAACAAATAAATTATCTGCCATATCATCTTTTTCTTCAAGGAAGTTAGCTTGTTTTTTTTCTGGACAATTTCTTGCTATGTGGCCAAATTTCTGGCAATTGTAACACTGGACAATATTTTTATCTTGATTTTTATTCCAATAATTTTTCTCCAAGTGATTAGTCTTACCATAGTGAGAACATGCAACATTGCCATGGTTTCTCTCTTGCCCATTTAGTCTTCCACGACCTTTTCCTCGGCTTTAATGACCACGGTCACGTCCATGTTTGTCGCTAAAGCCACCTCTACCTGCGCTATCAAATTTCTTTTTCACATCAACCTTCATTTGAAAAACTTGCTCCAATGATGGTCCTTGTAATCTATTCAAGCGAGCTTCATGAGATTCAAGAGAACCCATTAGTTCTACTAATAAGTAATCAGATAAATCTTTCGATTCCTCAATGGCCACTACAACATGATCAAATTTAGGAGGAAGGCTTCGTAAAACCTTCTTAGCGATCTTTTGAACAGATAACTCCTCACCAAAAGATTGAATTTGATTCACAAGTGCTGAAACTCTTACTGAAAAATATTGTATGGCATCACTGGGTTTCATCAATAAACTCTCAAAATCTCGACAAAGAGTTTGCAACCTTACCGTCACACTCTTGCTTGGCCCTTGATGGTGTTCCTGGAGCAAATCCCATGCTTCCTTTGAAGTGTTAGCACCCATCACTCATGGGAACAGAGCATCCTCTACTCCTCGTTGAATGAAGAACAAAGCCTTGGCATCTTTCTTTTGCTTTTCCTTCAATTCATTCCGTTGGGCTGCTGTCAATCGGGGAGCTTGCTCAAGACTAGCAAATTCTCCAAATCCGGTTTCTACCAAGTCCCATAAATCTTGAGACTTAAACAACGTTTGCATTTTCAAGGACCAAAATTGGTAATTGGTCCTGTTAAAAATGGGAACGTTTTGGGCATTGAGGGCACGATTGTTGGCTGCCATGTAATCGTGAACTCTCAACTCTCAATTATCTTTCTATTTGGTGGACTATCAACTCTCAACAAAACAACCTAGTGCTATGATACCAAAATTGTAGGATCAAATTTCACAGACTCCCATGTAATCGTGAACTCTCAACTCTCAATTATCTTTCTATTTGGTGGACTATCAACTCTCAACAAAACAACCTGGTGCTATGATACCAAAATTGTAGGATCAAATTTCACAGACTCAATTTGATTGAGTTGAATAATTTTTTTCACACACTTAAAACATCAAAGCTTGGCCCTTAAATAGATTTCTAGGACTTACAAATAGGTGACACGTACAGAACAAAAAGAAAACATAGACTCTATCTTAACAACTTTTACAAAAAAAAAAAACAACAACACCCACTATCTTAAAAGATACTTAATTGCAGGAACTAACTTGATCATGAAAACATGCCAACAGCACCCACTATCTGAAAAGATAACTGCAGGAAAGTTGGCTTATGCTTGAATTAGTCAACAAGCCCGAATGCTAGGCATGCTGTGAATCATGGGCTCTTGGGAGAGAAATCCTCTTAGTAACCAGTCATGAATTCCAACTTTTTTTTATTTTGCATTCCTATCATGCTTGCTTTTGAGAGCCTACTGCCTAGACATGTTCACGAGTTCAGAGCAAATAAACTCATCAGTTTGAGAACTCTGTAAGTACATAAAAAGAAAGAGTAGAAAGCTGCAAGATGAAGGAAGAAAGTTTTAGAGACTGCATATGGCAGTGTGCCAGCGAAGGCACGTCGTCTTATAATATAGTAGATAGATATTCAGATTTGTGAGCTTGACAATATAATAGAGATTCATAACCACTCCATCAAGGCCACGAACGAAATCAACATTGAAGTTCTTATAGGATGCAAATGCATGTTTTTCACTTCGAAAATATGAACAGCCAAGAGTCGAATAGGGGTCACTCTTCTCAGTGTTTTCAACCGTCTATCTTGTAGGTCATTATTTGGATGAATAACCCCCCAAAAATCTGATCCCATTTAAATAGTTTAAGCCTCCAAAATTTAGCATTTAAACTAATGCTTTAAAATAAAGAAAAAAATAACATCGATCATTTGATTATAATCGCTTAAAAAATAAAAACTTAGGATCCTCTCATTCTGATGCATTTTAGGCATTTCTAGTCCATCGCCAGCTCTACCAAATAAATGATTTGGATCAATGAAATAATGGATGTCAATTGTGAGATTATCCGCTACACTTTCCTGACTGAAACTATGCGCATCCTGTGAGTAAGAACTTCCAAAATTAACGTGAAGGAGGGTTCAAGGTCATGCGGTCATCTTGCACCGGTCAATTTATATATATGGACGCGATTGTAACTGAGTTCAACCTCAATGTCGGGCGGCTCCTGCAAGCCAAAGTACCTGGATTATCTCAAATTTAGACCATACATCTGCATTCCAGGACTTAAAATTCAAAGACGAGGAAAATATTCCAAGTGCTTGTATGTGTGGTTCTCCTTCTTCAAGTGATATTCCGGGTAGCTTCATCTCTACTTGCATTTGGTGATCCCTTGACTTAGTTGATACGATGAGATGCATCTTCTTCAAAGAGTAGAGACCCATTCCAACAACCGTCTAACGCAAATGTCATAGTGTAAACTTCTTTGCTTCTAACGTTGAAATCAAACCTGAGGATGAATTTTGATATCATTCTGTTTCACCCCCTGGGATTCGAGGAAATATCCCGGCTAGCATTAAGTAAGAACTAGGTCAATGGAATTCGGTGGCTAATAATATTTCACTCTGATAGATAATCTAACCATTGAAACTCACGTTGCAAACTTCTCTACTAAATAGATAGTGTTTAAACACATGGTCACCTAAAAAGGAAGCGGTTAATTAATTTTCAAGACCTTGATGTAGATTTTATATTGTGTAACCACTTCAGAAAAAACATGGCGCATGGGAGACTGATTCATCTCTTACCACAATTTCAGAATTTCCTAACCAAATTAGCCACCAAGGGTCTCCATTGCAGCTTCAGAAAGTCGACATCATGCATCTTGCGTCTAACGAAGAGGACTTATTCTATGGATTTGAACTTGTATCAGAGTTTCGATGAGGAGGACATGAAACCAGCATAATCAGGACAATACATCTGGTAGGCTTGGGTTAAACTGTCAAGATCACTTTAAATCAATTGTATGAAGTCACCTTACAGTCGCTGTAATGAAACACAAAACACCAAGTGTCAATCAAAGATTTGCATGCGACTTGCAACATTAAAGATTACCAGCAGCCTACCTTCCCATGAATATGAGAGAGACATGGACATGGACTCGACAAAGAACATTACGCCCTATAAATAAGAGTAGTTCTATTCTTTTCCTCCCTGGCAAGGTTCAAAACCAGAACTTTGAAATGAAAATCCCAGGTTCAATCTCTTCCTTTCTCCTCCTCTTATTCCTAGCCTTGCTATTATCAGAAGCTATGGCTTTCCGAGGTAAACAGCTACTTCAACTCGTTTTATTTTTTCTTTGTTGTCTTTCTAAAGACATATACTACGATCTAAATTCATCTCCACTGCTATGACTATTCTAGGGACGAAGGAGAAGCTCACCATTGGAGTAGCACGGGGGCGGCCATCCTGGCCACCTCCACCGATTGTCATGAGACAACCACCCATTAACAGCTAACTCTTCCCAGTCTATATATTGAACTCGTGTTCAATTGGAAAAGTACATCTTGGATTGGATGGTTTAGAAGGCACGATTCTAGGTAGAAGGCACGATTCTAGGTGTAAACTTGTTGTTGTGAAATTGTAAGGGATCTTGTTCTGTATATTGTTTTGTCTAAAGAAATTAACTATATGGATTATACAGTTGTAAAGGATCTTGTGTCCATATTGTTAGTCGTCAAATATATTGTTTTGAAAGATAAAAGTCGTCAAATAATTGGATTATGAAATAAATTAGTTCACCTAAGTGGAGCGTTAAATTGGACTGACTATTATACCACACTAGACTGTCCAATTAAAGGTGCAGACTGATCATGTGTGTTTGGAAATGGGCTGATTAACCCATCTTTTATTGTAATGGATTAGTCTGCAAGATCTTTCGGATAGATAGGGCTCGGTTACTGCACACCCAGTGATTAATTAGGAACATTTAGATGATGCAGTCTTATATAAAGCTACATTCCTTCTTAATTAAATCTACTTAATTAGCTCTGACTAAACAACACTATGAAAAAAAATTATTTTTTTTTTAAACCGTTGTAAATTTTAGGATAGGGAACCAGAGTAGTCATGTGAAAAGAACGACCATTTGCAGGAACTCCAAAAAGCTTTAAAAAGTGACTTGGATCAACAATTCATTAGAGGAGGTTGAATGCATTCCAAATGACAGTGAGAGTTTGTTGATATTACCCTTTTTAGCAAGGATGTCCAGTTCTTGATTAGCAGAGAGATTGATAAAAGAAATTGAGAATGAAATTTTTTGCAGAATTTATTCAATCTTGTCAAATGCAATGACAAGATGATGTGTGGCTTTTCCTTGCCATAGAACAACTCTCTGCACTAAAGCTTGTAATGTTAGAAATTGTTTGTGGTCCTTAATGTTTGAATTCAAAAATTCCAACGCATGTGTCATGACTGCCCATGGCAGTTATCCTTCCTCCATCTCTTAAGGGGTCCCTGATTCAAGCAGATGATCCTGTTCTCCATTATCAAACACTATTGAAGAATCAGAAGATTCCTTCAAGAAAATCTGCATCAAATCTATTATCTTGAAAACTGCTACGGCTGGAGGTAAGTTTCCAATTGTTTTGCTTCTGCTAATTATTATTGCTAATTTATTGTAAACATCCGGAATTGGTTTACATGTAATTCCATGATTTACGAGTCAGTCCATCAAATTGGTACCCAATAAAATAAAACTTGATCTCCATTGAGGTTCCTGATAAGTCCCCCCCTTGTGACAGATGAGGATTACCAAACGATATTATCCATCAGAGTTTACTTTAAGTTTATCTTGCTCCGAAGGTTTCCAAGTGGGATAGTTTTTTGGTTAGTGCCTCCCGATGATTTTATAGCATTCTAATTTCCAATTTATTTCTAAAGCAAGAAGGCTTATAATTTCATTATGAGAGAAAAGCCAATAATAGGTAAGATAGATGTTGTATGTCTTTTATTAGTTAGGTAAGGCTTTTCATTTAATGGTTTTGAGGTGACCTAGGTTATTGAATTTCTAATAACAAGGTGCGTGGAATGAAGTACTAAATCTGTGGTAATTCAGAGGAGAATGGCTCACAGCGCTCTCTCATAGAGTTGACCCAGATAAGTTTACTTAGGCTTGTTACATGCAGATTGGTTGGGTTGGTCAAGTCAAGTGGAGTTAGGAACAAGATAACTCAATATTTAATGTGAGTAGCTGGTATTCTTAAAAGCCAATGATAATGTTTGGGGGTTAATTAACAAATAGGTGGAGGTATGTTGTTTTTTAAGAATAGAGGGGGGAAATCATTAGCTACAATTTATAGTAGAAGTTTTAGCGTGAAATTTTCCTTCTTAAAACCACTTTTTATATTTTTTTTAATAATCAAAGATATTCATCTGATTTGCCCTTCCTCAAGATAGAGGGATGCTAAAGTTCTCGTCCAACGAGCTCCTCTAAACATGGACTGTAAACAGTGGATTGTGTTAACCCCGTCTACTTTTCAACTGAAGAGGCCCACATCAGAGATGCTTATTAGATGAGAGATTCTGCTCCATGCTGAGAAAGAGTCTCCTATAAACAGCTTGGATTATAGAAAATGTATAAAAAATTGACCCAACAGAAATTTTTTTGGCGTTACACACCGCTACACTGAAATGCAACCAATAATTTCCCAAAAGAGAGCAAAGGTCGCGAAGCAGTCGAATTAGTAGAACGTTCAAGTCTCCGATCACAGGTAATTTACGATATTAATCATTCAAACTATGGCATCTACTTTAGACTACCAGTGTCAACTAGTTGAATATGAGACCCGTGCTTGAACTATAGTCTATATATGAAAGCGCGCAATTGACTTTTCTATCCATGAAAGGTTCGTCGTGGCTTCTCCTTTACTTGCAGCAGTGGCAACCTGTCAAAGGTTAACAGCAACCATCCCATCAAAGATAGCTTCTTATTCCACAAGCTTTTTGCATCCTAATACAAGGCGTAGCCATTCGTCAAGGTGTAAAATGAACCCTTTTTCTCAACCAATGGTACTGGCCCACTAATTCGTGACGCATGTGCTTGCCTCATTGAATTGCAATGAGGTCACACACCTCATTCGATCTATATATACAGAGAAAAGGTCACATTTTCCCTCAAAATCTTGCAATGAAATTCTCAGTCTCTCTTCCCTCTCTTCTCCTCCGTTCATTGCTGATTCTCTTGTTACTCTGTGAAGCCATGGCTTTGCAAGGTAAGTAGCCATATCTTATCTGTCTTCCGACCTCTCTAGTTATCGATTTAATGAGTTTTTACCCGTTGTTTTTACAGCCAGCGTTGAACGGACACCACCGATGAGGCCAGCTAATCCTCCACCGCCGGTTGGTGGAGGATCATCACCAATATATAATTAAATTGTTCTCTCTGTCTATCCATGCTCTTCTGGCTGTAGCAACTCCTACGTGGGACTGAGCACAGATATGATAGTAGCAACATACAATAAGGGCAGGTAAAAAGTTCAAGTGGCGGGGCATGATTTTCACTGATCTAAACTGTTGAAGTCTAAGCCGTGGTTTGGCTAGCGGTGTTATGTACTGATAACCTGTGTAGAAGACTTTGTTTCACCAGTTTGAATGTCAAAGCATTAACTTTTGCTTATTGCATATGATTCCTCCAATTCTTGTTTGGAGACAGTCCATGGATTGGATAGTTAGGTTTCTCTATCCAATCAGATATGTTGGAGCAGCTGCAAGATTACTATCATAATTGTGTCACCTGTGTATGTTGATCGAACTAAACCTGACTTGGCAGGTCAAGAACTAGAAACTGAAAAGGTCTCGTTTTGAGAAAAATCAACAAATAAAACTGATGTTATTTACTTCGACAACACGGTACAGTTGACACCCTGATTCCTTACCAGCATCGTCTTACATTTTCCGATAATTACAGAGCTCTTTTGTGGTGTTTAAAACTATTGGGTCCATGTATGAATCTATATGCACAACTAAAACTACTTTAGGGCCAATGGTGATCCAAACGATTCAAAAAATTTCTCTTCTTCATTGGATGATCCTAATCGTAATTATCTTGTAAATGTCAAACGGATGCGTTGAAAGTGCAAAAATAATGGTGGTAAAATCCTGACCAATATCAGACTATTAGGAACGTCTTGTATATGCACAAGAGTGCTCTATGAATTTGGTCTATACGTAAAATTTGGATCACCAAAACGCCATAGAATTTCACTATTGGGATGTTGGTAAGTGGCTACCGCTGAACTTATAGGACTCGTGATCTAGGAGACTTCTGGGCCTGCATTAGCATTGCACCTATAGAAAGTGAACTGTCTTGAACGGCTTGATAGAATCAACCATCGATCACCCTTATCAATCTATCAATCAGCAACCGAGATCACCTATTATAGGCCCGGCTCTATGAAGTCGCAGGTGAGATGATTATGCATATTGATATTTTGAGAATTTCGAGTTCCTTTTTGCAGGGAAAACCAGTTCTTGCTAATCGCTTTTTTGAGAACCTGTTTTTGAAAAATCAGTAAAACAACTTTATTCTGTAGATCTAAGCCATTATTATGTTTAAAATGGTTAAGACGGGTTGGAGATCAAATTTCATCTTAATTGATTAGTTTTTAGTCTATGTTTTTACGAGCAGAAAATACTGATCATCCATTTTTATTAATTTTTCTAAAGGCTCAAAAAAATTCGTTAGGATCATGAAATGCAATGCATTGATTTCTTATGGGTTGCCTATTTTTGGTACGAAGCATATGAAAGAATAATGTAAACTTCTTCTCATGCTCAAGAGTATATGCTTGCAGAACTTTTAATATTATTTTTAGTCCCAAATCTGAACGTTGCCTAAAAGCACCTAAACTACACAATCTTGGAAGAAGCAATTGTAAAAGTTGTCATCATGTGACCTTGACGTTACAGGCTCAAGGCGTGGAAATAGCCTCTTGCAAAAATGCAAGGTAAGGCTATGTACTATAAGCCCTTGTGATCAGCCCCTTCTCCAGACCCCGCAAGCTTCGAGCACCAAGTCTGCCTTTTAAAGAAAGCTTTAGTCAGGTGTGAAAATGGCCCAACAAAATTGTTTTGGACCTTCAGTCATATCAATTTGACAATTCTACCACGCCCGTTTTACTTTAGGTGTAGAATATGAATGGTCAAAAACTATAGCTAAGCGTTCACATTCATAATCAAAATTCTTCTGATTGATATGGTTTGAAGCTGTACTAGGTCCATAACTGATTCGGTTAAATGAATGGTTTGGATCATTCAGAGCCGGGCCGCTGAGGAGTTCTTTCCCCGTTGCATTACCATGAGGTTGCACCCCTTATAGCTAGATATAGTCCATATAAACGGACTAGGCCATCCTATCAAAATGTTGCAATGAAATTCTCAGTAGTGAAGCTTCTAATACAAAGGTTACCTTCATGGATGCCTTTGTTACAGCCAGAGTTCAACCGCGGATGTTTTATTCCCCACCAGCCATTGGCTGAGGATCTTCATCGGTTATAAATCTGTAGTTGCACACTGATTATGCCCTTCCACTGATTGACTAAGTAATAACGCGTGTAGACTATTTGTCCGACCTATCTCAGTATCATACAAAATTGATGTTCTTTTAACTATCAAAATATACGAGTTCTCATGCTAATTAAATAGGTGAGAAATGATACATGCACCTCTCCTCTCAAATGCAATAATTTGCTAAACCAAAGAAAGATGGAACTAGATGCTTCTTTAAAAGAAAGCGGTTCGCCTTTTCTATAATGCAAGGAAGAATAGACTAAAAAAAAGAAAAGAAAAAGAGATTCTTTTTCATTTTCATCATAATATATAAAACCTTTATCGCTCTAACAAGCTTTCGAAATCGATAGTTCAGAAAAAGAGTTTAATTTCTAACTAAAATCATGTTTTGCCTTAAGCCATTGTCAAGACGCCTGGCCCATAAGCTGACCCCCTTAAATTACCATTACTTAATAAGGATTTGTTACGCACGATATGCCGACGACTTGCTACTAGGAATCGTGGGTGCCGTAGAGCTTGTCATAAAAATACAAAACGAGATAGAATGGGAGAGCACTACTAACCAAGTCAAGTCTGGTTCTCGTCAATAGGCACTGGTAGCTTACTTCCAAACCGTTTTGTTCTTTCCATTCAAGCAATCCTACTTTTTCGAGTGGGTCTAGGTCTAGTTGAGACTGAAGTCAATGCCCTTATTATAAGGAAAATGGCGAGAATCATCTTATAGAAGTAGTGTTCTTTATTGGTAAGGAACAATATATGTATCCCTCGTTTCAAATGCCAGAGGCTTTTCTTTTCTTTTTTGTTTACAAACAAAGAATTAGAAGCAAATTATTCATGCAAGCTCTCACACACTCTTAAAAATATTCCCCAACCAAAGGAGAAAGCAGTGGCTTAAGACTATAAGCAAACGTATTTAGGAGAGATGCCAAATTGTCTAAGACAAACTGCACTAGACATTTGCGAGAGTTTGCCCCTCCACTCTCCTTCTCTAACTCGCTATTCTACTCTTGTGGGACTGCTTCTAAAGAAATCTGAAGAACCTCCCAACCTCTTATGGCCCATGCCTCTCCATCTCTCCTTCTCTAACTTCCTATAGTACTCTTGTGGACTCACTTTTAAAGAAATCACAAGAATTAGGCCTACGACCAACAAAATAATGAAAAAATACACCTGTCTCTACAAAATATCAAGTCCAAAATAGAAGGTTTTAGCTTTGCTCCAAACTTTAGATCATTAGATGCTATAGATTTTGACATATGTCCACGTTAAACAGATTAATCGACAGATGAGACATTTCTAAATCTGCCTATCCTTATGAGCGAGTCACTTTTTCATTCTTGACACACAAAAATTGGTCATTGTTTAAGTGAACAGTGCTAACAATGTTGTTACTGGATGTTTGAGCATGCATGCTGATTACTGAAGTCCATGTACTCTGTGAATTACGTACTCACAGAGGAAAAAGCAACGTAGCTAATGGAGGAAGGTATTGCCTAGGGGTAATTCATATGCATTTCAAAGCTAGCAAAAAAAGATAGAAAATATGTACGTAAGATGGTAAGTTGCCAGTAGTCATATATATGTATGTATGCTCCTCAAAGGTTTTCCTTATACAAGTCATGCAGTCCAGTCGTAACTTTTTGCATATGCAAATCAATTCAAGCATGGAAAGATGAACTTAGAAGGACTGCAAGTGTGCAGAGATGTCCTGACGCGAAACGTTTCAAATTGATCAGCTGATAATGGCTTGGTAAGGATGCCTGTAATGTGGTCTTTGGTCGAGAGGCATTGAACTTGCCTTTTGGAGAGAAGATCACCAACAAAACGAAAGTCAACTTCGATATGTTTTGTGCCGGCAGGGAAGAACGGTGGCGCCAATGTTATCACACCATAAGGTGAGAGTTGTGAATTATAGAACCTCCAGTTCTTGTAGTGATTTGACCCGCGTAAACTCTATGTTAATATAAGTGTAATCACTATAATCACGGAATTACAAAGTCATTATCTACAGCTACAATTACGGTGGAATATGTTGCTCATCAAGCACCAGAACATCCAAGCCCCCCACTTTCTCAGATTGATCATCAAGATAGAGGGATCGTGGCTCATAAGGGATTTGTGTCATCTAATTTTCTTATCAAGAGATTAATCTCATAAAAGTCATTCAAAAACCCTGCAATCTAACATCTTCTAACGGATCAGGCCTCCAGTTGCCATTGATCGTCCTAATATTCTGATGGACCACCTTAAGTTGCTTCAATCGTCATTTGATTTTGCGATCAATGCTTAATGATATAATACCCATTACTAGGGATTTTTTTTTTTTATCTGGTGAAATGCAATCAGGTTGGGTTCATTGAAGAAGACTTCGTTGATTTTGGATCAACTTTCGACTATAAAAGAAGTGTGGACTAACTTGAGATCATGGTCTTTCATCAATTATTAAGGAATCAATTACAACAAATGAGCAAGTTGATGCCAAAATTATCTTTGCATAAGCTTGAGGGGGGTGTTAGGATAAGTGTAATCATTGTAATCACAGGATTACAAAGTCATTATCTACAGCTACAATCAAAGTGAAAAGAGAATACATTTAAAATTCTTAATTTTTGGAGTTCTAGAAAGTAAAAATTTTATAGACATCAAATCAAATATTAAAACCTTAAAAAGGACAATTTGGTAATTTCACATAGTGGGCCCTGGTTGCAAAATTTTGAGATTTGAGTAGCATTCATCTAATTTTTTTACTATAATTAATTACATATAATAAACAAAATAGTAAAAACATTATAATTTTCAAGTTTAATTTTAAAACAAATTAAATTATTAAATGACTAAGGAGGGGGCCATTTTAATAATGGCACGTGCTCCCACTTGAGCCATTAGTCAACGAGAAGAGAATAGACCAAGGTTTATCCTCCAAACCTAATAGGAGGAAACACTAGTAGAGCTGGCCGAAGAGAAGAAAGGAGAGAGAAGAGATGGAGAGGAGGATCTAGGCTGCCAGCGATGTTCATGTTGATGCCGCCCAAACCTGCAGGAGAGAAAAGCCGACGGGGAGAGAAGAAGGGGGAGAACAAAGAGGAGAAGAAGAAGAAGGAGGAGAAGGAGAAGGAGAAGGAGAAGGAGAAGGAGAAGGAGAGGAGGAAGGAGGAGAAAGAGGGGGATCCAAGCCGCAGCATCTTTCCACGTCGACGATGCCCAAACCGGCCTAATGGTGAGAGAAGAAGGGGTAGAAAAAAGAGGAAGAAGAAGAAGGGGGAGAAGAAGAGGAAGTGAAAGAAGGAGAGAAAGGGGGTTTATGGCTGCTGGAATTTGCAAGTCATCGTTGGAGAAGACACAACTTGGATCAACAATCAGAGCTGATCAAATTATCTATGCACGAGCACGAACAAAAGCCCCAAGTTTGTTGGATAAGTGGTGATGTTTTTTCTAGTCAACTAAGGGACGGACTCAAAGATCATGTCGGAAGACGATGATCAATCTAACCCATTGAAGAAAGTTGTTTAGAGATCCCTAAGTTGAGGTAGAATCCATAGAACCCATATGATAAATTGATTTCTTGTGTTTATCTAAGCTAGGCACTTAACTTTAACTAAGTTTAATGAGATATTTAGAGTTTTTATTAGCATGTGGAACTTGATTACTAAATAATGAAACTTTGTACTAATCAAATAAAAGATTTGAATGACTAAATGTGTGCTTGAAAATGTTAATGTTGCACTGAGAAACCGGGAAAGAACAAAGTCATGAGGGGTGTATGGACGTCGTAAGGCGAACAATATTGTGACTGTTAGACCCCTGAGTTGTTACATCACAAAAATAAAATTCTCTGCTCCTACCTGCTTTAGAGCCAATGTGAATCACGAGAGTTCAAGAAGAAAATTTTCTTGTCAAAACGATATGACACTTTCCTAGGACAAGTATATTGCTGAATGAAGTTTCCAGGTACACATGGTCTTGAAGAATATTGCATGTTTTCAATAGCGTTCAGGCACGATATTTGACTTGGCTACCTAACATTCAAGTGTTAGTTGAGATGCAAGGCAAATTAATTGTTTAGTATCACCTATTTATAAACACAGAAGAGGTTGCATTTTGTCTCAAGATTCTTCCAATGAAGTCCTCAGGCCTTAGCTATTTTGCTCTCCTCTTTGTGCTCATTGTCTTCCTATTATCAGAAGCCATGGTTTTGGGAGGTAAGTAGGCAATTCACCTTCCTGTTTTACTTGTCTAGCCATTGCTTTAGTCAAGGATTTGAGAGATCTTGAGTATTAGATGATATTATATTTATGTGTTTGGGAGTCAAAGAGGAAAGAGCTCTTGCTTCACATTGGTAATGAGGTGAGTGCACTCTCTATTTAAGATATTTTGGGAGCTGTAAAGGATCACCTATTACAAGCAATATCATTTTGTTTATAACTCAGAATTTCATTCCTTAGTCTTCAAAGGAAGTTGAAAGATAACACAATTCTCTAGATATTTTCAACATGTCTTTAAGCTATGATTGATCACGTACGCAATTTTCCTTTGCTACGTGTCAATTTTGAATTTCATGTTTATGCGAACATTAACATAAAGGAAAATAAGAGGATTTATTTTTTCTAGGATAAATGATGTTTTATTTATTTATTAAGTGGTTGTAGGGTACACTTCTCTAGTTACATCAAGTGTTGCATTTACATTTCTAGTTATCTATGGCCATTGATTATACTTTTTTGATAGTTGAAATACATACATATAACCATTGACTACTGGATACATATAGATAATCTTTGATTACAAGACATATACAAACATACAAAGAAAACATCTTTGATTAGAGGCTGAATGAATATACCAAAGTGCAAATAATTTGTTACTTCAATGATCTTTATAGGTTAACTTGGACCAGTTTTACAATGAATTGGGTTGTTGACTAAGTTTCATGATGTGAGCTAGTCGATAACTAATGTGAACATGTCTTCTAAAGTATTGAGTAAACTCAATAAGAGTGGGTGGCTTTTGGAGTCTCTCTATCTAATATTAGGTATAACGTTAATAGGTTCCCTCTTTAATCATTGAGGTATAGGTAGGTTTGTATGTAGGAGGTGTATAGTAGCATTCAACATAGATTTTGTATCCCTTTAGTTGTTCAATATTGGAGGAGAATGCATGTATTAACATTGATCGTTCAACATCAAGATGGCACTAGGCTTAACTCTCTTAGAGTCATATGTTGTTTGTTTCAAACACAATATGTAAGCACATCTTCTAAAGTACCGTGTAGACTTGATATGAGTGTGTGGCCTTTGGAGCATCTCTATTTAGGATTAAGTATAGTGTCAACAGGTTCTCTTTGATTGTTTAGGAGTATTAGTTTTACTGTAGCCTCGATGCATAACAATTTTCTTCTTAAATGTGTGTAGGATATGTGTAGTAGCATTAGGTATGGATTTTGTATCTCCTTAGTCATTTGACGTTAGAGGAGAGGACATGTGTTTCCATAGACCAATCAACGCCAAGAGAGCACAAGACTTAATTCTGCTGGAATCATAACATGAGATTTTCAATCACGACAAAGGCTTCTGAATTGATAAAACCATTTCAAGTAAGATCTTTTATTATTTTGAGGCTAGCCTATTAAAAATATATGCCCTTACAAGCAAATAATTATTTGATTGTAAGTTTGTATAATGAATAAGATCCATTTGTATGTCAATTTTGTTATATGTAATACTTCGTAGCTAAAGTATTTTAATGTTATGCTATTAGTTTGTTATGTGATGATAACCGGAATCTTAGAAAACATTATAAAATTTTATTTTAAGGTGGCAAAGATTCATAGGATGAGAAGAAATGGAATTTTGAATCTTTATAAACCTAAAGATGTTCTTAGTGAGAAGGGGACTATCAATCCACATCCATCAACACTTACTAAATGCAATGTTGTTAATAAAATTAGAGATGATCATTCTCAATTATTTGGACAGAGACTCAAAGCATACATAATGGCGTACGAAGGTGTATTTATACATAATCTCAAATTGTTAGAACATTCAATAAACTTGTCTAAAGGAATGTTTCAGTCAAAGTATAACCATCTATGCCCTTAGACTTGAAATGTCCGTTACTTAAAGTTAGAATGTAGTATTTATTCTTAAAGTATTTAGAGATAAAATCTAATTTCAAGTGATATATGGATACTTTGGATAGATATTTGATTCATTGAAAGTATGTGATGCTTAATAAATGGATATGAGGATAAGATAATGTTAAGTGTTTAATTTTGGTCAAAATTTCCCTAATTTAGCGTTCAATTAGATCATCTAACCGTTCAATTTTACAAAACTTAGCTTGATTTTGAATATAAATCCAATTGACCATCCAAACCTTAATTTGTCAAAATCAATGGTCAGATGATCATTAGAGTTCATTAGATGACTAATGTGCGGTTCAGATGATTCTAATTTAGTCTTTTCTTTTGCAGAACAACCAAAGGACGCACGGATGGATACGAGTAAAAGATAACGGTGCAGATCATCTTAAAGGGCGATGGATGGACCAGATCACCCATGGAGATAGATGAAATAGAAATCATGGACAAAATGGAAAGAACATGTATAGGGCAACTCTTTCCCCCACTTCTCTTTCCTTTTCTTCCTCTTTTCCTCCTTATTCTCTTTTTCTTTCCTTCATTCTCTCTTTCCTTTCCCACTCCTTTTCTTTCTTTTCTTTTTTCCTTCCTTTTCTTTTTTCTTTTTTCTTTTTTTTTTCTTTTTCCTTTTCTTTTTCCCTTCCTTTTCCTCTTTTCTTTCTTTCCTTTTCCTTCTCTTTCTTTTTCCTTCTTTCCTTTTTCTTTTTCCCTTCCTCATTCTCACGTACCCAACTATCTCTTCATATATTTTTTCTCCTTCTCCTTCTTACCGAGCTTCTAATCCTCTCTCCATTTTCCCCCACCTTCCTCTTCTCCTCCCTCTCTCTCTCTCTCACACCTTTGCCAACCCCTTTCCTTTTCCTTTTCTTCTCTCTCTCTCTCTCTCTCTCTCTCTCTCTCTCTCTCTCTCTCTCTCTCTCTCTCTCTCTCTCTCTCTCTCCCACGTTCTCCTTCCTCACCTTTCTTTCCTTCTATTTCTCTACAGCCTAGATTCCTCATTACCTCTATCTTCACCGCTCTCCCTCTCTCTCTATCTGCTTCTCTCTGTCTCTAGAATCCCACCATCTCATCTCCACTGTAGAGAAGCTACAAGGAAGACTAACAACCTACAGGCCTCTCTACCCCTCTCTCTCCTTTTTCCTCACCGTTGCACAACACCCCATCACTTCCATTTCATCACCAACACCGCCTGCTCCCAACCGCACCAACCTTCTCTTCCCTTCCTCCATCTTCACCGCCCAGGTCGTCTCTCCAAGTTCTCCCCACTCTACCTCTGGTTTCCACTGCTCCACCACCCAAGCGTCCTTTGTCTTCATCGTCCTCCAAGTAGCCAGGCGTCTGCATCCAGACAACGCAGCACCGGCTAGGCCAACTCCTCATCTCCTCTCCCTTCCACACCACGCAACGCCCTCTGCTCCTCTTTCTTCCCACCCAGCTCCTTTGCTTCAAAGCCAAACGCCGGAATCCATACCCAGTTCACTTCCCAGCACCGGCGTTCTTCCACTACTCCTCCTTCGGCTTATTCTCAGTGGCAGGCAAAAAGGAAGAAAACCCAAGTCGGGTTTTCCTCCATTCCTGGCCTTTTTTCTCTTCCTTCTCTCTTCCTCTCCTCTTCCTTTCTCCCTCTTCTTCCTCCTCCATTTCTCTCTTTCTTCACTGGTTTTCGTCTGGTTTTTTCTCTTAAAAACCAGATTTTTATCAAATTCCTATTTTGCCCTCTCTCTTTAACAGAAATTACAAATCTGTTCTTTTCTGTTAATTCCATCTGTATCCCCAGTTTAATTCCATCTGTGTCCTTCTTTATTCCGATTTTGTTTTATCTGCGTTTTTCTTATCCAGGAACTGCTCAATCCATACCTGATCAATTAAGGCCTAACCTCTTAACGGTTTAGCCTTAATCAAAATAAAATCCTTGATTTCTCTTTCGTTTCTTCTCTGATTTCAAATTAAATTTACAGGTTCATTCTTAGGACATCCCTAGACATAACCAACACTTTTGATCTTATATCTGAAATTCAGAAATCAATCGGAGCCGTCCAAATCCTGAAATCACAATTTAGCCCAGATCTTGACCATTTTGAAGAATCTGTCAAATCCGACTGGTGGATCACTAATCAAGAATGGGTTGAAGATATCTGTAAAGGAGGATCAGCTTTTAGAAGACCAGAAGTGAAGATTTTGATGAAAATTGATCTAGGGAAGTAGTTTTTTCCCATTCTTTGATTTTGTTTGTTTTCTTTAAGAACTGGAAATTCTGTATTTATGATAAGTTTATTAGATCTGAATATTGATTCTCATTTTAATAATTTCAGCAATTGTGAGTGATTTATTTTTTAATTTTAAATAATTAGATTTTATTGAAAACTCCATTTTAAATCAAGTCCTCGTGGGATCGACCCGTACTTGCATAAGCTACCCCACAATAGCCCGTGCACTTGCGGTAAAACAATCAACAGATAATTTTAGCAAAATGAATTAAATGCTAAGAACTTGATAATGTAAGGTCAAAATTATAATTTTCTTAGCTAGTGAGACAATTTATATAGTTCTTCAATGATAAATTGGTTATACAGAACCTCTTTCATATTAATCACCAATGAAGACCCACATAGGTTAGGAGTAGCAAAACTGAGTGTAACATGGAAAAGTGAAATTTTGACTATGATCGCTATATTTGAGTTAAGTTGGATATGACCTACTTAGACTAAATTAGCAAAAAACCACAAGAAACCTAAGAGATTGCACCAAACTTGTTGTAATTGGAACTAGAAAGTAAAAAAAAGAGAAGAAAGTCGAGGGATTTTTCTAATTGATGTTGGAAACATAATTAAAAAGTACTATAAATAAGGGACACCTCCACCCTAGTGATGGAATTGAGGCAACCCTATAGCCATTCCACCAGAGAAAAATGTCCACTTGTCTCTTTATCTCACTCTCCAAGTTGTGAAGATTTCTTTTCTAATTCAAATACTTTCTCTTCAACTTAGAGCCACATCTAGCAAATAAGAACATTGAATTTTTGAAAAAACCAATAATACCAACAAGAACAAATCAATGAGGACTTATAGAGCTTTAGAAGGTAAGTACTTGGTTGCATAACTTATATTAAAGCAAGGATTTAATGTGATGGAAATCTTGAAAAGAAAAAATGTTAAACTAACTATTGATCTTAGATTTCTCCACAAAGGGCCTAGATATTTTTCTAGAGCCCAACACGCCATTACTACACACAAGGCTTTTAAAGTTCATATAAAGAAGTCATTGTATTGACTACTGACTTTGTAAATATTATTTATTTAGAAAAAAACAACTTTAAAAGTGTAGACTTAAAAAGTCATTTAATAAAAAATTTACTTTAAAAGTGGTGCGAAAAGGAATTTTTTTGCAGGAAAGGACTTTTAAAGTCGTTTAAGTCAAACGACTTCAAAAGTGTGCATTTTAAAGTCATTTATATATAAACAACTTTAAAAATGATTGACTTTTGAAGTCATTTAGTCCTAAGCAACATTGAAAGCATAACATTTTGAAGTCATTTGAGTCAAATGACTTCAAAAGTATACACATAAGTTTGGTGCAAAAAGGATTTTATGCAAGAAAAAACTTTTAAAGTCGTTTGATTCAAACAACTTTAAAAGTGATTGACTTTTAAAGTCATTTAGGTCTAAAAGACTTTAAAAGTCTTTTCCCACATATACTTTTGAATTGATTTGACTCAAACGACTTCAAAAGGTTATACTTTTAAAGTTATTTAGTACTAAACGACTTCAAAAGTCCTTGTTCATCTATAAAAAACTAAAGTCATCTCATTTTTTTTCTGTATCCCCTCTATTCCTTATGCCTCTCTCTATTTCCCTTCTTGCTTTTTATTTTGGATATTTTGATTGTTTTTGTCATGAAAAACAATGTAAGTAAATCATAACCTCTTTTTATCATGCATTGCTTTCTTGTTACTAACTCTCTCTATTTTCATTTTATAAATCAAGTTGGTTTTCTCACTGCATATGATGGGGTAAAGAAATGTGTCAAATCATCCTGATTTAGTAAAAATTTTATGAGTTCATTACAAACGACAACTGGTTCTCTCCCTAACCCTCACAATTGGAGAAAGGGAGAACATTACGATTTATGATTCTCATCCAAAATTAGGATTTGATGCAGAATGATGGCTATACCATCAAGTTTTGGCTAAGAAAATTGTAGCTTAAATCTTTACACACACTCTCCCCATGGAGTGGTGTCAGCTGAATACTAATAGGTCAAATTTTGATGAAAAAGAGTATATTCACTCTTTGATCTTAATATTGTGTCAATAAGATCTAATAATATGTAACATTGGATGTAATAAAAAAATAATTTGATTTCCTTATTCACGTGTTTTTCTATTTATGTAAGATATTATAATGTACAAAAATCAAATATATATATATATATATATTTGAACTAAAATATATTAGTTTTTAAAGTCATTTGCCTTAAACGACTTTTAAAGTTGTTTACATTCAAACGACTTCAAAAGTTTGTAACTTTTGAAGTCCTTTACAACATATGACTTTAAATTTATAAGTATGTTTTAAGAATTATTTCATCGACTTTCGCTGTGCTTTTTTCGACTGTGTTCATGATCTGCACCCAAAAACTAAGTCAAATTTCATTGACACTATCCTCAATTAGATCTCAACTATGAATTGGAACTACATTCACAAATTTGGGGTCGATAACAATTTTTGAGTATTTGTTAGTATCTCTTTATTTGTCTCATATGTATTATGCATATTTGAAGAATTTTTAAAGGGTTATAGTTAGAAACTTTCTTTTTTAAAGTTAAATTTCTTTTGAATATATCTATCATATTTTAAAATTTTCATTATTAATTGAAAATTTCCACATGTGTGCATCCATGTAATGTAGTTATTTCAAATACTTCTAATTCTTGTATACCTAGTGTTTAGTAAAATGCTCAACATAATCTTTTCATATCTAATAAGTCTCCACACACAGATTTTCTTCAATTTCTTATGATAATGGATAAATATGCTTGGATGACTATTACAAGAACATAAAAAGAATATGAAAAAGGAACAGAAAATTTCATAGAGTTTGCACTTAGCGTAGGTGTAATATCCTTAATTTTTAGGATAAAATAGGAAATTATTAAATAAATTAAAATAAAATAAATTTATGGATGAAATTTTTTCCTGAAAACATAAGAATTAGAAAGTGCTCATCGATATGAATCCAACGCCACCAAGAACGCAAAAAATGGAGCTCAAACGAGGGAGTTATGAGCCGTCAAAGTTGTAAGGGCAAATTGGTCTTTTAACAGAAACGTGTTACACAGGGGTCCAAATTGATAACGGCACCCCTGTCTACACACGTCTCTACCAGTCCGGCGAAATCGCCGGAGAGACATGGGAAGAGACGTGTGGGGAAGAGTTTCTCTTCCCCAAGACTCTAAAACCCTATATCTATGCTCCTCTGGAGCCAAAACGCTCCACTATTGAGCATTTTCTCTGAGTTTTACGCAGAACCCTAGCCTGAAAAGATTTCATTTTTCCGGCGAGTGGAACCCCGGCAACACGAGCAACCACGGCTAGGTGCAAGGTAAGCATTAAAACTCTATTTTTTAGTATTTATTAAATAGAGAAAATAATAAGAAAACCATTTAAAAACTTGAAAAAAATCAGATTTTTTTAGGAACTTTAGGCACGCTACTGTTGGAGCGTGATTTCAAGGACCAAACCTTTTCCGTTTGGAAATCGCACCGTCCAACTAGTGCACAAGAGACCCAAGAGCATACCCTTTAAATTTGGGAGTGATCCAACGGTGGATTTCTCCAGAAAACCCAAAAACAGTACCTAGGGAGGATTTTAGGAACTTGGGAAAAATCATTTAAAAACCATGGTTTTTGGAAAAATCAGTGCAAAAATAGGGCATAAATGGATTCTAGGGAGAATTCTGAAGAAAATGGCGCAAAAATCACGCAAAACGGAGCTCTGTAGCTCCACCGGAGGCGACCGGAATCCGGTCATCTTCTCCGGCGTCGTCAACGGTGTCGGCGCCCTGGCGCTGACGCTAGGACGCGCGCTGAGACGCACCCAGGATGACGTCACACGATGTCGTTGTCACACGCGTGCGCAGCGCCGCGCGTGTGTGGGGAGCGCGTAGGTTGACGGTCGCGGTGGGGTTGGGACGCGGCGCGTGCGTGCGTCACGGTGCCGAAGACGCCCGGCGTGCGTCCCGTTCGGCGTTTGTGTCGGCATGCGTCTTCGTGCGCCAGTGTACGCCGGTGTAAACTGGCGGAAAAGGGGTGCCGCCGGTTTAAACCACCTTATGGTGGTCCGACAGGCCCCATTTTAGCGTAGTTTTCACTAAAACTTGATTTTTGGGAGCTAGAGAGGTCCAAATCAGGATCCGAAAGAGGCGTTGTGACCGTATCGACGACGCGGACCTAGTTTTAACTTAAAAACTTAGAAATGACAACTTTTTCTTTAGAAAAATTTTAAAATAGTGATGTGACATGTACAGGTGCACGTGAATATACCAGTTAAAGGGAGTTATTAGCAAGCTAGTGGTCTCACACTGAGGTAGGTGACGACAACTAATGTTTTGCCTTGATTTTTAAACCATGTTTAAACATAGCATCATGTGTGATTGTGTTTTAAAATGCAATTATTATTTACCATGGATTTCATGCGACATTGCGTACAGTATGGTTATTCCAAATTAAAATCTTTTACTGAATAAACTTATTTCAAATGCTTTTACAAGCATGATGTTAATTTGTTATGCTTAATTAGAGACTTATTTCTTATTATATATATATATATATATATAGAAAATGCATGGATTTACATGGAAATGAGAATAGAGGCTTATTAGCTGGTCCTTTGATAGGCTAACCCCAGGATGAGGGGCATGTCTTGGGGATTGCAAGCTATAAGTGCTCTTGAGTTTTAGCATATACATATGATTTTCGTGTTTTATATTTGATGACGGGTGCTCTCACCCGATGGGCGTCATGCTAGGAGGGATAGGGCCGGCCACCCACCTTCCGAGATTATGATGTGATGAGTTTGTGATATGATAAACACCTGCCCATAGATGGCATTCGGTAGGGGTTTGGTAACATGGATAGACCACACTACCGGTCTGAGCCTTTCCATGGGGACAGACGCTAAGTCTCCCGTTATGGTGTCGACGGGGAGCGGCGGTGGTTGATACCCATGGAGGGTTGCCACTGCAGCATGATGGCCCATATTCTTATTATGTGTGCATGTATGATGAGCATGGTTATGGATGATATGCCTGGGTGTGACGACACTCAGTGGTTGACTACGTGTACTCCTGATCAGGGATGTTAGTGCGATGTGGTGGGACCCATTACCTTAGGGTGCCCTTATTCTGGATGTATGCTCCATTTTATTGATTCATGTCATGTTTTAACTCCGTGAATTTCATGTTTTAGCATATGGAATAAATTGGCATTTATTGAACATGGCATTATGATATCACTATTTTCATAAATGTTAGATTTTTCATCAGTATTGTTCATTATTTCTTGCATTTATTACATTAATTGTCTATGTACCTACACAAGCGATAGCTTCTTTGAGGCATTGCTTTGTTTTGCAATGCCTTAGATCTCGAGTGCGATAACAGGAAAGGCAAGGCTGTTGAGAAGCCGTGAGAGCTGCTGAAGACCATTTTTCTATAGTGTTAGACAGTGATGTGAATCATTAAACAGGATTATCATTTGGGTTTTTATTATGGACTGCATATTTTATATTGGGATGTGATTTAGATCTTTGGACATATGTTGGACATTTATATGGGATGTTATGATGGATAGACCCTGGGCCATATTATTATTGTCTTTTGGACGTATATTTGATTTAAAATAAAGGCGCCTATTTATTTGACGTTGATTTCTACATGGATTATTTATTTATGTTTAAATTACATGTACGCCATTTTGAGAAAGGAAAAATTAACACCCGGAGTTTTAAGATAGGTTTAGTAAAATGTTAAATAAATCTTTTCTCATGGGATCCCAAATGCTCTTATTTAAAATGCCATTATAAAAAAAAAAATTGTCTTAAAAATTCGGGGTGTTACAGTAGGTGTTGATCATAATCGCATGCGTTGTCTATGCTCAAAATGTGAAAACTTAAAAAAGTAAGTATAGGGGTGTTGAGAGAACACGTGTACTTTAATGGAATTGATTAAAGCTATCACCTATGGATTTAGCATAGAGAACAATTTTCGCATAGGCCTTCAACAAGGCTTGGAAGATATGATCAAGACACTACAAAAGGTGTTGGAGACAGTGCAATTGTACCGATGATTTGAGATGCATATGATGACTTCCAGGATGACCCTGAACAATTTCATACTACATTAGAGGAATTTGATGAGTCGTTGTACCCTAAGTGTAAAGATTACACTGAGTTGTCCTCAGTGGTAGAACTTTACAACATGAAATCAAGATTTGATATTTCATATCAAGGTTTTATAGAAGTCTTGAAAGTAGTGGGTAAGATACTATTAAAGGATAATAAATTGGCATGGTCCACATGGGAGGTAAAGAAAACCCTAACTATACTAATGTTGAAGTATTAGAAAATGTGTGTCTCAATGATTGTGTCTTGTATAGGAAGAAGCACATGGATAAAACTATATGCCCAACTTGTGGATAGTCAAGATGGAAGTTAAAGAAGAATTCAATTGAGACAATTATAGATGTTCTTGCAAAAAGTTCTATAGTACTTCCCCCTATTCCAAGGTTCAAAAGAATGTTCTGTACAATAGAAATATGGAAGAAATTAGTATAGTATACTAAGGACAGAGTAGTTGATAGCTTTTCACATCATCTGGTAGACAACCCAGCATGGAAGCTCATATACTTCATGTGGCCTAATATTGGTGAAGAATCTAGAAACCCATAGCTTGCATTATCAGTAAATGGGATTAATCTTCATAGTTCTATATGACACAAGTATAGTCATTGGCCCGTTATATTAGCTTGCTATAACCTCCCACCATTTTTATGCATGAAGAGGAAGTTTATGATGCTAACTATGTTGATATCGAGTCCAAAGTAACCAAGGAATGAGATTAACATGTACTTTTCTCCCTTGATCAATGATATTGAGATATTATGAGACGTAGAGTTGAAGCATATGACGCATGCAGGAGAGAGTTATTCATCCTTTCTGTAGTGAAGGGATACAATGTTGCGTATGGTAATTTGTCTGGATGCACAGTGAAGGGATACAATACTTGTCCTATCTGTAGTGATTAAACAAGTGATGTATAACTTAAACATGGTAGGAAAATGACATTCCTTTGTCATAGAAGATGGTTGCATAGAGACCATCCATATTGTTTTAAGAAGAGAGAATTTAACGGTGGTGTAAAGACAATGACGCCTCCAAAGATGTTCACATGACGATAAGTATTAGAGCAGGTTAAAAACATTAATGTCTTATGGAGAAAGAAGAAATCAAGTAAACATATAAGTGAAAGTAATTGTAAAAGTTGTTGGAAGAAGAAATCAATATTCTTTCAACTTGAATACTGAAAATTTATGCATCTACACCATGTGATTGATGTTACGCATATTGAGAAGAAATCTTGACCGGTACTTTGCTTAATATCCCAAGAAAGACAAAGGATAGACTTGTAGCTCTAGTGGATCTTATGAAGATGGATTTGAAGAGGAGGTTGCATCCATTGGATAAGGGCAATCAAGGAATATACCTACCTAAGACAAATTATATGCTCGAAAGAGAGGAGAGGAGAATAGTGTTTAAAACCCTGTCCAAGCTCAAAGTCCCAGATGACTACTCTTCAAGCTTTGAAAACATTGTCTCCATGGAAGAGTTGAAATTGTTAGGGATGAAGTCCCACGATCGTCATGCATTGATACAACAACTCCTACCTATAACGATACATTCGATATTACCGAACAAAGTTACGAGAGCTGATATAAAATTCTACTACTTGTTTAATGCTTTGTGCAAGAAGGTGGTGAATGTTTCAAAATTAACTCAAGGACATCTAGTGACAACTTTATGTGAGCTTGAGACAATCTTTCCACCATCCTTCTTTAACATCATGGTACACTTAAAAGTGCACCTTATTGATGAGGTAAGACTCTATGAGCCAGTTTACTTACAATGGATGTACCCATTTGAGAGGTACATAAAATTTTTAAAAAGATATGTATGTAATCACAACTGGCCAAAGGGGTGTATAGCCGAATGTTATGTTGCAGAGGAAGTAGTGTAGTTTTGCACAGCATACTTATTAGGAGTGGATGTGATTGGAATCTCAAGAAAGAAATAATCAATTGCATTTCATGATTCTAAAGTTGGTGAATCTTTATATACTGGTCGTGTATCAACAGTTGACTATAAAGAATGGGACCAGGTGCATCTTTATGTGTTGTGAAATATTGATGAACTTTAATCATACATTGAGTAAGTTGATCGTGCACTTAGGTAAAAATTATTTATTGATGGTTATATTCTCTTTGATCACTCCATTAATTTATGTGTGGGTGTGTGCATGTAGTGAGCACATAAACATCCTCAAGGCAAAGAATTCAAATTAAGCAAAGAAATAAAAGTGGCTACAATTTGAGCATTGTCACACTTTCAATACTTGGCTCCATCAGAAGGTAAAATGAAAAAATTCACACTTAATTAATAAACTATATTATATATATACATATAATCTTACTTAATTGCAAGAATTATATATCCTACTTAATATGCGTATACACGGATTCAAGATCAGCTAGAAGTAGCAAGCAACAATATATCTGAATCCTTGGGGCGGATGGCGATGGGACTGCTACCAAATTTAATAGAATATGTTGGATATGCTATCAATGGTTATCACTTTTACACAAAAGACTGTGATAACTCAAGAGTGCAAACATAATAGTGGAGTTAGCTGAGTTGTCAATGCTATATTCTTTTCTAGTTCAAAACATAATAGGCCAATAGTGGTTGATGATATTTATTATGGGGTTATAAAGAGATATGGACCTTGAATTATATTTTCAGAAATTTGGTTGTGTTTAAGTATGATTAGGTGGAACACAACAAATACATCATCAAAACTGATGTCCTTGCATTTACATTGGTTGACCTCAATAAGATAGGCCATAAAAATGATCAATTTATTTTGAAATCTCAAGCAAAACAAGTATTTTATGTACAAGACAGACATGATAAGAGATGATCAACTATTTTATCATCCTGTCTGAGGGATTTTTATAACGAAGATGACTTAGTAGATATTGAAATAGATTACCCCTTATATTAACAAAGCAATCCCATCAATCAAAGTAGTACTTGGTGAGAATGAAGATTATGTGCATGATAATAGTGAGGAGAGTGCTTGGGTTTGAAAACTATAGTTGGAGGTATATGGATTGTATTAGTGAGTTGCAATATAATTCTATATTTATAATTAGTCTTTTTGTCATGAGCTATATGGATTGATAAGTATGTGATTATATATATATATATATCATAAAAGGATAATAAATAAGAAGTTATTCTAAAAAATACCCTAACTTCATTATTCATTTGTTTATACATATGTGTGTGTACAAAGAATGCATGAATCAATCTTGACTATCATAAAAAAAATCAATTTCATTATGTATTAACTGTATTAGATTTTGTAAAGTACTAATATAAAATATATAATTTTAATTTAAAAATGGTTTATAAAGTCATTTAGTGCAAATGATTTAAAAAGTAACAGACTTTTAAAGTCATTTACACTAAACAACTTCAAAATTTCTACTCTAAGTTATAGCTATCCTCAACCAAATCCCAATTGTGAATTGGAACCACATTTGCATATTCAAGGTCGTTATCAATGTTTGAGTGTTGGTAATTTGTATCTCTTTATTTATCTCATGTATATATGTATATATATTATATGCATGTTTGAAATTTTTTTGCATGATTACAGTGATGCAAAAATAGTAGAAATAGTACCTGTGATGCTTGATCAATAATATGCTTGATAAAAAATTTATAATCTAATTATGACAAAATCAGATGATCTTTGCTATCCCCATATAGTTAAAATAATAACTTTGGATGGTAAGAAAAGTATAGATGTGGCCATCAAGAACGATCAATCAAATTTATACTAATCATTATGTAACCTCTTTGATTTTTAAATAGCAATTTATAAAAACTTCGAATTATGTAAATCAAAGTGAAAAGAGAATAATTTTAAAATTCTTAGTTTTTGGAGTTCTAGAAAGTAAAAATTTTATAGACATCAAATCAAATGTTAAACCTTAAGAAGGACAATTTGGTAATTTCGTATAGTGGGCCCTGGTTGCAAAATTTTGAGATTTGAGTAGCATTCATCCAATTTTTACTATAATTAATTATATATAATATACAAAATAGTAAAAACATTATAAATTTCAAGTTTAATTTTTTTAAATTAAATTATTAAATTATTACGGAGGGGGGCAATTTTGATAATGGTACCTGCTCCCACTTAAGCCATTAGTCAATGAGAAGAGAACATACCAAGGTTTATCCTCATAACCTAATAGGAGGAAACACTAGTAGAGCCAGATGAAGAGAAGAAAGGAGAGAGAAGAGATGGAGAGGAAGAGGAAGAGGAAGAGGAAGAGAGGAGGATCTAGGCTGCCAGCGATGTTCATGTTGATGCCGCCCAAACCTGTAGGAGAGAAAAGCTGACGGTGAGAGAAGAAGGGGGAGAACAAAGAGGAGAAGAAGAAGAAGGGGGAGAAGGAGAGGAGGAAGGAGGAGAAAGAGGGGGATCCAGGCTGTAGCAACTTTCCATGTCGATGATCCCCAAACTGGCCTGATGGTGAGAGAAGAAGGGGTGGAAGAAAGAGGAGGAAGAAGAAGGGGGAGAAGGAGAGAAAGGGGGTTTACGGGTGCTGGAATTTGCAAGTCATCGTTGGAGAACGAACAAAAGCCCCAAGTTTGTTGGATAAGTGGTGATGTTTTTTCTAACCAACTAAAGAAGGGGACAGACTCAGAGATCATGTTGGAAGATGACGATCAATCTGACCCGATCGAATTTTTTGTGCATGAGTACGAACAAAAGCCCCAAGTTTGTTGGATAAGTGGTGATGTTTTTTCTAACCAACTAAAAAAGGGGACGGACTCAGAGATCATGTTGGAAGATGACGATCAATCTGACCCATTGAAGAAAGTTGTTTAGAGATGCCTAAGTTGAGGTAGAATCCATAGAACCCATATGATAAATTGATTTCTTATACACCTAGTTGATGTTGAAGCACTTCGAACATGATTTGCTCTTTGACTAGCTACAGATGTGAGAATAGTGTATATATATGACATTTATAACATTTAAAGAGTCCAAATAGCAGAGAACATTACTAGTTACATTAGTAATAAGATGAAAGTTTGTAACATAAATGTGAAGGCTTCAAATTATAAGGAAGACCTAGGTAAATGGCTAGATTGTACTACGCCTTTCGTCATTGAATGTCAATAGTTTGAATCCCTTAAGTGAGATAGACTATAATCCTTTAATTTTTAGATTGTTTATAATGTGAACTCAAATACATTGTTATCTCATATTAATGCTTAATGATTGAATGTTTTTGTTTTTATATAGTTATCAATTCTATCCCAGTGTATAACCATAGAGAGAGCTTTTCCCCCCTTCAATAAATTGAACTCTCTCTCTCTCTCTCTCTCTCTCTCTCTCTCTCTCTCTCTAAATAAATAAATATATATATATAAGAAATTCTTCAACACAGTAAAGTGAGACATCAAAATGCTTATATTCACAAATGAGAAAGTCCCAAAGATCTCTTTATGATAATTGGATGAGGCCTTATATAGACACGAGATGGTTAAAGAATGCATCAAATGTTAATTAACTGAGAGGATTAAGTATAATTTAGATAGTCAAGAACATTTAAAGTAAGTTATTCAAAGAAAAAGATCACACATTCATATCAACATAATAAACAAAACAAAAGGTAGTGACTAATTTAGGCAAATGATGCATTCAAAAGAAGATTGAAAATATGATCTACAAATGAATTACATGATATATAAGAACATATGAAACATAAAAGAGACTAAAGATATGATCTTTGGCTATACATGAAAATGAAAAATAAACCAAGATAAGAATGATTAAGCTATATTAGAGGTAAAAAATGGTAGAAGCTTTTCTATAGAATTTTAAAGGGCTAGAAGCATGAAAATGGAACTAAGAATGCAAATAATAACTTGAATAAAAAACATGCTCTAAACTAAAATTTAGAATAGATTTAAGCTGGACATGCATTAACCATAAGCAAAGAACTAAATCAATACATGCAAATGGATAAAAAAATGTTCATTGAATAATAATTAATCATGGAATGAAGCAAATATGATGGAAACATGAGGATGCTTTTACTAGAAGCTAGCTATTACATTGGAATGATAAGAGATGAGATATTATGAACATGAAACTTACTAAGAATTTAAGTGCAATGAATGGTAGACTTGAAAACTTAATTACAACTAATTAGAAACTTGATAATTAAAAATTGATGACTAAGGATTTGAAACATGCAAGCAAATGAAATATGCCTTTTAACTATTCTAAGTAGCATTATAAGATGCCTAAGGAGAGAGTGTGACACCTCGCGTTTTAACAAAACTTTTTTCTCATAAATATAAAAATGATAATATGTTTTAAGAAAATAGACGGGATCCCTAAAAATTAAAATTTTATATTATAGAACTTTTAGCGCAGCTTTAAAAAGAATTGCTTGAAAGAGTAAACATCGAGGGTCAACTACATTCAAAATTGTGATCATAAACAACATTAAAACATTGATACTTTGAGCATGCTCGATTAAAAACTACGATAAATACACAGGCTAATTAAAGATGATAATAATCAATTCAAACGTCACCAGGTTCCATCCATAATCACCACAATATTTCCATCTAACTTTCACAATCCTCCATACCATAATATGAGTCAAATCTATAATATGTATCCACATCTACGTAAGTCTCAAAAGTCTAATCCAAGTGACATACTCTAATATATGTCCTAAGGAGAAAATAAAATGGAATGTCTTCAAGTCTCCTTCCAGATCCCTGCTACTCTGCCTGCTTTCCCTTGTTGTTATCGCGTTCCAAATCTGAGGCATTGCAAAACAAGGCAATGCCTCAGCAAGCTATGCTTGTGTAGGTGATTATACTCAAATAAAGTTTAGCAAAATTTACAATAGAATTCTCATAAGGGAAGCATACCTAAAACATGTCAAATAACTGAAATGCTTGCATTTACAACTTTCACAAATCAGATGCCGAGGTAAATCAGTATAGCATGCAAGGTATGATCAAAATACAAGGTAAGTACATCAAAACCATACTAGTATATATACCCACGGAAAGATATGCATGCAATCATTGATACCAAAACACTATATCAAAATTATACCAAAATTTCTCCGATATACTCAATCACCGGTGATGTCTACCCATACTAACTTTGGTCCCTCCCGTGCCGTCAGCATCAGCCCCCGGAGTCTCTCACGGCCTAGGCCCGACTTGCCCCAGTTCACCATACATATAACATCATATAAACATGCACAAACTATATGAGTTACTATGCTGCAGTGGCAACCCCATCAGGATCTAAACCACTGCCGCTCCATGTCAACACCAAACGAGAGACTTTCTCCGTCCCCATGGGAAGGAACGGACTTGTAGGGGGGACTACCCATGATACCACCCCTATGTACCTGGCCTTGTATCACTCTAGGGTGGTGTCTATCATCATCCTCATCACAACATCAGAGGGCGGGTGGCCAACCCTACAACCCTCCTAGCATAGTACCCATCGGGTGAAAGCACCTGTCATAAATCATCGGCAAGGTATAAATCTTATAAACCTTGTAAATACGTTATAAATAATCTCAATAACACAATTAAAGCCCGACAAACATTGTCATTACTAATTAGAAAGTCATGCTATAACACGAAAATAGGGATCTAATTACGTACATGAGAAGATGTAAAACACATGTCTCAAAGCTTTAAAATCCATTCATGGTTATTGAAATCATGAAATAATTGAATAGAATCACCTACCTCAATAAATGCAGTGCTCGAATCAAGCGTGTGAAAATATCACGTTGCACGCTATGACGTACCTGTTACATCATAAATCTTCCATCATTTGGTAATTCAATATTGTTTAACCCTCTAATCCCCTAGATTATCTTACATTTGATGTATACCATCAATGTCTAAGGCCTGATCATCCATTGATCGGCCTGATTGAGACTATCTCATAATATTCTGTGGTTTAACTCTTAAAAAGGAATTTATATCTAGCTTTTCAAGTCAAATCTAAGTCCACGCCGTCGATACGGTCGCAACGCCTCTTTCGGATCCCGATTTGGACCTCTGTAGCTCCTAAAAATCAAGTTTTTATAAATGAACGGTCAAAAGACCATAAAAAAAATCGCAAAACTCGTGCGTCGCATGTGCTCGTGTGGGCGGGCGCATCCACAGACACGCTGGAAAGGTAGATGCCTGTCTTCCTGCGGGCGCGTGCACAGACGTGCTATGCGTCGTTTTTTTCCGGCGGGCGCATGCACAGACGCGTTGAACGCATCTGCACTGTGTCTTGTGCGGCGCATGCACAAACACGCTATGCGTCATTTTGTCAATGCGACAATGCACTGATTTTCGTGCACGCATGCGTCGTGTTGTCGGTGCGTTAGTGCTGTGTCGTTCGCGTGGCTCGTGGTGCATGGCACCACGTGTCACCTGTGTGGGTGCGTGCCGTGCTGTGCTGCGCGAGTGGGGTCGCGTGTCGTGCGCATGCTTCTGTGTGAGTGGCGCCTACGTGGCATGTGACTGGGGGTGACATGTGTTACGTGCGGGTTGCTGTCGTGGAGAAGACGACCGAACTCCGGTCACCGCAAGCCACGCACAGGTGTCCAAATGGTGCAATTTTTGCACCATTTCGTTCAGTTTTTCACGTAGATTCCATTTATAAGCTCCTTTTCAACCATATATGCCATTATCTAGTGTTTTTACACGATTTTTGTCACGTCCTTAAAATTTTTCCATCTACTGTTTTATGAGTTTTCCGGCACATCTAGCTGTCCGATCACCATGAAAATTCATGGGATTGTTCTTCATGTTACAATGCCTATGATGGACGGTTTAGATCACAATCTGATGTCGTTTCATCAGTTTACCTCAACAAAAACACTATTGCCTACTTGTTCACCAGAAAACGGCAATCAACACCGTTTTCCGGCGTAAAAAATAACAAAAACTATAGGAAAACACAGAAATGGTGGAGGGTGGCCTACCGTGGTTAGATCGCCATTGCATGCGCCTGCTCGGGGAGTTCCTTGTCGCTGCCTTGCGTCGCCAACTCAGAATCAGAAGTGAATGGTTTGACCGCACACGACACAGGGCAAGCTTTTATAGCCTCATTGTCGGTCCCACGCCCTGTAGGCCCATGTATATTTACAATTTTACCCCTCCTATTATTATTATAAAATTATTAATATTTTGGGTTATTACAGAGAGAGAGAGAGAGAGAGAGAGAGAGAGAGAGAGAGAGAGAGAGAGAGAGAGAGAGAGAGAGAGAGAGAGAGAGAGAGAGAGAGAGATTTTAATTTGTTTTCAAAATAAGATGTTTCTCATCAAATGTGATATAAACAAAAAAATTCTTCCTTCACTTTATCTAAATGAAAAAAAAACTTGTACAAAAGTAGTTTCGCTTCTAATTTAGGTGAAGTCATTACATACATAATGTTAGACCCTTCCCTTAAAAGCTTTTTACTCTTAAAATAGCTCTTTCAAAGAAAAGACCGCGAGAATGGGTCTCTCTTTGGTGCCCTACTCTTAGAAAATGTAAATTCAAGTAAATGAAAAAAAAAAAAAAAGGTTGTATGGAGCTCTAGAGGATCTACTTAGAAAGTTAAGATTTTTCATCCTTGAACTTCAACTTTTATAAAAATGAATCAACCAAGCTAGAATCCTGGAAATCCAAAATTTTCTATTAGGAATCCTATGGTATTATCCTAGGATTTCAAACAGATAGAGTGAAAAACATAAAATAAAATAAAAAATCTTATGAAATTATCTTCAAGAAACCAAGCCCTTCTTCTAGGGCTAAGAACCCTCCTTTTCATCAAGGAAAGATTAGAAATTTAGCTAATCCTCCATACTTAGAGAGAGAGAGAGAGAGAGAGAGAGAGAGAGAGAGAGAGAGAGAGAGAGAGAGAGAGAGAGAGAGAGAGAGAGAGAGAGAGAGAGAGAGAGAGGGAAATTTTTATGCCCAATTTAGAAAACATAATAGGAATTCTATTAGAAAACCCATCTAGAAATTCCCCACTAGGAAGGAATTCTAATTAGAAATTCTATTTTATCTTTAAACATAAGAAAGAACATGGAAAATAGAGTAAAAAGAGGTTTTCTCTTCTTTGAGTGATCATTGAATTCCCTAGGATAGATATTTCAATATCAACTATGGAATTCAAATCTTATGCCTAATGTAATTTTTGAATTAGGATTCTTGCTTTAGAAATACCTCGATAAATTTTACTAGAGTCTCCCCCAAATTAAGATCCTAATCTTTAATCTACATGCAAGCAAAACCCAAAACTAATTAAAAGATGGAATGAGGGAATGATGACAAAATAAAAGTAAAATTCTAAAAAGATACCCATGATGAGATTTTCTACTCTATTCCCTCCATTTCTGTGGTCCAAATGAATAACTCCATTTCACATGACCATATTTAAGAACAAAAGATGGGTGTGTGTATGATGCTTGTACAAATGATACATAAATAATTGCTCTTTTGTGTTGTGCTTATTACTTAAAAATTATCATTTTCTATGATACATGCATCACATTTGAACTCCTTTTAAGTTTTAATTGCATGTTTTAATTGTATTATTAGTCCATATTTATAGGTTACCCTTCATTGATAAGTTTAATTGCATACTATATTGGGTTTAGATTTCATTGCTTAAAGTTGTTACATCTTCAAAATAATACTTTATTAGTTTCTAGGTTTAGTTTTTGGTACATTTAATTTTAGAAATATCTAAAATAAGTAGGTTTGTATTTTCATGCATATTTTATTTGATTTGCTTTTGGTTTGTTTGCCACATATATCATCTCAGTTTATTTTCTTTAAATGAATTATATGGTCTTTTTTATTTTATTATTCTAATATCATTGTGTTCTTCTTTGTAGTAATGATGAAACAAGAATAACATCAAAATGATGAATATGGCCAAAATGAAGAGCATGAACAAAAGGCCAACATGAGCATTATTACTCAAAAGAAAAGGGGCAGAGGGCGAACAACAATAGAAAAGGTTATTGAGAGAAAGTTTAAGGGAATTAAAGAAACTGTCTAATACAATAGCAAGGGCAAGAAATAGGTGAGAGTGCATCCTCTTATATTAGTTTCCTTTGCTTTATAGTAAGAAGTATTGTTCCTATCACTTTTGAGGATTGGAGACTCATGCCATCCTCGAAGAAAGATTCAATATGAAAAATGGTGAAGGTAGGTAAATATTAATAACATGTATTTTATAATTTATAAAATATCTTATTTTCAAATATAGTAATTTATTGTGTACTTTGTAGATTGCATTTGACGTGCCTGGTCAGAAGTAGATGCGTACTTTGCAAGGAGCTAATAATGACGAACTACCTTGGTCGCAATTACACAACTCTGTATGTCAATGATTCGTCGAGACTATACGCATTGCTTGTCATATACTCTAACATCATTGACCAGGATGTGTGGAATGCATTTGTATAGAACCGCATGTCACCTAAATTTGAGGTATGTGTAGAAATGATGATTCATTTAGTTAATTACATGTAACGCCCTATTATTGCACTAGATTAGGTATGTACAAATGTGCAGGCAAAGAGTACAAGAGGAAGAAAGGATCATGAAACTAATATACAGCACCACTTGTCTAGGTTTGGTTATGCTCATTTAAAAGAGCGTGAAGTAAGCATCTGTGACAATTTATCCCTTTCAAATTAATGCTACTATAGTTATATATTTTTTGTTCTCTAACTATAGTGTCTTGCTTGACAGTAAAAGAAAGTTGGGACTATAGAACCCATTGATCGCTCCATTCTCTGGAAGGTGGCACATTCGGTGGGTCGTATTAGCAATAAGTTCTCAGACAAAAGTACTGTACAAATTGCTTCTCGTATTGTAAGTTGTTTCACCTATCTATAAATTTTATACAATTAATTAGATGACATGATCACGTCTTTCTAATTAAATTTTGCAGGACATTTTTATTCAAGAAAGCACAACTATAAGAACTCTAAGCAAGACTACTGCCATCAAGGATATCTTGTATGGGCTATGAGCAATAAGAAGGACCACCTTAGTTGAGTTAGGGGCATGATGCGTGATATTGTTCCATCTAAATTCTTTGGTAAAGGATGTTTACCAACAGTTCAAGATGAGGATGCCTACAATGAGTTGGTTTAGAAAATAAAAATGGATATATTTAGTCAATTGTGTGAAGGAGGTTTGATGATAGTTTATCTATCACTTGCACATAATTCTCGCAGTGCCCCTATACTTCCATCAAATGCAAGTTGCAATTCTCCAACTAAAGAAGATCATGAAGGACATTTGGTGTCTCTCGAAAAGGAAATTTCAGCCAAGGAGGTATATATACAGACAAAACTGGAAATTTTTATTATCTTTTTGTAATAATTCTCTATATTAACATCTTTATTGTATATCTGATTTGCAAGTAGGTTGATGCATGTTGGACTTGGATTCCTGTCAAAGCATCGTGGCAGTTGGTTCATGCTATGAGCATAAATCAATCATTTTACAAGAAATTAGTATATCACCACATACTAAGCGAGTATCCAATACCATGGCTTTGAATGCTAATGACTATCTACCATTCCTTTTAAAAATGAAAAATATTATAACCATTGGGCAGGTAGTTGTATATCAGGTCGCTTGGCCTAAGGAACTAGTCATTTCCATAAAGTTTACAGTATGTATCTTATCATACTAACATCTTCATCAATATTTTTTAGCTAGAGACCTCAATTTAATTGTTTATTAACTTTATATGTTTAATCAGCAACAACATGTGGCATCAAGGTTGGCCGCCTTTGCACTATCACCTATTGCGTCACCAATGAACCAAGTACTTGTATATATCTTCTTCTTTTTTTCCATCATAAATTGTGTCCTCTTCATTAATTAATTTTATTTAGCTAATCTTTTTTACATCTTTTATAGCTGTCTTCTATGGAGCGTGTGGAAGTCCCACCTAACACTCCTCATCCCTAAGGTTAATCTATCATCTCATTCACGACGATATGGCAATCAACCCTGTGTGAATTAAGGAGGGAGCGCTTGCAAAGAACGTTGTTGAAGTGTCACTTATGGCAGAGGACCTATTACTAGTTTGCTTATGGAATCAACTCGAGCACTCTCACATTGTCTCCTATATGGGGTATATCTACATACTTGTTTATAAAATATTTGATATTAATAATTATTTCTTTTATTTAGCTTCTTGAATCATGCAACTAGCCTTTTTGAGGGTGAGGGTAAACTTTACCAATTCCTTGACCCGGACATCTTTTGTGGAGAGGCAAAACCATTGACAATAGAGAGGTGTTCATGATATTTTACCAAGCTTCTTTTGCTGCTCTTAGGGACAAGGCTCAATGATTTCTTATAATAGCAGGTAAGTTTTAATTTTTTTTGTTTTCTTGCTAATTTATTCTATACTTAGGGATTGTCAACTTTAATTACAATTCATATGACCGTCTATATGTAAGGTTCATTGGATGTTGCTCGTTTTTTATGTGCATGGTGGGAATGCTTTCTTTTTTTATTCTTGTGAAACGCACATCTGTCCTGCCCCTATAGAAATTATAAATAAGTAAACTTTTATTCTTTTCATGTATTATATATAGATAAATAATTTCTTATTCATCTATAATACATTTGAAATTTAAATTTGTAGAGTATGGTACGAATCGGCTAATTTGACCAAGACTATACAACTATCGAAATTCACTTGGAAGAATGTCAAGGTATAAAAATAGTTAATTACTCTATTTTACCACTAATTAAACTTACAATATTATAAATAAGATTTATCAATTCTTTTTATTGTCCTTGTTGCACAATGCCTTAAATAACAATTTGATTGGGAGTGCGAGTACTACCTCCTTAATACATGTGGACCCTCATATTTGATAGTATTCCTATCTCCTAATTAAGAAAGGTAAGATACTTTTTTACTTTTCATAACCTTATATTTTTCTACAATTGTTTATAGATCTAGCTAAAGATTTTTACCTTAATTAAATATGTTGTATTATAGATTGTTGTGCTTTCTGTGTAGACAAATAAGAAGAGTTACTCTAAAGTAAATCTCAATGAAATACTAACTGAATGGGTTGGATATGTAATGAGTTTTAATTAGATCACTTGGAGTAACTATATGAATGTGAAATACATAATAAAGTATTTTTTTCATTCACTTGTATGGGTTCTTTTACTTTTTATTATTTTCTTTGACATCAATGCAAAGGTAAGAATGTCATCCTTGCATCACTACTTTCTTCCTTTGTTATATTTCTGTAAAGCTATTGCCATATAAATGTTAGAATACTCCCTCTGCCCAGCCTCGATTCTTTACGACATCAAACATCAGTTAAGGATCACCAAAAAGCTTAGCCACTTGTACAAATATACACTAAGGTAAACGATTGGCTGAGCAACATTGTATATGGACCTACTTTTCCTGGACACGTAGCAAGCACAAGTGACCCACTCCCAGTCCCCAATGAGGCCTTGGTTTTCCCTTTATTTAGCTTCACCGTAATATGTACTAATTGCATGAGCCTTTCACTTATTTTCACCTTTGTAACCACATTATAGTGTGTTCTTAACACTACCTCTATATTGGGATGGTAGTGGAGCACCAATCAGCTTACATTCCACAAATCAAGTCAGAAACACACAAAGTTAAAATCAACAAAACGTGAAAGGTAAAAGCTGGACAAAATTATCAAAAGTATGTTTGCAATTGTAGTGGTCTACTAGCTTTGTGAACCTGCATTAAACATTGTAATACGACCTTAAAAGCAGTGACCATAGGCTTGAGTCAGTTAAGCTCCATTTGCCCAAGTTAAGAGCAACTCAAGAAGCTTGAGTGTTAGTATATTAAATGAGAAGACAACATATTATCCAATCACAAAGGGTTGAAGCAAATTACCGATTAGATTAACCACATGAGTAATCAAAACATGAAGTTCATTATACAAAGAATTAAACAGTAGTCGTGTATACAAGATTAGATCAACCACATGAGTTAACAAAACATGAAAGTTCATTGCACAGAATTAAACAATAGTTGTGTATACAATTAATCACAGCTCAATCTTTGAGTTGTGACCCATTTACACAAGTATCCCCTGACAGACCCCAATTGCTTCAACTGAGGAGAACGATGATGACCCCACCTCCGGTTCTAGCATTTGATGCTCCAAAACAAAGGGATGTGTCAACAACATCTTTGCTGTCCATCTGTGCACCGGATTCCTCACAAAACACCTGCGGAGAAAGTCTCTTCCCACGTCGGACAGTCCCACGGGAATCTCCGGCAACTCATCACGAAACCCAATACGAAACAAGAGTGCTGCAGTCTCAGTCCCTGGCGGGCATCTCCATGCTGGTTCTCCAGTGAACATCTCCACGATGGCACACCCAAGAGACCATATGTCCAATGGTGGCTCGTACTCGTTCCGTGCAACACTTTCGGGCGACAAATAAAGAGGGGTGCCCCTAAGCGAACAGTGGCTTCTGTCACCGTTTACCACCTCCTCTCCGGCCTTCTTTGCAAGTCCAAAATCTTTGATCTTAACACCCGAATCTGAGATAAGAATATTTTGTAGCTTTATGTCGCAATGAACGTAACCCGCACTATGAATATAATTCAAGCCTTGAAGAATCGACTGTGCATACTGCTTAACATTATATTCTGACAATCTACCACCGCAAAACTTGAGCATACTAGCCAGAGAACCTCCTCTAACAAGTTCTAAGAAAATATTATAGGTAGGTTCATCTCCTTCAGCTATAATTGCTTCACCATAACAATGGATAATTTGAGGACAGTCTTGAAGGCACCTCAAGATATCTATCTCGTTCTTCAACGTTGATGAACGTGAGAGGATTGCAGACTTCACTGCTATTCGATAAGATGGTTTCCTATCGATGATAATATTAGCTTCATGCACTGTTCCACAACTTCCACGGCCAAGGACCGGCCCTTTCACCCACTTCATTCTTCTCTCTCAGTGTTCTTGTTCACTCACTCTATCTTGTGGTTCTGTGGTTTGCTTGCTTAGTTTCTTTTTGTAGAGTATATCTTAGTTCTTTACGAGTAAGCAAATTACTAAATGTAGATATCACGGTTTCCAAATGCGAAAAGAAAGGCAGTACGTTATCGGGCCAGCTTCCAATTTGGTGACGGGAATAGCTACTACGAAAAGAGTCGTTAACGGTCACAAAGAGGGCAGATGGATAGTATATCTAACGTAGATAGGCAATCTTCTCCGTTAATTGGAAGATCATCAATATTTTATACGTGTTTTTTCGAGTTTTCTGAACCGTCCATTTTAGTTGATAGTGCATATCCTTTCCTCTCTTTTCTTTCACAAATAGGAAGTTACATATCAAATTCGGATAACCGAGGATCACGGTATATAACACAACTTCTCCCCAATTTCCTCTAGTTTAGCTTCTTGATCTGGTATCTCCTCTGGCAGTGAACTCGATAACTAAAAAAACGGTTCAAAAGTTTCCTAATTCCTTGTAGAGACGCTGTGTATTTAATTGGCAGGAGAAAGTGTGGAGGCATGATAGGGTGTTTGATTGGTTAGTGTTTCGAATAGTATATGGGCCACATGTAGAGGGTGATCGCACTGCTCATTTTCTGGATCATTTTCCATATGGGGAATGTAATTACCCAATCTCCATGCCATTTGTTGATCAAAATTATTTATAAGCTTTACAACTCTATAACTACCGAACTTCTCCTAAGTTTCCAAAAGAAAGAAGACGTCTGGTAGTTAATCCCCATGAGGACATTATCATTTGATCAAATGTTTGCTTCCTTCTTGACGTACTTCAAAATTGCTATGTGCTATTCACGTACATCTAAATCTTTCCAATTCTTTCCTCTCAAGGTTCAACTTCCTTGTTAATCATTATTTTTGTGCATTAATATGGAATGTCCACTCTTAAAAAGTGTGGAAGGTATAACATCTCTGGTTTTACAAATATTCATCAATTTTTAAGTTTAGAAAGTGGAGAAAATTTTCTTCTTTTAAAAAACAAGATCACAATGATAATATATAATTAATTTTAAAAATTCATCAGTTATTTTTTACTGTGACGGTAAAACCTCTACATGTGTAAAATAATACTCTTCTTACCTAAGAATAGTTAGAGATAAGTGCAACAAGATCACCCATACTGTCAAAATTAAAGTCACACATACCATTCAAGTAAATATAACAGTCCGTAGTTACAATCATCCCATGTGTCAACGAAAATCAAGTTAAATAAAATTCAAAATGAATCCTATGCATAGATTCTATCAAGATGAATACACCAAAAACATCCTCATCTTACATCTAAGCTGATTCAAGTACTTTCACCAACTTGTGACCTTCACACTCGAGCTACTGGATTGTTTCACGTATAATGTTAGTTGTATGGGGTGAGCAAAACAATTGCTCACTGTAGGAAGAAAAACTAATATGAGCTGGCACACCTAAAATAAGGCACGCAAATAGCATATGTATAAGTATATGGTATGTACCTACTTTCTAAAGTGAAAAATCATGACACGTAAACAAATATCTATGAAGAAAACTAGTAATGTCAAATCATTTGCAATATCTAGAAAAATATGATAGCCAATCAATCCAGTGTAACAACTGAAGCTGAACCAAGTTGCATAACCGTCTCTCCGTAATACAAAATCTATGCCCACATAGTCTTGAAAAACAAATCACACCATGTCACAGTGGCATACAGAACTACCACCAGGGATGATACATTAGCATACAATTCTACCATGATGGACAAGGTCTGAACTCTTGATAGATGATCAATATGCTCTTGTAGGGTCATATTGTCACCCATTAGTGACTATCGTGGCATCTATATGGGCTCATAGATACCATGCAGCCTTGACTCACCAAATCTCATGAGAGCTACTCGGCTACCACTCAGAGCACATCCTCATGAGAAGCTACTTCTATTGCCAATCATGTCCATAGCAGGGTTGGTATCTATCTTATCTCATAGGTTAGTGGCCAACTGCAACTCCTAGCATATGGTCTCCTTGATTTGTGCCATACTCATATAGTACATATGTCAAGCAATGTGGGACTTATAGCACTCTAGGATCATCTGCTAAAAACCTCGACAAAAATCCATAACTCACAACTCATAAAAACCCATATCTCCCAGCTCACTGCCACACATGTAGCACTTGTCAACTATCAACAAAAACAATGTCTCCACACCCCTCGGCCAAATTGGTAAATTCAACGGTCCAAATCATGTAAAAATTTGAATTATGATATGATAGTGTATTATGCACTAGTGTCCTGTTCTGGTCATGTTAGATGCTTTGTTAATCACATTATTAATTTATAGTATAACTTTAGTTGATGCTATCTTCTTTATGGACTATAAGGGCCAAACATTTGCTTAACATGAATGCGTATCTTTGTTTTCACCTCTAGCATTTTTGTACTTAATGTCTTAATGATCTTTCTTTGATTAGTGGGTTTTTACCTCAGTCTATGTCACACATTTCATATATTATTCTTTTTTACAATTTGCATTCTTATATGCTAGAGGAGTACAACCCTTTTATTATAGTTCTTCGGTTTAAGATATGTCTGATGTCATTTCATTACTACACCCTTGTTAATACTCTTATAGTGTTGGTCATAAAGTTCATGTTTAACAATTTTCTATTAACTACTCCATTTATAATGTTGATAGTTATAGTTAGCCCAAATTTAGATTCTAAGTACGACCAAGTGTGCACCTCACTTAGATTTGTATGAAAATAATTTCTAACACTTGGTGGTAACATGGTGTGTATCTCCTATCTAGGTTCATAGGGTTACATCAACTAAGGCATAGGAGACCTAGTTATAGAAGACTAAGGCATATGAGGTTAAGGCACAAGAGAAGAGACTAAGTCACGGGAGATTAAGACGTAGATGATTTAAGATATAAGTGACTTAAATTACAAGAAACTATATCATAGGAGATTAAGGAAAGAGACTAAGTCATTGAAGACTAAGGCATAGGAGATTAAGATATTAAGTAACTAGGTCTTACGTGACTATGGCTTAAGAGACCGAGTTGTGGGTGATTAATGCTTAGGTGATTAAAGCATAAGTGACTTAAGCTAAAGGAGTCTAACTTAGTAGTCTAAGCATTAGAAGCTCTAGCATATGATAGTTTAAGCATTTTCAAATTCTGGCACAAGTATAGTTAAGCAACCCAATTTTCCAACACAAATGAAATTCATGTATTCCCAAGTTTCCATCACAAGATGTAGCTTGAGTGTTCACATTTTCCCACACAAGGTAACCTAAAATTCACATTTCTAGCATATGTGTGATATAGTATTTTCAAATTCCAGACAAATTAAAAGTTCCAATATTCCTAAGTTCCAGATTCATGCGTAATCTCCTGCATTCCCAAATTTCCAGCACAGATTCTTGCATTCCCAAATTCTAGTAACAATGAAATTTTGAACATTCACGATTATAGTACATGGGTGACTTGTGCATTCCAAATTACTAGTCCAATTTAAAGAAAATACACTAATTCCAGCATGGCCATTAGTGTCCCATTTTCCCTTTTCTTCTCTTTCTTGGTTATTTACAATTCGGGCTAGAGAAAGTGAGGAAAGAGGGCACCATTTTCCTATTGAAAGTGTGCTGGAAAAATGGTGGCTGCCCTTTCTTATCATCCTCAAATTAGATGAGATTCTAGTAGATTTGGATGTAGGGTGCTTATTTATTGAATCTTTACAAAAAATCCCTTAATTATGTAGCAACATTCTTAATAGGTCCGGCATGTAGAGGAAAGAAGCATCGAGTTCTTGCAAGTGTCATGCATGAATAGGGGGCCTTTTCACCCTACTTGAAGCCCTCAAACCAATAGCTAACTGTTTGAGTCAAAGACAAACCAATATCTAAAGTGAAGGTTCGATCACCCACCTAAAAGCCCCTCAACTTAGTTTTGCATGATTTGAACAATTTTTTATTTTTTAATCCAAGTTTTTAGGCATTATTTTCCTGCTACTATGTGCACTAAAATGGGGCACACAAAACCAGTATGGTTTATGTACCCCAAAACAAGTTGAAAATTGTAAGAAAAAACAAATTATTTTTCAAGTTAATCTCATGCTCACTCATCAAAGGAAAGAACTTAGGAAGGAATTTCAAAAAAGAGGTGGAAAATTGGGATGTTCATGCATGTTAATCATCCCTAATTTTCTCTTTACATGCATAACTAAAATAGAGCATCAGTACAACCTATTAACAATTGAAAATTTTCAATAAAAAACGAGTCATTTCCAAATCAACATGCATCTACAACTACTGACATTCATCATGCACTGAGATTGTAAGTTAAATCTAACAAAATGAGCAACTAAAATGAAAAATTTTAGGAACTCTTTGCATCAGTTGTGTATTTGGATCACTCTCAGCTGGTTTGCCATTCAGTGGAGCCACTTTTCTCTTTCTTCAACAAGGTACGGCTGGACACAATTAGTAACAGTAACTTGGTCATTTCAAATCTTTTTCAAGGAACACTTTTCATTTCTTGAGCTTTCAAATCTTTTTCAAGGAAAACTTCTTTATTTCTTGAGCTAAGCCAAGGCAAAATATTAATAATCCTTCCTAATTGAAATCTCCTACCTATTCGTGCATAGTTTCATTTCAATCTGACTCCTGAGTTGCAAGTCACCCTTCTTCAATGCGTGGAGTTCCAATCTCAGGCAGAGCTCCACCTTCAACTTGCCTAATCCTTCACAAACTTCTTCCTCCTTTTTTCTTTTTCTCACCACAAACTTCTGTCTCTGCCTAGCTCATGTCCCCCAACTCGTCTTCCTTAGTGCCCTCCCTCCACTCTCTCTGCAACTTCCTTCTCTACGCATGAGTTGAAATTCCAGCTCTATAGTTTAAGTGTTATTTTATACATAGTTTTATTTCAAAAGGAAGTGGACATGTGGCATTACAAGAAAAACCAGCACCTTGGAAAACTGGTTCCACATGGTTGGCCAAATCTCCCCCTTTTATCTGATCTATCGAATTTCAATTCTCCAATAAAAACCTTTTATTTTCTCTAAAGTTTCAATTATATTCTAGTCAAGGTCAAGTTTGCAATTGTACCCTAACTGATAATATAATACATTCCTCATTCTTAATTGATTTTTAGGGATTTCTCCATGTGTTTTGGGTAGTGATTATGCATGGAAATTCCTTTCCTAATTAATTTAATAATTCCTTATTTTAACATCATTTTAATTATAATTATCTTTTTGAAAATTTGCTTAATAATTACTTGATGCAATTTTTAATGTCTTTCATCTTGTAAATTGGTTTCTAAATCTCCGAATCACCCTAGCAATGCCTTCTTAATTGTTATCCTAACATAATTCCTTGATGTGCTCCGTCAATTTCTCCATTAACAATTAAGACATATATATATAATAACAAATTAAATAGATGAAAAATTATCCTATTTTTTTAAACGCGTTGATTTATTAATTGAAATTGTATGTTTACATATATACAAAATGAGTTCACACCATCCGTTGGCTTCACCCCATATTTTTTGAGTGATCCAACTAGTTCATTGGATTTGTAGCTCTTCAAGATTGGTGGGTGCCACAAATATCATCCAATAATAACCTCTTTAGAAGGCCCCTTCAACTTAAATATAGATAATAAAAAAGATAGCTTGGTTCACAAAGTTCCCACGAATGTGAGAGTAAGTATAAGGGCAGACCACAAAGGGTCAATAATATGCATATTCAACTGAAATGTGAATGGTGTTAAGAAAAATAAATAAATATATTGTCTATGTTTCAAGAATAAGAACCTACTTATAGATGCATTTGCTGCATGAGATTATTAGCACCCGGGAAGCAGGCTCCTTATAAGCTTTTTGAACGTAAATTGTTACCAAGACGCATATAGGGAATCCTTATGCTACACAGTACAAGTTGATCTTCTCACTTACATGCAACACTTTGCAGTTGATATTTATAGAGAATGGAATAAGCTTTACCAAAAACAAAAGGAGGGAAGAACATGGTTGCAAATGTCTTACCTATGGAGGTAGTTACGACCTTAAATAAGATTATCTCAAATTACCTAACTTTATTTTAAATTTGTTATGGAGGGATATCTTTGACCTCTCCAGATTGGAGTAGTATTTACTTAAATTTGGAAGCCTACTAGTTATAAGAAACAATAGTCTCCTTTATGTAAAAAAAGATAAAATGGTAACTTGTTAGAAGAATAGAGTGACAGAATGCTCAAAACTTTTACTTTATAAAAAAAATGCATCATCCTTTTCATTTAGTATATAATAAAAGATTTACAAACCATTGATTTTGATAATTGTAATCATTCATGACAGAACCAAAAATTCAAGTCGGCAGGGACTTATAATAACCATAAGAGTCCCAGTAAGAGTCAACACTCATGGGCATGCAAAAGTTGATACATCGATGTTTTGTAGACACTGACTTCTTTTGAAAGATCTAAACCAATTATCTTATTCAGAAAAACCTTAGATAAGTTGGATACTAAACTTTAAGACCATTAGATGATCATAGCCTAAGTTATATATGTTAAAAATTAAGGCAATTGATATTTTTAACTTTTTTCAGAGGCAAAAAAATAAGTGGCTAACATCATTAAAATAAAATAATTTTTTATGAGTCACCTATTTTGAGGACTTTGAACAAGATGAATTGTTTAGATCTTTTGAGAGAATTGAATATCCATGAAAAAATGAAGCATCGACTTCTTTGCATGCCCACCAGCTCCGAGTGTTACTAGGGCTCCAAACATAAATATATAAATACATATTAAAAAATTATTTGAATAATAAAATATAAAAACAACGTTCACATATTTCAACAATACTAACAAAATATCGAATTCGTCAATATTTTAAGAACAATATAAAAATCAAATACTGTAACTTATACAAGTTAAAACTAGGACATGATATTAACATAATAAAAACGAAAATTTGCAAACAATTTTGTAGGGTCTTTCCTGAGTAGGATGTAAACTAATGTAATAAAAATTTGACTGGGGTCTTAAGACCCCGCTCCCATGCACATGCATCCGCCCATTCACTTATGTTGGATTTCGTGTTGGTATGCCATGTCAACTAAAATCTTCCGTGGACTTGTGTTGTTGGGCCTGGATCAGGCGTCCCATTCTTTTTCCATGTCGAAGACAGTTTAACGGTACTGGCTGTCCCTTTGGAAGTGGATCTGTTGAATGCAACCATCTATAAGTTCATAGGAGCAGGTCATGGGGCACGCATCAAAATTTTGACCCACTTAACAAACCTACGTCTTTAAGCTGAGAATTCCAAAGGTTAAGGCTAAGAATTATCAAATGAAGCAAATTTCCTTGTGGTCCATGCATTGGAAAGCCTAGAAAACTATTAGCAATTGGAGAAGCAAGAAATTGTAGCCATAATCCATACAATTTTTCTGGTTTATAAAATTTATTTACAAGAGAGACCTAGATTCACTTTTTCATATTGGATCATCTCGAGCAAGACTATGACTTCCATTCACATCTTCACATTGGTTCATCTCAAGCAAGATCGTGATGTGTTCCATATTTAGGGGATGAAGTTGTGGGCATAGAGAAGGGGAGAGGTCACAAGTTCAGGGCATGAAAATAGCCTCTTGTAAAATACAAAGTAAGGCCACATACTATTAACCCTTGTGGTGTCCCACTTTCTTGGATCCAGCATACACAGGAGCTTCATGCACTGGGCTGCCTTTTTAAGTAGGCAGCATAGGCCCCAAGTATTGTTGTACACTGGATAAGCAAAAGTGGTCAGCCAAGTTCTGCAATGGGCCCTTGCCAGTCACAGTAGCCTGAACAAAGAATCGGAACATAAAGAACGTGGCTAATCTACCATGCTTAGTCTCCTTCTCCAACTCTGCAAAAATCCCCCAAAAATCTGATCCCATTTAAATAGTTTAAGCCACCAAAATTTAGCATTTAAACTAATGCTTTAAAATAAAGCAAAAAATAACAGCGATCATTTGATAATAATCGCTTAAAAAATAAAAACTTAGGATCCTCTTATTCTGATGCATTTTAGGCATTTCTAGTCCATCGCCAGCTCTACCAAATAAATGATTTGGATCAATGAAATAATGGGTGTCAATTGCGAGATCCTGACTGAAACTATGCGCATCCTGTGAGTAAGAACTTAACGTGAAGAAGGGTTCAAGGTCATGCGGTCATCTTGCACCGGTCAATTTATATATATGGACTCGATTGTAACTGAGTTCAACCTCAATGTCGGGTGGGTCCTGCAAGCCAAAGTACATGGATTAGCTCAAATTTAGACCATACATCTGGATTCCCGGCCTTAAAATTCAAAGACGAGGAAAATATTCCAAGTGCTTGTATGTGTGCTTTCTCCTCCTTCAAGTGATATTCCGGGTAGCTTCGTCTTTACTTGCATTTGGTGATCCCTTGACTTAGATGATACGATGAGATACATCTTCTTCAAAGAGTACAGAGCAGTTCCAACAACCATCTAACGCAAATGTCATATTGTAAACTTCTATGCTTCTAACGTTGAAAGCAAACCTGGGGATGATTTTTGTTATGATTCTGTTTTAGCCCCTGGGATTCCATTTTTAGGCATGTCGGCATTTCTCGATGCTTGTCATCATCAATCCTTCACCTCCACAGATCTAATGAGTCGGTCATCTTCCACAGAATGTTCTAAAGAACAAAAGCCCTTGGAGATTTCATGATCGGGGCATTTTCACAAGGATTTTGTGGAGATTGATGACACAACAAACGGTCTACGACCAGCATTAAAAATGACGCTCAATAGGATCAATCCATTGAAGAATGAGGACTGAAAGCACACATAGGAGTATAAATTGAAGCGCGCGGGGTCGATCGTGGAAAAGAGTACAACTAAAGCTAGTGGAATCCGGTGAATGTGTCACATGAGGTAGGTGGAAATTTAAGACAACATATCTAAATAATAAGATGCATGTTCTAATATGCTCTTATTTCTGATTATATGATTGATATTCGATATGCTTTAAATTGAAATAAGAAAATAATGTTAATTAAAAGAATTGCATGTTATAATTTATGCTTATGCCTTGTACATCATGTATGTGAATTGTGAAATGATGTTTATGGTATAAGGGTAACATGTCAATATTGATGATGTATGAGTCTAAGTTATAGGATATATCCTTGGTGGGTTATCACCAAATAAGTAAGGATATTATTCTTGTTATGAAATATATGAATAGGCGAATTACCTGCTATTATAATTATTTTACATTCAAGCATGGAAGCCTGAGAGTTTTGTTTTAGACAGGTGTAAGCTTGGGGATACTATACTAGGAGAGTTATAAGGATTTGGTCACCCGCTCTCCGAAATTGATTATGTTATGGATACCATGCACTATGTGTTGCAAAAAGTTGGGTGGGGCAATCATGGGAAGGCTGCCACTATGACAACCATGGTCCTCCCCATGCAGACATGGATATTGTGATTTCCACCGATGATGGTATAAGTAGATTATTGAGCAGTTATCCGGGCGTGCTATACGGATTCTGATTGCATGCATAATAGTCCTTATATTTGATGCACTATTGTGCATATCCTTGAGAGTTGCCAAAAAACACTGGAGTACTCAAAAGACACTGGTTAGGCAGTTGTGAGGGTCAAGCAGTGTGAGGAACTCAAAGAGGACAATATTGTATACGTTGTGCATTCTGCCGATGGGAAATGCATATATAATGGCTTTATGAGATGCTTTATATGATACGGCATGATGATATGCCTTACATCATTTTCTCAGCAATGGCTGAAAGATTGTGGACCTCATATAGTGAGAGGCATGAGGATTATATTGATATACCAGTAGTTGCTGGATAATTATGAAGCTCAGATGATGAGGGGTATGATTTTGAAACCCAATATAGTTTGGGAATGCAAATTTGGTAACGTTGATTATATTCATAATTTTGTATGTGCTTTAACAATTTTCATATATGTGTATTATTGTTATATTAATATGATTGAGGGAGTAGTTTCATATATGTTTTCATATGGGTTAGTGAATGGGAAGAATTGTATGCAGAGTATGGCTCATGAAATTGAAGTATTTATTTGATAATAAATAATAAGTAAAGACATTCCATTTTTTAATGAAATTATTAATAATGATGAAAACATCTAGATATTTGGCTTACAAATGGGTTATTGTTATGGAAATGAATATTCTAATTACTATTGAATAATTAATGTATCTTAAGATTTAGCATGCTTCTTAAACTCCCTTACCAAGCATAGCTTACTGAGATATTGTAAATTTTTTATGTTTACAATATCTCAGATGCAGAAAGAAAGGAGAAGATGTACACAACAAAAGGAATCCAACAACCATACTTCTACGCACGGGTATACATTATATTTAAAGCTTTTGTATTGTATAGTTAGTCATTTAAATTGTGATATTGGACATTTAAGATAATATTATGGGGGTTATACAAGTGAACCACTGGATGGGTCCTGTTTTCAGAAATAAAGTTCTATCTTCTAGAATATAGCAAAAATATTGTGATATATATATATATATGAAGACATAAACAAAAAGTTTCAACCTTAATTTCTATTTCATTTCTTAGCTTGGAACGGTCTAATCCACTACATTTGGCCAAAAGTAAACAAAATTGGCAACTGTGCCCATGCCTATCATATTAATAAAATCTATTAAATGCTAATGTATATGTTCTCTTATTCTTGATGATGACTATAGAGATAGGCCTTAAATTTCCAAAAGAAAGAACATTTAAGGGCCTTATAGAGGCCTTGAACTCTTGAATGGCCCTGAATTCATGAATAATTGCGTCATTCACGAATGTTGGAGTAAAAATTAACACTCTTGAATGCTAATTTGCATTCCTGTGTGTTCTTGAACTCTTTCAATTATCAAATGGGTCTCGTAGAAGGAGAAAAACTAAATACTAGAAAATTTAAGGCCATTGGCTGAATAGCTGAGGCAAAGAAGAAGAGAGTGAAAGTAAGAAGGCGGTTAGCTATTTATTGGGATTTTTTAGTATAAAATCACAAAAAGGGGAAAACACAATGAAAACCCAAATCACAGTCCCCGAAAATATGAACTCCTGCCATTGGGAATCATTATATAGAGAGGAGGAAGAGGAAGAGAGGAATAACAAAGTGTGCACACCAGAGAGTGATGGTTTTTGACTTTTAAGCAACACCTGCTAGCTGGCCCGAATGCTAGGAATGCTGTGAATGATGGGCTCTTGGGAGAGAAATCCTCTGAGTAACCAGTCATGAATTCCAACTTTTTGTATTTTGCATTCCTATCATTCGTGATTTTGAGGGCCTACTGCCTAGACATGTTGTTCACGAGTTCAAAGCAAATAAACTCGTGAGTTTGAGAACTCTGTAAGTAGATAAAAAGAAAGAGTAGAAAGCTGCAAGATGAAGAAAGAAAATTTTAGAAACTGCATATGGCAGTGTGCCAGTGAAAGGCACGTCGTCTTATAATATAGTAGATAGATATTCAGATTTGTGAGCTCGACAATATAATAGAGATTCATAACCACTCCATCAAAGCCGCGAACGAAATCGACATTGAAGTTCTTGTAGGATGCAAATGCATGTTTTTCACTTCGAAAATATGAACAGCCAAGAGTCGAATAGGGGTCACTCTTTTCAGTGTTTTCAACCGTCTATCTTGTAGGTCATTATTTGGATGAATAACCCCCCAAAAATCTGATCCCATTTAAATAGTTTAAGCCTCCAAAATTTAGTATTTAAACTAATGCTTTAAAATAAAGAAAAAAAATAACATCGATCATTTGATTATAATCGCTTAAAAAATAAAAACTTAAGATCCTCTCATTCTGATGCATTTTAGGCATTTCTAGTCCATCGCCAGCTCTACCAAATAAATTATTTGGATCAATGAAATAATGGGTGTCAATTGCGAGATTATCCGCTACACCTTCCTGACTAAAACTATGCGCATCCTGTGAGTAAGAACTTCCAAAATTAACGTGAAGAAGGGTTCAAGGTCATGCGGTCATCTTGCACCGGTCAATTTATATATATGGACGCGATTGTAACTGAGTTCAACCTCAATGTCGGGCGGCTCCGGCAAGCCAAAGTACATGGATTATCTCAAATTTAGACCATACATCTGCATTCCAGGACTTAAAATTCAAAGACGAGGAAAATATTCCAAGTGCTTGTATGTGTGGTTCTCCTTCTTCAAGTGATATTCCGGGTAGCTTCATCTCTACTTGCATTTGGTGATCTCTTGACTTAGATGATACGATGAGATGCATCTTCTTCAAAGAGTAGAGACCAATTCCAACAACCATCTAACGCAAATGTCATAGTGTAAACTTCTTTGCTTCTAACGTTGAAATCAAACCTGAGGATGAATTTTGATATCATTCTGTTTCACCCCCTGGGATTCCAGGAAATATCCCGGCTAGCATTAAGTAAGAACTAGGTCAATGGAATTCGGTGGCTAATAATATTTCACTCTGATAGATAATCTAACCATTGAAACTCACGTTGCAAACTTCTCTACTAAATAGATAATGTTTAAACACATGGTTACCTAAAAAGGAAGCGGTTAATTAATTTTCAAGACCTTGATGTAGATTTTATATTGTGTAACCACTTCAGAAAAAACATGGCGCATGGGAGACTGATTCATCTCTTACCACAATTTCTGAATTTCCTAACCAAATTAGCCACCAAGGGTCTCCATTGCAGCTTCAGAAAGTCGACATCATGCATCTTGCGTCTAACGAAGAGGACTTATTCTATGGATTTGAACTTGTATCAGAGTTTCGATGAGGAGGACATGAAACCAGCATAATCAGGACAATACATCTGGTAGGCTTGGGTTAAACTGTCAAGATCACACTCAATTGTATGAAGGCATACAGTTGTATGAAGTCATCTTACAGTCACTGTAACGAAAGACAAAACACCAAGTGTCAATCAACGATTTGCATACTACTTGCAACATTAAAGATTACCAGCAACCTACCTTCCCATGAATATGAGAGAGACATGGACATGGACTCAACAGAGAACATTACGCCCTATAAATAAGAGTAGTTCCATTCTTTTCCACCCTGGCAAGGTTCAAAACTAGAACTTTGAAATGAAAATCCCAGGTTCAATCTCTTCCTTTCTCCTCCTGTTACTCCTAGCCTTGCTATTATCAGAAGCCATGGCTTTCCGAGGTAAACAGCTACTTCAACTCGTTTTATTTTTTCTTTGTTGTCTTTCTAAAGACATATACTACGATCTAAATTCATCTCCATTGCTATGGCTATTCTAGGGACGAAAGAGAAGCTCACCATTCGACTAGCACAGAGGCCATCCTGGCCACCTCCACCGATTGTCATGAGACAACCACCCATTAACAACTAACTCTTCCCAGTCTATATATTGAACTCGTGTTTCAATTGGAAAAATACGTCTTGGATTGGATGGTTTAGAAGGCATGATTCTAGGTGGAAATGGGGGCTTTCAGTTGTCATCTTAAACTTGTGATTGTGAAATTGTAAGGGATCTTGTTCTGTAGATTGTTTTGTCGAAAGAAATTAACTATATGGGTTATACAGTTGTAAAGGATTTTGTGTCGATATTGTTAGTCGTCAAATATATTGTTGTGAATGATAAAAGTCGTCAAATAATGGGATTATGAAATAAATTAGTTCACCTAAGTGAAGCGTTAAATTGGACTGACTATTATACCACACTAGACTGTCCAATCAAAGGTGCAGACTGATCATGTGTGTTTGGAAATGGGCTGATTAACCCATCTTTTATTGTAATGGATTAGTATGCAAGATCTTTCGGATAGATAGGGCTCGGTTACTACACACCCAGTGATTAATTAGGAACATTTAGATGATGCAGTCTTATATAAAGCTACATTCCTTCTTAATTAAATCTACTTAATTAGCTCCGGCAAAACGACAATATGAAAGATTTTTATTTTTTTAAACCGTTGTAAATTTTTGTTGAGGATAGAGAACCAGAGTGGTCATGTGAAAAGAACGACCATTACAAGAACTGCAAAAAAGCTTAAAAAAGTGACTTGGATCAACAATTCATTGGAGGTGGTTGAATGCATTCCAAATGACAGTGAGCGTTTGTTGATCTTACCCTTTTTAGCAAGGATGTCCAGTAATTCATTAGCAGAGAGATTGATAATAATAAAAAATTGAGAATGAAATTTTTTGCAGAATTTATTGAATCTTGTCTAATGCAATGACAAGATGATGTGTGGCTTTTCCTTGCCATAGAACAACTCTCTGTAGTAAAGCTTGTAATTCCACGATTTATGAGTCAGTCCATCCAATTGGTACCGAATAAAATAAAACTTGATCCCCACTGAGGTTCCTGATAAGTGCCCCCTTGTGACAGATGAGGATTACCAAATGATATTATCCATTAGAGTTTACTTTCAGTTTATCATGCTCCAACGGTTTCCAAGTGTGGATAGTTTTTTGGTTTGTGCCTGCCGATGTTTTTATGGCATTCTAATTTCCAATTTATTTCTAAAGCGAGAAGGCTTATAATTATGTTATGTGAGAAAAGCCAATAATAGGTAAGAGAGATGCCATATGTATTTTATTAGTTAGGTAAGGCTTTTCATTTAATGGTTCGGAGGTGACCTAGGTTATTGAATTTCTAATAACAAGGTGCGTGGAATGAAGTACTAAATCTGTGGTAATTCAGAGGAGAATGGCTCACAGCGCTCTCTCATAGAGTTGACCCAGATAAGTTTACTTAGGCTTGTTACATGCAGATTGGTTGGGTTGGTCAAGTCAAGTGGAGTTAGGAACAAGATAACTCAATATTTAATGTGAGTAGCTGGTATTCTTAAAAGCCAATGATAATGTTTGGGGGTTAATTAACAAATAGGTGGAGCTATGTTGTTTTTTAAGAATAGAGGGCGGAAATCATTCGCTACAATTTGTAGTAGTAGTTTTAGCGTGAAATTTTCCTTCTTAAAACCACTTTTTATATTTTTTTTAATAATCAAAGATATTCATCTGATTTGCCCTTCCTCAAGATAGAGGGATGCTAAAGTTCTCATCCAACGGGCTCCTCTAAACATGGACGGTAAACAGTGGATTGTGTTAACCCCGTCTACTTTTCAACTGAAGAGGCCCTCCTCAGAGATGCTTATTAGATGAGAGATTCTGCTCCATGCTGAGAAAGACTCCTATAAACAGCTTGGATTATAGAAAATGTATAAAAAATTGACCCAACAGATATTTTTTTGGCGTTACACACCGCTACACTGAAATGCAACCAATAATTTCCCAAAAGAGAGCAAAGGTCGCGAAGCAGTCGAATTAGTAGAACGTTCAAGTCTCCGATCTCAGGTAATTTACGATATTAATCATTCAAACTATGGCATCTACTTTAGACTACCAGTGTCAACTAGTTGAATATGAGACCCGTGCTTGAACTATAGTCTATATATGAAAGCGCGCAATTGACTTTTCTATCCATGAAAGGTTCGTCGTGGCTTCTCCTTTACTCGCAGCAGTGGCAACCTGTCAAAGGTTAACAGCAACCATCCCATCAAAGATAGCTTCTTATTCCACAAGCTTTTTGCATCCTAATACAAGGCGTAGCCATTCGTCAAGGTGTAAAATGAACCCTTTTTCTCAACCAATGGTACTGGCCCACTAATTCGTGACGCATGTGCGTGCCTCATTGAATTGCAATGAGGTCACACACCTCATTCGATCTATATATACAGAGAAAAGGTCACATTTTCCCTCAAAATCTTGCAATGAAATTCTCAGTCTCTCTTCCCTCTCTTCTCCTCCGTTCATTGCTGATTCTCTTGTTACTCTGTGAAGCCATGGCTTTGCAAGGTAAGTAGCCATATCTTATCTGTCTTCCGACCTCTCTAGTTATCGATTTAATGAGTTTTTACCCGTTGTTTTTACAGCCAGCGTTGAACGGACACCACCGATGAGGCCAGCTAATCCTCCACCCCCGGTTGGTGGAGGATCATCACCAATATATAATTAAATTGTTCTCTCTGTCTATCCATGCTCTTCTGGCTGTAGCAACTCCTACGTGGGACTGAGCACAGATATGATAGTAGCAACATACAATAAGGGCAGGTAAAAAGTTCAAGTGGCGGGGGCATGATTTTCACTGATCTAAACTGTTGAAGTCTAAGCCGTGGTTTGGCTAGCGGTGTTATGTACTGATAACCTGTGTAGAAGACTTTGTTTCACCAGTTTGAATGTCAAAGCATTAACTTTTGCTTATTGCATATGATTCCTCCAATTCTTGTTTGGAGACAGTCCATGGATTGGATAGTTAGGTTTCTCTATCCTATCAGATATGTTGGAGCAGCTGCAAGATTACTATCATAATTGTGTCACCTGTGTATGTTGATCGAACTAAACCTGACTTGGCAGGTCAAGAACTAGAAACTGAAAAGGTCTCGTTTTGAGAAAAATCAACAAATAAAACTGATGTTATTTACTTCGACAACACGGTACAGTTGACACCCTGATTCCTTACCAGCATCGTCTTACATTTTCCGATAATTACAGAGCTCTTTTGCGGTGTTTAAAACTATTGGGTCCATGTATGAATCTATATGCACAACTAAAACTACTTTAGGGCCAATGGTGATCCAAACGATTCAAAAAATTTCTCTTCTTCATTGGATGATCCTAATCGTAATTATCTTGTAAATGTCAAACGGATGCGTTGAAAGTGCAAAAATAATGGTGGTAAAATCCTGACCAATATCAGACTATTAGGAACGTCTTGTATATGCACAAGAGTGCTCTATGAATTTGGTCTATACGTAAAATTTGGATCACCAAAACGCCATAGAATTTCACTATTGGGATGTTGGTAAGTGGCTACCGCTGAACTTATAGGACTCGTGATCTAGGAGACTTCTGGGCCTGCATTAGCATTGCACCTATAGAAAGTGAACTGTCTTGAACGGCTTGATAGAATCAACCATCGATCACCCTTATCAATCTATCAATCAGCAACCGAGATCACCTATTATAGGCCCGGCTCTATGAAGTCGCAGGTGAGATGATTATGCATATTGATATTTTGAGAATTTCGAGTTCCTTTTTGCAGGGAAAACCAGTTCTTGCTAATCGCTTTTTTGAGAACCTGTTTTTGAAAAATCAGTAAAACAACTTTATTCTGTAGATCTAAGCCATTATTATGTTTAAAATGGTTAAGACGGGTTGGAGATCAAATTTCATCTTAATTGATTAGTTTTTAGTCTATGTTTTTACGAGCAGAAAATACTGATCATCCATTTTTATTAATTTTTCTAAAGGCTCAAAAAAATTCGTTAGGATCATGAAATGCAATGCATTGATTTCTTATGGGTTGCCTATTTTTGGTACGAAGCATATGAAAGAATAATGTAAACTTCTTCTCATGCTCAAGAGTATATGCTTGCAGAACTTTTAATATTATTTTTAGTCCCAAATCTGAACGTTGCCTAAAAGCACCTAAACTACACAATCTTGGAAGAAGCAATTGTAAAAGTTGTCATCATGTGACCTTGACGTTACAGGCTCAAGGCGTGGAAATAGCCTCTTGCAAAAATGCAAGGTAAGGCTATGTACTATAAGCTCTTGTGGTCAGCCCCTTCTCCAGACCCCGCAAGCTTCGAGCACCAAGTCTGCCTTTTAAAGAAAGCTTTAGTCAGGTGTGAAAATGGACCAACAAAATTGTTTTGGACCTTCAGTCATATCAATATGACATTTCTACCACGCCCGTTTTACTTTAGGTGTAGAATATGAATGGTCAAAAACTATAGCTAAGCGTTCACATTCATAATCAAAATTCTTCTGATTGATATGGTTTGAAGCTGTACTAGGTCCATAACTGATTCGGTTAAATGAATGGTTTGGATCATTCAGAGCCGGGCCCCTGAGGAGTTCTTTCCCCGTTGCATTACCATGAGGTTGCACCCCTTATAGCTAGATATAGTCCATATAAACGGACTAGGCCATCCTATCAAAATGTTGCAATGAAATTCTCAGTAGTGAAGCTTCTAATACAAAGGTTACCTTCATGGATGCCTTTGTTACAGCCAGAGTTCAACCGCGGATGTTTTATTCCCCACCAGCCATTGGCTGAGGATCTTCATCGGTTATAAATCTGTAGTTGCACACTGATTATGCCCTTCCACTGATTGACTAAGTAATAACGCGTGTAGACTATTTGTCCGACCTATCTCAGTATCATACAAAATTGATGTTCTTTTAACTATCAAAATATACGAGTTCTCATGCTAATTAAATAGGTGAGAAATGATACATGCACCTCTCCTCTCAAATGCAATAATTTGCTAAACCAAAGAAAGATGGAACTAGATGCTTCCCTTCTCTATAATGCAAGGAAGAATAGACTAAAAAAAAGAAAAGAAAAAGAGATTCTTTTTCATTTTCATTTTCATCATAATATATAAAACCTTTATTGCTCTAACAAGCTTTCGAAATCGATAGTTCAGAAAAAGAGTTTAATTTCTAACTAAAATCATGTTTTGCCTTAAGCCATTGTCAAGACGCCTGGCCCGTAAGTTGACCCCCTTAAATTACCATTACTTAATAAGGATTTGTTACGCACGATATGCCGACGACTCACTACTAGGAATCGTGGGTGCCGTAGAGCTTCTCATAAAAATACAAAACGAGATAGAATGGGAGAGCACTACTAACCAAGTCAAGTCTGGTTCTCGTCAATAGGCACTGGTAGCTTACTTCCAAACCGTTTTGTTCTTTCCATTCAAGCAATCCTACTTTTTCGAGTGGGTCTAGGTCTAGTTGAGACTGAAGTCAATGCCCTTATTATAAGGAAAATGGCGAGAATCATCTTATAGAAGTAGTGTTCTTTATTGGTAAGGAACAATATATGTATCCCTCGTTTCAAATGCCAGAGGCTTTTCTTTTCTTTTTTTTGTTTACAAACAAAGAATTAGAAGCAAATTATTCATGCAAGCTCTCACACACTCTTAAAAATATTCCCCAACCAAAGGAGAAAGCAGTGGCTTAAGACTATAAGCAAACGTATTTAGGAGAGATGCCAAATTGTCTAAGACAAACTGCACTAGACATTTGCGAGAGTTTGCCCCTCCACTCTCCTTCTCTAACTCGCTATTCCACTCTTGTGGGACTGCTTCTAAAGAAATCTGAAGAACCTCCCAACCTCTTATGGCCCATGCCTCTCCATCTCTCCTTCTCTAACTTCCTATAGTACTCTTGTGGACTCACTTTTAAAGAAATCACAAGAATTAGGCCTACGACCAACAAAATAATGAAAAAATACACCTGTCTCTACAAAATATCAAGTCCAAAATAGAAGGTTTTAGCTTTTTTCCAAACTTTAGATCATTAGATGCTATAGATTTTGACATATGTCGACGTTAAACAGATTAATCGACAGATGAGACATTTCTAAATCTGCCTATCCTTATGAGCGAGTCACTTTTTCATTCTTGACACACAAAAATTGGTCATTGTTTAAGTGAACAGTGCTAACAATGTTGTTACTGGATGTTTGAGCATGCATGCTGATTACTGAAGTCCATGTACTCTGTGAATTACGTACTCACAGAGGAAAAAGCAACGTAGCTAATGGAGGAAGGTATTGCCTAGGGGTATTTTCCTGCTACGGCATTCATATGCATTTCAAAGCTAGCAAAAAAAGATAGAAAATATGTACGTAAGATGGTAAGTTGCCAGTAGTCATATATATGTATGTATGCTCCTCAAAGGTTTTCCTTATACAAGTCATGCAGTCCAGTCGTAACTTTTTGCATATGCAAATCAATTCAAGCATGGAAAGATGAACTTAGAAGGACTGCAAGTGTGCAGAGATGTCCTGACGCGAAACGTTTCAAATTGATCAGCTGATAATGGCTTGGTAAGGATGCCTGCAATGTGGTCTTTGGTCGAGAGGCATTGAACTTGCCTTTTGGAGAGAAGATCACCAACAAAACGAAAGTCAACTTCGATATGTTTTGTGCCGGCAGGGAAGAACGGTGGCGCCAATGTTATCACACCATAAGGTGAGAGTTGTGAATTATAGAACCTCCAGTTCTTGTAGTGATTTGACCCGCGTAAACTCTATGTTAATATAAGTGTAATCACTATAATCACGGAATTACAAAGTCATTATCTACAGCTACAATTACGGTGGAATATGTTGCTCATCAAGCACCAGAACATCCAAGCCCCCCACTTTCTCAGATTGATCATCAAGATAGAGGGATCGTGGCTCATAAGGGATTTGTGTCATCTAATTTTCTTATTAAGAGATTAATCTCATAAAAGTCATTAAAAAACCCTGCAATCTAACATCTTCTAACGGATCAGGCCTCCAGTTGCCATTGATCGTCCTAATATTCTGATGGACCACCTTAAGTTGCTTCAATCGTCATTTGATTTTGCGATCAATGCTTAATGATATAATACCCATTACTAGGGATTTTTTTTTTTTTATCTGGTGAAATGCAATCAAGTTGGGTTCATTGAAGAAGACTTCGTTGATTTTGGATCAACTTTCGACTATAAAAGAAGTGTGGACTAACTTGAGATCATGGTCTTTCATCAATTATTAAGGAATCAATTACAACAAATGAGCAAGTTGATGCCAAAATTATCTTTGCATAAGCTTGAGGGGGGTGTTAGGATAAGTGTAATCATTGTAATCACAGGATTACAAAGTCATTATCTACAGCTACAATCAAAGTGAAAAGAGAATACATTTAAAATTCTTAATTTTTGGAGTTCTAGAAAGTAAAATTTTTATAGACATCAAATCAAATATTAAAACCTTAAAAAGGACAATTTGGTAATTTCACATAGTGGGCCCTGGTTGCAAAATTTTGAGATTTGAGTAGCATTCATCTAATTTTTTTACTATAATTAATTACATATAATAAACAAAATAGTAAAAACATTATAATTTTCAAGTTTAATTTTAAAAAAAATTAAATTATTAAATGACTAAGGAGGGGGCCATTTTAATAATGGCACCTGCTTCCACTTGAGCCATTAGTCAACGAGAAGAGAATAGACCAAGGTTTATCCTCCAAACCTAATAGGAGGAAACACTAGTAGAGCTGGCCGAAGAGAAGAAAGGAGAGAGAAGAGATGGAGAGGAGGATCTAGGCTGCCAGCGATGTTCATGTTGATGCCGCCCAAACCTGCAGGAGAGAAAAGCCGACGGGGAGAGAAGAAGGGGGAGAACAAAGAGGAGAAGAAGAAGAAGGAGGAGAAGGAGAAGGAGAGGAGGAAGGAGGAGAAAGAGGGGGATCCAAGCCGCAGCATCTTTCCACGTCGACGATGCCCAAACCGGCCTAATGGTGAGAGAAGAAGGGGTAGAAAAAAGAGGAAGAAGAAGAAGAAGAAGGGGGAGAAGAAGAGGAAGTGAAAGAAGGAGAGAAAGGGGGTTTATGGCTGCTGGAATTTGCAAGTCATCGTTGGAGAAGACACAACTTGGATCAACAATCTGAGCTGATCAAATTATCTGTGCACGAGCACAAACAAAAGCCCCAAGTTTGTTGGATAAGTGGTGATGTTTTTTCTAGTCAACTAAAGAAGGGACGGACTCAAAGATCATGTCGGAAGACGACGATCAATCTAACCCATTGAAGAAAGTTGTTTAGAGATCCCTAAGTTGAGGTAGAATCCATAGAACCCATATGATAAATTGATTTCTTGTGTTTATCTAAGCTAGGCACTTAACTTTAACTAAGTTTAATGAGATATTTAGAGTTTTTATTAGCATGTGGAACTTGATTACTAAATAATGAAACTTTGTACTAATCAAATAAAAGATTTGAATGACTAAATGTGTGCTTGAAAATGTTAATGTTGCACTGAGAAACCAGGAAAGAACAAAGTCATGAGGGGTGTATGGACGTCGTAAGGCGAACAATATTGTGACTGTTAGACCCCTGAGTTGTTACATCACAAAAATAAAATTCTCTGCTCCTACCTGCTTTAGAGCCAATGTGAATCACGAGAGTTCAAGAAGAAAATTTTCTTGTCAAAACGATATGACACTTTCCTAGGACAAGTATATTGCTGAATGAAGTTTCCAGGTACACATGGTCTTGAAGAATATTGCATGTTTTCAATAGCGTTCAGGCACGATATTTGACTTGGCTACCTAACATTCAAGTGTTAGTTGAGATGCAAGGCAAATTAATTGTTTAGTATCACCTATTTATAAACACAGAAGAGGTTGCATTTTGTCTCAAGATTCTTGCAATGAAGTCCTCAGGCCTTAGCTATTTTGCTCTCCTCTTTGTGCTCATTGTCTTCCTATTATCAGAAGCCATGGTTTTGGGAGGTAAGTAGGCAATTCACCTTCCTGTTTTACTTGTCTAGCCATTGCTTTAGTCAAGGATTTGAGAGATCTTGAGTATTAGATTATATTATATTTATGTGTTTGGGAGTCAAAGAGGAAAGAGCTCTTGCTTCACATTGGTAATGAGGTGAGTGCACTCTCTATTTAAGATATTTTGGGAGCTGTAAAGCATCACCTATTACAAGCAATATCATTTTGTTTATAACTCAGAATTTCATTCCTTAGTCTTCAAAGGAAGTTGAAAGATAACACAATTCTCTAGATATTTTCAACATGTCTTTAAGCTATGATTGATCACGTACGCAATTTTCCTTTGCTACGTGTCAATTTTGAATTTCATGTTTATGCGAACATTAACATAAAGGAAAATAAGAGGATTTATTTTTTCTAGGATAAATGATGTTTTATTTATTTATTAAGTGGTTGTAGGGTACACTTCTCTAGTTACATCAAGTGTTGCATTTACATTTCTAGTTATCTATGGCCATTGATTATACTTTTTTGATAGTTGAAATACATACATATAACCATTGACTACTGGATACATATAGATAATCTTTGATTACAAGACATATACAAACATACAAAGAAAACATCTTTGATTAGAGGCTGAATGAATATACCAAAGTGCAAATAATTTGTTACTTCAATGATCTTTATAGGTTAACTTGGACCAGTTTTACAATGAATTGGGTTGTTGACTAAGTTTCATGATGTGAGCTAGTCGATAACTAATGTGAACATGTCTTCTAAGGTATTGAGTAAACTCAATAAGAGTGGGTGGCTTTTGGAGTCTCTCTATCTAATATTAGGTATAACGTTAATAGGTTCCCTCTTTAATCATTGAGGTATAGGTAGGTTTGTATGTAGGAGGTGTATAGTAGCATTCAACATAGATTTTGTATCCCTTTAGTTGTTCAATATTGGAGGAGAATGCAGGAGAATGCATGTATTAACATTGATCGTTCAACATCAAGATGGCACTAGGCTTAACTCTCTTAGAGTCATATGTTGTTTGTTTCAAACACAATATGTAAGCACATCTTCTAAAGTACCGTGTAGACTTGATATGAGTGTGTGGCCTTTGGAGCATCTCTATTTAGGATTAAGTATAGTGTCAACAGGTTCTCTTTGATTGTTTAGGAGTATTAGTTTTACTGTAGCCTCGATGCATAACAATTTCCTTCTTAAGTGTGTGTAGGATATGTGTAGTAGCATTAGGTATGGATTTTGTATCTCCTTAGTCATTTGATGTTAGAGGAGAGCACATGTGTTTCCATAGACCAATCAACGCCAAGAGAGCACAAGACTTAATTCTGTTGGAATCATAACATGAGATTTTCAATCACGACAAAGGCTTCTGAATTGATAAAACCATTTCAAGTAAGATCTTTTATTATTTTGAGGCTAGCCTATTAAAAATATATGCCCTTACAAGCAAATAATTATTTGATTGTAAGTTTGTATAATGAATAAGATCCATTTGTATGTCAATTTTGTTATATGTACTACTTCGTAGCTAAAGTATTTTAATGTTATGCTATTAGTTTGTTATGTGATGATAACCGGAATCTTAGAAAACATTATAAAATTTTATTTTAAGGTGGCAAAGATTCATAGGATGAGAAGAAATGGAATTTTGAATCTTTATAAACCTAAAGATGTTCTTAGTGAGAAGGGGACTATCAATCCACATCCATCAACACTTACTAAATGCAATGTTGTTAATAAAATTAGAGATGATCATTCTCAATTATTTGGACAGAGACTCAAAGCATACATAATGGTGTACGAAGGTGTATTTATACATAATCTCAAATTGTTAGAACATTCAATAAACTTGTCTAAAGGAATGTTTCAGTCAAAGTATAACCATCTATGCCCTTAGACTTGAAATGTCCATTACTTAAAGTTAGAATGTAGTATTTATTCTTAAAGTATTTAGAGATAAAATCTAATTTCAAGTGATATATGGATACTTTGGATAGATATTTGATTCATTGAAAGTATGTGATGCTTAATAAATGGATATGAGGATAAGATAATTTTAGCAAAATGAATTAAATGCTAAGAACTTGATAATGTATGGTCAAAATTATAATTTTCTTAGCTAGTGAGACAATTTATATAGTTCTTCAATGATAAATTGGTTATACAGAACCTCTTTCATATTAATCACCAATGAAGACCCACATAGGTTAGGAGTAGCAAAACTGAGTGTAACATGGAAAAGTGAAAATTTGACTATGATCGCTATATTTGAGTTAAGTTGGATATGACCTACTTAGACTAAATTAGCAAAAAACCACAAGAAACCTAAGAGATTGCACCAAACTTGTTGTAATTGGAACTAGAAAGTAAAAAAAAGAGAAGAAAGTCGAGGGATTTTTCTAATTGATGTTGGAAACATAATTAAAAAGTACTATAAATAAGGGACACCTCCACCCTAGTGATGGAATTGAGGCAACCCTATAGCCATTCCACCAGAGAAAAATGTCCACTTGTCTCTTTATCTCACTCTCCAAGTTGTGAAGATTTCTTTTCTAATTCAAATACTTTCTCTTCAACTTAGAGCCACATCTAGCAAATAAGAACATTGAATTTTTGAAAAAACCAATAATACCAACAAGAACAAATCAATGAGGACTTATAGAGCTTTAGAAGGTAAGTACTTGGTTGCATAACTTATATTAAAGCAAGGATTTAATGTGATGGAAATCTTGAAAAGAAAAAATGTTAAACTAACTATTGATCTTAGATTTCTCCACAAAGGGCCTAGATATTTTTCTAGAGCCCAACACGCCACTACTACACACAAGGCTTTTAAAGTTCATATAAAGAAGTCATTGTATTGACTACTGACTTTGTAAATATTATTTATTTAGAAAAAAACAACTTTAAAAGTGTAGACTTAAGAAGTCGTTTAATAAAAAAATTACTTTAAAAGTGGTGCGAAAAGGAATTTTTTTGCAGGAAAGGACTTTTAAAGTTGTTTAAGTCAAACGACTTCAAAAGTGTGCATTTTAAAGTCATTTATATATAAACAACTTTAAAAATGATTGACTTTTGAAGTCATTTAGTCCTAAGCAACATTGAAAGCATAACATTTTGAAGTCATTTGAGTCAAATGACTTCAAAAGTATACACATAAGTTTGGTGCAAAAAGGATTTTATGCAAGAAAAAACTTTTAAAGTCGTTTGATTCAAACAACTTTAAAAGTGATTGACTTTTAAAGTCATTTAGGTCTAAAAGACTTTAAAAGTCTTTTCCCACATATACTTTTGAATTGATTTGACTCAAACGACTTCAAAAGGTTATACTTTTAAAGTTATTTAGTACTAAACGACTTCAAAAGTCCTTGTTCATCTATAAAAAACTAAAGTCATCTCATTTTTTTTCTGTATCCCCTCTATTCCTTATGCCTCTCTCTATTTCCCTTCTTGCTTTTTATTTTGGATATTTTGATTGTTTTTGTCATGAAAAACAATGTAAGTAAATCATAACCTCTTTTTATCATGCATTGCTTTCTTGTTACTAACTCTCTCTATTTTCATTTTATAAATCAAGTTGGTTTTCTCACTACATATGATGGGGTAAAGAAATGTGTCAAATCATCCTGATTTAGTAAAAATTTTATGAGTTCATTACAAACGACAACTGGTTCTCTCTCTAACCCTCACAATTGGAGAAAGGGAGAACATTACGATTTATGGTTCTCATCCAAAATTAGGATTTGATGAAGAATGATGGCTATATCATCAAGTTTTGGCTAAGAAAATTGTAGCTTAAAGCTTTACACACTCTCTCCCCATGGAGTGGTGTCAGCTGAATACTAATAGGTCAAATTTTGATGAAAAAGAGTATATTCACTCTTTGATCTTAATATTGTGTCAATAAGATCTAATAATATGTAACATTGGATGTAATAAAAAAATAATTTGATTTCCTTATTCACGTGTTTTTCTATTTATGTAAGATATTATAATGTACAAAAATCAAATATATATATATATATATATTTGAACTAAAATATATTAGTTTTTAAAGTCATTTGCCTTAAACGACTTTTAAAGTTGTTTACATTCAAACGACTTCAAAAGTTTGTAACTTTTGAAGTCCTTTACAACATATGACTTTAAATTTATAAGTATGTTTTAAGAGTTATTTCATCGACTTTTGTTGTGCTTTTTTCAACTGTGTTCATGATCTGCACCCAAAAACTAAGTCAAATTTCATTGACACTATCCTCAATTAGATCTCAACTATGAATTGGAACTACATTCACAAATTTGGGGTCGATAACAATTTTTGAGTATTTGTTAGTATCTCTTTATTTGTCTCATATGTATTATGTATATTTGAAGAATTTTTAAAGGGTTATAGTTAGAAACTTTCTTTTTTAAAGTTAAATTTCTTTTGAATATATCTATCATATTTTAAAATTTTCATTATTAATTGAAAATTTCCACATGTGTGCATCCATGTAATGTAGTTATTTCAAATACTTCTAATTCTTGTATACCTAGTGTTTAGTAAAATGCTCAACATAATCTTTTCATATCTAATAAGTCTCCACACACAGATTTTCTTCAATTTCTTATGATAATGGATAAATATGCTTGGATGACTATTACAAGAACATAAAAAGAATATGAAAAAGGAACAGAAAATTTCATAGAGTTTGCACTTAGCGTAGGTGTAATATCCTTAATTTTTAGGATAAAATAGGAAATTATTAAATAAATTAAAATAAAAATTTATGGATGAAATTTTTTCCTGAAAACATAAGAATTAGAAAGTACTCGTCGATATGAATCCAACGCCACCAAGAACGTGAAAAATGGAGCTCAAACGAGGGAGTTATGAGCCGTCAAACTTGTAAGGGCAAATTGGTCTTTTAACAGAAACGTGTTACACAGGGGTCCAAATTGATAACGGCACCCCTGTCTACACACGTCTCTACCAATCTGGCGAAATCGCCGAAGAGACATGGGAAGAGACTTGTGGGGAAGAGTTTCTCTTCCCCAAGACTCTAAAACCCTATATCTATGCTCCTCTAGGAGCCAAAACGCTCCACTATTGAGCATTTTCTCTGAGTTTTACGCAGAACCCTAGCCTGAAAAGATTTCATTTTTTCGGCGAGTGGAACCCCAGCAACACGAGCAACCACGGCTAGGTGCAAGGTAAGCCTTAAAACTCTATTTTTTAGTATTTATTAAATAGAGAAAAATAATAAGAAAATCATTTAAAAACTTGAAAAAAATCAGATTTTTTTAGGAACTTTAGGCACGCTACTATTGGAGCGTGATTTCAAGGACCAAACCTTTTTCGTTTGGAAATTGCACCGTCCAACTAGTGCACAAGAGACCCAAGAGCATACCCTTTAAATTTGGGAGTGATCCAACGGTGGATTTCTCCAGAAAATCCAAAAACCAGTACCTAGGGAGGATTTTAGGAACTTGGGAAAAATCATTTAAAAACCATGGTTTTTGGAAAAATCAGTGAAAAAAGAGGGCATAAATGGATTCTAAAGAGAATTCTGAAGAAAATGGCTCAAAAATCACGCAAAACGGAGCTCTGTAGCTCCGCCGGAGGCGACCGGAATCCGATCATCTTCTCCGGCGTCGTCAACGGTGTCGGCGCCCTGGCGCTGACGCCAGGACGCGCGCTGGGACGCACCGACGACGACGTCACACACGACGTCGTCGTCACACGCGTGCGCGGCGCCGCGCGCGTGTGGGGAGCGCGCAGGGTGACGGTCGCGGTGGGGCTGGGACGCAGCGCGTGCGTGCATCAGGTGCCGAACACGCCCGGCGCGCGTCCCGTTCGGCGTTTGCGTCGGCGTGCGTCTTCTTGCGCCAGTGTACGCCGGTGTAAACTGGCGGAAAAGGGGCGCCGCCGGTTTAAACCACCTTATGGTGGTCCGGCAGGCCCCATTTTAGCGTAGTTTTCACTAAAACTTGATTTTTGGGAGCTAGAGAGGTCCAAATCAGGATCCGAAAGAGGCGTTGTGACCGTATTGACGACGCGGACCTAGTTTTAACTTAAAAACTTAGAAATGACAACTTTTTCTTTAGAAAATTTTTAAAATAGTGATGTGACATGTACAGGTGCACGTGAATATACCAGTTAAAGGGAGTTATTAGCAAGCTAGTGGTCTCACACTGAGGTAGGTGACGACAACTAATGTTTTGCCTTGATTTTTAAACCATGTTTAAACATAGCATCATGTGTGATTGTGTTTTAAAATGCAATTATTATTTACCGTGGATTTCATGCGACATTGCGTACAGTATGGTTATTCCAAATTAAAATCTTTTACTGAATAAACTTATTTCAAATGCTTTTACAAGCATGATCTTAATTTGTTATGCTTAATTAGAGACTTATTTCTTATTATATATATAGAAAATGCATGGATTTACATGGAAATGAGAATAGAGGCTTATTAGCTGGTCCTTTGATAGGCTAACCCCAGGATGAGGGGCATGTCTTGAGGATTGCAAGCTATAAGTGCTCTTGAGTTTTAGCATATACATATGATTTCCGTGTTTTATATTTGATGACGGGTGCTCTCGCCCGATGGGCGTCATGCTAGGAGGGATAGGGCCGGCCACCCACCTTCCGAGATTATGATGTGATGAGTTTGTGATATGATAAACACCTGCCCATAGATGGCATTCGGTAGGGGTTTGGTAACATGGATAGTCCACACTACCGGTCTGAGCCTTTCCATGGGGACAGACGCTAAGTCTCCCGTTATGGTGTCGACGGGGAGCGGCGGTGGTTGATACCCATGGAGGGTTGCCACTGCAACATGATGGCCCATATTCTTATTATGTGTGCATGTATGATGAGCATGGTTATGGATGATATGCCTGGGTGTGACGACACTCAGAGGTTGACTACGTATACTCTTAATCAGGGATGTTAGTGCGATGTGGTGGGACCCATTACCTTAGGGTGCCCTTATTCTGGATGTATGCTCCATTTTATTGATTCATATCATGTTTTAACTCCGTGAATTTCATGTTTTAGCATATGGAATAAATTGGCATTTATTGAACATGGCATTATGATATCACTATTTTCATAAATGTTAGATTTTTCATCAGTATTGTTCATTATTTCTTGCATTTATTACATTAATTGTCTATGTACCTACACAAGCTATAGCTTGCTGAGGCATTGCTTTGTTTTGCAATGCCTTAGATCTCGAGCGCGATAACAGGAAAGGCAAGGCTGTTGAGAAGCCGTGAGAGCTGCTGAAGACCATTTTTCTATAGTGTTAGACAGTGATGTGAGTCATTAAACAGGATTATCATTTGGATTTTTATTATGGACTGCATATTTTATATTGGGATGTGATTTAGATCTTTGGACATATGTTGGACATTTATATGGGATGTTATGATGGATAGACCTTGGGCCATATTATTATTGTCTTTTGGATGTATATTTGATTTAAAATAAAGGCGCCTATTTATTTGACGTTGATTTCTACACGGATTATTTATTTATGTTTAAATTACATGTACGCCATTTTGAGAAAGGAAAAATTAACACCCGGAGTTTTAAGATAGGTTTAGTAAAATGTTAAATAAATCTTTTCTCATGGGATCCCAAATGCTCTTATTTAAAATGCCATTATAAAAAAAAAAATTGTCTTAAAAATCCGGGGTGTTACAGTAGGTGTTGATCATAATCGCATGCGTTGTCTATGCTCAAAATGTGAAAACTTAAAAAAGTAAGTATAGGGGTGTTGAGAGAACACGTGTACTTTAATGGAATTGATTAAAGCTATCACCTATGGATTTAGCATAGAGAACAATTTTCGCATAGGCCTTCAACAAGGCTTGGAAGATATGATCAAGACACTATAAAAGGTGTTGGAGATAGTGCAATTGTACCGATGATTTGAGATGCATATGATGACTTCCAGGATGACCCTGAACAATTTCATACTACATTAGAGGAATTTGATGAGTCGTTGTACCCTAAGTGTAAAGATTACACTGAGTTGTCCTCAGTGGTAGAACTTTACAACATGAAATCAAGATTTGATATTTCATATCAAGGTTTTATAGAAGTCTTGAAAGTAGTGGGTAAGATACTATTAAAGGATAATAAATTGGCATGGTCCACATGGGAGGTAAAGAAAACCCTAACTATACTAATGTTGAAGTATGAGAAGATACATGTGTGTCTCAATGATTGTGTCTTGTATAGGAAGAAGCACATGGATAAAACTATATGCCCAACTTGTGGATAGTCAAGATGGAAGTTAAAGAAGAATTCAATTGAGACAATTACAGATGTTCCTGCAAAAAGTTCTATAGTACTTCCCCCTATTCCAAGGTTCAAAAGAATGTTCTGTGCAATAGAAATATGGAAGAAATTAGTATAGTATACTAAGGACAGAGTAGTTGATAGCTTTTCACGTCATCTGGTAGACAACCCAGCATGGAAGCTCATATACTTCATGTGGCCTAATATTGGTGAAGAATCTAGAAACCCATAGCTTGCATTATCAGTAAATGGGATTAATCTTCATAGTTCTATATGAAACAAGTATAGTCATTGGCCCGTTATATTAGCTTGCTATAACCTCCCACCATTTTTATGCATGAAGAGGAAGTTTATGATGCTAACTATGTTGATATCGAGTCCAAAGTAACCAAGGAATGAGATTAACATGTACTTTTCTCCCTTGATCAATGATATTGAGATATTATGAGACGTAGAGTTGAAGCATATGACGCATGCAGGAGAGAGTTATTCATCCTTTCTGTAGTGAAGGGATACAATGTTGCGTATGGTAATTTGTCTGGATGCACAGTGAAGGGATACAATACTTGTCCTATCTGTAGTGATTAAACAAGTGATGTATAACTTAAACATGGTAGGAAAATGACATTCCTTTGTCATAGAAGATGGTTGCATAGAGACCATCCATATTGTTTTAAGAAGAGAGAATTTAACGGTGGTGTAAAGACAATGACGCCTCCAAAGATGTTCACATGACGATAAGTATTAGAGCAGGTTAAAAACATTAATGTCTTATGGAGAAAGAAGAAATCAAGTAAACATATAAGTGAAAGTAATTGTAAAAGTTGTTGGAAGAAGAAATCAATATTCTTTCAACTTGAATACTGAAAATTTATGCATCTACACCATGTGCTTGATGTTACGCATATTGAGAAGAAATTGTGTGAAATCTTGACCGGTACTTTGCTTAATATCCCAAGAAAGACAAAGGATAGACTTGTAGCTCTAGTGGATCTTATGAAGATGGATTTGAAGAGGAGGTTGCATCCATTGGATAAGGGCAATCAAGGAATATACCTACCTAAGACAAATTATATGCTCGAAAGAGAGGAGAGGAGAATAGTGTTTAAAACCCTGTCCAAGCTCAAAGTCCCAGATGACTACTCTTCAAGCTTTGAAAACATTGTCTCCATGGAAGAGTTGAAATTGTTAGGGATGAAGTCCCACGATCGTCATGCATTGATGCAACAACTCCTACCTATAACGATACATTCGATATTACCGAACAAAGTTACGAGAGCTGTTATAAAATTCTACTACTTGTTTAATGCTTTGTGCAAGAAGGTGGTGAATGTTTCAAAATTAACTCAAGGACATCTAGTGACAACTTTATGTGAGCTTGAGACAATCTTTCCACCATCCTTCTTTAACATCATGGTACACTTAAAAGTGCACCTTATTGATGAGGTAAGACTCTATGAGCCAGTTTACTTACAATGGATGTACCCATTTGAGAGGTACATAAAATTTTTAAAAAGATATGTATGTAATCACAACTGGCCAAAGGGGTGTATAGCCGAATGTTATGTTGCAGAGGAAGTAGTGTAGTTTTGCACAGCATACTTATTAGGAGTGGATGTGATTGGAATCTCAAGAAAGAAATAATCAATTGCATTTCATGATTCTAAAGTTGGTGAATCTTTATATACTGGTCGTGTATCAACAGTTGACTATAAAGAATGGGACCAGGTGCATCTTTATGTGTTGTGAAATATTGATGAACTTTAATCATACATTGAGTAAGTTGTAGGTAAAAATTATTTATTGATGGTTATATTCTCTTTGATCACTCCATTAATTTATGTGTGGGTGTGTGCATGTAGTGAGCACATAAACATCCTCAAGGCAAAGAATTCAAATTAAGCAAAGAAATAAAAGTGGCTACAATTTGAGTATTGTCACACTTTCAATACTTGGCTCCATTAGAAGGTAAAATGAAAAAATTCACACTTAATTAATAAACTACATTATATATATACATATAATCTTACTTAATTGCAAGAATTATATATCCTACTTAATATGCGTATACACAGATTCAAGATCAGCTAGAAGTAGCAAGCAACAATATATCTGAATCCTTGGGGCGGATGGCGATGGGACTGCTACCAAATTTAATAGAATATGTTGGATATGCTATCAATGGTTATCACTTTTACACAAAAGACTGTGATAACTCAAGAGTGCAACATAATAGTGGAGTTAGCTGAGTTGTCAATGCTATATTCTTTTCTAGTTCAAAACATAATAGGCCAATAGTGGTTGATGATATTTATTATGGGGTTATAAAGAGATATGGACCTTGAATTATATTTTCAGAAATTTGGTTGTGTTTAAGTATGATTGGGTGGAACACAACAAATACATCATCAAAACTGATGTCCTTGCATTTACATTGGTTGACCTCAATAAGATAGGCCATAAAAATGATCAATTTATTTTGAAATCTCAAGCAAAACAAGTATTTTATGTACAAGACAGACATGATAAGAGATGATCAACTATTTTATCATCCTATCTGAGGGATTTTTATAACGAAGATGACTTAGTAGATATTGAAATAGATTACCCCTTATATTAACAAAGCAATCCCATCAATCAAAGTAGTACTTGGTGAGAATGAAGATTATGTGCATGATAATAGTGAGGAGAGTGCTTGGGTTTGAAAACTATAGTTGGAGGTATATGGATTGTATTAGTGAGTTGCAATATAATTCTATATTTATAATTAGTCTTTTTGTCATGAGCTATATGGATTGATAAGTATGTGATTATATATATATATATATATATCATAAAAGGATAATAAATAAGAAGTTATTCTAAAAAATACCCTAACTTCATTATTCATTTGTTTATACATATGTGTGTGTACAAAGAATGCATGAATCAATCTTGACTATCATAAAAAAAATCAATTTCATTATGTATTAATTGTATTAGATATTGTAAAGTACTAATATAAAATATATAATTTTAATTTAAAAATGGTTTATAAAGTCATTTAGTGCAAATGATTTAAAAAGTAACAGACTTTTAAAGTCATTTACACTAAACAACTTCAAAATTTCTACTCTAAGTTATAGCTATCCTCAACCAAATCCCAATTGTGAATTGGAACCATATTTGCATATTCAAGGTCGTTATCAATGTTTGAGTGTTGGTAATTTGTATCTCTTTATTTATCTCATGTATATATGTATATATATTATATGCATGTTTGAATTTTTTTTGCATGATTACAGTGATGCAAAAATAGTAGAAATAGTACCTGTGATGCTTGATCAATGATATGCTTGATAAAAAAATTTATAATCTAATTATGACAAAATAAGATGATCTTTGTTATCCCCATATAGTTAAAATAATAACTTTGGATGGTAAGAAAAGTATAGATGTGGCCATCAAGAACGATCAATCAAATTTATACTAATCATTATGTAACCTCTTTGATTTTTAAATAGCAATTTATAAAAACTTCGAATTATGTAAATCAAAGTGAAAAGAGAATAATTTTAAAATTCTTAGTTTTTGGAGTTCTAGAAAGTAAAAATTTTATAGACATCAAATCAAATGTTAAACCTTAAGAAGGACAATTTGGTAATTTCGCATAGTGGGCCCTGGTTGCAAAATTTTGAGATTTGAGTAGCATTCATCCAATTTTTACTATAATTAATTATATATAATATACAAAATAGTAAAAACATTATAAATTTCAAGTTTAATTTTTTTAAATTAAATTATTAAATGATTAAGGAGGGGGGCAATTTTGATAATGGTACCTGCTCCCACTTAAGCCATTAGTCAACGAGAAGAGAACATACCAAGGTTTATCCTCATAACCTAATAGGAGGATACACTAGTAGAGCCAGACGAAGAGAAGAAAGGAGAGAGAAGAGATGGAGAGGAAGAGGAAGAGAGGAGGATCTAGGCCGCCAGCGATGTTCATGCTGATGCCGCCCAAACCTGTAGGAGAGAAAAGCTGACGGTGAGAGAAGAAGAGGGGGAACAAAGAGGAGAAGAAGAAGAAGGGGGAGAAGGAGGAGAAAGAGGGGGATCCAGGCTGTAGCAACTTTCCATGTCGATGATCCCCAAACTGGCTTGATGGTGAGAGAAGAAGGGGTGGAAGAAAGAGGAGGAAGAAGAAGGGGGAGAAGGAGAGAAAGGGGGTTTACGGGTGCTGGAATTTGCAAGTCATCGTTGGAGAACAAACAAAAGCCCCAAGTTTGTTGGATAAGTGGTGATGTTTTTTCTAACCAACTAAAGAAGGGGATGGACTCAGAGATCATGTTGGAAGATGACGATCAATCTGACCCGATCGAATTTTTTGTGCATGAGTACGAACAAAAGCCCCAAGTTTGTTGGATAAGTGGTGATGTTTTTTCTAACCAACTAAAGAAGGGGACAGACTCAGAGATCATGTTGGAAGATGACGATCAATCTGACCCATTGAAGAAAGTTGTTTAGAGATGCCTAAGTTGAGGTAGAATCCATAGAACCCATATGATAAATTGATTTCTTATACACCTAGTTGATGTTGAAGCACTTCGAACATGATTTGCTCTTTAACTAGCTACAGATGTGAGAATAGTGTATATATATGACATTTATAACATTTAAAGAGTCCAAATAGCAGAGAACATTACTAGTTACATTAGTAATAAGATGAAAGTTTGTAACATAAATGTGAAGGCTTCAAATTATAAGGAAGACCTAGGTAAATGGCTAGATTGTACTACGCCTTTCGTCATTGAATGTCAATAGTTTGAATCCCTTAAGTGAGATAGACTATAATCCTTTAATTTTTAGATTGTTTATAATGTGAACTCAAATACATTGTTATCTCATATTAATGCTTAATGATTGAATGTTTTTGTTTTTATACAATTATCAATTCTATCCGATTGTATAACCATAGAGAGAGCTTTTTCCCCCCTTCAATAAATTAAACTCTCTCTCTCTCTCTCTCTCTCTCTCTCTCTCTAAAATATATATATATATATAAGAAATTCTTCAACACAGTAAAGTGAGACATCAAAATGCTTATATTCACAAATGAGAAAGTCCCAAAGATCTCTTTATGATAATTGGATGAGGCCTTATATAGACACGAGATGGTTAAAGAATGCATCAAATGTTAATTAACTGAGAGGATTAAGTATAATTTAGATAGTCAAGAACATTTAAAGTAAGTTATTCAAAGAAAAAGATCACACATTCATATCAACATAATAAACAAAACAAAAGGTAGTGACTAATTTAGGCAAATGATGCATTCAAAAGAAGATTGAAAATATGATCTACAAATGAATTACATGATATATAAGAACATATGAAACATAAAAGAGACTAAAGATATGATCTTTGGCTATACATGAAAATGAAAAATAAACCAAGATAAGAATGATTAAGCTATATTAGAGGTAAAAAATGGTAGAAGCTTTTCTATAGAATTTTAAAGGGCTAGAAGCATGAAAATGGAACTAAGAATGCAAATAATAACTTGAATAAAAAACATGCTCTAAACTAAAATTTAGAATATATTTAAGCTGGACATGCATTAACCATAAGCAAAGAACTAAATCAATACATGCAAATAGATAAAAAAAAAATGTTCATTGAATAAGAATTAATCATGGAATGAAGCAAATATGATGGAAACATGAGAATGCTTTTACTAGAAGCTAGCTATTACATTGGAATGATAAGAGATGAGATATTATGAACATGAAACTTACTAAGAATTTAAGTGCAATGAATGGTAGACTTGAAAACTTAATTACAACTAATTAGAAACTTGATAATTAAAAATTGATGACTAAGGATTTGAAACATGCAAGCAAATGAAATATGCCTTTTAACTATTCTAAGTAGCATTATAAGATGCCTAAGGAGAGAGTGTGACACCCCGGGTTTTAACAAAACTTTTTTCTCATAAATATAAAAATGATAATATGTTTTAAGAAAATAGACGGGATCCCTAAAAATTAAAATTTTATATTATAGAACTTTTAGCGCAGCTTTAAAAAGAATTGCTTGAAAGAGTAAACATCGAGGGTCAACTACATTCAAAATTGTGATCATAAACAACATTAAAACATTGATACTTTGAGCATGCTCGATTAAAAACTACGATAAATACACAGGCTAATTAAAGATGATAATAATCAATTCAAACGTCACCAGGTTCCATCCATAATCACCACAATATTTCCATCTAACTTTCACAATCCTCCATACCATAATATGAGTCAAATCTATAATATGTATCCACATCTACGTAAGTCTCAAAAGTCTAATCCAAGTGACATACTCTAATATATGTCCTAAGGAGAAAATAAAATGGAATGTCTTCAAGTCTCCTTCCAGATCCCTCGCTACTCGCTGCTTTCCCTTGTTGTTATCGTATTCCAAATCTGAGGCATTGCAAAACAAGGCAATGCCTCAGCAAGCTATGCTTGTGTAGGTGATTATACTCAGATAAAGTTTAGCAAAATTTACAATAGAATTCTCATAAGGGAAGCATACCTAAAACATGTCAAATAACTGAAATGCTTGCAATTACAACTTTCACAAATCAGATGCCGAGGTAAATCAGTATAGCATGCAAGGTATGATCAAAATACAAGGTAAGTACATCAAAACCATACTAGTATATATACCCACGGAAAGATATGCATGCAATCATTGATACCAAAACACTATATCAAAATTATACCAAAATTTCTCTGATATACTCAATCACTAGTGATGTGTACCCATACTAACTTTGGTCCCTCCCGTGCAATCAGCATCAGCCCCCGGAGTCTCTCACGGCCTAGGCCCGACTTGCCCCAGTTCACCATACATATAACATCATATAAACATGCACAAACTATATGGGTTACTATGCTGCAGTGGCAACCCCATCAGGATCTAAACTACTGTCGCTCCACGTCGACACCAAACGAGAGACTTTCTCCGTCCCCATGGGAAGGAACGGACTTGTAGGGGGGACTACCCATGATACCACCCCTATGTACCTGGCCTTATATCACTCTAGGGTGGTGTCTATCATCATCCTCATCACAAAATCAGAGGGCGGGTGGCCAACCCTACAACCCTCCTAGCATAGTACCCACCGGGTGAAAGCACCCGTCATAAATCATCGGCAAGGTATAAATCTTATAAACCTTGTAAATATGTTATAAATAATCTCAATAACACAATTAAAGCCCGACAAACATTGTCATTACCAATTAGAAAGTCATGCTATAACACGAAAATAGGGATCTAATTATGTACATGAGAAGATGTAAAACACATGTCTCAAAGCTTTAAAATCCATTCATGGTTATTGAAATCATGAAATAATTGAATAGAATCACCTACCTCAATAAATGCAGTGCTCGAATCAAGCGTGTGAAAATATCACGTTGCACGCTATGACGTACCTGTTACATCATAAATCTTCCATCATTTGGTAATTCAATATTGTTTAACCCTCTAATCCCCTAGATTATCTTACATTTGATGTATACCATCAACGTCTAAGGCCTGATCATCCATTGATCGGCCTGATTGAGACTATCTCACAACATTCTGTGGTTTAACTCTTAAAAAGGAATTTATATCTAGCTTTTCAAGTCAAATCTAAGTCTGCGTCGTCGATACAGTCGCAACGCCTCTTTCGGATCCCGATTTGGACCTCTGTAGCTCCTAAAAATCAAGCTTTTATAAATGAACGGTCAAAAGACCATAAAAAAAATCCCAAAACTCGTGCGGGCGGGCGCATCCACAGACGCGTTGGACAGGTAGATGCCTGTCTTCGTGCGGGCACGTGCACAGACGTGCTATGCGTCGTTTTTTTCGGGCGGGCGCATGCACAGACGCGCTGAACGCGTCTGCACTGCGTCTTGTGTGGCGCGTGCACAGACACGCTATGCGTCATTTTGTCAATGCGACAATGCACTGATTTCCATGCACGCATGCGTCGTGTTATCGGTGTGTTAGTGCGGTGTCGTCCGCGTGGCTCATGGTGCATGGCACCACGTGTTGCCTGTGTGGGTGCGTGCAGTGCGGTGCTGCGCGCGTGGGGTCGCGTGTCATGCTCGTGCTTCTGTGTGAGTGGCGCCTACGTGGCATGCGACTGGGGGTGACACGTGTCACGTGCGGGTCGCTGTCGTGGAGAAGACGACCGAACTCCGATCACCGCCAACCACGCATAGGTGTCCAAATGGTGCGATTTTTGCACCATTTCGTTCAGTTTTTTGCGTAGATTCCATTTATAAGCTCCTTTTCAACCATCTATGCCATTATCTAGTGTTTTTACACGATTTTTGTCACGTCCCTAAAAATTTTCCATCTACTGTTTTATGAGTTTTCCGGCACATCTAGCCGTCCGATCACTATGAAAATTCATGGGATTGTTCTTCATGTTACAATGCCTATGATGGACGGTTCAGATCACAATCTGATGTCGTTTCATCAGTTTACCTCAACAAAAACACTATTGCCTACTTGTTCACCAGAAAACGGCAATCAACACCATTTTCCGGCGTAAAAAATAACAAAAACTATAGGAAAACACAGAAATGGTGGAGGGTAGCCTATCGTGGTTAGATCGCCATTGCGTGCGCCTGCTCAGGGAGTTCCTTGTCGCTGCCTTGCGTCGCCAACTCAGAATCAGAAGTGAATGGTTTGGCCGCACACGAGACAGGGCAAGCTTTTATAGCCTCATTGTGGGTCCCACGCCCTGTAGGCCCATGTATATTTACAATTTTACCCCTCCTATTATTATTATAAAATTATTAATATTTTGGGTTATTACACAGAGAGAGAGAGAGAGAGAGAGATTTTAATTTGTTTTCAAAATAAGATGTTTCTCATCAAATGTGATATAAACAAAAAAATTCTTCCTTCACTTTATCTAAATGAAAAAAAAACTTGTACAAAAGTAGTTTCGCTTCTAATTTAGGTGAAGTCATTACATACATAATGTTAGACCCTTCCCTTAAAAGCTTTTTACTCTTAAAATAGCTCTTTCAAAGAAAAGACCGCGAGAATGGGTCTCTCTTTGGTGCCCTGCTCTTAGAAAATGTAAATTCAAGTAAATGAAAAAAAAAAAAGAAAAAAAAAAAAGGTTGTATGGAGCTCTAGAGGATCTACTTAGAAAGTTAAGATTTTTCATCCTTGAACTTCAACTTTTATAAAAATGAATCAACCAAGCTAGAATCCTGGAAATCCAAAATTTTCTATCAGGAATCCTATGGTATTATCCTAGGATTTCAAACAGATAGAGTGAAAAACATAAAATAAAATAAAAAATCTTATGAAATTATCTTCAAGAAACCAAGCCCTTCTTCTAGGGCTAAGAACCCCCCTTTTCATCAAGGAAGGATTAGAAATTTAGCTAATCCTCCATACTTAGAGAGAGAGAGAGAGAGGGGGGGGGGGGGGGGGAATTTTTATGCCCAATTTAGAAAACATAATAGGAATTCTATTAGAAAACCCATCTAGAAATTCCCCACTAGGAAGGAATTCTAATTAGAAATTCTATTTTATCTTTAAAGATAAGAAAGAACATGGAAAATAGGGTAAAAAGAGGTTTTCTCTTCTTCAAGTGATCATTGAATTCCCTAGGATAGATATTTCAATATCAACTATGGAATTCAAATCTTATGCCTAATGTAATTTTTGAATTAGGATTCTTGCTTTAGAAATACCTCGATAAATTTTACTAGAGTCTCCCCCAAATTAAGATCCTAATCTTTAATCTACATGCAAGCAAAAACCCAAAACTAATTAAAAGATGGAATGAGGGAATGATGACAAAATAAAAGTAAAATTCTAAAAAGATACCCATGATGAGATTTTCTACTCTATTCCCTCCATTTCTGTGCTCCAAATGAATAACTCCATTTCACATGACCATATTTAAGAACAAAAGATAGGTGTGTGTATGATGCTTGTACAAATGGTACATAAATAATTGCTCTTTTGTGTTGTGCTTATTACTTAAAAATTATCATTTTCTATGATACATGCATCACATTTGAACTCCTTTTAAGTTTTAATTGCATGTTTTAATTGTATTATTAGTCCATATTTATAGGTTACCCTTCATTGATAAGTTTAATTGCATACTATATTGGGTTTAGATTTCATTGCTTAAAGTTGTTGCATCTTCAAAATAATACTTTATTAGTTTCTAGGTTTAGTTTTTGGTACATTTAATTTTAGAAATATCTAAAATAAGTAGGTTTGTATTTTCATGCATATTTTATTTGATTTGCTTTTGGTTTGTTTGCCACATATATCATCTCAGTTTGTTTTCTTTAAATGAATTATATGGTTTTTTTATTTTATTATTCTAATATCATTGTGTTCTTCTTTGTAGTAATGATGAAACAAGAAGAACATCAAAATGATGAATATGGCCAAACAGAAGAGCATGAACAAAAGGCCAACATGAGCATTATTACTCAAAAGAAAAGGGGCAGAGGGCGAACAACAATAGAAAAGGTTATTGAGAGAAAGTTTAAGGGAATTAAAGAAACTGTCTAATACAATAGCAAGGGCAAGAAATAGGTGAGAGTGCATCCTCTTATATTAGTTTCCTCTGCTTTATAGTAAGAAGTATTGTTCCTATCACTTTTGAGGATTAGAGACTCATGTCATCCTCGAAGAAAGATTCAATATGAAAAATGGTGAAGGTAGGTAAATATTAATAACATGTATTTTATAATTTATAAAATATCTTATTTTCAAATATAGTAATTTATTGTGTACTTTGTAGATTGCATTTGACGTGCCTGGTCAGAAGTAGATGCGTACTTTGCAAGGAGCTAATAATGACGAACTACCTTGGTCGCAATTACACAACTCTGTATGTCAATGATTCATCAGACTATACGCATTGCTTGTCATATACTCTAACGTCATTGACCAGGATGTGTGGAATGCATTTGTATAGAACCGCATGTCGCCTAAATTTGAGGTATGTGTAGAAATGATGATTCATTTAGTTAATTACATGTAACGCCCTATTATTGCACTAGATTAGGTATGTACAAATGTGCAGGCAAAGAGTACAAGAGGAAGAAAGGATCATGAAACTAATATACAGCATCAATTGTTTAGGTTTGGTTATGCTCATTTAAAAGAGCGTGAAGTAAGCATCTGTGACAATTTATCCCTTTCAAATTAATGCTACTATAGTTATATATTTTTTGTTCTCTAACTATAGTGTCTTGCTTGACAGTAAAAGAAAGTTGGGACTATAGAACCCATTGATCGCTCCATTCTCTGGAAGGTGGCACATTCGGTGGGTCGTATTAGCAATAAGTTCTCAGACAAAAGTACTGTACAAATTGCTTCTCGTATTGTAAGTTGTTTCACCTATCTATAAATTTTATACAATTAATTAGATGACATGATCATGTCTTTCTAATTAAATTTTGCAGGACATTTTTATTCAAGAAAGCACAACTATAAGAACTCTAAGCAAGACTACTGCCATCAAGGATATCTTGTATGGGCTATGAGCAATAAGAAGGACCACCTTAGTTGAGTTAGGGGCATGATGCGTGATATTGTTCCATCTAAATTCTTTGGTAAAGGATGTTTACCAATAGTTCAAGATGAGGATGCCTACAATGAGTTGGTTTAGAAAATAAAAATGGATATATTTAGTCAATTGTGTGAAGGAGGTTTGATGATAGTTTATCTATCACTTGCACATAATTCTCGCAGTGCCCCTATACTTCCATCAAATGCAAGTTGCAATTCTCCAACTAAAGAAGATCATGAAGGACATTTGGTGTCTCTCGAAAAGGAAATTTCAGCCAAGGAGGTATATATAGACAAAACTGGAAATTTTTATTATCTTTTTGTAATAATTCTCTATCTTAACATCTTTATTGTATATCTGATTTGCAAGTAGGTTGATGCATGTTGGACTTGGATTCCTGTCAAAGCATCGTGGCAGTTGGTTCATGCTATGAGCACAAATCAATCATTTTACAAGAAATTAGTATATCACCACATACTAAGCGAGTATCCAATACCATGGCTTTGAATGCTAATGACTATCTACCATTCCTTTTAGAAATGAAAAATATTATAACCATTGGGCAGGTAGTTGTATATCAGGTCGCTTGGCCTAAGGAACTAGTCATTTCCATAAAGTTCACAATATGTATCTTATCATACTAACATCTTCATCAATATTTTTTAGCTAGAGACCTCAATTTAATTATTTATTAACTTTATATGTTTAATCAGCAACAACATGTGGCATCAAGGTTGGCCGCCTTTGCACTATCACCTATTGCGTCACCAATGAACCAAGTACTTGTATATATCATCTTCTTTTTTTCCATCATAAATTGTGTCCTCTTCATTAATTAATTTTATTTAGCTAATTTATTTTACATCTTTTATAGCTGTCTTCTAAGGAGCGTGTGGAAGTCCCACCTAACACTCCTCAATCCCTAAGGTTAATCTATCATCTCATTCACGACGATATGGCAATCAACCCTGTGTGAATTAAGGAGGGAGCGCTTGCAAAGAACGTTGTTGAAGTGTCACTTATGGCAGAGGACCTATTACTAGTTTGCTTATGGAATCAACTCGAGCACTCTCACATTGTCTCCTATATGGGGTATATCTACATACTTGTTTATAAAATATTTGATATTAATAATTATTTCTTTTATTTAGTTTCTTGAATGATGCAACTAGCCTTTTTGAGGCCGAGGGTAAACTTTACCAATTCCTTGACCCTGACATCTTTTGTGGAGAGGCAAAACCATTGACAATAGAGAGGTGTGTTCATGATATTTTACGAAGCTTCTTTTGCTGCTCTTAGGGACAAGGCTCAATGATTTCTTATAATAGCAGGTAAGTTTTAATTTTTTTTTGTTTTCTTGCCAATTTATTCTATACTTAGGGATTGTCAACTTTAATTACAATTCATATGACCGTCTATATGTAAGGTTCATTGGATGTTGCTCATTTTTTATGTGCATGGTGGGCATGCTTTCTTTTTTTATTCTTGTGAAACGCACATCCGTCCTGCCCTTATAGAAATTATAAACAAGTAAACTTTTATTCTTTTCATGTATTATATATAGATAAATAATTTCTTATTCATCTATAATACATTTGAAATTTAAATTTGTAGAGTATGGTACGAATCGGCTAATTTGACCAAGACTATACAACTATCGAAACTCACTTGGAAGAATGTCAAGGTATAAAAATAGTTAATTACTCTATTTTACCACTAATTAAACTTACAATATTATAAATAAGATTTATTAATTCTTTTTATTGTCCTTGTTGCACAATGCCTTAAATAACAGTTTGATTGGGAGTGCAAGTACTACCTCCTTAATACATGTGGACCCTCATATTTGATAGTATTCCTATCTCCTAATTAAGAAAGGTAAGATACTTTTTTACTTTTCATAACCTTATATTTTTCTACAGTTGTTTATAGATCTAGCTAAAGATTTTTACCTTAATTAAATATGTTGTATTATAGATTGTTGTGCTTTCTGTGTAGACAAATAAGAAGAGTTACTCTAAAGTAAATCTCAATGAAATACTAACTGAATGGGTTGGATATGTAATGAGTTTTAATTAGATCACTTGGAGTAACTATATGAATGTGAAATACATAATAAAGTATTTTTTTCATTCACTTGTATGGGTTCTTTTACTTTTTATTATTTTCTTTGACATCAATGCAAAGGTAAGAATGTCATCCTTGCATCACTACTTTCTTCCTTTGTTATATTTCTGTAAAGCTATTGCCATATAAATGTTAGAATACTCCCTCTGCCCAGCCTCGATTCTTTACGACATCAAACATCAGTTAAGGATCACCAAAAAGCTTAGCCACTTGTACAAATATACACTAAGGTAAACGATTGGCTGAGCAACATTGTATATGGACCTACTTTTCCTGGACACGTAGCAAGCACAAGTGACCCACTCCCAGTCCCCAATGAGGCCTTGGTTTTCCCTTTATTTAGCTTCACCGTAATATGTACTAATTGCATAAGCCTTTCACTTATTTTCACCTTCGTAACCGCATTATAGTGTGTTCTTAACACTACCTCTATATTGGGATGGTAGTGGAGCACCAATCAGCTTACATTCCACAAATCAAGTCAGAAACACACAAAGTTAAAATCAACAAAACGTGAAAGGTAAAAGCTGGACAAAATTATCAAAAGTATGTTTGCAATTGTAGTGGTCTACTAGCTTTGTGAACCAGCATTAAACATTGTAATACGACCTTAAAAGCAGTGACCATAGGCTTGAGTCAGTTAAGCTCCATTTGCCCAAGTTAAGAGCAACTCAAGAAGCTTGAGTGTTAGTATATTAAATGAGAAGACAACATATTATCCAATCACAAAAGGTTGAAGCAAATTACCGATTAGATTAACCACATGAGTAATCAAAACATGAAGTTCATTATACAAAGAATTAAACAGTAGTCGTGTATACAAGATTAGATCAACCACATGAGTTAACAAAACATGAAAGTTCATTGCACAGAATTAAACAATAGTTGTGTATACAATTAATCACAGCTCAATCTTTGAGTTGTGACCCATTTACACAAGTATCCCCTGACAGACCCCAATTGCTTCAACTGAGGAGAACGATGATGACCCCACCTCCGGTTCTAGCATTTGATGCTCCAAAACAAAGGGATGTGTCAACAACATCTTTGCTGTCCATCTGTGCACCGGATTCCTCACAAAACACCTGCGGAGAAAGTCTCTTCCCACGTCGGACAGTCCCACGGGAATCTCCGGCAACTCATCACGAAACCCAATACGAAACAAGAGTGCTGCAGTCTCAGTCCCTGGCGGGCATCTCCATGCTGGTTCTCCAGTGAACATCTCCACGATGGCACACCCAAGAGACCATATGTCCAATGGTGGCTCGTACTCGTTCCGTGCAACACTTTCGGGCGACAAATAAAGAGGGGTGCCCCTAAGCGAACAGTGGCTTCTGTCACCGTTTACCACCTCCTCTCCGGCCTTCTTTGCAAGTCCAAAATCTTTGATCTTAACACCCGAATCTGAGATAAGAATATTTTGTAGCTTTATGTCGCAATGAACGTAACCCGCACTATGAATATAATTCAAGCCTTGAAGAATCGACTGTGCATACTGCTTAACATTATATTCTGACAATCTACCACCGCAAAACTTGAGCATACTAGCCAGAGAACCTCCTCTAACAAGTTCTAAGAAAATATTATAGGTAGGTTCATCTCCTTCAGCTATAATTGCTTCACCATAACAATGGATAATTTGAGGACAGTCTTGAAGGCACCTCAAGATATCTATCTCGTTCTTCAACGTTGATGAACGTGAGAGGATTGCAGACTTCACTGCTATTCGATAAGATGGTTTCCTATCGATGATAATATTAGCTTCATGCACTGTTCCACAACTTCCACGGCCAAGGACCGGCCCTTTCACCCACTTCATTCTTCTCTCTCAGTGTTCTTGTTCACTCACTCTATCTTGTGGTTCTGTGGTTTGCTTGCTTAGTTTCTTTTTGTAGAGTATATCTTAGTTCTTTACGAGTAAGCAAATTACTAAATGTAGATATCACGGTTTCCAAATGCGAAAAGAAAGGCAGTACGTTATCTGGCCAGCTTCCAATTTGGTGACGGGAATAGCTAATACGAAAAGAGTCGTTAACGGTCACAAAGAGGGCAGATGGATAGTATATCTAACGTAGATAGGCAATCTTCTCCGTTAATTGGAAGATCATCAATATTTTATACGTGTTTTTTCGAGTTTTCTGAACCGTCCATTTTAGTTGATAGTGCATATCCTTTCCTCTCTTTTCTTTCACAAATAGGAAGTTACATATCAAATTTGGATAACCGAGGATCACGGTATATAACACAACTTCTCCCCAATTTCCTCTAGTTTAGCTTCTTGATCTGGTATCTCCTCTGGCAGTGAACTCGATAACTAAAAAAACGGTTCAAAAGTTTCCTAATTCCTTGTAGAGACGCTGTGTATTTAATTGGCAGGAGAATGTGTGGAGGCATGATAGGGTGTTTGATTGGTTAGTGTTTCGAATAGTATATGGGCCACATGTAGAGGGTGATCGAACTGCTCATTTTCTGGATCATTTTCCATATGGGGAATGTAATTACCCAATCTCCATGCCATTTGTTGATCAAAATTATTTATAAGCTTTAGAACTCTATAACTACCGAACTTCTCCTAAGTTTCCAAAAGAAAGAAGAAGTCTGGTAGTTAATCCCCATGAAGACATTATCATTTGATCAAATGTTTGCTTCCTTCTTGATGTACTTCAAAATTGCTATGTGCTATTCACGTACATCTAAATCTTTCCAATTCTTTCCTCTCAAGGTTCAACTTCCTTGTTAATCATTATTTTTGTGCATTAATATGGAATGTCCACTCTTAAAAAGTGTGGAAGGTATAACATCTCTGGTTTTACAAATATTCATCAATTTTTAAGTTTAGAAAGTGGAGAAAATTTTCTTCTTTTAAAAAACAAGATCACAATGATAATATATAATTAATTTTAAAAATTCATCAGTTATTTTTTACTGTGACGGTAAAACCTCTACATGTGTAAAATAATACTCTTCTTACCTAAGAATAGTTAGAGATAAGTGCAACAAGATCACCCATACTATCAAAATTAAAGTCACACATACCATTCAAGTAAATATAACAGTCCGTAGTTACAATCATCCCATGTGTCAACGAAAATCAAGTTAAATAAAATTCAAAATGAATCCTATGCATAGATTCTATCAAGATGAATACACCAAAAACATCCTCATCTTACATCTAAGCTGATTCAAGTACTTTCACCAACTTGTGACCTTCACACTCGAGCTACTGGATTGTTTCACGTATAATGTTAGTTGTATGGGGTGAGCAAAACAATTGCTCACTGTAGGAAGAAAAACTAATATGAGCTGGCACACCTAAAATAAGGCACGCAAATAGCATATGTATTAGTATATGGTATGTACCTACTTTCTAAAGTGAAAAATCATGACACGTAAACAAATATCTATGAAGAAAACTAGTAATGTCAAATCATTTGCAATATCTAGAAAAATATGATAGCCAATCAATCCAGTGTAACAACTGAAGCTGAACCAAGTTGCATAACCGTCTCTCCGTAATACAAAATCTATGCCCACTCTAGGATCATCTGCTAAAAACCTCGACGAAAATCCATAACTCACAGCTCATAAAAACCCATATCTCCCAGCTCACTGCCACACATGTAGCACTTGTCAACTATCAACAAAAACAATGTCTCCACACCCCTCGGCCAAATTGGTAAATTCAACGGTCCAAATCATGTAAAAATTTGAATTATGATATGATAGTGTATTATGCACTAGTGTCCTGTTCTGGTCATGTTAGATGCTTTGTTAATCACATTATTAATTTATAGTATAACTTTAGTTGATGCTATCTTCTTTATGGACTATAAGGGCCAAACATTTGCTTAACATGAATGCGTATCTTTGTTTTCACCTCTAGCATTTTTGTACTTAATGTCTTAATGATCTTTCTTTGATTAGTGGGTTTTTACCTCAGTCTATGTCACACATTTCATATATTATTCTTTTTTACAATTTGCATTCTTATATGCTAGAGGAGTACAACCCTTTTATTATAGTTCTTCGGTTTAAGATATGTCTGATGTCATTTCATTACTACACCCTTGTTAATACTCTTATAGTGTTGGTCATAAAGTTCATGTTTAACATTTTTCTATTAACTAGTCCATTTATAATGTTGATAGTTATAGTTAGCCCAAATTTAGATTCTAAGTACGACCAAGTGTGCACCTCACTTAGATTTGTATGAAAATAATTTCTAACACTTGGTGGTAACATGGTGTGTATCTCCTATCTAGGTTCATAGGGTTACATCAACTAAGGCATAGGAGACCTAGTTATAGAAGACTAAGGCATATGAGGTTAAGGCACAAGAGACTAAGTCACAGGAGATTAAGACGTAGATGATTTAAGATATAAGTGACTTAAATTACAAGAAACTATGTCATAGGATATTAAGGAAAGAGACTAAGTCATTGAAGACTAAGGCATAGGAGATTAAGATATTAAGTAACTAGGTCTTACGTGACTAAGGCTTAAGAGACCAAGTTGTGGGTGATTAATGCTTAGGTGCTTAAAGCATAAGTGACTTAAGCTAAAGGAGTCTAACTTAGTAGTCTAAGCATTAGAAGCTCTAGCATATGATAGTTTAAGCATTTTCAAATTCTGGCATAAGTATAGTTAAGCAACCCAATTTTCCAACACAAATGAAATTCATGTATTCCCAAGTTTCCATCACAAGATGTAGCTTGAGTGTTCACATTTTCCCACACAAGGTAACTTAAAATTCACATTTCTAGCATATGTGTGATATAGTATTTTCAAATTCCAGACACATTATAAGTTCCAATATTCCTAAGTTCCAAATTCATGCGTAATCTTCTGCATTCCCAAATTTCCAGCACAGATTCTTGCATTCCCAAATTCTAGTAACAATGAAATTTTGAACATTCACGATTATAGTACATGGGTGACTTGTGCATTCCAAATTACTAGTCCAATTTAAAGAAAATACACTAATTCCAGCATGGCCATTAGTGTCCCATCTTCCCTTTTCTTCTCTTTCTTGGTTATTTACAATTCGGGCTAGAGAAAGTGAGGAAAGAGGGCACCATTTTCCTATTGAAAGTGTGCTGGAAAAATGGTGGCTGCCCTTTCTTATCATCCTCAAATTAGATGAGATTCTAGTAGATTTGGATGTAGGGTGCTTATTTATTGAATCTTTACAAAAAATCCCTTAATTATGTAGCAACATTCTTAATAGGTCCGGCATGTAGAGGAAAGAAGCATCGAGTTCTTGCAAGTGTCATGCATGAATAGGGGGCCTTTTCACCCTACTTGAAGCCCTCAAACCAATAGCTAACTGTTTGAGTCAAAGACAAACCAATATCTAAAGTGAAGGTTCGATCACCCACCTAAAAGCCCCTCAACTTAGTTTTGCATGATTTGAACAATTTTTTATTTTTTAATCCAAGTTTTTAGGCATTATTTTCCTGCTACTATGTGCACTAAAATGGGGCACACAAAACCAGTATGGTTTATGTACCCCAAAACAAGTTGAAAATTGTAAGAAAAAACAAATTATTTTTCAAGTTAATCTCATGCTCACTCATCAAAGGAAGGAATTTCAAAAAAGAGGTGGAAAATTGGGATGTTCATGCATGTTAATCATCCCTAATTTTCTCTTTACATGCATAACTAAAATAGAGCATCAGTACAACCTATTAACAATTGAAAATTTTCAATAAAAAACGAGTCATTTCCAAATCAACATGCATCTACAACTACTGACATTCATCATGCACTGAGATTGTAAGTTAAATCTAACAAAATGAGCAACTAAAATGAAAAATTTTAGGAACTCTTTGCATCAGTTGTGTATTTGGATCACTCTCAGCTGGTTTGCCATTCAGTGGAGCCACTTTTCTCTTTCTTCAACAAGGTACGGCTGGACACAATTAGTAACAGTAACTTGGTCATTTCAAATCTTTTTCAAGGAACACTTTTCATTTCTTGAGCTTTCAAATCTTTTTCAAGGAAAACTTCTTTATTTCTTGAGCTAAGCCAAGGCAAAATATTAATAATCCTTCCTAATTGAAATCTCCTACCTATTCGTGCATAGTTTCATTTCAATCTGACTCCTGAGTTGCAAGTCACCCTTCTTCAATGCGTGGAGTTCCAATCTCAGGCAGAGCTCCACCTTCAACTTGCCTAATCCTTCACAAACTTCTTCCTCCTTTTTTCTTTTTCTCACCACGAACTTCTGTCTCTGCCTAGCTCATGTCCCCCAACTCGTCTTCCTTAGTGCCCTCCCTCCACTCTCTCTACAACTTCCTTCTCTACGCATGAGTTGAAATTCCAGCTCTATAGTTTAAGTGTTATTTTATACATAGTTTTATTTCAAAAGGAAGTGGACATGTGGCATCACAAGAAAAACCATCACCTTGGAAAACTGGTTCCACATGGTTGGCCAAATCTCCCCCTTTTATATGATCTATCGAATTTCAATTCTCCAATAAAAACCTTTTATTTTCTCTAAAGTTTCAATTATATTCTAGTCAAGGTCAAGTTTGCAATTGTACCCTAACTGATAATATAATACATTCCTCATTCTTAATTGATTTTTAGGGATTTCTCCATGTGTTTTGGGTAGTGATTATGCAAGGAAATTCCTTTCCTAATTAATTTAATAATTCCTTATTTTAACGTCATTTTAATTATAATTATCTTTTTGAAAATTTGCTTAATAATTACTTGATGCAATTTTTAATGTCTTTCATCTTGTAAATTGGTTTCTAAATCTCCGAATCACCCTAGCAATGCCTTCTTAATTGTTATCCTAACATAATTCCTTGATGTGCTCCGTCAATTTCTCCATTAACAATTAAGACATATATATAATAACAAATTAAATAGATGAAAAATTATCCTATTTTTTTAAACGCGTTGATTTATTAATTGAAATTGTATGTTTACATATATACAAAATGAGTTCACACCATCCGTTGGCTTCACCCCATATTTTTTGAGTGATCCAACTAGTTCATTGGATTTGTAGCTCTTCAAGATTGGTGGGTGCCACAAATATCATCCAATAATAACCTCTTTAGAAGGCCCCTTCAACTTAAATATAGATAATAAAAAAGATAGCTTGGTTCACAAAGTTCCCACGAATGTGAGAGTAAGTATAAGGGCAGACCACAAAGGGTCAATAATATGCATATTCAACTGAAATGTGAATGGTGTTAAGAAAAATAAATAAATATATTGTCTATGTTTCAAGAATAAGAACCTACTTATAGATGCATTTGCTGCATGAGATTTTGAGCACCCGGGAAGCAGGCTCCTTATAAGCTTTTTGAACGTAAATTGTTACCAAGACTCATATAGGGAATCCTTATGCTACACAGTACAAGTTGATCTTCTCACTTACATGCAACACTTTGCAGTTGATATTTATAGAGAATGGAATAAGCTTTACCAAAAACAAAAGGAGAGAAGAACATGGTTGCAAATGTCTTACCTATGGAGGTAGTTACGACCTTAAATAAGATTATCTCAAATTACCTAACTTTATTTTAAATTTGTTATGGAGGGATATCTTTGACCTCTCCAGATTGGAGTAGTATTTACTTAAATTTGGAAGCCTACTAGTTATAAGAAACAATACTCTCCTTTATGTAAAAAAACATAAAATGGTAAAAGTTCACTTGTTAGAAGAATAGAGTGACAGAATGCTCAAAACTTTTACTTTATAAAAAAAATGCATCATCCTTTTAGTTAGTATATAATAAAAGATTTACAAACCATTGATTTTGATAATTGTAATCATTCATGATAGAACCAAAAATTCAAGTCGGCGGGGACTTATAATAACCATAAGAGTCCCAGTAAGAGTCAACACTCATGGGCATGCAAAAGTTGATACATCGATGTTTTGTAGACATTGACTTCTTTTGAAAGATCTAAACCAATTATCTTATTCAGAAAAACTTTAGATAAGTTGGATACTAAACTTTAAGACCATTAGATGATCATAGCCTAAGTTATATATGTTAAAAATTAAGGCAACAGATATTTTTAACTTTTTTCAGAGGCAAAAAAATAAGTGGCTAACATCATTAAAATAAAATAATTTTTTATGAGTCACCTATTTTGAGGACTTTGAACAAGATGAATTGTTTAGATCTTTTGAGAGAATTGAATATCCATGAAAAATGAAGCATCGACTTCTTTGCATGCCCACCAGCTCCGAGTGTTACTAGGGCTCCAAACATAAATATACAAATACATATTAAAAAATTATTTGAATAATAAAATATAAAAACAACGTTCACATATTTCAACAATACTAACAAAATATCAAATTCGTCAATATTTTAAGAACAATATAAAAATCAAATACTGTAACTTATACAAGTTAAAACTAGGACATGATATTAACATAATAAAAACGAAATTTTGCAAACAATTTTGTGGGGTCTTTCTTGAGTAGGATGTAAACTAATGTAATAAAAATTTGACTGGGGCCTTAAGACCCCGCTCCCATGCACATGCATCCGCCCATTCACTTATGTTGGATTTCGTGTTGGTATGCCATGTCAACTAAAATCTTCCGTGGACTTGTGTTGTTGGGCCTGGATCAGGCGTCCCATTCTTTTTCCATGTCGAAGACAGTTTAACGGTACTGGCTGTCCCTTTGGAAGTGGATCTGTTGAATGCAACCATCTATAAGTTCATAGGAGCAGGTCATGGGGCACGCATCAAAATTTTGACCCACTTAACAAACCTACGTCTTTAAGCTGAGAATTCCAAAGGTTAAGGCTAAGAATTATCAAATGAAGCAAATTTCGGTGTGGTCCATGCATTGGAAAGCCTAGAAAACTATTAGCAATTGGAGAAGCAAGAAATTGTAGCCATAATCCATACAATTTTTCTGGTTTATAAAATTTATTTACAAGAGAGACCTAGATTCACTTTTTCATATTGGATCATCTCGAGCAAGACTATGACTTCCATTCACATCTTCACATTGGTTCATCTCAAGCAAGATCGTGATGTGTTCCATTTTTAGGGGATGAAGTTGTGGGCATAGAGAAGGGGAGAGGTCACAAGTTCAGGGCATGAAAATAGCCTCTTGTAAAATACAAAGTAAGGCCACATACTATTAACCCTTGTGGTGTCCCACTTTCTTGAATCCAGCATACACAGGAGCTTCATGCACTGGGCTGCCTTTTTAAGTAGGCAGCATAGGCCCCAAGTATTGTTGTACACTGGGTAAGCAAAAGTGGTCAGCCAAGTTCTCCAATGGGCCCTTGCCAGTCACAGTAGCCTGAACAAAGAATCGGAACATAAAGAACGTGGCTAATCTACCATGCTTAGTCTCCTTCTCCAACTCTGCAAAAATCCCCCAAAAATCTGATCCCATTTAAATAGTTTAAGCCACCAAAATTTAGCATTTAAACTAATGCTTTAAAATAAAGCAAAAAATAACAGCGATCATTTGATAATAATCGCTTAAAAAATAAAAACGTAGGATCCTCTTATTCTGATGCATTTTAGGCATTTCTGGTCCATCGCCAGCTCTACCAAATAAATGATTTGGATCAATGAAATAATGGGTGTCAATTGCGAGATCCTGACTGAAACTATGCGCATCCTGTGAGTAAGAACTTAACGTGAAGAAGGGTTCAAGGTCATGCGGTCATCTTGCACCGGTCAATTTATATATATGGACTCGATTGTAACTGAGTTCAACCTCAATGTCGGGTGGGTCCTGCAAGCCAAAGTACATGGATTAGCTCAAATTTAGACCATACATCTGCATTCCCGGCCTTAAAATTCAAAGACGAGGAAAATATTCCAAGTGCTTGTATGTGGGCTTCTCCTCCTTCAAGTGATATTCCGGGTAGCTTCATCTTTACTTGCATTTAGTGATCCCTTGACTTAGATGATACGATGAGATACATCTTCTTCAAAGAGTAGAGAGCAGTTCCAACAACCATCTAACGCAAATGTCATATTGTAAACTTCTATGCTTCTAACGTAGAAAGCAAACCTGAGGATGAATTTTGTTATGATTCTGTTTTAGCCCCTGAGATTCCATTTTTAGGCATGTCGGCATTTCTCGATGCTTGTCATCATCAATCCTTCACCTCCACAGATCTAATGAGTCGGTCATCTTCCACGGAATGTTCTAAAGAACAAAAGCCCTTGGAGATTTCATGATCGGGGCATTTTCACAAGGATTTTGTGGAGATTGATGACACAACAAACGGTTTAAGACCAGCATTAAAAATGACGCTCAATAGGATCAATCCATTGAAGAATGAGGACTGAAAGCACACATAGGAGTATAAATCGAAGCGCGCGGGGTCGATCGTGGAAAAGAGTACAACTAAAGCTAGTGGAATCCGGTGAACGCGTCACATGAGGTAGGTGGAAATTTAAGACAACATATCTAAATAATAAGATGCATGTTCTAATATGATCTTATTTCTGATTATATGATTGATATTCGATATGCTTTAAATTGAAATAAGAAAATAATGTTAATTAAAAGAATTGCATGTTATAATTGATGCTTATGCCTTGTACATCATGTATGTGAATTGTGAAATGATGTTTATGGTATAAGGGTAACATGTCAATATTGATGATGTATGAGTCTAAGTTATAGGATATATCCTTGATGGGTTATCACCAAATAAGTAAGGATATTATTCTTGTTATGAAATATATGAATAGGCGAATTACCTGCTATTATAATTATTTTACATTCAAGCATGGAAGCCTGAGAGTTTTGTTTTAGACAGGCGTAAGCCTGGGGATGCTATACTAGGAGAGTTATAAGGATTTGGTCACCCACTCTCCGAAATTGATTATGTTATGGATACCATGCACTATGTGTTGCAAAAAGTTGGGTGGGGCAATCATGGGAAGGCTGCCACTATGACAACCATGGTCCTCCCCATGCAGACATGGATATTGTGATTTCCACCGATGATGGTATAAGTAGATTATTGAGCAGTTATCCGGGCGTGCTATACGGATTCTGATTGCATGCATAATAGTCCTTATATTTGATGCACTATTGTGCATATCCTTGAGAGTTGCCAAAAAACACTGGAGTACTCAAAAGACACTGGTTAGGCAGTTGTGAGGGTCAAGCAGTGTGAGGAACTCAAAGAGGACAATATTGTATACGTTGTGCATTCTGCCGATGGGAAATGCATATATAATGGCTTTATGAGATGCTTTATATGATACGGCATGATGATATGCCTTACATCATTTTCTCAGCAATGGCTGGAAGATTGTGGACCCCATATAGTGAGAGGTGTGAGGATTATATTGATATACCAGTAGTTGCTGGATAATTATGAAGCTCAGATGATGAGGGATATGATTTTGAAACCCAATATAGTTTGGGAATGCAAATTTGGTAATGTTGATTATATTCATAATTTTGTATGTGCTTTAACAATTTTCATATATGTGTATTATTGTTATATTAATATGATTGAGGGAGTAGTTTCATATATGTTTTCATATGGGTTAGTGAATGGGGAGAATTGTATGCAGAGTATGGCTTATGGAATTGAAGTATTTATTTGATGATAAATAATAAGTAAAGATATTTCATTTTTCAATGAAATTATTAATAATGATGAAAACATCTAGATATTTGGCTTACAAATGGGTTATTGTTATGGAAATGAATATTCTAATTACTATTGAATAATTAATGTATCTTAAGATTTAGCATGCTTTTTAAACTCCCTTACCAAGCATAGCTTACTGAGATATTGTAAATTTTTTATGTTTACAATATCTCAGATGCAGAAAGAAAAGAGAAGATGTACACAACAAAAGGAATCCAACAACCATACTTCTACGCACGGGTATACATTATATTTAAAGTTTTTGTATTGTATAGTTAGTCATTTAAATTGTGATATTGGACATTTAAGATAATATTATGGGGGTTATACAAGTGAACCACTGGATGGGTCCTGCTTTTCAAATAAAGTTCTATCTTCTAGAATATAGCAAAAATATTGTGATATATATATATATATGAAGACATAAACAAAAAGTTTCAACCTTAATTTCTATTTCATTTCTTAGCTCGGAACGGTCTAATCCACTACATTTGGCCAAAAGTAAACAAAATTGGCAATTGTGCCCATGCCTATCATATTAATAAAATCTATTAAATGCTAATGTATATGTTCTCTTATTCTTGATGATGACTACAGAGATAGGCCTTAAATTTCCAAAAGAAAGAACATTTAAGGGCCTTATAGAGGCCTTGAACTCTTGAATGGCCCTGAATTCATGAATAATTGCGTCATTCACGAATGTTGGAGTAAAAATTAACACTCTTGAATGCTAATTTGCATTCCTGTGTGTTCTTGAACTCTTTCAATTATCAAATGGGTCTCGTAGAAGGAGAAAATCAGAAGGAAAAAAAAACTACATACTAGAAAATTTAAGGCCATTGTCTGAATAGCTGAGGCAAAGAAGAAGAGAGTGGAACTAAGAAGGGGGTTAGCTATTTATTGGGATTTTTTAGTATAAAATCACAAAAAGGGAAAGACACAGTGAAAACCCAAATCACAGTCGCCGAAAATGTGAACTTCTGCGATTGGGAATCATTATATAGAGAGGAGGAAGAAGAAGAGAGGAATAACAAAGTGTGCACACTAGAGAGTGAGGGTTTTTGACTTTTAAGCAACACCTGCTAGCTGGCCCGAATGCTAGGAATGCTGTGAATGATGGGCTCTTGGGAGAGAAATCCTCTGAGTAACCAGTCATGAATTCCAACTTTTTTGTATTTTGCATTCCTATCATTCGTGATTTTGAGGGCCTACTGCCTAGACATGTTGTTCACGAGTTCAAAGCAAATAAACTCGTGAGTTTGAGAACTCTGTAAGTAGATAAAAAGAAAGAGTAGAAAGCTGCAAGATGAAGGAAGAAAATTTTAGAGACTGCATATGGCAGTGTGCCAGCGAAAGGCACGTCGTCTTATAATATAGTAGATAGATATTCAGATTTGTGAGCTCGACAATATAATAGAGATTCATAACCACTCCATCAAAGCCGCGAACGAAATCGACATTGAAGTTCTTATAGGATGCAAATGCATGTTTTTCCCTTCGAAAATATGAAACAGCCAAGAGTCAAATAGGGGTCACTCTTTTCGGTGTTTTCAACGGTCTATCTTGTAGGTCATTATTTGGATGAATAACCCCCCAAAAATCTGATCCCATTTAAATAGTTTAAGACTCCGAAATTTAGCATTTAAACTAATGCTTTAAAATAAAGCAAAAAATAACAGCCATCATTTGATAATAATGGCTTGAAAAATAAAAACTTAGGATCCTCTCATTCTGATGCATTTTAGGCATTCCTAGTCCATTGCCAGCTCCACCAAATAAATGATTTGGATCAATGAAATAATGGGTGTCAATTGCGAGATTATCCGCTATACTTTCCAGACTGAAACTATGCGCATCCTGTGAGTAAGAACTTCCAAAATTAACTTGAAGAAGGGTTCAAGGTCATGCGGTCATCTTGCACCGGTCAATTTATATATATGGACACGATTGTAACTGAGTTCAACCTCAATGTCGGGTGGGTCCTGCAAGCCAAAGTGCATGGATTATCTCAAATTTAGACCATCCATCGGCATTCCAGGACTTAAAATTCAAAGACGAGGAAAATATTCCAAGTGCTTGTATGTGTGCTTCTCCTTCTTCAAGTGATATTCCAGGTAGCTTATCTTTACTTGCATTTGGTGATCCCTTGACTTAGATGATACGATGAGATACATCTTCTTCTAAAGAGTAGAGAGCAATTCCAACAACCATCTAACGCAAATGTCATAATGGAAACTTCTTTGCTTCTAACGTTGAAAGCAAACCTGAGGATGAATTTTGATATGATTCTGTTTCAGCCCCTGGGATTCCAGGAAATATCCCAGCCAGCATTAAGTAATAACTAGGTCAATGGAATTCGGTGGCCAATAATATTTCACTCTGATAGATAATCTAACCATTGAAACTCCCGTTGCAAACTTCTCTACTAACTAGATAATGTTTAACCACATGGTCACCTAAAACCGAAGCGGTTAATTAATTTTCAAGACCAACTTTTCTCTACAAAGAAAATTTTGTCTTGATGTAGATTTTATATTGTGTAACCACTTCATAAAAAACATGGCACATGGGAGACTCATGAGCCATCTCTTACCACAATTTCTGAATTTCCTAACCAAATTAGCCACCAAGGGTCTCCATTGCAGCTTCAAAAGGTCGACATCATTTATCTTGCGTCTAACGAAGAGGACTTGTTCTACGGTTTGAACTTGTATCCGAGTTTCAATGAGGAGGACATGAAACTAGCCTAATCAGGACAATACATCTGGTAGGCTTGGATTAAACTGTCAAGATCACAGTCAATTGTATGAAGGCATACAGTTGTATGAAGTCATCTTACAGTCACTGTAACGAAAGACAAAACACCAAGTGTCAATCAACGATTTGCATACTACTTGCAACATTAAAGATTACCAGCAACCTACCTTCCCATGAATATGAGAGAGACATGGACATGGACTCAACAGAGAACATTACGCCCTATAAATAAGAGTAGTTCCATTCTTTTCCTCCCTGGCAAGGTTCAAAACCAGAACTTTGAAATGAAAATCCCAGGTTCAATCTCTTCCTTTCTCCTCCTGTTACTCCTAGCCTTGCTATTATCAGAAGCCATGGCTTTCCGAGGTAAACAGCTACTTCAACTCGTTTTATTTTTTCTTTGTTGTCTTTCTAAAGACATATACTACGATCTAAATTCATCTCCATTGCTATGGCTATTCTAGGGACGAAAGAGAAGCTCACCATTCGACTAGCACAGAGGCCATCCTGGCCACCTCCACCGATTGTCATGAGACAACCACCCATTAACAACTAACTCTTCCCAGTCTATATATTGAACTCGTGTTTCAATTGGAAAAATACGTCTTGGATTGGATGGTTTAGAAGGCATGATTCTAGGTGGAAATGGGAGCTTTCAGTTATCATCTTAAACTTGTGGTTGTGAAATTGTAAGGGATCTTGTTCTATAGATTGTTTTGTCGAAAGAAATTAACTATATGGGTTATACAGTTGTAAAGGATTTTGTGTCGATATTGTTAGTCGTCAAATATATTGTTTTGAATGATAAAAGTCGTCAAATAATGGGATTATGAAATAAATTAGTTCACCTAAGTGAAGCGTTAAATTGGACTGACTATTATACCACACTAGACTGTCCAATCAAAGGTGCTGACTGATCATGTGTGTTTGGAAATGGGCTGATTAACCCATCTTTTATTGTAATGGATTAGTATGCAAGATCTTTCGGATAGATAGGGCTCGGTTACTACACACCCAGTGATTAATTAGGAATTGTTATTAATTTTGAAGGGTCGACCCTCTAATTTTGTGCTGATATGGATCAAGGAATTGTTAGATGGGTGGTTTGGATCGACCGACAGTGAGGCCCACTGCGTCAAAATACGTCTGGTGGTGCTAAAATGCATGTGGTGGTCCACATATGATACTAGAAAAAAATGTCATCAAATGGCCAATAAAGCACAATAAACCATCTTTTGCCACCTAGAGATTGAAAGTAGAGCCTAGTACAATCAATCACGGTTATCTGAAGTTTCAGATGAAATGGATTTTGGGCATCCAACGACAACGATATGTATGATCAATCTAATAAATACCCAAGATGGTCTATTTATCTGATCTTGTGCAAATAGGTCCCCCATGAAGGGGTCTCCATAGTAAACAGGGACAGCCCTTGCACATTTAAGACATTTGTAGAAATTGGATCATCTATGAAAAAGACTTGCACTTCTAAGAATAATAGGTACATAGACTCCAAGTGCTCGTCAGAGGGAGCAAACTGGCAGTTAAATGTGCCAGTGGGGCCCATATTTTTGTGGGCCCAAATCATTTATCTGCTGCCCAAGTCTTAAATAACCATGTTCCTTAGATCTTCTCTATTGGATGATCGTAGAGAACTAAATGTCGGTAGATCGTGGCAGCAAGTCTACTTTGCAACTTCCAATACCCGCTGTGTATTTATTATTCTGACGTGTGAAAAGGGCTGCCTAAAATGTTAAAAAGTAACACCCTGAAAATCTCAAGCAGTCGCAGCCTATCCAAAGATAGGAATCGACGTGTGGATGGTTTAGATCTACATGTTCTTAAAGGACCCCATTCTAATCAAACAATATTAATCGTTGGATCGATATCACCAGATGCACAGATAAATCCAAAGACCCAACATACCCTTAATAGTCAGTATTATTCAACAGAGTGGCTGTTAATCCATGCCAATGATGCAAGAGGGTCCACAAGGGTGTACAAGGTAGATGAATCTCTTCCATTGCTCCGCAAACGTTCCCAAGAAGATACTCCTAAACAAAAGAAATAGAAAATTGAATTCCTCAACGTATTTAATGCATCGAACCTTTTCAAAGATAAACAAAAGAAATAGAAAATTGAATTCCTCAACGTATTTAATGCATCGAACCTTTTCAAAGATAAACAAAAGAAATAGAAAATTGAACTCCTCAAGGTATTTAATGCATTGAACCCTTTCAAAGAAGGCTCCTCTTTGTCCCCACAAAATGAAGAAAATGTCATTGATAAGGCCAGGTTTCCCTCTTTCAAGCAAGAGATTCCTTCATCAATTCCCCCCTGCTGAAATACAAGTTTTTCTTCCTATAAATTGATAGCCCATGTCATAAATTCCACCAAAGAATTCATTTCCCTGGAGAACCTGATACCTAGACCTAGTGTTATCATAAGCAAAGGCCAAGGATGGTTAGAAAGTCTTTGCCATTGGCACAGAAGAAGCTGCCCCAAATGGGCACCTTCAAAAGTCTGCATACTGGAGTCCCTGCAATTTGGCATTTTTGCCAAAGAAAGTAACTGGGAAAAGGATTCAGAGTTGTGCTTTTTGAATGGCTACCATCTTTGCATGTAAATGTCTGTCACTTTGCTTTGTTATGTGGAGACTGGTATTGGCCCCTCCTTACCAAGCTTTGGTAAAAGTAGGCCTTTCCACTGTCCAAGGTTAGACATGCTTCAATTGGGGGCTTACAATTTCCAACAGGGTGTTAAATGTAGAGAGGAGAAGTTGGAGTTCTTAAGGAAAGAAGGGTCAGTAGTATCAAAGCAAGGAGGCATTTTAAAAGAGTATTTTTACATTTGTAAGCAAGGCAATATCTGGGAAGATTCATAGAAATATTATGAATTGTCTAAAATATTCAAGAAATGATTATTACTGTTATTTAATTTGAAATTAGAGGCAATTTATAGATAAAGGAATAATCATTTTCCGACTTAATTTTTTTTAATATAATAGATAATGAATTCGAAATTATAATAGGAAGCACCACCATTTTTTTTATAATTTAGGGATTATTTTAGATAAGTTTTCAAAATGCTTCTTATTTTTAATTAGAGTTTAATGTCTATGCACCTCCTCTACTTTGACTTCCTCCATACTAGAAATGACTTCTATGGTACCCTACCTACCAAAGAGAAAATCCCCTCTATCAAGTTTCCTTCCAAATGACCAATGGAAGGAATATTGGGGTGCATATAATCCTACAAACAGTGACTCTATTGGATTATTATGTTATAGGTTATTTTACTTAATATTTATTAGTTTTATTTAAAGAAAATAAAAAAGGAAAAGGAAAAGAATGTCAAACCTTAACGTAGATCAAGCTCGATTTTGCTTAATATGAATTTTGCTTTTTTGATATAAGTTAGCTAGATTTTGCTTCCATGATTGATACAGAGACATGATTCATCTCTCTAGCTTCTACCACTTGCTTTGGTGTGTGTCCCAAAAAATGGTAGATCAAGCCAAAAAAATTCCTCACACATGAAATCAAATCCAAATCCAGTGATCCAATTAAAAAAACTCAAAATAGATCATCTACATAGTCTTCGTCTCTGTTCTCAAATCCTAGTCTTCGTCCCTGTTCTCAAATCCCCATTCCAAGTTTCCAACTATATCTCCAAGGAAAACCTCAAAACCAACTCAAACTCTGCATGATCCAAGCCATTGATCTAATTTCTATGGTTTTGAATATTCAAAAACTGAATATTAGAAAGATTGGATAAGGACTCTAAAAATGTGTTCCAATTGTCAAATGTAGATTAGAAATTTACATGCCACTACCTAACAAAACAAAGACAATGAAATAAAAAAGCATGACATTCAAGTTGTAAAAGAGAAAAGAGCTAAATAGATGAAAGACTATTAGAAGCACCAATTGCAGAAATTCATAGAAGTTACAGTATCATAGTCTCTCTCTCTGCCATGGTTTGGATAGCTTTGGGTTTTCTTTCCTTTATTTCCTTTATTTTATTTTATTCCTTTTACCTATTTTCTTTATTTCAAAGAACCCAAAAAAAAAGGCTGATAAAATGGACTAGAAAAGAGTTGTACATACCTCAATATTGATTCCATTTATCATTTGGACATAAATTTGAAATTTGGGGTCTTGCTGATGGCTTTTTAGTAGTTAGGGTGCTACAAAAGTCATTTCTAATGTGAAGTGATTAAAGTGATGAAAAATAAAAGTCAAGGGGGTGCACATACATGTAACTATTTTAATTATTTGAGTTTAATTTATCATCATCATAATCAAGACCTTATTCCAATTGGGGGTTGGCCACATGAATCTTATTCTTCCATTCCTCTCTATTAAGTACCATGACTTCATTTAATACTAAAGTTTTTAAATCTTTTCTCACAACATCTATTCACTTTCTTTTGGGCCCTCCCCTTGCCCTTTCAAAACCTTTTACTTGCATTGCCTTGCTCTTTCCAACCTGTGCCATTTTTAGTCTCCTTTGTACATGTCCAAACCATCTAAGTCTACTCTCCCTCATCTTGTTATCTATTGGTGCTACCCTTAAGTTTTTCCTAATATTTTCATTCTTAATTCAATCATTTCTTGTCTTACTACTCATCCATCTCAACATCCTCATTTTCGCCATGCTCATCCTATGAACATGATATTCCTTAATGTAAAAAATAATGTGCAATTAAATTTCTTAAGTAACTATTCTATAAAAAAAAAATGAACAAACAAGCAAATAAGTAAATTACTTAAGAATAATTAGATATTAGCTTGGCTTAGCAAAGTCCAAGAAACAGGTATTAGCGTTGAATGAAATTCCTGGCAAACATGGTTTGTACTTATTCAATCATTTGTTATGAGTTGTTAAAATCCTAGGAGTTAGTCACCAACCAATCAAGAAAATGGTTAATCAAGTGTTATGTGACATAACCAAAGGAAGGAGGCGCAATCTCATATCTTAGTTTGTGATGTTTTGTTGACTATGAAGCATTAAGGTGTAAAACCACCTCTGGAGAAGTGCAAAACAAAGAAAAGGAATTCTGTTATCAAAACAAGGGAAAATGAGCAACGACTGTCCTTTTTCATGCTTAACTTTTCAAAAGATTTGTCTGCTTGGTTAGCAGGAACTCAATGGAAACTGAAATCCATCTCCTTCTGTACATAATTTCCCTTGTTTGGATTGAAATGAAAAACCAAGTCCAGCAGGAAGTTTAAGTGCTCACGGAAATCGATTACAGTCACCTTAATCCCAAGGAAAACAATTCTTATCCCAAGTTTTCTTAGCAAATAAATGAAGGCTTTCTAAGAAAGTGTCAAAAGTGGGAATTAATTTGCAGAGAAATAAACATCAAGTCTCACTGCATGCAAATGAAGAAAATGCTGAAAAGTGGTGTGGTGGGAACCAAAATGGCTTTCCAGGAAATGGATTCTGGGGCAGAAAGTGCTTTCTTGCTGCCAAATGCAACACCCCAAAATACTGATCATCCATTTTTATTAATTTTTCTAAAGGCTCAAAAAAATTCGTTAGGATCATGAAATGCAATGCATTGATTTCTTATGGGTTGCCTATTTTTGGTATGAAACATATGATAAATAGCTTAGGTATACCTAAAAATGCAAAATGATTTAATAAAAGATAAAAAATCATCTATGTATATAAGAAAGAAGAATGTAAACTTCTTCTCATGCTCAAGAGTGTATGCTTGCAGAACTTTAAATATTATTTTTAGTCCCAAATCTGACCGTTGCCTAAAAGCACCTAAGCTACACAATCTTGGAAGAAGCAATTGTAAAAGTTGTCATCATGTGACCTTGAGGTCACAGGCTCAAGCCGTGGAAACAGCCTCTTGAAAAAATGCAAGGTAAGGCTGTGTACTATAAGCCCTTGTGGTCAGCCCCTTCTGCAGACCCCGCAAGCTTCGAGCACCAAGTCTGCCTTTTAAAGAAAGCTTTAGTCAGGTGTGAAAATGGCCCAACAAAATTGTTTTGGACCTTCAGTCATATCAATTTGACATTTCTACCACGCCCGTTTTACTTTAGGTGTAGAATATGAACGGTCAAAAACTATAGCTAAGCGTTCACATTCATAATCAAAATTCTTCTGATTGATATGGTTTGAAGCTGTACTAGGTCCATAACTGATTCGGTTAAATGAATGGTTTGGATCATTCAGAGCCGGGCCGCTGAGGAGTTCTTTCCCCGTTGCATTACCATGAGGTTGCACCCCTTATAGCTAGATATAGTCCATATAAACGGACTAGGCCATCCTATCAAAATGTTGCAATGAAATTCTCAGTAGTGAAGCTTCTAATACAAAGGTTACCTTCATGGATGCCTTTGTTACAGCCAGAGTTCAACTGCGGATGTTTTATTCCCCACCAGCCATTGGCTGAGGATCTTCATCGGTTATAAATCTGTAGTTGCACACTGATTATGCCCTTCCACTGATTGACTAAGTAATAACGCGTGTAGACTATTTGTCCGATCTATCTCAGTATCATACAAAATTGATGTTCTTTTAACTATCAAAATATACGAGTTCTCATGCTAATTAAATAGGTGAGAAATGATACATGCACCTCTCCTCTCAAATGCAATAATTTGCTAAACCAAAGAAAGATGGAACTAGATGCTTCCCTTCTCTATAATGCAAGGAAGAATAGACTAAAAAAAAGAAAAGAAAAAGAGATTCTTTTTCATTTTCATTTTCATCATAATATATAAAACCTTTATCGCTCTAACAAGCTTTCGAAATCGATAGTTCGGAAAAAGAGTTTAATTTCTAACTAAAATCATGTTTTGCCTTAAGCCATTGTCAAGACGCTTGGCCCGTAAGCTGACCCCCTTAAATTACCATTACTTAATAAGGATTTGTTACGCACGATATGCTGACGACTCACTACTAGGAATCGTCGTTGCCGTAGAGCTTCTCATAAAAATACAAAACGAGATAGAATGGGAGAGCACTACTAACCAAGTCAAGTCTGGTTCTCGTCAATAGGCACTGGTAGCTTACTTCCAAACCGTTTTGTTCTTTCCATTCAAGCAATCCTACTTTTTCGAGTGGGTCTAGGTCTAGTTGAGACTGAAGTCAATGCCCTTATTATAAGGAAAATGGCAAGAATCATCTTATAGAAGTAGTGTTCTTTATTGGTAAGGAACAATATATGTATCCCTCGTTTCAAATGCCAGAGGCTTTTCTTTTCTTTTTTTTGTTTACAAACAAAGAATTAGAAGCAAATTATTCATGCAAGCTCTCACACACTCTTAAAAATATTCCCCAACCAAAGGAGAAAGCAGTGGCTTAAGACTATGAGCAAACGTATTTAGGAGAGATGCCAAATTGTCTAAGACAAACTGCACTAGACATTTGCGAGAGTTTGCCCCTCCACTCTCCTTCTCTAACTCCGCTATTCTACTCTTGTGGGACTGCTTCTAAAGAAATCTGAAGAACCTCCCAACCTCTTATGGCCCATGCCTCTCCATCTCTCCTTCTCTAACTTCCTATAGTACTCTTGTGGACTCACTTTTAAAGAAATCACAAGAATTAGGCCTACGACCAACAAAATAATGAAAAAATACACCTGTCTCTACAAAATATCAAGTCCAAAATAGAAGCTTTTAGCTTTGCTCCAAACTTTAGATCATTAGATGCTATAGATTTTGACATATGTCCACGTTAAACAAATTAATCGACAGATGAGACATTTCTAAATCTGCCTATCCTTATGAGCGAGTCACTTTTTCATTCTTGACACACAAAAATTGGTCATTGTTTAAGTGAACAGTGCTAACAATGTTGTTACTGGATGTTTGAGCATGCATGCTGATTACTGAAGTCCATTTACTCTGTGAATTACGTACTCACAGATGAAAAAGCAACGTAGCTAATGGAGGAAGGTATTGCCTAGGGGTATTTTCGTGCTACGGCATTCATATGCATTTCAAAGCTAGCAAAAAAAGATAGAAAATATGTACGTAAGATGGTAAGTTGCCAGTAGTCATATATATGTATGTATGTTCCTCAAAGGTTTTCCTTATACAAGTCATGCAGTCCAGTCGTAACTTTTTGCATATGCAAATCAATTCAAGCATGGAAAGGTGAACTTAGAAGGCCTGCAAGTGTGCAGAGATGTCCTGACGCGAAACGTTTCAAATTGATCAGCTGATAATGGCTTGGTAAGGATGCCTGTAATGTGGTCTTTGGTCGAGAGGCATTGAACTTGCCTTTTGGAGAGAAGATCACCAACAAAACGAAAGTCAACTTCGATATGTTTTGTGCCGGCAGGGAAGAACGGTGGCGCCAATGTTATCACACCATAAGGTGAGAGTTGTGAATTATAGAACCTCCAGTTCTTGTAGTGATTTGACCCGCGTAAACTCTATGTTAATATAAGTGTAATCACTATAATCACGGAATTACAAAGTCATTATCTACAGCTACAATTACGGTGGAATATGTTGCTCATCAAGCACCAGAACATCCAAGCCCCCCACTTTCTCAGATTGATCATCAAGATAGAGGGATCGTGGCTCATAAGGGATTTGTGTCACCTAATTTTCTTATCAAGAGATTAATCTCATAAAAGTCATTCAAAAACCCTGCAATCTAACATCTTCTAACGGATCAGGCCTCCAGTTGCCATTGATCGTCCTAATATTCTGATGGACCACCTTAAGTTGCTTCAATCGTCATTTGATTTTGCGATCAATGCTTAATGATATAATACCCATTACTAGGGATTTTTTTTTTTTTATCCGGTGAAATGCAATCAAGTTGGGTTCATTGAAGAAGACTTCGTTGATTTTGGATCAACTTTCGACTATAAAGGAAGTGTGGACTAACTTGAGATCATGGTCTTTCGTCAATTATTAAGGAATCAATTACAACAAATGAGCAAGTTGATGCCAAAATTATCTTTGCATAAGCTTGAGGGGGGTGTTAGGATAAGTGTAATCATTGTAATCACAGGATTACAAAGTCATTATCTACAGCTACAATCAAAGTGAAAAGAGAATACATTTAAAATTCTTAATTTTTGGAGTTCTAGAAAGTAAAATTTTTATAGACATCAAATCAAATATTAAAACCTTAAAAAGGACAATTTGGTAATTTCACATAGTGGGCCCTGGTTGCAAAATTTTGAGATTTGAGTAGCATTCATCTAATTTTTTTACTATAATTAATTACATATAATAAACAAAATAGTAAAAACATTATAATTTTCAAGTTTAATTTTAAAAAAAATTAAATTATTAAATGACTAAGGAGGGGGCCATTTTAATAATGGCACCTGCTCCCACTTGAGCCATTAGTCAACGAAAAGAGAATAGACTAAGGTTTATCCTCCAAACCTAATAGGAGGAAACACTAGTAGAGCTGGCCGAAGAGAAGAAAGGAGAGAGAAGAGATGGAGAGGAGGATCTAGGCTGCCTGCGATGTTCATGTTGATGCCGCCCAAACCTGCAGGAGAGAAAAGCCGATGGGGAGAGAAGAAGGGGGAGAACAAAGAGGAGAAGAAGAAGAAGGATGAGAAGGAGAAGGAGAGGAGGAAGGAGGAGAAAGAGGGGGATCCAAGCCGTAGCATCTTTCCACGTCGACGATGCCCAAACCGGCCTAATGGTGAGAGAAGAAGGGGTACAAAAAAGAGGAAGACGAAGAAGGGGGAGAAGAAGAGGAAGTGAAAGAAGGAGAGAAAGGGGGTTTATGGCTGCTGGAATTTGCAAGTCATCGTTGGAGAAGACACAACTTGGATCAACAATCTGAGCTGATCAAATTATCTGTGCATGAGCACGAACAAAAGCCCCAAGTTTGTTGGATAAGTGGTGATGTTTTTTCTAGTCAACTAAAGAAGGGACGGACTCAAAGATCATGTCGGAAGACAACGATCAATCTAACCCATTGAAGAAAGTTGTTTAGAGATCCCTAAGTTGAGGTAGAATCCATAGAACCCATATGATAAATTGATTTCTTGTGTTTATCTAAGCTAGGCACTTAACTTTAACTAAGTTTAATGAGATATTTAGAGTTTTTATTAGCATGTGGAACTTGATTACTAAATAATGAAACTTTGTACTAATCAAATAAAAGATTTGAATGACTAAATGTGTGCTTGAAAATGTTAATGTTGCACTAGTTGTAAGACCCCAATAAGAGAGTGTGGACTATTCTTTGGACTGAAACTTATACATACACCTTGTTGATGTTGCAACACTTAGAACATGATTTGCTCTTTGACTAGCTACAGATGTGAGAATAGTTTATATATATGACATTTATAACATTTAAAGAGTCCAAATAGCATAGAACATCACTCGTTACATTCGTAATAAGATGAAAGTTTGTAACATAACTGTGAAGGCTTCAAATTATAAGGAAGACCTAGGTAAATGGCTAAATTGTACTAAAGATACAATCTTTGGCTATGCATGAAAATGAAAAATAAACCAAGATAAGAATGATTAAGCTATATTAGAGGTAAAAATGTCACGACCCCATTCCCCGGGCCCGCGATTAGGCTTAATCAAGCCAAACGATTGGCCGAGGTAGGCCTACGTGGCCTTGCTTCTTCTTCTTCTTCTTTCATAATTTATATCACAACGGAAGTGTTGAGAGAGCTAGGTGCTCTTGTCTTGTGCAAGTCACAGATTACTAGTAAAATATTTTTCTCCCTTAACAACCGAGTCCTACCGAAATTTCGGCCGAGTCTCCCCTATTTTTCGAACTTATGCATTTAACGCATGCTATGCGGTTCACCTGATAGACAATATAGCAATTATAATTTTCTGAAGAGAGACTCAGTCTCCATACTATCTATCATAATAAAACATATATGATCCATAAGGATCAGTGTCAAAAATAAGATATAACTCGTTTACCGCATTAACACATATATACATGTATATATATATATATATATACAACTCAAAATTTAACATCTTCAAGCAAGCTTTCTTCAATTCACTCAACGACCTTTCTCTTCTCTGCCTGACTGGTACCTGCAAAATAATAAGGTGAGCTGCGAAGCCCAATAAGGGAAAAGAACTAAACCCATGCATATCCAATCATTCTCGTTGTTATGCTTAAAAACACATTCAATATAACATGAGCATTCATTTCCATTTTAACTAGTCATATACAATGTAGTTAGCATATGCTATCAAATAATGCCTATGGGTATTAGAGCAGAATTACAGTTTTTTCCCAAATTCAAATATGATGCAACAGTCATCGCATGCAAACAAGCACACCCCATAAGGATTTCCCATTCGTGTCCAACCACAGGACATTCATTAGATGAGTGACTAAGTCATGGACCTCATTCTAAAGTTAAATGCAAACCATAAGCGTTACATCCAACAAAGCTACATACTCATTAATGATTTTCTCAGTAATATTAAACATGCCTAGCATTACACCAGGATTCAATAGTCATCTCCCTCAAGGATTACCATCTTAGGCGGCCCACTATGTGTATCATCATCAAGGCAGCCAGACCCTCAGGATTTTCCATCTTGGGTAGGGCCAAAGTCAGGTTCTCTCAGGATTTACCATCTTGGGTGGTTCCACCTTAGTCGAAATCAACCAGGCAGCCCTTTCCCTCAGGATTTACCATCTTGGGTAATTCAATATGCCATCTCATCCCTCAGGGTTTACCATCTTGGGTGGCTCCACCGTGATCCCAAAAGACCAGGCAACCCTTTCCCTCAGGAATTACCATCTTGGAAGGCTCAATACCTGACAGCTCATCCCTCAGGGTTTACCATCTTGGGCGGCTCACCATGATTCCAAAAAACCAAACAGCCCTTTCCCTCAGGGTTTACCATCTTGGGAGGCTCAATACCTGACAGTCCATTCCTTAGGATTTACCATCTTGGGTGGCTTCACCTTAGTTGCAAGCAACCAAGTAGCCCTTTCCCTCAAGGTTCACCATCGTGGAAGGCATCATCATAGCTTACCGAGCGGCCCTCAGGGCTTACTATCTTGGGCTTGACCATTTTATAACAGTTTGCATCATTATAACAGTTAAGCATAGTAAATTGGACTATAGCATGACCATTTCAATAAGAAATTACAATTTCTATCATCTATTCAACCAAGGTGACAATATATGCATTTTACACATGCATAAAGTCAATTTCAAGAGAACATAACAACAAGAATTTAAGGAATGCAAGGGTTTAGGGTCCTTGCTCTCCAAGTACAATTCAAAGTTCTACTGCTAGAATCGTTCACATTGCTCTCAAACCTCTGCAACAAATACAAGTTCTAAGTAAATTTTAGAATTTCATGCCATTTTCTACAATCACTTTTCGTCCTACATTCACCATGTTCTTAATCTAACATCATATATCTAGATCAAGGATTTGCACACCAATTGGTCGCTATCCAATTGGATCAGCACCATTGGTCTTACATCGATGGTCTAGATTAAGTGCGGACCTCTAGAAGTTTCAATTTCCAACATTTTAGGTAAGTTATTTCACAATTCAATGCTTTTAGCCATAATTCATGGTCTGATATCCTTTCCTGAGCTCTGACATTCACTGATCGAGTATTGGACAGCCAGATAGGATCTCCCATCAATTTATCGGTAATTAGTCAGTCATTTCTGTGATAATTTATCACCAATGGTTACTTAGAGTTATATTTGACTTAAATGTACCTCCCAATCACATTTTTAACGGTCGGATGTTAAGGTTTCAAATTTTTCCTATGCATTAACAAGCAAGTTTGTAGACCAATCGATTCCTGATCGACGATCTGTCTTCGCGGATGAAAAGATCACGCGGGAATTGTCCACATCTAAAAATTTTCATTTTTCACATTTTTTAGGGGACGCCGGAAAATGTCACCGTCGCCGGAGAAGGTGACCGGATTCCGGTCGTCGCCAGCGACATAGGCGACCTCATTTTCTAGCGAAATTTCACAGGAATGCTCGGAATTTCCTGAATTTTTGTTTTCTAACGTTTTCCCCTTTCCATTTTTGCTAAAACTATCATTTTTTGCCGGATTTTTCAAGGGTTTTTAAAACTTACCAAAGGGGTTTCACTCTGAAAGATCTAAGGAACAATATGAACGGTTGGATTTTAGATCCAATCCAATCCCGTTCCGTTCCTTGTATATCCTGAATTAACGGATTTCTCACCATCCCAGCTCGTCGAAAAAATAGACGGGAATGGACAAAAACGCAAGAGAGAACTAAAAGGAAAGACAGAGAGGAGAGTGGGAGAGAGAACTCACTTGCTGGATGATCTCCTTACTAGCCCAGCTTAGGGCTTAGCCGTTTGAGTTGAGGAAATGCCACTACCGGCGTTGCCCTCGCTTGATGCACAGGCATAGTGAAGAGAGGGGAGGGTTTTACAGGCGTGTGGGATGAAGGGGTTGCAGTTGTTGAGCTTGCTGGAGAAGACGGTAGGCAGCTCCATTGGGGAAATGGGAAAAAGTCCTTGCCATCGACTTTTCCCCTGTCTTTGGCCACCTCTGACGCTTGGAAGCAAGGCTCCATGTGGTGAGTTCAACTCCCGCGTGTAGAGTCATTTCCACGTGACTCTCCTAGTCACGCTCATTAGAGGGGGGTGCCATTATCAATTTGGACCCCCTCTACCTTGATGGTAAAATCCTTGCGTCTTTCGCTCCTGATCTTCATTTCGCGCATTCTTAGTGTCGTTGGAAAGCTCTCTCCAAGCACAATCTAATGAGTGACTTAGCATCATGGATTTCTAATGTTCATGATTTTACGTTTTACTCTACTATTTAGGGCATGGGTGTGACAACACTCCCCTACTTAAAGAAATTTTGTCCTCAAAATTAGATAAATACCTGAGTCCTCAAATAATTATGGGTATTTTTGCCGAACCTCAGACTCCATCTCCCATGTGGCTTCTTCTGTCCCGTGATGTTGCCATACCACCTTTACAAGTGGTATCACTCTTCGACGTAACACCTGTTCTTTACGGTCAACCACCTGTATTGGTTTCTCCTCATAAGAGACATCCTCTTGAATGGTAAAGTCTGTCCAATCAAGAACATGAGAAGGGTCCCCCTCATATTTCCGCAACATCGACACATGGAAAACATTATGAATCAATGATAACTGTGGAGGCAAAGCCAGCCGATAAGCAACTTCGCCCACACGCTCTAGAATCTCAAACAGTCCAATAAATCGAGGAGACAACTTCCCACGTTTGCCAAAAACGTGTCACTCCTGGTCTTGGCCGCACCTTTAGGAACACATAATCTCTTACCTCAAACTCCAAAGGTCGCCTCCTTCGATCAGCATAGCTCTTGGTCCTACTCTGAGCTGTTAACAACCGCTGCCTAATTTGCTTTACCTTTCTGTGGTTTCTCTAACTACCTTAGGGCCTAGTAATGATGTCTCACCAACCTTTGCCCAACAAACTAGGGATCAGCATGGCCTACCATATAGTGCCTCAAATGGTGCCATCCCCATGCTAGATTGAAAACTGTTATTATACGAGAATTCCACCAAAGGTAAATATTTGACCCACTTCTATTGGATGTCTAACACAAAGCTCTTAACATATCTTTGAGCACCTGGATCACTCTCTCAGACTGCCCATCTGTCTGGGGATGAAATGTCGAGCTAAAAGTCAACCTTGTACCCATTGCCTGCTGTAAACTCTTCCAGAACCGAGAAGTAAATCTTGAATCTCTATCTGACACAATGGATACAGGCACCCCATGTAACCTTACAATCTCACATACGTACAACCAACTTAATGGCTTCAGTGAATCAGTGACCTTCACTGGCAGGAAGTGCGCTGACTTGGTCAATCTATCCACAATCACCCAAATGTTGTTCCAACCTTGCTTACTATGTGGAAGACCTATCACAAAATCTATGGTAATGTGCTCCCACTTCCATTCCGCCACTGGCAATGGCTGTAGTAACCCCGCAGGTCTTTTATGTTCTGCTTTAACCTGTTGACAAGTCAAACATAGAGCAACAAATTCAGCAATGTCCTTCTTCATACCCTTCCACCAAAAGTGTCTCCTAAGGTCATGATACATCTTCGTACTACTGGGATGTATTAAAAATTTAGACCTATGTGCCTCACTCAGCAATCCTCTCTTAACCTCATCAACTGGAGGGACCATCAATCTACTCAAATATCGTACCCAACCAGAAGAGTCCACGGTCCAATGCTCAACTCTCTCACCTTCTTCTATTCGGGCTCTAATACTTTTAACCTCTTCATCATCCTTCTATTCCTGCAATATTTCTTGAATTATAGAAGGTTGAGCAATCATTTGATACAAAAATGCACCCCTTTCAGATGAGTCGATGTGCAAGTCATATTCGGTCAATGACTCACGCACCTTCCATCTGAAACCTTGAAGTCCAGCCATCAAACCTCCAGACTTCCTACTTAGTGCATCTGCAACAACATTCGTTTTTCCTGGGTGATACTGAAGTGTGAAATCAAAGTTCTCCAAGTACTCAACCCATCTGATCTACCTCAGATTTAAATCTTTCTGAGTGAAGATATACTTTAAGCTTTTATGGTCAGTAAAGACATCAAACCTTTCACCGTACAAATAATGCTTCCAAAGCTTCATTGCAAACACCACTGCTGCCAGCTCTAAGTCATGAGTAGGGTATTTCTTCTCATTTGGCTTCAATTGACGAGAGCCATAAACCACTACTCTTCGTTCTTGCATTAGGATACATCCTAGTCCTAAGTGTAAAGCATCACAGTACACCGCATAACCGACACCTCGCTCAGGAATGATAAGCACAGGTGCCGAGGTTAATCGTTTCTTCAACTCTTGAAATGACTGCTCACATGAATCATCCCACTCAAATGCCACACCCTTTCTCGTAAGTCTTATCATGGATGTTGCAATGCGTGAGAAGTCCTTCACAAACCTCCTATAATAACCTGCCAGCCCGAGAAAACTCCTAATCTCGGTTATGTTCCTCAGTCTTTCCCAACTCAGCACAGCTTCTATCTTTGACGAGTCGACAGCAATCCCATCACCAGAGACTACATGTCCAAGAAAATTCACCTTGGATGCCCAAAACTCACACTTGCTAAGTTTCGCATACAACTGATGTTCCCTCAACATCTGCAATGCAATAGACAAGTGTTGTTCATGCTCCTCCTTAGATCTTGAGTATATCAACACGTCATCCACACATACAACAATGAATTGATCCAAATAAGGGAGAAAGATTCGATTCATAAGGCTCATAAAGGCTGCTGGAGCATTTGTCAACCCAAAAGGCATCACGACAAACTCAAAGTGACCATATCGCATCCTGAATGCCGTCTTAGGGACATCTTCGTCCCTCACTCGTCGCTGATAGTATCCCGATCGCAAGTCAATCCTGGAAAACCACCTCGATCCCCTCAATTGATCAAATGGGTCGTCAATCCTCGGCAAGGGGTATTTATTCTTGACCGTCATCCTATTCAGTTGCTGGTAGTCAATACATAGCCGTAGTGTGCCATCCTTCTTTCTTGCAAACAACACTAGGGCTCCCCATGGTGACGTGCTAGGGTGAATGAAATCTTTGCCTTGCAACTCCTCCAACTGCACCTTCAACTCTGTAATTCAACAGGCGCCATGCAGTGTGGATCAATTGAAATTAGAGAAATGCCAGGTAAAAGCTCAATAGCGAAGTCGACCTCCCTCCTTGGAGGTAATCCTGGCAGCTCATCAGGGAAAACATCAACAAACTCCCTTACTATTGGTATAGATTCAATATCAGCATCAACGTCATCTCGCCGTACCATGCTCGCCATCCACCCACCATAGTCTTTTTGGGTTTTGTAACCAACATGAAGTTGTGGGTGACTATAATCCTCTGTGGTTGAGAAATAAAAATGAACTCCACTAGGAAGGACAAAGTCAACCCTCCTTCGAATGCAATCAATAATGGCACGGTACTCAGACAGAAAATCCATGCCCACGATCACATCATATGGAGTAATGTCCATTACCACCAGATAAAACCTCACCCTGTGATCTACCATGTCAATATCACAATTTCGACACACTCTGTTGGAGGTGATGCTTATCCCTATAGGCAACTCAACTTGCAATGTTGAGTCCAATGGTTCTGTTTCCATGCTTAAGTCACAAACAATTGAGGATGAAATGAAAGAATGTGTTGCACCCAAATCAAACAATGCTCTAACCCAAGTGTGAAACAACAAAAATATACCTTCTATAACTGTGCGGTCAGGTGGGGTGTCTGGCTGTGTCAATGCATAGACTCTACCCTGTGTCCTTTGCTCATAAATAGGAGGTGCTCCTCTGAATGGTGCATCTGCCCTCTGTGCTAGCGGCCTACCCTGAGGACGTGGTCTATTGCTACTTTGCACACTGCCTTGCACGACTTTCTGCTTAGGACAATCTCTCTTGAAATGGCCCTCCTGTCCACAACCATAACAAGTCTTACTGGCCATTCCCAGGGATAGAGAACGTGTCTGTGTGTTCTGCGCCCGAGGAGAATACCCCTTCCTCCTCTTATCCTTGCTACCCTGAAAGTGAGGTTTTCCAAAACTTCTCTTCTTAAACTCAGATGCACTGGTTTCTCTGCCCTAAACCTACTCAATCAGTTGCGCTCTATCTACAGGCTCAGCATAGTCTCCCAACTTGAAAGGTACCAAGCACTGTTGGATAGAGGATCTTAGGCCCTGGATGAATCGATAGGCCTTATCCCTAGCAGTGGGGATTATCAATGGTGCATATCATGCCAACTAATCAAATCTGGCAGCGTACTGTCCCACAGTCATGTCACGTTGCGTGAGCCTCAAAAACTCAACTACTTTAGCATCTCTCTAAGCACTGGCAAAGTACTTTGCTAAATAGGCCTCTCTGAAAAGCTCTCAAGTCCACTCCTCATTGGCTCTAACACTTCTTGCCACCCGTCACCAGTGAATAGCCTCACTAGTGAACTGAAATGTAGCCACTCGTACCTACAGATCTTCGTTGATTTTCTATGCCTCGAAGATCCTTTGTATCTGCTCTAACCAATCCTCTACTTCGATGGGATTTGATATCCCATCAAACTTGGGTGGCCCCAACTTCCTAAACTCTCGCAAGGCAAGTGTTTCCCTGCTTATGCTCTCTCTAGGAGCTCTAGGGACTAGTGCAGCTGAGGCCTGACCTCCTGCTCCCCTGCCAATAGTATCAGCAATTGCCTGGGCCATTTGTCCTATGGTGTCCTGGACTAGATCACTCGCATGCAATTTTGGCCTTCTAGAACTCAAGTCATCACTCATAGTCTCCACCATGACTATGCCCTTCACAACATCAACAATAAGGGTTAATCACTTATTAACTATGCTGAAAGTAGTCAACAATCAACAAGGTTACTTTCAGAAGCCACAAAACATTCAAATTTTTATGATCACAAACAATAATAAAAGATGTTCACCACCAGTGATCTATCGCCGTGCTCGGATACCAAGTTGTCACGACCCTAATCCCCGGGGCCGCGATTAGGCTTAATCAAGCCTAATGATTGGCCGAGCTAGGCCTACATGGCCTTGCTTCTTCTTCTTCTTTTTTTCATAATTTATATCACATGGGAAGTGTTGAGAGAGCTAGGTGCTCTTGTCCTGTGCAAGTTACAGTTTACTAGTAAAATATTTTTCTCCTTTAACAACTGAGTCCTACCGAAATTTTGACAGAGTCTCCCCTATTTTTCGGACTTATGCATTTAACGCATGCTATGCGGTTCACCTGATAGACAATATAGCAATTATAATTTCCTGAAGGGAGACTTAGTCTCCATACTATATATCATAATAAAACATATATGATGCATAAGGATCAGTGTCAAAAATAAGATATAACTCGTTTACAGCATTAGCACATATATACATGTATATATATATACAACTCAAAATTTAACATCTTCAAGCAAGCTTTCTTCAATTCACTCAATGACCTTTCTCTTCTCTGCCTGACTGGTACCTGCAAAATAATAAGGTGAGTTGTGAAGCCCAGTAAGGAAAAAGAACTAAACTCATGCATATCCAATCATTCTCGTTGATATGCTTAAAAACACATTCAATATAACATGAGCATTCATTTCCATTTTAACTAGTCATATACAATGTAGTTAGCATGTCCTATCAAGTAAGGCCTATGGGTATTAGAGCAGAATTATAGTTTTTCCCCAAAATCAAATATGATGCAACAATCATCGCATGCAAACAAGCACACCCTATAAGGATTTCCCTTTCATGTCCAACCACAGGACATTCAATAGATGAGTGACTAAGTCATGAAGCTCATTCTAAAGTTAAATGCAAACCATAAGCGTTACATCCAACAAAGCTGCATACTCATTAATGATTTTCTCAGTCATATTAAACATGCCTAGCATTACACCAGGATTCAATAGTCATCTTTCTCAAGGATTACCATCTTGGGTGGTCCACTATGTGTATCATCATCAAGGCAGCCAGATCCTCAGGATTTACCATCTTGGGCAGCGCCAAAGTCAGGTTCCCTCAGGATTTACCATCTTGGGTGGTTCCACCTTAGTCGAAATCAACCAGGCAGCCCTTTCCCTCAGGGTTTACCATCTTGGGAGGCTCAATACCATACAGCTCATCCCTCAGGGTTTACCATCTTGGGCGGATCCACCATGATTCCAAAGAACCAGGCAGCCCTTTCCCTCAAGGTTTACCATCTTGAGAGGCTCAATACCTGACAGTCCATTCCTCAGGATTTACCGTCTTAGGTGGCTTCACCTTAGTTGCAAGCAACCAAGTAGCCCTTTCCCTCAGGGTTCACCATCTTGGAAGGCGTCATCATAGCTTACCGGGCAGCCCTCAGGGCTTACTATCTTGGGCTTGACCATTTTATAATAGTTTGCATCATTGTAACAGTTAAGCATAGTAAATCAAACTATAGCATGATCATTTCAATAAGAAATTACAATTTCTATCATCCATTCAACCAAGGTGACAATATATTCATTTTACACATGCATAAAGTCAATTTCAAGAGAACATAACAACAAGAATTTAAAGAATGCAAGTACAATTCAAAGTTCTACTGCTAGAACCGTTCACACTGCTCTCAAACCTCTGCAACAAATACAAGTTCTAAGTAAATTTTAGATTTTCATGTCATTTTCTATAATCACTTCTATTTCTACATTCACCATGTTCTTAATCTAACCTCATATATCTAGATCAAGGATTTGCACACCAATTGGTCGCTATCCAATTGGATCAGCACCATTGGTCTTACATCGATGGTCTAGATCAAGCGCGTACCTTTAGAAGTTTCAATTTCTAACATTTTAGGTAAGTTATTTCACAATTCAATGCTTTTAGCCATAATTCATGGTCTGATATCCTTTCCTGACCTCTGACAGTCGCTAATTGAGTATTGGACGGCCAAATAGGATCTCCCATCAATTTATCTGTAATTAGTCAGTCATTTCTATGATAATTCATCACCAATGGTTACATGGAGTTATATTTGACCTAAATTTACCTCCCGATCACATTTTTAACGGTCGGATGTTAAGGTTCCAAATTTTTCCTATGCATTAACAAGCAATTTCATGGACCAATCGATTCCTGATCGACGATCCATCTTCGCGGATGAAAAGATCACGCGCGAATTGTCCATATCTAAAAATTTTCATTTTTCACATTTTTTAGGGGGTTGTCGGAAAATGTCACAGTCGTCGAAGAAGGTGACTGGATTCCGGTCGTCACCGGTGACACAAGCGACCTCATTGTCTAGCAAAATTTCATGGGAATGCTCAAAATTTCCTGAATTTTTGTTTTCTAATGTTTTCCCCTTTCGATTTTTGCTAAAACTATCATTTTTTGCCAGATTTTTCAATGGTTTTTAAAACTTACCCTAGGTGCTGGTTTTTGAAGATTCTGGCATCATTTCTCAACGGATCTTCATGAAACCAAAGGGGTTTCACTCTGAAACATCTAAGGAACAATATGAACGGTTGGATTTTAGATCCAATTCCGTTCCATTCCCTGTACATCCTAAATTGACGGATTTCTCACCATCCCAGCTCGTAGGAAAAATAGACGGGAATGGGTAAAAACACAAGAGAGAACTGAAAGGAAAGACAAGGAGTAGAGTGGGAGAGAGAACCCACCTGCTGAATGATCTCCTTGCTAGCCTAGCTCAGGGCTTAGCCGTTTGAGTTGAGGGAATGCCACTGCCGGCATTGCCTTCGCATGATGCACAGGCACAATGAAGAGAGGGGAGGGTTTTATAGGCGTGTGGGATGAAGGGGTTGCCGTCATTGAGCTTGCCAGAGAAGACGGTAGGTAGCTCGACTGGGGAAATAGGAAAAAGTCCTTGCCGTCGACTTTTCCCCTGTCTTTGGCCACCTCTGACACGTGGAAGCAAGGCTCCACGCAGTGAGTTCAACTCCCGCATGTAGAGTCATTTCCACGTGACTCTCTGGGTCACGCTCACTAGAGGGGGGTGCCATTATCAATTTGGACCCCCTCTACCTCGATGGTAAAATTCTTGCGTCTTTCGCTCCCGATCTTCGTTTCGTGCATTCTTAGTGTCGTTGGAAAGCTCTCTCCGAGCCCAGTCTGATGAGTGACTTAGCATCATGGATTTTTAATGTTCATGATTTTTACGTTTTACTCTACTATTTAGGGCATGGGCGTGACAGAAAAATGGTAGAAGTTTTTCTATAGAATTTTAAAGGGCTAGAAGCATGAAAATGGAACTAAGAATGCAAATAATAACTTGAATCAGAAACATGCTCTAAACTAAAATTTAGAATAGATTTAAGCTAGACATGCATTAACCATAAGCAAAGAACTAAATCAATACATGCAAATGGATAAAAAAAATGTTCATTGAATATGAATTAATCATGGAATGAAGCAAATATGATGGAAACATGAGAATGCTTTTACTAGAAGCTAGCTATTACATTGGAATGATAAGAGATGAGATATTATGAACATGAAACTCACTAAGAATTTAAGTGCAATGAATGGTAGACTTGAAAACTTAATTACAACTAATTATAAACTTGATAATTAAAAATTGATGACTAAGGATTTGAAACATGCAAGCAAATGAAATATGCCTTTTAACTATTCTAAGTAGCATTATAAGATGCCTAAGGGGGGAGATATATATATATATATATTAATTTATTTTCAAAATAAGATGTTTCTCATCAAATGTGATATAAACAAAAAAATTCTTTCTTCATTTTATCTAAATGAAAAAAAAAACTTGTAAAAAAGTAGTTTGGCTTCTAATTTATGTGAAGTCATTACATACATCATGTTAGACCCTTCCCTTAAAATCTTTTTATTCTTAAAATAGCTCTTTCAAAGAAAAGATCATGAGAATGGGTCCCTCTTTGGTGCCTTGCTCTTAGAAAATTTAAATTCAAGTAAATGAAAAAAAAAAAAAAAAAAGTTGTATGGAACTCTAGAGGATTTACTTAGAAAGTTAAGATTCTTCATCCTTGAACTTCAACTTTTATAAAAATGAATCAACAAAGCTAGAATCCTAGAAATCCAAAATTTTCTATTAGGAATCCTAGGGTATTAGCCTAGGATTTCAAAGAGATAGAGTGAAAAACATAAATAAATGAAAAATGAAATTTAAATTTAAATTTAAAAAAAAATCTTATGAAATTATCTTCAAGAAACCAAGCCCTTCTTCTAGGGCTAAGAACCCCCCCACCCTTTTCGTCAAGGAAGGATTAGAAATTTAGCTAATCCTCCATACTTAGAGAGAGAGAGGAAATTTTTTATGCCCAATTTAGAAAACATAATAGGAATTCTATTAGAAAACCCATGTAGAAATTCCCCACTATGAAGGAATTCTAATTAGAAATTCTATTTTATCTTTATAGATAAGAAAGAAAATGGAAAATAGGGTAAAAAGAGGTTTTCTCTCCTTCGAGTGATCATTGAATTCCCTAGGATAGATATTTCAATATCAACTATGGAATTCAAATCTCATGCCTAATGTAATTTTTGAATTAGGATTCTTGCTTTAGAAATACCTCTATAAATTTTACTAGAGTCTCCCCCAAATTAAGATCCTAATCCTTAATCTACATGCAAGCAAAAACCCAAAACTAATTAAAAGATGGAATGATGACAAAATAAAAGTAAAATTCTAAAAGATACCCATGATGAGATTTTCTACTCTATTCCCGCCATTTCTGTGCTCCAAATGAATAACTCAATTTCACCTGACCATATTTAAGAACAAAAGATGGGTGTGTGTATGATGCTTGTACGAATGGTACATAAATAATTGCTCTTTTATGTTGTGCATATAACTTAAAAACTATCATTTTCTATGATACATGCATCGCATTTGAACTCCTTTTAAGTTTCAATTGCATGTTTTATTTGTATTATTAGTCCATATTTATAAGTTGCCCTTCATTGATAAGTTTAATTGCATACTATATTGGGTTTAGATTTCATTGCTTAAAGTTGTTGCATCTTCAGAATAATACTTTATTAGTTTCTAGGTTTAGTTTTTGGTACATTTAATTTTAGAAATATCTAAAATAAGTAGGTTTATATTTTCATGCACATTTTATTTGATTTGCTTTTGGTTTGTTTGCCACATATATCATCTCAGTTTGTTTTCTTTAAATGAATTATATGGTCTTTTTTATTTTATTATTCTAATATCATTGTGTTCTTCTTTGTAGTAACGATGAAACAAGAAGAACATCAAAATGATGAATATGGCCAAAATGAAGAGCATGAACAAAAGGCCAACATGAGCATTATTACTCAAAAGACAAAGGGCAGAGGGCGAACAACAATAGAAAATGTCATTGAGAGAAAGTTTAAGAGAATTAAAGAAACTGTCTAGTACAACAACAAGGGCAAGAAATAGGTGAGAGTGCATCCTCTTATATTAGTTTCCTCCGCGTTATAGTAAGAAGCATTGTTCCTATCACTTTTGAGGATTGGAGACTCTTGCCATCCTCGAAGAAAGATTCAATATGGAAAATGGTGAAGGTAGGTAAATATTAATAACATGTTTTTATAATTTATAACATACCTTATTTTCAAATATAGTAATTTATTGTGTACTTTGCAGATTGCATTTGACGTGCCTAGTCAGAAGCAGACGCATACTTTGCAAGGAGCTAGTAATGAAGAACTACCTTGTTCGCAATTACATAGCTCTGTATGTCAATGATTCGTCGAGGTTATACACATTGCTTGTCTTATACTCGAACGTCATTGACCAGGATGTGTGGAATGCATTTGTATAGAACCGCATGTCCACTAAATTTGAGGTATGTGTAGAAATGATGATTCATTTATTTAATTACATGTAACACCCTATTATTGCACTTGATTAGGTATGTACAAATGTGCAGGCAAAGAGTACAAGAGGAAGAAAGGTGCATGAAACTAATATACAGGACCACTTGTCCAAGTTGGGCCATGCTCATTTAGAAGAGTGTGAAGTAAGCATCTGTGACAATTTATCCCTTTCAAATTAATGCTATTATAGTTATATATATTTTGTTCTCTAACTATAATGTCTTGCTTGATAGTAAAAGAAAGTTGGGACTATAGAACCCATTGATCACTCCATTCTCGGGAAGATAGTGCATTCGGTGGGCTGTATTAGTAACAAGTTCTCAGACAAAAGTACTGTACAAATTGCTTCTCGCATTGTAAGATGTTTCACCTATCTATAAATTTTATACAATTAATTAGATGACATGATCAGGTCTTTCTAATTAAATTTTGCAGGACATTCTTACTCAAGAAAGCACAACTACAAGAACTCTAAGCAACACTACTGCCAACAAGGATATCTTGTATAGGCTATGAGCAATAAGAAGGACCACCCTAGTTGAGTTAGGGGCATGATGCATGATATTGTTCCATCTAAATTCTTTAGTAAAGGACGTTTACCAACAGTTCAAGATGAGGATGCCAACAATGAGTTGGTTTAGAAAATAAAAATGAATATATTTAGTCAATTGTGTGAAGGAGGTTTGATGATAGTTTATCCATCCCCTACACATAATTCTCGCAGTGCCCCTGTACTTCCATCAAATGCAAGTGACAATTCTCCAACTAAAGAAGATCATGAAGGACATCTGGTGTCTCTTGAAAAGGAAATTTCAGCTGAGGAGGTATATATATATATATATACAAAATTGGAAATTTTTATTATCTTTTTGTAATAATTCTCTATCTTAACATCTTTATTGTATATCTGATTTGCAAGTAGGTTGATGCATGTTGGACTTGGATTCCTGTCAAAACACCGTGGCAGTTGGTTCATGCTATGAGCATAAATAAACCATTTTATAAGAAATTAGTATACCACCACATACTAAGTGAGTATCCAGTACCATGGCTTTGAATGCTAATGACTATCTACCATTCCTTTTAGAAATGAAAAATATTATAACCATTGGGCAGGTAGTTGTATATTAGGTCACTTGGCCTGAGGAACTAGTCATTTCCATAAAGTCCATAGTATGTATCTTATCATACTACCATCTTCATCAATATTTTTTAGCTGGAGACCTCAATTTAATTATTTATTAGCTTTATACGGTTAATCAGCAACAACATGTGGCATCAAGGTTGGCCGCCTTTGCACTATCACCTATTGTGTCACCAATGGAACAAGTACTTTATATATCTTCTTCTTTTTCCATCATAAATTAGGTCCTCTTCATTAATTAATTTTATTTAGCTAAATTTTTTTACATCTTTTATAGTTGTCTTCTAAGGAGAGTGTGGAAGTCCCACCTAACACTCCTCAATCCCTAAGGTTAATCTATCATCTCATTCACAACGATATGGCAATCAACCCCATGTGAATTAAGGAGGGAGCACTTGCCAAGAACGTTGTTGAAGTGCCACTTATGGCAGATGACCTATTACTAGTTTGCTTATAGGATCAACTCGACCACTCTCACATTGTCTCCTATATGGGGTATATGCACATACTTGTTTATAAAATATTTGATATTAAATGTCATATTTTTATAGTATATATAATAATTATTTCTTTTATTTAGCTTCTTGAATGATGCAACTAGCCTTTTTGAGGGTGAGGGTATACTTTACCAATTCCTTAAACCTGACATCTTTTGTGGAGTGGCATAGCCATGGACAATAGAGAGGTGTGTTCATGATATTTTACCAAGCTTCTTCTGCTGCTCTCAGGGACAAGGCTCAATAATTTCTTATAATAGTAGGTAAGTTTTATTTATTATTTTGTTTTCTTACTAAATTATTCTATACTTAGGGATTGTCAACTTTAATTACAATTCATATGACCGTCTATATGTAAGGTTCATTGGATGTTGCTCGTTTTTTATGTGCATGGTGGGCATGCTTTCTTTTTCTATTCTTGTGAAACGCACATCCATCCTGCCCTCATAGAAATTATAAATAAGTAAACTTTTATTCTTTTCATGTATTATATATAGATAAATAATTTCTTATTCATCTATAATACATTTGAAATTTAAATTTGTAGAGTATGGTACAAATGGGCTAATTTGACCAAGACTATACAATTATTGAAATTCACTTGAAAGAATGTCAAGGTATAAAAATAGTTAATTACTCTATTTTACCACTAATTAAACTTACAATATTTTAAATAAGATTTATTAATTCTTTTTATTGTCCTTGTTGCACAATGCCTTAGACAACAGTTTAATTGGGAGCGTGAGTACTACGTCCTGAATACATGTGGACCCTCATATTCGATAGTATTCATGTCTCCTAATTAAGAAAGGTAAGATACTTTTTTACTTTTCATAATCTTATATTTTTCTACTGTTGTTTATGGATCTAGCTAAAGAATTTGACCTTAATTAAATATGTTGTACTATAGGTTGTTGTGCTTTCTGTGTGGACAAATAAGAAGAGTTACTCTAAAGTAAATCTAAATGAAATACGAACTGAATGGGTTGGATATGTAATGAGTTTTAATTAGATCACTTGGAGTAACTACATGAATGTGAAATACATAATAAAGCATTTTTTTCATTCACTTGTATGGGTTCTTTTAGTTTTTATTATTTTCTTTGACATCAATGCAAAAGGATGTCATTCTTGGATCACTACTTTCTTCCTTTATTACATTTCTATAAAGCTATTTCCATATAAATGTTAGAACACTCCCTCTACCCAGCCTCGATTCTTTACGACATCAAACATCAGGTAAGGATCACCAAAAAACTTAGCCACTTGTACAAATATACACTAATGTAAACGATTGGCTGAGCAACATTGTATATGGACCTACTTTTCTTGGACACGTAGCAAGCACAAGTGGCTCACTCCCAGTCCCCAATGAGGCCATGGTTTTCCCTTTATTTAGCTTCACCGTAATATGTACTAATTGCATAAGCCTTTCACTTATTTTCACCTTCGTAACCGCATTATAGTGTGTTCTTAACACTACCTCTATATTGGGATGGTAGTGGAGCACCAATCAGCTTACATTCCACAAATCAAGTCAGAAACACACAAAGTTAAAATCAACAAAACGTGAAAGGTAAAAGCTGGACAAAATTATCAAAAGTATGTTTGCAATTGTAGTGGTCTACAATCTTTGTGAACCAGCATTAAACATTGTAATACGGACCTTAAAAGCAGTGACCATAGGCTTGAGTCAGTTAAGCTCCATTTGCCCAAGTTAAGAGCAACTCAAGAAGCTTGAGTGTTAGTATATTAAATGACAAGACAACATATTATCCAATCACACAGGCAAATTATCGATTAGATTAACCACATGAGTAATCAAAACATGAAGTTCATTATACAAAGAATTAAACAGTAGTCGTGTATACAAGATTAGATCAACCAAAACATGAAAGTTCATTACACAGAATTAAACAATAGTTGTGTATACAATTAATCACAGCTCAATCTTTGAGTTGTGACCCATTTACACAAATATCCCCTGACAGACCCCAATTGCCGCAACTGAGGAGAACGATGATGACCCCACCTCTGGTTCTAGCATTTGATGCTCCAAAATGTGCAAACAACATCTTTGCTAACCCATTTACACAAGTATCCCCTAATAGACTCCAGTTGCTGTAACTGAGGAGAACGATGATGACCCCACCTCTGGTTCTAGCATTTGATGCTCCAAAACAAAGGGATGTGTCAACAACATCTTTGCTGTCCATCTGTGCACCGGATTCCTCACAAAACACCTGCGGAGAAAGTCTCTTCCCACGTCGGACAGTCCCACGGGAATCTCCGGCAACTCATCACGAAACCCAATACGAAACAAGAGTGCTGCAGTCTCAGTCCCTGGCGGGCATCTCCATGCTGATTCTCCAGTGAACATCTCCACGATGGCACACCCAAGAGACCATATGTCCAATGGCGGCTCGTACTCGTTCCGTGCAACACTTTCGGGCGACAAATAAAGAGGGGTGCCCCTAAGCGAACAGTGGCTTCTGTCACCGTTTACCACCTCCTCTCCGGCCTTCTTTGCAAGTCCAAAATCTATGATCTTAACACCCGAATCGAAGATAAGAATATTTTGTAGCTTTATGTCGCAATGAACGTAACTCGTACTATGAATATAATTCAAGCCTTGAAGAATCGATTGTGCATACTGCTTAACATTATATTCTGGCAATCTACCACCGCAAAACTTGAGCATACTAGCCAGAGAACCTCCTCGAACAAGTTCTAAGAAAATATTATAGGTAGGTTCATCTCCTTCAGCTTTAATTGCTTCACCATAACAACGGATAATTTGAGGACAGTCTTGAAGGCACCTCAAGATATCTATCTCATTCTTCAACGTTGATGAACGTGAGAGGATTGCAGACTTCACTGCTATTCGATAAGATAGTTTCCTATCGATGATGATATTAGCTTCATGCACTGTTCCACAACTTCCACGGCCAAGGACCGTCCCTTTCACCCACTTCATTCTTCTCTCTGTGTTCTTGTTCACTCACTCTATCTTGTGGTTCTGTGGTTTGCTTGCTTAGTTTCTTTTTCTAGATTATATCTTTGTTCTCTACGAGTAAGCAAATAACTAAATGTAGATATCATGGTTTCCAAATGCGAAAAGAAAGGCACTACGTTATCTGGCCGGCTTCCAATTTGGTGACGGGAATAGCAGATGGACAGTATATCTAACGTAGATAGGCAATCTTCTCCGTTAATTGGAAGATCATCAATATTTTATACGTGTTTTTTCGAGTTTTCTGAACCGTCCATTTTAGTTGATAGTGCATATCCTTTCCTCTCTTTTCTTTCACAAATAGGAAGTTACATATCAAATTCGGATAACCGAGGATCACGGTATATAACACAACTTCTCCCCAATTTCCTCTAGTTTAGCTTCTTGATCTGGTATCTCCTCTGGCAGTGAACCCGATAACTAAAAAAACGGTTCACAAGTTTCCTAATTCCTTGTAGATACGCTGTGTATTTAATTGGCAGGACAAAATGGCTAAAGAATATGCATTTCAACCCAAGTAGAACGTTAAGTGTAATGCCGCGGAGGCATGATAGGGTGTTTGATTGGTTAGTGTTTCAAATAGTATATGGGCCACATGTAGAGGGTGATCTCACTGCTCATTTTCTGGATCACTTTCCGTATGGGGAATGTAATTACCCAATCTCCATGCCATTTGTTGATCAAAATTATTTGTAAGCTTTAGAAATCTATAACTGCCGAACTTCTCCTAAGTTTCCAAAAGAAGAAGACGTCCGATAGTTAATCCACATGAAGACATTATCATTTGATCAAATGTTTGCTTCCTTCTTGATGTACTTCAAAATTGCTATGTGCTATTCACGTACATCTAAATCTTTCCAATTCTTTCCTCGCAAGGCTCAACCTCCTTGTTAATCATTATTTTTTTGCATTAATATGGAAAGTCCACTCTTAAAAAGTGTGGAAGGTATAACATCTCTGGTTTTACAAATATTCATCAATTTTTAAGTTTAGAAAGTGGAGAAAATTTTCTTCGTTTAAAAAACAAGATCACAATGATAATATATAATTAATTTTAAAAATTCATCACTTATTTTTTACTGTTACAGTAAACCTCTACATATGTGTAAAATAATACTCTTCTAACCTAAGAATAGTTAGAGATAAGTGCAACAAGATCACCCATACTGTCAAAATTAAAGTCACACATACCATTCAAGTAAATATAACAGTCCGATAATCATGCCGATGATGCCATGGGCTACGAATGGGTTTAGCACTGTCCATCCTTGTCCGTCGAATGGGTTAGAGTTTCACTATATATGAAATTACAGGAATGGTCAAACCTGAATAGATAGAGTTACAATGTGTTAATAACCTTGTGCCTTGGTCCTTCATTTAAAGTGATTTATATCACGAAGATTAGGCCTCGAACAGGAACAAGAATCAAATATAACTTTAGCAAAAGTTAGATTTTTGGTTTCTTAAGTTTCAAATTTTGATTGTAGTAAGTTCAATAATCCCTAAAGGAAAGTAATTAGGATTATGCAGTATCATATAATGATGGAGGTTGGGAATTAAGGTAAGACTTTAGAGTTGTTTAGGCAGTACATAGGCCTGTTAGATTAGGGAGATTTATCCTTGGGTAATATAGTTCTTGACCATTTGAAGAAAACAAAAAGGATTTGAGAGATCTTGAGTATTAGATTATATTATATTTATGTGTTTGGGAGTCAAAGAGGAAAGAGCTCTTGCTTCACATTGGTAATGAGGTGTGCACTCTCTATTTAAGATATTTTGGGAGGTGTAAAGCATCACTTATTACAAGCAATATCATTTTGTTTATAACTCAGAATTTCATGCCTTAGTCTTCAAAGGAAGTTGAAAGATAACACAATTCTCTAGATATTTTCAACATGTCTTTAAGCTATGATTGATCACGTACGCAATTTTCCTTTGCTACGTGTCACTTTTGAATTTCATCTTTATGCGAACATTAACATAAAGGAAAATAAGAGGATTTATTTTTTCTAGGATAAATGATGTTTTTTTTTATTATTAAGTGATTGTAGGGTACACTTCTACAGTTACATCAAGTGTTGCATTTGCATTTCTAATTAACCATGGCCATTGATTATACTTTTTTGATAGTTGAAATGCATACATATAACCATTGACTACCGGATACATATAGATAATCTTTGATTACAAGACATATACAAACATACAAAGAAAACATCTTTGATTAGAGGCTGAATGAATATACCAAAGTGCAATTATTTGTTATTTCAATGATCTTTATAGGTTAACTTGGATCCGTTTTACAATGAATTGGGTTGTTGACTAAGTTTCATGATGTTAGCTAGTCGATAACTAATGTGAAAATGTCTTCAAAAGTATTGAGTAAACTCAATAAGAGTGGGTGGCTTTTGGGGTCTCTCTATCTAATATTAGGTATAACGTTAATAGGTTCCCTCTTTAATCATTTAGGTATAGGTAGGTTTGTATGTAGGAGGTGTATAGTGGCATCCAACATAGATTTTGTATCACTTTAGTTGTTCAATATTGGAGGAGAATGCATGTATTAACATTGACCGTTCAACATCAAGATGGCACTAGGCTTAACTCTCTTAGAGTCATATCTTGTTTGTTTCAAACACAATATGTAAGCACATCTTCTAAAGTACCGCGTGGACTTGATATGAGTGTGTGGCCTTTGGAGCATCTCTATTTAGTATTAAGTATAGCGTCAACAGGTTCTCTTTGATTGTTTAGGAGTATTAGTTTTATTGTAGCCTCGATGCATAACAATTTCCTTCTTATATGTATGTAGGATATGTGTAGTAGCGTTGGGTAGAGATTTTGTATCTCTTTAGTCATTTGATGTTAGAGGAGAGCGCATGTGTTTCCATTGACCAATCAACGTCAAGAGAGCACAAGGCTTAATTCTGTTGGAATCATAACATGAGATTTTCAAACACGACAAAGGCTTCTGAATTGATAAAACCATTTCAAGTAAGATCTTTTATTATTTTGAGGCTAGCCTATTAAAAATATATGCCCTTACAAGCAAATAATTATTTGATTGTAAGTTTGTATAATGAATAAGATCCATTTTTATGTCAATTCTGTTATATGTACTACTTCATAGCTAAAGTCTTTTAATGTTACACTATTAGTTTGTTATGAGATGATAACTGGAATCTTAGAAAACATTATAAAATTTTATTTTAAGGTGGCAAAGATTCGTAGGATGAGAATAAATGGAATTTTGAATCTTTATAAACCTAAAGATGTTCTTAGTGAGAAGGGGACTATCAATCCACATCCATCAACACTTACTAAATGCAATGTTGTTAATAAAATTAGAGATGATCATTCTCAATTATTTGGACAGAGACTCAAAGCATACATAATGGCGTACGAAAGTGCATTTATACATAATCTCAACTTGTCAAAACATTCAATAAACTTGTCTAAAGGAATGTTTCAGTCAAAGTACACCATCTATGCCCTTAGACTTGAAATGTCCATTGCTTAAAGTTAGAATGTAGTATTTATTCTTAAAGTATTTAGAGATAAAATCTAATTTCAAGTGATATATGGATACTTTGGATAGATATTTGATTCATTGAAAGTATGTGATGCTTAATAAATGGATATGAGGATAAGAAAATTTTAGCAAAATGAATTAAATGCTAAGAACTTGATAATGTAAGGTCAAAATTATAATTTTCTTAACTAGTGAGACGATTTATATAGTTCTTCGATGATAAATTAGTTATACAAAACCTCTTTCATATTAATCACCAATGAAGACCCACATAGGTTAGGAGTAGCAAAACTGAGTGTAACATGGAAAGTGAAAATTTGACTATGATCGCTATATTTGAGTTAAGTTGGATATGACCTACTTAGACTAAATGAACCACAAGAAACCGAAGAGATTGCACCAAACTTGTTGTAATTGGAACTAGAAAGTCAAAAAAGAGAAGAAAGTCAAGGGAGTTTTCTAATTGATGTTGGACACATAATTAAAAAGTAATATAAATAAGGGACACCTCCACCCTAATGATGGAATTGAGGCAACCCTACAGCCATTCCACTAGAGAAAAATGTCCAGTAGTCTCTTTATCTCACTCTCCAAGCTGTGAAGAGTTCTTTTCTAATTCAAATACTTTCTCTTCAACTTAGAGCCACATCTAGCAAATAAGAAGATCGAGTTTTTGAAAAAAAAACCAGTAATACCAACAAGAGCAGATCAATGAGGACTTATATAGCTTTAGAACGTAAGTATTTGGTTGTATAACTTATATTAAAGCAAGGATTTAATGTGATGGGAGTCTTGAAAAGAAAAAATGTTAAAGTAACTATTGATCTTAGATTTCTCCACAAAGGGCCTAGATATTTTGCTAGAGCCCAACACGCCACTACTACACACGAGGCTTTTAAAGTTCGTATAAAGAACTTTTTATATTGACTACTAACTTTGTAAATATTTTACAAGTCATTTAGAAAAAAACAACTTTAAAAGTATAGACTTAAGAAGTCGTTTAATAAAAAAATTACTTTAAAAGTGGTGCAAAAAGGAATTTTTTTCAGGAAAGGACTTTTAAAGTCGTTTGAGTCAAACGACTTCAGAAGTGTGCATTTTAAAGTTATTTATATATAAACAATTTTAAAAATGATTGATTTTGAAGTCATTTAGTCCTAAGCAACATTGAAAGCATAGCATTTTGAAGTCATTTGAGTCAAATGACTTCAAAAGTATACACATAAGTTTAGTGCAAAAGGGATTTTACGTAGGAAAAAACTTTTAAAGTCGTTTGAGTCAAACAACTTCAAAAGTGATTGACTTTTAAAGTCATTTAGGTCTAAAAGACTTTAAAAGTCTTTTCCTACATATACTTTTGAATTGATTTGACTCAAATGACTTCAAAAGGTTATACTTTTAAAGTCATTCAGTACTAAACGACTTCAAAAGTCCTTGTTCATTTATAAAAACTAAAGTCATCTCTCTTTTTTTTGTATCCCCTCTAATCCTTATGCCTCTCTCTATTTCCCTTCTTGCTTTTTATTTTGGATATTTTGATTGTTTTTGTCATGAAAAATACTGTAAGTAAATCATAACCTCTTTTTATCACACATTGCTTTCTTATTACTAACTCTCTTTATTTTCATTTTATAAATCAAGTTGGTTTTCTCACTACATATGAGACGGTAAAGAAATGTGTCAAATCATCCTAATTTAGTAAAAATTGTATGATTTCATTACAAATGACAACTGGTTCTCTCTCTAACCCTCACGATTTATGGTTCTCATCCAAAATTAGGATTTGATGAAGAATGATGGTTATACCATCAAGTTTTAGCTAAGAAAATTGCAGGTTAAAGCTTTACACACACACTCCCCATAGAGTGGTGTTAGCTGAATACTAATAGGTCAAATTTTGATGAAAAAGAGCATATTCGCTCTTTGATCTTAATATTGTATCAATAAGATCTAATAATATGTAACATTGGATGTAATAAAAAAATAATTTGATTTCCTTGTTCATGTATTTGTCTATTTATGTAAGATATTATAATGTACAAAAATCATATATATATATATATATTTGAACTAAAATATATTAGTTTTTAAAGTCATTTGCTTTAAACGACTTTAAAACTCCAGACTTTTAAAGTTGTTTACATTCAAACAACTTCAAAAGTTTGTAACTTTTGAAGTCATTTACAACATATGACTTTAAATTTATAAGTATGTTTTAAGAGTTATTTCGTCAACTTTTGCTATGCTTTTTTCGACTGTGTTCATGATCTGCACCCAAAAACTAAGTCAAATTTCATCGACACTATCCTCAACTAGATCTCAACTATGAATTGGAACTACATTCACAAATTTGGGGGTTGATAACAATTTTTGAGTATTGGTTAGTATCTCTTTGTTTGTCTCATATGTATTATGCATATTTGAAGAATTTTTACAAGATTATAATTAGAAACTTTCTTTTTTAAAGTTAAATTTCTTTTGAATATATTTGTCATATTTTAAAATTTTCATTATTAATTGAAATTTTCCACATGTGTGCATCCATGTAATGTAGTTATTTCAAATACTTCTAATTCTTGTATACCTAGTGTTTAGTAAAATGCTCAACATAATCTTTTCATATCTAACAAGTCTCCACACACAGATTTTCTTCAATTTCTTATGATAATGGATAAATATGCTTGGATGACTGCTACAAGAACATAAAAAGAATATGAAAAAGGAACAAAAAATTTCATAGAGTTTGCACTTAGGGCAGGTGTTGATCGTAATCACATGCGTTGTCCATGTTCAAAATGTGAAAACTTAAAAAAAGTAAGTATAGGGGTGTTGAGAGAACACTTGTGCTTTAATGAAATTGATGAAAGCTATCGCCCATGGATTTAGCATAGAGAAGATTTTTCGCATATGCCTTCAACAAGGCTTGGAAGATATGATCAAGAAACTATAAAATGTGTTGGAGACAGTGCAACTGTACTGATGATTCGAGATGCATATGATGACTTCCAGGATGACCCTAAACAATTTCATACTACATTAGAGGAAGTTGATGAGCCGTTGTACCCTAAGTGTAAAGATTATACTGAGTTGTCTTCAGTGGTAGAACTTTACAACATGAAATCAAGATTTGATTTTTCATATCAAGGTTTTATAGACGTCTTAAAAGTAGTGGGTAAAATGCTATTAAAGGATAATAAATTGGCATAGTCCACATGGGAGGTAAAGAAAACCCTAGCTGTACTATTGTTGAAGTATGAGAAGATATATGCGTGTCTCAATGATTGCATCTTGCATAGGAAGGAGCACATGGATAAAACTATATGCCCAACTTGTGGATAGTCAAGATGGAAGTTAAAGAAGAATTCAATTAAGACAGTTACAGATGTTCCTGCAAAAGGTTCTATAGTACTTTCCCATATTCCAAGGTTCAAAAGAATGTTCTGTATAACAAAAATATGGAAGAAATTAGTATAGTATACTAAGGACAGAGTAGTTGATAGCTTTTCACGCCATCCGGTAGACAACCTAACATGAAAGCTCATAGACTTCATGTGGCCTAATATTGGTGAAGAATCTAGAAACCTACAAGTTGCATTATCAGCAGATGGGGTTAATCTTTATAGGTCTATATGAAATAAGTACAGTCATTAGTCCGTTATATTAGCTTGCTATAACTTCCCACCATTTTTATGCATGAAGAGGAAGTTTATGATGTTAACTATGTTGATATCGAGTCCAAAGTAACCAAGGAATGAGATTGACATGTACTTTTCTCCCTTGATCAATGATCTCGAGATATTATGAGATGTAGGTGTTGAAGCATATGACGCATGCAGGAGAGAGTTATTCACCCTTTCTGTAGTGAAGGGATACAATGTTGCGTATGGTAATTTGGCTGGATGCACAGTGAAGGGATACAATACTTGTCCTATCTGTAGTGATCAAACATGTAATGTATAACTTAAACATGGTAGGAAAATGACATTCCTTTGTCACAGAAGATGGTTGCATAGAGACCATCCATATTATTTTAAGAAGGGAGAATTTAACGGTAGTGTAAAGACAATGATACCTCTAAAGATGTTGACAGGACGATAAGTATTATAGCAGGTTAAAAACATTAATGTCTTAAGGAGAAAGAAGAAATCAAGTAAACATATAGGTGAAAGTAATTGTAGAGAAGAAATCAATATTCTTTCAACTTGCATGCTGAAAATTGCTGCATCTACACCATGTGCTTGATGTTATGCACATTGAGAAGAAATTGTGTGAAAGCTTGACCAGTACTTTGCTTAATATCCCAAGAAAGACAAAGGATGGACTTGTAGCTCTAATGGATCTTATGAAGATCGATTTGAATAGGAGGTTGCATCCATTGGATAGGGTCAATCAAGGAATATACCTACCTAAGACAAATTATATACTCGAAAGAGAGGAGAGGAGAATAGTGTGTAAAACCCTATCCAAGCTCAAAGTCCCAGATGACTACTCTTCAAGCCTTAAAAACATTGTCTCCATGGAAGAGTTGAAATTGTTAAGGATGAAATCCCACAATTGCCATGCATTGATGCAGCAACTCCTGCCTATAAAGATACATTCGGTATTACCGAACAAAGCTACGGGAGCTATTATAAAATTTTGATACTTCTTTAATGCTTTGTGCAAGAAGGTGGTGCATGTTTCAAAATTACTTAAAACTCAAGGACATCTAGTGACAACTTTATGTGAGCTTGAGACAATCTTCCCACCATCCTTCTTTGCCATCATGGTACACTTAAAAGTGCACCTTATTGATGAGGTAAGACTCTATGAGCTAGTTTACTTACGATGGATGTACCCATTTGAGAGGTACATGAAAATTTTAAAAGGATATGTATGTAATCACAACTGGCCAAAGGGGTGTATAGCTGAATGTTATGTTGCAGAGGAAGTAGTGCAGTTTTGCACAGCATACTTAGTAGGAGTGGATGCGATTGGAATCTCGAGAAAGAAATAATCGATTGCATTTCATGATTCTAAAGTTGGTGAATCTTATCGAGTGGTCGTGTATCAATGGTTGACTATAAAGAATGGGACCATGTCCATCTTTATGTGTTGTGAAATATTGATCAACTCCAGCCATACATTGAGTAAGTTGATCATACACTTAGGTAAAAATTATTTATTGATGGTTATATTCTCTTTGATTACCCCATTAATTTGTGTGTGTGTGTGTGTGTGTGCAGTGAGCACATAAACATCCTCAAGGCAAAGAATTCAAATTAAGTAAAGAAAGAAAAGTGGCTACAATTTGAGCATTGTCACACTTTCAATACTTGACTCCATCAGAAGGTAAAATGAAAGAATTCACACTTAATTAATAAACTACATTATATATATATATATATACATATATACATATAATCTTACTTGGGATGGATGGCAATGGGACTACTACCAAATGTAATATAATATGTTGGATATACTATCAATGGTTATCACTTTTACATAAAAGACTGTGATAACTCAAGAGTGCAATATAATAGTGGGGTTAGCTTAGTTGTCAATGCTACATTCTTTTCTAGTTCAAAACATAACAGGCCAATAGTGGCTGATGATATTTATTATGGGGTTATAAGAGAGATATGGACCTTAATTTATATTTTCAGAAATGTTGTTGTTTTTAAGTATGATTGGGTGGAACACAACAAACACATCATCAAAACTGATGTCCTTGGATTTACATTGGTTGTCCTCAATAAGATCGGCCATAAAAATGATATCTCAAGAAAAACAAGTATTTTATATACAAGACAGACATGATATAATATGGTCAACTATTTTATCATCCTGTCTGAGGGATTTTTATGACAAAGATGACTTAGGAGATATTGAAATAGATTACCCCTTATATTAACAAAGCAATCCCATCAATCGAAGTAGTACTTGATGAGAATGAGGATTATGCGCGTGATAATAGTGAGGAGAGTGCTTGGGTTTGAAAACTATGGTTGGAGGTATATGGATTGTATTAGTGAGTTGCAATATAATTCTATATTTATAATTAGCCTTTTTGTCATGATCTATATGGATTAATAAGTGAGCTATATGTGATTTTATATATATATATATATATATATCATAAAAGGATAATAAATGAGGAGTTATTCTAAAAAATACCCTAACTTCATTATTCATTTGTTTGTGTGTGTGTGTGTGTGTGTGTGTGTGTGTGTGTGTGTACAAAGAATGCATGAATCAATCTTGACTATCATAAAAAAATTAATTTCATTATGTATTAACTATGTTAGATATTGTAAAGTACTAATATAAAATATATATTTTGAATTTAAAAATGGTTTATAAAGTCATTTAGTGCAAATGGTTTTAAAAGTAACAGACTTTTAAAGTCGTTTCCACTAAACGACTTCAAAATTTATACTCTAAGTTATAGCTATCCTCAACCAAATCCCAATTGTGAATTGGAACTACATTTGCATATTCAAGGTCGTTATCAATGTTTGAGTGTTGGTAATTTGTATCTCTTTGTTTATCTCATGTATATATGTATATATATTATATGCATGTTTGAAAAAAAAAATTGCATGATTACAGTGATGCAAAAATAGTGGAAATAGTACCTGTGATGCTTGATCAATGATATGCTTGATCAAAAATTTATAATCTAGTTATGAAAAAATCAGATGATCTTTGCCATCCCCATATAGTTAAAATAATAACCTTAGATGGTAAGAAAAGTATAGATGTGACCATCAAGAATGATCAATCAAATTTATACTAATTATTATATAACTTCTTTGATTTTTAAATAGCAATTTATAAAAACTTCGAATTATGTAAATCAAAGTGAAAAGAGAATAATTTTAAAATTCTTAATTTTTGGAGTTCTAGAAAGTAAAAATTTTATAGACATCAAATCAAATGTTAAAACCTTAAAAAGGACAATTTGGTAATTTCACATAGTGGGCCCTGGTTGCAAAATTTTGAGATTTGAGTAGCATTCATCTAAATTTTTATTATAATTAATTATATATAATGTACAAATAGTAAAAACATTATAATTTTCAAGTTTAAAACTTTTTAAAATTAAATTATTAAATGACTAAGGAGGGAGCCATTTTGATAATGGCACCTGCTCCCACTTGAGCCATTAGTCACTGAGAAGAGAATAGACCAAGGTTTATCCTCCAAACCTAATAGGAGGAAACACTAGTAGAGCCAGCCAAAGAGAAGAAAGGAGAGAGAAGAGATGGACAGGAGGATCTAGGCTGCCAATGATGTTCATGTTGATGCCGCCCAAACCTGCAGGAGAGAAAAGCCGACGGGGAGAGAAGAAGGGGGAGAACAAAGAGGAGAAGAAGAAGAAGGGGGAGAAGGAGAGGAGGAAGGAGGAGCAAGAGGGGGATCCAAGCCGCAACAACTTTCCACGTCGACGATGCCCAAATCGGCCTGATGGTGAGAGAAGAAGGGGTAGACAAGAGAGGAAGAAGAAGAAGGGGGAGAAGAAGGGGAAGTGAAAGAAGGAGAGAAAGGGGGTTTACGGCTGCTGGAATTTTCAAGTCATCATTGGAGAAGACACAACTTGGATCAACAATCTGAGCTGATCAAATTTTCTGTGCACGCGCACGAACAAAAGCCCCAAGTTTGTTGGATAAGTGGTGATGTTTTTTCTAGTCAACTAAAGAAGGGACGGACTCAAAGATCATGTCGGAAGACAACGATCAATCTAACCCATTGAAGAAAGTTGTTTAGAGATCCCTAAGTTGAGGTAGAATCCATAGAACCCATATGATAAATTGATTTCTTGTGTTTAGTCTAAGCTAGGCACTTAACTTTAACTAAGTTTAATGAGATATTTAGAGTTGTTATTAGCATATGGAACTTGATTACTAAATAATGAAACTTTGTACTAATCAAATAAAAGATTTGAATGACTAAATGTGTGCTTGAAAATGTTAATGTTGTACTAGTTGTAAGACCCCAATAAGAGAGTGTGGACTATTCTTTGGATTGAAACTTATACATACACCTTGTTGATGTTGAAACACTTAGAACATGATTTGCTCTTTGACTAGCTACATATATGAGAATAGTTTATATATATGACATTTATAACATTTAAAGAGTCCAAATAGCAGAGAACATCACTAGTTACATTAGTAATAAGATGAAAGTTTGTAACATAACTGTGAAGGCTTCAAATTATAAGGAAGACCTAGGTAAATGGCTAGATTGTACTACGCCTTTAGTCATTGAATGTTAGTAGTTTGAATCCCTTAAGTGAGATAGACTATAGTCCTTTGATTTTTAGATTGTTTATAATGTGAACTCAAATACATTGTTATCTCATATTAATGCTTAATGATTGAATGTTTTTGTTTTTATATAATTATCAATTCTATCCCATTGTATAACCATAGAGAGAGCTTTTCCCCCCTTCTCTCTCTCTCTCTCTCTCTCTCTCTCTCTCTCTCTCTCTCTCTCTCTCTCTCTCTCTCTCTCTCTCTCTCTCTCTCTCTCTCCCTCCCTCTCTCTCTCTCTCTCTTAGATTGTTTCTTATATATATATATATATATATATATATAAGAAATTCTTTAGCACAGTAAAGTGAGACATCAAAATGCTTATATTCACAAATGAGAAAGTCCCAAAGATCTCTTTATGATAACTGGATGAGGCCTTATATAGGCACGAGATGGTTAAAGAATGCATCAAATTTTAATAAACTGAGAGGACTAAGTATAATTTAGATAGTCAAGAACATTTAAAGTAAGTCATTCAAAGAAAAAGATCACACATTCATATCAACATAATAAACAAAACAAAAGGTAGTTCCTAATTTAGGCAAATTATGCATTCAAAAGAAGATTGAAAATATGCTCTACAAATGAACTACATGATATATAAGAACATATGAAACATAAAAGAGACTAAAGATACGATCTTTGGCTATGCATGAAAATGAAAAATAAACCAAGATAAGAATGATTAAGCTATATTAGAGGTAAAAAATGGTAGAAGTTTTTCTATAGAATTTTAAAGGGCTAGAAGCATGAAAATGGAACTAAGAATGCAAATAATAACTTGAATCAGAAACATGCTCTAAACTAAAATTTAGAATAGATTTAAGCTAGACATGCATTAACCATAAGCAAAGAACTAAATCAATACATGCAAATGGATAAAAAAATGTTCATTGAATATGAATTAATCATGGAATGAAGCAAATATGATGGAAACATGAGAATGCTTTTACTAGAAGCTAGCTATTACATTGGAAGGATAAGAGATGAGATATTATGAACATGAAACTCACTAAGAATTTAAGTGCAATGAATGGTAGACTTGAAAACTTAATTACAACTAATTATAAACTTGATAATTAAAAATTGATGACTAAGGATTTGAAACATGCAAGCAAATGAAATATGCCTTTTAACTATTCTAAGTAGCATTATAAGACGCCTAAGGGGGGAGATATATATATATATATATATATATATATATATATATTCAAAATAAGATGTTTCTCATCAAATGTGATATAAACAAAAAAATTCTTCCTTCACTTTATCTAAATAAATAAAAACCTTGTACAAAGTAGTTTCGCTTCTAATTTAGGTGAAGTCATTACATACATCATGTTAGACCCTTCCCTTAAAATCTTTTTATTCTTAAAATAGCTCTTTCAAAGAAAAGATCATGAGAATGGGTCTCCCTTTGGTGCCTTGCTCTTAGAAAATGTAAATTCAAGTAAATGAAAAAAAAGAAGTTGTATGGAGCTCTAGAGGATCTACTTAGAAAGTTAAGATTCTTCATCCTTGAACTTCAACTTGTATAAAAATGAATCAACCAAGCTAGAATCCTAGAAATCCAAAATTTTCTATTAGGAATCCTAGGGTATTATCCTAGGATTTCAAAGAGACAGAGTGAAAAACATAAAAAAAATAAATTGAAATTAAAATTGAAAAAAAAATCTTATAAAATTATCTTCAAGAAGCCAAGCCCTTCTTCTAGGGCTAAGAACCCCACCCAAACCCACCGCCCCCCCCCCCCCTTTTTATCAAGGAAGGATTAGAAATTTAGCTAATCCTCCATACTTAAAGAGAGAGAGGGAAATTTTTATGCCCAATTTAGAAAACATAATAGGAATTCTATTAGAAAACTCATCTAGAAAATCCCCACTATGAAGGAATTCTAATTATAAATTCTATTTTATCTTTATAGATAAGAAGGAAAATGAAAAATAGGGTAAAAAGAGGTTTTCTCTCCTTCGAGTGATCATTGAATTCCCTAGGATAGATATTTCAATATCAACTATGGAATTCAAATCTCATGCCTAATGTAATTTTTGAATTAGGATTCTTGCTTTAGAAATACCTCTATAAATTTTACTAGAGTCTCCCCCAAATTAAGATCCTAATCCTTAATCTACATGCAAGCAAAAACCCAAGACTAATTAAAAGATGGAATGAGGGAATGATGACAAAATAAAAGTAAAATTCCAAAAAGATACCCATGATGAGATTTTCTACTCTATTCCCTCCATTTCTATGCTCCAAATGAATAACTCAATTTCACCTGACCATATTTAAGAACAAAAGATGGGTGTGTGTATGATGCTTGTACGAATGGTAGATAAATAATTGTTCTTTTATGTTGTGCTTATTACTTAAAAACTATCATTTTCTATGATACATGCATTGCATTTGAACTCCTTTTAAGTTTTAATTGCATGTTTTATTTGTATTATTAGTCCATATTTATAGGTTGCCCTTCATTCATAAGTTTAATTGCATACTATATTGGGTTTAGATTTCATTGCTTAAAGTTGTTGCATCTTCAAAATAATACTTTATTGGTTTCTAGGTTTAGTTTTTGGTACATTTAATTTTAGAAATATCTAAAATAAGTAGGTTTATATTTTCATGCACATTTTATTTGATTTGATTTTGGTTTGTTTGCCACATATATCATCTCAGTTTGTTTTCTTTAAATGAATTATATGGTCTTTTTTATTTTATTATTCTAATATCATTGTGTTCTTCTTTGTAGTAACGATGAAACAAGAAGAACATCAAAATGACGAATATGACCAAAATGAAGAGCATGAACAAAAGGCCAACATGAGCATTATTACTCAAAAGACAAAGGGCAGAGGGCAAACAACAATAGAAAAGGTTATTAAGGGAAAGTTTAAGATAATTAAAGAAACTGTCTAGTACAATAGCAAGGGCAAGAAATAGGTGAGAGTACATCCTCTTATATTAGTTTCCTCTTCTTTATAGTAAGAAGCATTGTTCCTATCACTTTTGAGGATTGGAGACCCATGCCATCCTCGAAGAAAGATTCAATATGGAAAATGGTGAAGGTAGGTAAATATTAATAACATGTTTTTATAATTTATAACATACCTTATTTTCAAATATAGTACTTTATTGTGTACTTTGCAGATTGCATTTGACGTGCCTGGTCAGAAGCAGACGCATACTTTGCAAGGAGCTAGTAATGAAGAACTACCTTGTTCGCAATTACATAGCAACGCATGTCAATGATTCGTCGAGGCTATACACATTGCTTGTCTTATACTCGAACGTCATTGACCAAGATGTGTGGAATGCATTTGTATAGAACCGCATGTCCACTAAATTTGAGGTATGTGTAGAAATGATGATTCATTTAGTTAATTACATGTAACACCCTATTATTGCACTTGATTAGGTATGTACAAATGTGCAGGCAAAGAGTACAAGGGGAAGAAAGGTGCATGAAACTAATATACAGGACCACTTGTCCAAGTTGGGCTATGCTCATTTAGAAGAGTGTGAAGTAAGCATCTGTGACAATTTATCCCTTTCAAATTAATGCTACTATAGTTATATATATTTTGTTCTCTAACTATAATGTCTTGGTTGATAGTAAAAGGAAGTTGGGACTATAGAACCCATTGATCACTCCATTCTATAGAAGATAGCGCATTCGGTGGACTGTATTAGTAACAAGTTCTCAGACAAAAGTACTGTACAAATTGCTTCTCGCATTGTAAGATGTTTCACCTATCTATAAATTTTATACAATTAATTAGATGACATGACCATGTCTTTCTAATTAAATTTTGCAGGACATTCTTACTCAAGAAAGCACAACTACAAGAACTCTAAGCAACACTACTGCCAACAAGGATATCTTGTATAGGCTATGAGCAATAAGAAGGACCACCCTAGTCGAGTTAGAGGCATGATGCGTGATATTGTTCCATCTAAATTCTTTAGTAAAGGACATTTACCAACAGTTCAAGATGAGGATGCCTACAATGAGTTGGTTTAGAAAATAAAAATGGATATATTTAGTCAATTGTGTGAAGGAGGTTTGATGATAGTTTATCCATCCCCTGCACATAATTCTCGTAGTGCCCCTGTACTTCCATCAAATGCAAGTCGCAATTCTCCAACTAAAGAAGATCATGAAGGACATCTGGTGTCTCTGGAAAAGGAAATTTCAGCCAAGGAGGTATATATATATAGACAAAATTAGAAATTTGTATTATCTTTCAGTAAAAATTCTCTATCTTAACATCTTTATTGTATATCTGATTTGCAAGTAGGTTGATGCATGTTGGACTTGGATTCCTGTCAAAACACCATGGCAGTTGGTTCATGCTATGAGCATAAATAAACCATTTTACAAGAAATTAGTATACCACCACATACTAAGTGAGTATGCAGTACCATGGCTTTGAATGCTAATGACTATCTACCATTCCTTTTAGAAATGAAAAATATTATAACCATTGGGCAGGTAGTTGTATATTAGGTCACTTGGCCTGAGGAACTAGTCATTTCCATAAAGTTCACAGTATATATCTTATCATACTACCATCTTCATCAATATTTTTTAGCTAGAGACCTCAATTTAATTATTTATTAACTTTATACGGTTAATCAACAACAACATGTGGCATCAAGGTTGGCCGCCTTTGCACTATCACCTATTGCGTCACCAATGGAACAAGTACTTGTATATATCTTCTTTTTCCATCATAAATTAGGTCCTCTTCATTAATTAATTTTATTTAGCTAAAAAAAATTTACATCTTTTATAGCTGTCTTCTAAGGAGAGTGTGGAAGTCCCACCTAACACTCCTCAATCCCTAAAGTTAATCTATCATCTCATTCACAACGATATGGCAATCAACCCCATGTGAATTAAGGAGGGAGCACTTGTCAAGAACGTTGTTGAAGTGCCACTTATGGCAGATGACCTATTACTAGTTTGCTTATGGGATCAACTCAAGCACTCTCACATTGTCTCATATATGGGGTATATGCACATACTTGCTTATAAAATATTTGATATTAAATGTCATATTTTTATAGTATATGTAATAATTATTTCTTTTATTTAGCTTCTTGAATGATGCAACTAGCCTTTTTGAGGGTAAGGGTATACTTTAGCAATTATTTGACCCTGACATCTTTTGTGGAGTGGCAGAGCCATGGACAATAGAGAGGTGTGTTCATGATATTTTACCAAGCTTCTTCTGCTGCTCTCAGGGACAAGGCTCAATAATTTCTTATAATAGTAGGTAAGTTTTAATATTTTTTTTTGTTTTCTTGCTAACTTATTCTATACTTAGGGATTGTCAACTTTAATTACAATTCATATGACCGTCTATATGTAAGGTTTATTAGATGTTGCTCGTTTTTTATGTGCATGGTGGGCATGCTTTCTTTTTTTATTCTTGTGAAACGTACATCCGTCCTACCCTCATAGAAATTATAAATAAGTAAACTTTTATTCTTTTCATGTATTATATATAGATAAATAATTTCTTATTCATCTATAATACATTTGAAATTTAAATTTGTAGAGTATGGTATGAATGGGCTAATTTGACCAAGACTATACAACTATTGAAATTCACTTGAAAGAATGTCAAGGTATAAAAATAGTTAATTACTCTATTTTACCACTAATTAAACTTACAATATTATAAATAAGATTTATTAATTCTTTTTATTGTCCTTGTTGCACAATGCCTTAGACAACAGTTTGATTGGGAGTGTAAGTACTACGTCCTAAATACATGTGGACCCTCATATTCGATAGTATTCATGTCTCATAATTAAGAAAGGTAAGATACTTTTTTACTTTTCATAATCTTATATTTTTCTACAGTTGTTTATGGATCTAGCTAAAGAATTTTACCTTAATTAAATATGTTGTATTATAGGTTATTGTGCTTTCTGTATGGACAAATAAGAAGAGTTACTCTAAAGTAAATCTGAATGAAATACGAACTGAATGGGTTGAATATGTAATGAGTTTTAATTAGATCACTTGGAGTAACTACATGAATGTGAAATACATAACAAAGCATTTTTTTCATTCACTTGTATGGGTTCTTTTAGTTTTTATTATTTTCTTTGACATCAATGCAAAAGTAAGGATGTCATTCTTGGATCACTACTTTCCTCCTTTATTACATTTATGTAAAGCTATTGCCATATAAATGTTAGAATACTCCCTCTACCCAGCCTCAATTCTTTACGACATCAAAAATCAGGTAAGGATCACCAAAAAACTAAGCCACTTGTACAAATATACACTAATGTAAAGGATTGGCTGAGCAACATTGTATATGGACCTACTTTTCCTAGACACGTAGCAAGCACAAGTGGCTCACTCCCAGTCCCCAATGAGGCCATGGTTTTCCCTTTATCTAGCTTCACCGTAACATGTACTAATTGCATAAGCCTTTCACTTATTTTCACCTTCGTAACCACATTATAGTGTGTTCTTAACACTACCTCTATATTGGGATGGTAGTGGAGCACCAATCATCTTACATTCCACAAATCAAGTCAGAAACATACAAAGTTAAAATCAACAAAACGTGAAAGGTAAAAGCTGGACAAAATTATCAAAAGTATGTTTGCAATTTTAGTGGTCTACAATCTTTGTGAACCAGCATTAAACATTGTAATACGGACCTTAAAAGCAGTGACCATAGGCTTGAGTCAGTTAAGCTCCATTTGCCCAAGTTAAGAGCAACTCAAGAAGCTTGAGTGTTAGTATATTAAATGAGAAGACAACATATTATCCAACCACACAGGGTTGAAGCAAATTACCGATTAGATTAACCACGAGTAATCAAAACATGAAGTTCATTATAGAAAGAATTAAACAGTAGTCGTGTATACAAGATTAGATCAACCAAAACATGAAAGTTCATTACACAGAATTAAACAATAGTTGTGTATACAATTAATCACAGCTCAATCTTTGAGTTGTGACCCATTTACACAAATATCCCCTGACAGACCCCAATTGCCGCAACTGAGGAGAACGATGATGACCCCACCTCTGGTTCTAGCATTTGATGCTCCAAAATGTGCAAACAACATCTTTGCCAACCCATTTACACAAGTATCCCCTGATAGACTCCAGTTGCTGTAACTGAGGAGAACGATGATGACCCCACCTCTGGTTCTAGCATTTGATGCTCCAAAACAAAGGGATGTGTCAACAACATCTTTGCTGTCCATCTGTGCACCGGATTCCTCACAAAACACCTGCGGAGAAAGTCTCTTCCCACGTCGGACAGTCCCACGGGAATCTCCGGCAACTCATCACGAAACCCAATACGAAACAAGAGTGCTGCAGTCTCAGTCCCTGGCGGGCATCTCCATGCTGATTCTCCAGTGAACATCTCCACGATGGCACACCCAAGAGACCATATGTCCAATGGCGGCTCGTACTCGTTCCGTGCAACACTTTCGGGCGACAAATAAAGAGGGGTGCCCCTAAGCGAACAGTGGCTTCTGTCACCGTTTACCACCTCCTCTCCGGCCTTCTTTGCAAGTCCAAAATCTATGATCTTAACACCCGAATCGAAGATAAGAATATTTTGTAGCTTTATGTCGCAATGAACGTAACTCGTACTATGAATATAATTCAAGCCTTGAAGAATCGATTGTGCATACTGCTTAACATTATATTCTGGCAATCTACCACCGCAAAACTTGAGCATACTAGCCAGAGAACCTCCTCGAACAAGTTCTAAGAAAATATTATAGGTAGGTTCATCTCCTTCAGCTTTAATTGCTTCACCATAACAACGGATAATTTGAGGACAGTCTTGAAGGCACCTCAAGATATCTATCTCATTCTTCAACGTTGATGAACGTGAGAGGATTGCAGACTTCACTGCTATTCGATAAGATAGTTTCCTATCGATGATGATATTAGCTTCATGCACTGTTCCACAACTTCCACGGCCAAGGACCGTCCCTTTCACCCACTTCATTCTTCTCTCTGTGTTCTTGTTCACTCACTCTATCTTGTGGTTCTGTGGTTTGCTTGCTTAGTTTCTTTTTCTAGATTATATCTTTGTTCTCTACGAGTAAGCAAATAACTAAATGTAGATATCATGGTTTCCAAATGCGAAAAGAAAGGCACTACGTTATCTGGCCGGCTTCCAATTTGGTGACGGGAATAGCAGATGGACAGTATATCTAACGTAGATAGGCAATCTTCTCCGTTAATTGGAAGATCATCAATATTTTATACGTGTTTTTTCGAGTTTTCTGAACCGTCCATTTTAGTTGATAGTGCATATCCTTTCCTCTCTTTTCTTTCACAAATAGGAAGTTACATATCAAATTCGGATAACCGAGGATCACGGTATATAACACAACTTCTCCCCAATTTCCTCTAGTTTAGCTTCTTGATCTGGTATCTCCTCTGGCAGTGAACTCGATAACTAAAAAAACGGTTCACAAGTTTCCTAATTCCTTGTAGATACGCTGTGTATTTAATTGGCAGGACAAAATGGCTAAAGAATATGCATTTCAACCCAAGTAGAACGTTAAGTGTAATGCCGCGGAGGCATGATAGGGTGTTTGATTGGTTAGTGTTTCAAATAGTATATGGGCCACATGTAGAGGGTGATCTCACTGCTCATTTTCTGGATCACTTTCCATATGGGGAATGTAATTACCCAATCTCCATGCCATTTGTTGATCAAAATTATTTCTAAGCTTTAGAACTCTATAACTACCGAACTTCTCCTAAGTTTCCAAAAGAAAGAAGACGTCTGGTAGTTAATCCCCATGAAGACATTATCATTTGATCAAATGTTTGCTTCCTTCATGAGGTACTTCAAAATTGCTATGTGCTATTCACGTACATCTAAATCTTTCCAATTCTTTCCTCTCAAGGTTCAACTTCCTTGTTAATCATTATTTTTTTGCATCAATATGGAAAGTCCACTCTTAAAAAGTGTGGAAGGTATAACATCTCTAGTTTTACAAATATTCATCAATTTTTAAGTTTAGAAAGTAGAGAAAATTTTCTTCTTTTAAAAAACAAGATCACAATGATAATATATAATTAATTTTAAAAATTCATCACTTATTTTTTACTATTACGGTAAACCTCTACATATGTGTAAAATAATACTCTTCTAACCTAAGAATGGTTAGAGATAAGTGCAACAAGATCACCCATACTGTCAAAATTAAAGTCACACATACCATTCAAGTAAATATAATAGTCCGTAGTTACAATCATCCCATGTGTCAATGAAAATCAAGCTAAATAAAATTCAAAATGAATCCTATGCATAGATTCTATCAAGATGAATACACTAAAAACATCCTCATCTTACATCTAAGCTGATTTAGGTACTTTCACCTAGCTTGTGACCTTCGCACTAGAGCTACTGGATTGTTTCACGTATAATGCTAGTTGTAGGGGGTGAGCAAAACAATTGCTCTTCGTAGGAAGAAAAACTAATATGAGTTGGCACACCTAAAATAAGGCATGCAAATAGCATATGTATAAGTATATGGTACGTACCTACTTTCTAAAGTGAAAAATCATGACACGTAAACAAATATCTATGAAGAAAACTAGTAATGTCAAATCATTTGCAATATCTAGAAAAATATGATAGCCAATCAATCCAGTGTACTCAAAACAACTGAAGTTGAACCAAGTCACATAACCGTGTCTCCATAATACCAAAATCTATGCCCACATAGTCTTGAAAAACAAATCGCACCATGTCACAGTGACATATAGTGCTACCACCAAGGACAATACATTGGCTTACAATTCTACCATGATGGACAAGGTCTGAACTCTTGACAGATGATCAATATGCTCTTGTAGGGTCATATTGTCACATGCTGGTGACTATCGTGGCATCTATATGGGCTCGTAGATACCATGCAGCCTTGACTCACCAAATCCCATGAGAGCTACTCGGCTACCACTCAGAGCACATCCTCATGAGAAGCTACTTATATTGCCAATCATCTCTATAGTAGGGTTGGTATCTATCTTATCTCAAAGGTTAGTGGCCAATTGCAACTCCTAGTATAGGGTCTCCTAGACTTGTGCCATACTCATATAGTACATCTGTCAAGCAATCTGGGACTTATAGCACTCTAGGATCATCTGCCAAAAACCTTGATGAAAATCCATAACTCACAGCTCATAAAAACCCATTTCTCACAGCTCGCTGCCACACATGTAGCACTTGTCAAGTATCAACAAAAACAATGTCTCCACACCCCTCGGCCAAATTGGTAAATTCATCGGTCCAAATCATGTAAAAATCTGAATTATAATATGATAGTGTATTATGCACTAGTGTCCAGAACATGAATGCGTATCTTTGTTTTCACCTCTAGCATTTTGGTACTTAATGTCTTAATTATCTTTCTTTGATTAGTGGTCTTTTTACCTCAATCTATGTCACACATTTCATATATTATTCTCTTTTCCAATTTGCATTCTTATATCCTAGAGGAGTACAACCCTTTTATTATAGTTCTTCGGTTTAAGATATGTCTAATGTCATGTCATTACTACACCCTAGTTAATACTCTTATAGTGTTGGTCATAAAGTCCATGTTTAACAATTTTCTATTAACTAGTCAATGTTGATAGTTAGACTTAGCCCAAATTTAGATTCTAATTACAACCAAATGTGCACCTCACTTAGATTTGTATGAAAGTAATTTCTAACACTTGATGGTAACATGGTGTATATCTCCTATCTAGGTTCATAGGGTTACATCAACTAAGGCATAGGAGACCTAGTTATATAAGACTAAGGCATATGAGGTTAAGGCATAAGAGACTAAGTCACAAGAGATTAAGATGTAGATGATTTAAGATATAAGTGACTTAAATTACAGGAAACTATGTCATAGGAGATTAAGGAAAGAGACTAAGTCATTGAAGACTAAGGCATAGGAGATTAAGACATTGAGTAACTAGGTCTTAGGTGACTAAGGCTTAAGAGACCGAGTTATGGGTGATTAATGCTTAGGTGATTAAAGCATAAGTCACTTAAGCTAAAGGAGTCTAACTTAGTAGTCTAAGCATTGGAAGTTCTAGCATATGATAGTTTAAGCATTTTCAAATTCTGGCATAAGTATAGTTAAGCATCCCAAATTTCCAACACAAATGAAATTCATGTATTCCCAAGTTTCCATCACAAGATGTAGCTTGAGTGTTCACATTTTCCAGCACAAGGTAACTTAAAATTCACATTTCTAGCATGTGTGTGATATAATATTTTCAAATTCCAGACACATGAAGAGTTCCAATATTCCTAAGTTCCAGATTCGTGTGTAATCTTTTGCATTCCCAAATTTCCAACACAGATTCTTGCATTCCCAAATTCTAGTAACAATGAAATTTTGAACATTCATGATTATAGTACATGGGTGACTTGTGCATTCCAAATTATTAGTCCAATTTAAAGAAAATACACTAATTCCAGCTTGGCCATTAGGTGTCCCATTTTCCCTTTTCTTCTTTTTCTTGGTTATTTACAATTCGAGCTAGAGAAAGTGGAAAGAGGGCGCCATTTTCCTACTGATAGTGTGCAGGAAAAATGGTGGCCACCCTTTCTTATCATCCTCAAATTAGATGAGATTCTAGTAGATTTGGATGTAGGGTGCTTATTTATTGAATCTTTACAAAAAAATCCCTTAATTATGTAGCAACATTCTTAATAGGTTTGGCATGTAGAGGAAAGAAGCATCGAATTCCTACAAGTGTCATGCAAGAATAGGGACCCTTTTCACCCTGCTTGAAGCCCTCAAACCAGTAGATAAATGTTTGAGCCAAAGACAACCCAATATCTAAAGTGAAGGTTCAATCACCCACCTAAAAGCTCCTCAACTTAGTTTTGCATGATTTGAACAATTTTTGAGTTTTTAATCCAAGTTTTTAGGTGCTATTTTCCTACTACTGTGTGCACTAAAATGGTGCACACAAAACCAGTATGGTTTATGTACCCCAAAACAGGTTGAAAATTGTAAGAAAGACCAAATTATTTTTCAAGTTAATCTCATGCTCACTCATCAAAGGAAAGAACTTAGGAAGGAATTTCAAAAAAGAGGTGGACAATTGGGATGTTCATGCATGCGAATCATCCCTAATTTTCTATTTACATGCAGAAACTAAAACAAAGCATCAGTACAACCTATTAACAATTGAAAATTTTCAATAAAAAACGAGTCATTTCCAAATCAACATGCATCTACAACTACTGACATTCATCATGCACTGAGATTGTAAGTTAAATCTAACAAAATAAGCAACTAAAATGAAAAATTTTAAGAACTCTTTACATCGGTTGTATATTTGGACCACTCTCAGCTGGCTTGCCATTTAGTGGAGCCACTTTTCCCTTTTTTCAGCAAGGTACGGCCGGACACAATCAGTAACAGTAACTTGGTCATTTCAAATCTTTTTCAAGGAAAACTTCTTCATTTCTTGAGCTAAGCCAAGGCAAAATATTAATAATCCTTCCTAATTGAAATCTCTACCTATTCATGCATAGTTTCATTTCAATATGACTCCTAAGTTGCAAATCTCCCTTCTCCAATGCATGGAGTTCCAATCTCAGGCAGAGCTCCACCTTTAGCTTTCCTAATCCTTCGCAAACTTCTTCCTCCTTTTTTCTTTTTTCATAGGCTCACCACAAACTTCCATCTCTACCTAGCTCACGTTCCCCAACTTGTCTTCCTTAGTGCCCTCTCTCCACTCTCTCTACAACTTCCTTCTCTACGCATGAGTTGAAATTCCAGCTCTATAGTTTAAGTGTTATTTTATACATAGGTTTTATTTCAAAAGGAAGGGGACATGTGGCATCACAAGAGAAACCAACACCTTGGAAAAGTGGTTCCACATGGTTGGCCAAATCCCCCCCTTTTATTTGATTTGTCGAATTTCAATTCTCCAATAAAAACCTTTTATTTTCTCTAAAGTTTCAATTATATTCTTTTCACTGTCAAGTTTGCAATTGTACCCTAACTGATAATATTACACATTCCTCATTCTTAATTGATTTTTACGAATTTTTCCATGTGTTTTGGGTAGGGATTATGCTAGGAAATTCCTTTCCTAATTATTTTAATAATTCCTTATTTTAACATCATTTTAATTATAATTATCTTTTTGAAAATTTGCTTAATAATTACTTGATTCAATTTTTAATATCTCTTTCATCTTGTAAATTGGTTTCTAAATCTCCAAATCACCCTAGCAATGCCTTCTAATTGTTATTCTAACATAATTCCTTGATGTACTCCATCAATTTCTCCATTAACAATTAAGGCATATATATAATAACAAATTAAATAGATGAAAAAATTATCCTATTTTTTGTAAACGCATTGATTTTTTAATCAAAATTGTATGTTTACATATATTACAAAAGGACTTCACACCATCTGTTGGCTTCACCCCTTATTTTTGAGTGATCCAACTAGTTCATTGGATTTGTGGCTCTTCAAGATTGGTGGGTGCCACAAATATCATCCAATAAAAACCTCTTCAAAAGGCTCCTTGAACTTAAATATAGATAATAAAAAAGACAGCCTAGTTCACAAAGTTCCCACATATGTGAGAGTAAGGATAAGGGCAGACCACAAAGGGTCAATAATATGCATATTCAACTAAAATGTGAATGGTGTTAAGAAAAAATATATAATATTGTCTATGTTTCAAGAATAAGAACCTACTTACAGATGCATTTGCTGCATGAGATTTTTAGCACCCTTGAAGTAGACTCCTTCCAAGCTTTTTGAACATAGACTGTTACCAGGACTCATATAGGGAATCCTTATACAACACAGTACACGTTGATCTTCTCGCTTACATGTAGCAGTTTGCAGCTGATATTTATAGAGAATGGAATAAGCTTTACCAAAAACAAAAGGAGGGAAGAACATGGTTGCAAATGTCTTAGCTATGGAGGTAGTTATGACCTTAAATAAGATAATCTCAAATTACCTAACTTTATTTTAAATTTGTTATGGGAGGATATCTTTGACCTCTCTAGATTGGAATAGTATTTACTTAAAATTTGAAGCCTACTAATTATGAGAAACAATAGTCTCCTTTATGTAAAAAAAGAAGAAGAAGATAAAATGGTAAAAGTTCACTTGTTAGAAGAATAGAGTGACAGAATGCTCAAAACTTTTACTTTATAAAAAAATGCATCATCCTTTTAGTTTAGTATATAATAAAAGATTTACAAACCATTGATTTTGATAATTGTAATCATTCGTGACAAAACCAAAAATTCAAGTCAGTGGGGACTTATAATAACCATAAGAGTCCCAGTAAGAGTCACCACTTATGGGCATGCAAGAGTTGATACATCAATGTTTTGTAGACACGGACTTCTTTTGAAAGATCTAAACCAATTATCTTATTCAGAAAAACCTTACATAAGTTGGATACTAAACTTTAAGACTATTAGATGATCATAGCCTAAGCTATATATGTTAAAAATTAAGGCAACTGATATTTTTAACTTTTTTCAGAGGCAAAAAAATAAGTGGCTAACATCATTAAAATAAAATAATTTTTTATGAGTCACCTATTTTGAGGACTTTGAACAAGTATGAATTGTTTAGATCTTTTGAGAGAATTGAATATCCATGAAAAAATGAAGCATCAACTTCTTTGCACGCCCACCAGCTCTGAGTGTTACTAGGGCTCCAAACATAAATATATAAATACATATTAAAAAAATTATTTGAATAATAAAATATAAAAACAACGTTCACATATTTCAACAATACTAACAAAATATTTTCATCAATATTTTAAGAACAATATAAAAATCAAATACAGTAACTTATACAAGTTAAAACTAGGAAATGATATTAACATAACTAAAACGAAAAATTGCAAACAATTTTGTAGGGTCTTTCCTGAGTAGGATGTAAACTAATGTAATAAAAATTTGACTGGGGTCTCAAGACCCCGCTCCCATGCACATGCATCCGCCCATTCACTTATGTTGGATTTCGTGTTGGTATGCCATGTCAAGTAAAATCTTCTGTGGACTTGTGTTGTTGGGCCTGGATCAGGCATCCCATTCTTTTTCCATGTCGAAGACAGTTTAACGGTACTGGCTGTCCCTTTGGAAGTGGATCTGTTGAATGCAACCATCTATAAGTTCATAGGAGCAGATCATGGGGCACGCATCAAAATTTTGACCCACTTAACAAACCTACGTCTTTAAGCTGAGAATTCCAAAGATTAAGGCTAAGAATTATCAAATGAAGGAAAATTGCGTTGTGGGCCATGCATTCGAAAGCCTAGAAAACTATTAGCAATTGGAGAAGCAAGAAATTGTAGCCATAATCCATACAAATTTTCTCGTTTATAAAATTTATTTACAAGAGAGAGCTAGATTCACTTTTTCATATTGGATCATCTCGAGCAAGATTATGACTTCCATTCACATCTTCACATTGGTTCATCTCAAGCAAGATCGTGATGTGTTCCATTTTTAGGGGATGAAGTTGTGGGCATAGAGAAGGGGAGAGGTCACAAGTTCAAAGCATGAAAATAACCTCTTATAAAATACAAAGTAAGTCTGCATACTATTAACCCTTGTAGTCTCCCACTTTCTTGGATCCAGCAAATGCAAGAGCTTCATGCACTGGGCTGCCTTTTTAAGTATGCGGCATAGGCCCAAGTATTGTTGTACACTGGATAAGCAAAAGTGGTCAGCCAAGTTCTCCAATGGCCCCTTGCCAGTCACAGTAGCCTGAACAAAGAATCGGAACATAAAGAACGTGGCTAATCTGCCATGCTTGGTCTCCTTCTTCTTCAACTCTGCAAATGCCTCTGGATCATCAGCCAAACCCAGCGGGTCAGAGCTGGCGCAAGGAAGTGGCCCATCAAAATCCGGTGGCCCTCAACTGAACCCATTAGGACATCCTGAGTGGCCCAGATTGCTAAAATGCCCTGCCCATGAACCAAGCTGGGGTTACCCAAGTGGTCAAGGCCGCCCTCGCTGAACATGTGTGCACCCGCCTTAAACCACACAACTTCTCAGGGAAGACCGGTTTGTTGAAGAGAAGTCCGGTTTCAAACTCTGGCTCGAGCGGGAGGAGTACGCTCGCTTAAGCCCACGAGCAGGCGGTCCGAGCGGACTTTTCTTACTTGCAACTGGTCAGTTAAGCTCTACCCAACTTTGTAGCAAATAAAACAAAAAGAGTACTTCAAAATCAGTAATCCACTGAAGCACCGACTTATGCGGGATATATTCATCTTCTGTGCAGTTCGCTTCGCCTTCCCGACAGACTCTCGTCGGCTGCTTTACAGCCCAAGAAATTGCGCCCAAACCCCACAAAACCCCCGAACACTTGCAAGAGAAATCCTCCATTTCTTCGTCTTTTAGAGAAGAAGAGCGAAGTCTCCTGTCGCCCGCCCATCCCTCTAGGGTTTCCCTTCCTTCATATCTCTCAAATCCGCGAAGAACAGTAAGACATTCTCAACAGAAAGAAAATGTGGAACAACGGAGCTCCCGGCGCTGGATCTTCCTCGCATGTGGAACCGCCGGGAACCGGCGGGTCTTCAATCCCTCCGCCACCGGCAATGCAGCCTTCTTACAGTATACCTCTGTCTCCGGCGGAGGCCGAAGCACGTCTGGAAGAAAAAGCCCGGAAATGGATGCAGCTCAATTCGAAGAGATATGGCGATAAGAGGAAGTTTGGATTTGTCGAGACTCAGAAAGAGGATATGCCTCCCGAGCACGTTAGGAAGATCATTAGGTAAGTTCAATTTTTCCTTTTCTGCTTCAGCAGGCCGTCTGAGGTTTTTGTTTCTGTTTCTATTGACTGTTTATGTGTGCGGTTTTGCATAGAGTTGAGTTCATTTAGCTGGTAAGGTCTCTTTATTCATGTTTGAAGAAAATTGGGTTTCCAATATTTCTAGGAGCCAGTTTAGATGGGACTTATTGGAATTTTCATTGAGGAATTTGCTTCATTTGTAGTGGGATTGGAAGGTTATTGAAACTGCAAAGGGGCTTTTATGAATTTTTCCAAACCTTGAGAAATTCTAGGTTTTTCTCAGTATGGAGGGCTCTTTTCAATTTGTTTTATCTTCGTTGCGTTCTTTAGTTTCAGTTCTTGCTTTTCGCTAGATTTGGTGTGGGTATGATTACTGGAAAGTGTGTTAGCCATGTTAATGTGAACAGTTATGAGTCGAGGATCCTGGCTTGCGAATTTCATGTAATTAGAATTGTAGTCTATGAAATGGAACGGACAGATTGTGGTTGATATTTAAGATTATAGGACCATTGTCATGGATAAAAGGAGTAACCAAAACTGTATATAGTCTAGAATCATACATACAAACGTCTCCAGACTGAGAATGTGAAATGGCAGTGGACAAATTGAGATAATCAGCAGTTATGGAAAATTTTGGGAACATGGGTGCATAACCATTTCAGGAATGTTAGGTTGTTTCCTCTGTAGAATGTCGCAAAGATTCTCAGAAATTCAATGGTGCTCTGAACTACTTTTGATTATCACCATGTCAGATTCGAAACATTTAATGGTGTACTAAAGTGATTCTGCACATAGCTATACATCATTTAAGACAGTCCAACATATCAGATTTTAATCACATAGGAGACATGCAATGATATCTTCTTATATCAATGGACACTAATATAATATTGAAAAGAAGAGAGAGTGGAAAAAGATTGTCTTGTTTCTGATGTAAATTACTTCCCTATGTTGATTTTGGCAGAGACCATGGAGACATGTCATCAAAAAAATTCCGCCATGACAAGCGTGTGTATCTTGGCGCACTTAAATTTATTCCTCATGCTGTATACAAGCTTCTAGAAAACATGCCGATGCCTTGGGAACAGGTAAAGTTTCAGAATGAGTGATAATTACAGTTAATACAAAGCTTCATTTTATTGAATATTTTTCTTATCATGCTGTATCTGCAGTGGATTGCTCGAGTTCCTTATTTTTGAATTTATCATGGTTCTAGGTCCGTGATGTGAAGATTTTATATCACATAACTGGTGCAATCACCTTTGTCAATGAAATACCATGGGTGGTTGAGCCTATTTATTTAGCGCAGGTATGTTGTTCTTTCTTCTGTATGCTAAGCACTTCTGGTTTAACATTCTCCTGCATAGGCCTTAATATGCTAGTAGATACGCATGTGTACATATTCATTATTTGATTGTGACATGACATCCTTCTTGCAGTGGGGTACTATGTGGATCATGATGAGGAGGGAAAAAAGGGATCGAAGGCACTTCAAGAGAATGAGGTTTCCACCTTTTGATGATGAGGAACCTCCATTGGACTATGCAGACAATTTATTGGACGTGGATCCTTTGGAGGCCATTCAGCTGGAATTAGACGAAGAGGAAGATTCTGCTGTATATCATTGGTTCTATGACCATAAGCCGCTTGTGAAAACAAAGCTTATTAATGGTCCAAGTTATAGGAGATGGCATCTGTCTCTTCCTATTATGGCAACACTTCATCGGCTAGCAGGACAGTTGCTTTCTGATTTGATTGACCGTAACTATTTCTACTTGTTTGATATGGAGTCATTCTTCACCGCAAAAGCACTGAACATGTGCATACCTGGTAATTTTCCTTAAGTCATTGTTTGCATGGTTAGGCTATTAAATTGTCCTGTGCTTTTTGGGTTCTTTCACATAGTTATTGGCTCACAACCGTTTGGTATGACAAGGAAAACACTTAGGGCATTTTACACTCGCGATTTTGTTATTTAAAATGGGCATAAATGTTCATGTTATTGTAATCAAGGTGCAACAAAAAATAAGAGCTATTTTTGAATTTAGGAGATCTAGTTTGGGTAGTTGAGAAGGAGAGCCTTGGTGCAACATTAGAGTTGTCGTCGTGTGACCTAGAGGTCACGGGTTCGAGGCGTGGAAACTGCCTCTAGCAAAAATGGCAGGTATGTGTGGAAACTGCCTCTTGCAAAAATGCAAGGTAAGGCTGCATACTATAGAATTTGTGATCTGCCCTTTCCCAGGACTCTGCATATGGGGAGCTTCTTGCACCAGGCTGCTTTTTTTTTTTGGTTAGTTTGGGTGTTGGTTGTGCTGGACATCAACTTCTTTCCTAACTTCTGTTTATCCCCTTGTAGGTGGTCCCAAGTTTGAGCCTTTGTATCGTGATATGGAGAAAGGTGATGAAGACTGGAATGAATTCAATGACATCAACAAACTTATTATCCGGTCACCACTCAGGACAGAGTACAGAATTGCATTTCCTCATCTTTACAACAATAGGCCCAGGAAAGTAAAGCTTGGTGTTTATCACACTCCAATGGTGATGTACATAAAGACTGAAGACCCTGATTTGCCTGCGTTTTATTATGATCCTTTGATTGCTCCCATAACCTCTGCAAACAAGGTGGATCGGCGAGAAAAGAGAGTTTATGAGGATGAAGATGATGACTTTGTACTGCCTGAGGGAGTGGATCCTTTGCTGCAAAGTACTCAACTTTATACTGATACTACAGCTGCAGGTATTTCGCTGCTATTTGCACCAAGGCCATTCAACATGAGATCTGGCCGAATGCGAAGGGCTGAAGATATACCTCTTGTGTCAGAATGGTACAAGGAGCACTGGTATGCAACTGCCATTACTATCTTTCTGTTTATATATGCAGCCAATTTAATGTGATGAATTTGCACTCTAATTTTCTTTCTCTTGGACTTCATGGCAGCCCTCCATCATATCCTGTTAAAGTCCGTGTCAGCTACCAGAAATTATTGAAGTGTTTTGTGCTTAATGAGCTTCATCACAGACCTCCTAAGGCCCAAAAAAAGAAGCACTTGTTCCGGTCTCTCCAAGCAACAAAGTTCTTTCAAACTACGGAATTAGATTGGGCTGAGGCTGGTCTTCAAGTCTGTAAACAAGGATATAATATGCTGAACTTGTTGATACATAGAAAGAATCTGAATTATCTTCACCTGGACTACAACTTCAATTTGAAGCCTGTGAAGACACTCACTACAAAGGAGCGCAAAAAATCTCGTTTTGGAAATGCTTTCCATCTATGTCGTGAAATTCTGCGACTCACTAAGCTTGTTGTGGATGCCAACATCCAGTTCCGCTTGGGAAATGTGGACGCATTCCAATTAGCAGATGGCTTACAGTATACATTTTCTCATGTTGGTCAGTTGACAGGTATGTACCGTTACAAATACCGACTTATGCGGCAGATCAGAATGTGCAAAGACTTGAAACACTTAATTTATTATCGCTTCAATACTGGGCCTGTTGGAAAGGGGCCTGGCTCTGGTTTCTGGGCACCAATGTGGAGGGTGTGGCTGTTTTTCCTTCGTGGTATTGTGCCTTTGCTTGAGAGGTGGTTGGGCAATTTGCTTGCTCGACAATTTGAAGGGCGTCATTCAAAAGGTGTCGCCAAAACCGTAACTAAGCAACGTGTTGAAAGCCATTTTGATTTGGAACTTCGAGCTGCAGTTATGCATGATGTTCTTGATGCAATGCCAGGTGACATATAGTAGCACATTTTTAACTTGCTTAGTGTACCTTAGATCATCATCAAGACCTTATCCCGATTAGGGGTTGGCCAGTTTAGTGTACCTTAAATCGTTATTTTAATTCTTGGTAGCTTGTACTAATCAACAGCTGTTGCATTGGCACGAATTTCAAGGTCAACATGCTATCTTATTTCGTCTTTACTTTGCTTATACCTGTTGATTTTTTAACCGCAAGTGCACGGGCTATTGTAGTATAGCTATGCAAATACGGGTCGATCCCACGAGGACTTGATTTAAAATTATGGAGTTTTAAATAAAATTCAACTAAAAGAATAAAAGCTAACAAAAAATAAAATCCAGATTTATTCAATTGTTCCAATGTTCACAAATATTTATTCCAAGGAAAACAGAAAATAAAAATAAAATGCGTCTTGGATAAGCTTGTCCTTGGATTGCACTGTCTCTGGATTAGTCTGTCCTTGAATAGTACGTCTGGATTGCACCGTCACTGAATAGTCAGAATGAAGATAAGTTAAAACCAGAATAGCACAGGGACACAGTTGGAATTTTTGAAAAAGGACAGAGTTGGTATTAAAATGGGGACTTGTTGGTCATTCCAGAGATCTGCCAGGGGTAGACTTGGAATTCCGGGGTTTCGGTTTTTAACTAAAAACCGGGAAAAAAACGATGGAGAAGAAAACCGTAGAGGGGAAGAAGGGAGAAGAAGGGAGGAAAAGAGGAAGGAGAAGAAGAAGAAGAGAAAGGAAAAGATTGGGAGAAAACCCGCCGTAGATGATTGGCGAAACCGGAGAAGGGGGAAGGAAAGGGGAAAGAGGAGAAGAGGAAGGAAGAAGAAAGATAGAAGGGAAGATCGCGGGAGTGGAAACCCAACTTGGGTTTCCTCTCCCTGGGCGTCCGGTGAAGAGAAGAAAAGGGATTGAGAAGAAGGGAGAACCCAAAACGTGGGAAGGAGGACGATGGGAGAAAACCGGAGATGGTTTTCTCTCCTTGGGTCGTCCGGAGTAGACGTCTGGGCCGTCGAGAGCGGAGCCGACTTGATCCGGACCGGGGCTTGCTCTGGTGGTGAAGATGGACGGCTTGGGGAAGTGCTGGATCACGGTGGAAAAACACGACGGTATGGGTCCGACGATGCAGAGAGGTCTGGAAACGCAATCCGTCCGTGCGATGGGGAAGAGCTAGCAGTTTAGTGGTGAATGAAGCAGAGAGTAAAAAAACTAGGCGATGGTCTTTGGTGGACTGGAGAGAAGAACGAGAGAGAGATACAGGGAATTGGGAGAAGATGCGATTTCAGGTGAAATAGAGGGAGATCGGGTGCTGAGTGTCGTCTGCGGAGGTGGGCGGGAGTTGAGAAAGATAGTTGAGAAAGAGAGGGACGGGGCCAACCGAGTTGATGCAAGTGAGTGAGATAGAACGTGAGAGAGAGTAGAGGGGATGAGGAGAGATAGAGAGAAAGTCTATGATGGTGCGATGAAAGATGGAGGTGAAGTAGGAAGCAGGGTGGGTGAGAAAACAAAGAGAAGGGTAAGTGAGGAGGAGAAAGAGATGGGAAAGGAAGAGAAGGGTGGTCTGCCTTGTACGGCCCAACCAAGGGAGAGAAGAGAAGAGAGAATGGTGGAGAGAAGAGGTGGTGAGAGAGAGAGGTATGAGGAGGAGAGGGAGGCTAGAAACGGGAAGGTGCAATGAACCAAGAGAGAGAGAGAGAGCCCAGCCTGCACCTTCCTAAAAGGGAAAAAAAAACATCCTCTCTGGAGAAGAAAGAAGGGTCTTTTAAAAGAGAGATAGGGAGAGACGTATAGGAGAGAGGGATAAGAGAGAGAAAAGAGAAAAGAGAGGAGAAAGATAAGAGGAAAAGAAAGGAGAAAGATAAGGAAGATAAGAGAGAGAGAGAGAGAAAAGAGAGATAAGAAAGAGAGTGGGTCCACTGGAATTCTAGTCTTACTAGAACTCTGCAAGTCTTCAATCTTGTTTTGTACTATGACTCTTCAAATTCCATCTGATTTCCATGATTCAATCTGGAGCGTCCATGCACGAGTTGGTGATCTGCAATGCACAGGACTCAATTAGCGAAATCTAAACCGTCCATTAGCTTTAATAGTCATTTAACCACTAAATTTTACAATTCAACGGTTGGATGGCCAATTAAAGCTAAAATGAAATATTTGATTTAAAATCTTAAAATTAATGGTCTAGATGCTCTAATCAAATACTAAATTAGGGATATTTTGACCAAAATTGAACACTTAACACACCCCCCAACCAGCATTTTGCTAGTCCCTAGCAAAAGATGCGAAGAAATCAACTCAATTTTTTAAATTTAAAAATTTTTTTTTTTCTTTTTTCAGGTCATCTCCATTTTTTTCTCAGATAATTATCTTCAATAAATCTATCAACTTTAGCAAACTAATAAAGATGACTGAATAATTCAAAAAAAAACCCTACCCATATGCTAAAAATATTCCACTTAAGCTCAGATCTCAGATTGAGTATGTGCATATGCAGTCTATACATAGAATAATCTTTATCTCTAAGTAGACTTCTAACTATTGAACTCCATCTGAAATATGTTTTGACTTCAATCCTTACTAATGGCATACGCTCAGAAATAAAGTCTCTTAGATAGAGGGTTTAAATCATATCTCTCTTTTAATTATGTGAGAAGAGTCAATGAAAACAAATATATCTCACATATACTCATGAAGAACGGGAGTTACTAAGGAATTTCTTTTGATCCCTTTGGAATAGATGCCATTACCTTTGCATATTTAGAAATACCACTCTTTTAATCCTATCTATTCATTTCCTCATCAAGACTATATTCATCCTAGAATCAATAGGTCTTTAATTAGGACGAAACATAAGCTTAGGACAGGGTACCAAAGAAAGGGTATAAAGGTATTCAAAGTTTCTTCAAAAAATAAGTAGAGGTCTTCTACTAAAGTTGACAATTCTTCTTTTCTTTGCTTTTTTCTAAAGTGAATATTTTTGTTTCCATTTCTTTGCATTCTTCAAACTCTTTTTTTTTTTTTTTTCACTTTTCTTTCTTTTCATATTTTTGACTCACTTTGAAGAATATTTCTTTTCTTGATATCCACTTTTCTACTTTTGTTGCAACTAAAAGATATTCTTTCATTCACCTCTAAGTTATTTTTCAAAGAAAAATGGGTAATGGATAATTTATCTTTGGGTTAATATGGGTAAATGGTAATTTGGGTGACAAAAGAAAATGGCTTTATATTCAAGGCTCAACTTGGCTAACTAGTGGTAAAAATACTTTTTGGTAGGCTTTATGTCTTTAGGTTAATAACAATGATGGCCTAAATCATTTTCTAGGTTTCATATAATCTATCAAATTCAATGAACTTTTAGAATTTTAAAGGTAGTATTCTAATTATTCAGGTAATTAGCCAAATTTAAGAGTTTGGGATCAATTTTCTTTAAGCACGCTGAAGAAAATTTTGAACATTTATAACCTCTCAAAAAGGATGAATGGCTCTAAAACTCACTTGTGTTATAGGTCTCCACTGAATTTCTTCAGAATTTCTAAGTTATAGCCACTTATCAATCTAGATTATCTATATGCAACTGCGTGTACAAATGTGATATGAGACTTTGCTTTTATGGAATACTTTAGAAAATGAGTAAAATGATGAATTAATCATATTCAATTCTATTAATAAGCTAAAGTTATCCAGATTATACTTCAGAAAATCTAATTCTCATCATGGTATAGGAAATGACCTAAAATTTTTCATCATTTTTTATTATTTTTTTTGAAAAAAACCCAAGGAAAACACCTAAAAACTAAAAACTACACCCCCCAACCTGACAGAAACATTGTCCTCAATGTTTAAAAAGTAGGACCTAAAATGAATATGGGTGATATAGAAAACAACAAAATACAAAATATGGTACAAAGAGATCAAATTCACTCAATCCTGATAAACAGGATCCTCCAGAGTTGTGGACTCAACTTCTGGATTCTCATAATCTAGGAAAGGCTTTAAACGTTGACCATTCACTTTAAAAGAATGACCAGTCCTAGTATTCTCAATCTCGACAGTCCCATATGGAAAAACTTCTTTTACTATGTATGGACCGGTCCATCGAGATCTAAGCTTACCTGGAAATAGGTGGAGCTTAGAATTGTAAAGTAGAACCTTTTGGCTTGGAGTAAAGGATTTTCTCATTATGTTCTTATCATGAAAAACTTTCATCTTTTCTTTATATATCCTATTACTCTCATAAGCTTCTTGCCTGATCTCTTCCAACTCATTAAGTTGGAGCTTGCGATGTGAGCCTGCTTTATCCATATTGAAATTGAATGTCTTTATTGCCCAATAGGCTCTATGTTCCAATTCCACAGGCAAATGACAAGCCTTACCGTATACAATACGATAGGGAGACATACCAATCGGGTGCGATGTGCGATCCTGTAAGCTCAGGCGCATCAGTCAGTCTAAGAGACCAATCTTTACGATCTGGATTAACAGTCTTTTGAAGGATTTGTTTGATGGCCCAATTTGATACTTCTACTTGTTCACTTGTTTGTGGGTGATACGGTGTTGCAACTTTATGTGTAATATTATATTTTTTCATTAGTGCTTCAAATGGTTTGTTGCAAAAATGTGTACCGTTATCACTTATAATGGCTCGAGGAGTCCCAAATCTAGAAAAAATGTTTTCTTTTAAAAATTTAAGAACTATTTTGTGATCATTATGCCTGCATGGGATAGCCTCAATCCATTTTGAAACATAGTCTACGGCCAATAAGATATAAATGTAGCCAAAAGAAGGTGGAAATGGACCCATGAAATCTATACCCCAACAATCACAAATTTCTATGATAAGAATAGGATTTAGAGGCATCATATTCCTACGGGTTAATCCTCCTAACTTTTGACATTGCTCACATAATTTACAAAACACATGTGTGTCTTTGAACAACGACGGCCAATAAAAACCGCACTGCAAAATCTTTGCCGCTGTTTTCTGGGTAGAAAAATGTCCACCACATGCTTCTGAATGACAAAAGGAGATAACACTATGTTGTTCTAAGTCGTGACACATCTCCTAATGATTTGATCTGGGCAGTATTTAAACAAGTATGGATCATCCCAGAAATAGTGCTTAACATTGGAAAAGAATTTTTTCTTTTCTTGTTTAGTCCAATGTTCAGAAATTTTCCCCGTGACTAAATAATTTGCAATATCAGTAAACCAGGGAGGATGGGAAACATGAAAAAGTTGCTCATCAGGGAAAGTGTCTTTAATTGGCAACTCATTTAAAGGCTCTGTTAGGACTAAGCGAGACAAATGGTCTGCTACCACATTCTCTACTCCCTTTTTATCTTTTATTTCAATGTCAAACTCTTGGAGTAGGAGAATCCATCTAATTAGTCTAGGCTTAGCATCTTTCTTAGAAAGAAGATACTTGAGGGCCGAATGGTCAGTGAATATGACTATTTTAGATCCAACCAAGTAAGACCTGAATTTATCTAATGCGAAGACAACTGCTAAGAGTTCTTTCTCCGTAGTAGAATAGTTCATTTGGGTGCTATTTAAGGTCCTACTAGCATAGTAGATGACGTATGGCTTCTTTTCTTTTCTCTCTCTCTCCCAAGTACAGCCTCTACAAAGATAGTCACTGGCATCACACATGATTTCAAAGGGTAGACTCCAATCAGGCGGCTGCATGATAGGTGCAATTGTCAACTTGTCTTTCAACTTCATAAATGCTTCTTGACAATCCTTAGTCCACTCAAAAGGAGTATCCTTTGTGAGGAGGTGACATAGTGGTCTAGATATTGCACTAAAATCCTTAATGAACCTCCGATAGAATCCCGCATGACCTAGGAAAGATCGAATGTCCCTAATAGATTTTGGAATGGGTAGATTGGAAATTAGATCAACTTTAGCTCTATCTACCTCTATACCTTTAGATGACACAATGTGACCTAAGACAATTCCCTTAGGAACCATGAAATGACATTTTTCCCAATTAAGCACTAGGTTCTTTTCTTTACAACGAGTTAAGACTTTTCTTAGATTTTCAAGACATGTTTCAAATGAATTACCGAAAACGTAAAAGTCGTCCATGAAAACCTCTAAAATTCTCTCCACCATATCACCGAAAATGCTTAACATGCAACATTGAAATGTGGCGGGAGCATTACATAATCCAAATGGCATTCTTTTGTAAGCAAAAGTGCCAAAAGGACAGGTAAATGTGGTCTTTTCCCGATCCTCGGGTGCAATTTCTATTTGGTTATACCCTGAATAACCATCTAAGAAACAATAGTAATCGGTGTCCCGCAACCCTTTCTAACATTTGATCAACGAAGGGCAAAGGAAAATGGTCCTTCCTCAGTAACATTCAACTTTCGATAGTCAATACACATACGCCAACCAAGTAGTAACCCCTGGTAGGGATCAATTCATTGTTGGCGTTAGTTATTACCGTCACCCGGACTTCTTTGGAACCACCCGAGTAGGACTTACCCATTTGCTATCACTTATGGGATAGATGATTCCCACATCAAGCAACTTTAGGACTTCGCTCTAACCACATCTTTCATATTAGGATTTAACCTTCTTTGCATTTGACGACATGGTTTAGCTTCATCCTCTAAATATATCCTATGGGTGCAGATTAAAGGGTTAATGCCCTTTATATCAGCTATGGTCCATCCTATAGCACCTTTGTGTTCTTTTAAAGTGTCTATTAATTTGTCCTCCTGAGATGTTTCTAATTGGGAGGAAATTATTACAGAAAAGTCTCTTTGTCTCCTAAAAAGGCATATTTTAAATCGATGGTAGAGATTTCAATTCAAGCTTAGGAGGTTGTATGAATGATGGAAGGGGAGTGGACTCCCTCAGTGGAAGGTCCTCGAAAGGAGGTTTCCATTTTTCTGTTTCCATGATAGGAACAGAATCAAGGAGAGCATTAACTTCCTCTATTAATGCATCCTCATTACACTCATTAAAATGGGCCAAACAGGCCTCAAGTGGGTCCGATAAGGAAGATGATTGAAACCGATCTTGCACAACCGAATTGATCATGTTAACACAAAGTGCAAATCATCGGTAGTTTCACCGGGTTGCTTACGTATATTGAAAATGTTAAGTTCTATTGTCATATTGCCAAAGGACAATTTCATCACACCATTTCTACGATTGATTAAGGCATTGGACGTAGCCAAAAATGGTCGTCCCGGGATGACTGGTATTTCATTCTTCTCATTCGCCACCGGTTGTGTATCTAGAACCAGAAAATCGACAGGGAAGCAAAATTGTTCTACCTGGACTAACACATCCTCTATTACCCCTCTTGGTATTTTTACAGAATGATCAGCTAGCTGGAGCGTAGTAGATGTAGGTTTCAATTCACCCAGACCTAACTGTTCGTATACCGAGTATGGTAATAAGTTTACACTAGATCCTAAATCAAGAAGAGCTTGGTTAATTTTGTAGTTGCCAATAATGCAAGTAAGAGTGGGGCAACCAGGATCCTTGTACTTTGGTAGTGTATGATGTTAAAGAATAGAACTAACCTGTTCAGTCAAAAATGCCTTCTTTTGGACATTTAATTTTCTCTTGATGGTGCATAAGTCTTTTAAGAATTTGGCATATGATGGGATTTGTTTTATAGCATCTAAGATCGGTATGTTGATCTTGACTTGCTTGAAAATCTCTAAAATCTCATCATTAGATGCGAACTTTGGGGCTTAGCGCAACCTTTGAGGGAATGGAGCGAGGACCGGACATGGCTCAACAGGTGAAACATGGTCCTTTTCTTTAGATTTTTCTTTAGGTTTTTCAATCTTTTTAGGCTCATCTTTCTCAATTATTTTACCACTCCTAAGAATAGTAACAGCTTTAGTTTGTTCCATGGTAGAGCTAGATGTTTCATCAGATGCATTAATGCTAACCGCATGCACTCCCTTAGGGTTTGCTTGAGGTTGAGCTGGGAATTTTCCTTTTTCCATATTTTGCATCATTTGACTCATCATGTTTTTTAGTTCATTCACGTACTTTTCTAATTGAGAAATTTTCCTTTCCTGATTTTGATTAACTTGATTATCCTCTACATGCCTTTTAGGTGGGGGCAAGTAAAGTCCAGGAGAATGAGGTTGATGAGTTTGGTATAGTGGTGGAGCAAGTAGTCCTTGGTTTGGTTGTTGATGACTCTGGTATGGGCCTGATTGTAAGACATTTGCATTAGGTCCATTTCTCCAATTGAAATTTGGATGGTTTCTCCAGTTGGGATTATATGTCTCAGAATATGGGGAGAAAGGTCTTTTATAATTATTGAGTGCATTAGCCTGATCATGAAGTACATCTTGAAATGCAGGGATGGTAGGACATTCCTAAGTAAGATGTGATGTACTTTCACAAATGCTACACACTTGTTCATCATTAGTTAAGGTTTTCGTTCCCATTTCCATGGCTTCTACTTTTCTAGCTAGGGTTGCTACCTTGGCACTGATTTCATTTTTTCGGTCATGGCATACATGCCTCCCCAGTAGATGTGGTAGTGGGCTTGGGTCTATCGAGAATGTTCTACTCTTTACGAGTCAACCTGTGTCTGTGCACTTTCAGTAGCCATTCCAAATACTCCTCCGCCTCATCTGGTTGTTTATTCAAAAAGTTACCATTGCACATCATCTCTACAAACTGGTGCATGTCAGAATTAAGTCCTTCATAAAAGAAGCTGATAATGCGCCATGGTTCATAGCCATGATGTGGGCAAGTAAGCAATAGATCTTTGAACCTTTCCCAGCATTGGTAGAATGATTCTTTATCTTTTTGGGTAAAGTTCATTATCTTACGATGCAGTGTATTTGTTTTATGTGTAGGGAAAAACTTTTTCAAGAATTCCCTAGTCATTTCATTCCAAGTCCTTATGGAACCTGGTGGCAGTGCATTAAACCACATTTTTGTTTTTTCCTTTAAAGAGAAAGGAAATAGCTTAAGCTCGATTAATACAGACCTATATTTTGGGTTCTTTGGGTACTACATACCTCATCAAATTCTTTAAGGTGCAAATAAGGACTCTCACTATCTAGCCCATGAAATTTGGGAAGTAATTGAATTACTCCCGTTTTTAATTCTAACGCACCGGCATTTTGAGGAAGAATGACACAAGAGGGTGTACTGGTGCGTGTAGGTTGAAGGTAGTCTCTCAAGGTTCGTCCATGAGGATTCTGATAAACATCATTTTCTCCATGGTCACTCTGTTGGTCCCATTCCCTATTTTCATTCCTTCTCCAATTTCTTTGTTGATGATTATTCCTCCTTGGTGGAGGTTGATATTCATCATCAATTAGAGGTGGTGGGTCCTCATTCATGATGAGTAGAGCTTGATCACCTCTAATTCTACCATGGGGTGAGTTACCCCTTGATCGTTGATCAGCCATTGTTGGTCTGTCTTTTTGGTCGTACGAGACTAACCTACCGGTTTCGTCGCGTATCCAAAAGGGCATACAATGAAAGATCTTTTTGTTTGTTTTTTTTTTTTTTTATGTTTTTTTTTTTTTCTATCCTAAATGATGCAACCTAAATGCCTAAAATGATGCACAAAACAGGACACAATCAAGCAATCCCCTAAGGCTAGCAAGCATAGATATTTTGATTTTCTTGATTTTCTGTGGGGACAATGCTTTTAATTAACCTACTCTAACGCTCCTACTCTCTTTAGGAGTTGACTACTGCTTACCAGTTAGGTTCTAACCAAAGCGGTTAATACAACCCTCGTGTAAGGAGGCGTTTAGACCTCAACAAACGTCGACAAGAGGTAGGGGAAGAGCGAGGCTCTATTAGACAACCCCCAATAACCACAGTGATCAAAAGCAACCAGAGTAACGATGGTCGTGTCCTATTAAGAGGGTCCTACGAGCATGTGATAACCCTATAGGTCTCTTCTGATTGATTTTAAATTAATGTGAAAGGAGAGGTTGCGCGCTTGAGATGATTATCCTAGGTGGGCCAAGGAGTGGTGATGAAATCCACCCTTGATCTTGTGGGGTAGGGTGCCCTTACTAATTAAATTTCACACACCATGGCAATTCGATCAACATATAATCCACCTTAAAGCGTTAGACGGGTCCTAAAATGCAATTGAAAGCAATAAACTAATGCAAAACCCTAAGATGCAACAATTATAACATATGCTTTCTATATGCAATTAAGTACCAAACAATGCAAATTATTCTAAATGCAAACCCTAATCTAGAAAATAAATGAGTGAGAAGACTTACAGTGAGGTTTCTGATGAAGATCAAGTGTGGGCCACCGTGTCCCACACTTGCCCTGTATTATTACAACCCTTTAAAAATTGAAATTGAAAATGCAAATTACAAGGGGCCTCACTACAAGATTCACTCAAAAATAAAATTTCTAATCTAGGAAAGCAAGAAAAATCTATCAATTGATGAAGCTCCACTCCAATTTCCTGAAAAAGAAAAATAACAATTAATACCAAATTCAGGAAATAAAGTGATTGTGCACTAAAAATGCCTAAAGATGCACCTAAGAATGCCTAAAATGCAATTCCTAATTTTTTGTATTTTTCTGGATTTTTTCTGTTTTTTTTTTAATTAAATTTTATAAAAACTCCATTTCAAGTCCCCGGCAACGGCGCCAAAAACTTGTTGATTTTTTAACCGCAAGTGCACATGCTATTGTAGTATAGCTATGCAAATACGGGTCGATCCCACGAGGACTTGATTTAAAATTATGGAGTTTTAAATAAAATTCAACTAAAAGAATAAAAGCTAACAAAAAATAAAATCCAGATTTATTCAATTGTTCCAATGTTCACAAATATTTATTCCAAGGAAAACAGAAAATAAAAATAAAATGCGTCTTGGATAAGCTTGTCCTTGGATTGCACTGTCTCTGGATTAGTCTGTCCTTGAATAGTCTGTCCTGGATTGCACTGTCCCTGAATAGTCAGAATGAAGATAAGTTAAAACCAGAATAGCACAGGGACACAGTTGGAATTTCTGAAAAAGGACAGAGTTGGTATTAAAATGGGGACTTGTTGGTCATTCCAGAGATCTGCCAGGGGTAGACTTGGAATTCCAGGGGTTTCTGGTTTTTAACTAAAAACCAGGAAAAAAAACGATGGAGAAGAAAACCGTAGAGGGGAAGAAGGGAGAAGAAGGGAGGAAAAGAGGAAGGAGAAGAAGAAGAAGAGAAAGGAAAAGATTGGGAGAAAACCCGCCGGCCGATGATTGTCGAAACCGGAGAAGGGGGAAGAAAAGAGGAAAGAGGAGAAGAGGAAGGAAGAAGAAAGATAGAAGGGAAGATCGCGGGAGTGGAAACCCAACTTGGGTTTCCTCTCCCTGGGCGTCCGGTGAAGAGAAGAAAAGGGATTGAGAAGAAGGGAGAACCCAAAACGTGGGAAGGAGGACGATGGGAGAAAACCGGAGATGGTTTTCTCTCCTTGGGTCGTCCGGAGTAGACGTCTGGGCCGTCGAGAGCAGAGCCGGACTTGATCTGGACTGGGGCTTGCTCCTGGCCGGTGAAGATGGACGGCTTGGGGAAGTGCTGGATCACGGTGGAAAAAAAACGACGGTATGGGTCCGACGATGCAGAGAGGTCTGGAAACGCGATCCGTCCGTGCGATGGGGAAGAGCTAGCAGTTTAGTGGTGAATGAAGCAGAGAGTAAAAAAACTAGGCGATGGTGCTGGTGGACTGGAGAGAAGAACGAGAGAGAGATACAGGGAATTGGGAGATGATGCGATTTCAGGTGAAATAGAGGGAGATCGGGTGCTGAGTGTCGTCTGGCAGAGGTGGGCGGTGTGGGAGTTGAGAAAGATAGTTGAGAAAGAGAGGGACGGGGCCAACCGAGTTGATGCAAGTGAGTGAGATAGAACGTGAGAGAGAGTAGAGGGGATGAGGAGAGATAGAGAGAAAGTCTATGATGGTGCGATGAAAGATGGAGGTGAAGTAGGAAGCAGAGGGTGGGTGAGAAAACAAAGAGAAGGGTAAGTGAGGAGGAGAAAGAGATGGGAAAGGAAGAGAAGGGTGGTCTGCCTTGTACGGCCCAACCAAGGGAGAGAAGAGAAGAGAGAATGGTGGAGAGAAGAGGTGGTGAGAGAGAGAGGTATGAGGAGGAGAGGGGAGGCTAGAAACGGGAAGGTGCAATGAACCAAGAGAGAGAGAGAGAGCCCAGCCTGCACCTTCCTAAAAGGGAAAAAAAACATCCTCTCTGGAGAAGAAAGAAGGGTCTTTTAAAAGAGAGATAGGGAGAGACGTATAGGAGAGAGGGATAAGAGAGAGAAAAAGAGAAAAGAGAGGAGAAAGATAAGAGGAAAAGAAAGGAGAAAGATAAGGAAGATAAGAGAGAGAGAGAGAGAGAAAAAAGAGAGATAAGAAAGAGAGTGGGTCCACTGGAATTCTAGTCTTACTAGAACTCTGCAAGTCTTCAATCTTGTTTTGTACTATGACTCTTCAAATTCCATCTGATTTCCATGATTCAATCTGGAGCGTCCATGCACGAGTTGGTGATCTGCAATGCACAGGACTCAATTAGCGAAATCTAAACCGTCCATTAGCTTTAATAGTCATTTAACCACTAAATTTTACAATTCAACGGTTGGATGGCCAATTAAAGCTAAAATGAAATATTTGATTTAAAATCTTAAAATTAATGGTCTAGATGCTCTAATCAAATACTAAATTAGGGATATTTTGACCAAAATTGAACACTTAACAATACCAATCATTAAATTAAAAATGGTGGATGATGCAGTTGATAAGTTTGCACTTTACACTAGGAATTATATTGATTCTTAATCTTGTGAAAAAAGGAACTAACTGTAAGATTTGACTACTTACCACCACATTTCAGAGGGCATTAAGCAGAACAAGGCCAGGACTATCTTGCAGCATCTTAGTGAAGCATGGCGCTGTTGGAAAGCAAACATCCCTTGGAAGGTATACAATGAAGATATGCTTTCAATACTCTATTAATGGACTGATACCTTGTTATCTCTCATTTTGCATTTTAGCATTCTCATAATTAGGAACGTTGCAGGTGCCTGGACTGCCTGTCCCTATTGAGAACATGATTCTCCGTTATGTCAAGTCAAAGGCAGATTGGTGGACAAACGTTGCTCATTACAACCGTGAGCGTATAAGAAGGGGCGCCACCGTTGACAAGACAGTCTGTAGAAAGAATCTGGGGAGACTGACTCGCTTATGGCTTAAGGCAGAGCAGGCATGAATTTTCATTGCTCTCCAGATCTGTCACTTCCTTTAGTAATTATGGCTTGTATCAAATAATATTACAGAAAACAAGTACACCTACTATGGACTTACTGATTTTGCTTCCTGAGTCTTACTTTCATCTATTTCCTCCAGGAACGGCAACACAATTATTTAAAGGATGGTCCATATGTGACACCAGAAGAAGCAGTGGCTATTTACACCACTACTGTTCATTGGCTGGAATCAAGAAAGTTCTCTCCTATTCCATTCCCACCACTGTCATACAAACATGATACCAAACTTCTTATCCTTGCACTTGAGAGGCTGAAAGAGTCATATAGTGTGGCAGTGAGACTAAACCAACTACAAAGGGAAGAATTGGGTCTAATTGAACAAGCATATGACAATCCGCATGAAGCATTGTCAAGGATAAAGCGTCACTTGCTTACACAGCGTGCTTTTAAAGAAGTAAGTTTATGTTGTGTTAGAATAGACTATTGAAACTCACTTGTTTTGGCACTTATATGATCTGAGAACTAACCATTAGAAGAGAAAAAGAAAAGCAAACTAAGTTATGGTTCTTTTTCAGGTTGGCATTGAATTCATGGACTTGTACAGTTATCTCATCCCTGTGTATGAGATTGAACCACTGGAGAAAATTACAGATGCTTACCTCGATCAGTACTTATGGTATGAGGGAGATAAACGCCATCTCTTTCCAAATTGGATCAAACCTGCTGATTCAGAGCCACCTCCACTCTTAGTTTATAAATGGTGTCAAGGTATAAACAATCTACAAGGTATTTGGGACACCAGCGATGGTCAATGTGTTGTTATGCTCCAGACAAAGTTTGAGAAGTTCTTTGAAAAGATAGACTTGACAATGCTGAACAGGTAAACAATTTTGAATGCAATGCTGAAGTAATCCATGGGACTTATTATTGTCAAATTATATCTCTAAAGTCTCTTCTTTGCAGGCTTTTGCGTTTGGTTCTTGATCACAACATTGCAGATTATGTCACTGCTAAAAACAATGTTGTCTTGTCATACAAAGATATGAGTCACACAAACTCATATGGTCTGATTCGTGGTCTCCAGTTTGCTTCCTTTGTTGTGCAATATTATGGATTGGTGCTTGATCTTTTACTTTTGGGTTTAACTCGAGCCAGTGAAATTGCTGGTCCACCTCAAATGCCTAATGAATTCATTACATATTTGGACACTAGAATAGAAACAAAGCATCCAATTCGGTTATATGCTCGATACATAGACAGGGTGCACATATTGTTCTGCTTCACTCATGAAGAGGCAAGGGACCTTATTCAACGGTATCTTACAGAACATCCTGACCCGAACAATGAAAATATGGTGGGGTACAACAATAAGAAGTGTTGGCCAAGAGATGCAAGAATGAGGCTCATGAAACATGATGGTATTCTTCACTTCCTATATTACCTTGAGCAAAACTTACTTCAGTTTCTGTCTTTCCTATGTTCTATGTCTATAGTCTTTTCTTGTTTATAACTTAATATTTGTTGGCAGTCAATCTTGGACGAAGTGTTTTTTGGGACATGAAGAATCGACTTCCTCGAAGCATCACGACACTAGAGTGGGAGAACAGTTTTGTCTCTGTGTACAGCAAAGACAACCCCAACTTACTTTTTAGCATGTAAGCATATATTTTACAGAAGTGCTTTTAATTCATTTCTTTCATGGTATTGCAGATTCCCTCTAATTGGTTGATGTAATGCTTATTTTCTATTTGTTTGGATTCCAATAATGATAGGTCCTGGAGTCTGGTCATTATTAGGTGGGCTAGGTTATTGGTTCAATCAATAAGTGTGAATTTCAAACCAGAATGCATATGTTTATTGCTTTTTACCCAATTTAGACTGTAGGTTGTGGTTTGATGCCTGCAATGTTTTCCTGTTTGTTGGGCCCCTGAGCAGTTCTTCTTATTGAACTATTCATTTACCTCTGCCTAAATAACCTACTTGCTATTAAACTCAATTGATTTATATATTCTTTCTTTCTTCTCTCTCTTTTTTTTTCTCCTTTTTGTTGGATGCTCCAGCTGCCATTTTCAGAACATTGTTCAGAGCCAAACTCTTGTTATGTTTGCTCTATTTCTGTTAGCTTATGGTAATAGATCTGCCATTGCTTTCCAGGTGTGGATTTGAAGTGCGGATATTGCCAAAGATAAGAATGACTCAAGAGGCATTCAGTAACACAAAGGATGGAGTTTGGAACTTGCAGAATGAGCAGACAAAAGAACGAACCGCAATAGCATTCTTGCGTGTCGATGATGAACACATGAAGGTCTTTGAGAATCGTGTCAGGCAAATTCTTATGTCATCTGGATCAACAACATTTACTAAGATAGTCAACAAATGGAACACGGCTCTTATAGGTATCTCTTAACAGCTGTTTCATGTTAATGAGGTTCTCTGTTTTTATCATGCTAGTTGAGAAGCAAGTACTGCCACAATATTCTGAGTTAGTTGTTGTCTTTGTATAGGTCTGATGACATATTTTCGAGAAGCAACTGTACATACTCAGGAGCTGCTTGATTTGCTTGTAAAATGTGAGAATAAAATTCAAACCCGTATCAAAATTGGGCTGAATTCAAAGATGCCTAGCAGGTGATTCTTTAAAACTTGAAATCATGTTCAACTGGTGCATTGTCTCTCTCTTAAATTTTATTTGATTCTAAACTGTGTTCTGCCACCCAGATTCCCTCCCGTCATTTTCTACACGCCAAAGGAAATCGGTGGTCTTGGCATGTTATCTATGGGTCACATATTAATTCCACAGAGTGATCTTCGATACAGCCAACAGACAGATGTTGGAGTTACTCATTTCCGGAGTGGTATGAGTCATGAGGAGGATCAGCTGATTCCAAACTTATATCGCTACATACAGGTTAACTTCTTTAACTTGAGAATGATTGTTTGCATCTTATTGATGGACTTTAGTTTACAGGAGCTTGCGTGTATCTTTCTTATAGCTTCTATATTTATAGCCATCTTCTCCTTTCCTTTTACAGCCCTGGGAGAGCGAATTCATAGATTCACAGCGTGTTTGGGCTGAATATGCATTGAAGAGGCAGGAAGCACAATCACAAAACAGGCGCTTAACCCTTGAGGACCTTGAGGTGAGTTCCCAATCAGCTTCCTGAAAATCATTTGCCTTTTAACATCTATTATATACTATTTCTCTCTCATGCTTATGCTTTACATAGCTGGGTATTAGGATGCATGGCAGGTTATTATAGGTTTATGAAATTGTAATAGTAACTAAACATTGACCTACTGAGTATGCTGGCTTTTGTTAACAATTCTGATGGTATCCCTGGTTATGTTGCAGGACTCTTGGGACAGGGGTATACCTCGAATTAATACTCTCTTTCAGAAAGACAGACATACTCTGGCATATGACAAAGGTTGGAGGGTGCGTACTGACTTTAAGCAGTATCAAGTTCTAAAGCAAAACCCATTTTGGTGGACTCACCAGCGGCATGATGGCAAGCTGTGGAACTTGAATAATTACCGAACTGATGTCATCCAAGCACTTGGAGGAGTTGAGGGAATTCTTGAGCACACGCTGTTCAAAGGAACATAGTAAGCTGATTATAGTGACATGTTTGTTTTCATTTAGTAACCGGAATAACTGAATGGTGCTGCAGTCACGTCAATGTCAAGCTTTTGAGCTTTAAGGTTATAGCTAAACTATGTGTTGCAGAGAACCTAACTATCTGGGAGTAAACACCTGACCAGAAACTTGATTTCATTCTCGTTAAATGTAACAATATTTCCTCAGTACCTAACTATTTGAGAGTAAACACTTGACCAGAAACTTGATTTCGTTCTCTTTAAATGGAGAAATATTTTCTCAGTAAATCTAGGACTCTTCACATAATTTCGAATTCGTCTGTGCTGGCTACTGCCTTCAGAATCCTGTTACTGACTCAGGGTCCTTGTTATTTCAGTTTTCCGACTTGGGAAGGTCTTTTCTGGGAGAAAGCATCTGGATTTGAGGAGTCCATGAAGTACAAGAAATTGACTAATGCACAAAGATCTGGGCTCAATCAAATCCCGAACCGTAGATTTACACTCTGGTGGTCTCCTACCATAAATCGTGCCAATGTTTATGTAGGGTTCCAAGTGCAATTAGACTTGACGGGGATATTCATGCATGGAAAAATTCCAACCTTGAAAATATCTTTGATTCAGATATTCCGTGCCCATCTATGGCAGAAGGTTCATGAGAGTGTTGTTATGGACCTCTGCCAGGTTTTGGATCAAGAGTTAGACGCATTGGAAATTGAAACAGTGCAGAAAGAAACAATTCATCCGAGGAAGAGTTATAAGATGAATAGCTCATGTGCTGATGTTCTTCTCTTTGCTGCTCATAGATGGCCAATGTCCAAGCCCAGTCTGGTAGCAGAGTCAAAGGATGTATTTGATCAGAAAGCTAGCAATAAATATTGGATAGATGTGCAGCTTCGCTGGGGAGACTATGATTCTCATGATATAGAACGGTATACCAGGGCCAAGTTTATGGATTACACAACTGATAATATGTCTATCTACCCATCTCCAACTGGCATGTGTCCTTTAGTTTCTGTTCTACCAGCTGCTGACCCTCTTTTTTGTCTTTATTTCTGGCTTCAATGAATTTGGTTTCTCTTGCAGGGGTCATGATTGGGATTGATCTGGCCTATAACTTGCATTCTGCCTTTGGTAACTGGTTTCCAGGGTCAAAACCCCTGCTGGCTCAAGCAATCAATAAGATCATGAAGGTAATAGAATATAATATTTGCATTTCATACTCAGTTTTGCTACTGAAAAATAAATTGCTTCAGATGGCTGACTTTTTAATTTGTATGGGCAGTCAAATCCAGCTTTATATGTTCTGAGGGAGCGAATCAGAAAAGGTTTGCAGCTGTATTCCTCCGAGCCTACAGAGCCATATCTGTCATCTCAGAACTATGGAGAGATCTTCAGCAATCAAATAATATGGTTTGTCGATGATACAAATGTGTACCGGGTTACAATCCACAAAACATTTGAAGGAAATCTTACTACGAAACCCATTAATGGTGCCATCTTTATATTCAATCCAAGAACAGGACAGCTCTTTCTAAAGGTTTATCTATGGCATCAATTATTATGAATTTAAATATTAATTGACTTACCTTGGTGTATGTTTTACCTGTGATCTAATGAAATTCATTAATTTTTTCAGGTCATCCACACAAGTGTCTGGGCTGGGCAGAAACGTCTTGGCCAGCTTGCAAAGTGGAAAACCGCAGAAGAAGTAGCTGCTCTGGTGCGGTCGTTGCCTGTTGAAGAGCAGCCAAAGCAAATCATTGTCACACGTAAAGGAATGCTTGATCCTTTGGAGGTTCATCTACTCGATTTTCCAAATATTGTTATCAAGGGAAGTGAGCTACAGTTACCATTCCAGGCGTGCCTGAAAATTGAAAAGTTTGGTGACTTAATTCTGAAGGCGACAGAGCCGCAAATGGTTCTTTTCAATATTTATGATGACTGGTTAAAGAGTATTTCATCCTATACAGCGTTTTCTCGCCTCATATTGATCTTGCGGGCACTCCACGTGAACAATGAGAAGGCAAAAATGTTACTAAAACCTGACAAGACAATAGTAACTGAAGCACATCATATCTGGCCATCTCTCACGGATGATCAATGGATGAAGGTATTTAAATGTTGAACTGTCCTTCTCCCCTTATGTCACCACCAATAGTTACTAATATCTCGTTTGTTGCAGGTTGAGGTTGCACTCAGGGATCTCATACTCTCAGATTATGCCAAGAAAAATAATGTAAATACATCGGCACTGACTCAATCTGAAATTCGTGATATAATACTTGGGGCTGAGATTACTCCACCATCACAACAGAGGCAACAAATTGCAGAAATTGAGAAACAGGTACTTCTATGCTGTGTCTATTGCTGGGAACTTTCAGTTTTGTTTTCATCTGGCTTATTATTTTTGGTAATGTCAAAGTTTGTAAATGCTCCATCTTTGTTAAATGTTGCAGGCAAAAGAAGCAAGCCAGCTTACGGCGGTTACAACAAGAACAACAAATGTACATGGTGATGAACTCATTGTTACCACAACAAGCCCCTATGAGCAGGCAGCATTTGGCTCTAAAACTGATTGGCGAGTTAGAGCAATTTCAGCTACAAATTTGTATCTTCGGGTCAATCATACCTATGTAAACTCGGAGGACATTAAGGTAATGACCTGTGGATATTTTCTTTACTCTTGTAAACTTTGCATGTTCCTATTGCCTAATATTGATTGTAACTATTGATAACAGGAGACTGGTTACACATACATCATGCCTAAGAATATCCTGAAGAAGTTCATCTGCGTAGCAGATCTTAGAACTCAGATTGCAGGGTACCTCTATGGCATAAGCCCCCCTGACAACCCCCAGGTTAAGGAAATCCGATGTATCGCCATGCCACCTCAATGGGGAACTCATCAGCAAGTCCATCTTCCATCTGCTCTTCCTGATCATGATTTTCTGAACGACTTAGAGCCACTGGGATGGATGCATACACAACCAAATGAACTTCCTCAGCTATCGCCTCAGGTTTGTTTCTTGCAAATCTAAAGTGGGTAATTATAGTAGGACCCAAATACTTGTCAATTCTTTGCTTTTTTTTCTGAGATCCACATATTTTTGAGTATGTAGTTTGTAGGCATAATGAATAGGTATTAATTTTAGCCACAGACGGAGCCATAAATGTTTTGGAACCTTAGAGTTGGCTTGTAAAATTTTGATCTGATGAATCTCTTTCATTTTGCAGGATCTGACAGCACATGCCAGGATTCTTGAGAACAACAAGCAGTGGGATGGCGAGAAGTGCATCATTCTAACGTGTAGTTTCACTCCAGGTTCTTGCTCTTTGACTGCCTATAAGCTTACACCAACTGGTTATGAATGGGGGCGCGCCAATAAAGACACAGGAAGCAATCCACATGGTTACCTGCCAACTCACTATGAGAAGGTTCAGATGCTTCTCAGTGACCGCTTCCTGGGATTCTACATGGTAAATTACATCCCTTTATTTTAGAGCTGAATTACGTACCATTTTGCTCTTTGTTTGTAATCAACTGCGACAACCTAACACTTATTTGGCAGGTGTATGTTTGAACTTTTCATATTCCTGGTAGAATAACTTTGGGATTTCCCTCTTGTTGCCATATTAATTTCTAACGAACTGATTGAACTTTCTGTGGGTTTCACAGATTCCAGACAATGGTCCGTGGAACTACAACTTCATGGGAGTGAAGCATACAGTGAGCATGAAATATGGTGTAAAGCTCGGAATGCCCCGAGACTACTATCATGAGGACCACAGGCCAACACATTTTCTAGAGTTCAGTAACTTGGAAGAGGGTGAGACTGCAGAGGGGGACAGAGAGGATACATTTGCTTAAAGAAGCAGAAGGATGGAACGGCCTGCTAGCCGCTGATTACTTGTACATCTTCCCCAGAAGTTGCCATCATGCATACTGCTGACAGAGATGTCAATGTTTCTATGTTTATATTTAGTTTTTGTTTCTGTCACATGCTACCGAGCTTTGGCAGGAGTCATATGGAGACTCCTCTACGGACGTAGATAAACATGTTTTGTATTATGATGGCATTAGTATGCTGCAATGTATCAGTTAAGTAGTGTCCTTGTGAATTTTTTTTTGGGATCCTAGAAAATACTACTGGGGCAGAAGATAATTATCTTGCTACTGATTCTTCTTAATCGTGATAGAGGTAGTTGTTTCTGAGGGTAAAATTGGTCTAGAGATAATGGCTCGTGGGTTAAAGTATGTTGACTGCCCGATGGCTGGGAGTGCTGTGTCCTAAACTATTCCAATGACGAGACTTGAGTTGCACTGCAACTGGGTTGCTGAAAATATGACTCGGTAATAAGTGCTGATTGAGCCTTCATTTACTGTCGGAGCCCATTTAAAGTTGGCTCCAAGATGATTATTAGTGGCTGGATTGTGCAAATTGCATAACAGACTGGTTGCAGTCCGCGCATCAGAGGCTCATGAAAACTTGCTAGATCTGTGGTGTCAAAATTGGATCGGGTAGACTGTTCGTGGATCAATCAGGGCCCTGTCGATTTTACATGATCTAGATTCCACATCGTTCCCCATCAAATGCTATAAGATTTAGCCACAGCTCCATCTGTGGTTGGATTACGAAAAGTTGGTGCATGGGTCTAAGATGTGTGACATGTGTTCTGGAAACGCTGTCCGAATTTCCCAAATGACCATCCCCACGATGAAAATGCGACATATAAGATGAAGGCAAAATTTCCCTCCATTTTAAGTAGGGATATATCCATTTTACTATTTAAGAGAGAAGTGTTTGAACCCTGCAATTGGAAGCGAATCAAGGATGCTGCAAAGCAATTGGAGCCTAACGCTAAATCAGGTTCTTCTCCTCCCTCTTTTGTCCTCCCTAAAATCTAGAAAAAGAATGAAACACACAAATTGAGATGCCCAATTGTAAACAAAAATGGTGCAACTAGGGCATTTTTGGATCCCAAATTATTGTGAAAAAAAATAATCGTCGTCATCATCATCACGAAGCCTTATACGATTAGTGTGAAAACTGCATTCGGGAAAACCCAGAATCCGACTGGGTTTGCAAGGGAGTTGCCATTCAGATAAGAGAAACCTGCTTATATCCTGGTAACTTACCTATCCAATGGTTCCTTTTTGCTATCAGTTAATCGTGATGCGTAGAGACTCCCTGCATAGGATTTTGGTGCTTGGACGTCTCTGTCGGGGAACCTTAGAGCAATGGTAAAAGTTGTCGTCATGTGACTTTGAGGTCAGGGGTTCAAGGCTTGAAAACAGCCTCTTGTAAAAACTACAAAGCTGCCTACTATAAGCCATTGAGGTCAGCCCCTGCGAGAGCTTCTTGCACTGGCCCTTTTTATGTCCGTTATCTCAAAAATTGAGGGAACATCACCCGTAAGTCTGGTTCATAACTTAATCCTTCTGGGATATATTAACCTACTGCTTTCCTGGAAGCTTTACCTGACTTAGCTGAAAATGCATGAAAACCGATAGAAAGTACTTGAAACTCAGATCCTTAAAATCATGAATCTCATTTCTATGAAAGTTAAGAAAGTACTTGAAAATGAGGCGTAAATACCCTGGAAATGCATGTTCAGCGTTAAACACTTTCTTGCTAACCAAACACGCGACGAGGTCGGCTAGATTCTTTGTTTGGAACATAGGGGAAACGGACCACCCTTTTGGCCCCAGACCGATTGTTCCCATGTGGCACGTTGGACTCCCACTGATTATCAAGAAAACTTCTCAAGAATAATGTTTTCTTGTATTTTCTACGTTTCCCCAAACAAAGATGCATGCACGTATCGTTGACCAGGGCGTTCATTGAACTAGAAGATTATGGTCCCTAGCAAGAAAGCATGGCTTTCGAACTACAGTGGGTTCTGGTGAATTGGATGGGCAGATTGCCGACTGCTAACTTGGAGAGCTACGTTTGGTGGCCCAGCTTAATATAAGACGTGAGGAAAGGAAGCGTTAAAAGTGTCTATTCCTAAGCTTTGTTAACTAAGCTCCAAAGTTCCTTAACCATTGAAGATGGAAAGACGTTTGAGCATTAATTTGAACTAGAAACCCCACAGCTGACCAATTGACTAGTGCCGACAGATGCAATCCCGCGGTCTTCATAATGGGCAGGACAAAAGTTGCATCATGTTAGGGTTGATCGGACCTGGCCATCCGATTTTATCCACTCTTGAGAACTTTTAATCATAAAATAGTCTGCACCGGATGAGTCCAGAGTCTGAAAAAATGCACCGTCTTTGATAAAACATGGACTTTCAAAACACCATTTAAAGAAGGCAACGCTCCACAATTAATGGGCAAAAAGCAAATTCTTCGGATGCTAGACTCATCCAATCAATGACGTTTTAGGAGACAAGATATCGGAAAGCAGAAAAAATCAGATGGACGGGTCTGATCAGCCAAAGGTGGGCCCGCCATGTAAAAGATGAAGTTTGATATTTCCCAGTAGTTTAGCAACCTTTCGAGTGAGCTTTTAAAGGCTCTTACGCTTCTCAAAACACAGAAGAAGATCCTCAGCCAACAAAGAAAGTGTTTACTGATGAAGTCAAGAGTATTAAACGAAAGTACACCTCTTTCGATGTGACTTTCCTCAACAGGAATTGAGTTTGGCTCTTTCTAATCCATCAGCTTCACATGTACGTGATGGGAACCCTCTCCTTCTCGTGTTTGGACAATTCCAACAAAATTAATGTCTTCTAGTTTGATAGACCCATTTCGGCCATCCTTGTTTGCTATCCAATTCATCTGGACGGATCGACTTGGGATAAAATTTCCATCCGAATACATATAGACAAGTCCCACACTAAACACACCATAAAGGAGTTGGTTTGCCTTAGAACATTTCTTTGACTTCCATCCTAAATCTTTTAACATCCATGACTCCAGTGTTTGGATAAGCACTCAGCATTTGAAAGTCAATTTCTTTCAATCTTCTCCGGATTTCTCCTCATCACTGTATAACTTGCTGATCCTATTAAAATCGTAACTTCATCGGATGGTGATCCACAACTTCGCCAATGCAGGTCCCAAGCCTAAATGAAAAAGGAAGGTCTTGCGTCAAGGGGGGCCAGCCAGCAAGGGAGAAGTTAAAGATAATTTTGTTATTTCTTTCTTACAAATGAATATGCATTTGTATATTAGTTTGTGAGGAAGAAATGAAAATCATCTCTAGCTTCTTAAAATATGGCAACCCTTGGGTCAGGTGCCTGCCAGCAAGGGTGAAGCTAAAGATGATTTTTTTTTTCTGCTTACAAATGAATATACATTCGTATATTAATTTGTAAGGAAGAAATGAAAATCATCTTCAGCTTCTTAAAACTATGGCAACCCTAACATGACATGAATCGAAAACTAACATTCCCTCGAGCTAGGGCGTTCTCCATAAGCGACGTGATCCCAAGTGTAGTGAAAAATAGGCAAGGGTTGCTAGGGCGTTCTCCCAGAATCGACGAGCTACATTGGATCCCAAGTGTAGTGAAAAATGGGCAAAGGCTACTAGAGCGTGCCCTTAGAAGCAACGCGCTGCATCATAACCCAGGTGCAATGAAAAGTGGACATGGATTCATGCCATGGAGGTCAAGAAAGGTAGTAGTAAATAGGATATCTCGAAAGCATAAGATTTGTATCACCAGATGAAATAAAGGGACATTGACATGTAAGAGTTTGGAGTTAGTAGGCACAATAAAACGTAGGAGAGTCAACATCGCTTATATCCAAGAAACTAAGTGGAAAGGGGTTAAAGCTAGAGAAATAGATGGGTATAAATTATAGCATGTAGAAAAGGATAATAACAAAAATGGCGTAGGAATAATAATAGATAAGAAATTAAAGGATAAAGTTGTAGACGTTAAAAAAATTAGAGATAAAATCATAATAATAAAACTTGTTCTAGGAGAGTAGATTATAAATGTTATAAGTGCATACGCACCATAAGTAGGGTTACAAGATATAATTAAGAGACAGTTTTGAGAAGATATGAAGGGAGTCATGCAAGAAATTCCCAATACTGAGGGGATATTTATAAGAGCAAACTTAAATGACCATGTAGGAAAAAAAAAAAAAAAGGAAGGATATGATAGAATACACGGAAGGTATGGTATAAGTCAACGAAATGAGATGGGGGAGAATATCCTTGATTTTGCTTTATCATATAACCTGGCCATTGCAAATACACTCTTTAAGAAGAGGGATGAACACTTAATAACCTTTAAAAGTGGACTTCATAAATACCAAATAGACTTTTTTCTACTTAGAAATAATGAATGATCTATGTGTAAGGATTGTAAGGTGATACCCGGTGAAAGTTTAAACTCACAACATAGGTTAATGGTTATGGATATCCATATCAAAAGATGGAAGAAAAGAAAATGAACTTAATAGGTATCCAAAAATTAAGTCGTGGAACTTAAAAGGAGAGAAAATAGCCTCATTCACAAATAAGTTAATGGTAGAAGGAAATTGGAACTATAAGACAGAAGTAAATACCTTGTGGATTAATATTGTTGAGTCCATTAAGAAAGTACCAAAAGATGTCTTAGGAATATCTAAAGGGTAAAAGGCAATAGTAAAGGAAACATGGTGGTGGAGTGAAATAATGCAAAAAGTTCTTAAAGAAAAACGGATGTATTTTAAAGCATAGCAGAAGACTAGAAATAATGAAAACTATGAACAATATAAAAATCTAAAAAGGTTGCTAAAGGAATAGTAAATGAAGCTAAACATTAAGCATATGATGAGCTCTATGATATATTAAGAATAAGAGAATGTGAGAAAGATGTGTTTAAACTTGCAAAAAGTAAGAGAATAGAAGGGTAAAGATTTGGATCATGTTAGGTGCATTAGAAGCGGTGATCAAAAGGCATTAGTCAAAGATGATGAGATCAAACAAAGATGGGAAACATATTTTCAAAAATTATTAAACGACAATAGCTCTGAGAATATAGGGATTGAAAATACTATAAATCTAAATAACATTAGATATTATATATATGAACGTATTATTAGAATACCTGACGTGAAAGAGGCCTTGAAAAAGATAAAATCAGGAAAGGCTATGGGGCCCAATGGTATACCAATAGAGGTTTGGAGGCATATGAGAGATATTTGGATAGTTTTGTTGACCAAGTTGTTTAACAAGATTATAAAATTAAAGAAAATGCCCAATGAGTAGAGGAAAAGCTCTATTGTACCAATTTATACGAATAAAGGAGACATACAAAGTAGCACTAATTATCGAGGGATCAAACTTATGAGCTACACTATGAAACTTTTTAAAAGAGTGATTGAGAAGAGGCGACGACATGAAACAAGTGTATCAGATAATCAGTTGGTTTCATGCCTGCGAGGTCTACCACAGAAGCTATTTTCTTACTAAGACAATTAGTAGAGAAATATAAGGAGAGGAGGAAAGACCTCCACATGGTCTTTATTGACTTCAAGAAAGCTTATGATAGAGTCTCCAGCAAGTTAATATGGAGGGTGTTGGGCGATAAAGGGGGGACAGGGGTATATAGACATAATTAAATATATGTATGAGAGAGTGGTAACAAATGTTAAGACCACTAGTGGCGAGACTAGTGATTTTCCTGTCACTGTATGATTACACCAAGGATTGGCATTAAGCCCATACCTTTTTACATTGGTTATGGATGAGTTAACAAAATATTTGCACAAGGAGATTCCCTGGTGCATGCTATTTGCAAATGACATAATCTTACTTAATGAGACAAGAGAGGGTGTAAACATAAAGGTAGAGTTATGAAGAGAAGCATTAGAATCTAAGGGATTTAAAATTAGTCAAACTAATACAGAATATATGGAATACAATTTTAGCAAGGAGAGGTGTAGGAATGGAACACCAGTCAAGATTGATAACTAAGAAGTCCTAGTAAAAGACTACTTTCGGTACTTAGGATCAATGATTCATGAGAGCGGAGAGATTGAGAGGGAGATTACTCAGAGAATCCAAGTGGGTTGGAACAAATGGAGATGTGCATCTGGAGTTTTGTGTGATCGGCGGATGCCACTCAAACTAAAAGAAAAATTCTATCGAATGGCCATAAGGCCGACCATGCTTTATAAATCAGAGTGTTGGGTAGTTAAGGAACATCATGCTCATAAGATGAGTATCGCATAAATGAGAATGTTGAGATGGATGAGTGGTAAGACAAAAAAGAATAGAATTAGAAATGAAAATATTAGAGTAAATTTAGGGATAACACCAATAGGTAACAAGATGAGGGAGATTAGACTTAGATGGCTTGGACATATTTAAAGGAGATCAACAATGGCACCGGTTAGAAGAAGTGAAGCAATACAAGTAAAAGGTTCTAAAAGGGCAAGGGGAAGGCCCAAAAGAATGTGGATAAAAATGGTAAGAAAATATTTAAAAATTTTGGAACTAAATAAAGCCATAGTACTTCATAGAGAGGAATGGAGGAATAAGATTCATGTGACCAACCCCTAATTGGGATAAAGTCTTGATGATGATGATGATGATCGGACAATGATTGACTACTATTGTAGTTATCTACATCAAGAGAAAAAGAAAAGGAGCTTATTGCTTAAAAGTACGTGCAACAACTCTTTTCAATAGCTTTCTACTTTTCAGGACATAGATGGCTACATTCATACGTGGGAAGTGATATAGTGAGGCTCTTTCACCAGGTCTTAAAGTGAGGCTCCCTCTTAAGCAGATGCGTCTTACTTACCATCTTAAGACGATACATGTCCCATTTATCCAGTATGTAGTTAATGCAATTTAGTGTCAAACATAGTTACCTAGATTCTGAGGTTAAAAGGAACAATTGGCTGGCTTACAGGAAGCATACTTTAAGGCCTGACTAAATAGCCTCATTTTATCATTTGTCTTCATACGTATTTCGAGTATGAGTAGATTAATCGTCAGTTCAAAATCTATTTCTATCCAAGAATACGTACATTGAACATGCAGCTTTCTTTTTGTAGAAACATCAAACGTAGTTGCACCTTGCCATATTTCTGTTTCTATATGGAGATCTCTTCCTCCAAAGTGGTGGAAGCGAACTTGTAACTTAATGATGGCTAACTACAAGTATGCGCAGGCCCGAAATATTTGGTGATGCAAACCATTCATCTTCTCTCCCACATCCTACATAATCCATGGGCAAAGAATCTCGCAGTAGTAGTTAGAATCATCTCGCAGAGAAGATTTTTATGTTTATGAACTCAGAATTAGATTGCTTGAAAGTTACGACCATTTTTCGAATTTTATGAGCTGCTTCTTTCTAGGTTAATAGTGGTCAAGATCATCGATGGAGAAGATTTTGGTTCGTATGAGCTATTTATAATGTGATCCACAAACACTTGGGTTGTGCATGCACTTCTAATCAGAATGTAATATCATGCATAGTGTTCCATGTAGAGACGGCACCCTATTCGATCTCGGATTTTGAATAAAGGAAAGGCCCATATGAAGTTGCTGGCATGGGTTTCTTTGGAAGGAATTTCGTGAACTTGAAAGAAGTTTCATACCAAGGGAGAGAATTAATCATACATGTGTTCCAAGAAATGTATGAGCTCCTTTCCCAAGGCTTTAGAAATGTCAAACTCCTTGGCTGTCAACGTATGTTATTGGTGCAATTAATGCAAGCGGTGTGAGAACCAAATGGTCCGGTCAACCTCTCCCCACCCGGTTTTATTGCTGCACGGCGCTTGGAGGCTTCATATACCAGACTAACACTAGCAATCCCATCATCTCCAAGACAAACCCAAAGAAGAGGAAAGATGGTTTTGCTCAAGCTTGCAGACTGGGTCCTGTGCCAACTCTTGGCAAATTCATGTAATAGAGCTGCTAGGAAAATGGGCAACTATGGTTTCTTTTTTAGGAATCCATCTTTTAGATCACATCAGGCTTCCATGTGTCCTAGTGTAAGTAAGTGTACCTTAGAATGTAATGCAAATAAGAGTCTGCAGGTCTATGACATCCATGGTAGTGTGTTAAGATCTACATCTTTCTTTCCTTACTTCATGTTGGTTGCCTTTGAAGGTGGCAGCCTTTTGAGAGCCTTGTTGTTGCTTTTATCATGTCCATTTTTGTGGGTTTTGGATCATGAGGGTAGGTTGAGGGTCATGATTTTTATTTCCTTTGGTGGGCTTAGGTTGAAGGATGTGGAGACTATTGGGAGGGCAGTTTTGCCTAAGTTTTTCCTTGAGAATCTCAACCCTCATGCCTATGAATTGTTGGCTTCTACTGGGAAAAGGGTTGTTTTCACAAGTGTCCCCAGACTGATGGTTGAAGGGTTTCTCAAGGAGTATTTCAAGGTTGATAAAGTAGTTGGCACTGAGTTGCAGATGGTCGGAGGCTACTTCACTGGCTTTCTCACTAATTCTGGGCTACTTGCTCTGAAGGAACACTTTGGAGAGAACAAGCCTGATATTGGGCTTGGAGTGAATAACCATCATGACCACCTCTTCATCTCCCTCTGCAAGGTACATAAACTGCATTGAATAAGAAAGCCATCATGCCATTACTGCAAAAGCAAAATTTTGAAAGGATGTTTCTCCATTACTTTAATTTAATGATTAGAACATGCATGAGAGCATTTTAGTTATTTTTTGTTTCTTGCAAGGTACACAAAAACAAGCCTCTGTCATTCATGCATCACACATTACAGTTCCCCGTTAATCATGTTAATCGCAAAATCAAAAGGCGTAGAGGAATTTGTTTCATGGATTGGATTATTTCTTCCATGAGATCAGATAATTATTTTTGTATGTAGTGATGAGTATGTGTCATGCTGCATGGCGTATTACCATTGCTTAATTAAGTCATGTTTAACGTCGCCTTTTGGTTCATGTCTAACATTATTTGCATATATGTTGCAGGAAGCTTATGTGGTGACTAAGGAAGACAGGAAGAATTCAGTTATGCCAACAGAGAAACACCCAAAACCTCTGGTATTTCATGATGGGAGGCTAGCTTTCTTGCCCACACCATTTGCCACCTTATGCATGTTCTTGTGGCTTCCACTAGGGATGTTTCTTGCCATCTTTAGATTGCTTTTGGGGATCGTGTTCCCTTACAAGATGTCTACCATGGTGGGAACTTGGAGTGGGGTTAGGATGAGAATAAAGGGGCTACATCACACAGAAAAATCAGGTAAGAATAAAGGGGTTCTATATGTGTGTACTCATAGGACTCTCTTGGATCCAGTCTTCCTAAGTGCAGCACTTGGAAAACCTCTAACTGCAGTAACATACAGCCTAAGCAAAGTATCTGAGCTGTTTGCACCCATAAAAACTGTTAGATTGACAAGAAACAGAAACCAAGATGGAGGAACCATGCAAAGATTGCTCAGTGAAGGAGATCTGGTAGTTTGTCCTGAAGGGACAACATGCAGAGAGCCATATCTTTTGAGGTTTAGTTCCTTGTTTGCTGAATTAGCTGATGAAATTATTCCCGTAGCAGTAAATGCTCATGTGAGCATGTTTTATGGAACTACTGCAAGTGGGTGGAAGTGCTTGGACCCTATCTTCTTCTTAATGAACCCATTTCCTAGCTATAATCTGCAGTTCCTCGCAAAGGTGCCAAAAGAGCTAACATGCGCAGGCGGGAGATCCAGCTGTGAAGTAGCCAACAACATACAGAGACAGCTGGCCGATGCATTGGGGTTTGAGTGCACAACTCTTACAAGGAGAGACAAGTATATGATGCTAGCAGGGAATGAAGGGAGGGTGCATGACAAGAGGGAGAGCCGCACTGACTCCAGTGATAAAAATAACAACGGAGGAGGAACTGTTGCACTATAGGGAGAGAGAAATCAGAAAGCCATTTTATTTTGACTGTTATATATAATTTTGTATTTGTTCTGAAGGTCATCTTTTGGGTTGTTATTGCCAGGGGTACCACCATCACGTTAAACAACATATCTATAGCTGATATAAAAACCTTACTGCTTTGTTTTCTCGTTTTATTTTTTTGGTTCTAGAGCTTTCGGGCACGTATTCTTTTTGTATGAATGGTAGGAAAGGGGAACGGGGTGTAAGTGAAACATCCTGGACTATGATCGTAATTAAAAGGGCAGTTCTGTGCACGAAGCTTCCGCGTATGCAGAGTTTGAAGAAGGAGGCGGACCACAAGAGTTAATAGTACATAGTCTTACATTGCATTTGTGCAAGAGACTGTTTCCACACCTTGAATCGGTGTGACTACAACTTTACTGTTGCAAGGGACTGATCATAACTGTACTGAAAATGGTTTCCACCGTCTCTTTTCTTTTGCGCTTGCCTTCCTTTCCCATGTTTTATAGTGATGTATGGGTATTGATGTGATGTTAGCGAATCTTGCCTTAAAATGTCACTAGGCAACCCGTTACGGGAGCTGTTTAGTAACATGGTTCATCTCTCTCCCTCTCTCAGCCTGCCATCATCATTCAATATCTTGGAAACCTAAGAACGCAATATCTTTAAGCTTAAAATATCGCACGTACCAATAATGATTTTCTGGAGGAACACAATACATAGTGAATACATGGCCATATAACAATCAGACCGTGTTATATTATGCGTTCGCATGTTTTCACTTGAAAATATGAGAGGGCAAGGTAAAATGTGGGCACAGTTTGCGGGGGTGGGGAGTGCCACGATGGTGAAAAAATCTTTCTGAAAACTCACTAACAAGGGGAAATTTGTTAGTGGATCCCACATATAAGCGGAGTGTCAACGTAATGAATCAATGTTAAATGAAATGTTACATGTAAAAGATTCCGAAAAGTACCTTTCTCCTTTATGATGTTGTGAGGAACATAGAGAATCAAAATGGAATTGGACCATGAAATTATTTACTCTATGATTTATGTAACTAATACATGTAACTAGGATCAAGCAATTCAATTCACTGGTAATACATGTTATTTCTGGTAACCTTTTTATGCACAACTCCTTACTTTTAACTGGACTACATTAGTAGTATAACTAATGCGCAATGCTTACAGAAACTAATAACTGCTCTCCGGAAAGTTCCCAGCAACACGCACAGTGGAGCTTGATAGTGCCGCCCCCGAGAAACAAGAAAGATCATTTAAAGGACCCTGACAACACCGTTGCAGAAAATTTTCCCAAGAATAGGGTTCAGTTAAGATAGCTTAATGTAGGAGACGCAATTATGTAAGGTCAAGGCTAGCAATTAATGGGCTTACCCATACCACAGCTAAATGTACTACCATGGAGATTGTAATCACCACAACCAGAGAATCTAACCATGTGATCTGGGTATCCATCATATAAGAAGTACAGTATCCGTTAGACGGAAACACTGTTCCTTCAAATTAGAAGGTAATGAATTGCGGTTCGAGTTGTTGGACCGAGACCAATTTACGCCACTGTTATGTCAACAATTTTCCAGAAATATTCAGAGATTCAATCCGTCTGACATTTTTGGCCTCAATTTTTATCCATTTTAAATGGATCGATACAACAATGATCTGCAACCATCAATAAAGCCTCCATATATCAAATACTTGGAGTCACCCAAGGGATACCTAGGACCTTAAAGCATGGCTTATCCACAGCAAGCCTTAATAAATCAATGGGTTTTGATCATTGAATAGTGGGCTTCCCATGTATTTTTAGCCCATACATTTTTCCTTGGCAACATGCACATATACATTTGACATTTCATAGTTCCTTCCTGTTCATTTGTGAACATTGTCAAGGCCATGCGCCCTGATTTGCATGGGAGACAGGTTCGTTCCTATGATCACCACCTATTAATGGAGCATCTAAGCGGCCTCCCGGCTTGTAGATAGTTGCATCTGCTTTCTGCCTATATTTGCCATTTCCTATATCTTATTAATCATGGCAATCTCGGCGCGATCCGACCACAGTGGCAGCCACATCTGTGATTGTACACACATACAGTTCAAGTGGGCTTCACTTCCTGAGCAATCAAACTCACAAGGACAAAGAGTCTGTGTCCTTGAATGGTAAAACTAGCCAGCTTTTTGTGGAAAAAAAAACTCTTATAACTGAATAGTAATAATACTAACGATCACGATGACGATGATTATAATCTATACTATATAAAGAAAACACTCCTCGTACAGATTGTTGACGGATTTACCACCTATTAATAGAGCATCTATGGATCTCCCCTGCTTGTAGATACTTGCATCTGCTTTCTGCATGTATTTGGCATTTTCTATCTTTTATTAATCATGGCAATCTTGGCGTGATCCCACCACAGTGGAGAAATGACAGTGGCAGCCACATCCGTGACTATACATACATATAGTTCAAGTGGCCTTCACAAACTCCCAAGAATCAAGCTTTTGTGTCCTTGAATGGTAAAAATAGCCAGCTTTTTGTGAAAAAACTCTTATAACTGAATAATAATAATAATAATACTAACAATAACAATAATAAGAAGAAGAAGAAGAAGACGAAGAAGAAGAAGAAGAAGAAGATGACGATGGTGATGATGATGATGATGATGATGATGCTATATATAAAGAAAACACTCCTCATATAGACCGCTGATGATTTACCAAGGCTCTTTGCTTTATATGTAGTATATGGATATATCAAATATCATATGCTTGTCCGTCTTTCTATACTTGTATATACTTACGTGCAAGAAGTTGATATGCAGAAGGGTATTTTAGAAAACAGGCAGGAGGCTATTTTAAGAACAGGCTAAAGGGTATTTAGGAAATAAAGAAGTGTGATGGAACAAGTGAAATTCTAGCAACAGATATGTGACAATATCATTTCACTGTCCACATATTATTCTAATGACATTTTACTAGTGGAAGTTTATTGCTGCTAAAAGTGAAATTTTGTCATTAAATATGTATTCTTCTAATATTATACGTGCATTCATAGGACACGGGTGTTCATGACTACTAGTAATAATAATATCAGAGATGATTTTCATGTAATAATCATCAATAGCCTAATAGTTACAAGAATAACTATACCAGTTACTACTTTTTTATGTGTCACCTTCTAAATAACCAGGGGAATTTAGGAGTTGAAATCCTCACAGGGAAGACTAAAGAGGAGATGCCACTAGTGTACGAAGCTTGAGCATATCAGTTGCTACCGGAAATATCTGCCGCTTGCACCTGGAGAGGACAGTGTGTGGGATTAGAAAGTCAACCAAATCTCTTTCGGGGAGTCACAGGAAGATGTCACGCTATATCATTTATCTTCCCAAGGGATTGTCTGCGACTTGGGAGCTTCTAAGAAAAGGGATATTATAAATTTTACCCCCTTAGTTGCTACAGCAGCTTTTCTCAAGTTGTTCTATAGTACGCGGGTAAAATGGGGCAGCTAATCACTGCCTCAAGAATAATGTAAATCGGGTATGACTCAAAGTTTATATCCAGCTCACCTTAAGGTCCTTAGCCACCTGGATGGATCTTCTCATATTAAAAAATCTAAAGAAACAAAAGTTTCTTCATTATGCAGATCTAGCTATTTAAAATTATACGAGGAATGGCCCCTAGAGTTGCTGAATATCTTGGTTACAGAAGAAACAGTCTGCAACTAGGCTGTTCAGCCAATGCACGCTTTTCCTACTTGAATTTTCTAACCATTTTCAACTCCCGGGGGAAGTCTTGAAACATGAGAACCGCCCTGATATGTTCAGTTTTATTTCATGGGACCAACAGGCCATGTCAATGATGGAACTGTGGTCCCACTGTCTACGCCAATTGTAGTGAACTTGTCCCTGGCAGCTACACCGAAGACTTCCTCAGTCGGCATGCGTGTGGACTCAACATGAAAGTGATCACTGTAACATGGAGACAGTTTGTCAATGGGGAGAAAGTAAATGCAGCATTCAACATAGAGAAAGAAAATCACGCGGATTGCCATTAAGATGAACACATGGGTGCATGCAGACAGTATGGGCTTACATACACTTTACACGGGGAAGCATGTCTTTGAAGCTTTCAACTGTACATCCTCTGTGATAATGAAATAAATAAACAGACGCTTGGGTATCGTTTGCCTAAGTGAAATAAGTAACCTTCTTTTTGTCCTTGCCATGGTCAGTGAAAGAACATAAGATAAAGAAAGTAGCACCCGAGCTCCGTCGCAGCAACATCAGTCATCTGAGGTTTAAGATCCTTGCAAGAAAATACAAAAGCTGAAAGTTATTCACAGCCATGTTCTGTGGTTAGCTTTACTTCATGGTTTGAGAATAGTATCTAATAGGGCCTGAGTACTTGGTCGAGTTGGTTTGAGAATAGTATCTAATAGGGCCTGAGTACTTGGTCGAGTTGGTTAAGTTACATCAAAACCAAAAGACACGCTAAAGGCAAAGCATGCGAGAGCCTGGCAATTTCGGGAAATCACAGAAGAAATTGAGCTGAAGCATGGCGAGCAGATCTTACAATACCCTAACACAAACATAAAAGAAGGAGAATATTAGAGTAGCCAATATTTTGGTGCCAAGGGCCGCTAGGCAATCTAGCACTTTAGGTTTTCAGATTCCATTCCTCTTACGATAAGAGGATAGAGCTGTTAGAGCAACTGCTTTCACTGGTCCAGTCCATTCATCTACTGTGTGCTGTGAAATGAGCGATTCATGAAGGTTCTGCACTGTTTGATGATTTAAGCCTTTGACATGTGGAGGTTTAATTGGTTGGGACTCAGAACTTTGGCTTTTATCTGTTGTAACCTGTAACTATCCCTATTAAATCAATGGATCAGAGGCCTAAAATTCTTAGATGGGTCAGTTTGTTCCATTGCATATCCATAGCATGACCCATCCGCGTATATGATCTTGATCACTGAAAGAAGTGGCACCTAAATAACTTTTTGCTTTCTCAGATTTTCCCAGTGAAATTAAGTGCAGATCCACCATGCACATAACTTGTTATTTTTTCGTTTCTCTTATCTTGTGATACGTTGATTTGTAACCAGAAGTAAAAGGAAACAATGTCAGTCAGCCATTCTAATCAACCCGGTGGAATAGGGCCCGTGAATGAAGAAGAAATTAGTGCAACTGTCACTGACGTCCTCGTAAGTTAAATTGAAGCATCGATAGGCTAGCAGAAGATAACTTCACTGATGCGCTTCAGCTGCATTAAATTCCTCCATGCTGTCGCGTCTGGCCGGCCTATTTATAGCCTTGTAGAGGAAAGGTGAAAGGGACTAGAGAGCTTGGTAACGATTAGGGGCGGCAAAATATGACACGACACGATAACACGACACGAACCCGACACGAATTTAGCGGGTTCGGGTCGAGTCTTATCGTGTTCGTGTCATTTTCGGGTTACCTAAAAATGACACGCCAAAAATCGTGTCGTGTTCGAGTCAATCAATTTGACCCGTCGTGTTGACCTGTTTGACACGCGACCTATTTACTCATCACCTTGACATGATTCTAACCTATGGAATGGTTGAAAATATAGGACGGTTCTTGAGGAACCGTCTTATATTACTCATGTAATATAGGACGGTTATTCAGGAACCGTCCTATATTGTAGTTATATAGGACGGTTCCTGAAGAACCGTCCTATATTGCTAGTTATATAGGACTACATGCACAACCATCCTATATTAAGTTATATAGACTCGCTCCCGACGAACCGTCCTATATTACTAAAAATTAGATTAAATGTTAAAAATCATTAATACATGAAGATTCAAGCATGAGTAAGCTATATATGTGGATAAGAATAGGTATTGACTAATAAATATAAAAAATAACAAAATTTTCCTAATTTTCGTAACTTATTTTTTTTGGAAAAATTAAAAAAAAAACTAAATTACAAAAATAAAGAGATGAAAACATTATCACACATGAATACACAACATGGGAAAGCTCTATATGTGGATAGAAATACTTTTCAATGAAGAAATACGAAAAAAACAACGACTTTTTATTTTATTTTTGTAACTGATTTTTTCGAAAAAACAGTAAAAAACCTAAAAACAAACTCAAATCTAGAGCAAAGAAATATAAAACTCAAATGGAATGTTTCTCATACACATAGAACTAAAACCCATCAAGATCTATGAAAAATAGTTAACGAAAAACAAAAAAAATAAATACAGATTATAAAATTTGTAAATACATACCTTTTTTTGCTTAAATCTGTGAAAGATCGAAGAGGAATGGTCGTTTTCACCTTCTTAGACTAAAACCCATCAAGATCTATGGAAAATAGTTAACAAAAAACAAAAAAATTGAAAAAAAGGGTACTGGCTTTTATGTTTTTTTATAGAACTCAGTATACGATTGTAAAATTCGTGAATACATACCTTATTTTGCTTAGATTTGTGAAACATCGAAGTGTAATGGTCATTTTCACTTTCTCTGTAGTTTTGACCGCTGGAAGATTGAAAATTTGAAATTAGGGCCGATCAAGGTGAAAATGATATATAGAACAATATAGGACGGTTTTTAAATAACCGTCCTATAATATATATAATGAAATATATGACGATTTTTTTATAACTATCCTATAAGTTATATAGGATGGTTATTTTATTTATTAGAAAGTTATAGGACGGTTGTTAACATGTTGTTGCATAACCGTCATATAAGCTATAAGAGTTATGTATTTAATTAATCTTAGTTGAGGATGTGTTTAAATAAAAATAGTTATTAAGTATAGAGTAAAGAAAGAGTTATGTAATTAACTCATCTTAATTTCATTAAGGATGAGCTTCAAAAGATAGAGCATATATGTAATTAACTCATCTCAGTTGAGTATCAACTTAAAAACAAAGTTATGTAAGTAACTCACACTGTCATACTCAATTCAATAGTTGTTGAGGTTGAGGATGAGTAAAGTAAGTGTTATGTATTTAACTCTATCCGATCTCGCTTGAGGATCACTAAAAAAGCAAAGTTATGTAAGTAACTCATACTCAATTCAAAACTTGTTGAGGATAAGTAAAGAAAGAGTCATGTAATTAACTCATTAGGTAAAAATGATCAATGAGAATAGAAACAAGCTATGTAATTAACTTAAGTAGCTTGAGAGTTGAGAATGAGTATAGAAAGAGTTATGTAATTATCTCAATTAGCGTATAATGAGTATAGGAACGGTCCGAAGGGAATAGTTATTAGTTATGTAATTAACTCATTAGGTGAGGTAAGAATGAGATCGTAGAATAGAGTTATGTGTTAAATTAACACAAATGTTGAATGATATTACTAAGGGAGTTACTAAATTTTACTCTACATGAATGATGGATCAATGGATTATGGATGAATGAGTTATTCCTAATATATTATCATCAATTGGGAGTTAGAAATGAGAAACAAATATTGACTTATATGAGTTAGATACATGATATTCATGAATTTGATTAAAAAGAGATATATTAGATTAATTGGTGATGACATATGAAATTAACATAAGAAAATCATTAGCATTTATAATTTTATACAATATTTGACAGTTAGTTAGTCTCTCACTTCACTTGTACTTGTACAAGTTACAAAACTTGATTAACTAATTTTGTACTAAGTGTGACTTGTAAGTTTGTAACTCCGATAATGTGTAGCTAATCTTAAAATGTTTGATAAGAAAATTAGAAAGTTGTATAAGTGTAGCTAAGTCTTGTGTTATAACTTATAGTTATAGCAAACAACCGACTGTGTACAGGGGCTTTAGCTTAAGACTTCTAATTCAATTGGATAATTGGATTTGGCCTTACTTACATACAAAAAGACAAAACAATTGCTTTGAGAATTAGTATATAAAGAGTTATATAGTTATCTCATTGGTGGATAATGAGTATATGAAGGGAATAGTTATTAGCTATGTAATTAATTCATTATGTGAGGTGAGAATGAGATCAAAGAATATGAGTTATGTATTGAATTAACACAAAAGCTTATCAAGAGAGAATTAGAAGGATATTGATATGATAACTTTGGTGAAACTAAAATTAATTATGGATTGTGGTCTATACTCTATAGTGAAAACTGAAAAGAAGTGGCATTGATGGTAAAATGAATAATAATCATGAGAGAGAAAACACATGTTGAATGATATTATTAAGGGAGTTACTAAATTTTACTCGCATGAATGATGGATCATGGATGAATGAGTTATTCCTAATCTATTATGATCAATTAGAAGTTAGAAAAGAGAAACAAATATTGAGTTATATAAGTTAGATACATGATATTCATGAATTTGATGAAAAAGAGATATATTAGATCAATTGGTGATGACATGTGAAATTAATATAAGAAAATCATTAGTATTTATAATTTTATACAATATATGATAGTTAGTTAGTCTCTCACTTCACTTGTACTTGTACAAGTTACAAAACTTGGTTAACTAATTTTCTATTAAGTGTAACTTGTAAGTTTGTAACTGACAATGTGTAGCTAATCTTAAAATGTTTGATAAGAAAATTAGAGACAAAGTGTGACGTTAGCTAAGTCTTAGGTTAAACCTATAGTTATAGGCTTATAGCAAACAAACAACCACTACTAAAGTTAGGGCGCTTTACAGCCTTAGCTTTAGCATAAGACTTCAAATTTAATTGGATAATTGGATATGGGAATTGGGCTTACTTACATACAAAAAGACAAAACAATTGCCTTAGACTAGATTGACTTAGTAGAGCTACATAATTATTAATTAGTTAAACCTTTATGTTTTCAGTTTTTATTTTGTTTTCCCGCCACTACAAGGGGGCCCCACACGTCGGATCTAACATCAAGGACTCAAAATATTTGACAAATGATTGAAGTGTAAGTTTCATTAACTCTAGTTACCACTTGCCGCTTGGAATTGGAGGAAAGAAAACTATCTCGTCCCTCGTCGTAGGCTCACACAAGGCTAGGCCGCTTGCTTCTAAGACACGCAGACCTGGTCACCGGAAGTCCGACACATCACAACTACACTCACAGATTGGTGAAGTACTAATAAACCATATCCATATGTGTAAAAAATAGACTGCTAGTCCTTAACCATCCTATAAAACATAAGATATAGGACGTTATGTCATAAACCGTCCCTATAAAACATAACATATAGATCTATTTCACAACCGTCCTATAAAACCCATAACATATGTGACTAAGCTATGACATAACCGGCCCTATCATAACATATAGATCTGCTAGAATAACCGTCCTATAAAACCCATAACATATAGGGACGGTTATTTCACAACCGTCCCATAAACGGTTTTATAGGATCGGTTGCCAGAAATAACTGTCCTATATGTTATGTGTTTTATAGGACTGTTGTAAAATAACCATCCTATGTTTTGTGGTTGGTTTGGCTCCATTCACTTGGGAGCAGTTTTTTTACTAAGTCGTAATAGGGAAATCGAGTCGTTTTATGTCGTGCCGTGTATCCAATACAACTCAGTCAATTAATCGTGTTACACGGGTCGTGTCGTGTTATTTTTTTAAGAACTGGGTCGTGTACGAGTCATAGGTTTTTGACACGACTATTAATCGTGTCGTGTTCGTGTCGACCCATAACTCTAATCGTGTCGTGTTCGTGTCGCCGCAAACACGACCCGCCAACCCGAATTGCCACCCCTAGTAACGATGGAGCAAGAAGTTGATGTAAGTAGCTGCTTCTTTCGTGGGGACACGATCAAACTACCAAATCAAGCTAGTAACCATGGCATTTCACAGAACCCTTTGTACCGCCAATACTAGGGGTAGATTGACTGCGAAGGATGACATAGTTTGGTGCGAGTAACCAAGGAAATACATATGGGAACGCCATGCAACATGGATTGTGCATCTAGACAACTTGTATGCAGCCAAGTTACGGAAATGTGAAAAGTCCCTCTAACAAGAAATGTGTGCATGCGGCCACCAATCGTCCTGCAAGTCCGGTCAATGTTCTTCAACACTGCGAAGGTGGGTCATTTGTTAACTATACCAAGGATATCCACCCATCTCTTGGAATCTGCTGAGGAAGTATATATTGTTATGCAGGAGGGATTTTTGAATTTTGGAAAGTCTTTGTTTCATTCTTCTTTGGAGATTATAGTGGATTTTGGCTGAGTTTTAATTTACTGTGGACGTAAGTGCACTGTCAAACCAAAAAAAAAAAAAAGGCTTGCTGTGTTTTGTGCCATTGTCCATTTTTGTTGGAGGGATGCTAAATAGACATTCCATGTAAGAGCCTTCGGGAACCACCTTTTTTGAGTCTACTACCTTTGCATAACCCAGCTCATTCATGTGATTGGACAGCTTTGGATGTCTAGTAGATAAAACCATATGTTGATTGAATGATTCTCGCATGACTGTTGATCGTTAAAGTTTGTAGTCCGTCTGTTGCTTCTCATTGCAACTTTTTAGATGCTAGAATCCTCCTATCCATATTCTTTTTTATGTATTAGACATCCAAAACTGGAGCAATCACATGAGTCAAATGTTTCTAACATCCAAAACTAGAAAATGAGTCCTATTTATTAGACATTCATGTCAACCAATCTCTACAATGTTTACAGTAAATTAGAATCAACGGAAGCAAAATAAGCATGGAATAGAAACTTACCTCCAGCCATAACAGTAGATCTTCAAGTGATCTTCTAATTCAACAGCAGTAGACGATGATGGAGAGCGGATATCACATCTGCTTGAATCAGAGACCCCTTAAGAGATGATGGTTAATGGCAGTTATCCTTCCATCAAGGATAACTGCCATGGGCAGTTATGACACATGTTAAATGTGTAAACAGTATGCAATGCGTTGGATTATTGAATCCCAAATGTGAAGGACCACAAAAATTTTCTAACATTCTCCCACTTGGTCCAAACATTTGCAACTTTATAAATTCAAAAATCTTAATGTACTAGTCTAACTCACTTTATGCTCCAACAAAGAAATAAATTACATGAATCATCGCGATAATTCCTTTGCAAACAAGTATTACCTTCCATATATTACAATGTAATTATCTTCTTTGAAAAAGCCCTTTATATGCCATTTTTTATCTTTATGAATAAGCCTCAAATGCTTATTCATCTTCTTTGAAAAAGCCCTTTATGTGCCATTTTTTATCTTTATGAATAAGCCTCAAATGCTTATTCTGGGTCCAAACTTAAATATTTGTCATCCAATCATAAATGTATACAAACCAAAATGGAGACAAAAGCAATAATTTAGAGTTTTATAACTAATATGTGCTATAAATATGGCATCATAGTTCAAACAAAAAGTGACAAATGAGAACAAAGTCACATTCATGTTACATGATCCTTAAACAACTTTGGTGGCATGCCTTTCGTCAAAGGATCTGCAATCATCAGCTCAATACGAATGTGTTCAACGAGCACTTCATTCCTTTTTATGTGCTCTCTGACTGCTAAGTACTTAATGTCAATGTGTTTACTATGACTTCTACTTTTATTATTATTAGCAAAGGACACAGCAACTGAATTGTCACAGTAGATCTTCAATGGCCTAGAGACGGAATCAACAACTCGAAGCCTAAAAATGAAACGCTTCAACCATCTACTCTGCCTGGTCGCCTCGAAACAAGAAACAAACTCAACTTCCATAGTAGAAGTAGCAATAAAAAATTGCTTTGTACTTCTCCAAGATATAGCTCCTCTAACAAATAAAAAGATATATCTAGATGTTGATTTATGAGAATCAACACAACCAACGAAGTCTAAATCTGAATATCCAACAGCCTCCAAGTCATCGGTCGGTCTATATGTAAGCATGTAATCTTTAGTCCCTTGAAAGTATCGCATGACCTTCTTTGCAGCTCTCCAATGGTCCAAACCTGGGTTACTTTGATATCTACCCGACATTCCAACTACAAATGCAATGTCTGGTCTAGTACAAACTTAAGCATACATCAAGCTTCCAATAGCTGAAGCATAAGGAACGTTTTTTATCTATTTCCTTTCAAGGTCATTCTTGGGACATTGATTCAAACTGACTCTGTCACCCTTAACAATAGATGCTACACTAGGTGAACAATCTTTCATCCGAAATCTCTCAAGAACTTTGTTGATATAGGCTTCCTAAGACAAGCCTAGGATACCGTGAGACCTATCTCTATCAATCTCAATGCCAATGACATAAGTTTCCTCACCCATATCCTTCATATCAAAGTTTTGAGAGAGAAATTGTTTCACTTCATATAGCAATCACATATCATTACTTGCAAGCAAAATGTCATCCACGTACAGGACTAGAAAAATGATCTTGCTCCTACTAACCTTATGATATAGACATTCATATATAATGTTCTCTACGAAACTAAATGAAGAGATAACATTATGAAATTTTAAATACCACTGATGGGAGGCTTGTTTTAATCCATATATAGACTTTTTAAGCTTGCAAACTAAATGATACCCATCACTTGAGACAAAACCCTCAGGTTATTTCATATAAACATCTTCCTTTAAATCACCATTGAGAAATGTTATTTTTACATCCATCTGATGTAAATCTAAGTCAAAATGAGCAACCAATGCCATGATGATACAAAAAGAATCCTTTTTAGAAACAGGAGAAAATGTTTCTATATAATTAACCTTATAACGCTCAATGTTGCCTAATAGTCTTTCTTGGTTTTGATGTATCTATCATGCAAAGGCATGTAACAACTTTATCAATTAATCCCTACTCTGATCAATGCAATCAAACTAACACTGGCTGGATCAGAGGTCGGTATTTCCAAATTAGCGCTATTCAGGATCTGGTTGGAAATCATGCATTTCCTTGATTTGTCCCAAGGATCCGGTGATTGATCGAAAATTAAATCTGAAATAGGCTGACTGATCTAGAATCCACTACTGAAAAACCCCTCCCTACATTCCTCTTGCTACAGCGCCACCAATTTGGCTTGCTCACCAGAGCAGTGGCTGCACCTCTACCTTTTCCCTTGTTTTCATTTGCCCCTCAACAACCAAGCCAACAAGCTAATTGCACCGCATCTCCTCATCATATTTCAGTTTCCCCTGCCATTTTTCTACCATCGCATAGTCTAACTCACCAGCCAGGAAGGCATCGCTGAATCCCTGATTTTCGCCTTCTTTAACCCTCCGGCAAAGCTTGATCAGGAAAACTGCAAATTGTGGCCATTTTGCTCCCCCGTTTTCCTGGTTTATGTAAGCAATCAACCATGCATCCTACTGGGTGCTGCTTGTCTGGTTCCTACACCTTGCTTTTGTTGCTTGAAGGACCCATTAGCTACATCTACAAGTAGAAGCCTTTTTGGGTGAAGAAAAGTTGGTACCCAAAAATGCAAAATATTGTATGGAAAAGCAAGAAGATGCCAAGAGTATAGGCTATAACTCCTTTTTCCTATCTGCTCTCCTCATTCTACTTCTCCACGTGCCATGAGAAAGTGGAGTAAATGATAATGTTCACTACTTACATTGGAGATGGAAGCTTTTAGCAAGTGGAACATTTGGGTATTGTTGAGTCCTTAATTTTGCTAAAAATAACCTTAGATTACTATTTTATTAGATCATTTAATAAGGCAATTTTGTGATTTTAAATCAATTTTAACTATAATTAATCATCCAACCGTTAATTTGAAAAGTTAACGATCGGATGATTATTATAGCTAATTATCCTCATAAAATAATTCTAATTTTATATTTTGTTTTTTCAGGTAAGCCAGAATACATTGGACGGTTCATATTTGCTTAATGGGTCCCATGCCACAAATTTGGGCAAAGCTGACCAATGATGCATATGGCATCATCGCATGGTAGGCAATATCACATGGGCATGCTGAAAGATATGATGGGCAAGGCATGGGCAAGGCATGGGCGAAGTATGGGCAAGCTGCACGTTTTACAAAAAAGAATATATTCAGGTTAGCTTTGCTTCCTTCAAGGAGAGGAGCATGCAACTCAGCCCAGACTTACTTCTCTCTAGTGCTCTCCTCTTCTCCCTGGGCATCTGCCCCTTCACGGACAGAGACGGAAGGATCGTTCCTCTCTCTCTCTCTCTCTCTCTCTCTCTCTCTCTCTCTCTCTCTCTCTCTCTCTCTCTCTCTCTCTCTCTCTCTCTCTCTCTCTCCCGCACCAAACCCATTACCGTACTCATTTTTCCCTTCTTCCTCTATCTTTCCATCTTCACGCACTTACCCCTGTTCTTCTCCTTTTCCATTCTCCCTTGTTCTCTCTACTCCTTCTCCATAAACCCCATTAGTTCACCGCACCTCTATCTAACAAGCCCCATCTCTTTCATCTCCCTCGTCTCCTTGTTTACCACACAACCACGCACTCATCAAGTTCCCCATCTCTCTCTCTCTCTCTCCCTCTCTCTCTCTCTCTCTCTCTCTCTCTCTCTCTCTCTCTCTCTCTCTCTCTGTTCAGTGTGTGAGAAACAAAGAGTCTGAGATAGCAGGGAGAGAAAGAAAAAGGTTGCAAGAAGTGGAGCAGAGGCGACTGGTCCGGTGCGGTCGGGTGGTGAGATGAACAGGGAATGAAAGAGGATTGCCGGCCAATGTTCCTGGTGAACAGAGAGAGAGAGAGAGATGGGGAACTTGATGAGTGCGTGGTTGCGTGGTAAACAAGGAGACGAGGGAGATGAAAGAGATGGGGCTTGTGAGATAGAGGTGCGGTGAACTAATGGGGTTTATGGAGAAGGAGTAGAGAGAACAAGGGAGAAGGGAGAATGGAAAAGGAGAAGAACAAGGGTATGTGCGTGAAGATGGAAAGATAGAGGAAGAAGGGAAAAATGAGTACGGTAATGGGTTTGGTGCGAGCGAAAGAAGAACAAGAGAGAGAGAGAGAGAGAGAGAGAGAGAGAGAGAGAGAGAGAGAGAGAGAGAGAGAGAGAGAGAGAGAGAGAGAGAGAGAGAGAGAGAGAGAGAGAGAGAGAGAGAGAGAGAGGACGAAGAGACGGAGAGGAACGATCCTTCCGTCTCTGTCCGTGAAGGGGCAGATGCCCAGGGAGAAGAGGAGAGCAATAGAGAGAAAAGTAAGTCTGGGCTAAGCTGCTTGCTCCTCTCCTTGAAGGAAGCAAAGCCAGCCTGAATATATTCTTTTTTGTAAAACATGTAGCTTGCCCATACTTCGCCCATGCCTTGCCCATCATATCTTGCAGCATGCCCATGTGATGTTGCCTACCATGCGATGATGCCATATGCATCATTGGTTAGCTTTGCCCAAATTTGTGGCATGGGACCCATTAAGAAAATTTGAACCGTCCAATGTATTCTGGCTTACCTGAAAAAATAAAATATAAAATTAGAATTATTTTATGAGAATAATTAGCTATAATAATCATCCGATCGTTAACTTTTCAAATTAACAGTTGGATGATTAATTATAGTTAAAATTGATTTAAAATCATAAAATTACCTTATTAAATTATCTAATAAAATAGTAATCTAATGTTATTTTTAGCAAAATTAAGGACTCAACACACCCCCCAACCAGCATTTTGCTAGTCCCTAGCAAAACATGCGAAAAATTATTGAGGACAAAATGATTGTCATTTTCGTAGGTACTCACAGTTGCATTTAGCATATGCAACAAGCCCTTAAACCCCTAGGTTACCCCTAATGGACGAGTTAGGCCTCGTGAGGGTTTGCAGTGAATATACCCACAAAATTCTAAAAATATCATTTTCAAGTCAATTCCAACTTTTTCTTTTTTCAAATAAATCTATCACTTTAGCATGTGAATGAAAAATTCACAGCTCTACCCATATGCTATAGACATTCCAATTTAGCTTAGTTCTCAGAGTGTGTGGGTGGATGCAGTATACATATAAAATTATCTTTATCTTTGAATAGATAACAACTTTCAACTCCATTTGAAACATGTTTTGACCTCAATCCTCACTAATGACATACACTCAGAAATAAAGTCTCTCAGATAAAGGTTCAAATCATATCTCTCTTAAATATGTGAGCAGAGTCAATAAAAGCAAATTTTATCTCACATACACTCATAAAGGAATAGGAGATACTATGGAATGTAGTTTTGATCCCTTTAGAAAGATGCCATTACCTTTGAACTTTTAGAAGTATTATTCTCCAAATCCTATATTTTCATATCCTCATTAATACTATATTTACCCTAAAATCATTAGGTCTTTAACTAGGACAACATGAAGGCTTAGGACGGGGTACAAAAGAAGAGGTAAAAGGGTTTTCAAAGTTTCTTCAATAAGAAGTAGAGGTCTTCTAAAGTTGACAATTCTTTCTTTACATTGCTTGTACTCAAGTGAATATTTCTTTTTCCACTTTTCTTTGCGTTCTCCAAACTTTTCTTAAATTTTTTTTATTTTTTATTTTTTCACTTGAATCTCTTTTGAAGAAAATTTCTTTTTTCAATATTCACTTTCCTGCTTTGATTGCAACTAAAAAGTATATTTTCATTCATCTCTAACTTATCTTTTGAAGAAATAGGTAATGGATATATTATAGTGGGTAATATGGGTTAAGGTTAGTTGGGTGAGAAAAAGAAAAGGTTTATATAAAAGGCTCAAATTGGCTGACTAGTGGTAAAAATATTTTTGGGTTGGCTTTATGTCTCGAGGTTAACGAAGATGGCCTAAATCATTTTCTAGGTTTTTTATAATCTATCAAATTCAATGAACTTCTAGAATTTCAAAGTTAATACTCTAACAATTCAGGTAATTAGCCAAATTTAAAAGTTGATGGGATCAAGTTTCTTTAAGCACGCTAAAGAAAATTAGAAATATTTATAACCTCTCAGAAAGAATCAATGGCTCTAAAGCTTACTTAGGTTATAGGTTTCTACTGAATTTCTTCATGATTTGCCAATCATTGCTACTCATCAATTTAGATTATCCATATGCAACTGCGTGTTTATATGTGATCTGAGACCTAGCTTTACTGGAATGTTTTAGAAAATGAGTAAAATGATGAATTAGTCATGTTGAGGTCCATTAATAAGCCAAAGTTATTATAATCTAGGAATTGACCTAAAATTTTATTTTTTTCAATTTTTTTAATTTTTTGAAAAATAAAAAAATACCTAAAAACCTTAAAAAAAAAATAGAATTAGTAGAATTCTACACCCCCCAACCTGAGAGAAACATTGTCCTCAATGTTTAAAAAGTAGGATGATGATAATGCATTGAGAAATAATAATAATAAATTGAGGGATATAGAAAAAAGAAGAAAGTAAAAACTAAGCTACATTCTTTATTTAAAGAAGAAAATTTTCAGAGGAAAAATATTACTGAGTTCAAAACTTCCCTGGGTCCCATACGAAATGAGCTGGACGGGCCTCTGAAAAGGAATGAGAAATAAATTTATCTTGTAATTTAGAATTTTTCATTTCATCATAAGGCAAGATAAATTTATTTTCAAGCTGCTTATCATAATTAGAGACAATTGTGGAAGTTTGATGCAGCATTTTTGGAAATGGAGCAAGGATGTCATATTCCTCAGTGGGTGTGACAAATTTGTCTCTTTTTCTAATAGGTTTGAGCACTATTTCAACCATTTTAGGACCAAATTTCTCAATTTTGTTACCACTAGGAATAATGGTAATTGCCTTTGTTTGTTCCATGCTTGTAAGTGAAGAATTAATCTCATCTACCATATCATTATCATCAAGGTTTTCTGTGATGACCCGGGTTTTCCCATGCATTTTTAAATGCAATATCTAATTCTTAAGGCGGGATGCATCCCTATTTGAAAATCATTTTATAAAAACCATGCAATGCAGCGAAAAATCTTTAGTTTTAAACTCATTTTGAAAACTCCGAGTGTCATTTGCTTTCACAACAACCAAAGTAATTTTTTGAAAAACTTTAGAAACCATAAATGTTTTTCCCCAGGTCTTTCCAGTTACAGCACACAGCCCAATTGTAATTAAATACAACTACATGTCCAAAGGGTTGAGAGTTTACTTACATGTATAACTGTCTCCCTTTTAATTCACTTGCTCGTAGCACTAATATCTCCTGAGGCATCGTCTATTTGTGAGTGGAACTATCCTGAAAAATGTTAATGATAGGGTGAGTATATACTATACTTAATAGGAGTCTATCACTACTAGTTTTATAATGCATGAGATGTTTTAAAATCATATGCTCTTTCAAAACGTGTGCATGTCTGAATACTCAAGTTCAATATCGATATTAAAATCCATTGTCAAACTGAAATACTAACGACTTAAAGGATCACATAATCCAAAATCGAAAGTATCATATACATATATATCATAACATTATGATATGCATAAGATGCTTCATTGAATCCAACTCATGGATATCTAGTATGGTATGGTCGACCAACCTCATATCATGCCATATGCGATGCTAATAAGTCCACAAAACTATAGGGTCAAACTATGCCCACGACCTTCTCGCCGTGTGGTCCCCAGGTACCTGAGGACACTCAATCATAACCTCCACGGGGCCTATGACACGTCAACCTAGTGCTGTGACACCAATGGTAGCCCCCTGTACAACATGCAGTCGACGTAGGGACGTTGCCCCTCTTTGGGCATGGTACCCATCCACCTAATAGTGGTAGAGGCTGGAGGCCAACCCAAACCTCTCGACATAGTGCCCTCGAGCTTATCAGCACAAATCATAATCAGATCAAACAAGCGAAAACCTCTTTTTCCAAAACCTGTCCTCTTCGGGTCCCTCATAACTACCTGGCCCTCGGCACTCCAGCATCTTATGGTAACCCTCAAGGGCATGCAATTTTTGCAAGAACTTAATGCTCACAAATCATACAATGTATGCAATAGTTTGCAAAACATATCTATGCATAATGTATATGCAATTATTTACAAAACATGTCTATGCATAAAGCATTTATCACTTGCATGCTAAACAAGTCATATACTTAAAAAATGTATTCGCAAAACAATCATAGTTCTTTTAAAAGAATCTAGTAGCGATAGAGCACCTACCTCAGCTGAGTCGCTAACCCATTTGTCCTCATATGCTCCTGAACATGGTTTGGGGAATCAAGGTTAGTTTGGCCTATCTTTTATAGGTTTTAGAGTAGTTGGTCTTATTACTTAGGCATTATGGGTCCATCCTTATGCTTATGGGTGTCCTAAGGTCCTAATTGAGCCTTGGTATCCTCAGTTTTCCAAAGGTCTAGCGGCCACACGCCACTATCCTATTCTAAGGGTCATGCCCACCTTTGATTAGGCCTTGATCAGGGATTTTATAGTTTGGGTGTGTCTGCGTCGTCGACATGGACACAATGCCTTTTGCGGCGCCTCAATCGGAGCTCTAGATCTCAAGTTATAAGTGTTTTAGTGTCACACGTACATAAGGGCCTTAAGAGTGAAAAGGCGGAATGCTAGCGTGCTGCGCGTCAGTGGCATGCGCTCGCCTTTTCTTAAGGAGCGGAAAAATCCTAGTTCGCTAACGCGTTGGGTGTTTGTGGCATGCGCCTCAGCGGGCGCGTTTGCAGACGCGCTGAACTTCCGCCTGGTTTTTCATTTTGCGGGCGCGTCCGCTCTTCGAACGCGGTCGCCGTGTCTGTGCGGTAAGGAGCGTTTCGCTCGTTTGGGGGACCGGGGCATCCTCAGGACACCTTGGTTTGACCCTGTCGAACCAGTGCCGCCCAAGGAACGTCCCTAGGTCCTTGGTGACTCTCCAGGGCTCTATTTTGCATGATTTTTCATGCAAAAACTTAGGGAAAATGATCCTAGGACGACTGTGAAGACGGGGTTTTGAGGGATCTTGAGCATACCTGGCTCGTTGCTGGGTTTTTCTCCTCGTTTCTCCTTTTGGTTGCTTCTCCAAAACGGGTTTTCTTCAAGCTTTTGGGCTGCCATTAGAGGCGCCCAAGAGCTCTATTTATAGAGCTATAAGAGGGTTCTTGAGGGGGCTCTCACCGCCCTTGAATGGCGGTGGAGAAACCTCCATAATGGTGGTGATTTCTCCTCCAATCACCTCCGTTCTAGAACCCTCTAGGGGGTTGAAGATGAAGGGTGCCCGTATCAAAACGGGCCCCTGTGTTTTGCAGGCTAAATCCGTTTTTTGTAAAAATTATATTTTTGCCCCTAAACTTCAAAGGGCAATAACTTGCTCATTTTAACTCCGTTTTGGGTGATTTTGGTCTTGTTGGATTCCTTTTTCCGATACGCACCTAATGGTACCATTTTCAAGACCAAATTTCTAGGTTCAGTAAAGGTGAATAGTGAAATGACCAAAATGCCCTTATCTTCAAAAACTGAACTTTTCATTGCTATCTTGGGATTTTAATATTACAAAATTGGAGTCATTACATTGTCAGTAGGTGGAACAGAACATTGACCTTGATCAGTAGTTTGCATTATTGGGGGCATTATATCCTTCAATTCAATCATAGAATCTATGTTCTCTTTCAATTGGCCTTGAATTTGAGCAATTTTGTTCTCTTGGTTTGGCATGTGTTGATGGAAATTATCCTCGACATTTGTCTTATGTGGAGGAAGGTAAGGTCCAAGAGCAAATGGTCCTTGTTTTTGGTGATAGGGTTGGTATTTGGCCTTGTGTGAGACATGTTCATTTTAATGATTACTCAAATTAGGACTATATGTCTCTGAAGATGAGTAAAATTGTTTCTCATAAGAATGTGTCGGTACATAAAGCTCATCCTGAAATGTAGGAGCAATAGGACATTCTTGAGTTGGGTGTGTATTACTTTCACAAGTATTACACACCTGTTCGACTTTCTTAGAGGAAAAACTACCCATTTTCATGGCCTCTGTTCTAGCTAGGGATGCTATTTTCATATCATATTTTTCAGTCGTAGCATAAATGCCTCCCCTAGCGAATGTGGTGGTGAACTTAGGCTCACTTGAGTAACCTACGTTTTCTGAATGAGCCCAAGTTTGTGCACTATCTGTCAACCATTCCAAATACTCTTCCACCTCTTTTGGTTGTTTATTTAAGAAATTGCCATTACACATTATGTCAACAAATCGACGCATATCAGAATGGAGTCCTTCATAAAAGAAGCTAATAATGCACCAAAGTTCATATCCATGATGGGGAAAAGTTAACAACAATTCTTTGAATCTTTCCCAGCATTGATAGAAAGTTTCTTTATCCTTTTGGGCAAAATTCATTATGTTTTGACGGAGAGCATTAGTCTTATATATAGGAAAGGACTTATTTAAGAACTTCCTAGTCATTTCTTGCCATGTTCGTATGGAATCTGCTGGCAGTGAATGAAACCACATCTTAGCTTTTTCCTTTAAAGACAAAGGAAATAGTTTGAGTCTTACAATATCTAATTCAATGTTTTGTGTATGTTGGAACATGCACACTTCATCGAATTCTTGTAAATGCGTGTAAGGACTCTCACTATCCAACCATAAAATTTGGGAAGTAATTGAATTACTCCAACCTTTATTTTAATCATACTAGCATTTGGAGGTAAGTTTATACATAAAGATATGCTGGTATAATTAGGTTGTAAATGGTCTTTTAATGTTCTTCTCGGAGAAATTTCATTGTGCCCATTATCCTCATGTGATTTATTTTGGTCCCACTGCATGTTATAATTCCTTCTCCTATTTCCATATAGTTGAGAATGATTTCTCCATTGATGTATATTATCATTGAATAGAGGTGGATGATCATTAGCATCAAAGAGAGGATTATAATCTTCTCTATTTATGCTAGGATACCAATTATTATTTTGGTTAGTGTGCAGATTTTGAATGAAATTGACCATGTCTTTTTTTCTTTTTCTCTCTTTTTTCTCTCTTTTTTTCTTTTTGTGTTTTTTTTTCTTTTGTTTTTCTTTTTTTTTTTTTTTTTTTTACTATCTAACTAATGCAACCTAAATGCTAATGATAGGGCACAAAAATTCAAACACCCCTAAGGCTAGCAAACAGAAATTTGATTATCTTAAAATAGTGAGGGGGAGAAGCTTTTAAATTAGGCTAATCTAAAGCCCCTCTTCTCTTTCAGACTTACCTCACTGCTTACCAGTTAGATCCTACCTAACTAACCACTTCACACCCTCCTCAGCTAACCGTAAGTAGTCTGAGTCATCGAATGTGTTGGCAGAGCTAGTCGTTTAAAAACCAGCATAGTTTGTTAAATAGGGTCCACTAGGGTGGCAATAGGTCGCCTCCTTCCAAGAGGGTCCTATGAGCATGTGGTGGGCCCTATAGGTCTCTTCTAATTGATTTTAAATTAAATTGGAAGGTTGGGATATGTGCTTGTAGTGATTATCATAAGTGGGCCAAGAGGTGGTGATGAAATCCACCCTTGATCTTGTGGGATCAAGTGCCCTTACTAATTCATTTTTCCATTCCATGGCAATTCAGTTAACATATAATCACCTTAAAGCAATTAAACATGCCCTAAAAATGCAAGAAAAAAAAATCAACAACTAATGCAAACCCTAAAAATGCAACATATATCGAATGCATTCTATATGTTTTTATACTAACACCCAATGCAATTTTAATCTAATAATGCACCACCTAAACTAGAACTTTAAAGGAGTTCAGAACTTTCTCACAGTGGGGTCTTGAAAAATGTCTTCTCGTACAAGGGTGGGGCCATTTACATTCCACCTCCACTTCCAAGTTACGATGGCCCACCCTTGACCTATATTATTATAATCTTTTAAATAAATTATAAAAATAAAATAATTACATGAAGTCCTTACTACAATTCACTCAAAATTAAACTACAATTATCCTAATTAAACTCCTTGAATTTCTCCTTTCTTTTTCAATTTTCCTGCAAAATAAGAAATTATCAATAAGTACCAAAAATTAGGAGAAATTAAATTTATGCACTAACAAAAATTTTAAAATGCACCTAAAATGCCTAAAATGTTAAAACAATGCAAATCCTAAAATTTTTGATTTTTTGAAATTTTATTATTATTTTATTTAATTTTTAATTTTTTGAATTTTTAATTAAATTTTATGAAAACACCATTGCGGGTCCCCAGCAACGATGCCAAAACTTGTTGAGTATTTTTCGCAAGTGCACGGCTGTTGTAGTCTAGCTAGTGCAAGTCCGGGTCGATTTCCACAAGGACTCGACTTAAATATGGAGTTTACACAAATTTTAATTATAAATTAACAAACTAAAATTCAAGTTTATTAAGCATTTCATGAGTAAACAAAACTCTAGATTTAAGTAAGCACGAAATGACAATAAATTGCAAATAAAGAAAACTTCCCTGTTTGACTGCTGTGTCACGCAACTAGCCACAACAGGTTCTAATTAATAACAAAATAAATTAAGCGATATAACTGTCTTAGATTACACAATCTTCGAACTAACAAAACAGGAATAAAACAGAGTGAAGATAAGACAGGATACAACTGTAATTAAGCTGGGACACAAATGTAATTAAATTAGAAGTTAAGGGTCAAGAACGGAATTTCTCCATTTTCCATTTCTTTAAGGGATGAAAAGAAGGCATGTGTGGTGCTTGTCGGGTGAGAAATGTATTGAAGAAAAAGACAAGAAAAGGGAGAATAGAATAAGAAGAAAAAGATGATGGGAGAGAATAGAATAAGAAGAAAGAGATGGAAAGAGGGATGGCTGCGATGGAGGAACCGATGCAGAGAGAGAAGATGGAGGAAAAAGAAGAAATGAGAGGAAGAAGATGGCGAGCAGAAGAAGACAAGGGAAAAGGGAGATCTGGGGATGCAATGTGATAGGTGAAGGAGCGCCCAAGAGAGAGAAGACTGGTCAGGGATGGGTGCGTGAGAAACAAAGAGTCTGAGATAGCAGGGAGAGCTTGAGAGAGAGATGGGAAAGAGAGGTGCGAGCTAATAGGAGCAGATGATAGAAGGTTCTAGAGAGACGTCGTCTGGTGCTGGAGAAACAAACAAAGAAAAAGGTTGTGGGAAGTGGAGCAGAGGCGACTGGTCCGGTGCGGTCGGGTGGTGAGATGAATAGGGAATGAAAGAGGATTGCCGGCCAATGTTCCTGGTGAACAGAGAGAGAGAGAGAGAGAGAGAGAGAGAGAGAGAGAGAGAGAGAGAGAGAGAGAGAGAGAGAGAGAGAGAGAGAGAGAGAGAGAGAGAGAGAGAGAGAGAGAGAGAGAGAGAGAGAGAGAGAGAGAGAGAGAGAGAACTTGATGAGTGCGTGGTTGTGTGGTAAACAAGGAGACGAGGGAGATGAAAGAGATGGGGCTTGTGAGATAGAGGTGCGGTGAACTAATGGGGTTTATGGAGAAGGAGTAGAGAGAACAAGGGAGAAGGGAGAATGGAAAAGGAGAAGAACAGGGGTAAGTGCGTGAAGATGGAAAGATAGAGGAAGAAGGGAAAAATGAGTACGGTAATGCGTTTGGTGTGGGGGAGAGAGAGAGAGAGAGAGAGAGAGAGAGAGAGAGAGAGAGAGAGAGAGAGAGAGATTGGGGAATGGACGAAGAGGAATGATCCTTCCGTCTCTGTCCGTGAAGGGGTAGATGCCCAGGGAGAAGAGGAGAGCACCAGAGAGAAAAGTAAGTCTGGGTTGAGCTGCTTGCTCCTCTCCTTAAAGGAAGCAAAGCTAGCCTAAATATATTCTTTTTTGTAAAACATGCAGCTTGCCCATACTTTGCCCGTGCCTTGCCCATGCCTTGCCCATCATATCTTGCAGCATGCCCATATGATGTTGCCTACCATGCGATGATGCCATATGCATCATTGGTCAGCTTTGCCCAAATTTGTGGCATGGGACCCATTAAGCAAATCTGAACCGTCCAATGTATTCTAGCTTACCTGAAAAAACAAAATATAAAATTAAAATTATTTTATGAGAATAATTAGCTATAATAATCATCCGATCGTTAACTTTTCAAATTAACGATTGGATGATTAATTATAGTTAAAATTGATTTAAAATCACAAAATTACCTTATTAAATGATCTAATAAAATAGTAATCTAAGGTTATTTTTAGCAAAATTAAGGACTCAACAGGTATGTTTATGTTGTATTGAATTAGGTACTCACCACTCATATTGGGCTAACTCCCTCACTCAAGCTCAAACATCTGGATGTTGGATGTAATGTTGGGTAAAAGTTGTTTAAATTAATTATGCAATGTATTAGTGAGTGCTTGATTTGTTTGCCACATTGTTTCTCTACCTCTGCTTTATATATTTTAAAAGCGTCCAATGCTTCGCTCTTATTATGAAGCAAGTAGAGATACATAAATCGTGAGTAATCATCTATGAAGGTAATGAAATATTTTTTACCATTCATGCTCATGTCATGACAACAAATGTCAGTATGTATGATCTCTAATATATCATAACTCCTCTTAGCACCTTTTTTAATCTTGTTGGTTTGCTTTCCTTTAATGCAGTCTACACATGAATCAAAATCTGTAAAATCAAGAGTTTGAAGAGCTCCATCTTTTACTAACCTTTTGATTCTATCAATGGAGATATGTCATAATCTTCGGTGCCACAACGTAGAGGATTTCTCATCCATAATATTACACTTAATACTAGCATTACCATGCACAGCCATGACTTCATTGGAGACATCATTATTTAAATTAATTGTGTACAAATCATCATTGATTGTACCACTTCTAACAAGTTACTGATTTTTTGTATATATTAAAAGAAGTTTCATGAAAGTAAAAGAAAAATCCAAGTGGTACAAGTTTAGATACAGAAATCAAATTCCTAGAAAAGCTGGGAATATAAAAGGTTCTTTCTAAATCAAGTACAAAACCAGTTTATAAAACAAGCTTATATGTCCCCACAACTTTGACAAGTGAACACATCTTGTTTCCTTAATAGATGCTACATTTACTTTCCATCGATCTCCTTTGATTTAGAAAACCCTGCATGGTATTACAAATATGGATTGTAGAACCAGAATTAATATACTATGTGGTATGTAAAACATCAATCATATTAGATTCATAACATACAAAAGAATTGAGATTACCCTTCTTTTCCAACCAAGCCTTCCACTTAGGGCAATCTTTTCTCATGTGTCCTTTCTTTTTACAAAAGAAACACCTCATAGCCTCTTTCTTATTATTATGGGTTATAGCTTTGCTTTTTGCTTTTCTTTTAATTGCTTGCTTCTTGTCCTTTTTATGGGTCGTCATATGTGCACTCACCCCTTTCTTGAACTAATCTCTCCTCTTCTTGAACACACATGGTCAAGACTCAAGAGTTCATTAATTGACCAGTTTTCTTCATGTGTGTTGTATAAAATTTTGAATGATCCATACTGAGAAGGGAAAGAGTTCAAGACAAAGTGCACTAAAAAAGACTCAGATATCTCAATCTACAATGACATTAGAATTGGATGTCATTTTAAAAACTTAATGTGATCAACAATTTTAATTGAACACTCAATATATGTATTTTCATATTTAAGGATGATGTGGCTAATCTTCAAATATTAAATACATATTGATCACATGACATCCAGAAAATAATCAAGACAATTTCATATAAGCATACCATAAATAAAACTGAATAATTTATGATGCCAATAATGTCTTGAAATTAAACTTTAATTCTTGACTAATTTAGAAAAAAAAATTCCAAATTAGCATCCAATTATTTTAAATATTCAATGAACAATTTAACTTAGTTTTGGCCATTCATTTAGGTATAAAAGGTTTTGAGAAACTTTGTAAGGGTACACTATTTGTTGCTACAAATCCCCCCCCTGTATATATATATATATATATATATATATATAATACTATTTCATCACCTCCAACCCTAATTTTATTTCCACCTACATCTCCCCTAACTGAAATTTTGCATCCCTTCTTCTGTTTCTAACTCCTCCCCAGCCCTTTTCCCTTCTACCTTCACAGAAGAAGCGGGCATCCAAACACGCTAAGGTATACCAACTATTTTGGTCCCTCTTCCCATCGTTTCTGATCGTTACATCATCCTGCAAAGTAACCCAGATATGGACGGAGAATGAAGATCAAGCGCAGCCAACCAGATCAGGTGACCAAGTCTGCATCGCCTATGAGAAGAACAAGAAATCAACGATTTGGGGTTATCTAGACTCTCCGATCAGGCCTCACCAGATGTGAAAAGAATGGGAGAAAAAAAAAAAAAAAGGGATTCAACGCACAAAGGTGGTACTGCCACTGCCCAGATAGGCATACCACACCACGGAGAGATTCTGCGCACAGAGGTTGTGCGGCCACTGCTCAGACAGGTATAACAGACCATGGTGCTGGAGTAAGAAGAAAACAGGGATGAGATCAGTCTTTCCTTATGAAGAACTGATTCAATCTCGATGCCCTGCAGTCCATAATCCAGCCTTGTCTGAGTTCGAACAAGCCCTTCATTTGAGTTGGAGTTCTCAATGTTGGGTCTTCGTCATGCAGAGTTCTTGTAGTACTCTACAATTTGAGATGAAGAACTACATATCCAAGCAATTATGTCTTAAATGGTAGAAGTTGGCATTTCCCACATTGGCCAGGATGGCAACTCTTGCCACAAAAGTGATGCCTACAAGATAGTCTTCCCCAAACAGAATTACAAGAGAAGATTCCTTCACTTTCTTCATCCTCTCAAAAATCTCAGTGATTATAATACAGTTTGGGAATGATTGATAAGAGTCCCAATTGTGAGGATTGATCAAGGATTCAATCAACACGATATTCATATGTGATATTTGTTTGGATTCAGATCGCTTTTCTGAACTCATGGTGGGTCTCCATTATGATGAAACATAGCAGAAGTTGAACTAGTTTAAGAAGGCCATCAGATTTTATGCAAGGAAATGCAACAAGGTGTCATTCTAGAATCAACTCATGTACTTTACATTTGGAAGTAACAAGTAATATTTGTAATGATTTCATCGGATACAGTGAAAAACAAGAATGGTAAGTTTCATTTTATCTTTCACTGTTTATTTGGTTTCTATTTTATCATTAAAACGAAAATTGAATGTTTCTGCTAGGCAGAGGGATTTCATCACTCTGATACCACATGTAAACCAATCTCTACAATGTTTACAGTAAATCAGAATCAATGGAAGCAAAATAAGCATGGAATAAAAACTTACCTCCAGCCATAACAGTAGATTTGAAGTAAATCTTCAAGTGATCTTCTTATTCAACAGCAGCAGACGATAATGGAGTACGGATATCACATCTGCTTGAATCAGAGACCCCTTAAGAGATTATGGTTAATCAGACTCAATCATCTGATTTCTCTTATCGTAGCTGACTATTAATTCTAAAACAAAACTAATTGGATGGATCTGGAAACTAAAAAGTGTACTTTCAGTATACAAACACGGACGATTGTAGACGTTGTTTTAAGAATATTCCAAAATGAAAGGGTTGAAAGCACTTTTTTTTTCTTTTTTTTAAAGTCATCCAATCTTGGTGACGTTTATTATAAAATATATATATATATAGGCGAGTTAGAGGAATCAGATGAACAGATTTTATCAATCAAAGGTGAGGCCATGCATGGTAAAATGTGCTGGGTGCAAGACTCAAGTGTCTCTCTTATCAAGCATGAGCAATGATAACGTAGTGATGACATACAGCAAGTTAGTATCTTGTGGCCCACTTTTGCTTTGTAAGCCCCCCTACAGTATTAGACCCGTTCATCTGAATACTCTAACATTGGACGACAAATGTTCTAAAAAATAGTGAGGATTGGATGAGCCTAGAATCTATCAAAATGTGTTTTAATTACAGACTGTGAACGGTTAGATACGTTTTGTAATGAATTGTCCATGATCAACTAGTAAGAAGTACTACTCCGTTACAATTATTCGATCTATAAGATAGCTAGAACTAGAGAATTAGATGGACCAGCTAGATCAACCAGGGGTGAGGCTCATCGCCCAAAAATGTCGCGTGTTAATGCTTGATCTAAGATTAGTGAGAATTTATTGGCAGCATTTAAAAGCCTCACTCTTTTTTAGGTAATTTACGGAAAATTTTATTATCTGCTGTTAAGTCCCAAAGCGGAACGAAATTGACAGCTACTGCAGTAAATCAGTCACCAGCTTAGACTCTGACAGCGCCGACGCGCTTTCTATCTCTCAGATGTAAGAGGTTCATCACAGAGGAGCTTGGTGCAACGATAAAAGTTGTCGTCAAGTGATCTTGAGGTTATGGGTTCAAAGTGTGAAATTAGCTTCTTACAAAAATGCAAGGTAAAGTTATCTACTTTAAGCCATTGTCGCCCACTCTTTCCCCGGACCCTGCATAGGCAGGAGCTTCGTACACCAGAACAGCCATGTAAGAGGTTCGTCACGTTTGCAATATCAAAATAGCTCAAATCAATGCATTTTGAAGATCTTAACTCACTTTTTTTGTGTTTTAAAAGAACTAACAAAAAAATAGATGGTCGGGATATTTTGCTAATAGAAACTTAGGTAAAAAAGTTATCCAATGGGTATGAAATTTGACTTCTAGAACATTTAAGTCATTCCATACATGATCATTGGATTAGATCTTCTTTTTAAAAAAAAGTTTCAGCCTACAGAAAAGATAGAGACATAGACTTCTGCCATGCTCTGACTCTTACCGGGGCTCGTTACTCAGCAGCAATAGAGCACAGAGTAGATGGTGACTGGCAATTCCTACCCTGACGATCTGATACACGACTCAAAATATGATCAAAACTGCTTCAAATGTTAGCACCACAGAATTTGCAAAAGGGAAATTATATATAGGCTCAGATATGGGTTTTCTTCTTTTTTTTCTTTTATCGCCCAAGTAAGAGGGCCGTTTAAGTATGTATTGCGAATCACCTCCATGTGGAAAAACGTGAAAAGCCATTGAAGGAGGCACCATAAAGTTCATAGAGCAGTCCTGAATGAATGAAGCAATAAACCAGTAAAGCATAGAAGGGAAGCTGATCAAAGCCCTCAGTTATGTCCGACTAGAACATACCGGTTTAGTTACAACGCCATAGAAAGTGGCATCACAGTAATGACCGTTTAGACCTTAAGGAATTCCCTGGGTCAACTTTTGCAACAAGTTCATATTTTGGTAATGGTACACTGGTTACTGGAACTGGGATTGCCAATCGGAAGGGATTATCCGCTACCCAAACTGAAAAGATATGAGGTGAAAAATCTTATCCATGGACAAATATAAAATTAATTGTGAATATCTGCTTTATTTTGAAATGGATACAAAAGGAGGGCTACTATCAACGGATTATCTGATTTAAGATATAATTTTTTTATAAAATAAAATCATCATCGTCATCGTCATCATTATTCAAAACCTTATCCCAATTAGGGATCCACCGCATGAATCCAAATTATAGAATAAAATACTCCTAGAATGTTGATTAAATTATAGTATTAATGAGAGACAAATTAGTTCATTTATATATCAGATATTCATATTGAAATATTAAAAAGATAGGCAAAATTCTGACTTACTATTGAAAATTTAGGATTCATGGGATTTACACTTATCTAAACTACTTTCCCTCAAGGCTCAACTTTGTATTAATTTCTCTTTCTTCTACTTTTACTTATCAAAAATACATTGTTTTGGCAAATAGTGAAAGTGAAAAAGAAATTTTTTAATGATTTAGTTCATGCATAGCCCAAGATTTGGACAAATAATGAAAGTAGAAAGTGCTAATATATACATATATATATTATCATAATTTAAGATTATTAAAAAAAATTAAGATGTCTTGTATTTATATGCAGCAACCTTAATAATTTCGGTAATGCAAATTACATGTGCTACTTTTAAAAAAGATTAGCAAAACTGAACAAAATAAATATTTTGTTATCCGAATCAAACCAAATGGATAATTTGCTATCTAAAATGGATAATTTGCTATCTACACCGAACCGAATGGAATGGATATGAAATAAATTATGAAAATTTAAACTACTATCTAGATCTGTATCCAAACCGATAAAATTTATTGGAACAAATACGGAATAAAAGTACCCTAAGCGTATCTTATCCGTTCCAATCATGATGTTAAGCCACTAATTAATTAGTTAGCTGTATTGTCAAGTTCATTTCCACAACATTTTGGTTGTCGATTAAATTGCATCTCCTTTTTCCACCTTGCTCTTCATATGATAAGAAATGAAAAATAAGCTGAGCCACTCTAGGGGCCCAATGGCAAGGTTGATATAGTCCAGTTTATGCAATTTTGCCACATTATTCTGCATACGACTGGATGAAAATTTTCTGCCATAATCGCCTAAGACTTGTGCAGCAATGCCAACCGGGCCCTTGTTTATACGCGAGTTAGGCTATGGCAGGAAATGAATGCTACAGTAAGGAGAGAATTACCTCCATCTCACTTTAGTTTTGCAGAGTTGTATTCGCACTCAGTTTGAACAATGGCAGTACTCACCCTATTTACACTTTTTGGTCATCTACTAAGGATATTATAATTCTCAAAGCATTATCAACAGCCAATCACATCAAGTGTATAATCAAGTGAGCAGTATCATATCAAAACAAAGGACTCGAAACATCACTTCCCCAAGTTTATTTTCCTTTAAAGGGAAAAACATCCAAGAACATATTTACCAGAAGACACTAGCCTGAAATCTAACGTTGTTAGTTACTACTATTTATAAAAATACAAAGGTTTTGAATATTTCAGATTGCTTTAAGTTGGTTTTTAGGTGCAATAATTTTCCTTAAAAATCCTGTCCTTTTTCTCTTTTATTTCTTCAGACTGCCTATAATTTTGTTGAGACTTTGGTTTTCATGTCACCCAGTCAGATAGGTTCTCTCTCTTCTACTATGGAGCATTTGGCCTGACAGGAACCATAGGCATTGAGGGATAGGATCCCAGTGTGGAAGTTCAGAACGGGGATATATTCAGCCCTCTCAAGGGCTTATCTTTCACGTTTGAAAGACATCTCTTTAGTCAGTCTCATTCAAGGGCGGCTAGCACCTTCCATTGATGCTCTTTCAGTGAATTCTGATGGGAGCTCCTACTGTAACTGGACCCGAACAAAGTGAAGATTTGGGAACATTTTAACGGAGAATAACTACTTAATTTCAGACTTGGAGGCATCAGAAATCCAAGTGAACAGAAGCGCATGCATTTTAGCCAGTCCTTCGATCTCTGAAGAGCTTTCAGACCTTTGCATGGGAAGAAGAAAGTCAGCTAATAGGAAGACAGGCAACAAAAAAATGGACATCCATCAAATATGGCAAACGCAACCACAAAGGTGATATATCTCTGTCTGACTAGTCAATTGCCCGGAAGCAAATTATGAGGAGCATAAACAATAAAGCAGGTATAATTTTCTAGGTGACAAATATTGATGGCCTAAGTGTTATCTCCCTTTAGAGCACTTTCAGTTACTTGTGAGACTTTCGGCTCCCCTAGTTTTCACAGATTTTAGTTTCTGTTTGTTGTATCGAGTCTTTGGTTTTCAGCGCGTCTCAGTTTATCATCTAAACAAAAATTACCATTGAACAGGAAAAGCAAATTCAGAAGCTCCATAAAACATGGAAAGGAAGAAATGGAACCATGCCTCTTCAGTGACGCACCCCTTTTCTCTTAACATATCCCAGAGGACCTCCATTAGGGTTATTCAAACTTACATAAGAAAAAGAACAAGTTCTAATGGGACTGAAGAAGCTCCACAACTTTGGTCCTGTCGGGCATGCTTGGAATGGCCCCCTTCACTTGCACGCAGAGGGAAGCTGCTGCAGCTGCAAGATCACCAAAACCAAAGAAAATGAGAAAGAGATTAAAGAACAGATAGGGAGCTACAGAGAAAGAAAACTAACTACATTACAAATACCTGCGAATCTCAGACTTGCCCCTTTGGACTTGCCCTCAACTTGAGCCACCGCAAAAGCAGCAGTGAAAGTGTCCCCAGCTCCAGTGGTATCTAGAACTTTGGGGGCTGAAATGATGGGTTGTTGAATTGGCTCTTCCCCTTCAACAAATAGAGCTGATCCTTTGGCCCCAAGCTTTACTAGCACTTGCTTGACACCCTGAAATGTCCAGAGTATATGCCACCATTCTTTTCATCTAGCACAACTGAGATTCTTTAAAACAAATTATTCAAAAACAAAGATCCTTAAGACCAGAAAAAGGATAATGGGTTTTTCCATTTTTCTTTGGAAGGTTAAATGCACACAACAAGACCCCAAACCCTTCTTTTGCCACTAGGACAATCAAGACAGTGATTGTTCCATGCACGCTTACCATTTCATGGCATTTTCTTGCAGCTTGACTAATCTGTCCAAAATTGTCCGTTGGCATTCCTGTCAAACGTGCAAGTTCAGTTTCATTTGGGCTCAATATATCCACAAATTGTAGGAGTTCCACGGGGATCTTTCCTACCATCCCCCCAGCATCCAGAATCACAGGAACACCAGCACTTCGTGCAGCCTGAACAAATTTGGGCTTCAAACTCACATTAGACTTACACATTAAGTAACAAAAGTTAAAGCATTCAAGAAGTGGAAATATCAGTCAGTATAAATAATAATTTGAAAATAAAATGTTCTCAGAAAAAAAATCCATCAAAATAATAATACAGGAAGTGCTCTTTGAAGATCTCTGGAAGCCACATGCAGGGACAATGTCCTGTGGCTTGACACTATACATTGCAATGCAAAATATATGGTTTAAAGCCTTGAAAGAAATAATGGCAGAGAGTTCCAGCAGTTAGCTGGGTTTGTTGAGTACCCTCTCTCAAAACCGAGAGGTTATGACTAACTGACTAACCATTTGCAAAAAATTAAATAAATAAATTGCAGAAAATGCCTCAGTTTGAAGTACAAGCAAGCATCAAATCATCAATATCTGAGTGACCATTAGTGCATACAATGGCTTAGAAAACTACAGTTTGTGTACACTGTTGATATTAACAATAATGGAAGATGCTTAAATGTGGTGTCAACTTATATACTTATCTATTCAAATTCACTTATCATTCACAAAAGAAAATAAATAAATAAATAAATGGCAGAAAATGCCTCATTTCAAAGTTTGCTGACAAGCAAATCATCAATATCTGAACACCATGAGTCAATACAACGGCTATTTACAGTTATTTGAACAATCACAAATATCTAAAAAATACAGTTGAGATGAGAATACCTAGAAAAACACATGATGATGGAAGACATTAAAAGTTTCAAATCCTATAAGGTGTCAACTTAAGATACTGATCCAAAGTCACCGTACCAAGATAAAGTTGACTAGTCGGGTGATAAGATGAAGGCCCACCTTTTTGTGGAGGCCAATCTTCTGTAAGATCAACGACACTTGCATGTAAAATAGGGATGCATAAGATTAGCAAGTAGCAGAAGCAACTATATCTTCAGCCAGCCTCACAAATGGATTTAAAATAACACCATTTTGTTATGTTTTGGGAAAAAAGCACGCAAAATTAAGTATAAGACTTGTACTAAACTGATGTCATTGATCATCAAATAAGCAGTCGTTCAGGAATAACACCTCCCCAGTAATAATCTTAAATTTAGAAATATGGCACTTCTAAGTGTGGCTTGGAGACTCTGAACATAGAGATGCAAGTTACTGCTTTTACATTCTTCACAACATATGATGCAAGATGGATGATGAGGTATAGTTCTCTAGGGCATGAGGTCCACTAGCATGTGCCAGGTGAAGTTTTGTAAAAGAATTACATCTACAAGAACCTTTTGTTTGGTAAAGAAGTCCATTATGTCCTGCTACGCTGACCTTGTACTGATACAGGATAATAGGTCATAGTTGTACATTTCAAAGTGATGTTGACCTATGGTGGTTGGGTATTGGTTGAGTGGAACCTTATAAACATGCAGTCTGTCTCGTGGTGGTACTAGACCATATTAAGCTACATGCAGAATTCAACCTGCAGATCCTCAGTCACAACGTGACCCCACGTGTCCAGCTCGTCTAATACCAATCTCATGCAGAATTCAACCTGCAGATGCTTAAACAAAAAATACTACCCCACATATCCAGCTTGTGTAATACCAATCCCCTGAACTGCAATGGCAGAGAGCATATATCTGACTGCCATCTCAAATTGGAGCAAGATATCATCATAATCATCACCTAGGTTTCTAATACTCCTTCAACAATGAAATCTCACCTTGTATGCCTCGCATTAAAATCAGTTAGTCAGCCAGCGTGCACTTGACTAAGTCCCACCACTTCTATCAAGAGTTAATACTCATCCTGCCTGGTAGCTGTGAACAAGGTTCTGAAATAGCTTCATGGAGGCCTTGCTTTACAGATAGAAGAATGGAAACAGGAAAGCTGATTGTGGACCAGAGAAAACACTTTTTCTTGACTTGGATAATACAGCAATTCATTGTCCCTTCAAGATGTAGTTTTGAGATTGACTCTTGCTAAATGCAAGTGAAGATTGCTATTCCAGGAAAATATGCGACCTTAAAGAAGTAACTAAGCAGAGCAATGAGCCAGCTATCAGCGCGCTTTCTATCTAATCTCGCTTAAGCGCCAGGATTGGCCCGGTATCCTTTCCAGTGGATTCAATGAAAAATGTTTCTGCAGTTTGTTTTCTAAAAGGAATTTTAAAATAGGGATCCTGCTTTTAGAAAACAATTACAAAAAGGCAGTTAAAAAACCCGGGTCATCATAGTAAGTTGTCATATGCCACAAAAGGTTTGGAAGGATATACAGTGCATGAAATTTCCTTACACCCTAGAGTTTCAGACTTTCTCGGTTAGGCTTGGCCAGGTGATGTTCTTAGTAAGTGAACAATATGTTAAGTGGGACTTCCCATTGGAGCATAAACCTTGTCTGCATTTCACAATTTGTTTGCTAGAAGAAACTATGATAAACCTCATTGAAAGAGAATCCATTTCCTTTCTCCTTTAATTAATCTCCTTCTCAACAGCCGAAGAGGCAGGTGAAACTGAAGATGCAAGATAGTCCTATTAACTTTTGAAACCTCAATATTAGAATTTCTCTTATCGAAATTACATTCTAAACACCCAATAGTAAGATAAGTCTTCAAAAAGAAACAGAGTTTTCTTCAATGCATCACGTATTTAGAAAAATAAATTTCTGTTTTCTAAATGTAGCAGTTCCCTTTCTCTGTTCCCCAAAACCAAATAAATTTAACAAACTGAAAAAAAGAAAAAGAAAAAGAAAGGAACAACAACAACAACAATTTTTCTCCACTTTCATATCCCTTTCAATAAATCTACACACTTTAAAAACCACAATTTAAATAACAAAATTTCTCCAACATACCTTAGCAACTTGAATATTCACATAATCAGGTATCTCTCTCTGCAGCAGCACGATCCCAGCCTTCCTCACAACCTCTAAGTCTTGATCAGATATCTTCTTCGGCCAACAATTCATGTTTGCTCCACCCACAATGATAATAGAATTCTGCCCATCAGACTGAAGCATAACAACAGCATGTCCAGTGGGTGCATCAGAAACAATCTTCAGATAATCCAAATAGACCCCGCCACCCTCCAAAGCCTCTGTGATCAATCTCCCATGGGCATCTTCCCCAACTTGCCCAATAAAATATGTGGGATATGAGAGTTTCCCACCACAAGCAGCTTGATTTGCTCCCTTTCCTCCTGCAAGTGTCTGTCCTGTTTTAGCAGAGATGGTTTCTCCTTCTTGTGGGAGTCTGTCTATCTCAACATAGATGTCTGCATTTGCAGAACCTACTACTACAAGGGGATCGAGCATCGGGTTGTGATTGGTGGAGAGAGAGGCTTTTGAGGGGTTTAGTGCAAAAGAAACGAGGGTTCGTCTGTGAGGTGATTGAGTTCTTCTGGTTGATTCTTTGGTTGACGGGATGGTGATGGGTTGAATGCGATAAGATCGATGGTTGAAGGTTAGTCCTTTCATCGTGGCCTGACGATGGGATCGACTGCTGGGGAAAGAAAGAAGAGAAATAATTCTGTGGGTTTGCTCTTATACCTTCAAATTCATCAAAGACTGGAAACCGTAAAGAATATTTGATCGTAGGTTTGCGGTTTGGGAAGAAACGAGAGGAACCAGGGGAAATATATTATAACCTCCTCTAGCTGGACTACATTTGAATCCTTAGTCGGGTAAAAAGGTTGGTCTGGTGAAGATGGGATGTGGGTGACATGGAGCTTTTAACAGAAGGGAGGTTTTCTCTTCTGACTAGGGCCCACTCAATGCAAGATAATGGCACCACGATGTAACCACGTCATATCCCTAGAATCCACACCAACAAGAGTGCAACACTTGATCTTTCTTAATCAAGGCTGCTTATGAGTCAAAAGCCAGCTGGCTAAGTTCCAACAATTACAATATTATCCGCTTTGAGATGTCATATACTCTTCACGGCTTTGTTCTTCTACAGTTTCCCAGAAAAAATGCATTGTGACCATTAGAGTTCCCTGAACTCTTATAGCAGCCCATTTTCCTCTCCTCAAGCAATGTAATACTAACTCTCTGTCCATCACCCTACCTTAGAAGCCTACCAGCCTTCTTTTGTCCTCCCCTCATCAGCCCAAGGCTTCACAAAACCTTCATAATATACTCAGAAAGTAAACTTAGTAGCTCTTATTATTTGCATCTCAAGCGACCCAACCCGAATGAGTTCATGCTTAGAGAGAATAAAAATTTACCGAAACAATAAAAATGAAGAGGAGCCTTGGCAATATGGTTGTCATTGTGTGGTCATGACGTCAAGGGTTCAAGTCACAAAAACAACTTCTTACAAAATTTAAGGTAAGGCTGCATACTATTAACTCATGTGATCTGTCCCAAATATTTGGGTAATTATTAAGAAAAATTAATAAAGTTTAAATTTTTAGAAATTTCGAGTTAGAATATTAGGTTATTGAAAATTCTCTTTTTATAGAGATAAAATCATGATTTAAAACCTAGAAATTATTGATGTACTTGAAAAACCAATTAAATGACATTAAGTAATTCAATTTCGAGTTAAAATAAAAAAATCTCTAATTTTATAAACAAAAGGGTAAAATGGTAATTTCACTCATAATCAAAATTTTTAAATGTGAATATTTGAAATGTACTCAGGAAGCAAATCGAAATAATTCTAAGTACATTAAATTCGAGTTCGGAGAATTAGTGCCTATTTTTCTCCATTTTTGAAAATAAAAGAGCAAAATGGTCATTTTACATTTAAAGTGGGGCCCATAACGTGGTCCAACATTCTAGAAGAAGCCATCAGTGGTCAAAACACTACTAAATGGTAGTGGATACAGAGGTGGAGTGGCAACTCCACTCCCCATTAAATTTGATCAAAAGTAAAAACACCATAATTATAGAAAATTCATAATAATAAAAAAAATCCAAAACTTGCTTATAAATACCTTAGAAAAATCTCCAAAATTTTTCAAAAATCTATTACGAAGTGCCCTAGACTCCCCCAAAATCTTAGCTCCAAATTCCTTCCCCAAATTCTCTTTATTTCCCTCTTAATTTTTTTCTCTATTATAGTGTCCACGGACATACCCGGCCTCTATACCTAGTGGAGACGTCAGGTGCGTCAATAGATGCGTCATTCCCGGTAGCTAGGGTTTCCAACAGAAAAACCTTAATTCAATTAGGTATCCAATTATAGAGAGGATTTCTAAAATTTAAACTGCTGGATCTATTTGGGCTATCTTGATTTACAAAAGCCACAAAGAATATTTATAATCTACTGGTGATATCGCCAGAAAATTTCAAATCAATCTCAAGTCCAGTACTGACATCGTCTTCAGCAAAAATTTCAAGTTATTCTGGCCAATCCAACCGGTGAACGGTGATCTTGGACCATTAAAACTATTCAGCAAGGGGGTTCTATGTTTCTCTCAAGTTATTTCTTCTTCTCCAGGAACTATATCGAAGAAATCTCCAATTGTATATAAACTTGATGCATCTAGGGTTTCTGGTTTTCTCTCTTCTTCTCTGTTGGTTTCTCCACTCTGGCAACACCAGGTAGGTGGTTTCCCTATTTCCCCTTTTCATTCCATGCAATCCAGTAGTAATCTCCAGCGATCTCCCCAGTCGTTGATCCATCAAAGACGACAGTTTCAGCATGAAGGGTTGAGATGCCATCATACAACGGCTCAAATGAAAACTCTGAGCCATTGGATGAAAAGCTGAAACCCAAAAACCTTAGATAGGTAAATCCCAGCCATAGATGATGGTAGAACAAGGATGATCCAGAGATAGGTGATCCGACGGTCCCGATCAGGACATCTCACCTATCCCCAGTCACTGCTTAGTATACATCAGTTATCATCGGTGGAACGAGGCAGAGGCAGGCCGACGAGCATCCCAGTCAATCCACAAGGACCAGATTGAATCTAGACCCTTGTTTTGACTATGAACTTTAAACTTTAATTCAAAAATCATCTGGACTCCAAATCCAGATCGAAAAGAAGCTATGGAAAGCTTGTGAATTCTATTTTCTTCTGAAACTATAAAATTTAATAAATAATTCAAGAAACTTTCTATTTAGAGGAAACAAGTTTCTAATTATCTTGATCTGTAAAATATATGATGATCAAACCTTGAAAAACTTATCCAAATATGATATAATGTTGATAATATGTGAAATTGAGGATTTATTATAACAGATCTATAAAAAATTGAGAAATCTACCCTTTATGGTAGAAATCATACATGGATTAACGTCCAGATGACCCCAAAAATTTTCTATGGAATCATACCTGAGGGTTTTAGGACTTTGAATCGATCTAATTGTTCAAAATTTCAATTTGAGGTCGATTTGGAGGTGTTCCTCTTTGAGATCACAGGATCTGGTTCACCGTTGAATCACCTACCGATGAACTAGATCTGGGTTGAATCTGGGCTGAAAATCATGGGGTTTTTGAAGGGGAGTTGAGGGAGACCTACATGGATCTTGTTTGAAGTAAAGAGAAAAGCCAAAGACCACGGTTTTCTACCAGATTTTGAAGCCCTCACCGAATGGTTAGGGTTTCTATAATTCTTCCTAGTGCTAGGGAAGAGAAATGGTGTAACGACCTGGGTTTTTATAATATATTTTTGTAATTTTTTTTGAAATGTCGGGCCCTAAGTATTTAGAAAACAAACAGCGAAAAACTTTCATGAAAAGACCCTTTTAAAAACCCCGAGTGTTATTTTTTCTTAAAAAGGATTATCGGCGAAATGAGCACTATATTTGTACAAAAAATTCTGCAAAGTTTCCATTATTCTTTGGACATTAGACATTTAATGTATGTCATTGCGAAATTCATAAAAACAAGAATAAGGGAGACTTCGTCTCCATCCCATCACATTTACAAGCATGACCAAGTGTTTTGAAAATCACAATAAATGAAAACCAAAGAAACATACACGGCTTAAAATATACTTGTCATGATAAATCTAGTCACAGCCACACAACCACGACTTTAAGTTACATGTCTACATATCCATAAAGTAAAGTTATATTATATCGAAGTGTTACTTCAGTATACTATTTAAATTAACTATAATACAAACCTAATTGATATACCTGATTTGTCATCTTGAACTCTCTGACACAGTCCTCTGCTTCATTTTTCCTGTTCTATTTCTTCAACATGAGACATTGTAAACAATTTACAATGTCTTAACAAGCTTGCGCTTGTGTAAGCAGTTTTTACATCTATTTTATCGAGTTTTTCATGCAATTCTAGACAGCATCTCAAATCCTTTTTCATGCAATTTCTAAAGAATAGAATGATCAAGTCAGGGATAAGAAACATGATTTAGCTGCAGCTCCAATCTCAGTTCACAATTTCATGTTAAAACATTTCAAATAATGTCAATATAAAACATGCACCACTTTAAATATATATTTTTCTAAATGATTGAATCATCATAGTAATCTTAAGTAAATTGCAATATAAAATATATAAAAAAATCACAAGTATGCATAACTTGAGAACTATATGAAAGATACGCATATAACTTGATAAATCCAATACCATAAGAGCCTCAAAGTATTAAAGTAGTTATTGATTAAACCACGAACGTTGGCAATCCTTAATCGACAACATCATCATGTACACATATGCACCCTGACGAATACATCAGCTGGTTGGTCATGAGTACTCATCTAAAGACCATCATCAAGCTCATCTACGTGGGTCATAAAATAGAAATCCTATGACACACTATGCTCATGACCAGATCATTGAATTGTGCCTCTTTGATTTTTAGAAAATAGCCATCGCAGCAACTACGGATACGTCTTGAAAGGGTGCCGTGACCACCTCCAATAGTGTGACGACCCGGGTTTTTTCATGCATTTTTAAATGCACTATCTAATTTCCTAAGGCGGGATGCAACCCTATTTGAAAACCATTTTATAAAAACCATGCAGTGCAGTGGAAAACCTTTTAATTTTAAACTCATTTTGAAAACCCCGAGTGTCATTTGCTTTCACAACAACTAAGGTAGTTTTTGCAAAACTTTAGAAATCATAAATGTTTTTCCCCAGGTCTATCCAGTCACAACACACAGCCCAACTATAAATAAATATATGTCCAAAGGGTAGAGAGTTTACTCACATGTATAGTTGTCTCCTTTGTTTATTCACTTGCTCGTAGCACTAATATCTCCTGAGGCGTCTTCTATTTGTAAGTGGAACTATCCTGAAAAATGTTAAGGATAGGGTGAGTATATACTATACTCAGTAGGAGCCTATCACTACTAGTTTTATAATGCATGAGATGTTTTAAAATCATATGCTCCTTCAAAATATGTGCATGTCTGAATACTCAAGTTCAATATCGATATCGAAATCCATTGTCAAACTGAAATACTAACGACTTAAAGGATCGCATAATCCAAAATCGAAAGTATCATATACATATATATCATAACATTATGATATGCATAAGATGCTTCATTGAATCCAACTCATGGATATCTAGTATGGTATGGTCGACCAACCCTTTATCATGCCATATGCAATGCACATAAGTCCACGAAACCATAGGGTCCCACTATGCCCACGACCTCACCGCCGTGTGGTCCCCGGGTACCTAGGGATACAAGATCATATACCTCCACGGGGCATATGACACTTCGACCCAGTTCCGTGACACCAGTGGTAGCCCCCTGTACCACATGCAGTCGAAGTAGGGACATGCCCTTTTTGGACGTGGTACCCATCCACCTAATAGTGGTAGAGGCTGGGTGGCCAACCCAAACCCCTTAGTATAGCACCCATGAGCTTATTAGCCCAAATCATGTAAGATCAAATAAGCCAAAAACCTCTTTTCAAAACTTGTCCTCTTTGGGTCCCTTACAACTGCCTGGCCCTCGGCACTCCAGCATCTTTTGGCAACCCTCAAGGACATGCAATTTTTGCAATAACTTAATGCTCATAAATCATGCAATGTATGCAATAGTTTGCAAAACATATCTATGCATAATGTATATGCAATTATTTACAAAACATGTCTATGCATAAAGCATTTATCACATGCATGCTGAATTAAGTCATGCTAAATAAGTCATATACTTAAAACATGTGACCTCAAAACAATAATAGTTCTTTTAAAAGAATCTAGTAGCTATAGAACACCTACCTGACTAGGTCACGCTAACCCGTTTGTCCTCGTACGCTCCTGAACATGGTTTGGGGAATCAAGGTTAGTTTGGCCTATCTTTTTTAGGTTTTAGAGTAGTTGGTCTTATCACTTAGGCATTAAGGGTCCATCCCTATGCCTATGGGTGTCCTAAGGTCCTAATTGGGCCTTGGTATTATCAAAATTTCAAAGGTTTAGCGGCCACGCGCCACCATCTTATTCTAAGGGTCATTCCCACCTTTTATTGGGCCTTGATCAGAGATTTTATAGTTTGGGTGTGTCCGCGTCATCGACAAGGATACAACGCCTTTTACGGCACCTCAATCGGAGCTCTAGATCTCAAGTTATAAGCGTTTTAGTGTCGCACGTACATAAGGGTCTTGAGAGTGAAAAGGCGGAATGTTAGGGCGCTACGCGTCAGTGGCATGCGCCCGCCTTTTCTTAAGGAGAGAAAAAAACCCCGCATTGCTAGCACGCTGCGCGTCTGCGGAGTGCGCCTTAGCGGGTGCGTCTGTAGACACGCCAAGTTTTCCCGCCCATCTCTCTCTTTTCCCGCCCATCTCTCTCTTTTGCAGGCGCGTCCCTGGACGCGCCCGTTTGGTTTTTTTTCAAACGCGGTCGACGCGTTACGTTCCGACTGGAACGTTTTGTTTGTTGGGGGACCAGGGCGTCCTCAGGACACCCTGGTTCAACCCTGTCGAACCAGTGTGGCCCAGGGAACGTCCCTGGGTCCTTGGTGACTCTCTAGGGCTCTATTTTGCATGATTTTTCATGCAAAAACCTAGGGAAACTGATCCTAGGACTACTGTGAAGACGAGTTTTGAGGGATCTTGGGCATACCTGGCTCGTTGTTGGGTTTTTCTCCTCGTTTCTCCTCTTAGTTACTTCTCCAAAATAAGTTTTCCTCAAGCTTTTGGGCTGCCATTAGAGGCGCCCAAGAGCTTTATTTATAGAGTTATAAGGGGGGTTCTGGAGGGGGCTCTTATCGCCCTTGAATGGCGGTGGAGAAACCTCCAGAATGACGGTGATTTTTCCTCCAATCACCGCCGTTATAGAACCCTCTAGGGGGTTAAAGATGAAGGGTGCCCATATCAAAACGGGCCCCTGTGTTTTGCAGGCTAAATCCGTTTTTTGGCAAAAATTATATTTTTGCCCCTGAACTTCAAAGGGCTATAACTTGCTCATTTTAACTCCGTTTTGGGTGATTTTGGTCTTGTTGGATTCCTTTTTCTGAGACACACCTAATGATATCATTTTCAGGGCCAAATTTCTGGGTTTAGTCAAAGTAAATAGTGAAATGACCAAAATGCCCTTATCTTCAAAAACTGAACTTTTCATTGCTAACTTGGGATTTTAATGTTACAAAATTGGAGTCATTACAAATAGTTGTGCCTACTAAAGTAGTCGAGAAAAACGATGTTACTTTGGGCATAGATACCTACCACCTTTAGTGGTTAGAGGCCAGAAGGCCACCTCATACAACCTCTTAGCATAGTGCCCACCAAGCTCATTAGCTTGAACAAAGAGATGTCTCAATCCCAAAATGACATTAAAACATGTATCATATATCTCATGCAAAATTATGCATTTCTATAACTCATCTCAAAACATGAGTTTGATGCAATTTCAATTATAATAATTTCTTTCAAAAACACACAAGAGCATATAACAAGCAATATCTTTTTTGTTTCTCACATAAAAACATGCATCATGGCTGTAAAAGATATATAGATATAATTCCTATGCCTCGTTTGCAAACATTGCATTCTTAAAAAGCATAAAACAAGGCATCATGATGAAGCGTAAATTCCATAATAGTTAAGTAATCTCAACTAGAAAACATGATAAACTAATATTTAATTATTTAAAATCTCAAGGGCAAATAGATGTTAAAACCACCTACCTCTTAGGCGTAATTCTCAATTCATTTTAGTTTATTCTTCCACTCGACTTACCAGTCGACCTAGTCAACCTGTACATATTCCATATTTTCTTGTCAATATTGAGTTATATTACTAATTATCAAAGGAATCTATTCTAGACCTAATTAGACAATTCATATAATCTTTTAGTCATGGAACTACTAGGTTCTATGTAGTCCATCACTCTTCACTATATGATCCCAGTTACTAAGTTTGTTGGTCCATCTTCCACATCATGGATCATCTAAGCCCATTAGGGTTCTAATATATAATTTATCAATGACTGGCCATTAATTATATGTGAGGATCAATGTTAGATCACCCTTGATCTGTTGTTCATTCTATAGATTTTTTATTTGATGGCTATAAGTGGTCGGATCTCGATCTCAACATGTTATTTAATATTTTTGCTAATGAATAAGGGAATTTTTACTCATCCTATGTTAATTTGAGTTTAGGGATGCAATGGTGGCATTTGATCACAGATTAGCCATTGCTAAGTCCCTATTCCTTTACTACCCAACCAGATGTCCAGGTTATTCATCAATTTCCACTTAGATCTTTTAATTTTTGCCGTATATTAGTTAATTCAATGTTTTAGAACACATTTGTGGCGTTTGATCATAGATCAGAGGTCAAGAAGTTACAGTGCAAACAATACCTGATCGAATGACTGAGATTGTCCGATTGATTTTCATCCTAGATCGATAAATTTTGTGTGATCTGACCTACATTAGGTCTTTAATTACCTATCCATAAGCTTATATCAGAAAATAGACGGCTAGATCGTCTCTAAACTTATATCTAGCATAAAACCGTACTGATTTAGCTAAAAATCAAGAGTTGGGTTTTGTAGATCTTACATTCTAAATGCGTTTCCTTGCGTTTTTCACTGTTGGATAGGCTAGATTGGTAGTCACTTTCACCTATAGGGTTTCTGAGCTTATCGCGCACCATCTCTTCCTTAATTGACGCTTTAGATCTCGTTGGATTCCCCAATCACCTTGGGGGTTTTGTTCAGCTCATAGTGCTAGACAACATGACTAGCTCGGATCGGCGATCTAAGCCGGCATTGTCTCTGACAATGGCTGCATCACCAGCAAACCCTCATCGCGTTTTGCCAGCGTGCACTTCTCTCCCTTCTTCTCCTTCTCCTCTTTCTTCTCTCTCTTCCTTCCTCTTCTTCCCATGACTTTCCAGCTTAGCACAGGCTGTTCCTGTGCTAGGTGCTTGTGGGGACTCCTGCTATGGCTGGAAAGAGAAAAAGAAAAGAAAAGGAAAAAGAAAGAGAAGGAGAAAAGGAAAGAGGGAGGGAGAGAGAGAGAGAGAGTGGGAAAGAGTCTAGGGATTTGGAATTTTGTGTGAATAGTGGGAGGGGTATTTATATGGTTGTTTTTGAATTATTTTAATTAAATTTTTTATTATTTCTTAAAAATTAATTTTTATTCTTTTCTTATTAAAATCAAAATAAATTCTTCATCATGTTTATTCTTCATCATTGATATTTCTTGTGCTGGCTGTCTCTCAGCTCAGCTAACTTTTGTGGACTCCACACAAAGGTAAAATGACCAATTTACCCCTATAGGTAAATATAAATTCACAAAAAAGAAGAAGGGATTTTTCACCCGAGCTTAGATTTTAGTTTACTTACAGTCATTCTAACTGGTTTTCAGAGTATGATTTCAAATATCTATGTTTCAAGACTTGATTATTTTTCTAAAAATTAATATTATATTAAATATAATATTCTACCTCAATTTTGGTAAAATTTCCAATTAATTTAAAAAAATTCCAAAAAAATTGGGTTTTCACACATTAGGCATGGCAAATTGTGTTCGCGAGTCACATCAAGACTGATCCATTAGAGTATATGGGTCGACACAAACATGACAAGAACTTGATGGCTTGAACATTACTAGTGTATTAAACGAGTTGACACGACACAACTCATATAAAACAATTGATAATAAAATTTAAAAGACATTATAATGCATTATAATATAGGGTTAACAGGTCACGGATCATATTGGTCAACACAACTTGTTTAATTATGCTAGTTGCAACTTGTTATATTCGAAAACCATGTCACATTCAAGTTTCATGGATTCACCCAAAACACAACGCAATTTTGGGTTGTCCAAAAAATGACACTAACACGATAAGACTTACCTTGAAAATAACACGAATAGGATAACACTCATCTTAACCTGATAAATGCATATCGAGTTAGAGTCATATTATTATGTCGTATCGTCTTTTGTCACCCCCATAGTCCATCCCCAACCACACCATGCAAGTGGCCAAAGACAGACTTTTCCATTTACGGAATGATACTTGAGCTACTCTTGACATGAAAAGTGCACACCAAATACTGAAATACGATATGTAGCAAACATTTGCCTGTCATAACCGTCCGATTAGTGCTCTAGAAACAGTTGATGTCATGTAAATTGATTATCTTGTGGATTTTCCTCCGCCGCTGACGGTCCTACATTAATCACTCACACCAACACGTTTCATGGTTGGTTTTGCATGTAAAAATGGGTCAAAGATAGGGGTGGCAATTCGGGTTGGCGGGTCGTGTTTGCGGCGACACGAACACGACACGATTAGAGTTATGGGTCAACACGAACACGACACGATTAATAGTCGTGTCAAAAACCTATGACTCGCATACCCACCCGATTCTTAAAAAATAACACGACACGACCCGTGTAACACGATTAATTGACCGAGTTGTGTTGGATATACCAGACGACATGAAACGACTCGATTTCCCTATTACGACTTAGTAAAAACTGCTCCCAAGTGAATGGAGCCAAACTAACCATTGTAACATAGGACTGCTATTTCACAACCGTCCTATATGTTATGGAGTTTTATAGGACTATTGTGAAATAACCGTCCTATATGTTATGTTTTATGACGGTTAAATCGTAGAACCATCCTATATGTTATGGAGTTTATAGGACGGTTGTGAAATAACCGTCCTATATGTTATGTTTTATAGGACTAAGTATATCGAACCATCCTATATGTTATGAGTTTTATAGACTACGCTGTGAAATAACCGTCCTATATGTTATAGTTTTATAGGACGGTTAAATCGTAACCGTCCTATATGTTATGAGTTTTATAGGACGGCTGTGAAATAACTGTCCTATATGTTATGTTTTATAGACGTTATATCGTAACCGTCCTATATGTTATGGGTTTTATAGGACGGTTGCCAGAAATAATCGTCCTATATGTTATGTTTTATAGGACTATGTCATAACCGTCCTATATGCTATGTTTTATAGGATTCGGTTAACGACCAACCGTCCTATTTTTACACATATGGATATGGTTTATTAGTACTTTACCAATCTATGAGCGTGACCGTGATGTGTCGACTTCCAAGGCCTGCCATTTATGTCGGCAAACGGCCTAGCCTTGGCGCCGCCCCGCTCGACAGGACGATGTATAGTTTTCTTTTCTCCAATTCCAAACCGGCAAGTGGCAACTAGAGTTAATGAAACTTACACTTCAATCATTTGTCAAATATTTTTGAGTCCTTAATGTTAGATCCGACGTGTGGGCCCCCCTTGTAGTGGCGGGAAAACAAATAAAAACTGAAAACATAAAGTTTTAACTAATTAATAATTATCTAGGTCTACAATGTCAATCTACCTAAGACAATTGTTTTGTCTTTTTGTATGTAAGCAAGCCCAATTCCCATATCCAATTATCCAATTAAATTTGAAGTCTTATGCTAAAGCTAAGTCAAAGTAAAGCACCCTAGCCTAAATTGGTGGTTGTTTGCTATAAGCCTATAACTATAAGTTATAACCTAAGACTTAGCCTTAACGTATTAATCGCCTCTAATTTTCTTATCAAACATTTTAAGATTAGCTACACATTGTCACATAACTTACAAGTTACACTTAGTACAAAATTAGTTAACTGTTTTGTAACTTGTACAAGAACAAGTGAAGTGAGAGACTAACTAACTATCATATATTGTATAAAATTATAAATACTAATGATTTTCTTATGTTAATTTCACATGTCATCACCAATTGATCTAATATATCTCTTTTTCATCAAATTCATGAATATCATGTATCTAACTTATATAACTCAATATTTGTTTCTCTTTTTCCAACTCCTAATTGATGATAATAGATTAGAATAACTCATTCATCCATGATCCATCATTCATGCAGAGTAAAATTTAGTAACTCCCTTAGTAATATCATTTAACATGTGTTTTTTCTCTCATGATTATTATTCATTTTACCATCAATGCCACTTCTTTTCAATTTTCACTATAGAGTATAGGCCACAATCCATAATTAATTTTAGTTTCACCAAAGTTATCATATCAATATCCTTCTAATTCTCTCGATAAGCTTTTATGTTAATTCAATACATAACTCATATTCTCTCGATCTCATTCTCACCTCAAATAATGAATTAATTACATAGCTAATAACTATTCCCTTCATATACTCATTATCCACCAATGAGATAATTACATAACTCTTTATATACAATTCTCAAGGCAATTGTTTTGTCTTTTTGTATGTAAGTAAGTAAGCTCAATCCAATTATCCAATTGAATTAGAAGTCTTAAGCAAAAGCCCCCCTGGCTTCTGGTTGTTTGCTATAACTATAAGTTATAACCTAAGACTTAGCTACACCTATACACTGGCTCTAATTTTCTTATCAAACATTTTAAGATTAGTTACACATTATCAATTACAAACTTACAAGTCACACTTAGTACAAAATTAGTTAACCAAGTTTTGTAACTTGTACAAGGACAAGTGAAGTGAGAGACTAACTGCCAAATATTGTATAAAATTATAAATGCTAATTATTTTCTTATGTTAATTTCACATGTCATCACCAATTGATCTAATATATCTCTTTTTAATCAAATTCATGAATATCATGTATCCAACTCATATAAGTCAATATTTGTTTCTCATTTCTAGCTCCCAATTGATGATAATATATTAGGAATAACTCATTCATCCATAATCCATTGATCCATCATTCATGTAGAGTAAAAATTTAGTAACTCCCTTAAGAATATCATTCAACATTTGTGTTAATTCAACACATAACTCCTATTCTCTCGATCTCATTCTTACCTCACCTAATGAGTTAATTACATAACTAATAATTATTCCCTTCTGACCCTTCCTATACTCATTATCCACCAATGAGATAATTACATAACTCTTTCTATACTCATTCTCAACTCTCAAGCTACTAAGTTAATTACATAATTTGTTTATTCTCATTCACTATTCTTACCTAATGAGTTAATTACATGACTTTTCTTTACTTTTCTCAACAACTTTTGAATCGAGTATGAGTTACTTACATAACTTTGCTTTTTGTTGATCCTCAATCGAGATCGATGAGTTAAATACATAACACTTACTTTACTCATCCTCAACCTCAACAACTATTGAATTGAGTATGACAAAGATGAGTTATTTACATAACTTTATTTTTAAGTCGATACTCAATTGAGATGAGTTAATTACATATATGCTCTATCTTTTGAAGCTCATCCTTCGTAAAATTAAGATGAGTTAATTACATAACTCTTTCTTTACTCTATACTTAATAATTATTTTTATTTAAATACATCCTCAACTAAGATTAATTAAATACATAACTCTTATAGCTTATATGACTGCTTATGCAACAACATGTTAACAACTGCCTTATAACTTTATAATAAATAAAATAACCATCCTATATATTATATAGGATGGTTATAAATAAATCATCATATATTTCATTATATATATTATAGGACTGCTATTTAAAAACCGTCCTATATTGTTCTATATATCATTTTTCACCTTGATCAACCCTAATTTCAAATTTTCAATCTTCCAAATGCATTCAAACTACCGAGAAAGTGAAAATGACCATTCCTCTTCGATGTTTCACAGATCTAAGCAAAATAAGGTATGTATTTACGAATTTTACAATCAGATACGCTTCTATAAAAAACATAAAAGCCAAGACCATTTTTTTCAATTTTTTTGCTTTTTGTTAACTATTTTCCATAGATCTTGATGGGTTTTAGTCTCGAGAAGGTGAAACGACCATTCCTCTTCGATCTTTCATAGATTTAAGTAAAAAAGGTATGTATTTACAAATTTTATAATCAGATTTATTTTTTTGTTTTTCGTTAACTATTTTTCATAGATCTTGATGGGTTTTAGTTCTATGTGTATGAGAAGCATTCCATTTGAGTTTTATATTTCTTTGCTTTAGATTTGAGTTTGTTTTTAGGTTTCTAATGCTTTTTCGAAAAAATCAAGCTACGTTAAAATTTTAAAAAAGTCGTTGTTTTTTTCATATTTCTTCATTGAAAAGTATTTCTATCCACATATAGAGCTTTCCCATGTTGTGTATTCATGTGTGATAATGTTTTCATCTCTTTTTTTTTTGTAATTTAGTTTTTTTTTAATTTTTCCAAAAAAAATAAGTTACGAAAATTAGGAAAATTTTGTTATTTTTTATATTTATTAGTTAATACCTATTCTTATCCACATATATAGCTTACCATGTCAATCTTCATGTATTAATGATTTTTAGCTAATTTTTAGCATTTAGTCTAATTTTTAGTAATATAGGACGGTTCTCGAAGAACCGTCATATATAACTAGCAATATAGGACGGTTCTTCAGGAACCGTCCTATATAACTGGCAATATAGGACGGTTATTCTGGAACCGTCCTATATAACTCGCAATATAGGAGGGTTATTCTGGAACCGTCCTATATAACTAGCAATATAGGACGGTTATTCTGGAACCGTCCTATATAACTCGCAATATAGGACGGTTATTCAGGAACCGTCTTATATCATGTAATATAGGACGGTTCCTGAATAACCGTCCTATATTTTCAACCATTCCATAGGTTAGAATCATGTCAAGGTGATGAGTAAATAGGTCGCGTGTCAAACAGGTCGACACGACGGGTCAAATTGATTGACTCGAACACGACACGATTTTTGGCGTGTCATTTTTGGGTAACCCGAAAATGACACGAACACGATAAGACTCAACCCGAACCCGCTAAATTCGTGATCGGGTTCGTGTCGTGTTATCGTGTCGTGTCATATTTTGCCGCCCCTAGTCAAAGACCAGAGAGAGAGAGAGAGAGAGAGAGAGAGAGAGAGAGAGAGAGAGCGTGGATTTCTTAGCCGTCAATTTTGGACGTGATCAAATCTGCTTATCAAACAAGTCAACACGAGTCCATCTCACTGTTTGATTTTGCTTTTGATTGGATGATCCATGCTCTTGATGCACGCCAATCCTTGTTAGGTTTATGGTTCTGCCAGAGGAAGGTTGATTTTTTTGCCCTTGATTGGTTGCAATTAGTGGTCGTGATTGCATGGAAATGTCCCCACGGAAGAAGTTGATTTTCGGGAAAGAATCAAAGCTCGCAAACAATGACTAGCTTCTTGATCAAGGCTTTAGAACAATTCTCATGTGGACCCACCGGATCCACGGCTATAATTCATGCGAAGCAGTCAATCCTACAAAACGGGCTGTACCCGCTTCTTCCAACGGAGGGAATCCAAATTTTCAAACTTAAAAACAAGACGTCGTTTCAACTTTCACAGACCAGCAGTATCGTGGGCATTTTGGTAATTATACGTCTCTCTCTTCTTTAGCGCGTTTTTTCCTTCTCTGCGGCGGGTGATGGCAGAAATAGGGAGAAAATGGTAAGGCCAAGCGGGTCCCAGCGGAAAGCCAATGGGCGGCGATTTGTACACGAAATTTGGCTTCTGCTGCTGTCTGGGAGACTCTCTCTCCTCTCTTTCTCATTCAGTGAACTCGCACGTGCCAATGCTTGTTGATGACGTGGAAAGAGAGACGCGTGTATAGTTGGCATCGGCCGGAAATGAAAGAGTGGAGATGAAATCCATGTCGTCCGTGGGGATCTTCGGACGTCGACGTAGTCGCCTTGCAACGGTTCTAAGTGGAAGTTGGAGCTTGATTCCGACCCTTTCGTCTTTCTCTCTCTGTCTCTCTCTAACCAGAAGACACAACCAAAGACGAGAGAGAGAGAGAGAGAGAGGGAGGGAGGGAGGGGTAGCTGCTGCTCAAGGTATGAAGAAGATTTTTGTTGAATTATTATAAGTTTGTCTGTTTTCAGCTGTGTTGATGTTCTGGAATTTTATTTATTTATTTTTAGTTTCTTTGTTTCGTTGTTATGTGCTCTTGCTTTGGGTTGACTTCATGTTCTGCTTGAAGGTTTTTGTTTTCTTGGTGTTTGTGATTGTGTTTGGGTTTCTGGGTCTGGCTCGAATTGAGTTTATGTGCTTTTGTTGACTGTTTCTTTCAATTGGGTTCTGCTTGGTGATTTCACTGGGTTGGATTTCAGTTGGGGTTGTTACTTTTGGTTTTTGTCTTTCTTCATTTGTTTCAATTTTGGTTTCGATGAATTGAGTTTGTGTTTTCATATTCCTCTCAGATTTCTTCAAATTGGTTCTGCTCTGTTTGGCGAGTTCATTGATTTGGGTTTGGGCTTTTATCTTGGTTGTTTCAGTTTGTGGGTTTGTTTGATATATCGGTTCGATAAATTGGGTGTATTTTCCTGATATTTTACGTGGAATTGGGTTTACTTCTTTTTTGACTGATTTGGGTTTGTAACTGGACTAAGTTTGTTAGCCTTTGTGTGTTTGCTTCAAATTTTGGTTGGATGAACCACGTGGTTCTTTGTTTTTCTTTCCCTTTGAGTTTGATTCTGCTTGGCGATTTCCCCGATTTGTGTTTCTGAGTATCTTTTCTCAGAATAATCTTGGTTGGCTTTCTACTTATCTAATGAAATTCTGTTCGATCGTCTTTTTGAGTTTGCTTATTGAGTCTTGATTTGCACGATCTGAGCTCTTTGCTTCTTGGGTCTATTGTGTTTTTTTGTCAGGTTAGATGATTCTTGGTTTGGAGGTAATTTAGACTTGTGGGGTTTTTTGGGATTGTGCTTCAGGGTGCTGCCCTTTGTGCTCTCTCGTCACTGTTAGGTCCATGTCCATGCGATTTGTGACGTTGAGGTTTGGGTGCACTTGAGCTTGGAAGACTTGATTCTTAGCTCTTCTTTTTCTATGTTTATTATGCTGCTGCTTTATACATATCGCTGGCATAAATAGCTGGTGCATGGTTTGAATTTGATGCTTAGGGAAAGCTGGTAATTGGAGTGTGGAGGGGTTTGGGTTACATGTTGCAAGAATGTGTAGGTACTTCTAACCAAGGTCAAATTGTTTTGAAGAGCTTTTGTCTGTGGGAAAGAATGGCCCTTTTATAGATTGGTGCTTTTCGATGTGTGTCTGTTGAAATTATAAAGCCATATACAGTTATATATAAGATGGAGCATGGTTGCATATGATTTTCTTCTGCAGTAAGTTTCTGTTGCCAGTAATATCTTTTCTGTTCTTTAACTTGTACGTTGGTAGACATACGTCAAATGCAGAATCTCAGTATGTAATTCTAAGTAGATGCTTAGGTCGTTCACTCTTGAACTTAATCATATTACATTTTAATGGCTATGGTTGGATTTAGTCTATTGTTAGGGTAGCTGCCACAATGCTAATCACTAGCCATGGGTTATCCCTGCATTTACCTTCATAATCTTCTTGTTCTGTCTTAAAATTGAAAAAGGCTACTCACATGTTTTACCTGTACTAAACAAATCATCACTATAATTACTCCATGCGGCTGTTTAGCTAGCAAACTGCGGATTAAGTTATTCCTGAACAGTAATTCTTTTCCCAGCTATTTGTCCCCTTAAAACCCCTGCACCCCCATACGTGGGAGCTTCGTGCACTGGGCTGCCTTTTTTTATTTGTCCCCTTAATAATTTTATTTGTGTTTTAAGTTTTAACACTGCAAATAACATGGAAAGAAATCACTTTCCAGGAATAATTATTACGTCGTTGTTATTCTCATGTGAAATGAGTACCTATGAGATCTTTCCTTAAAACATTCTTGCATGATCTTTTTTATCATTTTTTTTTGTTCAAGAGCATTCCTTTTTGATGTTTTATACTTGTTTCCTGGAATAATACCTCGCCTATCAATACAGGTTTTGAGAAACAGGGATTTTATATAAAGAATGATTATCTGGTTATTGCTTTAATAATATATTATTCTGTGTTACTTCTGTCAGTAAATTTGTCTTAGTAATGCTACAGATCTTCTTCCAATAAAAGGCAAAGAAAAACCAACAGGATATTTGGATAACCTTCAACCATCATGAGCTAGTATAACTCTTTGTATTCATAACAGTCACAGTAAGGGCATGTGGAAACTTGGAGGCTTTGACATCTTTGGTCTTTAGAAGCGGTTCTACGATTAAGTGAAGAATGGATCTAGACACCATTATTGGAGATATCTGGTTGAATGTTAGGAAAATAATTATCTAGTTCAATCTTTAATTGAAGACAAAACCCTACATTTCACAATTACTGCATAACTCTAGCATATCAAATATTTAAACCTTATCATGGCCGGTCAACACCACGAGGTATGGTAGGATGCTGTAGGAAGAAATAACTGAAGTTCAGGAGTTATCTGTGGTTTTTAGAACATCGTAAACCTCATCTAATCCAAACTAGTTTAAGATCCTTTGAAAGGATGGTAATACAGTTACAAATTCCACCAACACTGAAACTGTAAAGTGCACTGTTGCCATGGATCAATTAGCTCTTAGCTGGGGCATTCATGAAATTCTTTTTGCTTACTTTCAATGGAAGCACATGAATTTCAATACACTAGCGAGCTATGATCTGCTACTTGCTCTTGAATGCTCCACTTCCACCGGTTTGAAGTTGAGGTAGTGATAATTTACATTGGATCTTAAATCAATGCAAATTTCTTACACAAGGTACCTGGGGAAAAGATACTGAAATATTTTGAAGCCCTCTTTGATGACAATACCTTGTATAGTTTGGATGCAAGTCTTCTTATTTTCTGGGGATCTTCAGTTATACTTCTTCTGGATGTTCTGTTTCTATGACCTCAAAACCTCTTAATTTTGAAGAAAAGATGATGCTGATTTGCGTCTAGAAAGTCTACCTTGTTTGAATGCTAACACACAAAGTTCTGCCTCATTCTTTTGATTTAGTTAATTCACATGTCTAGCACTTACACAGTTTACATTTAGTTTGTCTGTTTCTTTTTTTACATAGATCAAATTTTGTTGTACTTCATACTGAATGGAAATATGGACTAAGTCATATTTTGTAATTTTATTTTATCTATTAGGATCACAAGACAAGCATTGATCACATGCCGGCGTTAAAAATGAAGACCAAAACAAGCATGGCCTGTTTAAGAGAAGGGGACAACCTGCATGCATGTTGCCGATCGGCTAAAATATCCAAAACTTCAGGAATGCAAGTCAAAATATCTCAAGAAGAAGCAGTTCTTGATGCATCTTCTCAAAACCAAGGTGATGGTAAGGAACTTGCTGTTTTTGCTATCCAAGCTGAGAGAAGTACATGGAATTAGCATTGGTGAGGGTTATAGAGTTTTAGGTTGTATGAAAATAATACTTTTATGCTCATCTGATTTTTAAGTTATTTGCTACTGTTTGCAGCCAACTTCTTCACCTTACAGACTAAATACAATTTCTTGTTTTCAAGGACTTGATTTTTATATTTAACAGCATATGGCAAAGTAATCTCCAGTAATGGCTGCAGTTAAGACTTAATTCCTATGGAATTTACCATTGTTTAATATTGGCTACTTCTTCTGCTTACTGCAGCATCTTCTAAGATTGAATTATGTGATTGGGACACTGATAATGCTGAAGATGGCGACCACCAGGACTTGTTAGCAGAAGCCATCCTTCAGTTTCAAAAATCGCCATTGTCTTCAGTTGATTCTTCATTTGTCAGAAGATCGGTAATACATATGTTTTAGTTATTCTTGTTGTAAGTCATTTTTTATTCAAGCCACTTATCATGGAATGGGACGACAATGAAGTAGGTGCTGTTTGGACATGGGGCCGAAGCCAGCATTATACTTCCGGTGTTCAAAAATGACCCCATACAGTTCAATCCTATGTGCCCATATGCATCATTCAGATGTTCATGAGCATGGAAATATCTTGTGATATGGACGCCGTATCTTGGCAAAGCTGAAAGTTCTTGGTTTTCTGCTGTCCGTGGTCATAATTATTATGTATAAAATTTTTCCTAGAGCTTTTAAGGCTTGTCTTCTTGATATGTTTTCTCCTCTCCCTTTTCTGGGCAATAATAAAATTGATATTTGGAGTATGAAATGAGGGTAAGGGTAGGATAGCACCAATAAGAAAGATGAGAAAATTAGTATGTTATGGAAGGGATAATTCATCCTCAGTGTTGTTTTGCTTCTCTAGTTAACATATGAGCTCTTCTTTTTTATTTTTGGTGCAAACATATCTGCTCATTCTTGCTGCTCCTCGGAATGTCCTTAAAAGAGGAGCTCGATATCTACTGAAATCAAGTCCTTTCCATGATAAAATTTGCAAGAAGATCTAGACATTTGCAGAGTTCTGGTCAACCAAAGACATCCTTACAACTCACTGGATGAGTTTACTACAGAATCCCTCTATTCAACTCCAAATTCATTATCCCAACCACAGCGAAGTTCACTTGAACATCCTTCCAACACTTATCCCTGAACAAGTGGCATCATTCGGAAAAGCAAGATTAGTATAGGTCTTACTGTTGTTCCTGAGTCAATGATCTGATGACTCTGTGTAGCCAATAAGGAAAGGCTTAGAGCTTTAAAGATGTATTCCAAAGATCCCAAGAGTATACATTTCCTACAAGACCAAAAGTCATCATGGAAAACCTCTTCCTGCTTTTAATGATCAATGGGGGCTATTAGCTTATATTACAGGAGACTCCTCAAGATTATTTGTGATTCCTACAAATTTGAAATACCTGGCTGGATTATTGAGTCCTCAATTGGGATGGTGCGTATAAAAATTTCACTACTTTTTGGAATCAAATGTGTTTATTTAGCCATGCAGTTAACCTTTGCAGAATTTACATCCGAGAAACTTTGAGATTGGGTTTGAGTTATTTGTGTTTACTCATTTGAAGTGTGCTTAACAAAGGTCAGAGAATGGAAGTAACATAGGGATGTTTCATGCTTTCAGCTTTGTGATGTGCAATTATAACCATCAGGCCTGATTGAAATAGTAACCTCTACCTGTCATGTATTAAACCTAGAAACTTTTCCTTCCATTTTCAATTAATTTACCCCCTGTCACTGTTATCACATAGTTTTGCTCGTTTATGGGTTTCCTACAACTTCATTGTTTAGTTTGTCATTATGCTGTAGAAATGTATGACAATTGTTCATCTGAATACAGGAGTCTCAAATAGCTAAGTGTCCATCTATCACGAAAACAATCTTCTCACCCATTTTTGAGCTGAATGAAGTCAAATGCAAGCCAATGAATCACACTGTTGCAGGTATATACTAAACCCTGTTTATTTGTATGTGTTATCTGGCTATTTGGTAGTCTCTCCTGTTTGCATCACACTGTAGTCACTGTTTATATTTCAAAATTATGAAGGGTTTACATATGTGAATTCATATTTCTATACTCCAGATGTGGCAACTGTATGTGTCTTGACAAACATTAGTAATCTTGTTTACATGTGTAAAATCCATATTTTATCCTCCAAATATGGTAACTGCATGTTGTCACGACTAGTAATATCCATAACAATATCCCACTTACCAAACAAAAAGGAAGCAGTGCATTTCAAATGTAAGGCTTTATGACATAAGTTGGCACAGCTAATACAATTAAATCTATTCCTTGGAAATGAAGGACAAAGGTCAATTATTTCAAGCTAGCATATCTACTTCTGTTGAGGCTTCGATACTTCTTTACATTAATCCTGTGATGATCTTACATTAAGGTTGTTGCCTGTAGATATGCTTCCCCTGGAGTTGTTTGTTTGGTCTCGTTTCACTTGTAGTTATGTTTAGTGTTGATCCTAGGTTACTCATTTTTCTTTGTCCATCTTGTCTTTTTGTATTTCATTCTGTCTGCTTGTACAAAACCTTTTGAGAAATTTAAAAATTTCTCTTTTCTCGTTCATGTTTAGATTTGAAGGATCATTCTTTATAACCCTGGAAATGATACTCAACATGCTGTGCTTCTTCCCCAGGTGCTGATGAGGAACCCTCTGATGTGGCAGCTGATGATAGGAGCAGTAGCTCAAGCGGTTCTCAAACTTGTAACGTTTCAGATTTCAGCATATCTGACATGAGCATCGGTAGTCTGGCCTTTGATGGGAATACAGCACTTGATGATGTAATAACGTCCAGCGCCTGTCCTAGTTATGAATCTATGCGTCCTGATTTGATGTTTGATATGGCGGAAAGCTATGTGATATTGCCTTTCCTTGAGGAAACTGTGGAAAAAACTAATCTCCATGGAGAGTCAATTGAAGCAGCTGTCACGAACTCTGATGATGCATGTTTGTATCTCGCAATTCACCAGATGAAACCATCAGATCAGAAAAGTGAGACTAATCACCACAATGGAGACCTGGATGAATTGGATACCTTTGACCCTCATTTATTCATTAGAAACTTACCTGACCTATCTGAGGTGGTTCCATCTCTTTGGCCTGTCTTGTTACCAAAGGAAGCCTTGAAAAGGAAGCCAGTCACCCTAGTACTTGATTTGGATGGTAAGAAAGTTTCACCTCAAACTTGTATGTACAGTCCTGTACGATTTTACTTCTTGATTTATCCTGCTATCTTGCACCTCTCATCTGATTTAGGTTGTGGATTTTCTATCCCTTAGATTCAGTTGTTTACATATATATGCTTCGTATTCATATAGATACCCAAGTACACAGGTTTACATGGATACTATATGTTTTATTTTATTGGCTTGTCCTATTAACTTACACCTATCATCTTTTGAAGTTGTGAATTTGTTATCTCTCCAATGTTGCATTGCTTATTTTGTAAGCATGCATGCAGACAACTGCTTAAATGGGTTTGATGGCTATTTATTCATGCATGTTCATGCCTATGTTTTATGGACCATTTTGTTTGTCTTTTTTGTCACTTGAACAGTAACCAAAGTCAGCAAGCAGAGAAGTATACCTGATTAGATGCTAGGACATCCAGATATAGTATACTTGTAGCTTGATGCTGTTTATTTCGTTGTTTTAACTCCATATCCTAAGATTTGCCCATTACTGCTGCATCTCAGTTTTAGCTGATGTTATCTAATTCTGAAGCACGGTGTTATAATAAATATTTGATGGCTATACTCTCTAGGTAAATTGACCTTTGAAATTTAATTCTTAGTTAAAGATCATTTTATACTGACTACAGTTAGCTTGCCAAATTGACAAGTACCCATATCTACTGTCTCTATATTCACAAATCAAATTACCTTTATTGATATATTGACTATTTACTATACTAGGAAAGCATATGAAACCATCACAACGTCATTTGCAAGTGGCTTATGTACTTGGCTTAGTTACCATGAGCAATTCCTGGCATGAACTTCCCCTAAATGCCATTAGAACTTTCTATTTTCCTTCTCTGAATGCTGGGAACAGCAAAGCTTCTTAACATGGTTTACTGGTTGTGATAAGAGGAAAATGACCTGCACTTTTTTATTTAACTAATCAGTACTCATCCTATAATGTCATTGTGTAACTTCTCTTTCGCAATGTCAAACATGTGAATATTACTGAATTTTATTAATGCTGATTCTCTTTTAGTGCAGAAACACTTGTCCACTCTACCTTGGAGCCTTGTGATGATGCAGACTTCACATTCCCAGTGTATTTCAACATGAAAGGGCACACAGTATATGTACGTCAGAGGCCCTACCTCCAGATATTCCTAGAAAGAGTAGCAGAGATGTTTGAAATCATTGTCTTTACAGCCAGCCAAAGCATTTACGCTGAACAACTTTTGAATATACTGGATCCAGAACAAAAATTTATCTCTCGACGTATTTATCGTGAGTCATGCATATTTTCAGAGGGTAGCTATGTGAAGGATCTGACGGTTTTGGGACTTGACCTGGCAAAAGTTGCCATAATTGATAATTCTCCACAGGTACTGTACTTCTAACTATGTTAAATGGTTTCTTTTATTATTCTTACTTTTAAAGATCTCAACCGATTAATTGTTCTTTATTTGAACATAATTAGCCACATAAAATTTCGTGCACTAAATACTATATGTTAATTACCTCAGACCTCTTTACTACAAAGGTGGTTTGTGAAGTACCGTTTTTTCTTTTAAGATGTGCAAAATATATCTAGATGTACTTCTGTACTGCCATGATATTTCTTCAATCTAAATACATCAACACTTGGTGGTTGGTGCTTTGCTTAGTGGTGATAGAGCAGTTTCTATTCACCATTAGGTTTTAAGTTTGAATCTCTGTTTGTGCCATATGGATACAATACCAAGAAAAATGAGACTGTATTGAGGTTTTAACCTATATGCTGATGAACTTTCCTTTTGGCAAGATTAGGTCCTAATGATTGAAACACTGATTTTCTTTCACGGTTTCAGGTTTTTCAGTTACAAGTGAATAATGGAATTCCTATTCAGAGTTGGTTTGATGACCCATCAGACTCTGCACTAATTTCATTACTTCCCTTCCTAGAGACACTGGTTGAAGCTGATGATGTCCGTCCCATCATTGCAAAGAGATTCAGTAATATGGAGTAGCAGACTTTCTTACAATAATTTAATGGCCTCTGTCCTCTCTTTTCCTCAAGTTATGCCAGATAACCCTCCATACACTCAACTCTCAGTCCTCCCCTGCTCAATGATGCTTTTAATTGTGATAAGTTATCAACTATAGTGAATTCTTTTTGTTAGGGTGAGTCAGCTAGAACAGTTTGCCCCTCCTTTATCTTCTTCTCTTTGCAGGAGTTGTATTTATGTGTGTTGTGCTAAACTTAGTTTCAGACTTCTACATCTTTTTTTGTTTCCTTTTTTCTTTATGCAGTGAGAAATGCATATAGCAATACAGGTCTGTATATGTACGATATACAGTTCAAAGAAGTGCTCTAATTTGATCGTATGCTTACCCTTATTCTCACATATGTATTTTATGAATAATTTGCAAGTTCTAGCTATCAACTCTGAACGGATCCTTCATTTTCCATTTAGCTTGGAAAAATATCATTGGCTAGTCTTCAGGATCTTTTTTGAGTGTTGAATTTTGATTGATCTTCGAAGTTTGGATTATAATTTGTTCTGATCATTAAATCAAATATTGTCAGCCACTCTAAAAGTAACCAATTACATGATAATTGGGATTAGGAAAGAAAAGAATGCAACCTTTCTAGTTTCTACAACTGTTAGAGGTAGAAAATGTCTAGATTTTGCATCGGATTGGAGTGTGGGCAGATGATATGATTGGCTGCCATGTTGGTTTCTGGCTTCTTATGTATACTTTGTCTTTGTCATGCCTTAAAAAGTTATTTTGGTTTAGCTTCTTTACTTCTGCTACTTGTATCGATAATAGAACTGGTGGAGCTGACCAAAGTGATTTTATTATGTGTGCTTCTGAAATTTATGGAACCTGCTTGTGTTTTCTGATTTCTGATTTGTTTGTTTCAAGAAGGAATTTAAGTAATTTTTTGAAGTTAGAAATAGAAAGTAGAATTTCCTGAAGGTCGATATGCCTTGCAAAAACTTCAGAAAATAGATGGGCTGCATTCCCTCCTTAATACAAGCTCTCTCTCTCTCTCTCTCTCTCTATATATATATATATATAGACACACACATGTTCTAAATGAAGGCAACTCCTGTTCATGTACTACAAAACTGCTTTTAACTGGACCTCAAGTTGTTGGAGAACCTGAAGTTGACTCTAGTAAGTATCCATTAGAGGCACACTTGAGGGATGAGGCATGGTAGGTCCAATAACTAGATGGATCATATGAAGGTCACAGCAAAATGAATGATTGGATGAACTATCATGGAAGTATCAGCATGGAGGAAGATCTTCTGGTGGAGGATAGATTGATTGGGATGCCTTAGGGCCATTTTCAACTATGATTCCCATTGCTAGACCCCATGTTGTGTGAACCTCAAGATGACAGTGTACAAACCAAACCCCAGGGTTGTCTGCCTTGAACCTAATAGCGGACCATCCTCCACTTGGAACTGCCACAGTATTCCTCTCTGGCGGGTCAACCAGATTGAAACTGGCTGTATCTTTATCAGCATTGAAGTTTCCAAATCCACTACCAACAATGAAGAAGTTATGGCCATGGAAGTGAATTGGATGGTTCTCCACATTAATAAAGCTTGTATCTTGCAGCACCAACTCCAACCGAGTGCCGTAAGGGACTACAAGTAGCTTGTTACCATATTCTGAGTTCATATTGGTATTCAGGGGAGTTGCACCGGTATAGTTGAATGGATGGGGTGGCTTTTCTGGGAAATTGGATAATAAAGGACTGTTGTTTAGATATCGGTAATGAGACTCCAAGATTGAAAGGGGTGGGCGAACAAAAGATTGGTTGTTTATGGAGGCAGAAAACCTTTTTCCTAGCATGCCTTTACACGTATTATTTGGAGGGCAGTCCTGGAGATTGAGGCTTATGGTGAGGAAGACTTGCTTGTCCACCTTTCTGGGGACTTTGCATGGGAAGCGAGCAGATGCGAGGCTTCGGAGTTTGTTGTAGAATGAGGTGGCAAAATGGGTGTCTCTCATCGGAGGTAGGTAATTGACTGAAATATTGGTTGGAGGATGATGGACGTTCTGTGGCACGTGTGGCATTTTCCTGTTCTTGTAGCGTATGAAGCCCACTGTGGTGGTTTGATCAAAAGGAACCATTGCAGTGGCATATGCCCGAGCTGCCATTGAGAAACTTTGAGAACTCCTTGCATTGTCAGCTTTGAGTAGGACTGTTGTAGTTTGTCCTGGAGCAATCATGATAGCTGGAGTAGTGAAGGCTTTTAGGTATGTGGCATCAACCTCAATGACAGTTAACGTGTGGTTGGCCACACCAAAGAAGAGCTCATCGTTGAGGGCTGCGTTGATGATTCGAAGCATGTAAGTCTTGCCATGTTCTACAGTCTGGATGAATGTATCTGCACGTTGAATACGTATATGTTAGGTCATTGCGTGTCACATGAATCATGCAACATTAATTAGATCAGCTCAAAAGCTAGTGACAAAGCAGAAGCAATCTCGGAGACTACCTTCAACAGAACATGGGTACAAGGGACCTGGTAACCCGTTGATGGTGTAAGCATCTGAAACATTTGGTCCTCCCCCATACTTTATGGTGTCTTCTTCTATTGTTAACACATCTCCGTTCCACCATTCACCTGCAATGACATGACAAATTAGATTTTGTTTTTGTTTTTTAATTTTGAGAGAGAGATGGGAGTAGTTACTGTAGAACAACCAAACAGTTTTTTCTTTAACTAAAGGATGTAAAAAGCAAATCTAATGAAAGGACCTGAAATGCCTCAAAAAGAAAGAGTGAGCAAGATGGTAGTAGTACTGTAGAACAACCAAACAGTTCTTTGACTAAAGAATGTAAAAAGCAAATCAAATGGAAGGACCTGAAATGCTGCAAAATTAAATTGTAAAAATGTAGGGGTCAATACCAATATCTGATGACAGAGACTAAATTAGTCTGCGTTACCTAATATTAGGGGGATTTCTGCAGCAATTGGAGTGGGGAAAGGATAGGGAGTCTTTGGGTAGATGATGAAAGCTCCATGAACAGATGCCCTTTGCCAAGAGAGATGGGCATGCCACCAAAGAGTGCCCCTCTGTTTGATGACTTTGAATCTGTATGTGTAGGAATGGTTAGTCTGTATTGGGCACTGGGTCACGTAGGCAGGCCCATCCGCCCAAACTGTTCTTTCTTGCTTTATTCCATGCCTGTGAAAGATAAACAAATAAATGAGGCCGGTAATTGCATTTCGCTCTGATCATTGACGTCTGCATCTCCCATTTGACGAGCCCCATCGTTGATTGCTCACTATTTGGACAGGGTTAAAGCAAACAAGACACCTGTTTTAACCGACGAATGGATGACCAGAACGATTGACTACATTGTTAACATAAATATTTTTGCATGGCGTTAGTGGCGCTTAAGATGAAGTGAGCTGACTTGAGGTGTTTGGAGATGTCCCAACTTGGCATGAAATGACCTTAAGTATGCTAAGATGAGATGATTTGCTTCTCATCTTATCTCAAGCACCACTAATAGTGAGATGAGGAGATATCACTTCACCTCATCTCATCTCAAGCACCAGTAGCAGAGATTTAGCCATTCTCATCTCTTCTCAAGTCAGCTCACTCAATCACTAGCACCATATCGCTTGATTGTTGCTGTAAGACACGTTGCTGATCACTCAGATATTGCAGCAGAAATTTTCTCAATAAATATCTAATTTACAAAGTGTTTCTCCAATAGATTAGGCGAATAAAATGGTCCTAAACATTCGGTATCATGGAATGTTCTGTCAAGTCCTCAACTTCGTTGATGAAATTTCCTTTTAAGTGGTTAAAAATTAACTGGGCTTTCGCCTAAAATAGTTTCAGTCAGCGCTTTCCTTGGAGTTTTAAGTAGCAAATTTTGTTTGGAGACATCAAGCTTCATAACCAGCACTCCCAAGAAATCTAAGGCCTTTTAGCCTAGTGAGTGAACCAACAAGAGAGCCTCGCTGCCCTGGTAGGCCACAAGTCCGAGGCAGGTTTTCTATCACTCTTCTAAATCCAACCATGGTCAAAGGGAAAAACAGTGCCTTGAACCTATAATCTGTGTATTCCGGAACAATTTGTTATTCAATTGACATTATTTATAAATTTAACAGAAGTATAACTAACTGGAAAAAGGTGGCTCTCTTATGGTAGGTCACGGTTGAGAGCTCGGTTGTTTGGGTTATCCACAAAACTGCACTTTGCGTATCACCTCCTTTGGTTGTATTTCCCTTCGCTGCAAATCTTCCATGAGTGAAAATTTGGACAACTTTATTTTGCAGGCGCGTTGGATTACTATGAAGTGTGCTATCCTAGTTGGAGACCCACCTACGTGACTCACCATCTAAAAGAAAGAAGAAAACTAATGAAACTTTGCAAGGCAAGATCAATTTCATGGTCAATGACAAGCTGCAACTAGCAGAAAAACAATGTACAGAGAGAGAGGAATCCTAAACCAAAGCGCCAAAACCACAGCTTAGACGGACCACCTTTATAGCGATCTGTCTGATTGCTCATGCTTTAGATGTCTACTCGGTTAAAACGCATGATGATTGAGGTACTTTAACATCATCAAAATTTGTTCCTTTTCATAAAGAATAGACAGTAGAACTAATACTAAAACAACGGTCTAATTTAGACGACCATAACTAGACTCTAAAGTTGTTAAAATCCTCCAAACTTTATAATTTCGTAAGTAAGATATCCAAAATGAGACAAATAAGATGAACATGCCAGATTATCCAAGGTGCGGGTGCTTTGATTTTGGCGCTTTGTTTGAGCACTTTGGTGTAACATTACTCAGAATGAGGAGCAAAAAAGCAATTCTTAGAATGACTGCTATGAACATAAGAGACTCCAACAGTCGCACTCAAGCGCAAGGGAGCACGTGATAGTCCTTTTTCATGTGCAATGGAATTTCTATAAGATCCAAACTGTTTATTATTTTTAGGATACTAAAATTAGGCAAGCCATAAGAAATCGATAAATTCAAATGATCTAACCACTTGTTTGAGGTCTTTAGAAAAATATAAAAGAAAATGGTCCTGAGTTTTTACTCAAAGAAACATAAGATAAAAGCATCCAATAGCCATCAAATATACGGCCTCCAAACATCATGAATGGCTTAGATCTAAAAAAAAAAGTTTAAAAAATGAATACTCATATATAATATATAATCTATATGTCATTTAAGTATCAGAATAACAACACTACATCAAGCTACAAATTATTGAAAAGCTAGATGGTAAGACAATATTAGGTAGTTTTATCTGACAAGTTTCAACTGATGACTCGGAGTTGTTGGAACAGTCAAAGATGAAATAGCCAAGGCTTAACCAGTGGCAGTCATATACGGTATAATGTAAGGCAAAGCACACCCTGCTCTGTAAGGGGACTAATAGTTATCGGCATTATACGCATGGGATTTGAAATGAAAGAATAAGGTCAAGAGTTTAGCACAAAAGGGAAAAGAAACAAGACAAGAAGGCTTTTCTCTAGCTTGTTACTCATTTCTTTTTAGTTTCCTTTGTCACCTGGCCTTCTCTCTCCAAGGCCTTATACAGTGCGATTGTTGGACGAAGTAGAGAGAGAGAGTGTGTGTGTGTGTGTGCGCTCACCAATGTATAGTTGTGTTATGGGTCCCGATGCGGTTAATGACAGTGATTTCGACGCTGTCACCCTCATAAACAGAGATGGTCGGACCCGGATACTCGCCATTCACCGTGAGAACTGGCCTTGTATGGCAGAGACGAGTCACCTCCTTCCATTCCACCTGCAACTCAAAATCACGATTACTTTAGAAGCTAACTTAAACAGCAACCTGCAATTTATCTGTGACAACAATTACTAGCTTACACTAAAATGAAAGCGTTTAACGCTCGTCGGTTGAGCCTGGACTCCAGTCCATCCAAACAAGAGTGCCACAATCAGAAACACTGAAAATTTGTAACGCTGGCTCCCCATCTGCATAACCTCTCGGAGTCTCGAGAAGAAATACTGTGGCTTACCACTAGCTCACGTTTAAGTCCTGCTAACTGCCTATATATACAAAGACTGATACATATATAACATGCATAAATAATAAAAGCTCAGGCTAAACCAACGTAGATTATAGGTTTCTGCAGTGGAGCCCTCTGGTGAGGTTGGTGAGAATAAGCAGCAAAGGTCGAAGGTGCTAGCTTGTATCGTTGTGTCCTGGGCTCATATATTTTATTATATTTCACTTACCTTCTGGCTTGCAGCATGCTCTCGCTAAAACCAAACCATACCTAGCATCTCCTCAACTACCCTCATTTTTGTCGCTTCACTTGTAAATATGTTATCGTTAACAAAGGCCAACCTCCCATTTGTTTAGAGGGGAGCGATCCCTGGCATGCAGATCTCACTGATAGTAAGAGGTGAGGTCCTTACCAGCACTGAGGTGCTGCAATTACAAATTTTACTGGCAGTATAAGATTCAAATGTGGAAGATACATCTTGTTTTGGTAGCTTACGGATGCTATATACAAAAGGTAGGGGACGACTATGTTTAAATGAAGTTTATGTAGTAAAACTTCACCGAGACAAAGGAAAAAGGAGAATAATATTTGTACCTTTCAATATAAACAGGCTCCTGCACATCCTGGCGCGGAGGCATTGCAAGCCTCCTATCTGCATGCCCCTTTTAATAGGCTATAAGCCCCTCCCACCTTCCCCAAGCTATAACTCGAACCAGGTTCACCTTCTTTAAGATCCAAACCATTCATCCACTCGATGATCCTACCCATTGTTTTCTTGAGCTTTAAAATAGTTAATGAAAAGTTTTTCCCACCCAACTCTCTCTCTCTCTCTAAAGGGCAGTCCCGATACACAAAGCTCAGAGAAAGGGGCAGACCACAAAAGTCAATAGTATGCAACCTTACCTTACATTTTGCAAAAGTATGTCTCCATGCCTTGAACCCCTGACCTCAAGGTCACACGACAACAACTCTATCATTGTGCCAAGACTCTCTCTCTCTAATGTTCTAAAATTTCATTCCTCCTTGAGTGCACGTGGACGTGTGTAAAGGTTAATTGAATAATTCAAGCTAGATAACAAACATAAATTAAATACACTTTGGGTTAACAATAATTATTAAAAAAAAATGCTGTTACTTGATTTCAATCTAAGCATACTCACTTCTCCTCCTAGATAGTAGGATTTATCTAGCAAATCTCTGCTCTTTGGAAGACTAGGCTGTGTAATAGTACTCAAGATCTAATCTTTCCATATGCATTTGCCACGAGGAGGGCTCTTCTCACAATTAATAAAATTTACCTTCTTTTCGAAAACAATAATCACCAAAACGTTATGTACTAATCTTCTTAGTTCTTATAACATTATAAAAGAATATAACTTATTTTAATGAAAATATTAAATTCATCCACAGCACGTCTTACTTAAATTGCTTATTCAGTTCTTTTGCTCTATAGCTTAGGTTAGGTTCAGGTGACGGTTGAAAATCTTCTATGGCTGAAACCCACTAAAGAAATTCAATTCCATTTCCATCCCTCAAATTATCATCGAACGATGATGATTGATTCATGCTCAAAGACTTCAACTCTCTCACTGAGCCACTATGGTGATCTAAACAGTCCCCGTTCAGAAAAGGAAAATGGTCTGGATGGAAAAGGCATACCCGAATCTGCCAAAGTTATATATATCCTTCATTCTGATTGACACAAACATCACGTTGATCCGTCTAGATTGGGCTTCTCTTGGAGTCATCCAAGCCTACATAAAACAACACTACAGTCAAGGCTCTTTATCCGTCAATGGTTTTATCCATGTTTCAGGATTGCGCGCAGTGAGGAATCGGGCAATTCAGTCCATACAACACTTGGATAATTCTGTCCACGGATATATTTAATACCTTGCCAAACAATATCAATTAATTAGCTCCCGATAGGTAGCCCCGGTGCATGTAGCTCCTGCCTATGCTGGGTCCAAGAAAGGGGTGGACCACAAGGGTTTATAGTACACAGCCGTATCTTGCATTTTTGCAAAGGCTGTTTCCATGACTTGAACACACAAATGACAACTTTACGTTGCACCAAGGCTCCCTTTCAATTAGGTTCCGATAGGATTCAACAAAGATGACCACTCAATATAAAACATGGCAGGAGAAGACAATGGTATACACGTAAGCTTTTCAAAGTGATCAAGGCCATATCTCAGGACCTATCATTAATTTGCAGCCCTCGGGTTGGCCTTCCTAGCTTTAGAGCGTCCTGCAAGCAGGTGTCTTTTGAACCCTGGTTCTTTGTGTGTATGACTTGTGGTCTGTTTTGTGGTGACCCACCTTGCTCATCCTGTCCAAACAAGATTACCAATTCTTAACGAACAGGAGGAACAATTCTTAAAGAATCAAAAGTTACAATGTCTGATGCATTACATTCAGAAAGATGAATGGCTTGGATCCCAGAGACTGGTCTCCATGCACATGTACTCTTGGCTGGCAAAGTGTAAAAGCCTTGTGTTTACAGGCAAAGAAGGAATATAGTATCATGTAATTGAGGTGCATCGATCAGCTAGAAAATGATCTTTATTGAACATGAAGATGTCCAATATAGTTGACATTGATTTTTTTTCTGTCAAATCCTACGTTGGAGATCCAAACAACATTGATAAGGTTAGGTATACTGCTACAATAATTGATATAATACTTGCTGGTATTTGGTCCAATTTGGATCTAATTTACCTAATAATATGTGCTGGCGTGCAACATGATACAACAAACTTTTTATATCATAGTCTCTTATTAAAAAGAGGACTAGCTTAAACATGTTCATTTTAGGTGGGACTTTGTGTGGACCCAAGAAGAAGTATTAGCAGCGGTTGGGAAGTTGGACAACAAAACACGGATTGAGCTATTCATGTATAGTGCTTTCTCCTTCCTCTCCTATAGCAGCTCTAAAACATAGACAGAACCATTTAAAGATTAGATAAAATAGACTTAAAACCTTGGACTCAACGTTGCCAAATAATTTTGCCTATGTACATAGAGGGTGCAAGGTGAGTGATTGCCATCCAAGGATGAGTCAATTCGCAGATTTTTATCCAGGAATAGCCCATCAAATTAGTAGCTGAGCCGATCTTCCGAACGTGGTCCTCCGACTTGCTTTAGTGGACGGCAACGATGAGATTCATCTTGAGTGATGACCGTTTTGAGTTTCTCTCTCCTACAACGGTGGTCTTGCAACGGCTAAAAATTAAAAAAATGATGCTTACCCGCTCGAATGGAGGCAAATGCCTCTTTACAAACAGACTTGCCTGACCAAATTCTCAGAAAACTCGATCGAGATTCAGAACAATCTTCCAGAAAGTATACGTAATATCTTCCGAGAAAAACTCCAAAAAGAAAGCTACTTCATTCACAGACTCACAGGTCCCAAAATGCAACGTGGTCATCAGTAAAAACATACGAAACGGTCAATTGGAATCAGCACTTCAACTGTCTGAACAAATGCCTTGCAGAACAACTGTTTCTTGGAATGCCTTAATGTATGGATCTTGGCTAATGCCAAATTTGACCCCGCCCGGAAAGTTTTCCATAAAATACCCGAAAGGTATTTAGTTTCTCGGTATGCGATGACATGTGGATGTGTTAGAAACCGCAATTTGAGCTATGCTCGTCAGTTGTTTGACAGAATACCTGACCGAGTGGTTGTTGCTTGGAATACGATGATTTCAAGTTATGCACAGAATGGTCATATTGATGAAGCTAGGGAGATTTTTTTATCAGATGCCAGTTAAAAATTCTATATCATGGAACGGGATTCTGGCTGCATATATACAGAATGGACCGGTTGAAGCTGCACGAGAGCTGTTTGACTTAAAATCGGATTGGCCAAATGTGTCATGGAACTTTGTGATGACTGGGTATGTGCAAAAGAAGAGATTGGTTGATGCAGGTTGTTATTTGATCACCACCACCACCATCATCATCAAAGCGTTATCTCAATTAGGGCTTAGCTACATAAATCTTATTCCATCATTTCCCTCTATCAACTGTTATGGCTTCATTAAGTTCAAATTTTTTTAAATCTTTTCTCACCATATCTATCTAAATCCTTTTGGGCCTTCCTCTTACCCTTTTAAACTCTTCGACTTGGATCCACTCAATCCTTTTGACTGGTGTCATTTTCAACCTTTGTTAGTTGTGTCCAAACCATCTAATTCTATCCTCCCTTATCTTGTTAACTATTTATGCTACTCCTAAGTTTTATTTACTTCTTTTTTTATTTTTAGTTCTATCCTTTCTTGTCTTGTCACTCTTCTATCTCAACATTCTTATTTTGGCTATGCTCGTTCTATATACATGTTGTTCATTAACTACCCAACACTCTAATTCATAGAGCATGACTGACCTTATAGCCATTCTGTAGAATTTTCTTTTGAGTTTTAGTGGCACCTACCAATCACACAAAACTTTAGAGGCACATCTCCATTTGTTCCAATCCACTTGAATTCTCTGAGTAACATTCCTTTCAATATCTTTGTTCTCATTAATTCTTGATCTCAAGTATTTAAAGTGGTCTTTTTGGGGATTTCTTGGTTATCAGTCTTTATAGGTACTTTTCTCCCACTCCTTTCATTGCTAAAATTATATTCTACATACGATATTGTAATTCATCTAATTTAAAATCCTTTAGATTCTATAACATCTCTTTGTGACTCTAGCTTTGTATTTACACCCTCCCTTGTTTTATCAATCAAAATTATATTATCTGCAAATAATATGCACTATAGAATTTACTCGTATAACCATTTTGTTAGCTCATCCATAGCTCAATGTGCTCAATGTTGTCCATTGGTGTTATGATGAGTGTCTAATTTTGTATAAAAATAACCTAATTAGTTACCCATATGTTATAACTTATATAAGTAAAATAGGGTTTTTGTCCAAAATTCGTAACACATGCATTTCTAACCTAAAAGACCAAAAACTTGATACTTTGTAGGTTCAAAGGCTAATCCGAGGTAAAGATGAGATTAATCATATTTTTCTAAGATTTAATTAGAGTTTTTTTACTTTTGTAAGAAACTAGATGAAGATTCGACAATCGAGATCGATTGAGATAAAAATTGACGATCAAGATCAAAAGATCAAGTCAAGGCTTAAAATTCTTCAATCCAAGTGAGAGAGGATCAAAATCACCTTAAGGCACGAAAAAGATGAATGAGAGAAGTCAAAGGTGACCAAAGTGGGCCCATGCACAAGTCATGCAAAGTTGACCACCTTTACATGGTTTTCACTTAAGTCACTTAGCCATATTCAAATCATGGACAAGGTGACAAGCTAAAGAGCCTAACCAGCCATCAAAGTTAGCCATTATGCCAGATAAGTCAAGCTACATATAAGGCTATGATTGAAGGAGAATCCAAAGAATTATCATTCGGATTTTTAGATTTATTTTGAAGATAATTGAGAAAAAATCTAGTAGGATAATCTAGCATGTGGACTAATAGGAAGACACTCTCCATTTTTATTGTTTTTCCACTTTTTTCTCACTTTCAATCTCATCACTTTTACTCAATGAGCAAAGATTATGATATAACAATCAAACCACTTTACTACACTTGCAGATTGATCTCTTGTGGAGAGCTGGCTAGCTGGAAGATGCTCAAGCTCTCATGCAAAATATGCCATTTGAACCCGATGCTAGTGTGGGGAGATTTGCTAGGTGCCAGTTGGATTCATGGAAATATTAAACTAGCTGAGCATGCTGCAGAAAGGATCTTTAAGATGGAGCCTGAAAATTTAGGAATGTATGTTCTTCTCTCAAACTTATATATATGCTGTTGTAGGCAGATGGAGTGATGTTGGTAAGATGAGAGTGGTTATGAGAGACAGAGGTGTGAGGAAGGTACCTGGTCTTAGTTGGATAGAGGTGCAGAACAAAGTTCATATAACAACCATCGGAGATTCAGTGCATCCTAGTAAAGATAAGATCCATGACTTTCTAGAAGATTAGATATACTAATAAAAAAGGCGGGCTATGTATCTGTAACAAAAATGGTCTTGGGTGATGTGGAAGAGGAGGAGAAGGAGCATATGCCCATGTATCATAGTGAAAAACTAGCTGTTGCATTAGAGATGTTAAATGTGCCATCAGGCACACTCATTTGAGTAATGAAGAACCTCTGAGTATGCGAAGACTGCCACAATTCCCTCAAGCACATATCCAAGATTGTGGGGAGGTCAATAATTTTAAGGGAGTCCGACTGTTTTCACCAATTTAATGATGGTTTATGTTCGTGTGGAGATTACTGGTGGGAGCAAAGAGAGAATTAAGGCATTAGAAATACAATTTACAGGACCAAGGATAATAATTGTTGAGCTGTTAGATACAATTTATAGGACTAAGGATAATAATTGTTAAGCTGTAGGAAGAAACTCATGAGTTTCGACATGCTTCTGTATACTCCATGGTTTATTAGATGTAGGGGTGGCAAAATATGACACGACACGATAACACGACTCGAACCCGATATGAATTTAGCGAGTTCGGGTCGAGTTTTATCGTGTTCGTGTCATTTTCGGGTCAACCCAAAATTGACATGCCAAAAATTGTGTCGTGTTCAAGTCAATCAATGTGACCTGTCGTGTTGACCTGTTTGACACGTGACCTATTTATTCATCATCTTGATGCTTGATCTATCTAACCTACGGTTGAAAATAGGAAGGTTCCGGTTCATCTGTAACTGTCATATTGTAGATGCAATATAGGACAGTTCATCTGGAACCATCCTATATTCTTCAACACGTAATAGAGGACGGTTCTTCTGGAACTGTCCTATATTCTTCAACAAGTAATATAGGACGGTTCTTCTGGAACCGTCATATATTCAAGTTTCAACAAGAATATAGGACGGTTCTTCTGGAACCGTCCTATATTCAATTAGTAATATAGGACGGTTCTTCTGGAACCGTCTTATATTTGATCAGTAATATAGGATGGTTCTTCTAGAACTGTCTTATATTCTATAAGTAATATAGGATACTTGTGGTTACTTATGGCAAAAGTGATACTTCAAACAATAGTCTATGGTGCAATCTTTACATCTTATTATGTTCGAAAATGTCAGAGTTTCTTTGTAGCCAGGAACCAGACATCGCTTTTTCTTCATTGCTTCCTCGTAATTTGATGGATCACAGTTGGTGTTTACATGTGACTCCCAAGTAATATAATAATCTTTCGATCTTTGTCAGGAACCACTCGGACTCCTTTGCATAGAGGGGCAGATCAGTATTGAAACAAAGATAGCACATACATTTAAACAATGTACTTTAATCAAAAGAAAAACAGAACATATCCATTGAAATGAACTGATCTTTGTATCATATTTGAGTAAAATGTATATACATGAATGATAATATACATTCATTTACATCACTGAACTATAAATTAAAATTCATAATATGATCTGTCCATTCCATTCTAATATCATCAAGATCCAACTGGGAGTAACTCTTGGTTCCCAAATCCGCCTGCAAGAAACATATAATAACTTAGTTCAGAGATCAGACATATAATCTTGAATTCAGTCAGGAAATATACAAATCAAGGGTGTAATAACATTGGTCAGTAAGTCTAACTGTCCAAGTGTTACCTTTCTCAATTGTGAGACTGTAACTCCATTGCGAATGAGGGTTCTCATGTATCTAAGAACATAATATCCACACTCCCAATCTGATTTTTGTTTAGGTCATTGCAGAACAATGCTACCAAAGACAATATAAAAGGTTCAAAATATAATTTCCAATAAGTTCAGGTTTAAAATTACATCAAAGAGTCTAAAGATCAGTAATTAGTAAACTGTACCTTAGTCTTCTTCCAGTTGAGTTTTGGTGGGTGGTGAATGCCTTACCTCTCAGCCCATTTATACCATGTTCTACACACATATAATTGAAAAGCATTAGATTATGAATATTATAATGTTGCCAAGTGAGTAGTTATATTATAATAATAATAAAAAGACTTGTTTATAATTTCCATCAAGTGTTCCTGAATGTGTGCTTCACATGAATCAAAAAACATTGACCACCATACACATCCAAAGCTAGCAGCATCCAATGGGACCTATAAAAATAACAATTCAATTGAATTTTCTCTAATCTTAGCTGATATGGTATTCATGTGTATGAATTGTGAAATTGAAATGGCATAATTAAGTAACATATGTTACAACATACCTGTTATTGTAGGGAATCAGTAAGGCTTGCCCCTTTGCACAACTCATGAGACCAAGAATGATATCTTCACTTTGTTTATCTGCATGCAAATAGTTCAATTGAAGGACAAGAGAAGGGTTAAGGAACTTGTAAATGTCCTTGACCTCTAGTCTTTGCAAGCCATCATGCAAATACCTGCATTAGGAATTTGGGTTAATGTCAAATAATTATTAAGTGTTATTAAAAAAGCAAGTATTAAGTAATGTTACATTGATTTGTAAGTCTTAACTCTAATAGAACATAACGTACCCTATATAGACTACGATGTGCATGTACTCAAATTCAGCCATATTACATATGGCTAAGAGGTCTTCCTTGAAGAGTGGAACCTCAACCACATAGTTTGAAAGCACACCTGCCTCTATCCTTACAGGGTTTATTGCTTTGTCTTCATTGGCCAGTCTGTACAGTACCCTTAGGAATGGAGGTGTGTTAGGTGGAACCTCCACCTGATCCCTCTACTGTAGATGTAATCATGTAATATTTTAGAAATTAGTAATGAATATATACAACATATACTGGTATATTAGCATATATAAAAGAAGAGACACAGTGAGGTAAAATTAGAATATTTTATAATATAACATTGTGATTTGTGAGTAGTGAAGTGAGCAGTGAGCACCTAACAAGTGCTTTGAACTTGTTAGTTGTTGCATCGTTTAAGTTCACATGTAATGTAATATGATACAACTGTGCAAATATATAGAACTAGTACTACTTGGAAAGGCTGGGATGTGGCTACACTTGCCACTATGCCAAAATTTGCTGGCAACGAGGTTTACTTCAATTGCCCCTTGTATTGCTTTTGGTGATCTGACATGTTGCAGACAATATTAATCAATTAACAATTTAGGATGACTTAAAAGAGGTAGGAGAAAATGAAGCCATGACTACAGTTAGTATATATGTACCTTGGAATTGGATATCATTGGTTTTATGTGTTTCTCTGGCCAACACACATGATATCCAATTGCATCCCAACAGTTTCAACATAATCCCCTTGGACGGGAAATGGAAGGGGAGCATCTTGTTGAATGGCAACAGTGATGCACACGTACTTAGTGTGTGGAGGCATCAACTTACCATGCAAGTTGGCAGAAGTCATGGGCTGAACCTCGCACAATGTTGCCACAGCCACATAGTTCTTAGATGTATATAGCTGCAACATACACTAACCCACCTGCATTTGAGAAATGACATATATATATAATAATTAGTGATGTAATGTAAACTAAAAAGGTTAGTAAATAAGTAACATTGTAAGACTAAACATGTCAATATACATACCTTACTAATTAGGACATCATATTCAAGTACTTGTTCTGCCACCGCTTCATCTGATGGAGGAGTAGGAGTGCAGCTATTGTCAAATTGGGGTGGGTGAACTTGAGGTTGAGCTTCAGCTTGAGGGCCAACATCCTCACATGAGGTTCTTCTGGTACCTTAGAGTTCCTTCAATAGTTGATCTTTGATCTTGATATATATCTCTACAATTGTTTGATTCTTCCATTCTTCCAATTCTTATAGCGTAGGAGCCTTTTGTTTGGGGAAGAACTTGGAAGGAAGAACACCCCGACCTTGGCCCCTTACTCGGCCAGGGTGCTCATCCTTGTTGCTCATTGCCCTATACAGGATGTCCTCTTTTGCAGTAGTGCTGCTAAGAGTCCCTATAGTTGCACTTGCTCTCTCTTGGGTCAACTCTTCCTGCACATGTAAAGATCATAGCATGATCAAATCACTATTATATGTGTAATATTTATATAATGTACTATGCAAGGGTATAAAAGTATTTAACTAGGCAGTATGCAGATAAATTAAAAAGTATAAAACTTAAAGTCTTAAACCACTTACAATTCTTGAAGCAATTGATGCAGTTGTCTCGTTGGCAAAGGTGTGGGAGTTATGCCCTTTCGAATGTGCCATTTTCCATAGAATAGCACAGTCGATGGGCTCCATTGTCCTAGTCTTCTTTTGCTGTAATAAGAGACACTAAGTCAGAGTTAATAAATAAAAATCTAGTATGATTAGACAAATGTAATGTCACATGATATACTTACTACATCTACCTCTAATTGTGCATAGCCAACCCTTGAAAGGTGGTGCTGCATATGGTTCTATGCACGCGCCTTTTGTCCTTTTATACGCTTTGCCCGGACATCAAAGTAATGTGATCAAAATACAATCAATTATAATAATTACAAGAATCAAAATTTAGCTTGGTTAGTTCAAGTTGTGATTACCTCAAAATTAGGAGATAGCTTATACTGTACAAATTGATTCCATGCTTCCTGGTCAATGAAGCAGGAATACAACTGAGGGACCATGTTAAGCGTAGAAGGATCATAGGAATTTGGAAGCATGTACTTCCATGCAAGGTCACTCTTCCATTTCCTCCAAGCTTCACCAGCTCCTAGCAATGCTTGCTTCTTGCACTCATTAGATACGTCAAAGGCAGACTACAAAACAAAAGAAGAAGCATGTTAAAGTGACTAACTTACTAGTGAGTATTGTAGCAACTTTGTGTATTGTGATTCATATGCAAATAAAAACAAAAAATATAAATATAAAGGACATATTATGTGTAATATCCTTAATTTTTGAGATAAAAATAGGAAATTATTAAATAAATTAAAATAAAAATTTATGGATGAAATTATTTCTTGAAAACATAATAATTAGAAAGTGCTCATTAATCTGAATCCAACGCCATACCAAGAACGCGAGAAACGGAGCTCAAAACGAGGAGGAGTCACAAAGTTGTAAGGGCAAAATGGTCTTTTGACGAAACGTGTTACACAGGGTCCAAATTGATAACGGCACCCCTGTCTACACACGTCTCTACTGTCAGCGAAATCGCCGGAGGAACGTGGGAAGAGACGTGTGGGGAAGAGTTTCTCTTCCCAAGACTTCTAAAACCCTATATCTATGCTCCTACGAGGAGCCAAAACGCTCCACTTTGAGCGTTTTCCATGAATGCTACGCAAAACCCTATATCTCGTAAAAACTTGAATTTTCAGTAGTGGAGCCCCGGCAACACGAGCAACTCCGGCCAGGTGCAAGGTAAGCTCAAAACCTATGTTTTTCTGTATTTATTAATTAGAAAATTAATTAGAAAACCATTTAAAAATTAGGAAAAAAATCGGATTTTTTTAGGAACCTGTGTGCACGCTACTGTTGGAGTGTGATTTCACGGATCAAAACTTGTCTGTTTGAAAATCGCACCGTCCAACTAGTGCACAAGAGACCCAAGAGTATACCCTTTAAATTTGGGAGTGATCCAACTATGGAATTGCTCAGAAAACTCAAAAACGGTACTAGGAGGTTTTTAGGAACTTGGGAAAAATCGTTTAAAAACCATGGTTTTTGAGAAAATTAGTGCAAAAGGAGGGCATAAATGGATTCTAGAGAGAATTTCAAGAAAATGGCGCAAAATCACGCAAACGGAGCTGCGTGGCTCAGCGGAGAGGCGACCGGAATCAGGCCGTCTTCTCCGGCTGTTGTCAATCTGCCGGCGCCCTGCGCCGACGCCAAGACGCACACCCCGACGCCGAGGGACGACGTCACATGACGTGCCGCCGCACGCGTGCGGAACGTGCGTGGTTGGCTGCCGCCGGTGGGGCCGGGACGCGGCGCGTCCCCGGCCCGTGGACGCACGCGCGCGTGCGTCACGATGCCGGGCGCGCGGCGCGCGTCCGCGGGCGTCTGCGACGCCGTGCGTCTTCGTCTTGCCCGTATACGCCGGTATAAACCGGCGGAAAAGGGCGCCGCCGGTTTAAACCACCTTATGGTGGTCGGCGAGCCCCATTTGAGGGTAGTTTTCACTAAAACTTGATTTTTGGGAGCTGCAGAGGTCCAAATCACGTCCGAAGAGGCGTTGTGGCCAGAGTATTGACGACGCCAGGACCTAGCTTTTAACTTAAAAACTTAGAAATGACCACTTTTTATTTAGAAAAAATTTTAAAATAGTGATGTGACATGTACAGGTGCACTTGAATATACCAATTAAAGGGAGTTATTAGCAAGCTAGTGATCTCACACTGAGGTAGGTGATTTACAACTAATGTTTTGCCTTGATTTTAAACCATGTTTAAACATAGCATCATGTGTGATTGTGTTTTAAATTGCGATTTTTATTTACCATGAATTTCATGCGACATTGCGTACAGGATGGTTATTCCAAATTGAAATCTTTTACTGAATAAACTTATTTCAAATGCTTTTACAAGCATGATGTTAATTTGTTATGCTTACTTAGAGACTTATTTCTTATTATATATATAGAAAATGCATGGATTTACATGGAAATGAGAATAGAGGCTTATTAGGTCCTTTGATAGGCTAACCCCGTGATGAGGGGCATGTCTTGGGGATTGCAAGCTATAAGTGCTCTTGAGTTTTAGCATATACATATGATTTCCGTGTTTTATATTTGATGACGGGTGCTCTCGCCCGGTGGGCGTCATGTCAGGAGGGATAGGGCCGGCCACCCACCTTCCGAGATTATGATGTGATGAGTTTGTGATATGATAGACACACATAGATGGCATTCGGTAGGGGTTTGGTAACATGGATAGTCCACACTACCGGTCCGAGCCTTTCCATGGGGACGGACGCTAAGTCTCCCCGTTATGGTGTCGACGGGGAGCGGGCGGTGGTTGATACCCATGGAGGGTTGCCACTGCAGCATGATGGCCCATATTCTTGTTATGTGTGCATGTATGATGAGCATTGTTATAGATGGTATGCCTGGGTGTGACGACACCGCAGGTTGACTATGTGTACTCCTGATCAGGGATGTTAGTGCGATGTGGTGGGACCCATTACCTTAGGGTGCCCTTATTCTTGTTGTATGCTCCATGTTACTGATTCATGTCATGTTTTAACTCGATGAATTTCATGTTTTAGCATTTGGAATAAATTGGCATTTATTTGAACATGGCATTATGATATCACTATTTCCATAAATGTTAGACTTTTCATCAATGCTGTTCATTATTTCTTGCATTTATTACATTAATTGTCTATGTACCTACCTGGGATACTTTGAGGCATTGCTTGTTTTACAATGCCTTAGATCTCGAGTGATAACAGAAAGCAAGGTACATTGAGAAGCCGTGAGAGGCTGTGAAGACCATTTTTCTATAGTATTAGACAAAGTGATGTGAGTCATTAAACGGGATTATCATTTGGATTTTTATTATGAATTTGCATACTTTATATTTGGATGTGATTTAGATCTTTGGACATATATTGGACATTTATATGGGATGTTATGATGGATAGACCCTGGGCCATATTATTACTGTCTTTTGGATGTTTATTTGATTTAAAATAAAGGCGCCTATTTATTTGACGTTGATTTATACGCGGATTATTTATTTATGTTTAAATTACATGTACGCCATTTTGTGATAGGAAAATTAACACCCGGAGTTTTTGAGATAGGTTTAGTAAAATGTTAAATAAATCTTTTCTCATGGGATCCCAAATGTTCTTATTTAAATTGCCATTATTATATAAAAAAAAAAATTGTCTTAAAAATCCGGGGTGTTACATTATGTTACATGTACGAAGAATTTACATACCTTGACCATTTCCCATATTGAATCTTTGATTTGTGGCGATACAAGTCTTCAATCAATCACTGATACTGGCACAAGTCTTCTAACAGTGCAACATATAAAGCTAGCATAGGCATGTGCAGTACCACCAATCGGTTGGCCTCTACTGTTGAATTGTATCGTTTCTTTTATTCCAACTAAGGTTCTCTTATTTATATGATCCATTTGTGTTGGCCCCCTCCCCCTGACCTTTCTCTTGACATTGACCGGTGGTGTTACTGATGGACATGTGCTTGATAGCCTTGATTGTTTTGCTTCTATGTGTTGTAATTGTTCTACTTGTACCTCTTCTACCTCTTCTACTTGCTCCATGTTTGCTTCACAAATAAAAATAAAAATGACTACACTTAGACAAGAAAAGTGGAAAGTGTTTTTACAGTTTGATCATAGATTCATAGAGAAGGATTTACAATTTCAGTTTAGGGGCAAAATTGACAGCCAATTCCTCAGCTGATCAAGGTTGCTAACTTGCTAGGGTAGTAGGGTCGAATCACCACTGTCCTCTATGTAGTTAAAGGCGCGAGGTGTACCAAGGCGTAAAGGGGTGCGCCTGGAGCCTGGGGCACCCAGGCGAGCACCTGGCCTTGGAGCCTGACTGCCTGCCTGAGGCGCAAAATTATATTATTTGTAATTAAAGATTAGCTAAAAATCATTAATACCTAAAGATTCAAGCATGAGTAAGCTATATATGTGGATAAGAATAGGTATTAACTAATAAATATAAAAAAGAACAATTTTTTCCTAATTTTTGTAACTTTTTATCTATGAAAAAATTAAAAAATAACACTAAATTACAAAAAGAGAGAGATGAAAATGTTATCACACATGAATACACAACATGGGAAAGCTCTATATGTGGATAGAAATAAGTTTCAATGAAGAAATACAAAAAAACAATGACTTTTTTTTTTAATTATTTTCATAACTGATTTCTTTGGAAAAACTGTAAAAACCCTAAAAACAAACTCAAATCTAGAGCAAAGAACTAAATGGAATGTTTCTTATACACATAGAACTAAAACCCATCAAGATCTATGGAAAATAGTTAACAAAAAACAAAAAATATGAAAAAACGTACTGGTTTTTACGTTTTTTATAGAAATTTTATATAGATGTTAAAATTAAAAAATACATACCTTTTTTTGCTTAGATCTGCGAAAGATTGAAGAGGAATGGTCGTTTTCACCTTCTTAGACTAAAACCCATCAAGATCTATGGAAAATACGTTAACAAAGAATAAAAAAAAGTGAAAAAAATGTACTGATTTTTACTTTTTTTACAGAAACTATATACAGATGCGAAAATTCAAAAATACATACCTTTTTTTGCTTAGATCTGCGAAAGATCAAAGAGGAATGGTCGTTTTCACCTTCTCAGACTAAACCCATCAAGATCTATGGAAAATACGTTAACAAACAACAACAAAAATGAAAAAACGTTCTAGTTTTTACGTTTTTTACAGAAACTTTATACAGATGCAAAAATTCAAAAATACATACCTTTTTTTGCTTAGATTTGCGAAAGATCGAAGAGGAATGGTCGTTTTCACCTTCTCAGACTAAAACCCATCAAGATCTATGGAAAATACGTTAACAAACAACAAAAAAAATGAAAAAATGTACTGGTTTTTACGTTTTTTTACTGAAATTGTATACAGATGCGAAAATTAAAAAATACACACCTTTTTTTGCTTAGATCTGCAAAAGATCAAAGAGGAATGGTCATTTTTACCTTCTTAGACTAAAACCCATCAAGATCTATGGAAAATACGTTAACAAAGAACAAAAAAAATTGAAAAAACGTATTGGTTTTTATGTTTTTTTACAAAAACTGTATACAGATGCGAAAATTCAAAAATACATACCTTTTTTTTTGCTTAGATCTGCGAAAGATCTAAGAGGAATGATTGTTTTCACCTTCTCAGACTAAAACCCATCAAGATCTATGGAAAATACGTTAACAAAGAACAAAAAAAATGAAAAAATGTACTAGTTTTTACGTTTTTTACAGAAATTGTATACAGATGCGAAAATTCAGAAATACATACCTTTTTTTGCTTAGATCTACGAAAGATCGAAGAGGAATGGTTGTTTTCACCTTCTTAGACTAAAACCCATCAAGATCTATGGAAAATACGTTAACAAAGAACAAAAAAAATGAAAAAATGTAGTGGTTTTTACGTTTTTTACACAAACTGTTATTGTATACAGATGCTAAGATCCGTAAATACATACCTTTTTTTGCTTAGATCTGTGAAAGATCGAAGAGGAATGGTCGTTTTCACCTTCTCAGTTCTCAGTAGGTTGGACTGTTGGAAGATTGAAATTTGAAATTAGGGACGATCAAATCAAGGCGAAAAATGATATGTAGAACAATATAGGATAGTTTTTAAATAACCGTCCTATAATATATAGAACAATATAGCACGGTTTTTAAATAACCGTCCTTTAATATATAATGAAATATTCAAATATATAGGACGATTTTTTTATAACTTAACTGTCCTATAATAAGTTATATAGGATGGTTGTTTAAGTCTTATTTATTTATTAGAAAGGTAGACGGTTCACGGTTGTTGTGTTGTTGCATAACCGTCGTATAACGGTATAAGCTATAAGAGTTATGTATTTGATTAATCTTAGTTAAGGATGTACTTAAATAAAAATAGTTACTAAGTATAGAGTAAAGAAAGAGTTATGTAATTAACTCATCTTAATTTCCTTAAGGATGAGCTTAAAAAGATAGGGCATATATGTAATTAACTCATCTTAGTTGAGGAGGATGACATGACTGGATGAGTAAAGAAAGAGTTACTAATTAATCTTAGTTGAGGATGTGCTTAAAAAAATTAGTTATTAAGTACAGAGTAAAGAAAGAGTTATGTAATTAACTCATCTTAATTTCCTTAAGGATGAGCTAACTTAAAAAGACAGAGCATATATGTAATTAACTCATCTCAATTGAGTATCAGCTTAAAAACTAAACGAAGTTATGTGAGTAACTCATACTGTCATACTCAATTCAATAGTTGTTGAGGTTGAGGATGAGTAAAGTAAGTGTTATGTATTTAACTCATCTGATCTCAGTTGAGGATCAGCTTAAAAAAGCAAAGTTATGTAAGTAACTCATACCCAATTCAAAAGTTGTTGAGGATAAGTAAAGAAAGAGTCATGTAATTAACTCATTAGATAAGAATGAGTGAGTGAGAATAAAAATAGTTATGTAATTAACTCAGTAGCTTGAAAATGAGTATAGAAAGAGTTATGCAATTATCTCATTCGTGGATAATGATTATAGGAAGGGTCTGAAGGGAATAGTTATTAGTTATGTAATTAACTAATTAGGTATTTAGGTGAGGTGAGAATGAGAACAGAGAATAGGAGTTATGTGTTGAATTAACACAAATGTTGAATGATATTACTAAGGGAGTTACTAAATTTTACTCTATATGAATGATGGATCAATGGATCATGGATGAATGAGTTATTCCCAATCTATTATCATCAATTGGGAGTTAGAAATGAGAAACAAATATTGAGTTATATGAGTTGGATACATGATATTCATGAATTTGATGAAAAAGAGATATATTAGATCAATCGGTGTTTGGTGATGACATGTGAAATTAACATAAGAAAATCATTAGCATTTATAATTTTATACAATATATGACAGTTAGTTAGTCTCTCACTTATACTTGTACAAGTTACAAAACTTAGTTAACTAATGTTCTACTAAGTGTAACTTGTAAGTTTGTAACTGACAATGTGTAGCTAATCTTAAAATGGTTGATAAGAAAATTAGAGACAGTGTGTACTGTGTAGGTCGTAGTTAAGTCTTAGCCTTCGGTTATACCGTTATAAGTTATAACTTATAGTTATAGCAAACAACCAGCCAAGCTAGGGCGCTTTAGGATAAGACTTCAAATTCAATTGGATAATTGGATTTGGGCTTACTTACATACAAAAAGACAAAACAATTGCCTTAGACTAGATTGACTTAGTAGACCTAGATAATTATTAATTAGTTAAAGTTAAACCTTTATGTTTTCAGTTTTCATTTTGTTTTCCCGCCACTACAAGGGAGGCCCACACATCGGATCTAACATAATAAGTAACATCAAGGTTCAAGGACAAGGACTCAAAATATTTGACAAATGATTGAAGTGTAAGTTTCATTAACTCTAATTGCCACTTGCCAGTTTGGAATTGGAGGAAAGAAGGCTATCTGTCCCTATTAGGCAAGCTGGCGCCAAGGTTAGGCCATTTGTCGGCACAGGCAGATTGGTCACTCGAAGTCTGGCACATCACAATCACATTGACAGTCACAGATTGGTAAAGTACCAATAAACCATATCCCATTACCATATGTGTGAAATAGGATGGTTCGTGCCTAACCGTCCTATAAGATGGTTAATGTAAAACCATCTTATATGTTATAAATATAGGACGGTTAATGTAAAACCGTCCTATATGTTACAAATATAGGACGGTTATGCACTAACAATATAGGTCGGTTATGTATTAATCGTCCTATTTGGTTTTCTTTTCTATTAACCGTCCTTAACCGTCCTGTAATATCGACTGTTATCAACGGTCTTTTGTTTTTTATTATATTATAAGACTGTTGTTATCTAGCCGTCTTATATAGATAGCATCAATCAAAAACATAATCGCTTGAATCAGTTAAAGGCTCCCCAAACCCAACCCAACCCAAGCTACTTTTATAATTTACAATTTTACGTCTGTTTCAGATTTTCCTTTCCAGATATCTTCTTCAAGTTCAACCCTTCTAACACAATGAGCAGCAGCACCCCTACTACTACAAGTACAGCACCACAGGTATGTGTTTGTTTTTTGTTATTTCTTTATGAAATTATGATTCTAACTCTTTTCATTCCTCACTCTCGCTCCCTTCCCTTATTAGTAATTGTTGGTGTAGTGTTTAGTTTACTGTCAATGTGAACTAATTTTTTTTGGTCATTTGCATTTTGCAATATATGCACAAGTTGAAGTTGGGAGCACTGATGTTTCTGATAACTTGAATATGCTACACAACAACAACGATGATGATGAGCTTGATGATTTGGAGAACGTGGAGTTAGTTTCAAAATCCAATAGAGGTAAAAAGCATAGGAAACTAATGTCTCTAGTTTGGAATTTTTTTGAACACCTTCATCTATCAGAAGATGAAAGGCAAAGGTATAAATGCAAGACGTGCTCTACAATATATATATTTGCGATAGCAAATTTGGTACTGGTAACTTAAAACATCATATAAAGACTTGTCAATGGGGCTCTTCTAGTGATATAGGCCAGTTGCTTTTATCTCAAAGTCAGGGGAGTATGTCATTAAGTGCAGCTTTAGATAATAAGTTTGATCTTGAAGTTTATCGTGAGTTAGAAGCAGCTGCAGTTGTTTTGCATGATTTGCCTTTCCAATTTGTTGAGTATGATGGAATTAGAACTCTACTGAAATATTTGCATGCAGATTTGCACTTAATTAGTAGAAATACAGTAAAAGCAGATGTTTGAGGATGTATAAAAGAGAAAAAGAAAAGATAAAAGAGATGTTAGAGTTGACACCTGGCAGGATAAGTTTGACATCGGATTTGTGGACTTCTTGTATTAGTGAGAGTTATATAAGTCTCACAACACATTTTCTAGATAGTCAGTGGGTCTTACAAAAGAGGATATTAAATTTCTGTTTCCTACCACCTCCACATAATGGAATATCATTAGCAGAAAAGATATACTCATTATTGGTAGAATGAGGGATTGAGAAAAAGATTTTTTTCAATCACTTTAGACAATGCTTCTGCTAATGATTTTTCTGTTGAGCTGTTAAGGCATCAATTAAACATCAGAAATACTCTTGTTTGTGGTGGAGAGTTCTTTCATCTACGTTGTTGTTGTCATGTTTTGAATTTGATTGTGCAAGATAGTTTGAAAGAAATTGATGATGCTATTCAAAAAATTAGAAAGAGTATCAAGTATGTCAAAGCATCACAAAGTAGAAAACAAATTTTTTTAGAGTGTGTGAATCACATGTCTATTGAGATAAAAAAGGGCTTAAGACAAGATTGTCCTATAAGATGGAATTCAACCTATTTGATGCTTGAAAGTGCTCTTTGTTACCAACGTGCATTTTGTCACTCAGAACTAAGTGACTCAAATTATAAGCAATGTCCTTCTTTCAATGAATGGGAAAAGGCTACAAAATTTTTGAAGTTTTTGGCAGTTTTTTATGATGCCACCTGCATGTTCTCTGGATCCAAGTATCCCACTGCAAATCTCTACTTTCATGCAGCATTTGTAATTTATTTGAGTTAAACACAATACATGAGAAGTGATGATGACTATATAAAGCGTATGACCACCCAAATGTTTGCCAAGTTTTCAAAGTACTGGTCTGAATTTAGCACCATTTTGGCAATTGCATGTGTGTTGGATCCTCGGTATAAGCTCTCCTTTGTGGAATTCTCGTACAAGAAATTGTTTGGCAGTGGTTGCTTGGAGTTTGCTCAAGTTCGGGAAAAGTTATTCTTTCTCTTCAATGAATATATGGTTAAGATTTATCATATTCCTTCCTCATCTTCCCCAGTGGCTAGAGGTGCTGATGATAGACAGAACATGTCATATAGTCAAGAGGTTTTAGATGTCATGAAGGTAATTTTATTTATAATTGTATCTTTCTTTATATGTCACTTACTACTTAGCATATTAAAATTTGTTATGAATTGTCTTATAGTACGTTGAATAATATAATTGCATTTGCATTAGGAATTTGATTCATTTGAAGGTGAAGGAGGTACTTTGGTTATGCAATAATTACAATTGGAGCTTTATTTGGATGGACCAAGATTGCAAGAGTCAAAGCTAGACATTCTTGCATTCTGGAAAGGCAATCAATACAGGTTGTTTGATTAATAATCTCATATAAACAGTATTTTCTGTAGTCTTATTTACATTTATATTTGATTCAAATGTTGATTTTAGGTATCCTGAACTTGCTGCCATGGCTCATAATGTCTTGAGCATTCCTATATCTACAGTTGCATTAGAGTCTGCTTATAGTGTTGGTGGCCGGGTTCTTGACCAATATAGATCTACTTTAAAGCTAGATACCATACAAGCATTGATTTGTGTAAGAGATTGGCTATATGGATTGAAAGGTAATAGCATATAGTTCTATATTTACATTATATTTTATATGAGCTTAGTAATAACTAATGCTTGTTTATTCTATATGATTGTAGACTCTACCATTACAGTTGCCATGAATGAGCTTACCGATGACATTGTAAGCATAAGTAGTAGTGCAGGATCACTTCAACCAACTGAAGACTCTGGATCAATTCATTTTAATTAATTTGTATAATTTTCATAACTTATTTTAATTTGTTGTGTTTGATACATTGATGGAAGTAGATTTCCTCATGTGCTACTTAATCCCTATTTATTTACTACTATTGTGGTTATTTGATTCATTTCAATCTCTTTTACATATCATGTGATGTGAGTCAGTTAGTGGTGTAAAGAATTGTGTTGCTTCTAAATAAAATAATAAAATATTACATGAACTTTATTGGTAATTTGGTATAGTTCAATTTTCACTAATACTAGTTAGTAATGCTTTTCTGTGCTTGTCTATGTACTTGTCATGTGGATCAGAGCAATGACCAATGACAATGAGAATGAAAGGAGTTGGAGAAATGAATTTCATCCTAACAATTTATGTGGGGGTTCTGTTGAAAGTTTAGTTGTTCATAACTGAAAGACCCATGCCATTGAATTCTGATTTTCTGCTCCATAAGGACTAGAACCTCATTGTCATTGCTTTATATGATCAAAGATTCAGTTAAGTCAGAATCAAAAGATCAGTCACAACGTTCCAATAAAACACGTAATATATAGGACGATTATCATATAACTGTCCTACAAAACTTAACATATAGGACGGTTATTTTACAACCGTCCTATAAAACGTAACATATAGGACCGTTGTTTCACAGCCGTCCTATAAAACCCATAACATATAGGATGGTTGTGACATAACCGTCCTATATGTTATGGGCTTTATAGGACGGTTGTGTAATAACCATCCTATGTGTTATGTTTTATAGGACAGTTATGTCATAACCGTCCTATGTTTTGTGGTTGGTTTGGCAGTAGCTCCATTCACTTGGGAGCAGTTTTTTTACTAAGTCGTAATAGGGAAATTGAGTCGTTTCATGTTGTGTCATGTATCCAACACGACTCAGTCAATTAATTGTGTTACATAGGTCGTGTCGTGTCATTTTTTTAAGAACCATGTCGTGTACGAGTCATAGGTTTTTGACATGACTATTAATAGTGTCGTGTTCGTGTCGGCACAAAACATGACCCGCCAACCCAAATTGCCACCCCTAACTAGATGGATAGAAGTTTATGTCTTTTGGGCTTTGCATGTGAGCTCATGGTGGGTTTCAGCTTCTTAGAGAAGCCATAATCAGTGCCACAATATGCAGCTTGTGGAGATGTGGCTTGTCATTTTCACCATTGCAGGGGATCAATTTTCGTTAAGTTCAAGACAACATCAATTTCACTAACTGATATCTGATAGGCACAGATAAATAAAGTCAATATAATGTGTCTTTATTTATATTTGTATAGAAAGTACATTTCGTGGAGGTTATATGCGAGCAGGGACATGTAGTGAGCCATTGAGGGGAAGCTGATGGAAGGGGTACCTGAGAGTAACAATGTACATTGGTTTCTTGTTTGAGCCTATCATGGGATAAGTTATTAACAGCAATTTGCTTTGTATTGTTGGGTGTGATATGTGAACAGGGACATTTGGTGAGCAATTGAGTGGAAGCTGATGGAAGGGGTACCTGAGAGGAACAATGTACATGGGTTTCTTGTCGAGCTTATCATGGGATAAGTTATTAACAGCAATTTGCTTTGTATTGTTGGGTGTGATGACTTGTATAAAGTAAAAATATAAGGTGGTGGGAGGATGTGGCCTTCACTGGCAGAAGTTTGGGCCTAGAGCAGGAGGTTAGGATATTTTTGGCAATCAAACAAGTTTTGCTGAAGATTTTCCCTTTGTAGTCCTTTCAAGCCTTTTTGTGGGACCGAAAGAAATTGAAGAATTGTAAATGGGTATCTATGACCATAGAGGAAAATATTTGGTGCTGAATTCCTAGGAAGAGTTTGAATGTGAATTGATTTTTAAACAATGTGAACCATCAGATGTGATGAATCAATTTTTAAACAATGTGAACCATCAGATGACCCAATAAAATAATGCAAAGTAGCTCATAAAATTATAATCATGATATCTGAAATTGAAGAAAATTGATCAAAAGGGCTACATTGATTAGTTTTAACATCTACAACACAGAAAAGTCTGATGGAAAATTGTTTAAATATCATTACATTTCTTGGATGAGATAAGTATTTGTAGATAAAAATTTTTGTTTCATGATGGTTAATGATATGGAGTACTCTCACTGCATAGACTGGTGTGAAGTTTATATAGAATGGTTTGTAAGTTTATACTTTCAACTTTTGCAATTAAGAAAGGGCTCCGCAGCCTAGGGCACCTAAACAAGATATGCAGGCTTCAGCATGTGCATGTCTGCAGATTCAAAGAAATGATACCGTATTCTTTCCAATGGCACAGAGCAGAACAGTCACATCCGTTAAAAGCCATAAGTGTTTCTTTAGAAGGAGAGGGCCTTAGTTGTCCTGAGGAAAGGACTACTTTGTGATATCAGATTCACTCTCTCTGAAAGTGAGAACTTGCCTAGCAGACTTAGAAGGAGAGGGACTTAGTGGTCTTGAGGAAAGGACTACTTAGTGATATCAGATTCACTCTCTCTGAAAGTGAGAACTTGCCTAGCAAACTCGAAGTTTTTCATTTGACAAACCATAGTACATTGGCAATTTGGGATTTTAGCATAGCAACACTGCAACAGTTGAGGAAAGGACTACTTAGTGATATCAGATTCACTCTCTCTGAAAGTGAGAACTTGCCTAGCAAACTCCTAGTTTTTCATTTGACAAACCATAGTACATTGGCAATTTGGGATTTTAGCATAGCAACACTGCAACAGTCCACCTAGTTGAACAATCCACTTTTCAGGCATTCCTTGACTAAACAGATCTACTATTTTACTTAGTAAAATGCATCTGAGTTCCAACAAGTATAAATTTATTTCAGATCAAGGAAGAAAGAGTGACGTACATGCCTACCAGACTCAAAACAATTAAGACCCTAATGACCATTCATAGTAAGCCTCTGAAATTTGAATCATCCTTTTCTTCAAAGCCAATCTTCTCTAAAACCCAATCTTCAATCATTGCCTGAGCATTCACTGCCTGATCGGCAGGAACAAGGTGCCCTGCTCCTCCAACAACAACATGGGTTAACTTCTGCCATCTCTGCACATACCCACTAAGTTCACCATTGACTTTCCAGACACTCCTCTCTGAGTTTAAGAACTCCTCCAATCCATCCCACTCCATTTCTTTGATCCAAGCCTCAGTTGAAACCACTCCATCTCTCAAATCAAACTGGCCTTGGTACAAAAGAACCCTGGTCTTCTTTAGCAATTCCTCGACCATAAACTTCACACTCTTCATCACATCTTCATGCAAAGCATTCCCAACAACATCACCGCATTCCTGCCAGATCATATCTTTCGCCACACCCAACACTTTCTTTACCTCTTCATTGTGCAACAGGACAACAACCATTTCAGTTTGGTATGGTCTCTTCCTCCTCAAATCATACAGAGTACCCAAACCCGTTACATTCTGCAACCAGTCTAACACCCTGTTCCGTGCATTTGTTGCTTCACTCCATTTCTCTTCTTGGGTTAATCTCACAGCTTGATTCTGAAGTTCCTCAAGATGGGACCTCTGTTTATCATTGATCAGGCCGGAGAAGTAGGCATTTATTGCATGAGTTGCCACCTGAGTCACGGGGTGGGTCAACCCATTCCCAATTGCAACCCCCTGTAAATTCATCTGCCGCAGCCGCGGTAATTGTGAATTCTTCTGCATGATATAGTATCCAATCGCTGGAACATACTTCCCTGCATAGCTCTCACCGGTTATATAAAGCGGCCGCGTCTTAAATAACGGGTTTAAAGCAAAGAACGATTGCAGAGCAGTAAAAAGGTGTGCCGCAACAGTATTCTGGTCTCTAGGTATCTCCTCGGGTGTCGAGGCAATACTAAAACCAGTTCCAATTGGATTGTCAAGGAAAATCAGGCCAAAAAGATGATTCCAAGCACCGGGATTTGGTTCGAGAATTGGGTTCTCGTGGTCAGAGCGATCGGAACTTACGCGCCAAGGTCCGAGTTCGAAGAAATTTCCAAGCAAGGAAGAGCAACCAGGACCACCTTGGAGCCAAACAAGGAGGGGTGTTTGTGGGAGAGGGGAACTGGGTAGTTGGGCTTCATAGAATGCAAAGAAGATGGCAGACTTTGAGGTGGAATTGACCGGTAGGTAGCCTGATTTTGTGGGGAGAGCTTCTTCTGGCAGTAGCGGAGCTGCGCAGGTAAGAAAATTGGCCGGAAAATGGCTAAACAAGGAGATCAAGGACAGGAGAGTGAAGAAGCTAGCGGTCGACTCCATTGCCGGCGTTTACAATGATTGGTGTAAAGAGCCTCAGTTTGTTTCAATTTATTGCGTCGACACGTGGCACGATAGATTGGGATCGCAAGTTTGCAAATCACTGACGACGCTCTCACTCACGCACACACTTTCCCCTGGCAGATGCGAAAGCGGTGATTCCAACGAACGTGCTACCGGACATATTCCGGGAAGAATGCCAAATTCACTGCGAATTTGTTGGCTTGTGCTACGTTGAGGAATGCAACGCAGATTGAACTTGAACTTCAGGGACTGACTTCGTGATACCTCCATCTAGGCCCTAACTTCTGATAATCGCATTCTTCGCCCTTATCCCGTTTGAGAGACTTGCTAATATTCTTGTCTATTGGATGCTCATGGCTACTAATTTTCTATGTTGAAAAGCTATGGGTATAAGTTTTGTAGATAACCTATCTGTTGGAGTGTGAAGAAAATGAATGAGCCAAATCATTCAAAGTGGAGTAGATAGAATAGAGTAGAGAAAACTAGAAGTAACCATCTGCCATGAGTGTTTTGAGCTAACAAATTCAGAGAAGGGCAATGAAGATGAATGAGTTTGATCATCCAAAGTGGGGACTTAATATAAGACTAGTGGACTTAGCTAAAGAAAGGCAGCCCACTGCCTGCAGTTCTCACCTGTGTGGGCTTAGAGGAAGGATCAGACCACAAAGGGTCCATTTTAGTAAGAGCTGTTTCTATGCCTCGAACCCATAACCTCTACGTCATACATCAACAACTATATTATTAATCCAAGGCTATCGGACTTGCTCTCGCAGGTAAATCTTGACAGTATTTCTCATTAGATTTCCATTGTTGATTGATTCATATGATTGGGTAATGTTGCTAACTTTATCATTTAGAGAAATTACAGTACAGTCGAACCCCTTATATTCGGTGGTTCCAGTCGTGTTTCACAAGTGTTTGGCAGAAGTATGTGAAGTCTTGTTATCTCAAACAACAAACATAAAACGTTACTTACAAGTGGGCAAGAGAAGAGCATATGAGGAGTTAGGGATGGATATCAAGGAAAAAGACCGCGATATTGGTTGTAATACTATGTAGGAGCCAAAACCTTTATAACAAGGTCATATCTCAGCAAGTACACTAATGTTTTCTCCAAATCTCACTTAAGTTGCCCCAGTTTCAAATGTATCACATAAGAAACAATCTTATTTTAAGTGTATCTCTAAAAATCATGTTGATGAGATTTCTGTAAATGTTGTGTAGTAGTGGGGTAAATGAAAAGAATTTATGTATTCTCCCATTTTAAAGGCCTTTGTGTAAGGGAATGAATTGCTTATGCAGTTTTCGATTTGGAGTTGTAAAGATCCTTTGTTGCTTTAAATGGAAGCCCCTTTGTTGGTCTCTATCATTGTCATTTGAACTGGAACTCACCTTCTTAGTGTTGTTTATCATTCTTATTTCCAATGTCTAGCAGAATTCATCCGGGTTACTGTCACTACCAGTTGGCCAAGTAGTTATAGGTAATTCACCTCAGTCTCCACTATATTTGTATATTTGTTTCTTATGTAATGTGATCTTGAGGTCATAGGTTCAAGGTGTGGAAACAGCCTCTTGCAAAATGCAAGGTAAGGCTGTATACCATTGACCTCATACAAAGGAGCTTCATGCACCAGGGCTTTCCCTTTTATTTGGAGTATGTGCACCGGGGCTACCACAACTGTAGAATCTTCTTTTAGGATTCTCGTCAGTCCAGGAAGTCACTGTTCATACCCTAACGAAGCAGTTGCAGAAGGGTGACTCCATTCTTCTCCCTCGTTGTAAAAGGCTAGGAGGAAAAAGTGATATAGATGTGGAAAGGGCACCCTTGTAGTTACAGTTTTTCTTCTTCGTATGTAAAATGCAACAGTAACAGCTTCTTCGACCTTTAACATGTTCCGAGGAAGAAGACCACCTAGAAAGGGCCTTCTTATAATTACTTTAGGTTTGAATTTTGATGGTTTTTCCCTTTCAAAATCTCACGTGAGAGCCATGCCAGGCATGCCGTGAGTTAAATTAATCGACATTTGGGACATGGTGCGCAGGGGTACACTTCAAGTAAGACACGGTCCATATATAATAGATTTGAAATATGGGGTACTTAAGTGAGATTTGGAAGAAACATTGAACGCTAGGCTGGAATGGGTCCTTAAGTAAGATGGGTTTCTAATAGCTTCTAGCTTCTAATCAAAGCCATGGTGTCAAAGTACATTGTATAATGCAGTTTGGAGCTGTCCTAAAGTCGGATCGTATCTTCAGTGTTATTGAATTAATCAATTTGGGTAAGTCATTTACATTTTTACACTAATTACAGACCATGGAGTTTTTGCATTGGAGACATCCAATAAAATTGGAATGATATAAAAGCAAGCCATGGAGTTTGCAAAAAAGAAAAAAAAGTAGGCCGTGGAGATATCTTTTCAGCCATTACAATGAAATCCGATGAGCCGATAGTGTCAATCAATTCAAATCCCCCTAGTGGTAATTGAAACCTCGATTGCAATCTTTAGAGTTGGGGCAGTCAAAAGGCGGCTTAATTTGGTTATGCGTGGTTGCTTGTCCAAATTAAGGATCATCAACAATCACCAAAGACCATATCTAGGAATCTCTCTCTCTCTCTCTCTCTAGGAAAAAAGGAAAGAAATAAAAAACCACCCATTAGCTAACATCAATGGATGTAGTCCCTTATTATGAGTGTCTTGCGTCAACTCACCTTCAAATGTTACTTTCACTGCTCAACACAAGTGTAAGATGAAGCCTTAGTATCCAATGAGAATAGGTTTTCCAAATGTAAGTCAAGGGGTCCTGATTAAAACATCATAACCATTGATTTCCCTATAGACTAAATTAGGTCCCTAGTGTCTGCTTCAAATTTTACAATGATGATGGTCCATTTTTCTTCTCAGAGACTACTTGAATTGCCCAATTGACTGATGACTCTTTAGTGGCTGATTTGCTTGAATTTATTTCTTTCTTTGGAGGAAACTAAAGGAGCCTTCATTGGCAATCACATAAAGAAAACAAGAGGGCCAATTTTTCTCAGAAGAAAGGACTTTTTTGTATTTATCAAGCAATTGCGGGATACATTCTTCTAATTACATCAAGTATTGCATTTACATTAGTAGTTACTTACGGCTATTAATACATTTCTTTGATGATTGAGTACATACAAATAATTTTTTACCACTATATATGTATGCACACACACTCACTTGATTAGAAGTTGGTTGGGCATAACCAAAGTACAATTGGCTTTAATGATCTCTGTAGATTAGCTTGGATAAATTTTACAACGTAATTGGATAGTCTTCTTAGTTTTATGATGTCACTTGGTTGACAGCTGATGTGTGCATGTCTTCTAAAGTATCTCGTAGACTTGATATGAGCATGTAGCCTTTTGAGCATTTTTGTCTAGATTAGGAGTGGTATTATCATATTTCCTCTTTAATCGTATAGATACATATAGCTTTATGATAGTTAGGCTTAAGTGCATACATTTTGCATTCCTTTAGCCATTCAATGTTGGTAAAGAATTCATGTATTTTTATTGACTGATCAAAATCAAGAAAGTACAAGGCTTAACTTTGTTAGTATCGTAATGTGTATTTTGCGAACACAATAAGTTAATAACTGCTGTAAAAGATCCTTCCTAAGTATTACATAGACTTAATATAAGTGTATGACCATTGAAGCCTCTCGATTTACTATTAGGTGTATCATTAAATAGGTTCTTCCGTTGATTGTGTTAGGTATATGTAACTTTATCATAGCCTTAAGTATATAGCAATGTCCTTTTGTGTATATACGGGAGATGCGTAATAACATTAAGCATATATTTTGAGCTCTCTCTTTAGCCATTTGATGTTGAAGGAGAATGCATTTATTACCATTGATCGATTAACAATAAGAGAGCATGAGGCTTAACATTGTTGGAGTCATGGGGTGCCTTTTTCAAACACGATAAGTTAAGCATAATTATGATTTTCAATGTTCAGGGTTTTTAAGTTGATAAAACTCTTCCACTCAAGATCCTTTGTTGTTTTAAGACTTTTTTTTTTATCAATGGGACCTATTTGGGCAGATTTTCTATTTCTAGGACTCTTTGAGTTGACAAGAGTCATTAATTTCTAGGACTCTTTTTGTAATTACTTGCATTTTCATAATATATATTCTTTGCATAAAATTGGAAACAAAAAGTTAAATGCCCTGATGGCCTAGAATGAATAGGCAAAACTCTAGAGCTAGAGTTCAAGTCTCCAAAGATAATTTTTTTGGAGAAATTCCCTACCCAAAGCCAAGGAGGGAAAGAAGAAAGTCAAATGAAATTAGAATAAGAAGGGGAGAAACACGAGAAAATAGAAAGAGGGGAAAAGAAAGAAAGAGAGAGAAAGGAAAAAGGAAGAGAGAGAGAGAGAGAGAGAGAGAGAGAGAGAGAGAGAGAGAGAGAGAGAGAGAGAGAGAGAGAGAGAAGAGAATCAGGTTACGCCAAGGATTACCACCCATTTTGACCTTTGGATAAGAAGATTGTAGAAGAAAGATTTTGTCTACGAGGTAGGGGAATAGGAAATCGTCTAAATTGGTTGGTTTTTTTATGATGATTTATCGCTACACATTTGATCCCATATTTTCCTTTTGTATAATCAAACTTGTTGATATAGGTGCATGACTTGGCATGTGAATAACATGTGGTTGACTGAGATTTCCACACAGTTCAATTTGAACATTTAATTGATGATATTTTGTGCATCTTATGTTTTGATTTTGTTGTGTTGAAAACATAACCATGCCGATTTTGTTTTACCCGGAACAAAGCATGTATGAACTACGGTTTGACTATGGACCTATGCATGACTCTTGAATGAGTTAATTTTTCTTTTATGTTTAGATAGAAAATCTCGTTTTGAGTTCTTAGGTATACATGGTCTTCTTTGGAATAAGCACACACCCATGATGGGCAAATAAATAAAAATAATTTAATACATTCCTCTTTGATTTCTACATGAACCATTGATAGGTGATACAACTTTAAAGTTTCATGCATGTGCATGACTTGTTTCAATGACTGCATGGTATTGGCATGTTGTATCTTGCATCTTGACCATCATATCGCTACTTTATTTTCGTTGCTTGAACTTACTTGATTTATAAGAGCAGCCTTAGGTACATCCAATAGAATAATACATGTATTTAGAACAAGAATTTTGTCCTTGACACTCCATATTTCATGCGGCTTGATGACTTCGCATACTATGATCTATGGTCATGAATGCTTGAAATGGGATGCAATCCGACCCGTGGTATTCATAGTATTTTGAGTCATAGGATTGACGTGTAAAATTCCACACTAAACTACGCATGAGTCTCGAATCATGGGTCATGCAGAATTGCAAATATAAATATTAAGGACCAAATCTAGTCTTGTCGTTATTTAAATAATTGGTTGTTTCATGTAAGTTGATTGATATTTGGAATTGATATGGGATTGGACACGCCAAGCCTTGTAGCACACCTTGAATTTGGGCGACGCACTTAACTTTATTGTGAGAAGAGCATATTAACGTCTCATGCATGGCTCTTTTCCTTTCCTGAAGATCTTGCTTGAACAACATGAAATATAATATGCATTTGGTTGAGGCGTACAACACCTAGTGCATAAGATAGTTTGCATTGAATGCATCTTAGGCACATGGATTATATAATATAGTTTACTATCTATCATTTAGTATTTTATGTCTTGCATGACTTTTAAGTTGTATGCATGTATGAAACTTAACGTGGGTCACATGAATTCCACTTAGAATGCGAATATGTTTGTATGACTCTTATAGTTGCTAACTTTTGTGGAGACATAACACTAAAGATGAGGTGGCTAGCATCTAGCACCTAGTGTGGCATCTAAACCATCAATACTCACGCATATTATAGCTGGTGCTTGGATTATGAGCTTAGCAGATGGCGCATGGACAATAAGCAGGGCACCCAACACTTGGGCATGGTGCTCTGCAACCAGCCCATGAAGGGTAGCACTAGCTATTTGGATAATGACTTTACTACTAATCGTCATTTTAGGTTATGTGATTTTAGAAGGGTGATCCACCAATAATTTATTTATGTAAGTACTATTTACAACTTAGATAATTACCAATTGATGGTTGTGATATTTGAAACAAAACAATTGTTTTCTTCCTGATACCTGGTATGGTACAATGTACGAGTTTAAAAATATTGGGCAACAGATATTCCAATACTTTGCAAGAATAAGTTAGTAGATGATTTTGCCTATTGCTTGTGAATTGAAAAGTATGAATACTTTCATAAGATGTATTAAGAAATGTGGAAGGACTTAATGAAAATTAGGCGATTTAAAAGAGTTGTGCTAGCCTAAATTAGGCGACTCATAACAGTTGAGTCTAGCCTAGGGCAAAATCTAAGACCCCTCTGGTTGCTATGCTTGGAAGATTAGTTGGCCACTGACTTATGAAAGTTGATACCTGGCCTAAGAGGCCTATTGTAGAGAGTATTGTATTACGGGAAAACTGCTCTCTTGTGATCCAGTGCCCCCATGAGGACTGGTGTAGCCCGTGTGGTATCCATGGCTGAACGTAGTTGGACGTGAGTCTTCTACGTCCATAGTATACCATGTAGTTATTAGACATAGATTGACATGTTAGCCATCCTTGAGGTTATTTGACCATTGCCCAGATGGGTTGGTGGTATGACGCTACCACTCGTGATATAATAGATTTTAATACGTCATTCTTTGATAAAAGTCCAAATGGGTATGTATATATGAGATTTGAAGGATATATTAGAATTTATTGAAAAAATTAGATTTTTATGAAGGCATAAATGTTGTATAATATTCATATCGTACTTATGATGGAATATTTAATTGTTTGCACTACTTAATTTATGCCAATATTGTTGCTGTAGTTTTCAAACAGCTAGTTTAGGTATTTTCCTACTGAGTCGTCATACTCGCCCCTACAAAACATTTTAGGTGAAGCAAGAGAGGATTAAGTAGTCCACTTGACCAAATTAAATAAGGAGAATAAGAAGAGAAGTATGGATAAGTAGTTAGTTAGACATTTTATTTGTTATCTTTCATTTTGAAAGAATGAGCATTTGTTGTGAATGTAATAGAACAGGTGACAATGATACACTTAATCTAAATTATGGCTTAAATTTATGTTCCTTATTGTTTGGGCTATGATTAGGGGGATCCTGTAATGATATGTTTTATTTTTACTATTATATGTGAAAGTTTTAATTTTCAAATTTTATTTCAAAAATTCTTTTCTAAAACCCGGGTCGCCACACTTTCAATTATGAGGACTACCTTATTAGTTTCATTGATTTATAGAATTTTTTTTACCTAAGGAACCCATTCGGGTAGAGTCCTTAATTTATAGTTGGACTCTTTGAGTTACAGTGCCTAGTTTTGTGTGGGCTACTTAAGGTAGCATCCTTTTCCTAGCTTTTAAAAGCTTTCCTTTAAAAAATTCTAACTTAAAGGTTTTATGGAAAAGAGTTTCTAAAAGGGAGCCTATTTTTACTAGTTTCTAAAAGGGAGCCTATTTTTACTAATTAAATTGAGCTCTATTCTCTAATTTGTGAAATCTCAAAGTCCATGAAATTATTCTAGGGAAAGTCCTAAATATAGTCAAGACTATTAGGGGTGTTTTCTTTTAATTGAAAAATAGTTCCTACTTGCTAATTAAACAGAGCACTGTTTAATTATATTTGAGCCTTCAAGGAAACTTTTTCCAAGGAGGAGAAGCATGAAGGATTCTCTCTTCGTGAGAGTCCTAAACATTAGGAAAGACCTATGGGGTTTTTTTTCTTTCTTTCTTTCTTTCTTTTGAAAATACTAAATATAAGTCCCACACTTGAAAACCAAGTTAGTTCTATTTATGGGTGTTTAACTTTTCTAGTGAACCTCTGAAAAAAAAAAGAAAAAAAAGAGAACATTAAGAGAGTTCTACATGTTAAGAAATCCCTAATGGTCATTTATGGATGATTATGGGTTCCATTTGTAAGTATGGTGGATCTCATTTCAAGTTTTCTAAGAGAGCCAGACATTTTCCAAAGAATTAAACATAGAAACTCTCTCCCTTTTAAGAGAGTCCTAAATATTTTCCACTAGAGAGGACACACAACGGGAATTTTCTTTCCACATGTAATGCTCCCCACTTGTAAGCAAAGTAGGTCCCATCAAAAGGGTTCCTAAGATAAGGTATAGTTGTGGGTCCTGCTTGCAAGGCAAGTGGTTCCCTTTTCTAAGAAAACTTAGGATGGGAGTTTCTTGTCTAGTTAACATAGGACTCTCTTTGGGAGAGTCTTAGATGTTTTCAACTAAAAGAAGCCTCCATGGGGGATTTTTCTCTTTGATGAGAATGATAGTGGGTTAGGCACTTGCAACAAGCGGGTCTTGTTCCTTCCAAAATGCTCAAACATCTTCAAGGAGGATTTTAAATAATTCTAAAACTTGGGAGGGTCCAAATAGAACATTCTCATTTGACGAGAATTGATTCTCATTTTAGGAAAAGTAGATCCTATTTTGGGTTGTGTAAGAGAGTTTGAAGGACAATAGAGATTCTAGAGAATCATTTTGATGATAATCGTATCTTAGAAAGCTAAACATGAAGGACTCTTTGTCTAGAAGAATCTTAAGTCATTTTAGAAACGAATGGGCCCTATGGGGGCATTATTATTTGAAAGGGAAAAGATGAGTGTTTATAAAAAATGCTTCTAAAATAACGTGCTTTTGCCATGCATTAAACTACAAAGGATACCTTGTTTTGTCAAAAACATCCTTGAAACAACATTATTGGGTAATTATTATTTTAATTTTATTTACCCATGACATGATAATTTAAATAATAAAATGTTCCTATTTGAGTTCAATAAAAATAGTCCAAAGACCCAATTCAAAGATGAAAAAAGTCAACCCTTAGCTCCAAACATAAAGTTGGACTTTGGGAGCTTAGGTCAAAATTTTAAAACTCATGTGTCAAGGGTGTTTTTTTTATTTTAAATGCCAAAAAATTTCACATAACATATAATTGCTGAAACCCAAAAGTCTTGTAAGAAAACTCCAACTTTAGGTCCTATGCAAAACTTTTTTCTTCTTTTTTCAGCTGGTGACATTGTCTTAATTTTTCAAAAAGTTTGACCTCAAACAATATGTCTGACTTGGTTTTCTTTTCTTCTAAAAGTTTGTAATATTAGTTTAAAACTCTTTAAGATTTCAAACCATATTCTTAAGGACTCTTTGAACACTCTATTTCATATTTATGCATATCAAAAGACATTGTTGAAATTATATTTTATTGCCCATTGAAAGTGTAAAAATTTTGATGCTAACACCAAGACACTTGAAAAGGACCATCATTTTCTTTATTTTATACTATAACATAAAATCTTTGGGGGTGTCTTAAGAACTTATGCATTTGTCAAATTTATTGGAACTACCTTTTTTTAAATGGTTTTTCCAATCTTTTAGTTTGGTGTCCTGTATATGAAGGGAAATATGGCTGGATCGGTAGAAAAATATGTAGCAGCTGCATACAAAAGCAAGTCATTGCATGTCCAAACTCCAATGACTATAGTTGTTTCAGGCCAACCTTGCTTGACCATTCTAAGCCCTTTATTGTGGGCGCTCCATTGACGAGTGCATTCTTAACCGCCCATTTAAAATTGAGAAACTAGAGCCCTGCCATTCTCTTATGTGACTGAATTTTGGGGCATGATCATCGATGACATGCCTTAACAGATAAAAAAGTTGGACTTTAAACATGTAGACTCCACTGGGCCCAAATTCTTCCTAGAAATGTGGGCATTCTTCATATAAAAACTCCATTCCATTTCCCTATTCAGAATTTGAGGCTTGAAACTGTCATATGCGAGTTGAATTTCGGTGCAAAGGTCATCAAATACACGTCCCAGCAGATAAACAGTTTTGATCATTAAATATACAGGCCCCACTTTTATGTCCTGCAGCCCACATTCCTCTAAAAGAAAACATGGGCATCCATCTTATACAAACTCCCTTATAAACAGCTCTCCACTTCCCAAACCCTGAACAAACTGCCTTCTTGCCAACTAATGCTGTGTGCTATTCACTCTTCCTTCTGTTTTAGTTTTCATAGCTAGCCAATGGTGATGCGTCTTGAAGGTATTGCAGGGGGTATGAGTCTCACCAAATCATTCCTTTTGATGAGCCTCATTAGCAGGGCAGACTTGCCATAGAGAAACATGGGCCATTTTGTGATGATTATCGTATGATTATTAGAAAGAAAATGCATGAAAACTCCTCTTCTCGTCCATGGACGAGTGTCAAAACTTCCAAAACATAACTCCTCCGTCTTATTATTCAGACTTGTCCACCTCTCTTCCCACTAAAAGACGCGCTTATTACAGATTTTGTCTCCAATCCCACGTCACTCTGATTTTCCTTGCTCCCTCCGATTAAAACCATCTCCCCCTTCCTCTCTCTCTCTAGCCTTCCTATATATCCACCCATCACCCTTTCTTCTTATCCTTCAAAACCAACTTGTTTGTTCCTCTTTCCAACACTATCAAACATGTCCAATCTCTCTTCATCTTCTATCTCACCTCCTCTTCTCATCCTTGTTCTTCTCTTCTCTCTCTTCACCTACCCATCTCTCTCCATGAGAATAATCAAAGGTAAGGAAAGAAGTAAACCAGGAATCATCTTTTTCTCTTTTCCCTTTTTCTTTTGTTCTGTCATGCACTGATTTTAATGGTTCTCCTTCAGATGTTAAGACTGAAACTGACATAAAAAGAGAATCATCGGGAGGGTTTGCAGATCAGGTTGGCCTTTTTCCTCGCATTCTCTCTCTCTCTCTCTCTCTCTCTCTCTCTCTCACTCTCTCTCTCTCTCTCTCTCTCTCTCTCTCTCTCTCTCTCTCTCTCTCTCTCTCTCTCTCTCTCTCTCTCTCTCTCCTTTCTAAATTTGTTGAATTTCTTTAAAATCTTCTCAAATTCTCCATTTACCTGTTCAGAGATTGATGGGGGAAGCAGACCATGTTTTGAGGGTGAATTTGCATGAAGTGCATTCTGGACCAAATCCCATCAGCAACTCTATTCCTACACAAGACATTAAGAACAACTTAGAAGGAAGGCCATGACTTCTGTACCTCTCTCTCTCTCTCTCTCACCTGTCTCTTTACATAAATACTCAAAGACCATGTTATATAGAATGCTAATTGATGCGGGGTTTATGTGTAACTTTCACCTTAGACCAAAAAAGGAAAGAATTGTAAGCGTTTTGGAAGTTCTGTGGTTTGTTTGTGGATTGACTACAAGGAGAAAAAAACGTAAGCAGAAAGCATGACCTAAGGTAGTATTGAATGTTAACATGGGTTTTCAGTAATATAAGGAAAAAAAAAAAAATTTATTCCCGGATCAAGGAAACAACAGAATTCTAGCATTGAATGCTAACATGGGTTTGTTTCTCTTCAAACGTCATATCCAATTCAGTCTTCCGTATTACGCACGAGATTGCATGAACGGTTTGTGTTGGAAGGATGGGCGAGCATTTCCTACCTACACCGTGTCACAAAATTAATAATAAAAAGTAATATGTTGGTGGCCCTCCAATAGTTGACCACCTTTTCTTATGGCGAAATTTATCAGAGTTCAATCTAAAGATCGCATGTTCAGATGAAGTGGGTCATTTTCATCAATTTGCTACCTTGATTAGATGATGATAAGTTTGCGGATATATATATATATATATATAATTGAAAATTGAGATTATTTAGGAATACATATTGAATGCTAAGATTACGCGTTGAATTATTGTAGGAGGTCTACCCAATGCTATATTAAGAAGCCCACAATAGATCGATATGGACATATACTCAATGTAGCATTGCCGGTATGTTTGTGACTCTTGGTCACCCTTGCTTTGAGATTATCGAACAATTAAATTACCAATAAGTTAAGAGTGGTAGCGGTCACATCCGCTGCACTCACTTTCTAATTAGTGAGTTTCACAAGACTTGAGAATCATTAAGATATTGCATTTCATAAGACTAGGTTTTTTTCTTCTTTATTTACGCTCCCTTGATCTCCCGCAGACAAACCATCTATGTTAATTTTATTTGCCTCATAATTAGGAGCAATCTTGCTGTTGAAAGTTGAAACAAATTAGCTTTGAGTTTCTTCTTTTCACCATTAGCCCCCCAAGTTTACCTCCCTGCAATTTTGAAAGTATATTTTGACGAGTGACCCAACGTTTGCTAGGTTGACAAATTGATGGTAAACATTCACATGTAGGCTAGCATGTTCGTGTGACAAATTGATGGTAAACATTCACATGTAGGCTAGCATGTTCGTGCAAAACATCTTGAAGATTCGAACCCTTCTGGCCATTCAGTAGATGGCTTGCAAATAGATAGCCAGTCAAATAATGAACCAATGAATAGTACGCCACATTCAATAGCCATAATCACCCCTGGGAGGATAGATAGGGTCATCTAATTGGCATGTTTTAAAAATGTTTGTGGGAGTCCATGGGGTTTCCCTACCAAATAAATTGGGCAAGTTAAAGAGAGATTGCTAGCTGTTACAGCATTTCTTTTAATGAGAAAGCAAGCCCAAACAAGGAAAGAAAAAGTTTCAAATGATGGAGGTAACATGAAAAAGGTGATGTTCAAAAACCTCCATTGCTGTTGTCAAATCTCAAAGGTATCTTTGACTATGGTAAACATTAATATTTATCAACCTTACTAGCAAAGGCACTGAGAGAGGGAGAGATGCCCAAAGTAGGAAAAGGTTGGTGAGAAATTGGAAGTGGTCCATGATTTGGAAGAATGCCTTTTATCAAATATTAATTACCCAAGAAGAATTTACGTGCCACCGTTTCAAAACAATTTTAATTCTCTCTATCAAACTCTTCATTTTCAGATTTATAACTCACTAGAAAATAGGATATTCGACAATGCGTTTAAAATCTGAAATAAATTTGGGATTCTTTGTTCACTCAAATTAGACATTGGCTCTCTGCAATCTAAGCATTCAAAGGGATTTTCGACAGAAGAACTTGTTTAGAAGCTGAAAATGTTTTGGAGATACAGCTTCAATTCATCACATTATTGCACAAAAATGGCTTCCCCTACTCAAAAACTATGTAGAAGTATGAAAGTAGAGATACAGCTTGCCATTATCACACAAAGGAAGTCCCTTCTTTCATGATCATTGAAATTAATTTTTGATGGATCTTCTATGGGAAATTGGGGTCCATTAAGTATAGATGCTTCTATCTAAAGGTCCTTGGTAGCACCAGCTTGATTAAACATGCAAAACAGAAATTATGCACAACAAACATTACTGATTAGTACTAGTATACATTAGACCAAAAACTTAACTAGGGATTAGAGATACATAGACTCACCTTCGTCGGCTGATAAAGTCTCTCTATTCTCAAGTATACAATTAGAGCTAGCAAAATGGATTTGTCGATCAAATCCAATCCAGTCCATGTAGATCTAGATCAAAACATATTGGAGACATTAAATTCACACAGATAACAAATCAAAATGTTCAAATTCATATATGATCTTCCTCGGATAACGGATTCTCAAATAATTCACATATAACAATTAATGACTTTTAACCTTTTCAAAACAAAAAAAAAAGGGAAGAAGAAGAAGAAGAAGGTTCCAATAAGAATAGACTATCATTAGCATTTGATAGCATAAACTCTAACCCAAGATTCTATGTTCAAATATCTAAACCATTCATCATGTTCGGCATACAAAAGTTTGGCGACCACGAGAAATGCATGCATTTGAATGATTTGAACAAATTGTTTATCTTTGAAAGATCGATGGTTCTAATTTTGAGTGTATGGAAACATAAGCTAATATCAGTAAAAGGGCATGTATTTTGGTATATAGGCTATCTAAGTTATTCTAAGTATGATGAACTGCTTAAATCTTCAAACTGGGATTCTCTTTTTTTAATTTCTAATATGCTCTTTCAAACCAATATTTGCAGTAAATGCATACATGTTACAAATTTAACAAACTAGTTATAAATGGATATAATTTCTTTAATCCAAATTTGTGGATCCAAATTAGATAAATGAATGTACATGGATTTTTATCTATTTTGACAGGTCTACATACAATCCCATAAAACTCTATAAAAACAACGAAGAGAAAAGTAACAAACAACTTCCTTAATTATAGAGATAATAGGAGATTGATGACCACTTTTCTTGATCTTCTAAAAGTGTTGCATAACATACACCATCAAGCTAGAATCTCCAATTGACCTCCCAAAGAATGGCGCCCTTTTTTTTTACTTCTTTCTTTTTTGTTTTTTGACAATGCCATTCAAGTTAGACAATTAAAAAATTGCACACTCATTTCTCTCTCTCTTTTCCTCTACCTTTTATGTACAAGCCATAAGTAGGACGTAATCTTGGCCATGAATTTCATACAAGAACATTAATGGGTAGACTACAAGGGAGATGTTTACCTATAGTAGTAGAAAATGTAGGATCCATCGTAAGACTCCATGGTGTCTAAACTGGTCCCCTACAAGATCTAGATGATCTCAACATTGCAATCTACTAATTACACTAAAACAAATGCAATGGATTGCATTATTATAGATAGTAGTAATAATATATGTATAGATAAATGCAAACTTAGGACATTGAGTGATTATGATTAACCAAGTTTAGTCAATTAAATTAAACCAAAGTCTTGTAAACTAACATCACCCACTTGGTTGATTAAACCTTGGATCACAAGAAACTCATCAATCTTTCCTTAATCACAACAAGTGCCTCTACCTTACAAACAAATCTACTGTTAATTAAAGCCTTAGTTGATGGATTAGCCAACAATGCAAAAGTAAGATTTTGACTCACTGTCACTATTCTCTTCTGAAAAAGGTCAAACATAGAGAAATAATTAACCTCTATATATTTGATCCTTGAAATAACCTCGCCATTCCTAAGCACGTATACAATAGCTAATTAAATTATCACAATAGCTGAATATGAAGGTCAAGGCACATATCTAGTTTCAAACTAGCTAGAAACCTCTATTTCAAATAGCCTAAAACGTAGCTAAGCTACAAACTTAGCTTTTATTATGGACTTGACAATAAACTTCTGCCTCTTGCTACTCCAAGATATAATAGCACTACCATACATAAAAACATACCTAGTTGTAGATTTTCTTTCATTAAGATTGCCCACCAAATCAAAATTTATGTACCCAACATGATTAAGCACCCCTACTTAAAAGTTGAGCTTCATATCCTTAGTTGCCAATAAGTAGCATTGCATCTGCTTAACAACATTCTAATGTTGAATGTCAAACTGAGTATCAATATCTGCTCAAAGACCTACAACCATGCCCATATCTGTTTTGATGCATGCCATGACATACATAAGACTAGAAATGGCCCGAACACATGGCTTATACTTCATTGCTAGTCTATCATCATCACTTAAAGGTGCATGTCATCTTCTTATTCACTTGTGTTTTCTTATAGATTGGTGAATCGAGTGTTTCCACCAATAACACTAAATCTCTTGAGCACTCTGCCTATATATGACCCTTGAGATAGGCTAGGTTTCATAGCTTTTCTATCTCTTTCAATCTCAATACTTCTAATCAAATAGGCTTCACATATATCTTGCATTCAAATTGACTCTTAAGCTACTCTTTTTTGTTTAAATAATCACATCAAGATCATTGCTCATTAAGGATTCCTTGAAAAGTTAAGGATTAGTAATTCTTTCTAACTAATAGATTCGGACTTATACATACACGAAAATAGTATGTCATAAACATATAATGACAACAACATAAACTTGCGAGAATATGTCATCAAAATACAATGGTAACAACATAAGCTTGTTCCTACTATTCAAGGAATACATGCGATCATCATAAAAGTTAGTTACAATACCTTACTACATGTTATAAAAAGTATGATACCACTGCCTTGGTGATTATTTCAGCCCAGCTTTTACCAACTTGCATGCTTTACCTTATTAGGCTTCATCTTTAAAGCTCTCAAGGACTTTTCATATAAATGTCTCCCTATAAATCATCATTAATGAAGACATTTTTCACATCCATCTAGTGTATTCCATAACCAAGTGTGCAACTGTAGCCATCAAAATTCCAATCGAGGTAAACCTCAAAGTGGGATAGATTGTTTGCTGATAATTAATCCTTTCAACCTGAGTAAACCCTTTGTTATAATCCTAACCTTGTACCTGTCAATAGATCTATCACATTTCAGCTTCTTTTTTAGGATCTATTTACAACCTATGGTTAATTTGCAATTCAGGTCTCTCGTTGTAAATCCATAGTTGGTTCTTTTTTATTGCAACCTTTTCCTCTTGAATGACAATGAACCACTTTTAGTATCATTGCAATTCACCACCTCATAATAACTTTCATAATCATCAATTTATGAGATAAATTTACAATCTCAATCAAATCACTAGTTGTGTCCTAAAATTAATTTCTCTAACTTGAAAAGTTCAACCTTTTTTAATTGGGATTTTAGGGTTCAAGTCATTTTCAAGAAAGTGAGTGTAACAGCCCAAGGGCCCCACACATAACAATATTGTCCTCTTTGGAGACTGGGGCCCATATCACGCAGCCCCCTCACGGCTTTGTTCTTTTGTCGTGGGAAAAGGCCTTGTTATATGGGAAGTCCTCCTAACTCTTATCAACAGCCTAGTCACTTTCCTCTTACCAATGTGGGACTAACTCTCAGGACTGGTAGGTGCCACTTAACACCATCCAAAAAAATATAACTACTTTCTTTTTCATAATATAAATATTCTTTTGCATGGAATTGATAACAAAAATCTAATTGCTCTAATGGCTAAAGAATGAGTATGAAAAAGACTAGAACTAGAGTTCAAGTCTCCAAAGACAACCTTTTTGGAGAAATTCCCTACCCAAAACCAAGGAATATCTAGGTGCAATGAATCTGGAGAATTCTAGTTAGGAAAGGATGGGATGCATAACATATTAGATTGGAAGGGATAGGATAGAAAGGAGAGAGATATGATAAGATAGAGAAGAATCAAATAAAGTTAGGAAAGGATTAGGATTAGAATTTGGAAGGGATAGGATAAGAAGGAAAGTATATCTAGAGATATAAAAGGATAGAGGAGAGTCAGATAAAGCTATCTTAAGGGGGAGGAATGAATGCGTAACACAAAGAGGAAGATTGTAACGACCCGGGTTTTCCCATGCATTTTAAATGCAATATCTAATTCCTAAGGCGGGATGCATCTCTATTTGAAAACCATTTTATAAAAACCATGCAATGCAGCGGAAAACCTTTTAGTTTTAAACTCATTTTGAAAACCCCGAGTGTCATTTGCTTTCACAACAACCAAGGTAGTTTTTGAAAAGCTTTAGAAATCATAAGTGTTTCCCCCCAGATCTATCTAGTCACAGCACACAGCCCAACTATAATTAAATACAAATACATGTCCAAAGGGTTGAGAGTTTACTTACATGTATAACTGTCTCCTTTTTAATTCACTTGCTCATAGCATTAATATCTCCTGAGGCGTCGTCTATTTGTAAGTGGAACTATTCTGAAAAATGTTAAGGATAGGGTGAGTATATACTATAGTTAGTAGGAGTCTATCACTACTAGTTTTGCAATGCATGCTCTGTTTAAAATCATGTGCTCTTAAAAACATGTGTATGTTTAAACAATCATGTTCAATATCGATGTTAAAAACTACTGCCAAACTAGAATACTGACGACTTAAAGAAATATCATAATCCAAGTCGAAAGTATCATATATCATAAACATAATGATATGCATCAGATGCTCAACTGAATCCAACTCATGGATATCTGGTATGGTATGGTATGGTCGACCAACCTCATATCATGCCATATGCAATGCAAATAAGTCCACGAAACCATAGGGTCCAACTATGCCCATGACCTCGCCGCCGTGTGGTCTCCGGGTACCTGAGGACACTCGGTCATAGCCTCAACGGGGCCTATGACATGTCGACCCAGTGCCGTGACACCAGTGGTAGCCCCCTATACCACATGCAGTCAACGTAGGGACATTGCCCTTTTTGGGCGTGGTACCCATCCACCTAATAGTGGTAGAGGCTGGAGGCCAACCCAAACCTCTCGGCATAGCCCCCACGAGCTCATCAACCCAAATCATATCAGATCAAACCAACGAAAACCTCTTGTTCAAAACCCATCCTCTTTGGGTCCCTCACAACTGCCTGGCCCTCACAACTGCCTACCCAGCGTCTTTTGGTAACCCTTAAGGACATGCAATCTTTTAAAAACTCAATGCTCACCAATTATGCAATATATGCATTTGTTTGCAAAACATATTTATGCATAATGTATATGCAATCATTTGCAAAACATATCTATGCATAATGTATATGTAATTATTTGCAAAACATATCCATGCATAAAGCGTTTATCATATGTATGCTGAATTAAGTCATGCTAAACAAGTTATATAATTTGTACTTAAAACATGCATAAAACAATCATGACTCTTTTTTAAAAAGTCTAGTAGCGATAGAGCACCTACCTCAAAGTCTCCTAGAGTCGCATCCTTTATCACTTTAACCCATCCCTGGGTCTCATTTATAATCTCCTAGGTATGGATGGATACAAGGAGTCCTCATTAATTTCACTCTATTTAGACGTTAGATTGCTAGCTCTGCCTATTGGGTCCAAGGTCCTTGCCTAATTCATTCATCAGGCTAGATCCTCTGGTATGGATCTACTTTCCAATAGTTAAATTCTATAATTTATCCTCTAATCTAACTTTAAAGTCTCAATAGGTCCGCATGCCCTAGTTCCCAGGACACCCGTGTATCCTGGTTGAATCTCGACTGCCTTAAGTGCGTGCACGCCCAAAGGCCGTGCCAGGGACTGCCTTTTGCATGCATACATGCATGCTCAAGCGACGTGCTATGACGCGCATTATCGCACGGACGCACCTTGCAGCATGGCGCGTCTCAGCTCCCAGGGCACCCCATGCACCCTGGTCGAGCCAGGACTCGTGCCCCATGTCGTGCGCGCACCTGAAGGCCACACCTGGGACAGTGTACGCACTGTCGTACACCTGGAACCCGTCCCAGGGACTCAGTCCCAGGTGCACGTGGTGCTTGGCGTCCTTGGGACGCCTGGGTCATTCATGGCCAGCTGGAGCCGGCATTGTCTTCTTTGGATGGAAAAAGGCCAAACCCGGCATGGATCTTGGCCTGGGGGAACTGAAGTGGAGGAAAGGGAAGGTAAGGAGGGGCTTACCTGGCAGCCGGAGATGACGCTCCTCCTAGTAGGTTGCCTGCCTAACCCTTGGTGCTAGAAAACTCAAAGAAGGTAACTCCCATGTCGTGCAAGGCCAGGACAAGAGAAGAGAGGGGAATGGGGAGACGGGAATGGCTGGCTTGACTTGGCCTGGCCGTTGCCGAAAAAATGCAGGGAACTGGGTTTCTGATTCTAGCCAAAAACCCCAGCCCCAATGGCTAGAAAACCATGTTTTTGGAGAGGGGAGATGGGGCTTTTATAGACCGGCTATGGTGGTGGCAGATCCCTCTAGAAAAATCGGGATCAAGGGTTTTTGGGAGGGTCTAGAGGTCGAAGACGACAGGGGTGCCGTTATCAAAACGGCCCCCTACGTTTTTCGTCCTTTTTCGTTTTTCTGTTTAATTTCCAGAAATACCCCTATCTTTAAATGGCTATAACTTCTTCATACGAACTCTATTTTGGGTGATTTTTGAGGCGTTGGATTCCATTTTTCGAGTAGAATCTAATGGTACTAAGTTTCCTCACAAATTCCTTCATTTACTATTTTAAATAAAATCAAACATTCAACACAGTTTATTTCCTATAGAACGTTCAAATTTCGTTAAAAATAGTGTAAATTGCTTGGGCATTACAAAGATAAAGAAAGAAAGAGAAAGAGAGAAAAAGAAAGAAAGAAAGAAAGAGAGGAAGAAGGAGGAGGAGGCTGCACTAAGGATCAGCCACCCCCTCATTTTTGGAAAAGAAGATTGTAGAAGAGTATTTCGCTTTTAAGAGGTAGGAGGAGTGGGATATTCTAAGTTAGATCAGTTTTCAATTTGCACATTTGATATATTTAGTTCATTGATAGCATGTACACTTATTGATTTTGTCCATTGATCTCATGTCTGGAGCATGTGTGCCTTTGATTTTTAAGAGTTGGCATTTCATGATTAGTTCGATTCTTGATTTTGGTACATAATGGCATGGGTATTTAAAGTGAGATTGAAATGTGCTTTCATGGATGATAGCATAAGGTTTTGTCAATGATGTTAACTTAGTTGTTAATTGTAGTTATAATTTGTAAATCTAAAGTGCCATGCTCTTAGTACTAGACAACATTCTAAGATGTTAGCAATATACTTGGATAGCTAAAATGGTTGCAACGTGTTTAAATTCTCCAACATGGCTACAACATGTTTAGACATTTAGCAAGTTGGGTGTTCTAATATGTCAAGCATATCTTGTCATATCCTAGCAGATCATTCTCCGTCACTCTCTTCAAGTAACTATTTATATAATTCAATAGATTGGATGCATCACATGCCCTGTGAAATCCCAATCCATCATCTCTACCTTCCACTAATCTTTAATCATATGAGTCGTGGACAGGACTAACTCTCTCTCCACCTCAATTAGATGGGCAAACTCACAAATTTAGCCCTCTCCACCACCTTGTCTACTACAATCTCTCACCATCTTTGAGGCGACCCAGGTTTTTATAACACATTTTATAATACATTTTGAAAAGATAGGGCCCTTAGAGTAAACATTTTTCGCAAACCAAAGTAGCAAAAATTCTTTTCTTTAGAATTTGTTTTGTAAAACCTAAGTCACCACCTCATACATAACATAAGTAGAATTTTGTATAAGATAAAATTCCATTAAAGGAATATTCTTTTATTGAACTTCAGGATCCATCCAGTGGTTCACAGTACACAGCCCATTGTATCTTTACAATACTTGTCCAAATATACAATCCAAATTACAAAGTTCAAAATTCAATACATGTTCTAATACAATGTTTTAAGGGATATACCCTGATTACTTATTCTTCAATTGTTCTTCAAGTCTTGAGCTCCTAAGTCTCCTTCTCTATATCTGAGATATTGTAAACATTTGAACATTTACAATATCTCAGCAAGCTATGCTTGGTAGGAGATAAGAATGTAAGTTATTGATAGTATAATCTCAATATTCAAGTATCCCATAATTCGTTCTATCATAAACACATTCATTAATAACTATTAGTTATAAGGACATCTCATTTCCTTGTCATTTGTGTTCACCTTTATACATACATATTGTATAAGGACAAATCCATTAAAAATGTAAAAGTAATCAAGAATCATTTCTATGCAAAGCTGATCAACTCCTTTCATTATAAGAGATTTGTATCTCAGCCAATTACTATACAGGGAATTTCCCTTCTTGGGAAAAATATTAGTAATATACTTATTTTCACTTAGGGTTGTTCTCAATTCTCAACTTGACCATTTAATACTTATTTTCCTCATTATTTGGTTGGATCATATTTCAATTTGAGGTATTTACCTTAATATATTGGTATCATACATGTCAATACTTTAAAAACATAAGATCATGTATTAGACATGTATCTTCATGTAAAGGTATTCTTAATAATCCACCTACCTCAATAAGGTATTCTTACTCATTGAAATCTGCCACAGTCTCGATCAACATATATCTGTCAAATCATATGTATAATGTCATTTTTCTAATCAAGGGTACATACTACATGGTCTTTTGATCATCCTTATGTAGGATGATCTGAATCTTTCTTCCTTGAATATCCTATATCCATGGGTTTAATATCATCTATACAAATACTATCTATATCATACATAACAATCTAATTTACATTGATGTTTCTTTTTCCTTATTATTTTTGATCATACAAGATCTCATCTTGTTTGATCATCCTTATCTCACTTACTATTTTTATTAGGGTTAGATAATTTACTATCTTTTTATGTTCTTATTATTATTCAACCAGTTAGTGTCTTACTTGGTTGAAGATAATTTATTTCTTCCTATCACTAGACAACTCCTCCTTATTTCAGGATGACCAGTACTTACCAGTTAAAGTCTGCTCAAAAAGTGGTTAATACAACCCTCATGTAAGGAGGCATTTAGACCTCTCTTACGTCAATGGGAGGTGAGGGAAAAGCACTTGGCTCTTGTATACCCCCTATAACCACAATGTTCAGAGTCCACTAGAGTGGTACTAGCTCAACCTTTGACAAGGTTCCTATGAGCTCTTTACCTTAAGTCCCTTCTCTAATTGATTTTAATTAATTTCCATGGATATGCATAATGTCATCCATGGATGTTCATTATTTTCCTACTTTGGGCCAAGGAATTGGTAAACCATTCCTTATATTGTCCTACTAACTATAGCCCTTATTAAGTCAAATCATTCATTCATCTTAGTTGTCCATGAATCTCTATATTTCATTAGTTTACATTTTTGGTGATTTATGCTTCTTATATCTTAACAACTACTTAACAATTGAATAAAAATTGACAATAAGTAAATCATCAACTTGAAAGCATAAATCAAATATAAGTTTAACAACTATATACTAACATTCTTCCTATGAATGTAACTTAAGCTAGTGAAATAAAACTAACATGATCCTAAGTTATAAAACACATCTTCTATCATAATGAAATCATGTTTAAATCCTAATTTACACTAACATGATCCTAAGATAATCAAATCTACTAACAAATTACTCAATTAGAAAGAGGAGAGAGAAATAAGGAAAAGAGAGTTTGGGGAGGGATGAAGGGGAATTTGGGGCTAAAATTCCAGGGAAGATTTGGAAATTTCGTGGTTAAGGTTGTGAAAATTTTTGGAACATATTTATAGCCAAATTTGAATTTTTTATTATTTCTTTTGATAAGATATTTTATTACTTTAGAATTTTTAATTACTAATGCATTCTCCATTCCCACTACAATCTCCACTACCAGCAATAATGCATTGAGCAATTATTGGTGCTTCTAGAACGTTGGCCCACTTTGTGGGCCCCACTTTTATGTAAAAAGACCTTTTTGCCCTTTTAACTCCAAAATTGGAGAATAATAGGCAATATTTGTCCGAACTCAGAATCGAGCATACTTAGTGGTGTTGGAATCGTATTTTTAAGTGCTTCATGAATATTGAGGTCTTATTTCTTGGATATGGGTAAAATTACTATTTTACCCCCAAATGGAAAAATTAAGGAATTTTCATTTTAACTCAGAATTGAACGTACTTAATGTTGTTTCGATCAGTTTTCCAAGTACATCCATAATTTTTATGTTTTAATTCATAATATAATCTCTATAAAAAGAGAATTTTCAATAACCTAATATTCCAGCCCAGAATTTCTAAAAATTCAAACTTTATTAATTTTCCTTAATTATTTACAAAAATTCGGGGTCATTACAATCTTGTCCCTAAGCAATGAGTCCTCATGTATTCCAAATGCATAGACATGTATGCTTCTCATAGGACCTTATATCTCATACTAGGTTCTTCCATATATTTATTATTCATTTCATTTTATAATGATTCTTTTTAGCATAGCTTGATTAACGTATGTACAATTGATGGTTTGGTGTGCTTTATGGTATTACAAGAGGATAGGTTGACTTATCAATGCATACACACCGTTGATCCCAATGCCTATTGCACATGCCCACCTTATTACATTTTGTGTGTATATTATCCATTCCATCAAACCTCATGCATACGTCCCATGCAAATCTTCATGCACATGCTCTCATATGTCTAAACACTTATACACCATAAGCTATAGTAGATTTGCATGTGCATGTAATTTTCTAAAGTCACAAAGATGTAGGTTCATTCACACATATACATGATTATGCGCCAATGCTTGCATGTCATGATTCATGGTACAAATGCATATGCACATATGTCAAAATACTTATATGCCATAATCTATGATAGAGTTGCATGTGCATGTAATTTTCCTAAGTCTTAAAGACTATAGGGCTTTGATTTATGGAATTGATGTGTGCGCATGGTGTATTGTTGACCACTACATCATGCGCATAATGCCATCATTTCGTCTAACCATATATATTACATGGTGGTTGGTCCAAAAAGGTACACAAATATCTGCCTTACCCTTGTCACATGCATTGGTTTATTGTGAAATCTAGGCCATGCGCACAAGTTATATTATTTCATATTTCATTTTTGATCATGTGTTGCCCACTGATTTCATGCTAAATAAGTGGGTGCACTCCTTTCCTTGAGACCTATCAAGATGCATAATATATTTTTCGTTACAACCATTGATTTCATAAACATGCACACTTATTCATTCCCTAAATGCATCAGTGGAATGTTGATTCATTTTGATCTAAGCACCATACGTACACAACTATGGATTTGTTTTGAAATCATACTATTGACTTTGTTTAGATGAAAGTATGTATTGTTTGGAATAATGCCAAATTCCATGGTTGAGCTCACTTGATAGTGGATGATTCATGTTCTTGAATGTTTTTAAAGTAGAGGAAAAGTTTATGATGAATGCACATGTGTGTGTGATATCAAAAGTGTGATTAAATTCTTGGGAATCATGTATGAGAGGAAATTGATTAGACCCCTATAGTTTGCTATGCTAGGAGTGCAATTGGCCATTGATACTCTAAAAAGAAATTTTGATACTCGCTTAAGGTAAAGGCTTCTGTGTGTTTGGAAGGGTCATGGGACTTTCCATTTAGTGTGATCCGTTCTCCCCCATGAGAACCAGTGTAGGTTGTGTGGTATCCATGATCGAACGTAGGCATGAGACATTGGTTCCCTCTACGTGCATAGCAGACAAGATTTGATATGGACATATATGTATATGTTGGTCAACCTCAAGGGATTTATACCATTTGCCTTTATGGCCTCAGCATGATGCTATTGTTTGATCTATTTGATATTGTGTGACATGTTTTAGATATTTGGTACAACCTTTAATGCTATGTACTTTTGATTGAGATTTGCAATTAGCAATGTGATTCACTGTGGACTTCGAGATTTAATCATTACCAAGGTTTGATATTAATTACGTTTAATTGTTTGCATCCTAATATCTCTATGCATTCATGTGTTTTCTATATGTTTTTGTCTAACTTAGAATTTCCCACTGAGTGGTCGTACTTATCCCCACCAATAATTTTAGGTCAATTTTTTGAGCAGGACTAGAGAATTGAGGTAAAATAAGAACTTTGGAGCAAACGAGTGAAAGTATGATAGCAAAATTAGTACTTATTTCTTTTAGAATAAGAACATCGAACATTTAGAACAATGATATGATGAGACAATTAACTTTGTTATGAATGTGAGCATTTGATTTAATTTAAGATTTTATGGGTTGTGACCAGTGGGCCCTAGTAGTGCTTATTCTTGTAAAATTATTTTGATTATATGTGAAGTTTTAATGAGACACTCGGGCATGGAAGGGCGATTTTGAAAACTACTATATACAATAGTTTTAAAATATTTAAAAAATAATAATTACTCAGGATCCTGACCATTTTCAAATGAATTTGATAGAGTTTGTTTCGAAAAACCCGGGTCATCATAGTGAGTATCCCTACTTTTTATGACTCCAATTGACTCATTAGAGTGATGAAAAAATAAACTAATACCTTCTAGAGTGTTCACAAGATCCTATACCAGAAAAAACATTTTTCACGTGTATCTTGTTTATTCTATAACCTAAGAACTAAAGCATACCTATACATCCTTTGTAATTTATCCTTGTTAACATGCCCTCATTTAAGATGTCAAAGTAAACAATCATCTGCATAGAGCAAACTTTTATAAGCATGAGGATTAATTTATTAATTATAGTAGTGGAAATATAAACAATGTCTAATTTCTAAAGCCCATTGTGAACCAGAAAATAAGAAGTCTTTAAGTTACCAACCATAACCTTAGTACTACAAAACCTGACTTTGGGCCTTCAAATGGAAGCTTGGGAACAAAAATCAGATTATGCCTAATAGTTTGCATATTAAGAATCTTTGCCAAAACTAGGTGCCTCCAACTAGGAAGCTCAATCAAAATTGTTCATGAGCCCTATATTTCTTGTTCCCCATATAGACCATGTGCTCCCAACCTCCCACTAGGAAGCTCAATTGGAATTGTCCAAGTGCTTTATACTTATTCGATATACAAACCTTATGCTCACCAACATTCTTTTACCTATAGTTAGTAAAGAGTTCTCATATCTTTGTAATATGACAGGTACCTGCAGAGTCTAGCCACTAGGAGTCATCATCTATTGCCATCATCAGTGCTTCAGTGACCATGCAAATCACAATTCCTCCTTTGGCTTTGCTATTAACCTTCACTTTAGGGACAAAACCATTATTTAAACCTTGAACTTTGTCTCAATTTTTTCAATTAAATTCCCAACATTTTGAGTTTTTAAATAAACCCTTGATCTTGTAAAAGTGTATCATTTACATCACGTGCCGTTAAAAAGAGTAACTCCAGTAGAGGCTACCACCAAGTTCTCCCTATGAGGCAGTTGACCACCCTCTGCATGGTAATTGACATGCCAATTTGGATCCACTTTACATCTTAAAGCTATTATTTGAATAGTTTTTATATTTTTAATTAATTTAATAATTTATCAAATTTATTTTCAAATTTAAAGAAATATAATAAATAAAAAGCTGAAGTCCCTTTTGCCATCAACCAAATTTGAAGTGACACTGGAGAGAGAGAGAGAGAAGCAGGAAATTTTTACAAGTTTTCATGAAGATGTGGATCCCAAACATCTAGGGCTTACGAAAATTGTTGAAAGAACAAAAAATTGTATATTTGAGTACACTAAATCTTTTAATTGTCTAGAAAAGAAGTTTTGAATAGGTTACATTAACTTGCTACAAATCATAAGGTTGTGTTACCCATAAGACATAATCCACTTCAAAGAAATCCAAGATATAAAGAGAAAGCCCTATGCACCAACATGGCGTGGCTACAGTTTTTGGGAAAGGAAAATTATACCAATTATGAATTATGATGAGATAGATATGACTTTCGTTTATAAGGAGGAAGGAATTATGGTTTTTAAGTTGTATGCAATGCATTTGGGACACGAGCAGGAGCTGCTTGATGGAAATGTGAGGATAATTCATTGTGTTCTTGGGCAAAAAGGTGGGACTGTTATAAATCAAGATACAGTTTATGGGATTGATGAGGAGTTGGAAAGGGATGGGTTTGGTTTAGTGAAGGATGGTGGGATTTTTCGCTTGTCGTTTGACAATAAGTGCAAGAGATTTAAGAGGAAAATTAGGGTGTTAGAAGGAAGAAATGCAAAGATGCCAAGGAAGATACTAGGTGCAAAGTTGATCGAGGAAGAGTTATAATACATTTAACTCTACGCTTGTGCTGCTCCATGGGATTGTATGAGATTTTGTGAGAGTAGTAAGGTTCTTATGAGGGAACATTGTAAACCAAAAAAGGGAAGCCTTGATACACAAAGGTCTCATGTATGTGGGGTTGGGGAAGGGGTGGACCATACGGGTTTATAGCACACAGCCTTGCCTTACATTTTTGCAAGAGGCTATTTTCACTCCTTGAACTTCACACAACAACAATTTTACTATTGCACCAAGTCTCTCCTTCAAAAACTATTAAATAATATAACTTTTAAGATGGACAAGTGGTCCCAAATTGGTAGTCAATTGTCTGCTTAGTGGTCAACTAACATGGCAACACCTAATGGAGTTACTCTTTTTAATGTGTTGGACACACTCAATACACTTTCACAAGATCAGGGGTTAATTTGAAATTTTGAGAAGCTGGAATTTAATTAAAAATTAGTGCAACTTCAGGGTTTAAATGATTATTTTGCCTAAACTTCAATGTTGTTATATGCAACCCACTTTTAATTGACAAGATCAAGTGTGGTTGATCCACCCTAGTAATTTGATTGTCCAACTCCAAATATATTCTAGCCCAAAACTCATGTCAGTTGACCAAGTTAACATGTGTTCTGAATTTTAGAAGATTGTACAAGAAACAATTGTGATTCAAAGCACTGACCTTTTTAGTTCTAGTCAATGCAAAACTTACTCTCTATTTACCATTTGAGATAAGGAGAACCTTATCCCTATACCTATTTGTCATGTGTTCATATTTGCCCTCCCTTCGCTTACATGAATCTATTGAAGAGAAAACCCCCAAAGTTTTCTGTAATGACCCCATATTTTCTATCTACTCTACACAAATGATCTTTTATTTTTATGGTTGCATCCATGAAGAATGTCTTGGAGATAAAGAATCGTCTAAGGATGAAATCATTGGTTACCTTTTTAGCCAATGTTTTCTCAACTTGCTAAAGATTCCTTAAGAATATTCTAAGATCCATCAATCTTTATTCATGGATAAATACTTGGGATCACCACATCTAAATTCGAGACCTACCAACCGAGCTTTTTCAGGCATCAAGGACCAAATCCTTACACATCTACAAGGTTGGAAAACCCAATTACTCTTTAAAGTAAGCAAATGTGGGGGTGCCAGCCTTGGTGCAACGAAGTTGCTACATATCTGTTTCCACACCTTGAAACAGTGACCTCAAGGTCACATGACAACAACTCTATTGTTGTGCCTGTTGATGTGTTTTACTGCAAGTGCACCGACTATTGTAGTATAGCTAATGCAAGTACGGGTTGATCCCACAGGGACTCGACTTAAAAGAGGAGTTTAAATAAAATTTAATTATAAAAAATTTAAATAAAAATAAGGAACATAACAAAAATAAACTAATAATAAAATAAAAATCCAGATTTATTTAAATGATGCAATTTATAGAACTTCCAATTCCAGAAAACAGAAAATGAAACTAAATAAACATCCCTGAATTACACTGTTCATGGATAAGCAGAATAGGGATAAGATAAAACTTGAATAGAACAGGGACATATATGTCATTAAAATTTGGGACATAGAAGGAATTTTGCTTATTTTTCTAAGGGAAAAAAAATGGAATTTTCTTCAATTCTAGTTTTAAACAAAAACCAGATAATCCAGCCCGATGGAGGAGGGAAGCAGGAGAAGGAATGGGGAAGGGAAGAGGAGGAGAGGGAACGGAGGAGGGAAAACCCAAATTGGGTCCTCTCCTCTAGGTCAAGTAGTGAGCAAGGGCAAGGAATAATAGAAAAAAATTCTATTGGTCGATGATTGAACAGACAAAGGAATGAGAAGTTGGAGAAGAGAGAGAGAAAAAGAGGGAAAGAGGAGATGGTGGGTGTCTTGTGCCAGCCTAGCAGTTGGGGGTGGTTGACGACAAGGGAACCAAAGAGAGAGAGAGAGAGAGAGAGAGAGAGAGAGAGAGTTGGGATCAGTCAGTGTCTCTGGGTTTGCTGTTTGGTGTGTATAGCCCTAAGTGGCGGGGATCGGGCAACTGGAGCACGGCTGGTGCCGGTGATGGAGGTTGGGAGCCGATGTTGATGTTGTGTGGTGCTAGAGAATTGGATAAATAGAGGGGAGCCGTTGGTCTGGAGAAGATGTTGCCGACGATGCTGGAGCGGTGATTGATAGGGGGATCGACTGTGAAGCAGAGTGAGAGAACTAAGGAGAGAAACAGGGGAACGGTGATGTAACATCTTCGTTTTTTTTTTAAAAAAAGGGGGGCCGGTTTGATAACGGCACCGCCTCACTTAAACGAAATTGAGAAACAGTTCCCAACCCCGATGAAAAGGGGGAAACCGATGGGAAGAAAAGAAAGGGGGAAGAAGAAGAAGAAGGAGAAGAAGAGGGAAGAGAAAGGAGAAGAGAGGAGAAAAGAAAGAAAAGGAGAAGAGGAGAGGAGAGATTGTGCGCTGGAGAATAGAACCCATCCATGACGGAGGAGTAGAAACGTAGGGTTTCTATTTTTCCGGAGTTGCAGAGGTCGCCGGAGAAAATGGCGGCATGGATTGAGGCTTAAAGCTGTTCATTCTCTTCAGCATGAAGTTGGGAGCAAAACTCCTTTGGATTCGCTACGAACGGAGAAGAAATGGCTACGGATTGAGCCATGAACAGTGCGCGCGGCTAGGGATGGATCATTCACAGCAGATCGGAGCCAATCTAGCACGCCTAGGAAGGGAAAAAGCACGGCTACACATTCTTTAGGTAAGATCTACAAAACCCTGATCTTGATTTGTTGAAATTTTGATAAATTCCTGAGTTTTGATCTTAGATCTAAATTTAAAGACGATCCAACCGTTAAATTGTAAATCCATGCTTAGTAATGGGTAGATCGATGCCTGAGATAAGTCATATTTGATGGAATTCGCGATCTGTGCTAGAAAATGGATCGGACGATCTGGACCGTCCGATCGGTTACTGTTCACACAGTAACTTTTGAACGTCTGATGGATAATCAGACACTACGAATGACTCTTACGATCCTAAATTAGCTAGATATGAGCAATCAGAGTAGATCTTAACCATCGGATTGCCTAAAAAAGTTAGATCTGATCACTCTTAGTAGATATGTACAGTTAGATCACTTGAAAAGGGTGGATCTAACCACTCTTAGTAAATGTGGACCATCAGATTACCTGAAAAATGTGGATTAGACCATCTTTAGCCAATCTTAATATATGGATCATTTATATATAGTTGATCAGTCATTGTCATCTTGTGGAGAATACTAAATTTAGAGGTAAATCCAACCCTTGATATAAGGACATAAGACCAGATAGTTAAATCATAACTATATGTAAGTGAAGGTATTAAGAAAAGAATTTTTATGTCTTGTATAGATTGAAGCGTACGAGATCGATCAACTAGTGGACAATGGATGAACTCGCCACACGAGGTAGGTGATTCCATTCAATTATTTCATGATTTTAGTAACCATGAGTGGATTTTTAAAGCTTTGAGACATGTGTTTTATGTTTTCTCATGCACATGATTAGATTCCTATTTTTGTGTTGTAGCATGACTTTTTAATTTGGTAATAAAAATGTATGCTGGGCTTTAATCGTGTTATTGGAATTATTTATAGCACATTTACATGGTTTATAAGATTTATATCTTGCCGATGATTTATGACGGGTGCTTTCACCCAGTGGATACTATGCTAGGAGGGTTGTAGGGTTGGCCACCCGCCCTCTAATTTTGTGAGGATGATGATGATTAGACATCGCCCTAGAGTGATACAGGGCCAGGTACGTAGGGGTGGTATCATGGGTAGTCCCCCCTACGGGTCCGTTCCTTCCCATGGGGATGGAGAAAGTCTCTCGTTTGGTGTCGACGAGGAGCGGCAGTGGTTCAGATCCTGATGGGGTTGCCACTGCAGCATAGTGACCCATATAGTTATTGTGCATGTGCATGTGGATTTTATATGTTGGGTGAACCGGGGCAAGCCGGGCCTAGGCCGTGAGAGACTCCGGGGGCTGATGCGGGCTGCACGGGAGGAACCAAAGTTAGTATGGGTACACATCACCGGTGATTGAGTATATTGGAGCATTTTGGTATCATTTTGATACAGTGTTTTGTTATCTATGATAGCATGCATATTATCCCGTGGATATAGACTAGTATGGTTTTGATGTACTTACCTTTGTATTTTAATCATGCCTTGCATGCTATACTGATTTAACTCGATATTTGTTTTGTGAAAGTTGTAATTGTAAGCATTCGATTATTGACATTTCTTGGGTATGCTTCCTTTATGAGAAGCCTATTGTAAACTTTTGTTAAACTTTATTTGAGTGTAATCACCTGCACAAGCATAGCTTGCTGAGGCATTGCTTTGATTTGCAATGCCTCAGATACAGAGAGTGACAACAAGTTGACGTGCTGACAGAGCAAGTAAAAGTGATGGCAGCTTCCGGCGAAGCATAGACGATGTTCAGAGATGACCAGGTTTGCTCAAGACCTCACTTTGGGTTTGAGTATGGGCTGTACTTTAGTTAAAAATGTAATGTGACCTGGATGTAAAAATGTGGATTTATGTTGGATGTGATGGCTGTATGGAGGGACCCTGGGTATTTGGTAGTGATTGTATTTTCTTATCCATTGTTGGAGTGTATTTTATTGAAAACAACATTTGGTTGTGGATGGGTGTGGAGACTCAGTCTCCCTTATGATATGCATTATACATTGTTTTCTGGTGATTTTGTATTGCACTAGTCATGTGCAATGGTCCAAATTACAGAGGAAACTCTGTCGGATTTTCGGTAGAAATGGTATGTCATTTCACTGTTAAATCCGTAGTTTTGTGGTTGTATGACTCCTCGGACTTTGAAAGAAATGCTTTTGTTTAAGTTTTTATTTTTGGTCACTTTAGAAATGTTTCTTTCAAAAACAGGGATCCCGACTACTATTTTTGGAAAATATTATTCTAGTGTGTATAAAAACCTGGGGTGTCACAGGTGAAGTTCTGCTGGCTGGGGGCTTGTGTGTTTGTGCAATGAAGACTAGGGTAGAAGACGTGTTGGAGTAGAGAAGGAGAAACTGGGGTGCTAGGCATGCTGAGAGAGAGAGAGAGAGAGAGAGAGAGAGAGAGAGAGAGAGAGAGAGAGAGAGAGAGAGAGAGAGAGAGAGAGAGAGAGAGGCGAGGCAAAAAGATGGGAGTTGATGGGTGAGTAGAGGGAAGAAAAGGAGCATGATAGAGAGTGGAAGAGAAGAGAAGAGAAGAGAATGTGGACAGGAGAAGAGAAGAAAGGTAGGGGTGTCTGCCTCTATGGTCTCGTCAAAGGATGAAGGAGAGGTGGATATAGTGAGACGAGAAAGGAAGAAGGAGAGAGATAGTGAGGTGTTGGGATTGGTGCATTGAAGGAAGAGGAAACAAGAGGAAGTAGAGAGAGAGATGTGTGGAAGAGATTAGAGAAGAAGGAGGGAGAGAGGTAAGAGATGGGTTTGCCTCTTACGTCCAGCCAAGAGAGAGAGAGAGAGAGAGAGAGAGAGAGAGAGAGAGAGAGAGAGAGAGAGAGAGAGAGAGGGAGGGGGGTCCACTTGCAACCCAACTTTGCCAAAACTCCTTTTCTTCGAGATTCTTCCATGTTTATAGATCTTCCAAAGGAGTTTGAGTTTGATTCAAACTCCTCTTCTTCCTAATCCATCCAGGTTTCCTAATGATCTTCAAATTCCTCTCTTTCCAGGAAGCTTTCTCATCTTGATCTAATCCATCTGTCTTGATCTAGATCATCCAATTTGATCTAATTGATCTACAATGCAAAGAACCAAATTAGAATTATCTAAATTGTCCATTACTTTTCTGATTATCTCTAATGATCATTTGAATGTTAAATTTTGCAATTCAAAGGTTAGATGACCAATTAGAGCTAAAATGAAATATTTTATGTAAAATCTCAAAATTGATGGCCTAAATAATCTAATTGAATACTAAATTAGGGGTATTTTGACCTAAATTGAACACTTAACACCCCCCAACCAGCATTTTGCTAGTCCCTAGCAAAAGATGCAAAAAATCAAATCACAGAATTTCAGAATTTTATTTTTCAAGTCAATTCCACTTTTTTCTCAGAGAATTATCTTCAATAAATCTATTAACTTTAGCAAAGTGAGTGAAGAATTCAAAACCCTACCCATATACTAAAAGCATCCCATTTGAGCTCAGATCTTAGAGTGAGTGTATGAGTGTACAGTTTACATATAAAATAATCTTTTATCTCTAAGTAGATTTCTAACTTTTGAACTCCATTTGAAATATGTTTTGACCTCAATCCTCACTAATAGACATATGCTCAGGAACAAAATCTCTCAAATAGGTGGTTCAAATCTTATCTCTCTTTAAAATATTTGAGCAGAGTTAATAAAAGCAAAATGATCTCACATATATTCATTAAGGACCAGCAGTTACTAGGAGTTACTATGGAATTTAGTTTCAATCCCTTTAGAATGGATGTCATTACCTTTGAATATTTAGAAATACCACTCTTTTAGATCCTATGCATTCATTTCCTCATCAAGACTATATTTTTTCTAAAATCAATAGGTTTTTAATTGGGATGAAACATAGGCTTAAGATGGGTGTACCGAAGAAAGGGTATAAGGGTATTCAAAGTTTCTTCAAAAATAAGTAGAGGTCTTCTACTAAAGCTAACAATTCTTCTTTTCTTTGCTTGTACTAAAGTGAATATTTCTTTTTCTACTTTTCTTTGCATTCTTCAAACCTTTTTTTTTTCACTCTTTCTCTTTCTATTTCAACCTTTTAAAGAACATTTCTTTTCTTAATATGTACTTTTCTACTTTCATTGCAACTAAAAAATATATCTTCATTCATCTCTAACTTATTTTTCAAAGAAAATGGGTAATGGATAATTTATACTGGGTTAATAGAGGTAAAGGTTAAATTGGGTGATAAAAGAAAAGGCTTTATATAAAGGCTCAAATTGGCTAACTAGTAGTAAAAATACTTTTTAGGTAGGATTTATGTCTCTAAGTCAACAACAAGGATGGCCTAAATCATTTTTTAGGTTTTATATAATCTATCAATTCAATGAACTTTTAGAATTTTAAAGGTATTATTTTAATTATTCAAGTAATTAGCCAAATTTAAGAGTTTGTGGGATTAATTTTCTTTAAGCATGCTGAAGAAAATTAGGAACATTTATAACCTCTCAAAAAGAATGAATGGCTCTAAAACTCACTTAGGTTATAGGTCTCTACTAAATTTCTTCAGCATTCTTAAGTCAGAACTACTTATCAATCTAAACTATTTATATGCAAATGTGTGTACATATGTGATCTGAGACTTTGCTTTCATAGAATACTTTAGAACATGAGTAAAATAATGAATTAATAATGTTCAGTTCCATTAATAAGCTAAATTTATCTAGATTATACTTCAGAAAATCCAATTCTCATCATAGTGTAGGAATTGACCTAAAAATTTTCATTTTTTCAATTTAAAAAAAAAAATCAAGGAAATCACCTAAAAACCTATAAAAAAAAACTAGATTTTGATAGAATTCGATACCACTCAACCTGAAAGAAACTTTGTCCTCAATGTTTAAAAAGTAGGACTTAAAATGAATGTGGGTGGTGCAAAAAAAATAAAAAAAAAAAGGGAAAAGTCTAGGTTGTCTCTTAGTGAGTGCTAAGTTTAACGTCTTTAGCCAGACATATCCTAATGTGTCCTAATCTATACCTAATTGGGACTGAGTTTTCCTAATCCTAACAATGAAATGGCATGATTTCTAATGCCACTTAAGAACCTCACGATAGTCAATATTTTTCCTCCACCATTAAATTCTTGGTGATGGTGGCATTATAACACAGTAGACTACCACGATTATAAATTGAGTGGGACCACTTTGATGATCTCCCTTTTTTAAAATTTCACGATAGTTAATAAATTTCCTCCACCTTGAAAATTTAGGTGGCAAAATCTTTATAATGAAGTGAACTACCATGAGTTTACATTCTATTGAACCCTATGGAAGTTGATGGTCCTTTTCTTAACTAAATTTAAGGATATTAATGACCATCGTATTCCATGTATTTTTCTCCATTTCCCTTACATTATCCTAACATTGGGGTATAAGTTGATTTTTCCCTTCCCAAAAGGGTTGTTCTTGTACTAATAAAGGAGGGGACATGGTTTTGCTTAAACCGTGATTATTTTTGAATATGTACCCTAAGGTTAGTTAATGTAGAACTAGTATATCACTAGACTCTTTCTCTTCTTGTTCTATTAGCACTGGTAAGATTTCAAGTAGGCCTAAATTCTTATCTAATGGTTGTTCAATTAAAGTCTGTAGGTCCCAATCAAGTACGTATTCTACGTTACAAGGCTCAATTGGAATTTTAGGTTTTGTAAGGGGTTCTACTGATGATGGGAAGAGAGTAGATTCACTCGATGGAAGTTCCTCGAAATGAGGTTTCCATTTATCTGTATCCATATGGGGGCATAGAATCAAGGAGGGCATTAACTTCCTCTATTAATGCATCCACATTAAAATCATTAAAATGGGCCAAACAGGCCTCAAGTAGGTTCAACAAGGAAGATGACTGAAAATGATCTTACACAATTGAATTTATCATATTGACACAGTGCAAGTCATCTGTGGGTTCTCCAAGTTGCTTACAGATATCGAAGATGTTCAACTCTAATGTCATGTTGCCAAATGAAAGCTTCATAACATCATTTCTGCAGTTTATTAGGGCATTGGACGTAGCCAAGAATAGATGTCCAAGGATGGCAGGAATTTCTCGCTACTCATTCAGCATTGGTGGTGTGTCCAAAACTAAGAAATTAACTAGGAAAAAGAATTGCTCTATTTGGACTAACACATCCTCTATTATGCCCCTAGGTATTACCATTGATCTATCAGTTAGTTGGAGTGTAGTGGATGTTGGTTTGAGGTCTCCTAGTCCTAGCTGTACGTAGACTATATATGATAACAAATTAACACTGGATCTAAGATCTAATAAGGCATGTTTAATCTTATGGTTGCTAATGATACAAGTGAGAGTGGGGCAACCTAGATCCTTGTATTTTTGGGTTGTACGGTGCTGAAGAATTGAACTTACTTGTTTAGTCACAAATGCTTTCTTTTGCACATTCAATTTCCTTTTGATTGTGCACAAATCCTTTAAAATTTTGGCATATGGTGGGATTTATTTTATTACATCTATAACCGGTATGTTGATCTTAACTTGCTTGAATATCTCCATAATCTCATCATTAGTAGCACCCTTTGTGACTTGACGCAACTTTGAGGGAATGGACATGGCTCAACAGGTGGAGTGGGATCCTTTTCTTTAGATTTTTCTTTATTTTTAGTAGGTTTTTCTACGTTTTCAATCTTTTGGGGCTCATCTTTTTTAATTACTTTACCACTCCTAAGAATGGTTTAGTCTCTTCCATGATAGAGCTTGATGATGCATTAGGTGTAATTTCGCTAACCACATGCACACGCTTAGGGTTTGCTTGTGGTTGAGCTAAAAACTTTTCTTTTTTTATATTTTGCATCATTTAACTCATTGTATTTTTTTAATTCAGTCATAGACTAGTTGGTTTGTTTTATTTGACTTTCTAATTGAGAATTTGTCTTCTCCCAGTTTTAAGCGATTTGATTATCTTCTACATGCCTTTTGAGTGGGGGCAAGTAAGGTCCAGAAGAAGGAGATTGATGAGTTTGGTATGGGGGTGGAGCATGTAGTCCTTGGCTTGGTTGTTGATGCTAGTATGGGTCTGGTTGTGAGACATTAGCAGTTGGTCCATTTCTCCAACTGAAATTTGGATGGTTTTTCTAGTTGGGATTATATGTCTCTGAATATGGGGAGAAAGGTCTTTTATAATTGTTAAGTGCATTAGCCTGATCATGAAGTACTTCTTGAAATATTGGAATGGTGAGACATTCCTGAGTAAGATGGGCAGTACTTTCACAAATGCTACACACTTATTCATCGTTATTTGAGTTTTTCTTTCCTATTTCTATGGCTTTTGCTTTTCTAGCTAGGGTTACTACTCTGACATAAATTTTATCTTTTTCAGATATCGCATACATGCCTCCCCTAGTAGATGTGGTAGTGGGCTTAGGTCTATCTAAATGTTCTACTCTTTATGAGTTAACCCAGGTCTGTGCACTTTTAGCTAGTTATTCCAAATACTCCTCTGCCTTATGTAGTTGTTTATTCAAAAAGTTACCATTGCACATCATCTTTACAAACTAGCGCATGTCAAAATTAAGTCCTTCATAAAAGAAGTTGATGATGCGTCATGGTTCATAGCCATGATGTGGGCATGTGAGTGATAGATCTTTGAACCTTTCCCAACATTAGTAGAATGATTCTTTATCTTTCTTGGTGAAGTTCATTATCTTTCGGCAAAGTGTATTTGTTTTATGCATAGGGAAATTTTTTTTCAAAAATTCCTTAGTCATTTCATTCCAGGTCCTTATGAAGCCTAATGGCAATGCATTAAGCCACATTTTTTCTTTTTCCTTTAAAGAGAAAGGAAAAAGTTTAAGCCTAACACTATATAGACCTACATTTTGTATTTTTTGGGTACTACATACCTCATCGAATTCTTTAAGGTGCAAATAAGGACTCTCACTATCTAACCCATGAAATTTGGAAAGTAATTAGAGTACTTTCGTTTTTAATTCTAGTGCATTAGCATTCTGAGGAAGAATGACACAAGATGGCGTACTGGTGTATGTAGGATGAAGGTAGTCTCTTAAAGTTCGTCCATGAAGATTTTGATAAACATCATTGTCTCCATGATCACTCTGTTGGTCCCATTCCCTGTTTTCATTCCTTCTCCAATTTCTTTGTGGATGATTATTCCTCCTTGGTGGAGGTTGATATTCACCATTAATTAGAGGTGGTGGGTCCTCATTCATGATGAGTGGAGGACCTTGATCACCTCTGACACTACCATGGGGTGAGTTACCCCTTGATCATTGATCAGACATTGTTGGTATATCTTTTTGGTTGTACTTGACTAACTTACCGGTTTTGTCGCGTATCCAAAAGGGCATACAATGAAAGGTCTTTTTGTTTTTTGTTTTGTTTAGAAGACTATCCTAAATAATGCAACCTAAATGCCTAGAATGATGCACGATTAAGGACACAATCAAGCAATCCCTTAAGGCTAACAAGCATAGATATTTTGATTTTCTTGATTTTCTGTGGGGATGATGCTTTTAATTAGCCTAATCTAACACTCTTCCTCTCTTTCGGAGTTGACTACTACTTTCCTCATGTCAGAAGCCGTTTAGACCTCAACAGGCGTCAACAGAGGGCTTAGAAAATTCACTTGGATTTTAAGACACCCACTATGTAATGACTCCAATTTTGTAATATTAAAATCCCAAGATAGTAATGAAAAGTTCACTTTATGGAAATAAGGGTATTTTGGTCATTTCACTAGTCACCTTGAGTAAACTCAGAAATTTGGTCCTAAAAATGGTACCATTAGGTGCGTCTCGAAAAAAGGAATCCAACAAGACCAAAATCACCCAAAATAGAGTTAAAATGAGCAAGTTATGACCCTTTGAAGTTCAGGGGCAAAAATTTAATTTTTACAAAAAACAGATTTAGCCTGCAACACACAGGGGCTCGTTTTGATACAGGCACCCTTCATCTTCAACCCCCTAGAGAGTTCTAGAACGGTGGTGATTGGAGGAGAAATCACCGCCATTCTGGAGGTTTCTCCATCGCCATTCAAGGGCGGTGAGAGCCCCCTCTAGAACCCTCTTATAGCTCTATAAATAGAGCTCTTGGGCGCCTCTAATGGCAGCCCAAAAGCTTGAAGAAAACCCATTTTGGAGAAGCAACCAAGAGGAAAAACGAGGAGAAAAACCCAGCAACGAGCCAGGTATGCCTAAGATCCCTCAAAACCCATCTTTACAATACTCCTAGGATCATTTTCCCTAAGTTTTTGCATGAAAAATCATGCAAAATAAAGCCCTGAAGAGTCACCAAGGACCCAGGGACGTTCCCTAGGCCGCACTGGTTCGACAAGGTCGAACCAGGGTGTCCTGAGGACGCCCCAGTCCCCCAAATGAGCGAAACGTTCCTTACCGCACAGACACGTCGACCACGTTCGAAGAGAACCAAACGGGCGCGTTTGTGGACGCGCCCACAAAATGAAACACCGGGCGGAAAGTTCAGCGCATCTGCAAACGCACCCGCTGAGGCGCACGCCACAGACGTGCAGCCTGCTAGCGAACCAGGATTTTTTCGCTCCTTAAGAAAAGGCGAGCCCATGCCACTGACGCGTAGCACGCTAGCATTATGCCTTTTCACTCTTAAGGCCCTTATGTACGTGTGACACTAAAACGCTTATAACTTGAGATCTAGAGTCTGATTGAGGCGCCGCAAAAGGGGTTGTGTCCGTGTCGACAACGCGGACACACCCAAACTATAAAATCCCTGATCAAGGCCTAATCAAAGGTGGGCATGAACCTTAGAATAGGATGGTGGCGGGTGGCCGCTAGACCTTTGGAAAACTGAGGATACCAAGGCCCAATTAGGACCTTCGGACACCCATAGGCATAGGGATGGACCCCTAATGCCTAAGTAATAAGACCAACCACTCTAAAACCCATAAAAGATAGGCCAAACTAACCTTGATTCCCCAAACCATGTTCAGGAGCGTACGAGGACAAAGGGGTTAGCGCGACCTAGCCAGGTAGGTGCTCTATCGTTACTATACCTTTTAAAAGAGCCATGATTGTTTTAAGAATACATATTTTAAGTATATGACTTGTTTAACATGATTTAATTCAGCATACATATGATAAATGCTTTATGCATAGACATGTTTTGTAAATAATTGCATATACATTATGCATAGATATGTTTTGCAAACAATTGCATACATTGTATGATTTGTGAGCATTGAGTTTTTGAAAGATTGCATGTCCTTGAGGGTTACCAAAAGACTCTAGAGTGCCTAAAAGACGCTAGGTAGGCAGTTGTGAGGGCCAGGCAGTTGTGAGGGACCCAAAGAGGACAGGTTTTGAAAAATACATTGCTCATATATTGCCAAGACATATGCTACATGCATAGATTGCATGATAAGTGTAGACTTGACCAATGAGGGCGGGCTGATGAGGGCGGACCGACGAGGGCGAGCCGATGAGGGTAGGCCAGAGAGAGCTGACAAGGCTTCTAGGCAAGGTTATGACTTTGAATGCAATACTAGCATGAAGCAGATTTTATGCATGCATGCATGTTTTGCAACCGATTACATAAATTGCATGATTTACTACGAATACGTGTCATAGGCCCTATTGAGGCTATGACCGAGTGTCCTCAGGTACCCGAGGACCACACGGAGAGGAGGTCGGGGGCATAGTGGGACCCTATGGTTTTGTGGACTTATTTGCATTGCATATGGCATGATATGAGGTTGGTCGACCATACCATACTAGATATCCATGAGTTTGATTCAATGAAGCATCTTATGCATATCATAATGTTATGATATATATGTATATGATACTTTCGATTTTGGATTTTGTGGTCTTTTAAGTCGTTAGTATTTCAGTTTGACAAACTTGAGTATTCAGGCATGAACATGTTTTGAAAGAGCATATGATTTTAAAACATCTCATGCATTATAAAACTAGTAGTGATAGGCTCCTACTGAGTATAGTATATACTCACCCTATCCTTAACATTTTTCAGGATAGTTCCACTCACAAATAGATGACGCCTCAGGAGATATTAGTGCTACAAGCAAGTAAATTAAAAAGGAGACAGTTATACATGTAAGTAAACTCTCAACCCTTTGGACATGTAGTTGTATTTAATTACAGCTGAGCTGTGTGATGTAACTGGAAAGACCTGGGAAAAAACATTTATGGTTTCTAAAGTTTTTCAAAATTACTTTGGTTGTTGCAAAAGCAAATGACACTCGGGGTTTTCAAAATGAGTTTAAAACTAAAGATTTTTGCTGCATTGCATGGTTTTTATAAAATGGTTTTCAAATATGGATGCATCCCGCCTTAAGAATTATATATTGCATTTAAAAATGCATGGGAAAACCCGGGTCGTCACACACTATAACCACAATGATCAGAAGCCACTGGAGTGACAATAGATCACGTCATATTAAGAGGGTCATATGAGCATGTGATGACCTTATAGGTCTCTTCTAATTGATTTTAAATTAATATTAATGGTAAGGCTGCACGCTTGAGGTGATTATTTCGAGTGAGCTAAGGAGTGGTGATAAAATCCACCCTTGATCTTGTGGGGTAGGGTTCCCTTACTAATTAATTTTCACACTATATGGCAGTTTGATCAGCATATAAATCACCTTAAAGCATTAGACGTGTCCTAAGTATGCAATTAAAAGCAATAACCTATTACAAAACCCTAAAATGCAATAATTATAAAAGATGCTTCTATATGCAATTATACTATCAAACAATGCAAAATTATTCTAAATGCAAATCCTAATCTAGAAAATAAAATGAGTGAGGAACTTATAATGGAGTTTCTAATGAAGATCAAGTGTGAGCCACCTTATCCCACACTTGCCCTGTATTATACAACCCTTTTAAAATTAAAAATAAAATTGCAAAGGGGCATCACTACAAGATTCACTCAAAAGAAAAAGGAAAAATTCTAATATAAGAAAGTAAGGAAATTTCTATTTAATTGATGATGCTCCACTTGTTAATTTCCTGAAAAAGAAAGATAGCAATTAGTACTAAATTTAGGAAATAAATTGGTTATGCGGTAAAAAAATTTGAAAATATACCTAAAAATGCATAGAATATTAAAAGTATGCAATTCATAATATATTTTTATTTTTCTAGATTTTTGGGATTTTTAATTAAATTTTATAAAAACTCCATTGTGGGTCCTTGACAAAGGCACAAAAAACTTGTTGATGTGTTTTACTGCAAGTGTACGGGCTATTGTGGTATAGCTAATACAAGTGCAGGTCGATCTCACTGGAACTTGACTTAAAAGTAGAGTTTAAATAAAATTTAATTGTAAAAAAATTAAATAAAAATAAGGAACATAACAGAAATAAACTAACAATAAACTAAAAATCCATATTTATTTAAATGATGTAACTCATAGAACTTCCAATTCCATAAAATAGAAAATGAAACTAAACAAATATCCCTAAATTACACTGTTCGTGGATAAATAGAACATAGATAAGGTAAAACTCGAATAGAACAGGGACATAGATGTCATTAAAATATGGGACATAGAAGGAATTTTGTTTATTTTCCTAAGGGCAAAATTGGAATTTTTTGGAACTATGGTTTTAAACAAAAACCAAATAATCTAGCCCGACAGAGGAGGGAAGTAGGAGAAGGAATGGGGAAGGGAAGAGGAGGAGAGGGAACGAAGGAGGGAAAACATGAATTGGGTCCTCTCCTGTTGGCTGGTGATTGGCCAGATGAAGGAAGAAGAAGCCGGAGAAGACAGAGAGAGAATAAGAGGGAAAGAGGAGACAGTGGGTGTCTTGCGCCGGTCTAGCAGTTGGGGGTGGCCGACGACAAGGGATCCTGAGAGAGAGAGAGAGTTGGGATGTGGAGGTGTTGCTGGGTTTTCCGTTTGGTGTCTGCAGCCCTGAGTGGAGGGGATCGGGTGTCTGGAGCATGGCTAGTGCCGGTGATGGAGGTTGGGAGCCAACATCGACATCGTGCAGTGCTGGGGAATTGGATAAACGGAGGGGAGACATCGGTCTGGAGAAGATGTTGTCGACGACGCTAGAGCAGTGATCGACAAGGGGATCGAGTGTGGAGCAGAGAGAGCTAAGAAGAGAGACAGGGGAATGGTGAAGTTCTACTGACTGGGGGCTGGTGCGTTTGTGTAATGAAGATCTGGGCAAAAGATGTGCTGGAGCAGAGAAGGAGAAACTTGGGTACTGGGCATGCTGAAGAGGACGTCCTGGGCCAGTGCTGGAAGCAGAGATGAAGGGAAGGGTAAGGGATCTAGGTGCGGTGATGAGAGAGACAGAGAGAGAGAGATGCGAGTTGACGGGTGAGTAGAGGGAAGAAAAGGAGCGTGATAGAGAGTGGGAGAGAAGAGAAGAGAATGTGGAGAGGAGAAGAGAAGAAAGGTAGGGGTGTCTGCTTCTAGGATCTAGTCAAAGGATGAAGGAGAGGTGGATACAATGAGACGAGAAAGGAAGAAGGAGAGAGATGGAGAGGTGTTGGGATTGGTGTGTTGAAGGAAGAGGGAACAAGAGGGAGCAGAGAGATAGACATGTGGAAGAGATTAGAGAAGAAGAAAGAGAAGGAGGAAGAGAGGTAAGAGAGATGGGTCTGCCTCTTACGTTAGGCCAAGGAAAGAGGGAGTGAGAAGCATGCATGCGCGCGCGCGTGCGTGTGTGTGTGTGTGTGTGTGTGTGTGTGTGTGTGTGAGAGAGAGAGAGAGAGAGAGAGAGAGAGAGAGAGAGAGAGAGAGAGAGAGAGAGAGAGAGAGAGAGAGAGATTCAAACTCCTCTTCTTCCTAATCCATTCAGGTTTCTTAATGATCTTCAAATTCCTATCTTTCCAGGAAGCTTTCTCATCTTGATCTGATCCATATGTCTTGATTTGGATCATCCAATCTGATCTGATTGATCTATAATGCAAATGACCAAATTAGAATTATCTAAACATTTCATTACTCCTTTGATTAGCTCTAATGATCATTTGACTGTTAAATTTTACAATTCAATGATTGGATGACCAATTAGAGCTAAAATGAAATATTTTATGTAAAATATTGAAATTGATGGCCTAAATGATCCAATTGAATACTAAATTAGGGGTATTTTGAGCTAAATTGAACACTTAACAGTGCAAAAGCTCCTCTTTAGAGTAGGCAAACTTCAATTGGTTAAAACAACCAACAAGGGGCTCTGAAATTATGCCTTCTCGTGTTTCAACGCACCCAAGTCCATCATCTCCAATGAAATTTATCTGGAAATTGGAAGAAGCATTGAGTTGGGGGTTGGGGGGGCAGCCTCGGTGCACGAAGTTTCCCCGTATGTGGGGTCCAAGGAAGGGGCGGACCACAAGGGTTAATAGTACACAGCCTTACCTTGCATTTTGCAAGACATTGTTTTTATACCTTGAACTCGTGACCTTAAGGTCACACGATGAGAACTCTACTGTTAGGCCAATGCTCCCCTTCAAAGTAGGCAAACTTAGGTTAAATCAGCTAACAAGGGGCTTCAAAATTATGCCTTCTTGTGTTTCAACGCACCCAAGTCATCTCCAATGAAATTTCTCTGGAAATTGGAAGAAGAATCTATTTAGACATACTTCATCAAAGTAAAGTACCTCTCAATATCAAGGCTAAGCCTATGGATTGCTTAGAAATCTTTCCTATCTACTATAGAATTCTTCTATTTGGTTACACCTATGGTTTTGGGATTGGGGGCCTATTATAATTGCTAGAATGATACCTAGACGGAGACCCAACCCTTTCATAGTACGATTGATGACTCCTTTTGGCAGACCATTAATCTTGATTTCAAGGTTAGTGACATCATGGGTTGTGGTTGTTGCTGGAGCCTCCAAATCATAAAAAATTGGCCATCTCAAATATCTGAACTCATCCTAGGGAAAAAGATCATCTCTAGGCATCTTTTGGATGAAAAAAATCTAGAGCCCATGTAAGACTAGAAGGTTCACCATTGAGTCATTATATATGTTGGGTCAGAGGGAGGATACATACACCACTTTGAAAATCCATTTGGTCCTCAAAAGACCAACCTTGCTTAAAACTTTCCTTTGGATATAGACCAGGGGCAGACTCCCTACCTAGAACATCATCCACTAGGGACTAAATGCTGCACATCATGGATGTTCTTCATGTCAAAATTAAGAGAAAATTTTTTTATCTCATTTTTTTGGGTCTAATTGTTGGCCATGCTCTATGGATCAAAGTGTTGGGCAGTTAAGGAACATCATGTTCATAGAATGAGCATCGTGGAAATGAGGATATTGAGATGGATGAGTGGCAAGACAAGAAAGGATAGAATTAGGAATGGAAACATTAAAGAAAACTTAGGGATAACACAAATAGGTAATAAGATGATGGAGATTAGACTTAGATAGTTTGGACGTATTCAAAGGAGATATAAAATGACACTAATTAAAAAGGCAAGGGGAAGACCTAAAAAAACATGGATAGAAGTGGTGAGAAAAGATTTAAAAACTTTGGGACAAAATGAAGCTATGGTACTTAATAGAATGGAATGAAGGAACAAGATTCATGTGGCCAACCCCTAATTGGGATAAGGTCTTGATGATGATGATAATTTTTTCTTGTTCAATTACTATCCACTTTGGAATACACTATCGAGTGAATTTCAGATCAAGTCCATTGTTTTTCTCCTCCTAGGTTGAGGTCTTGCAATTCTTTTTCCAACACCATTTCTTTGGAAGGTAAGGTATCCAGCTCCATCTTGCCAGTTCTTACTTAGCATGGTCCATTTGGACCACTAGAAACTTCCTTGTGCATAAACACTTTTGTAGAACCATAAGCTTTTTCTTCTTTTTTTTTTTTTGTAGTCTTTGCCTTGCTCACTAATTTGGCTTTTAACCTTAAAGTTATATGACTACAGCTCTACCATTGCACAAGTCTCCCCTTCTTCTAACCCCCGTGCAAATAAATATTTTAGTTTAAATTTACTTCCTTCTGAATACAAAAAAATGGTGATTCAAGGGACAAAACACACATCGGTCATGATTTTTGGGCATCAGACATCCAACGCTTGAGAAATCAAATCAACAGATTAAATCAACGACAGATGGGGCCCATCCCTTTTGCACAATTTGTTAGAACGCGCGGGGGTAGCCCTTGGGTAATTTGGATGGATGAATCAGGCATGTATATAAATTGGCCGAAAAACCCTAGCCCTTCTTCTTCTTTTCGAAAGAGGGTTAGGGTTTGGTAGCAGACGAACCTGCCCGCGAGTACCTCTCTTCCTCTCTCTATTTCTTCTGTTTTATTGTGAATTCCATTTCTTTATACTTAAATTTCTCTCCCCTTACTTTCAGGTAGCTTGATCTGTGCGGTCGCCGCCTCTGTCTCAGGTTTGGCTTTTTTTCGCTTATCTTGATGTGATCACTTTCGCTTCTATATTCATCTAATTCCCAATCGCTTCTATTTTCTTGTCATTTGGGTGTAGCTCTTGCTTTTTTATTTGTTTTTTGAATCTCGTCTGGTTTTATCCCTCATTGGTTGCTTTGGAAGCATTTAGCGATTCGGATTTCTTTTTTCTGCTTATGTCATTTTATTTTTTGATATCATTCCATGGTCTTTTAGATTGAGTGGACAAGATGAAGCAGTTTCTGATGGTGTTTGCAGTTTTCAAATTTATTTTGATGATTTTTCTGGGCAATCGTGTTCTTTGTTTTTGACATTGAGATATAGGTTTGAATGTTTGTCTTCTGGCAACATGTTACTTTGAAATGCTCACCAGACGCTTATTCGGTTTAGTTTTACAGAAGTCATGGCCGTCCCTCTGCTGACGAAGAAGATCGTGAAGAAGCGCGTCAAGAAGTTTAAGAGGCCTCAGAGCGACCGCAAGGTCTCTGTCAAGGTATTATTCCTTCTTATGACACTTCTATATCTTTCAACTCGTTGCATTAGCTCGAACAGTTTCGCGCTTTTGACCTTATATGGCTAACCTACTGACTGAAAGATCTTAATAATTGTGTTGTTAACATTTGTTAGTTCGTTGGGGTCTTATTTCCTTAATAAGAATATGCCTGATAGAAGAACCAGGTTGTTTGTATATCAGAACGAGGTCCTTAGTCTTCAACGCAAGATATTTAGATTGTTACTGCGTCCAGCTTCCATCCCCGCTGTAGACATGCCTTTAGGGCCGTAAGTGCATGTTGTAGATGAAATGCTGTATAAATTATGTCTCTACAATGACCATCCTAAAAAATGATATCTCTATAACAACTTAATATTCGTCCTGTTTCTCTATGATCTCCTTTTCCTCCTGGGCTTTGGTTGGATACAATTAGGAGGCAGTGAAACTAATGATGGTTGGTGATATCTGTGATTGCAATTTGAGTTCAAGATTTGAGAAAGGATAGATTGACCAAACTTTCAAACATTTACGCTTCTTTTCTGCCCACAAGTTTCAGAGTCTATCTATTAGCTCTTCTTCTTTTTTTTTTGGTTACTGTTAGGCGATTATCTCAATCATTTTTAAGCTGTTGTCCATTAAAAGTGTTAGTCTAATTGTTAATTTAGTAAGATCGACTTCTTTTTGCAATCAGTTGAGCGGAATGGTTTTTATTTCTTATTCATTAGTTTTTGTCCTAACATGTAATTTTAAGTTAGCAAATTCTTTTGCTGTTGCAGTTTTCTATTAATAATGAGGCTCAAGATCTTGATATTTGCATTTTGATGCTCAGGACTTGGACTAAGCTCTACTACTTATCTATTCATCAAAATGGTTACCCATAAATCTGATTTGAGCTTAAAAAACTTAGTATGTTTAAATTCTTTTAGGGAGTTTTGAAGGATACTTGAAAGAAGTGTTACTGCATCAAATAAAAAAATATTCAATGGAATGATGGATCTATATCCTGTACTCAATTAATGCTGAAAAGTTTGGCTTCAATTGTTACTGATCATTTGGTTTGGAATGATTTTTTGTTTACTGGGGATTTTCATAACTTTGGTTGGAGTACCCTCGTAGTAGGTGCTCTCTTAGCTGGATGTAGAGCTTCTTCAAAGTGACAGTAATAACATACATACTTAAGTATCGTGTCTTACCTTTGTACCTGGCCATGTTGATAGTGTTTGCTTAGATCATAGTCTGTTTAATCCTTGTAAAATGATATCGACATCCGTGCATGAAAAAGTATCCTATCAAAGTTTGTCTTTTCTCTGCAAAGGCTTTGAAGTACAAACATGTTCCAATTTGCCATTTGAGGCATGCGAATGACCTGTCTATTAAGCGTAACTAGTTTGTTTGATTCTCATCCATGCGTAGATATGAAATAGCTTCTTTTTCAGGACTGCTTTGGGCCTTGGCTCAGAAATGGTCTAAGCCCCTGATACCGTTATGTAATGATTTGCAGCTTCTGCATACCACCCAAAGCTGACAACCATATGCAATGAATTGGATTCCAGTTTTAAGTGGTTCTTTATTATTAGTAACTCTCTGATCGAATTAGAATGTTTTGTTGCTTCAACTTTGAGTTTCTTGAGTTTTACTTGTTGGGTAAATAATTCTCACATTCTTATTGGGAACTGTTAAAAACCTGCTTCTTTTTCTGTCAAGGTGTATTATTAATCCTTCAGTTCTTGATTTGGCTATTTTGTATGCTTTGTGACAGCCAAACTGGCGTAGACCTAAGGGTATTGATTCTCGTGTGAGGAGAAAGTTCAAGGGATGTACCTTGATGCCTAATATTGGGTATGGATCAGACAAGAAGACCCGCCACTACCTTCCCAACGGTTTCAAGAAATTTGTGGTGCACAACGTCAAGGAGCTTGAACTGTTGATGATGCACAACAGGTACTGCATATCTAGTCATACTTCTCGAGGATACGTGCATTTGAGTTTCTGTAACTATTTAAAAGATTATTTAAATCTTTACCTTAACTCATCTATTCAATGCCTATCGTTATGCAATGCAGGACTTACTGTGCAGAAATTGCACACAATGTGTCCACAAGGAAGAGAAAGGAGATTGTCGAGCGAGCTGCACAGCTTGATGTTGTTGTCACTAACAAATTGGCAAGGTTGCGCAGCCAGGAAGATGAATAAGTTCTGTAGCGAAGTTAGGAGTGTTAATTTTATATTTGTCAATTGTGTTTTTGGATTGTTTCCATTATACAGCTCTAGTCAAGTTTTGGTGAGGTAATCTGAATGAACTAGTTCTTTTAGTTACTACTACGAGCTGGCTGGTTTAGCTCTGGTATTGTTTTAATGTTGACTTCAGCATTTTCTTAAAATACTATTGGTGAATCTTTTCATGTCCGCACTATTTAGAGGGGCGCCCTGGAATGTTTTAAACTAGAATTTGGTAAATGGCCAGAGCAGTTGAAGTAACAGTAGTCTTGAAATTATTGTTGAGATGCATATCAATGTTCGTGAACTGGGGAAGGTTACTGCGCAGTGCTCGTGTGGTGGCTTCTTCCTACCCTATTTAGGACATTTGCCATGCACTTATTTGGTGCTGTGGTAATTTTATTTAAGGGTCTTTAACGATAGATGGGTACTCGAAACAGCTCAGAGAAGTCAATGGCAGGATCCTCCGAATTATGTGCAGAGCTAAGGCGTGCAAAAAACTAGGTGTCATTTTTCTTATGGCTAAGGAGTGCATATGCTCAAAGATTTTTGGACAAAATTCAAAGAGTCTAGGCGAGCATAGAAATTCATTGATTTCTCCGGGGTACCTAATTTCCTAATATGATGAATGGTTAGATCTTCAAAAGAAGGCTGCATTTGTCTTTGACAAACTTGAGGATGGATCACAACTGTATCCCCAATGTAGGGAAAATTATTTAGACACAGAACACAGATAATTTCCAGTTGTTGAGAGCTGCCTGCCAGTTGCAGGGGAGATGGCCTGTTTTGTAATTGTCCCATTATAGTTGAACTGGCTCAAAAGAAAAAAAATTTAAAAGGACACATGTTTGACTTCCTGTTTTGTGCGCATTGTTGGTTCATCCGTGGGGGAGAGGCCATGCCAGTTCCGAGAGAGAGTTGAACTGGCTCAATTTTTGCTGTTAATCCGAGTAACTGGGGGATTAAAACCAATCAAGGTGACTGAGAGCAAACTCGGGCAGGGGTTCAATCGCCGAGATAACCCAAGTCTGAAATGGCTGAATCACTACGAAGCTGAAAATTGAGTAATTACTAGTGCTGGAGCTTTGCAAGCATACTTTTTGAGTTCCATGTTTGCCGCGTCAACTTCTCTGTCCCAGATGGTATGGCCATTGATGTGACGTTGATCCACCAATCCCTTATATCCGACCAGCAAGAATAAGATTGTTGATTTTTGTTGGGCCTGATCCTAGCACTGGATGACAGAGTGGAACAATGTCATTTCCTATTGATCTACGAGATCAACGGCTATAAAACAGACCTCTATTGGGACTTCACTGAAGGATCACTCGCGATTATTCAGTCTGTGTATCCAATTATCTATCGTTTCGGTCCGTACGTGAGAGATTTGATTTTTTTCAAATGACCAATATATTCCTCCCTCGCTCCCCGTCAGTTTTTATCTTCGTTTAGCTCTCCCTGGTTTCTCTCTGCCGCCTCTGCCAGTGTGAGGGAAGGAAACGATGCAAAGCCCCCCATCGCTTCTCTCCTCCCCCACTCTTCATCCGCTCTGTCTTCCAGCCAACCATTTACACTTCCAAACCCTTTTCCCCAAGCGTCGTAGGAGCTACTCAGTAATTCATTCATGGACAAAGGTGCCCACCAATTGCTCGCATTTCGCCCGACAAAGCGTTTCTCCCTTGCATATCAAAGGTAACTCTTCCTGCCCCAGTCTTCGCCTATTCCCTGAGTTGTGTTATTTTGGGGGTGTTTTCAACTTGAACATCCTACAGGGCCTGATTTTGGCAACTTTTCTTTGTTGGGTTTTGGATTTCGCGTAGCTTCATTTGTATTACACAACTCCTTGTTTGAATTTTCATCAAGCGTTTGTTTTACTACTCTTCTTGTTGGATGGGGTTTTGATTTCTTCGGCTTTTCTTGCCTAAGCTTTGGCGGTTGAAGCAGCTGTTGAGACTATCCCCAATGAAGAATCCAACTTCATTGAAATTGGGTATATTAGTAAGGTTCATGGTCTTCAAGGGGAGGTCCGTATCAAACCTAGCACCGACTTTCCTGAATTGCGGTTCTCCGAGGTATCCTCGCTCTCTCTCATTGGATTCGGTGTTCATTGAATTGTAAAAGAAAAATGGCTATTCCACTTACAATTGGCTTCATTGCTCCAAAGATATATTTCTACTATTGGAAATTTGCTTCTATAGCCAGGAAAAAGATGGTTGAGAATGCGGATTTCAGGCGAGGAGACAATTGAAGAAGTTGAACTGACAGAGGGAAGAGGCCAGCCCGACCAGAAGAGTTGGATTCTCAGTTTCAAAGGAATTGATACTGCAGATAAGGTAGGTAATCAGCATTTGCTATTTTATGAACTGCAGTTTGAGCTAACAATTTTCTTTTCTTTTATTTAGGCTATTCGTTTTCGTGCACTGAGTCCCTTCCTTTTGTTGCATACCTGTGTATCAGATGCATTGTGATACACTGGTGCAATCTGTTTACAAAGTCTAGACCGATGTTAACCTTGAGTTCCCACTTGGCATATACATATAAGCTGTCTGCTTAGCAGTTTCAATGAAGAAGTGAGTGGTTATCATCTCTAAGAATACACCTATACAAGATAAGGTTATTTTGTTAGGGAGATGTGTCTCAAACAGCTTGTAATGTTCTTTGGTCCATAGTGAAAATCACAAACTTCTGGTTGCTGGTTCTGTTTTCATTGTGTTTGATGTTGTCTGCAACTCCCATAGTAAAAGATTCCATTTTGCAGAACACGAGTAGCTAAAAGATGGGAGAGACCTGCTTATGTCTGTCTACATTTACACCAAGTTCACACATTTACATATTTTTGCTTAAAAGAGAACAAGTTTTCTGAAAAATAACATCTTGTTATCTTTAGTCATCCTACCTATAATTTTCATCAGTGAAGAATATCCGCCTTGGTAATAGTGGTGTGACTATGGAGAGTGATGTTGTGTATGAGTTTCCTACCATCTTGCATATTAATGCCTTTGTAATGACCTTGATCAGAAGGGGAGCCTTGGCACAACGGTTAAAGTTATCATTGTGTGACCTTGAGGTCATGGGTTCGAGGTGTAGAAAACAGCCTCTTGCAAAAATACAAGGTAAGGCTGTGTACTATAGGCCCTTGTGGTCCGACCCTTCCTGGACCCCGCATAGGTAGGAGCTTCGTGCACCAGGGCTGCCCTTTTTTAATGACCTTGATCCAATTTAATGAAGAGGGCTGAGGTTATCAGCCAAAGTTATAGAACAAATTTTGACATTCAAGATGGCGGCATGAAAGTTTTTTAAGATAGTCCACTGTTTGTATATGAGCATGTTCAAAAATGTCATCAAACATTAATGAGAATCTTTTTATAAAAGAAATATCATTCTAGAGCAAACAAAGGCTGCATTTGCTCATTACGATTTTGTGTATATTTTAACTTGATATGCTAGATCTCATGTTCTAGTGGAAGTTCATAGGAGGCAGAGAAATTGAGAATTGATATTTAAATATGCTGTTAGTTTGATATTTGTACTGTTCTAAAATTACTTGCTTTTGATTTAGGCCTAACGATTCAATTTATTTATCTTGTTGTTTCCCAGGCTAAGCAAATAATTGGGTCAACTTTACTTGTAAAGGAAAGTGACAGGCCAGTATTGGAGGAAGGAGAGTTTTACACTCCTGATCTTGTTGGCATGACGGTTGTTCTTAAGGTTTGGACTTTTTTGCGACAGTAGTATAGTTATAATTTACATGATGTTAATATCAATATATATTATATGAGGTTTTAGTTAGTTGCTAACTGAAAAGATGAAATCAACTTCCCTTGGAAGCTAAAGTAATTCTTTGTGCATCAAACTTAATGTGCTTTCGTGGAGAAATTGGTTTCATGTTACTGCTGGAGAATTATATTATAAAGGAGATAAAATTGTCTATGGAGCACTTTTCAGTTTGCACTATAGACGCATTAGTCTTTCTTTTACTTTCCTTTTTCTTCTTTTACCCTCAAGTCTTGTATCTCTGATTTTCTGTTTACTGGAATCCTTATTTTTTCTCGTCTCTGTTTCTCACTATAAAGAAAAAGTTACAATATGACTGAGGGTTTAATGACGATAGGGCTTTTCTTTTTCAGGAGACGGGCAAGCCAGTGGGTACTGTTGTAAATGTCTTCAACTTTGGGTCAAGTGATCATTTGCAAGTGATGCTTAATTCAGCTGAAGAAAAGTCTGAACGGTCTGCTTCGGTGAAGTCAGAAACAGCTGCTTCTTGTCCTCTAGTGTGGGTTCCATTTGTGGAAGCAATTGTTCCAGATGTTGATATGGACAAGCGAGTAATGCAGATTACACCTCCTAAAGGGCTTCTTGAGTTGAATATTCGATCTGATGGGAGATCCAAGAAGGAAAGACGCCTGCTGGTCTGACCTGCTCCTTGACATTTTATTTTGGCTTTTATAAGTTATCTTTCTTTTGCAGCTTAGTTGCATTAAACTCTTCAAGAATGGCAGTCTTACTTGGACATGTTTGAGCTATTAGAGAAAAGACAAGATGCATCTATTTGAGTTTTTTCTGTTTATCAAGAAAACCAAGTTTTCCGTGATTTATTTGAATTATTTTTTGGCTGATTTTACTCCTTGCTTCAGATGTCTCTTTCTCTTGCTTATCTATCATTCTATCGCTGGGTGATAGCATGTCAATTGTGTGATAAGGGTGTTTAGATTGTTAGTGCAGTGCTTGCCTATGCTTCTTGTCTCATGATATAAAGGATGTTAAAAAATGTTGGATGGTGATATCCTGTAAATTTAGTGACTTGAACGGATGTCCATCATCATTTGAATGACGGATATCTGTCCTTGGGTAAAGCATGCTATCTTCTTCTGGAGACCCCTTTTATGAACTTTGTCTGAAGATTTGAACTCTCAAGGATCATAATACATGACTGGTTTATATTAATTCTTAAATATGCATTACTTGTGCCACTCCCGAAACTTAGGAACTGTATCCACTTCTCTCCTCCCTCTCCTAGAAATATCATTTGCTTCATGCCATTGTTGATTCTCTATTTTCCATTTTTCTTTTTCATTGCATTTTCTCTTAACGTGATAAAATTCTTTGACTTTGTGGTACAGTAAAGAAGGTTCTGATTGGGATTCTAGTTCCACAGTCGTTACAGTTGGTTGACATAGGAATTATATGAGTACATTGCACTCTCATATTGACAAACTTCAGAGTCAGATAGACTAATTATTCTTGTGAACATTTCAGGAATGGAAAGAGAGAAAGAAGTTTCAAAAATTTCTGCTTGCTGCAAAAAAGAAACTATCTGAAATGGGGCAGCAACATCTCTTGCAAGGTTTTTCATTTGGTGAGAAAGCTCAAAAGTCCTTGCTTGCGAATCAAATTGTGGGAATTAATTTCAAATTGCTGCATCGGGCAATGCAGAACATTGAAGTACCTTCTCAGAGGTAAAAATAGAGCAGTATTGCAATACATGATTAGAAAAAACCTGCTAGCTTCACATTATATATCAGCTACAAGTTCTTGTACCAAGAAACAAGATACTGAAGATATTTCATCAGAAGGGAACTGGTCTCCCTTTTGGTATGGTGAACTTCCGTTGGATTTTAAATCTAGCTGTTAATAGTGACTTTACTTTTGTGGTTGGCATGTGAAACCAGATTTAACTTGTCTCATTTTATTGCTCCCGAGTCGGATCTATCAAAGAATGCTTTGAAGATATCAAAAAAATTTGTTTCTCATTATGGAAGTGAAGAGAAGCGAGCTACAAGTCATGAACTATATGAAAGGGGACTTCATTTAATTTCTGAAGGAAAAATTGCCATTGTGCTTGTAATGAATGAAAAGGATCAAGGAAGTGAACAACAGCCTGATTGTGTTAGTGTTGAAAGTGTCGATAACCCACCCAACTCCCAAGTTCAGACACTGTTTCTTGATGATAAGAAATTTGAGGAGGTAATGTCATGTCCTTTACTTATACATTCTTTCAGCTGTTCCTTGCATGAGTTACTGCAATCAAGTATCTCAGAAAAGCCTCATTACAGTGTCCTGCTTTCTTGCTGTCTTTAGGTGCATTGGTTCCTTTGGATGAAACTACCCTTTAGCCTAACTCAGTTTCCTTTGTGTTCTTTTATTTGTTCTGTAACTGTGCATGCATACTGAATCATCCAGATCATATTTTTTCTCATTTGATTTCTCTGTACGGGATACTTAAATGCTCATAGTATAAGGTAGAACTTCGACTTTTCTGGAGCTGTCCCCTGGAGCACATCTCTCATTCATTAACCAAACAATGTCTCTGAGTTGTCACTTAGTATTTTAACTTGTCCAGTCAAATAGGTCTTTTTTAGCAGTATGCTATATGATCCAAGGTGAGAAGTCATTCTTCAGATGTTAGTACCCCATTACATTTTGATACAGAATCCCTGTATACCTGTTTCATTCAAGTGAACAATATACTGAATATTTTCACTCCCCGTGGGTGAAATTACATTGGAGCAAGAACTACAAGTCAGCTTGTTAAAGGCTTTTGTCATGGCTGGCATTATTAGTTATTATATGAAGCACTTCATGGAAGATTGTTTATGTGTCCTCTGGTACAATTGGCATAAGGATTCCAGAAAAGGGTTTTTTTCACTCTGCATGAGTGCTTTTTTGAGGTGACTTGTGAGGGACCTTCTGTGCCAGGGGATGTGTCAAATTGATGGCAGTCATCGCAGTCATCACGAGTAAATGCATCTAGACTTTATATATGCAGGAGTAAACTTGGGCTGTTAATGTATCACTTATGAGTGAAACTCTTTCTAAATTTTTATATGAGACTCCTGTTTGATGAAGACCGTGAGATGTGAATTTTGCCCATTTAATTTGATGACAGCTTCCCTCTCTACATTTCTATTTCTTTCTTTTTCTTGTTCTTCTCCTTCTTATTTTAAAGTTTTTTTCTTTCATTTCATTATTGCTATGATGACATAGTTTGACAGGGAAATGTCCATGTGTTATCATAGTCTATCGTGTGAAAGTTACATTCATGCACAATCTGATGAGACTTTGTCATGCAAAACAGATAGAAGAATTTTGCCCCTCAGTACCATTGATAGTGGTTTCCCCAGCTCATCAAATACAGTCATCTGAAGAACTTTTTTCAGATCATGATTACTTTGGATTTGACAAAGAAAAGGTTGGTGTAATTACTGCTCTACATTGTGCTTTCTCGTACCAAAAAGAAAAAGATCTTGTACATTGAGCTCTCAACTCACTTTTGTGATAGCTTCTCATGAAACCTTCCAGCTATGCTTAGCTTTTTATTCATATTCTCTCTGGTCTCTTGCCATTCCAAAAAAGAGAAAAAGATATCCTTTTATGGTTTTCATTTACTTCTTTTATTGGTCTCTGTTCCGTGGTTCAAAATTGAACTTAATCCTCGTGGGATTCAACTTACCTGGTTGTTACATTTGTCGAGCTGTTTTAAGTAAGTGGAACAAAAACAACCAAGAAAGAGCAGAAACACATTACTCTGAAAATGACAGATTGTAGCATGAAATTGCTTCATGCAGATGGATATATTTCCCACTAAAAAATAGATTTTCACAATATATTTATTGATAAAGCTCCCAAAGCAACACTGCCACTAGGTCAGAAATTCTAAGGAAGAATTTCTTTGATAGTTGGCTGTGGAAGGGAGTCAAAAGTGTGATATCATGGGATCCAAAATTCTCTCGGCCATTGGAGATCTTGAATTTCTTCTGGAGGTCCTTTAATATTAGTGTAGAGATAATGCCCAAGCTTCCTACATGTGTAATAATTTCATTACAGAGGTATAGGTTGTCATTGTGGGACCTTGAGGTCAAGGGTTCGAGGCTTGGAAACAGTCTCTTGCAAAATGCAAGGTAAGGCTGCGTACTACAGACCCTTGTCATCTGCTTCTTCCCCAGATCCTGCATAAGCAGGAGCTGTATGCACTGGGCTGCCTGCTATAGGTTAATTTTTTTTATTTTGCAGTTTTTATTTAAACAGTCATCTTGCTGATTCTTTTCTACTATCTTCTAATTCTTTTAACAAAGCATCTGCTTCCAATTGCTTCAGAAAGAAAAAGGTAACAATTAAAGGTATGTTGGTAATGAGATGTGGCTTGTGGTTGCTATACTTTGTATTGACCCTCATACTCCTGGTTTCTTCCCTATTTTGAGTAAACAACTCGTGTTACCAAGCTGAGAGTTAAGTAGTTCATCCGAGTCAAACAACTTATTCAATGGTGAGCATGAATCTTGTGAACATTTGTTAGGTCTTTGTAGATAGTCAGCATTATTTGATTGTATAGTTTTAGTTTTTATTTTAGAACTGCATTTAGTTCTAGAAGTGGAACAAATGAATATTGATGTCATGCATTGGAACTTTTTCCTTTTAGTGTGCTGATCTTTCACTAAGTTTTTTTTTTGTCATATTAATGATTTAATTTAACACTTTCCTTTTGCTAATTCATTTGCTCGCAATATATTCTTCTTCCATAAATAAATCAAATTCAAGTTAAGTAAATAGCACCTTTTCATTAATATCACTTTACCTGCTAAAACAAGCAGATCAGGAAAACTCTTAATATTATGTCAAATGGGGACTTTTTCTTCAAAACTTAAGTGTTACTTTTGTTAGTCACTTTGCCTTTCTTTAATATTTTATTTGTTTCATAACATATTTTGTAAACTCTTAAGCTTTTAATTAATTATGCTGCCTCATTGGACTTGTCTTGAGTCAAATCACACAGAGGATTGTAGAATTCTGTGTTAGTTCTATTTTTGGAAATTGTTCCAACATTCTATTAACAAATTTTAGAGGTAAGAATTAGCATGTCATATTTTGAAGCTTGATTCCCATGTGTTGTTTTCTTTTTTCTCTTTTTTGAGTACTTTAGCTACAAATTCACTTGTTTTCTTATTGTTTAACTTGTTCTTATCCTTCATCTCTTTCACAGGTCTGGTTCTTGGAAGAAGAGAAACTACCTGTTTTTAGCAGCTCCCAAACAGAGCAAAACAGGTACCAGATGCTGTTGAAATCTCCATGGGAAATTCTCCAGTCTCCTGTGGGGTCTGGAGGAGTTATCAGCTTACTCTCATCCCACAATATTGTAGGGAATCTCAATAAAATGGGCATAGAATATGTGGAGGTAAGATAATTTGCTAGATTTGAGATTATATGTAACTGATTTGGAATAATAATAAAATGGATCAAGGTAATGATTATACATGTTTAAGTAGTCTTAAAATAGATTTGAATTTCTAGTGGATATTCAGGCATAAATCAGAAGGTACCTAGGCTTTTATCACCTTGGTTCTTCTTCAAAATCTGCACTGGGTTTCATTATGTCATTTATCATCATCGACTCTAATAAACTGCATATGTCCTGGATTACTGTATATATTTCCATAGCGGGGTGACCCCTGATTCCTCTATTGATTGAAGCCTGAAAATTATTGTATACAAGATTCTCTGTTTGTCGTTGTTTAGATATGGCAAAGGGGTTGAGTTTTATTATGGATACGGGCCAGAATTATGCTATTGGGGTGCAGGGCAGGGCAGGGCAGGAAATTTTGACCCGAGCCACATTAGGGGAACAAAATCTGTGACTGAGGTCTAGTCAGGTCAGGCAGTGGCAGTAAAAAATATGCCGCGATCAGCCCATTGTCCTCCCTACTCGTAGTCATCTCTTTACTTTTAACTGCTTGTTGGTACGTTCTGCTTTGCTTTCCTGCTAACTGGGTTACACAAGTGAAGCTCATATGCCACTTTAACTACAGACTGGATTGTTTCTGAATCTTGCAGTTGGACTTGATTATCCCGTGCTAAAGTGATTTTCTGATATATTTGCCAATATTTCCTTTCCACCACAGGTGTGCCACTTGGGTCAAAGATCTGCTGTAGGACATCCTTTACCCTTTGGGTATGTCAATTCCCGTGAAGCAGATGTTGGGATCAAAATGTTAGATGATGAAGAAAAGGATGGGGACTTCGATTTGATTTTCTCTATGAGATTTCTGAATAGAATAACTGAACAGATTGATAAGCTTCAGTTCTACACAGACTTGAGGCTAAATTCTCATGTCAAGAACGTTAACAAGGAATGGGTTGACATTGATGCCATCTCACCCAATTCATATGAGCTGCGTTGTTCAATTTACAGCACTTTAAACAGTTGCTCTTCTGACAAGATGTGTCTAATGCAGATTGCAGATTGATCCACTGAATTATTCTGCAAACATATATGGTAGGTGTGGCATCCCTAAACCTTGGCAATTTCACCTGCAACTGGGATGTTTGACAGTCCAATGTACATATCTATATGGATTATTTTGAAACAAATACAACTTCATTGGTTTGTTACGATTAGATTTTGAAAGAAGTACCCGAGATGCAAATAAACAAGAGCACTGTTAAGAGCGTAACAATATTTATACCTCATTCTTTAATCGAAAGCATCTGTTTTTACAATTACAGACACACTTTGAACAGCCAAACCAATCAGAGAAGTTTATGACAGATGGATAGTAAGTACTGCAACAAGGTGGGGATATCAGATTCGTTATTGAAATTGTGGTTACTGTTATCATGAATTCAGGGGTCAAAACGTCTCTGAGGACTTTACAGGTACTCATTAGGGATTTGTTGATCTAAAGGAGTCTGCTTTTTCTTTTTTTTCTTATTTCATTAGAAGAAAAATCAACTCGATTAAACAAAGTGCCAAAAATCCAAACTTCCTCTTTTGCATGGAGGGGCCCACTTCTAGATGATCTGACCTGTTCATCTTATTTGTCTTGCTTTAGATATCTTGTACCTAAGAAATTACAAACTTTGTAATATTCTAATTTGATTGTTGAATTCGGACAGTTGTTCTAATAATAGTTCTAGCATCTATTTTTTATGGAAAGAAATTAATTCTTAATTAGCTTGCTTTTTAACCTGGTAGAAAGGATCAGATCATTGTACAGGTGAGTCCTAATAAGCAAAAGGGGCGCTTTGGTTTTGCCGGTTTGTTTGAGCGCTTTGGTTTAGGATTTCTCATTTCACTATTCATTGTTTTCTTTGTTACAGAAAACTTCACCACATCCACTCTATTTGGATGGACACGATGCCAACCTCAAATCACCATCTGATGTACAGGAGAGGAGGGCTTTTTCTGCTACCACCAACCTAGAATGGCGACGCATCATTTCTGATACTCTTGTACTCTTAAAATAATCTTTGGAGAAAAAAAACATTTCATGAGAAAGCCCCTCTTGTCGGCCAATCATGAATATGATTATGAATTTCGGAACTCATTTCATCATTGAAAAGTAACTTTTTTCATCATACAAAGACCTCTCAGTAATATGTAAAGGATTTGAGAAGTGCTATCCCGAGATTCTGGATTGTGCTTTTGGGTTGATTTCTTGAGTCCTGTATCTAGGCCCCCACCTTTGGATGATCTAACAGTTTATCTTCTTTACCTTTTTTAGATAGACTACCTGTAAAAACTCTTATGCCAATTGGTTGTTTCTTGTTACTAGTTTTCTCTGCCTTCCTCGGTTGAAAAGTCCAATAATCAGATTAAAAAGCTATTTAACATAGTAGACTAATAGCTAGAAGCGCCCAAGGAGAATGGGCAAACGTGGGTCTAGATAACCGGGTTATGGAGACAGTCTGGATAGCATTTCGTAATGAATTTGTGCCAAAAAGTCCATATTGCTAGTAGTTGCTAATAATAAACAGCAGCTAACCTTTTCATGATGTTATGGCAACGAATCTCTAACTTTCTGGCAAATAGTAAAAAAACTGTGCAGCCAGCAAGCAAATCACTAATACAGACCTAAATCTAGTAGCTGGTCAAATTTTCTCCATCCTAGGAAATTGTCATCCCTTTCTCGTCTAGATTTGACTCCATTTCACTTATAACGTGCTGGATCCAAGCTGAAAAACTTGGTCAGATTCAAGTATGTTATCCTTTGAAAAAGCATGTAGCCCTAGTAGGTGTCAGCGTTCAAAAGAGGAAAGGAGTGAAATTATTTTTGTTAGATCTAACTATTCATTATGTTTGGAATGAATTAGATAGGCTAGACATCAAATTTTATATAGCCTACGTATTTTTAGGTCAAAATTTACACCCATTCATTTTTGCTAAATTTTTACACGCAAGCAAACAATTAAAAAGGATGACTGTATTGCCGATTCTCTTCACCTAACCGTTGGCTTATTGGGTTTTTGGCAATTAATTATTATAGAAAAATGTATACAAAGTTATCCAATGATTTCAGGACCCTGGTATATAGGGTCTACCTTAAAATAAACCAATTCAATCATCTTGATCGACCTTCCAGCTAAACTGACTTAGCACGTAAATTGGTGGCCTTGTAAGATTGATGACTGTATTGCCGATTCTCTTCACCTAACCGTTGGCTTATTGGGTTTTTGGCAATTAATTATTATAGAAAAATGTATACAAAGTTATCCAATGATTTCAGGACCCTGGTATATAGGGTCTACCTTAAAATAAACCAATTCAATCATCTTGATCGACCTTCCAGCTAAACTGACTTAGCACGTAAATTGGTGACCTTGTAAGATTGGTACATAAACTGTCAATGAGGCACGAGGCTCCCTCTCTAGGTGTACTCAAGCCCCTCCCTCCGCGATCGTACTTGGGATATTGCAGACGGGCCCTTCCGTCATTGAAATCATATTTACACGAAACATAAGAAAAGAAAAGATGGGGGTGGAATGGTTAAATAAGAGGTCGAGTGTTGACTTAACCTACTAACCACCTAATTTTTTTCCCACTGGCTGGACCAGCGGCGATCAATTTATCTCACGATTGTCGGCACAACCAGCCCCCTCCACCCCCAACACATAAAGAGAGAGAGAAGTGAAAAGAAAAAAATATACATATACCTGTATTTACTTTTTCCGGGGAACGTATAATTTCATGCTACAATTAGTTACAGGGTGTGGCAGGATCAGAGCTTGCCATTACACGTTTCCCTTTTTAACCTGTAAGTGCTCGGAAAGAAACTGAAGATCTCTCTCCAACATTATGCGGACGCCAAGTCCCATGTCTCAACGTATTCCCCATCAACTTTTCTCCTCTCTTTGTACCAGTTGCAGTCATTGATGAAAACCTTTTCCCCTGGATTGTCCACTGATTCGACCTTTCTAGTACATTCTTGACATGCCGAACTGGATGGCTCCCAGTTTCCCGTGAGCAGTGGCGGCAGCTACACCAAACCCGCCAAACTGAGATTTTGCCTGTAACAGGTTTACTTCCATGGTCTGATCGGCTTTGGTTGCCCCGGGGTGATAAAATGCAGAAGTCGTCATGTCAATAGTTATATCTGGTGTCATTTTTGCTGCCATGCATTGTAGAGGTTTTGGTTGTGATGACAAGTCCCTTTCTGGTTCAGTTATATCCCTCTCAGACCTTTCTGGTTTTGGTGGATTCCTTCGGAAACAGTATGACGGAGGAACTGCATTCCTTACAAACCTTCGTGGATCATAAGCGTACTTTATGCTTCCACTTTCATATGGTACAACTGGTCCTACTACTTTCCCAGGTTTAGCTGCAGAAATAAAAAATTAGAATGTGATTAAATTGGTATACATGATGATTGAATCATTTGAAGTTAACTCTACGAATCATGTTATAGGAAAACTAGAGTGATAGTGATGGGTAACAGTTTCCTTTCTGCAACAAGATGATAGGCAAAACAAATGTAATATTGATAACGGTAATGCATCAGTTGATGGGACGTAAATACCTAGTGGAATTCTCTGTGGTGCCTGTGGATTCCTCGATAGATTCCCAGCCAACCCCTCTGCATCTCTGTTGTTCTTAAACGATGCATCTGGAGCTTTCCAAGCCAAAGTTTGTTGCTCCCTTGGAGGGATAATGTCTGAAGGAACAATCGTCGACCTGCCAGATTATACAGAGAAATAATTTGAGATATTGAGCAAATAGACAACGTGCACCACATCATCATCATCATCATCATCAAGACCTTATCCCAACTAGGGGTCGGCTACATGAATCTTATTCCTCCATTCCACTCTATTAAATACCATGTCTTCATTTAGTCCCAAAGTTTTTAAATCTTTCCTCACCACTTATATCCACATTCTTTTGGGCCTTCCCCTTGCCCTTTTAAAACTTTCTACTTGTATTGCCTCACTTCTTCTAACCGGGGCCGTTGTTGGTCTCCTTTGAACATGTCCAAACCATCTAAGTCTAGTCTCCCTCATCTTATTACCTATTGGTGCTATCCCTAAATTTCCTCGAATATTTTCATTTCGAAATTCTATCTTTTCTTGTCTTACCACTCATCCATCTCAACATCCTCATTTCTTCGACGCTCATCCTATGAGTATGATGTTCCTTAACTGCCCAACATTCTGATCCATAGAGCATGGCCGGCCTTATGGCCATCCTATAGAATTTTTCTTTTAGTTTGAGTGGCACCCGTCGATCACACAAAACTCCAGATGCACATCTCCATTTGTTCCAACCCGCTTGAATTCTCTAGATAACCTCCCTCTCAATCTCTCCACTCTCATGAATTATTGATCATAAGTACCGAAAGTGATCTTTGATGGGGACTTCTTGGTTATCAATCTTGACTGGTATTCTACTCCTACTCTCCTTGCTAAAATTACATTCCATATATTCTGTCTTAGTTCGACTAATTTTATCACAATGTATGCTGCATCATACCAATGTGCAAAAGAGAATTAAAGACCGGATACACATTGTTGTCCATTAATGCAGCGCTAGTACACAAGGTCATGCATTAACATAGAGCTGGCACACAAGGGCTATGCATTAACGCAGAGCTGTACACAAGGTTATGCATTAATACGGAGCTGGTACACAAGCTCATGCATTGATGCAGAGCTAGTACACAAGCTTAAGCTTATGAATTATCGCAGAGCAAGTTTGATAAGGCAACTTTAAGAACAATTGCAACATTGGCAGACTAAAATAATTGACGCTTGAACAGAGCCATTCCAGATCATGTTACCTGGGGAGAGACATGTCTAGATATAAATTCAAGGACACAGAATCAAGTAACCTAACTGCCAATTTTACCTCGGTAGATGCAAGTTCCCTTATGCAATTATCAAAAGCATGATCGAGTAACTTGAAAGAACAACTGCAACATTGGCAGACTGAAATAATTGATGTCCGCCACTGTAGCATTCATGATCACCTACCATATGCAGAGAAATGTAGAAATGGAAATTCAGGACACATGATATCAAGTTAAGTTCTATTTGCCTCTGCAAGTTCATGTTCCCTTGTGCAACCGCTCAAAGCACAATCCAAAATGGACATGGTATTCTAACTCTCATAGCCAACAAAGCTTTTATCAGTTTCTTAAATACCCATGCTATACATTGAACAAAATTTAGGTTTAGCCATAGGTTTAGTAAAAATGTTAAACAATGGAACTACGCCTACAATAGATTTATATTTCCAAACTACTATAAATAATTCTACAGCACTCTACAGCAACTAGGCAAGATAATGAATCCTGGAACTCTTGTTGCAGAGCAATAAAGCACCTCACAAGGGCTCAACAGTAAAAATTGGTCCTCAAGACCTGAAAACCATTTAAATCTATACAGATCTTTATGCATTTTTTGTAGGCCTCATGAATTTCCTTGTACCAGCCGTATTCTCTGTCTTAATCCAGGCAACTTGACTCTGTGCAGCATTGGTGGCAATCTGCCACCGGATTTACAGGTCAAGGATTGTTGTGAGTGTGGAGCTTGATTGGCATGATATGTTGTGCCCGTATCAAATTGTGTTGCACTACGAACCAGGGATTCAGGGGGCTGAGCCCCCAGAGCAGATCGAGATGCACAGTCAGCTCAATGGGGCCTTGGGGTGGAATCCCTAGGAGAAAAAAAAAGGTAGAAGATTTGCTATTTTGTAATATGGGGGCAATTGGGTCTTTTGCCAGGATATATAGACCCTAGGGTTGATATCTTTTGTATTTTGTGGCAGCTATTTTCTTGCTGTGGAGATAGTGAAACTGGTGTGAACCCATGGACATTCCCCAATTCAGAGAACCACTTAAATCTGTGTTTCTTGTTTTTAATTTTTTGCAGCTTCATAACTTATGATGTGCAATTAAAAGAATTTGTGCTGAAATAGTGGGTTTACATTTGTCAGCTTATAAGATCAGGAACACATTTAAGCTAATGTTCCTGATTTCTTTTCATGAGTACATATGTCATTTTCTTTATTTTCCTAGCGAAACTCAAAATTAAAGATTTATTTTATCATTGCTTGTCTGTTGGATACAATACTAGTTCCTGTATGCATGTCCTGGTAACCAGAAGCAGTGATGTGCATCCATATAGATTACATTATTGGCTTCCATGAATATAGGATGCTTACATTTTCTTGTTCCTTCTGCTTAAATAATAATAGATCAAACAATATAAGGTTGATGTCAATTTGTCAAGCAAAAGATTATCATGCCAAAAACCATATATGTTTGCTTTTACTATCTCAGTCACTCCTGTCTCATATAGGAGGGTATGTATCTAGAGCATTAAAAGTCATAGAGATGCAGACACATGAATATTACATAGCAATCATGCCAAAAACCATATATGTTTGCTTTTACTATCTCAGTCACTCCTGTCTCATATAGGAGGGCATGTATCTAGAGCATTAAAAGTCATAGAGATGCAGACACATGAATATTTACATAGCAACTGGATGTAGGTTTACTCAATTATTGCATAATGCTGCCTGTTGACATATGCATACTTTCCTCAGCATGTGTCAGGCAGTTTATGATAGCATCCATGTGTTCCAAGAAAACGTGGATCTAAGTGTCTGATAATGCATGTCGATTATCGACGTGCTGTTAAGTATCAGACTTGGATAATGAGTGTATGCATTGATGGATAATTGCACATGGGTGCATATGTAAGCATGGAACTTGTATTGCTTAAGTTGCAGCATATGGTACATCAAAAGGATGCACAAGCAGAGACAATTTAACATGTAGATAATTTCATGATACAATGCGAGTATTATAAAAATGATACCGAACAGTTCAAACAGAGATAATTTTGTGATGCAAATGTGAATTTTATTACACACACACACACACACACATGCTGAACTGTTTGAAAGGATTACCTTGGGAGGGAAACATGCTTTCTCTCCAACGGAATCACTGGACCACTTTTACCACCAGTTTCTTCAAGATGAGCAAACTGCTTCCTGAATTGATCAATAGCACTGGATAGAGAACAAATACATTTGATGTCAACTAATGATCAGAAAAGAGAAACCATCAAATGACAAGGAGAAAAAATATGGATAAACAAAAGGGAAAGTAGTTACAAACCTTGGATAGAGAAAATTTGTCCTTTCAGTTCCATTAAGGTAATCTTTGAGCAGTTGAGGATGGTATTCCAAAATCTCCCGGAAAATAAGTTCACGAATATCTTCCTTTGTCACTCTCGGTCTCTCAAACTCAAACTCCATCTTTGTGATGGGCTGACAAGATGGCTCTCTCTCCAACTTGGCCAGCCCTTTGAAGTAAGGATCAGCTAATGCCTGATTAACAAAACACAGATATTTGTACCATCTTAGAAACAACATCCCCAACCACTTGCATGAGATAAAATGTACTGTATCAAGCTATCACACTACTGTTATTGCAACATTTCACTATGGAGTAAAGACTGTTTGCCTCCCTAGTAAGCGAAACAATTCAGAAGAATGCATGAACCAATAACAAATGAGCAGTAATTTCCACAGCCAATGCTCGGAAAATCTTGGGAACTGATTTCATTCTTCTCAACATTTCACATTTCTAGTTCAAAGAAAAATGCTGCCCCAATGATGTAGGTGTATGAATTCAGATTAATGATGAATTACTGAATATTTAAAGGCACAATTGCACGAATTCCCTATTCATGTAACTTGAATGCATACCTCTTCGGCTGTAGGCCGGTCCTTTGGATCAAACGCTAAAAATCTCTTCAATAATCTAAGAGCTAAAGGATCTGCATTTGGAAACTTCTGTGCAAATGGGACAGGCTGCTTCTTTCTCATGCTACTCAAGTATCTTCTTGCCTTTTCATTCCGGACCTGGATTCAGGCAAAGTGAAGAGATAAAAACCAACATGATTAGTTGTAAAGTGACAGATGACTAGATATTAGCCTATGTATTCCCAGAGTACCATGTCATACCCGAGAAATGGTATCCATAGAAGGTGTTCCCAGCAGATCAGTCATCAGATCCAGTTGGTGAACAACATTTTTACCAGGAAAAAGTGGCCTTCCAGTTAATACTTCTGCAAAGATGCAACCTATACTCCAGATATCAATAGCAGGAGTGTACTGCAGATACAGAGTTATCACCAAATTAAATCATGTTACTAAAAACATAAACCAAAATCTGCATTGTGAACAGCCCACAGAAAATCAACAGCAGATCCAATACAGTTACCTGAATTGTTAGATATATCAACTTGCAGGAGAGATCAATATTCCTCCCTGAACAAGCATTTTTCTTTAATTACTAGGCATTATTTACTTCCTTGGAAATATGCAGCAGATTCTCAAAAGGCAAAAAGAAAGACAATTAACCAAATCTATCACTGGCCAGGATTATTGACAATCATCTGGCAATTCAAACTGTTGGAAGTTTACCAGCATCAGACTTGCAGTTACGGTTGTTGAGTGATTAGTAAATGTGTAAAAGATGAAAAGGAAAGCCAAAAATGGACTCTACAAAGTATTGAGATAACATAATGCCTCTAAGCCTTCCCTAGCTCAGGTATGGTAATTTCAGTTATAAGGCTCACTGAAACCCACGAAACCTCAACTTACCACGAGCTTTTCTTGCCAAGGCAAATAATTCATGACTTATTTGTTGTAGAGATAAGAATGGCACTTGATGTGGCCAATTGTTTTCAAGACTACCACAAGGTTCTTGGGCATCCAAATGCTACCGAACAAGGAGCATCTAGGAAAGAACAAGGCAACCATATTCTCAGGAAAAAAACAAGTCGGCCATCCTTCTGACATATCGCATAGACTCAAGCAAATTCTGCCAATACCCATAAAACTGTGCCCACCTCAGATCCTACCAGACTTACAGCAATCAGACATCAGAATCTGGTGATATTGTAGATGATTGCTGATCCTTGAAGACAATTCTCCAGACAATGAGATTTAAGACATTTGTTGAGGAGTTCATATTTCTTGTTCTCATATCTCTGTAGAAGCTCATACGTAGCTAATGGCTTGTCATAGACAGCATAGAAAGGACAAGTGTGATGTTCTATAGACAGAAAATATCTCCCTTTATTGCAATATATTTTTTACTGATTGTAATTACCTATACCAACAACCATCTATACATAATGTAAAGCTATCTCTGTCACATTTTCCAGTTTGCTTTGAAGTTGATGTGGTACAACCAGACCTTGCTTGGAGAGTTTTGAGGATGCATCATCAATTTCTTTAACTAGAAATTATCCAATGTATTCATCTATGTCTTTACAAATGCCCCAATGAAACTTGTCGTAGGAGTTGGATTTCTACCAAGTAAATGCTATACTTTGATGGATTGGTCAAGAAGATTATCAACTTCTGCCGATTAACCATAGTTCAATATTGCAATATTTCTTTGCTAATTTAATTATCTATACCAAAAACCGTCATAGTAAAGCTATCACCATCACTTTTTCCTATTTGCTTTGGAGTCAATGTGGCACCTTTCAACTGACCTTGCTTGGAGAGTTTTGGGAATGCATCATCAGTTTCTCTCAGTAGAAATTATTCAATGTATTCGTCTTTTCTTTACTAATTCTCAAATGTCACTTGCCATAGGAGCTGGATTTCTACCAAGTAAACCTTAGATTGATGGGTTGGTCGGAGGATTATCAGCTTCAACCCATTGACACACAGTTCATAACCATAAATACCTCATCTTTCTTGACCCATCCTATCATCACAGGTCTGGCCATCAACATCCACCACCAATACTTCCTTTCTTCAACCTCGGTGGCTTGTTAGGTTCAGTCAAATTTTTCTCACTTATTAGAAGTCACAATCATCGGTTCAATGTTTCATGCAATGAAGGGTTTCTCTTGCCTTTCAACAAGCAAATGTCATTGATCTGCCACAACCCAAGCATCAATATCTTAACAACTAATTGTGTAAGGATTAGACCTGAGCCAAGAAGATCTTCCAGCTGGTTGGGGAACTGATTGAGAGGATTAAAAATTTCCAGATCATAACTTCAAGAATATCATATTAGCATATGTAGACTTCTTCCTCCATGCATTAAGTTGACAGCCTCCATCATGAGCATCTACACACATGGTAATGAACAGATGCCACAGAAAGGAACCTGCTCTACTGCTTATCTTGAAGGTCTGTGCCAAATAGATCTTTATTTTGTCTTAGAAGATACGGTCCCACAGTTAGCAAACCTATAGGAGGTTTGCTGTTCAACAAGTGCATTGACAACACAGCATTACGCAGCCCATGTAATGTGAACAAGAAAAGCTTTCCATCTAAGCAAAGTGCTAAATCATACAGATGACCACATGCAGGTGCCATCTACATATCAGACATAAAATTCTGTTGTTCCCTATCCTGTTAGGGCCTATGTCGTACTGTTCAAGTATTTATACCAAACCAAACATCTCCCCTGGAGGTTTCTGGTGCTGTATCTATACGGTTATTTGTCTCACTAAATGTAACGGAGAAAGGGAGTGGTTGTAACCAGATCTCTATGTTCAGAAACTAAACAACATGTATAGCTGCCACACTATACACAATCAGAAACTATTTTCCAGCAATACTAAACCCCGCATCCTTAAATTACCGTCAAGCACAACACTCCTGATTTAAGCAATGTTAACAATATCTTATTGGTCACCGCATTGGTTCAGGTCAAGAAATTTCAATTTCAATTTCAATATCGCTTTCCGTATCAGAATTTTTAAAATAAGAAAATTACAAAATTTATAAAATTTTGATAACTTTTTGTAAATTATTAGCACTTTTTTTTAATTTGTTAGTAACATATGCGGAGTGCTGTTAATATCAATACCGAAGACTCTTAGTAATAATATAAGAGGGTCGTTAGTATTAATAAAGACGGATGTTTGTTAAGAACTAGGCTGTTGATATCAATGGGCTGCACTCGTTTTCCCTTTTCATTAAAACCAAAGTATTATAAATCATACCTCCAGGTAGAAAGAAAACATCTAAAGGGGAGAAGAAGCAGCGGTCAGTTTTCAGCCCGGGTTCGGCATTCTGTTCTGCAAGAAGATGCCTCCAAAGTGGACGATTTTGAAGAAGAAGAAGAAAAGGAGGGAGGAAGAATCACAAGCAGATTTTTCAAAGAAAAGCAACAGTTTTTTAGATCTGGGTCATCTTCCTCATTTGGGTTTTAGAAGCAACAGTTTTTCAGATCTTGGTAATCTTACTCATCTGGGCTTTAGGGTTTTGATGACGAAAAGTGTTGATAATGTTCTGTTAAGAGAAATAACTGTCCCATTCAATTGGGAGGATTATTTTGTTGGGAAGTCCTCTCAAATGGCTTTATTGAGATCTGTTTTAATTATTTCTGAGATTCCCAAGGTCATCTTCTTCGTGAAGATGGAGTTGAAGTTCATAGGGTTTTAGTCATGAAAAAGAAAAACAATCATCATCATCAAGACCTTATCCCAATTAGGGGTCGGCCACATGAATCTTATTCCTCGATTCCACTCTATTAAATACAATGGCTCCATTCCACTCTATTAAATACCATGGCTTCAGTTAGTCCCAACGTTTTTAAATCTTTTCTCACCACTTCTATCCACGTTCTTTTGGGCCTTCCCCTTGCCCTTTTAGAACCTTCTACTCGTATTGCCTCACTTCTTCTAACCGGTGCTGTTGTTAGTCTCCTTTGAACATGTCCAAATCATCTAAGTCTAGTCTCCCTCATCTTGTTACCTATTGATGCTATCCCTAAATTTCCTCGAATATTTTCATTTCTAATTCTATCCTTTCTTGTTTTACTACTGATCTATCTCAACATCTTCATTTCTGCGACACTCATCCTATAAGTATGATGTTCCTTAACTGCCCAACACTCTAATCCATAGAGCATGGCCGGTCTTATTGCCATCCTATAGAATTTTCCTTCTAGTTTGAGTGGCACCCGTCAATCACACAAAACTCTAGATGCGCATCTCCATTTGTTCCAATCTGCTTGGATTCTCTGGGTAACCTCTATCTCAATCTCTTCACTCTCATAAATCATTGATCCTAAGTGCTGAAAGTGGTCTTTAACGAGGACTTCTTGGTTATCAATCTTGACTGGTGTTCTACTCCTACTCTCCTTGCTAAAATTGCATTCCACATATTCTGTCTAGTTCGGCTAATTTTAAATCCTTCAGATTCTAATGCTTCTCTCCATAACTCTAGCTTTATGTTTACACCCTCCCTTGTCTCATCAAGTAAGACTATATCATCTGCAAATAGCATGCACCAGGGAATCTTCTTGTACAGATGTTTTGTTAACTCATCCATAACCAATGTGAGGTATGGACTCGATGCTGATCCTTGGTGCAATCCTATAATGACAAGAAAATCACCAGTCACGCTACTAGTGGTCTTAACATTTGTTACTGCTCCCTCATACATATCTTTAATTATGTCTACATATCCCTTAGAAACCCCTTCACCACCCAACACCATCCATATTAACTCTCTAGGGACTCTATCATAAGCTTTTTCTAAGTCAATAAAGACCATGTGTATTTTTCTACTAATTGTCTTAGTAAGAAAATAACTTCCATGGTAGATCTCCCAAGCATGAAACCAAACTGGTTCTCTGATACACTTGTTTCATGTCATAACCTCTTCTCAATCACTCTTTCAAAAAGTTTCATAGTGTGGCTCATAAGTTTGATCCCTCGATAATTAGAGCAGCTCTGTATGTCTCCTTTATTCTTATAAATTGGTACAATAGAGCTTTTCCTCCACTCATCCGGCATTTTCTTTGATTTTATAGTCGTGTTAAACAACCTAGTCAACCAAACTACCCCAGTATCTCCTATATGCTTCCAAACCTCTATTGGGATATCATCAGGCCCCATGGCCTTTCCTGATTTCATCTTTTTCAAGGCCTCTTTTACTTCAGATATTCTAATCCTACGTTCGTATTTATAATAACCAATGTTATTTAGATTTATAGTATTTTCAATCCTTTTATTCTCAGAGCTATTGTCATTTAACAATTTTTGAAAGTATGTTTCCTACTTTTGTTTGATCTCATCATCTTTGACTAATACTCTTTGATCATCGCTTCTAATACACCTAACATGATCTAAGTCTTTACCCTTCTGTTATCTTACTTTTGCAAGTTTAAACACATCTTTCTCCCCTTCTCTTGTTCCTAGTCTATTGTAGAGCTCATCATATGCTTTAAGTTTAGCCTCACTTACTATTCTCTTAGCAACCTTTTTAACATTCTTATCTTGTTCATAGTTTTCATTATTTCTAATCTTTTGCTATGCTTTAAAGAGCATCCGTTTTTCTTTAATAACTTTTTGCACTGTTTCACTCCACCATCATGTTTCCTTTGCTAATAGCATTTTACCTTTAGATACTCCTAAGACATCTTTTACCACTTTCTTAATGGACTCAGCCATATTAGTCCACATGGTATTTACTTCTGTTTCATAGTTCCAATTTCCTTCTACCATCAAGTTATTTTTGAATGAGGTTATTCTCTCTTTTTAAGTTCCACCACTTAGTTTTTTTATGCGTATTAAGTTCAGTTCTTTTTCTCCATCTTGTGATATGGATATCCATAACCATTAACCTATGTTGTGAGATTAAACTCTCACCGGGTATCACCTTACAATCCTTACATATAGATCGTTCATTATTCTTAATTGAGCTTCATCTTCCAAATATTCCCTCTAATAGATTTAAGAGATAAATTTATTGAGGTTTAACATCTATTAGTTATGGGTTCTTTGTCATTTCACCATAAAAATAAATTATTTTACTCAAATATTGATAATATCACAATATTCAGGATATCATACGATACTTCTGATATTTTGCGATATGGTCGATATCTCGACCAATACAAAAAAGAGAATTATACCGTATTGGAATTTTGGTCTACATCAAAATTTTAGAAATATATCACCAATATGGTACGATATTGACAACATTGAATTTAAGACAGTGCAGATCCAAAGATCAAATACATATAAGTCACAAACAAGAATTTCAACTAGTGGTACTGTTGGGGTTTCTGGTCCTGCATTTCCATGGTATGTCTCTCTAGATGTAATGGAGAAAGCGAGTGGGACTAAACCAGATCTCTATTGCTCAGAAACTAAACAACATGTATAGCTGCCACATTACTTCACAATCTGCAAATATTTTCCAGCAATATTAATCTGCTCATCCTTAACTTGTGGTCACGCACAACAGTCTCCTAATTTAAGACAGTACAGATCCAAAGATCAAATACATATAAGCAATGAAAGGGAAGTTCAACTAGTGGCAAAAAATCTAATTAAATGAATCTCTAATCTGAGAAGCACATATCATATAACTTAGTCTATTTTGATGAAGAGCTCGTAAAATTTCCATGGTTTTTAAAAGAGAAGAAGAAAGAATAGAAAAGGAGCCCATAAGCATGCAAGAAACTATCACGAAAAGTAGAAGGAAATGATCTTTATTGCACACTACGATTTTTACCAAGAATTGAGTAGTTTAACCTGCATGCTGACAACAAATAATGAAAAACATGTTCAACCTAAGAAATCATAGACCCTGCTGTCAATCTGAATATGAAATGTGTGCAGTACAAGTCAAGGCGCAGCCAAAAACATACTTTAGAGAAAAATGATCCACATAACTCTGGAGCTCTATACCACCTAGTTGCAACATAGTCCTGCAAAAAGTTAAGTGCTTTTGAGTAGGTGCAAGAGAGTAAACAAATAGTCACTACAGGAAACATTGCACACACAAAAAAACTGTTTATGATAAGGCAAAGGAATTGCTAAAAGGAAAATGAAGTAGAATTGAATAGTATATGATAAAAGAATTGCTAAAAGTAAAATGAAGTAGAATTAAATACAATAACAGTCCTACAGGAAAAAACATTAACTGATGGGTCAGCTATCTAAATATTTACCGTCCAAAATATGGTTGTTGGGGTGTCGCTGAAGGAAACTCTTGCTAATCCAAAATCACAGATTTTGAGTTTGCAATTAGCATTTGCCAATATATTCTTTGGCTTCAAATCTCGATGATATACATTAGCTGCAGTCGAGTAGCTGTAGTGTTAGAGTAAAATAAAATAAAATTTATACAATTTCTTCAGAACACCAAGAGAGAATAATGGAACATCTCAGCCAATACTACAACATAAAAGATAACCCAACCATTAGCAAGTGCTCTGTTACTAGGATCGAGTTTAAACCAAAAAAATGGGCAACAGGAATACTAGTTCCAAGGACTGTCAATATAAGTGCTTCACATTAAGACACCTTGTGAACAGCATGACACTTACCCTTACTGGTAAGGTGTGCTCTTCCCTAACCAGATGTTGCAGGTTTGTGTCAGATTGCCAACCAACTTTCAGAAGAAATAAATAAATAAAAGAGAGGCTTTATGAATGTCAACACAATGAAATAACTCCATATTCAACCACAAGACTGGCTTGAACTGCTTATACAAGCACTCAAGTTCATCCTAAACCAGTTCAAATGAACTTTGATACAGCTTCATCCGACAAGACAACTATTTAAAGCTGAAATTATAAGAGTAAATACCAATGCTGAAATCATATATTGGGGGCAACCTTAAGGTTAAGCACTCCTAACCAAGTAAGTTTGTCGATAACATGAAACAAAGTATATCTTCAATATGACAAACACACATAGGCTACAGAACCAGCTCCCAATTTTATACGCGGGTTGGATTCCTCAATATCAAACAGTTCATTCAGCTGGCTCAATGGAGTACTCCAACAAGTCAGTCCAGCTAAAACGTTGTCAGCTTTGGGGAGATCAGCATTGACTTGATTGAGTGAGAAGAACAAAACCAAACCATTATGACATGACAAATGAGGTCATTCATCTCACTAACTGGGTGCTAATTTAGACTCTGAAATATGAAGTCACCTAAAAAAGTGTTTCATTTACACATCTGGCTAAACGAGATCATCAACACATGTTCATCAAAATACAAGCACAGGAGCAGCGGTAATTCCTCAGCTTCTTGCAAGTGTCAAAGCCTAAAATATCATGTTAAAATCAAGATACTAAAGATGAACAGCTGGTTCCATGATTAATAGAAATTTGGGCTCAACTAAGAAGCAATTATTCGGTAGGTTCAGTTTAATTGCTGGATAACTATACAGAAACGCCAGCATAAAGGGACCTCCAACACAGGGAAAGAAGGCACTGGAGAAGAAAAAAAGGGCAGCCCAGTGCACAAAACCCTCGAATATGCAGGGTCCAGGGAAGGGGCAGACCACAAGGGTCTATAGTGCTGGAGAAGAAGAGGAAGAAAATGTGAACAGATGTATGGAACCATAACTTGTCTACAATCAGGGATCTCAAAGAGGGCACTGTATAGAGAAAAGTGGACTAAACACAGAACAAAATATAAATTGACCACCAGCAAGTGAACATCCAAACCCCAATGAAAGAGAGAGAGGAAAGAAAAAAGAAAAAAAAGTGATCAGATAAAGAGAACATAACTTGTCTAGAATCATGGATTTCAAAGAGGACACTGTATAGAGAAAAATGGACTAAATCCAGAACACAAATATAACATGAATATCAGCAAGAAGAATTGCATTAAGATTTGGGCATTGTCCTGAAAATGAAAGACTATGGAGTTGAGGCCAAAAGACTTTCATTTAAGTTACCAAGGCCAAGTATGTAAGAAGTGCTTAACTGAAGCCATTTTATGGAAGCAATTGTCAATACATGTGAGTCGATTTCAGAGAAAATATTGCAACATAAAGGAAATCTCTTTAGAAAGGAACCAGAACAAGAAATAAGCATCATTAGTTGGAACTTTGAAATTCTGAAACTTTCAAAAGTATCTCCTAGTTCATAAGGTATCACATAAAAACTAGAACTACAATACCTGTGTGAATGTATTTTAATGCACGGAGCAGCTGATAAAGGAAAAACTGAAAATGTTCTCTTGTCAAGTCATCATTAGCCTTAATAACTTGGTGAAGATCTGACTCCATAAGTTCAAAAACAACATATATATCCTTAAAGTCCCTTCCTGAGGGTGGCAGCATGATGTGCTTGATTTCAACAATATCGGGATGGCGTAGAAGCCTGAGCAGCTTGATCTCGCGGAGGATTCGAGCTGCATCAGAGATGTGTTCAAAGATGTCATGTATTTTTTTTATTGCCACCTTTTCCCCGGTATGAGTATCTAGGGCCGAGCACACAACGCCATAGCTACCCTTCCCTACAACCTCCTGAATTTTGTACCGGTTAGCATCGCCATACTCAGTGAAGAAGTCCATCTCAGCTTGACTCTGTACACAGAACAAAAGCCATCAAATTCATAATTGAGCTATCAACTACTTATTTGAAACTGCTGATGTCGAAGCAATTGCAGGAATTGAAATATAAGAATTTTTTAAACTGATTTCATAATGGTTAAGGATAATAAATTATAATAATGTTTGAAATAGAAAATAGGGAAACAGCAAGGTATGGTTTATGTTTAGTAAGTTTTCCAAAGGAACCAGTTTAATTTAGTGAGTTTTAACTCTCAATGTTGTAGAAAAATGACGTACGAAGTACACAAATTAGTAAATAACAATTATTAAATTGATGCAATCCGAAAAGATACAAAAGTAGATAAATAAAATCAGAATCAGAAATAATAACACTAATATACTATGCATAAATAGCAGGTGCATTTCTACTGCTTACTTAAGAAACAGCAAGTCTATTTGCAATTATTTGGTTGTGTCTCTAGATATGAAACACTTGCATGTGGTTAAAAGACATGGGATAAAATCAGGGCATACAGGAAGACCAAGAAAAAAGGGAGAAAGAAAAGGAGGAAAGAAACAATTATAAAACTAAGGGCAGATTAACTTATTTAGATGATGAAAATTAATTAATTAGATTAATTAATGGTTTTGTTGCATCATAGACCACCTCCAAATCACATGAAACAGGTGCAAGTCTCTGGCAGAAAATAATAGCAAGAATTATCTTTTCTGATGAAAGCAGTACTGATTTGCAAATGAAAGGAAAACATATCTTGTACATGCAGTGAGCAAAAATTTTCAGCTACAGTTGGGCGGCAGAAATAAACATTCCCACTCTTTGTCGCCTCAATATGAGAAGGAAAGCGCACCAATAATTACACTAAAGGTGGGCAAAACTTTCTGAGAAAGTGCTTATACATTGAAACACTTCATAAGTAGCCACAACGACAAGCAAAGAAAGAATATTTTGCCCAATAATAAGGCATGTAATCCAAACTTTCGAACCAGATAATGGGCTATCCTTTTGAGCACTAGAATGATCCAAACTTTAAGAGCCAATATTTCCAATTATGGTGGATGGAAGAAAACAGTACGGATACTCTAAGGAAACTCACTCCTAACGATGATACTGCTTGACAAAAAAAGGGGCAAAAGAAAGTTCCACTTTTGCAAAAAGAATCAGGTTCTGCAATATGACCGACGAAACAGTGGCTGGTGGTGGTGGATTCGCAGACATGGAATCTACTATGCCATATAGAATTATACCATATTGATGTTTTGCAAGAATGATTTCAAAACAATAAACAAAAACGAACAAAGATCAAAGGAATCACCAGTGTATCCAATCCACTGTCCGAACTCAAAGTGAAAGGAAGATAAGAGAAACACAGAAGGGAATTGTTCCAACCATCCAGTGTGACCACTAAAATTAGCACCATATTAACCAATCGAAACGCATAAAATTAACCCCAGAAAATATGACTTTCTCAGCAGCGTAAAAGGAAAACACCAATTTCAGGTAACACGGAGGAAAAGAAAAAGAGAAGAAAGAGACACATTTCGCGCATTTCAGAGACGGTTTAGCTAATTTGAGTTAGGAGATAACTGGAACTAATATAAAAATTAGAACCGTCAGATCGCTCTCAACTCGCACCCAGAGAGGTGAGATCTCCCAATCCAAATTTCAGAAAGCACAGTACTTCAATTTTTCCAAAATGATAACTCCTAACAAGAAGATCTCATCATCTAAACCACCACAAGAGAAACATGGAAAAAGAAAGAGAACCAAAATTAATAAAAAAAGAAAAATCAAGAAATTCTTACCGTCTTCCTCTGATCTTGCTGCTGCATTTCTCCGCTGAACTCAAAAACCCAACCGCCAAATTCCTTCTTAACTTATCTTTCTTTTCACTACAATTAAAAAGCCAAATGAAAGAACCAGCTCTAGATCGCAGCGGAAATCAGCCACATTTCCCCCATCTACCCCTGCTCCGGATCAAAAGCCCGCAATCTCTCTTTATTCGCTTGGAATTCTTCACGAAGCATAGAAATCGAACCAGATCCCTCATGCACTCCTCGTCCTCCTCCTTCCGAATCCCAAAAACCACAGCTGCGACGTCAACAACGATCATAGAGATAAAAACTTCCACCGATTCAGCTCCTGCATCTCCGGTATCCAAACTGCAGAATTCAACTGCATAAATACCATCCGCACAAAGATCTACGGAAAATAGTACCGTTAAATCGCCGAGGCCACGGCAACCGGAGAAAGATGGAGAGATCTAACGAGAACGATCAGTAGAAACGGAAGGAAAGAGGATATCAAGTAGAAGAAGAAAAATATAAAGAACTCGACCAAAACCCTAGCTTTTCAGGGATTTTTTCTCAGAGAGAGAGAGATGAAAGCAGGCAAGCCAAGGAGAGAAGAAAAAATGGAGATTTCTTGCTTGCCATAAATCTAGGGCGTTTTTCTACTTGTCTGTTTCCTATTCGCGTATCACAAAAAAGCGTGCGGGCTACGGCAGTGGCTGTATACGGTAATTAGAGAGGTGATTTGAGGGTATTCTGGCGATAGGGGGAAGAAAATTATTTGCGTGTCGTGTGTCCAATTACCGACAACTGCCTCCGTGAAGGGAGCTGAAGCTTCGCACCTACAAGGGCTTGTGTTTGGTTGACACGTATAAGGAAAGTCCCTTCTTTTTAAATGACCAAAATGCCCATTAATACGAGCGGAATGACTTCAATTTTATCCCCTTGCCCAGGCATCATTTTGGTGGAGCTATTATAAAGTGCTGCACGGATTTACACGCGCTAAACGTGCATGTAAAGCAGATAGTTTGTGATCTCCAGTCGTTCATCTTTTGGATAAGGTTAGAGATCGGTCGAGATCTTTTCATCTTTTCAGCACATGTATTTCTGTACAGTGATTGCATGAGCGACACCCAATTAACGATATAATTAATGTGAGCTGGGATCAAATTGACCTTTGATGGGCTTAGTTTATTTCTTGTCTAGTCAATTTTTATAAATGGATGAAGTTATCATGGTGTGACCTTAAAGTCATGAGTTAAAGGCGTGAAAATAGTATTTTACAAAAATGTAAGGTAAAAGTCGATATTGTAGACCCTTGTGATCCGCCCCTTCTCTAGACCCTGCATGCACAAGAGTTTCTGGCACCGGGACTACCCTTTTAGATGCAGCTGGATTATTTCTTTGATCTAGCTCCATTACTAAGTTCTTAATCAGCAACCTGTTAGTATCTTCTAATGGTTAGTACTTAATTTGTAAGCACTGCTATTAGCAGAGGATTCAAATGACGATCTATAGTTAACCTTGGTCGAGTCAATCCTCTGGCGAGGGCATTTGAGTAATTTGACGATCGAGGAAGCTGGGAGATGGTTGTTGCAGCACGTCGTGGTAAATGAATTGAGCGGCCCATCAACCCTCTCTTGTACATTTTCGGTCACTTTACGATTTTCATTAATTAGTACATGTTGTTTTCACTTGCCAACTGGGAGTTTAGAGTGATTACTAAGCGCGCGTGAAAAATCATCGTCACCGACTACGAAACGCTGCAACTGTCCAGTCATTAATCCACGGCCGCTTTTTACTCGGAGTCGGAGGAAGGGTAGGGTAAGTATACGCATCCTGTACTTTTGATATCTGCACCCTCTCTGTTTGCAAATGTGATCATGACCGCTCATCCAATAAGTCAATTTTTTATCACGAGAAAGCAGCCACATGCAAGATAAAGGCTCGTTTCTACATGACCCAAATTGCTACCGGAACGCTGAATTGGAGGCAGCTCAAAGGTCTTTGGTGCAGTCAACTGGTGCCAGCAGTATGTGTACGTTTCACCACAAAATGACGCAGGCTGTGGAGCAAGGAGATGCGAAGCGAGGAATATGCCTCTTGGAAGCTGTCGGTGTCTCGCTTCCCATGCTTGTCAATTATATGATGTTAACAATGCTTGCTTTGCTCCCTCAGTACTGTTCCTGCAATCTTCGTACAGTCTGAAACTTTTCATAGCACCCACTGATTTCCTTCACCTGGTTCAATGTATCAAAATCTTCTCCGAAGGATGATCCTGGCCACTAGTAGCCTACAGTAAAAAGTAGTACTCGTTCACAGGAAGTTCAAAAAGAATGGTACAAAAAGACTGACAAATGGAAGAGCTATTATAATCATGTAATGGAGAAGACTCTTAGTGTTTGACTTACCTAAGATGTCTCTCAAGATAAGCGGTGGGTGTCACCAACCACTTGGACCCTACATAAATACACACAAACACAACATAATTTCAACGCAAAGCAATATCATCTTCAAACTTTTGTCCCGCAAAGTGACTTGAATTCTCCAAGTTTAGCAGGGCAGGACAGTCTGGGGGCTCAACTGCAGACCTAGCTCGGGGCCGTAGGTGGGTACTTGTTAGCAGTATAGGTGGCGTGGATATCCATTAGCAGTATAGGTGGCGTGGATATCTCAAATGGGGAGTGGATATTTGTAGTTGAAAAAACTACAGGAGGAACCGAATAAAGAGCAGCTGCAGTCTTATTAGTAGAATAGGTTGTTTCAATATATTTTCTATTTTGTTTCAAGTAGTTGTAGCTCTGTTACATAAAGAGCACGTCAGGCATTAAGCGGGGGGAGGGAAGAAAAAAAACTAAGAGTATTGTAAATTTTGAGGTTACTGGTTCCTCGAAGTACCAGGTCCCTGCTACATTTTCTGTCACTGTTACAATAAGATCTTATTGTCTTCCAGTTTTGGAACTAGTACTCCAAGTCACGGGGGCCTTTTAATCAACATGCAGATCTTGCGCGTTAGGACATGACAATAGGCATGGTTGGAGTCGTTTTGTCAAAGTTCCGAAAGTACATGCGAGCAACCTTTGTGAGCACTATCAGCCAAGCTATTTGGATGCTTAGAGCAACGTTACAAATATAGAAAATTTGCACAAAATGAATCCAATGAATGCGTTCGCTTCTTGAATATAGTTGAAGCTTTCCAATAAGTACAAAATATATCTCCTTAATTTTTGGGATTTAACCAAGTTATACTCAGTTTATATCCCAAATGATTTGCACAATTTGAGTATATCCGTACTTTAGTCTTCAATTGAATCCCTTAAAAAGTATCTATCTAGATTAGATAGTCAAGAGAGATCTTGATGACAAGAGAAATCTTAATTAATCAATTAAAATAATAATCAGAAGTCTTAAAATATGATAATAAGAGAGAAATCTCAATCAATCAATCGAGACAATTATAAAGTTCTTAAAGACACAATAAGAGAGATCTTTACAGAGCAACTCTTATATCTAAAAGTGAATGGAGTAATGCACAAAATTGACAAATTCTAAGAGAGAGAGAGAGAGTGGAGAATGTCTTGGTTAAACAAGCTCTACAAAGCCACAAAGTAAAAAGCTATAGGAGAAGAGAATTTAATGCAAGAAATGGACTAGGAAATCAGCCCCTTATATGAGAGTTCTTCTCTTCTAATTCCTCTTTGATAAGCAATGTGAGACTATTGGTCACTTTTACTTAAAAACAAAACCAAAACCAACATTCTCTAAGAAATGTGAGACTATTAGGCCCTTGAACTTAACAACAAAACCAACACAAGAACCTAAGCATACAAGTGTATTTCGGTATTTGTTGTAATCTTATGTATATATGTTCACATGGAAGGGAGAATTAAGGTTACTACTTACTAACTACAGGGTGAGTATTCTACAAAAATTTGATGTCAACTAGAAATTTTCTCAATGAATGCAAGATCTCATCATAGAGTTAGCCTTACCTTGCATTTTTGCAAGAAAATGTTTTCGCATCTTGAACATGTAACTTCAAGGTCACACACGACAACTCTACTGTTGTACCAAGGCTCACCTTCTTAATCTAAACTTACTGCTCTTGCTTAGTTAACTTCCTTGCAAACAATTATTAGTCAAACATAATGAGAACAACGTAAGGTGCTATTAACTTAAAGAATCCAAGTTACCTCCTTAAAAGGTTTTTGATAATATATTAGTGGAGACTAATAAATTAAGAAAAATAATAATAAATTGAATTACATAAGCCTTATCAATAGGGACCTAAATTAAATTGTGACAAATAAAACTTTTTAATTTGCATTACAATTAAAATTAAGTTGTTAAGCCATGGAGCCTGAGAGTTACACATGGAGTGAGCAGCTAGGACCAACAAGTGCCAACACAACCTTTAGTGTAAGAATAGGAGAAGATGTATTTTGCAAACCTCTAGAACCCTTTTAATTGATCTTGCTCATTTGATGTCCTCACTTGCACTTGATCATTTAATGAGCCCTGAGTAGATTTGAAACAAGTTGGATGCTCTAGACACACATTGAAATTGAATCCCTCAAGTCATCTCCTTTAGCAGGATGATAGAAAAAGCTACTGAATCAAGGGATTGTTTATATTCAACGAGCACATACAGTGGCAGTGAATGGTTAACATGTTCTAATCAAAGATGTAGTTTAAATGGAAAAACATAAGAATGTACCCAGGTGGGCTTAACTAACCCCAATTTGGAGGGTTATGGGCAAATAATAGCAGCCTAAACATTAGGTGAGAACCTAAGGAGCAGCCCCGGTATATGAAGCTCCTACATATGATGGGTCTGGAAAAGGGGCGAACCATAAGGAGAGCCTTGGCGCAATGGTAGAGTTATTATCGTGTGACCTTGAAGTTACGGGTTCAAGGTGTGGAAACAGCCTCTTGCAAAATGCAAGATAATGCTACATACTATTGACCCTTATGGTTAGCGAAGAACATACGTCTGAAATGTGCTAAAAAAAAAAGAATGACGATAATGAGCATATAGAGACCACTTAATTACCAGGACAAATTTATGGTCTCAAATCATCTGTGAAGAAAAACTACAAATAAAGGATCAAAGAATGTCTCAACTATATCTTTCAGTTTTATTTTCATCTTTATAAAGAAATATTTATATACCTTTCAATTGAAAAGGATTGGTTGCGGCATAATCTCAAAAAAGTCCCTTTGGAATTATTAGCAACATAAGACATATATGGCTGTGGATTTATGGTCTATATCTTGGTGTCTCTATATCAGTATCCAACATTAACAAATGAACAAGTTTAATATCATAAAAGTTTCATCAATGAAGTTTTACTTTGAAATTATCGGTACGTTGTGAGAGAATTATGCACAAGAAAATTCAACTTATCTTTGCTTATTATAGATGAATAATAAGTCATTGTTCACAAGCGCATTTGTGAGTCTTAGAGATATAGAGTAGAGGGGGGAAATGTGAGTATCCGTGTACATATCTTCCTACCACAATTTTTGAGTTTTTTCTATTTTCTTTTCATCTAAAATGGCATCCCCAATACCATTTTTCTACATTCCATTTGTTGTAGTTTTTGGCTTTTCTTCAACTTATCCTCATTCATTTTGGTTGTCTTGGTGTTTTTTATATATAGTAGGTGGTGTTAGTTGTGCTTGAGATGAGGTAAGCTAACCTGAGACGAGATTTGGCTTGAGATGACCTGAGCTAAGTTAAGATGACCTACATTTGCCATGAGATGATGTGAAATGACTAAAGATATCACTTGGGTTGAGATGAGTTGGACGAAATGGATTTAGATGAGATGCTTGAGATGACATGATATGGCTCCTTTTCATCTCAAGCAAAATATTAAGCATTGGGATAAATTTTGAGATGAGAAGAAATGACCCTATTTTACACTAAGAATGAGATGAGATGGAAGTGATAAGCAAACAATAACAGTGAACTAGGATGAGATTAGGATCTCTCATCTCATCCTATAAGCACCACTAAAGTGAGTTAGTATGAGATGATTTTCATCTCATCCTATCTCAAACACCACTAGCAATAATATGGAATGAAATGGTTTCCATCTCATCTCAAGCTCCCCTAATAGTGATCTAGGATAAGATGGCGTTTATGCCATCTCAGCTCAAGCCCCACAAATAGCGATATAGACCCTATCATCTCATCTCAAGCACCTAGTAGTGTGGCTCATATCATCTTTATCTCAAGTCATGACATCTCATCCCAAGCATCACTAAAACCTCAGTGTAGATATCATAGTTAACCTTCTTATCATATTAGACTGGTAATATAATTGTAATAGTGATATGTTGCTAGGATTGGAAAGTAACACTCGTGATGTGTCCTAAATCTTGGGAGACAATTAGAAATAGGATCAAAAGATGAGATCTCCATAACTGATAAGTAGTAGCTACCACATGGAGGAATGATAGCACAGTCCCACTTTTGTGTGAAGGGCCCTATGCTCCAATGGTTGATTAGACCTATACACCTAATTTCTATGCATTGTGTGGTATCTCATCTCACCACCCCACTTGTGTTGGGACCCACTTTGTTTGGTTTTGTAAGAGAAGTTGTATTCTCTTGAGAGATACTGGCCAAATAGGATGCTTGTAGACTAGGTCATTGAGGGTCTATATATATAAACTCATCATACTACCACTCTAAGCAAGACTTTCCAAGGGTTTTGTAAAGTGGAGAAAAGAGAGAAACTCAAGAAAGAAAATGTAGATTTTCTCTCTAGGCTTAGGTTATCTAGGGTTCTTCTATAAAGGTTTTGAGAGACAACAAGAAGAATGTATAAGGTGGGTTTTGGGATTTGAGAATTAGATCAAAATCAATGATTTTGTACTTTATAATCTCTATTTTCTCACAGTGAAGAAGGATAATTTTATAGAATAGGCACACTACCAAACCACGCAAATTTTATTTTCTTTTGTTCTCAGTGCATATCAATAGTTGTTGCTAGTTTTTTAACCGTTGGCATTAGAACCAAGGGTCTGGGTTTGTAATCTACAATGGCAGTCATAAAGACAAAAGGTTTGAAGCTTGAGATGGAGAAATTTAATTGGAAGAATAACTTTAGCATATTGCAATAGAAGGTGAAAGCTCTCTTGACTCAGCAAGATCAAAACAACACATTAATGGGGTAAAACCTATAGAGATAGATGATGACAAATGTAAGAAGGTTGAGGAAAAAGTGAAAGAGTATCATTATGTTATATTTCTCAGATGAGGTAATGTATGATGTGCTTAATGAGACGTCTACATCAAAGTTAATGGAGATGTTGTAGAATTTATAAATGGCAATATCTCTAACAAATATAAGGAATATTTGAAGAAGCAGACATATTCCGTAAATATGGTAGAGTATGCAAATTTGATGGAACGTCTTAATGCGTTCAATAAATTGATTAGTGATTTATTGAGAGTTAACATAAAGATCAATGACATATACCAGGTGTTGCTGTTGCTGTCTTCGCTTCTTCCTTCCTATGATTATCTAGTTACTACTTTGTTGTTTGAGAATGAGACTATTAAAATAGACAAGGTGATTAATGCTCTTTTATTTAATAAGCTAAGGAAGAAGCATTATAGAAGAGATGATTCTAAGGCAAAAATGCGTGCCATAAAGTTGAGTTAGGGCTGAGGAAGGACTAAAGAGAATTAATAATCAAACAAAAACAAGCTGAAATCAGAGTTAGGGTTGAAGGAAGTTGAATGTTATTATTGCCATCAAGAGAGACTCTTTAAGAGAGAATGCCCTAAAACACAAAAAATTGATGGGAAGAATGAAAAATCTGCTAGTTTAGCGAGTGTAACAAAAGCAAAAAAATTAGATGAAGGAGACATACTCTTAGTCTCTTCATGTGCCCAAATAGGAATGGTTCATAGCTACAAGCCTTATAATTGTAGTTCTAACCCAATAGGGAATGATATGGCACACAAGATCATTGGAATAGGTATAGTTAAAGTAAAAATGTTTGATGAGGCTCTGAGGACTTTAGATGATGTTAGATATGTACTCAAGTTGAATAAAATTAAATTTTCCTAAGACTTTGGATTCCAATGACTACACATATACAAAAATAGGTGAAGTTGTAAAAGTTATTTGTCACAACCTCGTCGGGCCCACAGCAACGATATTGTCCTGTGCGCACCCACGTGCCACGGGTTTTGCTCTTCCCCCGTGTCCAGGGGAAAACCGGTCGTTATTGTAAGAGATTGAAGTCTTGGGCCCTCCCGGCCCATCACCTTCCCCCTAGCGGTACCTCCCGTGTTCCTCCTCAGATTATCTTGGGACCCCTCACAAGGCCATCCCTCAAACCATTTTAGCACGGTTTGTCGTGTCGGGTTCCAGCTCTGATACCACTTGTCACAACCTCGTCGAGCCCACAGTAACGATATTGTCCTGTGTGCATTCACGTGCCACGGGTTTTGCTCTTCCCTTGCTCCAGGGGAAAACCGGTCATTGCTGTGAAGGACAATATCATTATTGTGAGCCCGACGGGGTTGTAACAAATGGTATCAAAGCCAAACTCCGACCCCGGGGATGGGTGGCTAGCCGCACCGTCGCTCGTGTGGTGACACATGGGGGCGTGTATCTTGTAAGTGGGAGATGACTACCGTGCCAAGATGGCCTGAGGCTTGGCCTTGTGAGGTGAGCCGAGATGGTATGAGGGCGGGATGCAGGAGAGTTAGTCCCATACCAGCTAGGAGGGGTGATGGGCCTGAGTTATAAGGGAGAATACTTCCCTTCACAGCAACGACCGGTTTTCCCTTGGACGCGAGGGAAGAGCAAAACCCGTGGCACGTGAGTGCGCATGGGACAATATCGTTACTGTGGGCCCGACGGGGTTGTAACAAATGGTATTAGAGCTGGAACCCGACACAGTGAACTATGCCAAGATGGTTTGAGGGATGGCCTTGTGAGGGGTCCCAAGATAATCTGAGGAGGAACATGAGAGGTACCGCTAGGAGGAAGGTGATGGGCGGGGAGTGCCCGAGACTTCAGTCTCTCACAGTAACGACTGGTTTTCCCTTGGACGCGGGGGAAGAGTAAAACCTGTGGCACGTGAGTGCGCACGGGACAATATCGTTGTTGTGGGCTCGACGGGGTTGTGACATTATTAAAGTGGATATGGTTTTGATGAAAGACAGAAAGTTAGGAATTTATACAAGATGATAGCGAGGACAATTGTAGGTGGAGCTGCTATCTCTTCACCTGCAGATTCTTGCATAGTTAATACAAATCAATGGCATATGCAGTTAGGGCATATGGGTGAATGTGATAGGATGGAACTTTATAAAAGAAAGTTGTTGAAGGGAGTAAAGTCATACAAGCTAGACTTTTGCAGTCAATATGTTTATGCAAGCAATGTAGACTAAGGTTTAAAACTATAACACATAAAAGTAGTGGTATTCTAGATTATGCACACTTGGATGTCTCTGGGCTTGTGTTGGTACATTAAAATGAGGAGCTCCCTAACTCATAAGCTTCAATTATGACTTCCTTAAAAATGTTTGGTTCTACTTTACAAAAGAGAAATATGAGGTTTTTAATAAGTTTAAATAATGAAAGGTAGAAGTAGAAAGGCAAACATGGTAGGATAAAGTGTCTGAGGTCAAACAAATGGGTTGAAGTACAAGGGAAAAGAATTCATGGAGTTTTGTAAGAATGAAGGTATCACTATGCATTTCAATACTTCAATGACTCTGCAACAAAATGGAATTGTAGAGCATATAAATAGAACTCTTTTGAAGAGGGCAAGGTTACCAAAGAGTTATTAGACTAAAGCAATTAACATGGTATGTTATGTACTTAATACATTATCATCTACAATGCTTGATTGTAAAGTAGCAAAAGAGGTGAAAACAAGAAGGGAGGTCGACTTCTCTATATTGAGGATCTTTAAATGTCTTGACTATGTACTTAATGCAAAGTGGAGCACGGTTTAAACTAAAATCTAAGTCAAGAAAGTGCATATTTCTTGGCAATGAGAAGGGAATGAAAAGCTACAAGATGTGGGGCCCAAGTGCACAAAAAGTTGTCATCATTGGGGATGTTGTATTTGATGAATCCCAGATGATGAAAGAGAGTCAACACAGTGAAGACAAGTTAGAGGTAATGGATAACTTCATTTGAGGTGCACCTAGATAAGTCATAAGCAATAGAAGAGAACTCATCTAACTTGGACATTCAATAACCTTGAGTGTAGGAGAGCATAGCCATAAGCAAAACGAAGTAACTACCAAATCTCCAAAAAGGTTTGGCTTTGAAGAAACACTTTCTTTTGCTTTAGTTATTAGTAACAAAGATCCATCTTCTTTTCATGATGCTATATCATGAACGGATAAAGATATGTGGATAATAGTTAAAAAGGAAGAGAATGAGTCAATTCCAAAGAGTAGAACTTAGGAGTTGGTTGAGCCATATAAGGGAAACATGGCTATTGGATGCAAGCATGTATTAAGAAGTAAGAAGTTTGACATGAAGGCTCTACGTGCTGCAAAAAAGATGAAGATATATAAGGACTGGGTAGCAAGAAAGTTATGCATTATAAATTCACATAAAAGAGAATGCAAGGGGCATGCTTACGAAGTCTGTTCCTACAAAGAAGTTCAACTAGTACTTTGGACTGAGCTTTACTCATTGTTGAACACAGGTGAAGCACCTCAGGTTAGAGGTGCCATAAGACTACCTGTTAGATTGAGAGGTAGAAGGATGATTGCTTATTTTTAGGGTGGTTGTAAATGAGACAAGGTCGAGATTATTGTGCGATGTTCATCTTAATGCCACACTTGTGGTGGGACCTATTTTATTTGGTTTCTTAAGAGAAGTGCATTTTCTTTAAAATTACTAGCCAAGTATGATGCTTCTAGAGTGGGTCATCAAGGGTCTATATAAACCTCTCAAGCAACTACTTTAAGCAAGACATTTTAGGGGTTTTAAAAAGTGGAGGGAAAGAGAGACTCAAGAAAGAAAAAGTGGGTTTTCTCACTTGGCTTAGGTTATCTAGGTTTAAGGATTTAAGAGGGTATACAAGGTGGATTTTGGCATTCATATAAAAACCAATGATTTTGTACTTTGTAAGTTCTATTTTCTCATAGTAAAGAATGATGATTTTGTGGAGAAGTCACACTATCAAACCACACATATTTGTCTCTAAATGCATACTTTATTTTCTTTTGTTCCTTGTGCATACTGATTACAGTTGCTATTTTTTTTTCAATACTATGGCTTCAAATATTCTGCATAGATGCTAAACATCAAGGCGATGAGATGACAATAACAAGAAAAAATTATGTTCCTTAATTGTTCATTGGATGTAGACTATTCCTTCAACAATATGTTTCCAATAGTCCATGCATGTGTATGCAACTCTTGCTATTTATGGGCTTATCATCGAGAAGAATTTAGGCAGACAAGTTTAAGAAACCTTTAGTAGGATCCACCACACAAAAGTAATGAGTAGTCTAAAGTGTCATGAATTACGCTATCATTCCTCTCTACCTAAAGATATAATACTTGAGCAATATTCTTCTAGCATAACAGTGCAAGAAGGGATTCTAGCCAAAAGCTATATAGTATAGTTGGTTGCAGACAAGAGGCTCCTCTCCCATTTGTATGTTATTTCATAGGCTCAAGGTAAGCAGCCATCCCAATGGGGGTTGCGAAATCAATCCCAAAAGTGGGAGTGATACATGCCTACATGAGTAGGTGTTTGAGTGTATAAGTGTAGAAATTACTGTAATAAAAAAGAAAAGAAGCTCTACAAGGTCCTGAGTTTGAGATGCGCTAGCTCATGGTTGTGTGTTTGGTTTGAGGTTATCAGGCAAACAATTTGCAATATGGTATGACAAAAAGTATCGTGACATGTGAGCAAACCATAGATATTATGATGGATAGTCCTAGTAGTCAACTAAACTACAGCATAGAACACTAACTTAGGTAATTGAGCCAAATCGTGTGTCTAATCATCTAACTGGCTTGATCAACTTATTAGATAATCTGAATTGTTGAGATCATGGTGTCCCCCAGAGAAACATTAAGATCGATCATGAATGGGTTTTACGTGCAGTTATATGAAGTGGTGAAGAGTGGTTGAGGGACAGCATTCTAGTCTTTCTCAACCAATTGCAGGCCCAATTTGCACCACCTCAAACCATGAACTGGTCATGCTTTGCATCTCATATCCTAAATCATATGACTAATGGCCTATATAGATAAAGTTTGAAAAATTAATAGTCACAAATGCACATGTGAGGTTAACAATATATGGGAAGGAGTAAGTTGCAGGTGTAAAATGCAAGTGACATTTGATTGGTTGAAAAAATGTTTCTAACTAACTATATATATATATATATATATAAGCCACATTAATTTCAGCTGTTTCATGCAATTGCAAGGAGCATGTCACATCTAATTGATTAGGGAAAAATAAAAAATAGAAAAGAATATAGCAATTAGAAATGTTTTTCCGATCAATCAAATATCCCCTGTTCTTTGCACTTGCAACTCTTTGCTGAAATTACCATCCTAATATATCAATATATATATAATAGTCCAATTTTCACCTTTAGTTGCAATAAATTTTTGCGAGTAAAATGTAACTTTATATACAAGCAGCAGCCGCTTTTTAGAGTCTCCTTTATTGTAACTATGCCATTAAAAATTTCCTTATTTCTGTGATTTATTATTCTAGAATACCGCTTAACTATTTTGAAACCAACCTTCCCCCCATAATTAAATATTTTACTTAATCCATAATTTCATCCAATTGTTCATACTAAAGGTGTTTCTATTATATGTAGAAATACGTTTAAAACATCCAACTTTGCCCAAAATCTCAAACTAACCCTATATTTTTCAAAGTCTCAATTGAACCCTAGACATTCATAATTTATTCAAAACTATCCTTTGCCGTTAAGTTTCTGCCATTGTGACATGCCCTGTGGTTTGATAGTATCAGAGAGCTCTTGATCTGCCAACCAAACTTGGTTTAGAACATGTGCTATGATCTGACAGGATGAGATACTCCAGCAAATCCATCGTGCGCAACGGAATTGATAGCGAAGGAATGGCAAATCGGTGGTTATTGTTTCTCCGATTCGCCGATTCATGTTTCTTTCTGCGATCAATAACTGTAATTGCACGATTAAACAAATATGACATCCAGTGGGCCCATTGAATACCTTGTGGGGTCTTCTACTGCAAATATACTTAGCTTCATCGGTGACACATAAAGTGGAGATTCGTAGACCACAAATTTAGGTGACCAAATGTACTACTTTCTTCCCACAAAGGAATTACACCAACTTACGGCGTGGCGAGGGGTTGCTTTCGGTCGTGGCCTCGTTTTATACAATTTATGAGACGGATTTGATATTGGCACCATCTCCTTATTTTAAACTTAGCCTCTTCTCGAAAGTATGTAATGTTACAGATTTGCCCCAATCGTTGTTATACACGTAGCTCTCTCTCTCTCTCTACAGAATCCCCAACGGTATGATCCCTAACGTATATGGCAAGTATATACCGTATATATGCCCACGTGAGCAACGCACCCATCCTTTTCTTATATATCCGCACGCATTTTTAATCGGTGTATAATCGCCTAGGACTCCCCGCCATAAGATTAATTTATCGTAGGACCCACAATCGCCAGGTCACCTACCGACAATGCGACGGGGTCCACGCCTGCCGAAACTGCCACCTCAACTAACGGGATATCCAGAAGGAAAGTTGTTTGCGTCACCGGAAAAAGGCCAAGTCCTCCATGCCACGTGGCGTCACCTGAATTAAGCGTCATTCCCATAATTTCTAGTCATCGTAACCAAATCGTCTTTACGTTATAATCTCACCCCTTCATCTTAATCAACAATAATCCTTCGTAAGCAGTGAACGATCTTCTTCAACGCCTTCATATCGTAATGCTAGATTCTCATGGCAATGGATCCCTTTCACCGCTACGATCCACTTCTCGTCGCCGTTGATCTTGATCCAGCACTAACAAGAATTAATCGACGGACGAATTTCCATGTGGTTTGGGCTCAATCGTTCTCCGAGGCGATCGATTTACGGGTAACCACTGAAAATTACTGCAATGGGTGCTATTGAAACTGAAATATAGGCATGAATTGTTAATCCATTGTTTGAGAGAGAGAGAGAGAGAGAGAGAGAGAGAGAGAGAGAGAGAGAGAGAGAGAGAAATGTCCATGGCAATTCAGCTGTCTTTGTCTAATATAATGGTGTGATTACAAGCATAGAGACTGTCTCACTTTTGCACCATAGAGACTGGACCTTGTGTCACTTTTGCAACTATTTTTTATTTATTTGGACCATAATAACTTCTTTCAGTGTAAAAAAAGGCAGCCATGGTACACAAAGCTCTTGCGTATGCAGGGTTTGGAAAAGGGTAGGACCATAAGGATTAATAGTATGTAGTCTTACCTTGTATTTTGCAAAAGGCTGTTTTCATATCTTGAACCTGTAACTTCAAAATCACAAGATGACAACTCTACCGTTGTGCCAAGGCTGAACTCCTTTCATTGTACTAGAGTTAATTATCAAAATAGTGAACCACATTCTACTTGAATATAAACTTTTTGTTAGAACAACCACCCAAAAGCTGGACTTGCCGACTCCAAGTAGAGGGATGACATATATCTACCATATAAAGAAATTGTGGCTGGATTCCCTGCACCAATTGGATCCCCAATTGCAAGTCTCTTGAATTATTCAACTCCACCAAACAAGGCAAGGAAAGTGCAGTGGAAAGGAGATGGACAAATAGAGTATTGTTCTAAAGTCAACACTTCCCTTCAACTTGGGACAATAGTAGAGTTGTTGTTGTGTGACCTTGAGGTCACAGGTTCAAGGCGTAGAAATAACCTCTTGCAAATACAAGGTAAGATTGCTTACCATTGATCCTAGTGGTTGGCCCCTTCCTTGGACCGTACATACGAGGGAGCTTCGTGCACTGGAACTGCCCTTTTTCTTTTAATGTTAATTATGCATCCATGAGCAGCCTTGGACCGTAGATCACTAGGCTCAAGTGCTCAAGCACAATTGCGCCGCAGTGCTAGACGGCCTTTAATCAACTCTGATCAAGAGATTGAAAGGCAAACGATCAAATAGAATAATAAGCATTAATTAACCTAGAAACTAGATAAAAATTAAACCCACAGAAAAGTCCCCAAAGATATAAGAATCTATAATTCCCCACCAGCCCCACACATAGTTCTTATTTTTCTTTCACTTGTTCCTATTCTATTTCTAATCTACCTTACTCTTAAGTGTACAATAATATAAGAAAAAAGAAGAGAAAAGTATACTTTAGTCCCTAAAACTATTCATTTATAATATTTTAGTCCTTAAAGTTTCAGAAAAATCATTTAATCCTTGAAACTATTGGTTTGGATTGTAATTTAGTACTTGTGTTAACTTTTCATCAATGGAACTAATAGCTGGGTCCTATATGTAGTATATTTTTTTTTAATAAAGAAAAACACACTTTAGTCCCCGAAACTATTCACCTATGACAATTTAGTCCCTATAACTATTCAATTTTGCACTTTAGTCTTTAAAGTTTTTTTTATTTAAAAAAAGGTTTATTTCTTGGCTAAACTATTGCTTGCTGAGCCCACATGTTAGTTTTACTGATAGCAAGATAACAAAAAGAACTAAAACTCAACTCAAACCAATAGTTTTAGGGACTAAATATCATACTAAATAGTGAAAAGATTAAAACGTACTTTTCTCAAAAAGAAAAAGAAAAATGACATAGCACTTGACCATGGTAATGAACAAGATTCATCCAAGTTTCATGGTTAATAACAGAAGTAAGTCCTTGAACGTAATTAAAAAAATATTTTTAATTTATCCAGATTCTACCCAAATGCATGCCCATGAATGTGCTTCCGAGGTTTGACCTCCGACCACTATCGATTAAATATTTGGACCTACTTACAATGACCAAAACCCTTTGAAGATGGTGCTTCATGCTGGCCAAAATTCCTTTGCATCAGGGATTTAGGCTTTCCCAAAAGCCATCAGCAAAGGAGCTATGAGCGATTGGGAACATCTCAATTGCCAAAGTGCCAAGATTAGAGTGGTAGTGGGGCATATATTCGTTGAGTCATATAAACTTTTCTTTATAGTAGGATGGAATTTTGATAAATCAACTATGTAGTTGTGAAAAGACCATTTCCAATCGGACGGTCATAATCTCAATAATGTGATCGTGATCATTGCCTATTATAAGCTGCTATCTGGAACGTGTAAACCACTACATCCAAATGGTGGGTCACATCTTACATATTTCATTCCCAAAAATCTTTTTTGTGGATGAAGTTAATCCAGCAATCGGGTTGAGATTCTTCTATTGCTTTCCTTCTTGAACCTTTTGGGCCATATCCATCTGCCACTACAAATCTAATAGTACTTGGAATCCTCTAATGGAGATTCTTTATGGTGCATGGCCTAAGAAAGGTGCCACCCAAAGCACAAGAACTTTACCTCCTGTGAATTCATGTTACCTGAATAGTCTTCCAGCAGTACTCATTTACCAGGAATGTCAAGTTGGTGGTAGTATTTTGGGTTGTTAGGATTGAAAGTTATACCTATCAAATGAATGGTCCATATTAACCAAAGATAGGGTCCATTAAATAGCAGTGGGAATGCTTTCAATATACAAAAAGCTGGGCACTGTTTCTGTCAAGTAATTGTATAATATCACAGCGAAAGATATGACTTCTATTCACAAGGTCTACCTGCATTTTTCATGTCTTTTTCTTCTTCCCCTTCTCGTGTTCTTCCCTGTTAAAGTCTGTGAAGATTTGTTTACACAGAAACAAGCAAATGACTGGAGATCTAAGCCAACAAACACAAACAAGAAAGGGTCAAATGACTGGAGATCGATCTGCAGATCTACAAATACAAACTTAAGTAGCCTTCACTGGAACCCACAGGTTATTGTGACAGTTTCCTGTTATGATAATCTCCATGTCTCCTAACTCTACCAATTCATATTCAAACCCATCGTAAGAGAGGAGACGATAATCCTCCCCTTCTTTGGTGGGGTGACCCAGTTTTATGACCAAACAAGGTAGTCATTAAAACACTAAACGAATGTGGTCTCAGTATTAGCAGGTGCCACGTTTATTATGGATCTTATCAAATTTATTTATTTAGAAGATGGTTCACTGTTCACAAAAGGTACTCTGACGATGAATCTGCTTACTTTATTTGTAATAATCTATATTCCTTTTGGTGCATGACCCACAACTCTCAAGTGGAAATAATAACATTTGTAGCTTGGCAAGGTAAGATTTTCATGATTTTGCAGCCTCAACGCAGCAAATATCAGTTGTTCTTTTTCTCAAATTAAAGGCTTGATAATGGTGACTTGAGAGAGAAGAAATCTCACTGGCCTACTGAAACTAGAGAGAGTGAGACATGAAAGCATGGTAAATGGTTGCGCTCCTGTTGTTGGGAAAGGTGAGAGAGAGTAACCAAACCTGCCAACAGGCTAACTTTTGCTTTCATTTTTTGGATTGACAACGCCTATTTTTGATATTAGGTAGAACTATATAAACCAAGTGTCTTCTCAACTAATCTCTACGATGAAAAGTCAAGACTTCTCTTATATATGGTGGGATTATGTAATATCCTCAATTTTAGCTCAAATTAGTAAATTATTAAAGAAATTAAATTAAAAATTTTATGCATGGAAGTTGGTCCAAAAAACTTAAAAATTAGAAAGTACTCGTCGATAGCTTTCAAACAGCTTTCAAACGACATAAAGAACACGAAAAACGGAGCTCAAACAAAGAAGTTACGAGCCGTTGAAGTTTAAGGGCAGTTTGGTAATTTGGCAGAGCAAAAAACACAGGGGCCTAAATTGATATTGGCACCCCTGTCTACCTTACCTCTATTAGATCCGACGATTTCGCAGGAGAAATCATTGGAGAGAAGCCGTAATAAGGGAAGAGGTTTGTTCCTCATTCCCAAACGCAACTTCCTAATATAGTCTACTTCTCAATCAGCCTCTAATCTCTCATCATCGCGCCATTGTCTCTCCTAAACCCTTGCCTCTGTAAATCTCCGTTTTTCCAGCGAGTAGGGCTCTGGCAAACATCAAGCGACACCTAGCGTTAGAGGTAAGTCATAAACCTTCTCTTTTCATGTTACATGTGTAAGGAAATAGCAAGGGAAAACGCATAGAAATTAGGAAATTCAGGAAAAACAAAATTTTTCCCGGGAACCCTGTGCACGCTATTGTTAGGGCATGATTTCATGAATGAAACCACATTTGTTTACAAATTGGACCGTCCATCTAGTGCATGATAGACCCAAAAACAAACCTTTTAAATTTGGGATAGATCCAACGGCTGGTTTCTTCAAAAACGTGAAAAACAGTACTTATGGGGAAATTTACGAACGTGGAGAAAATCGCATAAAAACCATAGTTTTTGGAGAATTCAATGCAAAAGGATGATAGAAATGGAAACTAGACAAAATTCCGAACAAAATATCTTAAAAACCATGTGATTTGGACACCTGTAGGCTTACTGAAGAGGACTAGAATACGGTCGTCTTCTCCGGCGACGTCAAGGGCGTTGGTGCCCTGCGTTGACGCCAGGACACACCCCAGGAATGCACGATGAAGAATCATGACGGGCATGCGCGGCGTCAGTCGCACGTGAGCGCCGACAAGCACTGTCACCAAGGTGCAGGACGCACTGTGCGTCCTGGCGACTGTGATGCACATGCAGTGCGTCCTGGTGATAGAGATGCACGCACAGTGCGTCCCAGTAACCAGGACACACGTGGCACGTCCCGAATGCGAGTCGTGCATGCGTGTGTCCACATGGTGCCCGAGTAAGCCGGTATAAACCGGTATAAAAGGGTGTCACCGGTGCAAACCGCTTATGGTGGTCGGTTAGGCCCCATTTTACGTACATATGCACTTAAAACTTAATTTTTGGGAGTTATATGAGTCCAAATCACAATCCGAAAAAAGTGTTGTGATTGTATCGACGACGCAAACCTAGTTTTAGCTTAAAAACTTACAAATGACCACTTTTAATTTAAATTTTTTTTAAATAGTGATGTAACTTGGACAAGTACACTTGAACATACTAGTTAAGGGGATTTATAAGCAAGTTAAGTGGTCTCACGTTGAGGTAGGTGACAACAATTAATGTTTTACCTTGATTTTAAAACCATGCATAAACATAGCATCATGAGTGATTGTGTTTTAAATTGCATTTATTATTAGCCGTTGATTTCATGAGACTTAGAGTACATTATGATTATTATAAATTTAAATATTTTATTGAATAAATCCATGACAAATGTTTTTATGAGCATGATATTATTTATTTATGCTTAAATAGATACTTCTTTCTTATTATATATTTGAAATGCATGGATTTGCATGGAAATAAGAATAGAAGCTTGTTAGTTGGTCCTTTTAGAGGCTAACCTCAGGATGAGGGGCGTGCCTTGGGGATTTCAAGCTACGAATACTCTTAGGTTTTGGCATACACATGATTTTCTGTATTCTTATGTTTTATGATGGGTGCTTTCACCCGGTGGGCGTCAAGCTAGGAGGGATAAGGCCGGCCACCCATCCTCTGAGATTGTGATGTGATGATATATGATATGATAGACACCTGCCAATAGATGGCATTCGATAGGGGTTTGGTAACATGGATAGTCCACACTACCGGTATGGGCCTTTCCATGGGGATAGATGCTAAGTTTCCCGTTATGGTGTAGACGGAGAGCGGCGGTGGTTGAAACCCATAGAGGGTTGTCACTGCAGCATGACGGCCCATATTCTTATTATGTGTGTGTGTATGATGAGCATGGTTATGGATGGTATGCCTAGGTGTGACGATACTCAGAGGTTGGCTATGAGTACTCATGATCAGTGATATTAGTGCGATGTGGTGGGACCCATTGCCTTAGGGTGCCCTTATTCTTATTGTATGCTCATTTATATTGATTCATGTCATGTTTTAACTCCGTGAAATGCATGTCTTAGTATATGGGATAAATTGGCATTATGTTGGCATGACTTATGATACTTTTATCTTCATAAATGATAGACATTTTAATTTATCAGTACTGTTATTCGTTTATTTCTTATTATTACATGAATTGTTTATATACCGACACAAGCGATAGCTTGCTGAGGCATTACTTTGTTTTGCAATGCCTTAGATCTCGAGCGCTATAATAGGAAAGGCAAGGCCGTTGAGAAACCGTGAGAGCTGCAAGAAATCCTTTTACTAGAATTTTAGACAGTGATGTAAGTTAATAAACAGGACTACCATTTGAATTTAATTATGGACTGTATACTTTTATTTTATGGATTTGATTGAGATGTTTAGACATATGTTAAACATTTATATGAGATGTTATGATGAATAGATCCTGAGCCATATTATTATTGTGTTTTGGATATTTATTTGATTCTAAATAAAGGCGCATATTCATTTGGCGTTGATTGATACGAGTATTGTTTTAAATCTATTATCATAAAATTTTATTTATGTTTTAAATTATATATGTGACATTTTGAGAAAGGAAAAATAACATCCGGAGTTTTTAAGAGATGTTTTAGTAAAATGATAAATAAAACTTTTCTCATGGGATCTCAAATGTTCTTATTTAAAATGCTATTATTATTATTATTATTAAAAAAAAAAAAACCCAGGGTGTTACATATTAGATCTCTCTAAATTCCTTAAATCAACAACACACACTTTCTCTCTACATATGCTCACAATCTCTGCTAATTTAGTTAGCTTCTATTTTCTTGAGGCGTTAGGCGATGAAAAGCATGGTTTCAGTCACCTCAAACACGATCTCTTTTGTGGTCTGAACCATGATAAAATGATACAGATGGAATTGGAACAGCTGATCATCTCGTGGTGGTGATTTTGTAGTCATGATATTGATCTCCAAAGAGGGATGATGCACATGGGGAAGAAAAGCGTGCAGCTAGAGAAGGCATCAATCTTATTACTCAAATCTCCCACCTTTATTTCATAATTGAAGGTGATTCCACAGATGCGACTAAGTGGATTTCTGATCCATTAGCTGCCCCTTAGAAGCATGTCTACATTATTAATGGCATCATGAGCAGTTCCGGTGCAAAAAGCTCCCGTATATGCAGGGTCTAGGGAAGAGACGGACCACAATGGTCTATAGTGAGCAGTCTTACCTTGCATTTTTGCAAGATGCTGTTTTCACGCCTTGAAAACCCGTGAGTTTAAGGTCACACGATGGCAACTTTAATGTTGTGCTAAGGATCCCTTTCTAATAACGACATCATGAGAATGCTCTAAACTAACGGTCGCTCCGTCACACAAAGAGAAGTGCAAATAGTAAAGCAGGCGAAAGAACTAAGAAGGACCTTAGTCGGGAGGAGCTGTGGGTCAACATCAGGGATGACATAGTGAGTACCTGATGTAACTCACTTTGTGGGCACCTGTTTGTTTTCTTTATTAATTGAGTGGCTGTCTTTCTTCTAGCATTTCTCATGCTAGCCTCTTCTAACAAAATTCATCTACCTTTTAATTTCTTTTTAGTAAGTATAGCAGATGTATCGCTCTCTCGATGGTTACAGGAATGTCTTGATCAGACATGTCAAACAGCTAGTTTCCTGTTAATCGGATGTCAAAATCTGCCAAAGGTTACCTTGTTGCATGTTTTTATCTCATTTATCACGGGTTAGGATCATCTGATTTCTCAAGATTAGAAGGCTAGATCTATTACTACCAAACATTAGAATGGGATGTGCCCCACTCAGGCAACATTCAAGACTCAGAGCACTTGGCCTTTTTGATCCATGTTTAAGAGAGAGAGAGAGAGAGAGCCTATGTCCATGAATATTGTTTTTATTCATTATCATTAAACAGGCCTGAAAGCTTGGCCTGTTCGTTCTTCGATGATCATATCCATTTCAAGCTTGAAAGTAGAAAAGAACAAAATCAGTATCCACTGGATGATCACGTTAATTATTCATCAATTACATTGAGTAATCAGTGAGCAATCATAAATTGATACTCCTGTTTAGAGCCTCAATGGGAGGCTCTATCTGGGTATGCTTTTCAGCAAGATCTATACTGTTCATTTTATTGTCCTTCCTTTGTTTAGGCTACATGTGAAAAAAAATCACGCCAATCAAATAACTCTGATAGATGTTTTTTTAGTTTTTAAAATCAGTGGTCACGATTTTTCATCGAAAGTAACATAAGATATGATCACCCAATAGGCATGACTTTTCTGAGGTAGCCTATCCAATGGTTACTGAACAAGATGAATGCAGAAGAAAGAAATTTCACGAGGGTACAAGAGCGGCCATTTCAATTCCATGCTTCAATTCACGAGTTTCATGAGAGAACCTACCACCAATGCGTGGGCATCCACATCCACTCTTTGGTAATCCAAGTCATTCATTTGTTGTTCCCATCTTGGTGTAGAGTTTTGGGCCCAATTTGGAACTCAAATGCGGAGTTTGCTATGAAATTTTGGAACTAAAGAGCTGAATCTTTGACGCCTAGCTCTGAATTCTAATGAGAAAATCTGTCCATTCTAAAATTTTTACGCGTAGACACTTCTCTGTCCAGAAGAGGAGTCTCGGTGTGTAATGGTAGAGTTGTCATTATGTGACCTTGAAGTCATAAGTTCAAAGCATAGAGACAGTCTCACAAAAAAAATGCAAGGTAAGACTACATACTATAAACCTTTGTGGTTCACCCCTTCTCTGAATCCTACATACACAAGAGTTTGGTGCACTAAACTGTCCTTTAAATACTTTTCTATTGCCATCCAAAATGTTATTGCTCGGTCCAAAGGTAGGGGAGAAATAAAGAAAAAACAACGTGAGCGGAGTTCACGTAGCTCCCCTGTTTACTAGTTCACAAAATTTCAAGTTCTAAAACTCTATCCAAATGGAGCGTAACTAAGGACAGCTTCTGTGCACGAAGCTCTTGCCTATTCAGGGTCTAGGGAAGGGGCAGACCACAAGGGCTTATACTACGCAACCTTACCTTGTATTTTTTCAAGAGGCTGTTTCTACGCCTTGAACCTGTGACCTTAAGACCACGTGACAACAATTTTTACCATTGCGCTAAGTTAAAGTGGAGCATAACTGGAACTCCAAATTCCAAACTCTGCAGCCGTTTGAAGAACTCGGAGTTCTTTCAGGTTCTTCCTTGAGTTCCAAAACTAGCACAACTCACACCCCAAATTCCAAAACTCTACATCCCTTTCCACCTTCGATTTCCAAAACTCTGCGTCTACACCATAAGTCAGAACTACTAGGATTGTATTACCTGGTGAAGATTCTTAAGGCATTGATCTTGCTTAAGAAGGGATCCAATATGCAAACAATAAGAATACGGACCCAGCAGACATGTCCCACTTTCAGCTCACGAGTTTGAGTTATTTCTAAATTTGTCCGCATTTGTTTGGCTTTGCTTCTTACATAGTCTCAAAGTTTGTATTCGGAAGTAAGTCAGCAAGGCAAAAAAATTGTAAATTCAAGACATAATCAAGAAAAAAAGAATTACTATGAATTTAATCTTAATTAATTTTGCATTTTAAGTATTTTACAGATAAATTTGAGAATTTGATAGGGCAAACCCTAATGGTTTTGATAATGATGATGATGATTTGAGAATTTTATAATTATTTTTAATTTAAGTTTAATTTTTTTTGATGAATTTGTACTTAATTTTATTTTTTATAGCAAAGAGTTATGATAGAAACTATGTAGAAAGGGTGGGGAATATCAAAGTCTCATGTAAGACAATTAAATGCACCTCAAGGTGCAGCCGAAGAACTGGGTGACCTTCTTGAGCACAAGATAGGTAATTGAGAGATAGATTTGGCCTCTTCATTATGGGGAATCAATGTTCTGAGCCAAATAGAGCTTACCTCCGACGTCTAGCTTAGCCTAGGCTCGTGTGGTTTAGGTTGTTGTACGAGACCTTATAAGAGAGTCTTCCATTTTTGTTTTTCTAGAATGCATGTATGTTCTATGATTTATCATGTTTTAGTCAGATAGTTCTTCATGCGTAAATAGCTGGGAGGAAAGCAAGGGCGGTAGATGTAATGAAAAAGGGCGTCGCATTGGGAGATTTTCTCTTCATACAAGGGTTTATTTCATTATGAACTCAGAAGTTTATGGATAATTAGTGGGGTCATAAAAACCTCATATAATAAATGATCGGTCACTCCATTTGTGCTTTCAGCAAGGCCATGCAAATCGTTAAGAGCACATTCTAGTTTCTAAATCTCTCCAATAAGAGAAAAATGTACTAAAAACCCTAAACTAAGCTTCATTGATCAAGGATCCGCAGTCATCCGACTAAGATCAAGTGTGAGCGATCCAATGGGTAGATCATCCAAGGGACCTCACTAAGGCAGCGAATCCCCACTGATGAAGCTCGTCATAAATATTAAGCGGTCCAGATTGGCCTATTAGCCAACACGGTTGAACCTACAGGAGGTCCCGTAGGAATTCGGGCGGGCTTATGTTCTCTCTGACACAGCCGAATCCTTCTCCTCTGTTTACAAACTCCCCAAAACGAGAAGAAGTCACAATAAGAACGAGAAAATTCCCTGAAACTGTCGAAGAAGACGGGAATCTCTCTTTGTCACACACTCTCTCCTCTGTTCCTTTCTAATCTTTTGGTTGACGTTCTTCAGGCTACTGAAAGCGTGAATCCAGAGGCATATCCTCTGGCTGATGCTCAGCTTACCACAACCATTCTTCAACTCATTCAGCAAACTACCAACCATAAGCAGCTTGCAAGGGATGCTAATAAAGGCACGAAATTACTTCAATCTTCTTTGTTTCTTAGTTTGTGTCTGTTTGCTGGATCTACTTGTGGGTTTTTTCATTCCTCGGTCTTTCTGCTTCTGTTTGGTTTCAGAGACCAAGACTCTGAATAAGGAAGGGTATTTCAGAGTTTGTAGTGATGGCGGCTGACATGGAACCACTTGAAATCCTTCTTCACTTGCTCTTATTAGCAGAAAATAAGGTACCCTTTTCTCTTTTCCTTTTTTACTCGTTTATAGACTTTATTTGTATATCCTACGGCACTTGACTGTCTGCTGTCTGTTTGAAGCCATTGTAGAAGTAGCTTTGGGAGCCCCTTTTTTGTTTAAGTAATGGCTTTAAGCTTTTTGTGACTGGGTTTTAAGCATCCATATTAGAAAACTTTAGTTGTTATTATCATTATCATCATCATCCTCATTATTGCAAATATTGGAGTAGTACTTTCTGTGTTGATAGGAATTGGGGATACCTGGTGTCTTCAATTCTTATGGCTCAGAGGTTGAGGACATTGAGATTTGTCTTCTCTTTCATGAATTAGTTGGTCGTTGTTGTTTAATTTCTTTAAGAAGATATAAGGCATATTTTGGTCACTTGGTGTTTGATGATATTGGATAATTGGTTTAAAATAAGATCATAGATGTACCTCTAGATGTCAGACATCATTTCAGTTGCAATATGACTTATTTATGTATGAATTTTGGATGGTTAGGTGGCTTAGAGTTTGTCAATGAAGGTATAGTTTTGTTCTTTTCTTTTTGAATTGGTGTCATTCTGATATGTTTGGTGAAGATATTGTTATAGTAGATGCATTTGTTTGAGTGCCTGGTAGCAAGTAAGTGCATAACTTTTCTTTTATAGTACTTTGGTTTGTTTTACAATTTTATGTCTCTTGGCTTGACTGAATTCTTCCCTTAGTATCATGGAATTTGCCCTTTTGTTTAGGAATACATTTTGCAGCTTTCTTAGAAAGCTTATTCAGAGTAACAGCTTGTATTAGCAGCTTTGCTGCTATACTTTCTTTTGATTCCAACTGCTCTATCAATATGTACTTTATTGGCTTGGACCCCTTCTCTAGGATTTTGAACTTCCTAGTAATTACTTGGAGGAAGTGCCAGAAATTGTAGGATAAACTTTTGAGGTCTGATGAACTTGTAACTTGCAGGTTCTTTGGGAAATAGATAGGCTACATATCCTGGCTGACTTTTTGTTTTACTTTTGCTGGAAGACAATGGCAAGAAATTAATTAATTGTTGAGTAGAAACAAGAAAGAGTCTTCATTAAGATGATCTCATTGTTTTTGAGAAGCACAACATAATTGCAATGCTACATTGACAAAACTTGTTATTAGATACAGACAACAGAGTGCTATATAACAATTGGAATGCATATTCAGCATGTATCTCCACCTATTAGATTTTTTCTCTGGCTAATTTCTCTGCAATTGCCTTGCACCTATAGGCATGCATGGAGAAACAGAGATTAATTCTGCATTAAACCTGAAATTCATGAAACTACACTAGCTAATATTTCTCACCAGCAAGCTTTTAAGTTGCTCATGATTGAATTTTAGCATTTACCTTGTACCATCAAAATGTAGGCAAAGATATTCTTAAAATAAAATGCAGATACTGGTGAGAAGGATTCAGTCGCCCCCATTATTGGAGTCACTAGAATGAATTGGCTGGAAATACCTTGATGATCTCCTTGATTTGGTTTCTTGAGAGCCTAACAATATTCACTGCACCCATGTTTTCTTCAGTCTGTGGCGCAAAAATATCCATACATCATAAACAAACTCTATGGTGGTGGCCAGTGTATGTTTCTTCTATCCCAGACTAGACCATATGCCATCTTAGGAAAAGCTTCTGCGCACAATCTAGAAGCACTTGTTCAATGCATAAACACTTGAAGAATGGTTTCTAGATCATGAAAGTGATTTTTATTGATCAGAGAGATGATTTGCCATTTCCTCCTCCAAACACAAACTACATCTATTTCCTGCTGAAAATTCTTTTTTATCGAGCATTTAACTTGTCCTGCTTGCCTCCTGTAATGTTTGTGAGAAGGGCTCTACAATGTAATACAAACTTAAGTCTAGAATGGATTGCTTCTATTGAGTGATTGCATGTCTTTATGTAACATAGCAACCCCTACTTATTTGTGATAAGTAGAAACAAGAGTATTGCTTGAACAAGGAAGCTTTAGAAGATAAAATTACATACTTAGAAGTCTCTAAAACTATCTAGCCTTGAGCAAGTGAGGTATCATGTATCTCTCTAAAATGCTTCTGCAAGATTGGCAGTCTTGTGTCTCAAAATTTCAAACTGTTCTTGAGATAATGCCTTTCTTAAGGCATCCACAATTCCATCTGCCGTGCCAAACATGCTTCACATGTAATAAGAGACTCGATCTATGACAAAGTGTTAGTTAAAACATGCTTCACATGTAATAAACCTTTGGCATTCGATGTTCCAAAGCTTCAATTTCTACTTTCTTAACTCTCAAATAGATAGCTCCTATGTTATTGCATAGAATAATTGAAGCTTTGGAATGTTGAATGCCAAGTTCAATGAGAAGCCTTCTAAACAGTTTTGGTGCTCTTGATCAAGAAGGTTTTGCTCTCGATCACAATATGACTTGAAATTTGAAGCCATGTAGGGGAGGGCACAATGTGGTTGGATATAAGTTGGTTTTGCGCATCCAACAAACATCGGATGGAACTATAGAACGCTTCAAAGCAAGTTAGCTCATAAAAGGTTTCATCAATGTCCCAGCATTGAATTTTTTTATACATTGAGTCCTATTGTTCAGCCAACAACTATCAGACCTGTGCCCTCTAATTGCAATCACCAGTGGATGACCCATCTATCAGTTGGATGTCAGCAGTGCAATTTTAAATGGAACTTTGGATAAAGATGTTTACATGGCTTAACTGCTTGGTTTTATTGATTAGATACATTGACCCTTGGCATTTTGTCTATAAGCAGCCCCAGAAGCTTGACTTGTCTATAAATAGCCCACCAAGAACAGAAAACTGTTTGTCGTCCCCCCTTGACTCTAAATACTTTTAAAAGCATCATTAAGTGGGGGCAATTTTGGTATTTCAACTGCCCCCTTCTCTTTTAAGCTGTTAGCTTGACCAAGAGGAAGGAAAACCATAATCAGCCTAGTTTCTTCTTGTTCCCAAAACTGTGACTGCTCATTTTAGTTGCTTCACTTGTTCAATGGTGAACCCAAATCAGCAATCTGTTTGCTATAAGATACCAAAATCCTGTGAACAGGTCCGATCGGCAAATATGAGTCCCATCAATTTAAAGGTAACGCACTAAACATATGTTATCATTATTTTCTACAGCTGGGACCCACATATTTCATTTATCACCTACATCAATGGTGTCACGTAAATGCAAGGTAAGGCTGCCTACTATAGGCCCTTGTGGTCCGCCCCTTCCCACGACCCTGCATAGGTGGGTGCTTTGTGCACTGGGGCTGCCCTTTATCAATGGTGTCACGTGACTCGTCCTACAAATCAACGGTTCACAGTCCTCCTTTGTAATCCTCCACAACCCTACTTACCCAACTCACATGCTCTTACCGCCTCACCCTTTACACTCCATCAAACCAGCACTCGATAGAAGAACTAGTAGAGCCATGGCGCCAAGATTTTCCTTCCATTCCTTCTTCGTCACTTGGGAAACCTCTTCTCTACCGAACTGCTTTATTTTAAACCCAGAATTTACAGTTCCCATATTTCTCCTTTCTTTCTCCTCATCGACAAAGTTTTATGCTGCCCACTCTGTAAAGTTACCATTGACAATGCATCTTCTTCTGAAGTGAATGGTAATAAGAGTTTTGTGAGAATTCATTCAAAATTTGAAGGGTAAAATATAATGTTTGGAAACATCCAGACTGATAAAAATGAAAGTACTTTTCAGCTCTCAAAGTAATTGTAGACTAGTAGGCTATTGAATTAGATGGTTAGGATTGTGAGGATAAACCAGCTAATACTTTACTGGCTAGCATAGAAGAATTTTTCTTCAAAATGAATCAAGGAGCTGTTGCAAGCTGATTATTTTTGTGCCCAAGGAAACACCTTCATGGTAAAAATTCTTCAACCGACAAACAGTATTTCGGACAGAGTCATAAAATTTAATGGAAATATTAAATTCCGGCACAAGCAAGTCAAGAAAGTATCACAAGGTTATATTCAGATTCTGACTATTGGAAATTATGGCTTTGCAGAATACATAACCTTGAGCATTAACTGGAGCCCAAGGGATGCAGGCAGTGGCACTGAGGGTGTTTGGAGACAAGGCAATGTTCTTTAGATGCAGTATGTTGGCTCACAAGATACTTTGCTTGATCACAATGGGCAGCATTATTTCTACAAAAGTTACATTGAAGGATATATTGATTTCATATTCAGAAAAGGAAGATCGTTGTATCAGGTAAATGAGTTCAAACTGTTGACACATTTTGACACATTTAGAATAACACCACTAGAATTAGTTTGATGTCTTCCTACTTGCTTTTGGGTCACCTCAAATTATGCAACTTTCACAGTGACATTGATATAACATGACTCAGCGTTTTATGATAAAAATGATATGAACTAAGCTTTTCTACTTGATTAACTGCGCGATATTTTGATGAAAAAATGAGAATGTAAATTTAGCTTTCTGATTCTGATTTATAGCAGGCTGTATGATCTTGGTGCCCTACATTTAAATTTATGGGACCCACGTTTGGTGATGGGACCCGTTCACTGAATTTCGGTGTCTTGTACAAACGGATCACTGATCTGGGTTCACCATTGAAGAAGTGAAGGGTGTAACATGTGCAGTCCCTGTTTTGGGAACAAGAAGAAGGGGGATTTGAATACGGTTTTTCTTCCTCTTGGTTGAGTTTACAGCTTAAAGAGAAGGGGGCAGTTGAATAACGAAATTGCCCCACTTAATGGTGCTTTTAACGGAATATGGAGTGAAGGGCGAATGACAAACAATTTTCCATGCTTGGGGGGACTACATATAGACAAAACAAACTTCTGGGGCTACTTGGAGACAAAGTGTCAAGTTAAGGGGCTCATCACAAACTCGACCCTATTTAAGCTCACGAGTCTTTGTATGGGCTTAAATAAGCTGCTTGTATGCAGTATAAAATGTTTGACAGATTACTTATGTAACACCCCGGATTTTTAAGACATTTTTTTTATTTTTTATTTTAAATAAGAGCATTTGGGATCCCATGAGAAAAGATTTATTTAACATTTTACTAAACCTATCTCAAAACTCCGGGTGTTAATTTTTCCTTTCTCAAAATGGCGTACATGTAATTTAAACACAAATAAATGATCCGCGTATAAATCAACGTCAAATAAATAGGCGCCTTTATTTTAAATCAAATAAACATCCAAAAGACAGTAATAATATGGCCCAGGGTCTATCCATCATAACATCCCATATAAATGTCCAATATATATCCAAAGATCTAAATCACATCCAAATATAAAGTATGCAGTCCATAATAAAATTCAAATGATAATCCACACTAATGACTCACATTACTTTCTAAAACTATAGGGAAACTAGTCTTGGCGGCTCTCAAGGTTTTATCAACGGCCTTGCCTTTCTGTTATCGCAAGGCTCGAGATCTAAGGCATTGCAAAACAAAGCAATGCCTCAGCAAGCTATCGCTTGTGTAGGTACATAGACAATTAATGTAATAATTGAAAGAAATAATGAAACGACATTTATGAAAAGTATAACATTTATGGAAATAGTGATATCATAATGCCATGTTCAAATAAATGCCAATTTATTCCATATGCTAAAACATGAAATTCACGGGGTTAAAACATGACATGAATCAATAAATGGAGCATACAACAAGAATAAGGGCACCCTAAGGTAATGGGTCCCACCACATCGCACGAACATCACGATCGGGAGTACACATAGTCAACCTCGAGTGTCGTCACACCAGGAGCATACCATCTATAACCATGCTCATCATACATGCACACATAATAAGAATATGGGCCATCATCTTTGCCGGTGGCAGCCCTCCATGGGTATCAACCACCGCTCCCGTCGACACCATAACGGGAGACTTGGCGTCGGCTCCCCATGGAAAGGCTCGGGCCGGTAGTGTGGACTTTCCATGTTACCAAACCCCTACCGAATGCCATCTATGGGCAGGTGTCTATCATATCACAATCTCATCACATCATAATCTCGGAAGGTGGGTGGCGGGCCACCATCCCTCTAGCATGACACCGGCGAGAGCACCCGTCATCAAATATAAAACACGGAAATCATATGTATATGCTAAAACTCAAGAGCACTTATAGCTTGCAATCCCCAAAGACATGCCCCTCATCACAGGGTTGCTATAAAAGGACCCAGTTACTAAGCCTCTATACTCATTTCCATGTAAATCCATGCATTTTCTATATATATAATAAGAAATAAATCTACAATTAAGCATAACTACTTAACATCATGCTTATAAAACGGTTTAAATAAGTTTATTCGGTAAAAAGAATTCAATTTGGAATAACCATCACGTACGCGATATGTCGCATGAAATCCATGGTAAATAAAAATCGCACTTTAAAACACAATCACACATGATCTTTATGTTTAAAACATGGTTTAAAATCAAGCAAAACATTAGTTGTCCGTCACCTACCTCGATGTGAGATCACTAGCTTGCCAATAACTCCCTTTAATTGGTATATTCAAGTGCACTGTACATGTCACATCACTATTTAAAAAATTTTCTAAATAAAAAGTGGTCATTTCTAAGTTTTTAAGTTAAAACTAGGTCAGCGTCGTCAATACGGTCACAACGCCTCTTAGGATCGTGATTTGGACCTCTCAGCTCCCAAAATCAAGTTTTAATGAAAACTACGCAAGGGCTGCTTGGGACCACCATAAGGTGGTTTAAACCGGCGGCACCCTGCCCTCACTGATTTATACCGACGTGCTACGGCGCACGAAGACGCACGGGCGTCGCGGAGCCTTGGCACGGGGCAGCGCGCGCGCGTGGCCGTGTGACGCACTTGCGCGCGTGCGTCACGGATCGCCGAGCGCCGCGTCCCGGTCCCACCGCGACGGCCAACGGCGGGGCGTCCGCACGCGCGTCGCCGCGCACGCGTGCGGCAGCGGCGTCATCCGCGACGTCGTCTGCTGTGCGTCCCATGCGTCATGGGCGTCGGCGCCCGAGGCTGGCAGCCGGGTTGACAGCACGCCAGGAGAAGGCAATAGGATTCCGTCGCCTCGGCGAACTCTGAGCTCCGTTTTGCGCGATTTTGCGCCATTTTCTTCAGAATTCTCTCTAGAATCCATTTATGCCCTCCTTTTGCACTAATTTTCTCAAAAACCATGGTTTTAAATGATTTTTTCCAAGTTCCTAAAAACTTTCCTAGGTCTTGGTTTTGAGTTTTACGGGCAATTCCACCGTTGGATCACTCCCAAATTTAAAGGGTTTGCTCTTGGGTGTCTTGTGCACTAGTTGGACGGTGCGATTTCCAAACGGACAACGTTTGGTCTATGAAATCACGCTCCAACGATAGCGTGCACAAAACCCCAAAAATCCAATTTTTTCCTAATTTTTAAATGGTTTTCTAATTAATTTTCTAATTAATAAATACATAAAAACATAGGTTTTGAGGCTTACCTTGCACACTGGCCGGAGTTGCTCGTGTTCTTGGGGGCTCCACTCGCCGGGAAAATTCAAGTTTTTACGAGGCTAGGGTTTTGCGTAAATACTCGGAGAAAACGCTCAAAGTGGAGCGTTTTGGCAACTGAGGGAGGGTAGATATAGGCCTAGAGTCCCGGGGAAGAGAACCTCTTCCATTCACGCCTCTTTCCACGTCTCTCCGGCGATTTTTCCGACCTTGGTAGAGACGTGTGGAAGACGGGGTGCCGGTATCAATTTGGGCCCCTGTGTTACACGTTTAAATCAAAGACCATTTTGCCCTTACAACTTTTGACTCATAACTCCCTCGTTTGAGCTCTGTTTCTCGCGTTCTTGGTGGCGTTGGATTCGTATCGACGAGCACTTTCTAATTATTATGTTTTCAGGAAATAATTTCATCCATAAATTTTTATTTTAATTTATTTAATAATTTCTTATTTTTATCTTAAAAATTAAGGATATTACAACTTATCTCTTTGGTGTTTCAAGAATCGAAGTCCGCCTCATTCCAATGGAAGCCCTTCCATTTCATCTTGGACTGTGGATGGAATGAATAAATAGATGAAGATAAGGAAGGATATACAAAAGAAAGATTGATGAATTGAAAGAATGGTCATGGTCCGGAACATGGTAGATGCTTCATATATTCTCTAGTTTTGATGATTTATAGGCTACTGGAAATTGTCCAATAGTTACTTCACATCTCAGGCATAAACTCGATTCAACATATTCACCGAAAGGTTTAGTTCATTCCACGGTTTCTTGGAAGTTGAAGTATTTCTTACCATAGATGGTTCTTTTCAGTCAAGATACGTATATCTGTGACGTACTTGAACAGACCAAGATGTCTGGAGCAAAGCCTATTCTTACTCTTGGCTACTAGTCTGTGTGTGTATTCATGCACATGTGTGTCTCGTAATAATGATTCTACAGTCACTGGTGACATAGGGTGCATAAGTATAGTTGAAGCTCTGCAGTATTTAATATTAATTCACGCTGTGCTTTTGTTGGGAATAAGCTTTCACAATTTACGCATTGTCCTGCAACAATACATTGGACAACTTAAAACGACCATTAAAGTCAACAATTGATAGTGGACTAAACATCAAAAGAAGTTTGCCTTCCATATTATTTACCTACTCAGATAGGAATGGGCTGGAAATTGTGATGATTGGACTTCTATTTTGGCTTTTATTTCTGTACTTGGGTTCAAATATAATTTCTTGGCCCTTTAGAAAGCAAAAGACTGTGGTCCCTCTTCTACTGAGGCAGAGTATCAAGCTGTTGCTACAGTTGCAGTGTAGTTGACTTGGCTCAGAAGGTTTGCTCAATGAACTTGGCGTTCAACATTCCATCATGTGATAAAGTTGGAGGTACCTAGTTAAGTGTGAATCTGTTTTTTCACTTGAGAATGAAGCACGTAGAGATTGAATAGCATTTTGTTAGAGATCCAGTCTCTAAAGGGTTATTACAGATCAAGCATGTTGGCATGGTGGATCAAACTGTGGATGCCTTAACAAAGAGTGTTACCTTGGCGACAATTTGAACTTTTTAGATCCAAGGGTCTGCCAATTTTGCGGGGGCTTATCAGAGGTATACATCACGTCTTATGTGTCAAAGCTAGATAGTTCTGGAAACTTCTTTGTAATTGTATGTTAGAAAATCTCCTTGTTCGAGTAATTCTCTTGTTTGTATTTATCTGAAGTAACTTGCACCCTGAGCAAGGGTTGCTGCATTGTATTTGTCTTTTTTTGCTATGTTGTATCTGTACATGCAAACACTAAGTAATCAATTCAAGCCATAAACTCTTTTTACATACTTGAGGTCGTAGTTGGGAAGCCCAAGGGCAATCAAAAGGAGATGCTGATAGTCAACTGCTACAAGTGAAGGAAAGAGGGATCTAAAAGAAAGTTGATCTTAAGGCAGGATGAATTCAGTTCCTTCTTAGTTTCATGATGAGCCAAATGGATCCTCTGTAGCATCCTAACTAGGATAAAGTAAGAATCTACCTCATCCGGTTTGGTTTCCCTCATAAAGATCAAATCTAAGCCGACAATCATTCTTTATATACTAGCCAACTCAATGCTCCAAAGTCAACTCATTACAAGCAGCTGACCTTGAGCACAGAACTTCACTGCAAATCCTCCCAAAATCTTATGCCCTCCTTAACTTTTGTCCTTCACTGAAAGTCAACTTAAGAGTACAAAACAAACAAACGCACTGATGTCTCTACCCCTAGGTTGTCCATTCAAACGCATCATCCAGCCATGTGTTCCCAGTACTTTATGCAAAGACATCTAATTCTTTGCCAGATCTCCAAAGCAGTTTGCTTAAAAGAGCCTTCTTAGTTTGCTTTCAATTACTTGGTCCAATGGCTCATTGTCCTTGCTTGACAAATTTCTCCCACCAGATTTTCTTAATCTCCCATCTTTTTCCTTTCTGTAGCAAAGCTTTTATATCATGCTGGCATTTTGAAGAGTTCAATGAAGTATGGCTGACGTCTTGGAATAACTGTTCACCCAAAGACAACTAACTCTTTGCCACGTATTGGAAGTATAGCTGCTCTTTTGGTGGTTCCAGATCATTGGTATTGGAGGAATTGGATCCTTCTAACATTATAATTTGGAGATGCTAGAAAAAGCTGGTTTAGTGTACTAAATTAGAACTGAAGAAATGCATCTTGTTGAGGTTAGCATGAATCATTAACAAGATTAGGCATCTAATAGACGATGTTGATCACTTTATTATACATCCTAGTGGAAGGTTATATATATTTACCTACATCTTTATTATAATATGCTTGAGTGGGAACAGAAGGTAGTGGTCATTGAGTGTTAACTTAATGATAAAAATTCTTCTGTTTGGTTGCATCCCTTATCCAAAATATCTTGACAGTGCTAACCAGGTAAAAAAGGCTGAAATGTCAAAAAGAAATGAAGAAGACACATTTTAGTAGAAGCTGAATTTTCTCTAATGAATATCAACTTTTACATGAGTAGATTACTGTAATCATTAGGTATTTACTCATTAACCTGTCTTTTGAGTTTGAGTAGAAAAGACAAGGTGTCTCACATGGTTAAAGACTTTCAGAAAAATCCAGACTGGAGTCTCCGTTTCACTGAGTGATCTTTCTGTTCATCATCTGGGACCCTGCTATTAAAGTCCTTGCTATAGCATCTCCGTGGTGATTATCCTCTTCTCTTCATCCTTGTAGTGATTTCTAGCCCGCTTCACCATATGTTTTCCTGTGACTTTTGCTTTTCAAGAATATGCTTGTGTTTAAGTTCTCTAAAAGGCAAGTAAATGGCGAATGAACTAAGAAAAAGCTATCCTGTTTTGGAGCCCAAATTCACTTGTCTTCATCATGAGAGGAAATGGAAGTTTCCTCCTAGTCAGAGAGTAAGTTCATACTAGGTTCTAGTTCCTAAGGCCTTGCCTGAAGACCCATATCCAAATCCAGCTAATGAAATTGTCAATTTAATTAATCTTCTTCTTCTTCCCCCCTTTTGTGAAAAGTGCATAATAGCATTGTTAGGAGCTCAAAATACACAGATTACATGCGAGCTTGCAAGCAATTGATAAAACTCTTCTATTTTGACTAGCATGAGTAAAGACTGACCATCGAGATTGAACAACTAACACATAACCTATCTATACCAAGGACTGAACAGGATTAACATACAAAATTCACAGATATACACTGTTCTAGCAGAAAAGATCTAAAACTCAAAAAGGAAAGCACTTCAACTACGACTAAACATTTACTGTCTGCAAAATTCAACTCTCCTGCCACAGCATTCCTGCTACAGTCAAACACTAACTGCTAAACTCAACATTTCCTGAGCATCCTGTGGGAAGAGAACTGGTAAACAAAAGACTATATGACTGGACATATATTTCCTGTCCGCATCTTGTGGGGTGGTGATCATTTTGTTCTTTTTCACAGTATGAGCTGTTTGGTAACCATATCTCTAAGTAGGTTTTAGCTGTAATTTTATATCTAAAATTTCTGAGGGATTGGCTGGTAATCAATAACAGTATTCTGTAATCATCTTTTTGTGGCAGAACGTCCCTTATGTCTTTGTTCCTTCCACGCAAGATCTTGGTTGAGCTTGCAGAGTCATTGTTCAATTACAAGCAATGAGGGGGGCCATTTAAAACCGCAAATGCAGCAACTCAAGGTACCTAGAATATCTTGTTCTCATCTGTACTTTCTATTCCATGTCCTTCTTAATTGTCATCCATATCTTTTTAATTCTGCACTGATTTTTTCTCACCTGTGAATATAGAATGCCATCGTGAAGCTTCTGATCTAGATATGGAAACTTTTTGCCTTGATGGACCTTTGCTGTTAAAGCTTTAACTTACGGGCTTGGACGGACAGAAGCAAGTTCCTCTCGTTTCTTTTTCCTCTCTCAGTTGAGTGTTGTATGTGAAGTTCGGATGCTTCTGTTAGGAGGATTAACTAAGACTATGATTTTGGAACTGCATCTTAATTAGCAGCCCAGGCAATGTTGTTGAGTAAAGAAGTACTTTTGTTACCTTCTGAATCGTAGAGATGGGAATAGGAAGGATATCAGCTATGTTTTTGTTATTGCTTTTTGGGTTTCTTCTTAGACTCTGGGTATTAACAACATGATTTGGTGGTTTCTTGTTTACTGGTTGGTTTTCCTTTGGGGAAGATCTATCTGCTAAAGAGTGGTTCATCAAGTATCCTTTTCAAGATTCAGGATAAGTTTATTGTGTCCACAGTATGGTAACAGTGAAATGCTATGAGTTCCATTGCTTTGACCATTTTGAATATTTTTCTGAAAACTTGTCTGCATATAGATGCTCTCTGATCAAAGTTATGTGAACTGAGCATAAGTTAGGCCCGTTTAATTAACTTGCTGAATCTTTTAGCATGACGCATGTACATACTTTTTCCATTTTTCGAATGGAATATACATACCATTCAAGGGAAGACATAAGCTGGCCAGAGTGCGAACGAGACCCACACGTTTGAAGATGCAAACTGATGTTTCTAGTTAAGCCATCTAAAGATCACAATTGAAAGCTTAAAATGGCTGAATAGGCTTGAATTTGGTGCATGCTCACCCATGGCAAGGTCCAGCAATAGCCAGAGTCTCCTGACTAGCACGCTAACAAGTGGTGACACATTTACCGGCTCTTAATTTTCCAAATCAACATGGGACATTAAACTACTCATTATCTTCCTCCTTTTCCCTCTAATGAGCAGTTCAGAGACTACCTGAAGATGGCAATAAGCAGTTAGTATATTTGGCCATGAGGTGCATGGACTCTGTCGTTCACTGATCTAACCACTGACTCAAGGGGGACTAAGTTGGTTTTCTAACATATCAATATGGCATTAAGAAGTTTCCCAGGGTCACACTCTAGGTGATCTATCCAAAGATCAAGACAAGTCAGACAGTACACAACAACTTGACCAACGTCACCAAAATGCATGGAAAATGAACAAATGGACGGGAGGGGGAGAAACAAGCTATGCCAAGTTGTGAATAACCACAGAAAACAGAATATGCAAGTTTAGAGTAAAAATAGCAGATAACTCAATGGGCCCATTTATTTAAAATATAATATTAAGTTAGAATTAAAAGTTAAACAGAAAAAGTTATAGAAGTTGGAAGAGTGTGAGATAGAAATATATGCAGTTGAAATAGAGAGGGTGTATAAAGCGAATCCTTTTGGCAGGCTATTCTTCTAACTAGTGACATTGGATAAAAATAAAATTAAAGAACTCAAAATTGCCTATATGATGCAAGGAAATAAAGGATTAAAGTGCTACACAATGCTACTAGAGTAGTGGTGCGAGGAGTCTCTCACTTAGGTGACTAGGGTTTGAGATTGTGCACGGATATGTGCATCTACCATTAAAAAAAAAAAAAACGATAAGTTGTTGCATTTTGGTTAAGAAAACTACTAGTTTAAGTAAACTGTTCATCCACAGTGCCACTTAGTAAATCAATGATTTGGATCACTTAATGACTGACTTCCCCTGTATTTCCACCGTCTCATATTTTCCATGAAATATTGAGCATCCATCATGTATTTGCTTGAATCCTATGCATAAGACCCAGCTTCTGGTAATCTTGATCATTCAATCATTGGACATGGCCCTAAATCTCGTATTCTGGGCAGCTGTTTGCCACGAGAATAACAGACTGGGAATTAAGTTGTTCTTGCTTTGTGTTTTATCTCCTGCTATTTGCAGAAGGGGAGCCTTGGTGCAACGGTAAAAGTTGTCATCGTGGGTTCAAGGCGTGGAAACAGCCTCTTGCAAAATGCAAGATAAGGCTGTGTACACCAGCGGTACCCTTTTTATTTGCGGCCTTTGAACATAAGTTAAATCATTCTAGAAGAGGTAAAATGGAGCTAAAGTATGTTTTAAGGCTGCAATAGCACAGGGAAAAATATTATAATCCATGGTTTGTTTTTCCCGTGCCAAACAACCCCAAGTTTGAATGTAGTCGATTGACCCCGCTCTTCTTCAACTGTGTATGAGAAGTTGATGATTTGACTATGGGCTCCACCTGCACCTGAGATTTTAGTAGAGTGGGACAAAAAGTGTCTCTACATCTGCTTGACCCATTTATTTATGTTAAATAATTTAGATTTCTCAGTTATTAGTTGAGTCAAGCATGTGAATCAACTGTTACTTGACGTTCCGCTGCATCTCTTAGTCTACGTTTGGATAAGGTTTATTTTTATTTTTTTTATAAAATAAATGAAAACAAGATTTGAATAGAAACAAAAGGTGGTTTATTGAAAGTAAAATGAACCTGGCAATTTTGACTCTCTCTCTCTCTCTCTCTCCAATCTAGATCTTGCAGGACAAAAAACGGGCAGCCCCGGTGCACGAAGCTCCCACCTATACAGGGTTCGGGGAAGGGCGGACCACAAGGGCTACTCAACCTTACCTTATAATTTTAGAAGAGGCTGTTTCCATGTCTTGAACCCATGTCCTCAAGATCACATGACAACAACTTTTACAATTGTGTCAAGGCTCCCATTCTTAGCAAGATGCAGCTATAAATCACATCACCCACCATTGGATCTCTCCTTTTTTTCTCTCTATAAATGGGGTAAGATCTGGCTATAAGCCATTGCCAGATTTCTCTCTTACTCTCTATAGTCGGGTCTGTCTTTCTCTTTCTCTCTAATCTTTATTAGGTTAATCTAAAATGATTATGTCAGTGGAAATAAAGATAAAAATAAACCACGACATAGCCAAACATGTAACTTTTATTATAATGGTCTTGAGCAATTAAAATAGAATTCAGAAAAAACTGGACCCTAATGAAAAATGTAATCTTATACAATGACAATTCTCCCACTATATATATAGAAATGCCCAATGCTGGTCGATCTCCTATTCGATTGAAATTTATTAATATTTTATATGAATAATACTTCTTGTTTCGTTAGTCTCACTAATTTGTGGTTAGAGTTTAGAATTTCACTTTGTTATCAAGTTTAATTATGAGATTTTGTCGGTGATCTATTTACAACCCTTGATTGGACCTTTTGGATCATTCTGCCTCTTAAATCTTGATATACCTATTTATTATACTGTGTAGTGTTAATTATAATGTAGTGTACAGAATGATGAAACAAACTTAAAAGAAAATAATGATAATAAAAATGGATAAAAGATGGAAAATTATATTCACTTGCAGAAATACTACTAGGGGCTCAATCTCGTTGGAATATGCCAACTTGACATGGTGGGTCTAAATGTAAATGCAACAGTAGCCGTCCAAATCACTTGGAAGTGCGTTGTTCATTGTATACATGAACCAGATGTGGATTGAAGGGAACACCACCAAGCAGCCTGTAGTTAAGTCCTACATGCATTGACTTGATCTCTCGTCCATCAGATCAAGGGCTGCAAAAATCCATGATCAATCATTTCGTAGCGAAAGCACGAAGTGACACCCTTGGATCAATCGGTGATTCAGTTGCCCATGCTCGTCCAAATTTAGAATGCTTTCCACCGCTTCTGTAATTTTCGGAGGAGATGAGACTGTATGTTTGAAAGAGAAGGGATTTCTGTAGACGTGAAAGGTTTGATTTCCAGCTGGAGTTGGATTTTCATGTCCAAAGCAAACCAGTGGAAAGCTAGAGGCCAGTTTTCATTTTTATCGTGCAAAAGTGTAAACAGACAAGAGAGTGAAGACATGATTATCGTAGAATCAATTTGAAGGTTATTAAACAAAGGCCAAAACGTCAAATCTAATTGCCAACAAAGTATGTTTAGGTGGGCATCACCAGGCCAATAAGCACGTACTAATGACATCAACAAATGGGTGCTGCCATCACCCCCGACGTAGGTTTTCCCTCTCACCTCCCAAAACAAACAGGAAGCTTGTCATTCATGGCAAAAAAATGGAAAAACTTAAACAATAGACCAGGTTGGTCCCGTACATATGCAGTGAATGAGAGCGTTTCATGGCGTGAAACCTGCACTGCAAGGCTACAGAAGCTAGAGACGGCGAGAAGGAGTGTCACCAAATGGGGGAGCATCTGACCCCATAAACTATAATAACAGTCTCCTCTTTCCCTAGAAACTAATCCCAATTATCATAAAAGTATTTGTACATGCACATGGGCTCTTTGTCTTTGAGCCTTTTGTGCTCTTCTAAGACTTTGGTGATTGACATGTTCTGGGTGGGGCTTCATTATCCATTGTCTAATGTTTGAATTTTATCTTTTCTTTGTTTGAAATATAACAAGTGTTTGATGTGAATCATCTTAACCAGCATGTTAGATACATTGAGCTAAATTAATCAATAATTTTATCTATTATTTTTTTCTTTTTGTCTTCAGAGCAGTTGATGAAGCTTATCTGTCAGTTTGTTAGCGGAAGATGACTTGTGGATCAAGTTTTCATCCTACCATTTGAGGCATATTAAAGCTCTACTGGCCGGCATGGATTGAGATGGGAGAATATTTTTGTTTTCAATTGTTAAGCATCATTCACACCAGAGTGAGTTGATCAAAGTACATCCATTGGGAAAACCCAAGCTAAGCAGCCCATGGGAAATTAAAAAATAAATCGAACATGTAAAGAAAAAGTTAAAATGAATTAGAATCAATCGACACTGGCCTTTATATGCTTAGGGTGATGACCATTTACACACTATTGATATCAAGATGCTAGTCTCTTTTGCTCAAAGTTACCACTCAGTCTAAGCCCAACTTGCCCTATACTTATTATCCTTAAGTTGGGTTTTCAGATCATTATGAGAAAAATTCATATGTTTCTCATTTACTCCAGAATATTTTAAGAACTAGGTGGACTTTATTTTATTTTTTTCTGATAAATAAATTGGGATTGAACCTACAACTTCAGTTGTGCCTCCACTCGTTACCATTAAAAAAGAAAAAGAAAAAAAAAAAAGTGCCTCAACAGAAAGGCACTTAGTAGAAAATTAATTTGATATAATAGCCAATTACCTACCAATAAAGGTTGGTGAGGAGGATCAATCAAAAAGGGAATATAGTCTTTAATTTAGGTTTATGGTAGATGCCATCTAAATTAGGATTGCCATCACATCCAAACATAAAAGCAAATCCTTGCTGCAAATGCCTAACAAAAAAAACCTGCTTAACTTCTGGCTTTCTGGCGCAAGAAGGAGCTTTCCTATGTAGGTTTAAGTTGCTCATTGGTTTAGGGTTATACATAAAAATCGGCTTGCTTATCAAAAAGGAAAAAATAATATGGTGCTAAACTTACCTTCTCAACAGAGAATAAACAGAAAAAGAAGAAGAAGAAGAAGAAAAAGAGAGCTAGTCTACGAAAAAATGAGAAAAAAAAGGGTGAGATTATATATAGATTAGGAGTAAAAGCCTAGAATCTATACCTATCTTAGTTAATCAATAAGATAAAAGCCTAATTATTGAAGATCCCTTTATTACTGTTTTGCTTCTTTTTGGCAAAATAAAGAAGCCAGAACATGCAACCAACACTGGGTGTCAACAATTAAGATTGGGTGGTCCTCAATTAGGGCTGATTTAAAGAAAAAGTTTTGTTAGGGGCCACGGGAGATCGGATGTTTTCTAAAACGTGGACCCCACCATAAAGAGTGTATGGCGATTGAACCCATGATCTGATGCAAAATATAAGATATTTTAACGATTCATTGCTGTTGAATGCATGCCATGAGCACTGTGGAAACAGTCGTTTGGAGGAAAAGTAAGTGAATGCAAGCTCGTTTAGCAATCGTCCAAGATAATATCTCATGTACGGGTGGCCCCACTTGTTGAACTTGCATGTGCTGATACGGGGCCGTTGATCTAGTGGTGCCAGTTGCGATGGTCCACCTCCACATGGATGAAAGCGACTCCAGTTGCGACTTTTTAATTGATTTGACATGGCTCTCTTCCCGGAAATTACAATTTCGGACCCTAATTTGCCGAAGACAAAAATCATCCACACCTTCATTTGGGGTTCTACTGCTTTTCTGGTATTTTGACGGGAGGGGTCCACCTTTCTTATAATCAGAACCGTTCATTTTGGATCGCTTGTTATATAAGAGCCATGATCCTGTCATTGTTTCTTGAGCTGTTTTGGGCTGTAAAATGGATTACAGTAAACTTGACGAGCAGCCAAAATATCATCATCATGGTCAAGATCTTATCCCAATTAGGAGACGGCAGCAAAACGTGTTAGCAAAATCAATGGTGCGGTTTTCTAAAGTTCATGATGTTTGGGACATACATGCTTGTGTGACGTTAGTCCAAAAGGAGATTAGATATATTACTTCCTAACATAATTTACTGTTCACTAATTAATTATTTACATATAGATAAAATAATAGATAGTTTGAACATGTTCAAAGAAGACAAAAAACGGCACCGATCAGGAGTGGGACAATGCAAATAGAAGATTTTAAAAAGACAATAAAAAGTTATAAAACAATGTAAATAAAAGTGGAGAGAAAAATTTTAAACTTTGAAATTAAATTAAATCATAATACTTAATAGAGGAGAATGAAGAAACAAGATTCATGTGACCGACTCTTAATTAGAATATAGTATAATGATGATGATGACGGATAAAATAGTAAAAACAAGACTTTTCAAAAAAAATTTTGTTAAAAACATCTGTGTTTTACTATAGTGTCAGGATGATCTATCATCCAAACACTCGGTGAATGCATGGCCTACCTGCCTGTGGTCCACATATAAGATGAGTGGCATGGATCCCCAAGTCCATTCCTGGGTCCCCGCGTAATTTTAGCTGGCTTGAAAATATACATTTACTGACGTGCATGCATGCACAAGGTAAAATAGCGTATGGAAAATAATCAGGTCTCCGAGGCATTACATTAGTTCACGTTAATTAATTTCGTTCGACTTTCTTACATTTGTCAATCCATGGCATCTAGAACATCTATGGGTCCCACTAGAAGACAGTCAAGATAATTTTCACATGGGTGGGCCCAGCCAAGTTTCATAAGCATCGTTAAATAGCAATAGGTCGCACAAGAAAATCAAACACAAGTACAGACCAAGTTCAAATGGCTCATTTTTTTGCTTCTTGGCTTAATCGACTTTCTTCCTTTGGCCAGTCAACCAGGAAGATGCAGACGAAAACCATGGGCGCTGCCTGAAACATTTTGGAACCACCTTTCTCCGAATAACATGAGCCCATCACCTTAAAATCGATCTTGTCTCAAGTTTAAGGGAAAGGTGAAGTCAAAGCAACAGACAACGTGCATACAAACATGGCTTTTCGTTCTTATTATTGGGAACGTGAGAAACCAATTCAATCTTCATCCCTCTCTCTACTTTTTCTGACGACAATTTCTTATTTATACCTATTCCATGGATTAACCATTAATCTAAGTAGAGATTTCAATGGGCAAACATACAAATGGGACCCATGGGCAGCCTCTGTGCACAAAGCTCTCGCCTATGCGGGGTCTGGGAAAGGGGCAGTCCACAAGGACCTATAGTAGGTAGCCTTACCTTGTATTTGCAAGAGGCTGATTCCACTCCTTGAATCTGTGACCTCAATATATATAAAGAGTTCTAGTTGTACAGTGCAAGTAATATTTGATTTGCTGAAAAAAAGTTTTTAGCTGTCATTGTCTCTAAAGTTTTTGTTTTCTACTTTTTTCTAGCTAATCAAATATCACCTACTACTGGCACTTTCATGAAACAGCTCAAATTAACACCGATATACATACAAAAAAAGTTGACATTTGATTGGAGTTGTGGGTGTAAAGTCCATGTGACATTTAATTAGCCGGAAAAATATTTTTAAGTGTCATTTTCTCTAACTTTTTGTGTTTTTTAACCAATCGAATGCCACCTGCTTTTTCATACATAATAATGTCGTGTGGACAAATTAGTGGTAACATTTTTATCTACTATTTTGGCATCGACTAGATAATCTTAATGAAGAGATAATTCTACTGATGTTTCCACATCAATCTGTTCATTGAATCTTGAGGCTTCGCCATGCCGATTGGATCACAACTTTGTGCATTTAAGTTGTCGTGCTCATACAGTGGATTGCCGACTAGATCGATGGCCAAGACAACGACAAATGCTGGTGTATAATCGAGGAGAAAAACCAAAGATAAGTTGAATAATTGGACCTTCTGCTAATTTAGGTTAACAAAGTCAAGAATAAATTTGGATCTTTTCCCTTGTGGGGCTATTTGGGGTTAACAACTATGGCAAAAGAAAGCGGCAAAAAGTTCATCTTGCTGGAACTTGGCAGTCTGATGCTAGTATTTTGGCACACAACTCGCCTTATACAAATTCATTTATTAATTAATGCTAAGATTAAATGAAGTGAAACCTTGCTGTACACTCAAGAAATGGAATTATGAATGATATTTTCGTTGATAATCCTTGTGTGTTGTGTCTTCAACTCAAGCCCAAAATGATGTTCTCCATTCTCCATCCCAACAAACCCACGTTGATCCGACGATAAACCAATATTTTTTTATTAACAAAAACAAATAATTCTCACGTTGTTTGGTAGTTTTATTGATTAGGATGTTGATGTAGTAGTGGGCCATGTGTCTACTTATCAAACAATAATTCTATCTTCTTGATCAAGATCTGTAGATGCCAATTTTCAATCGAAGGTTCAGGAACATCCGATGAACATAGTAGTCTCTATTCGGACGTGGTATTTGCGCACAAATGCACACAGATAATAGGTCCCACATATAATTTCCGATTTGCAAGATCAGCCCAAGATTCTCATCAAGTCACAAAGAAAACGATTGACAAGATCCTTATGGAGCCAACAATGGGCCAATTAACTTAACATTAGGATGGAAAGGATGGTGACATGAAAGTGGTGTAGTGTAATGGCTGTAGAAAAGGGACAATAATTTGGTTTAAATCTTATTTGTGGGCGATGGAGATAAAACGAGTGGGAAATTCCATCCCAAAAGCGATTCTCATCGCTCTCTGATATCGATTGAACGATGTTAATGGCAATGGGTCCCAGTTTGGCATTTTATTTGGAGGGTATAAGTTTGGTCCCACTTTCCTTTATCGATAATCAGCGATCAACTGGAAGTGCCTTTATAATCTTAGAAATTCATATGGTAGGAAGGCTGTTGCATCAGACAGATTGTGATTGGATTAAGAGTAGTTAGAGGGTAAAGGGGCTTTGTCAAGTGTTATTAGGATTTAATTTAATAAAATTTTGGGACTGTGGCTGTGTCTAAGTTCCTCCAATATCAAGGGATAGGATAAACTATCCACGTATAGTTTTGTCCATGAATTGTTATCCTCACGTCAAACAGCCCAACTGTTAGTTGGGTGCCTCATTAAAGTACCCTAAAGGGGGTTTGGCAAAGAAACAAAGATAGTCCTTAGTTGACAGTAGTAGAAAGATCCAGTCAGGCTAAAAGAAAGACGGTTCTTTTGTTTTTTTAATCTGGGGAGTTTCGGTGCAACGGTTAAGTTATTGCCGTATGATTTGAAGGTTATTGGATGAGGTAGCGTGGAAACAGTTCTCTTGCAAAATACAAGGTAAGGTTACATATTACGGTCTGCCCCAAACCTTATATACAGGAGCTTTCGGTGAAAAAAGAGGAGAATAGGGAAGGACCTTATTCCAAACGGTGCAATGTCGCTTCCGAGGGCCATCAGCCAGTGATGTACCACGGCTCTTATCTTGCATGGACTCCACATTGAAGAGGAGACTTGGTCAAAGTGGTCCAAAACCCGTGTACTTATAAGTCATGGTCATCTAAAGCTGGAAGAAAATTCTGTCACTATTGAGAAGTAGACCACAAATAGGGTCAAATATCATTAATGAAAGGAGTCTATGGCGTGCAAATGTGGGTCAATTTGATCATACTATGGGGCCTTCTCAAAGTCTCGTTTACTACCACGTATCAAGTGCTTAAATCAACTTCTAAGACCATTGTGTTCAGGTGGGTGAAGTGATTTCAGACTCGGCCAAACCACACCAACAGAATAATCCCAATACTTACCGAAAAACAGCATAAAATCCTAGTAGTTCTGGCGTACCAGTCTTTTACTTGTAGCAAGGCCTATCAAAGTCGGGTGTAACTGCGTTGAAACAGACCAATAGCCACTGATAAATATACCGAAACTCGAGAAGTTAAAAGTAGTCGTTGGTAGGGATGGCAGTGGGGCGGGAACCCGCACCGCACCGCACCTGCTTATGGCAGGCTGGGATTGTAAATCAGTGACTCACACCTGTGATGGGGCAAAAAGGTTGTGATCCAAGGTGGGTGATAGGTTGAGCCGGGACGGTAAGAAAAACTCATGGGTGCCTAGTAGAAAAAAATCAGAGAAAAACAAAAGAAACATCTCAGTTCACATTCATAAATAGTGATATTGACAAGAGCCACGGTGCCTAGCCTATTGCCATCTCTAGTCACAGGTTGTCTATTATTACTGTTGTTCGTATGGGCAAAGAAATATAAGCCAAATCACTCAGGCACTCTTGCTTATAAACACTTCTAATCTAATACCCGACCAAAGGAGAAAGCAGTGGCTCGAATCTAGACCAAAGCGATGCTTCGGATAGAACCTAAGTTGTTTGTGACCAATTCCATGGCACATTATTATTATTATTATTATTTGGCCGTCACCTCAAGCCATACACACCCAATTGTTTTGAGATAAGCTGGGGGATCGAATACTGAACCTCCAAGAAAGCATAGGAATAGAACCAACTGGCTCCCTTTCGAGTCTAAAGAGAGTCCAGATTTTTGTGATCTAAACTAGTGAGATGATGGGTCCTGTCTCAAACACATGCCCTCTCTTGTCCTCCTCATGGCGAATCTCGTTTTATTCTAAAGAGTAGTATAAGCTCTATCAGCCTAGAGCATGTTGCACCATAATTAACCATTCACTTTACCTTGTGGTCTGAGATTAATAAAACAGCAACTTCTCTCTCTCTCTCTCCAATGGGTAAGCTAGAATTGAGCCTGAGGGGAGGTTTCTGTATCTACAGGGCCAATTCCGAGACCAGTTTTTTGCTGAACCAATATAGATGGTGATGGGCTTAACACAATGTTGGGAGAATCAAGCCTTAAAAAATAACCATTCTGATGGGATCTGGTGCAACAGTGCTGCTGTTGGATCGCACAAATAACCTTTCAAAAGAAAGCTAAAAGAAAAAATCCAGCAGATACATATAGGTGGCCTCCGAGACTTTATTAGATGTAATCATGTGAGTTCTACGAGCTACTGGAGTCTAAGAATGTGCTAGCTAAGGGAGGGGGGGCGTTGCGTAAGCTTCATCCCCCACTAAAAGGCTACAAGAATAGGAATAGTTGAATTGAGATTGACATGATTCGTTAAAGATAAGCTATCAGCCACTAAGAAGAGATGACACACGCAATAATCAGGTAAAAAGCAATGGCCCGGAGAATTACAGATGATTATCGTGTCTTTTCCATTGTCACAGCCCACTTACTAGTGCAAACACCAGACTGGTAAGACAGTCAGGGTGTTATCAAGTTCTCGCATATGCAGGATTCAGGAAAGGACAGGTTAATGGTATGCAGTCTTACCTTATATTGCAATAAACTCATCAAACCTTTAAACTCAAGGTCGCACGATGACAACTCTATTGTTGAACTAAGGCTACTCTTCAACGACCATACTTGTAGGCTTGCTCTATATCTCAGTGTTTGGAGCTGCGCGGTCGAATTGATCAGATGGTCCTGGACTCTTAATCCACAACCATATCTTGCGGATGAGATGTCTGTTTGGGACGGGAGCAATACATGGTGGTCAGGATTGTTGATGGTCTAGAAGAATTCAACAGTCTGGATCTCTATTTACATCCCCAATCGACCTCAAATCCAGGATAAAAAAGCGTGGGTAAATCAGATGTAGGGTCCCGAAATGAATGGTGCACGTGTACTTTGGCTGCCAGTATTAATTTCCTTTGGGGCAAATATGCACGGACGCACATAATTCCTTACTTTCAGGAATTAATGGTGCTCACGTGTACTTTTCCAAAGAAATGCACAGCGACTGCCACCAATGCATACATCGGTCCCTGCGTAATGCTCTCAGGCAACCTAGGGTCCCACTTGATCTTCATCTTGACCCACGAGCACTCTTAATTATACACTGATCCGTTATTTCTAGCCCTTTGATTCATTAAGCCCTTCATCAATTAAGAAAAAGCAGAATCTAACGGATCAGATGTCTCTAAAAGTTCTATTGTTTGATTTACTGTCCTGGGGCCCAATATGAAATAAAGGTAGACCACGTCATACAGGGAGGGAAGGACGGAGGGCGCTTCTATAATTTGAACGCCTTGGTTCCGTTCCGTCGTCGCTACAATTCCCAACGCGCTGTGATAGACCATGTGAGAAGTTTTAACAAACAGGAGAAGGTGCACCAAAAGTCCCGAAAAGGGGTGCCACTATCAATTATTTCGATACACGTGTTACAAAAGAAGCTGCAAATAAGTGAGACCAAAATCATTAAAAAAAGTATTTTTTAGAGTTTGACACCGTCAGGAGGAAGGGGACGACCTGCTTCGTAAACCACAAAATAAAACCCGGGCCGGGATTACGCGATTTCGTGTGGTATTAGTCCAAATACAGACACTCGCCACCTACCCAAACCACTTTCCGTCCCAAATAAAAAAAATTGAAAAGAAGAAAATAATAAAAGGAAAAGAAAAACAAAAACAAAAAGAGATGGGCCCACATGCGCACTCGGGTAGTGGCGAGCTCAGGTAGGCGTATTTAATGCGGAATCATGTGATCGCTGAGGGGAAGGGTGTCTTTACCAATCTTTCTCCTTTATATACACAAGCATAAGCGGTTTGATGGATTTCGACATTCCCATCTCCCTTCTTTCTCTCTCTCTCTCTCTAACCAACTCCAGCAGATCGCCTACCCTCTCTCTCTAGAAATCTCTCTAAACCAAGGAACGGGAAACGGATTCCGTTCTAAAGATGTCCATCGACGGAGTTAACAGCGGCACCTCGGTTCAGAAAAAATCCGGCGCGAAAAAGGCCGAAACGAAATGGAGAACGGCTACGCAGGAGAGGATCTACGGCCAGAGATTGGTGGAAGCGCTAAACTCGACGAAGAACGCTTCTCAGCCGTCGAAAGTGGCTCCATCTCGGACTATCAAAGAAGCAGCCGATTCGGCTCTCGCTTTGACCGCCAAAGGTCAAACCCGGTGGAGTAGAGCGATTCTGTCGAGGCGATGGCGAAGGCGTAAATTGTGGTTGAAAGCTGGGGGAAAGATAAGGAGGTATTCTCGTCGGGCAGGCAAATCGGGTGCGAGTCCGGCACCCGGTTCGATCCCTGCAACCACGACGGCGAACAAGGGGGAGAAAGTGCGTTCGCGATTACGTGTGCTCGCCCGATTGGTCCCTGGGTGTCGGAAGGCATCGACGCCGAGTCTTCTCGAAGAGGCGGCCGATTACGTCGCAGCTTTGGAGATGCAGGTGAAGGCCATGCGCATGTTAGCGGAGCGCCTTTCTGCCGTCGGCCTGGCGAGTCCCGTCCGCGACGCCTGACGCGTTCTGAAGATTAACTTGGTGGGGAATTTGTTAAATTATGTGGGCTTTTATGTAAATTCATACACATGTATATGGTTTTTTATTATTTCGTTATTCTGGTGAAAAAATGAGTTTAATTCGATGATTTTCTTGCATTGCTTGCGGGAGATGCCTAATTCTTTGAACTTCACGTCATCTTATTTTCCTTTTCATTCTTTTTTATTATTTGAAATAAATAAGTCCCCATTTAATTAGTGGGTCAGTGAAAATTATGCATGCATTAGATTATTGGATTACTTTTTGTTATTGTCACCACTTTTGCCGATCATTTCAATCCTATGGTGTGTAGATTGTTTTGCATGGCTCCCTGCCAGTCGAAAGCAGTTGACAATGATCTCCTTATAACTGGAGATCAAACTCAATGAGAAATCCAAGCCGTCAATGACACAGAAGGCGTGATCCAGGTGCGTCCACCGGATTTGAGTATTGGTTTGTGAGAAAATAATTAGAGTGTGTGGAGCTCACATGGCATGGGTGGCAATAACACTTTTTTGCTATTTCATTAACCTCGGGCCATTGCTCCCATTGTCCGGGGCAAATTCGTAAAAGTTGTTGTTTCGATGTGGTTTTTTGTCGCATTGCCCACATGGGTCGTGCTTTTCCTCACTGCCTGCCGGCCCATTTCTTTCCACTTTTTTAATGTCTTTTCTACTTCAATTTTGAGTTATTTTATTGAACAGTAAAAGTGTTAGATCATGTTGTAATAGGAGAAATGCTGCCGTCGATTGTCTGCTTTCGCCTGTAAATATCTCCTTATCTTCCGCTTCTCATTGTCTGTGATAGACCAGCTTTTCTAGACTCACAGGTGGGACATAAGGAAGGTAGGAAGACTTGACCTGAATTGATGGTTCGCCTAGTCTTTATGACTGTTTATGAATCAAAAGGAGTTTTCCTGTGCCCACAAATTAATGTCTACGGCAACGGCAGATTCATCCACGAACCTCGTAAGAAGAAATCTGTGTTCAGTTTGAAGATTTAGCTTGCTATTAGAATGTTATCTTCTGCAGCTACTGGCTACTGTTCTTTTGAGTGTTTGGATGTATCCTGCAATGTTCACCTCGCTGGGTCAATTGTACTGAGTCAAGTAGGGGAATTTCTAAATCTTTGTGTATATATTATTGGGGTTTATGAAAAAAGAAATAGATTTTTATAAGCAAACTTGATGTAAAATGATAACATTTTCCTTTGAAAACTAAATTTCTCAAACTTTTAAAATGATTTCCCCAAATAAACAATACTCTAGAAACTCCCAAGTTGTAGATAGCAAATTGAGTGACCGGCTCTTATGGAAGAGGTTTCAAATAGATTTAAGAACTAAAATAATTTGTTTCATAACTCTTTGCTGTAATAAAAAAAATTAGGTTACTCACTACACACTGTTAAAAATAAATTAAAAAAATGGGGTCACTCAATGCACAGTAAAAACACATGTTTCCAGACTCACAAGAATCTCACTCGATTTTGAGTCAAGTACATGAAATTTTGGAACTACGTATAGACACGCAAACCTGTTAAAAGCAAAGAAGACAGACTTGGACTTAGAAGTACCCCTACTTGACTCAGTACATTCAGCAGCAAGTACCTCGGTTGGTTGTTTATCACTTTGGACTCAACATGATGCAGAGTGGCTTGCTACACAACGGGCTGTAGGATTAAGACTCATAAACAGGGGGGGTCTGCAAATTTTAGTATGGTATGACATGGAGAAGTGGTCAATAAATGAAACAAAAATATATTGGAGCTAGCATTTGATCTTCGAGCATTATCTGTTGTCATAATCAAAGTAGTCGCTGTTTGGATAGTCACTCGTTGAAAGCAAGGTTTTGGTTAGACGCAGTGTAGTTATGGGGTGATGAAGTTTGGCTTGAACAAGTGGTGCCAAAGCTTTTGGATTTATATGGATTTCATTTATGAAAACACAGCTTATCATAAATTTGAGCTGGAGAACCTTGACAGATGGAGAGATATCTGACCTTCGCAAACTAAATGGCTGAGTTTTGTTAGTCTCTATCGTGGCAAAAGAACTCACGGTATTTGGGTCTATATATATGTAGTAGGAGTCTTCTTAGATGTTTGTTTCTTACTATAGAATGCCTATGAAAATGAAAAAAGATAAAGTCATTTTAGATGTTAACTTGTTTCATGAGATATTTCATAACATATATATTTTATGGATGAAATAGAAAGAGACAAACATTTGTATCTCTTCATAGAATAATGGAAAATTACTTATCAATTGTATGTGATACAAAAGAAATCTTGGCATGACTAGAAAGTTCCTAGAAAAACAGTCATTAAGCAGCCAGAGAAGATTTTGTGTAATTAGTTAGAGAAACTCTCACCCCTTACCCACCCAAGCGATATGAGATGGATGACTTAGATTATTAAGATTATGTTTGATGGCTGATGTGAAAAAGATAGTAGCCATATAACGAGTCCTTTTAAAGGTGAGGTTTGTTTCCATAAATCCAATGCATATAAGATAAAAGAGAAAGTACTTGTATTGCGATATTGCTTATTCGATAAGTATTTTGTAGACTATTAGATTGATGGCTTAGATCTTTGGATAACTTAGATCTTTAAGATGAGGTTGCCTATTTGATAAGCATTTGTTTCCTTTTAGGATTTCTTCGTTTACATTGATATCGACCATTAGATGGACTACTTAGATCATTGGATGCTTTAGATCACTAAGACAGATTACCTATTTTATATGTATTTGTTAATTTTCTCTTAATATTCCTCTATTTACATTAATATAGAGTATTAGATGGATGAATTGATCATTAAGATGAAGTTGCATATTTGATAAGTGTTTATTTCCTCTTAGGATTTTTTTTGTTTACATTAATATAGAAATTTATTTGTTAGGATTATGTAGATAGTAGATGGATGACTTGGATCACTCAGATCATCATCATCAAATCTTTGTCCCATTTGGGGGTCGGCTACTCTAATCATTTTCCTCAATTCTCCTTTATCAAGTGTCATGTCATCATTTAGTTCAAAAGCTTTTAAATAATTTCTTACCACCTCTAATCACGGCCTTCTAGATCATTAAGGTAGGGTTGCCCATTTACTAACTCTCTGTTTCTTTGGGGTATTTCTTTGTTTACATTAATATAGATTATTAGATGGACGGCTTAGATTAGTGGACAACTTAAATCATTAAAATGAGGTTTGCCTATTGCATAAGTACCTATTTTCTCTTGCAATTTCTTTGTCTATATTAATATAGAAATTTCTTTGTAATACATTAATAAAGACTATTAGATGTGCAACTTTGATCATTACGAGAAAGATTTTAATGAATTGATGTCTAGTTAGAAAAGACAGGCAAAATCATCTAAAAGTTTATTTATTAATAAATTTTAAAAAGAATATAAAATTCTGATATTTAATGGAGATTTAAGTGTTCAAAGAAAAACATCATTGGTTTAATATAAAATAGATTGACATTTCATATTACTTTTATGAGTTCCCCAACAATATTCCTCGAGATAGTAACGTTTTGGTGGGGATGGATCAAGGAGACTACTAGCAACATGTTGCGGATTAGTTCTTCCATCTACCTAATCATAATCATAGTGTTTGACAGACGATATTTACACTTAAAAAAATGTTTAGCATGTGCTTGACTTCGAAGAAAAGTTTGTTTTTTCTTGCATACTTATTTGGTAGTGACAGGTTTATAAGGTAAGCTGAGCGTTAGTACTTAGCCTAGTGGTGGCAAGGTCCACCTGTTCCCCACCAAAGGTTGCGGTTTCAAGGCCGCTAGCTGACCAATTTCAACAATAAAACTTTGGTAAATTCTCAAAGTTAGCCAGAGAAGCTCAAGTATGGATGAAGTTTGTACTCACAATAGGTCGATCTGCTCTTCTCAACCTTGCGGGTTGGGAAATGCCCTTGATCTGATGGCTAGGATTATATATATAATTTATGACTGCTTATAAACAGAAGGAAAAGACAAGCCAATTTTCACGTGGAGGGCAGTAATCCATTTCTTGCATAAGTGGATGATCCAAAAATGGGAAACATTTGACAGGTGTTCGACGACCGGTGTTAAATAATACTTGTTCTTATATTTAGAAATAATCAGAGACATTATCACATAATAAAGTTTAATGGCAGCTAGCTGTTTGTAGAGTCAATCCTACCGACAATCAGAGAGACTTCTCCATGTCCTCTTCCTGTCAATTTATGTAATAGGAATTAGACAAGAAGAAAAATGACTTCGCCTTTCAATCCTCAATTGCTTGACAAAAGAGGATATGATTTTAGTTTGATTTCATCCATGTTGACCTTTTGTATTGCTTCCAAGTCACTGAATCAACTAGGATGAGAACTGTGTGCACCCAAATTTATCCATGGATACACATTGACTTTTCGCCTGCAGCTCTACAGTGCTGCAGTAAAATAGATGCCAAATTATATAAACATAGATAAAGTTGTCGTTGTGTGATCTTAAGGTCATTGGTTCAAGGTGGGAAACAGCCTATTGAAAAAAATGCAAGGTAAATTTGTGTACTGTAGACTCTGGTGGGCGTCAGATCCTGCATAGGCAAGAGCCTTGTGCACGGGGGCTACCCTTTTTTAGATAAAACTGCTCTAAGACCTTAGACCTGGTTGTTCTTACGTATGTTTATCTATGTTCTTGGTTAGGGCTGTCAACATGCCGGGTTCAGATCAAATCCATTCATGCCTCGGTTATGATCTACTCACATGCTCAAATAAGTCCAAGTCCTATTCGAATATATAAAATGATAAGAGCACTATCCTCTATAATTTTATCGACGGTCTGTTATCGCTTTGATGAAGTTCTGTCGAAGTTATACTAGATGGGCAGATAACCTCCCCCCCAGTTTCATTTTATGAGGGATAAATCCAAGTGATTCCTCTGTTTTATTTTATTCTAGTTTTGGAAGATGGGTTCCATTTTGTGACCTTCCTAAGAACAAAATTCCAACATAGTGTTAGCTACTAGCTAGGTGCTTGCCTTGGGAGAGGTGTCGGCCAACCTACTATGAGATGAATCGTGCCAATTAAGCTCGCACATGGAGGAAGAAGCGGGAATCACCCAGTTGTACTCGTACTCTTGCGTTTAGACCTTTTGGTCAGTCGATCAAGTCCACAACCATAGATATGGTTGGTATTGCGTCCTTACAATTGGGCACCTTGGTCGTGCCAAGTTGTCTTTGGGAAATACTCGGGAGACGCCAAACCATGACCAATGTCCACAGATGGTACTTGTGGACTCATTTTGCATCTCTGATCTCCTCCTACTAAAGGCAGCTCTGGGGCATGAAGCTCCATGTAGAAAAGGGTCAATAGTATGCATATTTGCACGCCTTGAACCCTAATTTTAAAGTCACACGACGAGCCAAGGCTCCCTTCATTTCTGATCTCCCACCACATCAGACCATCATCAATAATGGAACTAAGAAAGAGATATATGGGTGGAAACCGCCTGACATGAGTTTTACGGGCCGACGACTGTTACGTTGAAAAGACTTCCATGCGGAATCTCGCTGCTCAATATCTACCCAGGTTTCGTCTTGTGCTCTATCAACACGCGGAGCAAACTTTCTGAAATCTCCGGGGCCCTTCCGCGGGTGGCACTGCCACGTCGTGGAATTTCTAGGATTTGTATTCATGCATTGAATCTGCCTGCTCTGGAAGCACGATGACTTGAGACTCCTGGTCACTGCAGTCTCAACGACCATGACAGGGCTCCTGCTGTGCAACTTCAGGTGCCAGGTGGATGGAGATAATCCAACAACGTGGCATTTTTTGATCCTTGCAACTGGGGATCAATTTCTCGGTGGGGTGATGAGTGGTGTGACCCACTGGTCACAGACTGCAATTCGCCTTCGGTCGTCTACGTATCAAATCTACCGGACCATGTAATTGATTGTTGCATGTGAGCCCAACTATCAGCAGTAATCTGAACCATCTACGAGGTAACTATGCTCCCGGTGAAATCAGATATGGACAGCACCTAGAGAGCATTACATCAGAGTCTGCTCGCATCTAATTTTGAGAAAATATAATGAGCAACTGTGACCCCGAATTCACGGGGAGTTAAAGGGCCCCCAGTGTGGAAAGTTCCAACTGAGAAATGATCATTCACATAAACTCCTCACATGGGGAGCTATGTCAACATCTCCAACAGTTATCCTTATTGCTGGAAAGAGAGGGACCACTTGTAGCGATATGGTCGAGCCCGGGCCACCGTCTACACTCACCGCATTACAGCGCATCAACATGGTTAGCCACTTACGATAACATTTCTGATTATCCTTTTCATTATCGCGAGGTGTGTAGAGAAAGCAACAGACTGACGGGTGCCAACATCGAAACGAGGGCGTGGAAATACTCGGGGACATTTACTAGTGTATTGGGGGCTGATTGGCATATGAGCACTACTGGGGATAACCCTTTCCAAAAAAGTTATTCAGTTTTTTCGACATTGAATAGCAAGTGCAAAGAAATTAAAAGCTTTTCATGGAACAACTCATGCATTGGTATATAATTCGATAGCTAATTACCCCTGTCAACCCGACCCGGTACAAATTAAACAAAGGTTCATGAAATCGATGCACAAATTTTCACTTGGGAAAATATTAAATCCATCCTGCATTTCGAGCATATTGCTGCATGGTTTGGATCATTGAAAAGAACGGACCCTGACCAGTTCTTCCAGCTTATCGATGGTTCGGATCATTGAAAAGACTGGACCTTACTTGTACTTCCGCCCGCAAGTATCGGCAATCATGTATGTATGGGTCCTATAACTGTGACGCGAAACGAAATACTGACTCCTCTGTTACAAAGATAGGGTATTTGATATATCGACATGGATAACTGAAGCAAAGGTGCAAAGACAAGACGGGTCACTGCTGGTATCAGATGCAGCATACGAGATTTTATATGCCGCACATTGTGTGGCTAGTTCATGGAAAAGGGATTGGCTTAAGCCCATGTTCATGTCCATTAGGAGGTAGTTCTCTTTCTAAGAACAACTTTTCGGGAAAGAAGGCTTGCTGCAGAGGCAAGGTCTGAAGCACCCGCATTTCCTACTCGTATGCTCGAGTGAAGAACAACAAGGGGCTGTGGAGGATGGAAGATGTGTACCCCGTTTATATGCCCGGCCAAGTATCTGCAAGGGCAAGCTACCGTCCCTGCTTTCGAACAGTGGAGAAGTTTTGGGTTTAGGACACATTACATCTCTTGCATACTTGTCTCTCTAACGAATTGTGGTCTGCTTGTGACGAAGTTCCGAACGATTCATGTAATACATGAATATTTTGGTAGATGGGCTATAGCCCACAGAAGAGCAGAGCCCAACAAGTGACCATTAGGGAAGAACGAACCTAGCTGACACCAATCATGGCTTTAAGCATTCTCTTTCGTTGTTGCCCCTATAACTTCCTTCACATAAGAGTGGCCACCATCCCAGGCAGACTATTTGGACCCTTGTGAATTTTGGGAGGAATTGTGCAGTTTCTGTGCTTGGAAAAGTGAGGGAAATGCTGCTAGAATCTCGAATGCTTATCAGTTCTCTGTGCTCCGTTTCACTGAACGGCCTGTTCGGAATTTTGCCTCTTAAATCTCTTCGATAAATTATTCATTTTTATTATTGATTTACCTTAGCAAACATCCAGTCCCACATTTGCTTCGAGTCATGCTTGTGTTTCCTTGAACATTCACACGCGGCCATAGATCTGATAGTTAAACTGCCACATGTCTGAGTCATCAACGGTAGTATTACCACATTACCTTCTATGGATTCACCAGATGAAAAGTTTCATCATCTTAGATGAGCCTCATGAACGATAAGAGATCAAATGGGACTAGTAAAATCATCTCATCTGGACGACTATAGCCCCATACATTTTCGTACGGACCAGTGAAAGGCCCATGCAGTTTGCAACCTGCCCTTGACAGTAAAGAAACAGCAACAGAGAGAATTACACCTGGAACCTTACCCCTCCACCCTTCCTCTTTCAATGTATCCATTTCACGTCACAAAACAAAACCCGAAATGCAAAGCAAAATATGTATGAATTTGAATCTACAAGAACAATAATCACTACAAAATAGCCTTTTCTTTCTTCTTTTACTAGAAGAAACTTCCACTAACAGGGAAAAGAAGAAGAAGAAACCCAACAGAAGGATTTGGGTTTTACAATAACTATCCACCCATCTTGGTGTTCTCCTTCTCCAAGCCATCAAAAAAGCTTGCAAGAATTTGCATGGCGTTCACTTGGCCTTGCAACGCCATTATATAATCCGCCGTTTCTTCGAACAATTTATCAGGCCCCAAAGACTCTCCTCCAGGAACGAGCTTCTGTAAGGCCTTCATCTTCCTCTCAACTTCTACCCTATCATCATCATTCTCACATTCCAACTTCTTTACAGACCCGATTGCTTCTTTCTTGCAACACTTGCTACATCTTCGCCTTCGCTGGCTAAGGCTATAACACCAATGCCGCCGGCGTGACGAATGCACAAGAATTGATTTGCGAAGAAACGGGTTTATTTGAGTGGTTTTGACGGGAGAGGGAAGGGAATGTGTAGGTATGAAGTTGGGCTTAGTTTTTTGGAGCTCCATGAATGGTGGTGGTGTTGGAGGAGCCTTGGGAGGGTGAGTGGGTATTTAGAGGTGCATGTGTAGGTTAAATTATTGAAGGGAATTCTAGAAATGTCAATGCCAACTCAACTAGGCCCACGTATTTTGGCTTCCCAACCACTGTTTCTGAATCACCTGCGGCACCCATGATACGACAGTCTTGTATGTATGTGCTGTCTCCACGGCTTGGCTTGCTTTCCCATTTTTGGCTCCATCCAACTTCATTCAGCGCATTTTCTGTACTCTTTGGACAAGATGATCTGATATCCGTGTAATGAGTTGTTTCTTTCAATAACGGCACTCCTGTTTTGTCTTCTGTAGTTGGATTTCATATCCATTTGTAAAGTAAGGGGAGAAAGATCCATTATCAAAACTGTCATTTCTGGATTCCCAGAGCTCTTGATCTTCATCTTCTTACTTGAACGTGCTCATTCATGTCTGTCGACCACCGAACCGGTGGGCTATCACATTGGAAAGCTGCTACACAAATGGATGGTTAAGGGTACAAAATCAAAGATCCACAATTAATACGCGTCCAATGGGTGTAAGATTATAGCTTAACAATCGAAAAGACGAAATGTTTCATCAATGGCAATGCTCTTATTTTGTGTGTTGATCAATTATGCCAGACACTGTACACATGTGCCATGTGCATGGTTGAGGGAGTTGCTCGTGCCATTTCCTAACTTCTCTAGTGATATATGGTGCTTTACATTATGTGCTACTGCCATAATTCTGCTATCACGGCCCACTTGGTCAATTATCCCGGTCACTGTACACATGTGCATCATTCATGGTTGAGGCAATTGCTTGTACCATTTTCCTGACTTTTTCTTCACTGATATGGTTCCTACCTGCATGTGTGTTGCGAGGAAAAGGCAAAACTGTGGTTGGTTCTTTCTACCTAATGACTGGTCATATATTAAAAATCTCGTCCCTGGATAACCTTAGCCGTTTGTTTCTCCTTGTGAAGATAGATTTGTATCTGAAATAATCTTTCTGTAGGGACGTCTGTCAAGATGAAAATGAACTGTACCGTGAATTTCATATGGTTTTCACCTCTGGGTAGAGCACTCTTGAATTCATGAAGTTTGCACGTAACGTTCCACCTGCCATCGACTCTGACTACCATCCAAAATCTTTGTTAGTTGGCTTTGATGTTGGATTTTCCCTGGGGGCAATCAATAATCTATAGGAATTGCCAACAGCGTCTAACTCGGCTCTCTTCCTCAAATATGCTTGGTTGCAAGTTGGAGTCATTAAACATATAATTTAAACTGAACATTTTCTTTTCTTTTCTTATGAACTCCACGGTTAAAGGATGGTTGTTCCATAGAAGAAACGTATATTGTTCCAGTGGAATCAACCTAGTCACTTCCTGGAAGTTATGTGCCCACACCCAGCTCCAGAAAAATTAAGGCTGGCTTTATGGTGATTTGGACCATTGATCAGGCAAATACGATCGTTGATAGGGCATGAACAAAAATCCCTTCCTTGTATCGGACAATTTCAACTCTCTAATGCCGTAAGGGTTGTTTTCCGTAACGAGATGTGCATGTTACACATTAAAAGGGCAGCACCGGGGTACCAAGCTTCCATCTATGTTCAGTCTAGGGAAGGGGTGGACCACAAGGGCCTATAGTAGACAGCCTTACCTTGCATTTTGCAAGAGGCTGATTCCACACTTTGAACCTGTGACCTTAAGATTACATGACGACAACTTTTACACATCAAAGCTCTAAAAATAAAAAATAAAAAATAAATGGTAGATATCAAAACAGTGAAGGCCAAACAGGATCATTGAATGGACAAAACTCCGGGGCCAATACCTATTTAAGCTATTTATTTGGATCACCAGTGCTATTGTGGACCCTTGTAATATTTCTACTACGATTTATTCCATTGAATGCCAAGTTCGCACTACCATATGAACACCAACATCATATGGGGCTTTTGGTACGGGATAACAAACTTTGACAATATCCAAAAAAACAACGAACTGTGACTAAGTTATCCAGGGATAGCTTGCTTTTCCTTCTCTCTCTCTTTCTTTTAAATGAAAAGACGCACCTATGAGCACCCTCAAACCCTGATCTTTTCCTTCTCTTGAATGAACCCACGAGTCCTTGGTTACGTATGCATATAGCATAATTTATCAATGTTTTTGGGATTTTATTTATTTATTTATTTATTCCTTTTCTTTGGTTGGCAGTAGAATGGGGATAACAAACCAGAAGAAAACTATCAAGAAATAAAATTGTAATCCCAGTCAAATCCATATATACCACCTCCAGGACGCTGTAATTATAACGGATAGTCTCGTCTGCAGTTTGTTATCCCAGTCAACAAAATTGTAATCGTAGGTATAATTCAAGTCCACTAATTATTGTCCGTGCTTACTTGACAATAAAATCAGCGAGTAGGATCATCCAAAGGTGGAGCCGTTCATGCCTATGTAGTAAGAATTACAAAAGAAATAGAGAACTAATATTCTAAGTACTAATTCCATGCTCTCTTTTAAGATTTTAGAGTAAATATATACGTGTGTGATCTACTTTTTTGAGTAATTAAACCATTGACAGGACTCATCTAAAAAATCACATATTTTAAACATTCCCAACATCTATTTCTTTGAGCTGTTTTTAAGATCATTAATTTCATGCCTTTGAATTTAGAACCGATAAAAAGTAAAATTACAATCATTCGATGCATGTTATGTTTGTGTCAAACCTCATCTATTGCAAAAACTGCTAAGATAAAGGGTTAAGATTATCATAAAAGTGAGTCTCCGTCAGTGTGTGTGGCATTGTTACTAGAGTTGTGGGAATATCAGCTCCAAAGAAATAAAATCCAGTGCGTACAAGAAAAAGGAACAAGTGAAGCTAAGCCGAAGTGGAAGCCAAGATGAAACGAAATCTAAGCCGGAAGAAGGGAGGAGTAGCAAGTACAGAGAGGTAGCCCTCCTTCTACGAAGGACAGGACGGAGGGGAGATGGGACCCAAGAGGAGCAACGGAATGCACATGCTCTCACATGATTTCTCGAACCTACCACAGTCCATGTGCGCCCCACCTGGCTCCACCACGCGTCCTAACATCAGCTCCACAGCTCATCTGTACGGCACACTTGGCCCAATCCAACCAGGCCCACCTCGATGGGAAGCTGAGGGAGTCCTGGATGGATTTACTCACCCTCACCCAAGGCCTGGCTGCCAGACCACACCCTATGTTTTCAGCGATTCTGTGCGGATCCTGTTGGCCATTTGGGGCTCCACCTGCCCTCTTATTTCTCTCCTTCTTCCCACTTGCCATTCATTTTCTTGCTTGGATCGTGGTCACCCATTTCTTTTCTCTCTTCAATTGTGTGATTGAACAGACAAATTTGTTTGTTGTTATTTCATTAGGGGACAAGTCCCTCTAGTCAGAGAAAAAAATACTAGTATCATAAGGCAAATCCAAATACATGTGGATAGATTATGCTCTCTCTCTCTCTCTCTCTAGCACTTGTTGTTGGGTTGAATGTTCAAGTAACCCACATGGGAATTCAATGGAGGACTTACAGCTAACAAGAGGATGGAGTCGTCAGAGACTCTTCCGTTATGCCCAACTTTTACGTTGTCCTTCTCTGTGAAGATCATGGAGTTACCTTTGGGGCTTTGGGGAGAAGGTGACCATCCTGACTAGGCTCACGCTTTACACTCGGTTCTTGTGGTAATTTAGGATTGGCAAGGATTTTGTTGCTTTGTGTTTGTCTTATCTTGGGTCATCAAGTTCACAAAGGATGTGATTGATGGGAAGAAACAAGGTTCCGAGGTTTGTGCAAATTATAGTACTTAATACCAAAAGTGAAAGTTATGGGACCGCATCAATTTGCAGGGTCCCATCGGTATTGTAAGAGTGGCTTGTGCCAGCATATTTTAAGTGGCCCATCAAACTTGTTCATGATCCAAACCACACATTTTCTGGACTTCACCGTGCCAGATCTTCTCCACTGACTGATCTTGGTCTTCGTTGTTCAAGACTAACAATAGAAACATCTTGAGAAATTATGAGTTAGGATTGTGTGACGCAAGATATTTTGCGACAAGGCTTAGATCACCAAGAGACTTTACTCTGAAGTACTCGGTTTCCCCTTAACGACCGACGTGCCAACATACAAAACTTGACTAGGTTGCTAACGCGATATCTAGTTAGAATAGCAAACAAATGGCAAGGCATGAGTTGGGCACTTGATCTTGTGAGAGTTTGTGGACAAGCCAGGGCCAAAAATTAAATGATCTGATAGTCTTCATAATCCTGTTCATCCACTCAGTGGCTCGTAAATCCACAGTTGAAGGGAAGCAGCACTATCATTTACATCCAAATGCAGAAGATCAATATGATGGTTGCTATGTATTACCGGTCTAAGGAAGCATGGAATCTCTAGATGGATAGTATGGATCTCACATTCTAAGCACGAAAATGCCCAGTATGAATGATCTCATAGACACCACTCCCTCATATTTTGTTTTCCTTTATGCTGAGACGCAATTATTGGAGAAACAGTCCAGCCTAGTAGGATCAAGGAATCATTGAACTTGACCATCTCCTGGAGGGTTTGGGACAATGAACAGAACTAAAATCTATAATGATAAGATTCAAAATCTTCTTCTTAATGTGTTCCCTTCATTTCAGAAAAAAAAAAAACCAAAAAACAAGGAGAAAAATCCAACTGGTTCTAGGAAAGTTCGTGGACTTTTACTTGAAAATAGATTTAACGAATCTTCCCTTCATCTAAGGCGGCACAATGTGACTCTTGAACTGCAGCTGGACCCGTGAGAATTGCTGTACTGCTCCATTTTGTAAACCAATGAATGTGCAAAGGAACTTCATTTCTCTTTTCCAAGGAATGCTCTCTGCCTCAACTTTAAAATTGCTTACATGCTAATTATTATATTGGGAAACAGAAAAAAGAAACAAAATAGAAGAGGAAGGCTTAACACTTAAATTGGGAAACAAACTGAAAATGGATTTGTTTTCTAGCACTTTGCATGGGAATGCATTCTGTTTTTCTGTTCTACAGAAACCATTATAACTATAAAAGCGATGGTCCTAATAGCAACTCGCAATGGACCAAATCCAGCACTTCTCATCAGTAGCAACAGAAGTCGGATATTGAAGCATTCAGTTTCACCCTTGCAGCAGAGATGAAGACCTGACATAAACTGAAGAAGATTGATGGATTCCCTGAATGAATAGCACCTTGCAAAATTTGACCACAGGCAATCATGAATTATTTTTTCTTTGAAGTATACAGAATAAGGTGTAATGCATCATTAGATTACATGAGGTGTCGAAATCATGAACCAACACCCTCTATCTATAAATCAATGTGGCTTACAAGTTAACTCTGGCACCATTGAGACTGAGCGGTAACAGTATCATTCATAATGCCAGGGTTGGCATTACAGGTCTAGTGCACCAGTCTAGTCTATTCGTTCGAGATTATACTGCACAAGTCCCTCTAGGGAGGATCTGAAATTGCTCTGAGGAAGAGATTGAAGTTTCTGAATCGCTAAATCAGCTTTCTGTTTTGCTAGATCTTGTGCCCTTCTGATCCCACCACATTTGTGAACCAATTCAATAGCCTCATCCAAAGAACCAGGTTCACTAAATTCGGAGTCAATTATTTCTCTCAGCTTTGACTCTTTCTCTAGCGCAAAAATGACAGGAGCAGTCAGGTTCCCTTTGGCCAGATCACTGGCAGCAGGCTTGCCCAGTTGCTCTGAAGACTGAGTGAAATCAAGAATGTCATCTACAACTTGGAATGATAGGCCAAGGTTCTTCCCATACTCATACATTTCTTTGCAAATGCTGTCCCTTACACCACTAAATATAGCAGCAGCTTTTGTGCTTGCCGCAACTAACGAGGCTGTTTTAAAGTGGCTCTTGATTAAATAATCTTCAAGAGTAACGTTGCAGTCGAAGAGGCCCGAGGCTTGCTTTATTTCACCACTAGCAAAATCTTTGATGACCTGTGACAAGAAGAAATGAAACCAGAACTATAGATCTTAAGCATATGCACGCTTGAGAACATGCTCCAGTACATACTTGACTGATGAGCTTTATGACTTCAATGTTCTCTAGATTGGCGAGGTACCATGATGACTGTGCGAACATGAAGTCACCTGCTAGTACTGCCACACGTGTACCATATAGTTGGTGTATGGTTTCCTTTCCTGCATAAGATGCAGCAGTTATTTCACTTTCAAGTATTAAGGATAATTCATACATATAGCAAACTTAACCATTATTTATTAGTATCTGGAATTTGTTTACCACCTTAAAGTTGTTGTGTATAGGTCCACTGTGATATAAGGGCAGCCCTGGTGCACGAAGCTCCCGCCTATGCAGGGTCTGGGGAAGGGGCGGACCACAAGGGCCTATAGGAGGCAGCCTTACCTTGCATTTTGCAAGAGGCTGATTCCACGCCTTGAACCCGTGACCTCAAGGTCACATGACAACAACTTTTACCGCTGCACCAAGGCTTCCCTTCATAGGTCCACTGTGATATATTACTTCTATATTAGCATAGAAAATAAGTTGTATCTTTCAGTAATCTAGAGAGAGAGAGACAGATAATGAATACCATCAGAGATCTACAACATGCTGGTTTTCCCTTAGGCAAAGCAACATGATAAGAAACGGCAAGGGGGTCAAGTATGTGGTGGTTTTAGTCACAGGCATAACCATAACAGAGACCACAAGGGATCCAAGTTGAAATACCAAGCGCAAGGGTTTGTGTATTGTGTAGCAAGAACCACAAATGGTCAATGCCATCTCCAAAATCCTGAAATTAGCAGGAAAAATAGTAACAGATCATCAACAAGTGTGTTCTAGTGCATTGTAGATTCTTATTCAAGAGTTGTATCAGTGCTGGTTCTAAGTGAATCGCTGCAGACTTGAGTAGACTGAAGAAGGACATACAACCTTGGCAAGAATGACGTTCAGTGGAATATATAACTCATGCTCCTTTGGTTCCTTATATTCTAGGGGGCATAGCTACTGTGATTAATGCAGTTCACTGTCTATTGTAGAAGTTGGTTAGCTACTGATGCCAGGTTAAGGTTCTGGTTGGAAAGGCACAAATTCAGATCTAACAACAAATATCAGTGGTTTGGCTTGGTAATTGCTGTTATGTGCATATCATAGTAGATATAAGATGTATGTAATAGAATGCTCTAGAACATTTTTATAGCTAGTCTGTGTATGTAATTATGTATACGTGCGTGCGTGCGTGCGTGCGTGCGTGCGTGTGTGTGTGTGAGAGAGAGAGAGAGAGAGAGAGAGAGAGAGAGAGAGAGAGAGAGAGAGTCTGATTTCTCTGGCATATAGACAATAAAACATGTGTGCAGACACTCACAGTTGTGTTGCTCTTTGAGGTACAGTTTTTTCAGAAAGCTATTACCACACTTCCATATATGCACATCAGTAACCACTTGAAAATTATGACATGGGGAAAGAACTTGACTAAGTTATTGCAACCAAAGCACCATAAATAGATCTGAATCAGTTACTGATTGATTATTCAGATCAGCATATATCTTGTTGTCAAAGTGTTGTCTGGACTTATTTCCAATATCACTAAACTTCATGAAGTTCCCATGTAATTACACATTCTTCGGCAGTTATCACAGTTATCACAACCAAAGCACCATAAATAGATCTGAATCAGTTATTGACTGGTCATTTAGATCAGCATACTTCTATTCAAAGTGTCATCTGAACTTATTTCCAAGATCACCAAACTTCATCAGGCTTGCATGTAATTGCACGTTCTTCCTTGGTTCTAAATCAGCAATATTTCCAAGAAGATAGCATCTGAAGGTGCTTTACACATCAAATAAGTATGTAAACGTGGCCAAATATCCAGTCCATACAGTACAAAAATGGACTTTTCTGGAGTTATAGTTGTATATGGTTTCTGCATTGCCAGATAATGAAATAACTACTATAGCATATGGTACCACATATTGATTACATATCTTTCTTTTTCCATGATCATAAAAACATAGTTTTAAGAATATGATGGGACAGAACACAAGCTGAAAATATGTAAGTGCATTTTCAAATGCAAATGCAGGTTACCTCTTCGCATGCCACTATCATCTAATACATCATCATGTATTAAGCTAGCGGTATGAATCATCTCAATAATCTCGGCTAAGCGTCGATGTTGTGGGGTAAGGTCCCTGCATTCAAATTGAACATGCGTGAACCCTCTGTCTTGCTTAACCACATGTGAACATCTCTAAATTGAAACTACTTACTCTAAGCCTGCTATTTCTGCCGTGGCTCTGGACACTAAGAATATTAATGCTGGTCTTAATCTCTTTCCTCCAGCACCAAATATCTGTTCTGCTGCAGATACTAAAACTGGATTTTCTGCACCAACAATCTAGAACAACGTCTTTGATCAGATACAGCAAGTGCATAGAAGCACCACAAAGAAGCATATTAGTGTAATACAGAAAAATATGACAATATGAGACATTCGTACAGCCAGAGATGGTTATAAGGAACAGTACAACAGTACTCGAGGCAAAAACAGACATCATCATCATCATCATCATCAAGACCTTGTCCCAATTAGGGGTGGAAGGCTAAAACAGACAGCAATCAAAATAATTAATACTGACTGGGGACCATTAGTTCTCCATAAGAAAGACTGGAAAGAAAAGATTGAGTCACCCACAACCATCAAATCTCAAAATACCAATTACTCTATGGGGCTGTTGCAATGGGAATAAGAATTATTCCATTAAGCTGTTCTGGAATAGTAAATTTTTTATTATTCCAGAACAGCTTAATCCATGATACTTACTCCCGTTGTAAATAGCTCCTACGCTTCTAATACCATATAGTACTTATGATAAGTTGCAAGACAGGAAGGGGGTTTGGTCTGCCTATTAGCTGGTCAACTCACATCACTTAAGCATGGAGAAAATTTTCAGCAAATCAAAACTAATTCAAGTAATAGTCACAAGATCATAGTAGGCATAAGCAGGGTTGGGCACTCAAGATGGAAATTTCTTTTGAGCAGAGACAGAGAAGATCTATACATAGCCAAAGGGAACAACAAGGCAAAGATGTTCTGGAAGCAAAACAAAGATAAAAAGGAAAAGCACCTATTGTATAAAAGGCAATCGACTTTGGAACTAGCAGAATGTACCACTTCTCTTACCAACCCCTCAACCATCTCACTGGTAGACCTTAGCATGTGAGAAAATGGGTCCTTCCCTACAAATATTTGACCATTTAAAAGAGGGCTTGCTAATCTGCATGGGCTTGGACTGACCTTGAACTCATAAATGGCAATTAAAATTTCCTTGCACCCATGACATTCCAGATTGGTCCTCATGAGAATGTGGAACGCTAAGTATAAAGTCCCAGAGTGTCACCAGCCAAAGCCTCAGAAGAGTCACAACTCTACACAAGATTATGACATTATTCCTCATAATGACCATTTAGATTCTTTCCATGATATAAATTCATTAGAAATGTTTAGATTATACTAGTACAGTGTCTGTTTCATATATTATCAAATGTTGTGGGACTGTGCAAGGCTCAATTTTCACATTAGTATTTAATAAAGAAAAAGACTTGGATTGGGCGCCAAAACCATGTTATCCAGATCTCATGCAGTGGGATACATATTTTCTACAAACTAGAGGCACCACAATCTCTGGAATCTCCGTTATACTCCCTCCCTCTCCATTAGTTATAGCTTTGTCGGTCTTTAGTTACTTCTTTTGCCTCTCCTAGTGAATAAATCAGGAAAAGTAAGATAACATTATTAAAGAAACCCTCAGTTTATAAAAATCCTTGGGGTGGGCTAGCCAAGAAACTGTTTTAAATTGCCAGCCCTCTTTCATACTGGATAACAAGTTAATGGAGGCTGGGAAGGAAAGGAGAGAGAGGAAAACAAACAAGGATTCTAAGACTCTCCAAAGTGGTGGAATAAAGAAAATTTGTATATTGCATGATTGCAACCAGGAATTTCAGAAAATTAGAAGCACTCAAGTATATGGGTTAGCATGGAAAATAAACATAGATGAAGTAGATGGAAAGACAATCAACAGGTCTTGGATGTTTCACTCAGATAGACACTGAGATTAAACATAACATTTCTACATCTCTAACCTCGTGGGTGAATGAGCTTAATGGAAAATTTCATTCTACTGTGACAAACTACATCTAGAAATCACATCATAAATTTTTTTTGCTAAGAAGATTGGTTGGCCCAATAACTGAGGATTTGGTCTTCCAGCTACCTAGTGTAGTTGATTCTCGTTGTCTCCAATTCTTATTTCAAAATCCAAATCCCTTATCCCCTCCCTGAAACCGTAATGGAGGCTATTCATAGAACAAGATTACTATCAAGAATGATCCATGTAGATGCATTGTGGGAGCTGTGAAGAAAAGTATAGTAAAATTAAGTCAATGAGGAACTTCCTGCAGTAGTTAATGGCTTGCATCCAAGTATGCTTTTATAGAGACCGATATGTTATTTCATGTTATGTGGTTGAAGAATAATTTTACAGGGTAAGAACTATTGGGCCGAGGTCATGTGTTTGATGATTGAACCCAATCATCTAATAGGCCCTTCATGGATGGGCCATGCCTCAAAACTTCAATGATTGGATGTTAAATATGGGCAAGGAATCATAGAATTTGGATCATCTGAAGGAACTTTCCACAGCACATTCTTTTCATAGAAGGTGCAGCACATTAAGGGTTTCATACCATCATAGAGTCAGTTCCAGCTATATATTTCAGCTTTTTATTTTTCCTTGTACAATGAGTGATGGAACATAATAGCATAAATTTTACCAGTATGCAGAGAACATGGAACACTTCATTTGGATACTGTAGCATAAGCTGGGTTTAAGATAATGATATGCCCGTGCAATTTCTTTGCCCAGGCTAATTTCTCAAACCCTTAATGAAAGAAATAGATAAACTGATGATGTATAACTGACAGAAGAACACCAACAAAAATATATGCTGAACAAAACATTCCCACACAGCAGAATCAGATATTACTTCTAATTGTCTGAATTCATCAAATTGACCCCATGATGGAATCCATATGATTCACAAAATTGTATTATCCATTCATGCATTTATATAGACACTCCTGATGCACAAAACAAGTCTTTCCTCTTCCACTAAAAGTAATGATTGATAAGCAAAATGTGGCCAAATGACAGTATGCATGACATGAAGGTAATTTGGTTACAACAACATAGAGAAGTAAATGAAAACTGCATATTACAAAACTCATAGTAAGCAATTTCAGAACTTTCAAGTTGGTACTCACTGTCTGCAGATTTTTATTCAAATTTTGCAGGTCATCAGTAACTGCTTCCAATAAAGAAGATACTGAAATTGGGCTGTTAGGAACTGATATCCCATTTAAATTTGATCTCGAATCTTGAATATCTGCTGCAAACCGTGAGACAAGTCTGTGAGACACAAAATTATCCATCTAGGTTCCATTGCAAAGAGATAATGAGAACACTCAGAATAAAGTTCTTGCTGAATATGCTAACCCAAATAACACAAACATGGACCTGAATTCCATACCCAGTTAGTCAATTAAAACAGCTGCCACCTACCATCAACTATCTTCTCCGGAGTCTGTGCTGATGACATTACGCAGCAAGAGACACTGCGTTGCCGCCCATACGACAACTTCCCCACTCTGCTACTAGCCCATTTCACATGGTTTCTGATTGAAAATCCAACAAAGGGTTTGCTGATTCTACTTGAAGAACATCCACAATCAACAAAATCAAATCCTCTTCTACAGAGATCAACATTTGAACATGTCAACGACACCATTCTCTCCAGCAGCCAGAACCCCAAATGTCAACTTGAATCACTCGAACAGAATAACACTCTTCTCCTCAATCAACATAGTAGAACTCCCATATATCAAGCACCCAACCAAAGAATCCTTGAAATCACGAAACACGGAGCATTAACTTGGTAACCTAAAGATATAAAACAGTAACTAAAGCCTAGATAGCAACCCAATCAGTTGTAGAATGATTCCAGTTTAGATGTTGAACTGAACCAGAAAAGTGTTATTTCAAGTACCTGTTCATTGTGAAAAGGCTTCTGAGATGGATCTAGGAGGTCCACATGAAGTCTAGTGACGTGGGTTTCTCTTGTCATGGAGATCAGTGGCCTTCCGTGTTCCTTCTGGACGTATTGGGTTTTGCGGAAAAAAGAGTGGAGAAGAGAGTGAAACAGGACCCAGCTATCCATATCTCTAGATGGATGGTTAAGACAGAAACATGCTCCTGTTAGGACAGCCACTCAAACTGTGGAATCTCATTCAACGGATATGATTTCAACACATTCCAAAGAAATATTGGGCAGCCTGGATTTGTAGAAGCCGGCTCTATACATATAGACCAGAACAACAGAGACCCGAAGAAACTGTAACTGCTTTCGTAGATTTTGGGGCTCTTTTTGTTCTTCTTTTCATTTTCCCCCTCTTTTTTTGTGGGTAAATTCATTTTGTATGTGGACAATAGAGGGTGCGTGTGTGCTAGGGTACTCATTCATGTTGTCAATCTCTAAGGGCTGCTTTAATTAATGTTATTTTGAGACCCAACAGAAACTTGGTTCCTACTTTCCCTTTGCGCTAACATAATAGCTTTAGAGAACAAGGAGCGAAGATTTAAGCCTACAAAAAGGAGGGACCCAGCAGCAGCTTATATGTTGATAGAAATAATTCATTTATGATTACTATCAAATCTTAATGAGCTGTTCATTTTTCACCGTACATTAGTTGTTGTTAGGGTCATTTGATAGAGAAGAAGAATTATTGAAAAAAGCCTTGTTGTAATTTGTTATGCACTGGAATCTCATATTTTCACTTAGACAATAAATAGCTGGAGGACGTGTGAGTGTGGCACACTGGTGCAAGAGTGAGCTCTCAACGGGAAAAGGTTATGAGTTCGAGGCTTCTCAAAAGAGGGGTTCGACTTGAGTGCATGAGTCCATTATTTTAAATAATAATAATAATAATAAGTGGCAGGTAAAAAGTAGGTGAGGCTCACTCCTTAAATGATCCAAACATGGTAAAGCATGCTTGAGCAACAGTCATAGTTAAAAGTTCTTCACCATAAGAGGCTTGTCAAGAATTATTCTGTTAAATGCATGCATTTTGATTGCTTACTGTCACTAATTCTTCATGAAAAGTTTTTTACTGCTTAAAATTGAAGTACGCCAAAGACCCCAGAATCTATCACGGGTCTGTAGCGTAATTCAATTTCAAGCCACAAAAAACTTTCCACTGACACAAGCTTCAGATGGCTTCTTGCTGGTTCATGTGTAGCTTGAACTCCAAGAGACTGTTTCGATCATTTAAAAGTGCACACTCATATATATTCTCGCCTGCTAATTGTTGTAAATCAAAATATGAATTATTTGAACAACCCTTGAAAATGAGGCAGAAAAGATGAATGATTTGAATCAGCAAACTGTTAAGCCTATATATAACCTTTTTCTTCTTTTTCTTTCTGTGCAAAAGCCCATATGTAAATCTTATTTTACATGCATCATATTGAAGCTCTAGATAGCTGCACAAGTAAATTAGTTTCACTGCTAAGCATAGAAATATGCATAATATACCTAGGGAATATCCTTCTCCTCAACCATATGCATGCACTTTTGTTGTGATTAGGGCCATTCATTTTGTAGTTCTCCATAAGAATATGCTACCAGTCAGGGACACCATTTCTTCTTGGTATAACAGAAGCAGAACTCGTCACAAGTACAAAATATGAATATTTGGATGGACGCAAATTTAAGGAAAGCTCCTCACGGCAACCTTCATTCTCATGGTCCGATCATCCTGGCAATGAAATGAATGGCTGCTCTTGGTTGACTCTCTTCTCAGTGGAGCTTAATTCATGGATAGGCCCACGTTTGACTGTCCTTGCAAAGCCTTGCTCTCTCTCCACTAACAGCTCAGAATACATACATGCATACAGTTTTTTGTCTCTTATCCTCTTTTTGTTATTTCCTTTTCTTTTTCTGGGGTTGATAAGATTTTAATGATTGGAAGTCATGAATAAATTATGTTTAGAAATTATATCTTGGATTCTTGATGCAACATCTGAACATGAATTGATTGAAGTGGGCCATGGGATGATCAGAAAAAAAAAAAAAAGTCAATAAAGACACGAGAAGATTCTGTCGGCAGCTCCTGGAAAATTGTGAAGCCAATGAAAGAGCCATGTATTGTTCTAGCCATTGTTTTTTCAGTTGTAAAGTCATTTTCTACTCAAACCATAATGTCATAATTTTCGAGGGGCGTAGCCAATCCAAGAGGGGACCTAAACGTCGCCCCCCAGCTTGACCACCACTTGTAAACTGCGTGGAAAGAAAGCGCCACCAAAAGGCCTAGCAGCACCAAGGATTTGGAGACAGGGTTCAGAAGCTAAATGGCTTAATGGAATTGCCTAAAATCAGTATCCTGTCCGGGCTGCCAATGTGCCCGTGAGGCATCATTAGTTGACCTGCTGCTACATTGATATCATTGTTCTCTTTGGAACGATCTTGCAGGCAGCGTCTCTTCAATGGTTTCTCCCATAAAGGAAAAACAAATGGCCCATCCCTACCCCATAGTTTAACAATTGATCATGACAGACGCACAAAAACAGGTTTGCAATCTCCTTTTAACTATTGATCATGTGAGACGTAAAAGAGAAGCCTTTACATGCCACTTTGTGGAACTAAAAGGACGGCAAACATCAACCATTTCTTCCTACCATTCAATCGAGTCGTGCAAGCCAACATAATTTTCATCGAGCAGACACAATTCTTCTCACTACTAACTTCGTTTGACATAGAGTATATGATGTATTCTCAAATCCAGTTAAATATAATCTAATTACAGATGTTCAAACTTTTCACTAACCTAGTAAGCTAAGGTGCAGTGAAAAGCAGACACAAAATTAAAGAGTGATTAAGCTGGAATTTCTTGTCCATTAGACTTCTATTTATACTGTTTTAACCTCACACATCCCCACCAAAATGCTAAGAAGAGCGGTACGGTGTGCAAATGCCTTGTAGCATAAGGCACGGAGTATGTTCACGTTTGAACAAATTTGAAGTAATAGCAATAAAGTTGAAAAAGGAATGGTCAAGCATAACAAGTGCCTTTTAGAAAGCAAAAAGGGCCTCTTCAATGGTACCCATTAGGTCACGGGTTTGAGGTGTTCATGGGTGTGTGTACGACGTTAATGAGGGCAAAATAAAGCACACGCACTCATTCAAGTATAAATTACCAACAGATTGGATATTATTGGGCGCCATCATTTCGTATCCATTTTAATGATTTTCATGGGTCGTAATCAAATATTCCTATGTCATTTCATATCCATTCCATTCAGTTTGCTTTGCTTTGCATAGCGGATTTTCTGTACCTTTCAATTTTACTAACTTCTTTAGAGAATGGGATGACAGCATTTACTTTAATTCAGGCTATAGCCCACAAGTCCATCTATAGTTGTCATGCTAAGCCAACAAACTTTATTTTCTCACAAAATTATCATGTCTAGACAAAATTACTTGCCTCACATAGGACTTGTCTATGGAGTTTACCTTGAATCATAAGACGTTTGGAACGACTTCGTGGTTTAAGATAGTAACTTATGGGACTCTGGTGGTTTTAGATAGTACATTTAGACTTTTTATGATATTAGCAAGCAGTGACAAAAATGAATGGATCAGAGGCAGCAAACCCTCTTAGAGAGAGATAAGATTCAAAACCTTAAAAAAATTGGAACTTGGGAAGCAAAGAGAAAAGGAAAAAAAAAACTGCAAAAGAATTCAAGAAAAGCATATCCATGTGTTAAATTGTCCACAATTCAATACAACATGAACACTCCATGTAGCAGTTGGTGGCCCACCCAGTAACGATATTGTTCGCTTTCTACTAATGGCACCTATACACTGTCAGCGGTCAAGGCTTTGTTTTTACCCAGTTGCTCAGGTAAAATGGGTTGTTACATGGAGAGTCACTCTGGACTCTTATCAACTGCGCACAACTCTTCCTCCTAATGATATGGGACTAATTCTGAGTACCTCCTGCCTTTGTCCCTCAACCTATTTTGGGGCCTCCCTCTCAAGGCATCTTGGCAACGGTAAGAGTTGTAGGCAGTTGATAAGAGTCCAGAGTGACTCTACCAGTAATGACACATTTTACCTAGGCAACTAGGTAAGAACAAAGTCGTGACTATTGACGGTGTATGGGTGCCGTCAGTGAAAAGCAAACAATATCGTTACTGAGTGGGCCTCCCGGCTGTTACAATGGTATCAAAGCCTAACCCTAACCCAATGGTGGATGGCTAACCACACATTGGCGCTCGCGTGAACACGTGAGAGATGCGTGTCCCTTAAGGGGGAGAGGTGAACTGTTGCCGTAGCCAAAATGCCTTGAGGGAGAGGCTCCAAGATAGGTTAAGGGACGAAAGCGGGATGTACTGAGAGTTAGTCCTATATCGCTAAGGGAAAGAGTTGTGGGCAGTTGATAAGAGTCCAGGGTGACGCTACCAGTAATGATGTATTTTACCTTGGCAACTGGGTAAGAATAAAGCCGTGATCACTAACAGTGTATAAGCGCCGTCAATGGAAAGCAGACAATATCGTTACTGGGTGGGTCTCCAGGCTATTACAATGGTATCAGAGCCTAACCCCAACCCAATGGTGGATGGCTAACCGCGCATGGGCACTCGAGTAAATATGCAGGGACGCGTGTCCCCTAAGGGGGAGAGGTGAACCGTTGCCATTGCCAAGATGCCTTGAGGGAGAGGCCCCAAGATAGGTTGAGGGACGAAAGCGGGAGGTACTGAGAGTTAGTCCCATATCGCTAAGGAAAAGAGTTGTGGGCGGTTAATAAGAGTCCAGAGTGACTCTACCAATAACGATGCATTTTACCTGGACAACTAGGTAAGAACAAAGTAGTGACTGCTGACAGTGCTGACGTTGTATAGGCACTGTTAGTGGAAAGTAGACAATATTGTTACTGAGTGAGCCTACCAGCTGTTACACCACAAAACTCTTCTTCCTTGGATTATGGTGTATAACAAGACAAAAATGATCTTATGCAAAAATAATTGCGTCATGTACAGGTGTTTAGAAAGGTTCAAGATCTCTCACATATTCTCATTAACCCCACAAAGAACAAGATAGTTGAAGGTTAAAGAAGAAGCCCGTCGGAAATATTTAATGATTTAAAATTTTCACCTTCTTTAGATCATTGAGTCAAAAGATGTGTTGTCGGTAATAAGAGACGTACACTACTTTAGAAGTAAATATTAGAAGTAAAAGTCGTTTAGTAAAGCTAACACTTAAAACTCGTAATAAAATTTTAAATATTTAATATATAGCATTTTTATTATATAAATATTTGACATATATAAATTTACTAACCTTCTCCTTATTAATAACAAAGTTTGATAAACATTTGGAGATATTTTAGTCCTATAAAAAATATATTTTGGATCGCATAATCCATGAAGAGTACCGTCCTTCCCCATCCATCAAAAAAATGTGGATAGTCAAAGCCAATTCCAAAGCCTTCTATAAATAAGATTTTCCATTCCATATCTTATATGTTTGGATTGCAGATAATTTGTTCCAATTAATAGCCCTAATTCATATAGTCCTGTTAAGAGTGCATGCTTAAGATGAACCTTTTTCCAAGCATTGTAAAACCTCTTTTATAAATCTAAGCCATTCATCAAGTTAGGAATTACATAGGCTAGAAACTAAATCTCATACTCATTGAATATTTTTAGCCTATGTTTCTTTAGGTAAAAATTACGAACATCTATTTTTATTATTTTTTTAAAGACCCAAAGAAGTGGCAAGGACGGTTCAAATGCATTACATTTTCACGGGTTACATACTTTTATTACTTATGTAAACTATTCATAATATTAGAAATGTCATAGATAGGCTAGAACTCACATTTAATGCCCAGCTACTTTTTCTACACAAGAATCATGACCATGGCCAAAGCAGTAGCAAGTCGTTCTTTCTCCACCCAATGTATCTCTCTTAATGCCCATGGCCAAAGCTGTAAGAAATCGTTCTTTCATAATCTTTACTTCAAACAAGAAAATCCCAAATCCCTTTTTCTCAAGCGATAAAAAACGCACTGTGCCAAGAACAGATTATTTGACCCAATGTCCATTGATATGGTAGTAGCATGCACAAGTTCAATGCATCGATCACCTTCGGATAATATTAGCATGGAAGAAGATCGCATTACCTTGGGATGGTCTTGTAGTTGATAAACTACAAAAACATAAAGCAAAAAAACAGAGCAACTACTAATTCGTCCAACTACATTTGATGTTAGTGGAAAATATGCGTTGATATCAAATAGTCCAACTACATTGTTCAGTTTCTTTACCTATTAATTTTTCTAACGGAAACTTTATACTTTACAATTTGAAAATATCCAAGGGATAGAGAAATTAATTACCCACTGGGATGCCACCTACTTAGCTCCATCTTTGGATAATCTGATTTATTTGGCCTATCCTATTTAGGTTAATTGTGAAAATTCATGTCCATTGAATGCTTCTATGTACTACTTTTTACAGTGAAAATATTCAATGGTCATGATTTAAAAACTAAAAATAGGATTGAATTTATAACCATTTAACCCCTTCATAATTTAAAAATCTCAAGGAGAGTGAAATTCATACCCATTAACAACCTAACCGACCTTCACGTGATCTGATCCACTCATCTTGTTCAGCTTATCTTATTTGAACTATTTGTAAAAATTTGTACTTCTGCCTACTCATTTTTCTAGTTGAAACATCTATGGTAATAATTTAAAAATTCAAAATGCCACCCCATAATCGGGATAAGGCCAGATGATGATGATAATTTAAAAATTCAAAATAGGATTGAGTTTATAACCCTTTTACCGTTTTTAAAATGTACGTAAATGGCATGTGCAGCTATACTTCAAGTAATTTTAAAGCATTTTTAAAAACAGTCATGTGGATATAGCCCTTACCTGAGGGATTTGAAACATGGGTCCTCAAGTTAAAACTTAAGACACCTATGGGATAGTATCACATGAAATTAATTAAAAAACTAAGGTGGAAGAATAGTGAATAAATTTGTGAAGAATCAGAAACAACTCACAAATAAAGGAAAGGAACGACTGCAAGACCGGAGTTCCTGCAGGATTAAAAATGTCTTGGTGCAATGGGGTGGACATGCCCCTAAGGCCCCACCTACAATCAGCCACCAAAGCCATATAGATGCTGCCTAATCGGACTACACAAATACTACGCTGCACCCTCGCACTTACATAATCAATGCTGCGACTGAAGAGCTAGTCCGCAGATCCCATTTTCCTTCTTCATCACGGCATAATTGGAGGAAATATTCATCTAACTAATGCCTAGAAAGAGTTAGCAAGTCCCTACTTCAGAAAGTCGCAACCCATTACATGGTTACAGAAAACAGGCATCCACAACGGACATGTTAGAGGGGAACTGTTAAGAGCCCATCTCAATTAAGCACCGTACCAGTAAAGAGATTTAATTTGATCAGGTGCTAAGGTAACAACTTCCAGAGACTTGACCTTAGAGACCAAGGTGAAATTGCTACCTCATATAACACTACAGTAGAACTGCGGGAACCCACATTGACAAATTTATGCATAAATAACGGGAATAAACTTTCGCAGAAAGAATGGAACTGAACCTGGAAATTCAAATCCTCCAAATCAGCTTGAGAAGACTCAATGCTTGTTCAACGAGAAGCCTCAAGACCCAGCACGTGAAGCTGAAAAGTGATCATACAATCATGAAGGCACATAACGGCTGACCATTGAAATTCAGTACATCGGAATCTGCTTGCGAAGGCTGATTATTGGTTCGCGCTGAAGAATGAGACGCAGCCTTGATCGCGCATAACGCTTTAACCCACATCAGAGCCCTTGAACGCGGCTGGCCGCTGGAACTGTTGAACTACGTAAAGCAGTACCGAGAGCTACATAGACATTTTATATATGTATTTCCACTACACCTTGCATTAAGGAGCTCAGAGGGTGAAGTACAATTAAGAGTGTAGCACATGGTAAAGCTCCTGCATCTTGGAGCGCGTACTAAGAGATGTGGGAAGGTGAGGAATGCCAGCTTATCATGTTCCGATGCTCAATTTGGTAAGCATCAATATTTTCCCTTTGGTTATTGTTACTGGTTTTTGAAAGACTTCCCACTCAGATGCTATAATTCCAGCATGCCAAAAATTTCGTACGTATCAAATTCCATGACCAAATTACTCGAGTTCCATAATTCACCAACCCTTCGCCTCCAACCGATCCCTTTGACCGGCTGAACCAATACTGTAGCCTTTTAAGTTTCCTTAGAGAAAAGCCAAGCAACAGGACTCCTTTTAGCACCTGCAAGGTAGTGGCTCAAATATGTACCATACGAAGAAAGCTAACTGGGACAAGAGCAAAGATTATGAAATAGCATAGGCAGCAGATGATGAGCGTAATCGGGCCCAACCGATATGACATTTCATGTGATCGAGACCATTTCATAGGGCCATGAAGATGTAGTAATAAGAAACAATGAAGAAAACTGCACACTCAATTTCCATGATTGAAAGGTGACAGATGTACACGTACAAGAATGGAAGACCAGGATACCGCATGGCAGCACTTAGGAGAAGCTAATCCGGGCCAACTGATCTTCAAGAATCTCACATAGAGCATTCCACATGAAGGAATAAGTAAAAATGAACAGGTCCGCAGAGTCAAGTTTGATGGTTCAATAGTATGAGGTGCACAGAACTGATCTTCAAGAAGGGCAAAGTGACATTATGTAGATCAAGCTTCTCTCATGTTACTATTCCCAAATACAAAACTCTTAGCTCCACGCACCGTCGTGCCAATTGTCAGATTATCTCCATTTTTTCCTCTTTATTTTGAATGGAAACAGAACTGCAATACAAACTTTTGACTCATTTTAAGCAAACCACAGGCATTTACATGGAATGGAATCCATAGAGAAAGTTACAACCCACAGAATACAATCCAAATGGAGGAACTAGAATTGGCCAAACCAGCTAGGCAAGCGCACCGCTGCAACATTATTGACATAAACGGTAAAACAAGAATCGGTGCGGAGCTTCCAAATTTGTCACCTCTCAAATGGTATAATAATTGACTATTGTGGGGACATAAATATCCAATGATCTGTCAACCAATTACGCTAGAAGAATAACCGTGCACTGTGTAAGTTCCTCCTAAACTCCAGGCCCTGAACAGACTTCCCAGGAACCATATGAGAGCACTCTTTTACTCTTGGCATATCAAATAAGCACCAATTAACAGAATTGGAAGAAACATTCGGGGGAACCAGAGAACACAAAGACCAGCCTCCTGGAATCAAGTCCAATTACAATCTCCTACCTTATACCTGAATAACCCTCCAACCCAGTAAATGAAAGCACAATCTCACTTCATTGCCAATTATCAATTTATCTTTTAAACTTGCTAGTACATTAAATTGAGCCCATTCATCCTCATAATCCTCTGTTAGTGGACCAAGGCACCACAAAAATTATTTCCATTGACTTTTCAACACTACTGGTAACAAAATCCAGAGGCTGTCAATGAGGCAGTGACGATCCAGTAGTTCTGAGTACAGCCAAAGTCTAAATGATATCATTTTCCTGCCTAACAAAATGCCTATCATTCCAATGCCTTGGCAATTACATATACTGGTCATCTAATTACTTCTATACCACATCAAGGTGAAAGACTATTATGGTACTTTATTATCCTACATTGGGATTCTTCAAACAAAAAAACATTAAGCTATAGCATAACATGCTCCAAAAAGGACAAAAATTTGTTTAAGGGATTTTAAAAAAACTTCTTCCGAATTCTAAAGCAGTGAAGGAGGTTCAGGACAAGATAGGTTAAGGATGACTAGAGATATGGTCCCATCAAAATTAAATCTCTCTGATTCTGCCACTTGGCAAACTAACATTGAGGACTTGGGGTTCTTAGGAGTGAAGTATTTTGGCATCCATGTTCATGAGAGAAGGACATGTAGAAAGGAGCATTTCCCCAGCTGGAAAAATTTGTCACTCATATGCGATCAACCCTTCAAAGTGATACTTGTCCACTGGATGAAAATGCTTAACTATCCATGTCCACGAGGTGAAGAATTTCATAAAGTAAAGGACATCTGCAAAAGGGAGCATCAGAAAGCACTTCTCCAATCCACATAAACTCACACCCCGCATGTGATGAACCAGTCTGAGATGACCCACTTTGAGACTGTGTCACTTTATTAAGTATCAAGGTTCAGAAAGTTGGAATCAATGGAAGAAAAAAGGATAGGTGCAGTGACGTCGAGGAGAAAACCAAAGCATTTAAATTGATCCAAAGTTATAAAAAATAGTTGTAAAAGAAGACAATGACAGCTTTATTTCTATATTTATTTCACAAATACGAGGGTTTTGAACGCTTCTACCCTCATATACGGGCAGAGTACATATATTTTGGTTTTTTAATTGTGTTCTCATGTTTAAATATCATAATTATGGTTATAAAGCGTGATTATAATTACTAATAAAAGGTGTGGCAGCCTAAGGGCTTTCTAGAGTTTCTTTATGTACCCTTTTGAGATCAATTAAGAGATCACCACTCAATCGATATTCTGCTGTGTTTAGCAGTACCAGAGCAAGAAACCTCTGCAATGGACCGATGGCCCCTGATGCGTCAAGGAGGTGGTGGTTTGCAAGAGAATAGTCCCATGCTAGGCATTATCTAGGAAACTCCATGTGTTAGATGATTGAGGAAATAGAGAATCTGCTAGTCCAGCAACAAGGAATTAACCTTAACAACGATCGAGCTTGTGGCCTAGTACATGGAGCGTGAATCAACCGCCTTCATCCTATACTTGCTCTTGGCATACAACAGTAGGAAAAACAATTACTCCCACATAAGCTCTCTAGTAAAGAAGAACACAACTTTGGGGTTGGAATGAAACTTTTTATGGGGGCAGTTGGCAAAGAATTTTATGGTGGTCAACTACAACAAAGGGGGGAAATTTATTAAGAAAGTGAATATAAGATGATGGACCTTCTATCTTTCAACGTCTAGCTCTACCTTGAAGACTTCTTGAATTGGCTTGTAGTGGCCGAGAGCTTTTTCTATTACGTCCATGTCCTGGAACATAAAAGAAGCCAAGTTGGTGGGGTTACAAACTAAAAAGAAGAACATTTACATCGTAGGAGCAACTTTAGACAAGACGTACCAAAATGGAGAAAATGTCAATCAGATCTTGGTCACACATGAAGCAATTGTGAAGGGCACAATTAATTACCAGAGATTGTGACAAGATGTTGTTTCAGCAATACTAGAATTGTGGACAAGGCATGCAAGGTGTTCGAAATTTTGTCAATGAATTTTCTAGGCATTCCGTTTGCTACGAATTGTCCAACAATGAATCACAAAAAGCTCCATGGTTCATAGGAGGGCTGAAACCAATTTTATGGATTAAGAATGGAACTTAAATGGAGATATTCGGTTAGCCATAAATGCAAAAAAGCAACTCGAATGGTTACAAAAGCCAATCATCCAGGGGGGTTTACGTAGGAGGAGATTCCTCAAGGTTTGATGAGATGCATTATAAAGGAAAGCTGGTGATTACGAGCAGCTTATAGCTTAGATGATGAAGACCTTTAGGACACCAAATGCCTCACCAAGTATGCTTAGTATCATGGATGAGGAATTACTGCTAGAGAAACTTGTGCTTGTCTCCACTTGCACAAAATACTAAAACAAATAAACTCCCAACCACTACAAATTAGGTGAAAGGTTCCACTGGTCCAAAAAGGAATATGGCTTTCTTCTTCAGAATCATAAGGAACTAGCTTTATCAAATTGAAAGGAATAAATATGAAAACTGGAAAAAAGTCCATAGCCAAAGGAGAATCAACAGTCATGTGTTAGAACAGCATCGGAGGCACTCAAATTTCTACAGGCAATGTGAATAATTTTCTAATTAGCCCAGAACAGAGAACATTCATCAACATCCTTTCTCAACATGACATACCATACATTAGTCCAAACAGTCAGTGAATGCATTTGCGGTCCATTTGTTACTGGCTAGCATCAAGTTATCTTCATCATATGGAGATAGTTCTCAACCAGAAAAAAAGAAATTAATCATACAGAAAAATGAGTAAATGACCAAGAAAGGATAAATTTGAAACAAAAAGTGCAAAATGACTTTACTTTCCATCAGTACAATAAAAGAATCCTACAATCCTAGACAAGAAAATTAGACAGCAGAAGCACAAACTAAATAAAGGTCCTCTTATATTGGAGAACAACGACTAGGCAATAAGACCCATCCACATATAACAGTCACTAGTGCCGATGGAAGCATTAACTCATTTCCTCAAGCAAATTAAGAAAAAAAAATATGCTGCTCTCAGAAACAAGCAATTATATGATAAAAAAGGTACAGCTAATTCCCTCAAAACATTAAATCGATACTCAAAGTTATCCGAAGGAACAGTAATCCGTTACCATTCAAACATCAGCGTCAATGGCCTTCTCTCCATTCTCATCCGCAGCTTCAGCAGTCTCCCCACCAGCAGCATCTTCCTCCGTAGGGGGCTGTACCTGTTCCTCCTCGGGCAATGGCTCCTCCACATAATCATTCTCAAAAGCATCTGCTGGAACCTCATAAATCCTAACTTGAGGCTTCGATGGGTCCTTCACAAGAACATACTTTCCCTCATTTAGTTTCATGCACAAATCAACAAGGGATTTCACAATTCCCCACATATTTGAAGTGTTCAGATTGATTTGAGTTGCAAATTCCCTGGGTTTATAGCCAGCCACACTCAAAATCACATGATTGAAATGATCGCGGGGATGAACCCTAGAAACATAACCTAATTTCATCACATCTGCACTCGCTAAAAGCGCCTGAACCGTCCATTTCGCCAACTTGTTCGCATTGTTCTTCAACTCAGTGGCTAAAACTGCTCCTTTTTGTGTTTCCAACTTCTTCCTCCAATCAACACCGGAGTACTTGGGATCAAACTCATTCAAAGCATTCAGTGTCAAGAAGGATCTCTGTCCTTTAACCTCTGAAACACTGTGAACTTCACACCTTGCAACAAGGAACATATCCTCGTCAAGCGTCCATCGACGGTATCGATAAGCAACAGAGGCAACTTCCTCTCCCTCGGCAGCAAAAGGATTCGGCTCTTCGAATGTAACCTTATTTCCATCCCTTACCAAAACTTGCTGCGAGAAGTTCTGGTTTACATATGCTGCCTCAAGACTCAATGAATACGCCGAATTAATATCCTCCTTCGCCTCCGGCAATGGTTCCTGCGACGTCTCATTCACAGACAGCAAGTCAAGCTGGGATCCATCGCGCTTATCAAAGAAAAGCTTGTTCCCAACTCTCTGAATCACAATATCCCAAGAATAAACAGATCTAGGCGCACACATCAAAGTCGATAAGATGGAATCGGTAGCAAAAACCGTCGCCTTATCCTCGTTCGCCAAGCGCCGAATAACTGGATCATCGGTAGTAGTAACCTTGAAGAAATTCCGGTTCTTGAACCTCTCCAATCTCTTTTCATTCTTAGGGTTAATCCGATCAAAAGAACGGTCATAAAACTCTAATCCACCACATACAAGCAAATCTTCCGGATCTGTAACGGAGAAAGTAAGCTTCGAGAAAGTTGAAAACGGGATCTGATCGAGCATCGTCCATTCAGGTTGAATATCGACCGAAGATTTGAAAACAGCAGCTTCCCTGCGTGGCTGGTTTGCGCCGGAACGATTGAGATTGTAAAGACGGTCGCGACGAGCGCGCTCCTTCTCCGCCTCGCGCTTCCGCGCTTCGACTTCTTCGTCGCGACGCTGGGGTAATTGGCGCTGTTGCTGGAACCGCCATTTGGGGCCGAATTTAGGGCGTGGGGGCGGTTTCCCGTCGACAAGTCGGAAAGAGGAATCTTCGTCGGCTGCAGCGGCGGCGGAAGCTTCGTCTAGGGCGAAATCAAAGACGGCGTCGGAAGGGTTCCGGTTGGTGCGAGCAGGGTTGTTGTAGTTACGCGTCCAATCTGCGATCCGACCTAGTTTCTCAGAGCGGGAAAAAGGAGCGAAGGGAACGTTGGTGGGGTGATTTGATAGTAGCGGAGCGGTTGTTTCCGGAGGACCCCAGCCGTCCGGGTTGAAGGGCACGGATCCCACTTCGAAGCCTCCCATGGGAGAGATGGGCTAAGGTTGGAGAAGAAGGAAATAGAGTTTAACGAGGGCGAGCGGTTTGGGGTTTTGCGGAGGAAGGGTTAGGGTTTGTATGGGGGGAAGAAGAATGGTTTAGGGTTCTGGGTTTTCTACTTGGCAAGCGCGTCCTGGACGTGTGTCACAACAATTCGTCTCAGGGGTATATTACATGTGGACCAACTTTCTGGTACGAGCGAGCCGAAGACTGGAGAAACTCTTCGGCGTTCGCAACCAAGCGTCCGCCTCTACTACTCGCGTGTGAGAGTGGGGCTCATTGATTTGTATGCATTATCCTACTTGTTGCCACCATTGGGGCAGGTGATATTCGGGTCCTTGCAAGTGGGCCCAACTATTTACTATAAGTTATTTGAGTGTGCGGCCCATATATTTCTGCATATTTTCTTGCAGGTGTATCCCACTTTAAATACTTTTATTGAACAAGTAATATGCATGTCTAATATGTGGGCTCATTAATTTTTTGCCTCTCTGATATTTCATTGTATTTTTATATAGGTTTGCCCAAAGCCATGCCTGCTCTAATGCTGCTCACGAATACGTGATGAGGCCTACTCTATTTTTAGAGGCGTTTTAGCATGGAGCCTGTGTATTTTGTACATGTTTTGTTTTGTTATAAGTTGCCCACCATTAGCCCCAAATGATAACAACCAGTACTGGGCCTCCATTGTGTCATGACCTGCTAGATCCACGAGCACACCAGCAAGTGTCTTTTTAGCAAAAATAATGTAATATGAGACCAAATTAATATGATTTTTTTGGATGCAAAACTTTCTAAATTTGTTACATGATATCCAAACCATGATCTTCTACTTGCTGCTTTCCATGAATAATGGTGTTTTTATATTATGGTTTCCTTGACATGTGTCATTACCCCATACCGTTTTTTGAAATGTTTCTTTGCATCCTTTTTTTCTTCTTTGCATTGTTTCATTGTCTTATCAATTTTTTCCTTCTGTCACTGTTACAGGTCTTTCTCTTCAATTTTGTTTTTTCTCCTAGTCTTTTATTATAGATTTATCACTCGAGTTAAATGTACATTCAAAGCCAAAGGAATTAGTTGAACTAGGTAGATTATCTATAATTTAGTATTCCATATCTTTTGACCAAAGTGTGTGCTTATTTTTTCTTTCTTTTGGGTAAATAGCAAAAGCTTTAGTAATCATAATAAGCAGTACAAATTAGTCAACCATACCTGGTAGAAGCATATAGAATAGAAACTAACAACACTAGTGACCTCGTCAGTCTATACAAGACCTATCACATCTCTCCTCAAATACCTCATCGCACTCGTACGTGCAAAGAAGTTGACACTTTATTTTTTTATGGTGCATAACTTCTCTTTCACAACTCTAAGCTTTTATCTTGATCAAAATGGGTTAGATGAACGAGATACCAAATTGTAGGACAATTGGATCCTTATAGATATTTTATGTTCACTTGATCATTATGGTCCCCAAATTTTTTAGATTTTTTGAAGACAAAAGATAAAGGGTCAGAATTATCCAAATGCATTCATTTTATAGGCTCCCTGTCTAAGCCATTCTAAACAAAATAAATAGATTTAATCTTTCAAAATAAGTAAGCTCCATAGCAAAATGGAGCATCCACTTCTTTTGTAAGCATTAGTGAGGCAACTCTTACTAGGACTCACAAGTATTGACATGCCAAAGCCGACTTAAGAACTGTTATATTTACTTCATGATAGACATGGCAACTCATGGAGAAAAATGCTTTCCTTCTCAGTCTTCCATCTTCGATGTATCCTTTGATACCTCTAGTGAGTCTCCTTTTTAAAACTTCCACCACCGTTGAATCTCAAAGTGAGTCATAGCTACAAGGCTAGAAACCTCTTTTTCATTATCCTCTATGTTCGTCAATGAAACTTTCACAAGAAATTGTTATAAGAACACACTACCAGCGTGAGTTGTGTAACGACCCAAGATCCAACAGCAACAATATCGTCTGCTCTAACCGAAATTCCATAGTTTTACTCTTCTCGATAAGGAAAATGCATTGTTAGTAGTTATATCACTTAAACCCTTATAATCAGCACAAACTTCTCTCTAAGAAATGTATGACTAAACTCTCAGGATCACTCGAAGCTTGTCATCTTATAACTTGACATCCTCCCTTTGGGATGCTCTGATACAAATTGTAACATTTAGGGTTCCAACAATATATATATATATATATATATATATATATATATATTGTCTGCTCTGGCCTCACAGCCTCACAATTTTGCTTTCCTCTGTAGGAAAAATGTGTACATATTTAGAAATACTGTGAACCTTATAACTATCCCAGACTTTTTCTCCCCAGGTAATGTGGGACTAAACTCTCAGGATTACCTAAAATATGTCACTCTATAGCTCAACATCCTCCCTTCGAGACAACCCACTAAGACCGCCCTCTAGGCTCCTTATAGGAATGCCTAATGGGTGACCTTTTTGGGCCGGCTAAAGAAGCTGACAAGCTATGGGGTGGTGAGTTATAAGTGGCCTTGAGAGTTAGTCTCACGTTGCGTAAGGAGAGGGGAATGAGCTGGTTATATGGGTACAAGTGATATCTCTTAGCAACAAGGCATGAAGTCCTAGGTTTTCTAAAATTATTTTTCATATAATAATTATAATATTTATTAAAATAATCAAAATGCCTAGAAAATGTAAAACATATATTTAATTATAATTGCAATAATAGTATCAAGTGAAATACCAAAAGAAAACCCCAAGGGTCATTCAACTCAAGGCAACGAATAAAATCAAATATAATGTGCAACATACTTTGATAAAGTTTGAAATCATGGCTAAACACTGATCAAGAAAAGAAAATGCGAGTCACATATCAGAATGATAATATGGCGTTGAGTCTCCTTCATCATACACCACATCCAATCACAATGATAAATCCATACTCATAAAAGTCAAAGGTCAGGTCCATACATTGTCACCAATGCATAACATATATGTACAAGTCAAGAACAAGTCTAATATCAAAGTAGGAAACCATTTACATCAAGATTAGTCCCTCAGCAGAATAGGGGGTCCTTTGTCTTTCTCCCTAATGCTCCACCTACTTGCCCTTGCTACTAATCTACTCCAAATCTGAGGCATTGGAAACCAAGCAAATGCCTCAGCAAGCAATCGCTCATGTAAGTGACCACATTTAATATCAAGTGAAGAATAGGTAGTGTAATGTATAAAGATCAGGGTTTATAATAAATCTCATGGATGTGAAACATTCATATAAGAAGTTGAATCATCGGATATCAAGGATGAAACGATGCATGAATAATAAGGAGTTAGAATCAAATACAATAATCAACGAGGATATGATTTCACACATAAAATGTAGAAGTATCATAAACCAAATATTATGGCATGCATAACATGAATAATGCGTGCTTATAAAACTGGTAGAGCCAAATACATTCAAGTCCATCATACCAAAGCATAAATGCAAGTCATGAATAATAGGGCACGCAACTAATTGTGTCCCTCACATAACCGGCCATGAGTACTCATACCATTTCCCCCATGCTTATTCCTTTCGGGGCTGCCCGCTACACAATCACCCCTTAAGACGCATTGTCATGCCATGAGTAAATCAGGATGTAACTATCTCAGAATACCTGTAACTACATGTGTACATAGAATAAGAGCATAGATCGCTATACTGTAGTGGCAGCCACTTCGGGGTATGAACCACTGCTGCTCACCATTGACATCAAAATGGCAGACTAGTGTCCACCATGTATGGGGGCCAGTTGGACGTGCGTGGGTGGCCTGCCCATGATTACCACAAATCACATGCAATTGTCCAATATCAAGGTGATGTTTATAATCTATAAACTTAAAGGGTGGATGGTCAACCTTACGACCTTCATAGCATAACATCTACTAAGCAAAAATGCCCATCATAAAACTAGGATACAATACGAAACCATGCATTGAAAATATGTGCATAACAACCTCAATAGCTCATTGAAATAGTGCATGAATGGTAATCTCAAGAAAATCATGAGGTTAGTGTACCTATTCATGCATAAAACTGTCAATGTAAATAAAGCCATCGGGTGAACAAACATGCTTTATAAAATTAGAGAAATACTAAATGTAGTCACCTACCTCAATGTGTGTAATAACCCAATCAGGTGCATAATCCCCTCAACTTGCACACTCTGATGTACCTGTCAGGGGCACAGTACTATACTACGTCACTAATCGCCCTCAATGTGTGCTGTTATATAGTTTACTCTTCATTCATATCTATTGGTATTTATCATACCCCAATTTAAAAGTCAATTACTCTGGTTAATCTTCTGATCTAGCAATTAATCCTAGACCAATAGTCCAGATCATTTGATCTATCCTTATTCAAGTCAATTCATGTATTAATATCAGTTTTCCTTCCATCTAAACAATCATTTGCTTTCTCTGATTATCAATTAGAGTTGTGATCATCTAACTCAGTGTCTCCTGATTGCTAGAGGGCTTAATCCTTTCATCTCATTAGGTTTGGAGGCGATCCAACCATCAAATCATTCTTTTATCGCTTAAATTTGTATTTAGATAATTAAATCAAGTTTTAAGTATCATGATCACCTTCATCCTCATGTTTTTCTAGCATTTTAGGTGTGTACCAAGATCAGTATCTTGATCTAACTGTCCGATCAATCTATGATCCGTCAAATCTAAGGTCCATGGTCAGATCAATGATTAAGATCAATTTACTTAACTGATGCATGCGATCTGCTCATTAGATCCACCAATTCATCTCCTATGTCATATATTTGTTCAATTTCTAAGGCTTGATCATGTCCCTAATATGATGACCTGGATTTTTAGGATGCAGTTTTTATAATAAAACGGTGAGATCGATCTTTATTTTAAAATAATTCATGCAAAAGAATGCAGCGAAAATTTTCCTTTTTAAGTAAAACTTTTGTGTAAAATCCTCGAGTGTCATTAACAAATCACGATGAATGAATAATGCAAAGGCCATGGCACTTTTTTGCAAAACTTTGCAAAATATATAAATGAATAACTACTAAGCCCAAGATTGTTAATCACAGCCCAAGTCACAAATAAACACTTATAATCAAGTTTATACCAAATACAAAAAAGGTTACTATGAATCTTACTTGTGCTTTCTTGATTGTGACCATAGCGTTCTTTAGTGTCCCTTCTAGTTGTACTTTGTTTTATCTGAAAAATAATGGATTGGGTTGAGTATTTTTCATACTCAGTAGGTGATCTGATATTACTATTTTGAAAATACGGCAAACAATATGCATCATGCAGAAAACTTTTTCATGTAAAACCTTAGTGATTCCATTTTGTGTAAACATGCATATTTAGGACTAAAATCATAAGATAGAAAGCAATACATCTAAGTAATAATATCTTGACAACACATCAAACCAACGAGTAAAATATAATAATCATGAAACTCTCAAAATAGTCATCATTCAAGCAGATGCTAGTATCATGCACATGAATCTCTCGGCAAATATATCACGCCAACTAGTCACGAGTACTCGTATACGACCATTTTAATGCTATATGCATATCAATCACATTGAAATCATAGGCCACTATGCTCATACTCTGCATACAGTTGGAATCCACCATAGCCTCCACGGCGACTATGGATGTCCCCAAAAGGGTGCCATGAACACCTTCAGTGGTCGTCCCTGTTTACCACAGCAGTCAAGGAAGGGACAATGCCTTTTTGGCAGTGATACCATCCACCCTTTTGGTGGTAGAGGGCAGGAAGCCAACCCTATACCTCCTCTCAACATAGTGCCCACCAGGCCTATCAACCCGTAAAATATAAAAATCATGTTCTCTTTGGGTTCCTCACACTGCCTCACTAGCGTCTTTTGGGCACTTTAGCGTCTTTTGGTAACCCTCAGGGTTATGCATTTAATTAAATCTCAATAATCACAAATCATGCAATTTATGCACTTATTCGTTGTAAATAATGTAATTTATGCAATCGTTTGCAAAACATGCATGCAATGCATAAAATCTGCTCATGCTAGTATTGCATTCAAAGTCATAACCCCACCTAGAAGCCTGACAGTCTAGAAGGCTGCCAACCTAGAAGCTTGTTAGCTCTCTCTGGCCCGCCCTTATCGGCCAAGGCTACATTTCTCAAAACATGCTTGTATAAGAACATCATAAAAGCATACTAAATGCAATGATAGGTTCAAGTGCTTACATGTTATAAATCATACAGACAATTCCGTATGCTCGTATAAGAATATCATATTTCAAAAGCATTATAAAGGCAAGTAAATCACTTAGAGTTTGGGATGCATCTAAAAATTGAGTAGTATAAGACTAACTACAAATCAAGTTTGTTTGGAAATGCATTAAAACGTAGTAGTATCAGATTGCCTACAATTCAAATACATTTGAACATGCATTAAAAATGTAGCAGTATCAGACAACCTACCTTGATTGTCGTCACTTAGCTTGTGTCCCTCTTTCAGTCGAGTCTTAGAGTACCTTTATGGGGTCCTGTATATCATTTACACATAAAATATAATCATGATTTCTAAATTCACTGGTTAATGGCTAGATCTATATGATTTAGGTTTTCTTGGAGTTGATTTATATAAGTCTTGGTCCAATCTTGGACTAAGAATGTCCTAAGGCCTCTCTTAGATTTATTCTTGAGGTCTGACCATAGTTGATCTTATGGGTTCATAAGATCTCTATGGTTTTTAGGCTATATTCTTCCTAAATAGTCTCTTTCTCCTAAATATTATTGTATAATTGGATCTGTGTCAAAATTATGGACATAACGATCCTTTTTGACACACCCCACACGGGTGGGGTCCATTGTAATGATATTGTCCCGTACAGGAACCGCAGGTCCCACAGGTTTTGCATTTACCCCCTTACAAGGTAAAATGCCTCGTTACTGTGAGGAGTGTTCCCACTCCTTATCAACCAGCCCAACTCCCCTCTCCAGGCGGTATGGGACTAACTCTCAACCGTCACCCCCTCGACCTTCTCCGCTTCGCCACCCCTCACAAGGCCATGGTACCTCACGGTGCCTGAGCCGACAAGGCTAGATCTCTCTCCCTTAGGGGACACACGCCCTCATGTGATAGAGGCATGCATGCTGTTAGCTACCCATCACCACGAGGAGACTGGCTCTGATACCATTTGACACACCCTACAATGATATTGTCCATGCCGAAGTGCCCATATACCCCGCACGGTTTTGTTCTTCCCCAGTTGCCCAGGGAAAAGGTCTCGTTGTAAGGGAAGTCTTCATCACTCTTATCAAGAGCCTAGTAACTTTCTCCCTAGCGATGTGAGACTAACTCTCAGTCTCTTACCTTGCCTAGAAGCCTGCCAGCCCTCTTGGCCCGCCCTCATTGGCCAAGGCTTCACAACCTCTCCCCCTTAGGGGACAAGCGTCCCCACGTGTCTTACCACACGTAAGCTCCCACGTGCGGCTAGCCACCCCCACCGGGTTGGGGTCTGGCTCTGATACCACTTGTAACAGCCCGAGGGCCCACACCCTCATCACTCTTATCAAGAGCTCAGTAACTTTTTCCTTAGCGATGTGGGACTAACTCTCAGTCTCTCACCTTGCCTAGAAGCTTGCCTGCCCTCTTGGCCCGCCCTCATTTGCCAAGGCTTCACAACCTCTCCCCCTTAGGGGACACGCGTCCCCGCGTGTCTTACCACACGCGAGCACCCACGTGCTGCTATGCTTTTCCAAATATACTTAATTTGTTGGTAATATGATACTGCTACATTTTAAATACATCCCAAACTCTAAGTGATTGACTTGCCTTTATGATGCTTTTGAAATATGATATTCTCATACGAGCATACCGAATTGTCTGCATGATTTATAACATTAAAGCATTTGAACCTATCATTGCATTTAATATGCTTTTATGATGTTCTTATACAAGCATGTTTTGAGAAGTGTAGCCTTGGCCAATGAGGGTGGGTTGATGAAGGCGGGCCAAGAGGGCGGGCAAGCTTCTGGGCAAGGTGAGAGACTAAGAGTTAGTCCTACATCGCTAGGGGAAAAGTTACTGGGCTCTTGATAAGAGTGATGAGGGTGTGGGCTCTCGGGCTGTTACAAGTGGTATCAGAGCCAGACCCCAACCCGGTGTGGGTGGCTAACTGCACATGGGCGCTCGCGTGTGGTAAGACACGCGGGGACTCGTGTCCCCTAAGGGGGAGAGGTTGTGAAGCCTTGGTTGATGAGGGTGGGCCAAGAGGGCTGGCAGACTTCTAGACAAGGTGAGAGACTGAGAGTTAGTCCCACATCGTTAGGGGGAAAGTTACTGGGCTCTTGATAAGAGTGATGAGGACTTCCCTTGCAACGAGGCCTTTTTCCTGGGCAACTGGGGAAGAACAAAATCGTGCGGGGTGTATGGGCACTCCGACATGGACAATATCGTTGCAGGGTGTGGGCCCTCGGGGTGTTATAAGTGGTATCAGAGCTAGTCTCCTCGTGATGATGGGGTGGCTAATCGCATGTGTGCCTCGGTCACACGAGGGCGTGTGTCCCCTAAGAGGGAGAGATCTAGCCTTGCTGGCTCAGGCACCGTGAGGTACCATGGCCTTGTGAGGGGTGGCGAAGCGAAGAAGGTCGAGGGGGTGACGGTTGAGAGTTAGTCCCATACCGCCCGAGAGGAGGAGTTTGGTTGATAAGGAGTGGGAACACTCCTCACAGTAACGAGGCCTTTTACCTTGTAAGGGGGTGAATGCAAAACCCGTGGGACCTGTATGGGATAATATTGTTACTGTGGACCCCACCCGTGTGGGGTGTGTCAAATGTGAAGCCTTAGCCGATGAGGGCGGGCTGATGAGGGCGGGTCAAGAGGGCTGACAGGCTTCTAGGCAAGGTGAGGGACTGAGAGTTAGTCCCACATCGATAGGGAGAGGAGTTCTGGGTTGTTGATAAAGGAATGGTAGTCTCTCATGATAACAACATGTCTTGCGTCGTCAGGAACAAAACCTTACGGGTTGCCAAGATGGTTTGAGGGGGAGGGCCCCAACATAATCTGAGGGACCCAGAGGGGACAATATTGCTTCCGCTGTGCTAGGGAGGGAGTTCCTCTTCACATGAACAACACGTTTTTCCCTACGAGGAAAGAACAAAGTTGTGACTGCTGGCAGTGTATGGGTGTAGTCAGTGGAAAGCGGACAATATTGTTACTGTGGGCATACCTTAGTTGTTACACTTTTGGATCATCAATCGGAGTTATATTGCCTCTGAAATTGGATTTTAAAGGTTGTGCCTTACCATCCACGTAGGGCCTGCATGTCGCGGCTCCCAGGACGCTTGCATGCCCTGGTCGAACTAGGACTAGCACTTGCGTATCGCATGACCGCACGCCCAAGTGACACGCTATGACGCGCATCTTGGATGGTGTCGCGTGGACACGTCTTTGGTGCAAGCGCGCATGTATCACAGCTCCTGGGCGCTCATACGTCCCGGTCGAACCAAAACCGTGTTGCACGCAGGGCGTCCCCCAAGCCCGCCCCAGGGGTGCATCCCAGGCGCGCGTGCAGATCTCGCCCCAAGGAAGGTGTCACGCCCATGCGTCCCCGGGGCACCCTGGTTGACGGGTTTAGGAAACTCGTCTTCTCTAGGTTTTCTTCAACGTTTTCCGGCTGGGAAACACCAAATCCAGCCTGGATCTAGCCTGGCTGAGAGGGAACTTAGAGAGAGAGAAGAGGGCTTACCTGGGCAGCCTGAAATGGAGACCTTGGTGGTGGGTATGGCCCCTTCCACGCTGAAACCTAGCTTGTTGGGTTTTCTGGGTGAGGGCAGCCGAAGGTAAAACGAGGAAAACGGGATGGTTAAGGTAGAGAGGGATGCAGGCTTTATAGCCGTGCTAAGGCGGTGCTCGCCCTAAGGCGGTGCCGCCATTTTTCCTGGCATCGCCTTGCAGAGGCGGTGCTGAGAGTTCTAGAAGCAGCTAGATGTAGCTGGAGGAGAAAGACGATGGGGGGTGCTGTTATCAAAATGCCCCCTGCGTTTTTCATCTTTTTTATTTTTATGGTTAATTTATAGAAATGCCTTCAATCTTTATATACTTATAACTTCTTCATACGAGCTCCGTTTTCAGCGTTCTTTGAGGCGTTAGATTCCATTTTGAGTCTAGAATCTAATGGTACTGATTTTTCTTATAAATTCATTTGTTTTATATTTTTATTAATAGTAAACATCTAAACATATATATTGATTTTCAAAGTTATCCTTTTTTACAAAATAGCTTCAAAAATTGAGGCATTACACCTGATCAGGCTGATCTAAGTTATTGAGTGATATTTAATGATTTGATCTAGTTAGATGGGGCCAAATCAAGGTTCTAATGATAAATTTAGGTGCTGAAACGAATCTAACAGCTGTCTCGGATCAAAATTTTGAGTTTTTATAGCCTCATGAATTGTCATTTTAGTGTTTCAGATCCATTTAAATGGTTCAGATCAAAATCTGGATTGGAAACACAAAAAGACTGCATTACTAAGGTGCATTGTGTGCGTGACACATTTCCAGGACGCATGCTGTGCATCTCGATCACCAAGATGCATGCGAGTGCATCTCGGTCGTAAGGACACACCTATGTCCCATTGCTGCCGAGAACGTCTGTTTTGTATTTACTAGATCTACAGTCCAGATCTCCCACAAATTTTACTATTTTCCTTGTTCTTAAGGTTTTTGGGAGCCTAGAAACACAATAAACGGCTTAGATCATCCATCTGGGCCATCCATATATGTGGGATTTCCTGGGCAGTCGATTTTGTTCATCGACAATCCACTAGCCAGTTTTTAAATCTTATTTTATTTTATTCTTCACACTAAATGCGGAATAATTACCAGCATAATCACTCCCTTAACTGATAATAATGGCACATAAGCTCATGAGATTTCGTGCCATGTCAGTGGGCTCCACCTGAGTAATTATCATTTAACCTATTTTCTTAATTTATTAAAATATTTTAATTAAAATAATTAAAAAAATTTCGTCCGAACTCCAATTTTAATGTTTTCAGTGTTGTTGGATTCCATTTTTTACGTACATTCTAAATATTAATGTTTCAATAATTAAAAAAATATTAATGGAGTGCAAAAAATCAAAACTTAGCAATGCTTGGAGTTCTAGCCTCGGCTTCCCAAACGCAAGCAGTGTTGAAGGCCCAGATGCCATCGGCACGATGATGTTCAAGAAAGATGCATCCGACTCTGTTGGACTTATTGCCCGAGATGAAATGAAAACCGGTGGTGGATGTTTTGATGCAAAAGACAGAGCGAATTGCTGAAGGTCTTTTAGTTCAGAATGCATGGACGGTTGAGCAATAACCATATGTAGGTTACAGTAAAGAGATAAAGCAAGCTAGCTTTTGTTTGGAGGTGGGATCTGGCTTTGGTTTGACACCATGTAAAAGGGATAGTAACAGGTGAAATAATATTCTGACTTCTAGCAGTTTGGTGTATTGTATAATCATCTGTAATCCCTATTAAGCCAAATATAGTTGTGTAAGCTCATACACGATCCGAAATTTTTAGGCAGGGTTGATATACTAAGCATTAGCATATCCAAGGACCAAGCTTTGCAGGTTGTAGGTTGCAGGGTCTCTCTCCCTCTTATTTTCAAAGAGGTTGCTTAGGAAAGTTTGATTTTAAATAATAAATAGCTATTTACTTTATCAAATTATAAAAATAAAAGCAAATAATTACAAAGCAAATGCCTCGCGTACTCTCTTAACTCTAATCTTAAATCAAAGGAGAAAAGGGTGACTGAACCTGCCACCAAGTACATTCCATGGAAACGCCTTATCGTTTGCTCTACATAATATTGGCATTAAAAAATAAAAAATAGAACCTTCAAACACATGCCAAAGTTGAACCCAAGAAATTTGAGTCCTTTTCAATCCAAGTTACAGTTCTACATGCAAATAGATATAAATTTTTATTTAGCATGAAGTCTTGATTTTTTATTTTTTTTTCTAATTTATTGACACATGATAGAAAGCGAGTTCACTGTTTCAACCGGGGCGCCCGAATGGTGGCAAGATAGATTGGAAGGCCTACTGGCAATGGAAGTCGGCAGCTCATGTCGGCATTTTCTTATTTTTACATGAACAGTAACTTCCATAAACAACAAAGATCAGCACCAACGAATATAATAATGTACGGCTGGATAAAGGCTGTTTTGAAACTCCGTGGGCACTTTAATTGACTGGAGCGTTCATCTCTTCGTCTTAGGAAAGGATGGTGCTCGAAGAGGTCTTGTGAAGCTAATCACAATCCAGTCAACAAACAATCTTAGCCTTCAATTAGAGGAAGAGACCCTTTGTGGACCCATTTATTGCTTTACTCTGCAAAAGCACCTTTAGGCTTTCCCTGCGACCAATTTGGCCCCGTTTCGCCGAGAGAAGGCGGCTGAAACGGGCAAAAGTGGCCTCTTCCACTGTGATTCATTGAACTTGGACCCTTCTCTGCATCAAAGAGCCGCTCTTGCCTCTTCGTTCTCTCCAAACAGCACGTCTCTCTCGCTACGTTAAAGATGAGAACACAAGCGTTTCAAACACATTTCCTTTGAGTTCATTCTGACATTTTGATAGTGAGATATGGCCTTGCTCCATCAATTCCCTTCCCAGACCTCCCTACATCTTCCTCTTCCATCGTCGTTCTCTTCTTCTACACATAATTCCTCCTCTTTTCCTTCGACCCACTTCGTAACCCCCAAAAACTCCATTAACCTTAACCCACCTCGCTCCTTATCCTCGACATCTTCGTCCCCCTTCACAGAGAAACACTCAATCGAAAGATATGAAAGAGACAGCTGGTTATACAAAGACCCACATCCCCAAATTTCCTGTGCTCTCCCAAGTGACTCGGATTCAGTTAGAGAAAATGATATTGCCCTGCAGTTACCAGAACTGAAGAAATTGCTTCATGTTCTGAGAGAGAAAAGGGAGGAGGAGGTTGGTAATGGAGGGAGCACTGGGCCTGGAGAGGTTTTCTTGGTGGGGACGGGGCCTGGAGATCCCGAGCTGTTGACGTTGAAAGCGCTGAAGGCGATTGAGAGTGCTGATCTTTTGTTGTATGATAGATTGGTTTCAAATGATGTTTTGAGTTTGGTGAGAGATGATGCGAAGCTTCTTTATGTTGGGAAGACTGCTGGTTATCATAGCCGGACGCAGGTGGGTTTTGATTTAATTTACATGTTTTATTTCCTTTTATTGCTGGGTTTTAGCGTTTAGTGAAAATAAATTGAATTTGGTAATGGGCTTCTTGGTTTTATCATTGGTTTGTCTAATGGTTTACTGATTTTGTGCTTCTCTCTCTCTCTCTCTCTCTCTCTCTCTCTCTCTCTCTCTCTCTCTCTATTGGGGTCTGGGTTTGAGTATTCGCAGGAAGAGATTCATGAGCTACTTCTCAGCTTTGCTGAAGCGGGTGCTACAGTGGTGAGACTTAAAGGAGGGGACCCTCTGGTGAGTTATTGAGCATGTTATGGAAGCTTAAGCAAAGCTATTGCTTTGTTTTGGTCTTTTTCTCTTGTGATATTGCAAATCCAACTAAGAGAATCATTATTTATGTTGAACAAGTTCATGAGAGTCAATTATCAGAAGGGTTATGGAGTTAACGTATAAGCATATGTATTTGTGGTTCTACTGAAACGCCAGTTATTGAGAAGCTTAAGAGTGCTATTAGATGCCCATTCTGGTGATTTATGAAACTCCAGTGAAGTTCACCGTAGGTATTGTTGTGGACTTCATATGGAGCACCAATATCTACAGTCCTAGACGGAGCAAACTCTTTGACATGTACCCACAATGGAACACGTGTGGCAGCTTTTCTGAGCTCGAGTTGGGTAGATAGCCTTGGCTTCTTCTTCTGCGTATCTTTCTATGTTCTGGGGTCCTCCATTTCTACTTTAAGGAACTTTACTTCCTTGAATTCAGCTAGTATTTTAATCTTTTAAGAGGGAAAAAATACAGTGGATGACATTTCAGTACTTGGCTAGTGTAATGATTCAACTGAAAAACAGAAAGAAGAAAAATGGGATATTTGTGAATGTCTCGGACTTTTTGCCGTGTTATCTTAGGCATTTCTCTCATGCTTGTTTATGAGGATTTTGTTGAAGTGTATTTCTAATGGATGCTTTGCTCTGGTACCTTTTCTTTGTCTTTGTGGTAATCCAATTACTCTTTGTGAAAGTGAGAAATTTTCTGTGTGTCTTATAGGTATTTGGTAGGGGAGGAGAGGAGATGGATTTTCTGCAACAACAAGGAATTCAAGTAAAAGTTATTCCAGGTATTGTAGATGCTATTGGCATTTAGACGTTCTTAAGAGTGAAGTGCTTGGATAAAATTTGACTGTACTTTAATTGTGCAGGAATTACTGCTGCCTCAGGAATAGCAGCAGAGCTAGGAATTCCATTGACTCACCGTGGCATTGCCAATAAGTAGGCTCCATCTCCTATACCTGCTTCTCTGGATAATATGTGTTGCGAATCTTTCTTCTCTCGTTATTTTATTTATTTATCTACTTCTGAGGGGAATGCAGAGACTACTAAACACCAAACAAAACATGGAAAACAAGGACCTCGTTTTCCTTCAAGTGGAGAAGTCAGCAGCATCATTGGTCTTGAGAAAACTTTTCTCTCTACGACGAATGTTAATCTTGTTCATGAAGTATCCCAACTTCCATGTCCATTTCATTTATAAAAAACCTAATATGAATCTGCTTCCACAATCAGTGTGCCCAGAAATTTCTCAAACAAAATTTAGCTCCTGAAGGAGCTCCCCTTACCTCAATTCATGCAGACAGGCAATTGAGAAGGCCAAACTGCATCAGATACTCTTTCCAAGTGTTCCATCCACAATCACTACTCTGGGATTCCCAGAAGAACAACAGTGTCCTGAGTAGATGGAGGCAAGCAGCACTCTGATGTCTTTTCTAAATTTGCCTGATTAACCTGGTGTCCTGTCAGGATAATGAACTTTTTGGGGTTGCTTGCTAGAAATTATTCAAGACATTCTTCATTTTCACTAATCAGGTATTGCTGCATCAGCTTGTTATAAATTTGTAGTCATGTATAGGAGTAATTATTCTTTGTTTCTGCAAACTCTCCCTTTTTCTGAAGTTTTTGGATTGGTTGTGCAAAATCTCTGTCACCCAACCCTCATCCGATGGAAAAACTGAATCATTTTGTATGCATTAATTAATAGTGGTTATTGAGCTGGCAAACTTAATGGGTTTATCAAGCAGCTGCCTGCTCTCTGATTGATTCTTATGACGTTGGTCTCTTATGGAGTTCCGAGTTATCCTCTTGACCTTATCTTTAGATCTTCAGTAGTCTATGAATTAAGAATAAAAGAGTGAGACTGTGAATCCTTTTTGTGTTTCTTCTCATGCTAGTTAAAACAAATATTGCATAGAAAGAAATCCCAAGGCTTCTTTGGGAGGTTGCGTTGTTTTTCCTTTTACAATTTTCTTTTTCACTGATGCTTGTGTTACTATATGAATTCACAATAAAAATGCAAAAATGTGACCTTTTTTGAGTTGCTTCATATACTAGTCAAAACAAATATTGCATAGAAAGAAATCCCATCAGTTCTAAAGCTAAAACCTAAGGCTTCACTTAGGAAGGTTGCATGTTTTTTCCATTTATAAAGAGCTTAGCAGACCTGCTGACATTGTTTCTGTTTCAGTGTTAGATTCCTAACAGGCCACTCCAGGAAAGGGGGTACAGATCCTCTGTTTGTCACTGAGCATGCAGCTGATCCTGATTCAACCTTGGTAGTTTACATGGGTCTGTCAACTCTCCCATCCCTTTCTTTGAAGCTAATGCATCACGGCCTGCCACCTGATACTCCAGCTGTTGCAGTGGAGCGAGGAACTACACCTCAGCAACGGATTGTGAGCAATTCTCAGCTTGTTTTTCATTTTAGTATCTTCTGATGGTCCTCTTCCCATCCCTTTTGAATCATAATTTGTTATCTTTTATGAGGAAAGAATAATATAGAATATAGAACTGTAATCAGATATCAAGTTCCTGAGACATTTGCCCCTTTCAAACATCTTTAGCCACATTCATGTTATTGTAGTTTAAAATTACTAAGCTCCCGACTTCTGAAAATAACCTTCTTTATGTTAATGATTCTGAGAAAGTAGAAAACAAAATTTTCTCTTTATGATTGTACTCTTTGTTGATGTACTTGATGTGATGTTGGTACAGGTATTTGCAGAACTGAAGGACCTCGTGGATGAGGTTAAAGCAGGAGATTTGGTTTCGCCTACACTAATCATCATAGGGAAGGTAGTGGAACTTTCACCATTTTGGCCTCATTCTTTGAGAGAAGCAACTCGTACTGTGGAAACAGTATAGTCTAGGCGCAGAAAAGAACTGTCCATCTAGTCAAATTTAGAGGGGGGGGGGGGGGGAGGTGAAGATTGGCCTAGCACAGAAATCGTTGTCATCATCTCAAGATTGTTAGCTGAAAGAGGATGATCTATTTTGTCATTCATCCCTTCCGTCGTTGTGCTGGAGAAGATTCTTTTACTTATTTCTCGGTTAAGGTTAGTCAAAATAAATCCCACTGATTTGTTAGGAATTCTTTGCTGGATGAGAATCTTTTGGAGTACTAGTTCACTAATGATTCACGTGCTGCCATTGAGATCGAAAGAGGATACATGTGTCATCTTCATGGTGGAGTAATATCTTGGATGAAATCCAGCGCTCTTGTTTTCTGATTCTCTGGAAACTTGGTTTCTATATTATTTGTTATCATCGGAGAAGAATTTGAGGGGAGTGACTTCAACAAATAAAGTATAAGCATTTTTTCAAGTGAAAAGCCAGTTGCTGTCTACGAAGAGGCCGTTTTGTCGCAAAATAGAGAGATCCAGCTGCAGATGTGGCCTTGGCATCCTTGTTTTGGCTTGCTTAGTTAGGGTCCAGGCTACAGGATATTGTCATTGGCAAAGATCAACAGATCAACAATTTTGTATGGTGTCAAATTATTTGGACTGGTCTTGGGAGGCTGACTTCCACGACCAAGTTTTGCTCTTACAGGAAAACTTTCTCAACATTATCTGATCACATATTGTGTCGTCTGTGCTTCTCCTTCTCCCAGATTGTGCATGTACACAATTTAGTATTCTTTTCAGAATAGCTGTCATATCTGGATCCAAAGCGTGATTTTACTCAATTGTAACCTGTCACAAGCATAGAAGAACTAACTGTGGTTCATTGCCCAATACCAGAACGCGAAACAGTGCTTCTTGCCTTGTCGTTGACTAATATTTCCATATTATCGTGTTTAGATTGACCCAAGAAGGAATCTAAAACTAGAGCCGTTATGTGGTGGATGCACGTATTTTCCTTTCGCTTGAAAAATATTAGTGGGTGAAGGTGCTAGTAGAGTCCACCTTTGCAGTGATCCAAACAATCCTGTATGCTAGCCTGCGCAATGGATGATTAGTAAGACAACTGGTAGAGATACGAGCCTTGAAACATGCACTGCGCCAAATTTCACTTTCATTGGATGATCTTAGCACATATTTCATTCACTACTGGCAATGACAGTAAGTGCTTAGGCCTCCCAAAGTAATGCTAATGCCTTAAGATAGCTTCTGTGCAAAGTGCGTAGTCCTTAACCATTTCTCTCAAATGATGGCATCGGCACCGAAATTTCACATTCCTAGCATTTCTCTCAAAATGATGGCGTCGGCAGGGAAATTTCACATACCTAAAATGGGAGCTCATCAAGCAAAAACATTCTCAGAACTTGAGCCTTGGTGCAGCAGTAAAAGTTGTTGTCGTGTGACCTTGAGGTCATGGGTTCAAGGTATTGAAATAGCGTCTTGCAAAAATGCAAGATAAGACTGCATCCTATAAACCCTCGTGGTTTGTATCTTCCCTAGACCCTGAATAGCCGGGAGCTTGTGCACTAGGACTGCCCTTTTTATGCGGGTGTACTAAGAAGAAGAAGAGCACAAATCATGTCTTTATCTACATGAAATCTCTTACCCTCCGTGCTGCTATTTGGGAGGATCCTTCTTTAGGTACTCTATTGTTGAAGTGAACTCCACCCCTCCAAAACTACCTTCATCATCCAAATAAACAGCTTTAGCCCAAGCAAGTGAGCCAATCTCATGGCCTCTCTACTCTCCTCACCATCATTTAACAGTAACCAAATCCACCGTTCCAAACTCTCCATTTCCATGTCGCATTTGAGCCCCCTCCAAACTGCAACCTTTGAATAAGATCCACCCTTACAGAAGCAAGAGACTCCCTATAAATCACCCTTTCTTTCTCCGCAATCTGACAAGCGTAGAAGATCCATCAGCTGTTCAATATCATCGCCATGTTTGTAATTGACGGTGTAATCCTGTTCAGTGGGTGCTTGGGAGATGGTGGGAATCCAATGGAATGTGAGAGGAATTCTCAAGGAGGTTCGCTCTCTTCATTTTCTAGGCTGTTGGGTTGATTTTAGTTGAGCAAAGAGCGTGAGACTCTTGTTGTAAGTACGGAGCTTGATTGACAGACTTCTTTATCGTGAATATGGAGCCTGATTAGCTTGATTGTGTTATGCCTGAATATAATTATATTGCACTATAAACTAAGGGTTCAAGGGACAGAGCCCGGTGTTGGTTGAACAGCAAGGGGCAATGCGTCCTTGCTAGAAGTGCAGGGCCGGAGCCCGAGTCCTTGTCATAAAAAAAAGGCAGATGATTTTTTCTATTTTGTAAAAGGGGAATACAGAAGGCGAACCTTGTGCAATGGTGAAAATGTCATTGTGTATCTTTGAGGTCAAGGATTCAAGACATGAAAACGGTCCCTTACAAATGCAAGATAAGTCTATCTTGTACTTTTCCCATTCCCCGGACCCTGCATATGCAAATGCATGGTAAGGCTACCTTGTAGTTCGCCTTTTCTCCAGACCGTTCATACGCGGAAAAGACTTGTAAAAGGGAAATGCATTTTTTGCTACTCAATATATTTGCACGACCTTGGGTTCTCGAGAAATTTTCTACACCTTAATATAGCTATTTTTTAGCCGTGAAATTGAAACTTGTGCGGCGACTGTATATTCCAGTTTCCTATTTTTCATCTTCGTAACATATCTGTGGAAGATGTCGCTGGTAGTGTCGAAAAAAGAAGATTTCGGATTGGCTTCTTGTCGTAGCCGGGTCTTGTGATGCCAATCTCCTCTACCTGTTTAGAAACATGGGCTCTGCTGCTTCATTGGTGTTACGATGGCAAGTCAAACGAAAGAATTCATAGGATGGAGAGTTAGTGTTTGAGAAGTGAAAGAAAGAAAAGTTAAGCGTCTCCATCGGTTAGGAGAAGAACACTGCATGGCGGAAAGGTGGTTGCATCTCCCCGCTTGCGTGGATCGTTCGCTTGCTTTTTGGATTTCAAGAGCAATGATTTTCTCAGGTGCTTCACTAGGAATCTAAGATTACACGAATATGGGGTTTGCTAACTTTGGGCATGGCCCACGTTCTATCACGCTGAACTCGCATGCAGTAATTCCTCTAATACAACAGATGCCCGGAACTGGATGGTTGAAAACAGAAGTCACCAATGATTTGTATAGAGTGGGAAAGGGTTCATTGATTTATATGTCATTGACTAATCATATCCCTCCATATGGTGAAGACTAGTCGTTGCTCTGATGATAAAACATACATGCCTGCACATAATCTTCAGTATTTCCTCAGTTAGTGGCAGGATATCTTACTGTTCTCGCTTGGGCATGATGCACCAAAATGTCTACTTCTTCATTGTATTTGAGAATCTCCAATTTCGTCAGAAACCGAAAATTACATGATAGTTGTCATATTTTTGGAAAAGTTCCATCTGATATTTATGTATTATATATTAAGATGACCGAGGAATTCTTAAATAACTATAGAATTGATGAAGCTCTCCAACTGTTCAATGAAATGCCAACCAGGGACATTGTTTCTTGGAATTCAACGGTCAATGGGTGTTTGAACTGTGGGAATTTAGATCTGGCTGTAAAACTTCTCAATGAAATGCCAGAAAAGAATGTTGTTTCTTGGAGGACGATTGCAGATTGGTTTGCAGAGTGTGGAAGAATTGAGATTACAGAAGAGTTGTTCAGTAGGATGCCTTGGAGTGATACTGCTGCTTGTAATCCAATGATTTTTGGGTATTGCAGTAATGGTAGGATTATAGATGCTTCTAAGTTGTTCAATGAACTGCCGTCGTGGAATGTGATTACATGGACCACATTGATAGGTGGGCTTGATCAACATGCGGAGAGCGATAAAGCGTTGTCTCTTTAAGAAAATGTGGGTTTCATGGGTTGAACCCACTTCAAGCACGTTTGCGTGCGCTTTAACAGCTTGTGCTAATACAACAGCGCTGGATCGTGGCCTTCAACTTCATGCCCATGCAATAAAATCAGGTAATGCATTTTACATGTTTGTTTCTACTTCCCTTATACTCCCTATGCCAACTGCAAGCAAATTGAGAATTCTTACAGTTCTTCCTAGAAAGTGTGCATAAAGTGTGGTTGTATGGACAGCTCTTTTAACTGGTTATGGTCTACATGGTAGGCATGAAGAGCTCCTGAGTGTGTTTTATAACATGACAAATGCAGGGATAAAACCTAACCAATCCACTTTCACTAGTGCATTGAATTTGGCTTGTGGGCTAGAGGCTCTTTATAGGGGAAAGGTTATCCATGCAAAAACCATAAAGCTAGGTTTGGATTTTGATTTGTGTGTGGGGAAGTCGCTCATAGTTATGTATTCCAAATGTGGAAATATTGACGATGGGTTGACTGTGTTTAACAACATGAGCAGTACGAACCTTGTCTCATGGAACTATATAATAGTAGGATGTGCACAACGTCGGTGCAGTCAGTACGTACTTGAGTTATTTGATCACACGGTAGCTGCTGCCGTACGGCCAGATGAGATTACATTTATTGGTTTACTAACTGATTGTAGTCGTTGTAGGATGCTGGGAAAAGGAAGACGAATTTTCAAATTACTGAATCAAGATCCATCTGTTGAAGGGAAACTAGAGCACTATGTGTGTATGGTAGATATTTTGTGTTGATCTGGGAACTTTGAGGAGGCAAAGGAACTCATAAAAACATGGCCATGAAAGCAAACTCCATGGTTTGGCTGGCTTTGCTTAGTGCTTGCTGGGATCTTGAAGTGGCTTGTAGAATTGCAAATCAGTTTTTATTATGTAGACCCACACAATACTGCTAATTATGTTTTATTATCACACATATATGCTTCATCCGGGATGGAATGATGTCTCACAAATTAGAGGGATGATGAAAGCAGGAGGAATCTTAAAGATAACAGGAAGAAGTTGGGTTATTCTAAAGGGATCAAGGCAGGAGTTTGTTTCCGGAGATACATCCGACCCAATGTGCAAAGAGATATATGCAAAGCTGGATTTCTTGGGTGTAAACGTAAGGAATATGGTTATGTTTCTGACAAAACTTCTGCCTTGCATGATGTGGAGGACGAACAGAAGGAAGTGATGTTGTCTTACCATAGTGAAAGGCTTAGTATTGGATTTGGACTTGTTTGTACTGTAGAGGGAAGCACAATAAAGGGTGATCAAGAACCTATTGGATTTGGACTTGTTGGTACTGTTGAGGGAAGCACAATAAAGGGTGATCAAGAACCTTCAAGTATGTGGTGATTACCATTCTGCTATAAAGCTCATGTCTAGGATAGTTGGGTGTGACATTGTCGTGAGAGATTTGAGTTGCTTCCATCATTTTAGGAAGGGTTCCTGCTCTTGTGGGTTTTACTGGTAGCACTTGATGGGAATATAGATTCTTGTAGTGCTTGATGATGCTTGAGATGGTCTTCTGAAAAATCAGAATGATTCTAACAGCAGCTGTTAGGAACACAGTTGGATTATTGTCAAGCAGAACTCATGGCACATGGAGTGCTGGCATTGCCTCACCTTCTCTTATCTGTGTTAGCTTACAAGAGTATTCTTCTTGTATTCGAATTTTTATCAAATGCCTCACGATTAGATCAGAGGTGTTTCATGTTGTTTGATAGTTGAATTTCAACTCTGTATTGTATGTGATGTGAGAAACCATTCTAGAACTATTGAATTTAAACAAAATCAAACAAGTACACATAACATATAGTAAAAAGAAAAAAAAAGCACAGCTTAGTGCACGGTGCTCTGCGTAAGCAGGGTCTGAGGAAGGGGTGGACCACAAAGGGTTTATAGTGTACAGCCTCACCTTACATTTTGCAAGAGGCCATTTCCATGCTTCGAACTCGTGACCTCCAGGTCACATGGGGACAACTCAACCATTTTCCCCCTTCCCGTAACATATATAGTATGATTTCTCTAATATAAAACAAAACAAATGAATTAATCCAAGTCTCATGTTAGACCTATGCTAGAATCAAACAAATCTAAACTTAAATCACTCATTTTCAAAGAATCATGCTCTTTCTCTAAAGCTATAGAAAACCCATTTACAAAACATCTCAACAAACTCTAAATTTAATAAACAATTCTAGGAGTGAACGATCCTAAATTGGGAAGTGATTATGTGTTAGAGGAAATGGAGTTGGTGCTTAATCTTGGCTCACTGGTGCTCCAGTTCTATGCCATCAGCAAGACCGAGTATGCGGTTAGTGTTGCAGGTTTTGGATGGTGAAAATTTTGAACATTTCGAAGTTTAGATATCTTTTTGGACATGGCATTTGGAAACTTATAATAACTCTCAATTTTGAGTTCTTTTTAGTACAATATATTATATATTAAGTGAGATGAAAATCAGGAATTGAATTCAGTAAAAATCGAGTCCTATGAAAGTAACCTCTTTGAAAATTGAAAATTTGGACTTGAAATTATTAAAAATGAAAATTGCACATTAGTAGAATTCCAACGACACAAAGAACATTGAAATAGGAGTTCAGATAAGGATATATGATGATTTAAAATATAGAGGGCATTTTTGAGAAAAGAAATATAATATATTACTAAAGGAGGGGGGCCAAATTGATATCGGTACCCCCTCCCACTTAAACCAAATGAACAAATCGTTCGGTTTGTTCTCAACCCGGTAGAGAGAGAGAGAGAGAGAGAGAGAGAGAGAGAGAGAGAGAGAGAGAGAGAGAGAGAGAGTGAACCGAGGGAGGAAGAAGAAGAAGAGGGGGAGAAGAGAAGAAAAGAAAGAAGAGGAAGAAAGGTGAGGAGAAGAGGGAGAAAGAAGAAGGAGAAAGCTAGGCTGCCAGGGGAGACTGGCAGGTAGGCATAGGGGGAGAAAAACACTAAGGGTTTGCCAGAGTTGCAATCGTCGTCGAAGAAGATGACTGCTCAGATCACGATCTGAGTTGATCATTCCACTCATAGCAAGGAGATGACCAAAAACCCCATGGTCATTGGGGGACCCATGGTGATCTTGACTGCCGATTGGAGAGAAGACCATGCACGGCGAACTCGAAGACCTTATTGGTGAAAACAGTGACCAATATAACTTATCCAAGAGAAGAAAAAGCATGGAGATGCACCCTGGAGGTAAGATTTATGATACCCAACTCTTGATTTGGAGTATTAAGCTAAATTCGTACGATTTCATCATAGATCTAGGTTTTACGGATAATCTAACTGTTGATTTTCTAATTAGTGAGTAGAAATAGGAAAATACATACCCAAAGTAGCTCAGATTTGACTGAGATTTTCTATCTAGCCCAAAAATTGATCAGACAATCTCTGTCATTCGATCTGTTTGTGTGTAAACATTGTTTGACAACATTTGATTGATGATCAGATCCTAACAGTGAGCTTCCCATCCCTAAATTGATAGAATAAGTCAAAGTTTTATGATTTGGTGGTGAAATAGATTAGACGATTTAGCCTGTCCGATCTATCACTATTTAAAGAGTGACTTCTTGATGTCTGGTCGATGATTAGACACCGCAGATGAATTCTAGAACCCTAAATTAACTAGTATATGACATAAATTAAAAGATTTAGTTGGAAATTGAGTAAAAAATTTGAACTGTCCGATAGGATAGTGAAGGAACAAGGACCTGGCAATGCTTGATCGGTGATCAAATGCCACCATTATGTATACTGATCTTTATTTAGTAATGATACTAGCATCTAATGGATAATTGCTTAAGGATCCATGATGTGGAGAGTAGATCAACTGTGTTAAAGTGGAGAGAGAGAGAGAGAGAGAGAGAGAGAGAGAGAGAGAGAGAGAGAGAGAGAGAGAGAGAGACCCTTAGAATGGGTGAATGTACCTCACACTTGACTCACACACACACACATACTAAACAAGGATAGTTACATGCTCATAACTGTATAATGTGAGAGTAAAAATAAAACAGAGAGAGAGAGAGAGAGAGAGAGAGAGAGAGAGAGAGAGAGAGATACTAAACAAGGATAGTTACATGCCTATAACTGTATAATATGGGACTAAAAATAAAACAAAACTAAGACTAAGGCTAAGTAAAAATATACAATACAATGCTATATTCAACACTCTCCCTCAGGTTGGAGCATATAAGTCATATGCACCAAGCTTGTCACAAATGTATTTAATTCGAGGTCCTTTGAGAGATTTCGTGAAGATGTCTGTTAGTTGATTATTTGAATGGATGAAGCTAGTAGCAATACATCTTGACAAGATCTTTTCTCTAATAAAATGACAATCCACTTTTATGTATTTGGTCCTTTTATGGAAAACGGGATTAGATGCAATATGTAAGGCTGCTTGATTATTTCATATTAGCTTCATGCTTCCATCATCTTCAAATTTTATCTCCTGGAGTAGTTGTTTCAGCCAAATAAGTTCACATGTTGCCAGAGCCATGGCTCAGTACTAAGCTTTTGCACTTGATCTAGCAACTACATCTTACTTTTTGCTTTTCCAAGATACTAAGTTACCTCCAACAAAAATACAATATCCTGAGGTAGAACACCTGTCTAAAGGAGAACTAGCCTAGTCAGCATCTGTGTAGCTAACAATTTGAGTGTGGCTTTATCTTCATATAACACACTTTGACTTGGTACTCCTTTGATATATCAAAGAATGCGAACCATAGCATCCCAATGACTATTACATGGTGACTGTAGGAATTGAGTAACTACACTTATAGCAAAAGAGATATCTGGTCGAGTAATAATGAGATAATTCAGTTTACCTACAAGTCTTCGATATCTTCTAGAGTTTGCCAGAGGCTCCTTATGTCCTGGTACAAGTTTAATATTCGGGGTCCATGGGTGTGTCCACGGGCTTACAATCTAACATACCAGTCTCTTCTAAGATGTTTAAAGCATATTTTCTCTGTGAAATGGCAATACCTGCACTAGACTAAGCTACCTCAATCTTAGAAAATACTTGAGTTTTCTTAGCTCTTTAGTCTGAAAGTGATGGAAGAGATGTTGTTTAAGTCTATGAATGCCATCTTGATCATTGCTTGTGATGACAATGTCATCTACATAGACTACTAGATAGATACATTGACCTGAAGAGTTGTGCTGATAGAAAACAGAATGATTTGCTTCACTTCGAAGCATTCTAAATTCATAAATAATAGAGCTAAAGCATCCAAACCATGATCGAGGAGATTGTTTTAAGCCATATAAAGAATGGTGCAATTTGCACACTAAACTAGACTCCCTCTGAGTAACAAAGCTAGGCAGTTGCTCCATATAAATTTTCTCTACTAGATCACCATGAAGGAAAGCATTTTTAATATCTAGTTGGTAAAGAGGCCAATGCCCCATAGCAGCCATGAAGAGGAATAATGGAACAGAAGCAACAATCGCAATTGGGAAAAAGGTGTCACCATAGTCAAGACCATAAATCTGAGTATAGCCCTTGGCAACTAGGCGTGCTTTAAGTCAATCAACTTGTCCATCAGGACCCATCTTAATAGTATATATTCAATGGCAACCCATTATAGTTTTACCAAGTGGCAAAGGAACCAAGTCCGAAGTACTATTCATATGCAAAGCAGTCATTTCATCTACCATGGCCTGTCGCCACCCAGGATGTGAAAGAGCCTTATTGGTGCTTTTAGGAGCAAAAATAGACAACAAGGAAGAAACAAATGCATAATAGGGTGAAGATAATCAATGGTAACTCAAAAAATTATAGATATGATGAGGATTACAAGTAGATCGATTACCTTTTTGAAGAGTAATAGGCAAGCTGTCAACCGGATGTGGGGCATAAGTAGGTAAAGCCGGTGGGATAGGGAGTGAGTCACTAGGGACTTCAGGAAACCTGCAATAGCTTCAAGAGGAGGCCAACGATGATAAACTTGAAGAGGACGAGAGATATCATCAGTAGGCGTGGAAATATATGGAAGAGGTAAAATTTTAGAAATGAAGAGAGGCTAACCAGTGGATGAGAAGAATGTTGACTGCTCCAAAAAAGTTACATTTGCTAAGAGAAAATATCGATTAGTGTTAGGAGAATAACAATGATACCATTTTTGAAGCTTGGAATATCCCAAAAAGATGCATTTTGTGGCCTTTGTGAAAAGCTTATTTTGCCCAGGTGCAAGGTTGTGTACAAAACAAGTACATCCAAAAACACGAGGAAGAAGAAGATAAAGAGGTTGTGTTGGGAAGAGAATGGAATGGGGAATTTGATCATGCAATATAGAAGAAGACGTAAGTAGCAAGTAGTGAGAACAACATCTCCCAGAAAACAAAAGGAACTTGACCATGAAGAAGCAAAGTGCGAGTTGTCTCTATAAGCTGACGATTTTGGCATTTAGCTACTCCATTTTGTTGAGGAGTGTGGGCACACGATGACTGGTGAAGAATTCCTTGTTGAGATATAAAGAAAGAAAAAGTTGTAGAAAAATATTCGCGTGCATTGTTGTTACGTAAAACACGGATAACAACATCAAATTGAGTTTGAATTTCAGCACAATTTCTAAAAAATTGATAATAATTCAAATCAATTCTTCATAACGAATAACCAAGTACATCGAGAATAATCATTAATAAAAGTTACAAAATACTAAAAACCCAAAGTAGAACTAGTACGACTAGGACCCCAAACATCAGTGTGGATAAGTTCAAAGGTGCACATATCTCAATTATTAAGACGCTTTGGAAACGAAACACAAGTATGTTTTTTAAGTTGACAAGACTCGTACTCGAGACGACAAAGTTAAAAAATGAGGGACTATCTTTTGAAGTTTGGAGAGACTAGGATGACCCAAACGATTGTGAATAAGAGCATGAGCATCAGTGGAGATTCAAGCGGTACGAGCTGCAAATGACATAAGATGATAAAGGCCTTGAGACTCACACCCTGTACCAATCGTCTTCCCTATACCCCAGTCTTGCAAGATTACAGATATATTAGAAAAAGTGAGAGAGTAATTAAGAGTGCGGGTCATTTTACTGATGGAAATAAGATTAAACAGGCAATTATGAACATAAAGCACAGAGGTGAGAGGAAGAGTAGGAAGTGGATGAGTCAAACCAATGCCTTTAGCTACAGTTTTAGAACCATTAGCTACAATTGACAGTAGGTAAAGTAGAAGAACTAGTAAGAGAGGAGGAAAGGTGTTTGTTACTAGATACGTGATTAGAAGCTCCAGAGTCTAGAATCCACTGGCCAATAGAAAAAGACTGAGTACAACAAATAATGATATTACCAGTCTGAGCGATAGAGGCAATGGATGATGACTTGGCTGCCTAATACTGGAGGTACGTATCATAATTAGTACTAGTTAGGGTAATACTCTAAGATGTGGAGTCCTCAGATGAGTCAGGTAACTGGACGTCAAATGATTGGGCGATGTTGGCAGTGTGAGGAGGTTACCCATGCAGTTGGTAACACCGATCCCGAGTGTGTCCAATCTTATTACAATATGTGCACTGAGGGCGCTGTCCTCAATACGACCACCACCACGGCCGCCTTGAGTGTTTGCCTGAGAGGCCAAAATTGAGGAATCTAAAGGCCCATTAAAAGTAACTGTCTGAGTAAAGGAGATACACAATAAGATAGCAAATACTTCATCTAATGAGGGCACTGAAGGGCTAGCAAGAATTTGATCTCTGACGAATTCAAGTTTAGAGTGAAGCCCAATGAGAGTCAACACCATGAAAAACTTATTGGTTTGTGTTTGTTGGGCTTGTACACCATCAGTAGGAAGCATCAGAGACAAGAACTCCTTGAGGGATGCAATCTTTCTGATGTAAGTCGAAAGATCCATGTCCGACTGTCTAACATGAACAATGTTAGAAACAACTTTGTAAAAATGTTGAATATCATTCGTGTATAAGCCCTTGGGTTGAGTCCAAAATTTGAAACATGTTTTATAAGTGCGAAGATGATGGAAAACTTTGGGGTCCACGGATTGTCATAATAGGTTGCATAATTGTACATCAATCTTTTTCCATTGCACTGTCTGCAGCAAAAGTATCTTTCTCTTTCTTAACCAAATGGTATTCATAACCTTGACCCATAAACCATAATTCCACAGAGGCAGACCAAGATAGATAATTTTCTCTACCAATTAATTTCTCTGACGTAATAACAGGAGATCTAGAAATTACAGAAGTGAAAATACCAATCTTGGAAGTCATGATTACTTATCTAGGGGTTGATTCATGTTTGGAAACGGTCACTAGTGGTGGCAATCAGCAACAATGGCAATCTTGCAATAGTAACGACTCTAGGAACACCAAAGACAACAGAGGGGTGACCGTTAAAGAAGCACAATCGCCAAAGCAATTTCCAGAATGGATACATGGTCAAATCAAAAAAGGGAAAAGAGAAGGTAGATAATTAGGGTTTTTCTTATGGCTCTAATACCATGTTAAAGTGAAGCCAAGAGAGAGAGAGAGAGAGAGTTACATGCTCCTATTTGTACAATGTGAGACTAAAAATAAAACAAAATTAAGACTAAGGCTAAGTAAAGATATACAATACAATGCTATATTCAACAAATAGCCTAAATGGCTGAGATTGTGTGATTTTGGTAGTTGATTAGCTATGAATCACAAGAGCCTAATCATTCCACAATTAATAGATTATCTGAACCATCAAATTAGGGCTAGAATAGATTTCTTTTGTAATTGTTAATATACCTTGAGATTGACAAGGAATATGAAATATCAACAGGTTGATCGGTGAATTGATTGGAGGGCTATAATTAAATCATGAAGCACAACGAGGGAGGTATGTAGTTTTAACATTGATATGCTTTTGTGAAACATGGAGACTATTGATAACTACTAGGTTATGTTTGAAAATGCTAAATATTTGGGATTATGATATTTCTAATTTATGTAGTTAGCATATTTGTATTTTATGCAACTTACTGGTTTGAATGTCATATTGTTTTACTATCAACTTGGAAGCTTATACATGAAAATATATTTGAAATTACATGGACTTCATGAATTATAAAATGATGAGGAATGTGGAATCCTCAAACTCAACTCTTGTGAGGGTTGCTTGTACATGACTACATTGTATCATGAGGTTTGAATTTGCATAATTTGATATATGCATGGATTTTTATGGTTTTATCAACTATATGACATGTGATGATGCTTAGTATTATTATGTTATTGGGGCCGGTGGACTCTATACTAGGAAGGCTGATTGATCATCCTCGTGAAATTATATATGTATTAGATACCTGGTTGAAAAAGGCCGAATTCAAGTTGATGACATTATGGGCAGGTCATGGCTTGCGTACTATGTTTCTCATGTGGATAGTGTATGAGTCTATTTGTCTTGGTATCAGTATGATAGCCATGGACTTGATTAGTCCTTATTTGTCGCATAGAGGGTCTATTATTTTAAGATGTGTATTTATAACATGATAACACAGGTGTGTGACACCTTGGTATTTCAGGTCAATAATGAGTACTCATGACCAACGATAAGTAGCTGAATTACAAGTGTTTCTACACTCGCGAGACATCGAGGAGGTTTAGATGGTATTTATATATATATATATATATATACTTATTGAGATACATTAATCGTATTTAAGTATTTCATGGTTTAAATGCTTTTCATTTATTAATTTTTTTTTATAATGATTCACAATTCAGTTTGGATGAGTATATTTATGAGATAATGTATGACATTAGTTGTGGCGATCTTTCATATCTGTAAAATACCTCTCAAAAGTTACTATTATCTTTAAAACAATATGTATGGATATTGAAGCTGATAATTTAAATTGATTTGTAAAACATGATTGAGATTTTAGAGTTTTATTATACTACTCATTATCCATCATATTTTATTGAACTGCATAACATGTGATTATGTATCCTTTTTAGATCAGAAACTGCATGCACTTTATATTTCGATGATGAAATGACTACACAAGCAGAAGCTTACTGAGACATTGTAAATTATTTACAATGTCTCAGGTTTGAAGAAATGAGACACAAGAGTAGAAGATTGTGATAGAGATTTAAAGAGAATAGCATGAAAGATATAATAAACAGCTTTGTAATATAGTTGATAATCTTGTGAAGTGATGTAATGTTTGACTTAATATGACTTTGCTTTATTTAGAGGGAGATAGTCTCCTTTGTGATTTCATATATATTGTGTTTATTAGGCTGTCCCATCGTATTTGTAAAATGGATTCAAAATATAGGAAATTTGTTGGATTTTTTTGTAGAAATGTAACGCTCATTTCTCTAAAAATTATTATTTAAAAAAAATGGCATTCGAAATTTTTTTAAGGTCTTGTAATGAAACTTATTTTTCATTATTTGGTTTCTAAATAGTTTTTCAAACTCAAGACCCCACAATTGTTAAAGATTTTGTGAATTTTTTAAAGAAAAACCCAAGATATCACAAAACTTGTTGCCTCTTGTTAATTCAATCCTGTCTAGAGGCCCTTGTTTACGTTGTTTTAGGTTTTATAGATTTTCTTTGGGAATTATGATCGAATATCAAGCATGAAAAGCTCAGTCCTAGTATAAAATCAAAGAATACCAACCCTCTTCTTCTCAAGTTCCTAAATCTGCTACTTCCTCTCCAATTCCCTTATTCTTTGAAGTTCTTGCCCCAATTATCCTCTGTAACCAAAAAAAATGGAGATGATTGAGCGCCCTTCTAAGGAGGTAAAGAGATTATCCTCAACAGAGATAGAGAGAGCTAATAGGCCGGAAAAAGAACTTAGATTTACAGATTGTGTCTGTTACAGCAGCAGATGTTTTGCGGCAAGAGTACACGTTACGACGCCCCAGTATGAAAGAAGGAACACCAGGGGCGTCCCTGTCCAGCATGTTCAATTCCCTGTCAAGCTGGCCACCTCAATTAGACAAAAGTTTTGTACATTTTTGACTGAAAGCCAAGATTCATTAAACAAACCATAAGCAGAAAATTATAATTGTCTTGTTCCGCATGTTCGGGAAGCATCTTTCAGAGGACAAAAAAAAAAAATGCATAAAGAAAGGTCAGCCGCCTCATTTCCTTGTCTGAACACATCCCAGATCTTCATTATTCTCAGCCAACAAACCATTCTTCTGCATTCTTTGAAGCAATTACATAAAAGTTCAGCGAGGAATATATATAGTGGAAAGAGATGAACCTGCCCTTTGACTTTAAGGGACTTTGTAACAAAAGCAAATAGCTACATCAATATTAAAAACTAAGAGGGGGAGCTATGCCTTTCAAACTGGATGGTGCACTATTTGGCGGAAAGGAACTCTAGGACTAAGCATATTATAACAAGGAAGGTTGACACATACAATTGCACGGTCTGTGAAGATCCTTGGTAATATATTCTATGTTCTTCCATTCGACAAAAACATATTAAGCCTCATTTTCTACCTACATACTCAGATCATAATATGTGCATTTGATTTCAATCCAATGAGTTATGAAATGCATCAGATTAAAAACAGCCTAGCCAAGAGATTGTGTTTCTCCATCATCTTAGTATGTGGCACTCATGTTTCTATACTCTTTAACCTTCACAAGAGTAGAAATTGGACTACTCCCTATTAAGTGAATAATAAGTGACTTTTAGAAAGTCAAGTGATTGAATTAGTATGAAGATTCTGCAACCGAGTATATATATGAATCATCAAGTAGGTAGCAATGAAATGGACGGCTAATGCAAAGCTATCAAAGGTTTGTTTGGAACGGTGCAAGTGCTGGTTAATGAGTTACAATCATCCAATATGGCTGAGTTTCTGCCACTATCCGTGGCGACGCATTAGATGAATTGGTTCCAATAGCTTGTTCAAGGCATAATGACAGTTGAATGCACTTGAGAAAGGCAAACACAGTACCAAACAGCCAGATAACAAATTGACTTCACCTAGCATATAAACCATGCTTTGGCAAGTGAAGGATTGCAACTCTAGAAGTCAACCCACCCTTAAGCTTGAAGGTTCAGATTAACGCATATTTACAAGCCTTTATTACTGTCTCCTCAGCATTTATAAGTGCCGTAAGTGATTTCCCAAATCCTGATCAAAAGATTTCGAGATGCTAATGGTACTTTGCTAGACTTTTCGCAAGATAACTTGAGCTCCGTGTTGTGGTTGGAGAGTGAGGACGGGCCTTGGAGCATGAGCATAGGAAGGTGAAAGATCAAATGAGAAACGTTGAAGAATCATGGCCACTGCCATTTTAGCTTCTAACAGGGCGAAGTTTTGGCCAATGCAGATCCTTGGACCCCAGCCAAAAGGGAAGTACGCTAATTGATGCTTTGCTGCCTTTGAAACTCCACCAGAAAATCGCTCTGGTTTGAATTCATCTGCATCATCTCCCCAATATTCAGGGTCATGATGAATGAGCAATATTGGCAGAGAAATTTGGACATCAGCAGGAATTGTGAACTCTCCCAGTTGCATTCTCTTATAGGTACGGCGAACAAGTTGAGTTGCAGGTGGGTATAATCTGAGAACCTCATATAGAATCATTGTCACCTGCGAGGGATATTTCAAGATGTTTAGACAAAGTGTACGCAACTTGAGCATTGATAATGTAGACGAAAAGAAGAGAATCACATTCTTGGCAACATAGCCGATAGACTGTCATTGTTTCTTTGAATGGTAAAGATAAAATCATGGGAAAGTCGTTCTCATTGACAAAGAAAGAAATGATATTTATGAGATCAAAGAAGGAAAGCATACAGAATATGGGCTATTTGATTTCAAGTTCATCGTATATATTCATAACAAAAATTTTGGAAATTCATGTTCGAGGTGAGACTGAGATTAGCCACTTGCCCATTTTCAGAAGTTTTGAGTTCTATCAGAAAGGGTGAGAAACCAAATTATACTCACAATCTTTAGGTGGCTTAATCCATCAAAATCTGGTGTATTTTTCCCGAACACTTCCAAGACCTCTTCCCTAGCCCGAACTTGCCAACTTGGATGCATAGCCAGTACAATCATTGTCCATGTCAGTAAATTAGACGTGGTCTCATGTCCAGCAAAGTAGAATAACTTGCATTCCTCTATCACATCTTTGGTAGTCATTCCAATGTTCTTATAATTATTTCCCTGTTTCTGAGAAGCATCACGGTCATTATTATTGGACTCCAGTAGCAAGCCTAACAAGTCATCAGTTCTGGAACCTTCCATTTTCATACCACTTTCTCTCTTCTTGATCATACTTGTCAGAATATCTTCCACTTCCCTCTGTAGTTTGTCTCTCCTAAGGTTTACATCTGTGGGCAAAAACCTGCATAAATGAATGATGTTTGGTGAAGTATAAAAACATAAACCAAAAGTTCATAACACCTGATGCATTGACTCTATGTTCAATCTTAAAAGAGTGATGGTTTGACAAACCAATCACATTGTAAATAGGAGATATTGACAATAATATATTTTCAAACTATCTAGAGTGCAATTTTGTGCAGGTATTGGAGAAACACTCAAGGAGATTGTTTTGTTTGGAGTTTAGACATGTAAATTATATTGTTGTGTCTCTACTTGAAATCAGCAATCAGCACACTAAGTCAAAATACAAGTACGGATCTGATTAATTATGCTTTCTTTGTCTTCATAATCATGGTATGGAAGTTCATTTCCCTGCAATAACTAATTGAAAATTCAACTATTACTTATGGGAAGACATTCTGTATTCTTCTGTTGTAGAATTTTTTTACTGATATGTGCTGTTTATTTATTGTTTTTTTTTTTCCTATATGCATGTTTATCTTGTGAAAGAGGTAAAGCCTAGAAACTAATTACTTTGGAGGCAAGAAGAGACGCACCTGGAACCCGGGATGTATACATTCTGAAGGACTTTGCTGACAAGTAGTGCCTGTTCTTGAAGGATCTCAAATATTCGTTTCCCTTCTTTGTAGCTACTTCCAAATGCTGTTCTGGAAATTACATCTGCAGTAAGACTCTGGAGTTCTGGCAACACGTCCAATTCGTAGGACACTTGGGAACCAATTAGCATTTCCCATCGCTTGATCAGCTTGGCACAACTAGTATGAAATGCAGGAAGCATGCCCTGTGACAAGAAACCAGAGGGAAATATCCACTTCATAAGCCATATGAGCATTGCAGTTCAATCACTCATGAGCAACGCTTGTAACAAAACAGAAATTAAGTTTCCTTCTATGTCATTAGTAGTTTACATGCTTTGATTATTTAAAACCACAGGAGCTCATGAAAAAGGGAATTAAAGCAATGGAAAAGGCTTCAACTTATCATGGAAATTTCAGCAACAAAAGTGCATGTATACCTAGTATACATGAGTGTGGGAAACAAACCTTCAACTTTTCTACATGAAATGCAGGATTTAAGAGCCTCCTGTGAATGGCCCACTTCTCCCCGTCATAGTTAACAAGGCCTGCGGCTACCATCTTTATGAAAAGAATATTTCTTGACTTTTCAAAGTGGCCAAACTTGTTGAAAAGAACTTCCCTTACCAGTTCTGGATCCATTATGATTAATCTAGGAACTGGTCCCAACCAAATGACAGACATCTTACCTGTATTTTAAAATAATTTCAGCTTTTGATCGTAAAATTATATGAAAGAAAATAATCAGTCCCAAGTTAAAAACTAGTCATCTAGAGAAAATTAAGAAAATGCAGACAGAATATAGGTCATCCAAATGAGATGCTGTAGGAATACAAATATTCATCTAGGCATCCGGTCCTCATTAATAGGCTTAACAGAAAGGTTACAAATCCAGAAGAATCAACAAACAGAAGTCACTAAAATCCATTTCAAGTGACATTTCCAAAAGGATAAAAGATTAGAAAAATTCAAAAGCTACCAGCTAGCAGAGAAAAAGGAAACAAAATAGAAAAATACTAATTACAAAAAGAAAGAGACAAACTAGGCGATGAAAGAAAGAAAAAAAAGAGAAAAAATTAGGAAAAAAAATGCAACTAGGCAAAAGAGAGGAAACAAAAATGAAAAACAAGACTCGCAAGAGGCATGAGCCTAACTATATATGCAATTGGTCTAGCTCTCAAATTAAAGTCGCAGTTGCAAGCAAATTGGAGAACAGAAGTCAAAGACCAAAATCTTATAGGCAACAAAAGTTCATCAAGTCAACAAGTAAACCCAGCTCTTTTTTCCACACCAAAAGAAAAAACTTCAGAAAAAGATAAAAGGTAGAAAAGTTGGAACATGGAACTGGGTAAACTATATCTCAAAACCCTCATCAGAAATAAAAAGGAGAAATGAAATATATGAAAAAAGGAAAAAGTGAACCAATATATTAAACAAAAATAACAAAGACCAATTATCATAAACAGAAGAAAAAGCAAGAATCAAACAAAACTAATTGCAAAATCCAACTCACACAGTATCAGAAGACACGAACAAATTACAGCGTCAATTATTACCGTAATCCTTTACGGTCTTGTAGAACAGTGGAAGCACTCGTGGCACAATCTGGTGGGATAGATTCATGGGCTTTGAACATGCTTCCTGGGACAATCCCGTAAACTCCTTCATGTTGCCGTAGAAAAGTCTGTAAGGAGGGCCTCTGATTCCTTGCTGTCTCAGCTTTCTCTGCAGCTTCATGGGCTTCCACCAGATCCAGTTTAACAATCTCAGAATCCCGATGAACGTTATAAACGATACAAATATCAGAGATAGAAACAGAAAGTCATCCATTTTCGCCACCGACAAAACAGAGAGAGAGAGACAGAGAGAGGCGCGTCTGGATTATCAGCAGATAAACGTATAGGCAGGAGCCATAGTAGGTATTTAAGCATGAAAAACAATTCAATATACCCTTGGTTTGTGCGAAAATTACCAACCTCATTTTATGATTCTCCTGCCATTTGTGCTATAATATAAGGGTAATTTGGACATGAAAATTGCGCAAGCACTAACGTCACCTTATTCGAAGTTCTTTGCCGTGAAACAAGGGTGAGAACGTCTCGAAGCAGGCGTAGCCTCCAGGAAGATGCTCTAGCTTTAAAGGAGAAATGCTATGAAGACATGCTTGTGTCACGGAAACTGACACAGCTTTTAGACGTTGCCACGTAACACCATTGGTGCTTGGTCCTTTTTGGCCTCCTCACTAACTTCGGGAATGCCAAAGTCACCACAGCTGCCGTCAAAGCCATCACATTTTATTGCCCCACCTCCCTATCAACCGGCTTATTCATCTTGTTTGCTCTGTATTTAAATGTCTTATCAATAAAAATTATGTAAGTTGGATGAGTTAGAGAATCTGAAATGTTGTGCTTATAAACAGGTAGTTTAAAAATTTACTAAAAATGTTCAGTTTTAAAGCAGCCGAATTATTCAAACTATATATTTTTTTGATCTACAAGAGATCTAAATATAGAGACTTGAGATGAACGAGCTAGATTAAAAAGGAAAGTCCTTGAGTGTAGATTATCTGTTTTGGTTTAGCTTAAATGATGTGTAATCTGGTTTATGCAATTATGCTGCGTCATTCCATATAATCAATAAGGCTTGGCACCTTTCAATAAAAAATGGAAAAACATATCAATAAGGCTTGGCAAGGCTTATGTAATCCAGTTTCTGCTATGAGTCGCGACAATAGACAAGAATAGAGGCATATGAGCATCCAAAGAAGTAGCCATCTGGCATTTTCCGCTCATGGCATTTGTATTTTGTACACAGATCTAAGTCATTCATCATATTTAAAATGGCTTAGATAAGCCATAAATCAAATTACATTAAACCGGTAGTTTCAGGCTATGTGTTTTGGGGTAAAATGTTAATACCATTCCAAAATTTTAAAGATCTAAAAACAAGTGGCGAAGATAATCTAAATAGATTGATTTCTAATATGTTACTTAATTTTTTATGCCTTACATTTATCTTACATGATAAATGGTTTAGATCTTCTAAAAAAATGTTCCCAACTCAACATCTAATTCTTAGAATGCTTAGAAGTGTCTATCTGAACTCTTATGCTTTATATGGAGTAAGTAAATTCACATAAATGGTAAAAAATTTCTGCTGAATAATTAGCCATAATCACACAAACCCGATTATATCCTTCTACTGATCCTAAGAAGTGACCAGACATAATAGGATGAGCCGGAATATATCACCTCCTTCTTTTCGTAGGCAAGTAGTTTTTATGAATAGCCCTAAACCATTCAGCCACATCAACTCATGACCTAGCACAAAAAAGTCTCTTCTTGTGCCATTATCTTAGAAGACACTAGTCGGCATACTCGACCTTTGCCAATGTAGGACTGTGTAATTCTATTATTATTTTTTCCCTGGAACAAAAGGAGTGCGTTATTTAGAGGCTGAGGGCATAAGATGCTAGTTTCTTTGGAAAAACAACCGAGTCGTGATAGCCATATTGACACAAGAAAGTTACTATGTAAAGGATTGTTTTACTTTGTTCTAGGACCAAGCCAAGAGAGGTTGCTAGCCATCTCTACGGCCCATCCTGTATTAGTTTTGGTAGGGGTGGCAAATATGATATGACACGATAACACGACTCGAACCCGACATAGATTTAGTAGGTTAGGGTCGAGTCTTATCATGTTCGAGTCATGACAAGTCAAAAATGGTGTCGTGTTCGGGTCAGTCAATGTTGACCTCTTGTGTTGACCTGTTTGACACACGACCTATTAATTTGTAGTGTTGACCCATTTAACCTGCAAGCTGTTAACCAATCAGGTTGAAAATATAGAACAGTTCATCAGAAACTGTCCTATATTACTATAATAATACAAGATGATTCCTAAGAAACCATCCTATATTAATATAGTAATACAGGACGGTTCTTCAGAAACCGTCCTATATTAGTTATTTTACATTTATTTAATCGTGTTACATGAGTCATGTCATGTCGGCTAATTTAATAATCGTGTCATGTTTGAGTCATGGCGGGTTGTGTTCGTGTCTACCCATATACTATAATAGGTTAGTCTCAACACGACACGAACATGACCCGCGAACCCGAATTGCCAGGCCAAGTTTTGGTACTCAATTACTAGTGATGAGACACTAACAGTCCTAAGAAAGATAGTTCACTGCCTCTGTATGTATTGGTGCTCAATTACCAGTGATGAGACAATAACAGTCCTAAGAAAGATAGTTCACTGCCTCTTTATGTATCTAACTCACTTCCTCAATAACCATCTGGTTTAGAGTGAAATTATTTCTTAAATTTGACAAATAGAATAGGTTCGTATTAGTTATCTAGAATTTTCTAATAGGTTAAGAGAGAAACCATTATTCAAATGGAAGTTGAATGTAACTCTAGAAAGTCTCTTTTATTGCATATATAATATTGCTTTAGCAAGAGATGGAAGTTGACCTCCATGGTCAAGCTTGAAGGGCGAGATTAACAGATATTTACTAGTGATTATTGTCTTCTCTGTATTATAGAACTGCAGCAAGAGATTTCTGAAAACATGATCAGAAGATTTTGGGCTGCAAACGATGATTCACTAATACTTTTTGCAAGATAAATTAAGCACCATGTTGTGGTTAGAGAGTGAGGACGGGTTATGGAGCATGAGCATATGAAGGTGGCTTAATCCATCAAAATCTGGTGTATCTTTCCCAAACACTTCCAGACTTCTTTTTAGCCCGAACTAGCCAACTTGAATGCATAACCAGCACAATCATTGTCCATGTCAGTAGATTAGAGGTGGTCTCACTCCAGCAAAGTAGAATAACTTGCATTTCTCTCTTACATCTTTGGTAGTCATTCCAGAATTCTTGTAGTTCTTTCCCTGCTTCTGAGAAGCATCACGGTCATTATTATTGGACTCCAGTAGCATGCTTAACAAGTCATCAGTCTGGAGTCTCCCATTTTCATAGCACTCTCTCTTCTCTATCATACTGCAGAATAGCTTCTACTTCGCTCCGTAATTTCTTTCTCCGATTTTTAATCTTCTGTGGGCAAAAACTTGAATGAATCAATGTTGGTGAAGTATGAAAACATGAACCTTCGTTGCATAGGACTCCTGAATACATTATTTATCTGTTTCAGCCTAGAAATGTATGGTGTGGCAAACTAATCTGGAAGATAGGAGATGGCCCTAATGAGTATTGATGGTAAGAACCTTATAGCAACTTTGGAAAGTAATGTTCGTTTAAGAAAAATGTATTAATAGGGGCCACATTTCCCTCACAAATTGTTTGACATAGTTTCCCTTTTGAATATGACCCAACAAAATGCATCTTTCTGTATTGTGACATGGAATGCAAAGGAATCGAAGTTGTGAGCAACATGTCATGACGTACAAGCCCCTTAAATATTTCTGTTTCTATGATACTAAAAAATTTATATTTAAAAGTCTAATGAATCTTTATATGATAATAACACTTTTTATATATAAAGTTTTAAATAATAAATCTTTGAATGACATATACGTTCATATTTCCATTTATATGATAATAAAATTTTATATAATATTTAAAATTTATCTTTTTATAATAAAAAGTCAATGAAACGAAAAAATGAAACATAACCAAAACAAATTATTCTCTATATTATTTGGGAATATATCTAGAAGTTGAAAAGCTTTTTTTTCTGGTTGACATTAATAATAACAATATCCAAATCTTTCAATTAACAACTTCTTAAGCGCAAAGTTATGTTATTATAGATGAATGAAATATCAAATGTTAAATAATAACTACATTGTTATAGACAGACCTCAACAAATAAAAAGGTATAAAAATGTAAAAATTGTAAAAGTTGGTTTTTTTATATATATTTTTTAAATGATGGGTTTTAATGAAAAGAATTAAAAAGAGTTCTTTGAAAAGACGGATCTCTCTCAAGTTTGACACGGCACTCAAAATAGATGTAAATTTTTGAACAAGAAAATCAAATAAAAACAGAGTTTTTGGTTAGTATAGTTTGTGACCTCACGCCCCTTCATAGCAGAAAGAAATGTCTCTTCATAAACCAAAAAAAGATAGCTAACAGATACATAATATACTAGTTTGGACTTTGGAGTGCTATTAACCTTTTGTCACGTATTCTAGACTTTTCTTATTTAAAGTTAAACTTAAGGGTTTACAATAGAATCAAGATCTTATTCTACATACTATACTGTAGTAGCTACGTTTTTGACGTTAGGAAGGCAAACTTACACAGGAATATTGACTGAATTCGTCAACTCAAAGTGGAAAGAATGGAATCAGATGGAAGAAAATATGTTTGATTGAACCCGAAGTGGCCGCTTAGGACCTCATTTTTGCTAATTGGTCAGCCTTCTATACTTTGATATAATTCCTATTAATTAAGAACAACCACCACTAGCTCCTCTTTAGGCAGCTTTGGAATTGGTTAAGAACTGACTTTCTTACGCATACCTGCCTTCTACTCTCTCAGACCTCTCATGTTTTCTCTCTAATCTTCTCTCTCTCTCTCTCTCTCTCTCTCTCTCTCTCTCTCTCTCTCTCTCTCTCTCTCTCTCTCTCTCTCTCTCTCTCTCTCTCGAGCATTTATAAGTGCCTTTGAAGTTTTACAGCAAGAAATGAACAAGGCTGAGAATATTCTTGGCATTGGCATGGTCACTCTGAAAGTGCTGAGCACAGTTTTCTTTGGTGGGTTACTGAGCATAGTTATTAAAGATAAGGATCCCTTATTACATATGCAAACACCAAAAGGAGAACGGCAAATCAGGCTTTAAATATGATATCGATATGTTCCAGGTCATGAGCATATTAGGGTTTGGATATAATAATTCGCCCATACTGGGCCGACACCTAAATGATATCAAATTATAAAATACAGTCAAAATCACACAGAAATGCAATCACACACATAGAATACAAAGATTTACATGGTTCGACTGTGTATAGCCTATGTCTACGAGAGGATAAGGGAAATATCTTTACTATAAGAAAGGATTACACCCGTTATGTTCTAATTTTGGCTTTGCCTCTGGTCATATTTATAGAGGCCAGAGGTGGTGAAAAGTCTCTTAGTAGGATTCTAATCCTATTTTCCTTTTTCTTGTCTGATTAAGACTCCTAATCAGATTAATATTATATTTAACTGACTTGCTTTGCAAGATTCTTCTGGCGTGATTATGGGAATGGATGTCGTTAGAAGATACTCAAATTTCTAGATCAAAGAAATTTTATAGTTCATTAGTCAATTTACTTCATGGTTATCGTCCACAAATCTAAAGCAGATGTTATCTTGTACTTTTCAACATGTCTTTTCCTCCTTGAAATTGCATTTGATAACTAATATTCTCACTTAGGAATGTGGTCATGTTCCTTAATCGAAGGAAATAAAAAATCACGCGTCTTAGGCTGACATAACTTCATCATTTTCTCAAAAGGACAAGGCTGGTTTTCTCGAGAGACCGTCCAGCCCTGCTACATGTGCTGCAACTACTCCGCTTCCAATGATGGATGTGAAATACTGTTCAAAAGTAGAAACTATAAGGTTGATTTTGCATTTGTTTCCCGCCTCCAAACGTGTAAACGGAATTGTTACACTTATTACCAAGCATTTGACAACAAAAACTACTTTCAAATTTACTTGCTCAATTGCATGTCTCCAATCTCCATGGTAGTGATCGGGCCATTCGTCTAAGAACTGATGTCTGAAATCACCAAGCACTCCAGCAGGTCTTGGAATGGATGTAGATTCTCTCCCGTCTGCATTCAGTTCGCATCAGTCCACAGGCGAACCACATAGATGGGCAATCCGGGTCAAAAACCTCCTGCATGTATAGGATGCAGGGATGAGATGGATCACAAAAGATCTATAGTACACAGTCTTACCTTGCATTTTGCAAAAGACTATTTCCATGCCTTGAATCCATGACCTCTAAGTCACATTACGACAACTCAATCATTGCGACAAGGCTCCCCTTCAGAGTTAATAATGGCTAATGAAAGCTACATGATTCGGATGGTTGGCAACCATTTATCGGGCAGGACTATGCATGAGACAGCCACCAAATTCTCCCAGGAGACAATTCAAGGCCTTTATTTGGCCTCTTAAAATGGAAGTTGGAAAATTCAGCCATATGATCTTGGGGACGGATTAGCTGGGAGGGAGTCAGTCTAGACACTCTTAAGAGTGAGATGGGGAGCAATTTTTCATGGGTCTCTCTAGTATCTTTGGTGTCTTTTGTTTTTTTATTTAACGGCTGCTAATTGATCATCTCAATCTTTACTGTACGGCTACGATGTGGTCTTTTCCCCCACTATCAATAGAATTTCCTTTCTTAAGATAAAAAATCAACCCGAAGAAAGGTCTCTATCAACTCGATAGCAATGCATAACAGATGATCATGCATTGACGACGAGACGTATACAGCTCATCGATTGTAACGCATAGTGAAAATGGTTTGGATCATTAAACAAATTAGACTTTCGTGTTTCTAGTTGCCCACAATGATTGTAACATAACTGACCTAAGTTTGTTCTGCTAAAGCATTCTACTTATTACATCAGAGTACAATTCAACAAACGCCAAAGCTAAACAAGGACTTGGCAAACTCACACGATGTAATGTTTTCCTTTTCCTATCTCAACTTTGGGCCTTATGTTTAATCCCGTGCTTATCCGCTATAAGAAAGAAAGTAAACAGAAGTATATTACATAAAAAAGGGCAGCCCTGTACACAGCTTTTTGGGGTAGACCTGCTATGGTTCATGCCCATGTGATGAAGATAGCCGACATCTAGAAGGTTGGCACCACAACAACTCAAGCAGTTCAACATTGACAGCCACGGTGCCATAAAAGATAACTGTATGTAACACCCCGGGTTTTATAATATATATATTTTTTATAATAATTATAGTCAAGATCTCAAAATCAAAAGATTCTATTAATTATTTTATGAGAACATTTACTGAAAAATCTTTGGGTGTTATCTCCTTTTTCCAAAAACATCACGACTATGATTAAAAGATAAATATAAGTACTCAGCAATAAATTTAAGATTATACTAATATCAAATCCAACGTCAAAATCAACAGCGCCTTTATTTTTAAAATAATAAATATCTAAAAAGCATAATAATGTAGCCCACGGTCTATCCATCATAATATTCCAACATACTTAAAGACATGTCCATAATATATATAATGTCATAATCATATCTATCTAGGAAGATATACAGTCCATAAAATAGGTTCCAGTTGTAGTTTATCTAATCACTCATGTTGAGCTCTTTTCATCCAAATCAAAGTGGTTCCCAATGCTATCATTGTCCCTCCTCGGCCTTGCCTCTCCTATTGTCGCGCTCGGTATATGAGGCATTGCAAAACAAAGCAATGTCTCAACAAGTTATTGCTTGTGTAGGTACATAGGCATTTAATGTAATAGCAAGAAAAAACAAAAATGAATAACAATGTGGATATAATGTGTAGGTCAATTATCCATGAAAATATAAGTATCATAAGTAATGCCAATATAGTCTTAAAACATCATATGTGATGAAACATGTGCCTCAGGGATTTAAAACATGATGATCTCATGGATGTAAAATAGGATATGATCCAATGTAAATGAGCATACAATAACAAATAGGGCAACCCAAGGTACGTGGGTCTTGTAACACCCCTAATTTTTTTTATAATGAAATTAAATAAATATTGAAATTGAGAATTTCAATGAAAATCAGGCTGGAATATTAGGGTTATAAAATATGCACTTCTTATAGAAGTGGAATCAAGGTATGAGAGATGTATAATTGAAAACATATGTGACGAACGCTTCAAAATGACTGTAAGCATGACAATTTCTGAATACGGATGAAAAATCTATATTTTTTTTTTCATTTTAATGAATGAAAGGGCAAAATTGATAATTTCACAAATAATCAAGACCTGAGACATCCAAATATGGAATGTACTCAGAAACACGAATCCAACGCCACTAAGTGCGCTCAACTCCGAGCCTGGGAGAATAAAATGGATTTTTCTCCATAAAAGGGTAATTTGGTCCTTCCACACACATGTGGGGGCCATATGGGGCTCACAAAGGGATCCAACATCTGGAAAACATGCAATCATTAGTCAAACCACTACCACCTGCTAGTGGAGAAGGAGGTGGTAGTGGGAATCCAATGACATTTAAATATTCAAAAGAAATTAAAGTTATGATTTCAAGTAATCATGAAAATTTCCAAATACCTCTATAAATAGCTCAGAAAAATCCCAAAAATTTCCCTAATGATCCTCACGAGGTCCTCTAGCTTGCTCTAAAATACCAGCTCCACAAACCTCCCCAAACTCTCCCAACTTCTCCTTCTTTCTCTCCCTCTCTCTTAAGCCTATGGGGCATGTCCACAGATGCACCCGGCTCTCCAGACTCTGTGGAGATGTCGGGCACGTCCGAGGACGCGTCGTTCCCTATGGAAATGGGTTTTCACTTAGGAAACACTATTTCAATTAGACATCAAGTTCTAACCGATAAAACAACATCTCCACCATTGGATCCGTTCGGACATGGTCTAATTACAAAAGCTCTTTGTATGGAGGATGATCCACCTCCTGGTTCACCAGAAAGTGGAATTCAACCCAGTAAGGGTTACCATCTCCGGCATCTTCTTCCTTGTATTCTAGAAAATCTGATCGGTTATTGGTGATCTTTCACTGTTGAAAATCTTCAGGATTGTGGGATCTTCAAAAACCCCATGGTCTCTCACATTTTCTAGCAACATAGACGAAGAATCAACTCTGTATATTTTTCTAGAAAGCTAGGGTTTTCTCCCACTGGTTTTTCTTTTCTTTCTCTGGTGATCTCCTCCTCCCCAGACCGGTACAGGTAGGTGCATGTAATGCCCAAGGAATTTACACTATTTTTAATGAAAATTGGACATTTTATGGAAAATGGACTGTGTTGAATGTTTGATTTTATTTAAAATAGTAAATGAAGGAATTTGTGAGGAAACTTAGTACCATTAGATTCTACTCGAAAAATGAAATCCAACGCCTCAAAAATCACCCAAAACGGAGTTCGTATGAAGAAGTTACAGCCATTTAAAGATAGGGGTATTTTTGAAAATTAAACAGAAAAATGTTTAAAACGACAAAGGGACGAAAAACGCAGGGGGCCATTTTGATAACGGCATCCCCTGTCGTCTTCAACCTCAAGAACCCTCCAGAAAACCCTAAATCTCGATTTCTCTAGAAAATCCCAGGGGAAAGGGCGGCACCACCCTTGAGGGGCACCGCCTTCTCCCCTCTATAAAAACCCCATCTCCCCTCTCCAAAAAACACAAGTTTTCCGGCGTTTTTCCAGCCGTTTGAGACTGGGGCTTCCGACAAAATTGGAAACCCGTCTCTTTGTGTTTTCCGGCAATGGCCAGGCTCAAGTTAGGTCGGCCATCCCGTTCCCATTTCCCCCTCTCTTCCCTTTCCGATCTTGGCATGGGGGTTTCCTCTTCACGAAATTCCGGCGACAAAGGACGTTCAAAACCAGGAACGCAAGTTCCATCACTGGCGAAGGGCACTCCCTAGGCTACCCAGGTAAGCCATTCTCCTTTCCTTTTTCGTTTTTTCCTCCTCTCAGGCTAGATCCATACTGGATCTAGCGTTTCTAGCCGTTTTCCAGCCGGAATTCCTGGCCGAAAAACGCCCCAAGACGGGTTCTAGTCAGCTGTGCATGAACACGACGTCCCAGGCACCCCACTGTGCATGAGGGCACGTGACTGTGTATGGGCGTGGCCTCGGTGCATCCCAGGCACAATCTAGGCTCGACTGGGACGCATGGGCAACCCAGGAGCCAAGGCTCATTTCGACTAACACCAAGGTGTGTTCGTGCTAGGTCATCTAGGACGCGCGTCATAGCGCGTCCCTTAGGCATGCTTGTGCACGTGCGAACACTGTCCCATGTACGGCCTTCAGGTACGTGCGCGACATGGGGCACTGGTCCTAGCTCGACCAAGGTGCACGGGGTAGCCTGGGAGCTGAGACGCGCCATGCTACAAGGTGCTTCCGTGCGATGATGCGCGTCATAGCGTCTCACTGGAGCATGAAGGTGCATGTGCAAAACGCGGTCCCTAGCATGGCCTTTAGGCATGCACGTCACGTAAGGTGGTTGCGGTCCAACCAGGATGCACGAGTGTCCTGGGAACTGGGACACGCAGACCCAATGAGACTTTAAAAATTAGGATTAAAGGAAAAATTACAGAGTCTAACTATTGGAAAGTAGATCCATGTCATAGGATCTAGCCTAGCAATGAATTAGGCAAGGACCATTGACCCTAAACAGCAGATTTAGCGGTCTAATGTCTAAATAGATTAAAATTAATAAGGACTTCTTATACCCAGGAGTTTATAAATGAGACTCAGCGACGGGTTGAGTACTAAAGAACGCGACTCTAGGAGACTTTGAGGTAGGTGCTCTATCATTACTAGACTTTTTAAAAAAGAGCCATGATTGTTTTAAGAATACATGTTTTAGGTATATGACTTGTTTAGCATGACTTAATTCAGCATATGATAAATGCTTTATGCATAGATATGTTTTGTAAATAATTGCATATACATTATGCATAGATATGTTTTGCAAACAATTGCATACATTGTATGATTTGTGAAGCATTGAGTTTTTGAAGGATTGCATGTCCTTAAGGATTACCAAAAGACACTGGAGTGCTCAAAAGACGATGGGTAGGCAGTTGTGAGGGACCCAAAGAGGACAGGTTTTGAAAAAGAGGTTTTCACTTGTTTGATCTGATTATGATTTGGACTGATAAGCTCGTGGGCGCTATGCCGAGAGGTTTGGGTTGGCCTCCAGCCTCTACTACTATTAAGTGGAAGGGTACCACGCCCAAAAAGGGCAACGTTCCTACGTCGACTGCATGTGGTACATGGAGCTACCATTGGTGTCGTCAACGTGTCATAGGCTCCGTTGAGGTTATGACCGAGTGTCCTCAGGTACCCGGGGACCACATGGCGGCGAGGTCGTGGGCATAGTTGGACCTTATGGTTTCATGGACTTATTTACATTGCATATGACATGATATGAGGTTGGTCGACCATACCATATCAAATATCCATGAGTTGGATTCAGTTGAGCATCTGATGCATATCATTATGTTTATGATATATGATACTTTTGACTTGAATTATGATATTTCTTTAAGTCGTCAGTATTCCGGTTTCACAGTGGTTTTTAATATCGATATTGAACATGATTGTTCGAACATGCACATGTTTTTAAGAGCATATGATTTTTAACACAGCATGCATTGCAAAACTAGTAGTGATAGACTCCTACTAAGTATAGTATATACTCACCATATCCTTAACATTTTTCAAGATAATTCCATCCACGAGTAGAAGACATCTATGTTAGTGCTACGAGCAAGTGAATCAAAAAGGAAACAATTATACATGTAAGTAAATTCTCAACCCTTTGGACATGTATTTGTATTTATTTACAGTGGGCTGTGTGCTGTGATTGGATAGATCTGGGAAAAAACACTTATGATTTCTAAAGTTTTTCAAAAACTACTTTGGTTAGCAAATGACACTCGGGGTTTTCAAAATGTGTTTAAAACAAAAGATTTTTCACTGCATTGCATGGTTTTTATAAATTGGTTTTCAAATAGGGATGCATCCCGCCATAGGAATTAGATATTGCATTTAAAAATGCATGAGAAAACTCGGGTCGTCACAGTTGGTATCAGAGCCCAGGTTTTATCCTTTCACAAACAATTCAAAGCATGTCCAAGGGTCATGGACAATAGAGAAAATCAAGAAGAAGTAGTATAAATTGAAGAAGTAGAGATGACTACTTCTATTTAAGGATTACAATATTAATGCACAAGGCAGTTCACCATAAATAAATAGGTGAAACGCAGCTTGGTCTAACAAATAATTAGGCAGAGGATAGTGCAACTCTTATCCAAAATCTAGTCTAAGACAACTTAAGGATTAACGATTGTTGTGTGGTGCAAATATAAAAACTCATATATGGATCATACTATGAGAATGATGAATGAGGATGTTAGTGAACTTGTCAGTAGATAGTTCTGACCTGCAATAAAGAAATCTTATTAAAGATAAGAACATCGGAAAACCTAGATGGCTATCTTACCATCATAAAGAATATCAGAATATGAGTACACTATCACAAGGGATATGATATGAGCATGATAAGAGATGTAAAAGAGAGACTTTGAGAAAATTTTGATGATAATCTAAGAGGGATGAGAATGCAAGATAATATTAAGAGATGACTATGACTCAAACTAGGTCACAAGGGTATGGGTCTTGAAGGACTTAGCTCAATTTTGGATATCTTAATTGGAGTCTTATGAAGAGTGAAGTGCTATCGACTAATAACTACTTGAGTATTATGGAGCAAATCAGAAGATGTATACAAGTTACATATTATGTGATTAAGAGAAACATAACACGAATATGACAGGGAAATGAATTCGACCGAGTTATCAAAAGATTTTTGACAATAATATTGGGGATGATAGATCTGTGACAATAGATTGATCCTAACATGAACTTGTAAAGTATAACATGACCAAAACGTCAATGCCATCATTAAGACATTGGATGAATTTTATTGAGGCCATAGGCAATTGAGGATTTCAATGATCTTAAGACAATTTAAAATTTCTGAGAAGCATTCAGTTTATCATATCTGATAAGTAAAAGAGTAGATGCAGTATTGATTTTATGCAACAAAGCACATGAAGACATTGATCTAGGCAGACAAAAATGAGGATTTTGAAGAAAAGAAAGAAAGAGATAGAGATGTAACTATCAATAATATTGAATATTCAAAAGAAAAAGGTCATGACTTTATTGAGGAAAAAATAGATCCATAGAAATCTTTCATCTTGAATCATCTGGGAAGATAAACCAATCAAATTTGAAGGAATAATAATAGTTAAGTTGGCAATGATGTTATTGAAAATACGTATAATAGAGAGAAAGCATATGGGGTTTAAGACTTTGAGTAGAGTGTCGAATCTCAAGAGATTATGTGACAAGAAATTTTCGAAGAGGAATAATGACCAACTAGAAATCAAATTCTACAAATGGTTTGATATCAATTAGATTCTTATCAGATCCATTAGCGTATGAGGAACACCAATGGATATAGTCCATAAAAAGAAAATTTTGGTGATATCCTACCTTGCAACTACATGAGTGAATAAAGGAATTAAGCCAGGACAATGACTTATCCATTTAGCAAGTAGGGTATCAAGGATCAAATTGAGGTCTCGCTATCATAGATTGGAAGACCAAAAATCTTAAGACCATTATTTAGTCATTACCTTTAGAGTACTATTGACTAAATAAAGGTATCCCGCCATAATTAATCAAGTATGTTAGTATCTATGAGTTAGTAGTCGAAGTTATAAACTCAGAGAGATGTTATAAGTCTTTAGACTTGAGTTTTCCTTGAAAAGAAGATAACTTGATTGGACTAAGTCATTTGAGGATATGAGGTCAGTTGATTAGGCCACATCATGGAGTTGATTAGGCTACATCATAAAGGAGCAAAAATAAGGAGCGATCTCCACCAGTAAGACAGAATTTTCCAAACCTGAATAGATACCATGACAAACCATAGAAATCACTGTGGGCCTGAAAGATGCTGATGACTTGAATTGAAAAGAAAGGTAGATAAGTACTGATCACTTTGGAGACCCCTGAGCTTATGACAAAGATATATCTGAAAAGAGATCAATAGGTAATCAAATAAAGTCTTTCTACATGTCTACGAAAATGTTCCATGCTTACTTGAGTAATTTTCAAATTTGATAATTTAATAGCTTCATCATAACTTGATGTAGTAGTTATTGAACGAGAACTACTATTATAAGCTAAGTATGAGGAGGCACTTGAAGGATAAATTTTGAGGAATTGAGAAAATCACTACTTATGAGGATACCTCCTGACAATACAGATTGCATGGTTGACTATAAAGCCTTGATAAAAGATTACACAAATATATTGACACAGAGGATAGAAGGAGAAAAGGTGAGATGGTCAGCACGATATAAGGTGGGATTTGATATTACGTTGCCTTTAGACAAATAGTTAGCTGTTATGTGCATATACCAAGTACGAAAAATCAATTGAAGGAATTTCCTAAGGACTAACCCTACTTATTTGAGTATAGGACCTTTAGACTGAAAGGTTACGAAGAAAACCATCAAGCAAAGAAAAGACAAATAGGATGATGACAAAGGATTCAACCATGACCTAGTAAGGGTACTTGGTGATGAATCAGAGACTTTTTGCCTTGCATAAATAGGAACATTAGTGAAAATCCTAATGACAAAATTGATGTGAATAGTGAGATAGGCCTTTGAACGAGAACATATGACCCATGATGATGAATCGACCATTAACATTTGACATGAGATAAGCGTTTAATGAATTTAATTGGATATAGAGTTAAGACATTTTACTTTTAGTATATGATAAGGTCCTTGATGGAAGATGCTACTAATTGGCTTTCATGATCTTATTTTGAATGTAACCTTAGTCAAGGAAATCAAGTCACATATGGAAAACGACGGACAGTTGAAATTTAAAGTTAAGTAAGAGTTTGGCTGTAGAGTATATGATACTATATCAGTTATTGAAGTATCTTGGGGACAGATATAAAAGATAAGAAGCAAAGTTAGACACAATAGAAAGAAGGTAATTTTTGAACTCGTACTAATGATGTATAACTGACCATTAGAAGGAGATATGGATGATGCAGAGATCATTAGATGAAAGATAAAAAAGAAAACGGGATTATCCTATGATATTCGAAATAGGAGAAATAAGATCATATGATCTCAAAGAAGTATGGAGTAATTTATACATGAATATAGAAGCATGATCCTATGAGGAAACTATCCTATACACGATGAGAAAAGTATGGGCATCTAAGGATTTCAAGATAGATGAATTTTAGCAAGAAACCGGTGTTGTTAAACTGGCATGTATGGGAGTATGCATTAGAGTACGCAGTGAAAGTGGCCCTTATAGGTAAGGCCTTGTAGAAAGAACAACAAAAATGATAAATTGAGGTTGAGCCTAGATTTGATTCCTAAAGGGGGAGTGCATTCACCAGGAAGTTATCTAAGAGGCAAAATACCTTGAAGATGATAATTTATGGAATTTCAAGGACGAAATTCTTTTAAGGGGGTAATATTGTAATGCCTGAGCAATTGACACTATTTTTAATGAAAATTGGACATTCTATGGAAAATAGACTGTGTTGAATGTTTGATTTTATTTAAAATAGTAAACGAAGGAATTTGTGAGGAAACTTAGTACCATTAGATTCTACTCAAAAAATGGAATCCAACGCCTCAAAAATCACCAAAAACGGAGTTCGTATGAAGAAGTTACAGCCATTTAAAGATAAGGGTATTTCTGAAAATTAAACAGAAAAACGTTTAAAACAACAAAGGGATGAAAAACGCCGGGGGCCATTTTGATAACGGCACCCCCTGTCGTCTTCAACCTCAAGAACCCTCCAGAAAACCCTAAATCCCGATTTCTCTAGAAAATCCTAGGGGAAAGGGCAGCACCGCCATTGAGGGGCACCGCCTTCTCCCCTCTATAAAAACCCCATCTCCCCTCTCCACAAAACACAAGTTTTCCAGCGTTTTTCCAACCATTTGAGACTGGGGTTTCCAGCAAAATCGAAAACCTGTCTCTCTACGTTTTCTGGCAATGGCCAGGCCCAAGTCAGGCCGGCCATCCCGTTCCCAATTCCCCCTCTCTTCCCTTTCCGATATTGGCATGGGGGTTTCCTCTTCACGAAATTCCGGCGACAAAGGATGTTCAAAACTAGGAACGAGGGTTCCATCATCGGCGAAGGGCACTCCCCAGGCTACCCAGGTAAGCCATTCTCCTTTCCTTTTTCAGTTTTTCCTCCTCTCAGGCTAGATCCATACTGGATTTAGCGTTTCCAGCCAGAATTCCTGGTCGAAAAACGCCCCAAGACCGATTCTAGCTAGCTGTGCATGAACACGACATCCCAGGCACGCCACTGTGCATGAGGGCACGCTATTGTGTATGGGCATGGCCTCGGTGCGTCCTAGGCACAGTCCAGGGCGGCCTGGGAGCCAAGGCACATTTCGACTAACACTAAGGTGTGTTTGTGTGAGGTCATCTAGGACGCGTATCATAGCGCGTCGCTTAGGCATGCTTGTGCACGTGCGAACACTGTCCCAGGTATGGCCTTCGGGTACGTGCACGACATGGGGCACTAGTCCTAGCTCGACCAGGGTGCACGGGGTACCTTGGGAGTTGAGACGCGCCATGCTACAAGGTGCGTCCTTGCGATGATGCACGTCATAGCGTCTCACTTGAGCATGAAGGTGCGCATGCAAAACGCGGTCCCTGGCACGGCCTTTAGGCGCGCACGTCACGTGAGGTGGTTGCGGTCCAACCAGGATGCACGAGTGTCCTAGGAACTGGGACATGCAGACCCAATGAGACTTTAAAAATTAGGATTAAAGGAAAAATTACAGAGTCTAACTATTGGAAAGTAGATCCATGTCTTAGGATCTAACCTGACAATGAATTAGGCAAGGACCATTGACCCTAAACAGCAGATTTAGTGGTCTAATGTCTAAATAGATTAAAATTAATAAGGACTCCTTGTACCCAGGAGTTTATAAATGAGACCCAGCGACGGGTTGAGTACTAAAGAACGCGACTCTAGGAGACTTTGAGGTAGGTGCTCTATCGTTACTAGACTTTTTAAAAAAGAGCCATGATTGTTTTAAGAATACATGTTTTAAGTATATGACTTGTTTAGCATGACTTAATTTAACATATAATAAATGCTTTATGCATAGATATGTTTTGTAAATAATTGCATATACATTATGTATAGATATGTTTTGCAAACAATTGCATACATTGTATGATTTGTGAAGCATTGAGTTTTTGAAGGACTGCATGTCCTTGAGGGTTACCAAAAGATGCTGGAGTGCCCAAAAGACAATGGGTAGGCAGTTGTGAGGGACCCAAAGAGGACATGTTTTGAAAAAGAGGTTTTTGCTTGTTTGATCTGATTATGATTTAGGCTGATAAGCTCGTGGGCGCTATGTCGAGAGGTTTGGGTTGGCCTCCAGCCTCTACCACTATTAGGTGGATGGGTACCACACTCAAAAAGGGCAACGTCCCTACGTCGACTGCATGTGGTACATGGGGCTACCACTGGGGTCACGGCACTGGGTCGAAGTGTCATGGCCCACATGACCCCAAACATAAAATTGGAACCGTTGGATGTGTTTATAAGGTTCTAAAACCTTAAAAACCATGTTCACAGTAGAATTTTTATGTCTCTATATATCAGTCCAATTAACTCAAAACAGTAAGGTGAAATTCAGTCCTTAAAAAGGGCTGAAATCTTAAATTTTCAATTTCGATCTCAATTGAGATCCAAATTGAGATCTAAAAGTTTTGATGGATTCCTTGTTATAATCTAAATGGATTGAACTTATAAAATTTTAATTTTAATTAATTAAAATTTCTGTTATTAAGTGGATAAGTAACTAATGTCCTTGATCTACAAGATCTAGGATGATCATACCACAAATACCTTATTGGATGATTATTTTATAATATAATAAATTATATAAGTAGATTAAATTGTATTTATTAGGTAGATCTTAAGAGATTTAGCCTTAAGAGTTACTAAAATCCTTAAAAATAAATAGTATCTCCTAGATCAAGATGATCGAGGATAAATGGACTGTATGGATGTATTTTGATGATGATCTTGAGATAAGATTATCTGGATTTAATGAATAGATGATGTGGATTTGGGCTAGATCAAGATCTATGCCCTTAAATGGTACAAAGTAACCTAAGATCTCCTTGATTGGGTAGATCAAGGAAGTTCAAATCAATGGATGAGATAAATCCATGATTTAATAATTAAATTACATCAATATAATATGTTGGATTTAAAATAAAATGAAGGATCAAGATCTAAACCCTAAAGAGATGAAAAATAAATATGGATCAATTAAGACCCTTAGATCATGATAACATGTTAGATTTCTATTTCAATTATTGAACATTATAATAATTGTCTTTCATTTCTTAGTTGAATTATTTATTTAATTGTTTATTCATGCTTTAAATTTATGCTTCAATGCTTAAGTAATTGTAATTTCATTGAAATGGAAATTAAATGAAATTAGAAGGAAGGGACATTCACATGGAATGTATGACATGGACTTAATGATAGTAAGGACCATAATTAGTAGGATAATATAAGGAATATAAATTCCTTGGTCCAACTCAGGGGAATAATAAATCTCCATGAATGACATTTTAATTCATGGGTTTAATTAAAAACAATTAGAAAGAATACTTAGGATTAAATGCTCATAGGAACCTTATGAAAGGTTGAGTTAGGGTCAAGCTAGTGAATGATGGACATAGTGGTTAAGGGGGTTATCTAATAGAGCCATACTCTACCCCCACCTTCTGTTGACATTTGTGAGATTTAAACGCCTCCTTACATGAGGATTGAAGTAGCCACTTTGTATCCAACCATTTAACTAGTAAGCCTTAGCCAATTTGACATAAGAGGAGCAATCTAGACTTAGAATGAAATAAGCTACTCTCAACCAATAAAACATTAATTGGTTTAGTAATATTAATGAGAGCATAAAATGTAGTAAATCATCTAATCTTGATAAAAATTGGAAATCAAGATAAGGATGATCAAACAAGATCCATAGGATCTTGGATGATAAAAAACAAATACTAATGTAGTATTGTATTACATGTGTATCTGTATAGTATGTATGTTTATGTAGAAGAACATATATAGAAAATCCCAAACCCTTGATCAAATTTGATTCAAGGAAAATTAGGGTATCATCTATAGGAATACATACTTGAATAGGGAAATAACCTTATACATATGGTTTGATAGATGGATGAATCCAGACAATGATAGACATTGCAGAAGAAAACACTGAAGATGTATGAATCAAGATACTACTTTGAGATAAGTGGATATACAATGATATATTAGAAATTCATGTATAGATATGCATGATTATCTGTCTAAAAATATAGATCTTCATTATATTAGTATGCTTAGTACCTTAGTATAGTCATGATCCAAACAAGCGGTCCAAAACTTATGATCCAAAACATATGATCCAACTAAGTGATCCAACACACATGATTCAAATAAATGATCCAATTGAGGGATCCAAAACATATGATTCAATTAAGGGATCCAAAACATATGATCCAATTGAGAAATCCAAAACATATGATCCAATTAAGTGATCCAATACACATTGATCAAACAAAGTGATTCAAAATATGGGATCTAACCAAATGATCAAACAAAGTGATCCAAAATATGGGATCTAACCAAATGATCAAACAAAGTGATCTAAAACATGGGATTTAACTAAATGATCAAACAAAGAGATCTAACCTCATAATCTAATCCACTTGATCTAATTTAATGATCAAGTATAATGAGGTGAAAGTACTGAGACATGAAGACTAAGGAAACCCTAAGAATAGGGTATGTATAATATTCCAGCCTTAGTTAAACAGACAGACTGTCTGATATGTACAATTTATTTTCCATACAAGTATGGAGACTTGTGGATTTTGATTTACACAGAGATAGAGATTGAGGATGCTATGCTAGGGAAGTTATGAGGGTTTGACCACCCACTTCCTGAAACTTATATGATGATACCATGCCCAAAAAGAGGCTAAAGGTTGGGTGGGGCAGTAATGGGAAGGCCCCACTGTGACAGCCATGGTCCACCCCATGAGGACATTGATTAATTATTCCACAATTGGTGTCAATGGAGGATTATATAGTTATCCGGGGGCACTGTATGGATTGAGACTGTGAGCATAGTAGTCCTGATGTATTTTGCATTATGATGCACATATGATAGGCATAGTATGATGCCATGGCATGATGATATGCCATTACATGAGTTCTTAGAATGAACACCCCATATGATAATTGGCTAGGTATTGCTCTCCTAAGTGGGAGTATAGCCAGGGGAAGGAACAAGTATGGCATGATGATATGCTATTACATGAGTTCCTAGAATGAAAACCCCGTATGAGGATTGGCTAGGTATTGCTCTCCTAAGTGGGAGTATAGCCAGGGGAAGGAACAAGTGTTGAGTAATCTTTGGCTAGGTATTGCTCTCCTAAGTGGAAGCATAGCTAAGGGAAGTAACAAGCTTTGAGCAATCTTCACTATATTAACTAATTTGTCATGTACTACATAAATAATGTATATACTCTATGTGGAGACTACTCAAGAATGGATGACTATGTTAAAATAAGGATTGAGGTATGTATTCTTATATTGATGAAGTAGTATGTTTTTGTATTCCCCTACCAAGCATAGCTTGCTGAGGTATTGTACATGTTTTCATGTTTATAATACCTCAGATACAGAGATGGAGGGTTAGAAGCTCAAGACTGTAGAAGACTTAAGAAGATGTTGATGAATAATCAAACAAGATACCTCGCCTTGAAAACATGTATTTTATTTGAGGGAATTGAATTGTATTGAGAGTTTTTAATGTATGGTGAAGTTTGTATATTTTGGATTGTGTAATTTGGACAGGTATTGTATTGATACCGTACTGTATTGTGAACCACTGGATGGATCTTGGAAGTTTAATAAAATCATATTCCTTCAATGGAATTTTATTTTGTACACAAATTGTACTTATGTTAAGTATAAAGTGGTGACTTGGGTTTTCAAAACAAGTTTAAAAAGAAAAGAATTTTCGCTACTTTGTTTTGCGAAATTTTTTTACTGAGGGGACGCCCTTGCCTTTGAAAAATATATTATAAACCGTGTTTCAAAAACCCAGGTCGTCACAGGTCCCACGAGTGTCCCATACACTCATATAACATATCATGAGTACTCATATTAATTCTCTAAGTGTTGCCACACCCAGACATATAATAAGATCTCTATGCTCATCATACAAGTATACATAACAAGAGTATGGATCATCATGCCATAGTGGTAACCCCTCTAAGGTCTCAACCATCGCCCTCCCTGTCAACACCATAACGGGAGACTTAATGTCCGCCCCCATGGAAAGGCCCATGTGGCGACCCGGGTTTTAGAAAAGGATTTTTGAAATAAAATTTTAAAAATTTCTTGAAGGATTTTTTTTTGAAATATATATTACGTATTTATTTTTCTCAGTTCCACCTTCAACTTGGTGTCACATTAAAACCTTCACATATAATAGTAGAAATAAAATATACCATTACAAGATCCCCTTGGTCACAGCTGAAACAATAAGTAATTTAAGTTCAAATCAAGGTTCATATCAAATATATAAATGTCGCCTGTCTTATTACATTCATCCTCAAGTGTTTATTATTTCAAAATGAAGATATCAAATAAAATGTCTAACTAACTACTCATCCATACTTCTCTTCTTATTATCCTTATTTAATCTGGTCTATTCGATTGCTTAGTCCTTTCGCGCTTCACCTGAAATGTTTTGTAGGGGTGAGCACAACGACTCAATAGGAAAATGTCTAAACTAGCAGTTTGAAAACTATGGCAAAAGTATTGGCATAAATTAAGTAGTGCAACAATTACATGCTCGATCATAAGTATGATATAAACATTATGAGACAATTATACTTTTGTAGAAATTTAGCATTTCTAATCATTTTCAATATATCCTTCAAATCTCATACATACAAGCCCATTAGGACTTTTATCAAAGAATGACTTATCACAATTTGTTATATCATTGAGTGGTAGTGTCCTACTACAAACCCATTTGGGCGACGGTTAATATCCTCGAGGATGACCAACATGTCAGTCTATGTCTGATAACTATATGGTATACTATGCGCGTAGAGGACCTACATCCAATTACGTTCGACCGTGGATATCACACGGGCTACACCAGTCCTTATGGGGGCACTAGATCACAAGAGAGTAGTCTCCCCACAATACAATACTCGCTACGATAGGCCTCTTAGGGAAGGTATCAACTTTCAGAAGTCAGTGGCCAACTGATCTTCCTAGCATAGCAACTAGAGGGGTTTTAGACTTTGCCTTAGGGTAGGCTCAACTCTTATGATTCACCTAATTTCAGGCTAGGCACAACTCTCTTGAGTCGTCTAATTTTTATTTATTAAATCGTTTCACATTGCTCAATACATTATAATAAGCATTCACAAACTTTTTCATTCACAAGCCATATTTCAATTAGCATAGTTTATTGACAAGATTAATCTGGTCTTAGCATAGATACTTGTGATAAGCCATATGAACACTACTTGTGCTAGTGAAATGCACCATACCTTGCCCGGGTAGGATGCAACATGTCCACACATTGAGTGCCAAGTAAGCTGTCCATGCACCAAGTGCCATGAGTACTACTCATGTGATGGTGCCACAACAAATTACCCATGCACTAGGTGACTAACACATCATGCACGCACTAGGTGGCATATGTGTTACCCATTGCTAGGTGTTGTTCATGCTACCCATGAGCATGGTGTCATGCATGTGACCGTGCTAGGTGTTATAAAAGATGCCTTGATCAAAGCAAGAATATGGAATGCCTTAAATATTATACATGAATTTACCTATCAATGCATGCTAAATCAAATAATAAATAACAGTCAATTCTAGCAAGGTATCGCATAGTCCATAATTATTTGAATATAAAAAAATCATATGATGTTAATCCAATTAAAACTCATAGCCCATGCACTAGTTACAAATGACTCTCCTCAATTAAATAGAGGCCATGCAAGTTGGCACGTTAAAATTTCATGCACTAAATATTAAACACACTATTCAATAAGTATTACTTGCATGTGCTTGAACTAAGTGCCATGTAAAACACTAGTAATCACGGGGAAATCTTGCCACCCAAGTGATGATACTTATGTTTTATTAATGGGAGAATCCATCCTAAGATTTATATGATTTAAAACTATATGGAGAAATGCTACGCGCTTAGGTTTATATCTATATAACTATACATGCTTAATCTTTGGATCAATACGAGGACTAATGTTCTAGATCCAGAGCCAAGATTTTCCTACACTCAAGACACATTTGTAGCATGCGCATCGTGAAGGGTATAATGAAAACCAAAAAAATCACTTATTCGGAACATAACAATTGAAGTTCTATGCTTGTAACTCATCCGCATCAAATAGCAACCATGAAATGAGTACAATCTACCCATCTTATATTGTCAATGAAAAGAAAGTGGAGCACATCCATAAGCTACATAAACAATCCTAGATTTAGCATTTCAATCCGACCCATTCACGAAATATGTCATGAGCATTCATTCTTGGAAATAAAGTATGAAAGCAGACAAGGAAAGCTCTTCTTTTCAAGGCCCAACACTATGCATACTTACCATATAATCTTGGCCTTTCAAAGGCCCTAAAACATGTATAAAATTCATGTTATATTCATGACAAATTCATGGCCTTTCAATGACTGTACCACACACATAAACCATCTAAGATTTAGCATGAATTATTAACGTTGTTAAGAATAACACTCATGAGCATCTAACATATAGAACTATGACAAATTCTACTAATAAAATTTGTCTCTCTAGGCCTTGTTACCTTGCGCATCTAGCATGAAAAAAATCACACGGAACACTTAGCCACTCTATGTCCGATGTCATGCGCATATGTAAAATTGAAGTGCATGCCTAAAATTCGGGCATTCTAGGCCAATATCATATGTATACATATCCTCTAGCATACAACAAATCTTAGACATCCGAATTTAATACACATAAAAAAATGTAAAATATAGATCCTAGATGTTACTCAAATCCCCTTAAAATCTCATGTGGAAGGAAAGAGAGTAAATTTATTTAGATCCAAGAATTAACAAATTGAATTCAAGAATGGAATCATGCACATATATATTTAAAAAAAAAACAAACTAATTTAGGCAAATTCCTATAACCACGATCCCCTACCTCGTAGACGAAATTGTTCTTATACAATCTTCTTATCCAAAACACTAGATGGGTAGTGATCTTTGGCATAGCCTGATTCTCCTCTCTCTCTCTCTCTCTCTCTCTCTCTCTCTCTCTCTCTCTCTCTCTCTCTCTCTCTCTCTCTCTCTCTCTCTCTCTCGTCTTATGTTTTCATGCATCTCTCCTTATCCCCTTCTTATTCCAATTTGATTTGACTTTCTTCTTTCCTATCATATCTCCTACCTATTCTATTTCATATTCTAATTTGTTAGGTATCTTTATCTTTTCCTAATTCTCTAGATTCATTCATATCTCCTTCTCATTTTATCCCATATTTGATTCTAATTAGCTACATATTCTCATCGTTTCCCAACTAGCCACGATTCTCTAGGTTCATTACACCTGGACACTTCTTAGCTTTGGGTAGGGAATTTATCCAAAAAGGTTATCTTTTGAGACTTGAACTCTAGTTCTAGAGTTTTGCTTATTCATTCTATAACCATTAGAAAAATAGCTTTTTTGTCGTCAATTCTATGCAAAGAATATATATTATAAAAATGCAAGTTATTACATCTCAGACCGGTAGTGTGGACTATCCATATTATCAAACCCTTACTGAAAGCCACCTGTGGGTAGGTGTCTACCACATCATAACTCACATAACAATTTTAGAGGGTGGTTGGCTAGCCCTACTCCCTCTTAGCCTTGGGGATTGCACTATTTGGCAGAAAGGAACTCTAGGACTAAGCATATTATAACAAGGAAGGTTGACACATACAATTGCATGGTCTGTGAAGATCCTTAGTAATATATTCTATGTTCTTCCATTCGACAAAAACGTATTAAGCCTCATTTTCTACCTACATACTCAGAACATGATATGTGCATTTGATTTCAATCGAATGAGTTATGAAATGCATTAGATTAAAAATAGCCTAGCCAAGAGATTGTGTTTCTCCATCATCTTAGTATGTGGCACTCATGTTTCTATACTCTTTAACCTTCACAAGAGTAGAAATTGGACTACTCCCTCAAGTGAATAATAAGTGACTTTTAGAAAGCCAAGTGATTGAATTAGTATGAAGATTCTGCAAACGAGTATATATATGAATCATCAAGTAGGTAGCAATGAAATGGACGGCTAATGCAAAGCTATCAAAGGTTTGTTTGGAACGGTGCAAGTGCTGGTTAATGAGTTACAATCATCCAATATGGCTGAGTTTCTGCCACTATCCGTGGCGACGCATTAGATGAATTGGTTCCAATAGCTTGTTCAAGGCATAATGACAGTTGAATGCACTTGAGAAAGGCAAACACAGTACCAAACAGCCAGATAACAAATTGACTTCACCTATTATATAAACCATGCTTTGGCAAGTGAAGGATTGCAACTCTAGAAGTCAACCCACCCTTAAGCTTGAAGGTTCAGATTAACACATATTTACAAGCCTTTATTACTGTTTCCTCAGCATTTATAAGTGCCGTAAGTGATTTCCCAAATCCTGATCAAAAGATTTCGAGATGCTAATGGTACTTTGCTAGACTTTTCGCAAGATAACTTGAGCTCCGTGTTGTGGTTGGAGAGTGAGGACGGGCCTTGGAGCATGAGCATAGGAAGGTGAAAGATCAAATGAGAAATGTTGAAGAATCATGGCCAGTGCCATTTTAGCTTCTAACAGGGCGAAGTTTTGGCCAATGCAGATCCTTGGACCCCAGCCAAAAGGGAAGTACGCTAATTGATGCTTTGCTGCCTTTGAAACTCCACCAGAAAATCGCTCTGGTTTGAATTCATTTGCATCATCTCCCCAATATTCAGGGTCATGATGAATGAGCAATATTGGCAGAGAAACTTGGACATCAGCAGGAATTGTGAACTCTCCCAGTTGCATTCTCTTATAGGTACGGCGAACAAGTTGAGTTGCAGGTGGGTATAATCTGAGAACCTCATATAGAATCATTGTCACCTGCGAGGGATATTTCAAGATGTTTAGACAAAGTGTACGCAACTTGAGCATTGATTATGTAGACGAAAAGAAGAGAATCACATTCTTGGCAACATAGCCGATAGACTGTCATTGTTTCTTTGAATGGTAAAGATAAAATCATGGGAAAGTCGTTCTCATTGACAAAGAAAGAAATGATATTTATGAGATCAAAGAAGGAAAGCATACAGAATATGGGCTATTTGATTTCAAGTTAATCGTATATATTCATAACAAAAATTTTGGAAATTCATGTTCGAGGTGAGACTGAGATTAGCCACTTGCCCATTTTCAGAAGTTTTGAGTTCTATCAGAAAGGGTGAGAAACCAAATTATACTCACAATCTTTAGGTGGCTTAATCCATCAAAATCTGGTGTATTTTTCCCGAACACTTCCAAGACCTCTTCCCTAGCCCGAACTTGCCAACTTGGATGCATAGCCAGCACAATCATTGTCCATGTCAGTAAATTAGACGTGGTCTCATGTCCGGCAAAGTAGAATAACTTGCATTCCTCTATCACATCTTTGGTGGTCATTCCAATGTTCTTATAATTATTTCCCTGTTTCTGAGAAGCATCACGGTCATTATTATTGGACTCCAGTAGCAAGCCTAACAAGTCATCAGTTCTGGAACCTTCCATTTTCGTACCACTTTCTCTCTTCTTGATCATACTTGTCAGAATATCTTCCACTTCCCTCTGTAGTTTGTCTCTCCTAAGGTTTACATCTGTGGGCAAAAACCTGCATAAATGAATGATGTTTGGTGAAGTATAAAAACATAAACCAAAAGTTCATAACACCTGATGCATTGACTCTATGTTCAATCTTAAAAGAGTGATGGTTTGACAAACCAATCACATTGTAAATAGGAGATATTGACAATAATATATTTTCAAACTATCTAGAGTGCAATTTTGTGCAGGTATTGGAGAAACACTCAAGGAGATTGTTTTGTTTGGAGTTTAGACATGTAAGTTATATTGTTGTGTCTCTACTTGAAATCAGCAATCAGCACACTAAGTCAAAATACAAGTACGGATCTGATTAATTATGCTTTCTTTGTCTTCATAATCATGGTATGGAAGTTCATTTCCCTGCAATAACTAATTGAAAATTCAACTATTACTTATGGGAAGACATTCTGTATTCTTCTGTTGTAGAATTTTTTTAGTGATATGTGCTGTTTATTTATTGTTTTTTTTTTCCTATATGCATGTTTATCTTGTGAAAGAGGTAAAGCCTAGAAACTAATTACTTTGGAGGCAAGAAGAGACGCACCTGGAACCCGGGATGTATACATTCTGAAGGACTTTGCTGACAAGTAGTGCCTGTTCTTGAAGGATCTCAAATATTCGTTTCCCTTCTTTGTAGCTACTTCCAAATGCTGTTCTGGAAATTACATCTGCAGTAAGACTCTGGAGTTCTGGCAACACGTCCAATTCGTAGGACACTTGGGAACCAATTAGCATTTCCCATCGCTTGATCAGCATGGCACAACTAGTATGAAATGCAGGAAGCATGCCCTGTGACAAGAAACCAGAGGGAAATATCCACTTCATAAGCCATATGAGCATTGCAGTTCAATCACTCATGAGCAACGCTTGTAACAAAACAGAAATTAAGATATTTCCTTCTATGTCATTAGAAGTTTACATGCTTTGATTATTTAAAACCACAGGAGCTCATGAAAAAGGGAATTAAAGCAATGGAAAAGACTTCAACTTATCATGGAAATTTCAGCAACAAAAGTGCATGTATACCTAGCATACATGAGTGTGGGAAACAAACCTTCAACTTTTCTACATGAAATGCAGGATTTAAGACCCTCCTGTGAATGGCCCACTTCTCCCCGTCGTAGTTGGCAAGGCCTGCGGCTACCATCTTTATGAAAAGAATATTTCTTGTCTTTTCAAAGTGGCCAAACTTGTTGAAAAGAACTTCCCTTACCAGTTCTGGATCCATTATGATTAATCTAGGAACTGGTCCCAACCAAATGACAGACATCTTACCTGTATTTTAAAATAATTTCAGCTTTTGATCGTAAATTATATGAAAGAAAATAATCAGTCCCAAGTTAAAAACTAGTCATCTAGAGAAAATTAAGAAAACGCAGACAGAATATAGGTCATCCAAATGAGATGCTGTAGGAATACAAATATTCATCTAGGCATCGGTCCTCATTAATAGGCTTAACAGAAAGGTTACAAATCCAGAAGAATCAACAAACAGAAGTCACTAAAATCCATTTCAAGTGACATTTCCAAAAGGATAAAAGATTAGAAAAATTCAAAAGCTACCAGCTAGCAGAGAAAAAGGAAACAAAATAGAAAAATACTAATTACAAAAAGAAAGAGACAAACTAGGCGATGAAAGAAAGAAAAAAAAGAGAGAAAATTAGGAAAAAAAAATGCAACTAGGCAAAAGAGAGGAAACAAAAATGAAAAACAAGACTCGCAAGAGGCATGAGCCTAACTATATATGCAATTGGTCTAGCTCTCAAATTAAAGTCGCAGTTGCAAGCAAATTGGAGAACAGAAGTCAAAGACCAAAATCTTATAGGCAACAAAAGTTCATCAAGTCAACAAGTAAACCCAGCTCTTTTTTCCACACCAAAAGAAAAAACTTCAGAAAAAGATAAAAGGTAGAAAAGTTGGAACATGGAACTGGGTAAACTATATCTCAAAACCCTCATCAGAAATAAAAAGGAGAAATGAAATATATGAAAAAAGGAAAAAGTGAACCAATATATTAAACAAAAATAACAAAGACCAATTATCATAAACAGAAGAAAAAGCAAGAATCAAACAAAACTAATTGCAAAATCCAACTCACACAGTATCAGAAGACACGAACAAATTACAGCGTCAATTATTACCGTAATCCTTTACGGTCTTGTAGAACAGTGGAAGCACTCGTGGCACAATCTGGTGGGATAGATTCATGGGCTTTGAACATGCTTCCTGGGACAATCCCGTAAGCTCCTTCATGTTGCCGTAGAAAAGTCTGTAAGGAGGGCCTCTGATTCCTTGCTGTCTCAGCTTTCCCTGCAGCTTCATGGGCTTCCACCAGATCCAGTTTAACAATCTCAGAATCCCGATGAACGTTATAAACGATACAAATATCAGAGATAGAAACAGAAAGTCATCCATTTTCGCCACCTACAACACACAGAGAGAGGCGCGTCTGGATTACCAGCAGATAATCGTATAGGCAGGAGCCTTAGGAGGGATTTAAGCATGGAAAACAATTCAATATACCCTTGGCTTGTGAGACAATTACCAACCTCATTTTATGATTCTCCTGCCATTTGTGCTATGATGTAAGGGTAATTTGGACATGAAAATTACGCAAGCACTAACGTCACCTTATTCGAAGTTCTTTGCAGTGAAACAAGGTTGAGAACGTCTCGAAGCAGGCGGAGCCTCCAGGAAGATGCTCTAGCTTTAAAGGAGAAACGATATGAAGACATGCTTGTGTCACGGAAACTGACACAGCTTTTAGACGTTGCCACGTAACACCATTGGTGCTTGGGCCTTTTTGGCCTCCTCACTAACTTCAGGAATGCCAAAGTCACCAAAGCTGCCGTCAAAGCCATCACATTTTATGGCCCCACCTCCCTATCAACCGACTTATTCATCTTGTTTGCTCTGTATTTAAATGTCTTATAAATAAAAATTATGTAAGTTGGAGTTTTTTTTATCTACAAGAGATCTAAATATAGAGACTTGAGATGAACGAGCTAGATTAAAAAGGAAAGTCCTTGAGTGTAGATTATCTGTTTTGGTTTAGCTTAAATGATGTGTAATCTGGTTTATGCAATTATGCTGCGTCATTCCATATAATCAATAAGGCTTGGCACCTTTCAATAAAAAATGGAAAAACATATCAATAAGGCTTGGCAAGGCTTATGTAATCCAGTTTATGCTATGAGTCGCGACAATAGACAAGAATAGAGGCATATGAGCATCCAAAGAAGTAGCCATCTGGCATTTTTCGCTCATGGCATTTGTATTTTGTACACAGATCTAAGTCATTCATCATATTTAAAATGGCTTAGATAAGTCATAAATCAAATTACATTAAACCGGTAGTTTCAGGCTATGGGTTTTGGGGTAAAACGTTAATACCATTCCAAAATTTTAAAGATCTAAAAACAAGTGGCGAAGATCATCTAAATAGATTGATTTCTAATATGTTACTTAATTTTTTATGCCTTACATTTATCTTACATGATAAAAGGTTTAGATCTTCCAAAAAAATATTCCCGACTCAACATTTAATTCTTAGGATGCTTAGAAGTGTCTATCTGAACTCTTATGCTTTATATGGAGTAAGTAAATTCACATAAGTGGTAAAAAAAAATTTGCTGAATAATTAGCCATAATCACACAAACCCGATTATATCCTTGCCTACTGGTCCTAAGAAGTGACCAGACATAATAGGATGAGCCGCAATATATCACCTCCTTTTCGTAGGCAAGCAGTTTTTATGAACAACCCTAAACCATTCAGCCACATCAACTCATGACCTAGCACAACAAAGTTCCTTCTTGCGCCATTATCTTAGAAGACTCTAGTCGGCATACTCGACCCTTGCCAACGTAGGACTGTGTAATTCTATTATTATTTTTTCCCTGGAACAAAAAGGAGTGCGCTATTTAGAGGCTGAGGGCATAAGATGCTAGTTTCTTTGGAAAAACAACCGAGTCGTGATAGCCATATTGACACAAGAAAGTTACTATGAAAAGGATTGTTTTACTTTGTTCTAGGACCAAGCCAAGAGAGGTTGCTAGCCATCTCTACGGCCCATCCTGTATTAGTTTTGGTAGGGGTGGTAAAATATGACATGACAAGATAACACGACTTGAACCCGACACAGATTTAGTAGGTTAGGGTCGAGTCTTATTATGTTCGAGTCATGACACGTCAAAAATCGTGTCGTGTTCGGGTCAATCAATGTTGACATGTTTGACACGCGACCTATTAATTTGTCTTGTTGACCCATTTAACCTGCAAGCTGTTAACCAATCAGGTTGAAAATATAGGACGGTTCATCAGAAACCGTCTTATATTAATATAGTAATACAGGACGGTTCTTCAGAAACCGCCCTATATTAGTTATTATACATTTATTTAATCGTGTTACATGAGTCATGTCATGTCGACTAATTTAATAATCGTGTCGTATTTGAGTCATGGCGGGTCGTATTCGTGTCGACCCATATACTATAATAGGTTAGTCTCGACACGACATGAACACGACCTGCGAACCCGAATTGCCAGGCCTAAGTTTTGGTGCTCAATTACCAGTGATGAGACACTAACAGTCCTAAGAAAGATAGTTCACTTCCTCAATAACCATCTGGTCTAGAGTGAAATTATTTCTTAAATTTGACAAATAGAATAGGTTCGTATTAGTTAGCTAGAATTTTCTAAGAGGTTAAGAGAAAAACCATTATTCAAATGGAAGTTGAATGTTACTCTAGAAAGTCTCTTTTATTGAATATATAATATTGCTTTAGCAAGAGATGGAAGTTGACCTCCATGGTCAAGCTTAAAGGGCGAGTGTCACGACCCCAATCCCCAGGGCCGCGATTAGGCTTAATCAAGCCTAACGATTGGGCGAGCCAGGCCTACGTGGCCTTGCCTTTTTTTTTTTTCATAATTATATCACAGCGGAAGTGTTGAGAGAGCTAGGTGCTCTTGCCTGGGCAAGTCACAGTTTACTAGTAATATTTTTTTTCTCCTTTAACAACCAAGTCCTATCGAAATTTCGGCAGAGTCTCCCCTGTTTTTCGGACATTATGCATTTAACGCATGCTATGTGGTTCACCTGATAGACAATATAGCAGTCATAATTTACTGAAGGGACACTCAATCTCCATACTATCTATCATAGTAAGACATACATGATGCATAAGGAATCAGTGTCAAAATAAGACATAACTCGTTTAACACTTATATACATGTGTTTATATACAACTCAAAATTTAACAACTTCAAGCAAGCTTTCTTCGATTCACTCAACGACCTTTCTCTTCTCTGCCTGACTGGTACCTGCAAAATAACAAGGTGAGCTGTGAAGCCCAGTAAGGGAAAAGAACCAAACCCGTGCATATCCAATCATTCTCATTGCTACGCTTAACAACACATTCGATATAACATGAGCATTCATTTCCATAATTAACTAGTCATATACAACGCAGTTAGCAGGTGCTATAATGCAAGGTCTATGGATATTAGAGTAGAATTACAGTTTTTCCCCAAATTCAAATATGACGTAACAGTCAACGCATGCAAACAAGCACACCCCATAAGGATTTCCTATTCGTGTCCAACCACAGGACATTCAATAGATGAGTGACTAAGTCATGGACCTCATTCTAAAGTTAAATGCAAACTATAAGCGTTACGTCCAACAAAGCTGCATCCTCATTGATGAATTTCTCAGTAATATTAAACATGCCTAGCATTACACTAAGATTCAATAGTCATCTCCCTCAAGGATTACCATCTTGAGCGGCCCACTATGTGTATCATCATCAAGGCAGCCAGACCCTCAGGATTTACCATCTTGGGCAGTGCCAAAGTCAGGTTCCCTCAGGATTTACCATCTTGGGTGGTTCCACCTTAGTTGAAATCAACCAGGCAGCCCTTTCCCTCAGGGTTTACCATCTTGGGTGATTCAATATGCCAGCTCATCCCTCAGGGTTTACCATCTTGGGTGGCTCCACCATGATCCCAAAGAACCAGGCAGCCCTTTCCCTCAGGAATTACCATCTTGGGAGGCTCAATACCTGACAGCTCATCCCTCAGGGTTTACCATCTTGGGCGTCTCCACCATGATTCCGAAGAACCAGGCAACCCTTTTCCTCAGGGTTTGCCGTCTTGGGAGGCTCAACACCAGACAGTCCAATCCTCAGGATTTTCCGTCTTGGGCGGCTTCACCTTAATTGCAAGCAACCAGGTAGCCCTTTCCCTCAGGAATTACCATCTTGGAAAGCGTCATCATAGCTTACCGGGTAGCTCTCAGGGCTTACTATCTTGGGCTTAACCATTTTATAACAGTTTGCATCATCACAATAGTTAAGCATAGGAAATCATACTATAACAAGACCTTTTTAATGCGAAATTACAATTTCCATCATTCATTGAAACAAGGTGGCAATATCTACATTTTACACATGCATAAAGTTAATTTCAAGAGAGCATAACAACAAGAATTTAAAGAATCCAAGGGTTCAGGGTCCTTACCTGCTCTCCACGTATAATTCAAAGTCCTACTGGTAGAACCGTTCACACTGTTCTCAAACCTCTGCAACAAATACAAGTTCTAAGTAAATTTTAGAATTTCATGCCATTTTCTATAATCACTTCTAGTTCTACATTCACCATGTTCTTAATCTAACCTCACATATCTAGATCAAGGATTTGCACACCAATTGGTCGCTATCCAATTGGATCAGCGCCATTGGTCTTACATCGATGGTCTAGATCAAGCGTGTACCTCTAAAAGTTTCAATTTCCAACATTTTAGGTAAGTTATTTCACAATTCAATGCTTTTAGCCATAACTCATGGTCTGATAGCCTTTCCTGACCTCTGATATTCGATGATCGAGTATTGGATGGCCAGGTAGGATCTCCCATCACTTTATCCGTAATTAGTCAGTCATTTCTATAATAATTCAGCACCAATGATTACTTGGAGTTATATTTGACTTAAATTTACCTCCCGATCACATTTTTAACGGTCGGATGTTAAGGTTCCAAGATTTTCCTATGCATCAATAAGCAATTTCGTGGACCAATCGATTCCTGATCGATGAACCGTCTTCGCGGATGAAAAGATCATGCGCGAATCGTCCATATCTAAAAATTTTCATTTTTCACATTTTTTTTAGGGGTCGCTGGAAAATGTCACTGTCGCCGGAGAAGATGACTGGATTCCGGTCGTCGCCGGCGACACAGGTGACGTCGTTTTTCAGCCAAATATAATGGGAATGCTTAGAATTTCCTGAATTTTCGTTTTCTAGTGTTTTCCCCTTTTGATTTTTACTAAAACTACTGTTTTTTGCCAGATTTTTCAAGGGTTTTTGAAACTAACCCTAGGTGCTGTTTTTTGCAGTTTCTGGTGTTGTTTCTTGCCGGATTTCCATGAAACCAAAGGGGTTTCACTCAGAAGCATCTAAGGAATAGTATGAACGGTTAGATTTTCAATCTAATCCCGTTCTGTTCCCTGTATATTCTGAATCCGACGGTGTTTTTTTTTACCGTCCAGTTCTTCAAAAAAACGCTGTATTCACGTTGAAGAGGAAGGGGAAATGGGAAAAATAGAAGAGGTTAGGAGGCTTACCTGGGTCCAGCTTGTAGCTAGCACGACCCGAAGATGGTGACCCAACTCCCCGTCGCCGGTGAAGCTTGGGTCTTGTCTGGCAGGCAAGGATGGAGAGGGAGTGAACGAGGGATGGGGAGGGCGTGAGGGGTGTGCAGGGTTGACCGGAAGAGGAGGATGATCCAGGGGAAGGGGCTGAGTGGGTCGCCGGGAAAAATCGTGCCAGAGGAGAGGGAAGGCAGCCAGAAAAATGAGGGGAGAGGGGAGAGGGTTGCCGGCTTGGCTCCCTCTTCCCAGCGTTGCAGACAGACGCGTGGGAGTAGAGCTCCACGCGCCCGCGTGTAGGGCTCCTCCCACGTGGCACTGAGTTCACACACATTTGGGGGGTGCCCTTATCAATTTGGACCCCCTTTACTCGATGGGAAAACTCCCAGGTCTTTCGCTTTCGATCTCTGTTTCGCGCGTTCTTAGTGTCGTTGAAAAGCTCTCTCCGAGCACAGTCTGACGAGCGACTTGGCATCATGGATTTCTAATGTTCGTGATTTTTTTTGTTTTATTCTACTATTTAGGACATGAGCGTGACAGCGAGATTAACAGATATTTACTAGTGATTATTGTCTTCTCTGTATTATAGAACTGCAGCAAGAGATTTCTGAAAACATGATCAGAAGATTTTGGGCTGCAAACGATGATTCACTAATACTTTTTGCAAGATAAATTAAGCACCATGTTGTGGTTAGAGAGTGAGGACGGGTTATGGAGCATGAGCATATGAAGGTGGCTTAATCCATCAAAATCTGGTGTATCTTTCCCAAACACTTCCAAGACTTCTTCTCTAGCCCGAACTTGCCAACTTGAATGCATAGCCAGCACAATCATTGTCCATGTCAGTAGATTAGAGGTGGTCTCACTCCAGCAAAGTAGAATAACTTGCATTTCTCTCTTACATCTTTGGTAGTCATTCCAGAATTCTTGTAGTTCTTTCCCTGCTTCTGAGAAGCATCACGGTCATTATTATTGGACTCCAGTAGCATGCTTAACAAGTCATCAGTCTGGAGTCTCCCATTTTCATAGCACCTTCTCTCTTCTCTATCATACTGCAGAATAGCTTCTACTTCACTCCGTAATTTCTTTCTCCGATTTTTAATCTTCTGTGGGCAAAAACTTGAATGAATCAATGATGTTGGTGAAGTATGAAAACATGAACCTTAGTTGCATAGGACTCCTGAATACATTATTTATCTGTTTCAGTCTTGAAATGCATGGTGTGGCAAACTAATCTGGAAGATAGGAGATGGCCCTAATGAATATTGATGGTAAGAACCTTATAGCAACTTTGGAAAGTAATTTTCGTTTAAGAAAAATGTATTAATAGGGGCCACATTTCCCTCACAAATTGTTTGACATAGTTTCCCTTTTGAATATGACCCAACAAAATGCATCTTTCTGTATTGTGTCATGGAATGCAAAGGAATTGAAGTTGTGAGCAACATGTCATGACGTACAAGCCCCTTAAATATTTCTGTTTCTATGATACTAAAAAAATTTATATTTAAAAGTCTAATGAATCTTTATATGATAATAAATCTTTTTATATATAAAGTTTTAAATAATAAATCTTTGAATGACATATACGTTCATATTTCCATTTATATGATAATAAATTTTTATATAATATTTAAAATTTATCTTTTTATAATAAAAAGTCAATGAAACGAAAAAATGAAACATAACCAAAACAAATTATTCTCTATATTATTTGGGAATATATCTAGAAGTTGAAAAGCTTTTTTTTTTGTGATTGACATTAATAATAACAATATCCAAATCTTTCAATTAACAACTTCTTAAGTGCAAAGTTATTTTATTATAGATGAATGAAATATCAAATGTTAAATAATAACTACATTGTTATAGACAGACCTCAAAAAATAAAAAGGTATAAAAATGTAAAAATTGTAAAAGTTGGTTTATATATATATATATATATATATTAAATTATGGGTTTTAATGAAAAGAATTAAAAAGAGTTCTTTGAAAAGACGGATCTCTTTCAAGTTTGATACGGCACTCAAAATAGATGTAAATTTTTGAACAAGAAAATCAAATAAAAACAGAGTTTTTGGTTACTATAGTTTGTGACCTCACGCCCCTTCATAGCCGAAAGAAATGTCTCTTCATAAACCAAAAAAAGATAGCTAACAGATACATAATATACTAGTTTGGACTTTGGAGTGCTATTAACCTTTTGTCACGTATTCTAGACTTTTCTTATTTAAAGTTAAACTTAAGGGTTTACAATAGAATCAAGATCTTATTCTACATACTATACTGTAGTAGCAACGTTATTGACGTTAGGAAGGAAAACTTACACAGGAATATTGACTGAGTTCGTCAACTCAAAGTGGAAAGAGTGGAATCAGATGGAAGAAAATATGTTTGATTGAACCCGAAGTGGCCGCTTAGGACCTCATTTTTGCTATTTGGTCAGCCTTCTATACTTTGCTATAATTCCTATTAATTAAGAACAACCACCACTAGCTCCTCTTTAGGCAGTTTTGGAATTGGTTAAGAACTGACTTTCTTACGTATAGCTGCCTTCTACTCTCTCAGACCTCTCATGTTTTCTCTCTAATCTTCTCTCTCCCTCTCCGTAGTGCATTTATAAGTGCCTTTGAAGTTTTACAGCAAGAAATAAACAAGGCTGAGAATATTCTTGGTATTGGCATGGTCACTATGAAAGTGCTGAGCACAGTTTTCTTTGGTGGGTCGCTGAGCATAGTTATTAAAGATAAGGATCCCTTATTACATATGCAAACACCAAAAGGAGAACGGCAAATCAGGCTTTAAATATAATATGGATATGTTCCAGGTCATGAGCATATTAGGGTCTGGATATAATAATTCGCCCATGGGCCGACACCTAAATGATATCAAATTATAAAATACAGTGAACAGTTTGGTGAGCCGACAAGGAAAGGCTGCCGAAGACAAGTTGGACAGAGAGAGAAGGTACAAGGCACACTGTTAGGATCAAAATCACACAGAAATGGATTTATATAGTTTGATTATGTATAGCCTATGTCTACGAGAGGACGAGGAGAATATCTTCACTGTGAAAAAGGATTACACCCGTTATGTTCTAATTTTGGCTTTGCCTCCAGTCATATTTATAAAGGCCAGAGGTGGTGAAAAGTCTCCTAGTAGGATTCTAATCCTACTTTTCTTTTTCTTATCTGATTAAGACTCCTAATCAAATTAATATTATATTTAACTAACTTGCCTTATTTTGTAGGATTTTTCGGCCTCATTATGGGGATAGACGTCATCAGAAGATACTCAAATTTCTAAATCAAAGAAATTTTATAGTTCATTAGTCAATTTACTTCATTATTATCGTTCACAAATCTAAAGCAGATGTTATCTTGTACTTTTCAACATGTCCTTTTCCTCCTTGAAATTGCATTTGACAACTAATATTCTCACTTAGGAATGTGGTCATGTTCCTTAATCGAAGGAAATAAAAAATCACGCGTCTTAGGCTGACATAACTTCATCATTTTCTCAAAGGGACAAGGCTGGTTTTCTCAAGAGACCGTCCAGCCTACATGTGCTGCAACTACTCCGCTTCCAATAATGGATGTGAAATACTGTTCAAAAGTAGTAGGTTGATTTTGCATTTGTTTCCCGCCTCCAAACGTGAAAACGGAATTGTTACACTTATTACCAAGCATTTGACAACAAAAACTACTTTCAAATTTACATGCTCAATTGCATGTCTCCATTCTCCATGGTAGTGATCGGGCCATTCGTCTAAGAACTGATGTCTGAAATCACCAAGCACTCCAGCAGGTCTTGGAATGGATGTGGATTCTCTCCCGTCTGCATTCAGTTCGCATCAGTCCACAGGCGAACCACATAGATGGGCAGTCCGGGTCAAAAACCTCCAGCATATATATGATGTAGCGATGGGATGGAACACAAAAGATCTATAGTACACAGTCTTACCTTGCATTTAGTAAAAGACTATTTCCACGCATCGAATACATGACCTCTAAGTCACATTACAACAACTCAACTGTTGCGACAAGGCTCCCCTTCAGAGTTAATAATGGCTAATGAAAGCTACGTGATTCGGATGGTTGATGACCATTTATCGGGCAGGGCTGTGCATGAGACAGCCACCAAATTCTCCCAGGAGACAATTCAAGGCCTTTTTTTGGCCTCTTAAAATGGAAGTTGGAAAATTCAGCCACATGATCTTGGGGACGGATTAGCTGGGAGGGAGTCAGTCTAGACACTCTTAAGAGTGAGATGGGGAGCAATTTTTCATGGGTCTCTCTAGTATCTTTGGTGTCTTTTGTTTTTTTATTTAACGGCTGCTAATTGATCATCTCAATCTTTACTGTACGGCTACGATGAGGTCTTTCCCCCCACTATCAATAGATCCTTTCTTAAGATAAAAAATCAACCTGAAGAAAGGTCTCTATCAACTCGATAGCAATGCATAACAGATGATCATTGACGACGAGACTTATACAGCTCATCGATTGCAACGCATAGTGAAAATGGTTTGGATCATTAAACAAATTAGACTTTCGTGTTTCTAGTTGTCCAAATGATTGTAACATAACCGACTTAAGTTTGTTCTGCTAAAGTAGTCTACTTATTACATCAGAGTACAATTCAACAAACGCCAAAGTCGAACAAGGACTTGGCAGACTCACACGATATAATGGTTTCCTTTTCCTATCTCAACTTTGGGCCTTATGTTTAATCCCGTGCTTATCCGCCATAAGAAAGAACGTAAACTGAAGTATATTAGATCAAAAAGGGCAGCTCCGTACACAAAGGTAGATCTGCTATGGTTTATGCCCATGTGATGAAGATAGCCGAAATCTAGAAGGTTGGCACTACACCGACTCAAGCAGTTCAACATTGACAGCCACAGCACTATAAAAGATAATTGTATGTAACACCCCGGGTTTTATAATATTTTAATAATAATAATAATAATAATAATAATAATAATAATGATTATAGTCGAGATCCCAAAATCAAAAGATTATATTAATTATTTTATTAGAATATTTACTGAAAAACCTCCGAATGTTTTCTCCTTTTTCCAAAAACATCACGATTACGATTAAAAGATAAATATAAGTACTCAGCAATAAATTTAAGACAATACTAATATCAAATCCAAAGTCAAAATCAACGGCGCCTTTATTTTTAAAATAATAAATATTCAAAAAGCATAATAATGTGGCCCATGGTCTATCTATTATAATATTCCACCATACTTAAAGACATGTTCATAATATATAATGTCATAATCATATCCATCTAATGAAGATATATAGTCCATACAATAGGTTCAAGTTGTAGTCTATCTAATCACTCACGTCGAGCTATCTTCAGCCAAATCAAAGTGGTTCCACTGCTATCACTGTCCTTTCACGGCCTTGCCTCTCCTATTGTCGCGCTCGGCATCTAAGGCATTGCAAAACAAAGCAATGTCTTAACAAGTTACTGCTTGTGTATGTACATAAACATTTAATGTAATAACAAGAAAAAATAAAAACGAATAACAATGTGGATATAATGTGTAAGTTAATTATCCATGAAAATATAAGTATCATAAGTAAAGTCAATATAGTCTTAAAACATCATATGTGATAAAACATGCACCTCAAGGATTTAAAACATGATGATTATATGGATGTAAAATAGGATATGATCCAATGTAAATGAGCATACAATAATAAACAAGGCAACCCAAGGTATATGGGTCCCACGAGTGTCCTATACACTAATATAATAGATCATGAGTACTCACATTAATTCTCTAAGTGTTGTCACACCCAGGCATACAATAACATCTCCATGCTCATCATGCAAGCATACAAAACAAAAGTATGGATTGTCATATTGTAGTGGCAACCTCTCCAGAGTCTCAACAATCGCCCTCCTCGTCGACACCATATCGAGAAACTTAAAGTCCACCCCCAAGGAAAGGCCCATGTGGCCACCTGAGCTTTAGAAAAGGATTTTTGAAATAAATTTTTAAAACTTTCTTGTAGGATTTTTTTTTTGAAATATATATTACGTATTTATTTTTCTCAATTCCTCCTTCAACCTGGTGTTGCATTAAAACCTTCACATATAATAGCAGAAATAAAACATACCATCATAGGATCCCCCTGGTCACAACCGAAACAATAAGTAATTTAAGTTCAAGTCAAGGTTCAGATTAAATATATCAATGTCGCATGTCTTATTACATTCATCCTCAAGTGTTTATTATTTCAAAATGAAGATAACAAATAAAATGTCTAACTAACTACTCATCCATGCTTCTCTTCTTATTATCCTTATTTAATCTGGTCTAGTCAATTGCTTAGTCCTTTCGTGCTTCACCTGAAATGTTTTGTAGGGGTGAGTACAATGACTCAATAGGAAAATGTCTAAACCAGCCGTTTGAAAACTACGACAAAAGTGTTGACATAAATTAAGTAGTGCAACAATCGCATGCTTGATTATAAGTATGATATAAACATTATGAGACAATTATACTTTTGTAGAAATTTAGCGTTTCTAATCATTTTCAATATATCCTTCAAATATCATACATACAAGCCCACTAGGACTTTTATCAAAGAATGACTTATCACAATTTGTTATATCATTGAGTGGTAGCGTCCTACCACAAACCCATTTGGGTGATGGTCAATATTCTTGAGGATGACTGACATGTCAGTCCATGTTTGATAACTATATAGTATACTATGCACATAGAGGACCTACATCTAACTACGTTCAGTCGTGGATATCACACAGGCTACACCAGTCCTCATGGGGGCACTTGATCACAATAGAGCAGTCTCCCCATGATACAATACTCTCTACAATAGGCCTCTTAGGGCAGGTATCAACTTTCAGAAGTCAGTGTGTCACAACCCCGTCGGGCCCACAGCAGTGATATTGTCCCGTGCGCACGCGCACAGGTTTTGCTCTTCCCCCGCGTCCAGGGGAAAACGTCACTTCGTTGGGAGACAACCCCCCCTTATAACTCAGGCCCATCACCCCCCTAGCCGATGTGGGACTAACTCTCCTGCGTCCCGCCCTCAGACCATCTTGGGTCCCCTCACAAGGCCAACCCTCAGGCCATCTTGGCACGGTAGCCATCTCCCGCCTACGGGACACACGCCCCCGTGTGTTACCACACGAGCGACGGTGCGGCTTAGCCATCCACCCTCGGGGTCGGGGTTTGGCTTTGATACCACTTGTCACAACCCCGTCGGGCCCACAGCAGTGATATTGTCCCGTGCGCACGCGCACGGGTTTTGCTCTTCCCCCGCGTCCAGGGGAAAACCGGTCGCTGCTGTTAGAGACCGAAGTCTCGGGCACTCCTGGCCCATCACCTTCCCCCTAGCGGTACCTCCCGTGTTCCTCCTCAGCAATAGCCCAAGATACTCTGAGGGGAGCCCCAGAGCGGACAATATTGGATCCGTTGGGACTTCGTCCCTGGAAACAACGCGTTTTATCCTGGGAAGCCAGGGTGAGAACAAAGCCGTGCGGGCCCCGGCCCAAAGCGGACAATATTGTTACTGTGGACCCCACGGTGGGTGGGGTGTGTCGATATGGTATCAGAGCCAAACCCCGACCCCGAGGGTGGATGGCTAAGCCGCACCGTCGCTCGTGTGGTAACACACGGGGGCGTGTGTCCCGTAGGCGGGAGATGGCTACCGTGCCAAGATGGCCTGAGGGTTGGCCTTGTGAGGGGACCCAAGATGGTCTGAGGGCGGGACGCAGGAGAGTTAGTCCCACATCGGCTAGGGGGGGTGATGGGCCTGAGTTATAAGGGGGGAAGGCCTCCCTTAACAGCAGTGACCGGTTTTCCCCTGGACGTGGGGGAAGAGCAAAACCCGTGCGCGTGCGCACGGGACAATATCACTGCTGTGGGCCCGACGGGGTTGTGACACAGTGGCTAAATGATCTTCCTGGCATAGCAACCAGAGGGGTCTTAGAATTTGCCCTAGGCTAGGCTCAACTCTTATGAGTCGCCTAATTTCAAGTTAGGCACAACTCTCTTGAGTCGTCTAATTTTCATTTATTAAATCATTTCACATTGCTCAATACATTATAACTAGCGTTCACAAACTTTTCCATTGACAAGCCATATTTCAATTAGCATAGTTTATTGACAAGATTAATCTGGTCTTAGCATAGATACTTGTGATGAGCCCTATGAACACTACTTGTGCTAGTGAAATGCACCATACCTTTCCAGGGTAGGATGCACCATGTCCAAACGTTGGGTGCCAAGTAAGCTGCCCATGCGCCAAGTGCCATGAGTACTAATGTGATGGTGCCACAACACATTACCCATGCACTAGGTGACTAACACATCACGCACGCACTATGTGGCATATGTGTTACCCATTGCTAGGTGTTGTTCATGCTACCCATGTGCACGGTGTCATGCATGTGACCGTGCTAGGTGTTATAAAAGATGCCTTGATCAAAGCAAGATTATGGAATGCCTTAAATATTATACATGAATTTACCTATCAATGCATGCTAAATCAAGTAATAAATAATAGTCAATTCTAGCAAGGTATCGCATAGTCCACAATTATTTGAATATAAAAAAATCATATGATGTTAATCCAATTAAAACTCATAGCCCATGCACTAGTTACCAACCACTCTCCTCAATTAAATAGAGGCCATGCAAGTTGGCACGTTAAACTTTCATGCACTAAATATTAAACACGTTATTCAATAAGTATTACTTGCATGTGCTTGAACTAAGTGACATGTAAAAAACTAGTTATCACGCGGAAATCTTGCCACCCAAGCGATGATACTTACATTTTATTAATGGGAGAAGCCATCCTAAGATTTATATGATTTAAAACTATATGGAGAAATGCTACACACTTAGGTTTATATCTATATAACTATACACGCTTAATCTTTGGATCAATATGAGGACTAATGTTCTAGATCCAGAGCCAAGATTTTTCTACACCCAAGACACATTCATAGCATGCGCATCATGAAGGGTATAATGAAAACCAAAAAAATACTTATTCGGAACATAACAATTGAAGTTCTATGCGCGTAACTCATCCGCATCAAATAGCAACCATGAAATGAGTACAATCAACCTATCTTATATTGTCAATGAAAAGAAAGTGGAGCACATCCACAAGCTACGTAAACAATCCTAGATTTAGCATTTTAATCTGACCCATTCACGCAATATGTTGTGAGCATGCATTCTTGGAAATAAAGTATGAAAGCAAACAAGGAAAGCTCTGCTTTTCAAGGCCCAACACCATGCACACTTACCATATAATCTTGGCCTTTTAAGGGCCCTAAAACATGTATAAAATTCATGTTATATTCATGACAGATTCATGGCCTTTCAATGACCATACCACACACATAAACCATCTAAGATTTAGCATGAATTATTAATGTTGTTAAGAATAACACTCATTATATTCTAACATATAGAACTATGACAAAATCTACTAATAAAAATTATTCTCTCTAGGCCTTGTTACCATGCGCATCTAGCATGAAAAAAATCACATGGAACACTTGACCACTCTATGTCCCATGTCATGCGCATATGTAAAATTGAAGTGCATGCCTAAAATTCGGGCATTCTCGGCCAATATCATATGCATATGTATCCTCTAGCATACAACAAATCTTAGACATTCGAATTTAATACACATAAAAAAATATAAAATATAAATCATGGATGTTACTCAAATCCCCTTAAAATCTCATGTGTAAGGAAATAAAGTAAATTTATTTAGATCCAAGAATTAAGAAATTGAAATCAAGAATGGAATCATGTACATATAGATTTAAAAAAAACAAACTAATTTAGGCAAATTCCTATAACCACGATCCCCTACCTCGTAGACGAAATTGTTCTTCTACAGTCTTGTTATCCAAAACACTAGATGGGTAGTGATCCTTGGCATAGCCTGATTCTCTTCTACTTCTCTCTCTCTCTCTCTCTCTCTCTCTCTCTCTCTCTCTCTCTCTCTCTCTCTCTCTCTCTCTCTCTCTCTCTCTCTCTCTCTCTCTCTTATGTTTTCACAGATCTCTCCTTCTCCTCTTCTTATTCCAATTTGATTTGACTTTCTTCTTTCTTATCATATCTCCTACCTATTCTATTTCATATTCTAATTTGTTAGGCATTTTTATCTTTTCCTAATTTTCTAGATTCATTCCTATCTCCTTCTCATTTTATCCTATATCTAATTCTAATTAGCTACATATCCTCATCCTTTCCCAACTAGCCAGGATTCTCTAGGTTTATTGTACTTACACACTTCCTAGCTTTGGGTAGGGAATTTCTCCAAAAATGTTATCTTTGGAGACTTGAACTCTAGTTCTAGAGTTTTTCTTACTCATTCTATAGCTGTTAGGGAAATTAGCTTTTTTGTTATCAATTCCATGCAAAGAATATATATTATAAAAATGCAAGTTATTACAGCCCAGACCGATAGTGTGGACTATCCCTGTTGCCAAACCCCTACCAAAAGCCATCTGTGGGCAGGTGTCTACCACATCATAACTCACATAACAATTTTAGAGGGTGGTTGGTTGGCCCTACTTTCTCATAGCATGACATCCATTGGGTGAGAGCACCTATCATAAATCCCAAAACATGAAAATCACATAACTCATGAAACCATGAACACTCATTCACAATCCCCAAGGCACACTCCTCATCCTAGGGTTAGCCTCTCAAAGGACTAACTACTAAGCCTCCACCATCAATTTTTATAAAAACTCATCAATCTTAGTGATGCAATAAAGAGAGATAATTACTAATCATTATAAGATACACGATATCAATCTCATAAAACAATAGATCATGAAAACTCATTCAATACATTATCGAAATCTCATATCGATCATAGCATAAAACGTTGAATCTCATAAAATCTCAGAATAAATAAACAAGTGACAATCAATCACAAGCAATGATGATACAATGATAATGCAATGTTTTTGAAATCAAAACAAAACATTAAATGTCGTCACTTACCTCAATGAGAGATAACCCAAATCAATCGTGTAATCCTCTTAGCTCGCATACTCAGATGTACTTGTTAGTATCACAGTACTATTATGTGTTATTTATTTCATCTCAGTGGAATCTATGGCGATCTAATTGTTAGATTATTCTCTAAGATCTCTATTTATGATTAGATCCTTAATCCCCACATTAATTTTTATTAATCAGTTCTATCTCATGTTCATCTGCTCATTTTTGTGTGTATTTAAAGTTTATACCTTGATCTGACAGTCATATCATCTTTAGAACAATAAATTTCGAAGATCTGGGTCAGATAAATGGTCTGGATCAATTACTAAAGTAATTACACCTAATCTGATCCTTAGGACCCTTAGTTATTACCTTATATTATCTAGTTGTTCAAGTTCTAGGGCATGATCACCCTTTGATTAGCTTGATTTAAGTGATTTGGTGCTATTTTATGAATTTTACCTGACTAGATGTGATTAGATCAAGATTCTAATGTTAAAATCATGTCCAAATCATCAATACAATTCCAACTGACCTTTCGTATTGAAGATTGGGCTTCTGTAACCCCCAGAATCTCTGAAAAACCATTTTAGATCAAAACTCGATTTTACACTGGTGGAAAGGGTTTACACCAGTTTATACTGGCATAAAACGGCGTCCCTGGGATGCACATACGCCAGAATGTGCTGCGTGCATCCTAGTCACAGGGATGCTCCCTACATGCGTACTGGTGTCTAAGACGCCAAGCGTTCCGGCCATCTAGGACAGCGTGCGTGAGCATCCCCACATGCGACAGAGTGCCCGCGTGTGCTTCTGCTCCAGTGCATCCTGGTTGGCGAGGTGACGCTTTACAGTCTAACAAGACGGGTTAGGTCAGACGCAGACTGAGGTAGGCCAAAAGTCTCAAGCGAGGGATGGGGGCTAAGTATTGAGAGTTAGTCTGATATCACCCAGGGAGTGGAAGTTGTGCTGGTTATAAGAGTTCAAGGAACTCTAATGGTCATAACGCATTTTTCCTGGGAAACTGGGGAAGAATAAAGCCATGAGGGCTAAGCCCAAAGCGGACAATATTGCAACTGTTGGACCCTGGGTTGTTACAATTGGTATAGGGGTGAGCCAAGAGACGGTGGGTAGGTCGTTGTGATGGAAGAGACCTTAAGAGTTAGTCCCATATCACTAAGGGGAAAGAAACTAGGCTATTGATAAGAGTGGTGATGACTTTCCTTGCAACGACTAGTTTTCCCCTAAAGGGGGAACAAAACCGTGTGATGGGCTGGTTGTATGGGCTGCCAGTCTACTAAAGCAGACAATACTGTTTCATGTGTGGGCCCTTGGGGGCGATTATAGTGGTATCAGAGCGGACCCTTGACCCAATGTGTGGCTGGTCGGCAGATGTGGACATCCATTCCCTAGGAGCCCGAGCCGTCTAATTTCTTTTGGCTTGATCGAAGACCCAGATGCTATGATTTTTTATTTGGTTTCGCCATTCTTAGGGTTTTTGGGTCCAAAGATCACATTGAATAGCTCAGATATATCATCTGAGGTGTCTTTAATATGGGTCTAGCCATGCTCCACGGTTTTGACTTCCTAGGCCATCCAACGGCCATTTAGCTCAGATGCAGCCCAGATCTATGAGAGGAAAGTTGGAAAACAAAGTGAAAAATAAGTTAAAGTGTGTGGCTTGCCTGATTAAAGCCAGAGATGGGAGATCGTGGTCCTCTAGTGTGTGCAAAGTTTTGTTCATTTTAGCATCGTGCAAAGGGAAAAGCTAGGGTTTTTCTTTGGTTGTTTGGTGTGGGAATGGAAAGGAAACAAGCTTATGTAGTGGTAGATTCAGTTACTTTGCAAGGCAAGGCAGATCACCACCTATCTCCGCCTACTATGGGTTAGGGATGGAAAAGGGGTGCCGTTATGAAAATGACTCCCTCTAATTCATGTCCCTATTACCAAATTGCCCTCTAATTTTAAAATGTTTATATCTCCCTCATCCGAACTCCGCTTTTGACGCTATTTATATCGTTCAATTCCCATCAATGTGTACTTTCTAAATTTAGTAGTTTCAAAACCAAATTCTATGCATAAATTTTTTAATTTAATTTAATTTTTTATTACTAATTTATGGTTAAAAATTGAGGATATTACACTGTAACAGCTGACGGCTTTGACAATCTAATATTTGTAACTTCTATAAATAGAAGATATAGATTTGAGAGAGAGAGAGAGAGAGAGAGAGAGAGAGAGAGAGAGAGAGAGAGAGAGAGAGAGAGAGAGAGAGAGTGGGAGATAAGTAATCTGATCAGATGGAATATAATTTCCTCCCGTGGATGTAGGCCATTTGGACGAACCATGTAAAACTCTCTCTCCTATTCTTTGTGTGTATTTGATCCTGTGATCCTATGATCTATAGATCTTAGCGGTCAGATCTGCGCCTATGGCAGATTTGACCCCATCAACTGGTATCAGAGCTATGTGGACTACTGAAGTGCAAAAGGTAGACATATATCAAAGCCAAAGACAATTAAAGGAGGACACTAGTTCTTCTAAAACAAGGCATAACAACTAGTATGCCAGTGACAATGTGCCATTCCACAAGTTGCAGCAGCATAGTAGAACTTCTCAATGAGAATAAGAAGTTGAGGAAGGAGAACACATTACTGACCCATGAACTCACTTAGATGAAGAATTTTTGCAACAGTATCTTAGTATTGATGACAAAGTATGCCAATAGTCAGGCGGAAAGTGGCATCTCATCTGATAAATGCTTGATTTGCTACTGCTGAAGTGGCTTTTCGATGAGTCAAACACTGGGAACTTCTCTAGACAGAGCAATGTGAAATCGGAAGAACCCTGGCAGAGATTATTTGGTGTTCCTATTAGCATAAATCGGGTTAGAGTAGAAGAGGAGAAACATCATATGAAAACAGCACCATGAGACAGATCCAGAGTTGATAGAGCAAAGTGGTAGCATTTTGCGAAGCCGAGGAAGGGCTTCATGTCATGCAAAAAGCTCGATCGTGTAGCAAATTGGGTTGGAACCAACATGGTGTCATCAATTTTCACCTCATTGGAGTGTTGTTCTTGCATCAATCTGAGCACCACAGATCTGCTAAGATGAGTCAAGAAGAGATTGATCGCACGATCTATGAGGCAGAAGAGTTTGCAGAGGAGGAAGTCTATTAGCACTAAAATTAAATATGCTGGTGGAGTGTTGTGTTTCAAACATTGCAGCGCATGTGATGGAGAGTGTGAAAGAGAACGATGAAAGAGATGAGAAAGTGAACTGTCAATGGAAAAATAGCCGAAAGAGGCATTATTATGTCGGTGCTACAGTAGTGATACATAATTGCTAAAGGACAATACAATTCGACTACAGTTATCCGATAGTCGATACATGAACGTAATGATTATGTCTGTTATAGTATAAAGTGCAATCATTTTGTCAATATCGCTATAGGAGACTGAGATGTAATAGTGAAGAGTTATAATAGTAGCGGGTTTCAACAGTTTGAGTTGCAATAGTATAGAGTTGTAATAGTACATAGTTGAAATAGTATCACGTTGCAACAGTGCAGAGTTGAAACAGTCGCGTTGCAATAGTGTAGAGTTGCAACTGTAAACGAGTTGCAATAGTAGCACTCCAAGAAATTGATAATGACACCCCTGATAAAAAAGAAAACTGAACATGGTGAGTTGACTCAGTGAAAAGTGTAATTTCAAGTGGACTGACTCTGTGACAATTGGTGAGTGGTTTGGTAACAGCTAAGAGTTGACTCGGTGAACAAGTGTAGAAGGTGGACACAGGAACTACTGCAAGTGGACTCGATGATTGCGAGTGTGGCCGACTCTGGTACAGTGGCGAGAAGACTTGAGAACAGTAGTTGGATGACTTGGTGAACAGTGATAGGATGGCTTAGTGAATAGTGGTGAGAGGACTAGGTGTAAAATTTGCACGAGTGGACTCGGTGAGCAGACCTTTTGACCAACGGATGTGACCACTTCGAGTTATGTTTATGAGCAGCCAATGAGGGCGACTAATGAGGACGGGTGCAAAAGGCATCGGCAAGCTTCAAGTGACAGTCTTCTAGGTGGCAAGGCTTCTAAGTGCTTGTAGTTTACTTGATGAGTGATTTGCACTTTATAGAGTGTTGAGCAAGGGAAGAAGAGCTGCTGAAAAGATCGAAATTGTGATTGAAATTTGGGGAGCTGAACAAAGCGGTAGTGTTCAGTACTTTCTCCTCCTATGGGCATGGAGGGGGAAATTGTTGAGGTGGATCCACTATGGTCCATGCCTATGTGATGAAGATAGCTGGCATTTAGAAGGTCGGCACCACATCGGCTTAGGAAGTTCAACATTGACAACCACAACGTCGTAAAAGATGATTGTAATAGTCACCGGCTTTGACGATCTAATATTTGTAACTCATATAAATAGGAGATATAGAAGTGAGAGAGAGTGTGGGAGATATGTAATTTGATCAGATGAAATAGAATTTCTTCCCGTGGATGTAGGCCATTTGGCCGAATCATGTAAAACTATGACTCTCCTATTCTTTGTGTGTGTTTGATCGTGTAATCCTATGGTCTATAGATCCTGGTGGTCAGATCTGTGCTGATTGGGGGATCTGGCCCTAACAAAGCTCTCCCATATGGGGGTTCGGAGAAGGAATGGACCACAGGGGTTTATAGTATACTGCCTTACTTTGCATTTTTGTAAGAGGCTATTTTCATGTCTTGAACCAGTAACTCAAGATCACACGACGACAACTTTACCATTGCACCAAGGCTTTCCCTTCAAACTGAAGCATATTACATCAATAAATTAAATTCTTGGCACGTCGTATGTACTTAATTAATTAAATTTTTTAGCTATTTAATGTATAGTTTTTAACTAATTTAAATCCAATCTTTGATATTCTTGGATATTGCTCAGTTCTTCTAATATCAACCTACCATAAAGTCATAAAATTCTTTGAGTAATTGTGAATATTTCTAAAAAGTCTTAACTTTTAATGCCCTAACTTTTTTTTTTCTTTCAAACAAGTCAAAAGTTCTTACAATTTTCAAATTTAAAACAAATTCTCAAAAATTAACATAAATTTAACTTTATAAAGCTCAATTTTCACAAATATATACTTGGATATTATTCGTAAATATAATGAAAATTTTTAATTAAAAAATCATCTCCTGTTTGAAATAATTTTTCTTGAATTTTTACAAATGATTGCTGAGTTTTGTAAATATTTGCCTCCCCTATTTATTCTCGAATCCAAACTTTAGGACTATGGCACACTATTGAATAACTATTACGTTGTAGACTTATTCCTATCCACATGCAAAAGCGTACTCAAACAATTCTCTAAGCAATTGATTTTTCCTACAAAATATTGGCTCTTTTAATGTCCTATCTTAAATATCGAGAGGCCTTGTACAAGTGAGAAATTACCACACTTTACAAATGATCAAATTAAACAAGAAGAAGAGAATTTTAGGATTAATTAAGTTATCAAATTCTTGTAAAAAATATAATAATTATCCCCATTATTAATATCCCACTAAATGATATTTTGATAAAATTCTCCAAACTTCTCTCAAACAATTCATGAAAATTAAATTCATGTTCCACTAATGCTATTTTGGCAAAATGTTCCGGAGTGAGAACTTTGTAGCTATTGGTAAAGCCAGAAAGATGGAAGAGAAGAGTGAAACAAGCAAAAATGTTGCAAGTAGAGATGACATAACACACGATAATAACTCTGGAAGGGCCACCACTGCGTTGCAATCTAGGCTTCTAGAGTATGATGCATCTCATACTCTACAAACCTCCCCCTCGTCCGGCAAAGTAGGTGCAAATGAAAATGGTAGATGCACCCTTTTTGTGATCCATATAGCAAGCCGGTTGGACCTCGATCTAAGAGGTCCTAAAACCATAGGGGCAAAGATGTTGACACAATTGTGTCACCTTTTCTATGGTTAACAATTGGACGACTGCTTGTATAATCATACAAGTTTTCTTCGTATATATGGCAAAGGCCACTCCATCTTCACCACACATTGCTTTGAGAGACCAAAAGTTTTCTTCTACCATTAGCTCAAGGTTACAAAATGATTGTGAAAGAGTTTGGACCACTTTTCTGCGAAGATGCATTATTGGTGTCCTGTTCTGTGGAGATACGTAATTAGAAAAACTGACATGAAAAACAAACCTGAAGTATGGTATATATGCGGTTTGAGCAGCCTGTATAACAAGCTCGGCCTGTTCTATTTGGAGTTGGAAAGTCCGCCTCCCTTCTCTCTAGTTGCTACAAAATGCAGTCCCAGAAATGACATTTCCCGTTAAGTTCTGGAATTCAAGCCACACATCTGATTGATGGGAGCCTTCAGAACCAACTAAGTTATTCCATCTGCTCATCAAAACAAGCAGAAAAGGCTGGTAGCATCAGCTACAACCAATAACAAAGAGAAAAAAAACTAACTATATCAGGCACTTACCAAAAAAATATTACCAAGAAGTAGATCATTCAGAAAGCAATCGTGTAGGCTTTTCAATGTTTATCACTTCTTTTTTCATAAACATTGTTAGACATATGAATATTGTTGGCCCACTTTCTATCAGCTTAAACTTTAAGATCAAATTAATCCAAGTAACACTGACAATAACATGGGAAACAATTTTCAACTTCTCTTGAAGGAAGGCAGGATTAGTGTTTCTCCTGTGTTTGGCCCACTTCTTTCTATCATGAGACGCAAGCCCCTTTACCAACAACTTGGTGAATGGGCTAGATGGTGGCATCACAAAGTGAACGAACTTGTTAGCGAGAACGTCCTTAATCATCTCGAGATCCATGATGTTCAGATTGGGAGTTGGTACCATCCAAGTAACAAATATTTTACATTGAAATTTTCAATATAAAACATTTTAGAAACTTACAAAGACCGACGAAAGAGCACTTCTCTTTGAACCCTCTCTTTATAAAATTTACAATAGAGAATATCAAGATCACATATAAAGTCCATCTCAGATAATATTAGCATTTGAGAAAGTAAACAAATTGAATATACCAATTGTTAGGCCCATAGTTCTTATTAGGTAAAAATGTAACTTCAAGAAAGTAAATAAATAGATAAATAGCGGTAAATAAGAACACAAAATTTTACATGAAAAATCCTCCAAGAAGGAGGTAAAAACTACGAGGTCCACCGAGCAAAATTTTCACTATAATAAAAGGGGTTACAAGAAATGACAGTCTCAAATTTTATACAAAAGATTTGAAATAAATAAGACTAAGAAAATTTACTCCAACGACTTTCCTACACTCACAAGGTATGAAAACACCTCACAGACATACACCTTGAAAATTGCTCAGTATTCTTTATATGTGCAGCTTTCTTGATTTAGTTGTTCTCTCTCTCCTAACTTTAAAATGTCAGATAAGCTCCTCTATTTATAGAGGTTTTTTTGAGCCACATCAACATCAATTTGGCAGCCTTTGTTGACACACAGGTCATATGGCTGCATCGGGTAGATACTTTTATTTGATGAAAAAGCAAGCAAAGTTTTACTTTGCATTTCCTTCTCATGGATGGCTACATCTTTTTCATGTGGTCAGCGCCAAATTATTTAACAATGACAAGGAAAAAAGAAAAATTAAGCCACTTTTGTTGACGTGTTTTATGTAGATAAAGGAAGGGAGACAAAGTCATTTTTGATTGCGTCTCTTTCACCCAATGGGAGAACCTATAAAATCTCCACCTCTAGGCCCATCAATTGAAAGATTATTTCTTGTGGACTCCTAGCAAAAGCCCATACCGGCCAGCTCCATGCATAACTCTAACTTATCCCGAGTTATTATCTTTGTCATCATATTTGAAGGATTTCTTTCTATGGAAATCTTCTTAAGCTTCAAAGAATTGTCTTCCACTTTTTCACATATCCAATGATATCTCACATGATGTGCTTTGTCCTCGAATGATATATGGAGTTCTTACTTAGGTCTATTGCGCTTTGGCTTTCGTAATATATAACATACTCACTTTGCTTGAGTTCTAGTTCTTGAAAAAGTCCTTTCAACCATATCATCTCCTTTTCAACTTTTGTGGCAGCAATATACTCTGCTTCTGTGTTAGATAAAGCAACATACTCCTGTAGCCTAAATTGTTGAGAGATAGCTCTACTTGCAAAAGTTAAATATTGTAATGCCTCAAATTTTGAAGCCCTTTTGTAAAAATGGTCTATTTTGAAAGTTAATATATATGTTTAGATGTTTAATATTAATAAAAATATAAAATAAATGAAATTTTGAGAAAAATCAATACCATTAGATTCTATAGTCAAAATGGAATCCAACGCCTTAAAAAATGCCAAAAACGGAGTTCATATGACCAAGTTATGGCCATTTGAAGATGAGGGACATTTTTGTAAATTAAATAAAAATGAGAAGGACTGGAAAACACAGGGGGCCGTTTTACTAAAGGCACCCCCCAAGTCGTCCCCTACCTCTAGCAACCGCCATTCTCGACCCTTCCAGCACCGCCTCTGTAAGGCAACAACAATGCCGGCATCGCTATAGGCAGCACTGCCTTGGCAGGGCTATAAGAAGCCCTCTTCCCTCCTCCTCAGCCATCCCTTTCTCCTCCACCTTCTCCGACTGTTTAAGGGTCGATTCCGGCAGCTAGGGTTTTAGCGTGAAGAAACCCCACCTCCGGCAATGGGCATCACTCCAGACCTGCCCAGGTAAGCCCCTCACACCTCCTTAAGTTTTTCCCCCTTCTTCCCTGCCTAGATCCACGCTGGATCTAGGTGTTTTCTGGCTAGAAAACCTCGAAGGAAACCCAGACTCGATGGGTCTGCCAACCCATTGAGCCATACAACACCCAAGTCCCTCCTCTTTCCCCTCTCTCCGTTTTTCCCCTCTTTCAGGCCGGATCCGGGCGTTTCCCCACCAGAGAACACGGTGGGTTCCTCTCGGTTCCACGAAAACTAGGCATCCCAGGGGCGTGGTGAGCGACGCATACCTAGGGCAAGGTCCCTGACACGGCCTTTGGGAGCGCGTGACGTGGGGCACGGGTCCTGGCTCGACCAGGATGCATGGGGTGCCCTGGGAGCTGAGACGCGCCGTGCTGCGCCAAAGACGTGTCCGCACTATGCCATCCAGGACGAGCGTCATTTGGGCATGCGTGCGCATGCGAACGCGGTCCCTGGCATAGCCTTTGGGTGCGTACGACGTGCGGGCGTGGGTCCTAGTTCAACCAGGGCACGCGAGTGTCTTGGGAACCATGACGCGTGGGCCTTACGCATAGACAAATCTAGTTCGTCCGTTATTTTGGGACACTAAAAGTGCAGTTACGGAGGCTGTAGGACTCCGATTGACGATCCGAAAGAATCTTTGCATTCGTATTAACGGCACAGACCTAATGAGAGTATAAAACTTAGGATCATAAAACTATTCAGTATAACTATAGACTAAGAACTATAAAGATCTTCTAGACCTAGCCGAGAAGCGCACTAAGCAAGGGCCTATAGATCCAAAAAGGTAGATTTAGCCATTAATCTATAAGTCTAAGTAATGACCCATAAAGGTTGGAAAATAATACTTGAATCCTTGTTATCCATTAATATCCAGGGTTGTACAGAAGTGATCCAGGGTCGAGTAGGGAAGAATGTGATTCGTGGAACATCAAGGTAGGTCGTTTGATACTACGAAGTTTTCAAATACATTTCAAATCTAAATGCTTTACTTGGCTTTAATTACTGTATTTAGCATGCTTTTTGAGATATGATGTTCTTATATGAGTACACAGATTTGTCTTCATGATTTATGACCTTAAAGCACTTGAATCTATCACCGTGTTTAGCATGCTTTTGGGATATGAGACTATAAAACTGTTGCGTCAATCTATCACCGATTGACGATCTAAAAGAACCGTTGCGTCCGTATTAACGGCGCAAATCTAATGAAACTATAAAACTTAGGATCATAGAACTATTCAGTATAACTATGGACTAAGAACTATAAAGATCTTCTAGATCTAGTCGAGAAGCGCACTAAGCAAGGGCCTATAGATCCATAAAGACAGATTTAGCCGTTAATCTATAAGTCTAAGTAATGACCCATAAAGGTTGAAAAATAATACTTGAATCCTTGTTATCCATTAATATCTAGGGTTGTACAGAAGTGATCCAGGGTCGAGTAGTGAAGAACGCGATTCTAGGAACATCGAGGTAGGTAGTCTAATACTACTAAGTTTTCAAATACATTTCAAATTTGAATGCTTTACTTAGCTTTAATTACTGTATTTAGCATGCTTTTTGAGATATGATGTTCTTATATAAGTACGCAGATTTGTCTTCATGATTTATGGCCTTAAAGCACTTGAATCTATCACCGTGTTTAGCATGCTTTTGGGATATGATGTTTTTGTACAAGCATATGGAATTATGGCTTTGAATGCAATTACTGGCATGAGCATATTTTATGCATTGCTTGCATTTTTGAAAACAAATGCCTAAATTGCATGATTTACGATGTATGAGATTTGGATTATCTATATATGCTTTTTAGTGGGCAGATAGCTGAATGAGGCAGTCCATGGTGAGTGCTATGCTAAGAGGTTGTTATGTACGGGGTTGGCCTCCCGGCCTCTACCACCAAAAAGGTGAATGGTATCATTGCCAAAAAGGCATTGTCCCTTCCTTGACTGCTGTAGTAAATAGGGACAACCACTGGAGGTGTCACGGCACCCTTTCGGGGATAGCCATAATCCTATGAAGGCTATGGTGGGTAGGTATCTAGATACCGGAGCCACACGATTCAGCTGTGTGCTAATCGTAAGCATAGTGACCCTATGATTTCAGTGTGATTGATCTGTATATAGCATTGAGATGGTCGTATATGAGTACTCGTGACTAGTTGGTGTGATGTGTATACCAAGAGACTAATGTGCATGATAGTAGCATCTGCTTGAATGTTGACTATTTTAAGGCTTTCATTATTATTATATTTGACTCACTAGTTTAACGCATTTCTTGAGATCTTCGTATATGGATCTATTGATTTCTATTTCATGATTTTGATCATATTTATATCGTTGAATACTAGATTATGAGAAAGGATTCCATGATTGAAATTGCATCAATAAGCTTATGTTTTATGCATAACTATGCATGCTTACACAAAAAAAGAATCACTGATGTTTTACATGAAAAGCTCTTGGAATCATGCATGTTGCCTACCGTGTTTTCAAAATAGTAGTATCAAATCACCCACTGGGTATGAGAAACACTCACTCAAATATATTAATTTTCAGGATAGCTTCACTCACGAGTAGAAGAAGCATCAGCAAATGTTAGTGCTACAATCAAGTAAATAAAGAAGAGACAAGTATGAATGTAAGTAAACATTCTCCCTTTGGACATGTATCTGTATTTATTTACAGTTGGGCTGTGAGCTGTGACTGGATAGACCTAGGAAGACATTTATGATTACTGTAATTTTTTAAAACTACTTTGGTTGTTGTGAAAGCAAATGATACTCGGGGTTTTCAAAATGAGTTTAAAACAAAAGATTTTTTGCTGCATTGCATCGTTTTTATAAAATGGTTTTCAAATAGGGCTGCATCCCGCCTTAGGAACCGAGTCATCACAAATATATATCCAGATGTGAACCTTCTATAGTCAAGGTTACCTACCATATCGGATTAATAAAGCCTTCTAAAATTGGGTTAGAACCTTCAAAACATAAGCCCAATTTAGAACTTCCCTTCAAATACCTCAGGATCCACTTAACTGCTTTCCAGCATTCCTTTCCAGTATTATTAAGAAATCTGCTCACGATGCTCACTGCATTGGCAATATCTGGCCTGATGCAGACCATAGCATACATCATACTCCCAACTATTGAGGAGTAGGGGACATCTAGCATAACTTCTTTTTCTTTTGCAATAGTTGGACATGTCTTCTTTCTCAATTTCATCTAACCAGCAAGGGGGTACTTACAGACTTAGCATCTTTCAAGTTGAACCATTCAAGTACTTGTTCAACATACTTTTTCTATGACAGCCACATCTTCATTTATTCTTGTCACGAATAATTTTTATCTCCAAAATCTATTGGGCTAGTCTAAGGTCCTTCATATCAATTACTTTGGACATCTCTCCCTTTAATTTGGCAATAAACTGAGTATCCTGTCCTACAGTTAATATATCATCAATATAAATCAACAAAATTAAAAAACTATTACAAAAGAATCTTTTGAAGTAAACACATGAATCAGGCTGAATTCTTCTATAACTATTATCCATTATGAATGAGTCGAATTTCTTATACCACTGCATTGGTGCCTGCTTCAAACCATAGAGACTCTTCTTTAATTTATAAACCACGCGTTGTTTCCTTTTCACATCAAAACCTTCAAGCTGCTCCATATAAATCTCTTCCTCCAAGTCACCATGAAGGAACGCAGTCTTCACATCTAACTACTCAAGCTCAAGGTCCATGCTAATTACTAAATTGAGAATAGCTCGAATAGATGTCGTTTTAACAACAGGTGAAAAAATTCATCAAAATTAATACCTTTCTTTTGTCCAAATCCTTTTATTGCCAATTGAGCCTTGTGTTTTGCTAGCTTGCCATTGCCATCCCTCTTGAACTTGTAAATCCACTTGCATGTCAGTGCATTTTTGCTTTTAAGAAGATCAACTAACTCATATGTGTCATTCTTCTGAAAAGAATTGATCTCTTCTTTCATGACTTGTAACCAATAACTCTTATCAGGATGAGTTAGTACTTCTTTAAAATTCTTTGGCACCCCCCTCATCTGTAATGAGGATATACTCAAAAGTAGGATATCTTGTTGATGGTTGATGCACTCTCTTTGATCGCCTTAGAAGCAATTGAGTGATTTCTGCAAGGGTGGGTTGCTCCCCCTACTCAACATCCGTTACTTTTGATGCGTCATTTTCACCTTCTTCTTATGTGTCTCCTTCTTTTGTGGCATTATTATGTAGAGAAGGACTCATTAAATAGTCAGTTATAATATTATCTGCTTACTTAGTCTTTTGTTCAACTCCATGTGCTCCAAACTCAGATTCACAAAACACCACATCTTTGCTTCTAATGATCATCTTCTTTTCTCAGTCCTATAACCTATAGCCAAATTCTTCATCTCCATACCCGAGGAATATATATGGCATTGACTTTTCATCAAGTTTAGCCCTTTGCTCTTTCGGCATGTGCACAAACACTTTGCATCCAAATACCTTTATGTAAGAGTATGAGACGTTTCTTCTCAACCAAACTTTCTTTGAGATGGCCAAATTTAATGTTACTGACATAGACCTATTAATGACGTAGCAGGCTGTGCAAGTTCACCCCAAAATGACTTAGGCAGGTTAGCCATTTTGAGCATACATTTGATCTTCTCCACAATGGTGTGGTTCATCCTTTCAGCTACAACATTATGTTGTGGGCTACCAAGAACTATCTTCTCATGCTGAATTCCACGTTATGAATAGTAGTTCTCAAATTCCCTTGATGTATACTCACCTCGATTGTTTGTTCGGAGGCATTTTAACTTTAAATTAGATTCTCCTTCCACCATGGCATGAAATTTCTAAAAATGCTAAAATACCTGATCCTTTGTTCTCAAGAAGTAAACCCATAATTTACTGAAGCATTATCAATAAATATAACAAAATATTTATTACTTCCTATAGTATCTGTTTCAAGCAGACCACAAACGTCAGAATAAACTATATCCAAAATATTAATCTTTTTATTAGAAGATTTCTAGAATAAAACTCTATGTTGTTTGTCATACAAACAATAATCATAAGGATTTATGGTTTTACCTTCAATAGATGAAATCAATTATTTTTTGCCAGAATCTGGAACCCTTTCTAGATGATATGTGCCAATCTCCTGAGACATAAATCTAGTGAGATGTTATACTCTGCTACATCCAATCCCTGCTTACAAATCTCAACATTTGTTTTGGGTAATGTACAATAAGCTTCTCCTTTTGCAATTACCAATGATACTTTGATAAGTTTCCATCTCTAGTTGCTGAAACAGCTCTCAAAGCCTTCTTATTCTAGAGCAATTCTCCAAATTAAATTCATTCGTAAATGAGGAACATGACGTACCTCTTTTAGGGTCAATGTGTAGTCAACATTTATCTTTGTACAGATTTCATTAATGCCTGCAATCTTTGAGTAACTAGAGTTGCCCATTTTTATAGTTCCAAAATCTCCAGCCTTGTAAGTGCTGAAGAATTCCTTTGAAGGAGTAGTATGATAAGATGCTATTGTGTCAATTACCCACTCAGTTTCTTGGCTTGACATGTGCAAACACTCCTCTATGTTATCAGTCAAAGAGAGTACTACTATTTTCTCATGTTTTGCTGCAGCAGTGATATTTCTGTGATTGTCCTTCTTCTGATTGCTACTCTTGCCATGATCTTTCTTCTGATTTCAACAATATAGCACTATGTAACCCAATTGGCCACAGTTGTGACATTTGATTCTGCTATTGGACTTTGATCTATATGATTTAGACTTACCGCAGCCTTTGGACTTGTCACGATTATTGAAACTTATATTCTTGTCCTTTCTCTGTTCTCCGTGACAAGAGCTTGCCCATGACTTTTTGACTTTTTCATTCTCATATTTAACAAAAGCACAAATTTTACATCGTTCAACTTGATTGTATCTCATCCATGTAATGTCATCGTTGCAAAATTATCATAGGAAGGTGGTAAGGAGTTCAGTAACAGCATAGCTTTGTCTCGTCCTCAACTTTAACACCAAGGTTTTCTAGTTGTACAATCAAACCATTAAAAACATTCAAATGTAGCAAAAATTTATACCTTTACTCATTTGGAGTGCATACAACTACTTCTTCAGGTACAATTTATTCATTATGGTTTTTAACATGTATAGTCCTTTTAATTTGGTTTAGATTTCATTGGCACTTTCCACATCTTTTATGTTGTTGATGACTTCATTTGATAAGTGTAGTTTGATTGCACTTGTATCTCTCTCGTCTATAGCTAACCAGTCATCGTCTGACATGGATTCTGGTTTCTTTTCTTTGTCATCTAGTTCCTTATGTACTCCTTGCTAGATGAGTACAACCTTTATTCTCCTTTGCCAAGTAGAGAAATTATCATCACTCGTAAATTTCTCCACATCATATTTTACCTCTGTCATTTGTGAAGTTACTGTGAATAGTAACTCTATACTATTCTTGCAATAGTAATTTTGCATACTAATACGTGAATAGTTAACTATTACTCAAACTCTGATGCTAGTTGTTAGGGCCCATAGTTCTTATTAGGTAAAAATGTAACTTCAAGAAAGTAAATGAATAAATACCGGTAAATAAGAACACTAAAATTTTATGTAAAAAATCCTTCAAGAAAGAGGTAAAAACTACAGGGGCCACTGAGCAAAGTCTTCACTATAACAAAAGTGATTACAAGGAATGACAGTCTCAAATTTTGTATAAAAGATTTGAGATACCCACGAATAAGAGAGGTACAAATATACAACTGGGTAAATAACAAGACTCATAAAATTTATCCCTATAAATTTTTCACACTCACAAAGGTATGGAAACACTTCTCACAAATACACACCCCAAAAATTGCTCAATATTCTTTATACGTGTAGCTTCTTTGATTTAGTTGCTCTCTCTTCCCTGACTTCAAAATGTTGGATAATCTCCTCTATTTATAAAGGTTTTTCTGAGTCATATCAACATCAATTTGGCAACATTTGTTGATACATAGGTCAGATGGCTGCATGGGCTAGCTACTTTTATTTTACAAAAAAAGTAGGCAAAGTTTTACTTTGCATTTTCTTCTCACGGCTCGCTACATCTCTTTGACTTGGTTGGCATCAAATTGTTTGACAATGATAAGGAAAGAAGAAAAATACACCACTTTTGTTGACGTGTTTTATGTCGACAAAGGAAGGGAGACAAAGTCATTTTGACTTTGTGTCTCTTTCAAGGGATGGGCTAGACCCATCACCAATAGTTTATAGTCTAGTGAACAAGACATTAACAGAAAGAAACAACCCAAAACCAATAAATATAAATGATTTGGAAAAGCCTAGTACAGAAGGTAAATCAAGCCATTTATATGCATAGCAGAAGGAAACTTTTGAAACATAGATACCCTAGTTCTTTACGGTTTCGGTAAAGCAGGGACAGACTCATGGATTTTGAGCGTGCTTTCTTATTCAAATACCTCGCTAGCCTCATGGGTTTCCACCAAATTTTGTAGAGTACTCTTCCAATTGATGAAACCAGCAAAACACAAAAAATCAGAAGAGAAATGTTCAGTGTATCTCCCATCTTCCCTTATACTATGTGTGTGTGTGCTCTGTCTATATGAAGAAAAAATGCTTCCAAACATCTACTATAATGAAACCACCTTTTCTTTCATTAAACTTCCAAATACCGTCTTGGAAAATCCTTAAATGTCATTCGCCTAATAAACTCTCTCGTCTTTGCTAGCAGTCATTATTAGAAGGGGGCCTTAAGAAACGGGTGATTCTAGCTCTTGATTGAACACATAAAATCTTCAGATTGGCATGAGAAATCCAAGTAGGATTCTCCCTTCCCTGAATAAGCAATCAAAGATGTAATTCGAAGAGTGTGATTTTTCTCGCATATATGGTCCCAAGCCCGGATAAAAAAGGAGGGTCTTGCATCAGGTGCCAGCCGGCAAGGGGGAAGTTGAAGATGATTCTATTATTTCTTTCTTACAAATGAATATGCATTTGTATATTAGTTTGTGAGGAAGAAATGAAAATCAGCTCCAGCTTCTTAAAAGATGGCAACCCTTGTGTCAGGTAGCCAGCCAGTAAGGGGGAAATTGGAGATGATTCTATTATTTCTTTCTTACAAATAAATATGCATTTGTGTATTAGTTTGTGAGGAAGAAATGAAAATCATCTTCAACTTTTTAAAATATGGCCACCCTTGTGTCAGGTAGCCAGCCAGCAAGGGTGAAGCTGAAGATGATTTTAATGAAAATCATCTTCAGCTTTTTAAAAACTATGGCAACCCCAACATGACATGAATCGAAAAATGACATTCGCTCAAGCTAGGGCGTTCCCCATAAGCGACGCGCTCCATCGGATCCCGGATGCAGTGAAAAATAGGCAAGGGTTGCTAGGGCATTCTCCTAGAAGCAATGCGCTACATCGGATCTCGGATGTAGTGAAAAATGGGCAAGGGCTGTTAGAGCGTCCCCTCAGAAGCGACGCGCTGCATCAGAACCCAGGTGCAGTGAAAAGTGGACATGGGTTCATACCATGGAGGTCAAGAAAAGTGATAGTAAAAAGGGTATCTCCAAAACATAAGATTCGCATCGCTACATAGAATATAGGGACACTGACAAGTAAGAGTTTGGAGTTAGTAGACACGATGAAATGTAGGAGAGTTAACATTGCTTGTATCCAAGAAACCAAGTGGAAAGGGGCTAAAGCTAGAGAAATAGATGGGTATAAATTATGGTACGTAGGAAAGGAAAATAATAGAAATGGCGTAGGAATAATAGTGGATAAGGAATTAAAGGATAAAGTTGTAGATGTTAAAAGACTCAATGATAGAATTAAAATAATAAAAATGATTCTAGGAGAGCAGATTATAAATATTATAAGTGCATATGCACCACAAGTAGGGTTACAAGATATAATTAAGAGACAGTTTTGAGAAGATATGGAGGGAGTTATGCAAGAAATTCCTAACACTGAGGGGATATTTATAGGAGCAGACTTAAATAGCCATGTAGGAAAAGATAAGGAAGGATATGATAGCATACACAGAGGGTATGGTATAGGTGAACGAAACGAGATGAGGGAGAATATCCTCAATTTTGCTTTGTCATATAACCTATCCATTGCAAATACACTCTTTAAGAAGAGGGACGAACACTTAATAACCTTTAAAAGTGGACTTCATAAAAGCCAAATAGACTTTTTTCTACTTAGGAATAATGAACAATCTATATGTAAGGATTGTAAGGTGATACCCGGTGAGAGTTTAACCTCACAACATAGGTTAATGGTTATGGATATTCATATCAAAATATGGAGTAAAAGAATTGAACTTAATACACATCCAAAAACTAAGTGGTGGAACTTAAAAGGAGAGAAAATAACCTCATTCAAAAATAAGTTGATGGTAGAAGGAAATTTGAACTATAAAATAGAAGCAAATACCATGTGGACTAATGTGGCTGAGTCCATTAAGAAAGTGGCAAAAAATGTCTTAGGAGTATCTAAAGGTAAAAGGATATTAACAAAGGAAACATGGTGGTAGAATGAAACAGTGCAAAAAGCTATTAAAGAAACATGAATGCATTTTAAAGCATGGCAGAAGATTAGAAATAATGAAAACTATGAACAATATAAGAATGCTAAAAACGTTGCTAAGAGAATAGTAAGTGAGGATAAACTTAAAGCATATGATGAGCTCTAAAATAGATTAGGAACAAGAGAAGGTGAGAAAGATGTGTTTAAACTTGCAAAAGTAAGAGAACAAAAGGGTAAGGACTTAGAGCATGTTAAGTGCATTAGAAGTGATGATCAAAGGGTATTAGTCAAAGATGATGAGATCAAACAAAGGTGGAAAATATACTTTCAAAAATTGTTAAATGACAATGGCCCTGAGAATATAGGGATTGAAAATACTATAAATCTAAATAACACTGGATATTATAGATATGAACATAAGATTAGAATACTTGAAGTAAAAGAGGCCTTGAGAAAGATGAAATCAGGAAAGGCCATGGGGCCTGATGGTATACCAATAGAGGTTTGGAAGCATATGGGAGATCTCGGTGTAGTTTGGTTGACCAAGTTGTTTAACAAGATCATAAAATCAAAGAAAATGCCTGATGAGTGGAGGAAAAGCTCTATTGTACCAATCTATAAGAATAAAGGAGACATTCAGAGCTGCACTAATTATCGAGGGATCAAACTTATGAGCCACACCATGAAACTTTTTGAAAGAGTGATTGAGAAGAGGCTACGACATGAAACAAGTGTATCGGAGAATCAGTTTGGTCTTTATTGATTTAGAGAAAGCTTATAATAGAGTCCCTAGAGAGTTAATATGGAGGGTGTTGGGTGGTAAAGGGGTTTCTTAGGGGTATGTAGACATAATTAAAGATATGTATGAGAGAGCAGTAGCAAATGTTAAGACCACTAGTTGCATGACTGGTGATTTTCCTGTCACTGTCGGATTGCACTAAGGATCGGCATTGAGTCCATACCTTTTCACATTAGTTATGAATGAGTTAACAAAACATCTGCTTGAGGAGATTCCCTGGTGCATGCTATTTGCAGACGATATAGTCCTACTTGATGAGACAAGGGAGGGTGTAAACATAAAGATAGAGTTATGGAGAGAAGCATTAGAATCGGAAGGATTTAAAATTAGCCAAACTAAGACACAATATATGGAATGTAATTTTAGTAAGGAGAGTAGGAGCGGAACACCAGTCAAAATTGATAACCAAGAGGTCCCCATGAGAGACCACTTTCGATACTTATGATCAGTGATCCATGAGAGTGGAGAGATTGAGAGAGAGGTTACCCAGAGAATCCAAGAGGGTTGGAACAAATAGAGATGTGCATCGGGTGTTTTATGTGATTGGCGGGTGCCACTCAAACTAAAGGAAAAATTCTATAGGATGGCTATAAGGCCGGCCATGCTCTATGGATTAGAGTGTTAGGCAGTTAAGGAACATCACGCTCATAGGATGAGTGTCACAAAAATGAGGATGTTGAGATGGATGAGTGGTAAGACAAGAAAGGATAGAATTAGAAATAAAAATATTAGAGAAAATTTAGGGATAGCACCAATAGGTAACAAGATGAGGGAGATTAGACTTAGATGGTTTGGACATGTTCAAAGGAGACCAACAATGGCACCAGTTAGAATAAGTGAGGCAATACAAGTTGAAGGTTCTAAAAGGGCAAGGGGAAGGCCTAAAAGAACGTGGATAGAAGTGGTGAGGAGGGACTTAAAAACTTTGGGACTAAATGAAATCATAGTATTTAATAGAGTGGAATGGAGGAATAAGATTCATGTAGCCAACCCCTAATTGGGATAAGGTCTTGATGATGATGATGATGATTTGGTGGATATGCTATATGTCACTTCGAAAGGTCTGCTTTCCGTGACTTAAATATCCAGTTGATTTTGAAGTTTGGTGGATCGCTGAGCCGGACGGGTTTGATCAATGCTAAAAGAGAGACCCAGTAGCCGGCTCCTATTTTCATTTTCCACCTATAAGAACTCACACTGCAAGTAGGGACAAATTTTCAGTGGTTCGAAAGTTATACGCAATAAAGGGGTCATAATTATGCAACGCATGAGAATCTTGGAGGCATTGTCATCTAATGAATAAGAGGGTCTGAGAAAAATCAACTTCCACCATCCAGGTAAACCTGCGGATGGTACAAATGAACTTCAAAACATCGGTTGTTAATGATGACATTTTGGAAGGTGGTCTAAGCTCAGACACGAAGTATTTTCTTGGAAGTCACCGCCCTTTTAACTATTATATTAATGCAATCACGGGTATTGTTATTGTTCTTGTTTTAAGAAACAAGTAATCGAGATTCAAATTTGGAATTCCAGCATCTTTTTAATAATTTTCCGTTCAAATCGAGCGTTTCTTTACTGCCTGATTGTTTCCTCTAAAACTAGAGTGTAGACCATGTTCTCCAGGCAACTTAGGTGCTGCCCTGTTCTTAATGATGGAGGCCACTTTTTAGTACACCTTACTTGTCTTTATTAGCTTCCTTCAGTGGATCAAGGAATAATTGCAGAATTTCTATACGGGTGTAGTGGTTTAATCCCGGGCTAGAGTATCCATCTTTTACAATGTCTACGCAAATCATCCCGTCTAAAGGAAGTATTTTGGCAACAAGTTTTTCATACACCAAGTATTAGATTCAACTCCAGTAAAGGATACTTGTCTTCATTAACAGCTTGACGGAGTTCTTGAATGCTCATCTACCTGTAAGCATGCCATATTTTCTGTATCAACTATAACTGTATAATATAAAATTGATAGTGCTTATGATCAACAGCAGCAACGGAGAAGATGTTTTCAGAGTTTACGTAAGATGATCTGAGCACCATGCTGGGGTTGAAGAGTGATAATGGTAACAGGTGCATGAGCATAGGCAGGTGAAAGTCCAAAGGAGAATTTTTGTAGAATCATGGCCAGAGCTAGCTTAGCTTCTATCATAGTGAAATTCTGCCCGATGCATATACGTGGCCCCCAACCAAATGGAAAGAAGGAAACTTGGCTGTTCGTCACCTTTGAAACCCCTCCAGAGAATCTCTCTGGTTTGAACACTTCTGCATCGTCGCCCCATAATTCAGGGTCATGATGAATGAAGAGAGTTGGCATAGAAAGCTACACACCAGGTGGGAAGTCAATTCCTCCCAGGCTCATTCTCTTGTAAGTGTGCCGGATAAGTATAACCACAGGTGGGTATAACCGGAGAACTTCATATAGAATCATGGTTACCTACAATAGATATGTAAGGAACCTAAGTCAGCATATCTCTGCTCTAACTGTTAGAATCCATGCAAGAAAGGGTAAATAATTCAGGTAACCAGCACTTCTTGTTATGCGTAGAAAGGACAAGATGAAGAAGATGGCTATCAACAAATCTGATTAAGCAAAAGAAAAACCTTCTCTTTGTAGGTTGTTTGGCATGTGGAGAGCAATCAGTGAATTAACTTACCATGGAGAGTCATTTTATTCCCTGCTATTGACAGCCCAAAACATAGATAAGTTTATTCAAACATCAACAAAAAAGGACAGACAACCATTTGGCTATTTTCCTGAAATAATCTTATGTTGAATGGGAGCCTTGACACAATGGTAAAGTTGTTGACATGTAACCTTGAGGTCACGGGTTCAACGTATGAAACAGCCTCTTGCAACAATGCAAGGTAGGGCTGCATAATATAGACCCTTGTGGTCCTCCCCTTTCCTGGACCTTGCACATGTTCAATCTTCAGGCAGCGGGGCTGCCCCTTTATATGTTTTACGGCTAGCAATGGCAGGAAAGAAGATCCATGGACAATTTAATCTACAGACTGCAATCCCGGTTCTAAAGGCTGCTTATAAGTCAATTGATGGCACTTGAATTTGCAGTTTTCGATGTTGGCTACTGATATATCTGAACAAGGGAGACGCAACTTGCTAGTAAATACTCACAATTTTTAAGTGGTTTAAGCCATCAATGTCAGGTTCGTTTTTTCCAAAGACTTGCAAAACCTCTTCCCTTGCTTTCTGTTGCCAGGTTGGGTGCAGACTTAACATAACCATTGTCCAAGTTAACGCAACAGCTGTAGTCTCCTGCCCAGCAAAGTAGAATAACTTGCACTCGTCTATTATGTCTTCAGTTGTCAATCCAGCAATCTTGGAATTGCCCTGTTCTTCAGAATGTTTAATATTGGATTCCAGCAGCAAGTCCAGTAAGTCATCATGGGCATCTCCCATTTTCATAGCCTCTTCTCTCTTCCTGATGATACCCTTCAACAGAGCTCGCACTTCTCTGTCAATTTCCATTCTCCTAATGTTATCCTTTGTGGGAAGAAACCTGTAAAAATAGATAATGTTGGTGAAGCAATAGAACATGCAGCTTAGGGTAATTATCATAGAACTTCTGCTTGACCTATAGTTTGGTTCTTAATTGCTAGAGTTAAGGGTTACACTTAGGATAGGCTAGTAGTTGACAACCCTACTCGATCTTGTTACATGTAGCTTAACCACAGGATCAGTATAGTAGCAAATTCTCTTAGCAGTACTATTAATGCTGCCCTGCGAATAGTTTTCAACTAGCACCAACAAGTATAAGGATTAAAAGATTAATATTTATAATTCTACCAAAACTCTTATGTCTGAGATAAGCCATAATCAGGAAATATGTTTTGGTTGACAGAATCATGATAAATAGAACCTATTCATCAGTAAGCAATAACAAAAGCAAGAAAATCAGAGGCAAGACAGATACACATTTGGTAAAATGCAGGTTTATGCATTTTAGTCAACCTTGGAAAAGTTAGAGATGACATTGAAAGGACTTTCAAATCTAAAACTAAGCAAAATGTCATGCTTTATGTGAAGGCTTTATTTAAAAGTAAGCAGAAAGCCAAGGTGTGGAAACAGCCTCTTGCAAAATGCAAGGTAAGCTTGTGGTCCGGACTTTCCCTGGACCCCACATATGAGGAAGCTTTGTGCATCAGGCTGCCCTTTTTTAGAAAGCCAAGAGGAAGGTTCTTGTCGCCATGTCCACCATGCAGGTATTGTACAGGCAGTCTTGTAAGGCACTCTCAGTACATATATATTTCTTGATGGCACATTGGCTTATAAACTGTGCAGGCATTAGCAGTATAGTTGTAGAACTTGCTGTAACAAAGTTGAGACTATTAATTTAGCTATAAACCTAGTAGTAGGACTGGAAGATTTTACTCCGGTTAGTTCGGGAACATAGTTCAAGAGATTCTGAAGTACTGGATTGCTGGGCCGCTCTTACCTGGGAGTTTCATACTGACAAGCTTTCTGTTGTTAGTTGATAACATTTAGAGAGCTCAACGAACTTGCAAAACAAACCTGAAGCCTGGAATATATGGGGACTGCACAGCCTGTATAAGCAACTTGGCCTGCTCGTTTTGGAGCTCAAATATCTTCATCCCTTCTTTATAGCTGCTACCAAATGCCGTCCGACAAATAATATCTCCACTTAAACTCTGGAGTTCAGGCCACACATCTACTTCACAGAACCCCTCAGAACCAATCAAGCTCTCCCATTTGCTTATCATTCCTCTACAACAAGTGGAGAAGGCTGGTACCATTCGCTGTAAAAAACAGGGGAAAAAGTTAACAACCTCAGGTATAACCAACACAGAAAAGTAATTGAGCTCAAATGTATAGAAACTATTAACAAGTTAGTAAATCATCTAAAAGGAAATCGCGTACAACTTCATATCCTTTTTCAATCAAGTTGCTGTGTAATATACTTTTGTCTTCTTCACAAATCTAAATAAAAGTTCAAATCTAATTTGAATTAGGAAACGACCTTCAACTTCTCCATGTGAAAAGCAGGGTTGATGATCCTCCTGTGTTTGGCCCACTTCTCTCCATCGTGGCTTGCGAGCCCCACTGCAAACAACTTCGTGAGTGGGTTTGAAGTGGGCTTCTCAAAGTGACCAAACTTGGTCGCGAGGATTTCCCTGATCAGCTCAGGGTCCATGATGCTCACCCTGGGAGTTGGTCCCATCCAAGTAACAGACATTTTACCTGCATTTTTCAATGGAAAACAATTTTAGCATTGACAAGGACTGATTGGACAAAACCCAGAAGTTGATGCATGTGGCTAAAGCTGTATTGCAACAGCTAAGCAAAGCAAGAGTGCCTGTCATAGTTACAAGAGATCTTCTATGTGAAACACTGCTCCCGTAATGGTAACCACATGTAAACTCCATCCGAAGTCACCTGACTAGCCATTTTAAGATTATCTTGAATGAACAGAACAATCTACATTAATTAAAGTAACGTATGACCCAACTTCAGACCATCCAATTATCAAGAAAAGAAGTGGCAGGCATGATTTAATTTCTCAATGGACTTTGTGTTAACTTCTAACTTAAAGCTAGATTAAACTTGCAATAATTCCAATACCAGGGCCACTAGTTATAAGCTCTCTCTACGAAGTCCACTTCAAACTGTAACCTAATTGCAAACAAAATTACCAAAGGAATTTTAGGGTCCACGAGCAAACTCACAATTCTAAAATAAAGTGGGAGGTTCTATCAACGCAAAAGGGCTGCAAATGTCAATTAAAAAAGAAACATCAAAAAATAAGAAAGAAGTTATTCAGTCTGAAACATCATAACTTTTGTTACAAATAACACCTGATTTCCAGAAGTCAACCGTGCACCTTCGTTTATTTCCACGACTAAAGGGCAGCCCCAGTGCACAAAGCTCCCACGTATGTGGGGTCTGGGGAATGGGGGAACCACAAAAGTCAATAGTATACGCATTTTGTAAGAGGCTGTTTCCACGCCTTGAACCCGTGACCTCAATATCATACGACGACGACTCTACTGTTGCACCAAGCTCCCCTTCAGTCAATAAATAAATAATCGAAACTGCTCCATGACCATGACTATGAGAAATAAATGAAACTGCTCCAACCAACATAAAACTAAAAAACAGAAGCAACTGTAAGCCAACAAGCAGAGGATTATGAAAACCATGACAGCAAACAGAAGAATATCAAAGAAACCCGCAATTACATATTAACAACATTTAGAAAAACAATAATCGAAATAATTGGAACCAAACCGTAGTTATTGATGGTGTCATGAAGGAAGGGAAAAACACGCGGCACGATCTGGTGGTTGAGATTCATGGGTCTTGAGCGTGCTTGCTTCAGCATGGTCACGTGCTCCTTGAGATTGCCATACAAAAATTTGTAAGCAGGGCCATCGATTCCTTGTTGCTTCAAATACTTCCCAACCTTCATGGGCATCCACCAAAATGAATACAGAAACTGTGAAATCCATGAAACCAGTAGCACAGAGGAAACCAGAAGAGAAATGACCAGAAATGCAGCCATTTTTTTCTTACAGACTCTGCTCTCTGCTAAGTGACAAATGGGTCAGAGGACAAACGGGAAGCAGGTTTTAGTCCCTGATCATAATGGAGAGAGCTCTCAGCCATGTTTCATTTGTCCTTGACCTGAAATATATTGGTATGCGGACATCGTGCCATTGAAGCCGTTGAACTTGTAAACCATCCAAAAGTCATCCACGCGGTTCTTGTCCTTACCAAACAAAGAAAGAGAATCTGACAGGGTTTTCCAGGGCTCTACACGCGACCCACTGGGGAAAGCTAGTACTTGTACTGTTAATCTATTACCTTCGTAGGTCATATATCTCTGTTCATGAGAGTGAATACTAAAAGAGCAAAATTGTATAGAAAATATCATACTTTTTGATTTCTTACTAACATTACCTTGAACTTTAAATCACTGTTAATTGCACACCACACTTAACAGCCATTCTAAATCGTACCCAAATTTTACTCTGTCCTTAACGTTGTTAACAGAAGTCTTTCGTGGACAGAGGGAACTTGCCTTTGACTTACCAGCTGGGTGTTGAAAAGGTGTGGTCGAAAAGATCAAATTATAAAGTGATGGGTTTTCTTGCTAAAAGAGGCAATCAAAGAAACAAAACCCAAATTCCTCCAAAAACAACCGTATATCTGGAAATCCTAGTTCCAGTAGCAGAATTTGAAGAAGTTCATAGGAAGGGGGCCGTCAATGGCGACTGGTGATGATTTTGGTCCACCAATGCCAAATTTTGCAAATATTTGCTTCACCACTTTATTCCCAAATCCGAACTTTGTAACTATGGTCCACAATTGAAAAACTATAAGTTTTAGACTTATTCCTATCCACATGTAAAGGCGTTCTCAAAAAATTCTCCGAGTAATTGATTTTTTTTCTACAAAATATTGACTCTTAATCTTGTATAAGTTAGAGATTACCACACTTTACAAATTATCAAATTAAAGAAGAAGAAGAGAATTTTATGATTAATTTAAGTTATCAAATTCTTGTAAATTATTGGAAAATATAGCAATTATCCCCATGAAAAATTTATCAATATCCCACTAAATGCTATTGTGGCAAATTTCTCCAAACTTCTCTCAAATAGTTCGTGAAAATTAAATTAATATCCCACTAATGCTATTTTGGCAAAATGTTCCGAAGTGCCAACTTTGTAGCTACTGGTAAAGCCGGAAAGATGGAAAAGACAGGTGAAAATTGCAAAAATGTTGCATGTAGAGACGACATAGCGCACGATAATAACTATGGAAGAGCAACCATTGCGATGCAATCTTGGCTTGTAGAGTATGCATGATTCATCTCATACCCTACAACCCTCCCCCTCCTCCCGGCAAAGTAGTTGCAAATAAAAATGGAACATGCACAGCTGTTGTGATCCATATGGCGAGGAAACTGTACCTCCATGGAGAGGGTCCCAAAACCATAGGTGGCAAAGATGTTGACACAATTGTGTCACCTTTTCTATGGTTAGTAATTGGACGACTGCTTGTATAACCATACAAGTTTTCTTCTTATAAAAGGCCGAGGCCACTACTTCATCTTCACGACACACTGCTTTGACTGACCGCAAGTTTTCTTCTACTATTAGCTTATGGTTACAAAAAGATTCTGAGGGAGTTCGGACCACTTTTCTGCCAAAATGCATTATTGGTGTATACAGTTAGAAAAATAACTGACATGAGAAACAAACCTGAAGTCTGGCAAATATACAGTTTGAGCAGCCTGCATGACAAGCTCGGCCTGTTCTGTTTGGAGTTGGAAAATCCGCCTCCCTTCTTTCTAGTTGCTACCAAATGCAGTCCTAGAAATGACATCTCTTGTTAAGTTGTGGAATTCGGGCCACACATCTAATTGATGGGAGCCTTCAGAACCAACTAAGTTATTCCATCTGCTTATCAGCTCATCACAACAAGCCGAGAAGGCTGGTAGCGTCCGCTAAAATCAATAACAAAGAGAAAAAAACTAACTAAATCAGGCACCCACAAAAAAAAAAGAAAAAACATTACCAAGAAATATATCATTCTGAAAGCAATCATGGTAGGCTTTTCAATGTTTATCACTTTTTTTTTTTCATCACATTATTGGAGGTAAAATATTTTTGACTCATTTACTATCAGCTTAAGCTTTTAGGTCAAATAGTAAATCCAATATGGTATCAGAGTCTTACTAACTGAGAGGTCATGAGTTTGAATCGTAATACTTCCCTATTTATCAAATCCAAGTAAGAACTCAAACATTAAACATTAGGGAAAAATAACTCAAATACTGACAATAAGTCATGAGTTTGAATCGTAAGACTTCCCTATTTATTAAATCCAAGTAAGAGCTTAAACATTAGTCATTAGGGAAAAACAACTCAAACACTGACAATAACATGGAAAACAATCTTATCTTCTCTTGATGGAAGGTAGGGTTAATGTTTCTCGTGTTTGGTCCACTTCTTTCCATCTTGGGACACAAGCCCCTTTACCAACAACTTGGTGAGTGGGCTTGATGGTGGCTTCACAAAGTGAGCCAACTTTGTGAGAAAGAACTCCTTGATCATCTCGAGATCCATGATGTTCAGATTGGGAGTTGGTACCGTCCAAGTAACAGATATTTTACCTCGCAATTTTCAATGTAAAACAGTTTTAGAAACTTACAGACTGATAACAGCCGTTAGTTAGCACGAGGCCCAAGCTCCCAGGCAGCAGCTATGGAATACAAGAAAGCCCAGTACTAACAAAAGAGTTCTTACCTTTGAACCCTCTGTTTATAAAATTTACAATAGAAAATATCAAGATCACATACAAGTTCCATCTCAGATAGCATTAGTATGCATGAACATAATCAAATTGATATTCCAATAGTCTGTAGTTTAGTGAACAAGCCATTAACAGAATGAAACAAACCAAAACCAATAAATAGAAATTATTTCAGAAAAGCCTAGTACTGAAGGTAAGTCAAACCATTTATATGCATAACAGAAGGAAGCTTTTGAAACATACATACCGTAATTATTGATGGCTTCATAAAAGCAGGGAAGCCACACGTGGCAGGAACTCGTAGGACAGACTCATGAGTTTTGAGCGTGCTTGCTTATTCAAATACCTCTCTAGCTTCATGGGTCTCCCCCAAATCTTGAAGAGTACTCTTCCAATCAATTAAACCAGCAAAACACAAAAAATCAGAAGACAAATGCTCAGCATCTCTCTCTCTCTCTCTCTCTCTGCGCAGTCTTTAAGTAGAAAAAACTCTTCCAAATATCTACAGTAATGAAACCAGCTTTTCTTGTCGTTCAACTTCCAAATGCCATTCTTGGAGAATCCTTAATGTCATTCGCCTAAGAAAGTCTCTCTTCTTTTACTAGCAGTCACTATCGGGTGGAGGCCTTATGAAACGGATGATCCTAGCTCTTGATTGAATATAGACACATTCAGATTGGCATGAGAAATCCAAGTAGGATAAAACCCTGTTAAGATTATTTTTCTTTGTTTACTAAGGTACTAGAACCGTGTGGATGACAATTGGATGGTTTACGAGTTCAGCGGCGTCAATCACACGACGTCTGCATACCAACATATTCCATCTTAAGAATAAAAATGAAACGTAGCTGAGAGCTCTCTTCATTATGATCAGCCCCTAAAACCCGCTTCCCGTTTGTTAGAAGATGTGCTTAGGACTGCTGATGTGGTGTCATAAATGTTCTTAGTTGTTTTGAATGTTTCAAAGTTGTTGTTCCTTTTTTTTTTTGTTGGTTGTTGTTGTTGTTTTTTTTTTTTCACGTCTATGTTCATAGCATAATTCTAGGTCCAAAAAAAAAAAAACAACAATTGGTATCAAAACTATCTTCTTGAGAGACCGGTGAGTGTTTAGGTTGAATTCTCAAGGATGCCATGGAATCTGAGTCAAGCTTTTCTTCAATAGCCCCTCCAATCTTCGACGGTGTCAATTATCAAATCTGAACCGTTAGGATGGAGACGTACCTCGATGAATTGGACCTCTGGGAAGCTATGAAAGAGGATTATGAAATCAGTCCTCTTCCAACCAATCCAACAATGGCTCAGATTAAGAATCACAAGGAAAGAAAAAAAAAAAAAAAAAAAAAAAAAAGTCCAAGGCCAAAGCCTGCTTGTTTGCTGCCGTTTCTTTCACAATCTTCACTCGCATCATGTCACTAAGATGAGCAAAGGTGATCCGTGATTATCTCAAGATAGAATACAAGGGAGATGAAAGAATCAAAGGAATGCAAGTTTTGAAGCTGATTCGAGACTTTGAGTTGATGAAGATGAAGGAGACTGAATCCATCAAAGAGTATTCTGATAGATTACTCAACATTGCAAACTGAGTCAAATTACTCGGTTCTACCTTCCCAAACACAAGGATAGTTGAAAAAATTCTTGTAACGGTGCCTAAAAGATTTGAGGTATCTATTACAACCTTAGAAAATACTAAGGACTTGTCAAAGATTACACTTGCAAAGCTTTTAAATGCACTGCAAGAACAGGAGCAAAGAAGAGTTATGAGGCAAGAGGGTGCTATCAAGGGAGCCTTACCAGTCAAGCATCACGAGAATGCAAGAAATAACATGAAGGGTAAAAGGCATCAAGGCTCAAATGAAGAACACACGGCCAACAACAACAATAGCAAAGCTAGAAATAAAAGGGGTCCCCATCCGCCATGTCAATAAATGCTGGAGAAGACCAAACACCAAGTGCACCAAAAGCAATCAGATGGGGCATGAAGTCGTCATCTGCGAAAACAAGAATCAACAACACAGTGAAGAGGCACAGATTGTTAATCAAGAGGAGGAGGATCACCTGTTTGTGGGTACATGCTTCTCTGGCATCAAATCAAGTGAGAGCTGGATAATTGATAGTGGTTGTGCTAACCACATGACACATGACAAGGATCTATTCAGGGAACTAAGGAGCACAAACACATTGAAGGTTCGAATTGAAAATGGTGAGTACATATCATGGAAGGAAAGGGAACCGTTGCAATTTCTAGCTGTTTAGGTACAAAGCTCATTTCTGATGTGTTGTATGTTCCTGAAATTGATCAAAACTTGTTTAAGTATTGGACAACTAATTGAAAAAGGTTATAAAGTTTTGTTAGAAGACAAAAGTTGCTTGATTAAAGATGCAATTGGCCAAGATATTTTCAAAGTACAAATGAAAGGGAAAAGCTTTGCTCTAAATCCATTGGAGGTGGAGCAAACTGCTTTCCCAATCAAAGAAAATGGCATGGAAGTGTGGCACAAGAGGTTCGGGTACTATCATCATCAAGGGTTGTTGCAAATGAAATCCAAGATGATGGCAAATGATCTTCCAGAACTCGATGATCACATTCCAAATTGCAAAGCATGTCAGTTTGGAAAGCAAATTAGGAAATCATTTCCCAAGGTAACATGGAGAGCATCAGAGAAGCTGCAATTGATTCATACAAACATTGCAAGCCCACAAAGAATGCCTTCTCTGAAAGGTAGTCTCTATTATGCTGCATTCATTGATGATTTCACCTTTATGTGTTGGATTTTCTTTTTGAAGCACAAATCTGAGGTAACTTAAGCCTTCTGGAAATTTCAAGCCAAAGTTGAGAATGAGAGTGGTTGTAAAATTCAAACTCTTAGATCAAACAATGGCAAGGAATACATCTATAAATCATTCAATTGATTTTGCGAGGAAGCTGGCATTCAACATCAATTAACCACTCCTACCATTCCGCAACAAAATGGGGTAAGTGAGAGATGGAATAGATACATCTTGGAAATGACAAGATGTATGTTGCATGAGAAAAATCTACCCAAGCAATTATGGGCAAAAGCAGTACGCACGGCTGTTTTTTTTTGCAAAATAGGCTTCAAACAAAAGCAATGAAGGAACAAACAGCCTTCAAGCTGTGGTATGGTTACAAACCATCTTTGAATTTCCTTAGAATATTTGGTTGTTTGTGCTTCACTCATGTTCCACATATCAAGAGACATAAGCTAGACAAAAGAGCACTTCCAAGCATCTTCATTGGCTACAACTCAGTTATAAAAGCTTATAAAGTTTTTCAGACACAAACTAGAAACATTGTTATGAGTAGGGACGTGCACTTTGTAGAAGATGAAGAATGGAACTGGGAAGATGCAAAGCAGACGGATCAGAACTTGAGAGAACTGAAGCTCAAGCTCCTTGGCCCAGATACTGAAGAGCAGAATGACAGTAAGTGGCAACATGATATGGTAGACGATGTTCCAAGCAGAGGCACAAGGTTGCTTTATGATGTGTATCAGAGATGCAACATAGTTCTATGTGTGCCTGCATATTATGAAGAATCAGAATTGGATGTTTGCAATGAAGAAGGAGCTATCAATGATAGAGAAAAACAAAATGTGGATTCTTGTTGAAAGGCCTCGAGACAGGAAGGTGATTAGAGTTAAATGGGTGTATAGAACTGTAATATCCTTGATTTTTAGGATAAAATAGGAAATTATTAAATAAATTAAAATAAAAATTTATGGATGAAATTTTTTTCCTGAAAACATAATAATTTGAAAGTGCTCGTAGATACGAGTCCAACGCCACCAAGAACGTGAAAAACGGAGCTCAAACGAGGGAGTTATGAGCCGTCGAAGTTGTAAGGGCAATTTTGTCATTTGACAGAAACGTATTACACAGGGGCCCAAATTGATAATGGCACCCCCGTCTTACACACGTCTGTACCCGGATCCGGCAAAATCGCCGGAGAAGCCATAGAAAGAGGCGTGAATGGAAGAGGTTCTCTTCCCCTAGGACTCTAGGCCTATATCTACCCTCCCGAGGTTGCCAAAACGCTCCGCTTTGAGCGTTTTCTTTGAGTTTTTATGCAAAACCCTAGCCCTGCAAAACTTGGATTTTCTAGCGAGTGAAACCCTGGCAACACGAGCAACACCAGCCAGGCGCAAAGCCTCAAATCCATGTTTTTCTGTATTTATTAATTAGAAAAGTATTTAAAAAATTAGGAAAAAAAATCAGATTTTTAGGAACCTGTGTGCACGCTACTGTTGGAGCATGATTTCACGGATCAAACCTCGTCCGTTTGAAAATCGCACCGTCCAACTAGTGCACAAGAGACCCAAGAGCATACCCTTTAAATTTGGGAGTGATCCAACAGTGGATTTCTCCAGAAAACGCAAAAACCAGTACCTATAGATGATTTTAGGAACTTGAAAAAAATCGTTTAAAAAGCATGGTTTTTGGCAAAATCAGTGCAAAAAGAGGGCATAAATGGATTCTAGAGAGAATTCTAAAGAAAATGGCGTCTTCTCCGGCGTCGTCAACGGCATCGGCACCCTGGCGCTTACGCTAGGACGCACTCGGAGACGCACCCAGGACGACGTCACACGATGTCGTCGTTGCACGCGTGCGCGGCGTCGCGCGCGTGCGGGAATGCGTTGGTTGGTGGTCGCGGTGCGTGTGTCACCGTCTTCGTGCGCCGGTATACGTTGGTGTAAACCGGCGGAAAAGGGGCGCCGCCGGTATAAACCACCTTATGGTGGTCCAGCAGGCCCCATTTAAGGGTAGTTTTCACAAAAACTTGATTTTTGAGAGCTAGAGAGGTCCAAATCACGATCCGAAAGAGGCGTTGTGACCGTATCGACGACGCGGACCTAGTTTTACTTAAAAACTTAGAAATGACCACTTTTTATTTAGAAAATTTTTAAAATAATGATGTGACATGTACAGGTGCACTTGAATATACCAGTTAAAGGGAGTTATTAGCAAGCTAGTGGTCTCACACTGAGGTAGGTGACGACAATTAATGTTTTGCCTTGATTTTTAAACCATGTTTAAACATAGCATCATGTGTGATTGTGTTTTAAATTGCAATTATTATTTACCGTGGATTTCATGCGACATTGAGTACAGGATGGTTATTCCAAATTAAAATCTTTTACTGAATAAACTTATTGCAAATGCTTTTACAAGCATGATGTAAATTAGTTATGCTTAATTAGAGACTTATTTCTTATGATATATATAGAAAATGCATGGATTTACATGGAAATGAGAATAGAGGCTTATTAGCTGGTCCTTTTATAGGCTAACCCCAGGATGAGGGGCATGTCTTGGGGATTGCAAGCTATAAGTGCTCTTGAGTTTTAGCATATACATATGATTTCCGTGTTTTATATTTGATGACGGGTGCTCTCGCCCGGTGGGCATCATGCTAGGAGGGATAGGGCCGGCCACCCACCTTCCGAGATTATGATGTGATGATTTTGTGATATAATAGACACTTGCCCATAGATGGCATTCGGTAGGGGTTTGGTAACATGGATAGTCCACACTACCAGTTTGAGCCTTTCCATGGGGACAAACGCTAAGCCTCCCGTTATGGTGTCGACGGAGAGCGGCAGTGGTTGATACCCATGGAGGGTTGCTACTGCAGCATGATGGCCCATATTCTTATTATGTGTGCATGTATGATGAGCATGGTTATGGATGATATGCCTGGGTGTGACGACACTCAGAGGCTGACTACGTGTACTCTTGATCAGGGATGTTAGTGCGATGTGGTGAGAACCATTACCTTAAGGTGCCCTTATTCTTGTTGTATGCTCCATTTTATTGATTCATGTCATGTTTTAACTCTATGATTGCATGTTTTAGCATATGGAATAAATAGGCATTTAATTGAACATGGCATTATGATATCACTATTTTCATAAGTGTTAGACTTTTTTATCAGTGCTGTTCATTATTTCTTTCATTTATTACATTAATTGTCTATGTACCTACACAAGCGATAGCTTGCTGAGGCATTGCTTTGTTTTGTAATGCCTTAGATCTCGAGCGCGATAACAAGAAAGGCAAGGCTGTTGAGAAGCCGTGAGAGCTGCTAAAGACCATTTTTCTATAGTGTTAGACAGTGATGTGAGTCATTAAACAGGATTATCATTTGGATTTTATTATGGACTGCATACTTTATATTTGGATGTGATTTAGATGTTTGGACATATGTTGGACATTTATATGGGATGTTATGATGGATAGACCCTGGGCCATATGATTATTGTGTTTTGGACATTTATTTGAATTAAAATAAAGGAGCCTATTTATTTGACGTTGATTTATACGCGGATTATTTATTTATGTTTAAATTACATGTACGTCATTTTGAGAAAGGAAAACTAACACCTGGAGTTTTTAAGATAGGTTTAGTAAAATGTTAAATAAATCTTTTCTCATGGGATCCCAAATGCACTTAATTAAAATGCCATTATTATTATATATAAAAATGTCTTGAAAAATCCGGGGTGTTACAAGAACTAAAAGCTTAATGCTAATGGTTCTATGAACAAACAAAAAAGAAAGACTCGTAGTGAAAGGTTATGCTCAAATTTTTGGTGTGGACTACTTGGATACGTTTGCGCCAGTTGCTCATTTGGACACCATCAGGCTACTATTTACTGCAGCTGCTCAAAAGAATTGGAGAGTATATCAACTTGATTTCAAATCAGCCTTCTTAAACAGTTTCTTACAGGAAAAAATCTAGGTTGAGCAACCCAAGTGTTTTGTGAAGGAAAGAGAAGAAGATGAGGTTTATCTTCTCAAGAAGGCTATTTATGGCCTGAAACAAGCTCCAAGAGCTTGGTATAAAAGAATTAATGAACATTTGTTGAACTTAGGATTTGCTAAAAGCTTATCTGGATCAACACTGTATTTCAAGCACAAAGGAGCTAACATTCTAATTATTTCACTATACATGGATGATCTGTTGATAACAGGGAACATCATAAGCCTTGTGGAGAAGTTTAAGCAAGATATGAAGAAAGCTTTTGAGATGACAAATCTCGGTTTGATGATCTTTTTTCTTGGAATAGAAATCCAATAGGATGAACATGAAGTCTTCATCTGTCAAAAAAAATAAGCCAAAGAGATCCTGAAGAAGTTCAAACTCAAAGAATGCAAAGAAATGAGCACTCCTATGAACCAAAAGGAAAAAGTCAATAAAGAAGATGGAACTGACAAGATTGATCAGGCACATTTTAGAAACATGATTGGTTGCTTGATGTATCTCACAACAACTCGGCCTGACATTTGGAATGCTGTAAGTATTTTGCCTCGATTCATGCATTATGCAAGCAAATCGCATTTCAAGGCTGCAAAGAGAGTGATAAGATATGTTAAAGGCACCTATGACTTTGACATCAAATTTATGAGGAGCAAAGAGTTCAAGCTGATTGGTTTTTCAGATAGTGATTAGGGAGGTTCCATTAATGACCTAAGGAGCACATCAAGCTACTGTTTCACTTTTAGTTATGGTGTTTTCTCTTGGTGCTCCAAAAAACAAGAAACTGTAGCCCAATCTACAATTGAAGCAGAGTTTATTACTGCCATAGTTGCAGTGAATCAAGCTATTTGGCTAAGGGAGATCATAAATGATCTTAACTTGGAGCAGAAGGAAAGCACTGAGATTCTTGTTGACAACCGCACTGCCATTGCTAACTCTCATAATCCTGTGTTTCATGGGACAACTAAGCATTTTAACATTAAGTTATTCTTCCTACTATTACATACTCACTCTAAGAGCCCAAAACACCTTTGATCATTGTGATTTTTTTGTGGGGTTGGCTAGTTTTGTATTAGGAATGAGATGAACGGTTCAGATCTGAGCTGGCATTGTCCCTAACATGCTTTGTATGCACGCTCTTTCCTCCTCTTCTTTTTCTCTCTTCTCTCTCTCCTTCTTCCTTTTTATTTTTCTTCCTTCTCCCTCTTCTTCTTCATCTTCTACTTCTTCTCACTTTTGCATCAGGTTTCTGCTGCCGCCCAGAGCATTTAGCGGTGCAACAAAGATTGGGACTAGGACAGGGTGTAGGACCAAAGCCGTGGTACACGTACATTGTCCAGTGCTAAATGTAGCCTCGATCTATGTGGATTTTATTTTTATTTTTATTTAAATATTGTAATTATTAGTAATTAATTATAATGACTATTACATATTAATTAAGGCTCTCTTTTTTACACATTTTTAGAATATGAAACATGAGACTTTGTCAGGTAGGGCCTGTTTAAAGTAATTTTACCTTTTTGTCATTTATTATATTTTAAAAATAAATACCTTAATTAAAATAATTATGAATTTTTCGTTTGAATTACGATCTTAGTATACTTAGTATCATTAGATTCATTTCTTTTGTATAGATTATAAATATTAATGTTTTGAATGTTGATTACGTGATTTTCATTAGTTATTTTTATAAAATTAAATTCATGGGATTCTAATTTTTTTATTTTATTTAAAATAATTATATAAAATACAATAAAAATTTAGGGATGTTGCACTTCTCTCCTTTTAAGCTCTACCACTTAGGTTTTAGACACCTATTAAGTTTATTTTTTTTATTTTTTATTTTAATATAAATATCCATAACCATTAACCTATCTTGTCAAGTTAGACTCTCATTGGGAATTAACTTACAATTTTTACACATTGACCTTTTAATATTCTTAAATAAAAAAAGTTTATTTGGCTTTTATATGGTCTCCTTTTAAAAGTTAGTAAACATTTATCCATCTTCTTAAAAGTATGCATTCGCTATAGATAGGTTATATGCTAAAGTAAAATCGAGTATAGCTTCTCACATCTCATTTCTTTTTCCAATATCATACCCTCCATGTATCTTATCATATTCTTTTCTTTTTTGATATAAACATTAAAGTCTAGTCTCATAAATATCCCTTTTGTGTTGAGAATTTTTTGCATGACTTACTCCATATTTTTTCAAAATTATCTTTTTATTTTATCTTCTAACCCTACTTATAGTGTGTGTATATTTATAATATTTATGATCTTCTCTCCTATTATTATTATTATTATTATTATTATTATTATTATTATTATTATTATTATTATTATTATTATTATTATTTCTCTTTAAAGATTGGTAATCCTTCGCTGTAGGACACTAGTTACATTGTTGCGCCCGTACTTTACCATGTAGGCTTCACCCTTGGTTGATTAGCCCCATTCAACATTTAATAACTTGGCGTGACTTTAGTCCTTAAATAGTGCGGGCTTGGATCGAAGAACGCTTCATATTCAACGAGATGAAAGTGCATTTTTTGAATTTTAAAATCTTTGGCTCACCATCGTAAAGTGGAGTCCCAGTACCTAGTCAGTGTCAGTATACGAGGTTTAACTAACAAGGAGACTAGTATTCTTCTTAGTCTTCTATGTTTATTGAGGCTATCAATTTATTAAGCGGGGCAGACTTGGGGACTTCACATGTTCTATTAATCTAGCGGTGAGTATAAATTCAGTGTATCGAGGTTTAACGATATGAAGAGGAATGTTAGGTGAAAGGCTTTAATTGACATTCCTCAGAAGTACCTAACATTTGGTATTAAGGCAGTTTACCTTTGGATGATCTAATTGCATTGGCTTTGAATTACTAGTAAATGAAAAGTCACAATGATCAGATGATTTTAGCATCATAAAATCATGTTTTTTACCGTTGATTTACACTGTTGTCATGCAAAAGTTTTAACACTATTTTTTGCGATTAAAACAGTACATTTTTCATATGTTAGAATTATCTCATCCTTACTGCTATTTAAACTACTATTCCAAACATGAAAAAATGAGATGAGCAGGTTGGAACGTTGAAAGGTGGGCTACAATGCCAAATGCTGGCGCTTGTCATTTACAACCTTTGGTATTTTATACGAGGAAGTTATCTTCCAGCTGTTTGGTCACTGTGGTGGATATTGGAGGGTGTTCGCAAAGTTTTTTATGTTTCTTTGAGTCCACGCTTGTGCTTGCGCCGTGCTGGTCTTATTACCTGTTCACAAAATAGCATTGGTGGATTCAAAAAAAGTGACTCTACTGATAGAAAAGAGAAGAATAGATGATAGGCTGCTGACTTGATCCTCAAGTAATGTGAAATAAGAATTACAAAAATTTATAGTCAATTTCAACCTTGATTTAGAACACTTACATGGTCTCTCCAGGCAATAATTCAACCATTTAAACGAGTAGCTAAAAGTACATATCATCATCAAGACCTTACTCTAATTAAGAGTCAGCCACGTAAATTACAAGTGGACAGAGAGAAGGTTCGATAACAACAGTAATTAAGTGTTAATTACTAAGAAACCATGATCATTTAACGTAGGAGATGTAGTGCATTGCTAAGACGAAGACTTGAAGATGAACAGCCTTAGATCACTTAAAATATTGGACCCAAATACACTTTTGATTCGACCTTTTATGTTATTCACAACTTAAATAATGAAACTTTAACCCGAATGTCAAAGACTGTAGGTAACGGTACAATATTTTTTAGATAGCTTCTATAAGAATAACTGCATCTCTATCCGATAATCCAAGAAAGGTCTTTCTTTAACGGCAAGTTTTCTGTTTTCTATTTAGAACAGATGGGTCCTACCTGGATAAAAATGAAAATTGAAGCCAATTAGTGGGCTGCTCAGACTAAACCAAACCATAAAAACATAAGCTCCTCTCATCTATCTCAACTTGAAGAAAGCTTGCTTAGTTGTTAGTGAATGGAAAACTCTCTTCATGATTCTGGTAGTCTCTTCAAGATTCTGTTATTCTGTTCATCTCTGCTTCTTCTGTCATGGGTAGTGAAGAAAGCTTACTCCATTTGGTGGAAACCCACGAAACTTGAGAAGCAATTGAAGCAGCAAGGAATCAGAGGCACTTTATACAAGCTTTTGTTTGGAGATATGAAAGAGTACGGAAGGTCAATTATGGAAGCTTGGTCTACACCCATGAATCTAAATCATCAGATAGTGTTACGTGTCGATCCATTTGTTCATCGAACGGTTCAAAATCATGGTAAGCCTTCCCTTTTGCCTTTTCCCTGTATTATCTATGTCATTTTTATCTGTAACATTTGTTATGTGCGTTACTGTTTTATGTCATATTCCACCCGCCAAGCCTAGGATCATCCCAAATGGTTAAAGCGGGGGGTTTTGCGGGGGACCATATTTTCCATTTTTGTCAGACTCTGGAGATGGTTAATATCAGTCGCTTACAATAAAAATATGTAGAGCCCAATTCATTTGTTTTTCCTTAAGGAAAATGATGTGTAAATGAATTAACTCTTGACGGCTGAACTGCGTTTTGTAGCTGATCTTCTTTTAATTCACTTTGTGAAAACAGGAAAGATATCTTTGTTTTGGAATGGCACTACTCCTCGGATAATCATCCTGGACCCAGAGCTGATGAAAGAAGTCCTGTTAAATAGGTTGGGTCACATTCAGCAGCCACCAGTCAACCCTCTCATAAAGATACTATCAAATGGAATTAGCTTAATGGAAGGAGAGAAATGGGTTAAGCACAGGAGTATAATAACTGCTGCTTTCCACATGGAGAAGCTCAAGGTCGGTTCTTACATCTCAATCTTGTGATTCATACAGTTCATTATATACTTCTGTTATGGTAATATTCGCCGATTATCTCTCCAAGAGATCAGATTTAACACAACCAATCTCAACAGAGAACTATCATGGTAGAACCTGATGTTTGTACAATAATCACATTGAGCCTTACACAAAAACACTACACAAATCTTTTAAGTTCCTAGTACAAGGATGCAAGACCAAAACAGAGCTGTGTGGTTATCCAGCATCAGTGGCTTTCAAAGTTTATTTTTATACTCAGCAATAAGTTCGTATCCATATTAATGTTGAATTTCTAATCACAGGGAATGAAACCAGCATTCTCTACTTCTTGTAGTGAATTGATCAAAAGATGGAAAGACCTAGCCGGTTCTACAGGATCTTGTGAATTGGATGTCTGGCCTGAACTCCAGATTCTAACTGGAGATGCCATTTCCCGGACAGCCTTTGGAAGCAACTACAAAGAAGGAAAGATGATTTTTGAACTTCAGAAAGAACAGGCGGGTTTAATTATTGAAGCTTGTCAGATGTTATATATCCCCGGTTACAGGTACGATGTTCTTTTTGTTGTTGATGATGTTGTGGGTAAACGGGGCACAATGCTATTTCCTATATTCCTATCATGATTTTATGCAAGGGTGCCGGCTTTATCTCACTACCAAACTGTTGATCATGATCACAATTCAGAAACACTAAAAGGATAGCCCTGGTGCACAAAGCTCCCACTTACATGGGGTCCGGGGAAGGGGTGGACCACAAGGGTCAATAGTATGCAATCTTACCTTACATTTTGCAAGAGGCTGTTTCCATGCCTTGAACCCGTGACCTCAAAGTCACACGAGGATAACTCTACTGTTGCGCCAAGGCTCCCCTTCTACAATTCAGAAACACACTGTACTAGAATTTACAGAATCCTGACTGCACTTGGTTGTTTAGTTAGCCATCTTTATAATGCGGCACAGGTAGAACCCGGGGAGATGTATGAGCACAAGGCTTAGCTATAAGTAGTGATGACTCATAACCATGTCAGGAACATAATGAAATTCATTGTGGATGAACTCTCTTGAACAGTACAAGGATGAAAGAGACAATCTCTCTTTCCAGTAAAACAGCCTTAACAGCTATTCATGGTTTTGTACAGATTCCTTCCTACAAAAAAGAACAAGAGAAGGAAGAACTTGGACAAAGAGATAAAAGGTATGCTAAAAAATTTGATCAGCAGGAAAAAAGAGGCCATGAAAATGGGAGAATCAAGCAGTGGTGACTTACTAGGCCTGCTGTTGGAATCTAGCAATCATTATGCTCTCCAAGAACATAAGAACAAGTCAATGCACATTGGACTGACCACTGAAGAGGTGATAGAAGAGTGCAAGTTTTTCTACTTACGGGCCATGAGACAACCTCAGCATGGCTAACATGGACAATGGTTGTCTTAGCTATGCATCCAAGCTGGCAGGAGCGAGCAAGAGAAGAGGTTCTACAACTATGTGGGAAGGAGACACCTAACTTCGAAAGCATCAACCACTTTAAGATTGTGAGGGATTTTCACTCCATCTACTTGAATCTCTCTTACCATGTGCATTCAATTTCTAAGAAGCATAATTTTGTTGTACCTATCTGTTCTTCAATGATTATCTTGAAATTTTACAACAATATTCATCATATTATAGTAGCCTCTGAGGCAGTTGCTGGGAAGAAACTACATGGGCACATGACCACTACAGGTACAGCAAGTATTATCATGATGATTTAATTACACCTGCAACTTCTCATGCAGGTAACCATGATACTCCATGAAGTTCTAAGGCTGTACCCACCTGTGACTGGTCTATTTCGACACACTTCAAAGGGCATCAAATTAGGACAGTTTGCAATTCCACCCGAAGTTGACGTCTTTCTGCCAACACTCCATGTACATCATGATCCTGAACTGTGGGGCGAAGACGCAGAGGAGTTCAAACCAGAGCGATTTTCTGGAGGAGTTGCAAGAGCATCAAAAGATCATATTGCATTCTTTCCATTTGGATGGGGTCCAAGGATCTGTGCTGGCCAAAACTTTGCCATGATAGAAGCTAAAATGGCTATGGCTATGATTCTGCAACATCTCTTTCGAGCTCTCACCCTCCTCCACTCATGCTCCTTATACTGTTATAACTCTTCAACCACAATATGGAGCTCAAATCATCCTGCAGGAACTCTGAGGTCATCCTCGTCAAGATCATTGCTGCAATCGCTTATATTGTGTCATTGTTGCTGTTGGCATAGCTTATGTTTTTATGGTCTATTATCACCGTTGTTGTTAAATGTTGTTGTCATCCTTTTATAGCTGTACCTGAAGCACGTGTCTAGCGAATCTCTCCTTTTGTGTATCAGTGTTCAAACTGTAAGTAAGACAGACATCCAGTTAAGTGAGTGGCCAGTGTGTTTGGGGCTAAGGGTGACGCAGTCAATCCAATTAGATGCAATGCATATCTTAGTAAGACTGCAATGCTTATTAGAACTGGCAGACTGTAAGAGATACAATAAGACTCAAATACTTACAACCTTAACACTTGCATTTTGCAGACTGCATTGAGGATGTGATTTATTATACTATATCGTGCTGACAGCTATAACTCTAGGTGGCACAGATGAATCATTGTTCATAATGTCACCCTGGACTTAAATGGTCATGATCGAAATTCTTATCCATTGGATGATCCTAGCTATTTCTGTTTTTAGTTAGAAAATGAATTATAAAGCTTTGGACTGCTCGTTTTACATTCAAGAAAACAGTGGCTAGGATCATCCACTAAGGACGAAATTGTGAACAATTCAGATCTTCATGTAATAGGTTATATTCACTGAACAGTCTATCTATTCAATGAACATTCTATTTTCTTCTTTTGAATTTCGGATATTCATCTTTCATTAAAAAGAAAAGACAATAATCGAGGTTCATATTTGGGAAATTCATGACCCTTTGCATAATTTTTCTGTTCAGAAGTGAGAGTTCTTTTCATTCATCCAAGTACTAATAGTTTATTGCTACTCATACCAAAATAGTCGAACTTGAAATATTTAAAGTTTTGCCGCCTAATTATTCCCACTAGAACTAGCGTATAGACCGTGTTTTGTTGGTAATTTAGCTGCTGCCTACACCTTCCTTCACGGTGGAGCTTCGATTTTCAATTTTGCTGCATCTTTCCACAATTTTCTTCATACTTATAGTTCTAACTTCTATCTCTTTAGCTGAGATCCATCGGATCCGGTACTAAAAGAATTTTCATGTCTTTATTAACTAGGTTCAATGGAGAAAGCAGTGAATGAAGAGCTTCCATATGAATACATAGCGACGCCCACAAATAGACGTCTAACAACAAAGGAAGTGCTGGCTTCAATCCAAGGTTAGCCTGTCCAACATTTACAACGCCTGTGAGCAAATTCCTCCCAGAAACAAAGGGTTATTTTCTCTCCACTGTCATGAAGTTCTGCACATCCCAACTGAGCATTGGATTCAACCGCAGTGGAGTTTACTAGTCTTCATTAACTGCTTTACGGTGGAGCCATTTGAAATACTGACAGACTTGCAAGCGTGCTATATCATTTCCGACTGCAGAAGCCCAGTACCAGTAATTCACCAAATTTCCACTAGGCCAATCCCCGATGCGTTGCTTTTCGTCGGTTCCACGCTCAGCGATTGGGACTACGCATCTTATGGTTCACTGATATTTTGGCCTTCATTGGGTCAAACAAGGTGCCCTTACTAGAAAGGACTAGTTTCTGGATCACTTGATCCCCAAGAAACAAACCGGCAAAAGATTTGCAAGGTCCCAGGGCGAGTTTCGATCTCACCAGTACACGTAATCACCATGGTTGAAATGCGTTGTGCACAACAAATTGCTCTGACTAGATCATCTTAATCGTCTGGCTCATTGCAGTATCACACATAATACCAAATGGGCCCTGATCATAGTAAGCAATAGGCTGATAATCTGATGGTTAATTGAGATCGTCTACTCAGCTACATAGTTATAAACGTAACGGCCCATCCACACCTGGGCCTACAGTTTGACCATAATGTCAACTGCAGGTAATACTGCAAATGGTGAAACTTTAACCTTGTAAAGCTTTCGTATGTAAACCTGTAACCACTTCTTCCTTCGCTCAACTTAATTTCAAGAGCTTGCTCACCTTCTCTTCCTGCTTCTGACAATCTCAACATCTTTGGCTCTTCTCTCATGGGTAGTGAGAATAGCTCACTCCATTTGGTGGAAACCCATGAAACTAGTGAAGCAGCAAGGAATCAGAGGCACGTCTTACAAGCATCTATCAGGAGACATGACAGAGATGGGACGGTTCATGATGGAAGCATGGTCTGGGCCCATGAATCTAAACCATCGGATCGTGGCAAGTGTCACCCATTCGTGCATCAAATGGTTCAAAATCATGGTATATAAGCGTTGTCTTTTACATTTTCCCCAAATGACAGCGTTTTTTCTGCTTTATTTGATTTCAAAAGTTTGAGTATCCTTATTTTATTTTATGGTCTGTTTTCAATCTCGTGGGGTGGCTGGAGAGTAATTTACTAGTCATCCTCGCAGACGCGTTCTACCACTACAAATTGACTTACCAGCAATGTACAATATACATTCACTAGATATCTTCTTTATCCAAGGTGACTTGGAATAAGAAGCTTGGAGGATTTAATTAGTTTAAGGTCAATATCTTTGTAAGTAAATGATATATGAATGAATATTTAATTTGTTTTCCCATCTGGATTTCAAAATACACGCAAGAGATAGTTGCAATTGATTTATATGGACTTATTGTGGTGAGTTAATAGAGTTTCTCTAATGCTGATTTATGTACATTCACATTTTGTAAGGTTCGTGATTTTTCATTTTACCTTTTCCATGGTCTGAAGTAATATGAACTGATATTTGGATGTTGGAAACGGGGAAGATATCATTCTTTTGGAATGGGACAACTCCTAGGATGATCATCATGGACATAGAGCTGGTAAAGGAAATCCTGTTAAACAAGTTGGGACACTTTCAACAGCCACAACTTAATCCTCTTGTACCGTTATCAACAAATGGGATTAATGTCTTAGAAGGAGAGAAATGGCTAAACACAGGAGTTTTCTAAACTGTGCTTTTCACCTGGAGAAGCTTAAGGAGGCTTTCTGCATCTCTATAATTTTATGCAGCAAAATATGTGAAATCTGAGCTACACATGGTAAGAATCACCAGAATCAGTTATCCAGCATAACTTCATACGCGGTCTGTAACACTCTGCCAAGCAGTTCCATTACGTTATTCTATTGAATTTCTTGTATTCTGTCATGAACAAAGGCAAAACTATTTCTAAGCAAGTAACAGCGTGTTCCAAAATGTATTCTTTTTGACATTAAGGTCAGTTACGTGGTAAACTCCATGCTATTGTTGGAATTGCTGAACTACAGGTAATGGTGCTAGCATTCTCCACTAGTTGTAGTGAATTGATCAAGTGATATACGGAATTAGCTGGTAACAGAGCATCTTATGAATTGGATGTCTGGCCCGAACTCAAGATTCTAAGCAGAGATGTCCTTTCTCGAACTTTCTTCAGCAGCAACTGTTGTGGTCAGATCTCCCAAGGTTTGGAGATCTGACTGTTAGGATTGTAAATTTGTAATCGGACAAGCGCACACGCACACACAGAAGCAAGGATATATGTGGCTGGGCCATCATGCTACATCCATGGGAGAGGAGGAGGTGCACTATCTGATCAGATTACATAGTGAGGAGGCTCAAAACCTCTCTCAACTCTACATCTGCATATCTCTTACCCTTACTCGTACTTACAATGACCTATACATAGGGTTTTTTTTCTCACATGTGGGCTCACCCCAACAGCAACAACAAAGAAGGAAAGAGGATATTTCAACTTCTGAGGGAGCAGACCGTGCTAGTCATTGAAGGTTTTTTGACATTTTTACATCCCAGATTTGAGGTACAATGCTGCTGCTCTGTTTTCTTGTCATAATATTAAGTCCCTAACAATTAGTTTGGAAAAACTCCCTGTTTAAATTTGTTAAGTCTAAATACTTGTAACACTCACATACATGTATTAGGGTGAGATCAAAATACAGTACAAGCAACCTATTGAAATTCATTATGGATAACAGTTTCTTAGCTTTGAAAGAAGAAGCAGGCAAGGAAAGGACGCATCTCATAATAGAGTAAGCTAACTCAGAATTTTCCCTTCCTAGTTTTGTACAGATTCCTTCTACAAAAAGGAATGAGAGAAGAATGACGGTGAACAAAGAGGTCAAAGGTATATAAAGAGATCTGATAAGCATGAAAGAGGAGGCCATGACAAAGGGAGGATCAAGAAATGGTTATTTCCTAAGCTTGCTGTTAGACTAACAAATATCACTATCTCCAAGAACATCTCTGTTAGCTTTCCACCCAAACTGGCAAGAGCAAGCAAGAGAAGCTGTACAACTATGTGACAGAAACACACCCAAGTTCAGGGACATGGGCCATCTTTAAGAATTTTCTCTTCATCTATGTAACACCTTGGGGTTCCAATAATCACAATATTGTCCGCTTTGGGGTGCCCATACACTCCTCGCGGTTTTGTTCTTCCCAAGTTTCCTAGGGAAAATGCATTGTGACCTTTAGAGTTCCCTAAACTCTTATAAACAGCCCAGCTTCCTCTCCCCAGGCAATGTGGGACTAACTCTCTGTCCCTCACCCCAGCTTAGAAGTCTACCAGCCTTCTCTTGGCCCGCCCTCATTGGCCCAAGGCTTCACATCTTCCCCTCTTAGGGAACACACGTCCCCGCGTGATAGCCACGACCAGGCACCCACGTGCGGCTAGCCACCACACCACGAGGGGAACTGGCTCTGATACCAACTTATAACACCCTGAGTTTTTAAGACATTTTTTATATTAATAATAATAATAATAACATTTTTAATAAGAGCATTTGAGATCCAATGAGAAAAGTTTTATTTATCATTTTACTAAAACACCTCTTAAAAACTCCGGGTGTTATTTTTCCTTTATCAAAATGTCACATATATAATTTAAAACATAAATAAAATTTTATGATAATAGATTTGAAACAATACTCATATCAATCAACGTCAAATGAATCGACACCTTTATTTTGAATCAAATTAATATCTAAAACACAATAATAATATGGCCCAAGGTCTATCCATCATAACATCCCATATAAATGTCCAACATTTGTCTAAACATCTCAATCAAATCCATAAAATAAAAGTATACAATCCATAATTAAATTCAAATGGTAGTCCTGTTTATTAACTCACGTCACTGTCCAAAATTCTAGGTAAAAGGATCTCCTACAGCTCTCACAGTTTCTCAATGGCATTGCCTTTCCTGTTATCATGCTCAAGATCTAAGGCATTGCAAAACAAAGCAATGCCTCAGCAAGCTATCGCTTGTGTAGATACATAGATAATTAATGAAATAAACGGATAACAGTACTAATAAGATAAAAAGTCTATCATCCATAAAAATAAAAGTATCATAAGTCATGCCAACATAATGCCAATTTATCCCATATACTAAGACATGCATTTCACGGAATTAAAACATGATAGAAGTCAATGTAAATAAGCATATAATAATAATAATGGCACCCTAAAGTAATGAGTCCCACAAGCATCTATGACGACCCAGGTTTCCACATGCATTTTTCAATGCAAAACTAATGCCTAAGGCGGGATCCCTATTTGAAAAACAATGCAATGCAGCGGAAAAATCTTTTTGTTTTAAACTCATTTTGAAAACCCCGAGTGTCATTTGCTTTCACAACAACTAATAGTAGTTTTTGAAAATTTCTGTACTCATAAATGTCTTCCCAGGTCTATCCAGTCACAGCTCACAGCCCAACTGTAAATAAATATAGATACATGTCCAAAGGAGTAGAGAGTTTACTTACATTCATACTTGTCTCTTCTTCATTACTTGATTGTAATACTAACAGGTCCTAATGCTTCTTCTACTCGTGAGTAGAGCTATCCTGAAAAATAATTGTCACGCTCGTGTCCTAAGTAATAGAGTAAAACGTAAACATCACGAACATTAGAAGTTAACGATGAAAAAGTCATTCATCAGACTGTGCTCGGAGAGAGCTTTCCAACGACACTAAAAACGGGCGAAACGGAGATCGAGAGCGAAAGACCCGGGAGTTTTCCCATCGAGTAGAGGGGGCCCAAATTGATAAGGGCACCCCCCCTAATGTGTGTGTGTGTGAACCCAGTGCCACGTGGGAGGAGCCCTGCACGCGGGCGCGTGGAGCTCTACTCCCATGCGTCCGTCTGCAACGATGGGAAGAGGGAGCCAAGCCGGCAACCCTCTCCCCTCTCCCCTCGTTTCTCGGCTACTCCCCCTCCCTTTTCACCCCTTTCCCCTAGATCACCCTCCTCTTCCGATCAAGCTCCATTCGCCTAGGAAACAGGTCGTTCCTGTTTCTCAGGCGAACGGAAACTCTTCTCCGTGATTCCCTCTTCCCGCCGGACTTGCTCTCCCTCGACGACTCGCACGCCAGTGAAGGTTAGGGGTGAGTCTTCCCCTTCACCTCTCTTTTCCCCCTTGTTCCTTGTTCCTTTTTCCTCTCCATTCCCTGTTCCTCCTCCGTTTTCCGACGAGTTGAGGTGGTGAAGAAAAAAAAAAAACCCGTCGGATTCATGTTGTACAGGGAGGGAAACGGGATTGGATTGAAGATCCACCCGTTCAGGTCGTTCCTTAGATGTTTCTAAGTGAAACCCCTTTGGTTTCACTGAGATCCGGCAAGAAACGATGCCGGAAAACGAAAAAAACAGCACCTAGGGTTAGTTTCAAAAGCCCTTGAAAAATCCGGCGAAAAACGGTAGTTTTAGTAAAAAATCAAAAGGGGAAAACACTAGAAAACGAAAATTCAGGAAATTTTAAGCATTCCCACTAAATTTGGCTGAAAAATGACGTCACATGTGTCGCCGGCGACGACCGGAATCCGGTCATCTTCTCCGGCGACGGTGACATTTTCCGGCGACCCCAAAAAAAATGTGAAAAATGAAAATTTTCAGATATGGACGATTCGCGCGTGATCTTTTCATCCGCGAAGACGGATCGTCGATCAGGAATCGATTGGTCCACGAAATTGCTTGTAGATGCATAGGGAAATTTTGGAACCTTAACATCCGACCGTTAAAAATGTGATCGGAAGGTAAATTTAGGTCAAATATAACTCCAAGTAACCATTGGTGATGAATTATCATAGAAATGACTGACTAATCATGGATAAAGTGATGGGAGATCCTATCTGGCTGTCCAATGCTCGATCAGCGAATGTCAGAGGTCAGGAAAGGATATCAGACCATGAGTTATGGCCAAAAGCATTGAATTGTGAAATAACTTACCTAAAATGTTGGAAATTGAAACTTTTAGAGGTACGCGCTTGATCTAGACCATAGATGTAAGACCAATGGTGCTGATCCAATTGGATAGCGACCAATTGGTGTGCAAATCCTTGATCTAGATATGTGAGGTTAGATTAAGAACATGGTGAATGTAGAACTAGAAGTGATTATAGAAAATGGCATGAAATTCTATAATTTACTTAGAACTTGTATTTGTTGCAGAGGTTTGGGAACAGTGTGAACGGTTCTACCAGTAGGACTTTAAATTATACGTGGAGAGCAGGTAAGGACCCTGAACCCTTGCATTCTTTAAATTCTTGTTGTTATGTTCTCTTGAAATTAACTTTATGCATGTGTAAAATGTATATATTGCCACCTTGGTTTAATGGGTGAAAGAAATTGTAATCTCTTATTAAAAAGGCACGTTATAGGGTGATTTGCTATGCTTAACTGTTGTGATGATGCAAACTGTTATAAAATGGTCAAGCCCAAGACAGTAAGCCCTGAGGGCCTCCCGGTAAGCTATGATGACGCTTTCCAAGATGGTAATTCCTGAGGGAAAGGGCTACCTGGTTGCTTGTAACTAAGGTGGAGCCGCCCAAGACGGTGAATCCTGAGGATTGGGTACCTGCAGTATTGAGCCTCCCAAGACGGTAAACCCTGAGGGAAAGGGCTGCCTGGTTCTTCGGAATCATGGTGGAGCCGCCCAAGATGGTAAACCCTGAGGGATGAGCTGTCAGGTATTAAGCCTCCCAAGATGGTAATTCCTGAGGGAAAGGGCTGCCTGGTCTTTTGGGATCACGGTGGAGCCGCCCAAGATGGTAAACCCTGAGGGATGAGCTGGCATATTGAGTTACCCAAGATGGTAAACCCTGCGGGAAAGGGCTGCCTGGTTGATTTCGACTAAGGTGGAGCTACCCAAGATGGTAAACCCTGAGGGAACCTGACTTTGGCGCTGCCCAAGATGGTAAATCCTGAGGGTCCGGCTGCCTTGATGATGATACTCATAGTGGGCCGCCCAAGATGGTAATCCTTGAGGGAGATGACTATTGAATTCTGGTGTAATGCTATGCATGGTTAATATTACTGAGAAAATCATTAATGAGTATGCAGCTTTGTTTGCATGTAACTTTAGAATGAGGTCCATGACTGAGCTACTCATCCATTGAATGTCCCGTGGCTGGACACGAATGGGAAATCCTTATGGGGTGTGCTTGTTTGCATGCGATGACTGTTGTGTCACATTTGAACTTGTGGAAAACTGTAATTCGACTGTAATAACCATAGGCCTTATTTGATAGCACATGCTAACTATGTTATATATGACTAGTTAAAATGGAAAATGCATGCTCATGTTATAGTGAATGTGTTTTTAAGCGTGGCAATGAGAATGACTGGATATGCATGGGTTTGGTTCTTTTCCCTTACTGGGCTTCGTAGCTCACCTTGTTATTTTGCAGGTACCAGTCAGGCAGAGAAGAGAAAGGTCGTTGAGTGAGTCGAAGAAAGCTTGCTTGAAGCTGTTAAATTTTGAGTTGTATATAAACACATGTATATAAGTGCTAAACGAGTTATGTCTTATTTTGACACTGATTCCTTATGCATCATGTATGTCTTGCTTTGATAGATAGTGTGGAGACTGAGTCTCCCTCCAGTAAATTATGACTGCTATGTTGTCTATCAGGTGAACCGCATAGCATGCGTTAAATGCATAATGTTCGAAAAACAGGGGAGACTCTGCCGAAATTTCGGTAGGACTCGGTTGTTATAGGAGAAAATATATATATATATATATATATATCTAGTAAACTGTGACTTGCCCAGGACAAGAGCACCTAGCTCTCTCAACACTTCCGCTGTGATATAATTATGAAAAAAAAAAAAGCAAGGCCACGTAGGCCTGGCTCGCCCAATCGTTAGGCTTGATTAAGCCTAATCGCGGCCCTGGGGATTGGGGTCGTGACAATAATAGAGTTGGGTGAGTATTTTTCATACTCAGTAGATGATCTGATACTACTATTTTGAAAACACGGCATGCATCTAGCATGGTTTTAGAAGAGGTTTTCCATATAAAACATCATGCATATTTTGTCCCTAACACATAAGCTCCTTGATGTAAGTTCAACCATGGAATCCTTTATCATAATCTAGATTCAACAATATAGATATGATCAAAGTCATAAAATAGAAATCAATAGATTCGTCTACGAAAATCCTCGACAAACATATCAAATCATGAGTCAAATATAATAATCATGAAACTCTTAAAATATGCATCATTCAAGCAAATGCTGTCATTACTATACGTATCATGCACAATAGATCTCTCGATGACACATCACGTCAACTGGTCATGAGTACTCGAATGCGACCATCTCAATGCTATATGCATATCAAACACACTGAAATCATAGGGCTACTATGCTCCTCTGCAAGTTGCCTCTTTCGGCGATCTACCCACTTGGGACTCGAGGTTTTGTTCCCACCACAAGCTGCCTCATTCAGCGATCTGCCCACTTGGAACTTGAGGTTTTGTTCCTACCGCAGGCTGCCTCCTTCGGCGATCTGCCTACTTAGAATTCAAGGTTTTATTCCTTATGCGGGTTGCCTCATTCGACGATCTACCCGCTATCCCTACATGGGTTGCCTCATTCGGCGATCTACCTACTTAGCATAGTGCCCATCAGGCTCAATAGCCCAAAAGCATATAAAGATAAAGCCAAAGCTCAATCATCGCAAATCATGCAATTTATGCACTCATTCATCGTAAATCATGCAATTTATGCAATCATTTTCAATGTCCTCTTTGGGTACCTCACATTGCCTGGCCCTCACAACTGCCTAACCAGCATCTTTTGGGCACTCTAATGTCTTTTGGCAATCCTTGAAGATATGCAGTTATCCAAATGATCCAATCTCAATATTCATAAATCAGGCAATTTATGCATTTCTTTTCAAGGCATGCGAGCAATGCATAAAATTCACTTTATGCTAGTATCGTATTTAAAGCCATAAAACATGAAGACACGTTTGCATACTAGTATAAAAACATCATTAACTCAAAAGCATGCTTATCACAGCAATAAAGGCAAGTTAGAGGTTAAGATGCATTTTAAAAAACTTAGTAGTATCAGACTAACTACCTCAATGTTTTCTAGAGTCGCGTCCTCACTACTCAATCCTACCCTGGGTCTTCTTTATACCATCCTGGATACGAATGGATAACAAGGAGTCCTTATCATTTTCCATATATTCATAAATCCCTATTTAGATCTCTAGATTAATGGCTAGATCTTCCTTTTGGGGTCTATAGGTCCTTGCTTCATACATTATCCGGTTAGATCTTGTGTATGGATTTACCAGTCAATGGTTAGACCCTATAATTTGTCCTCTAATCCTAATTTTTATAATCTCATTAGGTCTGCGTCGTTCATACAAACGCGATGATTCTTTGGGATCGTCAATCAGAGTCCTACAACCTCCATAATTGGGTTTTTAGTTTCACGTAATCAACAGATGAACTAGAATCATCCATTTAGGGCCCGCGCGTCACGGTTCCTGGGATGATCGTGCGTCTTGGTCGAACCGCGACATCCTCACGTGTGTGTGCCCTCGCCTGAGCTACGCATTGCAACATGTGTTCTAGAGAGCGTCACGCAAGCACGTCCTCAGCGCTAGGCGTGTGCGTCTCAGCTCCTGGAACACCCCGTGCGTCCCGGTCGAGCCAGAACCTGTGCCCCACATTGCGTGCACCCGAAGGCCGCACCAAGGACCGTGCATGCACTGTTGCATGCCCAAAACCCGTCCCTGGGACCCTATCCCAAGCGCATGTGAAGTGCGGCGTCCCTACGACGCCTCTGGTTTGAGGGTTTTGGAACAACCCTCTTCCTGCATTTCCGACTGGAAGAACGCCAGATTTGGCGAGAAATCTGGGCTGGAAAGAGGGGAAACGAAGAGAGGGAAGTGGGCGTACCTGGGCAGCCAGAAATGGGGACCCTTTCTCCGTGATATGGCTCCTTTTGTGGTCGGAAGACTTGAAGAAGGGGAAAACCCAATTTTTCTGGTGAAACCAGTGGTAAAATGTGAATGGGGAATGGCTGGCCTAAAGGAAGGGCCTGGCCATTGCCATCCTTCGTAGGGAAAACCGATGGAGGGTTTTTCGACATTTTCTGGAACCCTAGCTTGGCCGGAGAAGAAAAAGAGGAGAAGAGATGATCGGAGGGAGAGGGGAACGCATTTTTTATAGAGGGTGAAAGGCGGTGCCGCCATTTCCCCTGGCACCGCCTTGCAGAGGCGGTGTTGGAATTTTCTGGAAAATCGGGAGACAGAGCTGGAGGAGGAAGAAGATGGGGTGCCGTTATCAAAACGGACCCCTATGTTTTCTGTCTTTTTCGTTTTTAATCTAAATTACAGAAATGGCCCCAATCTTTAAACGCCTGTAACTTCTCCATACAAACTCCGTTTTCGACGTTCTTTGAGGTGGTGAATTTCATTTTTCGAGTGGAATCTAATGGAATAAAGATTTCTTACAAATTCATTTATTTCTGATTTTATATAAATTAAAACATTTAGGATAGTAATTCCCTCATATAAATTTCTAAATTTAGTAAAAAAGGCATAAAATGTTTGGGTCATTATAGCGTCATATAAATAAATGTTACTGATCATGAGTACTCATATCCAACCTCTAAGTGTCGTCACACCCAGGCATATCATCTCATCACCATGCTCATCATGCAAGCACATATAATAAGAGTATGGATCGTCATGCTGCAGTGGCAACCCTCTATGGGTCTCAACCACCACCTCTCATCGTCGACACCATAACAGGAGACTCAACGTCTGTCCCCATGGAAAGGCCCAGACTAGTAGTGTGGACTATCCATGTTACCAAACCCCTACCAAATGCCATCTATGGGCAGGTGTCTATCATCTCACAGTATCATCACATCACAATCTCATAACGTAGGTAGCCGGCCCTATCCCTCCTAGCATGATGCCCACCGGGTGAAAGCACCCGTCATAAAACATAGAAATACAGAAATCATGTGTATGCTAAAACCCAAGAGTAATCGTAGCTCGCAATCTCCAAGGCACGCCTCTCATCCTAGGGTTAGCCTATAAAAAGACCAGCCACCAAGTCTCCCATTTTCTTTCTCATGCAAATCCATCAATTTCGATGATGTAATAAAGAAAAAGAATTTCTAATTATGCATAATAGATAATATCATTCTCATGAAATCATTTGTAATAAATCCATTTAATACATGATTGAAAATCAAGTAGCAATCATAGTATTGAATTCTAAATCTAGCAAAATCAACAATTTCTATTAAGTGCAATTTAAATGCACAATCAATTATGATGCTATAATCATGTAAAGTTTAAAAATCAAAATAAATATTAACTGTCATCACCTACCTCGACGTGAGATCACTCAATTTGCTCGAAAAATCCTTTTAACTTATATGTTCGGATGCACCTGTACATGTCACATCACTATTTTAAAAATTTTCTAAAGTAAAAGTGGTTATTTATAAGTTTTTATGTTAAATCTAGATCTGCATCATTAATACGGTCACAACGCCTCTTTCGGATTACGATTTGGACTCTTATAGCTCCCAAAAATCAAGTTTTAAGTGCATATATACATAAAATGGAGCCTGACCGACCAACATAAGTGGTTTGCACTGGTGGCACCCTTTTTATACCAGTTTATACCAGCTTACTCGGGCGCCACGAGGACGCACGCATGCGCGATGTGCATTCAGGACCCACCGCGTGTGCGTCACTGTCCCTAGGACACACAGCGCGTCTCACATGCTGGCGATAGCGCCTGTCGGCACTCACATGCCACAGACGCCGCGCGCGCGTGAAGACACGTGCCCATCGTGCGTCTTCGTAGTGCATTCCTGGGGTGCGTCCTGGCGTCCGCGCGGGCACCGACACCCTTGACGTCGCCGAAGAAGACAACCGTGTTCCGGTCCTCTTCGGCAAGCCTACAGGTGTCCAAATCACATGGTTTTTGAGGCATTTTGTTTGGAATTTTATCTAGTTTCCATTTCTATCATCCTTTTGCATTGATTTCTCCAAAAACTATGGTTTTTATGCCATTTTTTCCACGTTCCTAAATTTCCCCATAAGTACTATTTTTCACGTTTTTTTTTGTTGGAGAAACCAACCTTTGGATCTCTCCCAAATTTAAAGGGTTTATTCTTAGGTCTATCATGCACTAGATGGACAATCTGGTTTGTAAACAGATATGGTTTCATCCATGAAATCACGCCCCAACAGTAGCGTGCACAAGATTCCCAGGAAAAATGTAATTTTTCATTATTTTTAATGTATTTCTATTTTATATATACCTATTTAATAAATAAAAATTTAAGGGATTAAGACTTACCTCATCTGGATCAGCGTTGGTGGACATTGCTGGAGCTCTACTCCCCGAAAAACTTAAAATTTTTAGAGCTAGGGTTTTGATGAAAAACTCAGTGAAAACGGAAGAATGTAGTGTGATTTGGCGACTGATAAGAGAGATATAGGCTGTAGAGTTTAAGGGAAAGAGAAACTCTTCCCTTCACGTCTCTTTTCGTTGGTTTCTCTAAAGATTTCGTCGGATCCGGTAGAGACATGTAGAAGAAGGGGGGTGCTGTTATCAATTCGGGCCCCTGTGTTTTACATTTTTGACAAATTACAAAAATACTCCTATAACTTCAACGGCTCATAACTCCCTCGTTTGAGCTCCGTTTTTTGCATTCTTTATGGTGTTGGAATCCTATCGACAAGCACTTTCAAATTCTTAAGTTTTCATATCAAATTTCATCTATAAAATTTTAATTTATTTTATTTAATAAATTCTTAATTTATCCAAAAATTAAGGATATTACATCCTTTCCTCCTTATAAAAATTTCGTCCTCGAAATTTAGCTACATACCTCTATGTAAATAACTCTGGATGGATCCTTCACATCTCCTCTTCTGTTTTTCAGGTAGCCTCCTGTAATGAATGATACTGCCAAAAGACTTTGACTAATGTAATAGCTTTATTCCTTAACTCATTGACTTTCGTATCTAGTATGTGCACCAGTCTCTCCTCAAACGTCATATCAGGCTGTAGCTCTCCTGGGATATGCTCCAACACATGTGAGGGATCTGGCATGTATTTTCTCAGCATGGACACGTGGAAAACGTCATGTACATTTGCCAGTTGTGGTGGTAAGGCTAGCTGGTATGCCACTGACCCAACTTTGCATAAGATCTCAAAAGGTCCAATATATCTGGGGCTAAGCTTCTCTTTATTTCCAAACCTCAATACTCCTTTCATGGGAGAGATTTTCAAGAATACATGCTCACCTTCAATGAACTCTATGTCCTTTCGCCTCTTATCTGCATAGCTTTTCTGTCGGCTGTGAGCTATCAATAATCTCTTTCGAATTAGTTGGACTTTCTCTGCACACTCTTCCACTAGCTCGAACTTTACCACGTGTCTTTCTCTTACATCACTCCAACATAAGGGTGACCGACAAGGTCTGCCATAAAGTGCCTCATATGGAGCCATGCCAATACTAGCATGATGACTATTATTATAGGCAAATTTCACCAATGGTAAATGATCTCCCCAGCTACCCTTCCAATCCATAACACAAGCTGTAGCATATCCTCAATAATTTGGATGGTCCTCTCGCTCTGTCCGTCTATCTGAGGATGGAATGCTGTGCTAAATTTCAGTCTCGATCCTAACGCCTCTTGCATGCTCTTCCAGTATTTTGAGGTAAACCGAGTATCTCAATCTGATATAATTGTTGAGGGAACTCCATGTAGACTTACGATCTCCTTAACATATAATTTCGCTAAATTATCCACGATATGATTCTGTCTGATAAGAAGGAAATGAGCGGACTTGGTCAACCTATCCACAACAACCCATATCATGTCGTGGCCGCTGACGGCCATCGGAAGACCCACAATAAAGTCCATGGTGATATGATGTCACTTCCATTTAGGAAGGTCCAGTGTCTAGAGTAATCCTGAGGGACGCTGATGCTCAACCTTAACGTGCTGACAGGTCAAACTTCGTGCAACGCACTCTCCAACGTCCTACTTCATACCATTCCATCAGAAATGTCTCCTAAGATCATGATACATCTTTGTACCTCCAGGATGGATTGTATACGGGGACTGGTGTGCTTCTTGAAGTAACTCAAGCCTCAATTCGTCATCTACCGGTACTACCAACCTTCTCTTAAATCTGACGCCTCCATCTGGTCTCCTCGAAAAATCTGCCTTATCTGTCAGATCCTGTGTCTCTTTATCTTTATCTTTGTCCTGTGCCTCTAAGATCTTGTTGAAGAACTTAGACCGAGTCGACAAATTGGTAATCTTACTCCAGACTTCCTACTCAGGGCATCTGCGACAACCTTAGCCTTCCTAGGATGGTATTATATGGTGAAATCGAAGTCCTTGAGATACTCCATCCATCTACGATACCTCATGTTCAAATCACTTTGAGTAAAGAAGTACTTAAGGCTCTTATGATTAGTGAATACCTCAAATCTCTCACCATAAACATAATGTCTCCAAGACTCCAATGCAAATACCACTGCTGCTAACTCCAAATCATGTATTGGGTAATTTACCTCATGTGTCTTTCAACTGTCTTGACGCATAGGCAATTACCTTCCCATGTTGCATCAACACTCTCCTAATCCCTTGTTAGAGGCGTCGTAATAAACCACATAACTGCCTACACCTGATGGTAACGTCAATACCTGAGCGGTAGTGAGTCTCCACTTGAGCTCTTGGAAGCTCTCCTTGCAAGCCTCGGTCCATATGATTTGAGTGTCCTTCTTGGTCAGGGTGGTCAATGGTAACGCAATCTTAGAGAATCCTTCTATGAAACGACGATAATATCCTGCCAATCCAAGGAAACTGCGTATCTCAGTTACTATCTTAGGCCTCTCCCAATATAGTACTACCTCAACCTTCGCTGGATCCACGGCCACTCCATCTTTAGATACGATGTGGCCTAAGAACTGCACCTGATCTAACCAAAAGTCACACTTGCTGAACTTAGCATACAACTGACGTCGACGAAGTGTGTCCAATACCGTGTAGAGATGCTCTCTATGTGCCTCATGACTAGGCAAATAAATCAAGATGTTATCTACGAATACAATCACGAACTTATCCAAATAAGCTCGAAAAACACGGTTCATTAGATCCATGAACACTACAGGTGTGTTCGTCAATCCAAACGGCATCACTAAGAACTTATAATGGCCATAGCGACTCCTAAAAGCAGTCTTCGAGATATCCTCTTCTCTAATCCTCAACTGATGATATCTTCACCTCAAGTCTATCTTGGAGAACACTCGTGCCGATTGGAGTTGATCAAATAAATCATCTATGTGTGGCAAAGGGTATTGGTTCTATATAGTAACACTATTTAACAATTGATAGTCAATGCATAGTCTCAGTGATCCGTCCTTTTTCTTCATGAAAAGGACTGGTGCTCCCCATGGTGATCCACTCGGCTTGATAAAGCCCTTATCCAATAACTCTTGCAACTGCACTTTAAGCTAAAACTTGGTCCGCGGTGGATGACTTGATGCACCATGTGTCTACATAGCACCAAATGGTCTCTTGCCCTTAAAGAGCTGGTACGCACCCCCTCTAATCCTGAGGGAGTTCTTCTCATGCATGGAAGTCAGGTCAGCAACATCTCGCACAGAAGTGGGTTGCGAAGTAATCACCCGATCTCTCAGCCAAGATGTCAACCCATCCATAAATCTGTATGTTGCCTCTGTGTCTGAGGCCAGCGTGTGAGGTGCAAATCTCCTCAGTCGTGTAAATCGGTTCAGATACTGCTGAACCGTCATGTCTCTCTGCTCCAAGGTGGCAAACTCTTTCTTCAATGACTGTAATGCATAGGGTGAAAAGTACTGAGTGTAGAAAGTCTATTTAAAGGCTGCCCATGTCATTGTCTCAATAAGATCTGGTCAGATAAGTGTAAAGGTCTGCCACCAGAAGCCTGCCTCACCATTTAGTAGGTAGGTGGCTACTTGTAATGATATAATATCCTTAATTTTTTTATAAAATTTTAATTTATTTTATTTAATAAATTCTTAATTTATCCAAAAATTAAGGATATTACAATCTACTTGAATGATTTTCCATGATTCTGCATTGAATTTCTAAGATGTTTATTTTGGTTATTTGCTCTTTAATGGTCATCTTGGAAACTCAGAATTTTCCAGCCCCATTGATCGATATATATGTTGCTTAAAGGAAATTATGTGGGCGTGTTCCCACGTACCGGTATACCTTATACTATCATGTCAGTTTACTTAACACCGTCAACATTTGGTGCAGGTAACCGTGATACTATATGAAGTGCTAAGGCTTTACCTTCCCGTGATTAATAAATTTAGACACACACACAAGGGAACCAAATAAGGAGAGCTCTCAATCCCACCTAGAGTCGAACTCTTGCTACCAACACTCTTTACCCATCACGATCACAAGACAATAACTTTACCATTGCGCCAAGGCTACCCTTCCCCGGACCCCACATAGGCAGGAGCTTCATGCACCGGGACTGCCCTTTATGAGCATCAACATGATAGAATTTCAAATACCTCTTGCTACAATTCTGCAAGACTTCTCCTCAAGCTCTCACCCACCTATACACATGCTCCTTTTACTGTTATATCTCTTCAACCACAATATGCGGCTCAAATAATTCTACACAAAACTCTGAAGCCATTCTCGTTCTCATCAATGTTGCTGTATGTTTTGATCTTCACTTTCATCGTTAAGTTATTGTCATTACTAGTACTTGTGTTTTTCTTGTTGTCAACTTTGTTTACTGTTGTTGTTTTCTTGTTGTCATCTTTGGGTAGCTGTACTTTAAGCACACATGTCTAGCACCTAGTTGTGTGTTTGTCCTGTCGGTGTGTAATAACAGAAGTTTTGGATTCTGTATCACTGATAAGTAGCTATTGTTGTGACGCCGTTGTAGCAGAACTCTATGTAACTATCGATCAAAGCAAAGCATTAGAATGTCCTAATGGTTTGTATCTTTGCTTATTTTTTCTTGACTTGATATGATTTATTTGGGCCTGAGCTCATGGCTCTACTTGACAGTGCTTTGTATCCCCAGACTTTGTCATGGATTACATCTCAGCATATTTGGTGTAACAAAATAATGGAAAAAAATAATAATAAAATAGTAATAGTAATGGCAAGGGTTTTGCATTTGAAAATTAAGTATAGCTAATGCGAATATAAAATGGGAAGTGATGCCTGCACTCCCTTTTTCTACCAACAGTAGCCAAGTATACAGTATTTAATTTAATTGTGGGAATAAGGATGAGAAAAGTATAGGTCAGCAATTGTATCTTAAAGAGCCAGGAGGTGACAATCGCTATTAGCAAATAAACGGGGCCTGTAAATCAGCTCTGGGTTACGGGTACCGGATTCCTTTCACAGTGGAGAGAAGAAGATGATGGAGAAATATGGAAAGCGAAATGGTACCTATTCTCTTCTTTTGATAATAAGGAATTCCTCACTATTAAATACCTTTAATTGCCCATCTTATAGATTGAAGATGGCCTGCCTGAGAATCTAGCTCTACATTTATTTGATATTGGGAGGGCTAACAACTTTCACTAAACTTTCTTTACATGCCAGTGATTGTGTGGGTTAGATACATTAGTTGGAGGCCACAAATCTTTTGGATTATGGGCCATCTTAAGAATCAACGGCCGAGATTCAAGGACCGACGTTGCATCGTAAGCATGGTGGACTTGCTCTTATCACCTATATTTTTTTATTGATGCTTAGCTCAGTTGTTATCCTTTATGTGATTTAAATAAAAATTATTACTAAGAGGAATGATTCCATCTGAAATGCTGCATGAGAAAATATATTATTATGACATTTAGATCTTTATCAATGTGTAGATTACTGGGTCTCATTTGACAACATTTCCTCCCCTAAGCGATTGCAGGTCACCTTCTATCACTTTCCAAGTGACATTCAGCCATCGTGAAAGACTTTCACCAGGGGAGAATAAGGTAATTCAGAGACATGAATGGACTTGATCGAGACAGTGATCTGGTGGATCATCAACATCAGGTGATTCTAACCTCTCGATCAAGGGGAAGACTTTTTGGGTCGTTTCTATATCAATTTAATTTATTGGTCGGAGGATTAGGATGAATTGGTGAACTCATATCAGCCTTCCAAATCAACAGCTTCTATGACCATACACGTACACATTTGCCACGTAAACGTGATCCTTGATTGTCCCCTCGGGCTGTGTAATTCCATTAACATATTTCGCCTTCCATATGAAAGCTTTTCGATTGTCTTGATTCTCACGCAACAACTGAAAAATACGAATGAAGAGTGTGGCGGGGACCTTGCCTGACCCAACGATAGTCCTATCTCAACTATGATCCACACTCAATGGGCAAAAGTCTACTGATCGGAAGGTTAAGATTGCTTAATAGGTGTGACTTTTGGACAATGACCTTTTGATGGTTCAGTCTAGAATTGGGAGTCATGTATGTATATATATGTGGAGAGGAATCAAAGACCATTTACACAAGAAAATCCTGGACCACGTGCAGCCAATCGTGAAAGTAGAAAATACTACGTTGTTGCTATCGGCATTCCTGGGGATCATTTAATGCTCCCCCGGTGCCAATAAATTGGAGCAGTTCTCTTCATTTCTCCATCCACAAAAGCAATCTTCTTTTGCTTAAAACAATGGGAGGCTTCTTCTTCATGTTTCTGACCATCTCTTTGTGTCTGGTTCTTCTCTCATGGCTGGTGAAGATAGCTTACTCTATCTGGTGGGTACCCAGGAAATTAGAGAAGGAATTGAAGAAAGAAGGAATGAAAGGCACGCCTTACGAGCTTTTGTTTGGGGACATGAAAGAGACTGGAAGGTTGATGAAGGAAGCTTGGACTAAACCCATGAATCTAAACCACCAAACGGTGCCACGTCTCCAGCCATTCATTCATCGGACCGTCAAAATCTACGGTATCTATTATCTAATCCCTTCTTTTTCTGCAACTTTGCATGTTTTTCAGAGTACATTAGTGAGAACAAGTACGAGTATTATTTCTGGGCGGCTATAAATTAAATGTCTTCCACATAAGTAGAATGTTTCTCTAGTTTTAGTTTGCTGCGTTATAGAAGTGCCAGCAAACAGATAGCTGGGATCCACAGACCACTCAAAACCTATCTGCAAGCACTTGCCTCTGCCATGGGCTGCCCATCTTGGGTGCCCTTGTAATAACATTTTGCTAGCTATGAAAATGTTTGACAGTGGTATATGTAAAATAAGGTGTATGCGGATGGTTTACGCCAAGTTATAATAGTAAAGACTGGAGAACTCTTACCTATCCAGTGATCCGCACCATTAGATAGTGGGAGTAGATGAACTTCGGGCCAAAGACAAATGATTCTCACCTATCCAATTAGTAAAGTGCTATTGGTGACTGTGACGGAGTCCATTAGATGTTTCAATGATTCACACATTCATTAGTTTCGCGTGGCAAAGCCCAGTGATAGTGATACCTGCACTAAAGAACTGTGCAATTGATGACATGCGAACGGGTGATCAGATACACATTGCATGACCCGTCTATATTGTGGTCCTCTAGGATGAATAGAGTACGCCAAGATAGATTATTACATGAATGAATTAGTTTTGAAGAGGATTCTTGGCACAATGGTGAAGTTGTTGTTGTGTGACCTTGAGGTCATGGATTCAAGATGTGGAAACAGCCTCTAAAAAATGCAAGGTAAGACTCTGCATTATTAACCCTTGTGGTCTGTCCCTTCCCTGGACCCTGCATATGCAGGAGCTTCGTGCTCGGGAACTGCCCACAGGTCCTTCCTAAGCCATGTCAAAAAGTAAGACCTCAACATTTGAAGGGGCTAGCTGTGCACTAACATGATGGGGGAATGCCCTGAGGTTGGTAGCATCAGAACATTCTATTGAAAATATATCGGGATGTTGGTGGACTGTCGCAATTATTGTCTACTTTAATTATTTATTAGACCTGATTAACTTCATACTTATCTCCTTTCTGTATATAAATAGTAAATTGATATGTTTAAGAAAACTAATGCAGCTCATATCATATAACTCGATATGCTTCATCATTAATTAAGAAGGAAAGTGTTCTAGTGACCTTAACCTATCTCGCGGGCCACTGATGGGTGAACCATAACAACATAACAAAAGCGCGTATCGGTTGACCATCCGAAAGATGATCCACACATCTAAACAGAAACAAATCAACCACGATGGCTCGAATAGGCAAAATATCATCGAATTTGGTAGTTCAGGCAGGCCAATGGATGCCCTTTTTGGACAGTGGGACCATTTGATGAACGTTTTGGGCTCTGCTTTGTTGGTGCTCTGTTTCTGCTATTCGGATGGAAAGCAACAACTTGCATCGAAGTTCATTTTACATGACCTATAGAAGGATCCACGTTTAGGCTGCGTATACTTCTCCGGGTCTTGAGCCTTATAAGGGATGGCCTGGTGAGACAGTTTGATATGGTGATGACATACTGCTTATGACAAAATATGTTGGAGAGGTCCAACAAAAACGTCCATGAAATACTTTCCATCTAGTGACATGCTAACTGACGATCCTAGCCTTCAGTTTGGTCCACCCTTGGATGTTCTGACCCGATCATCTGATCACCCAGCTTTGGATATCACGTAAACACAAAATCATAGTGATTAGACTATTCATCATAAAAATCATAGTTTATCAACTGAACTTAGTTGTTTATGCAAAGTTCCTAACCGTCCTTGTGATCGAAAAAGCTGTAGTTTTGATATGTTAGATTTATTCAATCCGTTCAACTACTGAACATGAGAAGCCAGAGAAATCAGATGAAGAGGCCGTATTATTCTATGGTGGGGCCCCTTTCTAGAAAAAGGAGAGGACGGCCTTTGGCTAGCATTTCTCAATGTACCATAAGGATTCCCACTCTGTCCCGCCACAGAACGATGCATAAGATTAAGACACCTACTTGGATGGACACCATACAAGACTTCCATCTCATCGTCCTGATTGTCTGCAAAAATCTGAATAAGAAAGGTAAAAGAGAAAAAGTAATCATCAAGAGCTAATCTTTGCTTAGTAGACTAACTAAAAATCAAGTCCCAACACCGGTATTTGTTATCCAAGTATTGGCCGTCCAATCTGCGAATCAAAGCAGTAAGTTTGGAATGGAAAACTTGGGGTTTTCCCACAGTAAATTTATTCAATTCCATCTGTTTTTTGTTAGACGAAAGTGTACATTCCATAGTTCTGAGTTTGTAGTCAGCTCTAACCAAATACTGATGTTGAATATGGAAGCAGGCAAGATATGCGTTACATGGAATGGACCAACCCCTACAGTGATCATCTCGGATCCTGAGCTGATGAAGGAGGTTCTGTCAAACAAGTACGGCGACTTTTCCAAGGCCCGAGTAAACCCTCTCATCAGGTTATTAGCCCGGGGAGTATCGAGCTTAGAAGGGGATAAATGGGTTAAACGTAGGAGGATGATTACTCCGGCATTCCACCTAGAGAAGCTAAAGGTAGCTCTTTTTAGTGCTATTGATTTTATGCAGAACCTCCTCTTATATAACAGCCACAAAATTTGGCCTGATTATTGATCCAAGAAGGGATCAGCTAGTAGATAAGAGAAACTAGGTACAAATTGTCGTTTCATACATACTGATATAACTTGAAACTCCATAATGAGTTACCTATGAGATTGTTTCAAATTTCTTGCAGTAAAACGATAACTACCAGTGACACATCATAAACATGCTTATAGAAGGAATATCTGATAACACAGATGCATAAATGTAATGCTCCCCAAAGTAAATTTTAGTTGCCAACAATTTGATGTTGCCCTGACCTCCCAGATCAACTATCTTCCAAATATCTACAAGAAAGTGCACTTATTTCTTCCCAACCCAATGTCAGGCATGCAGGAACAAGGCTTTAGATTAGTCGAATTAATGACTCAACATGGACGATGATGACCTAACATGAAGACATTCAGAAAGAGCTACTTACTTTTGAAGTACAAATGCTAAGATTATGTTTTTGTTAATACCGATGAATTTACTAATTACAGGGGATGGTGCCAGCATTTTCAACTAGTTGTAGGGAGTTGATCAGGAGGTGGAGAAACTCAATTGGTCCTCAGGGATCTTGTGAATTGGATGTTTGTCCAGAATTCCAGAATCTTACCGGAGATGTCATCTCTCGGACAGCCTTTGGTAGCAACTATGAAGAAGGGAAGAGGATATTCCAACTTCAGAAAGAGCAGGCTGCACTGGTCATCGAAGCTGCTCAGACGGTATACATCCCCGGTTTCAGGTGCTTTACATGCCTTTTCCTATTGTTTTACTAATTCTATTTTCGCCCTTTCTTGAGGAGCAAACTAAAACTTGGATAGCCCATGCAAGTCCTTGACCTGTGACACTTCCATCTTTTCCTGATCCCGTTTAGGTTCTTTTGCTAACAATAGAAGTAAATATAACAGTGACCACATATCCAATGGCTTCCTTAATTATTCATCATAATCAATATTCAGACAATCATTTCAGATTTGAGAACAGAGACATAAAGGAAAGAACATATTGGGTTTTTGCCAAAAGTCTCTTCTATCTTATCCTGTGAACCCGTAACATACCAATGCCAAACTTATTTGTACAAGATGAATCAACTTTGTTCTGAAGAATGAACAGGAAACCAGATCTTCAGAACAAAAACGAGCTGAATGTGTCTGTGTTACACCTTGGGCTAAATTGATTGTCTTTGTTGACAATTCTTATTTCTGAAGAACCAACATGGCTGGCAGCTGTGAACTCGTACATTCCAACACCCATTTATGTGCACGTCTGTGTTGGGCGCACATGTGTGCGTGCACACTTCTTAAACTTGAGAAATCGAAAGGTGTCTGAGTGTATACCTGCGGCTAAAAATGCAGAGGGCCACTCTTGGTAATTACTGGACCATTCATAAGCTGGAATAGATGGGTTTACTTTAAAATGATTCCATGCATTAGACAATCCTAACCATCATAGCTCAAATTGTACTATTTTTCTTTTTTAAATTTACAAGCTATTCATTTTAAAACCAGAAGAATAATGGTAAGAATAGATCTGAGGAGAAGAGTTTAGCATAAAGACCATTTAAGATGAACAATTTGGTTAGTCAATGACTAAGCTAGCACCTGCTTCTAGCTATGATTTACACAAGCAGGGGCCATATAAAAGCTCCACTGATATGTTTAGTCATCCTCTTCTTGTTTCTGCTTCTTTCTTCTTTTTCCACTGCAACCCTCTCCATTGCCACGCATGAATTCCAAACCATGCACAGAACACCAGCATTATTGCCCTGCCTTTGTCACCGCCACTGCATTTGTCATTTCGTACCTGTCACCAGCCATCAATTGTCACTGTCACTGTTTCTATTGCATCTGAATTTCACAATCCAATACTTCAGAACTCAATCTTCTTGATCAAAACTGCTGCTTCGATGATGGATACGCAAGGCTGTTTACCAGTTGAGAACTTCACCAGCAGTGAAGAGGACAGGACTATAGATATTGATGATTTCATTTATCTTCATTTAGGCGTTTAGCATCTCCAAGAAAAAAAACTAAAGGAAAATTCACATTTTTTCCAAAAATACAAAAGACAGACCGTTTTTTCCTTTCAAAGCATTGACATAAAATCCTAATACACAAATTCGCATTAGTTTTCCTTTTCAATATCGGGTACCCTAATATTGTAAACCCAGACTGCCTACCCTTGAAATGGACGGCTCAAAGGCTTGACGGATGAATGTGACCTTCCGATTGGAGGTCACGTGAACAATCTAGACTACACAATCATGTCTTTGTCCTGACAGATTGGAGTGGGCAGGTCCACCTAATTTATTTTCATGAATTTTAGTATACACGAGTGGAAGAGAACATTGAAGGCACTATCAAACTCAAGAATCTAACAGTTTTTATTCACTGGTTCATACAGATTTCTTCCCACGCAAAAGAACAGGAGGAGAATGAAGTTGGACAAAGAGATCAAAAGTATGTTAAGAGATTTGATCAACAGGAAAGAGCATGCCATGAAAATGGGAGAAACAGGTTCTGATGACCTACTAGGGATGCTGTTGCAGTCTAATAACCATAGTTATCTCCAAGAATTTGAGAATAACCCAAGGATCAATGTGCTGAAACTTGAAGAGATAATAGAGGAATGCAAGTTGTTCTACTTTGCTGGACAGGAGACCACCTCGGTCCTGTTGACATGGACAATGGTTGCGCTAGCAATGAACCCAAGCTGGCAAGAGAAGGCAAGGGAGGAGGTGCGGCAGATATGTGGGGAAAGCACACCGAATACTGAAACCATAAACCAATTCAAGATTGTGAGTAACTTTCACACTGTCTACTTACTATTTTATCCTGAGTTAGTGGTTTCACTGCTAAAGACAATCACTAGAAATGTGGCTGTTAGTTTTCATCTTGGGAGGTTAGAACCATTTCATTGTTTCATTAATTTTCCTTGTAAAACCATAAAGTTTGCTCTCATTCCAACAAGCTTGAAGATATCCTTCATTTCGAACTTAACTTTGTTGAATATTGGGAAATTCTTTGAAGAAAATAAGCTGGACAGTCTACACACTTCTAGTTAAAGAAACACCTACACATTTTGTTATCGATCCTCTCCAGTAAGTCTTATGAGGATAGATTTTCTTATACCTGCAACACTTTTATTACAGGTTACCATGATACTCTATGAAGTTCTGAGGTTGTACCCACCTCTAGTCATGCAAATTCGACGTACTCACAGAAGAATTAAATTAGGAAAGGTCTCACTCCCGGCTGGTGTCGACCTCATGCTGCCGACACTTCTCATCCATCACGACACTGATTTATGGGGCAAAGATGCTGAAGAGTTCAAACCAGAGAGATTCTCTGGCGGAGTTTCAAAGGCATCAAAAGATCAACTTGCATTCTTTCCATTTGGCTGGGGTCCAAGAATATGTATTGGCCAGAGCTTCGCAATGATAGAAGCCAAGATGGCTCTTGCTATGATCCTGCAGAATTTCTCTTTTGAGCTCTCCCCTTCCTACATCCATGCTCCTTGCACCGTCATAACACTTCAGCCACAACACGGGGCTCCAATTATCCTACATAAACTCTAAGGTCACCTGCCTCAGCACCATCATTGTCATTGTCTTTACTAAGCCAATGCAGATTTTAGTGTTTTTGTTATTTTCACTTGTCATCCTTGTGTTAGCTGTAACTGAAGCATACATGTCTAGTGCAATACACATGCCTTGTCATCTCTCTATAACTCTAATTGGAGCATAAATGTTTAGTGCAATACACATGCCTGTACACTCAACATAATCTAATTGCATCCTCTAGTAACTCTTGAGGTGTACTGGAAAAACATCTATACAACATAAAGGACAGCCCCGGTGAACGAAGCTCTTGTCTATGCAGGGTCCGGGGAAGGGGCAGACTACAAGGGCATATGGTAGGCAGTCTTACCTTGTATTTTGCAAGACGCTGATTCCACGCCTTGAACCCGTGACCTTAAGGTCACATGACAACAACTTTTACCGTTGCGCCAAGGCTCCCCTTCAACATTCATACAACATATACCATGAAATAACAATGAGATTCTCTTGGTCAATCTCTTCTCGGCCAATCTCTTGCTCGTTTTGGTTATCTCAAAACTAATTAATCATTCAAAAAAAGAAAAAAGGAAATTCTGTTCAGAGATCCGTGCATTAGTCTTAGCAAATCTCAAGAAAGAAGTAGGATGCATCGCTATTTCCATCGCAAGTACACGGCCCAGCCCTTGGGTTGGGATGCATCATTTGGATGCACTCATCACAGCCACTCTCAAGAAAGAATCAGGATGCATCATTATTTCCATGGTACATGTGCAGGCCAGTCCTCCGGTTGGGTTTACCAAATGCCATTATAGCCACCCAGCTTTCATTTTTACTGTGTTTACTCCTATGGCTCCACTTACTAACTTCTCGTCCCTCACAACTGATAATCGTGGTTTCTATTTCATCCCAGTCTTACTACGCTAAGAGGCAAGGACAGAGTTTGTCATATGAAAGGTAGGTAAAAGAAAATACTTGCAGTAGAAGAAAGCAAATGAGAAGAAAAGGAACAATCAAGGCAGGCTTGAAAATCATCAATGTGTCCGCTTCCAACTTTTCCTCGAAAGCAATCAAATTTAAGTTGAAAGATTACATGCTTAAAAATTGGCACATCGTGAAATCTTGGTATTTTAGATCATTCATTTGGATAACTTCAGTTGTGCATCAGCTCAGCACTGATATCACAATCAAGGCAGGATTGAAAATAATCAGTTTATCTGATTCTAGTTTTGACTTCAACGCCATCAAATTCAAGTTGAAACTTTATATGCATACAGATTGGCACTTGCTAAAGTCATGACTATTAAAGCATTCAATATAATATAATTGCTTTCAATCAGACAGCAGCAGTTGTGGGTCGGCTCAGCATTCTGTTGGTTCAACTGTAATAAATATGAAGAAGTAGAAGAAAGAGAGAGAAAAGGTCATACTTCTGATTAGGTAAAATGGCCAAGCTAAAAAGATATTGAAGTTGAGATAAGAGGCAGCTTAATACTTACTGGCAATGCAAGAAAAGCTTCAAGAATGATATTGAAGTGGAGAATATACACATTCGTGGTTAGTGGTGATATACAAATATGCAGTAGAGAAGCACTATTAGAAAGAATTCTAGAGCAACTTATTACATGCCACACTGAGTAGTGGTTTGTAACAGAGAGCATATAGCCGAAACCCAAAATATTGAAAGCAGCCCAACAGAGCAACATACCATCACAGCCTGGAATAAACACACGGTATCAAGATCATTCTTTTGATCACGCGGCTACATCGGAAACATCGTACTGAAGATAAAAGTATACACATTATTCTAGTGCTTCGTACTGTATTTCTTCACAGAGTCTAACTTACACATCTCCAGCACTGAAGCTATAGCTAATAATTATATAGAATTGTAATATCACGAATGAAGGGGAGCCTTGGTGCTATGGTTGAGTTGAATCTTGCAGTCATGTGTTCAAGGCGTGGAAACAGCCCATTGCAAAATGCAAGATAAAGTTGCATACTATTGATCCTTGTGGTCCATCCCTTCCCCGAATCCCCCATATGCAGGAGCTTCATGTACGGGGCTGCCCCCAATCATAATATCACTAATATGTGAAGAATGAAAGAGGAATATAGAATCTAGCACGCACCATATACATAGAGCTTGAGAGTCACCAGTTCAAGTATTCAGTCATACACCAAGAAAAGAACAGCCTACAGGTGTAACATAAACCGCATAAGAAACAAGAAATTGAAAGGGAGATGGCAATGGATCCTCCAATTTTTTGTTTGAAAAGGACTCAAACTCCCTTGTTAGCTTAAGTTGGAACTGATATATTAGCCCAAGAAGAATTTTGGCTCAATGTGCAATGAAAAGGAGGTGCCCACTGAAAATGTATCTGTCATTCATACGCATTTCAAAAACCCTGCGGATTAAAGCAAGCTACTACTGTGAGCAATAAGAAAATTTATAGATAACAAGAGCTAATATTTCATACTCAATTTTGAAAAGAGCTATGCTAAGGCAATTAATCCTAAATCAAACTAGTAGGTTCAAGATTCCTCTCAATTTACAAAGCAGAAAATCATCGATCAGAAGAAGTACAACAGATTGCAAATATCAACGATAAAAATACATAATAAGAATGCAAAGAAAGACAATAAATTATAAGAACGATAATATGGGCGCTGAAATAAAAAATATTCTCGCAGTAAATAAGTTACAGGATCAATCACAGCAAACGGATTAAGAGGATGAGAAGTAGATACTGTGAGTGATTAGAAGCAGTGCAAGTAACAACAGCCAATATATCCTACCAATTTTGGAGAAAACAGTGCTAGGGAAATCAATCTTAAGTGGAATCTGGAACCTACTATTGGTACTCTAGTAGGTTCCAGATTCTTTTCAACTTACGAAGTAAAAATCATACATCAGAATAAATATGACAGAGTGCAAACATCAGCAGTAAAACATGTAATAAGTTAGGCAGAGAAAGAAAAGGTACCCAGTGCACCAAGCTCCCAGGTTTGCAGTCTTACCTTTCATTTTGCAAGAGGCTGTTTCCATGTCTTGAACCCGCGACCAACAGGTCACATGGTGAAAAAAATAACAATAATCTCAATGCTCAAATAAGAAAGTGTTCTCTCAATTGTAAATAAGTTACAGGTTCATCCATAACCAATAGAACAGGTGGATCAGCAGTAGACACTGAACTAGTCGCAAGAAAATTAAGCAACCTACGACTGTGAGCATATTAGAAACATTATAAACAACAATAACAACCTATATATCTTACTCAATTTTGGAAAAAGCAATGCTAAGTAAATTAATGTTAAATAGAGCAGGAAGGCTCCCATTCTTAAATTTGTCAAAGTCCAAAATCATCGAAATAAGTCAACGCAAACATCAAGAATAAAACACGTAACAAATTAATCAGAGAAAGAAAAGAAATTATGAAAATGGTAATGTTGGCCCTCAAATAAGAAAGTATACTTATTTGAGCAGATGTCTTCTAGTGAAGTGGCACTAGAAGGGCTTCTCCTGTGGTGTGGGTCATAAGTTCTAGATACTCATGGGTGAGTGCCTTTGTGTGTTGAACAAAAGAAAAAAATGGAAAAGAACGTATTCTCACTATTACAAAGAAGTTCCAGATTCAGCTTCAACCACAACGAATGGCATGGGAGGACAGGCTGAAAAGCTTGCGTCCAAAATAACGCCATATGTACAGCAAAAAGCACAAGAATACAAGGTAAAGGCTACAAATAAGATGAAGGATTAGGTACTAGCCCCAACTGTACATGCAATTAGTCCAGCTTTCACTCTGTAGTCAACGATAACACAAAGTAGAATGAGAGCGCCTAAATACCATGGAATAGCTGCGAAAGAGGAGCCAAACAAGAACCTTCATATGGATAGTACAATTTTCCATCTGTTATTAGCGCCAGTAGCAAAAAGAAATCCAACAAGGAACACATTGTTTAATTGAAGTGTGTACTGCCATTTGGAGGAAAGGAAAGAGGAAAGAAATCATATGGGAATTCTAAACTTGATTCCTTATTCATCATAATGAAACTACAGAAGTCATATCATACCATCTAGCCATTGGTACTCCGCATCTTCACAGAGAATTCAATTTTACCGGGTCCATGTTAGAGACAGCAGGGCAGTCATTATACCATTCGTGTAGGTCACTACTTATGCAACACAGAATTTTGCTACCTTAGGACAGTTATAGTTACTGCCGCCGTTTACTATGCCTTTCATTCAAAGCTTATAATACTTCTCCTTCCGTCTTTCTAGCACCCTCGAATCGAAGAATTGTTTGCACTTTGCTTATGGACGTAATTTCCCATTTGTTTGACTTGCATTTGTTTTTTGTTGGTATTTAAATTTCAACACTGAACATGTACAAACATATCACAAGGAACTCAAGAAGACTATTGTGCACCCATATCTATGGAATATAACTAAATCTAATTCATCCCTTCAGTCTTTTTTAATAGCTTACAAGGCTCTTCATAAGAATGCCAGATTGTGACTTCTAGAGTAGCTTGGATATATATGATAATCTATCCCAATCGCAAGATTGGATTATCTCAATCTTTGCTTGTCACGATACAGAAAGTTAGTATCAGACCAGAAAAGCACATCACCATTGGCACAGTAGAATTCATTGCTCTCTATATTCGGCCCCAGAACATGCATGGCTATGGTCCTTTGTTTGGTGAAACAATGTAGCCATCTGGTAACACCATACAAAAGCCTTGAAACTAACCTCCCTCCATTGCTTAATCAGCAGAATGGCCACAAACTCTCATTCTCTGCCTTAAATCTATCTAATAATAACCACTGATCTAAGAATGCCTTCAGGTGTGGGTTATCAAACTAGCTTGGATTCCTCGGTATCGCAAGAAGATAACAATTTGGCATGATAAATCTAGTTCATGTCTAGTAATGGATGCTTAGAGTATATATAATTTATATTTCAACTTTAGCTACTTAAGATGACATGAGAGATCCCAACTAGAATTGCCCCTGACTATCACTGTTGTAGTAAATAATTTCACTAATAGTGATATAGATCCAAGAAGCATATGAGAGACATTGGGGTAGTTTGGTTGACCAAGTTATTTAACAAGATTATAAAATCAAAGAAAATGCCTGATGAGTGGAGGAAAAGCTCTATTGTACCAATTTATAAGAATAAAGGAGACATACAGAGCTGCACTAATTATAGAGGGATCAAACTTATGAGCCACACTATGAAACTTTTTGAAGGAGTGATTGAGAAGAGGCTGCGTCATGAAACAAGTGTATCAGATAATCAGTTTGGTTTCATGCCTGGGAGATCTACCATGGAGGCTATTTTCTTACTAAGACAATTAATAGAGAAATATAGGGAAAGGAGGAAAGACCTCCACATGGTCTTTATTGATTTAAAGAAAGCTTATGATAGAGTCCCTAGAGAGTTAATATGGAGAGTGTTGGGTGGTAAAGGGGTTTTGCAAGGATATATCGACATAATTAAAGATATGTATGAGGGAGCGGTAACAAATGTTAAGACCACTAGTGGTGTGACTGGTGATTTTTTTGTCACTGTAGGATTGCACCAAGGATCAGCATTGAGTTCATACCTTTTCACATTGGTTATGGATGAGCTAATAAGACATCTACACGAGGAGATTCCCTGGTGCATGTTATTTGCTGATGAAATAGTCTTACTTGATGAGACAATGGAGGGTGTAAACATAAAGCTAGAATTATGGAGAGAAGCATTAGAATTTGAAGGATTTAAAATTAGTCGAACTAAGACAGAATATATGGAATGTAATTTTAGCAAGGAGAGTAAGAGTAGAATACCAGTCAAGATTGATAACCAACAAGTCCCCGCCAAAGACCACTTTCGGTACTTAGGATCAATAATTCATGAGAGTGGAGAGATTGAGAGAGAGGTTATCCAGAGAATTCAAGTGGGTTGGAACAAATGGAGATGTGCATCTGGAGTTTTGTGTGATCGACGGGTGCCACTCAAACTAAAAGGAAAATTCTATAGGATGGCTATAAGGCCAACCATGCTCTATGGATCAGAATGTTGGGCAGTTAAGGAACATCATACTCATAGGATGATCGTCGCAGAAATGAGGATGTTGAGATGGATGAGTGGTAAGACAAGAAAAGATAGAATTCGAAATAAAACTATTCGAGGAAATTTAGAGATAGCACCAATAGGTAATAAGATGAGGGAGACTAGACTTAGATGGTTTGGATATGTTCAAAGGAGACCAACAACGGCACCAGTTAGAAGAAGTGAGGCAATACAAGTAGAAAGTTTTAAAAGGGCAAGGGGAAGGCCCAAAAGAACGTGGATAGAAGTGGTGAGGAAAGATTTAAAAACTTTGGAACTAAATGAAGACATGGTATTTAATAGAGTGGAATGGAGGAATAAGATTCATGTGGCCAACCCCTAATTGGGATAAGGTCTTGATGATGATGATCCAGGAAGAAGGATGGTCCAAATCCGAATGAAGTCGGATCAAGGTATCAAAGTTATGATTTGAGAATTATCCTAACAGGACTCAATTAATTAAGATTTGAGTGCATCCAATCCTATCCATACTCATATTGAGTGGCTGCTCTTCTTGCAATTACTAATAATCTTTGCTAAATACATACTTTCTCTCAAGCTTGTTCAAGTTCTAGATACTGAACCATTGGCGCCATTACCCTGAGAGGTTTCAGTTGTGGAATCTCCAACCTTCTGTCCTTTCTTGCTATTACCTTTCCCATTATATACAACAACCGAAGCAACAAGCTTTCACATGCCAAACCTAACAAGACAGCAATTTATCTTCTGTAGGGGAGCTCAACATCTCCACAGAGGGTCAGGCAAACTTTTAAAGGGCATTTCTGATGCACGAAGCTCTCATGTATATGCGGGATCTGGAGAAGAAGCAGACCACAAGAGTCAATAGTACGCAGCCTTATCTCGCATTTTACAAGAGGCTGTTTCCACGGCTTGAACCCCGTGATCTCAAAATCACAAGATGAGACCTCTACCGTTGTGCCAAGGCTCCCTTCTTCAGATAGGTAATGTACACCCCAGAATCTTATTCATTGGATAAGTTATCCTTCACGAGGTTTCAAAACTAAATGGCATCAAAAGGTTCAAAAGGATTAGAAATGCATGCTGAGTCTTATACATCTTTAAGGCACAGACAATAATTTGTAGATGGGCCTGGTGAATATATATGGGCTTTTTATGTAATGCGTGAACATTGCCAAAGAGGCCCACTTACCATGTCTACCATTTTAAAGCCTTAATAATTAAGATGGTAATACGATTAGAGAAATGATAGTATATGAAGCAATGTAAGCGTGCATTTAGTGAGTTTCCAAGCAGCAAGTCTCAAACTATACAACCTTTGAAATGCAAAAGGCGATTAATTCACTAATGTATCGATCACCAATGCATCATCGAGGATGCTCTTTTGAAACTAATTAAAGAAAAAATTCATAATAACACTTAGATTAATCATCAACCCAACTAAGGTGCGTGAGAATTTCTAATCTAAGCTCAATGCAAGTATCATCAACCTGATAAGCTCAATGGAAGCTGATTCACGTGACTTACAGTTTGATTGCAACCTTTTATTTGTAACTTTCTATAAGGAAAAAGACGTAAAGTAAAGAACTTTATATATGCATTGATAGATGACGTACTTAAAAGCCATTGAAACATGGATACTTATCCAGCTAAAGTTGCACGCCGTGTCCCATCTAAATACAGCCTCAAATATGTAAGTTAGGGGTGGCAAAATATGACATGACATGATAACTCGACTCGAACTCGACACGGATTTAGCAGGTTAGGGTCAAGCCTTATTGTATTCGTGTCATTTTCCTAAAATGACATGCCAAAAATCATGTCGTATTCGGTTCAATCAATGTTGACCCGTCGTATTGACCTGTTTGACACGTAACCTATTAATTTGTCATGTTGACCTATCTGACCCAACACCTATTAAAGTAATATATGATGGTTTTTTAAAACCTGTCCTATATTTTTATAACTTTTAAAAAACCATCAATATAGGATAGGTGTTCAAAAACCGTCATATAGGACGGTTTTTGAAAATTGGTCATATATTCTTATGGTTTTTAAAAAATCTTTAATATTGGACGGGTTTTTAAAAACCATTATATACTTCGATACTTTATATAGGATGATTTTTGAAAATCGATCTTATATTATTATGATTTTTTAAAAACTTTTAATATAGGATGGGTTTTCAAAAACCGTCATATACTCTTGTAGGAATATAGGAAGGGTTTTGATATAACTTTTGAAAACCATCAATATAGGATGGGTTTTAAAAAACCGTCCTATATTTTTATGATTTTTGAAAAACCAACTGCCTTATTTAATCGTGTTACATAAGCCGTGTCGTGTCGACCCATATACTATAATGTGTGCGTCTCAACACGACACTAACACGACCCGCCAACCTGAATTGCCAGGCCTAATGTAGGTCAGGCCCTAAAAGCTTCTACACTGGATGATCCTAACCCTTATTTTCATGGCATGCAAAAATGTGCAGGGTTTTGTCAACTACAAATAAAACCAGAAGAAAAAAGAAACCAATATAATAAAGATAATAATAAAATAATTTAACAGGGGCTTTCCTAGAACTGAGCTAGGGACCTCTCGGACCCTAAGCAAGAATCATATCACCAGACCAAATATCCATGTTTCTTTTATTGCATTCAAAATTAGTATTTTTGTTCGAATGATTCTATTCATGCACCAAAGAGCCCTACTGCGTGCATAAACACCCTATCCTTTGCACCCCAAGGCCCTAGTTTAATTTTGCAGAGGGTTGAATTCTGATAAGAAAAGGCAAAATATTGTATCATGAGCCCACCACCATCATGATACAGGCCACATGTTACACGTAAAAAAGAAGTTAACTCCAGTGCACGAAGCTCCTGCTTGTGTAGGTTTTGGGGAAGGGGCAAACCACAAGGGTCAATAGTACACAATCTTACCTTAATTTTGCAAAAGATTGTTTCCATGGGTTAAACCCATGATCTAATAGTCACACGACAACAACTCTACCTTACATTCAACACGTACCATCCTTAATTTTCTAAATCATGCTTCCACTATTCTTTGAGAGACAAAATCTGCACTGGCTAAAAGATTCAGTACGACTCAACTGTGCATAATTATCAAAATTTCATCCAGTATTAATGGTTGGTGGAAGAGTTGTATCAGGGGGAGATGGCATGCATGACAAACTCTTAAGGATAACATGTTTGAAGGTCCATGGAAAACAAATTTCAAGATCTAATAAATCCATAAAAAGTTCATTATAAGAACTAATTAACTTGCCACCAATGATAACGTAACAAATAAATGGGAAATGAATGTCAGAAAGGAATTGGAGAAAAAAACACAACGAAAACAAATGGGAGAAGTTTGGAAGATGAAGATGGTCATAACAAATATTGAACTTCCGCGTAATTTTGCTTCAAAACGAACCAGAAACAGATTGCTTCCGGAAGAAGATGGATATAAGTAGCATTTGTTATATATAATAATATCACCATATATACTAGTAACAGAAGAAGGGGAGCTTTGGCGCAATGGTAAAACTTGTTGTTATGTGACCTTGAGGCGACAGTTTCAAGGTATAGAAACAGCTTCTTGCAAAAATACAAGGTAAGGCTGCGTACTATAAGCCCTTCTGGTCCGCCCCTTCTCCAGACCCCACATAGGCCGGAGCTTCGTGCACCTAGGCTGGCCCCTAATACTTGTAATAGAAGGCACTGGCCAGCAAGATTGGAACAGGTAAACGCACACGCAGGAAGAAAATGATAAGTGAGACATGTAGTTAAAAGCGTGGGGATAGGTAGCTTGAAATATGTGAATCTGTTGGTTATAAAGGGAACAGTAATTCTTGACCTTTGATTATGTTCCGGGAAAGAATGCAGCTTCATACTGCAAATAGGAGTTAATACTTCACTGCTAAGTTATATCTCTTCCCTACCCATCAAGAAAATAGTACTCAATAATAATCCCAAGGAAGAGGGTCGAGACATTTACACTGTACTGTTCCATTATTCTTGGTTCGAGCACTAAACCAAGTTGGACAGGTACATTGTCTCAAGAGTAGAGCTTATGCGTCCCAATTCACTCACCATTCAAGGAAAAAAAGAAAAGAAAAAAGAAATCCTCTAGTCCTAAACAATATCCACTTACCTTTACTTATAGTTTCATTGAAATTACAAAAAATAATTAAAGAATTCAGATCTAGTTGTCTGCTGCTAATTACCCAAATAATGAGCCTCTAATAATGGGAGGCATTCTCCTTATATGCTGCTTGGATCATACAACTAATAAAAGTCAAGGTAAAAAACTACTTAACAGAAAGGATCAAAATCTAGTACTATCATCATCATCATTATCAAGACCTTATCTCAATTAGGGGTCAACCACATGAATCTTATTCCTCCATTCCTCTCTATTAAGTATTATGGCTTCATTTAACCACAAAGTTTTTAGAACCTTCTACTTGTATTGCCTCACTCCTTCTAACCGGTGCCATTTTCGGTCTCCTTTGGACACGTCCAAACCATCTAAGTCTAATCTCCCTCATAAAAATCTAGTACTACGAGAGAGAGAGAGAGAGAGAGAGAGAGAGAGAGAGAGAGAGAGAGAGAGAGATGGGTGCCAAAAAAACCTAATAGCCCAGTGGTCTGACAAAAAGAGGGTTGCACATTTGAGGCGGGCACCCTCCATCCCATTAGGGGATGGATAGATCTACAAAAGTGTGAGTGTAGTTTCCTTAATTTGTAATTCTTCACTTGTACCAACAAATAAAGAAACTAGGTGGGCAGGTTGGAGAGTGGTTAACTTGCTTGACAAATCCCTATTGTAGGATCCTTTCAATGTATTTGTGGCATAGAAATTCTTTCGGATGTCTTGCAAAATCACTATGGATGGATAAAAAAACATGGAAGAAAAAACACTATTGATGATTCGTCAATGGAAAAAGAGAAGCAACACAGAAATATATAAATCCCTAGTTCTGAAAGATTTTTAAGTAATTGTCCATGCCTGTATGATGTGGTCTCCAAATGGTGGCAAACAGAAACTCTTTGAAACATCAAGAACATGAGTTGAAATCTAACATTTATCACCGGGTCAGTGCAATGACAAATGATAATTCCAAGTGCACATTTTCATCACAAACACATTGGCGTTATGCATTCATTTTTTCATTTTGAGTATGTATGTGTGTGTGTGTGTGTATATATATATATATATATATTTCAAGCCGGACACAGGAAAAGAGCAACCTAGATATATAGGACCTGGATTTGGGTGAGCTAACTGCTTGTTTAGAGGCAATCTCTATTTCGTTGTTCAGACTAGAAAGAAAGGATAGTATATAATATTCTTGTGCTCCATGATGAAGCATTTCTCGTCCATGCATAGCCCCTTACACCACAGGACTCCAGTCCTTCTAATTTTCATGGAAGCAAGGCAGCCTGTTCCTGGGTGGAATATATGATATAGATCGGAAACGATTCTCCATATTCATAATGTTCAACCTACTCTATTTAGGTTGTATGCTAAAAACCATGTCCATCAAAGGCCTCTAGCTACTAATATTTTTTAGTTAGAATTTTCAACATACATTATTTGAAAAGAAAAAATGGAATGACTCATATGTACCTAGCCAATCTAAGATACGAGGAACATGAAAGAATGGATGGTCATCCCAAGGAGGGCTCCAAGTATGTAGCACCCTTTTTCCAAGTCGTGAAAGCATCTTCCTAAATTTTTATAGAGGGTTTCAACTAATCCATATCCCAAACTTTTCCTGAATTTTTCTAGCATTTGTCTTACATTTCTGGATATACGCCAACACATCCTTATCTTACACATGGTACAGATTCATCATTAAAACTCATTCAAGTTATAGACATATCTACCTAATAGAGGAAAGTTTTCAATAGGAGGGAAAAGCTTTCTTTATATAGCATGTGGTCAATATCTAAAAGGGATTTATTTAACTGTGTTTCTTGGATGTTTTTGAAATAACATGTCATATCTTAAACGTGCAACTTATTTAACAACTATATCTTAAATAATATGATATATCAGGTTTATTTAACTGCAATATTTTGACACATGTGAGACATCAAGTTTATTTAACTGCAATATCTTAGGCATCTATAGGATATTAGGTTTATTTAACATTATCACAGTTGATATGTTTATTATTATCAGAGACATGCCAACCCCTCTTTATAGTATAAATTCTGATTATTTGTAGAGAGAGAAAAAACAACTTCAAAGAATTTTTTTTTTTAGAGAGAGAAAAAATAAGTGTCTTCATATAAGTGATTCAAGCCTATACCCATACATGCAACATTTGATAGGACTCGCAGAAGTATTCATATTTTGAAGGTCCACTTGGTTTGCATATTACCTTTCTAATGCGTTGCGTCGATACAGTTTGGATCACCAGCTATCTAGGCTATACTTAGAGAGAGAGAGAGAGAGAGAGAGAAAGAGAGAGAGAGACGATGCAACCAGTTTCATTTTCATCACATTCTAAGCCTCCTAAGGTGAAAATAGTGAGCCTCATCTTTTAAATTTTGGTGTTTCAAACTTCTCTTCTAATTTACCACTCTATTCTCAAATGATCTCGTTACCAAAACTCTCATCCTTTAAATATCTTTGAGATCTTCGCTTTAGACTTTTTGAAGATAAAAGAATAGATGGTGCATTATATAAAAGCCCAAAGACATAGAATACCATTTTAATTTTTTGCTTGCTTCAAAAGGTCTAAAGATCCCATTAAAGAAGAAGTCTAGAAATAAGAAACTTAGAGATCTCCATCTAAGAAAAGTTTGAAAAAAATGGGCATAACATTGGCCACAGAGCACAAAATCAAATCTCTTGATCAATTTAGGCTCTCAAGCATATGATACCTTGAAGGGGAACCTTGGCGCAATGGTAAAAGTTGTCGTCATGCGACCTTGAGGTCACGGGTTCAAGGCGTGGAATCAGCCTCTTGCAAAAATGCAAAGTAAGACTGCCTACTTTAGGCCATTGTGGCCCTCCCCTTCCCCGGACCCCGCATGGGTGGGAGCTTCATGTACCAGGACTGCACTTTTAAGCATATGACACCTGATTGGCTGCAAGGGCTACTATATAATATACACTGCACACTCATTAGGCGATTGAAAAACTTGTTTCTTTCACTTAATCTCTCAAATATAAAATAAAATACTCATTATAAAACTTATTTCTTTCGTACAATCTCTGAACTATAAAATAAAACATTTACCTTCGGCTAGGGCAGTAAGCTGATGTCAGACTCGAATATTCAACTTTTATATTTGAATGAAAAATACTTTTATCATTTTAGCAAATCCTTATAGGGCGGGGTGGGGTGTTTGACGTTACCTTAAACTCTAATTTTCTTGCAAGGTTAAGGCTTTTGTCTTTTTATTACCATTATAAGTATAACTAATAGGAATAGGTTACTTAAATATTTTATTTTTTATTACTACCTTAGAATTTTAAATAAAATATACTTCTAAAATACAAATAAAAATATATGATGTAGCAATGTGTGCTTCATTATAAGTTGTATTAAAAAAATCTATGAGACACTTGTAAAATTAAGCTGATTCAATTTATATGCTATGCATAGATTGGTGTAGGAAGCTAAACTTTCAAATAGAAAAAGAAAAAGGAGGAGGAGACAATGCAGTGTTTCTATTGAATTATTGAGGAAATTTATGAATTTTCCAAGAAAACTGACGTTTAATAATTAACGCTCCTCTAAAGCTCATCTACAGCACGCCTTACTCCGGAGACGGCTTGGATTATTGAATCGAGTAGGCCCACCTTGTACGCTTACCCACTCATAAAATTTGGCCATCCGTTTACCCACCTTGTACAGTACCATTGATGTCTAAAGCGACGACTAATTGCATGATCTGCCAGGTACATAATCTAGGCCCAATGCCGACGGCCATATAATAAATGGGGCCTGCTCTTTCCTTTGATCTAAGCCGCCTGTCTCACAGTTCTATGGATGAGATTTGCACCAAAATTCGAAACGGAAATTAACGTAGTTGCCAGTAAACAATGGCAGTCAAAAGATCAGAGTCGTCCATGGTCTGTAGATCTGACTCATCCAAATCCAGCGATCTGCCCATGAATGGCATGGGAGTTTGGAGATTGGAAGTTGGAACACAATCAGCTTGTACTTTTTGCCTAGTATTTCCTGCTTTAAGAATATGCAAAATGCACCATTTAAGAACTTCAGAAAGGGACCCACACGATCGTCATCCTATGCGGAGAGCGGCTCCCCATCAAGTCCAACTTAATCAGCGATTCGGTATTTCTGGTAGAATCCTGAGTCATGCTTGATTGGTTAACGGCTAAGATCGCTCATTGACGCTCACATTTGCAGCATAGAATTGGCATTCATCCACGGATACAGTGAGGGGGGTGGCAATATAAAATATCAGGGGCGCGCAGAACTGTATATACATCATTTCCGTCTTTTGCCAAATAGGCGAGTTTCGGTAGCAAAGGAAAGAGTCAAATATTTTCGTAGTCTCTCTCGTCTCTTAGATCATCGGACTTCCTGCCGACACGCGATGACTTCGTGAGTCCCACCTCCCACGCCAGCCGTGATCAACGGAAAGTATTTCCGAGGCTCCAGATCCAACGGTCTCTATCGTTTCCGGTATTCGCTCTGCCAGTCGAAGGGCACGCTTCTCCAGACCCTGGTTAGCCATATTAACCCATGGTTAAGATCGATCATAGTTAAATTGACTGTTATTTACTTCAGCGGCCTCGCTCGGTTGCTCGCTCTAAAATCCTTTTTCTCTCTCTGCTACTCTCTGCTCTCGCATTCTTCTTTGTGGCTTGCCTTCTCACCACATTTCTCTCAGAAAATCTCCCATTTCCGAATCATCCGTGAGTTTCTTCAGCTCTTTCTGCATAAGATCTCCTCAGAAACCCTAGGTTTGACTCTGTTTCCTGTATTTTACTGGCTTTTTTACGAATTTCTTCTAGTTTTAGGGTTTACAATTGGTTTTGCTTGATATTTCCCCTTTTTTCCCTGTATTTTGGTTTTCTTCTCTTCCATTTGAGGTTTCAGTAGGACTGTACCGATTTGATCTTTCATCTTTGCTGCAAATTCATTTCTCTTGCTTATATTTTACAGCTCTGATCATGTTCTTCTGTTTGCTGAAGGGATCTTCTTTGAGCTCTTTCCTGATTTTTGTTTCTTCTTCTGTATGTGGTTCGTATATTACATATTTTGAAGAATTTGCTTTTGGCTTATGATTTTAGGCGCTTGTACTTTCTCTGGTTTTGTTTTGGATGGTGTGTTGGTTCCTATCTGCTATTTTTTACATATTCTTTGTTTTTTTCTTCTGGTTTTTACGCAAGTTTAGCGGCTATTTACTCTTATAATGAACGTTCTTTTCTGCAAAGGTGGATCTTTTTCCATTAATACCTGCTTTTAATGTTATATAGGTCTTTGTCTGTTGATTTTAGTGTAAAGTGACATTTTTCCATAAGCTAAGTAGGCTTTTCTCGTTACAGAGTGGCTTCTTGGTTGCATTTGGTTCCTCTTATGTGGATTTGGAGTTAAAAGAGTTCACCAGCATGCCGTGGACGTTTTCCGTTGTTAATTACAGCAGGAAGTGCGTGTGCTTGGTGGTGTTCTTTCGTGTCATACTGTAAGGTTGGCCTCATTCCTTAAGATCTTTTTCTGAACTACAAGCTGTAGTTTTCAGCAGAAAATGGACGAGGCTGACGAATGGAGACAGGCCTGCTATTTTCTTGACTACTTGCTGTGCTTTGGTTCAAGTTCTTCTGATTATAAATATGTCATGGTCTCTTGATGTAGGCGAAATATCTTTGAAGCATCAAGGTGACTTTTGTTTTCCGTTATATACTGCTACGGGCTTGGAAGGAGTGAGGATGTACATTGCTGTTAATCTGAAGAGATACAGAACGGTAAAAGAAGTAGGAGAAGTAATGAACGTCAGAGTCATTGCGTATTACCGATTGATGCAAGTTTGTCAAGTAAGTTTTACTTTGTATCTGTTTTATTTTTCCTTTGAATCCCATTTACCCATTTCTGTTAGGACTTGATTGATTACATTAGCCTTCTAATCGATATCGTCCTTGACACCTTTGACTTAAAAACCTATGAAGGGAAATCTTTTGGAAATTCTCATGGAAATGCCTCTCGAATCTGATGTCTGATATGAGACAAAAAATGGTTGCACCATCTCTGTTTTCCGATTGATGGTCCTTATGCTTCTTTTATTTCGTCCATTTTTTTTAAAATCTTTTTGCAAAACAGCATAAAGCTCGCATGTCCGCTTACAGAAAATAAGTAGTCCTTTCACCCGCTATTTTGGGGTTCTTGATTCTTTGTGAGCTCGTGATGCATCATAGTCTTGAGTTTTTTGCTCTTTACACTCATTAACGAAAACCTTGAAAAGAAAATTGAAACTAATTTGTTTATAATTGGATTTGCTCTGAAAATGAATTACTGATCTATGCTTTCTGCCTGTCAAAATTAATTCATGCTGATATGACCAATATCTTATACATTTCATCGGTGTATATTTGATGGAATCAGGCCATACCCTGATTTATATTTCCTTTGTTTTAGGACAACCATTATGTGCAACATATTCTGTTTCAAACTCTGTTATTTTCAGAGCTTTTTTTACTAAAGTTAGGATACCATCTCTTGATGATCAATATTATACCATAGATATGATAATTGGTACATGCTAGTGTGCTGCGTTTCCAGCTGTATTTTTTATGAAAAGGAGGCTCCTTTGGTAGGTAAATTGACTAGACTATCATAGTTTTGCCTTTTGATTATCTTTTGATCAACCCCTTTGTTTAGGGAAAAAGGAAGATAATGGTCATGCCTTTGAAAAGGAAGTGTTGAATTAGTGTGCTATCTTTAGAAGATACTCTGTGGTTCTCAGTTGAACTTGCAAGAATTTCTTATGCTTTGAATCTAATTCTCTTCCAGTACTCTATGCGTTTAGAACTCATTCCTAATTACCAGAAATCATAATCAGTGCTTGAAGATGTTCACTAGATTACTTCAAAATTTCCTTTTTCTTGATATGACAGGCAGAGTATTTCCGCCAGTTGCTTAAGCCTGTGACGTAGCTTACGTGCTAGAGAAGATCAGTAATATAGACACTCTTGCTTTGATTTATTCAATCACCAGAAAAGAGACATATCAATTGATAATTATGGCTGTGAAACTGTGGTAGTAGCTGCTCTCTCGTCTTCAGGGCTACAGAAAAGAGTCCTGCTTAGTCTACTTGATAACCTGAACCTCTAAACCCCATCCTTGTCTCTACGTCCCATTAAAATTGATACCTGTAACTGCGCAATCCTGAGAAGAACCAATCAGTAAGAATAGCAAAGCATTTATATCAGTAAGATCTATGCAAAGTGATCAGAAATTTTACCCCAGGAAGGCTACACCCCCTCTGTCATATGAAGTGGGTGGTTATACCTATAATATCCCAGTTGCACCTGTGCTGGATGCTGCCCTAACAGGTGCAAAGCATTCAGAGCACATTAACGGGGTGAACTCCAAGTCTCCAAAGTGCCCCAAGAACTACATAATCTTTGACCAGACTGATAACAAATGCCGGATTATGTTCTATCCCTCACCGGCGAACAAGTTCAATTTGCCCACGTTTGATTTCCATACTACTTGCACTCAAGAGAATCATGGAAATGATAAGGAGAAAGAGTCCTCCCATAAAGAAGACACTAGAGACATTGATGCATTGTTGAGCTTGGAAGATGAAGAAGACGAGGAGGAGGTCAGCACCGGTCGTACAATGGGCAACTACGGAAACAGTTCTCCAGATTCATGCTCCACAACTGGGTCCAAGCTCCCCAAAACTGGGTTGTCTTCCATTCACAAGTCATTCTCTTGCAGTAGCAGCAGCACTAATGGCAACAGTGAAAGGAAGAAGCAAAAGATAAGGAAGATGCTGAAGGGCTTGAGGGGAATCGTGCCTGGTGGGGATCAGATGGATACTGCTGCTGTACTTGATGAGGCCGTTAGATACCTCAAGTCTCTGAAGGTGGAAATGAAGAAACTCGGTATAAGGAATTTCAAGAAGCATTAACAATTGACTACTTTCACGGTAACCGAGATCAATTGCCCTCTATTGTTAACTATCATTATTACTGTTATAATCATTATAATACTATCATTATGATGTATTCTATACTCTCCCTGTTTATATCTCTCTTTTGGCTGGCTTAGCTTTTAAAGCATGGAGGCTTTTGGTAGAGGGGGAAAGTGCGAGGATGATGGGAGTGAGGCTTTTGTGTGCATGGTCGTGTTGAAAAGATGGGAAATGCATGCGGCAAGTGGGGCGTTGGGTTCGGTTGGTTTTTTTCGCTTTTGTAGTGGGTGTTGTTGCTCAAGGATTTTCATGGTGGGGTTTTTGGACCTTTTTCTTTTATGGATGGGGGCAGGTATATGTACATGATCTTCATATTCTGGCAAATCTCTGTCTGGGACTTACCACTAGCTACTACTAATGCCATCCTAATTTTAAATGCGCCACTCCCGTCCTTTATGGCTTTTAGACCTCTGCTCGTTGTCTTTATTTTGCAAGGAGGAAGACTTTGTGGCATCTGAATCATTTGTTTTTTCTTTTAGTATCTTTTTGTGAGCATCGTTTACTTTTGTCTAATGTATAGTCTTAACGTGTCCTGGGCCTCCACGTGGTTGTTTACTCGTTTTCTATTTTTATATTTCAGATGTTGAAAATTTTGGAGACATTTTGATTTTTCAACCCAGCCCACCGCAGGACTGTGCTGTTGTCATTAAGCAAATGTATTTGGAGTAGCATATCCGTGATCCTGTGTACGGGACTGTCGATTGATTACATGTGTCCTGCTCGAAATATCTTGACCATCAAATGTGTTGTTTGTCATCTTGGACCATCAAGCGTTGTCCCATGATGCGGGTTGCTACCTACTGGGGCTCAAGTAGCTTGAGCCAACGTGGTTTCAGTACTATGTTTTCCATTCCTTGGAAGCTCATATTTGCTGAATCTTCCGTGAACTTGTGCTGGTACTTTTCCTCCAAAGATTAACTAAACAATAGTTAATTACCCTAAGTGGGTTAACTTGGTTGAGTGACCCATATGCGGTCATGTTTGGGGAGACTGGTCCAGGCTCTATGCATCCCTCGTCCAAATTAGAAGAATGATTCTGAACTACCGATATCACAGGATCCTGGCAAATGACTAGGAACTACAGCAATTCCATACCGGGCTACTTGATTTCATTAGTTTGGCCGGGGGAATATAATACCTTTTCTCCAGTATGGTGGTAATTTCAGAGATAGCCGCTTGTATGAAAGCCTTGCACTCAGCATGTAATGAGATCCCAGGTGCTGCGTAGAAAAGTAACCGAAGAATAATGCCAGCCAGTTCTTGAGCATTATTAGGCGCGGCTGGTTAAGCATCCCAATCTGTGCTAACAACAGAGACCCCATAAGAACCCGATGCGCTGTTTAGTCGCCCTTGGTAATTAAATCCTTTCGGTGGATTTCTTACAAAATCCTTCCGCTAACACATTGTCAGACACTCTTAGTAAAATGGTCATCATAATGTACGAAGTATCTGGGGCCACCCCCATTGATGTTGCCGTCAGTGCTTCTTCGATGTTTTACCGGTAAAGGACACTAGTAATAGGTCATCCAAGAAATATTGATGCAGAAAAGTCAGCTCAATTTGCAAAATCGACAGTTTGCTTATTCTTAGGAAAGCGTGTAATTGCACAAACTTTGTTCGCTACTCATTTTCTTCTCTCCTGTTTGGATTATAGATTATAAAGAATAAATTATTTTACCGCAAGGAAGCACAAAGTCGGCAGACACAGCAGCTTCACCGATCTTTGGACCGATGTGATTTTGATTTCACCTTTTAGCCCCATCTGGTGATAGTCTTGCTTCTTGAATGGAGATGTTAGGGTGGGTCCAACTGAGATCATGTTGCATGTTGACAACATAGTGGCTTTATGATGTCTCTGATAGTTTTAAAGAAGAAATATCTTGTCAAGGTGCTGCCAATATCCGCACTGAAACATCTATCAGTTGTAAATATCATCCCTCGTTGATTTGTCATCCCCTGTGAAATCAGCCAGTTGATTCTGTCATCTGAAAAGATGACAAGCTGGAGTCCCTCCCCACGCCGGCAGCCGCCAATCGAAGTTGCAATTTCTCGGTTCAGTCTTTTCCACAAGTATCTTGTGAATGGTTCTAAATCAATCCCTTCTGGGGAAAGTTTGAAACCTGGAGGCCCTCAGGTGCACGCCTTCTTTAGACGGTGCGTATACAGCACTCGCACAATTAACATGCTCAGGAAGAAATACTTTCTCACCTCAGCCAGTGTGTTCTTTGTAGGATGGAAGAGGAGTTGTGGTCACATCTTCATTCATTGTGACATGGAGAAACTGGTCTTCTTTGATATAGTGTGGACTTCTCCCATCGAACAATGGAGGGGTACCTCCTATGAAGGAGCATAATAGTAGAACTTTTGAAGGGACCGAAGCTTTCTTTGAGAATGTTCGTTTCAGAGATAGAAATACCATGTCCTTGTGGATTAGTCCCTTGGAGCTTGACGGGCAGTTAACGTTCCTAAGACTTCTAGGTGGAAGACTCATACAGGATCCTAAGCATAATTTGTTGATGCCTCCTTTGGGTTTGTTGGGTATTGGAGTCATTCACAGAAAATGATGATAATAGCATTACTAAGGTTTCTCACACAAGAACTCCATTGATGCGGAAACTCACGCACTACTCACTGTTCTGGTGTTTGTCCGTATTCGAAGGCTGCCTCTTTTGGTGCAAGGCGATTCCTAATCTTCATATGTGATTGCTTGGGCTAATGGATCTCAACCTGGTCCATGAGAATACATCGTTGATTTATTTGATGATAGTGACTAGAGATCTTTCTTGTTGTCATTCTTTTACCTTTTCTGTGTGTTTTTAACAAGGGGTTAGCAGCGCTTGAGATGAAATGATATGGACCATATCACTGTTAGTGGTGCCTTAGCTATGATGAGAAGAAATAGTATCTCCTCGTCTCACTTTTACTGGTGCTTGAGATGAGCTGAGATGAAAATAATCTCATCTTAACTCACAGTCAGGTTGAATTTTCATTCATCTCACAGCTTATTTCATATTAAGAACCACTAGTACCAAGTAAATGAGCTAATGTTCTTGCCGACTGCTTTGCCATAAGGGTTTGTATACATGGCATTCTTTGCCTGTAAAGGCTTCTCTTCTCGTGAATGTATTTATTGACCATTTCAGAAATGAAAAGACACTACTATGTTCATTTAGACTGGGAGAAATAAGCTATTTTGGTGCCTCCAAATTTTTTGAATTTTGTCCGAGATTCATGCTTGACTCGATCTTATACAAGAACCCAACATATTAGTACTAGGAATTACACTGCTGCAGTTCTCATACTACTTTAAGAGCAAGCATGTGCCTTCCATGGGACACGAAGAGTTCCCAAGGTATACAGCTATGCAAACTTCTGTATTTCCATGCTTTACTACCTCATTCTCCAAACACATTCTAGTTTTAGGTACTAATGATGTTGCACAATTGGAGGACGGTTGAGTCAAGGTGATGGGTAACTAGACCACAGTAGAAGAATGCTAGTGTGCCTCGCAGGACTATCAACGAGAACTGAAGAACTGGACCAAAAAATTAGGGTTTGGTCTTGTAATTAGAAATGATTCCTCCAATTAAAATCAATAGTCGAATTTCAATTCTTTGCAAATAGAGCTAAATTAATTTTAGTCCAATTCTAGTTTTATGCCAGAAGAACTACACTGGAATTGAGAACCGAATTGGATTATGATATTCTTATTATTTTACATTTAAGTTTAGTTTAGCTAAGCATTGAGCTCACGTTTTGTAAGAGTAAAATACCCTTAGTATATTTGTTGATCATGTGTTATTAAGGGAAAATTAAACTTTTTAACCCAAATTTAGCATAAGAAAACAAAACAAACAAATTTTTTTCTCCAAAGCCCCAAATCCAAAATCAGCCATAAGTTACTGCCTTAAGCACACACACTCTCTCTCTCCCCTTAGGTTGTTTGATTGTAGAAAAGATGCTCCCAATAGGCGAATTGTTTATAACCATTTTGTTGCAAGTTCTTTCAGTTTGTTCTTCTACTAAACTAGGGTGATTTTCTAAACTTTGCTCATTTATTTTCTTTCCCTTATTGTTTTAGAAATATGTATTTGAGGATTATCACTTCAAAGGGCTAGTAAGAATCGAGTTCCAGTTTTGTAGAGATGTAGAGGAGTAGAAGGGCACTAAATCAGAACTAAGTGATCATGCTTGCAAGATATGCAAGTTCTTGAGTAACTATCATAGATGAGACACATTTTATTTGTCATGTAGCACTGAGTTTGCATGAACAGTGTACATTTTTTCTGGTAGTAATTATTTATTACGACCACTTCCATCAAATAAAAAAATTATTCCAAAATCATCGTAGGTTACAGAACCCAACAATTTAGTCATGGTCCTTAAAACTGGAATGAAATCTTAGAACAGTCCAATTCCATTCTTGCCAAAATCATTATGGTCTGGTTCCAATTTTGGGTGGAACCAAGCCAGAACTAGACTATTGACCGCCCGAGTGGCTGTTTATAGTACTTGAGCAGGAAACTTGTGTAGGTCATTTATGCTGCTGCTGCCGCTTCTTCTTTTCTTATTAGCAAAGAATTGGTAATCAAACTATCCACTAATATGTTAATGTTATTCCTAAAATCTGATATGAAATTTTAGAATTGGAAAAAAAAGACAAAAAAAAAAGGAAAAAGAAGTGCCACCTCAAACCTAGAAGCCGAGGGTGACGGGGAAGGGCTTTCTTGCCTGCGACACAGCAGAGCTAGAAGGGTTTTGGCAGACCATTTGTGCTTGGCTACAGAGCTCATGGAAGAATTAGTTGTAGGGATAACCAATTAAATATCAGGCAAGAGTGGGCATATCTAACCGCGTTTATGTATCTTCTGTTTCCAAGAGTTCCTTTAGCATCTACAACGGCATCAATTTCATAAACCTATCGCAGTTGCCAGTGCAACTCAGCTTAGCTTATTCTGAAAAGGTGGATCAGAAATCCCACGCTTCTAAATGTTAGTGGTCTAGCTTCACTAATGAGGAAAAGAGAAACAAGAACAGTGTCTACGCGGGGAATCCCAAAGACTTAGATGCGCAATTAAAAGAATGTGCTCCCGGTGCAACTGCTTACAGATCCAAACCATTCCATTGCTGCAACCCATCATGCATAGGGCATGCTGAACAAAAACAGCTAATCAAGCGTCTATTATTTTCTCACCTTTGAAATATTCTCAAAGCTTTCAGACCTAAAACTCAATGTAAAGAGGACATCACGGCAGAAGATTTGTGTAATGGATAAACACGTCGTCACCAAACAGCTGGGACGCACATATACTTTCAGTGGGAATGAAATCTTGGATTTTACAGGCAGAGACAAAATAATGTTGTATATTGCTTTATTGATGAAAACTTTCATCAGACCAAGATTCTCCATGAAAATCATCAAGAATAATAATAAACTAGATGTGGAAGTGTACCTGAATCTATGAGACTGGATGTGATTCTTGAGCCTTGCGGTTCTTGAACTTTCAAATTGATGCATATGAACTTCCTAGAGAATGGTGTTCTCTCTGTTTTGATAATGTGACGTCAAAAAAGAATAATATGTATAATTTGGGGACCATAACCATTTATAACTGTATCCCCTTTCCTTATTTCTTATTTTAGCCCATCATAAAATAGAAATTAGAGATTAAGTATCTACACATAATAAAACTCATAACTTTTTAAATGACTTTGGCCCATTTAACCTTAAAACTTATTAGATTACTTTAATTTAGGCCAAACCCATATAATAGCATATAATATACAATATATATATATATATATTACTTTATAATTGTATATCACAATATAATCTTATGAGCTCAAAAATTTCGCTATCATAAAAATAAAAAAAAAATCTTCGAACAATCTCGTCTATTAATTATGCTAATATAAGATTAAGGCGATATTCGTTACATATATCGTAACTAAATCCATCCATGATTACGTATATTAACATAACCAAACAACATAGATCAAGTATGGATGTGTGGCATGAAAATTACATGCAATGTGATCTAAGCATGCCTATTTCCAACTGATCCATCTTTATTCCTTGTGAGATTATATTAAAACCAAATTAGAGTGACAAATGGAACTGAATACTTTATTTATGCAGAAAATATCCATAAGCACAAGATGTGTCTAAAATAGGAAAGCATATAAATACAATCTCCCACTAATCCAGTATACCATCAAATGATACAACACCCATATGAGTAGTGTGCCCGTAAAAGACCTTAGGTAGTAGCCCCTTAGTAAGCGAATCAGCAATCATGGAGTTTGTGGCAATATGCTCTATAGACACTTGACCACTTTGAACTCTTTCTTTAACAACTAAGAACTTGATGTCTATATGCATGGACTTTGCTAAGCTCTTGTTATTGTTGGAATATAAAAGTGTTGACTTATTGTCACAAAATAACTTAAGTGGCCTTTCAATTCTATCCACAATTCACAGCCCTGTGACAAAATTTCGTAGCGATATTTTATTATTGGATGCCTCATAACATGCTATAAACTCAACTATCATAGTGAAAGAAGCAATGAGTGCCTGCTAAGCACTCTTCCAGGAGATAGCTCCTCTAGCAAGTAGATAGATATAGTCAGAAGTGGATCTACAACTGTCTTGGCATCCAACAAAGTCGGAATCCGAATACCCAATGATCTCTAACTTATTAGACTTCCTATATGTAAGCATGTAATGTTTTATTCTCTGAAGATACTGCATGACTTGTTTGGTTACTTTCCAATGATCCATTCCCGGATTGCCCAAATTTCTCCCTTAGCAACAGGGGTGTCTCCTGGTTTGCAATCTTGTATGCCAAATCTCTCAAGTACCTTTTCGATATAGCTCTTTTGTAATAATCTAAGAATACCCTGAGAGCGATCCCGATGTATCTAAATTCCCAATACAAAAGATGCGTCCCCAAATTCTTTCATCTCAAATTTCTTTGATAGAATTTTCTTGGTTTCATGCAACAAGCCTATATCATTACTGGCAAGTAATATGCTATCGACATATAAAACCAGGAATATGCGTTTACTCCCACTGAACTTGTGGTATACATAATCATCAACTACATTCATCTCAAAACTGAATGAGATAACAACTTAGAAAAATTTGTAATACCATTGATGGGAAGCTTGCTTAAGCCCATAGATGGATTTTCTTAATTTGCAAACCATATTCTTTGCATCTCCCAACACAAAATTTTTCTGGCTGCAATATATAAATTGTTTCATCAATGTCACCATTGAGAAACGCAGTCTTTACATCCATCTGATATAACTCAAGGTCAAAACATGCCATTAATGCCATTATTGTCCTAAAAGAGTCTTTCGATGAAACTAGAGAGAAAGTCTCATTATAATCAATGCCTTCCTTATGAGTGAAGCCCTTTGCAACAAGACGCGTCTTATATCTCTCCACATCACCTTTTTAATCCCTCTTAGTTTTAAGTATCCATTTGCAACCAATGGGCTTCGCACCTTTAGGTAATGGGATAAGTTCTCAAACATCATTGTCTTTTATGGACTTAATCTCTTCATTCATTGCATCAATCCACTTTTGAGAATTAGTACTTTGCATGGCTTGATGAAAGTTGATCGAATCATCTTCCACCAATCCAATGTCATCCTCATGTTCTTAGAGAAATATGATATAATCATCAGAAACCGCACTTCTCCTTTCTCTTGTGGATCTCCTTAATGATATCTGTTCTTGAGGTTGTTGAGTTTGTTCTCCAAGAATAACCTATTGACCTTAATTAGAGAGATTTTCAATATTGTCTTGTGGTTCTGGTATTGCTTCTTGAACAACATCATAAATAGGAGCCTGATCATTGTTAATAACAATCGTAGGAAGAGAAACAGATTCCTCTTCAAAGACAAAGTCTTTGACCTTATCTCCCCCCCAAACTCAATATCCTCAAAGAACTAGGCATTTCCTATCTCAAAGAAGGACCTGGTAGTGGGATCATAAAATTTGTATCCTCGAGACCGTTCAGAGTACCCAACAAAATAGCTAATGATTGTTCTTGAGTCCAATTTCTTTTCATTTGGCCTATAAGGCCTTGCCTTAGCTGGGCAACTCCACATGTGTAAATGCTTTATACTGGGCTTCTTGCTCGTCTATAATTCATAAGGAATTTTAGCTACTGCCTTAGTTGGAACTCTGTTAAGGATGTAAGCTATAGTTTTGAGTGCCTCTCCCAAGAGTGAATCTGGTAAGGTAGTATGACTAATCATACTCCTCACCATGTCCTTTAATGTTCTATTTCGTCTCTCAGCAACACCATTCATGCTAGGACTTTCTGGCATAGTGTACTTTGGGACGATACCGCACTCCTCTAGGAATTTGGCAAACGGCCCTGGACGTTATTCACTTGATCCGTCATATCTACCATAGTACTCACCACCATAGTCAGATCTGACATCATTAATGTTTTTGCCAAGTTGGTTCTTAACTTCAGCCTTGAATACTTTAAACACGTTTAGTGATTGAGACTTCTCATGAATGAGATAAAGGTAGCCATAATGCCAGAAATCTCTACGAATATAATAAAATATTATTGACCATTCCATGAAGCCATAGGGAATGCCCCACAAATATCCATATGTATTAGTTCTAAGATATCTGAAGATCTATTGGCATCTAATCTCCTTATGTTTGTTTATTTTCCCTTTATGCACTCAACACAGACTTGAAAGTCTGACAAATCAAGGGGATCAAGAGTTCCATCTGACACAAGTCTTTCAATTCTTTGTTTAGATATATGCTCTAAACGCTTCTGCCAGAGTAAAGTAGAATTCTCATTTGTTAATTTGTGCTTTATACCACGTAAACTCACATGCAAGGTTTCATTAAAAGAGGCAATAGTATCAAGTAAATAAAGGTTATCATAAAAAGACAAAGAATCGATACCAACAATACTTGAATTTAAAAAAAAAACTAAATTGATTATTTTCAAATGAATAATAATAACCAAATTTGTCCAAAGAGAAATAGAAATCAAATTCATTCTAAAAGGCGGTACAACATATGTCTCTTTTAAATCCAAATAATAATTGGTCTTTAATAATAACCTAAATGTCCTTATTGCGTCAACCTCTATTGATTTGCCATTGCTCACATAGATGAATCTTTCAACATCATTTGGCTTTCAGCAACTCAGGCAACCCTACATAGACACACTTATGTGAGTAGTAGCACCAGAATTTATCCACCAAGTGTGTTTAAGTACTGAAGCTAAATTAACCTCAAAACAAACCAAAGTGAAAAGCGTACCTTTCTTTACACGCCAATCATGATATTTGGTACAGTCCTTCTTCATGTGTCCAGGATTCTTACAAAAGTAACAACCAAATTCCTCATTTTGTTTCTTTTACTATTTCTTTTGAGGTGAACCACTTTCAGCTTTTTTATCCTTATACCTTTTCTTATTCTTGTGTAATGACTCCAATTTTGTACTATTGAAATTCCAAGTTTAGCAATGAAAAGTTCAATTTTAAAGAAAAGGGCATTTTGGTCATTTCACTAGTCACCTTGACTAAACCCAAGATTTTGGTACTAAAAGTGGTTCCATTAGATGCGTTTCAGAAAAAGGAATCCAACGAGACCAAAATCACCCAAAACGGAGTTAAAATGAGCAAGATATGGCCCTTTGAAGTTCAGGGGCAAAACTGTAAATTTCACAAAAAACGACTTAACCTGAAAAACACAGGTGCCCGTTTTGATACGGGCACCCCGTCGTCTTCAACCTCCTAGAGGTTTCTGGAACGGCGGTGTTTCAAGAAGAAACCACTACCATTCTAGAGGATTCCCCACCGCCATTCAAAGGCGATTAGAACCCCTCCAGAACCCTCTTTACGAGCTCTTGGGTGCCTCTAATGGCAACCCAAAACCTTGGAGAAAACCCATCGCGGAGCAGTGACTAAAAGGAGAAAACGTGGAGAGAAAACTACCCACGAAGTAGGTATGCTCAAAAACTCCCCAAACCCATCTCACCCATAGTCATAGGCTCAATTCCCCTGAGTTTTTGCATGAAAAACCATGCAAAACGGAGCCTGGGAGCGCCACCAAGGACCCTGGGACGTCCCCAGGGCCGCACTGGTTCGACAGGGTCGAACCAGGGTGACCTGAGGATGACCCTGGTCTCTAACAGGCGGGACGATCCAATAGGAACGTCCCACGTCGACGCCCGTTTGAAAAACCAAACGGGCGCGTCCAAGGACGCACCCGCTAAAGGGACAGACGGGCGGAGGTATAGCTCGCGTCTGCAGACGGGCCCGTTGAGGTACGCGCCGCAGACGCGCAGCGCTAGCGTGCGTCATTTTTTTTGGTGACTTAAGGAAGCTGGGCGCATGTCGCAGACACGCAGCGCCCTAGCATTCCTCCTTTTTTTGTCTTTAAGACTCTATGTACATACAATACTAAAACGCTTATAACTTGAGATCTAGAGCTCCGATTGAGGCGCCCCAAAAGGCGTTGTGTTTGTATCGACGACGCAAACACATCCAAACCATAAAATTCCTAATCAAGGCCCAATAAAAGTAGGGCATGACCCTTAGAATAGGGTGGTAGAGCGTGACCACTAGAACTTTAGAAAACTGAGAATACCAAGGCCCAATTAGGACCTTAGGATACCCATAGGCATAGGGATGGACCCCTAATGCCTAAGTAATAAGACCCAACTGCTCTAAACCCATCAAAGATAGGTTAAACTAACATTGAGTCCCCAAACCATGTTCAGGAGCGTACGAGGACAAGAGGGTTAACGCGACCTGGTCAGGTAGGTGCTCCATCACTATTAGATTCTTTAAAAAGAACTATTGTTATTTGAGAACATATGTTTTAGATATATGACTTGATTTGCATGTGATTTGCATGAATTAATTCAGCATGCATGTTAAATGCTTTGTACATAGCCATGTTTTGGAATGACTGCATATACATTATGCACATATATGTGTTGCAAACAAGTGCATGCATTGCATTATTTAAGTACTTGCAAAGATTGCATGTCCTTGAGGGTTGCCAAAAGACGCTAGAGTGCCGAGGGCCAGGCAGTTGTGAGGGACCCAAAAGAGGACAAGTTTTAACAAAAGATTTTGACTTATCTTATGTGATTTGGGCAAGTAAGCCCGTGGCGGCTTTGAGCTGTGAGGAGGCAGCTTCTTATGAGTCTGACCTTCTCGGCACATTGCTCTACCAGCTCGAACTAGAGCACCCTGGATTCTCCAACTTCACTCCAACTGGTGGGTGATCAACAGGGTCTCCCATAGAGCGCCTCGTATGGAGCCATGCCAATGCTTGACTGAAAGCTATTATTGTATGCAAACTCGACTAGCGGTAGGTTTTCATCCCAACTCTGCTTCCAATCAAGGGCACAAGTTCGCAACATATCTTCGACTATCTGAATCGTGCGCTCTGACTGTCCATCGGTCTGTGGATGGAAGGCTGTGCTATAGTTCAAGGAAGATCCTAAGGATTTTTGGACAGACTTCCAGAGTTGCGAAGTGAAGCGGTTATCCCTATCTGAAGTGATACTAAGGGGTATACCATATAGACTTACTATCTCTTTGATGTATAGCTGAGATAGGCTGTCAGTGGATTGGGTATGACGTATAGGAAGGAAATGGGCTGTCTTAGTTAATCTATCAACAATCACCCAGATCATGTCATGACCCTTAGAGGTCTTGAGTAGCCCTACAATGAAGTCCATTGTGATATGGTCCCATTTCCATTCGGGTAACTCAAGGGGTTGTAACAATCCCGCAGGTCTTTGATGTTCAGCCTTTACTTGTTGACATGTTAAACACTTTGCCACAAATTCCCCTATGTCTCTTTTCATACCATCCCACCAATATTGTTTCTTTAAGTCTTGATACATCTTAGTCCCTCCTGGGTGTATTGTATACTTGGACCGATGAGCCTCTTTTAAGATTTCTTGTCTTAACTCTTCATTAGCTGGTACCACTAATCTTCCTTGCATGTAAATGCTACCATCTTCTCTTTTTGTAAATCCTGGTTTTCCTATGAAAGCTTGTATATCTGGATCTCCTTTCTGTTCTTGCTTAACTTTTTCATTAACAGCCGATTTTATTGTTAGCCCTGCCATAATGATCTTGTGCTTACTTATGTCTGGTTTCCATGTGATTACTTCTTGTAGTAGTTTCCATCTCTTGGTTAATAAACTTGCACACATCCCTTGGGTTTTTCTGCTTAAAGCATCAGCTACCACATTAGCTTTTCCAGGGTGATAATGAATGGAGAAGTCATAGTCTTTTAAGTATTCCATCCATCTTCTTTGTCGCATGTTTAAGTCTTGTTGGGAAAAGATATATTTAAGACTCTTGTGATCTGTAAAAACTTCAAACTTTTCCCCATATAAATAATGTCTCCATATTCGCAAGGCAAAGACTATGGCTGCTAATTCCAAGTCATGGGTTGGGTAATTGACTTCATGCTTCTTGAGTTGTCGAGAAGCATAAGCGATCACCTTCCCATGTTGCATAAGTACGCAGCCTAGCCCCTGTTGCGAGGCATCGCTATATATCTCAAATCCGCCACTTCCTGATGGTAAGGTAAGGACAGGTGCGGTAGTCAACCTTCTTTTTAGTTCTTGGAAGCTTTCCTCACATTTATCAGTCCATTCAAATCTTGTGTCTTTCCTGGTTAGCTTAGTTAGAGGTAAAGCCATTTGTGAAAAACCTTCGATGAATCTCCCGCAATATCCGGCAAGTCCTAGGAAGCTTCTTATTTCTGTGACTGTCTTAGGTCTTTCCCAGTTCTGTACTGATTCAACCTTAGTAGGGTCAACTGCTATACCATCTTGAGAAATTATGTGTCCTAAGAAATTAACCTTTTCCATCCAAAACTCACACTTACTGAATTTTGCATATAGCTTGTGTGCTCGTAGGGTGCTTAATGTTATCCTTAGATGTTCCATATGGTCTTCAGGAGTTTCAGAATATATTAAGATATCATCCACAAACACTATGATGAATTTATCTAAGTACTCCTTGAACACCCTATTCATGAGGTCCATAAACGCGGCTGGAGGATTAGTCAAACCAAAGGACATCACTCTGAATTCATAATGGCTGTATCGAGTCCTAAAGGCTGTCTTGGGGATATCTTCTTCTCTAACTCGAAGTTGATGGTACCTTGATCGTAGATCAATCTTAGAGAAGACTCTAATTGACTGAAGTTGATCAAAAAGATCATCAATTCGGGGAAGAGGGTACTTATTTTTAATGGTGACCCTATTCAGCATCCGATAGTCTACGCACAATCTCATGGAGCCATCCTTTTTCTTAACAAAAAGGACTGGAGCTCCCCATAGAGACACGCTAGGTCGTATGAACCCTTTGTCAAGTAGTTCCTGTAACTGGGTCTTCAATTCTCTTAGTTCTGCAGGAGCCATTCGGTAAGAAGCTTTGGAAATGGGGGAAGTACTAGGTATAAGGTCAATGATGAACTCAATTTCCCTTGGTGGAGGTAGACCTGGTAAGTCCTCAGGGAATACATCAGGGAATTCTTGGACAACCTCGACATTCTCAAGCTTTGGTTGGGGATTCTTGACGGATTCCATCTTGGCTAAGAAGAAGGGGCATCGTTGAGCAATGTGTTTAACTGCTTTCATGGCAGAGATAACACACGCTCCAGAATAATCCTTTCTTCCTTGGAGAGTGAAAGTGTCTCTATTAGGTAGGGTAAAAGTAACACGCTTCTGACGACAATCAACAAAGGCTTGATGAAAGGCTAGCCAGTCCATACCTAGGATGATGTCGAAGTCATTCATATCTAAGTGGATAAGGTTGGCATGTAACAAATGGTCCTTAATCAATATGGGGACATTCTAGAGATAAGAATAAGTGGGGAGTGCCTGGCCTACAGGAGTCATGACTTCTAGAGTGAAGTCTAGGTCCTGTGGTATAATGTCCAAGGATGATGCAAATTCCCGGGATATGAAAGAATGAGTGGAGCCTGTATCAAATAGAACTTTTGCAGGTGTATCATAGATAGAAAGAATACCTTCAACGACTGCGTTTGATGCTTGGGCTTGACTGGAAGTCAGGGCAAAGACACGTCCTTGGCTTTTTGGAACTTGATCTTCTTTAAGCTCTTGCACTTTCCTTTTTGGACAGTTGCTAGAAAAATGTCCTAATTCTCCACAACTATAGCAAGTGATGTTGGAAGTGGGACATGGTTTGCCTGGATGATTTCTATTACACCTAGGGCATGCCTTCCCTCTTCTTCCTTTGTTTTCAAACGGCTTCTTGAAAGGTGGCCTAGGTCCAGATGAATGAAAGGGTCTCTTTCCTTTGTTCTTCATAGCGTTGATGTTCTTAGTTTCTCTTATTGCCTGGTTCCTTTGATAATCTTTTTCATATAGGGAGGCCATCTCTACTGCTTTGGCTACTGTGGAAGGTTGGAAACCTAGAACTCTGTTCCTGAGTCCTGGGTTGAGTCAGTCTACAAATCTTTCAGCTGCATCTTCTTCATCAGCACAAGCACGGGGTGCAAATCTTTGGAGGCTGATGAATCTACTTTCATACTGTTGGACGGTCATATTTCCTTGTTCTAAGTCCATAAATTCCTTTTCCTTCTGTTTCCTTATATGTTTAGGATAATATTTGTCATTAAAGACCTTTTTAAACTCTTCCCATCCTATTGTTTCTTGCTGATCAAAATAAGTCCTTTCTACTGTTTCCCACCAAAAGGTAGCCTCTCCTCTAAACAAAAATGTGGCCATGGGTACTTTTCTTTCTTCAGCTATGTTCATGGCCTTAAATATCTTTTCAATATCAATTAACCATTTTTCAGCTGTGGATGCTTCATCTTCTCCTGTGAATGAGGGAGCTAGTTTCTGAAACCTTTCTAACTGAACCTCAGTCCTATCTATTGTTTTATCAGGGGAAGGATCTTGGGGGGTAGGAGTTTGGCTATGACTATTCATGTATTGTCCCATGTTCTGTAAGAATTGCTGAAATAATTCAGCCATCCCGTTGCCCGACCCAGTGGAGTCCACTGGTGGGGCTTCAGGTCTTGGAGCATTGCTTCCCTTCTTTCTAGGCATCTGTAATCACAAGGCAATTCACCAAATCTTAGTTTGTGTTATCCTATTACCCCTTTCTCTTTCATGGATGAAACTTGATTATAAGTTATTCTCCTCATAATTGGGCTGTGAGTAACGTTAAACCGTGCTCTGATACCAACTGTCACGACTCGGGTTTTTATATGATGCGATGTTGATAAAAAGGCGAGATCTCTTGTTTTATAAACATGAAATGCATGAAAATCTTTTTCATTTGGAAAACAACCTTTCATAAAAACCCTGAGTGTGAAAACACATTCTCCAATAATTTAGCCATGGCAAAGTTTAAATCAATATCATTCCCAAGAAAGTGTTAGTTACAACCCCAGTTATTAGAGAGTAACTACGATCAAGTAACATTGAAAGATAAGATAGGGGTTTACTTACTTGTACTTAGCCTGTGTCTCCTAGTACAAACGTCCCTTGCCCTTAAGTATTTACTTTGTATCTAAAAAATGTTGAGGATTGGGTGAGTATATAATGTACTCAGTAGGGCCTATCACTACTAGTTTTATAAATGCATGAGATGTTTTAAAATCATATGCTCATTCAAAATATGCGTATGTTTGAATACTCGCGTTTAATCTCAGTATAAGAATCCATAATCAACTGAAATTCAAAATATGCGTATGTTTGAATACTCGAGTTCAATATCAGTATAAGAATCCATAATCAACTGAAATTCTCATAACTTAAAAGATCACATAATTCCAAAAGTGAAAGTATCATATATATGATGACACATGATATGCAATAGATGCCTCATGGAGTCCAACTCATGGATCTCTAGTATGGTATAGTCGACCAACCTCATATCATGCTATATGAAATGCACATAACTCATCAAACCATAGGGTCCACTATGCCCACGACCTCCTCGCCGTGTGCTCCCCGGGTACCTGAGGACACTTGGTCATAGCCTCCACGGGGCCTATGACACGCCGACCCAGTGCCGTGACACCAGTGGTAGCCCCCTGTACCACATGCAGTCGACATAGGGACTTGCCTCTTTTTGGGCGTGGTACCCATCCACCTATTAGTGGTAAAGGCCGAGTGGCCAACCCAGACCCCTCGGCATAGCATCCACGGGCTTACTTGCCCAAATCACATAAGATAAGTTAAAACCTTTTGTTAAAACTTGTCCTCTTTTGGGTCCCTCACAACTGCCTGGCCCTCGGCACTCCAGCGTCTTTTGACAACCCTCAAGGACATGCAATCTTTGCAAGTACATAAATCATGCAATGCATGTACTTGTTTGCAACACATATATGTGCATAATGTATATGCAGTCATTCCAAAACAACCTTTCATAAAAACCCCGAGTGTGAAAATACATTCTCCAATAATTTAGCCATGGCAAAGTTTAAATCAATATCATTCCCAAGAAAGTGTTAGTCACAACCCCAGTTATTAGAGAGTAACTACGATCAAGTAACATTGAAAGATAAGATAGGAGTTTACTTACTTGTACTTAGCCTGTGTCTCCTAGTACAAACGTCCCTTGCCCTTAAGTATTTACTTTGTATCTAAAAAATGTTGAGGATTGGGTGAGTATATAATGTACTCAGTAGGGCCTATCACTACTAGTTTTATAAATGCATAAGATATTTTAAAATCATATGCTCATTCAAAATATGCGTATGTTTGAATACTCGCGTTCAATCTCAGTATAAGAATCCATAATCAACTGAAATTCAAAATATGCGTATGTTTGAATACTCGAGTTCAATATCAGTATAAGAATCCATAATCAACTGAAATTCTCATAACTTAAAAGATCACATAATTCCAAAAGTGAAAGTATCATATATATGATGACACATGATATGCAATAGATGCCTCATAGAGTCCAACTCATGGATCTCTAGTATGGTATGGTCGACCAACCTCATATCATGCTATATGAAATGCACATAACTCATCAAACCATAGGGTCCACTATGCCCACGACCTCCTCACCATGTGGTCCCCGGGTACCTGAGGACACTTGGTCATAGCCTCCACGGGGCCTATGACACACCGACCCAGTACCGTGACACCAGTGGTAGCCCCCTGTACCACATGCAGTCGACATAGGGACTTGCCTCTTTTTGAGCGTGGTACCCATCCACCTATTAGTGGTAGAGGCCGAGTGGCCAACCCAGACCCCTCGGCATAGCACCCACGGGCTTACTTGCCCAAATCACATAAGATAAGTCAAAACCTTTTGTTAAAACTTGTCCTCTTTTGGGTCCCTTACAACTGCCTGGCCCTCGGCACTCCAGCGTCTTTTGGCAACCCTCAAGGACATGCAATCTTTGCAAGTACTTAAATCATGCAATGCATGCACTTGTTTGCAACACATATATGTGCATAATGTATATGCAGTCATTCCAAAACAACCTTTCATAAAAACCCCGAGTGTGAAAACACATTCTCCAATAATTTAGCCATGGCAAAGTTTAAATCAATATCATTCCCAAGAAAGTGTTAGTCACAGCCCCAATTATTAGAGAGTAACTACGATCAAGTAACATTGAAAGATAAGATAGGAGTTTACTTACTTGTACTTAGCCTGTGTCTCCTAGTACAAACGTCCCTTGCCCTTAAGTATTTACTTTGTATCTAAAAAATGTTGAAGATTAGGTGAGTATATAATGCACTCAGTAGGGCCTATCACTACTAGTTTTATAAATGCATAAGATGTTTTAAAATCATATGCTCATTCAAAATATGCGTATGTTTGAATACTCGCGTTCAATCTCAGTATAAGAATCCATAATCAACTGAAATTCAAAATATGCGTATGTTTGAATACTCGAGTTCAATATCAGTATAAGAATCCATAATCAACTGAAATTCTCATAACTTAAAAGATCACATAATTCCAAAAGTGAAAGTATCATATATATGATGACACATGATATGCAATAGATGCCTCATGGAGTCCAACTCATGGATCTCTAGTATGGTATAGTCGACCAACCTCATTTCATGCTATATGAAATGCACATAACTCATCAAACCATAGGGTCCACTATGCCCACGACCTCCTCGCCGTGTGGTCCCCGGGTACCTGAGGACACTTGGTCATAGCCTCCACGGGGCCTATGACACACCGACCCAGTGCCGTGACACCAGTGGTAGCCCCCTGTACCACATGCAGTCAACGTAGGGACTTGCCTCTTCTTGGACGTGGTACCCATCCACCTATTAGTGGTAGAGGCCGGGTGGCCAACCCAGACCCCTCGGCATAGCACCCACGGGCTTACTTGCCCAAATCACATAAGATAAGTCAAAACCTTTTGTTAAAACTTGTCCTCTTTTGGGTCCCTCACAATTGCCTGGCCCTCGGCATTCCAGTGTCTTTTGGCAACCCTCAAGGACATGCAATCTTTGCAAGTACTTAAATCATGCAATGCATGCACTTGTTTGCAACACATATATATGTGCATAATGTATATGCAATCATTCCAAAACATGGCTATGTACAAAGCATTTAACATGCATGCTGAATTAATTCATGCAAATCACATGCAAATCAAGTCATATATCTAAAACATATGAGATCTCGCCTTTTTATCAACATCGCATCATATAAAAACCCGGGTCGTGACATCTTTTCCTTAGAGGTACTTGCCAAGTGAGCACTTTCAGTCTTTTCTTGCTTCGGCCTTCCTCTTCTTGCACATAATGATAAATGAGCTCATTAAGAGACCATTTGTCTTTCTGGCAGTTATAACTGACCTTAAATTGACTAAATTGTGTAAGAAGAGAAATCAAAACTAAATGCACTAGCAAATCCTCAGACAACTTTAGCTTTAGTGCCTTTAGTTTTGAAACAAGATGAGACATCTCTATAATGTACTCCATGATATTTTCTTTTCCTTTATACTTCATTGAAATCAAGTTCGACAGAATCGTACTTGTTTTAGCCTTATTATTTTTAGTAAAACACTTTTCAATTTCCTCAAGGAACTCATTGGCAGTAATTACCTTTTTGGACACAGTACCCCTGAAAGTTTCTGGAATTCCATGCTTCATGATCATAAGACTCATGCGATTTGAACAATCCCACTTCCCAAAGTCCCATTTTTCCTCAATGGAACTTTTGTCTATAAGAGCAGTGGGTTGTTTAATCCTTAGCGCAAGGTCCAGATCCATGCAACCAAGAATGATCATGACGTTTCTTTCCATTTCTTAAAGTTGGTCCCATTCAACATGGGAATAGAACTGATGTTGGCAATATATCCATGTCATGAGATCTATACAATACGGCAAATCAATGAGTCGTAAATAATGATCAGGAAATACTTAAAATAGTCTTCATATGAGTCAAACGATCGCATCATGCACAGGGTCTCAAGTCAACTGGTCACGAGTACTCATTTATGACCATTTCAATGCTATATGCATATCAATATCACTGAAATCATAGGGTCGCCATGCTCATGACCAGAACCCCTCTGGATCGCGTGTCTCTGGTATCTAGAGACTAGTCCACCATAGCCTCTACGGCGACTATAGATATATCCCCGAAAGGGTGCCGTGAACACCTCCAGTGGTCGTCCTTGTTTACCACAACAATGAGGGAAGGGACAATGCCATTTTTGGCACCAATACCATCCACCTTTTTGGTGGTAGAGGCCAACCTCGTACAACCCCTTAACATAGTGCCCACCAGGCTCACTATCCCAAAAACATACATAGATGATCCAAATCTCAATTAACATAATTCATGCAATTCATGCATTTGTTTTCAAAGCATGTGAGTATTGCATAAAATCTACTCATGCTAGTACCTTATTCAATGTCATGAACCTGTAACTCGTATAAAAACATTATTTCCCAACAGCATTCTTAATTCAATGCAAGATCTTTCAAATACATAAATCATGAAAGCAGGTGCCGCATACTTGTATAAGAACAGCATGGTTTAAAACGCATACTCAATACAGTAATAAAAACAGGTAACTTAATTAAAGTTTGAGATGTATTTTGAAAATAGAGTAGTATCAGACTACCTACCTCGAGCGTCGTTTCTGAGCTCGTGCCTGTCTTTAATTCAAGTCAATACCTTAGTAAAGTCCTGAATGACGTTCAAACATAAGATCCAAACGTTATTTCTAGGTTTAGATGGCAAAGGTTAGATCTATATGATTTGTTGGTTTCTAGGGATCACTCTATGACATTCTTAGGTTGATCTTTATCTAAACATGTCCTAATGTCTCTCTTAAATCAAATTATAAAGATTGATTGCGGTTGATCTTATGGATTTATGAGATCTTTATGACTTTTAGGCTATAGTTACCTACTTTAATCCCTTGATCCTAAATTTTATAGTCTCATTAATTGGGTTTTTAATGTCACGCCAGGTACCGTGTTCGCATGCGCACGCATGCCCAAGTGACGCTATGACGAGTGTCCTAGATGGCGTCGCGCGGATGCGTCTTTGGTGCAACCGCGGTGCGCTTCAACTCCCAGGACGTCCCATGTGTCCCTGTCGAGCCAAGAAATTATTCACATGTGACGCATGAGCGAGGACAGCCCCCAAGGAGCTCGGCAAGGGCGCGCATTAAGCCATGCACCCCTGGCCCGTTCGTGCACCCTTGGGACGCCCGTGTGCCCTTGGGAGGCCCGTGCGCCCCTGGGAGGCGCTGCCTTTCGACGGGTTTTCAGGCTGCCCAGGGTGGTCTTCATTTCCCCCTCCTTCCCAGCCCAGTAAACATATATTAATTCCCAAAAAGAGATAAGTTACAGTATCAGTGGTAAGTGGTAAACATTATATTTGTTCTTTGTGCAAAATGTCTTCAAAATTTGGGTCATTATAGCAGATATGATAGAAACATATGCATTAGCTAAAAATAGAACAAAACATCATGTTCACATAAGTTCTATATCATAATTAAATTAAATTAAATTCAAATAATGGTAGGGCCATCACAAGATACCTAACACAACATTAATATTTAGTCTTTGGACAAAAACATTAACTTGCAAGTGGTCCTCTTAGTGTGGTAATCAAATATTGACAGTAAATCTTGTCAAATAATAAACCTTTCTTTGGACTGACCTATTGTCCACATGAAGTACCTAATAATTGTCACATATTTATTACCACAGGTGTGCATGTAATTCGGCCAAATATTGATTTTCCTTTGGGCTAGTCAATATCAACATGGATTACATACCCACAACCATCTTGATGTTCAAAAAATAAATTGATTTACACAAATGGGCTACTTTGGTAGCATGTTGTTTCAATTAACTTATTTTAAAACATTAGACATCCAAAAGAAACTTATACCAAGATTTGAATTTAATTTTTCCCTTTTGATTATCAAATATTCCAATTTTAAGGCATGATCGCCCTCTAATCGGCCTGATCCAAGTAAGTAGGCACTATTTTATAAATTTAATTTAACTAGGTGTGATCAGATCAAGGTTTTACTACCAAAATCATATCTGCGTCATCAAGACAATTTCAAAGGACCTTCCAGATCTTAAATCGGGCTCCTATAACTCCCAAAATCTCAATTTTTCTGTTTCAAGTCACTGTTCAATGGTTTGGATCAAAATTCGAGCCGGAATAGCAATTCCCGACCCGCATCGTCAAGACACATGCATTCTAGATGTGCAGTCTAGACTTGCACAGGTGTCCTAGTCGCCAGGGAGCTACTGCATGCGTCCCAGTAGCTAGAATGCTCGATGTCGCCTTTCGCACGTTCTACGCACAGCATCCTTGGCACATTGTCTAGCGGAGACAATGAACCTGAGCCATTCATTGTGTTTTGATCATATCAGGGTCCCTACTAACTCGATTTTTGTTCTATTTTCACCGTTTCTAGGGTTTTGAAGGTCCATGAATCCATCTATCAGTTCAGATCATTCATTTGAGAAGTCTATATGATGGGTATTCTATTGTACCACAATTTTCAAAGATTAGAACCCTAATCTCTTTATAAAAATAAAAAAAACTCTAATCTAACATCCGAGACAGAGGGGAAAACACTTTGTTGTATTCGGAAACTATTTTAAGCAATCACATAAGAAGAAAAACATATTAAGAAACTTGTTTCTCAATTATTTAACGTGAAGAGGCTCTGATACCACTTGTTGTCTATTGCTTTATTGATGAAAACTTTCGTCACACCAAGATCCTCCACGAAAATCATTAAGAATAATAATAAACTAGATACAAAAGTGTACCTGAATCCATGAGACCGGATGTGATTCTTGAGATTTGTGGTTCTTGATCTTCCAAATTGATGTGTATGAACTTCCTGGAGAATGGTGTTCTCTCTTTTCTGATAATGGGATGTCAGAAAAGAATCATACGTATAATTTGGGGACTATAACCATTTATAACTGTATCCTCTTTTATTTTTTCTTATTTTAGCCCATCATAAAATAGAAATTAGAGATTATGTATCTACACATAATAAAACTCATACCTTTTTAGATGACTTTAGTTCATTTAACCTTAAAACTTATTAAATCACTTTAATTTAGGCCAAACTCATATAATAGCATAATATATATATATATATATAGACACACGTGTCCAATATCTAACAAATAATCCCTTACTCTAAAAGCCATAAGTTGTAACTTTGTAAAACATAGACAGCTCAGGACACTTCACCAAATAACAGTAATAAAATCTTAAGCAATCCGAGGTGCATGACAGGTGTGGTGCGGATCATGGCAAAGCTGGAGACCTTATACTTAGGATAGAGGTTAGCGACCGCCAAACAAAAAACCTCTTCTATTGAATGAGAATTGTCCAGCCGGAAACTTTCTGTTACCATTTGAGGAACGGTCAACTTTTTACTACTAAATTACCACCAACACTTGAATTTCAGGTCTACACTCCATCACTTGAGCAATCCGAGGTGCATGACAGATGTGTGGTGCGGATCATGGCAAAGCTGGAGACCTTATACTTGGATAGAGTTTAGCGACCACCAAACGACAAACCTCTTCTATTGAATGAGAATTGTCCAGCCGGAAACTTTCTGTTACCATTTTAGGAACGGTCAACTTTTACAACTAAATTACCACCAACATTTGAATTTCAGGTCTACACTCCACCACCTCTCTCTCTCTCTCTCTCTCTCTCTCTCTCTCGTGCTTGCTCGTACGGTCTGTCTCCTGGTATCCGGTCTCACTTGTTGTCTCCATGCATTTGGATGAACCCAGTGCAAATCAGTCTCTAGGAAACTATGGTATTTTGTCGTGTTGAATTACTAGAATAGAGTGCCTGCTCACCAACCGATGCCGCTCAAGTCAAATGCCAAATGCAGCAAACATCATTCTAAGGAATCATTTTCTTCCAAATACTATTAAGAATGATGATCAGTGAGACTTGTAAGAGGGTTTAGTTAGGCTAACCTAACGAATTGATGTATAGCTAACCGCAACACCACTAAATCCGTTGATGACGGTATCCAAATCCTAATATTTACTTATTCTACTCCAGTCACTTGACATACCAAGTAACCAACGTCTAGTTCTACAACGTACCTTATACTTTTGTTTCTAATAGGAGTCTCGTCCTCTTGGATCCAAATTGAGGACAGTGACAAATTAACAAGTCAGGCGAAAAGACTCTAGAGCAGCCTTAAGGTTAGGTTTTATTCCTCCAACGATTGTAGGTACTTGTTGGTGAACCATCGAAAACACTGGACTGGTAGCCCTCCACTTGTATGTGTTCCGAGTCTCTTGTTGGGCTGATAATGATCTGGACTCTTTTATTAGCCAAAAAGATGGAGCAGGAACTACATGTGTCGGTATTGTCATCGCTCAAGAAAACACTAGGAATACAAGCAGAGAGGGCGAAGGGGAAGACACAATTTGAATATGAGAGAGAGAGAGAAAACTACTTTTGGTTGTGGTCCAGTTCTTGGTATATGAAGAAAACTAGGGAGGACGATATATATATATATATATCTGATTTTTTCATTACATTCTTATCTTTATGCTTTTCGGATGTTAGATTATTTACATGTAAACCACAGTGGATCATCCGTAAATAATTTCAAAACTAGGCATTAACAAAAGAATAAAATATATTAAAAACAAATAATATTTAAATTAATTTACTATTTTACCCTTAAACATATAAAAAAATAAACAAATATCATAGTCTAATAAAGTATAAAAAGAAATGCTATCTGGGCTAAGTTTTGGGATAGACTCTTGCTTCTGCCTCAGCAGCTCACCTATTTCCCACTCTTGAGCGAAGGAATGCTTCTTTTGAGTCGAGTGATTGAGCAGGCCCGTCTCACCGGTATTTGAACATCAATCAATTTTGAAAACACTTATAAGGTAAGTCCCACCTTTAGATGATCTAATCTATCGATCTTGTTTGACCTCACTTAAATTGACTAGACATCAAAATTCATGAATGTTGAATGATTTTAGTTACACATTTTGAGTTTATAAATCACGATAATTTGATTTTAGTTTATAAATCATGATAATCTGAATTTTTAACTGAAAAAACTAATTGCAAGAAGCATGAGATTGGCAATGGTCTTTTGTAAATAGACTAAGTAGGAAGGTCAAACCAGGTAATTGAGTAGGATCACTAAAAGGTCAGAAAAGTCCCGAAATGCAGATAGCATTTCTCATTTATAAACTATTTTGATTCATATATAGTTTCAAATTTCTAGCCGAAGAATCACCCTAGCTTACTAGGTTTGGGATGACACATCTACACCCCCCCCCCCCCCCCCCAAAAGAGAAGACGCAAGCCCAACATTGGCTGTTGGACGAATCTGATCTTATGTGGGTGAGAACCTTCTAATAGAGTGGTTGCGTAACGGGTTCCTTTGATGGGGCCGCTAAAACTGCAGTATTTAATAAGCGAGGTTGACGATAATTTAGGCGTTCAAAACTGCAATCGATTGAGTAATTGTCATCATCGTCTCCCACCCTTTTCTCTTCTCATCTTTCAACCGCAATTCTTGACTCCACCTCGCCCTCTCCTCTCTCTAATCTTGATTCTGCACAAGTCACCGAAAGAAAAGTTCGAGAGAGAGAGTGAGAGTCATTCACATGGTTTTATGGCACGCCAAGAGATCGATGTGACACCTCCGAGGATAGTAAGACAGTTCATCCATTGAATAATACACGCCTCCCTTTTCTCCTTAGAAACCGGCGTGCGCTCTCCTTTCCGTGTGTCATATGATTTGCCACAAAGTTGTTTCAGGGAAGTGACCCCTTCAATAATTATCACGGCCAATGCTGGCAAGCCTAGCCAGAATCAGGCCCATTTGTTAGAAAGGATGGACCCTCACGTAACTTAGCATGGGACCCACGCGCAGGAGTTACAGTGCCCGTGGTTTGATTCCTCTGGGTTTGGATCACTTGCTTCCTATGGGAATAAAAGACAAACTAAAAACTAGGGAAGGATTTAACGAAGAAATGCCTCTTTGGGTGTGGCCAGGCGTCGTGTATGCCTGTGGATCACGCTTCTATTCCAATCTCCACCTGATGAGACCCAGTTCAGAACTCACTTCTCACAGCCCAACGTGGTGGAACCCACCTTAAGTCCAAGTGTTAAGGGAAGATGCTGCAGGAATCCTGTTCATGCACCATCCAGTCAAATGTCTACAACTAGGCTTGTGTACGAGCCAACATCCTTCTAAGAAAGTTCCATGCTGAATAGGTGCAATTATATACAGTACTTCTTATTATGCCATTCAAATTGACAGAATTTGCGCAGTGAAAGAATGAGCATGCGGCAGGATCTCACATTCCTAGATTTCCTGTGGAGGAATTATTTATTAAGGGGCTCAACTTATCCGCAATGGTTTTCAGTTGTTACTGGTCCGAACCATCTACCTCAATGCAGCCACCTTGGACTTTCGTCGGCCCCACAAGCATGACTGACAAGTAGACTAATTAACAACCAATTAGATGCATCTTTAGTCGTTCATATATGGATATCAAAATGACTTGCGGATTAGAGAGAAGAAACATTTCTTCATGTAATTCTTTTTCCTTCTCTCATGTTCTTAGGTCGGCAAATGACTCTGTAGATTCCCTTGCTAAAGATGGGGAGCATAAATCGTCTTTCTATAGCCTAATCTCTGCCCAATATAAGTCGAGCCTTTAAAAAAGGCACATATATAGACTATCAGAATGTATGTACGAGAAACGGTTGGAGTTTAAACTTCAAACACCATGACTAATAAACTCAAAATCTTCAGTTGGAAGTAGGATCGACCAAATTGTTGTGATATTTAAGCCGCCAGAGATCCAAAATGCGGCTAGTCCAATGCACAATTAGCTCTGCCAGAAGTGGGAGCCGTTAAAAACCATTTGTGGGCCCATTACAGTGAGGTCAAACTCTAATATTTAAGTGATATATACATATACATATATATTATGTTTATCCGGTTTCTGTATTCTGAAGGGGAGCTTTGGTGCAATGGTAGAGTTGTCATCGTGTAACCTTGAGGTCACAAGCTAAAGGTGTGAAAAAGGTTACTGTAAAATGCAAGATAAGACTGTATACTATTGACTCTTGTAGTCTTTTTAGGACCTTGCATACACGGGAACTTCATACACTAGAACTACCCTTTTATCCAAATTTCTGTATTCTTCATTTTTCCAACAAGAAGCACGTATAATCCTGAATGTATGTCGACAAATGTCATTGCTTTTGCAAGTCAAGCAGTTATTTTCTGTCAACAAGATGCCAAATCTTTCCAATATACATGTATACACGACAGAGGTGCAAAATGCCTAAATTTGTAGGTTCCAGTATATGCCAATTCCCTTGCGCAATATATGGACTTGGACTTCTATCATCAGTGGTCGGTTGTCCTCTCTCATGTCGGCAAGCAAAAACCAAGAATGTGTAGATCGATCCAAACATTCACACTGGAAGCTAGCCATTTGGCTGTCCCCTTCTATATCTCCCTTTTTTCAGAATTTGGTATTAGCTATAGGACGAAATAAAGGGTCGTCTTCATTGTGAAGGAGGAGCTTAATTTCTCTGCAATTCATTAGAATCCCAGCAACCCGCTTGAAGAAAACACAAAGGAAGAGAGGTGGAAACAAGTGGAACTACGGCAAATGACGACTTCCTAATTCTAGGTTTCCACGGGTTTTAGGTAACCGGCCTAAAAGATATACTAAATGAGCTGTTAGCCTGTGGGCAGTTGATGAGACACCTCATTAATGGTGTGTGTCTCTTGTTTGCAGTTAGGTTATTCTAGTTACGGAAACCTTGAGAATCAACTAGCTACGTGTAATCCTTTAAGAAGCCTTGACTCTTCCAATATGCTGACTTATTCCCAAATAGTTAAGGAATCGTCAGATTTTCATATTCAACGAAAAGCATCAGAATTAAACACAAATTTCATGAATGTATAATTTGTCAAATCCATGAATTTTATTAGTTATAGTTAAAAATCCGAATTAAAAATAACATTAAAAAGAAAGGCAATTCTTTTCCCAAATCTTCCTAACTCCCTGTTTATCTAATGTCTTGCCGATTCATCCTCAACTTTAATCTGCAATTGTTACTATGTTTTAGAGGGGTTATATTTGACAGTCCCCCTCTGGTTGCTAGATGGATAAATAAGAGACACAAGAAATATTGAGTCTCTATTTTAAGTATTATAGACTCTTGTGGTTCACGCCTTCCTTGGACCCCTCACACGAAAGAATTTCATGCACTAGGTTGCCTTTTTTTGTTTTTTTTTTGGGCACGTATGACCCAACAGCCGTGAGAACTATATTTGCCTTTGGAAGGAAGTACTTGGTCCTGAATGGCTGCTTAGTTGGGAATCTAAGTATCTAACTTGTGTTATCTTGAAGTTAAAATAAGAGTTGTTATGCTAGCCTCCCGACCAAAAGGGTGCAACTTTAATCAAGCGGCTAATGGTACAACAGGGCCCGATATTTTAAGTGATTCAAACCAGTCATCTATGGGCCCCTGTCCTATTTAATTCATTCCCAAAAGTCATCCACCTCCAAGAATTCTATTGATATTCACACGGTAATGTTCCTAATACAGAAAACATATCATATCTTGAGATAATTAAGCCAGTCTTATGTGGGATCTCCACCATCATATTACAGCACCGTGATCTACATGTCTCATGTCTCATGAGTCAATGTTATATAGTTATAAAAAGCGGATGTTAAGCCTTAAACAATATGATAATAGTTTGTAGAGTCGATTGTGAGCGAATTTCCTCAGTCGACTAAGTATTTTTATCTTCGCTTAGAACCCTACCCTAGAATCAGACAAAATCGCCTAACTCGTGTGTTTGGAGCACCCTAAATCATGTAAATCGGATCATAATATTCATCAAATTAAGAGTTTCAAGAGTTAAGTCGGCTACAGTTATTTCTAGTCTGATAATTAGTCCTACACCACCAAAAGAGAACTAGATAGGCAAGGCAGATGGGGGACCGATCGCATTATGCACGACCAACTCCTTTCAGCACTATCTTGCCACTTCTCATCGGATCATCCCCTCAGAAGCCAATGCAAACAGGACACCAACAATGGTCATTTTCAGAGGAGATTTGCCGGACGATCCCCTTAATATAATAGACGATACTGAGTTGGGATGATTAATAATGGATTACAAATTTTTAATCGTGTATGAATTAGGTGGGGTCCAGTTCAAGCCCCCTCACAGGCCACCCCAGAACAAGAGAAATAAATGTTCACATGGGAGGATCGACATTCTAGTTATGATAATGAAGAACAAGTATATAAACAATATGTGTTTTATCTCATGCATGCATCTAATCTTTGTTTATTGATGTGGATGACACGCATGGTTAGTAAAGAAACAATCCAAATTCTTCCCGTAATTATCGGAGTTTTAGGATAAGGAGGACGCTAGCGTCACAATTTGTGTGTTAATAATTGCTAACTTGAGGAAGGTAGCCATTGATGTTATGTAATATAATGCATATATGTTCGTGTGTGCAAGTGCTGCTAGCAGCAATATTACCTTTTTAGGACAAACCCATAGTTAAAAATCAAAGTTGGATGATAATTTCTATAGACAAAGGTCACTGTAGACGTGGCATGCATGTTTTAATGACCTTAATTATTCCTTGATTCCGTGTGTCCTAAGTCTTACGTCGAAGGAAGATTTCATCCATTGGATCAAGGGGTAAGAATATTTAATGGCTGAAGTTTTTTTTAATGACACTAAGTGGAGATTGAAAGGTTAAGATTATCCTGATCTTGGTGTTGGCGAAAGAATTAGATTGGAATTATATACGGGACCAGACAAGTAAGATATCACTTTACATGACTGTACTCAACTGATGAGGGATAAATAGACAGCAACGGCAGGCAAACAAGGACTTTGAATTAGGATCCACAAGCACAGAAAACGAAAGGGGACACCTGCTTGCTGATCCAAACTATTCGTCTTCCGGGGCCCCACTTTGAATGGGTCGTCCTCCAATAGTCTCATGGAAAGACAATTCTAACCTCCAATTGGGCAAGACTATTTTACTTGCTTCTGTTGTAGAGCTTTCTTGTTATAAGCTTTGCCATTTAATGCCCTAGAACAGTAAGGGTGAGAATCATCCAATTGATAGAACTTTTGAAGCATGGACCATCTAATACTGGCCCAGAAGATGAACAGTTTGGATTAGTTACTAAGTGGGCCCCAGATGCAAATTTTGCCTCATAGTTTTACCGTACCGTTGAGTCCATCTGATTTTGGAGATTTTATTTTATTATGAATTTGCATTTTGTATTAAATAGAAGTTCTTAATACAAGAGGAGTTATCTGATCAAGGTGATCATACAAGGGGCACTGAACAAGCAAAATTTGCACACAACATTCCCGAAAAACAGAGCAGAGAAAACAGCCATCCAACAACAGCACTGTCAAGATAACACACTTCTTCCTTCATCCCGTTTCCTGGAAAACCATGAATCACTTCTCCCTCCTACCAGTGCCACTTTTAGCCAGCTGATCTCCTAACATGGATAAAGGAGGTGTGTTCATGAGCAGGCCATTCCCGAATTCTTTCAATGACATTCAATGCCCTCCATGGAGTTTCAATCTTCTTTTTTCAATCCAATTGATCGTATTCAAGAAGTCCCAGGAGAATTTGGAGATTTGACGAGGATATTTTGCAGTCAACCCCATATCTTTCACCACAATAGATGATAAGCAAGTGAGGTCCCACATGATACTCATGGACCCACACTAAAAATAAATGTCTGTGAAAATGTTATATAATGGAAGTACGCAGTCGGATAAATAGCTTCATTGGCATTCTACTATGTGATATGCTCTCTCTCTCTCTCTCTCTCTCTCTCTCTCTCTCTCTCTCTCTCTCTCTCTCTCTCTCTCTCTCTCCCCGTGTGTGTGTGCACGCCTTGTAGTTGAGTCTTAGTTGTAGAGTCGACCTTCACAATACTCAAGAGTCACTGAAAAGAAAAAAAGAAATTCATAGGATTCAGGATCAAAGTCCATGCAAACAAATTAAATGGGGATCGATTGCAGATGGAATGTCTTGAGAGAATTAGTGTAAAAAGGGACTAACAAGTGAAATTATCTTGAGCCTTGAAGTGAAATCAGCTTTCAAATGGTAAACCCAAGATCTCCTGTTCTGATAACACGAGAAAGCCAAGGGTGTGATTTTGCAACTCAAAGTAGCATATGCTAAATCATCTAGTGGCCGTGATTTTTTGGCATCTAGCCTATCTGCGACACGGCCTACATGATAAATGACTTAGATCACCAAAAAAGTAGGTGGTCATATGGTTGTGATGTTCATCAATACTTCCCACTTGCAAGTGCTTATATATAGATCATCCAATTAGGGATTTTCCACAAACCAGAAAATATTATGGGTTAGCGTCTGATTTTAAAGCTGTCTCTGCCCTCCTTACGAAGTAGTTTTGACAAGCCAAATTTAGCCACTCTCCCATATCAGTTTCTCCTCCCTCAACTCCCCTGCATGTACTCAAGTAAAACGTAGTAACATGATCGTTAAGGTGTAAAATGTCAAATCTGAAGGTGTCCATTAATAGCCATTATATATTCTATAAACATGCCAACTTATCAGTTTGTTTTAAAATTTCAGGAGGGACAGTTGTCCCCTGACCCCACACTGTCCCCGCCCTTCGGTCTACGCGATTTTTGTGTAAGAGTTGCTCATCAAATGAAATATAAAGAGGAAAACAGTACTTGCTCCTCTACCTTGACCTGTCATTTCCTTTCTCATACAACATTATCCATTACTTCGTATCCCCTTAAATAACCACAGTCTCTTCTCCTCGGTACTCCACTTTCCAAACAAAACCAAAACATTCCAGGTAGCTCAAAGCTCCCTCTTTCGAGGGATATCATAACACCACTCCATCAGAGAAGCACTACATAAATTATTACAGTAGTAGCGAAGGTAACTCATCTTGAAAATGATGATCTATCAGTAGCAATTCGACCCATCTCCTGCACCTTAAAGACTCTATTCCAAAACTGGAAAGCTCCCAGATATAGAAAGTTTCCTAAGTTGATTTTGCAAGAGGAAGAAGAATAGTCACGCTCACTGTCTCAAAAAGATGAAATTAATGCTCTAAATATAACGTACTAGCATGAGTTCATGCAAATAAACTTAAAAGCATGTACAAAAAGAGAGAAAATAGAGACTGGTTTCATGGGTGTCTGTGGCCGAATGAAGGAACGATGTCTTGCAGAAGGCCGTAGTCAGGAAGTTGTAGCTGCTGAAGAGGATTCAAGCTCTGCAGGTACATGGAGGCAGTGTCATTTTGGATATTTGATTGAGGCATTCTCATCATTAGTTCTTGATGAAAACTGGGGCCAGGTGACGCGGATGTTAGCATTGAGGGAGCCAACAACCCTCCACCATTTCCTCTTAATGTGGCCGGGCATTGATGATTATGCTGGCCTTCATATGTAGTTATCACAATCTTCGGATCTTCGAATGATCTCTCCACCCGTTTCTTCACCGAACACTTCTGGCTGGTGCAACGATAATAGCTTCTGCAATGATAATTAGCAACGATCAAAATTGTGCATGGTCTTCAGATTTCACAGATGAACTTCATACAAACAAAACATATTGCAAAAGACCATAGATAATGGCTCATTTCCCTTCAAATAGTCACATAGTTGCAAGAGTTCAAAGATTATGAGGCAGGCTAATGATTCATATTTAATGCTTTAACTGCACTTCTTACTGATGAAACTGTTCTCAGAAGAAACTATTACTAAAGAGGTGTAGACTGTTTGTTGACACATCGAAGTTTCAATTTAAAGAAAACTAAGAGACATGCCTCAAAAGTTATTTTTTCTTAGAGCCCATTTGGAAAACGATAATCTTGGACTTCTAAGGAATTGAGGATCAAATTCAAGAATTTACAGTCAATCTGCGTATTTTCTTATTCTGTGTGGGAACTCAACAAACTGATTACCTTGGATAAGGACTGTTCTTGACTGCCTTTTGGCCATATTTCCTCCATCTGTAACCATCTTCTAGATGATCTACCTCGCTTTCAGTCATAAAAGCAAAACGGGGCTCCCTTTGCCTTTTTTCTCCCTTCTTCCTCGGCTTGTTCCTGATTATTTAAACAACAAAAGCCCAGTGTTAGATAAACCCACACACGACAACAAGACAGGGTGAGAATACGGCAGATAGATCTAGAGAATTGCTTCAACCAGTGCAATGCTAATATTCGAATTATGAGTTCAATTTGGATTTCTTTACATGCATAAGACAAAACCACAGCTATTGCACCCAACTAGGCATACAATTCAGTAAACCATGGAAGCGGGGCAGATGTATCGGAGCGGTGATGACAGTACTGCGAAGAAGCTGACTTTATGCAGAATTTATTCAAACTCAAAAAGGATAAAGCATCGGTCACCAGTGGAGTTCACTAAAGATATAGAAATCTAAGGGAAGCACTTTTGCAGAAGTAACGGATGATAAGCAAAGAGATCCGAGAGAACATTTCTTTCACCGAAAGTAAGGTTCATGAGAACAAGCGGAGCAGAAAAGGCTTTAATCCCTTAATAACTTTTCATAACAAGATTCCATCAAAAGAACCAAACCTACACTTTCTTAGACTTCTCCACTCCATCTTCAGATCCTTTACTCTGCTGATCTTTCTTGCTCCTGCCAGAGTCTTCTTCCCCTGCAGCTTCGGTGGAAGAAGAAGAGACCGAAGAATTCGGCGTTGCCGGATTTCGGACATGCCCAGATGACTCCACCATGACATTCCCTACAGGCCCGCCATCTCCAGAATTGATCACTTCTGATGATGAACACGACATATCAAAGGCTCTAGCCAGAGACCCATAATCCATAGACCCATCGAGACACTGAGTGAAGCTCATGTAAGAAGGATCAAACCCTCTAAAATCATGAATTTCCTGTGATTCTGAGGCACCAGAAGCCGGATTATAGAACTGAGGGCGGTTAGTAAAAGGGAAAAAACCTTTCTCCGACATGCTTTTGGTGTTGAAGAGAAAGAGGAGAAAGAAAGCTTGAGAGAGAGGGAGAGAGCTTTCTTTCCTTCCTTTTTGTTGTCGCAGAAAGAGAAAGGAGAGGAAGAAGAAGAAATTGAACAAAGTTGAAAGAGATTTGTAAGCCTTTTGGGGCCTCTGAATAGTCTTCCAGTCATAAGTCGGGGATGGCTCAGCAGCGACCACCGGCAGTGCCCAGTCACGTGGAAGGATGGTGGTCAATATTTCAAAGCCAAGCTATTGGAAGATCTCTTAACACGTGTCCCCAGGACACCCGCAATTGACCGTAACTTGTGCGGATTGGCACGTGGGAGGGACATCTTTCTTGCCACGTATCAAGGCTTGATGATGGACCTCCAACGTCACCAAAGTTAAAATATTAATTTATATGGATTGGAGTGGGGTTTTGACAGAGAAAGTTAGACATTTTGAGATTTGAAGCGTAGCCGTTTGTCTAAACTGATTTGCCTTTTTCGCTGTTTTTCACATGTAGGAATACAAGCTCACCCATGTTCATGTTTTAATTAGTAATACACGAAGAAAACTTACCTATGTGGCTTTCATTGCGTGCAGTGTAATTCTGGATCGCTGATTTAGTTGGACGCAACTTAGATGCCCACTACAATCAAACTCTCTCCACCTAGTAAGCTTTGAAAATGCAGGGTGAGAACAAACAGACTGAGGGTACTGCGTTTGGCAATTGTTTTTTCACTTCTGTTTCACGACCCTTGAAGCAGAAACTAAGAAGCAAAATTTTCATTTCTACACTTGGGGGTGATATATGGGAATGATTATTCCAAAACAAAAACAAAAAAAAAGAGAAAATTTTCAAACCCGCTTTTATTGTTTGTACAGAACACAGTCCGAACCACACACTTGCAACACAAAATGCAATGTGAAACACTCAGTCTACTCTTGATTACATGCCAATCAGGAGACAGACCCACATGATTTCTTGTTTTGGTGGTTCTCTTCACACTGCACAACCATCGGATCTATATTCCAAGGCTGTGAAATGCCCAGTACTTCCTAGTTTGCCAAAGCACAGATATCACATGTTGTGTGTTTCACACTAGATCATATATTATCTCTTTTCCTCTTAGTGGTCCTCATTTTTGTCTAACATGGATTGGTCCCTCAGAGACCACATAAGTGCTTGTCATATATTGCTAGTCATTACCTAAACAAATCAAGAATGCCATTGGGTCAATTTGCCAATTAGGTTAGCAGACTACCAGTCTACTCCATATTAAAACACTCCTACTCCAAAATAGATGGATTATATAATTAGATATTAAGATAAAAAGCCAAGGGTTAGAAAATATTCAGGAGCAAATATAAGGAATGTGATATATATGTATGGATATATATACGTAGTTGTATATGTATTGTCTTTTCATCTAGAAGAACGTGTGAATACTGATAAATCGTTTGAAGGGCTGACGGTGTGGAATCTCTTGTGCTGTTAAGATGGGGGGTTGCTTAAGTGGTACGACTTTTGGGGATGTAGATTATAAAAAGAGCATGAGATTGTTGACCCTGTTGGAGCTTCCATGGTAAGTATGGTATTTTAGCCTTTCATCCGTCTCCATCGGTGGAAGAGAGCAGGTTTTTTGTTAGGTCCATGCATGAGAGAAGGAATCTTACTGATGTCGACACATCTGTAGGATAACTAGACAAAGGCCAAAATGCCGATGGAACTCATGCTGCACAAATGCATCGATCATCTATGTGCTACATGCATACATCCATGTGTGCCACGCGAAGCCATGCACACATTCAAGCCAGGTTCGAAGCTCTTTTCGTATGCTCCTATGCGTACGCAGCCTGCGTGTACCTTAAGGAAAGCTAGCCTTACTAGGAGGCAGCTTCATCTAAGTACAATATGGCACAGCCACATAAATTTACATAATTTGGGGTTCAACCTATTATGTGCGTGCCAAAATTTACTAGAAAGAGGTTGGCATTATTTGAAGGGAGCCTTGGCTCAAAGATAGAGTTGTGGTCCTGTGATTTTGAGATCACGGATTCAATGCTTGGAAGCACCCTCTTGTAAAGTGCAAGGTAAAACTGCAAACTATGAACTTTTGTGGTCTGCCCCTTCCTTGGTGCCCTAGTGAGGATAGGTATTGATGTGCTCTTCGATGGTATCTGACGAAGACACTTGTTCATCCATGCATACGGCTTTCCGTAACCATCATGCATGGTTTAGAGGGAGAGCGCATCCAAGACATGGGCTGGGAAAAAGAGCTTTTTGTGAATTTTCTCCTTGTTTGTTCTTTACTACCCCACTTGTACATTTTCAAATTTGTCAACCTCAGTATAGCTTCAAATGTGAAATGATGGGGGATGGTCTGATTTTCCACGGGCTAAAAGCATTTGGACTTCTTCTTAGCTACTAATACAAATGCACCAAATAAAACGCTTCTCTTGTTCACAGATTTATTCTACTGTTGTTTCCTAATTGATTATGTTTAGATGAAACAAAAAAGAAAAAAAGACAAAGGGATGAAAGAGAAACGATGTCATTGATAACTAAACTGATGGAATCATAAAATGTATTATATTGCATGAGTTGACTCAAGCACAAGCCACCATCTATCCAAGTCTCTTCACCCAAGTCAAGTTCAGTTAAGACCATATATTTCATGGTAGATTTCAAAGGGGTGTGGTTTGATTTCCATCACAAAAACAATAAAGAAAATGAGAGAGAGAGAGAGAGAGAGAGAGAGAGAGAGAGAGAGAGAGAGAGAGAGAGAGAGAGAGAGAGAGAGAGAGAGGACTTGACCTGGTCTACACAACTTTAATGGCTTTGATTTTCATCTCTGTTTTATCTCCTTTACTGAAGCAAGTTGAGTCGTTGTGGTTGTACATGGAAACAACCTCAACAAAAGAAGCAATGATAGTGCTAGTCTATTTTCTCACTCAAATCAAATGTCTGTTCAACACTGCATAAAATAAGAACCCTAACCCTAGCTGATAGAGGGTTGATGGGCAAACCCCATCTCAGCGATATTCAATGGAGTTCTTCTCTGATGCATATTTTTACTATTTCTCTCTACGAATATACTTATAATAAGCTAACAGATATACCAATGACAATAAGTGACGTGTGTTTGTCAGGCTCCATACAAAAACAAGAAATGCGTTATCTAAAAGTCCAATGTACTCCTGCCACATGTAAAGTTTGTTATAGAGACCCATCAAATACATTGCCCGTGGTGTCATTCCCAAAGGATTTCTTTGACTTTCTCTTCTTCTTCAAGGTATTGGGAGAGCTTTATTAGGTGTAGGATCTTAGCATAAAATTAACCCATAAATTATGGAAAACCAGTCCATAGTTAGTTCACACTAGATTCGTTTGGTGGTTTTCCAATCATTGGTGTCAAGGGAAAAAGAAAGATATATATATATATATATATATATATATATATATATATATATATATATATATATATATATATATATGCTGGTATTCCAAGTTTCAAGTGATGCTGATTTTGCTAATTAATTAGGGGTCATTTAGCGCACCCCTTTTTTGAGAAAGGAATACAATTTTATTGATTAGGGGGATAAAAGCCCTCCGGGTGGCAGTGCATACCAGATCAAGATGATCAAATTACAGCAAACAACACAAGAACAATAAGAAAAAGCATAGGGTTACAAGTCATAAAATCTGATTCTATGACTCAGGTGTGAATAAAACTACCTCCGAGTCTGCTATAAGAATCCGCATCTTGTCCAATTATATGCCAAAAACACCATGGTGCCATGCAACTTCCCTTTAACCATGACATTTGATTAATTCCTTCAACTATTAGTGACACAAGACGAAGTGTGCTCCCTATTTTAATGCCTTGTAAAACTGAGTTGATTTCTACCTCGTTAGATTCTGAAAAACCAATAGATTAGGTATAATAAAAAAATTATTTGGCCATGAGCATCCACAAGAGCACCACGAAATCCTAAATTGCCTGGGTTTAGGAAACTCTCCCCTTCAAATTTAAGCTTGAAACTGCCGTCTAAAGGCGGGCGCCATCTACATGTAGCGGCACTCCTTAATTATGAGATAGATATATAATTGCTGATAAAATACAGTATGAAAATGGAGATAATCATGTTCATTCACAGAATTCTCTAGTTACAACATGGCTATGAGATGGACCACTAATTATTTGTGAAATGCTTTTCTACATGCATGCTTTCTAAAATTGATGTTTGGCCACATTTTGGTCTGAGCTATGCCTCAAATCTTCTCCATTTTGATCATCCTAGCCACTACGTTTCTTACCAGTGAATGGTGGCTCAGTAAGTTCAAAAGCAATGGATAAAAAGATCTGACACATCAACGGGTTAGGATTATCTGGTGAGAGGAACTTTTGGGGCATAACCTACATATGAAGGCGCACGAGGAGGCTTGGACTAAGGAATTGGTGACATGAGCTCTTCGCTTCCTAGCCCTTGTTGTTTCGAGTTAAAGATGAATACAAAACGGTCACCGTCTACTTCAACAACTCATACCAATAGAGCCTAGGGATCATCAGTCGATAAGATTGCTGGAAATCGAACGTCTGGAATGTGACCTGTAACATGAATGGCTTCAATCAGCAACCATCAGGACCCCACATGTACTTTTAGCTGGCTCTGCCATACACTCCAATCTACTCTGCCGACTGTCCACACAGACAGAGAGAGAGAGAGAGAGAGAGAGAGAGAGAGAGAGAGAGAGAGAGAGAGAGAGAGAGAGAGAGAGAGAGAGAGAGAGTCAGTCAGTCAGTCAGTCAGCCATGTTTTAGTTTTTGCGGAGAGTTGAATTCAACATTTGAACAAAGCAAGAGATCCCATGAATTGGCGACGGGGTAGAGAATTAGGCGGTGGTCTTTGCAGCTTTCTTTGGTGGATGTGGTTGAGAAAGTTAGGTGACTAGAAAGGTACGTGGGTTCCTTCTCACCCTCCCGCAAGCAAGAAAATTTATCCACCACTACATGATTCAAGTGATTTGATCTTTGATCAAGGATCCAGGTCTTCTCGGCAGCACATGATACATCCATCCATGTCGGGCCCCACTCTATCAACTCAACAAAAGAAAGATAAGCCTAGAAGCGAATGAAACGATAGCCATAACCAGGAAAGACAACATTTGCAGAGAACACTTTGTGACTATGACTAAATCTACCCATTTCTAAGGGTAAGTTCAAAAAGATGATGTGGGGGGCCGCTTAGAGATATCTAAGGAGGAGAAGGCTGGGGTACTTGGATGTCACAAGTGATGGGCCCACCTAGTGGTCCTGTTAACCCTTTTGGGCATTCTCCTGCCACTTTTCAGGGCGCGTTTGTAACTTTTCATGCATTTTTTTGTTCCAAGGAGGAGGAATCCTTCTGCCTCGGGGCTTTTATCTTTGGATTAGAGCTAGTTTGTGTGTGCAGACATGACAGTCACTAACCAATCTCCATCCCACATGCGGCCTTGCTGGGTCCTAGTAAATTATTTGCTGTGGTACCTGACTGGACTGTCCACTTTGAAAGATTATGAAAATGCAAAGTACAAGTGGGATCTAGCTACTTGTTTTTGGTGTACACATTCATCTGTTATGCAGTGCCATAGATGTTCATGCACCAAAACTTGAACACCTCTGAAAATGGCAAACCTCTCTGTGGCCTTCAAATCGATGGTTGGAAATTTAACGAGCAACTGGTTACATCCATCATAGAATAATGTACTCGTTCCGCCATTACACGCAATCTACATTGGCATGGGCATCTCTTTCAGTGTATCCTGTTTGGTAAGGTGGGAGGCTTTGGCCTAATTTTTTAGAAAGCTTTTTATGGTGTACGGGTGTGTAAATCACAGACAGATGTGAGGTCTAGCATGGGAAGACGATGAAAACACTCTTCTGCTCAAAATATCTCATGCAACGTACAATCTGAACCGTCATTTAATGGAAGTTCTATCGCCGTTGCAAATCATATCTATCAATTCTAGAGAACTAAGTGGACGATAGGAAGCCAGTAGAATCATTCGTTACGCTTGGGTGCGTTTAGGCATAAGAAACTTGCGTGTATGTCTATATAACCTCCCGGGCGTTCCCATAGAGTTATTAACCTGGATTGGAAATAGACCCTTCAAGACGAGACACAGCTCCCAAATGGTTTAGGCAAGTTAGGTCTACTGTAAGAAAATCCAAATCAGCAAGCTTTCTGCTGCCTTACATTTATTTAACAGAGACGTAAATCTCTGGTGGAAATTGGTAAAAAAAAAATGTGGACCTTCGATGTGACGGTTGGACTTGATGTTCTGCATCCTGATCCATCCATTCCATGCACCTTATATGGCATAAGCTGTAAGCCGTTTGTCATTTCCTTTGGTTTCTTTCCTTTATTTGGCACTCTAAGCGGCTACAAGGGGCATGGTCTATCTGATCCAGACTTTGTACCTCACCTTGTGGATGTATCCACCAACCCACGAAATAATCCTAGCCTTTCCATTGGAACACGCTTTAGGACTGGAAATTGATGGTTAATAAAAGACAAGAAGAAGTTGCCCACGATGGTGGGTTCTCTTCCGGTAAAAAGCTTGATAGAACCAGGTAGATAAAAAGAAACGGCCCAGATCATATACACATGTATTGTATTTGACTGCTTGATTAAAATGAAAAAAGAGCATTGCTTTCAGTGAATCTAAAAATAATTAGAAAAGGAAATGTAGAAAAATATGTTTTTGTGAAGCCTTGGCCGATGAGGGCTGGCAGGCTTCTAAGCAAGGTAAGAGATTGAGAGTTAGTCCCACATCGCTAGGAGAAAAGTTACTAGGCTCTTGATGAGAGTGCTGAGAACTTTCCTTGCAACGAGGCCTTTTCCCTGGGCAACTAGGGAAGAACAAAACCGTGCGGTATGTATGGGCTCTCCGGCATGGACAATATCGTTGCAGGGTGTGGGCCCTCAGCTGTTACAGTTTTGGAATGGGTACCAACATCTCTCTCCATTTGACAGTGTTGAACCTTCGAAACGCTTCTCTAATTAAGAAGGTAGGATAGAGAGAAGATTTATATTGTTAAGCAATGGATTAGTCAATAATATTTCTCTCTCTTTTGATAACAAAATTAATTGGAAGAAAGCTGATAGTGATAGAGAGACAATATTGATATATGAGCTTTTATTTTTTCTCCTGAGCCTCTCACTAAATATTATACACAGCTATAACTCTATTTGGTTCCAGATTTTTGAAGATCCTCATCATCCATAATTTGTCCTCGACTTAGATGGATCATGATCCAAAATTTTCATTCACTAGATGATCCTTGCTACTATTTTGTCCATCTTAAAACTAATAGCAACAGTTACTAAGGTGATCTCATATATGAGAATTTTAGATCATGACTCATCCAAGACAAAGGCAATATTATAAATGGTTCAGATCTTCCACAATCTTCACTCATCAACAATTCTAGCCGTCTGTGCTGTCTAGTGAGGGACTCATGCAAAAAAAAAAAAAGGAGGGCACATATGTCACTAACTTTTCTTTATTTTCACTCTCTCTTTTTCTTTCCTTCTTGCATAAGACTCCATCAATTATTGGTGTCTAGGCAGATACTCAACGTATCTTTCTTTTATTTTTATTTTTGAGTTTTTGTATTTTCTCGATCTTCTTGAAAGTAATAAAATTATCCTTTCTTAAAATAAAAAAATAAAAAAAAATAAATTAAAGCACACAATTAGCTCTCTTATTGCTCTCAAAGAAGGTGCATCTCTATGTCAAGTCCTAGTTTCCCAATAGGTATAGACACCTATAAGTCTGCCTATTTGTTTTGTCTTTGCAGCAGCATAAATTCTCACCTTTGGAGCTGTTGGCCACATTCGTTTATTTTCTTTCTTTCTTTTTTTTGCCATTTGGTCAATTATTGATTATTTGTGGTTATTTGTTTTCCATTTGGTGATTATTTTTATATAAAAAAATATCTACTTTTATTTTCAGAAAATACCACATTACTTTACTTGCTAAGAAAAAAGTCCATCAAGACACATGTGACAAATTCTCACTTGCCTCATTATTTTATAGTTGTTTGAAAAAAAAGGCATTTCAAGATAATTTTAACTAGTGAACCTAATTAGTTAACCCTCAATAGGGTCATTGTTGCAATGTTACCCCGCAAAATAAAAAGTGGGCCTGCAGTCATGGAAATAAAAAACTGGGCCCACAATAGGAAATGACTAACACCTAACACCCCGTACATTCAACTTTAAGGTGCCTAGAAATTGAAAAGCCTACAATTATTACCTATTTAAATGCAAAATATATAGGCTCTACACTGTAAAACAAGTGTATAAACGTGGCCCACAGTAATGAGCAACTTCTAATAACCTATACGTTCAACACTATAGGCTTAGAAATTGAAGGCCCTACAAAGTTATGACCGAGTAAACCTATGGTCAAGACTAACCCATAATAACATGTATATTCTGCATTAAGGGCTTAGAAATAGAGAGGCACACTACTTTTCCCTAATCATCTGGACCACACACGACTTATAGGCCACAATGATTCAATTACCAATCATACTAAAAAATTTAGAACCTGCTAGAGTTATAGCTGCTTGTAACATTTAGCGAGGGCTCATGAGAAAAAATGAAAGGTGCTTATTAATAATTTCATCAAGGACTCCGAAGATGCTGTGTAACCAGAGTAGGGAATGTATGTCACCGCGGGAGAAGCAAGGAGATAGCAGGGCCGTGACAAGCAGGAACTCATTGGAATACAATCGGACATAGGCACTTTTATACATGGGACCCAGTAATCTGCACCTCATTTAGATGATTCCCCAGTGGCTTGAAAATCATGCCAGCTGGTCACTTGTATTTCCACAAAATTATGTTTGGTCTTCAAATGTGAATCATTGCTTATATGGTGATTTCAGACATAGATTTGGCAGCTGGGATTGCCCAAACAGCCCCACATTTGCATTATAAGAGAGATGTCTTCTCAGATGGACGTTCAAGATGAATCATAGGTGTAGCCCGGTATGTGGAAGGGGAACGCGCCTTATCATATAAGTAGCGTGCTGTTCATCTGATCCAACCTGTACACGCGTCTGCACCGTTACTTTTACCAGCTTCCTAACAACGAGTTTGCTGTAAATAATAAAAAAGGGCAGCCCTAGTATACAAAGTTTTCACATATGCAAGGTTTGAAGAAGGAGCGAACTACAAGGGTTAATATATGCAGCCTTATCGAGGCTATTTTTATATCTTAAACGTATAACTTAAAAGTCAAATGACAACAACTCTACTATTGCGACAAGGCTCCCTTCTTATCCTAAATAATCAACCCTTACAAAAAAAAGGTTTGCTATGATCAAACTTAGTCTTTCGGATGATAGATCAGGTCACATCAGCCAAAAGTGAAGCCCTTCGTGCACATTAGAGCAGTAGCAAATCAGTACCAATGGGCTTGTTACAATGGTGGGGTTCCACAGGGCAAGTTATCATGCAAGCGATCATTTTCGACGATAGCATTCCTCCACCATCAAATTCTCTTTGCAGAAGCTACGGACTGAGGGCATTGACTAAAAAGCCTTAACCAAGTTGAAGAAGGAAGATGGAGTATACGCGTACCTACGTGGTCTTGCAAAGTGCAATGGTTCCAGGGTTCTCATTTACGACTGACATGGGCCGTAGCCGTGTCTGCTTTGGTTACCCAATTTGCAAGAGGTGGAATCAATCTGGGGCCAGCGGGTCCATATTCATTTGCAGTAGCATGATGGAAACAATGTAAAGATTTTCATTATCAGAGGATAAAAAAAAGCTTCCACGGAAAATCTACCCTTTTGCCCCCCCTCGATCGCGCCATCAGTAGGACTGGTAAATTGATTAATGGTCCATAATCGAGCCAATCTTCCAAATCTAGTGCATAAACAACGAGCAATTTTAGTCAGTGGGTGCAGAAAAGTTCAGTCAGTGATTTGCTTCCAGTTGTTCTCACTGAAGCCAAGGCCACGGATTATGTGGCTGCCATCAGCAAAAGTGGAACATCTTACAAAAGTTAAAGAGAATGGTTAAGGGGAAGTAATGTGTAATCTAGACCATTGAATTTTTGGGACCAGTGGCATAGGCCAATCCCATGAATCCCACATTTACATAGGAATATGTACCTGGTGATTAGGGCCATTGATATGTTCCTTCACTCCATAAAGAAACCCATCAATGGGGTTTCAAAGTCACAGCATTTACAAAAGAAGCAAATCATTGAGGCAATATTCTTGGAACTGCAATCTACAAGTCGCCTCTATGAGAAGAGGGCAGGGCGAAATCGATCACCAATCATTTGAAAGGCCAATAGAAACTATTTGGCCCGGCCCTGTGAACACAAAGAAAAGACAAAGCCTGAACACCCTCATGACACGATCGTTGATAGCTCCATGAAATTTCCATGGCCCTGGACTTCTGTCGCCTTGAGTTTCTCTTGCATAGGACTTCAGTGCGAGAAGAGGAACTTATTGGGGCCTAACGAGGCCCAACCCAATTCATGGATAGACTTAACAGCCCAAACCAAATGTTCCTGTACGGAAATCTGGAATGGGCTTTGTAGGCCTTTAGCAGCGGAATGCATAGGTTCAGCCATCCAGGCTCCAGGGGAATTGTGACTGAATTTCTCGTTACAACGGTCAGATTCTACGCTGTCCCTAATTTTAGAAGTGGAAACAATCATGGGTTCCCTCAAATTTTTGATTTGCAGAAGAAGTACTCTCACCTCCTCCGATTGTGTGCAGAAAAACAAGCCATCGCAGAAGGGAAAGCTCTTCACTGTCACATCTTCAAGACCCTGGCGAGTCCCAGTTTCTTTCTTTCCAACAGTTTGATGAACATGTACTCCAAATGTAGAACTATGCAGGACGCCCTCATGGTTTTTGATGAAATGGGCCAACCAGATGTTGTCTCTTGGAATACCCTGATTAGTGGGTACTTCTTATGTGGATCTGAGTTGGATGCTTTTAACTTCTTTAGAGACATGATATTTGACGGCGTTGTGCCTGATCAGTTTACGTTTGCTAGTGTCCTAAAAGGTTGTATTGATTTCGGAGGTAGTCACAGAGGATTACAAGTTCATAGCATTTTAGTTAAGCTGGGTCTTGGTGATAATGCCTTTGTTGGTAGTGCTCTTATCGAATTTTATGCTGAATTTCATTGCTTTGACGAGTCAAGGATGGTTTTTGATGGTTTAGTGTTTAAGGATGTTGTCTTGATCAACATAATGATGAGTGTGTTTGGCAAAAATGGCCATTTTGAGGAAGCTTTCGTCAATTTACGCCAGATGTTGTCCTCCTCTTTAGCTCCGACAAGAGCTACTTTTGTTAATCTGCTGAGTGGAATTGACAGATATGACATATTGGGAGGAGGAATTCAAGTTCATGGTTTGGTCATTAAATTGGGATTTGAAGATGATGGTCTTATTGAGAATTCTCTTGTTAGGATGTATTCTACTTGTGAAGCCATGGGTGATGCATTCAGTTTGTTGATTTATTCAGCTAGCAAGAATATAATTTCTTGGACCTCTTTGATTGCTGGTTATGCTAGTCATGGACACTTTGAAGATGCCGTGGATGCATTTTATTGGATTTACCATGAAGATGTGGTGATAGATAATATCTTACTAGCTACCATTCTAAATGTTTCGGCTGCTTTTGAGTGCTTGCCTCTGGGTGCTCAGATTCATTCTGTTGCCATTAAAATTGGGTTGGAATCAGACAAATGTCTCAGTGATTCTCTGATGGATATGTATGCGAAGTGTTCAGTTATGGAGGACACATTGAAAATTTTTAAACTGATTAGTAGAGATTGTGATGTATTTTCATGGACAACATTGATTTCAGGCAATGTGCATAATGGGTTACCTGCAGAAGCTTTGAGAAATTTTTACCATATGCAGATGGAGGGCACTTGTCCAGATTCAGTTGCATGTTTATGTGTTCTTATGGCCTGCATTGATCTGAAGACTATTGATCATGGTGAACAAGTTCATGCTTACTTAATAAAGACTGGCTGCGAGAGTGATGTATCACTTCAAACTGCTTTAGTTTCGCTCTACGCTGAATGTGGAGACTTAGATTCTGCATTTAAATTGTTTGAGAAGGTAAATAGCTACGATGTTATTTCATGGACTGCACTAATATCAGGTTTTGTAAAGCTTGGCCATAGTGGAAAAGCCATTGCCTTGCTCTTAAAAATGCTCCACGTGGGAATTAAGCCAAATCACTTCACTCTTGCCAGCGCACTGACAGCTTGTGCTAAACTAACAGCTAGTGAAGCTGGGAAAGTGCTTCATGCCTATATTATTAAGACCAGCTTGGAAAGTAATAAATTTGTTGAGACAGCTCTCATCGGCATGTACTGTAAATGTGGAAGCATAGAAGATGCTGTTAGTTACTTTAGAAGGAGTTCAAAGAGTGATATAGTTCTGTGGAATGCTCTGCTTGCAGGCTATGCCCACCATGGCATTGGCTTAGAGGCCTTGAAATTTTTCAATGAAATGAAAATTTATGGGGTGAATCCAGATCATGTCACCTTTTTGGCAGTCCTATCAGGTTGCAGTCATGGCGGCCTAGTTGACAGAGCAATCCAATATTTCTTTCTGATGCATGATTATGGAATCATTCCAGAGAAGGAACACTATGCTTGTGTTGTAGATGCTCTTGGGAGAGCTGGGTTGTTTAAAGAGGCAGTGGAATTTATCGGTGGAATGGAGCTTGAACCGGGGATAGTAGTTCTAAGGACTCTGCTCAGTTCTTGCATTCATCACGGACATATTCAACTGGGCTTGGCTGTTGTAGCAAAGATGATGGTGTTAGGCGATAATGATACCGCAACTTACGTGCTGTTGTCCAACTTGTATGCAAGTGATGGGATGTGGGACAATGCAAGAAAGGTTAGAGAAGTAATGGAAAGGAAGTTCTCGACAGGAAAGAAGGTTGGGAGAAGTTGGATTGAAAGTAAGATATTTGTATCAGGCTTATAATTTGAAATGTAGCAGTTCAACACAGTTGTTTTGATTTTTTTTTCAAAATGAAAAAGAAGTGGAAGGGCCTTTGTTGTAGAGAACATCACAATGCCAAAGACACGCATGATGGCCTTCGGAACCTGGTCTCCTTTGTTAGGAGTGTAAGCTGCCTACTTCGAAGTACACCACTCTTCTTTACTGTAAAAGCTTCTATTTTTGTAGGTTGTAAAGGCAGATAATTTATTGTACATAATAAATTACAAAGAGATTACAGAAGCTTTTCTAAAGGGGCTTCAATTCTTCATGATATAAGTTGATGATTGGTGCAATAAGTTATTTTGCACTCCGGTGCTGTGTAGATCTAATCTTTCCGCCTGGGCAGAATATGATTTAGGTAAAGGGAGAAAGATTTACATTTCTTTTCTGCTAAATTCTCCTAAATTCTCTCCCCCAGGTTATTTATATTATGGATATGGCCTTCCAGATACCCTTTTCTCTAATTCTCAGTGCAGTAATTCTTAACACCGCCGTGTGGTTTTATGATTTCATAGCCGGTTCCAAGCCCGGATAAAGGAGAAGAGGGTTGCGTCAGGTTGTCTCAGACATAAAATCTTTAGGCAAATCTTAACATGAATCTAAAGATTAAAACATTTCCTCAACTAGGATGTTTTTTATAAGCAATGCACTACATTGGAGTCTGAATGCAGTAAAAAATGGGTAATGGCTGCAAGGGTATTCCCTCGTAAGCAACACACTGTATCGGATTCCGGATGCAACGGAGAGTGGGCAGGGGTTCTCCAATCATTCTAAATGTGTGTGATTAAAGAGATTAGCTTGGGAAAATAAGATTCTTATCGCTACATGAAACATATATATATATATATATATATATATATTGACAAATATGAGTATAGAGTTAGTGGATACGATCAAACGTAAGAGAGTTAAGAAACCAAGTGGAAATGAGTTAAAATTAGAAAAATTATTGGGTATAAGCTATATTATGCTTGAAAGGACAATAATAGAAATGATGTAGGGATAATGATGAATAAATAATTAAATAATAAAGTTGTAGATGTTAGAAGAGATAGTGATAGAAGTCTACTTATAAAACTTGTTCTGAGAGAGAAGATCATAAATGTTATAAGTGCATAGTCTCCACGGGTAAGGTTAGAAGATAGTAATTCTTGACATTAAAATTCAAATGCCAAATCCCTATGAGAAAAACATGGGAACCTAGTAAGCACGCCAATGACTACACTACTTAGTTTTCTGAACTTTCATGACTACACTACTTAGTTTAAATTAGTAACAGCATTGTGTCCTGAATCCGTTATAAATTAGTATTTCATGGCTTACACATGTTATGAGAAGTAAAACCATTCGATTGATGGAAGAAAGAGAAAGAGGAAGAGTCATCTAGTTGAGAATGGAACAGATTGCAGTAATTGTTCACCATACGACAATCCTAGCTGTTCACCAGAAGTTACAGTCCATCATTGCTAAGCATCTTCAATACTTTGATGGAGGGCCGGTTCCAGCATCCAAGGCCGATCTTCTTATGATGCTTAATCGTTTGCACTATATGTTTGTCCTTAGTCCATCTTTATCTTCACCTAAACAAAAGTTACATGCACCATTTTTGTTTCTCCTAAACCTGAACTTTATCAAGTATGGTTGTATTGTATGGTTATATGCAATGGCTCAAAATATAGAGGAGATTTTGTCAAATTTTCGATAGAAGTGGAATATCATTTCACCGTTAAATCCATGATTTTTGTGGTTAAATGACTCCTGGGAATTTGAAATATATGCATATTGACAAATATGAGTATAGAGTTAGTGGATACTATCAAACGTAACAGAGTCAAGAAACCAAGTGAAAATGAGTTAAAACTAGAAAAATTATTGGGTATAAGCTAATATTATGCTTAAAAGGACAATAATAGAAATGACGTAGGGATAGTGATGAATAAATAATTAAATAATAAAGTTGTAGATGTTAGAAGAGATATTAATAGAATTCTACTTATAAAACTTGTTCTAAGAGAGAAGATCATAAATGTTATAAGTGCATAGTCTCCACAGGTAAGGTTAGAAGATAGTAATTCTTGACATTAAAATTCAAATGTCAAATCCCTACGAGACAAACATGGGAACCTAGTAAGCACCCCAATGACTACACTACTTAGTTTTCTGAACTTTCATGACTACACTACTTAGTTTAAATTAGTAACAGCACTGTGTCCTTAATCCGTTATAAATTAGTATTTCATGGCTTACACATGTTATGAGAAGTAAAACCATTCGATTGATGGAAGAAAGAGAAAGAGGAAGAGTCATCTAGTTGAGAATGGAACAGATTGCAGTAATTGTTCACCATACGACAGTCCTAGCGGTTCGCCAGAAGTTATAGTCCATCATTGCCAAGCATCTTCAATACTTTGATGGAGGGCCGGTTCCGGCATCCAAGGCCGATCTTCTTATGATGCTTAATCGTTTGCACTATATGTTGGTCCTCAGTTCATCTTTATCTTCACCTAAACAAAAGTTACATGCACCATTTTTGTTTCTCCTAAACCTGAACTTTATCAAGTATGGTTGTATTGCATGGGTTATATGCGATGGCTCAAAATACAGAGGAGATTTTGTTGAATTCTCGGTAGAAGTGGAATATCATTTCACCGCTAAATCCATGATTTTTGTGGTTGTATGACTCCTGGGAATTTGAAAAAATATAGTTTTTATTCAAATTTTGTTTTTGGTCCATTTAAAAATTAAAGTTTTAAAAATTTGTACTATATTGGTGGGAAAAAACCAGGGTGTCATATTGATGATCCAAATAGTTTATATATTGGATCCAATCATTGGTTGTTGCCTACAATAGACAACTTTCTCAAAGGAATAAGATGATTGTAAGCAACATTGGCTGGGTATCAACTGAATGCCAGAGAAAGTCCAAAACCAATGGTAACAGTATTGACCAGTTGGATTGTTAGGATTATTTATTGTGTGGGCATCACCTATCTAACATGGATCTTCTTAAATCGAAGGTTCATGTTGGCCCTACAAGTAAATCCATACAAACATCATTTATATTAGGTATTTTTGTTATAATTGAAGAGAAGATAGGAAATCTTATTTCTATCTAATTTAGTATTTTCAATATTAAAGGCCCAATATCTAATTATTTGAACTCCTCATCCACAAACTAGAATCTCATGACCAAATATCTCACAAGTGATAAAATATCAACCGTCTAATTAGACCTATCTTAGATTTGACCAAATATATGAATGGTTTTGATCACAAACACCAAAGATTCTTGTATATACATTAAGCTTCCCCAAGTAAATAGTAACATTTGGTTAATGGGCCATGCACCCTTGATTTTTTTCATGAGTATCTCACTAAATGCACGGATAACTATAACTCCAGCACAACTCAAATTTTTAAAGATCCAAATCATTCAAAATGTTGACCATGATGTAAATGCACCATGTTCTGAAATCCTCATTCATTGGATATTGATGGCCCTATCCATTATTTTCTTTTAGTTGTAAAATGGATGCTAAAAGGGGTGATCACAAAATTATAATATTTGGACTTTCATATATGTATCCATTCAAGTACGTATGGATTATTAAACTTATTGCAGACTTAAAAATGACCATTTTAGGATGAATTATAGAAATATTTGACAGAGTATAAGTACACGCTAATGATAAAATTAGGCAAATTATATTGCAAAACTATATAGATGTCTTTCTCACTCTGTAGATTTATGGAATGTTCCCCCTCCACCAACTCTATGTGGTGTGGAGTTGAGACCTAAGCCCCCAACTACAAAATGGAAGAACTGATGTACGCCAATTACGCCCCCCCACCCCCCCCCCACCCAACATTACATGTAGTATGAACCAACTTTTTCGTCAAACCTCCAATGGAGCTGACAAATGATCCTACTTGGGTTCCATCTTCTTCTCTCACTCTCTCAAATAACAAAAGTACTCCTAATACGTATTAAAATTTTAAAATATAACCATAACTTTTTTATATTGTATGTATAGTAAAAAGTTTCTCTTGCCTTCAGCTAAAATTCAATATGTATAATAAACCAATAGGTCCAGAAGGTTAACATAAACCAATCAAAAGATTTTTGGGGTACTTGTATATGACCATGTGGCTCGGAAGATAGAAGTGTGCACCCCCAGACACCATAAAAAGACATGATCAGAAGGGATAAATTGAAGCATGCCCTCACCGGGAGGCATCAATCTAAGTATTTGTATGCATGTTCTTTTGGAAGATTCATGTCATTCATCTTGTTTACCCTTCCTTAAATAGGTTAGTGTCAGAAAACCACATTGATTCGATGATCGTAACCTATATGACTTTAAATGAAAAATCACAACCTTATTTATATTTTTGTTTCTCACACGAGTCCTAGTAGGCGTACATGCTTTTGGCTTGAGAAGTCTACGCCCTTCTTCTTTCATGTGGGATGATTTTCTTTTTATGATATAAGCCTTTTTGTCATGTTCTCTGTACCAAAAAATAGGTCACCCATAAAAAATCAATGTATTTGAATGATCTTAACTACTTTTAGGTTTTTGAATTTTTTTTAATAAAGATGGATGATCAATATTTTTTCTCATTTATGCTAAAAGCATTCACTGAACAAAAAAATTGATTTCTACACCATCTAAACCATTTTAAACATGATGAATCAATTAGGCACAGAATAAAGTTTCACCAAGAATAAAAAGAAGGGCATGACTTCTTATCATGCACGTTCAAGAGCATGTAAGCCTACCGGAACTCTTTCTCGTACATATAAGCCCTGCTAATTGCTCTCATATCTGTCTAAACACTGTGCAGAGACAAGTTCTCTCTTCTTGGAGGAGTACAAGTCAACGAAGGAAACTTCAAGCAGAGAGAAGAGACGTGAACCAACAACAAAATGGGCTCAAAATATCTATTACCTTCAAGCCGTGGCAAAATATTTGAATTTGTCAAGAGCCTAAGAATTTGACGTGGTGTATCTGGAGCCAAATGACCAGGCAATAGCAGTTGACAAGTGGCAACTGCTACGGAGGACGACCAATTCATAACATCATGGACCCCGCTAATGACTGGTCATGGCACAGCCTAGCATCTTCATCTTGAATCACAAGTCACACCAGCTAACCGGAGAGGTCCCACAAAACATAGAAACCTTCTTATGCCTGCACATAGACCTCTCTTACTGGCTTCCTTCTTCAAAGAAATGGTCTCCAGTATTGTAAAAGTTTGAACGAAGAATAATAACAAAGCTAGCACTATGTAGAAAAGGAGGGCCAAAAGCTAAAGAATAATCAATCTGTAGAAGTTACATCGCACATTAATCAAAAGCGGAATATCTTTATAAAGGCATGTAGACTGCAGAGTCCGTCCTGAGCCGTTGGCCTTGGTTTCTTCTCAACGTCACAGAGTCATAAGACCCAAAACGCCATTCCAACAGCCAGTCTGCTTGACTAAAACTTGCCAGTTTACTTTAGCAGCTAAATGTGCAATTGGGTCCAATTTTTTGCGGATCCGAACCGTTTGTCTTGCAGGGCCGGTCTTAGCTAGATATGCCTTGCCTCATTACTTGCATGGATCAGATGACAGTAATTAACCCTCTACTCACTTAGGCCTTTGTACCATTCATTTTTCGAAGTTTTCGAGTGGTTAGTTTAAGCCTCAATTCAACTATGAAGGGTGGAATATCAAATGGGAAAGAATTTTCGAGCATGAAAAAAAGGTCTAGCTGACATCAAATTAATTTTGTGGACGATTATGATTCTGACCGTTGCCTTTGTCCCACCCACACTGCATTATCATGGAACCTCGGTCGTATCCATGAAAGCAGACTTTATCAGATGCGCTTTAAGCCTCGGATACTTTGCCCACCTCGCACCTCGATTGGTATCCAAGTGTGTAGAATGGGACTCCCCACTTATGACCTATCGGATCAAGTGTTCTGATCACCAAGCTAAATGAATGTGCCATGTGTACTCAAGTTTTGGTTGCTTCCGTCGATGATGCCCCGCAACCCAAACAGGAAAAGGGAATGCTAAGATGGTGAAAAGCTATGCAAAGCACTCAATACGGTGCTGCCATTAAAGAAGACGGGATAAAGTTTTTAAGGACCTGCAACGACTTCTGAGAGTAGATCCACGACCACTCCACAGCAAACTTCTCCCTTAGATGATTTGAACCTTGCATCACAGATTAATCACATTGGCCTTGAGATCACAGGTTTAAAGCATGAAAATAATCTCTTATAAAAATGCAAAGTAAGACTGTATACTATAAACTATTGTGATTCGCTCTTCCCTCGAATCTACATAGATGGAAACTTCGTACACCATGGCCGCCTTTTTTTACCACGGTGGGAAAGGACCTATCTATGACGTGCCCAAGCAGACAAATGGCTTGAACTTTGGGTCACCAAACGTTTGGGTAACTTTCTTGCTTCAATTATGTGACAGCTGTTTGGTTTGGTGCACACAGAGTGCGCCTCCAACGGGCTGTAGCAAGAAAGACATACGGGTCTGTATCCAGATCTGGCACTGGCATGCCAGATCAAACCGTCCAAGCAACCAAGATGCCCTCTTATCACCAATGATCAAGCCGTTACAATGAATCTGTTAACCAGCAGATCACCATCAACGTGTAGGCATTATCCTCTTTGTGCTTTAGATTACTTCACCAAGGAAAGGAATATAAGCTCTGTCTGCATCTGCTTTCGAACTTTCTTAAGGCAAAAGCAAAACTACTCAGAATACGGCGAAAACGCGGAACAAGGCTTCGTTGTTTTCATACTCGCCTCTTTCACCTTTGAAATAGTCCTTTTTCCTCGTCCAATTAACAAATTTACCCCTGCGTCTGCCCGTATGAGCGCAGCAGTTTATAATTTATATGCGCTGCAACTTAAATCCCCTGACCGGATGGCAGGGGATTCCCGTCCAATGGGCAACGTCGATTTTAACGGGCGCTGTCAGAAATAATCAGGTAGGATCACCAGTCGGCTGTGTCACAAAGACAGAAATGGCGTAGATCAGAGCGTCGATTTAGAAGAATTAAAGTACATGTGGGGCACAAGTGGTAGGTCCAGATGGTTCATTCTCCGGAACCAATCTTAGATACTTGGTGACGCAAAACGTAATCTCAATTGGATGATTTTAACTCTTTGATCTGTCAAGTTTTTCTTACCGTCCATTGTGCCTTACACAATAACAGTTTTTAGAATCACCAAAGGGAGATCTTTTGGTGCAGGACGTTTTAAGATGCAGAAGATGTGCGGTTTAGATTTCCAGATGGGGAATCAATATCTAGCATTAGTTATGTGTGTTGTGTTACATCTGTGCATTGATCTACGCGGGCAAATACAGTTCATAATCATCTGATTTGACCAAAGTACCCTCCTGCCCGGTTTAAATGAAGCCCAAGTGAGGTCCGGTTGCGTCCTGTAAACATCCTTCGGCCAGCTAAACGGTGTTGGTGATGAAACCTATGACCAGACTACCTCTATCTTTTGTAATTTCTCCTCCAACCCTTTGAAAAAACCAACTCTCTCTCTCTCTCTCTCTCTCTCTCTCTCTCTCTCTCTCTCTCTCTCTCTCTCTCTCTCTCTAGATGGGAATCCATTGGTTAAGGAAGAAGAAGAAGAAGAAGAAGAGCAGCAAGCCATCCTCGCAATGGCCATGGCAGCGTTTCGGATTCTCCGCCTTTCGGTGGAAACGACTCGATATCCATTTCTCCTGGTTAGACGACCTTCTCTTCAAAATCTTAGCGGTCTTCGAAGCCATTATACTCGTTACGACCCTCTGTTTCTTCTATCTCTGTTGCGGTTGCCACTTCTAATGCATTCCGTGTCTTTTCCGTTTGGCAAGCATGAACATTTCAGTTTATCCTTTTGTCCCATAACATTCTTTTATACCCATTATATCCTTCGACCAAGAGCACCCATTTTTGTTAAATCCTTAATTACTAGGAATTCAGAAACCCAAAACTTAGAAATTTCTATCATGGAATCAACTCCCTACCCGAAACCGATCAATCCTAGCGAAACCGGGATCGGATGGATTGGAATCGGAGTAATCGGGGCCGCCTTGGTGTCTCGAGTCCTGAATACCGGTTATTCCCTAACCATATACGTCCGAAACAGATTGAAAGCGTCCCAATTAGAAAGCCTAGGTGCTCAATATCGCCAAATCTCCGGGCAACGTTGCAAAATCCAGCAGTGTGGTGTTCACGATGGTGGGTCATCCCTCATACGTCAAATCCGTCCTCCTCGGGGCCAACGGCGTTCTCTCTGGTTTCTCAGAAAACTCGGTGATGGTTGGTTCGACAAGCAGCTCAGCGGAACTCGCTCGGGAAATCGCAGGCATGGCGAGTGGAAACCGTTGCCGGGCCATGACGCGCTGGTTTCTGGCTGGGACGTGGGAGCGACTGCGAGGTAGTTGGCCATTCTTGCTGGCGGGGATTCCGGCGTGGTGGAATGGTTGAAATCGTTGTTTGATTTTATGGGTCAGGTTACTGTGCGCCTGGCCACGTCTGGGCAGAATTTAAGATTAGAATCAGACGAGGTATTGCTTTTTGCACTGGATGGGATGGGATTTTGAGGAAGTTTAAGGCGGCCATTGAAGGTAGGCCCACCAGATCGATGGCGGTGGAATTGTTTGGGGACAGGATGATCGGAAGGGACATTGAAGCCGGTGCGTTTGCGGATTATGTGGTAAAGGATTTGGGAATGGGATTGGGATTGGGGGGGTTTAGTGAGAAGGGAATGGTGATTTTGCCTGGCGCTGCTTTGTGCAAGCCGTTGCTTCTGGGAATGATGGCAGCTAATGGGGATGTAAAGATGGAAATTCAGGGGCCTGTTATAGCCATTGAGAGGCTTAATGGCAAGTGATCCTCTCTGTTATGTGACTATAATAAGACCGGTTTGAGATGCATGGATAGATGGTGGGAGAGGGTTGTGATGGGTTTGTGATATTTTATTGATTTAACCATGTAGAAAGGACTTGATCAGATTTGATAGTCTTTTCAGTATCAATTGAATTGTGTTGAATTGTGAAGTTTCATTCTTTCTTTTTGGATACAGTGAGTGTAGGTTATGGTCATTTGATGACCCATTTGTGTCCTTTCTTACTTCTTTCAAAGAGGCAGCAGCACGTTTCATTTTCAATGGAATTTCCACCAATCTGAGTGTTTCTTATGGTAGAGTCACTAGACTTTGATATCTCAAAATCTGAAGTGTAGCAAAGGACAAGTTCGGCATTTTCTTCCCAACAAGAAACATGCTTCCTTTTCATTTTTCTCATGGAAAAACGGTTGTTATTATAAAGCTTTTAGGTAGGCCTGTTCTGAAGAGGTTCATCCAGCTGACTGGAGACTGGTGTAGTTTACAGGATTGCTTAGTGGGCTCTAAAGGAGAAAGCCCCTTCGTTTGGCACTTCTCATTGGAGAGTCTGTCTTTTATAGCAGCCATCCCTCAATTCGATGTTCGGGCACAGAGGGGTTTCAGCTGGGAAAACTCTCTCTTTCAGTGCTGGCATACAGAACCTTCCAAAATTTGAAGTATTCATCGCTACCAATGAATTAACCAGTCTCCAGAAATTGACATGACACATCTACGGCCTTCTGCTGCTGAGGCAACCTCTCTCCTGTGCTTAGATCACACGTTGGAGGCGCTCATGGGTCGTGGAATCTCCACAAAACCCAGCTTGCCTATAAACTCAACTGTCCATCTTATTTGTTTTGCAGGAAATAAGGTCGGATTCAAAAATCATATATATTGGATCATTGCAGTATTGTTTTCCTTGAATTCTAAAATCAACAATAAAAATATTTAAAATAATTTAAAGATCATATTGGATATAAAATATATGATTTTTGACATATAACTCACCCATAACAAGATGTTTAAGATGAACAGTTTGATTATTAAAAATAAGTGAAACACACATATACTTCTATAGTAAAACCCTCTAAAACCTTCAAAGAGCGTGTGAGAGTATTAGCTCAAAACAAAGGCACTTCTGAAATGCAAGAATGATATCCCCATATTTGGATGATCTAACACGTCCACATGGCTTAGCTTTGCCTATTTAGGCTAGCTACAAAATTTTCACACTGGATGCATCCAACTTATAATTTTTTCATTTGAAAAGTTTAATGACAATGACTAATGAACCCGAAATAGAATAGCTAGAGTCATCTAATGATCATGAATTTTGATATCTAACCAATCTAACGCAATCCAAATGTGATGAATCGATCATATCATCCAAATATGAAACCCATCGAGATTGAATTTCCAGAATGTTTTGTTTTCTGCATTCTCAAATCATTTTCCTTGAAATAAAAGACTAGGCAGAAGAAAAGAACATGATAATTTTGGATCATATGAGCCCTGCACAATTGGAGGTCCAAATTGTTCATCTTTTAGACAACTAATCTAGACAGCTCATGAAATCAACAGAAATGATAGCAACCAGCTATTAGTTGCTAGTTTAAACTGTTGGTGTATGACGATGAGATTTACGAGACAAGCTGTCCAAGATCTCCTAAAATAAGAGTCAGTAGCATTCAAGAGATTGTATGTTAGTTCTTTAAATGCAAACCTTTGCTTATGGAGATCTTCTCACCTTCACTATTTATTTGATGCTGTAGATTTCCTTTTAGCTGACTTTTTCACGAGTGGATGTCCATAGTTAGGAAAAATGAATAGAGTAGATCAATGTTATGTAAAGGGCAGCCCCATGCAGCAAGAAGCTTCTGCTCATGTGGGTCCAGGGAAGAGGCAGGCCACAAGGGCCGATAGTAGGCAGCCTTACCTTGTATTTTTGCAAGAGGTTGTTTCTACGCCTTGAACCCGTGATCTCAAAGTCATACGACGACAACTTTTACCATTGCGCCAAGGCTCTCCTTCAGATCAATGTTATGTGAAACCACTATAATAAAGTGGACTTACATCGGTGTTCAGGTGTTGTTGTGCTCTATACCAGCATTCCTCTCGGCAAAATTGAACTAAAAATCTAATGCAGCTAACATTTGTCCTTTAACTAGTTTTTCATCCATTGAGATACCAAGTATATAGACACAGTATAAAATTGAAAATACTTGCGTCTCTTGAATAGTCTCCCCGATTGTGCCCAAGGATTTGCAACTTCTTCCAACATTTGTGTCACCATTTTATTCTAAATTCAAACTCTGTACTATGCCTAGACTTAAAAGTATTCTAAAATAGTTGCAATTAGCAAGTGGATTTGAAATAGGCCAAAATGAATAGCTACCAGCTTGTGACAAAAACCCTGCACGTTTTATAGTTGGAAACAAACAAAACTAGCCATCATTTTGCAAAGCAACGACAAGGTACATGAAGACAATGGGAAGGAAAATACAAGGTTACAAACAATTGAAGTCCACGATGACAACTTCCAAAAATCATATGGCATTATAAATAAGAAATGGATGTGCATTCTTGTAGCCTTGGCGCAACGGTAAAAGTTGTCATCATGTGACCTTTGAAGTCACGGGTTCAAAGCATGGAATCAGCCTCTTGCAAAATGCAAGGTAAGGCTGCCTATTTTGACCCTTGTGGTCTGCCCCTTCCCCAAACCCTCATAGGCAGGAGCTTCGTGCACTGGGGCTACCCTTTTTTATGAGCATTCTTGTGATGAGTGTGATGTACGGCACAGCCTATGTTGGAAGCATAGATGGGGTATGTGTAAGATTAGTAAATTATTAGAACAAAAAAGTAAATAAGGTCAGTAAAAGTCAAACAGAGATTTAGGTGGATAGGCTTTGGTAGCTTTAAGAGATATGAATTTTAACCTTCTCCACTAAGTTAGAACAAGAGTAAAAGAACCACTATTTTAAACTTGAATTTTTCTTTAATTTATTGTATTTTTTATTAATTCAAAGCATTTATTATGTTGCATTATGTGTTAGGAAGAGTTCTATATCAGTTTTTAGTAAGAAATCAAAGTTTAAATTGTTGAGTTTCATTACAAAAGCTTAATAAGTACTATTGCGCAGGTTAGTGAACAAGGTATGTTTGCAATTGAATATCTCACTATTGATTGATTTTTGTTGAAATATAACTATATCATTAGACTCCTTGTCATCGAATTCTATTAGATACCAAGTTTTATTGAAACTTTACATTAGAAAGTCATTGAACTTATTGCCAAAGTCAGCAACTTAATCACGTCAATCATAGAAAAGGGTAATGTCAGAATTTCAAAAAAATTAATAGGAAAGGAGGATGAAAAATTAATAAAATGGCAATGTTGCAAAGCTAGGGTTTAGCTCTCTCTCTCTCTCTCTCTCTCTCTCTAGACAACAATCCATCTGAGGGGTTTGGCTGTTTTATTATAAAGATACTCTTATAGTTCTATGGAAGGAAAAAAAATATACGTTTTTCCAAACATCAAAGCTAGAGTTATGGAAAGAAGCATTAGAATCTAAAGGATTTAAAAATAGTAAAACTAAGACAGAATATATGGAATGCAATTTTACAAGGAGAGTAGGAGTGGAACACCAATCAAGATTGATAACCAAGAAGTCCCTGTAAAAGACCACTTTCGATACTTAAGATCAATTATTCATAAGAGTGGAGAGATTGAGAGGGAGGTTACCCAAAGAATTAAAGCGGTTGAAACAAATGGAAATGTACATTTGGAGTTTTGTATGATCGACGAGTGCTGCTCAAACTAAAAGAAAAATTCTATAAGATGGCCATAAGGCCGGCCATACTCTATGGATCAGAGTGTTAGGTAGTTAAAGAACATCATGCTTATAGGATGAGCATCGCAGAAATGAGGAGGTTGAGATGGATGAGTGGTAAGACAAGGAAGGATAGAATTAGGAATGAAAATATTAGAGAAAATCTAAGGGTAGCACTAATAGGCAACAAGATGAGAGAGACTAGACGTAGATGGTTTGGACATGTCCAAAGGAGACCAAAAATGGCACCGGTTAGAAGGAGTGAGGCAATGCAAGTAGAAGCTTTTAAAAGGGCAAGGGGAAGGCCCAAAAGAACGTTAATAGAAGTGGTGAGAAAAGATTTAAAAACTTTGAAACTAAATGAAGCCATGGTACTTAATAAAGAGGAATGGAGGAATACGATTTATGTGGCCGACCCATAATTGACATAAGGTCTTGATGATGATGATGATGATATAACTTAAAAACATCTGACTTTATATTATACTCATGTATCACTATAAATGGAAATGTTGGAAAATGTGTATCCAAACACAGCTTAAGGCTTACAAGAGAGAACCCAAGCAAAAATCCAAGACCACCAACTTGTCACACCTTTTTCTCTCTGCTCTATCTAACATGACCGGTATAGAAGCTTTGAACTAGGGGTGGCAATTCGGGTTGGTGAGTCGTGTTTGTGGCAACACAAACACGACCCGATTAGAGAGTCGTGTCAAAAGCCTATGACTCGTACACAACCCGGTTATTAAAAAAATGACACGACACGACCTGTGTAACACTATTATTGACTGAGTCGTGTTGGATACAAGACACAAAATGACACAACACGACACGATACGACATAACACGACTCTATTTTCCTATTACGACTTGGTAAAAAAACTGCTCCCAAGTGGATGGAGCCATTGAGCAAACACAACCACAAAACATAGGACAGTTATTTTTCAACCGTCCTATATGATATGAGTTTTATACTTTTATAGGACGGTTGTGAAATAACGGTCCTATATGTTTCGTTTTATAGGACGGTTTTGAGATAACCGTCCTATATGTTACATTTTATAGGACGGTTTTGAGATAACCGTCGTATATGTTACGTTTTATAGGACGGTTGTGAAATAACCGTCCTATATGTTATGTTTTATAGGACGGTTGTGAAATAACTGTCCTATAAAGTGTAAACATAACATATAGGTAGGGGTGGCAATTCGGGTTGGCGGGTCGTGTTTGTGGCGACACGAACACGACACGAATAGTGTTACAGGTCGACACGAACACGACACGCTTAATAGTCATGTCAAAAACCTATGACTCGTACACGACCCGGTTCTTAAAAAAATGACACGACACGACCTGTGTAACACGATTAATTGATTGAGTCGTGTTGGATACACGACACAAAATGACACGACACGACCTGACATATTAAAAAAACTGCCCTCTCAAGTCAAGTCCCAACTCCCAAGTGAATAGAAGTTATAGAACGGCTGCCAAGGCCCGAACGGGCCAAATCCCAAAACAACCACAATAAAATAAACTAACATATAGGACGGTTATTTCACAACCGTTCTATAAAACCCTAACATATAGGACGGTTGTAACATAACCGTCCTATATATCATTGGTTTTATAGGACGACTGTGAAATAACTGTCCTATATATTACGGATTTTATAGAACGGTTGTGAAATAACCGTCCTATATGTTATTTTATAGTACGGTTATTTCATAACCGTCCTATATGTTAGGTTTTATAGAACGGTTGTGAAATAACCATCCTATAGTTTACTTTTTATAATTTTATTCCACTCCACCGTTATGACTGATCTTCTGATTCTGACTGAACTGTATCTTGAATCTTTGATCACCTAAAGCAATGACAATGAGGTTCTGGAGCAGAAAATCAGAATTGAATAGCATGGGTCTTTCAGTTATGAAGAACTAGACTTTCAACCCAAGTTACCAACCCCCACATAAATTGTTATGAGGGAATTCATTTCTCCAACTCCTTTCATGCTCATTGTCACTGGTCATTGCTATATCCATTGAATTACTGGTGACTGATCCACCACACCACACGACAAGTACATAGACAACCAAATTACCAATAATGTTCCTGTAATATTTTGTTATTTTATTTAGAAGCAACACAGTTCTTTATAGTTTAGTATTACACCACTCAGTCACTCACTGACTCACTTCACAAGTTCACAATTCACATGATATGTGAAAAAAAGAGACTGAAATGAATCAAATAACCACAATAGTAGTAAATAAATATGGATTAAGTAGCACATGATGGAAATATACTTCCATCAATGTATTATGTATCAAACACAACAAATTAAAATAAGTCATGAAAATTATACAAATTAATCAAAATGAATTGATCCAGTGTCTTCATTGGTTAAGTGATCTGTGATGCTACTTATGCTTATAATGTCCTCAGTAAGCTCATCCATGGCAACTGTAATGGTAGAGTCTACAATCATATAGAATAAACAAGCATTAGTTATTACTAAGCTCATATAAAATATAATGTAAATATAGAATTATAAACTATTACCTTTCAATCCATATAGCCAATCTCTCACACAAATCAATGCTTGCACGGTTTCTGGCTTTAAAGTAGATCTATATTGGTCAAGAACCCGACCACCAACACTAAAAGCAGACTCCGATGCAACCGTAGATATAGGAATACTCAAAACATCACGAGCCATGGCAGCAAGTTCAGGATACCTAAAATCAACATTTGAATCAAATATAAATGTAAATAAGATTACAGAAAATAGTGTTTACATGAGATTATTAGTCAAACAACATGTATTGATTGCCTTTCCAGAATGCAAGAATGTCTAGCTTTGACTCTTGCAATCTTGGTTCATCTAAATAAAGCTCCAATTGTGATTTTTGCATAGCCAAAGTACCTCCTTCACCTTCAAATGAATCAAATTCCTAATGCAAATGCAATTATATTATTCAACGTACTATAAGACAATTCATACTTCATAGAAAATTTTAATATGCTAAGTAGTAAGCGACATATAATGAAAGATACAATTATAAATAAAATCACCTTCATGACATCTAAAACCTCTTGACTATATGACATGTTCTGTCTATCATCAGCACCTGCACCTCTAGCCACTAGTGTAGATGAGGAGGAAGGAATAGGATAAATCTTAACCTTATATTCATTGAAGAGAGAGAATAACTTTTCCCTAACTTGAGCAAACTCCAAGCAGCCACTGCCAAACAATTTCTTGTACGAGAATTCCACAAAGAAGAGCTTATACCGAGGATCCAACACACATGCAATTACCAAAATGGTGCTGAATTCAGACCAGTACTTTGAAAACTTGGCAAACATTTGGGTGGACATACGCTTCATATAGTCATCATCACTTCTCATGTATTGTGTTAAACTCAAATAAATTACAAATGCTGCACGAAAGTAGAGATTTGCAGTGGGATATTTGGATCCAGAGAACATGCAGGTGGCATCATAAAAAACTGCCAAAAACTTCGAAATTTTTGTAGCCTTTTCCCATTCAATGAAAGAAGGACAATGCTTATAATTTGAGTCACTTAGTTCTAAGTGACAAAATGCACATTGGTAACAAAGAGCACTTTCAAGCATCAAATACGTTGAATTCCATCTTGTAAGACAATCTTGTCTTAAGCCCTTTTTTGTCTCAATTGACATGTAATTCACACACTCTAAAAAATTTTGTTTTCTACTTTGTGATGCTTTGACATACTTGATACTCTCTCTAATTTTTTGAATAGCATCATCAATTTCTTTCAAACCATCTTGCACAATCAAATTCAAAACATGACAACAACAACGTAGATGAAGGAACTCTCCACCACAAACAAGAGTGTTCCTGATGTTTAATTGATGCCTTAACAAACTCAACGGAAGAATCATTAGAAGAAGCATTGTCTAAAGTGATTGAAAAAATCTTTTCTCAATCCCCCATTCTACCAATAATGAGTATAACTTTTCGCTAATGATATTCCATTATGTGGAGGTGGTAGGAAACAAAAATTTAATATCCTCTTTTGTAAGACCCACCGACTATCTAGAAAATGTCTTTGTGAGACTTATATAACCATCGCAATACAAGAAGTCCACAAATCCGATGTCAAACTTATCCTGCTAGGTGCCAATTCTAACATCTCTTTTATCTTTCCTTTTTCTCTTTTATACATTCTTAGAACATCCTTTTTCTTGTATTTCTACTAATCAAGTGCAAATCTGCACGCAAATATTTCAAGAGAGTTCTAATTCCATCATACTCAACAAATTGGAAAGGCAAATCATGCATAACAACTGCAATGCTACTAACTCACGATAAACTTCGTGGATCAAACTTATTATCTGAAGCTGCACTTAGTGACACTGACATACTCCCCTGACTTTGAGATAAAAGCAACTGGCCTATATCACGAGAAGAGCTCCGTTGACAAGTCTTTATATGACATTTTAAGTTACCAGTACCAAATTTGCTATCGCAAATGTATATTGCAGAGCACTTCTTGCATTTACACCTTTGCCTTCCATCTTCTGATAGAGGAAGGTGTTCAAAAAAATTCCAAACTGGAGACATTAGTTTCCTATGCTTTTTACCTCTATTGGATTTTGAAACTAACTCCACGTTCTCCAAATCAGCAAACTCATCATCATCGTTGTTGTGGTGTAGCATATTCAAGTTATCAGAAACATCAGTGCTCCCAACTTCAACTTGTGCCTATATTGCAAAATGCAAATGACAAAAAAAAATTAGTTCACACTGACAGTAAACTAAACACTTCAGACTTCACCAACAATTACTAATAAGTAATAAGGGAAGGGAAGGGAAGGGAAGGGAGTGAGTGAGACACTGAGACTTGAGAGTTGAGACTCGAGAGTGAGGAAATTGAGAGGAATGAAAAGAGTCATACTCATAATTTCATAGAGAAATAACAAAAAACAAACACATGACATACCTGTGGTGCTGTAGTAGGGGTGCTGCTGCTCATCGTGTTAGAACTTAGAAGGGTTGATGTTTGAACTTGAAGAAGAAATCTAGATTCTGGTCCTCTGGAGTCTGGAAAGGGAAATCTGAAACAGATGTAAAATTGTAAATTATAAAAGCAGCTGCAAACCTGCAAGCCTTCAACTTCAACCTTGGGTTGGTAACGTTGGTTATGTTACTTAATACTTATGTATTAACGGTCCTATATTTATAAAATATAGTACGGTTATGTATTAACCGTCCTATATTTTAAAAATATAGAACGGTTATGTGCTAACCGTCCTATATTTAGATAATATAGAACGGTTACTTACTAACCGTCTTATTTTTTGTAAGCTTTAACATATAGGATGGTTATACATTAACCGTTCTATATTTTCCAAATATAGAACGATTATACACTAACCATCCTATTTTTACATAATAATATAGGATGGTTACGGACTAACCGTCCTATTTTACATAATAATATAGGACGGTTACGGACTAACCGTCCTATTTTACACATGGTTTATTCCTTCATATCCAATCTGTGAGTGTGACTGTGAGTCTGTGACTGTGAAGTCTGTGATGTGCCAGATTTTCGCTTTTCAAGTGACTAGTCTGCCTGACAAAGACTGATAGCCTTCTTTCCTCCAATTCCAAACTGGCAAGTGGCAAGTGGAGTTAATGAAAGTTGAAACTTACACTTCAATCATTTGTCAAATATTTTGATGCCCCTAGTTATTGTCCTTAATGTTACTTAACTTACTTGTTAGATAACTTAGATAGTTAGATGTCATGAATCATAATAGATGATCCGAGGTGGGGGCGAGGGGGCCCCCTTGTAGACTTGTAGTGGCGGGAAAACAAAATGAAAGTTGAAAACTGAAAAGAACATAAAGGTTTAACTTTAACTAATTAATAATTATCTAGGTATACTAACTACTAAGTCAATCTAGAGTCTAATCTAACTGTCTAAGGCAATTGTTTTGTCTTTTTGTATAATTGTATTGTATCATGTAAGTTAAGTAAGCCCAAATCCAATTATCCAACTATAAGCCTATAACTATAAGTTATAAATAACTGTATAACCAATTTCTTATCAACCATTTTCAGTTTAGCTACACATTGTCACATGTCAATTGTTACAACTTACAAGTTACACTTAGTAGATAAGTTAACCAAGTTTTGTAAGTTGTACAAGTAAAAGTGAAGTGAGAGAGAGACTAACTAACTGTCATATATTGTTGTATAAAATTATAAATGCTAATGAATAATGATTTTCTTATGTTAATTTCACATGTCTCACCAACCAATTGATCTAATATATCTCTTTTCAATCAAATTCATGAATATCATGTATCCAACTCATATAACTCAATATTTGTTTCTCATTTCTAACTCCCAATTGATGATAATAGATTAGGAATAACTCATTCATAATTCATCCATGATCCTTTGATCCATCATTCATGTAGACATTGTAGAGTAAAATTTAGTAACTCCTTTAGTAATATCATTCAACATTTGTGTTAATTCAACACACAACTCCTATTCTCTGTTCACATTCTCACCTCACCTAATGAGTTAATTACAATGTTACATAACTAAATAACTAATAATTATTCCCTTGGGACCCTTCCTAGTTCCTATACTATACTCATTATCCTCTAATGAGATAATTACACAACTCTTTCTATACTCATTCTCAAGCTATTGAGTTAATTACATAACTGTTTCTATTCTAGTTCAGTTCAGTCATTCTTACCTAATGAGTTAATTACATGACTCTTTCTCTTTCTTTACTTATTATCATTTATCAATGTTATCATCAACATTCAACAACTTTTGAATTGAGTATGAGTTACTTACATAACTTTGCTTTTTTAAGATGATCCTCAAGTGAGATCATCAGACATCAGATGAGTTAAATACATTATATACATAATTAACACCAACTTTACTCATCCTCCCCTAACCTCAACCTCAACAACTATGTTGAATTGAATATGATAATATGAGTTACTTACATAACTTTGCTTTTAAGCTGATAGATACTCAAGTAACTCAACTCAATTGAGAAGTCTGAGCCTGAGATAGTGAGATGAACATAATACATATATGCCTATATGCTCTATCTTTTTAAGCTCATCTAGTCATCCTTAACTTAAGGAAATTAAGATGAGTTAATTACATAACTCTTTCTCCACTCTATACTTAATAACTAGTTTTATTTAAGCACATCATCAACTAAGATTAATTAAATACATAACTCTTATAGCTTATACAACTCCTATATTTCAATATATAGATGGTTATAAACAAACCATCCTATATTTAAATATATTATAGGACGGTTATTTTAAAACCGCCCTATATTTAAATATATTATAGAACGGTTATTTTGAAACCGTCCTATATTTAATATATTATAGAACGGTTATTTGAAAACCGTCCTATATTTGATTATGTTATAGAACGGTTATTTGAAAACCGTCCTATATTTAAGTATATTATAGAACGGTTATTTGAAAACCGTCCTATATTTAAATATATTATAGAACGGTTATTTGAAAACCGTCCTATATTTAAGTATAATTATAGAACGGTTATTGAAAAACCGTCTTATATTTAAGTATATTATAGAACGGTTATTGAATAACCGTCCTATATTAGTATATTATATAGAACGGTTATTTTAAAACCGTCCTATATGGTTCTATACATATAATATATCGTTTTCACTTTTCACTTTTCACCTTGGTCATTCTCAGCCCTAATTTCAATCTTCCAAGTTCCAACCCAACGATCCAATCCAACCTCTACTGAGAAGGTGAAAACGACCATTCCTCTTCGATCTTTCACAGATCTAAGCAAAGAAAGGTATGTATTTACGATTTTTTGCATCTTTAATGTAATTTCGTATACGATTACATTATACATGAACCGTAAAAAGTAATAAAAGAACACAATTTGATAAATAAATAAAAAACCTCTGTCTGGTTTCTCTGATCCTTGCCTTGAACTTGTTCTATCATTTTGTTGTCAAACACCTATTTCTCATATTTTGATTTATGTTGTCTTTCATTTGAGTCTGGAAACGGGGTTTGTTGGGAAAAAGATGGATGAGCAAAAAAAAACGGAGCTGGAAGCCTGGAAGTGGAATGGGATTATGGGAGATATCATATATGTATGTTCCTCTGACGGAAAAACCAAACATATAAATTATAAAGGTTCTGAGTCTTCTGACTTTGCCCATAGTGCATTAGTGCTGAATCAGTGAATCCTGATAGATAGGTTCTCAAAGAATTGCATCTACTGAAATAGTCTCTAGCTGAAATGTAGAGCAGACTGAGCAGTAGAAGAAGCAGGACAGATGTCAGAAGATTGAGGGAGAGAGACATTAAACTAGTTCTTTCTTTTACAAAATGGAAAAAAACATTACCTTTATCTAATTTATCACAAACTAGCTACAGCTTATATCCCAATTTCTTCTTTTCCTTAAGGGAGCCCTAGAAAAAAGAACCAAATCAAGAAAAATCTCTCAAAAACTAAATTAACATATCTCATATCTGCATCAAACAATGTCAGATTTTCAACATTTTTTATGTGTTGGAACTATTGAAACAACAGGAATGATTAAGTGATAGTTGACCAAAATAAAAAATAAAGGATGAAGGAACATAACAGATTTTTTAAATTATTATTAGACTGGAATGAATGTTTTGAGATAGGAAACTTAATGAAATGGCCAAATCAAGCTACAAATAATGAATGTTATACAAAAACAAAATATCACTTCTTTTTTTTCCACTCTGCATACTGGAATGGCATACTTCTGGGGCTATGGCACTATGCCAACATCACAAAAAATGAGAACATGCATAATTGCTTGTTTGAAGAGATAGAGGGAGCAACAATCTGACCTTGTAGGAGGCTTCCAGTATAGTCTCCACTGTCCAATGAAAAATTTGTGATGGTTTTCAAGGGTGCTACTGCTTATTATCCCTGTATAATTGTATTCCTCTTTTCTTGTCTAACTGTAGTCATTTTTATTTTGAAGCAAACATGGAGCAAGTAGAAGAGGTAGGAGAGGTACAAGTAGAACAATTACAACACACAGAAGCAGAACAATCAAGGCTATCAAGCACATGTCCATCAGTAACACCACCGATGGTCAGTGTCAAGAGAAAGGTCAGGGGGAGGGGCCCAACGCAAATGGAACATATAAATAAGAGAACCTCAGTTGGAATAAAAGAAATGGTACAATTCAACACTAAAGGCCAACCGATTGGTGGTGTTGCACATACCTATGCTAGCTTCATATGTTGCACTGTTAGAAGACTTGTGCCGATGTCGGTGGCCGATTGGAGACATGTATCGCCACAAGTCAAAGATTCAGTATGGGAAATGGTCAAGGTATGTAAATTCTTCCTACATATAACATAATATGTCCTTTATATTTATATGTTTTGTTTTTGTTTGCATATGAATCACGATAAGATACACAAAGTTGCTGCAATACTCACTAGTTAGTCACTTTAACATGCTTCTTCTTTTGTTTTGTAGGCTGCCTTTGACGTATCTGATGAGTGCAAGAAGCAAGCCTTGCTAAGAGCTGGTGAAGCTTGGAGGAAATGGAAGAGTGAGCTTGCAAGGAAGTACATACTTCCAAATTCTCATGATCCTTCTACGCTTCACATGGTCCCTCAGTTGTATTCCTGCTTCATTAACCAGGAAGCATGGAATCAATTTGTACAGTATAGGCTATCTCCTGATTTTGAGGTAATCACAACTTGAACTAGCCAAGCTAAATTTTGAGTCTTGTAATTATTATAATTGATTGTATTTTGAATCTTTGATCACATTACTTTGATGTCCAGGCAAAGCGTATAAAAGGACAAAAGGCTCGTGCACAGAACCATACGCCGCACCACCTTTCAAAGGTTGGCTATGCACGATTAGAGGCGGATGTAGTAAGTATATCATGTCACATTCCATTTGTCTAATCATATTAGATTATTATTTTTATTAACTCTGACTTAGTGTCTCTTATAATCTTATTACAGCAAAAGAAGGCTGGGACAACAGATCCCATCGACCGTGCTATTCTATGGAAAATGGCACATTCGAAAGGGCGTAACTCCCAGACCTTTGCCAACGAGACAACTGCAACAATTGCTTCAAGAATTGTAAGTAGTTTAAGACTTTAAGTTTTATACTTTTACTTTATTTGCATACTGCCTAGTTAAATACTTTTATACCCTTGCATAGTATATTATTTAAATATTACATATATAATAGTGATTTTATCATGTTATGATCTTTATGTGTGCAGGAAGAGTTGACCCAAGAACAAGAAGAAAGTGCAACTACAGGGACTCTTAGCAGCACTGCTGCAAAGGGGGACATCCTGTATAGGGCAATGGGCAACAAGAATGAGCACCCTGGCCAGGTAAGGGGCCAAGGTCGAGGTGTTGTTCCTTCCAAATTCTTCCCCAAACAAAAGGCTCCTACGCTATAAGAATTGGAAGAATGGAAAAAGCAAACAGTTGTGGAGATATATAGCATGGTCAAAGATCAACTATTGAAGGAACTCCAAGGTGGCCGAAGAACCTCATGTGAGGATGTTGGCGGCCCTCAAGCTGAAGCTCAACCTCAAGTTCAACCAACAAGAAATAATAATAGCTGCACTCCTACTCCTAGTCCTCTATCAGATGAAGAGGTGGCAGAACAAGTACTCCCAATCAGTGAGGTATGTATATTCACTTGTTTAGTTTTACAATGTTACTTATTTACTTTTGTTTTTAGTTTACACTTTACATTACATCACTAATTATTATATATATGTCATTTCTCAAATGCAGGTGGGTCAATGCATGTTGCAGCTACATACATTTGAGAACCATGTGGCTGTGGCAACACTGTACGAGGTTCGGCCCATGACTTCCGCCACCTTGCATGGTAAGTTGATGCCTCCACACACTAAGCGTGTGTGCATCACTACTGCCATTCAACCGTATGCTCCCCTTCCATTTCCGGTCGAAGGGGATGATGTTGAAATGTTGGGGATGCAATTGGATATCATGTGTGTTGGCCAGAGAAACACATAAAACCAATGATATCCAATTCCAAGGTACATATATACTAACTGTAGTCATGGCTTCATTTTCTCCTACCTTTTTTAAAGTCCTCCTAAACTGTTCATTGATTAATATTGTCTGCAACATGTCGGACAGTCGGATCACGAAAAGCAAAGACAAGGGGCAATTGAAGCAAACCTTGCCGCCGGCAAATTCGGCAGAGTGGCAAGTGTAGCCACATCCCAGCCTTCTCAGGTAGTACTAGTTCTATGTTTTTCCATAGTCACTACTCACAAGTCATAAGTCAGTAGTACTAGTTCTTTAGTTCAAAACACTTGTTAGGTGCTCACTAGTCACTACTCACAAGTCACAAGTCAGTAGTCACAATGTTATTATTGTTATATTATAAAATATTCTAATTTTACCTCACTGGGTTTCTTCTTTTATATCTGCTAGTATATCAGTATATGTTGTATATATTCATTACTAATTTCTAAAATGTTACATGATTACATTTACAGTGTAGGTATCAGGTGGAGGTTCCACCTAACACACCTCCATTCCTAAGGGTACTGTACAGACTGGCCAATGAAGGCAACACAAATACAATGAACCCTGTATGGATAGAGGCAGGTGTGCTTTCAAACGATGTGGTTGAGGTTCCACTATTCAAGGAAGACCTCATAGCCATATGTAATATGGATCAATTGGAGTACATGCACATCATAGTCTATATAGGGTACGTCGTGTAACTACTATATTAGAGTTAAGACTTACCAATCAATGTAACATTACTTAATACTTGCTTTTTTAATAAAACTTAATAATTATTTGACATTAACCCAAATTTCAAATGCAGGTATTTGCATGATAGCTTGCATAGACTAGAGGTCAAGGACATTTACAAGTTCCTTGACCCTTCTCTTGTCTTTCAATTGAACCATTTGCCTAAGGACAAACAAAGTGAAGATATCATTCCTGGTCTCATGACTTGTGCGAAGGGGCAAGCATTACTGATTCCCTACAATAGCGGGTACGTTGTAACATAGGTTGCTTAATTATGCCATTTTAATTTCACAATTCATAGTTTCATACACATGAATACTACATTAGTTAAGATTAGAGAAAATTCAATTGAACTATTATTTTTATAGGTCCCATTGGATGTTGCTAGCTTTGGATGTGCATGGTAGCCATGCAATTTTTTTTTATTCATGTGGAGCACACATTCGGGAACACCTTATGGAAATTATAAACAAGTAAGTCTTTATTATTCTTTTTATTATAATATAACTACTCACCTGGCAACTATAATAATATTCATAATCTAATGCTTTTCAAGTATATGTGTGTAGAGCATGGTATAAATGGGCTGAGAGGGAAGGCATTCACCACCCACCAAAACTCAACTGGAAGAAGGCCAATGTACAGTTTACTAATTACTGCTCTTTAGACTCTTTCATATAATTTTAAACCTGAACTTGTTGGAAATTATATTTTGAAACTTTTATGTTGTCTTTGGTGGCATTGTTTTGCAGTGCCCTCAACAAAAATCAGATTGGGAGTGTGGATATTATGTTCTTAGATACATGAGAACCCTCATTTGCAATGGAGTTTCAGTCTCACAATTGAGAAAGGTAACACTTAGACTTACTGACCAAAGTTGCACTTTTGATTTGTATATTTCCTGACTTAATTCAAGATTACATGTCTAATCTCTGAACTAAGTTATTATATGTTTCTTGTAGGTGGATTTTGGAACCAAGAGTTACTCCCAGTTGGATCTAGATGATATTAGAATGGAATGGACAGATCATATTATGAATTTTAATTTGTAGTTCAGTGATGTAAAATTGTAAATGAATGTATATTATCATTCATATATATACATTTTACTCAAATATAATACAAAGATCAGTTCATTTCAATGAATGTGTTCTATTTTTCTTTTGATTGAAGTACACTGTATCAATGTATGTGCTTTCTTTGTTTCAAACTTTCAAATTTCAATGATGTGATTGTGAAGTTGGTGTTTTGATCAGCAGATGGGTTGTATTGTATCATGTATGTACATACAATCTACAAATACAGTATGGGTGGTTGATATCATATCATGTATTGTATCATGTATTGGAGAGGGAGTCATATATGGAATGGAGGTTGATGATTAAAATTACTGATATATACTGAAGTTGTAGATATGATTCATATGAATATGATACCAAAAAACTTTCAAATTTCAATGATGTGATTGTGAAGTTGGTGTTTTGAATGGAAACCTGATGGACATCCCTGCCTATACAGGCAATTTCATTCATTTGCTGAGGAATGAGGATAAAATTAAAAATGCCAAAGTTCAGAATGATTGTCTGCATTGGTGCCTGCCTGGGCCTATTGACAATTGGAATGATATAGTCATGGAGATGGTGCTAAGTGATTGATATGTTGGGCAATTATGATGATTGGAGCCCATGATTCTAAGCTACCAAGTTTCTGACAATCGGAACACAATTGTTTGTGTGAACAGAAAGAGGGATGAGGAAGTTCCACTAGTTGTAATTATATCATGTTTGCAAGCTTTCACTTATCTGTTGCCAATCAAATGTGTTTTATCAGAAGCTTGCAAACTGGAAGGTGAAGTTGCTTCGGCTTACATTTCAGGAAATCCTGCTTCATTCAGATCTTGAATCACAGATTTCTGGATTATATTTTGTGAATTCCTGTTTATAGTTTGTCACTCTCATGTCTTTGCTTTCTTTTCATATTCTCTAAGATGCACCCGAACGAGAACCTGGAAGAAGCTGTTCCTCTGAGAATATCTTTATAGTATATGTGTGAGAATAACTCATTGTAACACCCCGGATTTTTAAGACAATTTTTTTTTTTTAATGGCAATTTAAATAAGAACATTTGGGATCCCATGAGAAAAGATTTATTTAACATTTTACTAAACCTATCTTAAAACTCCGGGTGTTAATTTTTCCTTTCTCAAAATGACGTATACGTAATTTAAACATAAATAAATGATCCGCGTATAAATCAACGTCAAATAAATAGGCGCCTTTATTTTAAATCAAATAAACATCCAAAAGACAATAATAATATGGCCCAGGGTCTATCCATCATAACATCCCATATAAATGTCCAATATATATCCAAAGATCTAAATCACATCCAAATATAAAGTATGCAGTCCATAATAAAATTCAAATGATAATCCACTCTAATGACTCACATTACTTTCTAAAACTATAGGGAAACTAGTCTTCAGCAGCTCTCAAGGTTTATCAACCGCTTTTCCTTTCCCCGGTGTCGCGCTGAGATCTAAGGCATTGCAAAACAAAGCAATGCCTCAAAGAAGCTATCGCTTGTGTAGGTACATAGACAATTAATGTAATAAATGTAGAAATAATGAACAGCATTGATGAAAAGTCTAACATTTATGGAAATAGTGATATCATAATGCCATGTTCAAAATAAATGCCAATTTATTCCATATGCTAAAACATGAAATTTACGGAGTTAAAACATGACATGAATCAATAAATGGAGCATACAACAAGAATAAGGGCACCCTAAGGTAATGGGTCCCACCACATCACACTAACATCCCTGATCAGGAATACACATAGTCAACCTCTGAGTGTCGTCACACCCAGGCATACCATCCATAATCATGCTCATCATACATGCACACATAACAAGAATATGGGCCATCATGCTGCAGTGGCAACCCTCCATGGGTATCAACCACCGCCGCTCCCCGTCGACACCATAACGGGAGACTTAACGTCTGTCCCCATGGAAAGGCTCAGACCGGTAGTGTGGACTATCCATGTTACCAAACCCCTACCGAATGCCATCTATGGGCAGGTGTCTATCATATCACAACTCATCACATCATAATCTCGGAAGGTGGGTGGCCGGCCCTATCCCTCCTAGCATGACGCCCACCGGGCGAGAGCACCCGTCATCAAATATAAAACACGGAAATCATATGTATATGCTAAAACTCAAGAGCACTTATAGCTTGCAATCCCCAAGACATGCCCCTCATCCCGGGTTAGCCTATCAAAGGACCAGCTAATAAGCCTCTATTCTCATTTCCATGTAAATCCATGCATTTTCTATATATATAATAAGAAATAAGTCTCTAAGCAAGCATAACAAATTAACATCATGCTTGTAAAAGCATTTGAAATAAGTTTATTCAGTAAAAGATTTCAATTTGGAATAACCATCCTGTACGCAATGTCGCATGAAATCCATGGTAAATAAAAATCGCAATTTAAAACACAATCACACATGATGCTATGTTTAAACATGGTTTAAAATCAAGTCAAAACATTAGTTGTCGTCACCTACCTCAGTGTGAGATCACTAGCTTGCCAATAACTCCCTTTAATTGGTATATTCAAGTGCACCTGTACATGTCACATCACTATTTTAAAATTTTTCTAAATAAAAAGTGGTCATTTCTAAGTTTTTAAGTTAAAACTAGGTCCGCGTCGTCAATACGGTCACAACGCCTCTTTCGGATCGTGATTTGGACCTCTCTAGCTCCCAAAAATCAAGTTTTAGTGAAAACTACGCTAAAAGGGAGCCTGCCGGACCACCATAAGGTGGTTTAAACCGGCGGCACCCTTTTCCGCCGGTTTACACCGACGTACACGGGCGCACGAAGACGCACGGCGTCGCAGACGCCGCACGGAACGCGCGCCGCGCGTCTTCGGCACCGTGACGCACGCGCGTGCGTCACGGTCGCCAGGACGCGCCGCGTCCCGGTCCCACCGCGACAACCAACCACTCACGCTCCGCACGCGTGCGGTGACGACGTCATGTGACGTCGTCCCTCGGGCGTCAGGGAGTGCGTCTTGGCGTCAGCGCAGGGCGCCGACGCCGTTGACGACGCCGGAGAAGACGACCGGATTCCGGTCGCCTCCGGCGAGCTGCAGCTCCGTTTTGCGTGATTTTTGCGCCATTTTCTTCAGAATTCTCTCTAGAATCCATTTATGCCCTCCTTTTTCACTAATTTTCTCAAAAACCATGGTTTTTAAACGATTTTTCCCAAGTTCCTAAAAACCTCCCTAGGTACTGGTTTTTGAGTTTTCTGGGCAATTCCACCGTTGGATCACTCCCAAATTTAAAGGGTATGCTCTTGGGTCTCTTGTGCACTATTTGGACGGTGCGATTTTCAAACGGACAAGGTTTGATCCGTGAAATCACACTCCAACAGTAGCGTGCACAAAGTTCCTAAAAATCTAATTTTTTTCCAAAATTTTTAAACGTTTTCCTAATTAATTTCCTAATTAATAAATACAGAAAAACATAGGTTTTGAGGCTTACCTTGCACCTGGCCGGAGTTGCTCGTGTTGCCGGGGCTCCACTCGCCGGAAAATTCAAGTTTTTACAGATCTAGGGTTTTGCGTATCATTCATGGAAAGTGGAGCGTTTTGACTCCTAGAGGAGCATAGATATAGGGTTTTAGAGTCTTGGGGAAGAGAAACTCTTCCCCACACGGCTCTTCCCACGTCTCTCCGGCGATTTCGCCGGACTGGTAGAGACGTGTGTAGACAGGGGTGCCGTTATCAATTTGGACCCCTGTGTAACACGTTTCTGTCAAAAGACCATTTTGCCCTTACAACTTTGACGGCTCATAACTCCCTCGTTTGAGCTCCGTTTTTCGCGTTCTTGGTGGCGTTGGATTCGTATCGACGAGCACTTTCTAATTATTATATTTTCAGGAAATAATTTCATCCATAAATTTTTATTTTAATTTATTTAATAATTTCCTATTTTTATCTTTAAAATTAAGGATATTACACTCATTAACTCTTAACAGTGGCTCCAGAAGAACCCTCCATTCTCCAATATAACTTAGTAATATAGGACGGTTAGTTAATAGCCGTGCTATATAAATAGTAATATAGGACGGTTTGTGAATAGCCGTCCTATATAACTAGTAATATAGGACGGTTTGTGAATAGCCATCCTATATATAACTAGTAATATAGGACGGTTTGTTAATAGCCGTCCTATATATATATATATATATAACTAGTAATATAGGACGGTTTGTAAATAGCCGTTCTATATATAACTAGTAATACTAATATAGGACGGTTTGTGAATAGCCGTCCTATATATAAGTTATATTATAACTACTAATATAGGACGGTTACTCATGAACCGTCCTATATTTTCAAATCGTGTCTTAAAGTGTTAAGGTAATAAGGTCATGAGTGGGTCGCGTGTCAAACAGGTAGACACGACGGGTCAAATTCATTGACTCGAACACGACACGACACCATAAGACTCGACCCGAACCCACTAAATTCGTGTCGAGTTCGAGTCGTGTTATCGTGTCGTGTCATATTTTGCCGCCCCTACATATAGGACGGTTATGAGATGAACCGTCCTATATTACATTTGATAGAAGTCCTCCAATGAATCATCCTTCCAAATAAAGACGAAAAAAACAAAAGAGCCAACATAGATGATTAAGTAAACTGCTACATGGACAACTACTCAAACTCCTGTAGATCCAAATCCTCCCATGCCTCTCGTCGTAGCATCAAGATCTTCAACTTCCAAAACCTCAGGCGTCATTATCCTCTCAATGATCAACTAAGCAATCCAATCTCCTTACTTCACATCAAAATCAACATCAGAATGGTTGAACAAAATCACGCCCACTGAACCTCTATAATCGGTGTCAATCACGCCTGCACCCACATCGATCGAATGCTTCCAAGCCATACCAGATCTCGGCGCTGCAAATAACAAGCTCATCCATGAGTATATCATCAAACGCATCAAAAGGTTTTCTATTTCGAGCACATACCTATGCGAGCATAGGTTCCTTCGGGTATTCCTATGCTTAAATCGGTAAGAACAAGGGATTTTCCTTTGGCGGGAACGGTTGTTGACGCAAAACTGGAAAATAAACAAACGATGGAAGATTGAGATGGGCATTGCTCAAAATCACTGATACACAGATGGATTAAAGCATACATTACCTCGAAAGATCATATCCTGCTGAGAGAGGAGAACCTTTTGAAGGCAAACTGGCATTCTCAAAGAGCCTTTTTACCCTCAAAAGAAAGAGAAGGTTTGGAGAACCTGCGGATACGCCATTTTGGTTGGTTTTCTAAAGTTTTGGGAGGGGTTCGTTGGTTTCAGGGCTTGTGATTTGATCTTGTTTTCCCATTTTTGATTGAAAGTACTAAGAATTCAGGGAAAGAAGGGGACAAGTGGAAAATGAAGGCAAGAAGAGAGCCTTTAATAGAGGGAAAATGCGTTGAAGAGGTTGCCGAAATTTGGGCGCCATTTCTTCCCGCAATATTTAAAACGTTTTTCATTTGAAAGGAAAGGGGGAGAAAGTGAATCCACTATAAGGAAGGGTAGGCATTTTGAAGTGAATCCATTTCAGCAGAAAGTAACATGTAATATTACGGGACTAAATGTAATATAAGACAGTTCCAGATGAACCATCCTATATTTTAATATAAGACGGTTTTTGAAGAACCGTCTTATAGACCTGGCTGGTGGTTGTTTGCTATAAGCCTATAACTATAAGTTATAACCTAAGACTTAACTACACCTACACACTGTCTCTAATTTTTTTATCAACCATTTTAAGATTAGCTACGCATTGTCAGTTACAAACTTACAAGTTACACTTAGTAGAAAATTAGTTAACCAAGTTTTGTAACTTGTATAAGTACAAGTGAAGTGAGAGACTAACTGACTGTCATATATTGTATAAAATTATAAATGCTAATGATTTTCTTATGTTAATTTCACATGTCATCACCAAACACCAATTGATATAATATATCTCTTTTTCATCAAATTCATGAATATCATATATCCAACTCACATAACTCAATATTTGTTTCTCATTTCTAACTCCCAGTTGATGATAATAGATTGAGAATAACTCATTCATCCATGATCCATTGATCCACATTCATATAGAGTAAAATTTAGTAACTCTCTTAGTAATATCATTCAACATTTGTGTTAATTCAACACATAACTCCTATTTGCTATTCTCATTCTCACCTCACCTAAATACCTAATGAGTTAATTACATAACTAATAACTATTCCCTTCGGACCATTCCTATAATCATTATCCACTAATGAGATAATTGCATAACTCTTTCTATACTCATTTTCAAGCTACTGAGTTAATTACATAACTGTTTCTATTCGCATTCACTCATTCTTACCTAATGAGTTAATTACATGACTCTTTCTTTATTTATCCTGATTCCTCAACAACTTTTGAATTGAGTATGAGTTACTTACATAACTTTGCTTTTTAAGCTGATCCTCAACTGAGATCAAATGAGTTAAATACATAACACTTACTTTACTCATCCTCAACCTCAATAAAACAACTATTGAATTGAGTATGACAGTATGAGTTACTAACATAACTTTGTTTAGTTTTTAAGCTGATACTCAATTGAGATGAGTTAATTACATATATGCTCTGTCTTTTTATGTGTGTAGAGCATGGTATAAATGGGGTGAGAGGGAAGGCATTCACCACCCACCAAAACTCAACTAGAAGAAGGCCAAGGTATGGTTTACTAATTATTGATCTTTAGACTCTTTGATATAATTTTAAACTTGAACTTATTGAAAATTATATTTTGAACCTTTTCTATTGTCTTTAGTGGCATTGTTCTGCAGTGTCCTAAACAAAAATCAGATTGGGAGTGTGGATATTATATTCTTAGATACATGAGAACCCTCATTCGCAATGGAGTTACAGTCTCACAATTGAAAAAGGTAACACTTGGACAGTTAGACTTACTGACCAATGTTATTACACTTTTGATTTGTATATTTCCTGACTGAATCCAAGATTACATGTCTAATCTCTAAACTAAGTTATTATATGTTTTTTGCAGGCGGATTTGGGACCCAAGAGTTACTCCCAGTTGGATCTAGATGATATTAGAATGGAATGGACAAATCATATTATGATTTTTAATTTGTAGTTCAGTGATGTAAATGAATATATATTATCATTCATGTATATACATTTTACTCAAATATGATACAAAGATCAGTTCATTTCAATGGATGTGTTTTGTTTTTCTTTTGATTGAAGTACATTGTTTCAATGTATGTGCTATCTTTGTTTCAATACTAATCTGCCAATTCTATGCAAAGGAGTACGATGGCTACTTTTAGTTATAAAATAGACGATAAAAAATTTGACAATTTATTTTACCAATGAAGACAATGTCATCATTGGTTTCATCGATACAGGTCTGTGGCTGTATTGGGGACTTACTGTAGTGGAATTCATTAAATAGACTAATTACCTATCTGTTTAGTTAATGTTTACTTGTTTAGTGTCTTTATGAATATAGGACGGTTGAATCTTGAGGCTTCTAAGATAATTTTGGTAGTTGGTAACCTACAAATTATCATATGAATGGAGTCCAACCTAAGGTTGTCAGGACCACCAGATCATTGGTCTAAAGTTATTAACCGTACAATTTGCTTACTAAATATCAAGTGGGCCATAGTGCTTCCCATGTTCCCTAATCCTATGGCATTAAGTCTACGATTAGGTAAACTTCAACTGTTAAAGGAAAAGATTTTACTTGATATGCAGTGGAGACATGCTGCTGAAGAACACCATTGTACGTTTGGGATCAATGTTCTCATCCATCCACCCAGTGAGACTACGTCTTTAAAACTCTTTCGGATACAATCGGCTGCTCGATCTCGTCATAATCTGTATCTCCATTATCGAACGGTCCTCGTCTACCAACACAAAAAAGTAACCAAATTCATTAAAATATTAGAAGAAACCAAATTGCGATTTTAATTATTATTAAGATAGTTCTAATACTTACAAGACTTTCATCTTAGGAGTGTTCATCCACCAAATGTACGTGTTAAAGATCAAGTAATCGACGCCCATCCAGTTGACCCCATGCTTTGCGATCGATTCAGGCATGATAACATGATCCAAAATGCTGTGCATCGTCGGGTCATCCGAGTTTGATTGTACCAAGAAAGGTGCCCAGCCCAATAGAACTCTACTGTAGCATTATAATCCTTCGGGTTGATATAGGACGGTTCGGCTGGAACCGTCCTATATTCACAAGTAATATAGGACGGTTCCAGCCGAACCGTCCTATATCAACCTGATGCATTATATCATTATAATGCTACAGCCTACAATAGAGGTCTATTGGGCTGGGCACCTTTGCTGTGCTATTCAACTGTCCGACCTTTCGTTCCAGTAGTAAAGAACAGGATAGCATTCTACAGAAGTCATTCCGCTCATGGAATGGAAGTCATAGATTATATAGAACAACTAGATTTCTAGGTCCATCCATTGCTTTATTTGCCATAATGTATTCCCGAAGTTCAATAGTAACTAAAGTACCTCATGGTTCCTGTTCATTATCCATTTCTTATTGCTTTAGGAATGAACTGTTAAAGTCCATTTCATTCATTGATGGAATTCAATTATCGTTAAAGTCCATTTCATTCAGTGATGGAATTCAATTCTCATCTTGTTCTTAAAGGCAGTTACCACGGGCGGCAATTGAATTCTTCCCTTATGAAGCGTGAATCAAATTCTTTCCCATCTACTTTGCCACGCCAGAGTTAGATCTAAACTTAAATAATTCTGCACCATTAGATTCAAGGAATTTATTTCTGTTTTAAGAATCAGACTCCAAGTGCAGAAGGACACAACATAGTCTATAGAAGCACCATTTTAAAGTCCATTCATAGAGACCTTTGGTAATGTTTTCTGACAAGTTCTTAAAGTGGCAAAATTCCAAACAAAGGAATTACATAGCTGCTAAAGTCGTAGTTATTGACTTATTTCCTTTGACCCGATCTGCAACTTTCGTTCCAGCAGAACCGTCCTATATTGTTATTAATATAGGACAGTTAGAGAAGAACCGTCCTATATTACTTGTGAAAAGAACCGTCCTATATTATATGTTAAAGAATATAGGATATTGCATCTGGTATAGGACAGTTACAGATGAACCGGAAGTTCGAAACCGTCCTATTTTCAACCGTAGGTTAGACCTTAGACGGATCAAGCATCGAGGTGATGAAGATGAATAAATAGGTCGCGTGTCAAACAGGTCGACATGACAGGTCACATTAATTGACCCGAACACGACACGATTTTTGCCGTGTCAATTTCGGGTTGACCCGAAAATGACACGAACACGATAAGACTCGACCCGAACCCGCTAAATTTGTGTCGGGTTCGAGTCGTGTTATCGTGTCGTGTCATATTTTGCCACCCCTACTTTGAACGATCTTGACTTGATTAGACTAGATGATTCGATGTTGAAACACTCTCCTAGCCTTGCCTTTTATTGGTGAACGGGAAGAGCAAATCGAGTGTGGTGATGCATAGATAATTAGTCTATGGCAGGCACTATTTGTGATCGCTGCTTACGAGTTCCAGACTCTATTGATTCATGGTGTCACCTACAAGCAATACACATCCCACCATCACAAGTGCATTTTCACTATAAAATGCATGTGCCATCAATGCTGGTTGATGGATGATTTCTTAATAAAGACATCACCATTACCAAGTTCCCCCATCACTTGTTCTTTGTTCACTCGAGAATACTTTAAAAATTGTCACTTTGGATTAGGTGACAACAATCCCAGGAGAAGTTTTCCACCACATAACACCTCTCTCTAACAATCATCAGAGTCAATCTTCTACAATGAAATCTGACTGCTGTCAGTCACATCCAAAACCAAGTGACATTGGACAACATTGTTTGGTCCAAACTTGAATTATTGGATTTCTCTCCAAGTGCAAGGTGCTCCGACTATCACAACAAAGTCTAATCACCATCTGCTTATGTGCAACTCATCAAGCAATCTTTTCAATTATATTTTATCTTTACATGCATGTGTACTTTAGGCCCTTGTAGTTCGTCCCTTTTCCATACCTCACATAGGCAAGAGCTTCGTGCACCGGGGCTGCCCTTTTTATGCATGTGTAGCTGACATGTATTCTACCTTTTTAGTATAAGAAAGCGATCACTAACTACAACCTTGAGTTCCAACTCATTGTACTACTAGCTAAAGAGAATACCAAATCTATGGTATACCTTCTTTTGTCTAGATTTCTACCACAGTCTGGATCCACATAACCAACTAACTGCATATCTTGTCCGTGATAACAAATAGAAGCTTCAGACGTATCCTTCAGATAATGAAGGATTCTCTTTATAAGCATCTAAAGTTTTATACCATTTTTTCCATGTATTTGCTAACAACTCTCATTGCCTGTGCAATATCTGGTCTAGTGCATAAAAAGTTCCTTACTATGATGCATATGATACTTGTAAAAGGTCTGTATTCTCCGCATCGATATTAGGTGACTAAGCTAAAGACAACTTGCAACCAATGGAAAAAGAGTACTCACTGGTTTAGCATCTTGCACATGAAAAGAGTGCAAGATCTTTTCAACATAACCTTTCTAAGTTATCCATACTTTCATGTTCTTTCTGTCCCTAAGCATCTTCGTCCCAAGTGTCCAATTGACTGCCCTCTTATCCTTCATGTCATTCTACTGGCCAAATGAGCACTCAACTTTGCAATAGTAGTTTCATTTATACATGGAATGATCATGCCGTCTACATAAAGTAGCAAGATAATAAAGTGCCCATTGTCATAGTTATGAACATGGGTTTGATGGTTCGGGTTCAGGGTTATTGATGGTTTGATTCACATAAATAGAATCTCAATCTCATAATAAAGAAATCAAATCACTTATATTACTATCTTTGGTGCATGTTTTAAGCTGTAAAGGATTTTGATTAGTTGACAAATTAGATGCATCTTGTCTTCTTCTATAAAGCCTTTGGATTGAGTCATGTAAATTTCTTCCTCAACATTCCTATGCAAGAAATCAATTTTTATGTCTAGCTTCTCTAACACGAAATCGAATATAGCTTCCATACTCAACATTATCCTAATAGTGCTTAAGGGAACAACTAGAAAGAAAACATCATTGATGTTGATACTTGATATCTGAGCATAACTCTTCACCGCTAATTGGGCCTTGTATTTTTTAACATTATGAGAAGATTAAATCATTTCTTGGATTTCTTTGTGTAGATCCTATTTGAATAAGAACTTAATGAATTCGATTCACCTACACATCTTGCCTTTACTACTGTAACAGTAGTTACCCATCGAGTCCAGATTGAGGTGTTGTTGCGCTCTATACCAGCATTCTTCTTATTGAGGTGTTGTTTCGCTTATACCAGCATTCTTCGTATGGAGGTGTTGTTGAGCTCTATACCAGCATTCTTCTTAAACCTGATCCTCTTTTTTTTCTCCTTTTTATCTCTATTTTGCCGTGCATTCATTTTCATGCTCTCACGTGGTTCTAAAACTTAACGCCATAAGGAAGCAAATCAGGGCGAACCAAACACAGCATTTGTCGACATTTCCAGTGGTAAGACAGGCTAAGTGTTGGACCATTGCTGGAAAGGAAAAGGCAGAGATAACGGTGCCTGCCACAGATGCAGCGCAAGCCAGAGCCCTTCAGGGAATGTCCAGCATGCGCACAACGAGCCGCGGACAAAATTATCAATGGATTATTCTCAACAATAAAGCTGTTTGTGGCTAAATCTACCACATAGACACAAATTCGCCATTCAATCAAGGAGCTACAATCTTGTGATCTCGTTGCTGGTTTATCTTGATCTGACGATCCAACTGTTACGACCCATGTAGGCCGCGAATTTATGATCTAGAGTTCGACAGTGCGATCAAGCATGTGGGCCCAAATTGCCAAGATTCATATTACGGAGTCCATAACTATTATCCATGGAGAACATTGTCCGTGGTCTGCTAACCCGTTGCGGCTGGAAATATTTAATTATCCGAAACAGGAGGACTGAGCATCCTTGACCAGGCCAGGCGCGACAGTTCGAACATCCGAACCAACCTCGTATGGCGTGCAGATTCCCAACATGAGACCGTACAAAGGGGGCAGCGTGAGATCCTGACGCTGCCATCCGGACGTTGACTCAGTTCCTACCCCATCAAATAATTAGTTTAAATAAAAATAAAAATAAATTTTTTTAATAAAATGCCCTAAATACCCAAGAAAACACATCTTTTCTCCAGAAAACACAGACTAACAGTGAGCCCACAGCGGATCTGCTTGCTTCGAAATAGAAACGCCACCGAGAGGTTTCTTTCGAAACCCTAATTCAACTTCTTCTCTTCTCCAAGAACTGATGTTCTTCTTCGTTTCTCGGAAGATGAATTACGGGATCGAACACGATGGTTGCCCCCCGACGGTGCTGATCGTCGTCAATGCCGTTCTTGCTTGTGTTGATGGCGCCATTGCAGCTGTTGCATTTTCTCAGGTTAGTTGTTTTGGTATGATTCTTCCCTCTTTTCTTGTTTCTAGGGTTTCTGGCTCTTGATTGAGTCTTGTTTGCCGCACTTGTTTGTTGGAGCCATTTTGTGAAGCAAATTTTCGTGGTGCAGTGATTCAAGATTGATTGGTGTTCTATGCTTTATGTCTTTCTTCCCTCTGAATTGCTATAATTCAAGTCAAAATTAGTGAGCAGGAGGAAAACGTTTACCAGCGGAAATGTTACTCTGTCATTTCTGGAGAATGATCAGTGTGAGTTTATGGTTTTGAGCTGAGTTAAATGAGCGACACGCATTCGAGTTTTCTTTTCAAGTAAGGAAATACATAAATAAAAATGAAAGGGACTTGATGCTGTAGCGCTTTATCTTTCTTGAAAAATTAAAGATGATATGATGATTTCTTTAATCTTAAAGGGAAATTTTGAAGCATGACAGGGATGCAAAGGAGACCATAGAGTGGTCCCAGATTGAATATTCAAAACAAATAATCTTTGCTCTAGTGTAAACATGCCTCAATATTCTGTTTTTTTCTGAGAAAAAGGAATGTAGAAGGTTAATGCTGTTGCCATCATAGAACCGTATCTGTCCTGATGCCCAGCTCTATTAGTACGGTGTTTCTTATTGAAATATTAATTAGTTTGATCAATTCAAATTACAAGGACAAACTTGAGCTTCTGTTTACCAAAAAGAAAAAGAAAATTTGGGAGAAAAACTTAGTTGCATATGGAAATTGTTGTATAATACTGACGCAAAATGCCCCGGTGTTTATTCATCTCTCAAATAGGAAGCCGTTAATTTCTAGTGAAAAAAAGGTCAGTGTTTGTTTCTTATGATGCCAATTTCTCATGTGTTCTAGTATCTTACTGGTTTTGAATGCCTTTAAATGTCTGAAAATATCAGTAAGCCTGGGATGGATATTAACTATTTACATGTGTTATTAGTTTTAACTGTGTTTTCAACTTCTTACGATTAGTCTTTAATATGCATACTTCATTGTTTTACGTTCATGCTGTAGATTTATCAGGAGGCTTGTAAATAGATGATACTCACAGTGAGATGTACTTTGAAAGGCATCATATGCATTGACGTATTGCTTGCAGTTTTTCTTGAGGAAGCATTCTAAGATTCTCTCTGTTATTCCAGTTGTTGAGGATTCACTTCCGCAATAAACAAATTGGCTGGACTCGCCAAAAAGTAAGTGCTTTTCAGATTTTGCATTCTCCAATATTATGTTGCACCACCCTGGTACCTTGCACTATTGAGTATCCACTCTATCTACTTGTAATCATGTGTCTGGGTTATGCTTCATACAACTGGGGGTTCCCTTTAGCTAGTGTGTGTGCATGCTTTCTTGTTCTCACTTCCTAAATGCTTGCTAGCTGGGTTTCTTTTTAAAGCAGAGTTACCAGACAGGCGCTTCTGTGTAAGCTATTGGTCCACTTCTATTTTTGTTTAATCAAGACTAATTTCTTTGTTATTTCTTTCACTGCAATCATTTTGCAAGCTTGATCTCTGATGCACAGGCATGCTGTCATGCAGGTAGTCCATCTCCTAATTGGCTCTTCAAATATAGGTAAGTTGTTTTGTACTTTATTAATGGAATGTTGCTAATATCATCTCCAAATAGAACTTATTTTCCCTTTGCTGTAATTGCTGCTATGATTAGAATTCTTGGTTCATAATGGCTACATTTCATAGTATGCTTGTGGATATTTTCAGTCTTGCTTATTCATTAGCAGTTTAGCATTAGGTAGCTGTTGGATGTAAATGGGTTCTGATAATCTGCTTTGATTGACAAAGGAGAATGTTAATAAGTGAATTTAGCTTTTGAATCAGATGACTTAATTGCCAATTTTCATATTCCATCCCCGTTAATCTATCTTGAAGAAATAGCAATATTCAAGATGCCTCGGCAGTATAAACTGGATTATATCATGCAACTTTTTGAAATCTGATAGCTAAGTGGTGATCTGCCATTTGATGCACACGATGTAAATTGAAGATTTATTTCTCTGCCTTACATTATCATTGTATCATATTTTGGCACGAACTAGGCAATAATGTGCGTCATGATATTGTGCACATTTTCTGATTCTAGCTTGCATATCCAGTGATATTAGAAATATCTCAAATAATATTGATGTGTCTTCCTGTCATGTTTCTACATTAAGTATATGAGCATAGCAAATGGTCCAGATGAAGAGCATGTACTGTGATGCACATGCATTTGGTTATCTATGCTACTAGTACACATCTTGAACTTGGTTTTCCTTCTTTTTTTTTAATATAGTAGTAGAACAAGAACAATGCCAACAATAATAGTGAATGATATTAATTGCAATAATACTTATAAATAATATCAATAGGGCAGCCCCGGTGCATGAAGCTCCCGCCTATGTGGGGTCCGGGGAAGGGGAGGACCACAAGGGCCTATAGTAGGCAGCCTTACCTTCCATTTTGCAAGAGGCTAATTCCACCCCTTGAACCCATGACCTCAAGGTCACATGATGACAACTTTTACCGTTGCAACAAGGCTCTCCTTCTTTATAAATAATAACAATAGTAACCATAAATAACAGTCACAACATCAACAGCAAGAGCAATAATAATAATAATAATAATAATAATTGCAAAAATACTAATAAATAAAACAATTGCAATCACAAAAAATGGTGACAACAGCAACAGCTACAGCAAGAGCAATAATATGATGATAACAATTGTAATAATTATAACAACAACAACACTGTTATGATGTTCTTGTCATTTTTAATTTTGCAGGCTATTTGATTTATTTTACCTCAGCTCTTGTCGCAACTTGTAGGAGATGGTTGTGTTGGCCACATGCTTGTGGATTTGTCCTCATGGGTATGGAAATGATCTCTTCTTTATGAATCTGGGGCTCTTTAGCCCCACTTTGATTTTGAACTATGAACTACAATTTGGCAGAGGTTCTTATTGTACAATCTGTTATTTTGCAGCCTGTCCTCAGATTCTGGTTTTAGCAGCGTTTCTTCTACTTTTATCATTCTGGTACAAATTTCATCCCCTTCTTATGTTTTTCTCTTTTTTCCCCCTTTATCTGAAATGGTAAATATAAGCCATTTGCCTCCTTTAAAGAGCATATAGGCCTTACTTTTATCGATATCCTTTACTTCTGTACTTTATTTTTTATAGGTAGGGCTATATGACAGTTGTTATTGCAAGTAAATTGGACTCTCTCTCTCTCTCTCTCTCTCTCTCTCTCTCTCTCTCTACTGCCTATATTTTGCTAAACTAAATAAGCTACCGATATTGTTGACTTCAGAATGTAATTCTTTTTCTACATTCAGTTTTATCCTGCAGACTTGGGTTCTTTGTAGAGCTTTGATAAAATAACTGTGTGTTTGCTGCTAAGTCATACCAATGACATTAATCTTGGCCTCTTGCTGTAGCCAGAACAAGGTTAGACCAATCATGAGTTATGCCACATGAAGGACTTAGGTGTTGTTTGAGTTTGAAAGTCTGAAAACTGAGTCAAGAGGTGCATTAACCACCTTTATACTGGCCAATCATTCATATTTGGACTTGTGGATAGAAAGAGACATGTCTAGAGTTCAAGACATTACATGCATTGTAAGCAGTGGAAGAACATTCAACATGGATAACTTCTATGAAACACAGTTCTATGTGTCTCTATGTGCGTTTATGGTATGAATTTCTGTCTATGCATGCATGCATGTTGTTTTTGTGTGTGCATTTCTCAGAGATGGAAAATGTCTGCTTATATGGTGACATAATCCGTGGGATTGGAGTTCGGTGGCCAAGTGAAAGTCTCTAATGTTGAAAATGTTGCTAAGATGACCACTTGCAAATTAATATATATAAAAGAGCAGCCCGGTGCACCAAGCTCTTGTTTATGCGGCATTCAGGGAAGGGACGGACCATAAAGAGTCTATAGTATGTAGCCTTACCTTGCATTTTCACAAGAGGCTGTTTCCATGCCTCAAACCCATGACCTCAATGTCATATGACGACAATTCTACCATTGCGCCAAGGATCCTCCTTCTTGCAAATTAATATATGATAAAGTTAAATTGAGATGGAAATTAACTTGACAATCCCAGTGCCATAGAAGTGGTAGAACTTATAGAAACTCATTAGAAGTACTCAAGGGTTCTATTTCCTTATTGCTGTTATTCATGCTAATGTTATCGTCATCATCATTAAGACCTTATCTCAATTAGGGGCTGGCCACATGAATCTTGTTCCTCTACTCCCTTCTATTAAGTATCATGTCTTCTTTTAGTCTCAAAGTTTTTAAATATTTTCTCTCCACTTCTATCCACGTTCTTTTGGGCCTTCCCCATTCCCTTTTAGAAGCTTCAACTTAGATTGCCTCACTCCTTTTAACTCATGTATTTTTTTGTCTTCATTGGACATGTCCAAACCATTTAAGTCTAATCTCCCTCATCTTGTTACCTATTGATGCTACTCCTAGGTTTCCTCTAATGTTTTCATTTCTAATTCTATATGTTCTTGTCTTGCCACTCATCCATCTCAACATCCTCATTTTGGCTACGTTCATCCAATGTATTATTTCTTAATTGCGCAACACTCTGATCCATAAAGCATGGCTTGCATTATAGTCATCCAATAGAATTTTTCTTTCAATTTGAGTAACACTAGCCAATCACACAAAATTCTAGAAGTGCATCTCCATTTATTCCCCACTTGGATTCTCGATATAACCTCCCTCTTAATCTCTTTGCCCTTATGAATTATCAATCTCAAGTATTGAAACTGGTCTTTTAAGGGGACTTCTTGGTTATCAATCTTTATTGGTGCTCCACTTCCGCTCCTCTCCTTGCTAAAATTGCATTCCAAATGCTTTGTCTCAGTTTGACTAATTTTAAATCCTTTAGATTTTAATGCATCTTTTCATAACTCTAGCTTTGTGTTTACATCCTCCCTTGTCTTATCAGTCAAAACTATATCATCGGAAAATAACATGCACCATGGAATCTCCTAGTGCAAATGTTTAGTTAACTTATTCATAACCAACATTAAATGGTATAGGCTCAATGACAATCCTTGGTGCAATCCTATAGTGATAGGAAAATGTTTTAAATCGTTTAGACTCTAATGCATCTATTCATAACTCTAGCTTTGTATTTACACCTTGTCTTATCAATCAAAACTATACCATCAGCAAATAACATACACCATAAAATCTCCTCATGCAAATGTTTAGTTAACTCTCTTGCAAAAATGCAAGGTAAGGCTACCTACTTTAGGCTATTATGGCCCGCCCCTTCCCTAGACCCCGCATAGGTGGGAGCTTTGTGCACCGGGGCTGCCCTTTATCCCTAACTAGCGTAAAAAGGTACAGAGCTCAATGCCAATCCTTGGTGCAATCCTATAGTAATAGGAAAATCACCAGTCTCTCTGCTAGTGGTCCTAACATATGTTACAGCTTCCTCGTACATATCCTTAATTATGTCTATGTACCCCCATGAAACATCTTTCTCACCCAAACATTATCTATGCTAGTGTTGTAGAGGTGAAAACTCTCATAAGCCTGCATATCTTCAAGGCAATTTGCATGGTAACTTATTGCTGAAAGAGCAGTCTCTGGTCCTCCTAGACTTGTGACTTTCATGTTTGGATTTTGGCTTTATGCAGAGACACTCTTGCACTTTTGCAGACACAATAAGACAGATGGACTTGCTGTGAGGGTGCCTAAGGAGTAGACACAGCAAGATTTGCTAATGTTACATTACTCTATTTTCTTGTCTTTTACATTTTTTATAGTGGCGAGTGGCTCACTAAGTTGCTAGTCTTTTGAAGTATCTATGATCCATATTTTTGTGTTTCTTGAGCATTCTACCCTCCATTCACTACTCTAGCTGATTAGTTTTCTACCTGTTCAAGAACATCAATTTCAGACACTCTGCAGAACTGTTCTCATTCCTGATGTTTTTTCATGTTGTTTAACTCAGTATCTTTTAGGGAACAATGAAACAAAGGTAATATTGTTGTCTACTATTTGTAAACGATAGCAGAACGTGCTATACAAAATCCTCAAACCATCATGTCTTGGCACCTCTGCCTGACTTATCCTAAAACTTCTGCTTTGTGACTTCTGGCTCTGGATACTTGGCTTTGGTTTACTAGATTATTTAGGAGCTCGTTTCTAGTTTTTTATCCCAAAATTCATTAACTTCATATGAAACTATGAACTGCACATGGCACTAAGCATGATGTGTAATATACTAGGCCTTAGGCCTTCGAACAGCAAGTAGATCCAATATCATATAAAATGTGGTTATATCTAGCAGCAAGCATGATGGAAAGATATGGAGTTGGAAAGTTGTTTCTCTGTAGCCTAGATGCATATCTGGGGTTTCTGTGAACTTTTTCTTCTCAAATTCACTTCTTTTACAAGTGTACATCTTGTGGTGATGATTTTATAGGGTTGATCTTTGCCATCAGCCAAACGATGAGGATGAAGAGGATGAGGACAGTGGTACTCGTGAAGCTCTGTTGGATAAGACAAAGACTAAATCAGGTCCACTGCATGTGCATAATCAATGGAAATGTTGCCCCTTCTATGGCATTCATGTTGGAAGCCGACAGAAATTTGTGATTTTGGTACAGTGATGATAAAATTGTCATATTGAGCATCTTTCCATGGTTTTCATGATGATAAAATTGTCATATTGAGTATCTTTCCATGGTTTTCATGATGATAAAATTGTGATATTGAGCATCATTCGATGGTTCTCATACTGGGTCACTTTTTGCTTCATGTCTTTTCTTGTTAATGTTTGGTGTCACAAGATTTTTGGGTGTCTTCTCTTGTTTGATATTGCTGTAATGATGGTTAGTTGGCTATATTTAGAAAGAGTAGTGTCAATACATTATAATATAGGTCAAGCTAATTCTCTCTTGATTTATTAGGTCACTGTGCTGATTTTTCTGTTGATGTTGGCATTTGCTGTGATAATCTGGATTGGAAAGGGTAAAAACCCTATTGATTCTGCAATAGTGGCTCGGGTATGTATCTGCTCTTAGCCAGTAAAACAATTATGGATCTTTTTATTGCAAATGCTGGTAACATTGGCTTCATGAAAGAATTCTTGTTTTGCTTTTCCATTCTGTTCCTCATGATATTTCTGTCGGAGTGTTTTATTTACTTTTACTTTTCCAGTATCTTTGTAAGAAGCATCAATGGCTTTGGTATCATTTGGCTTCACTAATATCTTTTCCTGTGATCTATGATTTGAGGACACTGACATGTGTGTCTGAACATGCCACATATATGGATGGTTGACGCATCTATCATTTTGCTCCACTGAAATCTTTTCCCGTGATCTATGATTTGCAGACATTGATACATGTGTCTGAACATGCCACATATATGGATGTCTGACACGCCAGCTTCTTCATACTAGGATGCAACAAACAATAAATAAATCTTGCAAAAAAGATAAATTAAAAAAATTCTAGAGGAGAAGCCAAGTAAAAATGCAGCAGTTCCATTGAAAAGTTATAGTGAGAATCCAAAGGCCCACATGAAATGCTGTTTTAAGTTGGGTGCTTGTTAGTATGTTTTGAAGTGTCCACACAAGTGTTGACATGGTTGTCATGTTAAGGTATATCCCACACGAATCCAAGAGGGAAATAGAAGTGTCCAACAAATCATAGTCTATGATCTGACTTTTGCAAGTAAAAGAATTGGTTTTCTTTGTCTCTTATTTAGATCAAATCCACTTATAGATTGAATCTATTTCATCAAAGATCACTGCCCTCTTTAAAAACAAAACATCCAACTTCATGGAAAGTTCGTATGACCTTTATGACCTCTCTCTCTCTTAGAGTCACTTAAACACACCACCACAAGCACATAGTCAGACGTGCAAAGAGCACACATATGCTTATAGACAGAAAAAACTTAACTCGTATCTCCATGACAGTCCCCATGGCCGATCAATTGCAGCCGTCTTCTCCATCCTCATACCTTCTCTGGTTTTCAATGGTTTGATTCTCTGAAATCACTCTGTAGCTGGATAGAGGGGACTCATGCTCGATAACTTCTGTACATTTCTTCACATGTTTGCTGGTTTCCTCATATTGGTTCTATTGAAACAGACATTCCAACAAGCTGTATGACCAGTTCTCAGAATTGCAAAGAATGAAAACTAAACTAGTTCTAGTACTAACTATGATAACCCAAATGGTTAATGGTACTCCTGTTCCTTGTTATTTCCGTGTACTATCCTAAGTAACTATATACCAACTTGGATAATGAAATTTTGCATTTATGAATACAATGGGATATCACAGCCATACTCTCAATTAGGATTTTAAATTGAACATAGGTACAATACTATTAAAGTTAATTGCTCGTACAAATCCAGTTTATCAAAGTTACCAGGGGATTTTATTAATTAAAAACTGAAGGCATTCTTCCCTATGTTTCATCAACATTAAGTAGATGCCTTATTTTATCATGAGTTTGCTACAAATACAGCTACTGTGGCAATCTTTGCCTGTTTTCATGTGGTAGAGAACTTGAGGCATATTGGCTTTTGATTATTTGTTCTATAGCATTAATTTGGTCATTTGCTTCCATAATATTTATTTTCTTTATCTCTGTTAACTTATAATTCTTTCTGTGTTTATAAACCTTTCAAATATTTATGTCTCAATATGCGAGTTGTAGTGATTGTGTAACCATGATGAGACTGGCATTCTTCCAAATGTGTCTTCCTCTTTATTGTTTCTTGATGTATGCTACTGTATATCCACATAATTCATTTAAGGTATGATATAATCTCCCCTATTTTTAATTCATTAAAGGGGAGCTTTGGCACAATGGTTGAGTTGTCGCTGTGAGACCTGGAGGTCACAGGTTTGAGGCTTGGAAACAGCCTCTTGCAAAATACAAGATAAGGCTACATGCTATACGCCCTTTGTGGTTCACCCCTTCCCCGGACCTCCCATAGGCTGGAGCTTCATGCACTGGGCTGTCCTGGTCTTATTTATGATTCATTAGTCCCTCACTAAATGGTAGGGATGACTTTTATTCTAGGTGGGCCCGGATTTTTAAAATCCAAATCATTCGTAATGTTGCCCTTGACAATCATGGTCATACTCCAAAATTCTCATCCATTGGATGATTGTAGCTACTGCTGCTTTTAGTTATAAAATGAATGGTGAAACTTTTGACAGTTCATTTTACAATGGAAGAAAACATCCTCTAGGATCATCAAGTGATATCTAGGCCTGCCTGGAGTTATAGCCGCTTATAGCATTAGTAAGGGGCTAATGAATCTAAAATGAGGGGAAATATACCACTTCCCTTTACTTGGACTTGACCTTTATGCTATTTCCTTTTTGTTTTTGGTTCTTCTAAACATGCTCTAGTAATTGTAACATGTTCTCCTCTGCAGGTCTACCTAGATCTTTTTGCTGCAGCCATCCTTCTGTTAGGTGGAGCTTTAGCTTGCTACGGTAACTCTCATTTGGAATGAGTGGTGTTCCCTTATAATTTTGAAATATAGTTGAACTGTTTTATTGGCCCTGAGTACCTGTTATTGATACCAAAAAATGTTCAGAAACATCATCCTCTTACAAGAATTTCATCAAGGGTTTGCTTGTTTACAGTCAAGACCTGATGTAAAGGGCATCCCAATGCACGAAACTCCCATGTCTGCAGGGTCTGGGGAAGGGGTGGACCACAAAGGATCTATAATATTAGTATGTATCATTGTTCATGCTTAAACTGACTTACATAAAATGGCCTCCTGCAGCTGCAGCTATTTGTTTAATTCTTGAACTATGGTCCATAACCCAATTCCTTATGTATAAGAAAAGGATTAATCCTCTATAATTTAACATCAAGAGTATGTTGGGATTCAGTTAGAGTAGTCACCAAAATTAAGGAGTTTTCCTTGCAGAGAAATGAAATCAATCAGAAGATAAAAAACCAAGCCAAGAGCCAAATACCTAAACACATAATTCAATATGGCATGTAAGCTCATGTCACCACAATTATGCGAGTGTCAAAAATCACTACTTTGTCATTGTTGACCATTATGTACCATTAAATATAGTTATGGAAGTGAGACAAGCAATTTTCCCACGAAGATGGTTGTTTGCTTGACTTGTATTCTGCAAGATGCATTAGCTACTAAAGCGCTATGAGAAGAAGTGAAGGTAAATGACCATTGTAGTCTTTTACACTAGAAACAAAATGAAACTGAGCAAAACAAACTTTCATGCAAAACTAGAAGTTTGCTTTGGTCGTTGCTTGATTAAATAAAAAAGTTCAGCATCACATGCATGGAACCTTGAAGATTGTATCCTAATCTTGATTAAATCCTAGTCCATTATCTAAATTTCTTAAGAAGCCTACCATTGCCAAAAGCTGCCTCTCAATTTCAAAATGATTGTTGCAATTTATACTATAGGCCCTCAGAAAGCCACATAAGAGAACAAAGTGGAAGTTCTCCTATATCTAAACTACCGCCAGACTGAAGACCAGTAATGAGCTTAGATCAATTCTTGAGTAAATTACTTACTGATCACATTTGCCTTGACAAATTTCCACTTGAGGATGGCTGCATCAAAGTTGCTGCTTACCACTCCACATGTTACAGAGATGCTATTCTTTCATTTTTGGATCTAGAATCTTGCACATCTTCACAGTTCTCAACTAACTGATCTGCCTGATATAGGCTTTTCTCGTCATGCTTGTGGAGTGCCTTCAGTTACCACATTAACTTATTTTGTCCATCTTTCTGCTTCAAGAATAAGTTGTGGCCTTTAGGTACCAAATTCTAATATACTGAAGCAAGTGCTGTGCTTTCTGGTCTTTTCTCTTTTCTTGAAGAGCTTCTGCCCTTTATAGTTGCCCAGAGCTATTGACACTTTTTGAATGAGATTAGAGAATGGATGTTTCCTTTCATATTTTGGAGGTTAACAATGGATGTTCTGATTGTCAGCAATCTCTGCACTTTATAAGTTATTTCTTGCTCCCAATAGAATTTTCTTCATCACACCTCAAAATAAAGAAAAGCAACGGATGCCAAAGTGTGTTGTAATATTCATTAAGCATGTATCCTTGGTGAAGGGTATTGAAACCTAGAAGAGAAGGTTCTTTCTTAATGAGTTTTAGATTCATACATCTCCACCATTTTGTGCCTAACCAAGTGAATAACCGCTTGTGAATGAAAAGTTTGAGATCTTGCAACATCTAATACCATATATAAAGCCAAACAGGGAAGGCATTTCAGTAGAACCAGTAATAGCTTGTCAGGTTCCTATTATTTGATTCACAGGATGCTGGTGCATTAAGCATGGTGTAATGAGACCCCTCTCCCTTGTTTACATGTAGAACCAACACAGCAAGTGTCCTGTTCTTCCTTTTAAAATTCTGTGTTTGATTTATATTTTAAAAAAATATCATGTAGTGTAATTCATTAGTCCAGTCATCGGTAATATATGAGATACAAGCTGTCAGACTAACAGGTCTTACACCATTCTTTAGTAATCACAAGTTTGCTATGCCCAGACCTTGAATCATATTGGCGTGGACAGGACCATTCATGCTAGGTCTGCTAGAAAGTATCTGTTCATTAAGATAGACCTCACTGAGGTGATGCATCTTGAAAACCAAAACTTCAATACAGGTGCGAGCCTCGAAAATATGTAAAATACTCAGTTTACTCTGTCTAAGGATTGTATGTTTCTGAGGCTATGCAGTCACACCTTTACCACCATAATATGGCCTCAAAACCCAATTAAGAATATACTTGGACTTGTGAGCAGCATCTGCTTGAACATTGTAATTTGCATGGTGAAATCAGCAATATGGATTCATGCACATGAGGAATAGATATAGTATGGACTATAAAGAGTATCCTTGCCAGGATTAGATAGAGTGGAACTTTGTATGTTTGCCATCTATGTGCAATTTAGGAAGTTGGTGATGTTTTTATTCGGGTAACTTATATCAAGTTTTGTTGTGTTTCCTTGTGTATGTAATGACCACACATGTTATTCCCACTATACCTTCTAGATAGTTCTTTCTACAGGACTATCTCCCACCCTTTCTAACTCTTTTTATCTCAATATATTCTACCATACTGTCTAGTAAAGATAAGTGTCTTTTGATTGTTGATATGAAGAATGTGTTTAGCATGACGAGTTGTTATCTGTTATTTTAACATGTTATAAGCAATAGATTCTAACCTTCCTACAGCTTCATAATACTTTAATTTGTTTCTATTTCATGATCAAGTTCAGGATTACTATTATTCTCAAAGATGCGCAAAGTACGATCTGAAAAGGCTCAATCCGAAATGTGGAAGGTATCAGTTTAAGTGTTCCTTGATAATCCTGCATTTGCTAGTTTTATTATGAGTTTTCTACAAATAATGTTTCAATAGCATCTATTTAAGCATTCAAATGCTTATATTATCCCGTGGACATATCATTTGAGTAGTTCAATAATCGTATTCATATTTGCGTCCAAATTGCAATTCTGTATTTGACGATCTCCAGAGTTACCCACTACTAATTTGTTAAGAATTTCCTGTATTTTGTATAGGTTGCAGGTTTGGCAGTTATCTCAGTTGTATGCTTCACGTCATGTGCTTTGGTAGCTCTTGTTACTAGTATTCCTGTACGTGTCACATTAACTGCATACATGTGTTTTTTTCACAGTTTGTTTGAAAGGACACTAGTGGAATAATTATGTTTTTTTTTATACTACATCTATTTGCAGGTCTTGTATCACTGGCAAACAAAGCATACAGATGTTCTAAGCACTTCACTTCTAATGATTTTGTATTATTTTATAGGTACTCCTTTGATCCACAACCTTTTGTTTTTTTGTATAACCATGATCTTATTGATGACTTAATGCTGAGTAGGAATATGAGTGGCCTATGTGAAACATCTGTAAGTCATGTAAGAATGATTGAAGAGGTTTTGAATATTGATACTGTGAAAATTTGAGATAAGATTCAATCACACACTGAAAAAGCTCCTATTGAGAGAGGTCCGTTGCAGAACTGTGATCCACGGCTGTCTGTGATTATTATGAAACTATCAGAAAATTGTTGCACTACTCACTTATGGTGCCTGCAGAGTCCATTGATTATGTTCCACAATCAGGAAAATTGGACTTTGTGTTCTTCAGGAAATCACTGTGCTTGATGAAGCAAACTTCTGATGGCAAGCATACATTGCAAATGGGCAGCCGACTTTCGAGCTGCTGTGCATCCCTCTTAGGATGGTCGTTAGTATCTCATGGAAGAAAACTCAGAGAGTTATTCAAACATATTCTTTGCAATTGAGACTGGCTTAAATATGGACTTGGGGTACAATAACGAACATGGGGTTGTAATAATTGGTTTTAGTTGAATGAGATGCCAATAAAATTTTCAGATATCTAGAATCTTTTAGGAGATATCTTAGCCAGGGAATGAGCATGGGGTTGTAATCTTTGGTTTTTGTGAATCAGATGCCAATAAAATTTTCATACTTCTTGAATCTTTTAGGAGATATTTCAGCTGGGGATCCTTACAGCAACCCATATTTCATGGGTACAACTGTTGCAGAGCATATAATTTCCCAATTGTGAGCACACAATTGGTAGTTAATATCATCTGCATTTTTATAGCACAGAGAGTATTGTATAATCATAATCCAGTGTCAGGTAAGCCAGCTTGAAGCAACTAAAGACCTAAGTACCAAACCCTTTATTGTGGGTTTGCACAGTAAGATGCCTTCCCTCACTTCCCAAAGATGATAGGCAAACTCAGAAAGAGATGAAAACAGTGACACGGCAACACAATTTTAAGGGTTGTACCACAATGATTTGGACTATCAAACAGTTCATTGTGACTCTTACAGAATAAGATGCCTTTACCTCTTCCAGAGATGATTTGGAAAACAGTGATAGGCAAATAGAGATTTTGAGCGTGGTATTACAATAATCTGGAGAAGTTTTAGCATTGTTGCACTTCTTAGAAGCTTCCTGAGCAATATAGTCTGGGTGCTGGCCCTTGGGAAATTTGAAGCACATCTGTTGCCAACTTTAGGCTTCACCAATTAGTATAATTTGACCCTAACACTTAATAGTTTATATTGTTCTCCGTGGACATTAGATTTGATGTTCAATTCAGGTGAAGGTCTCTGGAATAGTCTGTGTGATAAGACTCTTGCTAATGGTAATCACCTGCATGTTGTGGATGGCACATCAAAGTGTTATGTATAGGCCTAGTCTCATATTCTTTCTGCCAATATGCAAGGGGGATGTGTAGAGTATTGAAAGGAACAAAGAAACATGGTGTAAAAAGCAACTATGAATTACCTGCACGGAAGTGTTTGTGCTGTTTCTTCCTGATGTCCAGATACTGTTCCATGCATTTATGGCAGTTATTCTATAGTCTTCTTATCAAATCATCATCATCATCAGGACCTTATCTTGATTAGGGGTCAGCCACATGAATCCTGTTCCTCCATTCCCCTTTATTAAGTGTCATGGCTTCATTTAGTCCCAAAGTTTTTAAATCCTTTCTCGCCACTTCTATCATGTATAGGCCTAGGCTCATATTCTTTCTGCCAATATGCAAGGGGGATGTGTAGAGTATTGAAAGGAACAAAGGAACATGGTGTAAAAAGCAACTATGAATTACCTGCACAGAAGTGTTTGTGCTGTTTCTTCCTGATGTCCAGATACTGTTTCATGCATTTATGACAGTTATTCTAGAGTATTCTTATTAAATCATCGTCATCATCAAGACCATATCTCGATTCGGGGTCAGCCACATGAATCTTGTTCCTCCATTCCCCTTTATTAAGTATCATGGCTTCATTTAATCCCAAAGTTTTTAAGTCCTTTCTCACCACTTCTGTCCACGTTCTTTTGGGCCTTTCCCTTGCCCTTTTAGAACCTTCAACTTGCATTGCCTTAATCCTTCTAACCAGTGTCGTTTTCGATCTCCGTTGGATATGTTCAAACCATCTAAGTCTAATCTCCCTCATCTTGTTATGTATTGATGGTACTTCTAAGTTCCCTATAAAGTTTTCATTCCTACTTTTATCCTTTCTTGTCTTGCCACTCATAAATCTCAACATTCTCACTTCGGCTACGTTCATCCTATGCACGTGATGTTCCTTAACTGCCTAACACTCTAATCCATAAAGCATGGTCGGCCTTATAGCATCTTATAAAATTTTCCTTTTAGTTTTAGTGGCACCCGCCAACCACACAAAACTCCAAAGTCACATCTCCATTTGTTATGGCAGAGGTGAAAAAAAAAAATGATTCTCATGTTATGTGTAGGTACCCACCCCACTTGAAAGACCCGTTACTAGGGTAGTTTCCATGTTCAAAAACCCGCCCTTTGTAGGTGACCAATGTTGGGCAAGCATAGTCAGTTGCACGTCGGCAGAGTTAGAAATAGAAGTGGTTGTAGTTGACTTTTTTTATCATGTCCTTTATTTATTCAAAAACATATCCTTTGACGGGGTTTCTTATCTCTCCATTTCAACAAGCGGCTTGAATTCGAACTCTTTCTTAGACTCCTATCATAGGCAGTGAGTGGAGAGCCTTAAGAGAAAAGGAGCCTTGTGAATAAAAAAATGTATGGCTTCGACTGCAAAAAGCAGTTTTTTTTTGGTATTTGCTTTACCATAAGCTCCCTAAACGGATCCAAGAGAACCAAATTTCATTTGCTTTTAGGTTAGCAACCACTTGGCTACCTTTTCCAACCCGCTGAATTCTCTAGGTAACCTCTCTCTCAATATCTTCACTCTAGTGAATCATCGATCATAAGTACCAAAAGTGGCCTTTATGAGGGGCTTCTTGGTTATCAATCTTTATTGGTGCTCCACTCCAGCTCTTCTCCTTACTAAAATTGAATTCCATATACTCTATTTTAATTCAGCTAATTTTAAATCCTTTAGATTCTAAAGCTTCTCTCCATAACTTTAGCTTTGTATTTTTGTCCTCCCTTGTCTTCATCACATGGATTTTATTTCTTAAGCTTGTCATCAAGACCCAATGGGAGTCAAAACTTCTAGGAATGATTAGTGTGTTTCTTAAACCTTTTTGTCATGGTTGATTGAGAAAGGCTTCATTGACAACCAAAAACTTGAACAATCGAGTAAACAAGATACATGAGGAGTGTGAATTTGAATTGTAATAGGAGAACATGAGCGAGGAGACAAAAGTAGGGAAGTGGACATGGTGGTTATGGTTTTTGAGGGAGAGAAGAAAAAGTGGTAACGGGAGGATGATTAGGGAACTTTAAGGAGGTAGTCTGAAAAAGGATGTATGGTTATATACTTACTATCGAGCCAAAGTCAGATAGACAGTGGGGATGAAAGGGCCAGTATGGTTTAAAACAATCTTCAACTTTAGGAAGCTGTCCCAGAAGGGAGGGGGTTACTAGATCGTCTTTAAGGATGCTTAGATGGATAAAGGAAAAATATTACAGATTGACATATATAAACATAAATACATTGATGAATGGTTATTATGAATTTTGCAAGTATTATCATCAGTTAAAATAATGTTCAACTCCTCAGGCTCATAAAAATCTTGCATCTCTTACCAAGTCATCCTTACATTTGGTAATATTTCTGTGACTCTGCATTGGAAAACCTTCCTTTTGGCCTATCCCTAATCGGGATAAGGCCTAGATGATGATGATGACTCTTGATCGGAAAACATGCTTATTACTTTTATTCATTTAATGATTCTTTACAGTGTGGATCACTCACTTGCATCATGGCAAATCCTTCTCCAGGTTCATCAGTACCATCAGCTTTTGTGTTATGGGTCATGCGAGAATTGCCACCACCACTTGCAGTCAATAGACAGGCACAATCAAGAGTCGTAACTTACATAAGGGATATGCCAGCAGCTACTTTACATCCTCAACCTCAACGCTGGACTACTGCCACAAGCTTGCAAAACCAGGTCTGCCCTTGTTTTTCAGCCATTCATATTTTTTGGGCCCATTTAGGAATTTTAGTCAATATGAACAGGCACTACTACACACACACACACATGGGTCAGTCTGTTAACTCCTGATATTAACTATTTTCTGCTATTATGGTGAAGTTAATACTTGAATGTCCACAGAATTGTTATCTTACATATTTTTGTAGAAATAATACCGGAAAACCTAATTTTACTAGTTGTGTTGAAACAAGAAGTCATAATTGATTAGTAGCCAAGGTAACAAGGGGATATTTGACCAGCTCTTCGTCAACTGCCTTTACATCTTTAAGTTTTAAAATGTCTGAATCCCTTACAACTTGCCAACCTTTACGACCTGCACTGTCCAATATAGAAACCCCTGCAACTAACTAAATTCTCCTTCCCTTTTCAAAGTGCCAATAGATGCTATCTTTTATCCTATCATTAAATTTTTGCTGTCATATTAACTTTAAATTGTCCTCTTTCGATAGGATGATTTCTTTTCTTTTTGCCTTTTTTTTGAATAGTTAGAAAGGAACCTGATGATAAAACCATCTCCAGATAAACGCATTAACTTATACCCTGAGTTTGCGTTACTGTTCTGTTTCTTAATTGACAATACCAATACTAGACCATAAAACTGTTTTTGAAATATACGGGATTGCCATCACTAAACATGCCTAGACAACGTCTGTATCGACAAGTCATAGGCATATTTTATCCAGTTATTTGCGTACTTGACTGGATCTTGCTGGTGGTCTGGTGCTGGGATGGTTCTTAGTTTAGCCACCAAATGATTCATTTTCTTGGAACTACTCAATTTAATAATTCTTAGTTGTTAGAGGTAAGAATATTTATTCGGGGATCTTGGCATTATGTGCAGGCGTCAAGAGCGAGCCCCATATAATTGTGATGGAGCAATTGGATGGTTTTATACACGTACATGTTGTGCCAGCATGCCTTTTTCCTGCCAAATCCATGGAGCTAGGATGGCGTGGGGAGCAGTCGACCAACACGACCTCTATGAGAGGGTTGAATTTTGACGATGAGACCAAGGTCTAATGCAAGCTGTTCCTTTTCACTGGGCATTCTAACCACTGGTCAAAATTGTACACATGTAAATAGCAAGAGATTCCTGCGCTCGAACTTCTCTCTTACATGAACTAATTTTTACAAATTACGAGCATTAGATGGTTTCGTGTGTAGATGTGCTTGCGGGATGTCTTACCAATTGAAGACTCAGCCGATGGGCCAATAAAATGCAGGAAGACGGTTGCCTGATACAAACATTATACATAAAGATTGTCGCTTTGGAGAGCTGTCACACTGACAACAGGACACTGAAAAGCAACGAATGTTGCACTCCTGGACCCTTTTAGATCGGGTTTTCGTGTCGAGATGATGGTTTTGGTTCCTAATTCGCGCCATCAGAACAAAGCAACGTTGTCCTTCTAGCAGAGAGTTGGGACTCCGTAGACTCAAAGACCCGTGATAGTTTTGTAGGAAATAACAATGCATGAGCTATCTTAGCATTGTGGGTGGTGGTCTCTCACAGGTTCCTTCATGGCTCAGGTTATCTGGAACTTCCCTGAATACTTTAATTACGTACTATAAAATAAAAATAAAAATAAGCACACTAAAAACGCTGCGGAAAAGATTTTCTTCTCGCGTTCTATGGAAGTTCCTTCTCATTGTTCCTACAATGTAACTGAGGCAGACGTGTGTTTTCTTTTTCTTTTTCTTTTTTTTATTTTTGTGGTGGAGGGGGTTGGTTTGCTATTTTGACTGCTTTCAATAGCTGATTGGAAGTCGTATTATCAGTTTAAATCTCTTCAAATATAACTCCGATTAAAATGAGCCGCTTATTTTCTAAGATTATGTTTCGGTCCCTCGTGTCCCTGAAGCTCCTGTGATAAGCATCGTCCTTTTTAATTGTAACGACGTTGGATTCGGCTGATGCTAAATTCGGACCTAAACAATAAAACACATATAGAAAATCCATAATCAAGTACCTAAAAAAGAAGGATAATCTCCACTGGCAAGCCCAAAACCAAAATAGAGCCGGCAATTTCAGCATCAGAGACCAAAAAGGGCCATGATATTCAAACCTTAAGTTACAAAATCTCATTTGTCACAAACCTAACTCCGCATTCCCAAACAAGACTCTCCATATGTCTTAACTGCAGAACCCAATAATGAATTTCATTTGCCGCGCATACACCCTAGATCCACTAAAAACCGCTGATCCTTATCCAAATCTTAAACCCAAAACTCACTGCGAAAGTGAACAAATTCTCCCAGGATATGTAGATACCACGCTCCTTACCTTGAGATCATACGTATATCGATCTTCATCTGTTCGTATACTGGGGTGTAGATTTCCATCCAAGCTTTCTAGAGAGGCGTAATTCGATGAGCAGGAGAAAATTCACTATGCAAGGAATATAAATAAAACCCACTACACAACTTTGATCGCTGTGGTAGTAAGGATGCCTCGTGAAGGTAAAAGACCACGCCAAAATAATCTTTGACAAGTGAATGATATGGATCATACACCCGCCTATACTTTCACTTAAATAACGTATTGAGAAAGAAATGCACACATCCTTCCCCTCGCATAGCGGACCCAAGGCAAGTTGCTGTGAGGCACCCGCATTGTTTAATAATTATGTTCACTTTTGCAGTTTTACTTAATCTGTGATCCACATTTTTCAGAATCTGTATAACCTTGGTGCCCATTGCGCGGAAATGGCCTGTTTTACTGTTTACCACCGCCGATTAAAGAGTCTGCAGAAGAAGTAATTCACTAACCAACAAGTCCCAGGAACACTTTTTCAATAAGAAAGACAAACCTGAACACGTTAACAATCGAAACTTCCAAGCGTCCTACTTTCATTAAGGTAATAAAACGGCGGTAGAATACAAACCTAACTGCTACGAGATTTGACAACATCTGAATCTTCCAAATGCTAAAAGGCCCATCAGAAATGGGCGTTCATGGAAGACCCATATTGGCTCAACAGTGAGAAAATAAGTTTTGACAATGTCAAATAAATTAGGTATAACAACCAGTGGTACTAGTAACTAAATACCAAATAAACCAAATCCTATTTTACTTCAACAAACAATCATCACAGGAGATCAGCAACATTGGAAGGCAGTTCCTCGATCACCACGTTGTAGAATATTTGGATATCAAGCAGCATCGCTTCATCATTATTAGTCTTAAAATTGATGGCAACACCCTTCCTTCAGAAACGTCCACCACGAATAATACGGTGGAGATAGTTCTCTGGTTGTGCGAGCAGATCGTAGTTTATCACAAGCGAGACCTGCTGAACGTCAATGCCACCGGCCAAGAGGTCAGTGGTGATGAGAACTCGGGACGATCCTGATCGAAATTAGCGCATGATAATCTCCCTAGTGTTCTGATCCATGTCTCCACGGGTGGCAGACACGATGTGGTCACGGCTCGTCATTTTGTCGGTCAGCCGGTCGACCTTGCGTCGGGTGTTTACGAAGATGACACTCTGGGTGATGGCTAAAGTTTCCTAGAGGTCGCATAGAGTGTCCAGCTTGTATTCTTCCTTTTCAACATCTACGTAGAACTGGTTAATTCCTTCAAGGGTCAGCTCCTCGCGTTTCACCAAAATCCTCAGGGGTTGGTTCATGAACTTGCGCGTGATATCAAGGGCCTCAGGGGGCATGGTAGCAGAGAAGACTCCCACCTGAATCTTGGAAGGTAGGAGCTGGAAGATATCATAGATTTGAGCCTCGAAACCTTTTGAAAGCATTTCATAGGCCTCATCCAGCACGAACATCTTGATGCGATCAGCGCCAAGTGCTTGCCTCCCTAGCAGGTCGTGAACACGACCAGGAGTACCAACAACAACATGAACACAGCTCGAAATAATACGTCTGTCCTCCCTAACACTTGTACCTCCTACACAAGTGTGAACTTTTACATCTAGATAATCGCCAAGAGCCAGCATAACGTTCCCGATTTGCTTGGCGAGTTCTCGAATAGGAGCAAGAACCAAAGCCTGGCATTCAACTAGGCCATAGTCAAGCTGCTGCGGAATTCCACACCAGAAAGTTGCTGTTTTGCCAGTTCCAGACTGGGCTTGCTCGATCACATCAAATCCCTTGCAGAAAGGCACAATTCCTCTCCGTTGAATTGCTGAGGGCTTCTCCAAACCATACGCATAGATGCCTCTCAAAAGGTTCTCTCCTAAACCCATGGAGTCAAAACTTTCATAAACTTCGTCATATGATATGAAGAAATCTTGTCCATTGGATGCAAGCAACTCGCCCATTCTGGCATCATACTGACGAGCATCAAATCGTGATCCCTCTCCCTCTGGTGCTAGTACCGCCATTACTGTTGCTGTTGGATTTGGTCGATTGAAGATCGTAGGAAAAACAACTATAAGGGAAGTCTGAAGAGAGCGAGTGTGAAGAGTGCTAGAGTTTTTTTCCACCGTGGATTGCCATACTCCTTGTATAGAATAAGGTAAGACAACTGTGTATCTGGGAGATACAAGTTAGGAAGGATACGTCTGAACCAATCAACAGAAGGAATAAAAGATATGACAAAATTGGATTACAACACTTAGAAAGAAGAGAATAATAAGTTAGTTGACAATCGTTTTACTTCTTTTTAAGGTTTTTAGAAGATAAGAGTCGAAGGAGACACAAGAATAGAAAGTCCTGCTTAAGTAAAATACGGCAACAAGCTTAGATTTAAGAGATGCAAGTTCCAAGGAACCTTCTAAACCAATCAATAGAAAGTATGATTTAAATGACATACAACAGTTACATGTGAAGGAAACAAGAATAGTTATTTGGCTATTCACAGGACAAAGGGTGGGTTTGAAAACAGAAAAACAACGGTTGAATAGCAAGACAAAATCGATGGAATGGGTGATCTCCCATAACCAATTCTCACTTCAATTCTCCCTCTTATCTCTATAAAACAAACTGCAAGAACTTCTTTCTTTCCGAATCATGGAGATATCTCTTTAACTCTACATAAAAACCTCTGGACGAATCCGTAATCAGTCCAAACCAAAGCAGGTAATGGATTTCCTCCCTTGCCAATATCCTATTCTCTCTCCGAGACCACTTTGAAAGATTCGAAATCTTATCAGTTTTCCTTATAGGGGGATGAGAGTCTAGAGGAACCAAGTTGCTGTACAGCTCCCCACGTTAACCATGGTGGGAGTACCTTTAACTGATCCGATCTGATCATCTGATTTCTAGTTTTTTCCTCTTTTTTCCCCAAATTCCACAGGAATTAGCTTATCTCTCCCACCTTATAACTGATCAGATCCGATCATCTGATTTCTAGTTTTTTCTTCTTTTTTCCCCAAAATTCCACAGGAATTTGCTTATAGACTCCCCGAACGGTACTATAAAAATCTGCACTGAAAACCTCTCATGCCCCTTATGCCCTGGGCAACACACATGCTACAATGGCCAAGACAAAGGGTCGTGATCCCATGAGAGTGAGTCAAGCTCAAAAACTCACCCTCAGCTCAGATTGCAGGCTGCAACTCACCTGCATGAAGCCAGAATAGCTAGTAATCGCCAGTCAGCCATGCGGCTGTGAATTCGTTCCCTTTCTATTGATTCCTGTGGATTGGATCAAAAAAAATTCTTGAATAAGGTATTCAACTTAGAGATAAATTGAAAAATAAATCTTTATTTGTTCTACCTCCTATTTTTTATGAAGAGAATAAATCCTTTTTATTTGTCCAGATCTCTTGCGGAAATGATTTGAAAAATCTAAAACCAAAAAGAATAGTATTTGCTCGCAACAACATAATGGAGGCGATACATTGAATATTAAACATAAGGATGGCCATGGGGCAAGGTGGGGCGGGTTTTCAACTACCCCGCCCCGCCCCTTGAATTGATTTATCTTGACCTGCGTTACACTAGGTCACTGCAATCCAATGCAGGGGGGGCAGACTATTAAAAACCCATTTTGATCTACATGCTCTATCAACTGTTGCAGGCAGAGCGAGATGGGCAACTTTTTCTTTTGCCAAATTTGCCCATGACAGCGCATTTTTACTTCTCTGTGTAGAAATATGTTTGTCCTTCAGTAGAGTTTCTGTTAAGTTCATTGAAAGAAATTCAAAGAGAGTGTTAGTATTTGACAAGGATGTCTGCAGACGGGTGGATCTTAAAACCTCCCTCGGATGATTTTAACCACTATTATATTGTTCTAGAAAACTAATGGCTTAAAATACTCAAAAAAGAAGAAGTTAGAAACATCTGCGAGATTGGGAGTTAATGTTAGCCTAATACATGTGCACCGATCTAGCGAAAGAAAAAGAAAAAACACGGGGATTTTGGGTATTTACATAAATACTCTATCTAAAAGAAAAGTTTTGGTGCAATGGAAGAGTTGTTCTCGTGTGATCATGAGGTCACGGTTCAAAGGCGTGGAAATTACTTATTGTAAATATGCAGGTAAGACCGCGTGCTATTAATCCTTGTGATCCACCCTTTCCTTGAACCCTACATACATGAGAGCTTCATGCAACGGATTGCCCTTCTACATAAATACTCTACATTGGATTTTTTTCTCACTGCCCTGGGCCATCCTGGTTTGCTGGCGATAGGGAGTTTGATGCTAGCCACTTCCCATCTTGACGTATTTGTCCAACATCTCTCTGTTGTTTCTTTAACATATCAAAAGCAGCCATTGTAATCTTGAGAGAGGGACAAAGAGAGGAAATCATCCAGGTTTCTTTGGAAAAGAACCGTAAGTTACTGATCTCTTAGTTGTTTGTCCTTTTATTTGACAGGTGACTTGGTGTCCAGGGAACCAGTCGAGCTATATAAATTTGATGAGGAAGTGATACATACTGAGACTCTTTAGCCAGGCCCCAAAGTCAGGCTTCCTCTCAACATGCGATGTGATGAGTTTCGGGAGGCATACACATACTTGAACATCACAAAAAGTCCAAATCTAAGCCATTTGTCATGTTGAACGGGTTAGATTGACAAAACATATTTTACAATACACGGAAGAAGAAGCGTGTACTTCTTACACTTCTCTTGAACATGCAGCCTTATTGGGACTATCTTATTTTACATTATTTTTTTTCCTGAATAATGGAAAGAACTAGATTCATCATCCCTTCTTTGAAAATTTTATTTCACTTTGAAGCTTGTCTTGCTAGGACTTCATCTATTCTTTTGATTTTCTTGTGTTCTTTTCTGCATTGTTTTTTTCTCTTTAAAGTGCAACCCATTGTGCAAGTATGGTTCTCATTGTTCAACACATTTAATTTAAATGAAACTCCAATGATCATTCCACTGCTCATAACATTCAAATGCTGATATGTGCCGCTTCTAGTACAGGGTTCAAAGGCTGCTTATAGACGTGCAGGTCCTATGTTCAAAAAAGAAAACAATTTGTAACTTATAAGCAAACAAGATCGCAATTTAGATTTTACCTTTACTTTGTCTTTGTCTTTATGGAAAGCAAAATTATGAGAGTGAATGCATGGATGATATATAGTTTATTAAATAAAGGGTAAGGTAATTAGTTAGTTATTATATATTATTGTTTTATTGTAAGGATTTAATTTTAAATTTACATCATATTTTTAATTGTTATTATAGGTTTGGAGTTGTATGAGACAAGTCTCCCCTTAATACGTATATATAAAGGTATGATCAACTCATTTCTTCACATTTAAGAAATACCTAGAAGTACTCTACTATTTTTTCTCTTATGGTTTTTCCTTTTCTATTTCTATAAACTTGAGAAATGCAGAAAATAGCTCTTCTAATTTTTTCTTTCCTAGTTTTTTATTTTCACTTTGGCATTTTTTTTTTTCTTATTCTCTTAAAGTTTGGCTGTTTTGACCATAGCTACCAAATTCGTTTGCAAGCCAGTGAAACAAAAATTGTGTTTCACATACCCATACAAAACGTGAATAAAACTTTGGGGAAACGTCTATGAAACTTAGAAAAAACCCTTCAAAAATGAAGGAAAAGTGTCTTAGATCAGAGAAACGCTTTAATAAATTGATTTTTATATATTTTTCAAAGATTTTCTCTACAAATATTGGTGATTTTCTTTCCTTTTTCTTAACAATCCAATGTGTTCAACTTGAAGAACGCGTATATACTCCATGATTTTCTCCAACAATTATGGTGGATGTGTAATTGCATTCGGTGGCTCGATTTTCAACACATTTTGAAAACTCAATTTTGATAGAAACTATCTTTGGATGTTCTGATCCATTTATCATGTTTGGCACCAAAATTTATAATCATTGATTGAACGGCATGGATTATGGCCTCTTTCAAATAAGCAGCTCTTACAAATCATGCTCTCCAATGTCCAGGTCAATGCAGTCGTCGTATTTGTTGGGGAATTGTCTCAATCCAGCATCCCCGTCATTCTCAACGTACTATCTACGCACGCACAACAAAAGACAGCCATGAATAGTCATCCACAGGTTCCCTCTTCGTGCCTTCAAAGTCGCCGCGAGAGAGAGAGAGAGAGAGAACCAGCGTTACTTTAGAGTCACTGTTGACGACAAAATCAACATGCCAAGATTATGTATTCTGGAATATATGGCCTACCGAAGCTGGAGAAAATACTCTGTTACTACACACGGAGATATATATATATATATATATATATATATATATATATATAGAGAGAGAGAGAGAGAGAGAGAGAGAGAGAGAGAGAGAGAGAGAGAGAGAGAGAGAGAGAGAGAGAGAGTTTTTGTCACTCCAACCACCTCAAGAACTGACAAAGAATTGGAGTTTTAAGAATACCCCTACGTGTGCTTAAGCTAGAAAGCAAGAGACAGCATATATGTGATTGGAGTTTCACGGAAGAAGAAATGGTGACTTGGGTGGGAATGATGACTCCTATCCTCAAGGCTACTGGTAAATCCATATCTTTTTCTGTCATTCATCACATATCCTAACCCACATGTAACTACTTTCGTCCCTCTTTGGGTAGATATATATACGTCGCCATAGGATCCTCCGGTAATAGGGACGCCCAAGCAAAAACCAGGCACCACTTGAAACATGTAAGAATGACAGAAAGCAAGATGATAGTTGGTTGAAGGTTGTACGTCCAAAGGTTTATATAACAGACTCCTCCAGATTTAAGATGCTGGTTCAGGAGCTAACTGGGAACAGAGGCAATTCCATGTCCTCCTCCCCTCCAACGCAGGAAGTATGTGCTCAAGTCCCGGTTATTGAGATGGAAGAATACAGAGTGCCATCGGAATTCAGATCAGCTATCAGTCCTGGAATGGAAATATCTTTTGATTCCCTTGAATCAGACTTTCAAGAGTTGTCTCCGCCCGTGGAATCGAACATTCAAGCATTGTCACCGCTTGCAACTTTGACAGCTTTACAGACACCATGGACGAACCAACAAACAGATGAGTATCAGCATCAGCAGTTTGATGCTTGGCCTATGGAGATGGACTCCTTCCCATTCTATGACGATTGCACTTTCCGCCCAGAGGATGAGATTATCTTTTCCCAGCATGATCTATCCGATCTGTCTAGCATTCTTTATGGGTGATTTTCTAGCACATGAAAGGCTGCATAGGTCCCGAAAGTAGTTCCTTGTAGACATCTGTACATTGTATCAGAATTGGATAGTGACTCGTTGTAGGAGTGCAGGGGGATTATTTTACCTGTATTTATTTGCTGAATGTGTTGTGAAGAGTACATATTACCATGTCCTTTATATGATAATAGCTAAAGATTTTTTTCTGGAATCTGTATAATTCAATTATGATGGGAAACAACATGCTGCATTCTGCTGCGCGATTTTGGTGGTCAAAAATCTCATTTCTGAAGTGTCGTGGAGTCATCAACATAATGCTGTAAGTGAAGCAAAGCAAACACCTATGTTTTTAGAAGTATAATGTAAACTAGCAGTTCATGATATTTAGCTTTAGGAGACAACATCATGGTGACAACCCAGATGCACATTTTCAGAAAATTTGACACTTCCACCACAAATGTCCAGGCATGCACCACATTACGTGTGCATGCTTGCATCCAATGCGGAAGTAACGAATGTAACCAAGAATATCTGTTCAGCCAAAAGAAATAGCAAAGTTTACTCACCAAAACAAAGTAGACTAAAGACTACTTGACTTAAGATGCACTTTTGAAAATCCAGATTCAACGACGTGTACAAGGTTGACTAGGTTGCAAAGTTTGCTAGGTACCACAGAATAATCGAATTCATTTTGGAGGTTACAGCAGTTACAGCGGAGTCATTATCATAATCATCATCAAGACCTTATCCCAATTAGGGGTTGGCCACATAAATCTTATTCCTCCATTCCACTCTATTAAATACCATGGTTTCATTTAGTCCCAAAGTTTTTAAATCTTTCCTCACCACTTCTATCCACGTTCTTTTGGGCCTTTCCCTTGCCTTTTAGAACCTTCTACTTGTATTGCCTCACTCCTTCTAACTGGTGCTGTTGTTGGTCTCCTTTAGACATGTCCAAACCATCTAAGTCTAATCTCCCTCATTTTATTATCTATTGGTACTACCCCTAAATTTTCTCTAATATTTTCATTTCTAATTCTATCCTTTCTTGTCTTACCACTCATCCATCTCAACATCTTTATTTCTGCGACACTCATCTTATGAGTATCATGTTCCTTAACTGGCCAATACTCTTATCCATAGAGCATGGCCGGCCTTATAGCCATCCTATAGAATTTTCTTTTTAGTTTGAGTGACACCCGTCGATCACATAAAACTCCAGATGCACATCTCCATTTGTTCCAACCCACTTGGATTCTCTGGGTAACCTCCCTCTCAATCTCTCCACTCTCATGGATCAATGATCCTACATACCGAAAGAGGTCTTTCATGGGGACTTCTTAGTTATCAATCTTAACTGGTGTTCCACTCATACTCTCCTTGCTAAAATTACATTCCATATATTCTGTCTTAGTTCGGCCAATTTTAAATCCTTCAGATTCTAATGCTTCTCTTCATAACTCTAGCTTTATGTTTACACCCTCCTTTGTCTCATCTAGTAAGACTATATCATCTGCAAATAGCATGCACTAGGGGATCTCCACGTGCAAATGTTTTGTTAACTCATCCATAACTAATGTGAAGAGGTATGGACTCAATGCCGATCCTTAGTGCAATCCTACAGTGACAGAAAAATCACCAGTCATACCACTAGTGGTCTTAACATTTGTTACCGCTCCCTCATACATACATTTAATTATGTCTATATACCCCTGAGAAACCCCCTTACTACCTAACACCCTCCATATTAACTCTCTAGGGACTATTATAAGCTTTCTCTAAATCGATAAAGACCATATGTAGGTCTTTCCTCCTCTCCTTATATTTCTCTACTAATTGTCTTAGCAAGAAAATAGCTTCCATGGTAGACCTCCCAGGCATAAAACCAAACTGAATTTCCGATACACTTGTTTCATGTCGTAGCCTCTTCTCAATCACTCTTTCAAAAAGTTTCATAGTGTGGCTCATAAGTTTGATCCCTCGGTAATTAGTGCAGCTCTGAATGTCACTTTATTCTTATAGATTGGTACAATAGAGCTTTTCCTCCACTCATCAGGCATTTTCTTTGATTTTATAATCTTGTTAAACAACTTGGTCAACCAAACTACCCCAATATCTCTCATATAATTCCAAACCTCTATTGGTACACCATCAGGCCACATGGCCTTTCCTGATTTCATCCTTTTTAAGGCCTCTTTTACTTCAGGTATTCTAATCCTACGTTCATATCTATAATATCCAATGTTATTTAGATTTATATTATTTTCAATCCCTATATTCCTAGAGCCATTGTCATTTAATAATTTTTGAAAATATGTTTCCCATCTTTGTTTGATCTCATCTTCTTTGACTAATACCCTTTGATCATCGCTTCTAATACACCTAACATGATCTAAGTCCTTACCCTTCTGTTCTCTTACTTTTGCAAGTTTAAACACATCTTTCTCACCTTCTCTTGTTCCTAATTTATTATAGAGCTCATCATATGCTTTAAGTTTAGCCTCACTTACTATTCTCTTAACAGCATTTTTAGCATTCTTATATTGTTCATAGTTTTCATTATTTCTAATCTTCTGCCAAGCTTTAAAATGCATCTGTTTTTCTTTAATAACTTTTTGCACTATTTCACTCCACCACTATGTTTCCTTTGCTAATAGCCTTTTACCTTTAGATACTCCTAAGACATCTTTTGCCACTTTCTTAATGGATTCAGTCATATTAGTCCACATGGTATTTACTTCTGTTTCATAGTTCCAATTTCCTTCTACCATCAACTTATTTTTGAATGAGGTTATTTTCTCTCCTTTTAAGTTCCACCACTTAGTTTTTGGATGTGTATTAGGTTCAGTTCTTTTACTCCATCTTTTAATATGGATATCCATAATCATTAACCTATGTTGTGAGGTTAAACTCTCACCAGGTATCACCTTACAATCCTTGCATATAGATCGTTCATTATTCCTAAGTAGAAAAAAGTCTATTTGGCTTTTATGAAGTCCACTTTTAAAGGTTATTAAGTGTTCATCCCTCTTCTTAAAGAATGTATTTGCAATAGACAGGTTATATGACAAAGCAAACTTGAGGATATTCTTTCCCATCTCATTTCGTTCACCTATACCATAACCTCTGTGTATTCTATCATATCCTTCCTTATCTTTTCCTACATGGCTATTTAAGTCTGCTCCTATAAATATCCCCTCAATGTTGGGAATTTCTTATATGACTCCCTCCATATCTTCCCAAAATTGTCTCTTGATTATATCTTGTAACCCTACTTGTGGTGCGTATGCACTTGTAACATTTATAATCTGCTATCCTAGAATAATTTTTATTATTATAATTCTATCACTGATTCTTTTAACGTCCACAACTTTATCCTTTAATTCCTTACCCACTATTATTCCTATGCCATTTTTGTTATTTTCCTTTCCTACGTACCATAATTTATACCCATCTATTTCTCTAGCTTTAGCCCCTTTCCACTTGGTTTCCTGGATACAAGAAATGTTGACTCTCCTACGTTTCATTGCGTCTACTAACTCCAAACTCTTACCTGTCAATGTCCCTATATTCCATGTAGCGATGCGAATCTTATGTTCTGGAGATACCCTATTTACTACCGCCTTTCTCAACCTTCATGGTATGAACCCATGTCCACTTTTCACCGCACCTGGGATCTGATGCAACGCGTCACTTATGAGGAACGCCCTAGCTTGAGGGAATGTCTATTTTCGATTCATGTCATATTTGGGTTGCCGTAGTTTTAAAAAGTTGAAGATGATTTTCATTTCTTCCTTACAAACTAATATGCAAATGCATATTCATTTGCAAGCATAAAAGAAATAACAAAAATCATCTTCAGCTAAACCCTTGCAGGCTAGCAACCTGACGCAAGGGTGGCCGTATTTTAAGAAGCTGGAGATGATTTTCATTTCTTCCTCACAAACCAATATACAAATGCATATTCATTTGTAAGAAACAAAATAACAGAATCATCTTCAACTTCCCCCTTGCCGGTTGGCACCTAACGCAAGACCCTCCTCATTTTTCATCCAAGCTTGGGACTAGCATTGGCGGAGTTACAGCGGAGTCCTTACTATAAATAATTTAAATGTATAATAGCAACTGTAGTGGAGTTCTAAGGGCTTAAATTGTTACATGAAATACTCCATTATTGGTGATCTATCTAATTGACATTGAAATATCTCTGTCATAATAATTAATTCAAAAGCATCAAGTCATTTTCATACTTCCCACATTGTAATTCACTAATTTTTTGCTGGTTTGGCCTCAGCAATTCTAAACTGTATTTATTAGATTTTCCATAAGATGATTAGAACTGTCAAGACGACGAGTCCCAGTCATATATCACCTTCTCCAGCAATTCAAGAAATCACAACATGAACAGAGGAATCCAATACGAGTCAAACAAACACAGGTTAGAGCTGCACCTGTTTTTGCCCATTACGTGTTGAACAACTGTAGCAAGAAAAAGTCCGAATAGGTGAACATGACCTTGTAGGCCTTACCTTTGGTTATTTGGTAATAACAGAAGCAAGATTAGTTCACTCTGAAACTATACAGACTCAAAAACTGCTGCTGCTCCCATTCCACTCCCTGAAAGTTGGTAGGTTGTTACCAAACTGGGTTAGTTCAGCATCAACTGAAAGCTTGGAGCGTGCGTTAGTATTGGCACTTACCCACACACATGGAAACAACTCCAAACCTACAATCTTTACCACGTCTCTTCATTTCGTGCAATAGTGTTGCAACACAACGTGCACCTGAGAAGCAAAAACACTGAGAATATCAAAACAAAAAGATTTTGTACAACTATTGAATTGGATAAATTTGGATGGTGTAGATTTGATCAATTAGCAACATCTAGAAGAGAATAACAGGATCTGGAGGCACAACAGTAAAAATTTACAAAAGCACGCAGATAGCTAAACATACATGTGATATGTCCATCAAGACCAGGAAATAACAGAACTCAGATTAAGTCCAGGTAGAAAAAGACAAGGCTGTGTTTTCAGGCCGTATGAATGAGATTTGATCCTAAAAGTAAAGCTTATGCAATTGAAGGCTGGTTTTCTTGTGTGGCAGTGAAGGAGGATTTGACCGATGATGGTGAAGGGAAACTTCATTAGTGTGAATAGGTGAGAGCTATGGTACTTTGAAGGTTCTTAATGTGCCTAATAAGATTGAGAGGTTGATTGTGCATTTCTGCTGTGTGCTAACATCTATCAATAAGCAGAGTGATGTTTGAGTTTACAGGTTCTTGCTTAAGGGTAGAAATTGAGGTCCTGATTCCAGTAGAGTAGCTTTCCCTGTGCATTTTTCTGCTTAATTCTCTGGCCTAGTGGGTAGCTACTCAGTGCCTAGTCCATCTATTGTCTATTTTGCAACTTTAAGTCTCTTACAATTTCAAAAGAAGGGGGAAAAATGAGAAAACTAGGCCTAGTATTATCAGGACACGTTTCACTTAGATATTAAAAGTTTCCTGAAATATGAAGACATCGTTAATGAGAATTAATCATTTCAATCAATCAACATAGTTTTACCTGTCAGACTAGGAAATGGAAAAACAAGGTTAAAGACTAGGTTTTGTTAGAAGTTAAACTTCCCTGGAATGAAAGGAAAGACTAAAGAAATATGATATACTTCTAGTCCAATTAAATTCCCCAAATTAAGTCCTATAAAAGAATCTTTCTGAGAAAAATTGAAAACCAAAATTGGGGCCAATTTTGGAACACTATATAGTATTAACCAAGATAAAGGGGCAGCCCCAGTGCACGAAGCTCCCGCGTCTGTGCGCGCCAATTCCTTCAGAAATGGTAACATATTTGGTGCAAGAAGAAGGGGTCGATCCGTGTCATCTTGACCTGGTTTTGCTTCCACTCTTTTTTTAACAATACTGAATCAGGTTCGCTAAGGTATCCACCATTAAGAAAGAATTAGTTGATGGTACTTTTTCTATACTTAATGGGTCATATCCGATATATGGAAACAGATAGATGTACACAGACGTTATCTCGGGGTCCGGGGAAGGGGCGGACCACAAGGGTCAATAGTATGCAGCCTTACCTTGCATTTTGCAAAAGGTTGTTTCCACGCCTTGAACCCAAAACCTCAAGTTCACACGACAACAACTCTACTGTTGCACCAAGGCTCTCCTTCATAGTATTAACCAAGATATGTCCATAAAATTACTGCCATGTTCAACCCCATGTGTTCATATAAACTAACAACATTATGCAACACTAAGAAATGATTAGCAAAGAACAAAGTGCATGAAACACAAATGTAATGGTAAAATAAGAGAGAAACAGAATGTTTGGGAGCTTTTGAATTGACAGAAGTCATTGGAAATAAGCATTCTCAACATAGCAATAAATATCAGACATGCAACACCCAACCCAAAATAAGATACTTATAACATGATTCAAGAAAAGCCTTGAGGACGAGAATGCCTGCCTCAAAATTTCTAAAAAGATCTCTTCAAACAACATGGGACAAACGACTAATTTAATACTGAAAAGGATATTGACCTCAAAAGACTGGGTCAGAAAACAAAGTGAAAGATTAACTGGACAGAAGACCAAGAAATCAGACAGTCAAGGTGTGATTTACATTTTAATGATATTACTAATACCTAGCATGATATCTGCAAACTTCTATCACCTCGTTTGTGCTTGTAGAGAGAAAAATCAAACAGGAGCTTGAGATTGTGGACAATATAGATTTCCAAAAGAGTAGATTCCAAGTTTTATGCAAGGCTTTATAGGAAGAAAAAACCTTGCAATTTGCAGCCACCAGCTAAACAGCCTGATATGACCAAACTCAGTATCTTAGACGTTATATCAACATGACATGAAAATGCATACCTGTGGTTCCAACTGGATGTCCAAGAGCTATTGCTCCCCCATTTACATTGACCTTGTCTACATCCAATCCCAGTCTATGGAGACAGTATACATATTGTGATGCAAATGCCTGTTCAATGGAAATATTTGTGTTACTAGTGGATCAAATGGTACTTCAATTATGCAAGTATGCAAAAGAGTGATCCTATAATCTGATATAAAACTAAAAATACAATGGCTTGGCTGACTACATTTGTATTGGTTTGTCAAGGTTAAACTTCAATAACCTGTCTAAAGCAGAAGGCCAAACTTAGAAATGAACACGCTCTGGAAGGTACCGCAGAAGTGTCAACCTCAACCCATGGTTTCAGGTGCAAGGCATTCATTTTTTTGACACCCTAGAATTTAATTTATGCAGTTGTTGGCCCTTTATCAAAAGATTGAAGAGGTATTATCTTATAAGTTTGCTGAGGTAATTAATTTATCACGGCCACCCAATTTGGATCCAGATATTCTGTATCAATTTAGTGCAAGAGTTATTTTATCAAGTATTAATGTACTGATGTTTAAATTTTATATGTACACATATTTATAGGTCATCACAATCAACCTGGGATGTTTGCAAGAGAATCAATATAAATGAGAATCGTTTAAAAGATAAGAAGGCACATAGATCACTGAAATGTAATTCTTCGATGTGTACTTCTAATTGCTGAGTTACTATGAAAAGGCACAATTTTACTTAGACCAAATGCTATTAATTTTGAAAAAGGAAGAACAACTATGATTATTTCAGCATTTATGGTTATAAATTAAGAGCTTTGAATTGCACTATTACCTCATTTATCTCAACAAGATCAATGTCATGAAGCTTTAACTTGGCAGCCTCGACAGCAGCAGGGATAGCAAAGGCAGGACCAATGCCCATGACTGCTGGTTTAACTCCAACAGCAGCAAAACTCCTAAACACGGATCAATATCACCATCTGATGCCTTGAGAAGTTGATCATAATGCATTTAATCAGTACCTGAATGTTCCTAGTATTGGTAAGCGTCTCCTTAGTGCCACTGTCCTTCTCATAAGCAGAACGGCAGCAGCACCATCACTAATCTGACTTGAGTTTCCTAGTGATACAAATCAAAATGGGAAGGTAAATTTATGAAAAAATCACTCACCAACATCAGAACAATGTGATTCACATCTCAAGCATGAACAGAAAGCAGAAACATTGTCAAGAACATGACTGAAGTACCTGCAGTGGTAGTTCCACCATCTTTAAATGAAGGTTTTAGCCTAGCTAAACCAGAAAGAGATGTATCAGGCCGAATTCCTTCATCAACTGCTACTATGACTGATCTTGCAGTACCGCTTTTCTGATCAGTAACCTAAAAGAAATCTAATATTTTCAATCTGTTCTCTTCTTTTTCATTTTCTCCACTTCTTTTTCTTTCTGGAAATAGTGAGAAATACCACTAATCTTTGGATTCAAACCTTAGTGTGTACAGGGACAATCTCATCATTGAATTTTCCTGCTACTGCAGCTTCTGCAGCCCTTATATGAGACAAAAACTGAAACAACAGAAGAAACATGTTTAGTTCAAGGACTCGCAAAATAGCTCAACAAACACAACAACAATCACTAAAGAAACACCAACTTCAAAAACTTTATAGCAGAAGATGAACAGAGGTATTACAAGGATTCACTGACATTCATTTCAGGAAACAGCTGCAGAAACTTACAGCAGCTTTATCTTGATCGAAACGAGAAACTTTCAACTGCTCAGCCACATTTTCTGAAGTGATACCCATAGGAATCAAGCAATCTTTGGCATTTTGGTTTGTCCGGCTATGAACCTTCCCCAGCGAAGGCAAGTAAGCAACCATACGGTATTAAAAGAGATACAAACTTGAACTATGAATTGACAATTACTCAGAATGACAGGCACTCAAAGAGTAACAACTATGAGATCCACGATAACACCCATACCTGTCAGAAATATGTGAGACATACCTGAGTGTTGAAATTATACTTATGAACCCCGCGGTCAAGAGACATAGATTCAACACCTGCACCTATGCCTATAAATTTGAAGACAGAATCTCATCAAACTCGAACTCAAATAGAGTGAAGAATTAACACAAGTTTGAATTTAACTGACCAATGTCATAGAAACCAGATTTTATTGCAGCAGTAACATCAGCTACAGCTTGAAGCCCAGATGAGCATTGTCTGTTCACCGTCTTGATTGGAACAGTCTCTACAGTAAGGGCTTAGGATTAAGATATGTGGATAATGCTGTTAAAATCCAGTCACCAAATTGTACTTAAAAGTTCAGCTCAAAAATACAATGAACCTGGAAACCCAGCATAGAAAGCTGCCATGCGGCATTCTGCTGCTCTGCTAGAACCAAGAGCAAGAACATTTCCAACAATGATGTCACCAATCTCATGTGGACTAACTACGGTTTTTTCCAATATGCCCTGGAACATGCCTATTGTAATTACAAATGGTTCTATTGACAACTAAATAATGTAATAACTGACGAATTAAATCCAAATTTTTACATTTGTGCTCTCAAACTTCTTCAAGGTAAGCTATACTGCTGGAAATTCATATTCTTCCTCTAACAGAAAAATAAAAACAGGACTAACATGTCTTCTGGAGAATCCAGGTATGTATTTCTCCATATTTTGTTGTATGAAAATGAATAAATGAAACACTCTTCATTTTTCCTTTAAATCAAGTAAGCAGTTCCATCATCAAACCACAGATCTTTCATTGTATGAAAATTGTAACGTACTAAAGTAATATGTATAAATGCTTACAAACAGACAGTATCTAACTGTGTGTATCATATGTCTGCATGTGAGTTTCTAAGAGCATACCGGAACTCCCTTCCAACCTGAAATAACTATCGTTCCAGCATGGTCAGTCTTCCTGCTCTCATGTTTCCATAGCTACCAATCAATCATCTAGTTGGAATTAACTACGCTTCATTCATAGAAGTGATTTAACTTGCACTACTCAAAGGAACAGATAACTTCAGTCATAACACTTCATCTTTAAAATCATTCATAATCTTGATTATAACGAGACAATTAGATTCATTCCCTCGATCCTAACGTTTTGAACTGTGGAGACAAAAAGTTCAGGTAAAGATCAACCAGAATTATACAGATAAAGATGCCGTCCATATTTGAGAACATCAACAGTAGCCGGTAGAAAAGAAGATTTGCTTCGAGGAGTTACCTTCAAGACATGCATGAGCAAATCTTCTGCAGGGGTATCCTTAAAAGACCCTCGCTTCGACTTGCAAATTGGGGTCCTACAAGCTCTGCGAAACCGAAACAATATTAACCCAAAAAATAAATCGATTTTCCGGGGATAACTTATATCCAAAACCGTTTGAAACAGAGGAATTAATCAATTTCGAAAAAAACTTGCAGAAATAACTCACGCGACAATCACAACATCATTGTCTGGATCATCTGAGCTTCCGACAGATGAGCAGGAACTACTAGATAAACTAGCCTGAGATCCGAATCCAAGCAATAGATGATCAGAAATTATGGAGGATAGAATTGGCATTAGAAAGAGGAAGTAGCTAGGTAGGAGACGAGACCTGGAAATTCGTGGCGGAAGGAGAATTTAGGATTTGCAAATGGCGGAGAATTGTTTGTTGACGACGTTGGGCATTCTCCATGTTGAGGTCAGAACCAGATATGCTGCGTCCAGGTCACAGACTCACAGACGCATTGTGTGTGATTGAGACAAGTGAAATTTATACAAAAAACCCCGTAGTAATTTCCATTTTTCATTTCCACCCCAACTTTTAATTTGGTCAATTATATCCCGAATTTAGATAGTCTCAATTAACCAAAATTTGCGGTGAAAAAGGTTGAGGCCGTTCGGGCCGGACCTACTTGGCGTTCAATTGATGACATGGTATTGTTGACTTGTTGAGTTATCAATTTAGAGGAATGATAATATAGGGCGCGATACTATCTGCTTGTTATGGTGCACACGGCTGCTATAAAAGTTGATGGGACATGCCCATCTAAGTTTTCTAGCTCTAGATATGTAATTTGCCAAATATCTAATAGGATTTTTATAATATTAAAATGCCTTGCCTCTTACTTGTTCAATATGAATCATTCTTTATATAGTGTTTCTCTTTTGTTGGTACTTTGTTTTTGTTTTTCTTAACTATGCAATCTTTATTTTGAAGGAGAGCCTTGGCGCAACGGTATAAGTTGTCGTCATGTGACCTGAAATATTGCATACTATAAGCCCTAAAAGTCTGCCACTTCCTTAGATCCCCCATAGGCTGGAGCTTCGTGCACGAGGACTGCCTTTTAATCTTTATTGAAGCAATAGTCATCCAAGATAGGAGAATTCAAATGGACAGGTCGAATCAGCCTTTGCACACTATGCTACCATTAAAAAGATCTATTTTCGGACATATAGCTTCAGATTTAATTGCAAAGAATATGTTTTCTTAAATTATGCAAGCTTGACATTCGAAGTCTATACATATATATATATATATATATATATAGAGAGAGAGAGAGAGAGAGAGAGAGAGAGAGAGAGAGAGATGTCAATACCACATAGACAAGCCTCGTATTTCGAAAGAATTGAGCTGGCTAGTTAAATTGGGGATATAATTGAGCAAATTAGAAGATCAGGGTAGAAACCGAAAGAAAAAAAGATTAATACAGGATTTTTCGTGTGTAATTTGTTTAATAAGATGTACGGGAACTGGATACTAACTGTCAAAACTGCCGACTCCGAGAGATTAAAATAAGGATTTGAAGTTTAGACTATTTTTTAGTTTAGTTTTCTTTTGTCTTACCTTTCTGGAGCATTGCCCAGTGGGCGCGTTCTCCTAAGCTCCTTTGTCTTCTTCGGGCAAGTAGGATCACGCCACGTGTAGTTTGAGTTCCATCCTAAGCGCTCCTCTCTTACTTGAGAAACTTACTACATTCGTATATGCAATAACCGTTGTATTAGCCATTAAATTTGTTGGCTATATTCTATTACACGATCCCAATAATCTCCTCCATTAGATGTTGTTAACCATTCAGACGGTTGAGATTTCTTTGTCGTTGTTTCCGAAGCTCTTGGGCTCTTATTTTTGCAAGCTCTGTCTAACAGGCCAGTTCCATACACGAAGCTCCCACGTATGCAGGGCTTTGAAAAAAAACAAATTGTCGAATGATTTATAATTTATAATCTTAACTTGCATTTTTACAAGAGACTATTTTTACATTCAAAACTCAACCTTCAAAGTTGCACGCCAACAACTCAACTATTGCACCAAGGCTTTCTTTCTTTGCAAGCTCTACGAACCAAATGATGATTGATGAACAAGAGGATCAAGGAGTAGTGGAGCCTACATGTACTTTCATCAATTCATGCAATTTCATTATTATCTGAATAAGATCAGTGCTTAAAAGGATCTTACTTCCATCTGTGATGAGCCATGGCCCAATACTATAGTACAATAGATAATCCTAGCCTTTGCTACTAAAGAGTTAAAGTTGACGGCTCCAAGAGTTTAAATGCCACGAGATAGAAATCTTGGGCAAACGGAGGGTTAGGATTGTCTAATGCAGGAGACCTCTTCTGTTCTCAAAATCACGAGTAGACTCGTCGCAAGGGTAGTCCTCGTTTTATTCAACTTAATCGAGCGATCGATCACAAAATGAAAATATATTGTCGATCTAGATGGGCCCACGAATTCAACGGTTCGGATTATTCATCTGATTCAAGCCACTGCTTTTTTAAGCTGCCACATCTTATCTCTTTCCCTCCCGACGGTCTGAGAAGACGCAGGTGGAGAAGAAAATGGCGCTTGGAGTACTCCCCACGCCGCTTTCGACCTCTCCCCATCCCCTTCTACAACGCAACAACAACCCTCTACTTTGTTTCTGTCCCTTGAACAATCGTTCTCCCTTTAGAAAAGCTAATTCGTTCACTACAAAGGCATTGCTTGCAGCTTCCAAGGAGTCTGTTCTTAAAGATTTCCATGAACGAAAGGCCCTCAAGGTTGGAAAACTCATGCCGCCGTGTCTCTTGATCTTGAACTGTTCTTGCTTTCAAATACCCAATTCAGTTCTTGCACTTCTCTTCAAGTTCTTTGTTGCTGCTCCTTTTCAGTTCTCTTCCTTATGTTTTAGAATATATTGTTTGTTTGCTTTTAAGAGTTAAAAATCTTCGGTTTCAACTTCAATAGATCTTAATTGGAATGGCCTCTCAATATCGAGGCATTATCCACATGGTAGATCTCAATTTCGACCCAGCTGAAATGCAACCACAGTGGACGGATTGCCGTTTACTGGTTCTGTAGCTGTAAAAGACGTCTCCATCTAGTGTATATAGGAGTGAATCATGCCATTGATTTGCTGAGAAATGTCTGCTGTTAACTTACTTTTTGTGGGTTTTCCATCCGTTCACTTAGTGGACTAGAAATTTGGAGTCATCCGTTTCATTATCTGTTCTGATACTTTACCTTCTCTTACAGATCATCTCGGGCCTTCAAAATTTTGACAGAGAGAATGTTGCATCAGTTGTTACTGCAGCGGACAAGGTTGGTATATCTTGTCAATACTTTATCTTGCTACTACCGATGCCATTCATGGTTTTAATGTTCTTCAAGATGTATGGGGCTTTGAGTCAGTTGTGATCAAGATACAGATTGTATAGTTGTTTCCTTCCTTATCTGATTCTCAAGCAGCTTACAATCCTGTCCCTATGACTTAAGCATCTGCTCAGTATAATTATAACTAGCATGGTACTGGATACATCTATATGACAGGGCGGAGCAACCCATGTGGATATAGCTTGTGATGCAGAGTTGGTAAAGCTTGCTGTCCACATAACTTCTCTTCCGGTGAATTCTCTTTGCTTAGAACTTTAGTCCTGCTGTATCTAAGTGCATTGGTGCCAATATCCATCTCATGTTGTAATACATCATATGTCTCTTGCAGATTTGTGTTTCTTCTGTATATCCCCAAAAATTCACTGCTGCAGTTGAAGCGGGTGCTCAGATGGTTAGAATCACTAACTTTAGCTACCTAGATCAAAGTTCTCTGCTCCTTATGTAGAGTACACTACAGAAATGAAGGAGAGAGAATTGAGAATGGTTTGTTTGCTGATGCAGCCAATGATACGTGCAGGTGGAGATTGGCAATTATGATTCATTCTATGAGATGGGCCGATTATTCACTCCAGAGGAGGTGCAAGAGCAGATGATGTCGCAAGTACATGATGCCAGTAAATCCTAAAGAATCTCTTTTCTTATCACAGCAACTTTCTCTTTGCAGATACTGAAGCTGACAAAAGAGACCAAGGCGATTCTTCCGTCCGTTACATTGTCTGTTACCGTGCCTCATACACTAAACCTCCTTGATCAGGTATCTTTTTCTCCAAAAATACAGATCCGAGTGTTTCTTCCTGCACTCTTTGCCCAACAGTTTATTTGGCCAAATCAACAGGTCAAGCTAGCAGAACTCTTGGAAAAAGAAGGTGCGGACATTATTCAGACAGAAGGTGGAAAATGCTCGTATCCTTCAAAACCTGGTGTTCTAGGCCTCATTGAAAAGGTAGAGGATTCAACAGGGGAAAGACCAGCTTTGCCCTTGTGAACATGTAATCCCCTTCAGATTTATAGCAAGGAGTAGAACTGGATGATATTTCTACTATGGGTGTTTTATGCATTCACAATTGAGGAGAATGGAAGTAATTAATTCTCTTGGTGGTGGTTTTTGCGATTACAGGCGACTCCAACACTGGCAGCTGCATATTCTATTTCCCGGGCTGTGAAAATTCCTGTTATGTGTTCATCTGGCATTAGCACTGTCACAGCACCAATGGCATTGACAGCAGGAGCAGCTGGCGTGGTATGTAATCTGAAGCTATCGTTGCTAGGATTTGTGTGTCTTTTCATTGATAAACGGATTCTATTATTTACAATTATATGAAAGGCTGGAATAACCTCTTAGAATGAATCTAAGAGCTTGAAAGTCAAGTCCCGGCGGCTTCTGGAAATCAATCCACCAGCTTTCTATCAGTTCCAAATTTCTGGGCATTTTCCATTCTGGTTGTTATTTCATCATATTTCCTGGGTTGTAACCTAGATGGAAATTTGATTATTATACCTTTCAATGCAGGGTGTTGGCTCAGCAGTGAACAAGCTCAATGATGTTATAGCTATGATCGCGGAGGTCAGAAGTCTTGCGGATTGTTTAGGCTTGTCAACTAGTTCTTTGGCCGAGGAAATGAATGCTGTTAAGCCATAAATTTCTTTCCTCGTTTTGAGAACTGAAATTTTGAAAACATGACAAGAGAAAATCACACATATTGGCTCCCTGACTTTCCTTTCCTCTATCAACGTAGCTCATATATTTCCTGCCTATCATGATGGATGATTACGGGCTTGTTTCTAGTTCTTTCTTTAAGGTGAAAGGAACACAGCAGTACATATTTTCCCCAAACCCCCAGTGGAAATGGCAGTGAATTGTGTGACTTCTATCCTCATGTGGAGTGCGCTCTTGAATTCACCAGTAGGTCAAGATTACCATATTAAACTCCAACCATTATGGATTTTACCTGGAACCCAAAACCTTTGTTGGCTGGCTTTTTACGGTGGATTTTTAGTAGGTTCAGTCAAGATGGAATTGAAATCTCTACGCTGAATTCCATCCTTGAGCAAGGTAACAGATAATGAGGATACTGACACAAAATTAGTTTTTCCCTGAATGTTAAACACGCACCCGATAAGCAGCCTCGAACCAGTACCAAATGGTTAAGAACTAAAACTCAAGAAATCTTTCCATCTCCGGATATCTCAAATGAACTGGTTGTAGCTGATGAAAGCAAATCTTTAGAACGATTAAATGCTGGTTTGCACCTGCAGGATCAGTTCCATGTGGTTGAAGCAGTGAGAATGCTAAAGATTATGGAATGAAATAAAAAAGGGTTCTTTAAGGCAACTGAGAATGAGGAAATGCTCATGCGAAATTGGTGTTTCTTCTTTCCCCTGAATGTTAAACACGCACTCCAGGAGCAGCCTCGAACCTGTACCAAATGGTTAAGAACTTAAAAATCTTACAATCTCCTGACATCTCAAATGAACTTGCTGTAGCTGATGAAAGCAAATCTTCATAGAACGAGTAAAATGTTGGCTTGCATCTGCAGAATCAGTTCTATGTCCGTGAAGCAGTAAGAATGCTAAAATATGGAATGGAATAAAAAAGGGTTCTTTACAACCTAAAGATCATATGACCCATATCCAGGTTTACAATTGTGAAGAACAAACCAAGTTAATTTTCACAATAAAGATGTAACAAGATCGTTTAAAAAATGCTTAGCAGGAACAAGAAGCTAATATACATCCTCCTTAGTCAACCATATCTTCACTTCCATAATCATCATCAGACACCTTCATATCCTCCTACTCAACCATCTCTTCACTTCCATAATCATCATCAGAGACCTTCATATCCTCTTCACTCTCCTACAACAAATAAATTGAAAGCCAATAACAACCAGAAATTGACAGAAAGACAGGAGAAATCAGCATGCACATTCCGTCAAAGAAACTGCATGTACTTCATAAAAGTAGCGTAAGAGAAGCGAGTTAAAAGAAGGCACCTTTCTCTTGACATATGCTGCCATGGCCTCCTCAAACTCCTGCCTTTTTGCTGTGGCTATATCATAGTACTGGACCTTTTCCTGGTAATTCAGCCAGTAAGATAAAGTTATCGATTAAAATTAAGATTCAGCCTCAGCTTCTTTTTCACGGTGGCATGCAAGGAGATTTAAAAGTTGAGGCCTTTTGAATCAAGTCAATCTCCTATTAACAAAGCCATTGGACCAGAGAGTCATAAAGTTATCCCGACAACTATGTCTAATAGATGACTGCATCTGTTCAATAAATTTTACTTTGTTACTGTTCACGAACATGTTACTAATAGGAAGTTAAGAAACTAAGAAAATGGCTGTATATGATGTTCCATGCCTGAACATTGTCATCACAGCCTTATACCGATTAGGGGTCTAAACAGAAAAAACACAGCAAAAATACAAAGCTTTCAGAGGGTTGGCAAACCTCAAATGTCATGGTCTTCCACTTCTCTCCGCATGCTTTGCCAATCTGAAATATGAACATGGAAGATTTCATAAAATAACAAAATCAAACAAACAACCTAAGATCAATCTTATATAATATACATATAAAGAAGTGCTAGAGACATACATCGCGCATTGACTTGACCTCTGGGTGCTCTTCCTGGTAGCCCTTCCGAAAATCTTCCCTTCAAGATCAAAAGATATGATTTCAGTTCATACATTTGGATATATGGTTTCAGTTGCAAAGATTTACGAGGTTTTGACATAGTCACAGTTCCATGAATAAAGAACATAATGTGAGATCCCAACCACTCAAGTAGAGTACCAACAAATTTTAGGCACAATGGATATTTTATGTTTGAGGAACAGGAAGTGCTGCTGACGAGAAAGTATTGATCAATGAACCCCTTGGCACTAATATGAGAACTTAACAAACAAAAGGTCTAAGTCAACTTAGATAACTATATTTCATAATAATCATAAGCACATTTAGGAGGTCAAGAAAAGATGTTACTTCCTACAAGCAAGCTAAGACCAGATTATAAAACCCACAGGTAAATAACTAAAAGAAACACACTAAAACTTACCTTTAATCCTCAAGGTTAATTGGTGAAACAAACCTAATACAGTGCTGCTGGAACAAACTTGCATAGAAAAGTTACTTAACTGTTACTCAGTGGGGGGGATTGTTTCTGTATGAGTACAAACAGTAATGCCTATAGCATGTTATTATATATAACGTTCATCTAATAAGATGGAATAATTGTTGGACTTCATGCTTAATAATTTGAATGATGCACAGGTTCCTGGTGGTTGCTCCTGTTAAAGAAGGTCAGAGTAAGAACACAAGAAAAAGTGAATTAGATGGAAAATCTGAACTTTTAACTCCAGATAATGTTTTGATTCATAAAGATTTCATTTTTTAATGAATAGATCCCATTCTTGCAACTTTTATAGTCCTATTATCCAAAATCTCATTTCAAAGTCTGGCATGGAAAAACAACATTCTGTAGTCACACATTTCCTCGGTTAAATGAAAAGTAATTCTCTCAACCCCAACAGCCCCTCTTCTATTCTGGCATCAATCAAGCCATCTAGTTTGATGTGTTTAAACTTTTGTATACTAAAGCCTACAAATGCCTTTGCATGTAGCACCAGACACTTAAGTCTGTATTTCTCTATAGATTCCACTACCATAACTCGGTAAGATTGGCAAAGCTACCACTTCTATTAGCTGCATAAAGGGAAACTATCCATTCAGACGTCTAATATAGTAACTCTATCCTTCATGTGCAAACTCCCACCAGCTTTGCAGCAACTCTATTTCAGCTAAAAATCCCACCTCCAGAATAAATTATCTCATCCTCTCAAAAATATCCACAGCCCAGATTACTAATATCTGTCTCCTAATCCAGACATTCCTTCTCATTTTAAGTTTCATAATTCCAGCACTCTTCCCCAACCGACAAATTTGTTGGACTCCGCCGAAATTCAAGTGTTCTGCCCTTTGTTGAAAGTGTTTTAAGCCAAATAACTCTTATGGCATTGATTTAAAACCAAAAGGGTGTTTCTGAAATGATGATTTCTAGTTTTCTAGGAAATCCAAATTTCATTTGAATTTGAACTATAACTTAAGCTATAGTCTCTTATCTTCTTTTCTATTTCACAACTATAGTCTCTTATCTTTTTTTTCTATTTCGCTTCGACAACACAAGTTAACTTTAATTCCGCATTGGGAGTGAGATAAATTTCTTTCCTTCAAATCATTCTCTAAAATTTTAGTATTGTTTTCAAGAGCTCACTCTTGAAATGGTGCACCTTGGTGCAACGCACTATGTCGTGCATGTGCGCACGTGTGTTTGTGCACATCAGTGATTACTTCGCACACTCGCATAGCTTTGAGCCACCCTAAATTCTTTTGATATTAGATGTGTCCTAGGCCAAGCTCAGCCTGATGGATAGTCTATGGGTTGAGGCGTGTGTGTATTGGTTGGTGCAGTGGAAGAAGCCCAGAATGTCAAGCCTGTCGCAGCAAAGGTGGCCCAACTTCCTTAGCCTGTCCAAACTACTTGAACACATCAAAGGGAAGAAGAAATAGAAAAGTCGTAGGCTTCCCTTGGAGCTGCCTAGGGCTATTTCTAAAGTGCCTTACCCATCAAGCAAGGCAATCTTGATGCCCAAGCAAGCTCCCCACTATAAGGCATCCATAGCTGAAATTGATGAAGTCTATTAGAATCTTGCACAAACTAAATTCAATTAATTAGCTTAGAGATGCCCTCCATCTTCCAAATACAACCAAGCCAAACTTAATTTGTACCTTAACTAATGTGCCTTAAAACAAAGTTCCTCAAAGGTCTAACTTCAAATATTTAAAGAAAGCAACAAGTTCATCACCATCATCAAAGCCTTATCCCAGTTAGGGGCCGCCTACATGAATCTTATTCCTCCATTCTCCACTATCAAGGTCATACCTTCACTTAGTCCAAAAGTTTTTAAATCTTTTCTCACCGCTTCTATCCATATCCTTTTGGGCCTTTCCCTTGCCCTTTTAGAGCCTTCAACTTGGATCAACTCACTCCTAATTGGTGCATTTTCAGTCTCCATTGGACATGTCCAAACCATCTAAGTCTACCATCCCTCATCTTCTTACCTATTGGTGCTACTCCTAAGTTTCCTCCAATGTCTTCATTTCTAATTCTACCATTTCTTGTTTTGCCACTCATCCATCTCAACATTCTCATTTCAGCTACTCTCATCCTATGTACATGTTGTTCCTTAACTGCTTGACACTTAGATCTATATAGCATGTCCAGCTTCTTTACATAAATACCTAATTTATAAGACATGGGCATTCAAGTTTGCCAAGCAGTACATGACATCTTTGGGTGAGGTACAACCATTCTATAAAAAAAATTCTTTCACTTTGAGTAACACCTGCCATAAAGGCATATATCTATTTGTTCCAACCCACTTGGATTCTCTAGGTAATATCCCTCTCAATCCATCCACCCTCATGAATCATCAATCTCAAGTATTGAAAGCGATGTTTTGGGGAAACTTCTTGGTTATCAATCTCTACGAGTGCTTCACTCCCACTCCTCTCCTTTAAAATTGCATTTCATATATTCTGTCTTAGTTCTGCTAATTTTAAATCCTTTAGACTACTTCAAAATACAAGATCAAAGAGATCAAGAATCTGAAGTTTCAATGAGAAATTGAAAAGTCAGAAGAACTTCACAAGTTTAGAAATTCTAGAAACAAGAGAACTAAAAGAACAATGAACTCAGGTCTTGTCTAACTAGAACTCAAGAATCTAGAGAACTTTACAAGTAGAAGAAACCTTCAAAGAATGCCTCGACTGGGCAGACTCTTAGAAGAAGAAGACAAAAGAGAATGTCTCTAACTAGAGAGACTCAAGAAGAGACGAACCAAGTACTTGATAGCTCTAGAGAGACAAGGATTTGGTGCAAGGTAGAATAACTAGGGTCACCCCCTTTATACATAGGGGAGCCTTGCTTGGCCATCAAGCTGCCTTACTTGATGGGCAAGGCACTATAGAAGCCACCGTAGCCAGCCTCCAAGGAAAGCCTATCAACTTTCCTGTTTCTCCTTCTCTCTTGGTGCACTCCAGTGACTTGGACAGGCCAAGGAAAGACAAGCTGCCTCTACAGCAATAGGCTTCTAACATCCTAAGCCTCTCCCAATGGGCTAACCAATACACTCGTCCCAACCCATACATAATCCATCCTAGTGGGCCTAGGTTGGGTCACATCTAAAATTAAAGGAATTTAGGACAGCTCAAAGCTATACAAGCATGAGAAGTACAACGTGAGTACTACTGTGCACAAGTGCACTTGCATGCACACGCATGAATGAATGTTTATAAGGAGAGACTTTTTTCATTTCCAATGTAGGACTAAAGTTAGTTTGTATTTTCAAAGCCAAATGGGAAAAAGAAGAAAAGAAGATAGTTTATGCTATAGTTCAAATTCAAATAAAATTTAGTTTCCCTCGAAAAAGTAGAAATCATTGTTCCACAAACACCATTTTGGTTTAAATAAATCTCACATGAGTTGTTTGACTTCAAACAATTTCAATAATCTCCCACTTTTTAACTTATAAATCATAGCACCCTACCCTTCTACTCCATAAAAGCATCTCCCAATAAATTCCACCTTTGATTACGCTATCCCAAAATTTGAAGTGAGATGTAAAGCAAAGGGGAACCCTCATGGAAGTGACTTGTCATTGTACTCACATGGCCAGATTTCAATTATTATAAGAATTTCATCTTACACCAAAATTTGAAGCATTTAGGAAACAAACGGCACTCCAAAGATAGTGACAGTAAAATGATAGCTAGATACACTTTCTCTTCCGTGCCTTTAAGCCCTTCTCTCCGTATGTTGCGCAATCAGGAGAGATGCTGCTTTCAACCAAACGACTTTAATCTTCACAGTTTCTTTTGCTGGCAGGCACTACAATATGATTTTCGCTAATAGGTTCTGAGAGTTATCAAAATCTTATAGTCGAATAAGTGCAGATTTCCACTAAAGGCAGAAAAGAAGAGAACTTTTGACTGGCGGAAAAACCATAGATCTTCAGGATTGCAACTAGAGAGCAAACAAACAAACATAATGTCGAATCAAAATTACCCAGAAAACGCATTCCAAAGACAGAGATAACACTTTATCTCTTAAAACCGAAAATAAACGTACTCCCTGCTTCCTTCTACTCTAGCAACTACAACCTCAAAGAGCAACCAAAATCATGGGTTTTTACAGTAGCAAGCAAAGCAGCAAGGGAGAGTTGCAATACTAGCAAAGACAAAGCAGAAGTGGGAAACGTACAAGAAGTAAAAGAAAGCCGTTGGGGGCTTTTTGGGTCTGTTGATATCCTCTTTCGTCACTTTCTTCTTCGCTTGAGTCTTCGGCTTTGCTTTGGCCTTTGGATTTGATGCTTTCAATTTGTTTTCTTTCTTATTAACTTTGCGCTTCGTCTTCTTCTTCATTTTGCCTGCCAGCCAATTCTCCAACGCCTGCTTCTGCAGCGGAGACTGGGGCGAGTCACTGATATCCTCGAGTCCATCGAGTTTTGCATTGAAAATAAGAATCCTTCAAGCGGGACATAAACTAAGGCCCCGCTTTTTGGAAGATCTCGTCCATTCATCTTACGTAGAGTTAATTTATGCTCTTCAATGATTTGAAAAAAGGCTAACTTTGGTACAATGATTAAAGTTGTCGTAATGTGTCCTTAAAATTATAAGTTTATTGTATAAAATTAATTTTTTACAAAAATACAAGATAAAACTATGTACTATAAGTCCTTATAATTCACACCTTTTCCAAACCGACATAGGCAAACGCTTCGTGCACCTGAGGCTGCCGCCGTAACAATTAGACAAAGAAATCATATTTTGATAAATATGGCACGAGACATGGAATAAGCCTTTTTGACGATTCGAGTAACTGTTCCCGACTTTATTTATTATAATTATAATAATAATAATAAAAGACTAGATTAAAAAAAGAATAAATACCCAGAAAAACTAGATTAAGCAACTCCGGCATTAGAATATCAATCTGGGATTTTCAAATGCAGGTCTCTCCGTGTACTGGAACTGAATTCCTGGCGGTTTGTGGATCCTTGTCCTTTGTTGGGCTGCGACATTCTTGACAGTCTTCGACTCGATCATGTCATTAAATCTCTCTCTTGCTGAGGTTGCAGTTAAAGGGGTAGTCCTAGTTCTCAAAGCTCCTGCCTATGCAGGGTCCAAGGAAGGGGTAGACCACAAGGGCCTAAAGTACATAACTTTATCTTGCATTTTGTAAGAAGCTGTTTTCACACCTTAAAACTATGACCTCAAGATCGCACGACAACAACTTTTACCGTTAGGGTTGTACTTAATAGTGTGAATTTGGAGAGACCAGTTGTTCGCTGGTGTTTCGGTTTAGGCGATTTCAGAATTCATCGCTCCAACTTGAACTGAGAAAGTTGGGGATGGCGATAAATCTGGAAACTATGGTTTAAAGTCTCATGAAGTTGGTCTTAGACTGGAATGTGAGTTCATAACAGCAATTGACACCCCAAAACTCGAATCCTTTTCTAACAAGTGGGTTCTTGGTTACAAAGGAAAAGTATCCAATTCTGAAGTTGATGATCAAGTAGAAGCCTGGGTATCCACGTTGCAAGCAATTCCTTTTGATTCATTTCCCATTACAATTTTTGCATTGATCTCTATTTTAATGAACTTGAAATTTTGCGTTTATCATCCGTAGTTAAGCTTCAACTGAAGAGTTCAGATCATCAAATACAGAAGACTTGCAATATTTTCTGAGGAAGCAAAATTACAGTAAAGATGATAAGCTGGTTTAATTTCTTTCACCTATAATTTTGCCTTCAAGCTAATGAGATATTAGCCAACAACTGCCTAACGCAGTTGATTGTAGATAACTTGGCATTTATTCTAAATTATGTTTTACTGCAGGTTTAAGTTGTCATATTCTTCTTTGCTGGGGATTAAAATTAAGGTGTGGGGGGGGGGGGGGTGGGGTCGGCGAGAGTGAGTGATTTGCTTTGAAGTTTAAAATAATAATAATAAAATAAAAATAAAAATTGCTAATGAGTTATTAATTGGTAAAAGAACTACAAGCCCGTCGGAATGCTCTCAGTTATACATGGACAAGCGTATTCCTTATTCCTTGAAAAATATCAACAGCGGAAGTAAAAGTTCGCCCCCCCCCCCTCTTTAGCAGCCATCAGAATGATAAAAAAAGGGTAGCCCGGTGCATAAAGCTCTCTCGTATCTCACTCATATACTAGCTCTAAGGAAGGGACAAATCACAAGAGTCAATAGTATGCATCAGAACCATGTAACTGTGAACTAATGAACCCATCTAGCGACTCTGTTTTAAGGAAAGATGCATAAGGACAAAGTTACTCAAGCTCCTCTTGGATAACACTTGGTCATCTGAAGGAAACATTTTCTAAGTTACCATATGAGTCATATAGCTGTATACTTTAGGCCCTTGTGGTCTGCCCTGGTGCAACGGTAAAAGTTGGTGTTGTGTGACCTTGAGGTTATGGGTTCAAGGGTGGAAACAGCCTCTCGCAAATGCAAGGTAAGGCTGTGTACTTTAAGGCCTTGTGGTCCGCCCCTTCCCTAGGCCCTGCATAAGCAGGAGCTTAGTGCACTAGGGCTGCCCTTTCTATGCGAGTCATATAGCTGAAAAGTTTTCCAAGAAGAGCATGTTTAAAACGTGGGTCCGGAGAAGCCCATAAAACGATAATTAATCTAGCCTCTCATTTGGGCGTTTAAACAGTTTAGGGAAAGAAAAAGGGGGGTTTCTAATCCATTTAGGTGATCCTAAAAATCACTATTTCTAGCTGGAAAATGAACGTGAAACTTTTCTAACTTAAAAAACAGAAGCTAGTATCATCAAATGAATAAGACTTTCGGAGCATTGCCCATCTAAGTATATCCGGATTTTTAAGCCCACCTGAAAATACAACTATTGGTTTTACTTATTGAGAGGCTGAAGAGGAAAAACAAGGGGTGAAACCAAATTAAACATGTGTCACGTGTCTAAAACTTTACCATCACTGATCTTGGCAGAAGTTTCTTGTGTTCTATTTCTTTGGCAATTCATTGAGTGCACGACCACCTTATTTAGCAAATAGAGGCCATAGTCTGGGCGATTTTACGGTTTTTCAATCCTTAATGAGTAAAAAAGTCAGCGAAACTCACGTGTATGCAGAAGCTAGGAAAGAGGTAAAACACAAGGATCAATAGTACACAGTCTTACTTTGCATTTTGCTAGAGGCTATTTTTACACCTTAAACAAGGGACCTCAAGATCACAGACAACAACTATACCATTGCACCAAGATAGGTACATTTATACCTGAAACCATCTAACCATTAGGATGAGTGTGCGTTAAAAAACCAGACGAGTCTACATTAGCATCTCCTAGTCCCTTAGGCTTGCCGAACTCAACCAGTGCAGAAACTATAGACGTTTCGCAAAAGGATGCACTTGTGAATTCGGAATCCTCGTTGAAGGTGAATCATTAAATGTCGCTACATGGTTGCAAAGTTTCGGAAGATCTACCTTCAAGATATGAGGATAGATTGCTTAGATTCAGCAATGTAATCAAGGCTTTCAAGTGATTTTCAAATATGCCACAAGAGCCATGCTTTCAGCGGCATGCTTTAGCTAAGGAGGAAGTCTATTCTTTGTAGGCAAGATATATGTGCTCATAGAGAGAGTATGGTTATGGAGTAATTTTGCTTTCAATGCAATACTTCCTACATGATTGTGCTCCACAACATCTTGGTCATCTAATATGTCGTCGTGTGACCTTGAGGTCACAGGTTCAAGTAGAAACAGCCTCTTGCAAAATGCAAGGCTGCGTACTATTGACTCTTGTGGTCCGCCCCTTACCCGGACCCGCATATGTGCAGGAGATTCGTGCACTGGGGCTGCTCTCTATATTGAACGTTGTTACCAAATTCTAACCCAAGCCGTTTTGTGATTCCAAAACATGACAAATTTACATAACAGTTCGGTAATGTAGAGTATATCCCTCGCCAAGAAGGTCCAAAAGCCTGTTTTGCAAAGGGCATTACCGTATGCAATACGAATCAGGTACAACCTCACCCCAGCATATAAATCATTTTGTTTACTAGAAAGTATCACTGAGTTCAGTAGTCCTACCAGCCTCCCTGATCTCCTCATCCAACTCGCAGGGCAAATTCTCTCCAAGTATTTTGTTAGCTGATGAATCTCCTTTGCCTGTTTTTAGAGTCCGTACAGCATCAATTAGCCTCAAGTATGCTTATTATGGGAAAGAATTGTTCCCAAAGTTGTATCCAGGTCTTAATGAGATGCACAAAGCAGAACCCAAAAGATTGTAGCAGTAACAATTCAGAAAAGAAAATATCTCCAAGCAAGGCAATAGAAACATTGATAAGACAAATATTGATGTTTTCAACAACCCATTTTCGGAAACTTCTAGTTCACATCTTCAATTAGCTTTCTATTGCCTGGAGTATATTAATCCAAATCAACCTCTTTGATGAAAAAGTACATAGGTAATGAGGCAGATACTTATATTCTGTCCAAAATAAGAAACATGTATGTCATAAACAGAATGGAAGTAACATCACTTGTCCAATTGAATGTAGCAAATAAACTAGAAAAGTACTCCCAGGAAATTACCTTGTAGTCTCTCTTGCCTCTTCCAACTGGTTCTTCAGAACAGACCTGATCTTCTTATATATATCATCAGTGGATATGAGCACCAAGATCTGACCTGCAATAGAACCAAACTTATCATTTTGTGTAACAAATTTACAGCTTCCCAAGTTAACATGTAGAAGCAAATCAATTTGAATAACTCAACTAAAAATGCTAGATTTAATACCCATATCCTTGTGTGCATATCAAGCTCATTGATAAGGATGTGAGTTTGGCAACAAAACACTAATTATGCACTTGGCACACACACATACTAGTTGACCTGCCTTAGCCGATGTAAAGTGAGAGAACCGGACCTATCAAGGGAATGAACATTCTCTCTCCCATTTGCACGTGGTCTCTTTCTTCCTGAAGATTTCACAGTGTAAGAACCAAACAGTAGCTGCAATCATTCCAGAATATGAAGCCTAATGGAGGACCAAGCCTTGATAGTAGAGCCATATGGCTGGCATCAGTAACTTGGGGAAAAGCTCCATAAGCACTTGACATGTGGAGATCATGATGAATCTTGTATTTAAGCTTTTGAGATTGTGCAGTATGTAATCGAGTTTATTGCCATTATTTTGATGGAATTTACACTCATCCATCCTTCATATGCACCAAATCTGCTCTCAGGTAATATGGAGTTCAATGTAGATTTTGATGAAGGTTTTTCTTCATGTTATAGCCACTATACAAGATTCATTGATGTGTACAACCTAATCAAAGGTGCAAAGCTTATGATAGCTGCTTATTTAATCTTATAGCTGTCACTCCTATGCTTGAACAGGGCGGTGAAACCTCTCCGGAAAATTATCTGCCTACTACCACGTTTCAGGCCATCAGAATGCCACAGACTCAAGGTTCTGCAGCCAAATATTTCCATACATTATATCCTCATCCAATGAGCAGCCTAACATCAAACTCTCGCCTAGTGACCAAGTTATGAATACCGGGAAGATGATCACTAGCATTATTCCAGATAAAAATTTGAGAAGGAAAAGGAGAATCACAAGACAGCATCAGAAAGCTAATTTGTTATTATTCGGGAATGAAAACACTAAAAAGTGTGCACCAAAACACAAATTATGATTAAAACTGCAGCACAAATATTCCTTAATAAATTGTTCAAAGGGCAAACTGTAAAAGATCTATAGGTTAATAACGAATACCTGCATGGGCAGAAGTTCTTGCAAATTTTTGAGATAACTTCATTAGCAGACAACCGGATTTCATTCCACACTTCATCCGTGTTGGATTCTTCTGGGAGCAAGATCTGCAAATTGTACTCTGTGGAAAAATTTGTAAGGAGTGCAACTTCAGAAATAAAATTACTTTTAGTCAGAATTTCGATTATGAGCACAGAAGGCAAGAGAAATTATCAGTTTTTGCTAGATAGGCAATAGAAAAGAGAGCCAAGAATGTTGCATCACCCAGAGACAAAACATATTCAGCACTTAGTGAAAGAAGATACCACTGAATTGCTAACAGAAACAAACAAGAATACACTTGCTCTTGCCACAAGAATTATAAGCACAACCCACATTATTACAAGAAATCAATTACCAATTTTTTTCTACAATTCAGAAAAATGGTAAGCATTCCATCTTTTAATTATTTCCTAGCCCAGTCAATTATCCTGTACAAGTCTCTACTGTATCATTCAAGATGAACCTTTTAGTCTTCAATTATTGCTCACACGTGCTTCCGAAAAGTTGATCTTTTAAGATTATGAAATTAGCATAAAATATGTCATTCCAATTGAAGGCTTACCTTGCCCAGAAGCAATAGCTGTTAGAAAGACATGACCTTTCCCATTAACAACACGCATTAGAGATCCATTCAGTTGAGACTGTCCAGTACAAGCCAAGATCACAATTACTACAAAGTAAAGCAGAAAAAATATTCAAGAAATAGAGGTTTGAAAAATAGGGGAATTTGGGAAGACAGAGAACTCCATTTTATGTGAGACAGAGGTCAATACATTGAAAAGAAAGCTAAATTTTGCGATGTTCAAAGATGCATCATATGATCACCCTGTCCTGCCAAAGGTTATCTTGCAATTACGAAAGAAAATCATCCCATAACTGTAGATCAGACCAAGAAAATAAACCTTGCATGTAATTTACCTCCTAACTGTGAAAATTTTCGTGTCAGAATGACATCTTTGGACACAAAGATTATCCTACAAGTAAATTCTGCATAAAGTTTCAGACAAATTTCCTGCATAATCACTTGGACAGTTTAACTCTCTGTCCAGACCATTTACAGAGTGAATTAGAGGAATAAAAATGACACAACTTGCAGTAGGCAATGTAAAGCAAGTAAAATCCGAAAATGCGCACCTCTTTTACTCCATGTAAAGGTGAACCTTTGAGGCCAAATACAACAATTGGTTCCTTTTCTAGGCAAGGCTCCTGCAAAAGCATGTACCAAGAGGCTATAAAAGAATCCACAAATCATCCTCAAAATAGAAAGGATAATACTGGAAAATCTATCTGTTACTCAGTCCCAAGACATCATCAAGCTGACTTTAGACAGCTGGGTGACAAGTTGGGTGTCAAGTGGGAAAGGAAGGGGCTGGAATCTATTTAGCAGCCACTAAAATATGTAGACTACAGACAACAACTATGCATTTCTTTTTGTATTCTGGATAGTTCTATGTGAATTACAATAGTGCTAATCATCATCAGGAGATTGATAAATACATTCTGAACAAAATGTTTAGGATATAAGGTACTCATGAAGAGCTTACTTGAACAAAAAAATACCAGTACTTCCGTTAAAAAACTTGTTACTGGAGCAATATAACATATCAACTGCATAGGGGTCTCCCTTTTAAGGTGTTACACTATATCAGCCTGACTGGGACTAGAAAGATAGTCCAGAACATAAATGGCAACAACTCTGGATCTTCTAGGAAAATTAGTCATGTACTAAAACTTTAGAGGAAGTACAGAGCAGAAAAAGCTTTTAAGTACCTAGAGACACTTTGGGGTAGAAGAGTCCCTAAAACTCGAATACAAATGCAACGCAAAAAGGGTGAATCTGGTAGATAGCTTCCTTTCCAGTACAATTTACTATTTATATTTCTAAACAAACTTATGGCATGAGCATCTCAGAAATACCACAACACATGGGGATGTCTTAAACTGTGAACTTGGTTCCAAGGCCTTCCAACAAAGAAGACGTAGAACAGATCCTCAATCAGTATTTAAGAATGAGCCAGTAGTGGTCTTGACATTTGTTACCGCTCCCTCATACATATCTTTAATTATGTCTATATGCCCCTGCGAAACCCCTTTATCACCCAACACCCTCCCTATTAACTCTCTATGGACTCTATCATAAGCTTTCTCTAAGTCGATAAAGACCATATGGAGGTCTTTCCTCCTCTCCCTATATTTCTCTACTAATTGTCTTAGTAAGAAAATAGCTTCCATGGTAGACCTTACAGGCATGAAAACAAACTGATTCTCTAATACACTTGTTTCATGTTGTAGCCTCTTCTCAATCACTCTTTCAAAAAGTTTCATAGTGTAGCTCATAAGTTTGATCCCTTGATAATTAGTGCAGCTCTGTATATCTCCTTTATTCTTATAAATTGGTACAATAGAGCTTTTCATCCACTCATCAGGCATTTTCTTTGATTTTATAATATTGTTAAACAACTTAGTCAACCAAACTACCCCAATATCTCCCATATGCTTTCAAACCTCTATTGGTGTACTATCGGGCCCCATGGCCTTTCCGGATTTCATCTTTTTCAAGGCCTCTTTCACTTCAGGTATTCTAATCCTACGTTCATATCTATAATATCCAATGTTATTTAGATTTATAGTATTTTCAATCCCTATATTCTTAGAGCCATTATCATTTAACAATTTTTGAAAGTATGTTTCCCACCTTTATTTGATTTCATCATCTTTGACTAAAACCTTTTGATCATCGCTTCTAATAGACCTAACATTATCTAAGTCTTTACCCTTCTGTTCTCTTACTTTTGCAAGTTTAAACACATCTTTCTCACCTTCTCTTATTCCTAGTCTATTATAGAGCTCATCATATGCTTTAAGTTTAGCCTCATTTACTATTCTCTTAGCAACCTTTTTAGCATTCTTATATTGTTCATAGTTTTCATTATTTCTAGTCTTCTATCATGCTTTAAAACACATCTGTTTTCTTTAATAACTTTTTGCACTGTTTCACTCTACCACCATGTTTCCTTTACTAATTGCCTTTTACCTTTAGATACTCCTAAGACATCTTTTGCCACTTTCTTAATGGACTCAGCAATATTAATCCACATGGTATTTACTTCTGTTTCATAGTTCTAGTTTCCTTCTACCATCAACTTATTTGTGAATGAGGTTATTTTCTCTCCTTTTAAGTTCCACCACTTAATTTTTGGATACCTATTAAGTTTATTTCTTTTCTTCCACCTTTTGATATGAATATCCATAACCATTAACCTATGTTATGAGGTTAAACTCTCACTGGGTATCACCTTACAATCCTTACACATAGATTGTTCATTATTCCTAAGTAGAAAAAAGTCTATTTGGCTTTTATGAAGTCCACTTTTAAAGGTTATTAAGTGTTCATCCCTCTTCTTAAAGAGTGTCTAGCTCGAGAGAATATCGATTTTCAATTCATGTCATGTTAGGGTTGCCATAGTTTTAAGAAGTTGAAGATTATTTTCATTTCTTTCTTACAAACTAATATACAAATGCATATTCATTTGCAAGCAAAAAAGAAATAACAAAATCATCTTCAGCTTCACCTTGCCAGCAGGCACCTGACGCAAGGGTTGCCATATTTTAAGAAGCTGGAAATGATTTTCATTTCTTCCTCACAAACTAATATACAAATACATATTCATTTGTAAGAAAGAAATAACAAAATCATCTTCAACTTCTCCCTTGCCAGCTGGCACCTGACGCAAGACCCTCCTCCTTTTTCATCAGGGCTTGGGATCGGCATTGCATAAAAAGGTCTTGGTAGATAGTATAAGATCAGTCAAGAGAAACAGACAGGATAGAAACCAAACATTTACCCCACATTTCCTTGGGGTGCCTATTCACCAGCAGGAGAGATCAAACTTCTACTTTTTAAGTTTGCCATCTCCTAAATGCAATCTCTCACAAGAACAGCAGAACTAGAAACCACAGGTAAACCAGTTCATTATAAGTATTTTTCTCGGTTGCATAAACATTTAAGTGAGAAAATTGAATACTAAAGAAGGAAAAGGTTTTCTGTGAAACCTTAATGAACAGGTGAAGCTTGTTAGAGAACGGAACTGACCTTCAAAGAGGAACAATTAAAGTTCTTTATCATTAACAGTTAACACAATGTTTTTATTGGACATGCAACAGTAACACAATATTAGGGTTAGGTCGCTCGGAGACATTTGCAGAGGTCTCAATAAGAGTTCTTCTTTCTGATTATCAGCTTATGAACAGAAAATGGTTGACCCTACTAGGTGTGCCACATCACTTGGTATCCAGTGTATCACTCTTCAAGATTCTGGATCCCTTGTTCTGTACTCTAGTGGCACCCATGACTATATCACATCTCTAAGGTGAAATGATGCCTTGTCCGATGGAACATCATACATGAGGGAACCTAGCAAAACAGCTTAATAACCTGAATAAAAGAATATTCCCAGCACTGAGCCCCTTTACTCCAAATTTTAGCCGTTGATGGATTGTTCAATCTGACCCTACTGCAATATGAAGTTGTCTTGGCATGGACAGGGAGTAGGGACATTCTCTTACAGGCCTTCACTAGGCATCCAAGAGTCATGCGAGAAAAGCACAGAGAAGAGAAACCTAACCGTACAGTTGAAATGAAGGACTTTGTGTTGCTTCCTCTGGGTGCTCAAATAATGGCTGCCCAATATATGATATCAAATGGAAGTTCAACCAATCATGGATAAACAGCAGAAGTAGCTAGACTCTCTTTGGTAAATGCCTCATCACTCAAGTGTCTAACACATAGCTCAAATGGGTAAATGCTTTGTGACTAAATCTTGAATCAAAAATGCAACTACAGCTTACCTACCAAAAACAGGAACAGAAGGGATTGCCTTAGTAGGCACCATGGATGATGTTTGCTTTACAAAGATGAATATCAATTTATTTGAACTTTCATGGTAGAAATGTATTTTTGAAAGAAAAATATCACGGTTTTCATGAAATGGGAGAAAGAAGATGAAGAAAAAATGAAACTGTTAACTAGACTAATCCCTTGTGCACATTTTTATGTTTTCGTGCTTTTTTACTGAAAAGGAAAATTGAATAAGTATTACAAGCTCTTGTGATGTGAAAAGAAAATGTTTATCAGCCAATTCCACATAAATTTCAATGGATAAACCATTCAAGTACTTACAGAAAATGCTTCATATTTATTATCATCACTATTTACAGAAATATAACAGCAAACATTGATTTGAGATTCTAGGGGGTGGGATCCTCTACAGAGGAGTAATGGCTTTACAAATATTAGCAATAGATTTTAGGAGGAAATTTCATTTTGAAGATTAAGGCAACAGAAGGTTAAATACCTTAAACCTCCCATCTGCTGCAACCCTCATGCTAAAACTTTTTGCGTTCTCTCTGGGTCGTCCAATCAACCCTAAATCTGCCTGAGTTTCAGCTGATTTTGATAGTTGACCATTGAGAGCTTCTAGTTCAGAACCATCCGTGCCTATGAGCACAATGCACGATTTTGGTGGACCCTCCCAAGGTCCTCCACTGACAGCTTCTACCCTCTTGACACCACTCCACTGAAAAACAATCCGATTTTCTCTGGAAAATGAAAGACAATGGCTCATTGGCTCTAACCAATTCATATCTAGTGGCGTCAAGATCAGATTGCACCGACAAAATTCAGAACACATAAATGAAACAGCAGAAAGAAAAACATCAACAAAAAAAAAAAAAATTATGCAGAAAGTAACGAGGGCATTGATTTAGTCAGTGACTACTATTCTGCGTTATATGAAATCCTGATTAGGAATAAGTACAAGGAGAAACAACAGAGAGAAAATGCCCAACAGAAAGCAGAAATTTGTGAGTGATTGGAGCAGATACCTATCCTCAGCAAACCACAGAACACCTTTAGCTCTAAGAAGCCCATGCATGCTTCTCATCTTTGGCAGAAGTATTGACTGAAACAAGGCCAGTGACAAGGGAACTTCACTTTCAAATGAGAAGGATGAGAATGTTCCACCATCTGATACACCTGAAACAAAGAAAAAAATCAAATAGTAATTCGAAAAATCTTTAAGCAACAAACTCCCAATGCCTAAAAATTACTAGATGCATCCCTGATTACTTGGTCCATAGAATTTGAAAAGCAATTGAGCATGAACGCCTAGCCTAGTGGTGGAACAGGCAATGTTCCCCAACCTCAGGGTGCAATATTCAAGATCACTTCACCAACCAACTTCAAGACAGACAGGAAAATCAAAAACAAAAAAACCAACACCAATCTCTTCAGTAGCAAAATAAATATCAAAAATTTTATCTTAAGCTAAAACTAAAACAATCTGAACATAAACTGCCCAATGCCACAAAAGGCATGGATGCTGGCTGTTGTAATGGATTTGCAGCTTAAATAGCTCTGGATAAAAGAGGTTTCCCAAGTATATAAGGATGTTTTCACAACTAGACATAAACATATTGTCAACTAATAATGTCTTGAAAGCCAATGATGTCAAAAGTGCATTTTTGGGTTTTTTTTGTTTTTAATATGATTGGCTACAGGAAACTGATTAAGAAATATGCTATTAGAAAAAGGGTAGCCTGGTGCACCAAGCTCTCGCATGTGCTGGGTCCGAGGAAGGGGCGGACCACAAAGGGTCTATACTATGCAGCCTTACCTTGCATTAAGAAATATGCTATTGACTACCAAAAAAAGATGGTCCACGTGGAAGCTTATTTCATGTATAGCATATAGCCCTTAATCTTTCCAAAACAGAATAGAATATATTTTCTGTCAACCACATTACTTTACATATACAGTGTCTTCATGCATAGTACTATAATATATAAAACTATGTGCAGGGTACAGATGATTATCCGAGCCATTCATATTATTCTGCACCATACTCTAGATGGGATGGATGATACCCCAAGTATCTCATCATTGATGATGACAGCCCTACGATTGGCAGGATTTTACTAAGTGTTGTTTCTGAACTTCCTGAGTCAACCAGTGTAATTCCATACTAATAGCAGCTGGATTACTAAGTGTTGCATCAATCACCCTGAAAAATATAAAGCCTTTGACATAATTTGAACATCATCTCATTTTAAAGTCCAGGACCTTCTGAAATTACATATCCCTTATAGTAAGAGTCCTATTTTGTAATCGTTCTCCAATATATAGTATCACCTTTGATATTAATCCTGAGATATAAAATGCAGACTGCATGTGAACCCTATCATTTCAGGAATTTTGGTTATTGGCACAAATTGGAGGACAATCTCTTCTCCATTCAGGTTTGCTGGCTTGATTGTGACTTGTAAGAAAGACCAGCTGGGTCCACTCTTGGAGCTCCCATGAAATCGGTTAGCCTCCTAGGTCTGTATGGGTGCAATTGCATCACAAAGGTGCTACCACCAGTGAATAACTAATGTAGAAGTCTATCTTCTAGGTTGCCAATCTATCGTGTCACAGACTGTAACATTTACAATTTTAAAATTTTAGGAAAATGTTATTTTAGCAATAATAATAAGAAAAATTATATATATATAATAAAAATATTGTATATAGGTAAAATTAAGAGGGGGGAGTGCCTCAAATGCACTTCCCTCCTCCTCCTCTTTATTCCCGTAACTGAGCCACCGGCGACAAACTTCCGGCGACAGGCATTCCCGGCAACCGGACGAACGCGGCGGGCTCTCAACCTCCTACTAGCCGAACCAAGGTAGGCTCGCCCCACTCGTTCCTGTATACTTCTTTTCAAAGTTTATCATCCGGTAAAAATTAGGCATTCTTGTTGCCCTAGGAAAAAGTCGATGTAATGGTGTCAGATTAGGATCTGAACCGTTTATCTTGAGCGTGATGATGTAAGGAAAGGACCCATAAAATCTCAAGGTGATCAGACGACTAGAGATGCCGAAAAATCCCAAAAACAGTATGATGGGGGCTTTCAAAAACACAATAAAAATCGTGAAAAAATGATAGATTTAGGAGGAATTTGTGAAAATGAAGGGTGAAAATGAAATGTACACGAAAAACTGGACACATAGGTGTAAAAATTGCAAAAAACGGAGCACCTGGGGTCGCCGGCTACGGCGAACTAGTCCGGTCGTCGTTCCCAGCAACGGTGACCCGCTCTGGGCTGAGGACGCACGCACAAACACGCGACACCGGTGCGACTGGCGGGCCACACGGTGCAGCAGACGCGCGCCACGGAGGAGACGCGTGGCGCAACACGCACGCACCACGTGGAAGATGACAAGTGGAAGAGGGAGTGCCAAGGGGCGCGACGAGCATGCGCTGTTCCCCCCCCCCCCCCCCCCCCCCCAATGCGCAATCCACAGACGCCGGTTCCAAACAAGCACAACGCACGCGCGTGCGGCGGGCCCTTTTTCTTGGTTTTTTGGGTTTTTGACCCTTTATTTATAAAAAAACGTGATTTTAGGAGCTACAGAGGTCCAAATCACAATCCGAAAGAGACGTTATGATCGTCTCAACAAGGCGGACCTAGATTTAAGACAAAAATCTAGTTTGGAGCAGTTTTTTAATAGCCAAACTACTAATCACTATTCAATGACTTAGATTAAGCCGATTAATGGATGATCAGGCTTTAGATTTTGGTTGTATACGTTAAACATGAAATGATTATGAGATTAGAAGAACAGGCCCTATTGAATTGTCAAAAAACAATAATCCTGATGATTGATCTGAGCAGTCCCTTGAGAGGTGTTGATCAAAGAATGATCAGACCGTCAGATCAACACGCGATCACAAAGATAACTGTGGTTTACTAAACGAAATAGAAAATGTAGGGATCATAGAGAAAATGAGAGGCCTAACAATTAATAATGATTTATGCCATAACAAGTACATCATGGCAGACACCTTGATATCGTTTACGCATTTGTTTAGGATATTGCGATATCGAGGTAGGTGATTTCATTCACAATTTTTCCATGATTCTCAAATGATGACTTGGTGATTTGAGTTTTTGAAGCATATGATTTATGCCTTACCATATGCATGAGATTAATTTCAGCATATAGTTTCTCATGTGCATGCTATCTTTCGGGTGGTTATTGCATGCACTGTTTCTGATATATTTCATTATATTCCCTTGATTATTGGTATTTTTGACATGTGGGAGTCGCTCTGTTTTGATGTTTGAGGCTATTGCTCCTGTGGTAGGATGCATTTCTTCACCCAGTGAGTGCCTGAGTGCCCGTAAGGGTGAAACGGTGAAAGCGAAGGTGGAACGCGTTGTTTCCGTGAGTGCCTGAGTGCTTGTGAGGGTGAAAGGGTGAAAGCGGCTGGTACAGAAAGCTAACCCCACATTGCCGTGAGTGTACTTGAGACACTCATAGGGCTTGACTGTGTATGATCTTCTATACTTTTGACATGCATTCATGTGTTTCTAGATTTTCTTGGATTGTGCATGTCTTGATATCTTGATTGATGATATCTTATTTATTTCATGGACTTGGTATGTCCTACATCGTGTAATTTAAGGCTTTATATTATGTTTGACCACCTTACGATCTTTATGCCTTATGCCATGTGATTTGTTTTTATTGAGTTTACTTTGGATGTATATCACCTACACAAGCATGGCTTGCTGAGGCATTGCTTTGTTTTGCAATGCCTCAGAATCAAAGCGCGACAGTCAAAAAGGGAAGCAGGAGAACTAGAGTGGAGCTGGATGGGGGCTTGAGGACCAGATGCTGTTAGATTCAGAGACAGAGTAGTGTACATTATTGGACTGGTAATGGATATTTGGAATTCTACTTAGTCGTTGTATATATTCATAGATTAGACCCATATCACTATATGGTGTTCATATGCTTATACATGGATGACGTGGTGATCTTGGACAGACCCTAGAGCTTTGGAACTTGCACTATCATGTATCTTTACAGTTGTAAAAATTTCACCATGGTTTTAATTTGTGAGCATGCTCAAAAGGTTTACTTTTGGTTCTATTTATTCAGTATAGTTTTTGAGGTGAAATGACCCTCGGGGTTTTCTTCATTGGTATTTTTCTTGATGCTGTGAAAAGTTTTTAAATTATGAGTTTTAAGTTCTGGGATCCCATCTATTTTCTATTAATAAACTATTATTATTTTCGTATACATATGGAAAAGGATTTGGAAAAACCCGGGGTGTCACACAGACCCTTTCCTTTGCCACAATAAATGGTGAATTTCTTAGAATGCAGTAATATGAGTCTCATGCACTAAGTGGAGAATGTAGGAATTTCGGATTGCAAAGTCAGAAGGTCAGATGACACAAGATTTTCTCGTAGTTATAAATGGTAAGTATTTCACTCACATATTTCACAGCATATTTTCTTTCAGGGAAGCTCATCCAATCTAGAGGGTAGGGGCACTCAACAAAAGAATAACTTAGAACTAATAGTTGAGACTTGAAAATCATTTGACAAGATGTGCTCCCATAGTCCAATTTATTAATATCGGTCTAACAAGTGATCTGATAAATGTATGCACTCACATGAAAGGAAGTTGTAATTTTTCAAAGTTTTTAGGAGGAGAAGATCAGACCTACCATTACGTGAATTGGATGTCTGCCTCTTTGTAACTACTGACGATTGGTCATTAACATGATCAGGTGATGAAAAGCCCACCGATGTATTGCCAAAAATGTCTCCAAGGAATGCCATCTTGGGCAAGGGTTCATGTGAGAGAACTGCTGGAGCACTGATGTCTTCTTTCAGCTCAGATTCAGCTTGAATCTTGCTACAGTCAATTACCAGATCAAGAGGGACCTTACAAAACCGAGAACGCAGAACCTTTGCGCCTCCTATTAATTCTTCTAGAGTGTCTTCTGCATCAGAGATTTGACCAAGGGAAGCCAAATCACATCTACATAAGAGAATTTAGACAAGTTAGAGCAGTATGTTAAATTCGAAATTGCTAACATCAAATTTAAAAGTTTTTAGTGGAATGAAGACGGCTATCCATTATTGTGGGAGATCATAATATGGATGATCATAATGGACGCACTCTCTAAATTCTTATATACACAATGATATGAGGAATTAGTCCTCCTACTCCATGGAGAGGTCGTTAGATTCAAGTTTGAAAAGACTAACCAAGATTGAGTACAATCCTCCATGGACAGTTTCGGAATTGATAGAAAAATATTTTGCTTCCCACCGCCACTTCCTATTTTATCTGCCCAAATCTTTCTTCTCCCCTCTCAACGAAAGCTAAGACCATAATTATGATTCTGAGAAAAACCTTGGATCTTCTACAAAGCATTTAACAGACGGAATTTACCGCAAATCCTAGAATTTACATACTCAAGATACTAGTAGCTCGTGTTAAAGTTAATTTGCAGTAATATATTCCAAATATATGTACTTTTAGAGCCCTGATCCAGGCCCAGATGCTTCGTGAGAACAAGCACAGAAAACATATCCTTAGCATGACATCTTTTGCAACTTCTTCAATGCTACTGAAGCGAGATGTAGTAAGAAAAAAAATTACTACTTGTTAAGCAAGACAAGGTCCACATGCTGCAGCTGTTGCTTCACAATCTCCATGCTTAAGACCTTGTGAAGTGATTCAGCATCCACAACTGCAACAGTGAGATCCAAATGGATGCCAACTTCCTCCAGCTCTGCCACAAACTTATCTGGATTTGCCAACCCAGAAGTCTACAAAACAAATTTGGTGCTCAGGTATGTAACTATCACTAGCTTACCATTATGATGCATAAAGATTGAAAGTTGTAAAAACATTTCCAAATCCCAAGCAAACATTATCCAGGCCTCAATATAGGCATATACAAGAATATACAATCTCAAAGACAGCTGAAGATGAATTTAAGTCTCTGTCAATTGTAGTAGTCTATGGTGTACAGCATCACAACCAATGAAAAACTAACTGATCATCTCAGGCGAATGGTTTGTGGCACTATTGTATATTTTGTGAAATGCATTCACATAAAAAATATTATGCATGTCTAGATATGTGTGTCTGAGAGCGCATGTGCAGTATGCATTAATTTAATGACTTAGATACCAAATAGGACATCAAAGTTCAAAAGCTTATACTAGGTTAAGATCCCACCCAAGGCAAAACTGGATAAGATATGCAAGTTGGTCTCGAGCTAACATGTTTTTCACTAACTCAGTGAGATGAAACACATTTCCATCGACTTGATCAGGGCCAAAACCCAATATATTAGGTGAATAAATGACTAATTGTTCGAGCTCATAGGCATCCATATACACATGGGTTTACCCGTCATTATGCCAAGATGCTTCCCTTGCTGGCATTGCTTACATGCTGTATATGTCCACGTTACAGCACGCATGTTATCCGATTGAGTAGAGCCCTGAAGTAGTATATGGAATAGCTATAACATCTTAATAAGCATCAGATCAGCATATGGTCAAGTTCAGACGATATAGCTTTTCTTAAATTACTAACAGAAACAAATTGTGCTAGACTTGAACGCAACAAGTGGAAATGCAAATGCATGCATAATTCTCTCAGCATCCATGTGCGTGGTTCTCTATCTTTATGTCTGTTTCCCTGCATGTACGTATAATCATCTCCAAAACATTCATACTTACATTAGTATATATAAACAGCGCGAGGAAGGTACACACACATAAACACAGACATCTCACAAATACATACATATACGCACAGAAAATGGGAATCATAAAATGTGAGAACAAATGACTGCATAAGTATTCCTGTTGCACTGTGCAGCAGGCCTCCTGCTAACGTTATTGGGTCTGTCTATTCTAGACTGGATTACGAGGTTACCCAGCTCAGGGATTACAAATGGTGGACACAACATTTTTCCATGTATTGAATTTAACAGTAGCTATTGGCAGTCCTAGAACACGTTAATGAAATAGTCAAGAACCTTAAGCTGTTTGTATCTTTACTAATTTTGTGGATGACTGAAAGCTACAAATCTGCTAATTTCATTAAAATTCAGGAGATTCCACCGTCAAAAAACAGAATAAGATTGCAGGGGGTGATTATACTATGATAGCTCAATCCCCAATTGCTATCACCGTATCAAAAGCCCTAGAAGTGTCAAACACTATAAAACGACTTGCAAGAGATGGGCAGCATGAGCGAAGAACGGGAAGAAGACGAAAGTAAGAAGAAAAAGAGTACCTCGATGAGCAGACAATCGAAATTGTGCTTGCTATCAACGATTCGCTGCAGCGATTCTCTGAAAGGCCCGGTTACATCGCAACAACCGCAACCTACGAATTTGGAAAAAAATTACTAGGAGAAACCAAATTACAGGGTAAGAGAAAGATGATGAATGTAGAATATTCTTTTTACCATGGGTAAGGGAAACGGTGGATACATTGAAGGCGGCGTTGAGATTGGTGGAATTGAGTATAAGAGAATCGACATCTGAATCAGCAAACTCGTTTACGAGAACAGCGATTCGAAGGTCTCCCCGGTGATCCAGAATGTGTTTCATGAGTGTGGTTTTGCCACTGCCAAGGAAACCGGTGACGAGAGTACAGCCCATCCGACCCCCGGTCAGGCCGGATTTCCGATTGAAAACCCGGTTCTCGAACGCAAAGCTCATCTCGTTGCCGTCCATCTCTCCCTCTCTCTCTCTCTCTCTCTCAGAGAAAACTGAATACCAGAAGAGGCAGCGTTTGACAGTTGACAGCTAGTCAGTAATGCTTATTACTAACGCGGGCTTTCAAGAGTTTATGCACGATCAAATCTAATCCGTTCATCGTATTCAAATTCATAAAATAGGTTACTCAACTGAAATCAATGCATTGACGATCCTAGCCGCTTGTTTTGGCCTTTGAAACAGTTAATAAAAATAAATGTTATTACTATTGTATCTAAAGAAACGTTGGTTAAAACATTTGATGGACAATAAATTCGGCTTCTAACCAATCTAAGTCATTACTAACATGATAAAATGCATGAAAATTTTGGCATGTACTCCTTTTAGAACTTATTATATATTAATATGCACACACCGTGAGTGTTTAGAAGGGAGCCCTGGTGCAATGGTTGAGTTGTTGCCTTGTGACTTAGAAGTTGTGGGATTGAGGTTGTGAAAACAGTGTTTGCTTTTTACACTGGAATGCCCAAATGCAAAGCTTTTTAACATGTCTCTTAAGACTCTTATCCCTGGCACATTTCAATCATATAAATGGTTTGATCGTTAAAATAGTAAATATCATTTGGATTTTAGTTAGCAGTACTTGAGATGAGATGATCGTACGTTATATAATATGAGATGATATGGATCATATCACTTTTAGCGGCATTTGAGCTGAAATGAGATGAAATAGTATCTCTCCATCTCATTGTCAATGGTGCTTGACATGGGTTTGAGATGAAAATCATCTCTGATAAGTTAAATTGAATTTTTAGTCATCTTACTTTATCTGATACCAAATTTAACCATCTCAAACAAGGTCAAGGTAGCTAAAGCTAAGTCTCATAACATCTCATGTCATGTCATTTTCATTTCATCTAACCACTTGTAATATATTTCATTGCTAATGTTATTTTGGATGAAAATATATGCATCCACCACATAGAAACTCATGATATAGTTGGTGCCTGAATTCCCAACTGTGGCTTATATGTAGCTAGGCATCAAATTTTATATCCAAAAACACCTCGTAATAAATGAGAATAAGCTTGCCTTGGCCAAAATCTTAAGTCGGATAGGGTCTAGGTAGAAGCACTAACTTTTGTAGGTGCTACCCTAGCAATATTTTTTCGAGAGACCTAAGGTGTTCATCATGCTTGGAGTACAGAAATTAGGTGGCTCATAAAAAAATCAATGCATTTGGATGACTTTAGCCACATGTTTTGGTATTAGAAATTGAAATTTTTTTAATGGTACTTATTCTTAGTCAAAGAAAAATAGCTTCGAATGGTTATGAAATTTGATATTTAGGCCCAATCCATTATGAACACAATGAATGACTTAGATCTACAAAATATTATCCCCACAAATACCAAATATGAATGCTTACAAGAGTCTATACTCCTACTAGGACTCTTAAAGAGGTCAAGTCCTTCTACTGTGGAAGTGCAATTGGACTTTCTCATGCTAGGTCACGTGTTCAAGTCACTCATGAATTTAGTGGTATTTTATGAGAAAAAACAAAACAAAAAATGGACAGTGACCTTACCCCAATTACTAGCTCTAAACTCATAAGAAAAAAATTACTTAAGCAACAAAAAATCTAATGTCATGGGACGCTTGCAAATACCCTTCCCTCAAACCCATTACCTACTTAAGAGAGAGTTGCCTCAACCTCGTGATTACCATCACATCACAGTCTAGGGATGAACATGTCTATTTTGTTATGGCTATTTCATAAAATCTCAAAGTGCACACTAATAAGTGTCTAGCTCTACTATCAGAAATAATTTGGCATCTATATCTCAAGTGTGTCCAGGGATGAACATGTCTAGTTTGTTATGGCTATTTCATAAAATCTCAAAGTGCACACTAATAAGTGTCTAGCTCTACTATCAAAAATAATTTGGCATCTATATCTCAAGTGTGTGCAAGTGATTTAATTTGTAATTATTGGCTTGTAAAAGAACAAGAATCTCCCAAAGTGCATGGACTTTATCATAAAACATGATGGTGGGATATAATACGTAGGCCTGGCAAAATACAACATGACATGATAACACAACTCGAACACAACATGGATTTAGCATATTAGAGTCGAGTCTTATCTTATTCGTGTCATTTATTGGGTCAACCCGAAAATGACACAATCAAAATTGTGTCATGTTCATGTCAACCATGAGGAACTATTGTGTTGACCCATCTGACACGTGACCTGCTAACACTTCGTGTTGACTTGTATGACATGCGACCTGTTAACATAATGTGCTGACCCATTATACTTGTGACATGTTAAATCGTCATGTTGACTCGTCTAACCCGCAAGCTGCTAACCCATCATGTTGAGCCGTCAGACTCTTGTATGAATATAGTACAGTTACTGAATAACTGTCCCATATTCTTTTACGTTATATAGGACAGTTTCTCAGTAGCAATCCTATATTTTAACTGATATAGGACAATTAATAAATACTCGTCCTATATATTTATACATTATATAGGACGGTTAAATACCCATCCTATATTACTCAGTAACAGAACTGTTACTCACAACAGTCCTATAATCTTATAGAAATATAGGACGGTTTTTTATTAACTGTCCTTTATGATCTTCAATATAAGACCGTTTTCTAGTAACTGTCCTTTATTGTACAACTTTTTAATCTTTACATGTACATTCTATTGTGTTGTTGGTTTCTGTTTATTACTTGTACATTCTTCTTGCAGTTATATTTATCAAAGTACATGATAAAATAACACATTCACTCACTCTATTTGCATTCATTGTGGCTGTACACATTCACTTCCAACATTGCAAATTTGCACGTTCTTAACTTCCCACCCATACATTTGACATTGAATTGAATATTTGAACTAAAGAAAATTAATATATAATTACAATCATTACGCATTTGCTTCAAAGTTCAAACATTGCACATTTAACTTCCTAGTACAGTAAACTGACTTCACAATGAATTGATCATTTGAATAGGTAAACTAAACTAAAGAAAGCACACACACATATAATATATTCACAACTCCAATGTCCACACACACTTCTCTTCCATAGACAACCTCACATTATCAAAACTTGTCTGCTTGAAACTTTGAATACACTAACCTCCCATCATTGAAAATTTGAGATAAAGAAGGTATGCACATTAACACATACTTGAATCAAAAGAAAAATAGAATACATTCACTTTACTTTTGTATGTGATGAAATAACACATTCACTTTACTTCTGTAACCTGCTGCATTTACAATCATTGTACACATTCACTTTCAACATTTCATAACTTCTCCACACAGTTCACATTCAATTGAACAAAAGAAAGCACATCCAATCACCCATACATTCACTTTTCTCTATGGACAACCAACGCCAACTTTCCATCACTAAAAGTTTGAAACAAACAAAGCACATACATTGACACATAGTATACTTTAATCAAAAGAAAAATAGAACACATCCATAAAAATGAACTTATCTTTATATTATATTTGAGTAAAAAGTATATACATGATTGATACATTCATTTACATCACTGAACTACAAATTAAAATTCATAATATGATCTGTCAATTCCATTTTAATATCGTATAGATCCAACTGGGAGTAACTCTTGCTTTTCAAATCTGCCTACAATAAACATATAATAATTTAGTTTAAAGTGTAATATTGGATTCAGTCAGGAAATATACAAAATTGTAACATAGATTAGTATTTGTCTTACCTTTCTCAATTGTGAGATTGTAAATCCACTGAGAATGAGGGTTCCCATGTATCTTATTTTTGTTTAGGGCATTACACATTAATGTCACCAAAGACAACAGAAAAGGTTCAAATATCACGTCAAATAAGTTCAAGTTTTAAATTATAGTAAAGAGTCTAAAGAGCAATACTTAGTAAACCTTACCTTGACCTTCTTCAATTTGAGCTTTACTGGGTGGTCAATACCTTTTTCGTATTTTTGCTCAACCCATTTATGCTATGCACTACACACATTGAATTAAAAAGCATTAAATTATGAATAATATGATAGTTACCACTTATCAGGTGAGTATATATATTATAATGAAAGAAATAATAAAAACTTATTTATAATTTTCATCAGGTATTCCCAAATGTGTGCTCCACAAGAATAAAAAATATTGCATGGCCAACATGCACATCCAAAGCTAGCAACATCCAATGGGACCTATAAAAACAATAATTTAATTGTAAGTTCTCAAATCTTAACTGATATAGATATTCATGTGTGTGAATTATGAAATTGAAAAGAAATAATTTAACAACATATGTTATAACTTACCTACTATTGTAGAGAATCAGTAAGGCTTGCCCCTTTGCACAATGTATGAGCCCAGAAATGATATCTTCAGTTTGTTTGTTCATGGGCAAATGTTCCAATTGAAAGACAAGAGCATGGTCAAGGAACTTGTAGATGTCCTTGACCTCTAATCTTTGCAACTTATCGTGCAAAGACCTGCATTAATAATCGAGTTAATGTCAAATAATTATCAAGTGTTATTAAAAAAGTAATTAATGTCACTTTGATTAGCAATAGTCTAATTGAGCAGTTACACAATGACATATCCAATATAGAAGACGATGTGCATATATTCCAATCAAGCCATATTACATATGGTTAAGAGATCCTCCTTGAAGAGTGGAACCTCAACCATGTCGTCTGCAAGCAGACATGCCTCTATCCTTAAGGGCTTGATTTCTTTAGCTTCATTGACCAGTTTGCACAGTCCCCTAAGGAAAGGAGGCAAGTTACGTGGAACCTCCACCTGATCCTTACACTATAGATGTAATATTTTAGAAATTAGTAATGAATATATACATATACTATAATACTAGCATATATAAAAGAAGAGAGACAGTGAGATAAAATTTTATTGTAAATGTAACGTGATACAACTATACAAGTATATATAAATACTTGGGAAAGTTGAGATGAGGCTACACTAGTCACTACGCTAGAATTCCTTGTGCTGCTTCTAGTGATCTAATATGTTGCAGACAATATTAATCAATTATAAATTTAGGAGAGGACTTAAAAAAAAGGCAGCTGAAAATGATTATATATGATTATATATATATATATATATATATACCTTGGACATCATTGATTGAATGGCGATAGTAATGCACACATGCTTAGTGTGTGGATGTAACAACTTGCCGTGTAAGGTGGCAGAAGTCATGGACCGAACCTCGTACAATGTTGCCACAACCACATAGTTCTCAAATGTATGTAGCTGCAACATGCACCGACCCACCTGCATTTGAGAAATAATACACATACACACACACATATATATAATGATTAGTGATGAAAATTGAACAGGTTACTAAATAATTGAACATTGCAAAAGTAAATATGTCAATATACATACCTCATTGATTGGGACATCACCTTCTAATACTTACTCTGCCACCTCTTCTTATGATGGAGGTGTGTAGCTATTGTCATGTTAGGGTGGTTGAACTTGAGGTTGAGGTACAATATCCTTACATGAACTTCTTCCGCCACTACGAAAGTCCTTCAACAAATGATTCTTCACCTTGCTATGTATCTCCACAAAAGTTTGCTTCTTCCAGTCTTCCAATTCTTATAGTGTAGAAGCCTTTTGTTTAAGGAAGAACTTGGAAGGAGCAACACTGCGACCTTAGCCTCTTACTCGGCCAGGGTGCTTGTCCTTGTTGCTCATTGCCCTATACAGAATGTCTCCCTTTGCAACAGTGCTACTTAGAGTCTTTGTAGGTATATTTGTAGTTACACTTTCTTGGGTCAACTTTTCCTGCACATGTAAATATCATAACATGATCAAACCCCTATTATATATGTAATATAATGCAAGAGTATAAAACTAGGCAGTAGGCACATAAAATAAAAGTATAAAACTTAAACTACTTACTATTCATGATGCAATTGCTACAATTGTTTTGTTAGTGAAGGTCTGGGAGTTACGCCCTTTCAAATGTGTCATTTTCCAAAGAAGAGCACGATCGATGGGCTCCATTGTCTTAGCCTTCTTTGCTATTAAGAGAGACACTAAGTCAGAATTAATGAAATAAAAATCTACTACCATTAAACAGAAATGAATTATCATGTGATACACTTACTTCTTTTGCCTCTAACGGTGCATAGCCAACCCTAGAAAGGTGGTACTGCATATGATTAGTTGCACACACTAGTTGTCCTTTTATACAATTTGCCTAGACAATAAAGTAATGTAATCAAAATACAATCAACCTTAATAATTAGAGGAATCAAAACATTACTAGTTCAAGTTGTGATTACCTCAAAATCAGGTGACAATTTAGAATGTACAAATTGATTCCATTCTTCCTTGTCAATGAAATAGGAATACAACTGAGGGACGATGTTAAGCCTAAAAGGATCATTGGTATTTGAAAGTATGTATTTCCTTGCAAGCTCACTCTTCCATTTCCTCCATTGTTTACCAGCTCCTCCAATGCTTGATTCTTGCCCTCATTAGTTACGGCAAAGGCTAACTACAAAATAAAAGAAGCAGGTTAGTGACTTAGTGCATGCAAAGAAAAACAATATAAGGGACATATTGTGTTATATGTATGAAGAATTTACATACCCTAAACATTTCCCATATTACATCTTGGACTGCTGGTGACACATGTCTTCAATCAGCCATTGAGATTGGCACCATACTTCTTACAATGAAGCATATGAAACTAGAATAAGAATGTGCACTAGCACCTATCACTTGGCCTCTACTGTTAAATTGTACAATCTCTTTTATTCCCTTTGATGATATCTTATTTATATGTTTCATTTTTGTTGGCCCTCTATCCTTTCTCTTGACAGGTGGTGTTACTAGTGTACATGTGCTCGATTGTTCTACTTTGTCATGCTATTTTTGTTCTACTTCTTCATGTTCCATGTTTGTTTCACAAGTGAAAAGTGAAATGACTACAGTTAGATCAATTGGAAATAATTGTCATTCAATCAAACAATAAACAACATGCAAGCTATAAAATTCAAATAAGTACTATTTTGTTTTCATAGATAAATTGCAGCCATATAGATGAAGAATATTGTTAACCTTAACCCTATCTTGTGAGGTGTATTGTAATAAGAGTGTTACATAACAAAAATAGGGCATAAATGGCGACATAGAAATTTGAAGAGCAGTTAGAACTTGGGAACCAGGTTACCTCCTTCCATTTCCTATTATCATTTTTCTTATGTTTGTCTTCTTCTTCAATTCTTCTCTCCCCTGTCTCTCTCCTTCTTCTTCTTGTTACTTGAGGTATAGTAGTAGCACAGCTAGACACTCAGGCAGTGGTTGGTTTCTGAGTTTTCCCCTTGCTCTCACATCCCAGCTCACACCATCACATTTCCAACATGATTGTTAAGGTAAAAGAAACTATGAATGCATGTGCACCATACTATCTGCATAAAATGTTTTGATTGATTATAACAAGGCCATGCTTAGAACATTCATAATATCTAATTGAAAGAATGACGTGAAAACTTCAGGAATCCATTCATTACATATATCTTAAAGTGCTCTCATAAGAAATTTGAATAAAACCAAGTTTTTAATACATATGATTACTGGGTTTTATATAGTTCATGTGAATAGTATTTTTGCAAGTACTCAAATGCATTTTACTTAAGTTAAATCCCATAATAAGCATGATATTTCAAGCATTAGTAACTAGTAAACAAATAGAAATAACCTATATAATGATTCATGCCCAATCCAACTACCAACCATCATCATCATCAAGACCTTATCCCAATTAGGGGTCGGCCACATGAATCTTATTCCTCCATTCCACTATATTAAATACCATGATTTTATTTAGTCCCAAAGTTTTTAAATCTTTCCTCACCACTTATATCCACGTTCTTTTGGGCCTTCCCCTTGTCCTTTTAGAGCCTTCTACTTGTATTGCCTCACTCCTTCTAACTGGTGCTGTTGTTGGTCTCCTTTGGACATGTCTAAACCATCTAAGTCTAATCTCTCTTATCTTATTGCCTATTGATGCTACCCCTAAATTTTCTTTAATATTTTCATTTCTAATTCTATTGTTTCTTGTCTTACTACTCATCCATCTCAACGTCCTCATTTCTCCGATGCTCATCCTACGAGTATCATGTTCCTTAACTGGCCAATACTTTGATCTATAAAGCATGGCCGGCCTTATAGCCATCCTATAGAATTTTTCTTTTAGTTTGAGTAGCACCTGCTGATCACATAAAACTTCAGATGCACATCTCCATTTGTTCCAACCCCCTTGGATTCTCTAGGTGACCTCCCTTTCAATCCCTCCACTCTCATGGATCAATGATCCTAAGTACTGAAAGAGGTCTTTCACGAGGACTTCTTGGTTATCAATCTACAAACCATATAACATGAAAATCAAACCAGTCATAAGATAGGTTAGAAAGAGAGATTTCTGCATATTATTATTATTATTATTATTATTATTTTGTGCATGCATTCACCATCCAAACAAGGTAAAGCATTAACATTATTCCAACTTAAAACCCCGACCTCTTGTATGCTCACACACTCCTCTTGCTTAAGATCCTTACTAACCTAAATCAAGGTGGGTTTTGGAAGTAGAATTTGTGCTCCCTAATGGTTGAGCAGCAAACCAGTAGTGACTATTATCTTACTCTGAATTTGAGCTTCAATACATCAAGTTTTTGTTCTCCCTTACCCCCAAATCCTTGCTTCCATTTGCCACCACCTAGGGCATTCCAATCATTATGATTTTTGAGGGCAAACTACTAGTTTTTCCCAACCTATTGCCTACTATTTCAGCGGCTATGGTTCCATGCGACCAGCTGCCATTGAAATTAAAACTTTTCTTCTCTTCTTTGTTGTTGCTACCTTCACTCATCAAAACCTCCTTCAACCATCATTCTTCCAAGCAAGGGTTGCTCTTCTTTCCATCTTTCCTCCAAGGCTGCAAGCTCAATTCGTTTTTCTTTCTTGTTCCATCCTACTCAAGTTTTTCTCCCCTTTCTACTACTAGCCCTGATGAGAAATGCCTATTTGAGTGAGGTGTTGAGCTTAATTAAGGTTTTTCTCCTTCTCTTATCTCACTTAAGTTTGGTTTCTACTATGAGCTACTTAAGTTTGGGTCTTTATTCTCATTTTCACTTAGAATTGATTGTTATTAACATTTTCACTTAAGTTTAAGGAATATATGCAAGCTTAAGCAGCCCCAAATGCTCATATTTTCTATTATCTTTAATTAACCCCTTCATCATTCTAACACCCCAATTACTTAAGGTTTATCATTAACTACCTAAAGCTTCTTAGTCTTTTGTTCTACCTAAACTTTTAAGTGAATAATTCAGTCTCTTACAAGGTTAATGTCCTCTTAACTATGTCTTGCTAAGAGTTATGATGAATCTTTGCACTCACCCATTCCTAAGGTTAAGATATAAATGTAAAGGAAAATAAAATAAATCTTATATATATATTATGAGGGATTAACATATTCATTGGCATTACAATAATCGTCCTATATTTAGTGATATTATAGGACTGTTGTCATCAAACCGTCCTGTATTAACATTTTTATCTACAAACTCAAGGTAAGAGGAATAGATTTAGACTCACTTTAGAGCTTTTGCATGGAAGCCCTATCATAATTTTCTTCTCTTTTTTATTTTTCTTCCTAGATATCCTCAACAATTTTTACACAATGAACACACCTACAATACCACATGTATGTGTTTCTCATTTGTTCTTTCTTTATCATTATGTTTCACTCTTTATTCCTCACTCCCTTTTTTGTGTGATTCTTTATATAGTTTTATTTTTGTTTGTTTGATTCTATGTTTCTATGCTTATTTTATGTTCTGATTAGTATGACCTTTAATGAAGTAATTGGTATTTACTGTAAATTAAATTTTGCTTGTCAGTTGCAATATAGGCATAAGTTAGGAGCAATGATGTATCTGATAATTTGAATGTGCTCCACGACAACAAAGACAAAAATGAGCTTGCTGATTTGGAGAACGTGGAGTTAGTTTTGAAATCTAATAGAGGTAGAAAACATAGACAGCTGATGTCTCTAGTTTAGAATATTTTTAACACCTTCTAATATCAGAAGATGAAAGGCAAAGGTGTAAATGCAAGAAATGCTTCACAATATATATCTGAGACAGCAAATTTGGTACAGGTAATTTAAAACATCATTTAAAAACTTGTCATCGAAGCTCTACTTGTGATATAGGGCAGTTGCTTTTATCTCAAAGTTAGGGAAGTATGTCACTAAGTTCAGAAAAGTTTGATCCTAAAGTTTTTCGTGAGTTAGTAGTAATTGCAGTTGTTATGCATGATTTGCCTTTCCAATTTGTCGAGTATGATGAAATTAGAGCTGTACTAAAATATTTATGTGCAAATTTGCATTGGATTAATAGAACTACAGTAAAAGTAGATGTACTAAGAATGTATAAAAGAGAAAAGGAAAATATAAAAGAGATGTTAAAGTTGGCACCTGGTAGGATAAGTTTGACATTTGATTTGTGGACTTCTTGTATTGCTGATGGTTATATAAATCTCACATCACATTTTCTAGATAGTGAGTAGGTCTTATATAAGAGGATATTAAATTTTTGTTTCCTGTCACCTTCACATAATAGAATATCATTAGCATAAAAAGTATAATCATTATTGGTAGAATGGGGAATTGAGAAAAAGATTTTTTCAATCACTTTAAACAATGCTTTTGCTAATAATTCTTCAGTCGAGCTGTTAAGGCATCAATTGGACATCAGAAACACTCTCGTTTATGGTGGAGAGTTCTTCTATCTTCGTTGTTGTTATCATATTTTGAATTTGATTGTGCAAGATGGTTTGAAAGAAATAGATGATGCTATTCAAAAAAGTTAAGAGAGTATCAAGTATGTCAAATCATTGCAATGTAGAAAGCAAATTTTTTTAGAGTGTGCAAATCATATGCCAGTTGAGACTAAAAAGGGTTTAAGGCAAGATTGTCCTACAAGATCTAATTCAACTTATGTGATGCTTGAAAGTACTCTTTCTAGATAGTGAGTGGGTCTTATATAATCATTGTCCTTCTATGGACAAATGGAAAAAGGTTGCAAAAATGTCGAAGTTCTTTGTTGTTTTTTATGATGCTACCTGCATATTTTATGAAACTAAGTATCTTACAACAAATCTTTACTACCGTGCAACATTTGTAATTTATTTGAGTTTAACACAATACATGAGAAGTGATGATGACTATACGAAGAGTATGTTCACCCAAATGTTTGCCAAGTTTTCAAAGTACTTGTCTAAATTTAGCACCATTTTGACAATTGCATGTGTGTTGGATCCTCGATATAAGCTCTCCTTTGTGAAATTCTCATAAAGAAATTGTTTGGTAATGGTTGTTTGGAGTTTGCTCAAGTTCGAAAAAAGTTATTCTCTCTCTTAAATGAATATATGCTTAAAAGTTCCTATAATCCCTCATCATCTTCCTTCATGACTAGAGGTAGTGTTCTTGATGTTGATGATAGACAGAACTTGTCATATAATTAAGAGGTTTTAGAAGTCACAAAGGTATTTATATTTATAATTATATATTTCATTTTATGTCCCTTAGGATATTAAAATTTATTATGAATTGTCTTACATTAAGTTGAATGACATAATTACATTTGCATTAAGAATTTGATTCATTTGAAAGTGAAGAATGTTCTTTGGCTGTGCAAAAATCACAATTGAAGCTTTATTTGAATGAACCAAAGTTTTAAAAGTCAAAGTTAGACATTCTTGCATTCCAAAAAGGCAATCAAAATAATCACTTATCTCATAAAAAGTAATATTTTTTATAATCTTATTTATATTTATATTTGATTAAAATATTAATTTCAGGTATCTTGAACTTGCTGCCATGGCTCGTGATGTCTTGAGCATTCTTATAGTTACAGTTGCATCAGAGTCTGCTTTTAGTATTAGTGGTTGGGTTATTGACTAATATAGAAATGCTTTAAAGCTAGATACAATGCAAGCATTGATTTGTATGAGAGACTGACTACATAGATTAAAATGTAATAATTTATGATTCTATTTCTAAACTATATTTTATGTGATGCATATGTATATTATATTTTTAAGAGCTTAGTAGTGATTAATGCATGTTTATTTTATATGATTGTAGACTCTGCCATTATAGTTGCCATGGATGAGCTTGCTGAAGATATTGTAAGCATAAATAACAGTGCAGGACTACCTCAACCAATTGAAGACTCTGGAATAATTCATTTTAATTAATTTATACTTGCATAATTTTCATAACTTTAACTTATATTAATTTGCTATGTTTGATATTGATGGAAGTAGATTTCTCTCTCATATGCTAGTTAGTCTCCAGTCATTTACTATTACTATTATTTAATTTATTTGAATACTATTATCCTCTTTTATGACCTTATTAGTGGTATAAAATGTGTTACTTATGAATAAAACATTACAAGAACTTTATTGGTATGGGTCAGGTTCACTAATACTAAATCGTGTCGTCTTAGATGAGTTGTTCCGTGTCGTGACGTGTCACGAATAATCGTATTACCAAGTTGTGTCGTGTTAACTCGTTTAATAAATAGGTCGTGTTAACGAATCGTGTCGTGTAACCTGAACATGAATCATTCCCATAATCGTGTCAACACAAGTCGTGTCTTGTTGTGTCACCTAGACACAACCCAGTAACGTAATTGTATTACACGAGTTGTATCGTGTCTAATCTTTAAGAACTAGGTCGTGTTTGAGTCAGAGGTTTTTAACATTATTATTAATCGTATCATGTTCGTGTCAACCCATATACTCTAATGGGCCAATCTTGACACAACAATGAACACAACCCACCAACCTGAATTGCCACCCTTAATAATATACATGATAGAAAAATATACGACTGACACGATAACTTTTTTTTTTCTCTCCAAAAGATCCATTGCATTGGTCATTAATCAATGAGTGCATGAAAGATCAAGAAATTGACACCTGTAGATCTAGTAGACTAAAGTAGCTTTACAATCTTCTTTTAAGCAAACAATTAAGAAGCAAACTATCTACTAATTTGTCCTAATTCATAAATCAACTTGAAATCTCTCAAACAAGTGAGAAGTGCCACTTTAAACATTTAACCAAGTGGTTAGAAGAGGCTGAGCAATTCATTTTGGGCAATACAAAATTACTAGTCAAACATGGAAGTGATTGGATGATTATAACATATAAGAAAATGTGCTTCTCACTTAGGGATGGCAAAGCACGAGACCAATTAGGAGAATCAATGCTAATTGAACTTGTAACGGTCGGGATAGGGTCATAAAATTTGTTTTTAGGGTTGGGTTAGGATAAAAAATTGTGACCCTAATTCATGTAAGGATCATGTTAGTTTCAATCATTAAAAAATTAGAATTCCCAAATAAATTTTTATATAGTAATTTATTAACTAAAATGTCTTTGTTTATATTTCACAAAAACTCTAAATGCAAAGGCATATTTTAGTAATTAATTGGTCAACTTGATGTTTTGTCCATAGTTGTCAATATGGTTGTTAGGCTAAGATAGCCAAAATTTTTATAAAATAATATATTAAACAAAACGTGATATTTTGGTTCAAGTAAACACCCACATTAGACATTGTCCAAAAAAAAAGCCTAATATTTCAAAATTTTGGTTTAGATTAAAACATATTTCACAACTATAATTTTATCACAAAAAGTTATTGGATAATTGTCATCAATCAAAGTTTTGAGTCTTAATAAATTTCATTTTTAGGTTATCCAATTTGACCCTATATTAGGTGATCTAATTTTGAGTCTTAATAAATTTCAATATCCCGAGCCTTGGTGCAATGATAAAAGTTGTCATCATGACCTTGAGGTCACGGGTTCAAGGCATCGAAATAGCCTCTTGTAACAATACAATGTAAGGCTATATATTATAGGCCATAATCCCTATTTTTACTCAAGGATTATGAACTTTTTTTAGCAATTTGTTCTACCATTCACGCGCTATGATAAAAGCACAATTTTTTTTAAAGTACGAACTCATCCAATCTAAACTGTTTATAGATAATAAATAATCAAATTGGGGTCCTCTATACAAAAGTATAGCGCAATTGATTTTGCCTAGTGTCGCGCACTATGGTATCGTTCCTCCAACCTACATAAAGCCGTGCAGCATAGTTGGTCTAATAGTTACCAAATTATGACGCTCTTATCTGGTTGGAGGTACGAGGCTCGCGATTCCCTTATTGGCAAGAATTTTTTAAGTATATTTAGGAATTATGCGCTCTCAGCCCACAAAACATGGTTTTCATTTGCCTGTGCGCAGAAGATACGTGGCAATAGGACACCATTTCGAGTGGCATTGCGGGACCATCAGTGCTCTATCCCGCCGTTCCACACCTTTCCCGCCAAAAAACCCAGCGCAACTAGCTCTTCCCGCCAGAAAAAAGAAAGAAAGAAAGAAAGCCACAGTGAATAAGGGCTATTGCAGCAATCTCTCTCTCTCTCTCTCTCTCTCTCTCTCTCTCTCTCCTCCCCCTCCTCTCTGTGTTGCAGAAGCTTACACACAGAGAAGAAAATGGATATCAGCGAAGAAGCCATGGCCGCTCATAAGCGAACTTTCCTGGATTTTTTGGATCAAGATGTAAGGCCAAACCCTCTGCCTTTCTCTTTCCCCTTTTTGTACTGATTTGCACTGATTTCCGTTTTCTTTTTGTAATTAGGTTGGGAAAGGTATTTACATGCAAGCCGTAAGAGATATGATCCACAACAAACGCCACCGGCTCATTATTGACGTCTCCGATCTCCGAGATTTCAGCAATGATTTGGCCCGAAGGTCCAGAATAGCCTTTCTTTGCTGATTCTATTTTTTAGTTCCTTTAGCGACTTGAATTCTCAAATTCTGTCGTGGATTTTTCCAGGTTGATAAGAAACCCTAGCGAATATATGCAGCCACTCTCCGATGCATTGACGGAAGTAACGCGCAATGTTGATCCCAAATTCCTCAAGGAAGGGGAGAATGTTCTTGTTGGATTTGAAGGAGCATTTGGATTTCACAAGGTCACGCCTAGGGATCTTCTCTCTGGATTCATAGGGACAATGGTCCGTGTTGAGGGTATCGTTACCAAATGTGAGAATGCTCATCTCTAATTATTCCTTGCCTGTTTCTTCTTTCTTGTTCTTCCTTTTCTTTTTCTCCCTTCGGATTCTTAGGGCTTTGGCTGCTTTGTTTAACTGGAAATTTGGTTTTAACACTGTTCGTGTATGATATGAAACTTAAGTGCAGCTAAAATGGTGTTGAACTGGGGCTTCAAATCTTAGTCAAGTGTCAGAACTGGGTGGTAACCTGTGTGATTCTCATTAAGTATGGCTTTCATTTTTTTTTTTTCACTTTTTCTCTCTCTCTTTTGAAGTCTCAGGGTTTTCTATTACTTTTAATAGTATATTTGCCCCGTCAGATGCAATGAATAACCTATTTTTTCATTGATCCAAATAATTGATTCAAGCAGGACCTATTTTTTCTAAAATTTTATAATAATAATAATAATAATAATAATAATTCAAGTGAGGCGTATTTCTTTAAAAAAATAGGCAGTTGTCAAGCAGGGCCTACTTCTCCTAAAAACATGAGCATTCTCAAATTAGGTATTTATGAAGACCAATAACAAGGAAGGAGAGAGATATGTAGTCGTATGAAGAACAGACGGATACAGATTCTTATAAAATTTAAATTGTTTTGAATACAAACACCAATTGAAAGGAAGAAGAGAGAGGGGGTGGTCTAAAAATTTGTTTCTAATAGAGATTTTAGGTAGTAGGATTCTTATGCTCTTATAATTGCAACTGCTTAATCTATAATGGATTTGGAACTCTGGGACTTTCTGCAGGCATGGTTGAAAGTTGAAACTTTAGAGTTCAACCTAAATGGTGATGGTGCCGAATTTGGCCTTCCAAATGCTTTAAGTTTCAGAATCCCGTGGTAACTCCGTGAGATTCTTACTGACTTGATGTATCTACCGGATTGTTCATCAATGGAGAACAAACTCAACCATAAATATGATTCTGCCATTCTTTTATTCTCTAATTGGAGATTTTGTGTTAGCTAGGAATAGTTTTTGGTGCACTGCTTGATAGTTCTGATTAAGCTATCTGCAGTTCAGAAATGTACGTTACTAGTTTTAGCTAATTCATCAATGGTTTTGCATCTAATGCCTCCTTTGTTCTTTATTTTGAAGGCTCTCTGGTAAGGCCAAAGGTTATGAAAAGTGTTCATTACTGCCCCACAACGAGGGCCTTTACAAGCCGAGAATATAGAGACATTACATCAAGTACAGGTCTACCAACAGGATCTGTTTATCCTACAAGGGTAATTTCTAAATTTTATGCTCTTATAATATTGTATGCGATTGGAAATATTCTTAATATTTGTGCAAGAGGATGATATCTCACTGATTGAATAATATACCAGGATGACAATGGAAACTTGTTGGTTACTGAATATGGGTTGTGCAAGTACAAGGATCATCAAACATTATCAATGCAAGAAGTGCCTGAGAATTCTGCACCAGGTCAACTTCCACGAACAGTGGATGTTATTGTCGAGGATGACCTTGTGGATTCCTGCAAACCTGGAGATCGTGTAGCCATTGTAGGAATATATAAAGCTCTTCCTGGAAAAAGCAAGGGCAGTGTAAATGGAGTATTCAGGTTGGTCATATCAAGTTTGCTTCATCATTCCTTTTATTCCTTCCTCATCCTTGTGTGAATCCTAAATTGTTTGCTCACCTTAGACCTGATCTTATTGCTCTATAGGACTGTTCTTATAGCCAATAACGTCTCCCTGCTTAACAAAGAAGCAAATGCACCAATATATACAGCTGATGATGTAAAGAACATCAGAAAAATAGCAGAGAGACACGATACATTTGATTTGCTTGGTAATTCACTTGCACCATCAATCTATGGGCATTCATGGATAAAGAAAGCAGTGGTTCTATTGATGCTTGGTGGCATGGAAAAGAATTTGAAAAATGGAACCCATTTGAGAGGGTAAGTCTGGTCCAATACCTTTTTATTATCAGAATGATCCCATTTGACCATCTATTAAAGTGTTTTGTAATGTTATCTTCCTTATCAGTTTCAAAAGAACTTAATCTTCCTTATCTCTAGGGACATAAACATGATGATGGTTGGAGACCCTTCAGTTGCCAAGTCTCAACTCCTAAGAGCAATTATGAACATTGCGCCTTTGGCTATATCAACCACAGGGCGTGGTTCATCTGGTGTTGGTTTGACAGCTGCTGTAACTTCCGACCAAGAAACAGGTAATGCAACCCTGTTGTGAATTCCTGCAGGTACTTGTGGTCTGCCCCTTCCCCGGACCCCGCATAGGCGGGAGCTTCGTGCACCGGGGCTGCCCTTTACTTGTTAATTTTCATTTGTTTTTATCTTCACTGAATTTCTATGATCAGGGGAAAGGAGGCTAGAAGCTGGTGCTATGGTTCTAGCTGACCGAGGTGTTGTTTGCATCGATGAGTTTGACAAGATGAATGATCAAGATCGTGTTGCAATACATGAAGTTATGGAGCAGCAGACAGTAACAATCGCCAAAGCTGGTATTCATGCTTCATTAAATGCTAGATGCAGTGTAGTGGCTGCTGCAAATCCAATATATGGGACTGTAAGTTATTTACATTTGTGTTGCCTTTAAATCAGTTGAAGTGTTTAGCCATTTATAATAATCATTATACTTATCTAGAGAAACACTGTTTTCTATTGAGACCTGCAGTATGATCGTTCATTGACTCCAACGAAGAATATTGGGCTTCCGGATTCACTGCTTTCTCGTTTTGACTTGTTATTTATTGTCCTGGATCAAATGGACCCTGATATTGATCGTCAGATTTCAGAGCATGTCTTACGCATGCACCGATATCGTCCAGCATTAGAAAATGGAGGTATGATTGCACTCTAAACATTATGAATAGTTTGTATCCTTTGTCCATCACAAACTGGTCTGAAGCTACTTGTTTTTACAGGAAATGCTGAAGACGATGACGCTGATGCTGAAGCAAATGCATCTGTCTTTATCAAGTATAATCGTACACTTCATGGCGAGAAAAGAAGAAGGGGGTTCAAGCGTGAGACACTCACTATTAAGTTCCTGAAGAAATATATTCACTATGCAAAAAACAGGATTCAGCCAAAGCTGACAGACGAGGTAATGCCTACGAACGTTTTGTCCTTGTATAAATTGGCATATCATATCCCTTCATTCCACATCAGGGCATCTTCTGTTTTCATTGGTTTTATGTGCCTAATTAAACAGTCAAACAAACACAATTGGTCCGGTTTGCAGAGCAAACTTCTTCATTGTTTACATTGTTGCTTCATGCAACAATCTCCATGCAGGCATCTGATCATATTGCAACTGCCTACGCAGAGCTTAGGAATGCCGGTGCAAATGCAAAGGTCTGTTATGCTGACAATTAACATAAACTCAAATAAATCATCACTGTGGATGCAGTTTGCAATCATCTAAATAATGTTATCATCCTTATGTAGTCTGGAGGAGGTACGCTTCCAATCACTGCTAGGACCTTGGAGACCATCATCCGTCTTTCAACTGCTCATGCCAAACTGAAATTGAGCAACAAGGTACTTCATTTAAAGCTTTTAACTTTTAACAGATTGCTGTGCTTTATCATTCCAAAATAAAAATAAAAATCAGATTAAAGTGTTTAATCCTCATGAGCAATTACTGTAATTTGTGCTTGGAGTTCATCTCTCCAGTTTTCAGTTTTTCATTTGTAGATTTTCAATGTAAGGTATTATAAAAACCACAGAAATAAAATATAAATGGCTGCAGTAATAGAGAGAACTGCATGGATTTACCTAAAATAAGTATGTGGCAGGAACAGGTTTGGACTTTTAGGAATATTTGTTTCTCGTGTTGTGTTATGCATTTCTACATGTAATTGGATCCAGTTGCTGTCTGATAGCTTGCTCACGGTTCTTGATGATTCAATTTTCCTCATGATGTAGGTTATGAAGACTGATGTTGAAGCTGCTCTTAAAGTTCTAAACTTTGCTATCTATCATAAAGAATTGACAGAGATGGAAGAGCGTGAGCAAGAAAGGGAGAGGGAGTTAGAGAGGAAACGTAAATCTGATCATGACAGTGGCAACACTGATGGTGCCAACAATGGTAGGGCTTCTCCTGGGGCCAGGTGAGTGGCTGATTTAAGCAATACTGGTGCTTACCTTGACATGTTCACCTTGTTTCTGTTAGATCCTGTTCCTGGTAGAAGTAGATTGAGGGTTAAGTGACCTGTACTTTTTTCCACTCATGTGTTATATCAGATTGTTACTCAAACCTCTAGGATGTGAAAGTTTTAGATTTATGATTGTTGCAAATTGAGTGATATCTGTTTCTAGATCTGTAAAACTGATTTCGCTGTAAAGTTTGCAAAATGAGCCAAGTCATGTTTCATCTCTTAGGTGGATATGATACATTTAAGCATTTCTTTGGCTGAATATGTGTCATTACTTATTAATTTATCAGGCATGCATCTGACAGAAGAATATCTACAGAGTTGCCAGCTTATTTACTTGATACTGATTTCAATCACACTTGAATACTCTGCAGAAAGGCTCTCCCCAAAGAATATATACAGAATTGTGGACTGGTTTACTGTTATTGACTTAAATCACACTTAAATACTCTAAAGAAAGGTCTCCCAAAGGTAACAGGTTAGAAGCTAAATAATTGGAAACCACATTTCATAGCAATCTACTAACCGTTTCTAGTCAAACCTGTCCCTAAGTCCTTATCATTTTTCATACTAAAGTTACAGTGGTGATGCTTTTACGTTACCATTGAAAATTGATGCCAAACCTAAAAACCCATGTCAAGTTTCTCCAAGGATGTTCGGAATTCTTAAAGTATCTTTAGAAATTGTAGTAAACATAGATTAAAGCATCAATGTTAGCTGGTGGTTTATACTATTCTTTGTTTCATATTGAAGGACATGATAGTAGATTCTTGTTACCTTATTAATTTATTCTAAGAAAGAGTTGCATCATTGTTTACTTTCCCAATTTATGGATGGAAACAAGGCTTAAGTATGGGATATTTCTTTCTTCTACTTTAAAATTAGCGCTAGTTCTTTGTTGCTGGTATGCTAAGAGCAAAGTTTTACTTCTGCTTATAAATAGTGCCAACATTAAGGATTTTTACTCATGAAATGCATATACAGTGAAATTGAGTCCAATTTTTGTTTTGGTCAACAGGACAACTGACCCTATGGAAGTTGATGACTCTTCTGCTCCACAAGCTGTCATTGATGTTTCTGCAGAAAGGTTTCACTTTTCTTTCTTCCAGAATTGCAGTCGCATACTATCTTTCACTTATTAATCTGAATTGTCTTATTTGATCCTAGTAGTTTTAACTTTCTAATTTCTGTTGCATATCACAGAGTAGAAACATTCAATGCCATATTTGGTCAGCATATGACAGCAAACCGCTTGGATCTCATCTCTATAACGGACATTGAACAAATCATTAACCAAGGTGCTATTCTACCTTACTCAAGGCTGGAGATAAAGTCCCTGTTAGAGGTAGATGACATTGATAATGTTGAATTCATTCCACATTATTTCAGGTATTCTATATCTTTGTATAATTTAAGGGCTAACAGCATTCATTTTTGGAAATTTTTGCAGAAATTGCAAGCAGCCAATAGATTAATGATAGTGGACGAAATGGTCCATATGATTTAAAATGTGACCAGCAAGGAATCACTTGAAGTAAGGTGGGATGGAAAAACTCTCTGTACTCTGGCTCACACTAATCTTGTATTCTATATCACAGAATTCTTGCCATAAAGCTGTCTTTCCTCATTTTTTATCATTTGAATCTTTACATATTAAGAGAAGATGGTAATGATGAAGAATAATACTGTCCATTGATTTCATTTGCCCCTGTAACATGTTCGCACTCCAGATGCAGAGCAGGGCAATGCTTAAAACCAAAAAAATTTGGAGGACATATTTCCGAACTCAGTCTCCACCCCTATTAGTCTCATGCTTGGCCCAGTTAACTTACTCAAGATATACTGGATGATTCTGGTGAAGAATAATACAGGCCATTGATTTCCATTGACCCTGTAACATGTTCACACTTAGTTCAGATGCAGAGAAGCAGGGCAATGCTTAGAACCAAAGAATTCGGAGGAATGGCTCTGTATTCAGTCTTCAGCTGTATTAATCTCACGCTTGGCCTAGTAGACTAACTCAAGTTAAACTGGATGATTAGTACAGTTGTTTTTCTTAAGAATCGAACAGTATAACTTTGGCAGTTGCAAAAGACCTGCTCCAGATTGTGGTTTGAAACAACCATGGCACCTGATAAACAGGCAAACTATTTGCACCTAAAAGTGGAATTGTTTCAAACTGTAAGTGCACCATGGGAGGAGCAATCACTACCTTTTGAGCTCTAAATGGACTGACAGGACGAGAAAAATGTTTGAAACTCACCATTTACTCATTTAACTTTGGCTGGTGGAAATGTTAGTTAATAGTTGAGTTTGAAAGGCAAGAAATTGTTTCTTAAAATTGTTCCAGCATTTGTTCAATTGCTAGACAATATATGTTTACCCTTCCAAAGCAGTTTGTCGAAATTGGATGTTGACTCTGCCAGTCAACTTCTGGGAGTAGACCATTTTTACTAAAATGTTGATGAACTGTAATTATTATTTGGTTTACTCAGCGTAATGTTCACTCTGCTGATTCTTCCCACCATGATATGGGCTATATTGCTGGTTCGTTGCTGTTTATATTGCATGCAAATCAGAGCTTGTAATCTTCGCATATTCTAACATCCTTCATATATTTTGAAAACGGAATTATTTGTTTTTGTAAGAAGTTATCTTCATCTTCTCATATGATAGTGATGTGTTAATATTCTGTAGATTGGATTGACAAACAGCGAAGGATTTAAAGAAAGCAGCTACGGGAGTTTCGGAGGATGCAAGAAATTACTGTTATGGAAAAAGTTGGCATGGGCAGTTGACTCATGATTCATGAATGATGATAAAACAAAGTGGGTCGATTGAAACAAATGATACGGTAAGTTTAGCTGAAGATTCTGATCGCTGTCTTCCTATTGTATGGGGCCCTCTTGATGACATAATTATCAACCCACTGGGATATGGGTTGTGGCTATCTGTTATTTTATTGAAAATTTACTTTTTTCATTCTGTCACACTCGATGTCCATGAGGTGAACCATAATGAAGGCATGTTTATTACCTCAGACCTGCTTTTCTCTCTATTTTTGATTTTAAGTGTGTACTGACACTTTAAAATTTTAGTGTCTTTGCTGTTCTTTTCCCCTCATTTTCCGTGTATTATTGAAGAGGAATGCTATTGTTTAGTGCCGCTGTGGTTGATAAGACCTATTCATCTGATTCCCTGACCTCAGGTACCTTGGATTCCAAAACTCATGACAATTGAATGGTTCTGGCATCCAAAAAAAAAAAAACTGTACTAGTCTTTGAATTTGTTCTTTAAACTATGTTCTCAACCGTCCGTGTAAGCTGAATAGAAGCAGATGTTTTTAGATTGTAAACTCATCCGATCCACATGGTTTTGGACTAGAGTCATCTGTAGTCTGAGAAATCAGATGAATGGGTCTGATCAACCAATGCTAGCCTCATCATGTAAAAGCTCTGCAAGGCAGCTTGCCAGTGTTGTGCGACTAGCATTCTTCGTTGATAATACGGTTTACCAGTAAGATAAATAACCGATCATCGCTAAAATATGGATGCATTACTGTATCATGCTCTATCAGATGTTGAAAATAAACGTGCATAAAAAAGAACATGCAATTAGACAATGCAACAAATCTTATAGGAATTTTCTGTTGCTGCCTGGTGAACCAATATACATGCGGACAAAGAGCAGAAACTTAAATGGCAATGCACAGCTGAGTAAATGCAGATCTAGTCCCTTGGCATTGGTATAAGTATCCATGTTGCAAGATTGTTAACCAAAATTACTAGTTCACGTTAATGCATGACATTAACCTTTAACTTAGATGTTAAATGCAGATTAAAACGGGATGCTTTTTCGTTTTCTATTGTGAAAAGCACATTTTTATTCACGATTAATGCTAAATCAAAGTGCTCGTAACCGCCGTGTCAAGCACTCCTACTTTTTTGCACGTGGGGTCTTCCTATAGATGATCTACCTAGTTCATCTAATTTCTTTGCTTTGTATGTCTAGTCCAAAATTCATGGAGATTGACCCATTTACAAATGTATACCATTGTTTACAAAGTTTTTAGCTATCTATGAAAAGAAGATTAATATCCTATCTACATGATTTTTGGACATCCAAAGCCAAAGATATTAGATAAACTAGGTAAATCATCTATAGACAGACTCTATCTCGTTTACAAGCACTTTGATTTAACATTCCATTCTAGTCGTTTCATTTTGAGAAATGATAATGCCCTTCAAATTTTTTATGAGTGATCAGAGAAGTGGAAGCAGAAAGGTTGGTTTTATACCATAATATTGAAGGAGAGTGTCTGTATTCCCATGTATTTAATTTTGGACAAAGGCATTCGCTGCATAATTAAGAAAATATGCACAACATGGATTATAGTGAACAATTAAAAAATATGACAACATGTATTAATTTTGCAGGTTGTTGGCGAGACAGAAGTCGTACCCAGAATCTTTGTTTTCAGTAATTCTACATTTCCTTCTAGTTAAAAGCTTTTAATATGCTGTTAACAGCTGCTGCAATTCCTAGAAAGCCATCATCAGCTAACCAGCTGTGTTTAATAGAAGAATTTTCCATTTTTTCTTTTTCTTTTTTTAAATCACCCAATCTTGATTTCGGGTGACATGTGCGTTTCAATTAAGATGCTAAGTTCAAAAGCGTGGGGTTCCATAAATACATATTTTGTTTTGAGATAATAAATTTACCATTTTTATTTTGTAGAAAGTGCCCAGAAAACATATCTTTGCCATGGCTGTAAGACCTGGAGTTGCATTCTGTTCAGTAGCAGATATATGACAGATTTTTCCAATACTTAAGGCTTTGACTGATCTGAAAACTCTGGTATTTTTGAATAAATTCTGTAACCGTTTGTGCCATAGAAAGTTTTAAACTCATTTCTTCCTATTGCCCAGAAATTTTACAAGTCCCATTTTCTCTTAACTGGGTGGAATATCAATTATGTCTGTTGTTGATTGAGCTTGTAACCCTATGTCAGCCAGTGAATCAAAAGAAACTGAAGTTCAAGTGGTAGCCATCTGGGTTGGTAATGAATATGATTCTTTACACACCCTTCAACCTCATTTCTTCAGAAAAAATCACAACAATGCTGATTTAGCTTGGAGATGATGCAAATGGGCTCTGAAGATGATAGACGGGACAGGTTGGACTCTCCTCTAGGAACATGCTTGTATTCCCAAGATTGGATAATTCATCTAAGACCGTGGGTTTTACCAATAAATAGAATTGTTACCACTCAGTTTCCAGTTACAGGACTGAATGTATCTGGAGAATGTTAAAATCTAGAAGGTATCTATTAATTGATAAGGGGGAATGTTCACTTCATGTCAAAAGCTACCAGCAATAACAACCATATTAGATGTTAAATACCCTGATAACTTGCCACAGAATCAAATTTACTTAAGAAGATAATTCAATTGTCTGGTTGCTCATAATAATGGTTAATAGTAATGGTTTGGTTTTCCAGATTCATCCGAATTTTAGTGATGGACTGGCACTGTGCCCGGATCGACATAGTCAAACTATATATTGGGATATTAATTATCTATTTAATTCTTTTATTTTGGCTTTAATGGATGCAGACCTGATCAGAAGAAACTGTTACATTTACTGAATTATCACTTGTTGGGGCTTGCTCACATACCCTAAACTGGGAGATGCATCTCCTTATAGTTAAGGCTTAAGCAGTGTTCATTGTGCAAGTGATAGAAGCTAATTATTATCTCCATCAATTTGGAAAATTCATATAGAGGGTGATCATCACTTAAGTAATCAAACCATCTCTCAAAACCATAAGCCTCACCCTCTAGCAAGGCGAAATTAGTGAAAATCCAACCCTCATTTACAAAAGAATTTGAGAACCTTATCAAAGCCCAACATACATGAATGAAAAACAGACAACAAATGAAGCAGAAAAAAGTTGCATTAGACCAAACTCAGAAGAACCATGCCACCAGAGAACCCACTGCTGCAGCAAGGACAGGTGCACCCAAAGCCGTCGCTCCATTCTGCATCACTGGCGAGGGGGCAATTGCGCCAGCATCTTCTGTGACGGCAGCACTTCCAAATGCCGCAAAGCCCAACAGAACCATAATAAAGAGAGCAAAAGCCTTGGTCAACCTGCAACTCTCCATTGCTTGCTAAGCTAAGAATGAACAGAAGGGAGTTGTAGGTTATGGAAGCAATACGCCAGAAGACGCTTTGTGTTGCAGTTGGGAACTGAGGAATGCAGTGGATGTATTTAAAGGGAGGGGAGTTGTGGTGGGAAGAATCTGCCAGCTTTTGGTGTTGGGACAACAGCAAACAGAATCATTTAAGGTGGTGGGTTGTCAATCTATTCCATATTTCATCTCCAACCAGCCTGGATTATAGAGCCACTGTATTGGTCGATAATTAGAGGATTAGACAGGTTACTATTGTGCCAGTGGTAGAAGCATCTGATCATGCTGTACTACTTAGTTTCGTGAAGCATCTAACTGGTGACTTTGGTTGGAAGCTGGCTAGTTTTCCCTGTGTCACCGAAGAAGACACTGATTGGACTGCGGTCACAATCGCAACAAGCTAATACCAGGTTATTCTGGAGGAGAAATGGAATGATATTCGCCAGAGCTGGTAAAATTGTTCACAGGCTACAATTTTGGTGATCAAACCATTAGTTGAGACATTGGATGATTCTAGCCCCTAGTTGGTCTCAGTATCGAATTACATCCTTCATTTTATAACTTAGACCAAAGATGATGATGGTTCCATTATTAGGATTTAAGACGCAAGAAGATGCTAATATTAACGGTTCTGATTCTTCCAGACCCAGATGGATCTTAGTCACCGATCATGTGCCACGTGGACGTGATGGGCCTTCCTTGTATTTAATTGATGAAAGCAAATCCCATCTGTTTTCCGTTGTCGTCATTGTGGTGATCATCGCACTCAGTGGTTCCATCTAGTGAAGCAAAAGCATTGGCTTCTGTGGATCCCAAGTCCCATGAGAATCCAGTGTTTAGTTATTAGGAATTTGCCGGAGCTATCCCACTAGCTCTGGTTAGACTAAGAGGAATTGTGTGAGCGTTGCAGGACTGCCTTCACAGTTTCGATGAGGAAGACTGAATGTACAAGCGGCCATCCCAAGATCTACTCAATTGAATGATCCCAGCCTCATTGCCATCTTGAGTTTCTAAAAGAGACGTTCTAACCCTAACAGCTTTGAAAAACAAAGTCATGGCTAAGAGCTGCTAAGAGACACCCAAGAGGCAAGGCAGGTGACTGGTCTGGCTGTCCACATGTTCGACCAAGTTCTTTATTTCCCCATCTATCACATGGACACAAACCTCCGTTCTTCTTTATTTCTCATCTGTATAAGAAGCAACTGTTTAGGGTGGCTACTACGAAGGCGAATGACCTAAAAAAAAGGCAGTTTCAAGCTCCCACATATGTAGCGTCCAAGGAAGAGGCAGACCACAAGGGTCAATAGTATACAGCCTTATCTTATATTTTGTAAGAGGCTGCTTCTTGTGACCTCAAAGTTACACGACGACAACTCTACTATTGTACCAAGAGCATCTCATACACTGTCTAAAAAATGTTCCCACCAGACAATGCTATCTTTAAATCCTCTAAACCTATTCTCCAACTTTCTAATTTACATCGGCCCCCAAAAAAGGCGTTAGACAATTTAAGTGCCTAATTAGTTGTTAAGAAATAGATGAAATTGATTTTCACAGAAGAAAGTATTTTATTTTATTTTTTGTAAAAAGTATTTTATGCGTTGAAATTGAATTATGCCAAAGGTTTAAAAAAATTTCATTGTGTAAATTTTGTAGTTCTTTAGCACAATTTATACTTTCACCGAGAATTCGTTTTTCTTTGGAAATCGGTCTAGTCCATTTCTTGCCAACCAAGATTTTTGGGTTTGATTCACTAAAGACATGATTCATAAAAAGGGTAGCCTAGTACATAAAGCTCTTGCATATATAGGCTACGGAAAAAGGGTGGACTACAGAGGATCTAAATGCATAAGCGCAATAAGAAGTTACAGGTGGGTGCCTTGCTTAGGCGACACAAATTCAGCTAAACATATAGAAGAATACCAGCCGGACCTGTCTCCTCTTGTTTTCTTCTGATCTAATCTATTCATCTTGTTCCGCCGCCTTTGTTTAGCCTACTTGCAAAAACTCAAAACAACATAATTTAAAAGTGTAGAGTTGCATATCTTAAATCATCCAACAATCAATGGTTTTTGGTGTCTAGGAATGATAAATGGATCATGGGATCATTCAAAGGTGAGGCCTAGCTTGGTTATCATCTTCTTCTTTTGGCATGAGATGAGATGAGCTTCCGTGAGACGAGATGAGATGAGATCTAGCTTCACATGAACAAATTTGTCGTGAGATGATTAAAAAATTCAACTTATCTGTAAGTTAAGATAAGGCGATTTTCATCTCAACTTAGTTCAATCACCACTCTAACGGTGAGATGGGCAGATACTATTTCATCTAATCTCAGATGAACTCAGCTCAAGCACCGCTAATCGTTCAGATCATCTCATTCAGCACCGCTTATGCAACCTCTGCAGGATCGATGCGTGTCTAATGGTCCCACTGCAAGACGACAATCTTTAGCAAGATCTTCCCATACCCAAAAATATCACCGCAGAAATACCGTCTTCTTGTCCTAATATTACAGCTGATATCCACGGTTCTCCTTATGGTGATTCGATTTTGATGCCCCTTCTGGCTGGGCGTGAAGAACCACGTCTCTTGTCAGATCAACGGTTCGATGACATCTATTACCAGTGGACCCAAGAGTTTGACCGTCAAAACGTAATTTTGCTCCAAATCCGGGGCCTTTTGCAGTTTATGCTTTGTATAAAGCTTCTCTAACACCATTACCACTTTAACATCTCCCCGCCGATTCTATTTTCTCCGGCCAATTTTAGCCGTCGAGATGAGCCCGACCATCGATTCCCATCTACAGAAGAAAAGCAGAGTTCACCTGAGAGAGATAGAAGTGCTGATAATCTCCGCTCAGGATCTCATAAACGTGAAGCACGTGACCAAGATGAGAACATACGCTGTCGTATACGTGGTGAGCGAACACGTGGCCAAGACCCACGTCGACGAGGAGGGCGGCGTAAATCCGGTCTGGAACGAGAAGCTGACGGTGAAGTTCCCGGAGAGTCTGCCGGAGGCTAACGTCATGGCGGCGCTGAACGTCGACATATACGCGCACGGTCACATACGGGAGAAACCAGTGGGCAGCGCGCGGGTGCTGCTCTGCGACGTGCTGAAGGGCGGTGACCCGTCAGAGCCGGTGGACAATCCTATACAGTGTCTCACGTTGCAGGTAAGGAGGCCATCCGGTAGACCGCAGGGGCTGCTGAATCTGTGGGTCCCGCCGACTGGGAAGTTTCTGGAGAGAAGACAGTCTTTGTCGTTGAGTGTGAAAGAAGAGGCCGAAGAAGAGAAAGGGGAAGCAGAACAGGTGGAGAAGAGTGAAGAAGAGAAAGGGGAAGCAGGCCAGGTGGAGAAGAGTGAAGAGGAGGAAGAAAGAGCGGAAGTACAGGTGGAGGATCCTGTTGTGGAGAGAGGATAAGAAGGCAATCGTTGTCTTTTTTGATGTGTGTATGACCCTGTCTGATTAGGCTTTTCTTCTGCCTTACGTGTATGTAATTTGCTAGATTTTGTACAGCTTAGTAATGGCTAATAAATGATCATGGGAGAGATTCTAGCTCTACCTTTGCAGTGGAGAAATAATGGACGATGAAAGAAAAAGTTGAACAGAATTACGATAGGAAAAACTAAGCTCATTGAACGGCTAAGATCATCCAATGATCAACATCTTTGTGGGTAGCATATCTTAGGATTTAGCCTAAATGATGAAACCGTTCACTAACTTCTGGGCCTCACTGGAAGTCATAGAAACCCCATAATATGTAAGAATAATCGGGGGATCCTCAACCTGCAACACATATTTGTCAAGTCAGTTATCAAAAACTTCGTATATTAAGTGAAGGGGCTGACTCAATCCAGATCCATCACTCATAAAGAAGATACTAGATATGGGTAATTCACTTTGTTCTGATTATTTTAATTGCTTACCAAGTGGTTGCCAGTGCATGTTGCAGAAGTAGAGAATCATTCAGATTTTACTTTCAAGACAGGTAAATAACAGGACGAGTAATGGGACTGGTTCTGTTCGTTGAGATTAACAAATAGGACTCTGTGGACCAACGAGTAAGGCACTGTTCTACGGAAATATGAGATGGTTGACATCATCTAATTGAGTGATAGATAGCGGCTGTCAACACAGTAGGACCACTTAATGACCCTGTTCCATCTATCAGTGTGGTGTGCACAGAGGAGACTAGCAGGTGGTGGTTTGAACAAATGAGACTCCATTTGCTTGGCAAACCAGCTGCTAAAGAGTGACCTGCAATGCACATATTCGAGCTTCCAAATAGCGCCTCCAAGCAACACTAAACCTCACAGAACCCTTCAAGCTTTCCCATGCTAGGAAGTGAAGACCATCCTCTAAATTTCTCCTAATAGTTGGGCTCTTGAGTAAATGTCCCTCTGAGTGCTAGAACAGTCCCCTTGGAGCGCCACTCGGTCTCATTATAACGAAGTCAGCTATTGCCGCTGATTGATCCCATTCTATTAGTGCTCCATGTTTGGAGTCATCTCTTTCATCCATGAGTTTCTGATCTAATCTGTACTAGAAGGGCTTCCACCATTTTGGAGCAAGGCCATTTTCTTCTGTTGGGACCTCTGAAGGCCGTGACTTTTAGACGGTTGGGTTTGTCTACTGTGTGCGGATTCTTTACAATGGCACACCGTATCGACAGTCCGGGTTCATTCCTAATGTGTCCACAACATAATCAACTGAATATGGCATGTTTGTTAAGAAGAGCATGATCGCTGAGAAGGATTACAAGAAAATAACGTGACTGGCACCAACAGGAGTAAATGATACATACGGAGTTGATCCCGTAGGCCACAACTTAGACGCATCTGCTGAGATTTTTCCACGCCTGAAGATCAAGGACGGGCTACTACTGATTAGGTATTCTAAAGACACGTTTTCGATGTGTCTCCAACTTAAATAAAAAGGGCAGCGCAGTGCACAAAGCTCCCACATATATAGAGTCCAGATAAGGGGCCTGCAAAAGGCTGTTTCCAGCCCTAAATCCGCGACCTCAAGGTCTCGTTGTGCCAAATCTCCCATTTTTGCTGCCAACCTAAATCTCACCCGTATTTAAAGAGGATCAATTTACACCAAACATCTAGGCAGCAGATTGGGAGCCCCAGTTGGTGGTAAGGTTCATGGCTGCTTGTGGGTGGGTTTGTGTTTGACATTCCAAAAATAAAAAAGGAAATAATGCATAAAAATGATGCATCCAAATTGTAAAAACAAGGGGATTTTATTGATTGTGTGTACTACAATCCAGAGTAAATTAATTTAGTGGGCACCACCAAACCATGTAACCTCAATGAGTCCCATATTGAATTTAAGATTATCAGATAATTATCAATGGTCTGATTGGCCAAGGAGTATAACAACATCCACAGCTTGGATCATTAGGCCAGGGGTTAAGGTCTCCATACACTTGCATTAGAGAAAATGCGTTTTTATCACGTGAGATGATTCGTCAAAGGACATTGCCTTTCTTTCCCATTTTTTGGGTAGACACACGGAGAAGCATGTTGCATAAACTAAGACGTTACCGTAGATTAGAGATATGGAGGTGATAAGATGCGGTTATCATCCAGAGGGCACACAGACCACCAAAAATGGACCGCCATCTGGGATGACCAAAGGCCTCCCAAGTGTATGTCTTCAAGGAGTTTCACCCAGACCAAAGCCCATCTATCACAATCCACCAACTGGTTGAAGAAGGCAAAGTTGTATCTTTCAACTTGCAAGCCTAGATGCTTACATTGCCACCTTTATAATCATTCGGAGTGTTGTGCATTTGTGGCTTTCAATTTCTCGAGCTGTTTCCTGAGATAAGCCTGCCTCAGTTTCTCCCTTTGTGCAGCCGCCTGTGCTTGCCTCCTCACTTTGATTGTAGATGCCTTTTCCCTTGCTTGGTTTGCCTCTTCATGAACTTCCCTGAAAGCAAAAACAAATATGGAAATTTCACAACGAAATCAAATCCCACATGTACAACATTACAAGATGGCTACTCGCACCTATATTTTAACAAATTTTTTAGAAAAAAAAAGAGATGAATATGTAACATGCAAAACCATATAGGTCACCCTGACACTAAATGGGAAGCACCCGGATACAGTTTTCAATGTGGGTTCTCCTTGACATGTTCAAATTCTAAGAGCTCTCAACTAATCTTCTAGAAATTTCTTCTAGAAGTAAAGAGACAACATCAACATTATCATATCTTCTGCATCAAAGACTTCTTACTCACTTGACTAGACCTTTGGATTGGTGAATGGACTCTCCATGTACGAGGGACACCTTGACATGGTTAGCTTGGTTATCCAGTTGATTCCATCACTACTACAACTATGTGGTTTAAAGTGTACGACAACAAACAGTTTTTCTTTGTGCTACAGGGTTTGGGCTTAAAAAGGAGTATGAAGCGCTACTCAACAAGAAAACACAAAGTATGATCTTCTCCAGTTTCCATACCTCACAAAGCGTTTATGTTCATCAGTATCTATTGTAATGCCCGTTCTTCCAGGTCCCACAGTTTTTGAGCTTAGCAAAATTTCATCTACATCATCATCACCATCCTTGTTTCTGACTGACACACCAAAAGAAGAGGTATCTAGGCTTTCTGGCTGCTCAGGTTCATTCTGCATGCTCTTACTGAAAAAATCAACACAGTACTTCTCCTTCTCTTCCTCATCAGAAAGCTCTCCTCTTGCTAGTTTATCATACAGCTCAGCCTTCTTCTCTAAAGCCGTATAGCTGGCTGAACCATCCTTTACTGCTTTCAATTCAAGTTTGTCCCTGGATTGTCAGAAAAGTTCACATTTAGACAATGCATAGCAATCAAAATATTAGAACCAAGGAAAAGAACTCAGATTAAGTATAGAATATGATTGTGTAACCAACATGAGTAGAAAGCTCAGAGATGAATGGGATGAACATGTGCATCCAAGAAACCTGTAAATTCCTCAGCCCATTTCTTTTACATATAAAAGATGGTTGCTGAAAGGGGAAGATTTGTTTATAGATTTCTTTGTTTTCTTAATTTTCTTACTAGATCTCACTTGGAGAAATTGACAGTCCCCAACTCACGGTGAACTGCTAACTCATAACCCAGATTCTTTGAGTACAGCTATTGCTGGCCCATGGGAATTGATATTTCCAGTGCGGTGGAAACCATAGTCCTCTTGTGAAGAACTCTTATTTGAAAATCTAAATCTTTTAGCTCGTCACTGAAGGTGACTCCTAGACTGTGATAAACTGAGTACGAGTGATCTGGATGTACCATGGAGGTTTAACAACGAGATCTAGGAGGCTGCTATAATTTAACGATAAACAGGTTATAAGATGATCCACTAACAGAGCTGCTGATACTCTTGCTAAGCAGTGAGCTTATGGTCAACTTATGTGTATATTTGACCAGTTACTTCTGCAGTTTGATTTTAATGTTTGTTGTCAATTAATGTTGTCTTTGTGGGAGCTCTCTCCTACAGCATGTTGACCTCTTCGACCTATTTATTACTTTATCTCTTGTAATATACTTCTTTCATCATTCAAAAGGAAAATAGGAAATATAATAAAATAACGGACTTCATGTCTGGTGTGCAGAAGTCAAAAGAATTTCAACATTACATGGTAAGCATGGTAGTGACTTTTTTCTCAGTACTATGGGTCAACTTTGATCAGACATAATATCTGGCATTGGGATCACTTCTAGATGTGTCATGGCGAGAAGTAACTAGAACTCTTGTATATGGATGTCAAAAATGCTCTGGCATGGTGAAATTGACAATTGATATATATTCACGAAGCAGCCGTGTGATTCTGGGAATTAAGAAGGCCATATGTGATTGCAAGCTGTGAAAGCATCGTATGGATCAAACAAAGACTACAAGCCTAGCACATCAAGGTCACACGGTTCTTTGCCTTCAGTAGGCACAAGATGACAGCATCACCTATTTGAACTGGAGCGCCTACTAACTCCCACGTGGGTGAATTAATCATCACAATGACAAAGAAGATCTAAGACCAATTAATGAAAGGGGTACAGTGACATCCAAGGTGACAGAACTTGCAGAGTTTAAGCATTTCATATAAAGTAGATTGCTGTGATAAGAGTGTCTTCTTGTGCTAAAACATGCACTGCAGAAACGCTTCGGAATTTTGACATAGCTTACAGACCATCTCAAAATCCAAGGAACTAAATGTGAAGCTGGGAAGTGGTCTTGGAGAGTGATTGGAGGATAAAACCATGTATCATCATTTGGTTGAAAATCTGACATATATCATGTATAGGCTATTGGTTGAAAGCAAAGTACCTGATTGTAACAACAACACAACTGTCTCAAGCAGACCAATTCAGAAGTTCCAGATATTCTCATTTTGAAACAGTGGTGTATCTTGTGGTGCATCAAATGCATGGATTCCAGTATTCTCCGTCAAAAGCAAGCAGCAATGAGAATAGTAATGTTTTGAAGTGCAGATTAAAGAAAAATAGTGATGTACAGAATCAGGATAAGTAACTATGTCATTATGAATATTATACTCTATTACAAGGCAGCATCCAGGGAAACTTGTGAATTAAGCGATTCATGCAGTTGATGTTGGACATTTCGCAGCATGGATGACAAAAAGACTGCAATCTGAGGTAGCGGTCAAGCATGAAGTATGAAACTAAAGTGCATAACCACTTAATATGAGAGGTGTGCCACGGTTCATTGATCTATGGCAAAAAACAATTAGACAAAAGAGTGGCCTTCTCTAAAGGTCTTCAAAGTTCAGATGGGAATTTAACATCCAAAGCAGACAATCAGTGCTAAGGGAAACATAAATTTTTTACAGATATGTGTAGACTATTGGAGAGTACAACTACTTTCCATTCAGCTATTAGTTTCCATCAAAACTAGCCAAGATGTTAAAGATCTCAACAACTCATGTATATAAAGAGACCAAAAATGGACTTCAGATTTGGCTGTAGCATCCATGGTCTTGAGCTTTTGCCTTTGGGACTTCTGCTTGTGGTAGCCCTGTATGTGGAGTGCCCCATGCAAAAAAATTCGTTCCTTCTTCTCTCTATCTCATTTACTTGTTGGACTTTGGCTTTGGCAAGCATTCCCTTTTCTCTAACATTATTTCCACTCTCATTCTAAAAATCTTAGGTAATCTTTTCTATTGTCCTTCTGAAGAAAATACAACATTCTTCTTCTCTTCTTTGGGTGATGTTGCGGATTTCACTACCCAAAACTCCACATCCGCATACCTTTTTGAAAAAAAAATAGAAAAATTTGTTTCTGATTCTTTCTATGGGATAAGATGATGACTTATTAACTGATAGAAAGCCCGAAAAGAATGCCACAAACCATAAAAACTCAAAAATGTCTTTACCCATCTAGGTAAATAATGCAGTCCAATCAGCCCCCAAGCACACAGAGCATCAAAGGAAGCAAATAAGAAGAAAGAAGGCAGAAGTCATGGCTGGCTAATGAGCATCACCGTGACAATATAAAAGTGCAGCCCAGTGCATGAAGCTCCCGCATGCGTGAGGTCCATGGAAGAGGGGGACCACAAAGGGTCAATAGTATGCATCCATACCTTGCATTGCAAGAGGCTGTTTCCACGCCTCAAGCCCGTGACCTCAAGGTCACATGACAGCAACTCTACTGTTGCACTAAGCATCACTTTGACAATATGTTGACCTCATAAATGGATCCCAAAAGCTGCTAACTTGAGCTTAAAGTGCAAAAACAACTTAAATTTATATTCATTACGATTTTGATATATAATCCAAGGCCATAGTAGATGTATCTAGAGATCCCAGAACAGAAGACTATACATTGTTCTCAAGACCTACAGTCAGCATATTGGATTTGAGAATTATGAAACTTCTCGCATTTGTTGAATATCAAGACAGTAGGTATAACTAAATTTGGTGCTGGCTGTACTAGTAATTTACCTGGAGAAGAATTGTCTCTGGACATTATATATTACTGTCGAACACACACACACACACACATGAGCACCTCAATTCCATGACCTACTAGGTACCCCGGGAGAGGCACTGTGCTACGTATTTGCTCTTGTTTTCGGGACATATTTAAGTCATACTTATTTTTTCCCCAATAGACGCTCTCCTTTGTGCTTAATCAATCACTTGTTGTTGGGTTTTCTTTTAGTTTTCTGAAACCAGTCTGGTTTTTCTGCATCATTTCTCACGGACCAGAGTGTGTAGCAATAAGCAGCAAGACTTTTAAGAATGAAAAAAAAAAAAGATTTATCAAGTCAAAGATGACCCTCATCTGGAATTTGATTGTAAGTAACAAGGTTATACTTCAAACAAAATAACAACTTAATGGTTGTGTCATATTGCAGGCTTCTACAAACTTTTCCTATTCAGCTCCAGGGTTACCTTCAATTCCTAGAAATGGGCTCCCTTATTTACTGTTCCACTGTGTTTTTTCTCATAGTTAAAACTTACAAGTCTCAATAGATAGGGGTTTTAACCTCCAGACCAGAGAATGTCAACCTATGCAAACTGAAATTTAGTGATTCGGTCCTCGACGGACAAGAAATGAATGAGATACCTGTTAGCCCGGGCCTCTACACCGGAATTCTTCTGCGAGAAGACGTCGTGGGCCGCAATCTTCTTCTTGGCACGGTGGAATTCAACGTCGGGAGCCAAATCCTTGGCCTTTTTGGCTTCTTCTTGAGTCTTGTAGAGCTGCGCCTTGAGTTCGAGGATGGAGGACGCTCCAACGCCTTCGATGGCCTTGTGCTTCTTGGGCATGATGGATGATTCCGTCAGCCATCCTAACGATTCCACCCTCTGCTTCTTCTCTTCTTCCACCATCTCGATCGATCAATAAGTTTCTTACCAAAAGAGAAAACCCGGTGCTCCTTTCGTGTGAGAATGAAGCTGGGATAGCCGAACTGCAGAGAGAGGGGAAGGGATTTGCACACAAATTCCTGCAAATAATACGGTCGAGGTCAATAAATGGAGAGGAGAGAAAGGAGACGTAGGTTAAGCCCTCTGCGCACCGTGTCCAGTTTAGATGAAATCAAGAGACATTGCCGTCTCAAACTTGACGAGAACGGTACTGTAAGAATCTAGCATGACGGTGAACGTTTCGGATCCACAGAGAAAACTAACATTTAATCCATACCGTTAAACTAGTGGGCCCTTTATCCACAACCTACATGGTTGTCAACCACGTCCGCAAGATAAATCCAATGCACATTAAACAAGAATTCCCCGATCAAGGGTGTAAAATCAACGGGTAAGATGGGTGATTGTCATGTCACATGCTATCCCAAGAACGTTGAAATTGGGTAACACCGTTGCAAGCATAAGATCATTACCCTTGGTTTGTTATTTCGGCGACAAAAAGCATATGTAATACTCTTTCATAAGGGGTACATCGGACCAAATCTAAGTCGTTAATATCTCTTCCTAATAACAAAAGACGGTTGGATGTTGCAAGTCTGCAAGCGACCACATTGGCACGATAATCAGTTATTGTTATATTATGAACAGTCCAGATTGGATCAACCAAAGCTGAACCAAACTACGTTAATGGGTGGACCTCACTAAATTAACTAGATGCACACACTGTACTAATCCTCTACGGCTGCCAGGTTTGAGAAAGGGCAGACTATAAGGGTCTATAATAGCAGTCTCACCTTGCCTTTTTTAAAGAGGCTGTTTCCATATTTCGAACCCATGACTTCAAAGTCACATGATGACAACTCTACAGTTACGCTAAGGTTCCCCTTTTAGCTTAGACCTTTATGTGCTATTGAAGAATTTGTCTGCTCAGATCTCTTTGTTTGGTATTGTCAGATACCATATGACATGGTAATAGAGTACCATCAACGACGGGAACTAGGAGCCAACTCAAAATTGAGGATGGTGGTAGTGGTTTCTGAGATGAATTGAGATGACTGATATAAGATCTAGCTTGAGATGACCAAATTTGGCATGAGACAAAGTGAGATGACTGAAGAATTCATTTCTACTGTGAGTTAAGATGAGATGATTTTCATCTCCAGCACAAGTAACAGTGAGATGAGAAGATACTATTTCATCTCATCTCAGCTCAAGCACCACTAAAGGAGATATGGTCCATATCATACGTCATCACAAGCACTACTAACTCCCTGGTACAGCATTTCATACCCATATACCATCTGTTGTCCAATAGATGGCATAAGCAATATTTCACTGGATTTCCTGAAAAAAGGCAGCACTGGTGCACAAAGCTCCCACTAATGCAGGGTCTGGGGAAGGGGCGGACCACAAGGGTCAATAGTAGGTGGCCTTACCTTGCATTTTGCAAGAAGTTGTTTCCATGCTTTGAACCCATGACCTCAAGATAATACGATGACAACTCTGCTGTTGTGCCAAGGCTCTCCTTCAAATGACTGAAACAAGCTAATCTACATAATTATTGCAGGCCGTAATATCAAGAATCACCAACTTGAGAGTCAATCCCGGATCCTATTGAAGAAACAACAGATAAAGTGTGTCAACAGGCCCGTTCATGCTACTTATTATAGATACCCGAACACGTCCCATTGATACAATTTGCCGTGCCTGTAGCATCAGGGTGAAATAACCAAGTCAATACTGATCTTCAATTCAGATGCAAGGGCTACAATCTCTAAGATACAACACCTGATTGAGGGACAAAAGCAAGATAGATCATCGGCGTTTCTTCCCTGTTGCAGATTTCCACCCCTGTAAAATATGATCTGCAATCTCTGGTACTCCCACCCCATGCTTCACCTGCACACGCCAGTCCAGAAAGGATCATACAATAAAACATGATAATAACTAAAAAGCCAGAAAAATCAACTCCAGACATATTGTAACAGAGTTTCAAGACAAAACCAACATTATACAGAGAAAGCAGAGAGTTATTTGTTTGCTAACAAGGCACCAATACCTGTCTTTTCGAAAATGAAAAAAATGTTTTTGTCAAAATTATGGAAATATACGTGTTTGGCTCTGAAGTACAGGATATGTCCTCCCAATATTGACACAGAGCAATGTGGCCCTGGACTTGAGATGTTCTATGACAAGGCAAAGCAAGGTTTATGAGGCCTCGTTCTTGTGATTGTTAATAAGTGGACTTTAAGTTACTAGCTCAACCTTCTGAAAATGATGGAAACTTGATCTTTCCGTACTGCATTATAACTTTACAAGTAAAATCACCTGATTTTCCATGTTTGATGTTATATAAGGATGATCCTGCCTGATTTCTTATGCAAACATGGTTACTTGTATCATCCCAGAATTCACATACTTTTTCATGAGACGGTATTGTTTTAATTCACACAATCTGCAACAGGTGAACAACCCAATATACCTGAGCAAATACAAAAGGCCCTGCATCCCGCATCCGCAGTGCATCCCGCTCCATAACAGCCAAATCAGCTCCAACTGCTGCTGCAAGGTCGGTCTTGTTGATTACCTGAATTCAAATTTAAAATCTAGATATATCACAAAATTTCATGTCCGGATAACTTTATGGTGCAAATGTGAGGCCCATATGCATATCTATGTGGGGGCCGGATGAGAAGTGAAAATAACACGGGCAAGATTTTCTCTTACAAGGAGGTCTGCCTGAGTGATTCCAGGTCCACCTTTTCGAGGTATCTTATCGCCTCCAGACACATCAATAATGTAGATGATGTAATCTGCCAACTCCCTGCTGAAATTAGCAGCTAAATTATCTGCACTCGCAAGTTTAAACAGTGTTACTTCTTGTTATGCAATCTACTAGTGGCTAGTTAATCAAATTAGAGAATTCATATACAGAGTTAGTAAGTTAAGATGTTCTAGGACCAAGCAGACAGACAACGTAGGGCCAAAGCTGCAATCTTCACATTACTTTCATAAGTGGGGTAGCCTGGAACTCGATGAACTCTTAAAAATCACTGAACCCCATAAGTAGTTAAAAACTCTCCTACAAGTCTACGAAGTTCACTAGACAGAAAGTATCTGCCAATTTAAGGCTGAAATTAACAGCTAATTTGTCAGCATTCACAAGTTCAACAATTGTTAGTTCTCATGTATTCGAGCTACTAGTAATTATTGTTATCATCATCTCAGTTTGGTTGCCAAGCCTGAGAACAGGGACCACAAAGTTCCCTTGAAGTCTAAGAAACTTGGTAGGTAGTTATGTTTAGAGAGAGAGAGAGAGAGAGAGAGACTTGAAATGAACATTAAACTTCCAATAATGTTCCCTCAGTCTGTCAAATCCAAATTGCTTTGCCAAGTTGCTGACCATCAACATTTTGCGAAAGAATCTCATATCCAGCAGAAGTACAGATTCAGTAGGTGAATTTTTCAGAATCGACGTCTTCATCAAAAGGAATATGGTACTTAAATTCAAAAGGTCCAAAAGTCCACAACCATGGTAAACTTGATCAGATTTTAACTCACACCAATTTAACTTAGTAGATCACTCCTTTATCCAGCTGAGTGCACCATCCAACTGCTCACCCACCAATTCTACATGTTATGCAAGACTAAGATACCATGAAAGAGCAGTCAATACCTCCTCCAGATTCGCATAGAAGTATGTCTGCTTTGAATAAGTGAGACAGCTCCTCCAGAGGGCCTAGATTAATACTAATATCTTCACGGATTGCAGCATGAGGACAGCCTCCTGTTTCCACAGCACGAATCCGTTCTTCTGGTAGTGCTCCATGTTTCACCAAAAATTCTCCATCCTCTTTTGTGAATATATCATTTGTCACCTGAAACAAGTGAGGATCACATTAAATAGAAGATCCATAGAGGTTAGGACACTAATGTTGATGTAGTCTAACACAATGCTGCAGGCTCAAATTTTCAACAGCTGAATAGTTTGACAACAGAACAAAGAGGCAAAAGAAACTACAAAAAGCATGTCATGACATCTCTACAATTAGCATGATTTGGTTTTTCCTATCATTCTGAACTTAAGCTCCAGGTCTTGCTACCAAATCACAGTTTGACAAAGAATTTCCACTGTGCTCAGCTGGAATTCACCTAAGACAATGCTATACATGACTTCTTTCTAACTTCCAGTAAAAGTTAGAAAGATTGATCCCTATTGCTTCAAGAGACTATACACATCACTCTGCAAAGATGTAACCACACCATTTTACATTCCTTGCTGCAAACTACAATTGATTGATTACTCAATTTGTTACTGCCACAACTAAATATTGAATGCAATAATTCTTCTCTCATCTAAAAGGTTAAATTTTACTTATAATGGAATACACATAATGAATACTCCCGAACAATAGCTTGAACAAGAACTGCACACAATAATCAGATTTGCGCAATCTGGTTACCCAGAGATTTATTGTCGACTTACCCTGCAAACTTAAAAGAAATAAATAATGCCCAATTGAAGATTCAAAGGTGATAGACGATTCTCCACCTTATATTCACCGGAGAACAATTGCAATATGCAAACCTACTTTAAAACATAGTATAATGTCAATAAACAGGATCCCAAAAGGAAAGATCGTTAATGCATGGACAGTGACAGATCAAAGCAAACATCCTTCCAGTACAATAGAGAAGGGCAAAAAAACTTTTAGTTATTTCTATCATTTAAAGTAAATGAAACATACCGCAGCAAGACTGTAATTGTCACGCAGGAATTGGCAGAGGGCCAGCATCAAAGCTGTTTTCCTGAACAATATTAAATGAAATGAGATAAGCACATGCTGATTTCATGTCATGCCGAGGACCTAAATGTTAAAGATAAAAAAAGGGCAGCCCTGTGCATGAAGCTCCTGCATATCTGGGGTCTGAGGACCTAAATGTTAAAGATGCCAGAATGAAATGTTTCCAAGTAAATATGTGTCTGCTACAATATATAATGTACAAAATGAACTACGTAGACAGATAATGGCTAGGAATTATCTAGGTATTTGATCAAACATGATCAGAATGAGATAGAAATATTTTACTAAAATAATTAAGGTAAATAAACAAGGGCTTGAAAGAACTGCCTCCAGTAACTGGAGATTAAAGTCACTTAAATTCCAACCGACAACTTTGTGACTACATAAAGGATTGTCAACAAAAACTAAAGGTACTAAAACTTTTACTTGCTTACATATATCAACCTGATACACAAAGTCGTTCAAAGCTTTCTCACTATTATAAATATCAACTCTAACCAAGAATATAAGACTCACAGACCAATCATTAGGCATACTTAAGTGGTTGTCATGAACTTCACTCAGGAATACATGGCATTGTTATTTGAGAACTGCAATGTGCATTATGTTGTTCACTGCATGTGACACAGTAAGACATGAATATCCAATGAATTTCTCACTACTAAAGATTAATTGTATTTGCATATTGGTAGAACTAAGGCCTCCAAAAAGCTGTATGAAGAGTCCAAAAGAATTACATCATACATTTCCTATAAGTGAACTACTCAATTGCGACTCCAACACACCCATCTCGATACATTTGTTAGACACTTTAGCATGAGATGTTTATGACCCGGTGAGGATCGTAACAGTTTTTGACATCTAATAATGTTAGGGCAAATCGAAGAGCAAACTCCTATAATCAAACATGGGAATTCGACTATCCATTATTGTTTCTCTAATAAACAAGTATCTTCTACCTAGCATCTTACTTTCTTTTTTCTAAGGGTTTATATATTATGACGGCCAAACAAACAAAGACTGAAGGCGGCAAGTTGTAAGTAAAATGGCATAAACGCTCGAGCCGAATCAATTGTATGATACTAAGGACAAATTAAATGTCATGAAAAATAATCCATGCAGGAAATAACATTGAAAGCATGATCAAGATGCTAAACATACCAATAGCTGGAAATATCATAAGAAGACATCCTCATTAAACAACAGAAAGCCTACAAACAGAAACCAACAGAAGGCAGTGTAGGTTTTCGATCAAAGAAAGAGATGAACAGACCCGGTTCCAACGGGCCCACCAATTCCAACGGTAAAAGCCCGTTCGTTGAAATCTCTGGTTAGAAGGGGAGGCGCCCTTCTGCTAAAATACCCGGGAGAGTATATGGGTTCATGAGAATGTGGGGCCAAACCATCATGGGAATGATATGCTCTTCCATCAGGTCCTACCCATGTTGATGACCCATCAGATTCCCTGGCAAGAAGAAGGTTTAGAAAATGAACTCAGGAAAAAAACTGTAAAGAGTAGCTTGATTAGGAAACGGTGAATGCTAGTGTAACAGACTGTTAGGAACTACCCATGGTGATGATCATGGTGGTGGTGGTCATGGCAATGACCATGGTGATGGTGATGATCTTCGGACGCCATTGATGGGTTTCCAGATTTCTGCTCTGTGGAGGAGGTGGGTAAGGCCGCGAGTGGAAGCGGCGAACTTTGGGCTTTGTGGATGAAGACGAAATTGCACTAATCCCACTATGTTTGTGATGACAAAAATGCCCTTACAACAAGTGCCAACCAGCCAGCAGGAGATGCTGGGAGGCGTTTTGGAATCTGGGGGTGAATCGTTTGATCCGAGTTCTTCGTTCAATCCAACGGATGAAATCTCTAATTAATCTAATTGTCCTAGCCATCTGTAATCTAACTGGCTTGAGAAAATATATTTGACCCTCGGCTTTCCACTGAGTTGAGTAATCCTGAAGCCCCTCTGGTTAAGGACCAACTTAGTTTCTGATTTTGCCATGTGACTAATGATCCAAGGCCCTGAGCTTCAGAGTTGTTATTGTATCGCAAATATGGCCCATCTTCTACATCTTTGTGCATGATATGGGTGTAGGGATGTAACCCGTAGTTAATCAGTAAGAAAAGTTAAATGCAGTCTGCTTGGCTGCAAACATGAGCTTGAAAAGTATAAGAAAAGGGCTTTTCTTATCTGATACTGCCAGACCCGTCTGACCGCAATATCACGCTTGTTTGGACTTGCAAAAGAAAAAGAAAAGAAAAAAGCACGCAAATATATGTGGTGGTGCGGATTTTATCACTGAGAAGTGAATATAGCCATGTAGCCAGAAAACAGAGAAGGGAACATAGCTAATGGAAGATTCTTCAGCGACACAGAAAATCCATGGCCTTGAATTTTGCTGCTTCCACTTCTTTCCCATCACCTTCTCTTAGAACTCCTGCTTTTGTGTTACCAAAACAGAAGGCTTCCTTTAATAAGTCCGCCACCTTAGAGAAGCAGCTCTCTCCTTGTAGAGCTGCTCAATCAGAAGGAGTTGCAGAGAACGCTGATTCAATAGGTATGCTTTAACAGGCTAAATGTATCAAGACTACTGGATAGAAAAACCAATAATTTTTTTCTCTATTTTGTTTAAGGATGTGAAACTTTGGACCAACAAAATCATGGGCATGTTCTGTTTCTCCGTAAATGATAAAAATGTACCGCTTCCTATTCTTATTCATTTATATCCTGCTAAGTCGGTTCCTTCCAAAAAGTACAAATTTCTGTCAACTTGTTAAGGTTATGGTGCTTATATGATTGAATGCTGCTACTCTGTTCTCTGGCAATACTACAGTTTGGTTTAAATCATTGTTACCAGTCTCCATGAACAACAGGTTTTTACTAGTGTAATTTTCTTACTAGTGAATGCTGCTTCTTCAAAATACGCGAAATATAATTGCTTTACGAAATATGTGTGGCCCTAGTGCTGTATCTTTAATGACTAGCATCATTTTCCTGTTAGAACTTACCACTATCCCTGATGTGTTTGTCCGTTATCAAAGAGCAACTTGTATTGTTATTATACTTTCTGATGTTTCAGCTTTATTGGATTGTATAAGCTAGCACGTCTCTGGAACAGTAAGACACCTGGTTTTTAAGTCTGGAATATGATTCAGAACTCCAAATCAAACAACTTGACTGTAAACATACTGGTCTTTGCACAAACTTAGCTTGATGCATTTAGTCAATGAGCATTATCTTTGAAGATCATGCTATGCATGCTATGCAACCCAAATCATGCTAATGCTGCCTGCAGAGGATCCAACTAAATACTTAATTCACTAATTTTCTGATGAAGTCTTTAGTGTTGTACCTAAGGTGTCCATGTCTAGTTTTGCTTATAATTTTCTCCTGTTCTCCAACTCCCGTTGAGGATCCAAGTGAACCCTTTGTTGCCAAGTCTTATTTGTAACTTTTATGTCTTCAGTATTTTACCTAGTTGGGTCCAAATAAGGTATTTCTTACAATGTTCTGCACTGGTCCAACTCCACTAAATGAAAGCATTTGTTCTTATTTTCTTTTGTATACCCAAAATAAGCTCCTATGCTTCCAGCCTGTTTCACTCGTAGAGAACATTAAGCCAGAATTTGATTTCTATCGCTTGTATATTCTTCTCTTGAAACTAGATGACACATCAGTTGTTACAAGTTATCATATATTAAGTGCAACTGAGTAATTGAGTCCATTAGGTATGTTGGAGGGGTGTGAAATAAGGGTAGATTTGCCAGTTGCCACTTTTGAAAAGAACACAGCCAATTCCACATTTCTCCTCATAAACGGAGATGTGCAAAAATACACAAAAACAGAGCTCCACAGTGAAAGCTAGAGAGACAAAGGGAAGTGAAACACTAGAAGGAAAATACATTTTCTGTTCCACGAACTGTTTATAAATGAAATCATACCAATGCAAAACATGACGGAGATGAGAACAAGCATATAGGTAAGGATAAGAACTGCCAACAATATATTAACAATGATAAAAGAATGAGGACATGAAAAAGTTTATCAGGATCACAACTCTTCTTGGAGATTGGAGTGAGAGGAACACGAATGACTTGGAGACATGATAATGGACAGACTTACAAAACCATTAAGCATAGATCTTTCATGTCCAATTATGAGATTAATTTCACATATAATCTTAATGTAAGGTGACCAGGATCAGGAATCTCCATGGAGATAGGAGCAATGGTTACAAGAACGATTGGTAACATGCCTACTTGTTAGCTAGTGGACTAACTTAACTTTAGAAACCATTATGCTTCGATCTTTCACGTTTAAGTATGAGATTCACATTATCATCATCATCAAGACCTTATCCTGATTATGGGTCGGCCACATGAATCTTATTTTCCCATTCCCCTCTGCTAAGTATCATGGCTTCATTTAGTTCCAAAGTTTTTAAATCTTTTCTCACCAATTTTATCCACATTCTTTTGGGCCCTTGCCCTTTTAAAACCCTTGACTTGCATGGCCTCACTCCGTCTAACCGGTGCTATTTTCGGTCTCCAATGTACATGCCCAAATCATCTAAGTTTAGTCTCCCTCATCTTATTACATATTAGTACTACTCTTAAGTTTCCTCTACTGTTTTTATTCCTATTTCTATCTTTTCTTGTCTTGCTACTGATTTATCTCAACATCATCGTTTCAGCTACTTTCATCTTATGTACATGATGTTCTTTAACTACCCAACACTCTGAGCCATAAATCCTGGTTAGCCTTATAGCCATCTTATAAAAATTTTCTTTAAGTTTGAATGGCACCCACCAATCACATAAAACTCCAGCGACGCATCTCCATTGTTTAAACCCATTTGGATTCTCTAGGTAACCTCCCTCTCAATCTCTCTACTCTCGTGAAGTATTAATCCTAAGTACTGAAAGTGGTCTTTTAGGGGGATTTCTTTGTTATTAATCTTTATTGGTGCTCCATTCTCACTCATCTCCTTGCTAAAATTGTATTTTACATACTTCATCTTAGTTCAGCTGATTTTAAATTCTTTAGATTCTAATGCTTCTCTCCACAGCTCTAACTTTGTGTTTATGCCCTCCCTTGTCTCATCAATTAAACTATATCATCTACAAATAACATGCACCATGGAATCTTCTCGTGCAAATTGTTTTGTTAACTCATTCATAACCAACGTGAAAAGATATTAGCTCAATGCCGATCCTTAGTGCAATCCTATAGTGATAGGAAAATCACCAGTTTCTTCGCTAGTGGTCCTAACATTTGTTACTGCTCCCTTATACATATATTTAATTATATTTATATACCCAATGAAACCCCTTGAGGTTGTGTCACCTTGAGATCATAGGTTCAAGGCGTGAAAATAGCCTCTTGCAAAATGTAAGGTAAGGCTACGTACTATTAACCCTTGTGGTTTGCTCCTTTCCTGAACCTCAGATACACTGGAGCTTCGTGCATTGGGGCTGTCTTTTTTTTTTTACCCAATGAAACCCCTTTCTTGCCCAACACCAATCATATTAACTCTCAAGGGACCCTATCATAAGTATTTTTTAAGTCAATAAAGACCATGTGGAGGTCCTTCTTCCTCTTCCTATATTTCTTTATCAATTGTCTAAGTAAGAAAATAGCTTCCATGGTAGACCTCTTAGGCATGAAACAAAGCTGATTCTTTGATATAGTCATCTCATGCTGTAGCCTCTTCCTAATCACTCTTTCGAAAAGTTTCATAGTGTGGCTCATAAGTTTGATCTACCGATAATTAGTGCAGTTTTGTATGTCACCTTTATTTTTATAAATTGGTACAATATAGCTCTTCTGCTATTCATCTAACATTTTCTTTGATTTTACAATCTTGTTAAACAACTTTGTCAACCAAACTACTCCAATATCTCCCATTTGCTTCCAAACCTCCATTGGTATACCATCAAGCCCCAGGGCCTTTCCCGATTTCATCTTTTTTAAGGCTTCTTTCACTTCAGGTATTCTAATCCTATGATCGTATCTATAGTGTCCAATATTATTTGGGTTTACAATACTTTCAAACCCTATATTCTCAGGGCAATTGTCATTTAGCAATTTTTGAAAGTAACTTTCCCACCTTTGTTTGATGTCATCATCTTTGACTAGTATCCTTTGGTCATCACTTCTAATGCACTTACCGTGGTTTAAATCCTTACCCTTCTATTATCTTATTTTTACAAGTTTAAATACATCTTTCTCTCATTCTCTTGATCATAATCTATTATAGAGATCATCATATATCTTGAGTTTAGCTTCACTTACTATTTTCTTAACAATCTTTTTAGCATTCTTATATTGCTCAAAGTTTTTGTTATTTCTAGTCCTTTGCCATACTTTAAAACACACCTATTTTTCTTTAATGATTTTTTATACTTTTTCACGCTACCACCAAGTTTCTTTTACTGATTTCCTTTTACCTTTAGATACTCCTGGGATATGTTTTGCCACTTTCTTAATGGACTCAGCCATATTAATCTACATGGTGTTTACTTTTATTTCATTGTACCAGTTTTCTTTTATCATCAACCTGTTTGTGAGTGATGTTATTCTCTCCCCTTGTAAGTTTCACCATTTAGTTTTTGGACACCTATTAAGTTCACTCCTTTATTCCATCTTTTAATATAGATATTTATAACCATTAACCTATGTTGTAAGGCTAAATTGTCACCGGGTATCACCTTACAATACTTACACATTGATCTTATGATATTCCTAAGTATAAAAAAGTCTATTTGGCTTTTATAGAGTCCACTTTTATATGTTATTAAGTATTCATTTCTCTTCTTAAAGAATGTATTTGCTAGGACTAGCTTATATGTCAAAGCAAAATTGAGGATAGCTTCCCTTGTCTCATTTCATTCTCTAATACCATACCCTTCATGTACCTTGTCATATCCTTCCTTTTCTTTTCTTACATGACCATTTAGGTTTGCTCCTATAAGTATCTCCTCTGTGATGGAAATTTCTTGCACGACTCCCTCTATATCTTCCTAAAAATGTCTCTTGATTCTATCTTCTAACCCTACATGCAGTGTGTATGCACTTATAACATTTATGATCTTCTCTCTTAAAATAAGTTTTATTGTTATAATTCTATCACTTGTTTTTTTAATGTCTACACTTTTATCCTTTAATTCTTTATCCACCATTATCCCTATGCCATTTCTATCATTATCCTTTCCTACATACCAGAGTTTATATCAATTGATTTCTCTAGTTTTAACCCATTTCCACCTGGTTTCTTGGATACAAGCAATGTTGACTCTCTTATGTCTCCCCCATCTACTAACTCTAGACTATTACCTGTCAATATGCCTACACTCCACGTGGCAAATTTTTTTTCGACCACTACACCTGGGTTCTAACATAGTGCATTGTTTTCGAGGAAATACTCTAGCAACCCTTGCCCATTTTCCACTACACTTGGGATCTGAAGCAATGCATCACTTACGGGGAACGCCCTAGCTTGAGGGAATGTTAATGATCGATTTATGTCATGTTAGTTTGCTGTAATTGAAGAAGTTGAAGATGATTTTCATTTTTTTCGTTTCTTACTTACATACCAATATACCTATGCATATTCATTCGCAAGTAAGAAGAGAAAATGATGAAACCATCTTCAACTTCTTCAAAAAAATTTACTTGCCGACTGACACTTGACACAAAACCCTCCTCCTTTTTATCCGGGCTTGGGACCTGCAGCAACGTAGTTAAGTATGAGATTCACATATGCTATTAATATTTTTCATATGTATTGAACAAACAAAATGCAAGGTAAGGCTGCATACTATTGACCCTTGTGTCTGACCCTTCGCTGGACCCTGCATGCACGTGAGCTTCGTGCACCGGAGCTGCCCCTTTTTATTGAACAAGTAAAGGATTCCTCATATGGAGAAAAATTTCCATTAACAATTGTGGACTGCTTTCTGTGTAGCTATAGTTATCAACCATGGAACAGAATTTAGATGGTGCATGGAGAAAGTGCAGTATTAATGGAAAAGGATATAGCAATCTCCCTGGTGAAAAATGAAAAGTAAGATACTATGCAAATTAGCATCCTTAATTATTCACATCAGAATCCACTAGTTGATCAGTTAAGCTAAAGTTTTAATGTACCTTGATAGAAGAAATGTTTGACCCTCACCAATCAGTTGTGAGCCACCTAAACAGAAATAACTCAAATGAATTCATATATCCCTTGAGTTCGAGGTTGTGCAATCCTCTATATTGCTTTGCTTTGTCACTTACTGGTGCTGAGGTAGAATTGCTCTCTCAAATAAATGTTGATTGCAAGATCCACATATCGTACCTCAAGATAGCATTCTTCTCATCTTTAGGCTTCTTCTCTGTGTATTATTGCACTGCATCTTTAAATTATCTTTGGTTGTTAAAAAGAAAAATTAGAGATATAACTCCAAAAATTGTATGGACACTTTTTTCTGGAGAGAAATAGCATCATGAACTTTAGGAATGGGACTTCTGGCTCCCACCACATGCCCACGTCCATGGCATCACTTTACAAATGGAAGATTTCATGCCCATTGAGCCAGATGGTCCATGATTACTTGAAGCCAGAAGTCAAGATACCCATATGTAAACAATCTTCATGAAGAGAGCTCTATGTTCAGCCTTCACACTATGTTGATGTATTACTTTCTTGTTGTTGCTGTTCTGTGTTATCATCTCTCTATTGAAGGTGCAATTTTCTCTATATCTTCTTACAAGCTGTTACTGTGTCCACTATGCATTGCTCAAGCAAAAACAGTCATGCTTGTTCACAAGCAAATTGTAATCTGTATATCCCAACTGTGAAGCAAGGTGTCAGCTTCCATGTAGATATAAGTATTACACTTTAATTGATATCATAGTTAAAATTAAATACTGAAATTTGAAGTTTCAAGTGCTGATGGAAATCTATAAATGCTGAATTGGTTATTTGATAGTGTTAGACCACTTGGTACCTTCTGCTCGAGGTTTTGAAAGTGCTGGTATTGTTGCCAGCTTATCAGTGCACCATTGGCTTGTCTTTCTTTTTCTCTATCCAACCAATCAGATGTATTTTGTGCATGCCATCTCTAGAAGTTGTCCCTTGTCTCTGATTCAAAATATGATGCATGAACTGACAGCATTCTTGTCATTTTAAAGGGTCTTCGGCACGTGCTCAGTTGGATCTCTTGGAACAACTGACATCCACCAGCTCTTCTGGCGGTGGGTTTCTCTTCCTGCTGTCCATGCCTACATGTATCTGATTCTTTGACCAATTTGTTATAATACATCCCATGTACTTCCTGTCCAGGTTATGTGAGTGACGGGGAATCTTGTAAGCCAACAATTCGCGAGCAACTTTCTCAATTGGTTGGAGACAGAGATGATGATTTCAGCCTTCCTTTAGGTAAAAAGTTGCAGGCAAGTTGGAACTCTTTAACCATTTCACAGAAACGAAACATCAAACGACAGGCTTACCTGAATGAAGTGTCTAGAAGAAATGACAGCACTTTCTTTGCCACAATTGGAGCATTTGTACTTCTCCCGCCACTCATCATTTTAGTGGTGGCTGTATTAACTGGTTATGTAGACCTTGGCTTGAGCACTTAGCTGAGTTGGTCAAGTGTCTTCTCTCACAGAACCAATAGGTTGTGGGTTTAAGTCCACTCACCAACTCTTGAGGGAAAAATTTACAAATGAAGAAAAAGAGAAGGCCGTTTACATGGACCTCCTTCCTGAGCATAAATCTTTTGTAAATGGGAAGGTCTTCTGCTAGTCATCTAGATCAACTACCAAGACTTACTGTTGCAGTGTGTATACTCCATCATGTTACTCTACATGCTATGCAGTATTGCATAAATATAATCATATTCTTGATGAAACCAATCTCTGGCCAAAAATGAGTTTGGCTTCCAAACAATCCAGCTGGATCCTGGTTCCTTTATTGGGACATATAAGCTGCAAAAATCTCACAGAAGTGTTATATAAGCACCAATATCATCTGGCTCTGCTGCTCTTCCATTAGCCACTAGACTGCCATGGATTCTGCAGACTCCAAGAAATTTTCCTTGCACACCTGAATCTGGTTTAACCAGCATTTCTTTGATTAAAGCTTCAGTCACGGAATAACCTGCAAATCTAAAAAGATCAACTATGCAAGTAGAAAGCTGTTTACAAGGAGCAATCCATGATCTCTACTCAGAGCCACGAAGTATTCCAGACCGTCCTCATATAATTGCTAGCTCAAAGCTTATGTTACATGACTGGGTTCATTCCCAGATTTTTGCATTTTTCAATCATTTCTGAAAAATAATTCTCTAGTTCATTTGTGCATATCATATTATAAATTGTTCCCTGAATCCCTGATATCATGTCTGGTTTGGTTTTTCTGTGAACAATCTTCTCAGATCCTTGTACTTCCATACCATCCCTAGATGGCGATCAGTGCATTTGCAATTCCTATAACTGCTTCATACCCTCCTTTTGCTGTTTTAGGACGTCCTGGTCTTGATCGTTAAGGGCTCTGTGTTAGCAGAGGCACTCAGAGCAAAATCATAGCTAAGTTGATTGAGTTTACAGATTGCTCCATGGCAGAGAAGACCTTTTAATTCTCAAAGGAATGTTATAGGTTCCTGATCCTGTTCAGACGAATTGGGTCAGTCATTTTTCCATCCAGAAGGTATCCTAAGATCATTGTTTTGGAGTAATAATTTTTTCCTGGCATACTACCAATGAGCTAAGAGGCTTAGGCGAGCTTTTGATTAGTCATGTAAGCAGCAACTAATGGCTGTTCCTGCGATCAGATCATCTCAAGCTTGGTCTCAAAGACTTAGCAAGCATCTCCAATGTGTCCATGCTCCATGGGTGTGGCTATTTGGGAACTTCCTATCCAAGTTTGATTCAAAACTCGCTTTCACTGCATAACCATGAATAATTTTGGCATTTTTTTCACCTTCAGAACATAAACATTGATTCAGGAGGTTTGACAGTGAAATTGTCAGGCTTCAGACTGGTCTTAATCGTGTAATTGAAGGGACAAAATGCTTCTTCTTGCCGTCCATTCCACATGTAACCTGCAACCTTAACATAAGTGACATTTTTCTCAAGGCATTTAATTTGGAAAAACCTATAGCCCTCGTCAATTTGCCATTTTGGGCATAATCCACTAACCGGGCAGACCATAAGACTGGAGGTTGGTAATCTTATCTCTTTGAGCATCTCTAACAAATCAAGACATTTAGCTTCCAAATCAACCCCATCTGTGCTTCCAACGAAACCACTAGTTTCACTTGCAGATTTTCATTTCTTGACAATCTCCTTCTTTATCCTTCTTCTGATTTGCAAGCTCAAGCAGCACATGGAACCTACAGCAGGCGTTGCCTTATAAGGAAATTTATCCTCTCAGGAAATTGACATGTAGTTCCATATGCTTCTCATGCACAGGTCGTCAAATTCCAAGAATTCTGTTCTTCAGTGGCATCTGATTAAATGATTCCAGAACTATTTTTACCATTTTTTTTCCCGCATGTCAGTGATCCGCATTATCCGTCCACACTTGAAGTGAGAGTTGTTTGTAAGAGCATCATGAGCTTACTGGGTCAGTACAATGGAAACATGAATTTTCGAATTTGCTTGCCTATATCCGATGCATTAAGGTTAGTAGAGATGCCATGGTATATCAGTAATGGTTAGGGAGTCTTGTGACTGAGAAGGCCTGAAACTGTTAGCAGACCTTCAACCTTAAGGCGACTACTTAAAGTTCAGTAATGGATCAAGTTCAGACCAGCTTTAGAAAATACAGTGATCATGGCAGGTTGGACAATTGAATCTGTTTGAGACATTTCATGTTAGTCTTGACTAGGAAGTCAAACTTGAGGTATATAAGGTGAAGAGAGGTTTGGATAGAGTAAAACTGGACGTCAAGGGTAGTAATTATAAGGTCTCTGAGCTTGTAAGTAGAGAAGGTTTCCACCAACGGCTGCAAGACCGTATGTTTAGCGATCCATCAACGGGGACTATAAGCCACACCAAAAATCATATCTGGGGCTTGTCAGTATGAACCAGAATGTGGTAATCAGAACTATTTCTTCCTTTGGGGCCTGTCTTACATGGCCATGTCCCCATTACAAGCTCCATTAATGGTTCGACCGTACTGTAGTGAGGGGTGATCCAGTGCAAGAAATCTGGAGCAATCAGAGAATAGGATTTCTGGCCCGTCAGAGGAAAACACGAGAGGATCGTCTGATGCATGAATTTTGAACATTGCTTAACAGAGGTAGATGATTTTTTGGTTCACCAAAAATCTAGGCTCCTACTTCTAAAAGGTTGGTGTTGGGCAGCCGAAGAGATGTTGCAAAAGTAAATGCCTAGGCATTCATGGGCGTTCATGTCCATTCATCCGCTAACTTACCACGAGGCAAAGATCTCAGAGCTTTAACCAGATCAGATTGGCTGAAACCCTTAATTAGACCAAGATACAAAAAGGACAACGTAAGATTTTCCTGCGTGCTCGACATGGACATGGCTCAAGCCTTGCCCACTAATGGTTGAAAGTACGGGCAAGGCCCAGACTTTCGGTGATGCAAATCAGTCTATCTGATTGTTGAGATGAGATAAGCTGAATACATGAGATGAGACAAGGCTTGAAATGGTTTGAGCTGGGTTAAGATGACTTGAAATTGGCATGAGATTAAATGTGACTTAAGCTGGTTTGAGTTGAGTTGAAGGAGATAGATTGAGATGAGATGGTGGCAATGAGTTGAAGGGAATGGTTTAGATGGGTTGAGATGAGTTGGAAGGGATGGTTGAGATTACATGAAATGTCTCATTTCCATCTCAAGCAAAATACAATGGGCGGGCTGAAATTTGGGATGAGAAGAAATGGTTGTCTCTTATAGGAATGAGACAAGGGGGATGGGATGAGATGAGATGAGATGGAAGTGAGACGTAAACCACTAACAATGAGCTAAGATGAAACAGTTTTTATCTCATCACAGCTCAAGCACCTCTAACAATGATATGGACAATATCATCTCATCTCAAGCACCAGTAACATTATTCATTCTTCTAATTTCTGCCTTTTGGTGTTAGTTGTGCACATTTGATATGAAGTGAGCTAGCTTGAGATGACTTGTGCTGAATTGAAATGACCCCACATCCATCTCAAGTACCACTAATAATGAGATTAGGAGAAATCACTTCATCTTGCCCCATCTCAACACCACTGATAGTGACATGGCTCATCTCATCTCAAGTCAGCTTACTCCATCTCTAGCACCTCTAACGCCCAGCAAAATTCTCATCTACCGATTATCATGGCCTTATTTTCTCCGAGCTTCTTCAAGTTATAAAATGGAGGTTAAAATATTAATAAGTAGAATAACAAAACAATAAATAAGATAATAACTACTATGGCAGATTTAAGAAGATGAAAGGTTGAGATAACCCAAATTGGCCCCACTTGTACTGTTATCCATCCCTAGAATTTAGTCCGGAGATCATCATATAATTTCTCCTCCATGTATGTCCTCACATCTGCTGATTTCTTTTGTGGGAGTCTCTATCCATGCACATCCCATGCATGTGGTCACAGATGCGTGCACGCGTAGCCGGTCCTACGTGCAAATGTGCCTGTAACATAAGCGTGGTGTGCTCTCATACATGTTCGATCACAACTTCACCTAACACCCCCACCTTTCTCCCTTGAAATCATTGGCTCAATTGAATACAACTGTAGTTCCACTCAATTCAATAAAAAAGTTTGGGGCATTAATCATGATCCTAAGACTTGCTTTATTTTTCTTCTTCCTTAACTTTGGAACAATGATAGAGTTGTCGTCATGTGATCCGCTCCTTCCTGGTACCCTGCATATACGGGAGCTTCATGCACTGGCACTGCCCTTTTTCCTTTACTAGGACGTGAGATAACTTAAGACTATGCCTGATACAAAGACAAATATGCCTAGTACTTATTATCTTGCAAAACAGCATAAACAAATCTCCACAATTATGCATACAAATTATTATCCACATCTCCTACTCCAACAAATGAATGGCTTTTGCTCCAAAAATTTCACAAATTCTACTTCTAATCTCTGAAAAGAAGAAGTTAAGGCAAAAGATCAGGTCCGCTGGAAAATTTTCTTTAACCCCATTGGGTTTCCTCAAGGCAATGCCAACTCCTTCTGTATGGTTCTTGGAGAAGTTACTTGGTCAGTTGGTCTTACTTGCTCTTCACCTAAAATGACTCCTTGCCTCAGCATGTAATCCCATCTATCTTGGAAGAGATAGAGAAAACCAATGAGGGAAATCTGAACTGAGAAGAGAATGCACCAGAGCTTTACACTTCTGGTGGTTTTTTCATGGTAGGCATGTAAACCAGTGTAGACATTGATGATTCCCAATACAGAAGCGCCAGTTCCAAGTAGCCAATGCACAAAGTACCATATGCTCCTTCCTTTAACCCCCCTACAGTGGAAGAACAGTGGTAATCTTTAGTGAAAGACAATTCATTCAGCAAAATGCTTAGCAAAAAACAAACTGATGTTATTAGATTAAGAACAAAAATATGGAGGATTTACCTTTGGGGCCTGCAGAAACCAATCAGTGGTTGCACCCATATGACGGCATAAAGAGCCAAGCCTATTCTTTGATGGGTGTTATTGAAAGAATTATCGAAGTTTTTGATCGACATAACTGCTCCAGTCGTGGCAAGAAGAAATGCAACTGTCTGATAACCCAATATAAGATGCCATTTGCATAGTTCAGTACATACAGAAAGAGCAATGCCTCTCTCTTGTTAACCGATTTGAAAACTCAATTTCACTATCCTTAATTACAGAGAAATGCTACCTAAAGTTCTTTTCCACTCCCTCACTTTTGAAACATTTCCTGCCTTGTACTCCAAGTATTCATTATGATCTTACTAATAATCTCAAGGTGACCAAACAGATTTGATAAACCACGTTTCATTCCAAGATAGAAGCCATAAGGACAGCTGTTAGTCTTTAAACCTGTTCTTACTACAGTGAAGAAAGTTCATGAGTTTGATGATCATGGGAAGGGGTTAGTTTTGGTTCATTTACGGAAGAACAATGGTGTAATTTGGGTTGTGAAACAGAACAAGAAGAGGCTTATTACCTGCAAGACAACATGGCAGTAGAAGAGAACTTTGAGCCTTTTTCCGCAGTGCTCACGGTTGGACATTCTAATTATGATTAGCCCAAGAGGCATTGAGAACCCCATTGAAGCCCATAACAGAAAACCATGAAGCATAATTTGGAATAGCAGTTGCGGGCTGAGCTGTACATATTTCAACATAAAATCAGAGAAGTGATTTTCCTCAAGTCAAACTAATAAATTCCTAAGTTTAAGAAAATAAATAAATGAAAATTTCTATCCTTAAAAACAACCATGGAATGTGGAGGAAAGTACATATTTTTGGAGCACACAGTTAAATGAAAATTTGGAGATAGATTTGCAATTTACGGTTTTCGGGTGTTACATTAGATTCTAAACATACTGAGAGAAATCAAGTTTTTCAATTCTAAATTTGAAGAAAAAAATATTTAGTAAAAAATATTTGAAAAATTCTTGTCCTCGCAAACAACATCAGACTTTTAACAATCTAGCAAAAGAAAAACTCACAATTCTAGCCATGCATTTCAAAGGAAGAATGAGTTATGGAGATTTAATCTGCCAAACATGGAGATATATACAATTTTTTCTGGTTAATTAAATACCTTGTGAGCATGGTGTTGGTGGTTCTTGTGGCTGCCAACCTGCTTCAGTGCTTCATGGGATGATCCCACGCAAGGAAGAAGGGCAAGAACAACAAAACTTACCGAAATCAGGAACCTCTGAATTACTTGCATTTCCGAACTCTGAGAAACCAAAGGAACCCAACTACAGAGTTACTATAGGGAGACTCCTCTACTCTTGAAGCTCTGGATTTCGCACTCCAAGCGTTGCAAATAACAGGAACCCAAAGTTAGATACAACTGAAACAATATTCTGAAAAGGCTACTCATCTAATATATAACAAACTCCATTCCTGCATGCAGATTCCACTTTCTAGAACGACAGATTTCAGGTAGAGATGATCGTAGATATGCAAATGTACACATTTGAGCAATCTCCCAATAAGCAGATCCTTCCAAAGAAATCTCCACCAAAATCTTCAGCTTTTGTCACCTTATCCCATGAACTGACAGACCCAATTGGACCATTCTACAAAAATCCTTCCCCTTGTCCTAAAACTGCATTACTCTCTTGAAAGAGCCAGTATGAGCATGTTTGTCAACGAAGTAACCCTTAAAACAGAGCATATCTGTTTTGAATTTGTTGAAGTGCTTTTGAATGGACTTTGATGGTTTTAGTGAGGTGTTTTGTATATAATAAGAATGTGGGGATTGATTTTCAGCCCTGCTGTATATACTTTTTCAGCTTTTTCGTCTTATGGTGGTATGCAGGCTTTAACGTAGAGGCAGAAGAGCAAGCATAGGTAGATGCAGAGAGAAAAGAGAGGAAAGTGGAATGGGAGTGTTAACTGTAAAAAGGTGCTCCATGCAGTACAAACTTTAGCTAACATATTCTTTTAAACTTATTTGCAGGTGTATACAGAGATGTCATATATGTGGACTTCATCTATGTGGCTTCTTCTGAAAAGAACCAAACCAGTATGGTCATGCTAAAAAAAAAAGTTAGTGAATTCTTATTTGGTTGAGGTACACTAACTAACAAGTCATGAAACCTTGTTTTACTTAAATTATACAGTGGGCTCAAGTATGTTCTGTTTATCAACACCATAAAGGGTAGCCCTGGTGCACGAAGCTCCAACCTATGCAGGGTCTGGGAAAGGGATGGACACAAGGGCTTATAGTACTCAGTCTTACCTTATTTTTGCAAGAGGCTGTTTTCACGCCTTGAAGCCGTGACCTCAAGGTCACACGACGACAACTTTTACCATTACACCAAAGCTCCCCTTGAATACCATATTGTTTATCAACACCATACTTTTAAAAGATAACCCAACATAGTAGTCATGTATCCGTACAAAGGAATGCTTGGATTGGGCAGGACTTCACTATGACACAAGTGGGCACTTTACATGTTGGACTCCACCTCCAATTGATGGCACTGAAGTAGTGCCCAGTCCAAGCATTCCTTTGTCTACATCTCCAATGACCCAAGTACTATCTTGATTGGCAATCCAAACATAATGTATTTTTATGTTAAGAGCAAACGATCAGGCTTTATGCACGTAATTTCCTATTCTAAGAACATCATTGTCTCATTAGAAGTGGTCTGTGTTTTTGGGCATGTACTCGTACTTGGCTGCGAAGGGGAGACTTGGCGCAATAGTAGAGTTGTCGTTGTGTGACCTTGAGGTCCCGGGTTCAAGACAGAGAATCAAACTCTGGCAAAATACAATGTAAGACTGCATATTATTTACCCTTATGGTCCGCCCCGCCCTTCCTGGCCCTCACATACGCAAGAGCTTCATACGCTGGGGCTGCCCTTTTACTCGCACTGGCTGCATAAATCACCCGTCAAAACCTTGGAGCATTAGTAATTTTCACAGGCAGGCATAACTTGTTTCGTGTACAATGGATGCTTGCAACTCATCTCCACTGTCAAATCATGATCAAACATCTTCAGTTTCATATACAACGAACACTTTTCCGAATTTCGTGCATGCCTTTCACACAATCTTGATCTTCAAGTCCTAATACATCGAGATAATGATTGCTGGTCACAAATGTCAAAACACAGACGAATACAAAGTGGTCGAATTGCTTGTGTCTCAAAAGACACCACCATCAACCTCCATCCCCACGTAGTTACATTATAAATCACAATCAACTTTCGCAGTAATACCCTGCTTTAAGACATTCATTCTCACCTTTTCCTTTTACCAGCATAAAGGTGGCATGTCTAGTCAATTTTCAGATTTTTTTTTATTAGTTTTAACAAAAGCTAGGTCGTTTTAGTCCAAGGCTCCCAGCCCATTTTGTAGACCGAGTGAACAGCTTGATCCAAGTCTGAAGTCTGGTTTTGGCTCCAGTCTGTTGTGTCGAAACCACCGTAGACGTGCTTCGATGCAAATACCACACACTGAATGATATTACTACCATGAAATTTCTCAGGATAATGTCCATTAACAAGCACTTAGGATTGTTAGTTTTCAGTAGTTCAACTGTCGGTAAATGAGGAAAAACGCTACGTCAGATGTGTCACATTTTTCTACTGCTGGAGTCCGTTAAATTGACTATTATAACCAGCAAATGTCCATTGATTTGAACATTTGGGATGGTTCCAGTGGATTGACACATAATGGGGACTGGAGTAAGCGATTAGATTGAGTTCACGGATCACGGCAGAGGAAACCACCGGCTCCTGTTGCTCTAAATATCCGTTATGCTATCAACTTTGAGAGTGACAGAGAATAACTTAATCCAAAAGTGCCTTGTTTTGTTAGGACAGCAACACATAACGTAGTCACTAGCAATCTCCAAAATAAAAGCGTGTTTAAGAAGCAGGTCTTGAGAATATTATACAAGGAAATGATGAACTGATAAACGAAAAAGACCATGGAAAGTTGCTCTCGAATCCTCACAAAGTCATGCAGTAAATGAAGAAACCTAAATGCTCAAGTAGATTCTCAAATACCATGATGAGGTATTGGAACCTACAGCTTTTGATCCATCTATGGAAACCCATAGCCTTATTCTGATGGGCCATACAATCCGCACTCGACACATGAACCCATACTACATTTTCTCCGTGTTGTTGTTGGCATGTCATGTTTGGTTCCGACACTCCCGTCCACCTTATAATGAGGAGCTTGAAAGAATACAAGTTTATAAATCAGAAGTTGAATGAGAATAGAAAAGGTCACTGCCTTTTCACCTAAAGAGGCAAGAAAGCTCAAGAGAATCTATTACTAATGAAAGTAGACATTGACTGGTTAACAAGGATTTGGTTGTTTTATCCTATCAAGTGTAAAGAAAGAGGCTGCCAGAGAAGGAGTTCATCTGAAGAATAATCATGTGGAATGTATTTAAAAATACAAAATAGGACAGATTTTTGCCTAACAACCCACAATTTAAGATGAAATGATCATGATTGTGGGTGTTGTTGGCACTTTGTTCTATCCAAATGAATGAAGTATCCCGATATAGATCAATTAGGGTGGGTCATCAAAGGGGTCCTCCCACAAACTCCATCATTCTTTTTCTTATTATTGTTGCCTTGTTTCTGTGGACAAAAACCATGGGTTTAGTGAGTTGTTTTAATAAAATAAATGTATATGCTACAAAAATGATCAGCAAATGGAGGATGTAGTATAGAAGAAGCTTTAATACAGGGAGCACTGGGCAAAAAGTACAAGTGGAGACCCGGGTTTATCCGAACCATTCATCTCCAAGGCTTTGTCATAAATAGGCTGTGCTCAAAAATCTCGTGTCAGTCACGTTCTAAGAATTTGATGCTTAAGAATTTTTTGTCGTTTGCTTGTAACTGCCCCATTTACATCTCAAAATAATGAAGGCTAGGATCATTCAGCCAAGAAGATCTAGGACATGGCCTATCCAAGACGGGTCCAGACGATGAATGATATGGATCATTGAAAATCTGGGTCCTATCCTGTTCCTTTTGGTTGGGAGATCATATACAAAATCCTTTTTCTTGCATCACTACAAATTCAATCCCCACCTCAGTGGAGGTATCTAATAGCTCTGAAAGTCGAGAATACCGGCACATTCTAGACACGTTTATCGTTAACCATTCTTTTCGGTGCATTTTTCTGTTCTAAAGACACCATCATGACTTGGCAACTTGAATTCTGGTGCGTCGTTAACCTGCTTGTGGGATTGGCTTTTAATCATTCATGTCGTCAAACAAAGCTCGCAGGCTGCAGTGAAGGACGTTCTTGTAAAGATATTATTTTACAAGCGATTTCTAGAGAAGGTTACTTTCGGTAGAGGAGGTTGGAAATGTTGTATAGAACAATTCCATCATTACCTCTGAGACAAAACTAACTTATAACTGCTCTCTTTTCTTGATAACTAGAAGAGAAATCTCGCTGTGAACATTTTCAAGTTCAAGGGTAAAGGCTAGTTCTTCAACTATGTCATATGTCATTTACATTTACTCTGCTTGAGCATAACTAGTGATTAGTTTGAATATTTTAACGAATTGACAGTGCAATTATCTTAACCCTTTTTTAAAGAGCAAGTACAGCGCAGCCCCGGTGCACGAAGCTCCCATCTATGTAAGGTTTGGGGAAGGGGCGGACCACAAGGGTCTAAAGTAGGCAGCCTTACCTTACATTTTTACAAGAGGGCGATTCCACCTCTTGAACCTGTGACCTCAAGGTCACACGATGTCAACTTTTAAAGAGCAAGTGATCACTAAATGGAATTTCATGCTGTTTGAGTTAGGTCTCTGGAGTTTATATATGATGTCATGTAAAAAATAAAAGATCTACATAAAAAGAAAGGAGGCAGCCCAATTCATGAAGTTGCACGAAGCTACCGCACATGTAGGTTCCAGGAAAGGGGCGGATCATAATGTGACGACACGAGTTTTAAAACACATTTTCATAAATATGTGCCAAGGTAGGGCCTTGAATTTAAAAAAAAAATTAAAATACAAACAACAGAAACATATTTTCTTTGAAATTGATTTGTCAAAAATCCGAGTGTCACCCCAAATTACTTATCATGCATAGATTTTTGTATAAAATAAAATTTCTATTGAATATCAATAGAAATACTTTTATTAAAATCAGAATCGATCCAGTAGTTCACATACACAGCCCTGGTAGTTATTACATATCTTGTCCAAATTTTACAATCCAAATTACAAAAAAATCAATACAATCTTCCTCAGAGTAAATACCCTGAGCTATAGTTCAGTGATGATTATCCACAAGTTTTGAGCTTTCAATCTTCCTTAACTGTATTTGAGATATTGTAAACATTCAAACATTTACAATATCTCAGCAAGCTATGCTTAGTAGAAAATTTAATAAATATATTTAATAAATCTCAAAATCAACAGTTTATTATATCTATGATATAAATTAATTTATACAATTGGATAACCATTTTATCCTTCACTCATCATATGAATTATATATATTACATATAAATAAAACCACTAAAAATTGTGAATATAGTCAATATCACCAATAATATCTCATTTCCAAACTGATTTCAATATTAACACTAGGTGTTAATATATAATCATCAAGTATTGAAAATTATCCTCCAATATAAATTGGTAATAACTTTTACCTTGCATCTCATTATGCTATAATTAATTGCATCATAAATATCAAAGGACTACCATGCTCGCAGTCTCAATCTGTATAGCGCACTCGGATAACTGCATAATACTCCACTGATACCACGATGGAAAATATAGATCCATGTTCGTATGGGGGGAACTATACCTGTCGCAGTGGCAGCCTTCCCATAATTGCCCCACCCGATGTTTTGCCTCTCTTTGGGCACGATATAATCATCATAATCAGTTTCGGGGAGCGGGTGGCCAAACTTTCATAACTCTCCTAGCATTGACATCCTCAGGCATAAGCCTATATTAAAACAAAATCACAAGCCTCCATGCTTGTATAGAAAATCTTATTTCATACTTATAGACTGTGTGTCTGGCTATAATAGGATATGCCTATAACTTATTTTCTTAAGATTTGAGAGTCCAACTTATATAGTTTAAATCTTCCCATTCTACCCATTAAGTAATTTCATAATTACTTAATCAATCCCTTTGTATTCATTTCAACATCATTTGTTGTCTTAAGTAATTTCATAATTACTTAATCAATCGTTTTGTATTCATTTCAACATCATTTGTTGACTCATAACAATTCCAAGGCAATTACAATCAAAACTCATTATCAAGATAAGATCATGTGTAGAATATATGTATATTATATATTGAATATATTCTTAAGGTTCACCTACCTTTACTTTCAACAATTCATCATCTCATTGATCTTGCTCATCATATCCTTCATATATCTGTCAAATCATATGTATATAGTCATTCCTCAACTCATTTATATTTTTTAATTGTTCTTTTGATCATCCTTTCATAGGATGATTTTGATCTTTTTCCTTGGATTATATTGATTAAGGTCTAATCTATTGATTTACATTCATACTAATTCAAAAACACACATACTAACACAATATTATGTCTCTTATTATTCTTGATCATTCAAGATCTCCTTGTAGATTTTGTTTAATCTTTGATTATTTTAATTACCATTTTTATTAGGATTAGATAGTTTGCTATCCTTTTATAATCTTATTATTATTCAACCAGTTAATGTCTTACCGGTTGAAGATAATTTATTTCTTTCCTAACACTAGACAACTCCTCCTGATTTTAGAATTGACTAAGGTTTACCAGTTAAAAGCTGCTCACAGAGTGGTTGATTCAATCTTTATCTAAGAAGGCATTTAGACCTCACAAACGTCGTCAGAAGGTGAGAAAAGAGCAAGACTCTATTAGAGAACTCCCTTAACCACCATGTTTAGCATTCACTGGGGTTGACCTTAACCTTCATAAGGTTCCTATGAGCATTAAACCCTAAGTACTCTTGCTATTTGATTTTAATTAAATCTATGAACATTTAAAATGTCATTCATGAGGTTTATTATTCTCCTAATTTTAGGCTAAGAAAATGATATTCCTTATATTGTCCTACTAACTATAGCCCTTATTATCATTAAGTCCATGTCTATATTCATTGTAAATGTTCATCAATATTTATTTTCATTTAATTACATTTTTCATGTAATTTGCATAACATGAATAATTAAAGCGTAAATAAATAAATCTAACAATTAAATCTACTAAGCAAATAAAAGAACATTTACAATAGAATTTAATAATTCACATGCTCATTTGAATACATCATATTTATTCATTTTGATCAAATAATCATATTTTGATTTCTATTCATTTTTCATCTCATTAAGGGTTTAGATCTTGATCTTTCATTTTTATTCAGGTCTACCACATTCTCTTAATGTAATATCATTATTAGATCATTGATGCATCTCATCATATGATCTGATCTTCCTTGATCCAACCAATCAATAAGATCTTAAGTCATTTTATCAAAATTAAGGGCATAGATTTCAATATATCCCAAATTAGCCACATTAGGCTCATCAATCTATATGATCTTAACTTTAGATCATCATTCAAACCGATTTTAATGGTCTGATCATGCTTAATTACTCAGATCAAGTAAATTCATGATCAATTTTTAAGATTTCTCTTCCATTAAGGTTAAATTTCTTAATTCATCCTGGATTAGTCACATCTAACTCATGATTCCTTGTTTCCTCATCACTAAATCACTAATGGATTAGAAATTCAAGGTCTGATCATGTCAGATTTGACTGATCTTGGAAATTAGTCCTCTTTTTATAATTTATAGATTTTTACAGTGAATAAATATAAATTTTATGTTTCCATTAGATTCTACTCTTCACCAAAAATATAAATCTTCTTTCCAATCTTTATTTGGAGTTAAAATGATCTCTGAATTGAAGTTTTAAAATTTTAAATCAAAACAAGGGGCCCAAATTCAATCTAGGTTTCCCGGATTGACAAGTCAATCAGCAGCTCGCCCCGCCTCGTTCCACTAGTGATAGCCAGTGTACGAGGAGGGGTGACTTGGCATAGTCGAGATGGTCCAATTTGGACCGTCAGATCAGCTCTTTCCCAAATCTCCCAGATCTGACCACGCTAAGGGCTCAGATTTCATAACTAAGGTTTTTGGGCCCCAACGGCTCAAATCTATAATCTGAGCTGCGTATAGCTAGTTTCCCACTAGGGTTCACCGAATATGTTTTGCTGGTGAACTAGTCACTGGTGAAGCAGATTCAACAGTGATTCCTTAGGGGTTTGGTCGGAAAACAGAGGGGAAAAGGAGGGAACCTACCTAGATCCAATTTGGAGCAGAGATATGAGCCGAAAAACATGGTTTCTTGTCGGATTTTGAAGCCCTAGCCGGATAGTTAGAGTTTCTGTAAATACTTGTCACCAGAATGCTTGCCAGTGCCGAGGAGGAGGAATGGGAGAGGGGTTTTGAAGAGGGGAGTGAGAGGAATAGATTATGGGTCTCCTGGGATCTTTTAGGTGCCGGAGGAGGGGAAATCCATGAACGAGCTGCCGACTGGGGAAAAACCCTAGCTGGCCTGTTTGTCAAAAGCGTCGAATGGAAGGCACATGTGGGGACTGCCACTACGGCTAGAAAGAGAAAAAGAAAGAAAAGAAAAAAGGAGAGAGAGAGAGAGAGAGAGAGAGAGAGAGAGAGAGAGAGAGAGAGAGAGAGAGAGAGAGAGAGAGAGAGAGAGAGTGTGTGTGTGTGTGTGTGTGTGTGTGTGTGTGTGTGTGTGTGTGTGTGTGTGAGGAGTTTGTGCAATTTCGTGAACCTTGTAGGAGGGGTATTTATAGGGTTATTTTTGCATTATTTTAATTATTTTTATTTTAAATAAATTTTCACTTTTCTTATAAAATTAAAAGCATATTTCTCATCATGTTTATTTTTCATCATTGATATTTCCTGAGTTGGCTGTCTACCAGCTCACCTAACTTTTGTGGACCCCGCGCAAAAGTAAAATAACCATTTTACCCTTATGGGTAAAAGTAAATTCACAAAAATTAAGAAAAATAGGGAATTTTCACCAGAGCTCAGATTTCAATGTGCTTATAGTCATTCTAACTGGTTTCCTATGAATGATTCCAAATATCTATGTTTCAAGACATGATTCTTTTTCTAAAAATTAATATAATATTAAATATAATATTTTATCTCTATTTTTGTAAAAATTCCAAACAATTTAAAAAAAGAAGGGGTTTTCACACATAAAGGGTCTATAACACACTGCCTTACCTTGCATTTTTGCAAGAGGTTGTTTTTACACCTCGAACCTATGACCTCTAGATCACTTGTCAACAACCCAAACGTTGCATCAAGGCTCCCCTTCCCATCAAAGGATCTACGTGATGTAGCAAAGTGTAAATGTAGGACCCAATTGTTTGGTCCTATCGTAGAGGGCCCTGCCAAAATTCTTCTCTATTGCATGACCCTAGACACTATTATTTTGTGGTGTGAAATGGACGGTTTAGAGAGTACTTTGAGAATTGAAATGTTATCTTCCCCAGTCAAAAGCTTAGGTTTGTGTGATGAATGAATTTTGGGATATCTTGCCCATCTTAGATGGGGTTTAAAAAGTGAAAGGTTTGGATCACCAAATGTCAATTTCGATAGAAGTGCATAAATGGTAAACAATAGTTCTAAAACTCAAGAGTCAATTAGAAAACTCAATTACTTAGCATATTGAGTCACTTGACAAGTCAATTTGCTTAAAAAATAAACATGTTTCATGAGCTCAGATTTGAACACAAGATCTCGAACCACAATAGCAAACCTAAAAAACTCGCCTATATTTATTATTTGCACAAAAGTGAAAACTTAAAATATATAGATAAATTTAAATAAATAAATACATGCATGCATACATACACACATACACACACACACACACACACACACACACACACACACATATATATATAATCTCACTGGAGTTTTTTTAGTTACTAACAAGTGGATTGAAGTTGACTAGTGTCATTTTTTAGTCGAGTTTTTTTTAGTTTTTGAACTGTGGCAGAAACACTACATAATTGATAATAAAAGAAAAGGTAGGCAGATAATAGTAATAACTCAATAGTTGTTACCTATCTTTTCAAGTAGTTGATCTCAAGAGCAACTGCAGAGCAAGGTTGTAGATAGGTCATATTTAGGCCTAATTGGTTGAGTTGCTGCTGTATAACCTAGAGGTCATGGATCAGATCCATCTTCAAATTCTGAATCAAGAACCCGTCGATTAGAGGAGCTTTGGAAGTTTGTGGTGTCGACTGCAGCATCAAACTTACATGCAACATCATCGATGACCACGGTCTTGGTCATGAGCATGCATGGCATAACGGCTCCACGGTAAGATCGATCCTGCCAGTCCTTTTACGGCACTTAATTGAGGCTTTATGTTTATGCTTCATTATAACGCAAAAATCTTCTGGTGGGTCTCACAGAAGGCTATGAAGTTTCGATCCACAAAGGCCCAAACCATTCAGGAAAAAAATTGAAAATGAAGGTAAACTTCCTTCTTACTACTAGTTTAGCGTCGATACCCATGTTTCAAATTCCCAACAAACTTTGATGAATATCTTGTTGCAGGTTTCAACTCCATATAAACATTTAAAGAAGCACTCGGCACCATCAATAACTGCATGTAGCCACCACCCCTTGTTTCGAAGGCCAATTCCTGCACTGAATCGCCAAGCCTCCGACGAATGTGTGTTTTAGTTATCATATATTTGGCAAACTCCAGCTCAAGCTGGTGTCCTTCGAAATCTTTGGTCCAGACTCTCTTCAAGTGAAAAGTTACAGAATCCAGAGAGTCCTCTCCTCTCGAGATATCATCATGAACAAGTTTCCACTGTGGCGTAAGTGCCATAGAGGAACCGTATCCTCGTACCATCTGAAAGAATTAGCCAAAACATGAGAAATCCATCATATTCAAAGAAATTAAATAATTGTGAGTCCAAACAAGATTAAGTAAAGCACTACCGGTAATATCTAATTCCTGTAGACGACGGCAAATTCTAAGGACAAAAGCTATTTCCACTGCCCAGTACTCTTACCTGCTCATATCAGCATTGATAGACAATCTTTGCAAATTCGGAAATGTTGGATGCTGCCATTTTACCGGATAGCTACAATCAAAGATGAGAACGGTGAGTAATAGAGACTCAACCTGTACATAGAAGGACAGCTTATATAGTAATCAATCTGCATAGTCTCCACACTGCAGATTGATAATCGTATAGATTCAGTGGACTGATGAGCAGGCAAAGTTTTCTGCTGCCAATGAGGGTGATTTTGTTTGGCGTAGCAACCCCCAAGTTTTATAAAAGAACCATTATCACGGGACTGTGTGGGCAAGTACATGCCCAGGCATATCTAGGTTGGCACGTATAGACTGGTTTTCTATGTTTTGCCTGTTGACTCTCTATTCTCTATGATATAATATTCACCGGACAAAAATGAAAAAATTTGCAGTCTTTGAGCTAGCAAAAGCACGTCTCGACACTACTCTCTTACGTTATCCAAATCGTTAATCTCGTAGGCAGGCTATGGATTAGCCATGAACGAAAATCAAAACCATCTGACAGTTAAGGAATTGATTTATTGCCATCAGTCTGAAACTCACCCGCATATGACGGAGGAAATTCGTGTCGTATTTGCAGATTTGATCACCATCTTTAAATTTGAATATCTTTCCTTCGCAACTGAAAACCCAACGAAAGTAAAGAGATTCTTTGTTAGGACCGGGAGTGGTGATAATCTTATACGTATCTTGTTGGGAGATTGTTTTGGGGTGACAGACCCACCATTGGGTGTACTCAAAGTTCTATAGTAATTCCTTGTTTTGCAGGCAGTCCCATTGGATGTTTCAGATCAAGTCTTGGTTCCATGACCAGGTTTCAGGGCTTCCTCACTGCTGCTTTTTAATTGACTCGATCCCAGATTGTCATATCAAACTGCAGCTTGGTATCAGCCATCCCCGGCATTTGTCATAATACTAGAGTTACTACACGAACTCTCTCTCTTGGTTGCTTTCTCACTCTAGCAATCACCATCACTTGCAGAATATGCAAGAGTTTTTCTGTCTGCTTGTTCTTGGCGTCAAGTTGTGCCGGCTAGCTCTCGCTCGAAAAAGAACGACGTGCTTGCAGGGAAGAGGTGCAAGTTGGGCGCAACGTAACCTCCCCTTCAATCGTGTCTGGCCTCAACAGTCGAGCTGGGAGATATCCGTTCATGGTTACCTTGGTTAACGGGCAAAACCTTTGCTCATCTCTCTTGTTCTATCATAAAAGGAAAAACCTTCACTTCTATCTTTTCCATCATGATAATGGAAATTTTATCACGAACCCACGACTCTCTTAGATAGAGAAATAGAAAGAAAAATAAATATCAAAAGAACGAGATAGAGACCTAAAAAGTCAACTTGATACGAATTTTCATGTCAGTTGAGGGGTTGGGAGTTGTGTGCTCTAGTCATGGGTTCAAATCCGAACAAATAGAGGGTTTTTTTCTGGTTTTTCATGGAGATTGGGTTGGGGTGAAGTGTACATTACCGTATGTAAAAGACGGTATTGCATTCTGTTTTTCATCATATTTTTGTTGAAAAATGCCTAGCCCCTGTTGGCACTTACATTTATGGCAGGCTAAACAAAATAATAATAATAAATAAATGTCCCTCCATTTTTTATTTGGAGAGCAGCACATTCTTTAGATGCACGGATTATCAAGGTATCTATCTCAAATCATTTATTTCAATTTACAAGGGGTGGATGTGCAGCTGGGTCTTGTTAGACTGGTAGAAGAAATAAGATAAACGGCTGACATTATCAAAGGTGGGTCCCATACATTTAAAAGTACACCGCTTTGGTTTAACATTTCTCTACAAACAATGGCACATGATACTTGGAAATGTCGTATAATTTGAGTGTATAATTCGGTTGTAGTGACGGTTTGATTACTCATGAGGGATTCCATGTAGGAAACCCTCATGAAGTATTAAAACAGTGCTAGAAAAATCTTAAACAGTGCTAGAGGCGAATTGTTTGGATAACATCGCCTGGTACGGATGGCATCATTGTGGCGAAAACGTACTTTGAGCTACGGTTGCACTAAAGGCACGGCATGCAATTTCTTGCTTATGTAAAGCAACGTTTTATACCAGCAGGAATTACTTATATCATCGTCGCCATTATCACCAAGACCTTATCCCGATTAGGAATCAGCCACGTGAATTTTGTTCTTTTGTTCCTTCTTTAAGTGCTATGGTTTCATTTAGTTTTAAAGTTTTTAAATCTTTTCTTACCACTTCTACTCACGTTCTTTTGAACCTTCTCTTGCCCTTTTAAAAACTTCAACTTGGATCGTCTTACTCTTTCTAATTGATGCCATTTTCGGTCTTGTTGGATATGTTCAAACCATCTGAGTTTAATCTCCCTCATCTTTTTACCAATTAGTACTACTCTTAAGTTTTCTCTAATCTTTTCATTTCTATTTTTATCTTTTCTTACATTGTCACTTATTGTGACACCCCGGGTTTTAACATTTGTTTTCCCATATTTATACAAAAATAATAATAATTTATTTATAGAAAATAGATGGGATCCCAGAACTTAAAACTCATAATTTAAAATTTGTCGCAGCATCAAGCAAATACCATTTCAGAAAACCCTGAGGGTCATTTCACCTCAAAATCACACTGAAGAACAGAATGAAAAGTAACCATTTTGAGCATGCTCCCAAATTAAAACCACGATGAAATTTTTACAATTGCAAAGATACGTAATAATGAAAGTTTCAAAGCTCCAGGGTCTGTCCAAAATCACCACATCATCTATGTATAAACATATAACCACTATATAGTGAGATGTGTCTAATCTATCAATATATGCAATGGCTAAAGAGAATGCCAAAAAGCCAATACCAGTCCAACCAAAAGTACACCACTCTGTCGGTATCTGACAGTCTCTGTTCTCAAGCCCCCGTCCAACTCCACGCTAGTCCACCTTCTTCCCTTTCTGACTGTCACGCTCTGATTATGAGGCATTGCAAAACAAAGCAATGCCTCAGCAAGCCATACTTGTGCAGATGATATACATTCAAAATAACTCAATAAAACAAAGCATATGACGCAAGGCATAAAGATCGAAAGATGATCAATAATAAAGTCTTAAATCACATGATGAAGGACATACCATGTCCATGCAATAAATAAGATATCGTCAACCATGATATCAGGACATGCACAATCCGAGAAAATCTAGAAACATATGAATGCATGTCAAAAGTATCAAACCTCATACACAGTCAAGCTCTATGAGTGTCTCACATACACTCACGGCAATGTGGGGTCAGCTCTCTGTACCATCCGCTTTCACCCTTTCACCCTTGCACCCTCACGGGTACTCAGGCACTCCGGCACTCGCGGGAACTACGCGCACCACTTTCACTTTCACCCTTTCACCCTCACAGGCACTTAGGCACTCACGAAAAGTCGCGTTGCACACCCGCTTTCACCCTTTCACCCTCACGGGCACTCAAGCACTCGCGGTGGTGAAAATCGTATCCTACCACAGGATTAATAGTCTCAAATATCAAGCCAGAGCGACTCCCACATGTCAAGAAGACCAAAAATTAAGTGGATATCACGAAAGATATAAAAAACAATGCATGCAATAACTACCATAAAGATAGCACGCACATGCGAAGCTACACGCTGAAGTCAATCTCACACATATGGTAAGGCATAAATCATATGCCTCAAAGACTCAAATCATCAAATCACTATTTGAGAATCATAGAAAAATTGTGAATGAAATCACCTACCTCAATATCGCAATATCTCCAAACAAACACGTATCCAATATCAAAGGGTGTGCCCTGATGTACCTGTCATGCCATAAATCATGTCATGGTTAACACATATAACCAAAATCTAAAGCCTGATCATCTATTGATCAGCTTGATCTGAATCATCTAATAGCATTTCGTAGTTTCGCTACTAAAAAGTTGCTCCAAACTAGATTTTTATCATAAATCTAGGTCCGCCTTGTCGAGACAATCACAACGCCTATTTCGGATCGTGATTTGGACCTCTATAGCTCCCATAATCAAGGTTTAAAGGCAAAAAGGGTCAAAAAAGACCAAAATCCAGCAAATGGGGCCTGCCGCTCTCGTGGGGAGTGCCGGGCACTTCTGTGGAAGCGCTCTACGCCTGGGGGACGGAACAGTGCTCGTGGGGCTTTCTAGTCTCTCCACATGGCACGCACGAGTTGCACCACGTGCCCCTACGCGTGGCGCGCCCTCGTTCATGTGGTTCCTCCTGTTACGGTCGCCGTCGCCGGAGACGACGATCGGACTAGTTCCCCGGCGACCCCAAGTGTCCGTTTTTTGTGACCCCTGTGTCCAGTTTTTCACGTACATTCCATTTTCCCAAATCCTTCCTAAATTTATTGTTTTTTCACGCTTTTTGTTTCGTTTTTAAAAACTCCATACTACTATTTTTTATGTTTTTCGGCATCCTTAGCCGTCCGATCGTCACGAAATTTTGTAGGTCCTTTCCTCTCCTCATCATACACAATCTGAATGGTCCAGATCTAAATTTGACACCGTCTCATCTAATTTTTTTCATGAAAACAGTAAACGCGAATTTTTTGCAAAAACCATCGTGTTCATGCCTTTTTTCGGCGTTTATAAGTGTATAAACCTTGAAATTAACACAAAAGGGAAGGGTGGAGTGATCCTACCTCGTTCCCGGCTGTTCAAGGGTAGAGAAATCCGCCTCCCCAGTGCGTGATTGTCCACGTGAAGGCAGAGACAATTAGAGAGAGGAGAGTGCGTTTTGAGCACTCTCTCTTCTCCTTACCTTATATTTTTATTTTATTTTATTTTATTATATAGTTATTTTATTTTATTTATTTTCTCATTTTTAAAAAATCAAAATGTTACATCCTACCCACCTTATAGAAAATTTCGTCCTCGAAATTTAAAATATGCATACCTCACAAGAAGAGCTCTGGGTGGATACGCCTCATCTCATCCTCCAACTCCCAAGTAGCCTCCTGTGTCGAGTGATGCTGTCAGAGGACTTTGACCAGGGGAATGGTCTTAGTCCTCAACTCCTGAATTTTGATATCCAAGATCTGTATGGGGCGCTCCTCGAATGTCAAGTCAAGCCGTACCTCTGGTGGTATCTGCTCTAGCACGTGGCATGGGTCTGGTATGTAGTTCCTCAACATAGAGATATGAAAAACATCATGTACTCCAGCTAGCTGTGGGGGTAGGGCTAACTGGTATGCGACTGGTCCGACTTTGCGTAAGATCTCAAAAAGACCAATGTGTCTGGGACTGAGTTTCCCCTTTACACCAAATCTCATCACGCCCTTCAAAGGGGAAACTCTCAAAAATACATGCTGTTCTACTTCAAACTCCAAGTCCTTCCGTCTCCTATCCGCATAGCTCTTCTGACGCCTGTGAGCTGCAAGTAATCGTTTTCGAATGAGTAAGACTTTTTCTGCACATTGCTCAATCAACTCTGACTTCACGATCCGTCTCTCTCCTACGTCACTCCAGCACAAAGGAGACCTGCATGGTCTGCCATATAGTGCCTCATAAGGCGCCATGCCAATGCTCGCATGATAGCTATTATTATACGCAAACTCCACGAGTGGCAAACGCTCATCTCAACTACCTCTCCAATCCAGGACACAAGCCCTCAACATATCCTCCACGGTCTGGATAGTCCTCTCAGTCTGGCCATCTGTCTGGGGGTGGAAAGCTGTACTAAATCTCAATCTCGACCCCAAAGCCTCTTGTACACTCTGCCAGTACTTTGAGGTAAACCGTGTGTCTCGGTCTGAGATAATCGTCAATGGTACTCCATGAAGGCTCACGATCTCCCTAACGTACAGCTTCGCCAAGCTATCCACGGTCTGAGTCTGTCTAATAGGGAGGAAATGGGCTGACTTTGTCAATTTGTCAACTATAACCCATATCATGTCGTGCCCACTGACCATCCTCGGCAAACCCACTATAAAATCCATAGTGAGGTGATCCCACTTCCACTCTTGAAGATCTAAAGTCTACAATAACCCAGCTGGTAGTTGATGCTCCGCCTTGACCTGCTGACAGGTCAAGCATCATGCTACGCACTCACCAATATCCCTCTTCATCCCATTCCACCAAAAGTGTCGTCTAAGGTCCTGGTACATCTTCGTACCTCCGGGATGAATAGAATACCGGGACTGGTGCGCCTCCTGAAGCAAGTCATGTCTCAATTGATCATCTGCAGGTACTACCAATCTGCCCCTATACCTAACACCTCCATCGAGCCTTCTATAAAAGTCGGCCTTATCGGCCATGTTCTGCGTCTCAGCATCACTCACCTGTGCCTCAAGGATCCTATTAAGAAACCTGGATCGAGTCGAGAGGTTAGCAAGCATCACTCTCGACTTCCTACTCAGGGCATCAGCTACGACGTTAGCTTTCCCCGGGTGGTACTGTATCATAAAGTCGAAGTCCTTGAGGTACTCCATCCATCTCCTCTGCCTCATGTTCAGATCGCTTTGAGTGAAGAAATACTTGAGACTCTTGTGGTCAGTGTATACCTCAAAATTCTTGCCATATAAATAGTATCTCCAGGACTTCAATGCAAACACAACTGCGGCCAACTCAAGATCATGTGTCGGATAATTCACCTTGTGCGTCTTCAACTATCTCAACGCATAAGCAATGACCTTCCCATACTACATTAGCACTGCTCCAAGACCTCTGCCTGATGCATCACAAAACACCACGTAACCAACTGATCCTGAAGGTAGGGCAAGTACTGGTGCAGAAGTCAACCTCCGCTTGAGCTCCTGGAAGCTCTCCTCACAAGCATCAGTCCAAACAAATCTGATGTCCTTCCTAGTCAAAGTGGTCATGGGCAAGGCAATCTTCAAGAACCCCTCAATGAATCGCCGATAGTAACCAGTTAAACCGAGGAAACTATGAACCTCTGTCACCGTCATAGGCCTCTCCCAACGCAAAACTGCCTCCACCTTAGCTGGATCTACAGCCACACCATCCTTGGACACCACGTGCCCCAAAAACTGCACATGTCCTAACCAAAATTCACACTTACTGAGCTTCACATACAAGCGATGATGACGAAGTGTGTCCAACACAATGCGAAGATGCTCCATGTGGGCCCTATGGTTAGGAGAATATATCAGGATATCATCCACAAAGACAATCATGAACTTATCCAAATAAGCTCGGAATACCCTGTTCATCAAATCCATGAACACTGCTGGTGCATTCGTTAATCCAAAGGGCATTACCAAAAACTCATAATGGCCATACCGACTCCTGAATGCAGTCTTAGGGATATCCTCCTCCCTAATCCTCAACTGGTGATAGCCTGAGCACAGGTCGATCTTAGAGAACACCTGTGCCGACTGCAACTAATCAAACAAGTCGTCAATACGTGGTAGAGGATACTGATTCTTCACAGTAACACTATTCAGTAACCGGTAGTCTATGCACAACCTCAATGATCCATCCTTCTTCTTAACGAAGAGGACTGGTGCTCCCCAAGGAGACCCACTCGGCTTGATAAACCCCTTATCCAAAAGTTCTTACAACTGCACCTGGAGCTCTCTCAACTCTGCAGGGGCCATCCTATAAGGCGCCTTAGATATAGGCAGTGTACCCAGAACTAAGTCTATGGTAAAATCAATCTCCCTGCGTGGAAGTAGTCCTGGCAGCTCATATGGGAATACATCAGTAAAATCTCGTACTACGTCAATCTCCTCAATCCGTAGCTGCTCCCTATTAGTTGTCGTGACGCAAGCCAAAAACACTCGACAACCTCGAGTATAACATCGAGCTGCTCTCATGGCGAAAATCATACAAGAGCCACTATCACTCCTCCTGCCCTGGACTACAACCACTGGTTGACCTGGTACACTACACATAATCTGCTTCTTATGGCAGTCTATAGTAACCCAAAACATCGCTAGCCAATCCATCCCCAAGATGACATCAAAATCCATCATGTCTAATAAAATGAGGTCGGCATCTATCCTCACACCTGATATCTCCACTGATACCCTTTCAAGGTACTCAGTAGCCTCCATTGTCTCTCCTGATGGCATCGACACATCTAACGCAAATGCAAGCTTGCTCGTAGGCAAGTCAAGGCAAGATGCAAATGTACATGCAATAAATGAGTGGGTAGACCCCGAATCAAAAAGAACCCTGGCATGTCTATCAGCTACCAGAAAAATACCTTCCACCACCTGGTTTGAGGCCTGTGCCTGCCCTAAAGTGATGGCAAAGACGCGGCCCTGATTGCGTGGCGCTGCCTACGCAGTGGCATCTGTCCTCGCTGGTCTGTCTCCCAAACCTCTCGGGCACTGTCTAATCATGTGTCCCGTCTTGCCACAGCCATAGCACCTAAATGGCTCGATCGACCAAAAAGGCTGCTGTCGCTGCTGCTGCTGATACTGATGGGGCTGCTGTGGGCTCTGATGCTGACGGCCCTGTACTGGGCAAAATTGCCCCACGTGTCGGCCCTTACAACGAGGGCACACTCTCCGACCCTGATCTCTCCTCTGTCTAGGAGAGTACCACGAATCATTACCCCCCTGAGATGGTGTGGATGCGAAGGGCCTCTTGTCCTTGGAGGGCAGACTCACCTCTCCTATACTCCGTCTCGAATCCCTCTCTAGCATCACAGCCCTATCTGCCGCCTGTGTCATCTTAGTCAGGTATGCTATCAATACTTCATGCCTCAATTGTGGCACTAACCCATCAATGAATCTATCTGCTGCCTCCTGCTCTGAGGCAAAAGGGGTATCTGCAAATCTGCGCAGCCTCATAAATTGGTTCAAGTACTATTGAACCGTAAGGTTACCCTGTGTTAATGCGGAGAACTCCCTCTTCATGGCATGCAGAGCATGAGGGAAATATTGTGCATCAAATATCTTCTGAAAATCTTGCCAGGAGAATGGCGCTGAAGATGGGGGACGTATCTGCTTCTGAGTCTTCCACAAAAACTCGGCTTCTCCTACCAACAAGTACGAAGCCAATCTAACCTGATCCTCAGGTGCAATCTCCATCCCCGTAAAAGCCTTCTCTACCCCGAACAGCCATCTCTCTGCTGCTACTAGCTCCCCTTCCCCATGGAAGCTAGGAACCATCCTCCGAAACCTCTCGAGCTGCTTCGCTGGTGGAACACGCATGCTCGAAGATCCTCCCTCAGCAACTACCTGTGTGGGAGCCAACGGTGCTACATGGGACGACTGTGCTGCTGAGTCCTCTGGGACTGCTGCAGTCGCCACCGGGTGGATAGGGTGTAAGGCATGCACCTCCGCCCGAACCTCCTCCCGAACCTGCCTCAAAATATGCTCTATGAGGCATGGTAAGAGGCTCTCAACTACTCGAGCCGCAATGTCTGCCTCATGCCCCCCTTGCTCTGGTGTAACAGCAGGGGTAACAGGGGTGGCAACTGGTGGAGCGGGGGTAGACCTGGTCCTTCGTCGAGGAGCCATCTGTTAACAACACATAACCCATGGTATAAGCATTTCTCCTTTCTCAGTCTAAGCCAACAACGAATGGGCTATCATGCTAATTAAACCCTTAAAGTGGTGATGATGGACTACGCCTAAGCTCTGATACCAAACTGTGACACTTCGGGTTTTAACATCTGTTTTCCCATATTTATATGAAAATAGTAATAATTTATTTATAGAAAATAGATGGGATCCCAGAACTTAAAACTCATAATTTAAAATTTGTCGCAGCGTCAAGCAAATACCATTTCAGAAAACCTCGAGGGTCATTTCACCTCAAAATCACACTGAAGAACAGAACGAAAAGTAACCATTTTGAGCATGCTCCCAAATTAAAACCACGATGAAATTTTTACAATTGCAAAGATACGTAATAATGAAAGTTTCAAAGCTCCAGGGTCTGTCCAAAATCACCACATCATCTATGTATAAACATATAACCACTATATAGTGAGATGTGTCTAATCTATCAATATATGCAATGGCTAAAGAGAATGCCAAAAAGCCAATACCAGTCCAACCAAAAGTACACCACTCTGTCGGCATCTGACAGTCTCTGTTCTCAAGCCCTCGTCCAACTCCATGCTAGTCCACCTTCTTCCCTTTCTGACTGTTGCGCTCTGATTCTGAGGCATTGCAAAACAAAGCAATGCCTCAGCAAGCCATACTTGTGCAGGTGATATACATTCAAAATAACTCAATAAAACAAAACATATGCACAAGGCATAAAGATCGAAAGATGATCAATAATAAAGTCTTAAATCACATGATGAAGGACATACCATGTCCATGCAATAAATAAGATATCATCAACCATGATATCAGGACATGCACAATCCAAGAAAATCTAGAAACATATGAATGCATGTCAAAAGTATCAAACCTCATACACACTCAAGCCCTATGAGTGTCTCACATACACTCACGGCAATGTGGGGTCAGTTCTCTATACCATCCGCTTTCACCCTTGCACCCTCACGGGTACTCAGGCACTCCGGCACTCGCGGGAACTACGCGCACCACTTTCACTTTCACCCTTTCACCCTCACAGGCACTTAGGCACTCACGAAAAGTCGCGTTGCACACCCGCTTTCACCCTTTCACCCTCACGGGCACTCAAGCACTCGCGGTGGTGAAAATCGTATCCTACCACAGGATTAATAGTCTCAAATATCAAGCCAGAGCGACTCCCACATGTCAAGAAGACCAAAAATTAAGTGGATATCACGAAAGATATCAAAAACAGTGCATGCAATAATTACCATAAAGATAGCACGCACATGCGAAGCTACATGCTGAAGTCAATCTCACACATATGGTAAGGCATAAATCATATGCCTCAAAGACTCAAATCATCAAATCACTATTTGAGAATCATAGAAAAATTGTGAATGAAATCACCTACCTCAATATCGCAATATCCCCAAACAAACACATATCCAATATCAAGGGGTGTGCCCTGATGTACCTGTGATGCCATAAATCATGTCATGGTTAACACATATAACCAAAATCTAAAGCCTAATCATCTATTGATTAGCTCGATCTGAATCATCTAATAGCATTTCATAGTTTCACTACTAAAAAGTTACTCCAAACTAGATTTTTATCCTAAATCTAGGTCTACCTTGTTGAGACGATCATAACGTCTCTTTCGGATCATGATTTGGACCTCTGTAGCTCCTAGAATTAAGGTTTAAAGGCAAAAAGGGTCAAAAAAGACCAAAATCCAACAAATGGGGCCCGCCGCCCGCGCGGCGCGTGCGGGGCGCTTCTGTGGAAGCGCTTTGCGCCTAGGGGATGGAACAGCACGCATGATACGTTCCAGCCTCTCCACATGGCGCGCACAAGTCGCACCACATGCCCCTACGCGTGGCACGCCCTCGTCCATGTGTTTCCTCCTATTACGGTCGCCGTCGCTGGAGACGACAACCGGACTGGTTCGCCGGCGACCCCAGGTGCTCCGTTTTTTGTGATTTTTACACCCCTGTGTCCGATTTTTCACGCACATTCCATTTCCACTATCCATTTTCCCAAATCCTTCCTAAATCTATCGTTTTTTCACGCTTTTTGTTTTGTTTTCAAAAACTCCCTACTACTGTTTTTTGTGTTTTTTGGCGTCCCTAGCTGTCCAATCGTCACGAAATTTTGTGGCTCTTTTTCTCTCCTTATCATACACAATCTGAACGGTCCATATCCAAATCTAACACCGTCTCATCTAATTTTTTTCATGAAAACGGTAAACACAATTTTTTTGCAAAAACCGTCGTGTTCATGCCTTTTTCTGGCGTTTATAAGTGCATAAACCTTAAAATTAACACAAAAGGGAAGGGTGAAGTGATCCTACCTCGTTCCCGGCTGTTCAAGGGTGGAGAAATTCGCCTCCCCAATGCGTGATTGTCTACGTGAAGGCAGAGACAATTCGAGAGAGGAGAGTGCGTTTTGAGCACTCTCTCTCTTCTCCTTACCTTATATTTTTATTTTATTTTTATTTTTTTGTTATATTATATTATATTATATAGTTATTTTATTTTATTTATTTTCTCATTTTAAAAAAATCAAAATGTTACACTTATCAATCTCAACATCTGCATTTCAGTGATGCTCATCCTACATGCACGTTGTTCCTTAACTGCCTAATAGTCTAAATTCATAGAGATGGCAAGCCTAACAACCATCCTATAGAATTTTCTTTTTAGTTTGAGTGACACATTTCTATCACACAAAACTTCAAAGGCGCATCTTTATTTATTCTACTCCGCTTGGATTCTTAGGATAACCTCCTTCTCAATCTCTCTGCTCTTATGACATGTTGATGTCAAGTATCGAAAGTAGTCTTTTTGGGAAACTTCTTGGTTACAATCTTTAATGGTACTCTAGTCTCACTTCTCTCATTGCTAAAATTGCATTTCATATATTGTATCTTAGTTCTTTATGTTCTAATGCATCCTTCCATAGCTCTAGCTTTGTGTTTACGCCCTGATTTGTCTTATCAATCAAAATTAAATCTTTTGCAAATAACAAGCACCATAGAATGTCCTCATACAAATGTTTTGTTAACTCAGCTATAACCAACAGAAAAATGTATTTATTCAATGTCGATTCTTAATACAATCCTATAGTGATAGGAAATTCACCAATCTTTTCATAAGTGGTTCTAACGTTTATTACTCCCTCATACATATTCTTAATCATGTCAACATACCCCTATGAAACCCCTTTCTTACCCAATATCCATCATATTAACTCTCTAGTGACTCTATCATAAGCTTTTTCTAAATTAATAAAGACCATGTGAAAGTCCTTTTTCATCTCCCTATATTTCTCTATCAATTGTTTAAGTAAGAAAATAACTTTCATATAAACCTTCCAAACATAAAATCAAACGAGTTCTGTTATATACTCGTTCATGTTGTAGCCACTTCTTAATTACTCTTTCAAAAAGTTTCATAATATTGCTCATAAGTTTGATCCCCTAATAATTAGTGCAACTCTATATGTCTAATTTATTCTTATAAATTAGTATAATAAAACTCTTTTTGCATTCATCCATTATTTTCTTTAATTTTTAAACAATTTTATCAACCAAACTACTCCACTATCTCCTAAATACTTCCAAACCTCTATTGATACACTATTGGGCCCTAAGGCATTTCCTAAATTCATCCTTTTCAAGGCCTCTTTCACTTGCATTCTAATCTCACGATCGCATCTATAATATCAAATGTTATCTAGGTTTATAGTACTTTCAATCTATATATTCTCATTGTAATTGTCATTTAATAATTTTTTTAAGTAACTTTCCTACTTTTGCTTGATCTCATCATATTTTACTAATACCCATTCGTTGTCACTTCTAATACACTTAACTTAGTCTAAGTTCTTACTTTTTTGTTTACTTCCTTTTACAAGTTTAAACTATCTTTCTCACATTCTCTTGATCCTAATCTATTATAAATATCATTATATACCTTGAGTTTAGCGTTACTTACTACTCTCTAAGCAACATTTTAACATTCTTATATTGCCCAAAGTTTTCATTATTTTTTGTCCTCTATAATGCTTTAAAATACACTTATTTCTATTTAATGATTTTTTGCACTTTTTCACTTTGCCACCAAGTTTTCTCTATTAGTTGTCTTTTACCTTTAAATACTCCTAAGATATCTTCTCACACGTCTATTTATGTAAAAGATTGAAATAAAGTCACTCTTAGACACGGCCATCTAATGGGATGTTTCATTTTCTACGAGATCTCTTTGCCAAGCAAACTAAATGATTTCTTGAGTGAACTTTCTCATCTGAAATCAAGTTACTCTAGAACACATTTTTTTTATTTTTAGGTAAGTTACTCTAGAAATAATGGAAACTTTACAAGCACTACTGATGTTCCTATAATCTCAAGTTCCCTCCTGCTAAATTTACCAAAAGAAAGGAAAGAAAAACAAAAAACAAAGAAAGAAATACCTTCCGTTTCCATACGAGCCTGGTTGCTCAATAGATAAAGTGAAACTTTGCAGTGTAACACGATCTCAGAACTCAAAAAGCAAACACAATGTGATTTCTCTAACAAGGGTCAGGCAGCTTGACACATGCAAGAATGCAGCTTAACGCAGATAATAAAACTACGTTTTCATTCAATTTAAAAAAAATATCTAACTTTTATTGCGCACAAAATGAGAAAATCCAAAACACGAAAAAAGCGGCCAGTTCTGTGTCCAAATGCAGACCAGCCCAAATTGCTTTGACTGGGCTCCTTCTGCTTTGATGCAGCGTTTTTTCACTCCACTGTAACAAAGTCCACAACCGACAGCTCAACCACTTCTATCACAACTGAGAGCGCCAACATGACTACAAGATGAGCAAGTTAGCCTCCTGAAATGAACAGGCCAGAGGACCGGTAATAAGTAGTATTTCCCAAACGGAAATCAGTGTATGGACTTTCCTGTACTAGAAGAACATGTGAAGGCCCAAATGGCTGGTGATGGAAACATTTGACCTCTTATTTTTATGGGTACTTAGAAAAGGAGTCTTGACACAGTATAGAGTTGTCCTCGTGTGACCTAGAGGTCATAAGTTCGAGGAGTGAAAACAGCTTCTTGCAAAAATACAAAGTAAGACTCCATACTATAGACCCTTTGTAGTCCGTCCCTTCCCTGGACCTCGCATATGCATGAACTTTGTGCACCAGGATGCTTCTTTTTTTTATACGTACTTGAACGAGACATCTATGGATTTTTTTTTTTAATTTTTAATTTTTTATGGGTACTTGAATGAGATATCTAAGGATTTTGCTTTTGAGACAGTAATATATTTATTAAAGAAGAGATAACAATTTACAAAGAATACGGAGAGTGCCCTAAGAAGGACATCAGTCCAGAGTTGAACATCATTAGCACATCTAGAAACCAGAAAAAGGAGAAGCCTTATCCACTATACAATTCCTAATCTTATCAGCATCCATGGACCTAGAATATACATGTTTGCCTAAGCTATAAGTTTGGAAGATTCATCCGCCTTGGTTAATTTGCATGCAATCTCAACCTACAAATGTTGAGGCCTGTAAGAATCCGAATTTCACTGGAAGTTATCACTCCTTAGATAGCTCCAGTAGGATATAACCGTCTTCCTAAACAATGTACAAGTGAACATGATTTCAGCACACAGAAAAAACACCTTTTTTAAGTAAAAGAGTGACAACAAAATAAAGTTGTGCAAACCACTGCTTAGCATGGTTTTGTTTAACTGCTTTGGCAACTTATGCTAGGCTTTAGCTCCACAAGAAATATTCACAATATGAGATACTCTCAATCAGTAAGAAGTATGTTACTAACCTGTCAAAAGAAGATGAACTGGCATGTCTGGCATGCCAAGTGGCAGCTTCGGCCAGCAACAGCTTATATGCAGTCGATCCATGTTAAATTGCTGTCAAGGATAACCATACTGCAACATCACAAAATTTGATGCAGTTCCCCTTGAACTAAAATGAGACACTTTTCCTCACACATGAAATCCAAAACTTAGTCTCTGAGTGCCTATTGATTAGAGTCTCTTACCGTTCAGAAATAAAAAGGGCAGCCCCAGTGCACGAAGCTCCCGCCTATGTGGGGTCCGGGGAAGGGGCGGACCACAAGGGCCTAAAGTACACAGTCTTACCTTGCATTTTGCAAGAGGCTGTTTCCACGCCTTGAACCCGTAACCTTAAGGTCACATGACGACAACTTTTACCGTTGCGCCAAGGCTCCCCTTCACCGTTCAGAATAAACAAGGAAAAAGATTCCCTTTCTGTAGATCACACTTGACTGCACCTGAAAACAGAAACTTACTGTACACATAAACCCCAACTAGCTATAACCAGAGTTAATCATCCAAAAAGGAATAAGAAACAAAAATCATTCAGTACACATATCCATCAGCATCATCACATATAGCCAAAGTTAATCTGTTGGTGCACTTACGTTCAGTTATTTGCAAGCTCCTGTTCTCCACCTTCACTAGTAAGATTCGAATGACCAGGCAAAATGGTCCCTGCAGAACCCATTACAACCTGACTTTAAGAAACTCAACGAGAGGGATTATTTTCATAATAATTTCTAAAATGAAACAGGAAAATTTCAGACCATTTGGTAGAAGTCCATCTGTGTCAACTTGGTGGGCAACACTCGATTCGGTCGGAGGAACTTGTCCCTGGATCAAATAAGAAATAAACCATAAGAAATGTATCACCTATTTTACTTGCTAAATACAAGACAATTAGAACAGAAAGTGTATCAACCATCATGGATAATACCTCTTTACAGGTAGTTTTGGAGTGTCCAGGCTTTTTGCAAATGCTGCAGGACTTGATACTGCCTTTGGCTGCAGATTTATCGACTGTAGACCTCAATCTATTAGCCCGTCGATGCCCTACTCTCCTCAGTTTCTGAGGGCTTAGAATTGTACCAACCTTAACAGTGTTATCTGCTTGACCACTCTGGCCAACATCAGGATGACTAACACTAGTAATTGTGCTAGGCTGTGCAAGTTGGCCAACAGACTCATCAGTAAGGTGAATATTGTTAATTGATTCTTGTAGTCTGTCTAATGCAATCTCGTACGTGTGTACACTAAGTGCCGCATACTCTGCCAATTGAATGGATCGATGACATAGATCGTTATATCGTTCTACCCAACTTCCAACTCTGACTTGATTTTGGCCTTCATGCAAAATATGATTGCATTTCACATCCTTTCTCCACCGCGTCAATATGTACTGAGATGGTATATTAGTGATATCTGAATCCACGAGAACCAATAATGCATGTCTGCAGAGAATGCCTCGGGATTCAAATGAATGACAAATGCAACGAACCTCTGTTTTGGACTTATTAAAGTCAACTTCATATTCCTTGGGCACTATTGTCCCATCATCACACTGTTCACGTTCTTTGACCACGTAAGTCACAATTGACCCATGTTTCTTGATACGTCTTGTAGAACAGTTTGGCATTGCAGAAATCTCATCTTGGAATTTGCTAAAGATTTCTCTAGAATAAAAAATTGCAGCTTGACTTTCGAAAATGGATTTTGTCCTCAATACTGGCTTCCCCTTCCATGAATCAAAATCTAACTGCACTTCTTTCTCGTATCGACTTTGTAGAGCTAATTCATACTCGTGAACAAACTCTTTCAATGTGGTTTCCGGATGAAGGTACCCGTTAAAAAAATCAGTTATATTGTCAGTTTCTTGAGTAGTAGACATCTCCAGAAATAAGGTGTTCCTCAAGTACACAGGTACCCATTGCTGACGGTCTATATACAGCATTTTAAGCCATTCATTTTCTGCAAGCTTGTAAGCATTGATGATTTCCTCCCATTTTTTCTCAAACTCCTCAATTTTTAATGAGTCAAGAATGCAATTCAGCAGTTTCTTCATAAACTCCTCATTTCTGCTCAATTGATCCAATTTCTTTGGAACTTCTTTGATGATATTCTCCAAACAGAGACGATGACGTACTCCTGGAAAAACCTCGGCAACTGCTGCTCGTATGGACTTGCACTGGTCAGTAACTATTGAGATAGGAGGACGACCAGACATGGCTGCTAGCCATGCCCTAAACAACCAAACAAATGTCTCCTTGGTCTCATTTGCAGCCAATCCACAACCTAGTAAAACGGATTCACCATGATGATTGACTCCCACAAATGTAACAAGTGGCACAATATATTTGTTTTTTAAGTATGTAGTGTCAAAGATGACTACATCAGCAAAGTAAATGTAATCCATCCTACATTTTGAATCAGCCCATATAACATTTCTCAAATCCCCCTGCCTGTCAACATCCACTACATAAAAGAATGCAGGATTTTTGGTTTTCATCTCAGTGAGCAGCTTCAAAATGGTTTCTGCACCTCCTTCAGCAAGGGACAATTCCCTTTGTTGATCAAAGGAATACCTACTTTCTTCCCTCCCCAAGTCTAAGCTCCCACGCTTTTTTGCTTCTAGATCAGACGAATCAATTCCCATCACAGGCAGTGCAACCTTTTTCCGTGAAAGAATCACTCTTCTTTTTTTCTTTGGCTTTATCAACTTATGTGATCGATGGAGTTGAGCTTCTGATGGATTGAGCATATGAGTGTGCTCGGTCACAACTTGACTTACAACCCACTTTTCGGAGTCCATTCTCTTCTTGATGCTCATCTTTGCCATACAACCTTCCCTTGTGTCGGGTCTTGGATGTTTGACATTGTCATCCTTCCTTTTGTAACCCTCCTTAGTGCATGTAAATACTGCATGAATTAATTCTTTAGTTCCCCTTTTACAACTCGATGCCTTTTTCTTAGTTCCAAATCCAGCTTGCTTGGCATAAGCATTGTAGAACATGTGAGAAGCTTTAACAGAGTCAAACTCCATTCCCACAGCAGGAACTAGATTTCCGTCTCCTTCTACTACAAAAGCCTCTTTTTCGTCCTCACCCTCTTCATCCTCACTTACAGACTCCTCCATTATCTCTTCTACACTGAAAACATCCAACCCCTTACCAGTGCTCACTTTTCTTCTGCGGGAAATTATCAATTTACGCTTTTTACCATTTTCTACTATCAAATTATGTGATCTATGAAAACGAGCTTCTAATGGACTCAGTGGATGTGTATGGTCAATGATAACTTGAGTTACTACCCACTTTTCAGAGTCCCGTCTCTTCTTGATGCTCATCTTGGCCATGCAACCTTCTCTTGTATCAGGTCTTGGACTCAGGACATTTTCATTCTTCACTTTGAAACCCTCCTTAGTACACGTATATACTACATGAATCAATTCTTTAGTCCTCTTGCTATAAGATGAGGCCCTCTTCTTAATGCCGAACCCAGAATGCTTAGCATAACAGCTGTAGAACTCATAAGCTGCTTCCACAGATTCAAACTCCATCCCTACGTAAGGAACTGAACTTGAATCTCCTCCAAGTAAAGTGGATTCACTTTCTTCCATTTTATCCTCACCCAATTCGTCCATGGTTCCACACTCCACAAGGGAGAAAGATTCTTCTGTTATTTCTTCATTCGACAAAGGTTCAGTGCCTACTGTGTTATCCTTCATTCCACCAGTTGTAATAGGAGGCTGCAAAACACATTTCTAATAAACCAAAGAAAAATGAAAACAGAAGCTCCTACCCAAATGTCACACTTGCAAAGTTAAAGACAATATTATCATAACTTGAAGCAGAAGATGTAAGAGCATTTTGTACAAGGGAAAGCCAATCGTGCACCTTCACGATATTGTCCGCTGATTATTTACAAACATAAGGAGAGGAACATCGTTGTACAACTCCATAGTTAAAAATATAAACTTTATTTGTAGATTGATGCAGACATCGACTATCAGGAATGTCTTTCAAGACCATAATGATAATAGAAAGGAACAGGAATCGATATCAAGTATCTACATACAACAAAGGTTTTCTTGCAACTTAGTCAAGTCATCAACTCTAGAATCACCGTAAGTTCAGAGATAAGACATTTAACCGGATCCATCCGACTACAAACCTTCTATATCATCAAAGAAGAACAAAAAAGTGTCAAGAGTGTTGATGATTGTCCACCTACAATGTTGTATACGAATAGATAAGCAATCAAATCCCATACTACTAGGAAGAAGAAACCAACTACAAGATTATGCAACTATACTGCAGAACTACAAAAGAACACCAACAACAAAGAGAGAAAGTAAAGAAAATGAAACGCTTAGGTTACTTGCAACTACAATCAAGGTTTCACTAGCTCTCTAGGTGCGCCACAGCTGAAAATTAAAAGAAGGAACTGAAGCCTATACTCTCCTTCTTTTGTTATCGTATATATTACCTTCATTTTTAGCTCCTTCATTGGCTCGTAAAATTCATTCTAAAACGAATCAAGGGTTTTATACGGTCAGGGTTTATGGTACCATAAACTGCATTAAGAACAAGCCACCTCCTATTGTTCTTGACGAATCAAAACATTATACAATTGGCAAAAATATCAAGCAAAACAAAATACTGAATTAACTCTACATTTAAAAGATGAAAGTAAAGAGATTATTCTGTTAGAACGAAAAAACCCAGCTGAAAAAGATCAATGTACATTAGTTATAAACGATCAGGACAAATTTAAACCATAAGTTTCCTGTATAGAGATGAAAACAAGGGAATGGTAGATAGAACATCAAAAACCCTCACTTCACTTGTTGAAGATGTCAAAATGCAAAAATCAAGCTGCAAAAGATCAATGTACATTAGTTACACGCGATCAGGACAATTTCAGAGTAATATTTTCGAGCAGAGAGTTAAAATACGGGACACTATATAGGCCATCAAAAATCTTCATTTCACTTGTTGAAGATGTCAAATACAAAACTTGTAGAAAACCCACTTCAGAAAAGCACAAATTTGAGCCAAGAAACCCTAGTTCTCTCATATCTTGTCCATTAAGGTAGAAATCTTAGGGCGGAGAAAAAACACCAGAAACTTGGAAATCAAAATCCAAGAATCCCGTACCTGCAGCTCAAGATAATAAGCAGAAAATCGAACGAAAGAATGGGTGTTTTGATTGAAAGTTCAGAGGATAGAGATCAAGGAGAAGGGAACGGAAAGAGGAGGGTTTGATCTTCCGTGACGGTTACGGGACAGGGGAAAAACAGGAACCGTCACAATACTGAATTTTCTTGCAGTAGGACTGCCGAGCAAGGCGCTTGCTTGCTCAAAGGAGCATACAAATCAATGAGCGGCAATGTGGCACCCTCTCCGGCACTTCCCTAAAAACGTAGTTGGAGAAAAAGTGGTAGAACATGTCCCATGAAAATCAAGTGCCATGTTGCACTTAAGATTTCCCTTAAACAAGCACGTGCCTTGCTTCGTACCATTTTTTCTTTTCTTAAGCGTTATTTAACGGCACATGTTTGGCATTTTGTTGGCACATATCTGATATATGTGTCATATGTTATGTGATATCTTGTATGATATCTGAGATATGTGATATTTGTTCTATGATGTCTCTGGCGATATCTCTGGCGATATTTTTGATGATATCTAAGATATGCCTCAGATGTGAGAAACATATGCCTCTCAAATATCACAGTTAAATAAGCTGTATTTTAGGTATATGCCATGATATCAACTAACACCTTCATCAATGATCTAAGCCATTCATTTATGCCGTGATATTCCCAAAGCCTAAGGATTGTATCACTGATTACTAGTCCCATTATTTGTTTTGGATCTTTGAAGGCCGCAAATGTATGATGAGCAGCTGTAAGATGTGCTTTTGATTCATGTGCCATTGCGCATTCTGATTTACTTTGTATGATTATTTTTTTACTGCTAGAAAGAAAGACGAGTAAAAAGTTGATCTATGTTGGTGATTAATCAATGCATCATTCATGATTACAGCATGATGTCTCATTGATAAAGAATAGTTTGGTACCGGTTCTATTTTACCCGGTTGCTGATAAAAATGCCCAATTTTTAATCACAGAATCAGTTATATGAGAAATATGAAGGACCAAGGAATACACTGTAGTTGATCCTTTTGCATATGGACATGCCACATGTGAGCAATACCCTTTTACTAATTGAGTTTCATTTTAATTTTGCTATGTAGGGATTGTATAACACTTTTTTTCACTTTCTTTTTTATTGCTCTTGCACTGAACCGCTTTATCTAAGAAAGGAAGAAGAATGTTTGTTGGTTGTCTCTTTTTCATTTTATTTTCGTGGCCGAATTAGATCAAGAGTCATAACAGTAGATGGTGACATTATCTTGTGGATGCTTTTAGTTTATGTTTCTTTAGGTCAAAAATCATAAGTAGTCATTTTTATTGATTTTCTAATAGACTCAAAACAATGGTTAGGATCATCCAAATACTTGATTTCTGTTAAGTTACATAATATATATATATATATATATATTGGGGTCAGCTAATAAAGAGGATGGATCACCAACAGGCAGCTCCACATGTAACTTCAAAGCAAATTCATCCTTCCCATGTTGCACAACTGATAATAATTGAATAGAAAACAGACTCCTACCAGTGCTATCCTTTCACTTGTTACACAACATGCATGCACAGGTGCACTTATTTCTATTTTGGATATTCGTAAATGCGCTTCTCAATTCCGATATGATTGGGAAGGAAAAAAATGGGAATACAATTGGGAAGCCAAGAATATGAGGAATGTTCCACAATCAATGTTTCAAATTGAACGGGAACTTTACTGAACTTGTATCTAAACATCCCATACTTTCCCTTGGTAGCTCCCCTTAATCATATACCCCCTAAAATTACATTTATGAAGCTCCTAAAGCAAGTTCGATGGTGATCAGTAGTTGGAGAAATTACAAAACAACAAATCAACAAAGCCAAAATGTCAATAATATTGAAATGGCCAAAATGCCTGCACAATGCCTCTTTCAGTCCTCCCAAATTTAGGAGATAATCTTCTGTGAAGGGAGCAAGCTAGAATAGTTATGCCTCTACACCCGTGTCCATATCAGTAACTCCATCAATGATTCCCTTGAACAAAACCCGCAATTTCCTCAGGCAGGATGTTTTGTTGCCGTTCACAACAGTCATACCATTCAGATGGACGACGTCTTTTGTGATTTTACCCATGAGGTTGAAGAGAGGTTGTTGTAGATTTGATCGAGTCATTTCTTTTAGTACAGGGGGTGATTGCATATATAAGTTCTTTCCCCAGTGTGCTACACTCGGTTTTGATAGGAGTAGCCTCGAATGTTCACCAAGAATTTCTATGAACTGTTTCACAAAAATAAAAGATCATAAAATAAGTGCAACCATTTAAGAATAATCATGATAAAGCTGTTGAACTTACAAAATTGATTATGGTATGAACACGGGTTAGATTTCACATCATAGCATCGCTCAATAATTCGCAAGGCAAATGTAGCAAAATGGTGAAGGCCTCTCCATGCAGCCAGGTTAAGGTCAGGGGTTGGAGATGCTCATGGGTGTATGTGAACAACATTCAGAAAAGAAAAAGGTTGTAAAATGGCCACTTCCAGAGAAAATTAGAGAACCTCATGACGGTGGAAAATCCAACAGAAATATCAATTAAGAGATAAAAGGGGCAGCCCGGTGCACTAAGCTCCCATGACACTACAAAAATATGCATAGAAATGGTTCTCTTCTAAGTCGACATGTTTATAAAAAGAAAAAAGAAAAGAAGCAAAATAGCTCAAATGGCATTAGCCTTTCCAACACTATATCTATATGGTGTAACATTTTAGTTCAATTACATAAAACTTCAATGGAATGGTAATAAGGATGACACATTACTACTGAAATTCTTACAGAAATGGCCCAAAGAGCAACATGGTCTACAGCTTAGCTGTGTTAGTACAGATAGTAACGATTTTGTGAAGCATTGATATGGAACTAATTAGAAAACCCGACTATCATGAAAAAGGTTCCTTACATTGCTAAACTGTCAATGGCGTGAGTTGTTAAACATATGACATGCTGAAATGCAACCTCTACACCGAACCATTACAAACCTTACCAATGCCATTCATGAACGTCCAAGAAACTGCAACCTTAGATGGCATGCAATATATCACATTCCGAACTAACCTTGATCATCAAACTGGAAAGGGTTAAGGAGTTCCCATAACTTCATACCACATTTGAATGAAAGAACCTCTCAAGACACAAATCTATGATGGACACTCTTCTGATTGCCTTTTGTCTTTCCTGATGAAGATGATTGCTGGCTAGGAATCCTTTAGCAAGTGCTGAAGCATTAGCGCCCATGTTTTACCATCAGGTTTAAGCCCCATGCTACGCATGCACATATATAGCTTCTCTGCCATTATGGTTCACAAGCCATGGACTAGTGCATTGTAAAGGGATGCATCTGGTTCTTCATGCTACAAATAAACAATTGTTAATATTTTGGAAAAAACATGAGTATCAACATGGTGCCCATGGCTTTTGTCAGCATAAACAAGTGGCACTTGCTTCCACTCCATAACAATGTACATTTAGTTAAATAGCAATAATAGGGGCACAAAAGAAGAACAAAGAAACATGAACCTAGGAAAAGAAATTATGGAGCCAAATGCTCTTGGATGGGAAGTTGAATGGGGATAGGAAGAATTTTTATTCCTTCATCATCCAATTTAGCCCTATTAGTAAGGCACTGAGGTCATGAGAACAGTGTGAATTGAGGAAGAGCATCTACATATGTAACATCAAGGGTCAAGACAAATACGAAGCATGCCATAGCCACCCCACTATCCCTCAATCCACAGAAGTTGTCTCTCTATTGTGGTACACAGGCAATTGTTTATTTCATTACATATATATAGTTCTTACCTGCTCCTAATCTCTCCTGAGACCATGATGTCATAACATCTCCTAAATTGCTCCCTCACATGACATAGCAATCCAGTTCAAAGGGTGCTGAAATTTCCTATTTGAATGTGAATGCTGCTACTTAAGAATATATAGTCCAATAAAAAATATTGAAAGAATTAGGCGGCATCTCTTCAAATATTAGCTTTTCCAGTCAAGCAGCCATGATCCTGGAGACAGTGTTTGTCTTTTCTACTCATGTAACACCCCGGATTTTTAAGACATTTTTTTTTATAATAATAATAACAACATTTTTTATAAAAGCATTTGGGACCCAATGAGAAAAGTTTTATTTATCACTTTACTAAAACATCTCTTAAAACTCCGGGTGTTATTTTTCCTTTCTCAAAATGTCACATATATAATTTAAAACATAAATAAATTTTTATGATAATAGATTTAAAACAATACTCATATCAATCAATGTCAAATGAATCGGCGCCTTTATTTTGAATTAAATAAATTTCCAAAACACAATAATAATATGGCCTATGGTCTATCCATCATAACATCTCATATAAATGTCCAACATATGTCTAAACATCTCAATCAACTCCATAAAATAAAAGTATACAGTCCATAATTAAATTCAAATGATAATCCTGTTTATTGACTCACATCACTGTTTAAAATTCTAGGAAAAAGGATCTCCTGCAGCTCTCACGATTTCTCAACTACCTTGCCTTTCCTGTTATCACGCTCGAGATCTAAGGCATTGCAAAACAAAGCAATGCCTCAGCAAGCTATTGCTTGTGTAGGTACATAGACAATTAATGTAATAAAATAAATGAATAACATTACTGATAAAATAAAAAGTCTATCATCTATGAAGATATAAGTATCATAAGTCATGCCAACATAAATGCTATTTTATTCCATATGCTAAAACATGCATTTCAAAGAGTTAAAACATGACATGAATCAATGTAAATGAGCATACAATAAGAATAAGGGCACCCTAAGGTAATGGGTCCCACAACATCGCACTAATATCACTGATCATGAGTACTCATAGTCAACCTCTGAGTGTCGTCACACCCAGGCATATCATCCATGACTATGCTCATCATACACGCACACATAATAAGAATATGGGTCGTCATGCCACAATGGCAACCCTCCATGGGTCTCAACCACCGCCGCTCTCCGTCGACACCATAACGGAAGACTTAGCGTCTATCCCCATGGAAAGGCCCAGACTGGTAGTGTGGACTATCCATGTTACCAAACCCCTCCCGAATGCCATCTATGGGCAGGTGTCTATCATATCACAATATCATCACATCATAATCTCGGAGGGTGGGTGGTCGGCCCTGTCCTTCCTAGCATGACGCCCACCAGGCGAGAGCACCCGTCATCAAATATAAAAATACGAAAATCATATGCATATGCTAAAACTCAAGAGTACTCGTAGCTCGCAATCCCTAAGGTACACCCCTCATTCTGGGGTTAGCCTATAAAAGGACGAGCTACTAAGCCTCTATTCTTATTTCCATGCAAATTCATGCATTTTCAATATATAATAAGAAAGAAGTCTCTATTTAAGCATAATTAATTAATATCATGCTCATAAAAATATTTGTCATGGGTTTATTTAATAAAAGATTTCAGTTTGTAATAATCATAATGTACTCTAAGTCTCATGAAATCAACGACAAATAATAAATGCAATTTAAAACACAATCACTCATGATGCTATGTTTATGCATGGTTTAAAAATCAAGGCAAAGCATTAATTGTCGTCACCTACCTCAATATGAGACCACGTAGCTTGCTAATAATCTCCTTAACTGGTATGTTCAAGTGCACCTGTCTATGTCACATCACTATTTTAAAAAATTTCTAAATTAAAAGTGGTCATTTATAAGTTTTTAAGTTAAAACTAGGTATACGTCGTCAATACGGTCACAACACCTCTTTCGGATTGTGATTTGGACTCCTATAACTCCCAAAAATCAAGTTTTAAGTGCATATATGAGTAAATTGGGCCTAACCGACCACCATAAGTGGTCTGCACCGGCGGCGCTGGTTTACACTGGTTTATACCAACATAAACCAGCGTCACGAAGACACCCGCCACCAAGAAGCATAGTGGGTATGCACCGCGTGCATCCTCGGTACCGTGACGCACCACCGCATGCGTCACGGTCGCTAGGACGCCGCGTGTCCCGACCCACCAAGACAGCGCACGCCGTCTCCCCCGCGGGTGCGATGTCGAACTCCCATTTGGTGTCTTCGTTGGGGCGTCCCGGCATCAGCGCCAGGGCGCCGCCGCCAGAGAATTCGGTCGTCTTCGGCAAGCCTATAGGAGTCCAATTTTTTGCGATTTTTGCATTGTTTTTCTTAGAGTTTTGTTTAGATTTCATTTCTACCCTCCTTTTGCATTGATTTTGCTAACAACTATGTTTTTTAAGCAGTTTTTCCCAAGTTCTTAAAAACTTCCCTATGTACTAGTTTTCACATTTTCTGGCGAAACCAACCGTTGGATTTCTCCCAAATTTAAAGGGTTTATCTTTGGGTCTATCATGCACTAGATGGAAGGTCTGATTTGTAAACAGATGTGATTTCATCCATGAAATCATGCTCCAACAGTAGCGTGCACAGGGTTCCCAGTTTTTCCTGATTTTTTAAAATGTATTTCTATTTATATATCCTATTTAATAAATAAATATTTAAGGGATTAAAACTTACCTTGTTTGGCTGGGCTTTGGTGGACGTTGCCGGAGCTCTACTTGCCGGAAAACTTAAAATTTTCAGAGCTAAGGTTTTGATGAAAACTCAGCGAAAATGAGAGAAAGGTGGAGTGTTTTGGCGCCTGAGGGGGGGAAAGATATAGGCCATAGAGTTTAAGGGAAAGAGAAACTCTTCCCTTCACGCCTCTTTTCACTGGTTTCTCCAGTGATTTCGCTGGATCCGGTAAAGACGTGTAGTAGAAGGGGGTGCCATTATCAATTCGGGCCCTTGTGTTATATGTTTCTGCCAAATTATCAAAATACCCCTATAACTTCAACGACTCATAACTCTCTCGTTTGAGCTCTGTTTTCTGTGTTCTTTATGGCGTTGGAATCCTATTGACGAGCACTTTCAAATTATTAAGTTTTTAGGATCAAATTCCATATATAAAATTTTAATTTAATTTATTTAACAAATTCTTAATTTACACAAAAAAATTAAGGATATTACATCCTTCCCTCATAAAAATTTCGTCCTCGAAATTTAACTACATACCTCTATGTAAATAACTCTGGATGGATCCTTCGCATCTCTTCTTCTGTTTCCCAGGTAGCCTCATGTAATAAATGATGCTGCCAAAGGACTTTGACTAATATAATGGTCTTATTCCTTAACTCCTTGACTTTCGTATCCAGTATACGCACCGGTCTCTCCTCAAACGTCATATCAGGTTGTAGCTCTCCTGAGATCTGTTCCAACATGTGTATGGGATCTGGCACATATTTTCTCAGCATGGACACGTGGAAGACGTCATGTACATTTGCCAATTGTGGTGGCAAGGCTAGCTGGTATGCCACTGACCTGACTCTGCGTAAGATCTCAAAAGGTCCAATATACCTGGTGCTAAGCTTTCCTTTATTTCCAAACCTCAACACTCCTTTCATAGGAGAAACTTTCAAGAATACATGCTCACCTTCAAAGAACTCTAAGTCTTTTCGCCTCTTATCTGCATAACTTTTCTGTCGACTATGAGCAGTCAATAATCTTTTTCGGATGAGTTGGACTTTCTTTGCACACTCTTCCACTAACTCAGACTTCACCACGCGTCTTTCTCCTACATCACTCCAACATAAGGGTGACCAACAAGGTCTTCCATAAAGTGCCTCGTATGGAGCCATACCAATACTAGCGTGATGACTATTATTATAGGCAAATTCCACCAAAGGTAAATGATCTTCCCAACTACCCTTCCAATCCATAGCACAAGCTCATAGCATATCCTTAATAGTCTTGATGGTCCTCTCGCTCTGTCCATCTATCTGAGCATGGAATGCTGTGCTAAATTTAAGTCTCGACCCTAACGCCTCTTGCACACTCTTTCAGTATTTTGAGGTAAACCAAGTATCTCAATCTAATATAATTGTCAAGGGAACTCCATGTAGACTTACGATCTCCTTCACATATAATTTTGCTAAACTATCCACGGTCTAATTCTGTTTGATAGGAAGGAAATGAGCGGACTTAGTCAACCTGTCCACAACAACCCATATTATGTCGTGATTGCTAACAGTCCTTGGAAGACCCAGAACAAAGTCCATGGTAATATGATCCCACTTCCACTCAGGAAGGTCCAGTGTCTGAAGTAGCCCTGATGGACGCTGATGCTCAGCCTTAACCTGCTAACAGGTCAAACATCGTGCAACGCACTCTCCAACATCCTTCTTCATACCATTCCACCATAAATGCCTCTTGAGATCCTAATACATCTTCGTACCCCTAGGATGAATTGTATACGGGGACTGGTGTGCTTCTTGAAGTAACTCACGCCTCAATTCGTCATTTGCCAGTACTACCAACCTTCCCTTAAATCTGACTCCTCCATCTGGTCCCCTCGAAAAATCTGCCTTATCTATCAGATCCTGTGTTTCTTTATCTTTGTCTTGTGCCTCTAAGATCTTGTCGAAGAACTTAGACCGAGACGACAAATTGGCAATCACCACTCTAGACTCCTACTTAGGGCATCTATAATGACGTTAGCCTTCCCAGGATGGTATTGTATGGTGAAGTCGAAGTCCTTACTCCATCCATCTACGCTGCCTCATGTTCAATTCACTCTGAGTAAAGAAGTACTTGAGTCTCTTATGATCAGTGAATACCTCAAATCTCTCACCATAAAGATAATGTCTCCAGGACTTCAACGCAAATACCACCGCTGCTAACTCCAAATCATGTGTTGAGTAATTTACCTCTTGTGTCTTCAGCTGTTTAGACACATAGGCAATTACCTTCCCATGTTGCATCAACACTGCTCCTAATCCCTTGCCAGAGGTGTCGCAATAAACCACATAATCACTTACACCTGATGGTAATGTCAATACCGAAGCGGTGGTAAGCCTCCTCTTGAGCTCTTGGAAGCTCTCCTCGCAAGCCTCGGTCCATACAAATTAAGTGTCTTTCCTGGTCAGGGTGGTCAATGGTAACGCAATCTTAGAGAATCCCTCTATGAAACGACGATAGTATCCTGCCAAATCGAGAAAACTGCATATCTCAGTCATTGTCTTCGGCCTTTCCTAATGTAGTACTGCCTCAACTTTCGCTGGATCCACGGCCACTCCATCTTTAGACACGACGTGGCCTAATAACTGCACTTGGTCTAACCAAAAATCACACTTACTGAACTTGGCATACAACTGATGTCAACGAAGTGTGTCCAATACCGTGTGGAGATGCTCTCTTTGTGCCTCATGACTAGGCGAATAAATCAAGATGTTATCAATGAATACAATCACAAACTTATCCAAATAAGCTCAAAAAACACGGTTCATTAGATCCATGAACACTGCATGTGCGTTTGTCAATCCAAACGGCATCACTAAGAACTCATAATGACCATAACGACTCCTAAAAGCAGTCTTCGAGATATCCTCTTCTCTAACCCTCAACTGATGATACCCTGACCTCATCTATGCGTGGCAAAGGGTATCGGTTCTTTATAGTAACACTGTTCAACAACCGATAGTAAATGCATAGTCTCAGTGATCCATCCTTTTTCTTCACGAAAAGGATTGTTGCTCCCCATGGTGATCCACTCGGCCTGATGAAGCCCTTATCCAATAACTCTTGCAATTGTACCTTAAGCACTCTCAACTCTGCTGAAGCCATCTTGTATGGTGCCTTAGAGATAGGCGATGTACCCGGCACCAAGTCAATGGTAAAGTCAATCTCCCTACTTGGCGGCACTCCTGATAACTCCTCAGGAAAGACATCAGCAAATTCACGGACAACATCAATCTCGTCAAGCCGTGGTTGCTCCTTGTCCTCAACCATCACATACGCGAGGAATGTGTTACACCCTTGTGCATAAAATTGTGCCACCTTCATAGCAAAAATGATGCATGTACCTGACTGATCTTTCCTACCCTAGAGCACTATTTCTGGTTGCCCAGGTATAAGAAAAGTGACTCGCTTCTTTCGGTAGTCTACCATAGCCCAATAGTTGGCTAACTAATCCATTCCCAGAATAATATCGTAGTCTACCATGTCTAGTAAGATGAAGTCGATGTCCACACTCACGCTTGATATTTCTACAGGTATTTCTTTAAGATATTCGGTAGTCTCTACTGTTTTTCCACAGGTGTCATAATATCTAATCCAAATGCTAATTTGTGCACACATACATTAAGGCAAGATGCAAAAATACATGATATAAAAGAATGTGTAGACCCTATGTCAAAAAGAACCTTGGCATGTTGATCTAAGACTAGAAGAGTACCTTCAACGACTTGGTGTGATGCCTGTGCCTGTCCTGATGTGATGGAAAATACTCGTCCCTGGCTACGTGGCGCGGTAGCTGTCTCTGCACCCATCTCGGTCTGCCTCTCTCTCTCTACCCCTTAGAATAGTCCTTAATAAAGTGGTCGACGTCTCCATAGTTGAAACACCTGTATGGCTATCTCTGGAAAGGTGCATGGTGCTGTCGCTGTGGTTGGGGCTGCCTCTGATGCTGTGGCCTGTCAAATCTATTGCACCCTTGCCTAGGGTGCCAACCCTTGCACCTATCACATCTCTTCCTCTTTGTATCTCTCTTAAACTTGGCCTGCAGTGGATGACCTAATGCACCATGTGTCTGCATAGCACCAAACGGTCTCTTGCCCTTAAAGGGCGGGTACGCACCCCCTCTAGTCCTGAGAGAGTTCTTCTCATGCATGGAAGCTATGTCAGCAGCATCTCGCACAGAAGTAGATCGCGAAGAAATCACCCGATCTATTAGCCAAGGTGTCAACCCATCCACAAATCTGTCGGTTGCCTCTGTGTCTAAGGCTAGTGTGTGAGGTGCAAATCTCCTCAGTCGTGTAAATCGGTTCAGATACTGCTGAACCGTCATGTTTCTCTGCTCCAAGGTGGCAAACTCTTTCTTCAATGACTGTAATGCATGGGGTGGAAAGTATTGAGTGTCGAAAGCCTGTTTAAAGGCTGCCCATGTCATCGTCTCGGTTGGATCTGGTTGGGTAAGTGTAAAGGTCTACCACCACAAGCATGCCTCACCCTTTAGTAGGTAGGCGACTACTCTAACTTGATCCTCTGGTGAGATCTTCATAGCGTCAAATGTCCTTTCTACCTCAAATAACCATCACTTGGCCTCCTCAATGTCACCATCGCCATAAAAGGGTTTCACCATCTTTTGAAATCTCTCTAATAGCTTATCTGTCTTCTTAGAGTCACTAGTAGCATCGCCCTTAGTGGTCTTAAGTGCTGGTGGTTCCTGTACTGGTTGGGAGGAATGAACTGACGAGACCATATGTGCCACTTGAGATGGTGGAATAGGGCTAGGGTTAGGGTTAGCAGCGTGAATAACAATCCTAACTTGCTGCTGTATGAGTGGTACTAGCCGTGACATTAATCGATTCAATAACTCGGCATCTCGATCCCCTTGATCAGAGGACTCAGCAGGTGGGGCAACTAGTGTAGCAAGGGTAGACCTTGTCCTTCTTTGAGGAGCCATCTGTCAAAAGTTTTAAATATCACTAAGTGTAAGTTCCTCTCTCTACAACAATTTATGGACTGTCACTCACATATAATTGGATATTTGCAAGGATAATGATGGACTAGACTGGGCTCTAATACCAACTTGTAACACCTCGAATTTTTAAGACATTTTTTTTTTATAATAATAACAACAACATTTTTTATAAAAGCATTTGGGATCCCATGAGAAAAGTTTATTTATCACTTTACTAAAACATCTCTTAGAACTCCGGGTGTTATTTTTCCTTTCTCAAAATGTCACATATATAATTTAAAACATAAATAAATTTTTATGATAATAGATTTAAAACAATACTCGTATCAATCAACGTCAAATGAATTTGCGCCTTTATTTTGAATCAAATAAATATCCAAAACACAATAATAATATTGCCCAGGGTCTATCCATCATAACATCCCATATAAATGTCCAACATATGTCTAAACATCTCAATCAACTCCATAAAATAAAAGTATCATCATCATCATCATCAAGACCTTATCCCAATTAGGGGTCGGCCACATGAATCTTATTCCTCCATTCCACTCTATTAAATACCATGGCTTCATTTAGTCCCAAAGTTTTTAAATCTTTCCTCACCACTTCTATCCACGTTCTTTTGGGCCTTCCCCTTGCCCTTTTAGAACCTTCAACTTGTATTGCCTCACTCCTTCTAACTGGTGCCGTTGTTGGCCTCCTTTGAACATGTCCAAACCATCTAAGTCTAATCGCCCTCATCTTGTTACCTATTGGTACTATCCCTAAATTTCTTCTAATATTTTCATTTCTAATTCTATCCTTTCTTGTCTTACCACTCATCCATCTCAACATCCTCATTTCTGCAACACTCAGCCTAAGAGTATGATGTTCCTTAACTGCCCAACACTCTGATCCATAGAGCATGGCCGGCCTTATAGCCATCTTATAGAATTTTCCCTTTAGTTTGAGTGGCACCTGCCGATCACATAAAACCCCCGATGCACATCTCCATTTGTTCCAACCCGCTTGGATTCTTTGGGTAACCTCCCTCTCAATCTCTCCACTCTTATGGATCAATGATCCTAAGTATCGAAAGTGGTCTCTCATGGGGACCTCTTGGTTATCAATCTTGACTGGTGGTCCACTCCTACTCTCCTTGCTAAAATTACATTCCATATATTCTGTCTTAGTTCAGCTAATGTTAAATCCTTTTGATTCTAATGCTTCTCTCCATAGCTCTAGCTTTATGTTGACACCCTCCCTTGTCTTATCAAGTAGGACTATATCGTCCGCAAATAGCATGCACTAGGGAATCTCCTCATGTAGATGTTTTGTTAACTCATCCATAACTAATGTGAAAAGGTATGGACTCAATGCCGATCCTTGGTGCAATCCGACAGTGACAGGAAAATCACCAGTCACGCCACTAGTGGTCATAACATTTGTTACTGCTCCCTCATACATATCTTTAATTATGTCTATATACCCCTGAGAAACCCCTTTAACACCTAACACCCTCCATATTAACTCTCTAGGGACTCTATCATAAGCCTTCTCTAAGTCAATAAAGACCACGTGTAGGTCTTTTCTCCTCTCCCTATATTTCTCTACTAATTGTCTTAGTAAGAAAATAGCTTCCATGGTAGACCTCCCAGGCATGAAACCAAACTGATTCTCCTATACACTTGTTTCATGTCGTAGCCTCTTCTCAATCACTCTTTCAAAAAGTTTCATGGTGTGGCTCATAAGTTTGATCCCTTGATAATTAGTGCAACTCTGAATGTCTCCTTTATTCTTATAGATTGGTACAATAGAGCTTTTCCTCCACTCATCAGGCATTTTCTTTGATTTTATAATCTTGTTAAACAACTTGGTCAACCAAACTACCCCAATATCTCCCATATGCTTCCAAACCTCTATTGGTATACCATCAGGCCCCATGGCCTTTCCTGATTTCATCTTTCTCAAGGCCTCTTTTACTTCAAGCATTCTAATCTTACGTTCATATCTATAATATCCAGTGTTATTTAGATTTATAGTATTTTCAATCCCTATATTCTCAGGGCCATTGTCATTTAACAATTTTTGGAAGTATATTTCCCACCTTTGTTTGATCTCAGCGTCTTTGACTAATACCCTTTGATCATCGCTTCTAATGCACCTAACATGCTCTAAGTCCTTACTCTTCTGTTCTATAAAATAAAGGTATACAATCTATAATTAAATTCAAATGATAATCTTGTTTATTGACTCACATCATTGTCTAAAATTCTAGGAAAAAGGATCTCATGCAGCTCTCACGGTTTCTCAACGGCCTTGCCTTTCCTATTATCGCGCTTGAGATCTAAGGCATTGCAAAACAAAGCAATGCCTCAGCAAGCTATCGCTTGTGTAGGTACATAGATAATTAATGTAATAAAATAAATGAATAACAGTACTGATAAAATAAAAAGTCTATCATCTGTGAAGATAGAAGTATCATAAGTCATGCTAACATAAATGTCAATTTATTCCATATGCTAAAACATGCATTTCAAGGAGTTAAAACATGATATGAATCAATGTAAATGAGCATACAATAAGAATAAGGGCACCCTAAGGTAATGGGTCCCACAACATCGCACCAATATCACTGATCATGAGTACTCATAGCCAACCTCTGAGTGTCGTCACACCCAGGCATACCATCCATAACCATGCTCATCATACACGCACATATAACAAGAATATGGGTCGTCATGCCGCAGTGGCAACCCTCCATGGGTCTCAACCACCGCCGCTCTCCGTCGACACCATAACGGGAGACTTAGCATCTGTCCCCATGGAAAGGCCCAAACCTGTAATGTGGACTATCCATGTTACCAAACCCCTCCCGAATGCCATCTATGGGCAGCTGTCTATTATATCACAATATCATCACATCACAATCTCTGAGTGTGGCCGGCCCTATCCCTCCTAGTATGACGCCCACCGGGCGAGAGCACCCGTCATCAAATATAAAAACACGAAAATCATATGTATATGTTAAAACTCAAGAGTACTCGTAGCTCGCAATCCCCAAGGCACGCCCCTCATCTTGGGGTTAGCCTATAAAAGGACCCGCTACCAAGCCTCTATTCTTATTTCCATGCAAATTCATGCATTTTCAATATATAATAAGAAAGAAGTCTCTATTTAAGCATAATTAATTAATTAATATCATTCTCATAAAAACATTTTTCATGGGTTTATTCAATAAAAGATTTCAATTTGTAATAATCATAATGTACTCTAAGTCTCATGAAATCAACGACAAATAATAAATGCAATTTAAAACACAATCACTCATGATGCTATGTTTATGCATGGTTTAAAAATCAAGACAAAGCATTAATTGTCGTCACCTACCTCAATGTGAGACCACGTAGCTTGCTAATAATCCCCTTAACTGGTATGTTCAAGTGCACCTGTCCATGTCACATCACTGTTTTAAAAAATTTCTAAATTAAAAGTGGTTATTTATAAGTTTTTAAGTTAAAACTAGGTCCGCGTGGTCAATACGGTCACAATGCCTCTTTCGGATTGTGATTTGGACTCCTATAACTCCCAAAAATCAAGTTTTAAGTGCATATATACGTAAATTGAGCCTAACCGACCACCATAAGTGGACTCCTATAGCAAAATAAGAAAGAATTGGGAATGGGGTGAAAAACTATATTACTTTAGTATATAGGCTATCTTATTTCTTTTCCAAGCAACCTTAACTAATCGAGAGCCCTCCTAACGTGAATTAGGATAAACTTTCAAGAAAATCAATCAATTCATTTGAGCTATGGTGGGATAAAAAGGTTCGATTGGGAAGAGGTTACCTTGCCATAGTGTGATGACCCGGGTTTTTAAAACACATTTTTCATAAATATTTGCAAAGGTAGGGCCTTGATTTTGAATTTTTTTTAAATACAAACAACAAAAATATATTTTCTTTGAAATTGATTTGTCAAAAACACGAGTGTCATCTCCAATTACTTATCATACATATATTTTTGTTTAAAATAAAATTTCTATTGAATAACAATAGAAATACTTTTATTAAAATCAGGATCAATCCAGTAGTTCACATACACAGCCCCAGTAGTCATTACATACCTTGTCCAATATTACAATCTAAATTACAAAACAATCAATACAATCTTCCTCAAAGTAAATACCATGAGTAGTAGTTCGGTGATGATTATCTTCAAGTCTTACGCTTTCAATCTTCCTTAACTGTATTTGAGATATGGTAAACATTCAAACATTTACAATATCTCAGCAAGCTATACTTGGTAGGGGATTTAAGAAATATATTCATGGTACGCGCTTGATCTAAACCATTGATGTAAGACCAATGGTGCTGATCCTATTGGATAACGACCAATTGGTGTGCAAATCCTTAATTTAGATATATGAGGTTAGATCAAGAACATGGTGAATATAGAGCTAGAAGTGATTATAGAAAATGGCATGAAATTTACTAAGAACTTGTATTTGTTGCAGAGGTTTGAGAGCAGTGTGAACGGTTCTAGCAGTAGAACTTTGAGTCGTACTTTGAGAGCAGGTAAGGACCCTGAACCCTTTCATTCCTTAAATTCTTGTTGATCTGTTCTCTTGAAATTAACTTTATGCATATGTAAAATGAATATATTGTCACCTTGGTTCAATGGATGATAGAAATTGTAATTTCTTATTAAAAGGGTCATGTTATAGTATGATTTACTATGCTTAACTGTTGTGATGATGCAAACTGTTATAAAATGGTCAAGCCCAAGATAGTAAGCCCTGAGGGCTGCCCGGTAAGCTATGATGACGCTTTCCAAGATGGTAAACCCTGAGGAAAAGGGCTACCTGGTTGCTTGCAACTAAGGTGAAGCTACCTAAGACGGTAAATCCTGAGGATTGGACTATCTGGTATTGAGCCTCCTAAGATGATAATTCCTGAGGGAAAGGGCTGCCTGGATCTTTGGAATCATGGTGGAGCTACCCAAGATGGTAAACCCTGAGGGATGAGTTGTCAGGTATTGAGCCTCCCAAGATGGTAATTCCTGAGGGAAAGGGCTGTCTGGTCTTTTGGGATCACGGTGGAGCCGCCCAAGATGGTAAACCCTGAGGGATGAGCTGGCTTATTGAGTTACCCAATATGGTAAATCCTGAGAGAAAGGGCTGCCTGGTTGATTTCGATTAAGGTGGAGCCACCCAAGATGGTAAATCCTGAGGGTCTGGCTACCTTGATGATGATACTCATAGTGGGCCGCCCAAGATGGTAATCCTTGAGGGAGATGACTATTGGATCCTGGTGTAATGCTATGCATATTTAATATTACTAAGGGAATCATTAATGAGTATGCAGCTTTGTTGGATGCAACGCTTATGGTTTGCATTTAACTATAGAATGAGGTCCACAACTTAGTCACTCATCTATTGAATGTCTTGTGGTTGGACACGAATGGTGGGGTGTGCTTGTTTGCATGCGATGACTGTTGCGTCATATTTGAATTTGGGAAAAAACTGTAATTCTACTCTAGTACCCATGGGCTCTACTTGATAGCACATGTTAACTACTTTGTATATGACTAGTTAAAATGGAAATGAATGCTCATGTCGTATTGAATGTGCTTTTAAGCATAGCAACGAGAATGTCTGGATATGCATGGGTTTAGTTCTTTTCCCTTACTGGGCTTCGTAGCTCACCTTATTATTTTGCAGGTACTAGTCAGGCAGAGAAGAGAAAGGTTGTTGAGTGAATTGAAGAAAGCTTGCTTGAAGATGTTAAATTTTGAGTTGTATATATATACATGTATATATGTGATAATGTTGTAAACGAGTTATATCTTATTTTTGACACTGATCCTTGTGCATCATATATGTTTTATTATGATAGATAGTATAGAGACTAAGTCTCCCTTCAGGAATTTATAATTGCTATATTGTCTATCAGGTGAACCGCAAAGCATGTGTTAAATGCATAAGTCCGAAAAACAGGGGAGACTCTGCCGAAATTTTGGTAGGACTTGGTTGTTAAAGGAGAAAAATATTTTACTAGTAAACTGTGACTTGCACAGGACAAGAGCACCTAGCTCTCTCAGTACTTCCGCTGTGATAGAAAAAAAAGAAGAAAAAAGCAAGGCTACGTAGGCCTAGCTTGCCCAATCGTTAGGCTTGATTAAGTCTAATCGCGGCCCCAAGGATTGGGGTTGCGACATATTGTGACTAATAGTTTAGTCCTTAAAACTATTAATTTTTCTTTCACTTTAGTCCCTAGACAAAACCTATAAAAATTTATTCTAAGATATTATGTTAAATACATTATGGGGCCCACATCAAACTTTTGTCAATGTCCATTGACATTTGTTGACAGACATTGGACCAAAGGACTTAGGGTAAAAAAATTCTCGTGAGTAGAGGGACTAATGAAAAAAAAAGAAGAAGAAAAAGAATGGGGACTGGAGTATAACAAAACATAAGGTAAGGGTAGTTTGTTTTCAAAGTTATATATAGAAAATGAATGGTGTAGAAACTCTGAAGAACACAATTAAATTATACTAGACATCCACACCTAGATCAAACAGTTGAGTAAGATGGGCTAAAAAAAAGTGGTAGACTTGGACACTTTATTCAGAGTGCCAAATTTAGCATTTCTCCTCTTTTAAATGAAAAAGAAGAATCCTAAATGGATGCACTTTATGAGAGCATCCACTACTATTTTTGTCGAATCTCACATTTGCACAATTTGACTCATTTATGTCACTGCTTCAACTTTGGATGTTAGATTATTCAAAAGGCATGTGGAATGAATGGTCCTAGCATTTAAAAATTGTAGCTGGAAATGGATAGGTTATAAATAACCATCTAAAGTATAGATGCTAGATCATACTAGATGTTTCCTTGAACAATTAAAAATCCAAAGCAAGAGCAATGTCTTGAATAATTTAGATCATGCCGATTTAAGTTCCAACAAAAGTGGTACAAGGATGCTCTCATAAAAAGCATCTATTATGTGTTTCTCAATAAATAATAACTCCCAATCAAGGATGATCAAGATTTTACTATTTTTTTTATTGTGTACAATTACCAAGTAAAATTTGGAAAGCCATCTAGCATGATTGGTTGCATACAATATGGTACTTCTCCTGGTTGCATTTGCTTGCAGGTTTGAGATCACACTAAGATCACACTTACCCCTTACTGGGGAAATTTCAAGTATTTAGGAGTTAGGGTAATAGTTCTAAGTAGTTTGCTTCACAACTCTTGGCTCTAATAGAATAGAACATGATACTTTTTCTTAGTCCCTGATTTTGCTTCAATAAGTTTCAAGAAGAATGCAAAAAATGCACTAGGTCAAAGAAAAAATTGCTATGTGGCTGCTAGTTGATTTGTATTTCTTGCTCAAGCTACAAATTAATAAGTGCCAACGTGACACTTTCTCATGGACCTTGCGTTTTGCTTCAACTAGTTCAAGAAAAATGCAATAGAAATGCACAAGTAAGAAAAAAAAATGCCATGTGGCTACTTATTGATTTGTACTTTTTGCTTAGGCAAGCAAGTTTTCTTCTTCTTATTATTTTTCTATGGAAAATAACTTTTACACCCTCAAGTGAATTAGTCCACCTCTCTTTGTCTTTTGGGCACTCAAGGATTACCTTTCCATTTTGGTAGGTAAGTCAACCTTTACAACCCCTTAATGCCCAATAAACGAAGAAGGGGACGGGGCTAACTCACTTAAGAGGCACACTTACTAGTGAAGAATGCTTGGGTTCTATGCTCAATATACAAATTTGAGTGTTGCATCACACTTTATCATGGGGCTCTACATTTGATTGATCAGGCCTATTCATCTAAATTCTTTGACTATAAATAATTATAATCCTAAAACAATGCAAATTCAATGAGTCTTGAGTGTTAAAGTAGGCTTTCATTTATAAAAATGTAAATGGTTATAGACACTCTTTAAAGAACAGTCCGAAATCAACAAATTGAAGGGGAGCCTTGGCGCAACGGTAAAAGTTATAGTCATGTGACCTTGAGGACACAGGTTCAAGGCGTGAAAACAGCCTCTTGCAAAAAATGGAAGGTAAAACTACCTACTATAGGCCCTTGTGGCTCACCCCTTCCCCATACCCTGCATAGGCAGGAGCTTAGTGCACTGAGTCTGCCCTTTAGATGTTAAAATCATTCATTCACACTGAAGTGTAGTACACAAGATATCAATTATTAGAGAAACTATATGATCATTTCCCTTTCTCCTTTTCTTTTCCAGCTGTTTCGTAGTAATGGTACTTTTGTAATTGTGACGATTTCATGTGGCATTTACTCATCCGCCAAGCTTCAAACTGCAAACCACAATCCAAACCGCTTAAATCATTGAATCTCGACCGTTGACAACTCAATCCGTGTGCTCGAAGCTCATTGGTTGCCCACACCACAGTCCCTATAAAATCATCTGGAAAATCCACTCGAAAATTATCTTCCCGCTCTCTCAAACCCGCTGCCATTTCCGTTTTCTCTCTTTCTTCGAGAAAAGCTCCCAGAGATTCTAATCTCCAAATCAATGGCTGGTCGTGGAAAAATCGTTGAAGGCAAGAAGCAGGTCACAAGAAGCTCCAAAGCAGGGCTTCAATTTCCCGTGGGTCGTATTGCTCGATTCATGAAAGTTGGAAAATATGCCGAGAGAGTCGGTTCTGGAGCTCCCGTCTATGAGCTCCCGTCTATGTAGCTGCCGTTCTCGAATACCTTGCTGCAGAGGTAGAAACTGGGACAGATTATATTTTCCTTTCTTTGGTTGATCTTCTTTTAATGGGTCTTAGTTATATTTCTGTTTTTGATCTTCCAACTGTTTGGCGTTCTTGAAGTTTGAAGAAATAAACCCGGATTTTAGTTTATCTATTAGGTGATTGTGTGCTTGTTTCTACGGATGATTCAGAGAACACTTTCGTTCTTCCGATATAATCCATGCGGAAGCTTATGGAGACCTGAACTGAAGAAACAAACAAAATCCCCTTCTTTTTGCCCTCTTCATGATCTAAATCTTGTCATCGCAAGTGATATGAGTACGAAATTTCTAAAAACTGAAACCGCAACGAAAACGTTTTTTCTTCATTTTGCGTTTGTAGCGTGTGGCACCGGTGGAAATGTCGTCCAGAAAGTACTGACTCAGTCTAACGTGTGGTGGGTGCATTTGGTTTACAGCTTTTGGAGCTTGCGGGGAACGCGGCGAGAGATAACAAGAAGACTCGGATCGTTCCGAGGCACATTCAACTGGCCGTTGGGAACGATGAGGAGTTAGGGAGGCTTCTGGGTTTGGTCACCATCGCCAATGGTGGAGTCCTTCCCAACATCCACAACTTGCTTCTACCTAAGAAAATTGGCACTGGACAATCAATCGCAGCAGAAGCGTAGACCAATTTTTGTTTGGTCACATCGGTTGTAATTACTTCACATATGCCCATCGCCTTTCTTCGTTTCTCTTGACTTTAACTGCGGGCATGTGATCATCCACCTCAAGTAAATGATAATTTGGTTCCGGGTTGTGAATTTTGCTCATCCATTTTAGTACAAGAAAGAGATGCTTCCACGGTAATTGTCTCGTAAGGTCGATGATGATACAAAGTTTGATCTAAACCTGTCAAAGATGAGAATGATTTCGATCGCTACAATTATGGGCCCTCTTGAACTTTTGTTTATTGGTGTAAAACTGTACTGCCTCTGCAGTAAATAGTTTGGATCGGTCTGACCAATGCTTGGACCATTACCCACAAATGTAGACCGATTGAAGAAAGGGCCCATCATAAATGTATGCTGCTCGCGCATCGTTTTAGCCATCGATTACCGGTAGAGTCTAATCCAATTAATTGAGATCTTAGCCATCGGCCTAAACTTGTGGCGAGGCAAAGAACTAGACCCTACTTGTTGAATCGCCAGAGAGTTGTGTTTAGTTGTGAGGAATTGAAGGTCAGTCTGTTTTGCCAAATGCAGGAAATGCCAGCAAGGTTGCTGTACTCCACAATTCTTCTCCATCCAAGGATTGTCAAAAGTTGTACATGTATTTTCGCATTTTCTTCTGCCTCTTCCAGATTTTATATGCATACATTTGAAAACAACAGTACCCAGTTGAGCAGACTGGATCACAAGGACTGGTTAGCGCCAAATGAAGTCGTAAAAATCTTCAAAACTTTGAAGGACCCTGAATTGGTAGTCAGTCTGCTCGACAAGGTTTCCCAGCGTAAGGATTATAAACCGAACGAGGTTCTCTATAGCGTAATAATTGACAAACTTGCTCATGCCCGCAAGTTTGACGCTATTGAACATATATTGGGTAGGATAAAAGCCGAAAACTGTAAGATTTCTGAGGAATTCTTCTACCGAGTTATCAAGATTTATGGCAACATGGCGAACAATCTTGAGCGAGCAATGGAGACGCTCTTCAGAATGCCAGATTTTCACTGTTGGCCGACAGTTAAGACTTTCAACCTTGTACTCAACATGCTTGTTTGTGCTAAGCAGTTTGACGTGATTCATGAGCTGTACATGAGTGCTCCGCGATTGGGTGTCGCTCTTGATGCATGCTGCTTTAACATTCTCATCAAAGGGTTGTGTCGATGTGACAAGTTTGATGCTGCACTTGAGTTGCTCGATGAATTTCCGAAACAAGGTTTGAGGCCTAATGTGACTACTTACTCAACTCTTATGCATTGTCTCTGTAGAAATGATAAAGTGGACGAAGCATTTCAGATTTATGAGAGGATGGACAAAGAGGGTTGCGATCCGGATTCAATAACATTCAATATTTTGATTTCAGGGCTTTGTAAACAAGGCAGACTCTCTGAAGCTGTTGAGCTTTTGGATAAAATGAAGCTAAGAGGATGTTCTCCAAACTCGGGATCCTATCAAGCACTTTTGTATGGGTTTCTTAGTTGTGAGAAATTTGTTGAGGCTAAGAATTTCATGGACCGGATGGTTTCAGATGGTAGTATCCCAAGCTTTCTGTCATATAAATTGCTAATTGAGGGGCTTTGTAGCCTGAACCTATTGAATGATGCAGATCAAGTATTGAGGCAAATGGTGCAGCGAGGATTTATTCCTCGGATGGGCACCTGGGAGAAGATTGTTGAAACCATGTTTATTGGAAAGGATTGTTACATTCCTATCAACTGTGAAAGCGATATCATAAGTGAATTTGAAACTTATGCATGAAGAGAAATCAGCTAGTTCGTTCTTTTTTTTCTTTTCTTTTTTGAATGGTAGTTTGTAGATGGGATCTAGATGATCAATCAATACACCATTCAGAGGCAGTTCAAAGGAGCTCTCTCACCATTAGCGAGACATCCAAAACGAAAACAAGAACCTTAGAAGAGATTAGACACAGTAAACAAGAAACAAACGCCCCAGGATTCATCCCATTGGAGGGAGAGGCTTAAAAACCAAAAAATGGTGCACAGCTAAAAACAGTACCTGCAAGATTATTAGTCAGGATCATTTGCTCTGATTCTCAGGTCCTGCAAGAGAACCCTTTTTTTGCCAGCTCATCAGCCTCTTGGTTGCTGGGTGCTTTGTGTGCTTGAAATAGTGAAATGCACCTCTAAGAAGGGACTTGATTTCATCAATCTCGTCCCAATATTTCCACTGACCCCTGCTGTACTGTTGCAACCATCTGATTGTGCTAGCTGAGTTGCCTTCCTAGGTAAATAGGATGCAATCTGTTTTTTGCTCAGATTTTCACGCCTCTCCATAAGGCAAAGATCTCTGCTTCCTGAGCGTTATCAATGCCTATGGGAGCTGCAAAATCAAAGATCTTGTTCCCATGCCAATCTCTTAACAGCCCACCATAGCCATAAATACCCGGGTTGACATAACACGCTCCACCAAAGTACAGGTTTGCTATCTTTGTAGACTTTGTAAAGGAGCTGACTCAATCTTCTCTCAGTTTGCTCATCTGAGAGGTTAGAGAACTCTTGGAGGATTATTATGAATGTTTTTGTCTTTTATTTTATTTTTTTGGAGGATTAATATGTATTTTAAGCTGCATTATCTTTAATTTTGCCTCTGAGTACGTGGTCCTTAAATACCAATATGGGTTTCTAGTTTGAATGGTTTTGTTGTTTGCAGCAGTCGTGTATAATATCATTCTCATAAAAAAACATACTGATGATAAGTTGGTTGTTTCCAGCAGCTGTGTGATACTATTCACATGAAAAAGCATACCGATGACAGGTTGCTTAGCAATCTCTGGATCACTTCTGTTATCTTTACTTAGAAGTTTCCTTGTACGTATGCTAATTCATGGGTGAATCCTGAAGTGGATATGTTCTATGCTTTGTATAATCAGTCCAAGCGTCAGTTTCCACTTGCTCTAATTAGTGTCCTGTAATGATATTACTTGAAAATTGCAATATGCAGTGAAGAGATTGTAGTTTTCTAAGATCAACTTGCATTGCACCCATGATCTGACAGCATATGGACTTGGCTATATTTTTAGAAGCTAGCAATCGAACCTCAGAGGACAGATAATATTTGGCAAACTATATTTTCAGTGTGTCCAGTTAAATTGATGATATGATTGGACGCTGCTGCTCCGTGTCATAGATCTGAATAATTCCAACTGTTTGCAGTCTTCATAGTGGTTTTGTTATCCTACTTCCAGGAGAACATTCTTAAATAATCCTAATACAGAAGGATATAGTGTGATATCCACAAAATTTTTTGCTCACGACCATTGACATGTGCATATTTATTCTTGACTATATCCTAGCTGACCTATATAAATATTTGGGACTCACAAGCCAATGAAATCTAGGCAGTACAAAGAAGTTGTGGAAAAGAGATTGACAAAAAAAAACCAGGTACTAGAATCAACCATATGAGACAGGTTAATGGACGAAGAACTATTGGATGCAACATCTGAAGTATATGGTTAGAAAAATATATCTTCATTTGAGGACAATGTTGATTATTTGTTCCAAAACATTTATACACTTGTTCCCAGCATTGCATAACCCAGAAATATATTACAGGATTCATGTATACCAATATGGGATTGAGCATGGCTTACAGTTTGGTAGGAAGGATTCTAATTAGCAGAAGTTTGTTCATTGTTGAGGAGTATGAAGCTGTTTATTCTGGAGTTGAAGGGCCCACTCCTCATTGGTGGTCACTCTTCTAACATGATCTGTTGGCTACTTCTGGTCAACGACTATGGTTTCATGCAGCTCTTGGTTAAGCTGGGAAACAGTTCTTCTCTGTATATATGATAATGTCTAACCCTTCCCTTGTTTACAATCTGTCTCTTTCCTGTTTCAACTTATAAAAGTATTCTATATTAATCAATATATTTCTTGCTGGTTCTTGGAAAGTAGTACATTGTTTATGTATTGCCATTGCTATATCTTCCAGTTTTCGTTGGTCCACAAGTCTTCAGCACAGAGATTGTGCTTTGATATTATGATATCTATTTTCAAGGCACTTATATGGATGCTGGAGAAGATTGTCAATCCTGTCAACTCTGTTCTGCTTTAATGAATCTATCAAATATGTGAATAATAGGGTGTCAGTATCTTAGGAATAACCACGTAGAAGTTATAAGGAGAGTTTTTCTTTTTGTAGCACAAAGAACTTTGGAGTTATTAACTGAGATTAACATTTGGCAGTCTGAGAGGTCTGCATAAGGTTGATCTTGGATGAATTGATGCTCAAAGTTTTGCTTGATAGGCTGTTCCTTCTTTTTATTATATTTGGGGAAATTGATTGCTCATGGGATGACCCAATTCTCTTTGGTTCAACTGTGAAGGACTAATCAGGAGCAGCTGCCAGTAGTTCTAACCATCTTTTGTTGATGGACAGACTAACAAATGTGAGTTTAGTTACTTGCCTGTTCAAGCACATAAGAATGCTGTGGGTGCTATTCTAATATTTGATTTTATATGCTTGTGGTATTGTGTATTGGCATCATTTGTACTGTATTTTGGCTAGATGTATTTTATCCTTCTGAATCAAAGGAATCCTAGGGGATCAAGAAGATCCCGCCCACCTGTAGTCTGCATTCTAGTGATGATTTAGTTGAAGAAACAAAATCCTGGAATTTTCAGAGAAAATTTCAACTGCAACTAAATATTGGAATGCAATATTCCTTTGGTTTATAGGGGGTGAGGGTGTTGAGGACTTGAGAACTATGGACAGGGCTTTGATGCTTAAGTGGCTGTGGAGGTTAGAGTGTGACTCACCTAGCCTTTAGCAAAGGATCATCAAGGGCCAGTATGGAGGATGGGGTAACTGGGATCTATCTGAAAATTGGCTCAGGAAATGTTCACCCATTTGGAGAGACATTGCTGCTGATTTTGAAGTGCTTAAGAACAACAGTTGTATACAGGTGAAGGGAGGAGATAAAATCCCTTTCTGGTCTGGCTGGGTAACCTGTGTTTGAAGTCAGCCTTTAGAGGTGCGTACAGAGTTTCTACTCGTAAGAGGGAAAAGTTCAGGGCTTCTAATCTCATACATGGTTCATATCTGAACTGGTCTCTCCCCGTCACCCGAAATCCACCTCAGTTTGTGGAAGAGGAGATACGGAATATTTTGACTATTCTTAACTCTTAAAAAGTTTTGATGAGGAAAGACAGATAATTCACTCTGCTGTTGACATAAGAGATGATGTAATGAGATTAGGAGCTGCAGAATTATTAAAGGACGTGTTCCCTTGATGGAATCCCCATAATGACAAGCTCAAGTTGAATTTTGACGGGCATGTTTTGGGAACCCAGGGAGGCCTGGATTAGGGGATTAGTGCGGGATTCTCAGGGGATTGCTCTGGCTTTGTTGGTCCGTTCGAGCTTGGTGATGCTCATAGTGCGGATGTCAAAGCTTTTGCTGTGGGCATTTAAGTGTGGACAATAGGCTTCTCCAATGATGGAAGGTGACTCTAACAACACAATTAAGTGGCTTGCCGGGTCAATAGACCCCATCCCTCTTGGAGGTTCTAGTATGAAACCTTCTGTATTCAGAGGTTAGCATGTACGATCTGGGCTGATTATCACCATGTGAAAAAGTCTGCCAATGAACATGCTGATATTTAGCCCGTAAGAGAGTGGAGTTGCAATCTGTGAGACTCAGAATCATGTGGTGTGGAGTGCGGTTCATGTGTTTCAGGTGCTTCCAACTTCGTGGGTTCACTGTAGGTGGAACTGGCACAACACTGAAGGGCATCTCATTGAGATTTGTCTTCGTATCTCTATGGTTTCCTTTTGGTGCTTGTTTGTTTGTTTTGTCTTGGCCCGAGTGGGCTCTTGCTGCTGCTTCAAAGAGCTCCTACGGGAGCTGGTTTGTGTATTTCTTAACTGCTCTGTTCTGGTAGAGCATGTATGATGGGATTGGTTGGCTACTAAGTTTTGGCAGATGAATAAAATGCTGATATTCAAAGAGAGAAAAAAATAAAAATCCTTCTCAAATCAAGGCAATTGGATATGCTGTTAATTGCAAAGAGCCACATACCAGAGGTCAAGTTTCTAGGGGCCATGTCTCAAAGCATTATCAATTCTAGTATAATGTCTCTTAGACTCCCAAGACGAGACATACTGAACACCTTGATTCGGATTCTGTAGCCGTTGACCTCAATGTGCAGCATTCAAGATCCAGATCAATCAGCTGTGTGTTAGCCTGATGGCAGAGATTAAATATGTATTTGTCTGCCTGAGTTCTATGCTGCACTTGTCTTCCGCACTCTGTTTTTATTCCTTTTGCGTCGATTCTATGGGATGGAATAATATCAAAGCTATTCAGGGACAATGAACTGATTTCCCCCTAACTAAGCGGGATCACCAAAAAGTTGGTTGCTCGAGCATTCCCTACTCATTCAGTTGAATCTCACAAACAAAATCACCCATACGCAGAGGATTGCACCTTGCACCAAACCGGCCCATACCGTTGGTTATTATTGCTATGGCAGTTTCTTTTAACCATTGTCGATCCTCTTCTCAAAAAGCTACGAAATATTCTATTTCCTTTCTTTCTAAATTTCTACAATTCTTGCAGAGAAGGGACTAGTCTGCAGCTCAACAATAGTAACTCTTTCCACATTTTTCAGGCACGTAAATACATAAAAATGCACTATTCTCCGAGCTCCTGTTAAGCATATCTATACAGAACAAATAAGTGGTCAAGCCTACAATAACTGAAATTGTATATTTGCTAAATGTTCAACTAGGAAGCAAACCTTTGTGCAATATTGGATATGCTATACTAACAATACTTTAGAAAATAGTATCACTTTTCCGCACCCAAATTAGCTTCGCCTGCCTTAGCAGCCCATGAACCTTCAATTTCTCCCAGGTCCTGGATATCAGGTTGGTCTGCCTTATCATCATCTGTCCTGTTTGAATCATGAGCTGATGCCTTTCGTTCTCTAGACACTGCATGGTCTCCCAAATCATCAGGATTCATGTCGTCACCATGAAAGGATGCATTTCTATCGAGAGATTCCCTGATGTCTCTTGCAGAATCAGGACTCAATTGAACATTTTCCTCGGGAAATTCCCCACCACTGTCTGGTCCTGAAGCAGAAACCAGTTCACTTCCTTCAACTATTGGAGAGTAGTCCTTTGAAGAGGGCATAGATTCATCATCATATGAGTCGGAAGAATTTTCCCTCCCGGTGGCTGCTGTTCCCTGATCGCCCTTGGATTTGTTTGAAACCTTCTTGGTCAGGACATGCTTTAGGCCATGGGCAGACTTGCCAGCCTGTTTTAGAATGCTCTTTGCCATCCCCTTCACGCGGCCCTTACCTGGGCTCTCTGTCTCACTCCTCTCCGGGCTGAGGCTCTCCTTCTCTGATTTTGTGTCTTTAACTGCGATTTGGTTGCTATCGTCCATTACAAGCTTGACATGTATTTCCTTCCCAGTGTTTTCACCAACTGCTTGGACATTATCACGTGGAGAGGGAAAAGCTGCCTCTTTGCCGTTGGCACTCCCATTTTTAGGAGATCTATGAAACACAGAACTGACCTTCTTTAGGTTCTTCTTGATTGTTGCCATTGTATGTTCTCTAGTTCCTTCCGCATTTTCATCAGCGCTGCTGCTTTCATTGTGTTGGGCCCCAGATGCTACTGATCCAGAGCTGTCGATGGAATCATATTCCTCTCTGTGAAGTTGGGTTCCAGGTTGTCTTGCTCTCCCTTTTCTGGGTTCCCAAGTCTGGGAAACATCACTTCCTGGGTGGTGGACCCATATTCCAGTTCTTTCTTGCCCTTCAATATTGATGGGTTCAAATTTATCTGCCAGTTTTTTAAATCTTTCTGAAGGCACACGATCCGACTGTTGTCCAGCAGCCTCACCAGTGTCTGAATTTGTATTCTCGTTGTTGTTTGATTGTTCTTCATCAGTTACGTTCTCGGCCTCCTGTTTAAATTTTGATGGAATTCAGGTCAAACAATTAAAACAGAACATATTCCGAGTCTAAATTTGAACTTCATGCACCTTTTGATCAACCTCAAGCACAGTTATTGCTAAATGCAGTCTCCCCATTTTAATATTTTGCAGAGGCAACCACTTGTCATGCCTCTGCCCACCCCGGAGCTCAGTGATGCTGATGGTAGTGTCTCTGCAAAAATACAAATATTAGCTGAAATGCCGTGCACCCACACATTTAGCCAGGTAGGAAGACATTATGAGAGAAATGAAAAAGGAAAGGAGATAACTGCCACGGCCATAAAAAGACACACGTAACTACTAAAGCTCATATGAAGACTCCAACAATTGGCTCTCGAGGGACAAATGTAAACCTAGAAGAATCATTCATCAGAAAGTGGCTCAGCATGGCACATGAGGGTGCTTACAATAATATAAAAACAGTCATTATAAAAGTTGCTTTCTTTGGTGGTTTTGACAATGTCTCATAACATTAATTGTCATCAACAAACTTTGATTGTAACATTAATATTGTAAAATCAAAGTTAGGAGCAGACCCAAGAGTATCATCAACTATGTGGTCCTTGTCACGAACTTCAAGAAGTAGCTCATTAGGTGACTCCCATGTACAGATGGGGATCTTGAACTCCTCCTGCCACTTAGGAGCTAATGTTTTCTTTTGTGTCTTTGTCCGGAACCTGTAAGGTCCAAGTCGACCTTTCACATATGGATCAGCCAAACCTGCAAGAACGCTGCAGTCAAACTCACAATAAACTAGAATAAGCAGTTAGATTAGTGCCAGAATGCCATTGAACCAACCATTTAAATCGGATGGTTTCATGTCTGCAGCTTCCAAAATTTCCACCTTGGCAAAAGCAATAGGACGTTTCTCATCCATGAAGAACCAACCCTCTGAAAAAGTTAAAACACCACATATTTCATACGTCATTGCAGCTAAACAAGAATAGAAACAGGAAATGATTTGCCAACGACATGAAGGAAATGCAGCTTCACGGCTATATTCCAGAGGACCTAATCATGCAACCCAGACGAAGTTTATTGCAACACACAAAAGGTGGCTTCAGACAATACCTTTTGACTAAATTTATTGCAACACACAAAGTGCAGCTTCAGACAGTATCTCTTGGGTAGGCAACTAGGGAAAGAGGAGGACAAGTATCAATGTAACCCCTAAAAACAGCCACTATTCAGGACCATTTTGCCTCTGAAAATCTGGGCTACAACATTTGCTAACCCCATCGCATATAAGACAGCAAGGGTCTGTAGCATTAGAAAAGAAGAGCAAAGAGCAAACAAAAAATGGGAAGCCGGTGACAACAGAAGACAGATACCCAAGGAACAGCAAAAATATAATTTTAAACAGCTACCACCAGCAACTGTAATTGGCATCAATTTGAAGTTCTTCAGCTACACTTTTTCCCAAGACGGCGAGAGTAAAGAAATCCCAACCCTTTTTAGTTTTTGAGGACATTCATCCAAGAAACCAAATGCATCTGTAAAAGGTAAATAGGCCTAAACCAACTCCAATGTAGTTTTTTGTTCCTGTTATGACCTTTTCCGACCAGTATAATGTATTGAGAACCAACATAAGGTCAATCACATAATTAAATAAATGAAACCAGCATGCAGTACTGTGGGCAGAGATGGGAAATGGATCTTCCTTGGCTGACCAACCTTGTAAATCACTCCCTTAGTATTGACTATATCTTGGAAAGTGTTCTCTGCCTCGACAATAGAGTCCCAATATCTTGCTCTAGCTGCTTTTAGTGCCTGAATAGAATCTATATCTATGCTTAACTCCTATGTTTGCTTTCTCAAATGAGTCAGAACTCCACACCCAGCTGGCTTTATGGACGACTCAAATAATATGTTTGCGCCATCAACTTAATAATGTGAGACACAACAACCACTACCTACAAATTCAAATCTCCCAGCTGTTCCATAATACAATCTGAAAAGCACAGAAATCAATTTGTCTGTCTTAACAAAAAGAAGAGTATAAATAGATACTTTGCGTCAAGCCATCATCAACAGGTGAAGTCTCTTTACAAGTCTTTTTGTTCTCAATCTTGCCTGATGCACACATATCCCAAGTCACGGAGATGGTAAATGCACATGAAAACAGGTGAACTCTCACTTGAGCACTGAAACAATGATATAGAATGATAATGTATGCATAACAATACACTAATGCCATAATTACTGCATATGATGAACACACCCATCCATGTAAACATTTATAGACCATTGTTAACTATGGATCACATACTTTCACCAGCGGTAACATGAATACAAGTGTTGGTTCTTGGGAATTTTATCCAGTTTCATTTGCTTCATTTCTGGAAACACAACAGTTCTAAAGACCCTGAAATCTTGGTGGGTTCCAGATACCTATTGAAAATATAGCTCAAAATAAAATAAAATCTGGAAATGACAGAATGAGCAGCAAGTTTAGATAATGCTATGTAACATTCATCAAGCTGGTTCCAAAATTTCTATGCTCCAATTGTACAAAAATAAGGACCGGGAAATCATAGAGAAAAACACTAGTGATAGTACAGATGTAATTTACCTGATGGAGAAGAAGCAAACTTTTCCATATCAACGACCAGCATATTAGGCTGCAGAGCAAATGCTTTGATAAACCATTAGCAAGTAAAAGATGCTTTTATGAAACTTAAATTTGCTAAAATTTTATCTCAAGATTTCTGCTTCCATATTGTCACTTCTCAAAAGTGAGCTACCAGCCTAATTATTTGCATAAAAGAAGCTCATCACCAGCAAACATGTATGCTTTTCTCATGTGCAGAAGTTAACACATAACGTCTTTAAACAGATGTCTGTGTTTAAGAGCTGCAAGGGCTACAAAACAGATAGATGACATAGTAGAACTAACCTCCACCAGTGTCTGGCCAAATGCAACATCCAGAATCTTATCCTACCAAAAGGAGGCAAACAAGCATTTAGAAAGTTTGGATGGTAGATCAGAAACAAATAGGTTTAAATAAATAATTTTTCATCTTGAGCTTCAACATTAACTTACTAGCCATCCTGCAATCCCTGGAAGTTCTGTAACATCAACTCCATGATTGAATATTGGTTTTACTGTCATCTGAAAGTATGGTGGCTCCACAAAGCAAACTCGCAGGCGGCCAAGGTAAGGCCACTCACGAAGAAACTTTACACCCACCAAGACCTACCGAAGAGAAGATTTGCAAATCAATACAAATAAATATGTAGAAACCACCTCCATACTTGACATGGATGTGCAAAAGCACTGGCAACATCTGAAAATGGTCACATGATTATCATGAAAGGGCTGTCACATGCATGGCAGAAGCATTCATTTACTTTCTTTACCTTTCCTTCAACATGCATGCCAGTCACATGCATTTTTGCCCACATGCCAAATCCTAATCTTTTCCTTAATTTCACTGCAAGTATTGCGCTCATATCATCAGCAGAAAGGAAACACATCCCCAATTCCAGAACCTGTCAAATAGATTAACCATCAAGTTTTGGAACCTAGGAGAGTAATTTCATTGCAAACACACAAGCTTAGCTAATTGATTACTAAGTTGGTGATATAATGGAAGAAAAAAGCATTACCAAGTGATCATCATCGGCTGAATGGCCAAGAACTCTTATTTCTGTAAACATTGGCGGGTTCCGTCCCAAGTACAGGTGCTGCACAACTGCTTTCCGCTGTATAATCAAATATAATTAACAAGATTGAAGTAAAATAAAAAACCAAGAAGGAAATAATGTGATAAAGCAATCCTCAAAGACAGCCAAGGAATCGTGAATGTCATCAAACAACAAAAAAGAAAGAGAGAGATCAACATGAGAAACAGTATCAGTAACATAGTAATTTAGAATGTGAATGCTACCAAAACTTCTGACCCATTATGTCAAATATATAGTTAAAATGAGCAGAAGGCAAGACACTAAATGGAGAAAGAGTATGTTTCCAGTAGTCAGGAATAATGGAGCATCCCAAAAGATATACTTCAGATCCAAAATTTTGACCCCAGAAGTCAAAGAAGCTACTTAAGAAAGATAATTACAAGTTGAACAATGCATAGGATACCAATTATTCAAAGGATGAAACCATACAGCAGTCCATGGTTTGTACTTGTCCAGAAACCAAGGTACGATTGGCAGAAGAATTTTCTGCGAAGCAATTTGTTCCATGCATACTGGCCAAACCTTCTCAACAGCATGATTCAACCAACGCACTGTTTCTGAGTCGGAAAGAAGCTGAAAGAAGAAAATGATGATGCTATTAGGCATCCTCATTTTCTTAAGATCTTTATATATCCAGATAATAATACCTCGAAATATGGTAGAAGACCAAAATATGGAAACAGAACACCACAACAATATTAGTAGATTCAGAAAATACCTTTCTCTGGTTTGCTTGTTTCCTTTCTTCAAAACTTAATCTTCTCCTCAACCTCGTAGTGTAGCGTTCATTAACCTTCAAAAAAGAAAAAAGGAAACTCAAATATGAGACAAAGAAATCTCTCCACATATGAAATAGTGCTCTAAATCATATTGGTTTAATTCATTAGATGCTTAAGCATGCAACTATGTAGTATTAAATCCTAGATGAAAAAAGGAAGGGGTGATCAGAAATGTACATAGGAACAAATGATTCATCATCAAAGTCTCATCCTGATTAGGGGTCAACTACATGAATCTTGTTCTCCATTTCCCTCTATCAAGAGTCATGGCCTCATTTAGTCCAAAAGTTTTTAAATTTTTTCTCACCACTTCTATCAATGTCCTTTTGGGCCTTCTGCTTGCCCTTTTAAAGTTTTTGACTTGGATCAACTCACTCCTAACTGGTGCCGTTTTGGGTCTCTGTTGAACATTTTCAAACCACCTAGGTCTACCCTCCCTCATCTTGTTACTTATTGGTGCTACTCCTAAGTTTCCTTTAATGTTTTCACATCTAATTCTATCCTTTCTTGTCTTGCCACTCATCCATCTCAACATCCTCGTTTTGGCTATGATCATCCTATGTATATGCTGTTCCTTAACTGCGCAACATTCCTAAGAACAAAATGATTATGATGAATAAATACCCAATCACATCAAACTCAGAAGGAAAAGGATAAAAGAATTGGAATCACAGAGGAGATCAAACTAAGAGGATCTAGTTGTATTTGATGCATACATATGCCAATGCATGTACGGCAGTGAAAGTAAAGCTCAGCTATATGAACTTAAAAGATAAGACTGTACAAGTTGACAAAGACAGAGCATCTTCATCTGGCACTTGAGCAGTTGAACATGATGCAGTACTCAAGTAACACTGAAGAGAGTTATTTACGCATATAAATGTCCCCAACTTCTTTAAATAATGCAAGGACTTCTAGTTGAAGAGCCAAAACTTTGTGAGCCAGGAACTAGTTTACAATTCATTGGAACAAAGAGCAGAATTATTAAACTCATATCAAATGGACAAAATGGAAAACCCGCATCTGCAGTTTACAACCTTTTCTAAGACATATTCATTCAAATGCGAATAACATATATAAATAACAACTCTGCATGAAGCAAGCAGATTAAAAGACCATACAGATGAAAGTTCAGACTAACTTGAGTTGTTAACATTGGATCTATGAAAACATCATCATCATCAAGACCTTATCCCAATTAGGGGTCGGCCACATGAATCTTATTCCTCCATTCCACTCTATTAAATACCATGGCTTCATTTAGTCCCAAAGTTTTTAAATCTTTCCTCACCGCTTCTATCCACGTTCTTTTGGGCCTTCCCCTTGCCCTTTTAGAACCTTCTACTTGTATTGCCTCACTCCTTCTAACTGGTGCCATTGTTGGTCTCCTTTGGACATGTCCAAACCATCTAAGTCTAATCTCTCTCATCTTGTTACCTATTGGTGCTACCTCTAAATTTCCTCTAATATTTTCATTTCTAATTCTATCTTTTCTTATCTTACTAATCATCCATCTCAACATCCTCAATTCGGCGACGCTCAGCCTATGAGTATAATGTTCCTTAACTGCCCAACACTCTGAACCATATAGCATGGCTGGCCTTTTAGCCATCCTCTATAATTTTCCTTTTAGTTTGAGTGGCACCTGCTGATCACATAAAACTCCAGATGCGCATCTCCATTTGTTCCAACCTGCTTGGATTCTCTGGGTAACCTCCATCTCAATCTCTCCACTCTTATGGATCAATGATCCTAAGTACCGAAAGTGGTCTTTCACGGGGACTTCTTGGTTATCAATCTTGACTGGTGTTCCACTCTTACTCTCCTTACTAAAATTACATTCCATATATTCTGTCTTAGTTCGGCTAATTTTAAATCCTTCAGATTCTAATGCTTCTCTCCATAACTCTAGCTTTATGTTTACACCCTCCCCTGTCTCATCAATTAGGACTATATCATCTGCAAATAGCATGCACCAGGGAATCTCCTCGTGCAAATGTTTTGTTAACTCATCCATTACTAATGTGAAGAGGTATGGACTCAATGCCGATCCTTGGTGCAATCCTACAATGACAGAAAAATCACCAGTCACGCCACTAGAGGTCTTAACATTTGTTACCACTCCCTCATACATATATTTAATTATGTCTATATACCCTTGAAAAACCCTTTTACCACCCAACCCCCTCCATATTAACTCTATAGGAACTCTATCATAAGCTTTTTCTAAGTTGATAAAGACCATATGTAGGTCTTTCCTCCTCTCCCTATATTTCTCTACTAATTGTCTTAGTAAAAAATAGCTTCCATGGTAGACCTCCCAGGCATGAAACCAAACCGATTCTCTCATACACTTGTTTCATGTCGTAGCCTCTTCTCAATCACTCTTTCAAAAAGTTTCATGGTATGGCTCATAAGTTTGATCCCTCGATAATTAGTGCAGCTTTGAATGTCTCCTTTATTCTTATAGATTGGTATAATAGAGCTTTTCCTCCACTCCTCAGGCATTTTCTTTGATTTTATAATATTGTTAAACAACTTGGTCCCATGGCCTTTCCTGATTTCATCTTTTTCAAGGCCTCTTTTACTTTAGATATTCTAATCCTACGTTCATATCTATAATATCCAATGTTATTTAGATTTATAGTATTTTCAATCCCTATATTCTCAGAGCCATTGTCATTTAACAATTTTTGAAAGTATGTTTCCCACCTTTGTTTAATCTCATATTCTTTGACTAATACCCTTTAATCATCGCTTCTAATACACCTAACATGATCTAAGTCCTTACCCTTCTGTTCTCTTACTTTTGCAAGTTTAAACACATCTTTCTCACCTTCTCTTGTTCCTAATCTATTATAGAGCTCATCATATGCTTTAAGTTTAGCCTTACTTACTATTCTCTTAGTAACGTTTTTAGCATTCTTATATTGTTCATAGTTATCATTATTTCTAATCTTCTATCATGCTTTAAAACGCATCCGTTTTTCTTTAATAACTTTTTGCACCGTTTCACTCCACCACCATGTTTCCTTTGCTAATAGCCTTTTACTTTAGATACTCCTAAGACATCTTTTGCCACTTTCTTAATGGACTTAGCCATATTAGTCCACATGGTATTTACTTCTGTTTCATAGTTCCAATTTCTTTCTACCATCAACTTATTTTTGAATGAGGTTATTTTCTCTCCTTTTAAGTTTCACCACTTAGTTTTTGGATATGTATTAAGTTCAGTTCTTGTACTTCATCTTTTAATATGGATATCTATAACCATTAACCTATGTTGTGAGGTTAAACTCTCACCAGGTATCACCTTACAATCCTTACATATATATCATTCATTATTCCTAAGAAGAAAAAAGTCTATTTGGCTTTTATGAAGTCTACTTTTAAAGGTTATTAAGTGTTCATCCCTCTTCTTAAAGAGTGCATTTGCAATGGACAGGTTATATATGACAAAGCAAAATCGAGGATATTCTCCCTCATCTCATTGCGTTCACCTATACCATACCCTCTGTGTATTCTATCATATCCTTCCTTATTTTTTCCTACATGGCCATTTAGGTCTGCTCCTATAAATATTCCCTCAGTGTTGGGAATTTCTTACATGACTCCCTCCATATCTTCCCAAAACTGTCTCTTGATTATATCTTGTAACCCTACTTGAGGTGCGTATGCACTTATAACATTAATAATCTGCTCTCCTAGAACAAGTTTTATTATTATAATTCTATTACTAATTCTTTTAACGTCCATAACTTTATCCTTTAATTCCTTATCCACTATTATTCCTACGCCATTTCTGTTATTTTCCTTTCCTATGTACCATAATTTATACCCATCTATTTAGCTTTAGCCCCTTTCTACTTGGTTTCTTGGATACAAGCGATGTTGACTTTCCTACGTTTCATCGCGTCTACTAACTCTAAACTCTTATCTGTCAGTGTCCCTATATTCCATGTGGCGATACAAATCTTATGTTCTGGTGATACCCTATTTATTATCGCCTTTATCGACCTCCATGGTATGAACCCATGTCTACTTTTCACTGCACCTGGGTTCTGATGCAGCGCATAGCTTCTGAGGGGACGCTCTAGCAGCCCTTGCCCATTTTTCACTACATCCGGGATCCAATGTAGTGTGTCGCTTCTGGGAGAATGCCCTCACAATCCTTGCCTATTTTTCACCGCACTTGGGATTCGATGTAGTGCGTCGCTTATGGGGAACGCCTTAGCTTGAGGGAATGTCTGTTTCTGATTCATGTCATGTTTGGGTTGCCGTAGTTTTAAAAAGCTGAAGATGATTTTCATTTCTTCCTCACAAACTAATATACAAATGCATATTCATTTGTAAGCATAAAAGAAATAACAAAAATCATCTTCAGCTAATCCCTTGCCGGTTGGCAACCTGACACAAGGGTGGCCGTATTTTAAACTGGAGATGATTTTCATTTCTTCCTCACAAACTAATATACAAATGTATATTCATTTGTAAGAAAGAAATAACAGAATCATCTTCAACTTTCCCCTTGCCGGTTGGCACCTGAAGCAAGACCCTTCTCCTTTTTCATTCGGGCTTGGGACCGGCATTGGCGGAGTTATTGGATCTATGAAAACATGTTGCACATTTGGGAGATATTCTCATAACCGGAAACATTATACCACACTGAAGAAACTCATCTATACATTTGCTTTCAATTTTTTGTTACCTCTGTTTCCGTAGCAAGTTGTAATTGCTAACATTCAAAATACTTAAACAATTCTACTAAATTCATTTCATGAGGAGCAAAGAAAGGCTACACGAATCTTCGAATTGAATTACTGGCATACTTGAATATATCGAAACAAAAACAAGAAAAAATTGAATAATAAGAACCGAATATTTACCATAAATCAAATATCACATACCAGGTAGAGATAGATGAAAGACAAGAAGTAAAGAACCGGGTGAAAGAAACCGAATGAAGTAGAGATCCAAAGCAGCAGCAGCACAATGCCAATATGATGCAGAATCGAAACCTCCGTTATATCCATCTCTCTTACTAACAATATCCCCGTTGTCTACAGAAAATTAAGCATCAAAATAATCTTTTTCCGCTTTAACTTCCCGATTCTCATTCCTTGGATATCCAACATCAATCAAACACTACGAAAAACTATATCCACCAAATTTTCGGAACCTCCGGATGGTAAGAACGCAAAAGAAGAGCTGCACCACAGAAATTTTCGGTCTTCTGATGGATCAAATGCAAACTCTGTAGGGATTTCTGTGTCTGGAAGTCGAACGGTCAAATTCCAGCGTTACTGAGTTGAGATGTTCGAATCGTTCAACGGAAAGGGTCTGAAAGAAGTGTCATGCAACGGTTTCAATACTCCGAGAAGAAGAAAATCTACTGAATTCCTAGATCTGGCAAATGAAGAGGAACTCTGTTCTTCTAAAACAGGTAAGAATAGTCTGAGTGTGAACGGATGCACTTATGAAGCCTCTGAGGAAGATGGCAAGAGCATTTACTAAAGATTAATCCCGAGATTAGTTACAAGAAGGGGTGAAAATATCAGAAAAAAGAAAGAAAAAAAAAAGGCAGGTGGGAACGGATTGCGGAAAATGTATACCAAGTTCTTGAGTGGTTGGAATAGGAGTTAGGGTTCCAACAGTTGCCCGGCAAGGATTGAGAATTCCGGCGGATGTGAGGGTAGGAGAGAGGCGCGGGAACAGGGAGAAAATAAACGGGGAACGGTTTCTTGGTCTTGTCCAGTTTGACCAACCGCTGATGTGTCCACGAGTGGTGACGTGGAATATTGGGCTCGGGATACGTGTCGACATGTTTCCCGGATTTTGGAATTTTTGGTGTATAAACTTCATTGGTTCTGTCTAAAATGCGCCTAGGTTGCGAGGGTTAACGTGAACAAGCTTGGGGTCGTTTTCACCGTTTAGGGTTGGTGGAAGGAAACGTGAGACTATCCCAACGCCGTGAAGTGGACAGTATTATAAAAGCAGTGGGGCCTTCTCTAACATGCACCACTAGGCTGGCGACAGATTGGATGTCACGTCATGACCGGAACACGATCTAAATGCAGGAATCAGCGGGAAAGAGTTGAACCATCCTTTCCGATTATGACCATGTTCTAAAATGCGCCATAGAAGTGGCATACGACGTTCTTATCCATTCGTGATCCGCGGAAAGACAACCTTTTGGACAGAGGGAAGCGGTTGTGTCGGCAAAACATTGCCGCGGGGAAAACATGAGCCATCCTGACATGCACAGTTAGCCACCGAGAGTAATGCCAGGGTCAGAACGTCGAGTACGAGATCCAATAGCTGGTGATCTACATCGTTCATCGTCTGTACACTGCCTTGAGAGTTTGCTGGTGATCTAAACTGTTCATCTGCAGGATATATCTTAGATATCTAAGGCTCTGATTGGTTAAGACTATCAGGCCCCATAAAATTAAAATCGGACAGTGATAACGTCTTATCAAAATATCTTTTAGAGGTTTAAGTTTATATATATATATATATATATAGGAGAGTGGTAATTTCAGTCATTTATTGCAGGTGTAAAGAGCAGCTAATACGTGATGGAGCTAAAAAAAGAAGTAAAAAGCAAAAAAAGTCAAAGAAATAATAGCTTTTTACCTTTTTTCAACTAATCAAATGTTAATTGCTATTTATATATATAATAAATTGCTGAAGCTAATACCCCTAATATATATACACGTTTGGAATTATGATAACGGTTCTTTAGGGGAGCAGGAACATGTCAATTGGGGCCCACTAGATCCGCATTCCCTATCACCCTTTGATTGTATAATTGAATATTAATGGTGATCCACAAGGTTATCGAGTTTATTATTCTAAAAAAAGTTAGAAGAAAGCAATCCTTGAATGTAGACAGTTTCTGGGTCTGTCTTCCACTGACTTTGAATATTCGTTGCAGAATAAGTCCATAGACATTGAAAATCTATTCCAATTGGCAGTCTTCTAAAGATTTGGGTTTAGGAAAAATCCGTTTTTAGTGGAGTAGTTAAAAGAAGCTTTAGTTGAAAGGATTCAAAGGCAACATATGAAAGTACTAGACATACGTTTTTTAATAATACTTGGGGGAATAAGTATTTACAAGCAATATTTACAAATTTGAAAATTGTTCTTCAAATTTATAAATAAATGCCCAAGGCAAATGTTTGAAAATTCAGAACAAGTTTGGGGATTGATGCCCAACTAAGTTTACAATGGATGATCTGACCCAATCATCTCATTTGACTTCGATTGTTTAGGTTAGGTTAAATTTTATTTTTTTTAAAAGGCCCATTTAATACTTTAAATGCTTTTTTCTTAGTAAAAAAATCCAATGATTAATGATTTAAAAACTTAAAATGCATATGTAAAATCATTCCACGGTCATGAGTTTTGCATCTAGCCCATCTAAGGGAACCCGAACACAACGGACGGATAAGTCAGATCATCCAAAGGTGGGATTAGCTAGGGGGTTTTGGAGTGAGCCCCCAATATCTGGATAGCATTTGTGAGAGGGATTATTGAGTTTCAAATCTAAATCAACCAATAAAAACAATGGAATTCACATCTAGATCATGCTTTTTCTAAAAAATTTCCCTAAAACTCCTCTTTAATTAATGTTCACCAAGCTTTTCAAATATTTGCCTTGATAACCAGTCAAAACTTAGTAGCCAACTGTGGTACTAATTAAGCACTCTAATACGGTAGAAGTGACACACATACATATGATCCAAGCGATTGATTGAACGACGTGTGTGTCATCTAAGTCTTTAGTTGGGCATGCTTGATCTTGGATCACAACTGAAAATCATTATATATGAGGATGCTGTCCGAATGTTCCAGGTGATGAATATTGATCTACAATAATATAAGAGGATTTTATCCATTAAAAGTACACAACTACATTTTAGATGAACAACTTAGATTACATCATGTGTGCCTGAGCAGAGATGCCATCATTTGGCAAAATGCAACCTTTATTTAGGAAGGTTGTTCAAAGGGAGGATATTACTGGCGATTGCACATATTTCAAACTCTCAAAAGATGTTTAGTTGTTCTATTTCCTGTAAGGATTTTTATAGGATAGTGATATATGTGCCTTTTGTTTTTTCTCACGTGTCCCTCAATTAATGATCACAAATGGCTGCAACTTCATATGTGCTAATATTTTTGAAGATATATCCTTACGAGAATGTTTTATTTGAGTGTGTCTAAGAAACCTAACCGTAATGATCTGTTCCGAGTAGTGGATTGGAAAGAATCTTCTATTTTTCTCTTATTTATATGGTTTGATAGTGGATCAATGTCGCGAGAGACTACGCCCAAAGGACATAGCGCTCCCTTCCCGTGGTTTCTTTACACAGAATTCTTATGAACGATTGGAATGAATTCTCATCCATAAATGACTTGAGAGTTGGCTTTCATATTGTGAGTGGTATTTTACGGTTGTTATGAGCCTAGACCCTAAGCTCCGTAATCTTTTCGACGCCGGTTGTTACAAGCCTGGACCCTAAGCTCCGTAATCTTTTGGACGCCCTAGAATGTTTCAAACTCAAATAAATATTCCTGAATTTCGATTTTTTCTACATTATATATGCAGCCTTAAGACATACCAGCTATAAAGGCCGGAAATAACTTAAATCGCGGTTGGTTATTAATTCCTGTGCCAAATAGCCCCAAGGCATAAGAATTTTATCGTTGGAATTGCTTCTGGGTATGACTTGAGGCAATTAGTCTGAGATGGTCCTGTCAACTGCTTCACATGCATATAATTCCAATTCTTAAAGAAGCATCGCTTAATTATGGTACTGTGCCTTGTGTCACACGATAGCATTCTCATTGTTGAATTGGCAGTTTATGCAAACAGGCTACTTTTAAATGTACAACCACATTAAGACACGTCTTTCTCCGTAACATGGAGGTTTCCTCTACCTCACATGCACCCTACATACCCAAACCAATCATTGTAAATGAAACGTCAAAACCCCGAATACAAAACTTGTAGCATCAGGTGATGGGCAAGTTAGAAGGGTATATAATAGGCAGTCTTATCTTGCATTTTGAAAAAAACTATTTTCACGCTTCAAACTTATGATATCAAAATCACACAACGAAAACTCTCTCTCTCTCTCTCTCTCTCTCTCTCTCTCTCTCTCTCTATATATATATATATATATATATATTTATATTTATATGGAGAGCAGTAACATTTGATTGACTAAAGAAAAGTTTCTAACTACCATTTTCTCTAACTTTTTTCTATTTTTTCTAGCCAATCAAATGTTACATATATAAAACAGCTAATATATATATCGAGATGATCCCATGACATGCATACATTACAGTATTAGTGTAATGAATTAGTTTGCCATGTGAAACTCAACCACGACGATGGTTTGTATAATTCCTTAAAATATTTATTTCCACGTGCAGCCTTGCATAGGCCATAGATCACGTTATCCTGATGGAATATAATTCCTTAAAATATTTATTCCACATGCAGTCTTGCATAGGCTTTGGATCACGTTACCTGGCCCCAGCTAGACCCTCGATCCATGGGGCCTTGTTTAGGGTTCCATCAACAAAATGAGAACCAGCGACCCTAGTTGAACTCTATCTTGTGTCATGGGACCAAAACCTTATCATTTTCTAGTTTCTGGTCATGGCAAATCAACGCATATTTTCCAATGTCGGCACGAAAATTTTGCGTGTCTCCAGACGGTGCAAATGCCTGTCTAGGTGGATGGTGGTTGGTAGGATTTTAATTTCGAAGTGATGGATTTTCCACGTTGTGCATGGCTAGAAAGAGACACCGAATTAACCTCGCCTTCTGTACAATGCACATGGAGTACATTTACCATGATCCAAACCATCTAATTGGTGGCCTACCATCGCCATCATAGGGAAATTGTGGCAATTGGTTTGGACCCATATGGCTTAAATACTTGCTAATAAACCGATGCAAACTGTCATTTATATCTTTTTCATTGTCTACCATCCATTTCCATGCGACTTTGAATGAATACAATGTTATCAACATGACCTGTGGGCACTAAAAAAACCCAACAAAGGAAACTTTATGGCGAAATTATGCAAGCTTCTGTGGCAACTTCGACTTTCTACTCGTCTAAACCTTTGGCGAGCACAAGTTTCGGATTACCCTAGAGGCCAGCCACGTTCGTTGGACCTCTTGCTGGTTCTGAATTTTTCTGGCTTGAATCCCTTTGGTTTTGAGTTTTGTAATTATTTTCGATCTTCTTTCTAGCTTTAATGGATTTTTCTTTTGTTTTTCAGAAAACAGAAGGAGATTTCCACTTTCTCCTCAGTCTACGTTGCATGTAGAGGTCCATAGAGCAATTAAGACCCTTGATATAGCGAGCACTATGTATATGATGGAACGCAAAATTCAAAAAAACCAATTCCAGTCGTCCAATTTTATTATGACTTTTCTTCAAGCTTTGTAATTTTCTACTCCAATTATATATACATGTCCATAGTGCAATTAAGACCCTTGATCACCATATATATGATAGAACGCAAAATCCAAAAAAACCAATCCCAGTCGTCCAATTTTATTGTGACTTTTCTTCTCAAGGCTTGATCATAGTATCTGATGCTGTAAAACTAACTCTGCTCAAGGCTTGATCATACTCATTTCTTTCTAAAGGCATGGTAATAGCCTCTTGCAAAATACAAGGTAAGGCTATGTACTTTAGGCTCTTGTGGTTCACCCCTTCCCTAGACCCACATAGGCGGGAGCTTTATGCACCAGGGCTGCCCTTTGAAGGAGAGCCTTGGCGCAACGGTAAAAGTTGTCATCGTGTGACCTTGAGGTCAGGCGTTCAAGGCTCGAAAACAGCCTCTTGCAAAATGCAAGGTAAGGCTGTGTACTTTAGGCCCTTGTGGTCCACCCCTTCCCTGGACCCATATAGGTGGGAGCTTCATGCACCAAGGCTGCCCTTTGAAGGAGAGCCTTGGCGTAATGGTAAAGGTTGTTGTCGTGTGACCTTGAGGTCAAGGGTTTAAGGCATGAAAACAGCCTCTTGCAAATGCAAGGTAAGGCTGCTGTGTACTTTAGTCCCTTGTGGTCTGCCACTTTTCCAGACCCTGCATAGGTGGGAGTTTCGTGCATGGGGGGCTGCCCTTTTTTCCCATAAAAATGACAAAAAAGAAAAAAAAGAGTAGAAATGCTACCTATTTCATTAGCCTTCACCATGTAATTTGGGTGGTGGAGATGCGGGGTATCGATCCCCGTACCTCTCGCATGCTAAGCGAGCGCTCTACCATCTGAGCTACATCCCCTTGGTGAGTCCAAGTGACTCAAGTTTAACTAATTTTTATCATACAAGACCAGCTGCTTTGCTATGAGTGCAGTTTACCTAAGAAAGTCAGATAAACAAGGGTTGCTTGGTGAAAAGAGGGGGAAGGAGGGCCTGAATTCCTTTAGTCCTTCCCAGGTCACTCCTTCTCTCTCGATCTCTATCTCTCTGTACAAAATGGGATGGCCGGAGTAAGAAAAAGGGTGGACATATCAGACTCCTTAAATAGATTCCTTTTAATGAAGTTAATCAGAGCTTAAACATTACAGCCTCTTCTCATCATTCCTACCTCCAAAAGCCACCCACTACAGACCGAAATAGAAGGCCTTTTTGGTGCTATACCCATACACCTTGATGAAAAGGGTAAATTTCCCAACGGAGGCCGGCAGGACTTGTTTTTCCTTTTAGTTTGCAATGCTATTTAAGTGAAGGTAATGACCAATCTTTGGTTGTTGTCATTAATTTTTAGGTTTTCAAGGGAAATTTGGACGCATCTAACAGCTTGATAACATGTTATTTTAGGGTCTCCCTGACCATCGATTGAAGGAGACTTAGCGCAACAGTAGAGTTGTCGTCGTGTGACTTTGAGGTCACAGGTTTAGGGAGTAAAAACAGCCTCTTGCAAAATACAAGATAAGACTGCGTACTATTGACCCTTGTGGTCCGCCCCTTCCCCTAACCCCTCATACGAAGAGCTTTGTGCACCTGGACTGTCTTTTACCTGACCATCGATTAAAACCAAGGGCCCAAATGTTCAAACGAATGAGAAACTTTGGAACCAGGAAGGTAACAATCAGGATATATACCCTCTACATTAGAGGAAAATCAACCAAAATACTCTGAAATATTCTAAAATAGAGCTACCTTAGCCCTTCAGAAGTGGATGCGTCTATGCTATCATTTCTTCAAGGGGGACGACATGCAGCTTTCAACCAGTGACATCCACTCGGAAGTAGAATGTGCAAAATCAGGACCATTCAATGGGTAGATGGCACTATCGTGCAGTTAATCCAGAGCATGAATTGCACAATAAAGCATTTTGAGCAGCCATTGCCCCTATTAATTTCTAGATGGAATGTCGTTACTTGTGCACTTCCAACTGTCACTCCATTTGTTGAACTCATTTAATCAGACATTTGAGACAATAATATCAACAGAATTGTAGGTCGAGCTGACCTCCAATTGACCCAAGCACTAAATGAGAGGCAATCGATAACTGCTGGAAGAATGAATACAGCATGTCCTCTAGTCCTGTGCGAATAAGAGGTTAAGTGGAGAATTGATTGGCACTGAGTGTGTAGTTTGGTATAAGTACTAGCCACATTAGCAAGTTTGCCTAAACTTGATTATCTAAGCCTCACTTCGTTAATTTATCTCAAGAAGAAGAGTTTTCTGTGCAGACTAAATGGCTTTAGGTCGGGTGTCTTACTAACATCCCTCCTGGGGACGTTTATACTTGGTCTGAGATCATAATGTCGGACTTTCTTTATAAGGCCTGTGACGAAGGTCCACAGGCTCTAAGGGAGGTCTGCTCAACTCGTAGATGTGGCCTGAAGGATTTAGGCCTGTGTTTTTGGATCTGTAGAACAAGGCCCGATTCTACAAGACTTGGTTTCCACAAGTATCTTCGTAAATATCTTACACTTTCTGTGATAGTTTAAAATCTTGTAAGAGAATGATAGAGTGGTCTAGAAAGAGTAGAAGGGTTTCAGAAGATGATTTGAACTGTTAATGTACTAACACATAGAATAATCCTAGCCATCCATTGAAGAGGTGGATGGAGAAGAGCAACTATAAACAGGGTATAGCTCCTCATTTGTAATTAGCTCAGTTCAGATTACTTAATTGAATTCAAGTAAGAGATAACAGGTTTTTTTTATAGTAAGTCTCATTTCAAAGTTCCTTTCATTACTTTCGCAGGTGAGTGAGTGTAACCCTGACAAGTGAGAGTGGGAGTGAAAGGTTGAGTTATGTTTGGCAAAGGAGTTGTGCACAAGTACTGCGTGGGTTTAGCATTGGTGAAACTGAGACTCCGTCACAATAAGGACCCTTCTTGAGATAGTCATGCCTAATTTGAGGTCTTAAGTCTTGAAAAGCTGACGTCTCGAAGAAATGGGTGGCTGCATTGGATCTGAGAGTGGCAATATCATTTATCTTGTAGATTTAGTTGTAATAACATGTGTAGCAGTGCCAGTTGTGTATTTTTGTCTCTCTTTCTCTATAAATACAGCTACCTGTTAGGCTTTCACCCACCAGGGAAGTTTAGCTCTTTCACTGTTCAATTCTCTTGCCCTTGTTCTTTCAACAATGCTCTCTCATTTCTTCTTGTACTAGGCCCGTTTCTGCTTCTACTAGTTTTAACAATTCTTTTCCTTTGCTTTTGCAGGTTAAATGGTTGAAGAAGTTGGTGGTGTAATCTTCAGATCTTGCTCAAGACTGCGCAGTTCATTCATATACACCGCATCGTGGTACTGGCCTATCACCTACAACTGCTGCAAAATGCCGAAGACGCTTCAAAAGAATGGATAGTCCTCTACCTCGATGCGCTGATTATGTCTAGTCTGTGTGGTCTTGCGCAGGATCTTAGAAATGCATGGCCTTCTCTAGCTGCGCAAGACAGAGAGATCATTGTCTTACCCATGTTTGGTTCACTTGAAGTCTGCTGATGGGTTTCTGAGAGAAAGATAGGAAGAAGAAGAAGAAACAGAGAGATCTGTATGCTGCTTTATTGGGAGAGTTGGAAGTTGGATGTGGGTTTTAGCCGTGTATATGATTGGGTGGAAGCTCTTTTTGTTTTTATTTTTGAGGTTTCGTGTATCAACAACATCTCTTGTTTCCTGTTTGATGGATGAATCACATGTATTTGCTTGCTTTTTCTGTATTTATGATTTTGGACCGGCTTCTGTCCACGAGAATTCATGGTGGAAATGAGAAAACATTTGTTTGCTCAAAAAAGAATAGCACAGGGAGAAACAGGGAAAGGCCCTGCGATAATGGCCAGGTATAGAGAAGAAGATCATGGTCATGGCCAACTGAATCTGCCTGTTCATTAGAGACTAAAAATATGAAGGAATATAGGATCCAACGCTCAACCTTACTATAACAAGATCTCGTAAATTGGGTCCTCTTTACCTGATGCAAGATTCCTTCTAAGGGGCTCTTTTTATGATGGCACTCCCTTGTTTTGTCTTTTACATTGAAACGTCGCTCTGCAAGCATAAATGTAGGAAGAGGATCGCCATTGAAGGCAAGAAAGTCGGAAGAATCCTGATTTGAAAGGTCGCCCCTTCCCTGTAGATGGAATCATGGAGAGAAAGAAGAGGGGAAGAAGGAAGGTGAGAAGAAGCTGATTAAGACGAGAGTTAAAAAGGGCAGTCCCGACGAAGCTCCAGCATATGTGGGGTCTGGAGAAGGGGTGGACCACAAAGGTCAATAGTATACGGTTTTACCTTGCATTTTACAAAAGCTGCTTCCACGCCTTAAAACCGTGACCTCAAGGTCACACGATGACAACTCTACCAGCACAAAGCTTCCCTTTTGATTAAGACGAGAAAGGAGAGCCAAATTACAAACACAAAAATGAATATAGATTTCTTTGTTTGGCATCAATTCCACCAGAGCATAGAATGGAATCCCATAAGTACTTGTCAATTATCAGTGCAACCACCGTTCCGCTTTTCCTCATATCCTTAACAGGAAGTAATGGATTATATTCATGTGCTTCCCTCACCATTCTTTAAACTATATGGAACGAAGTACCCATTGATCAGAAATCGTTAGACAAATTTGAGTAAGTTTCTATCAAATGGGGTCACTCCCAGGTTGGATCACTGTCGTCAGTGGTGAGATCTTAGCCGTTAAAACATCCAAGCCTGATCAATCAGATAGGCAGTCAGAGAGATGTGCAGAAGTGATGGAGCAAGGAATTGGGTTTGTTATTCCCTTTTCATTCTCTTTTCTCTCTTCTTTTGTTTTTGCAATGCCTTTGTCCTCCCTTCTTACCATTTACCTTATTTGGGTTTTCTCCTTCTCCCTCTTCCTTTCCTCTTGGCATGTGCCAGTAAGGTTTAAATTGGGTCAGATTGCTCCATCCATTTAATCCTACTCGAATTGGATCTTGATATCAGATAATTCTCTTGATCGGTCCTTCACATCCAGATCTAAGTTCATGAGATTCGATCGTCCAGGATCTAATATGAACAAAAATCATTTCATTACCATATGAAGACAATTTACTGAAACATTTTTTAAGACAGTTTCTAAAACCTCTTCAACCACTTTTTTGAGGTGGGTGAATAGAAGATGTTTTTGAAACCATCTTAGGTATATGATTTTAACCATCTTAAAACACTCCAGTGTAGTAGTGTTGGCAATACAAACTAGCTATGACCTATAGATTTTCTAAAAGATACAAACCAGTAACGCAAGAACTACTTGAGGAGACTACACTTGCATTTATGATGGAGGCATTGGTACAACGAAGGGGAGCTTTGGAGCTATGATAGAGTTGTTGTTCTGTGACCTCGAGGCCATGGGTTCGGTTTGAGTCTTGAAAACTGCTTCTTGCAAAAATGCAAGGCAATGTTGGGTATTATAGACCTTTGAGGTCCACCCCTTCCCCAGACCCCGCATATGCAGGAGCATTGTGCACCATACTGCCCTTTAGAGGCATTGGCACAATGTTTTGAATTGGAAACAAACTATAAACATTTCAGTCGATCTTATAGTTTGTCTCCATCGCATCCGGCTAAGATCAGACCATAAGATGCAGATCCTTTCAATCCAACACATTGTTGTAACCTACGTCGTTGTTCTATATTAATCAGATGATTCAGATCCTTGGATTGCACTCACTGCACCGTTCCAAATCCATTGATAAAGATAAGTGCAAGCACGTAGAAGTAGATGGCATCGGATCAGTTTTGCCATCCCGACAGACAATGGCCACTAGCATCAAAAAGAGCGGCCGTCAATATCAGCTCTGAAACTGGAAAAAGGAGCAATCCTCGCAAAGCAGAAGGGTGCAACTTTGTTTCCTTTTTCTGTTTGGTAGAACTCTGATTTGATGTAGACCAATCACCCAAATATCGACTCAAAGGCCTAGGTTTTGGCTGTCGTTCGTGTTTCTCCACCTCCTTTTCCGCTTCACTGCTGTTGGCAAAGCTTTTTGCGTTCTTACACATAATCCATGAGCAGGAACGATCCGTTGCCATGCATTCAAATCCCTAGTATTGCAGTAGGACGCGATTCCCACTATAAGCATGGCCAGTCTTTTCATGGAGCCAGACCTGCTACGAGCTTGGACCCATACTCGCTGAAAACTGGTAACAAACTAGCAGCCAAATGCGTGACGCTTAGAATAGTCCAACTTGAGAGATTTTTCACCTTACACCAACGGTCAGGATCAAAGATGGAATTGTATGTACTGAATGTGAGGACACATCGCCCTGCTTATGTGTACCTCTGAGAGAGAAAGGAAGAGAGAGCAAAATGTCCCTTGTGTTCTAGAACGACCAAGGAATACTGTCCTTCTCAATTTTTCTTGAAGTGATAAAATGTCCTTCTCGCTTGGTTTGATGCTGCAGGCCCAGATGGTTGGTGTCTTGGTTATCCTAAACGTTTATCCATGTCTAGCTTGGATAGTTCTGCTTCAGAAATTCTCTCCATAGGATGATGTCAATCCTGTGCTTGCTTGAGATGTGGTACCACTGTTCTTCGATGCTTGGAACTAGCTACCCTCTTGACTAGGAAACAATGAGATCATCCAATGTGAACGATTTATTTTGAACTTTTGATTCTTCTTATCAATGGGCTGATCCATTCATGGCATAAGTGGGTCCCAAGAGAAGGTTGAAAGAAAGACCTTGACAACCCTTTTCATTTTAGCATTTTCCTAATAACTAGTGGAAAATGACATCCACTCCCTGTTGACAGTGGCACTACCTTTGATGCACACTTACCCAATTAACCTTCTAAGACTTTTAAAGCTCTCAAAATACTTTTAGCAACCAACCAAAAGAAAAGGTAATAATTACTAGAGATATAGATATTGTTGGCCTACTTATCATAAACTTAAGCATTTAGAATAAATGGTAATCCAACATGGTATATAAGAGCTTTAGTGATCTGGAATTTAAAATCTTGAGATCTCCTATTTATCAAATGCATGTGTAGAAGCTAAAAAATGACTATCTACGTGAGAGGGTATATTAAGGATATAGATGCTATTAGCCCACTTTCTACAAGCTTAAGCTTTTAGGATAAATAGTAATCCAACAATAGCTCCAAAGGAGTGTCACCATTAAAGCAATCCCATGTAACAATTCCCCAAATAAATGATGAAACTATCTTGGCATACTGTGTTTGCTTTGTAACACTTTTGCAGTGAGCATGCTTGTGAACTTGGACGATTGGTATTGAAATGATCAAGAGTGTAAGTGATCTAGTTCTGGTTGGGTCCTAGGACAACTGCAACTATACCATTAAGATTTTCAAATAGCTTGGGACCATACTGTTATGAAGTTTGATCCCTAGACTTAAAAGTTAGATCCAATTTTTTTGTTCTACTCAGGTTGCACTGGATATGTAATGGAAAGTTGAAACTTCATAGCCACTTGTTTCAGTTATCTCTGAAGATGGGAAGGAATCAAAATTCAGAATCTATTCTCTGTGATAATAATGCCAAACTATCAAGTGGGCTCATCCATCTTTATTTTGATTGTTGGACATTTGTTGGTTCTAGTACATCAACGAAAAAAGAAAAGCAAAAAATAGACAACTTATGACACCAAAAACTTATATTGATTCTATTTAATTATTTATTACAGTTAACCATGAATTTGTTATTTTATTAGTATATGCATGTGTATTGAAATGATGTACTCATGCATAGCTGATACAACCCCTTTGAGGAGCCTCGAACTCGTGACCTTCACAATTAAGTGTTCACTCTCGCTCCACTGGGCCACACTTAGACAAACCATAACACAATATAAGAAGTAAAATAATGGCTAAAGTACACATCTCATTAGTGACTATAGTATAAATTAGCTAATAATATCATGGACTTAAAATAGGAAAGATTGAATGAGTTTGGGGGAAAATATACAATTTTCATTTCTAACTTCCTCTCTTTTTTTATCCATAAAGGAATGCTAGGTTGAAGGATCTATAGGGCACTTCTCTAAAAGCACCTCTCATTTTGTTATGAAGGGGCCTACCTTTGAATGATCAGATCTTGCTCATCTGATTGCTCTAACCCTAGATATCTAGTATTTTAAACAACAAGTACATAGGTCTAAATTCATGTCCTGAAAATATGGCTTTTAGGATGCTAAACTCATTCAACCATTGAAAATTTTTATTTATGAGATATTCAAGGTTAGAACTATTAGATAACTAGGTTTGACTATTCAAAAGGTGAGCCCTTTTGCAAAAAAAAATTGAGGGGCACTTCTAAAGAAGTGCTTCTAAGTATAGGGCCTTCCACCTAGCATTGTTCTTGTCCTCATGGAATGTTTGATTGTGTACTGATCGATCTCTAAATAATTAAAAAAAAAAGGTTTCAACAATAAAGTGAAATAAACTAAAAATAATAATCAGTAATAAAGTTAGTGAAGTTTAAATACTATTTTACCCTCATATAAACTTAGATCTAAAATAAAATTGCAATGATATTTTATCTAGTTTTAGTTTATATAGTTTTAAATCTCGGCTCTAGGCTAGCTATTTGGGCATGGAACTTAAACTGGAGCAATATGACTCTATTATTTGAAATGGAAGCTAATACAATACCATGTGTTCCAACTAAAGAACCATTTCCTGGTTTTCTGATTCTAACTCCTATTGGTATTGATCAGTTCCAGGAAACCTATACATGCTTGATATATGATTCATCTTCTTCTCCAAAATCAAAATTCACAAGATATTTGATGATTTTTAATCACATCCCTCAGGCTAGTAATGATAATTTCTACTGGTTAGCTAAAGATGTGTAATGGCCAATTCTTTTGAACCAAAGATGTTTTATTTTTGCTACGATTTAAATCAAAGACATCCTATCCAACAATAGAATTTCTTAACCATCTTACATGTGCATTAAATGTGAAAATTTTAAATATAACTAAAAGAAAATAAAAAATTTTAAAAATTCAACTCTAGTAATTTTAAGTCACCTTTGAGTCGCTTCGAGTTAACTCAATTAACCTCACTTATGAATCAGGTTGAGTTTTCCGAGTTTTAAGACTATGCTTTTCTTTTCACTTATTGTATAGTGCTCATTTCTTTCTTCTTTTTGAGTGGATTATCTCCCCGGCTGTTGGCCTCCCTCTGGTCGTTGGTGTTGCCAATGGATCAGTTGGATCTTCACCTATTGTAAAAGCTCTTGCCCCTGTGAAGGTTTTTTCACCAGCAATGGGGAAGTCCTGCTAGACGAGACTCAACAAATGAATGGTTAGATCAGAAAAGAAAAAGCCTACCTGAGCTCCACTTCCATGCACTTTTATTTGGGAATACAAATCCTAGGCTTGTGTGGACATCAAAATGTAAACTGATGCACAAAAAGGAGTCGGTGTTAACATTCTTGATGCAGCCTTAGTTTATATTGTTCATCAAGTTCTTAAAGGTGTTTGTTTGTCTAGATCAATCCATGGATTCCCAGGGGTGAGAAGTAGATTTGAGCACAGGCAGTTGGTCATTTCTTGGTGGCTTTCTAGCTAAAAAAAGAACCCTGAAATCCAAGATATCCCAAGAAAGGCTCCAGAGAGAGAGAGAGATAAAGTGTTTTCCTATACACTCAAAGAACAGGAAAGTGGTTTCTCAGATTTCTTCTGCTCTTACTTGTTTGTTTCAAGCCATTTTTTCTTCATGGAGATGAGACCATCAGAGACATACATGAATCTCTTGGAATCGAACAGGTAGAAAGAAATGGGTCTCATTTTCCTTTTTTTCTTTTCCTTTTTTGCGCATGATGGTTGAAAGGAGTTGGTTACACCAAGGTCACTTGCAGGAGGAACTGGTTTCACTCAGCTCTCTGGATTTTCTCGAGGACCAAGCGGAAATCGAAGGCAAGAAATCGACTGGTAAAGGTGAGGAATTTTCTAACTTAGTCAGCAAGTCAATGCCTAATGGAATACCATCATTTTGAAGAAAAGGTTAAAGTAGAGGATTTAAATGACAGAAGGAATATTTCGGGATAAAAATAAAAAATGTTCAAAAGTATGGGGTTTTTTCAGCCAAAACTTGGGATATCTCAGATGCCCCATAACACCTTGAAAATCTCGTCCATCAGATGATGTTAATCAAACAATAAAAGAATTAGCGTCTAGGATCATCCTACTTGTCGTTCAAAACTAGTGCAAACATGTGCGCTAATTTACACGTACGGGTACCCACATTGAATCCCATTTATCACATGCAACGTGTCAAGCCAACGTCCGTCTATCTCCATAATTGCAGATCGCGCAGGTGCGAGTGGCTGGGAGAGCACGTGACAGTGCTTTTGCCGGCGAGCTAAAATTACGGTAGTAACCCAGAGTATGGATTATTAAATCTAATTTTTTAGGAAAATGGCTATCCGTACGGTCTTCAGAATCCGTTAGCTTAACCTACGATGATCTGTCTCATTCATCTCATTTGACCTCTTAAATTAATTAAACATCAAAATTTATAATTATTAGATGACTTTAAACGTCTCATTTTAAGCTTGCAACATATCATTAGAAATTCAGTCTCACAGCTAGACCATGTTAAAAATAAGGATGCATTAATAAAAAAAAATTTTTAGCCGTGACAGACTTAAACTCGTGACCTGCACAATTGAAACCCACTCTTGCACCGCCGTGTAACATGTATACGTACACTCAAGGAGAAATGGAGAAACCAATGTGAGGAGATATGGCTTGTTGGGGGAAGTTCCTACTTTGGTAGAGCTAGTATGGACTCTTACTCCAAATTAGCAAATAGAGAGATACATGGATATAACTGTCCTCGCGTGACCTTGAAACTTTAATAGAGCTAGTATGGACTTTTCCAAATTGGCAAATATAGAGATAGATGGGCACAGCTGTCGTCGTGTGACCTTAAGATTACATATTTAAGAGGTAAAAATAATTTTTTATAAAGTGCAAGATAAAGTTGTGTATTATAGACTCTTGTGGATTATCTTTTTTCGTAATCTGGTATACGCGTGAGCTTCGAGCACCGGATTCTCATTGGCTCTGTCTCAGGATTATTCGGGAGACATGTAGTGCTTATTCCAAGTATTGTCTGCTTTTTCGTTTTTATTCTTTCGCTTGCATGAGTCAATTGCAAAACTGACAACGGACTCACGTACTTTGGTTGATCCGACCGTTCATCAGATTCGTCAACTCTCATAGTTCAAAACTCACTGTTCGTGTAGAGTTACTAGCCGTCCGTTTCTTGTAATAAGAAATGCAATCTTTCAGATGCTAGAGTTATCTAATCGGCATAATTATTTGAATTTTAGGTGTTAACTAAAAAGAAGGGACATTTCGGTCATTTTAAAAGTAGGAGGATCACTTTTGTTACTCGAAAACATTTTCCGTAATACCACCAGCAGCTGTGCTGGTTGGTGCGCTCGGTCGCTTGCTCTGCTCACTCTAAGCATCCGGCAGGCAGGCAATGGCGATAAGGTTGAGGGAACGAAATTGACAACGCTGAGAAAACACAGAAAAAATCCGAAAAAATCGAACACGTTCTTGTCGTTCCACCTATTTGAAGAGAAATGGTCCAATTCAATCTTCTTCGTTTTTCTCTCCCTCCTCTTCCTTCCCTCTTCCTCCTCTCCAATTCCTCTGCAAAAACCCTAGCTTTTCGCTCTCTCCCCATCTCTTCAAACTTCTCAACTACAAATATTCGATCCTCAATGGCCTCTTACAGCACTTCTCCAGAATCGCCAAAATTACTGTTCCGGCAGCTTTTCGAGAAAGAATCATCAACCTACACTTACCTGCTCGCTGATGTTGCTCATCCTGAGAAGCCCGCACTGGTAAGTGTGTTTTCGTTGTCGATCATTCATGCGGTGTCTTTTAGTGGAATTGATCTCTTTGCTTGCTTATTTTATTCGATTCTAATTGAGCCGCTTGATGTTTGAGTGGCTTGATCTTGAGAGACTTTGGTTGATTTTGCTTTCTCATTGGTAAATGGACCTTCTTGATGTTCTTTGTGTATCTCGCTGGTGTTGATTGAATTTGGAGGATTTAATTGGAAGTCCGGTTTGTTCCATCTCCAGCTTAGTGATTCTTTTTGCACTTTCTACGGCTTTTAATCTGTTTATGAATCTCTATTAGACTTCTTCCTTGTTCACTTATTTTGCAACTTTGAAAAGTCTGCAATCTTTCAGCACAGTCGGCATATTTTGTGGAACGTACTTGTTTCTAATTCTTGGTTATGTGAGGTTATGCCAATTAATTATAATCCTCTGTTATCCTTTCAAAGCCACGAGCTTTGCTTCTTTCTTTCGTACAAGCAAGAAGGTCGCAAACATAACACTCACACACCCTAATAAACTAACTAACGCATCCACAAGCGGATGGAGATGCACTACTTTGAGCGCGGGGGCTAGCGTAGAATGGGAGAGGCACCTGCTCTGCCACCAGTTGAGTATTGAGGCTTTTGCGACTTTGCTTTTCTTACCTGTTGCGTAATTTTAGAGGTTGAGTGCACTCATTTTACACTCCATTTATATCGTTTATCCATGAGATCACATCCTAGGCACTATAGTTTGTTGTTTACTATGATACAGTTAATTGATTGTCTTTGTTATATTTTCAGCTTAATTTGTAAGCCGCTGGTATTTGTTCTGTATGTTCTTGTGCCTGTTGAGACTACGTTATACCCTAGTGTACTGGTTTTGATTTTTTCATTATCTTATGGCATGCCTTAACAAACAGTAAAAATGTTTACCAACAAATTGCAGAGAGAGAGAGAGAGAGAGAGAGAGAGGAAAAGCTGTAGTAGGTAGTACCACGCTATTAGTTATCCATAATGGGAACCATGGAATCAAGATTCACATCTGATAAACATTTTTGCTATATTATCTTGTTGTCTCCTAAATACCCTCAGTGAAACTATATCAATCACTGAAATTGATGAAGATAAGCAAATCAAACACATTTGTTAAGAAAACCTACTCTGAATTTTCGAAAGCAATCTATTCTTGATATTATTTCTGTCATCGTGAGACCGACTCATGAATCTGCAATGACAGAAGGGCAGTGTGGATAATGAGCACTAATATATTATCTACGAGCACAGATATTGCCTATACAGAGTTGGACCAGGTCTATATTTAAGAATATCACTATTATGAATCAGGCCACATTTCACATGAAGGCAGATCCACCTTATCCTGCAAGAACCTTGCACCTTGAGACTTATTTTCATTTTACTCTTGAATAAATCTAGGCTAATCAAACTAATCATACCGAATGATTTTTGGTCATGTTCTAGTGTGACTAAGATCTAAGGTGTGCTTAAATGGAAAACCCAATTATCCTGTGTTTCCATACTAACACTTCATGTTATACTGGAAGCTTGGGTTCCGTGTTCCTATCCTAAATGTTGAGAAATGTACAGAGGTAGGTTTCTAATATGAAGTACTGTTAGGTTGCTGCTGTTGAATAAACACTCCTCCCCTTTCATCATATGTTCTATTGGTACTTATTAAGCCTTCTGCCTACATCTGGATCCTTCTCATGCATATGGTATGTATCTTGCTGCAAGTGATGTGGTTTTGAGCACATTTTGGTTGTAATTTTTACAATGTCTGCTTGATTTTACTTTCTTATTAGTCACTAATTGACTGAATAATTCTTTCTTAGCTAGTTGACCCAGTAGACAAGACGGTGGACAGAGACCTTTCCATTATTAAGGAACTTGGGTTGAAGCTCATGTATGCTATAAATACCCATGTTCATGCTGATCATGTCACTGGGACTGGCGCAATAAAGGTTTGTACACATGTTGGTAACTTTAAATTTCGTCATATAAATTCTAGGTGCTGCAAATATGATAAACAAGCATGAGTTGGTTTCTATTTTATTTTATATATTATTATACTCTACTGATCTGTTTCTGCAAAGTGTAACCCTACTCTCAAGTACTAAGAAGAAGTGTTTCTTACAGGGTAAGATGCCAGGTGTGAAATCCATCATCTCAAAAGCAAGTACATCAAACGCAGATCTCCTAGTGGATGATGGAGACAAAATATTTTTTGGTAATCTTTATCTAGAGGTATAGCCAGCAATTGTTGATTAGTTTGCTCCCACATGTGATGAATGGGCTCTATATTGAGCCTGGCATTCAGTTTTGCTTTCCTCAATTCTATTTATCCTGTAAATTCTCTTAAGAAAATGTCAATTGAAGGTCTACTCCCTGACAATTTTGTAGTGTATGTGTATCTTGAATGTTGATATTTTACTGTCTAGCAGTTTAGAAATAAATGCACCTTTGCAACTTTTAAGGCTTGAACAGTGGAAGCATCACTATTTGTTAACCTTTTCAATAAAATCACACGTGAACCAAGTAAAACCCCATGGTCTGTACTATATCATTGGGAGCTTCATAAAATCAGATAAATAGGAAAATGTGAATGACTTGTGTTTCCCAGAAATATGATGAAAACCCTGATTATATGATAAAAATAATGTAAGTACTATCTGGCCAGAGTATGTCAAGGTTGTCAAGTAACTAATATTCTTCATAAATGAATTATCTGCTAGTTAATTTACAAAATGGTTGTTATATCTGGGTTGCTTCTCTCTTTTTTGCACATACACTTGTTAGAGAAAAGATATCATGTTAAACTTTGCCCCAGCTGTCAGAATTCTCCAATGTATTTTGCCATGTGAATTCACAAAACTCTATATTAATTTCACTAGAATTTGTTGCAACTATGTAGTTTTCCCTATTTTATTATGCCTAATTTGGATGGCATTTACTTTTTGCAGGTCCGCTATACTCCTGGTCATACATTGGGTTGTGTTACTTATGTAACAGGGGATGGACCTGATCAGCCTTGCCCAAGGATGGCATTTACTGGAGATGCCTTACTGATACGTGGTTGTGGAAGGACAGACTTTCAGGTACTGTGTCTAATACTATTTCGGTAATGTATTAAACTTCAATTTGCCTCTTGGAAATGAATCAATCACATTTAGCACACGAAGTTAAATAATCTGGAGACTGAGAAAGCTGCTTGAATTTCACGTCAAATAAACAAGGCTTTGAGCCTAGGCCTTGGATTTCACCTGAACTTAACCAACAGAGGAGAAAGAGATAGTGTGGTTCATGATGCTCGTTATCATTATACTAAAATGGTCTCATGAGCTAGACATGCTGGTTTGACTTCCAGGGTGATGGCCATTCATTTTCACCTGTAATGTGCATATTTTTGTACACTTACTCGAAGGAGTTAGTGAACTAAAGTACACTAGGTAAGTGGATATTTGCCCTGACAAAATGATTGTACTTAGAAAGTTTGTGCTCGGTATTCTAGCCTTCTAAGCTGTTGGGTTACACTTTCTTATTTTCTAGTAGGAGTAGAAATGGACTTCCTATCCTGATTTTGCCTGGCCAGAGTATGTAAGAGCTAGCATAAATTTGACCAACCAACATGATTTCTTTTTCTTCTTTAAAGTGGCATCCATCCAACTAACATGACATGCTAGTCAATATGGCCAACTCAGTTTTTCTATCAACCCAGTCATGGAGGTAGAGGTGATAAATGGGATTTGAGACATCTGACTCAGGAGTAGGTGTAGCCTCAATGCCTTGAGGTGCCTGGTTAGAAACGTAGGCACCATAAAGCATATTTTCAAACACTTGAAGCGCTGACTCTTTCCCCAATCATAAAACACCATAAAACATATGCCTCAAGTAGGTTTTTCGTATCAGATGCCTAGACATATGAAGGAGGTGAAATCATGCATTTTCTTTTTCATTGTTCCAATTGCCTCCCTTACTGTTTCAAACTTAAACCTAATCTTATCTTTTGAGAACCTCTATTCTTGTAATTCATTGTAATTGTTTAGTTGAATTGAAGTGCCGCACCTTCAGGTGATTTCTCTCATTAAGATCTACTACTTGGATGTTGATGTTCGTGAAAATGAAGAAATTGTGATGGTATGAGTAGAAAAACTATTTTCATAATCTATCAAAGAAAGTTCCTTTAAGTATTCCTAATGAGGTCGCTAACTTGGTCTCTGATGTGATGATAATGGAGGTTAATGAAGATTCTCAAGGGATGAGTGATTATAGGAATATCCAAATTTACCTTGTCTGGTTGATATCAAATGCTAGATGCTTCCACTAAAGCTGCAGATTCAGATGTATTTCTTAATTGCACTCACAAGTTTGTAGGAAAAATACCATATTTCTACAACTTGAGAGGTTCGATGAATATGTCTGCTAACTTTCAGTTGTTTGTGTTGATGAAGTTGCTATAATGATGAAATTTCTAGAAGTGCTTAGTTTGTTGCTCAGGATAGAATTGTTTATTTGTTTAGCTAAGTTGCTCCACAAGTCAAAAGAGCAAGTGCAACTGTCTTTTTTTGTTTCACTCTTAAGGCAATGAGAATTAAGGGTTTGCTTGTCCACAACTTTCTTTGAAAGACTAAGCAAAGTAACATTGTTGTTTATGATTCTTTTCACACACAGGGAGGAAGTTCACATCGGCTATACCAATCAGTACACTCTAAGGCAAGAACATGAGATATGACAATAGGGATATTTTCCCCCTTACATCACTTTTTGCTTCATGTATCTTTATAACATTCTTCTTTCCGTGCACTCAGATATTCACATTGCCAAAGGATGCATTGGTGTATCCCGCTCATGACTATAAAGGCTTCACGGTAAGAAATATTAATGCCTCGTCCCTTGGATATAAATACTAGCTGCTTATGCCACCCATTGGTTGACCTCAGGTTAGCACAGTGGGAGAAGAGATTCTCTACAATCCTCGTCTAACAAAGAATGAGGTGAATTTCTGGCCAGCAAGTATCAAGTTTTAACTCTCTTATTACATAACTCTTGAAGTACTATAGGCCCTTGTGGTCCGCCCCTTTCCCAGACCCCGCATAGGCGGGAGCTTCATGCACCGGGGCTGCCCTTTTTTATTTTTCTTTTTTCCGCTCATCAAATTAACCTTTTCTAAGGGTTGATAAAACCTATCCACTTGTGAACAAAGATCTCTTCATAAACAAAAGCAGAAAGTAGAGAGAGAAATGAGAGACTCCTGATCGTCTCACATATGAAGATTTTCCTCTTCCTACCTTTCTGTTTTCTGTTAATTCCATTTTTGTGCTTAAATCTAATTCTGAAGCTGCATCTTTTTTCTGAAAGATGAATTATTGTCACCAGTTTGGGAAAGGAAAATGTTAACATTTTCTAGTAATTTAACAGAAAATCAGGCTCTGATTGCTTCAAAACAACAATGGTACCCAGTACCGCTTCATTGATTTTCTTGAGTATGATAAATTCCTTTCTTAGCTGCCATGAAATCATGCTCTTTTATTTTAGGTAATGAGCTTGTTCTATCTAGCAGGTTGAAGCAGTTTTCATCTAAGAGGAGTTTGGTATAATAGCAAAATCTGATTATTTGGTCTCCCATAGAATTATCCATCATCCAACAGGAGTTGCCTCTAATCATTTTCATTTGTGGAACTTGTTTTGCAGGAAACATTCAGGAGCATCATGGAAAGTGAGTACAGTTTTCTGATATTTCTTTTTTCTTTCTGAATATGTACAAACACGAGCATGAGCAACCTCAAATTCATGACCTACCCTGAACCCACTGTGGTAGAATGCATTAGCTTGGCATTCTATTGTTGATAAGAAAATATAGAACTCTTCGTGGATATCATCTTCCGTATGCCGCCACTAAATAAGTAACTTGTCTTGCAGATTTGAATTTACCGTATCCAAAGATGATGGACATTGCAGTGCCAGCAAATATGGTTTGTGGGTTGCAGGACCTTAATGACAAATCTGCGAAGCCTCTAACCGCCTAGCTCTTATAGGTTGCCCCTTGAAATGTATTGTACAAAAATAATGTGAAATCTGGCATACCGACACAATTCCATGTGCTGTATTTCCTTCACTGCTAGGTTTAGTTTGTAAGCTTTGAAGTACTTATAAAATAAATTGAGACTGTTACTCACCCTTCCCAGTCAATGTGTATTTAATTGACTCGAGATGAACTGAACCGTAGCTCAACTTATGGCGTTGTGAAAGGACACAACTAAGCATCCATGGAAAGCCAAGAGTTCCCAAAATTGATGACTTATTATAGCGTCCACATGAGGCCGTACTTAATAAAACTGGTAATTGAGAACATTAGAAGGCGTCCTTGAAGCCATTAAATTATGTAATTCTGAGATTACCTGAAAATAATGATTAAGTGTCCTGTCTTAGATTCACCAGACTAAATAAATAAATATTTCTTCTTACATTATAAAAAATGTCGCGCGCACACACAAAGCTAATCCCTTGCGGAAAGGAAAAAGGACAACTCGAACCGGTGACAAGCATACTTTGGAGAGATGCCAAGTTATCTGCAATCAATTGTGTTAGATGTTTGTTGACACTAAATTATAAGACTGAGTTTTGGTACTTTACCGTTGTAAAGTTTGGTTCTTAGTTTAAAAACATTTACCATGTCACCAATTATGGTTTGGTTCTCAAGTATATGTAAAGGAGTAAAATGCAAATGACAAACAATTAATATGCCAAAAGTTAGGCTATACATTAATTTTGTTTATTTGATTGTTTATAAGTAATCATGTATTTGTTGTTTAACTACTACAAAGGCAAGTAATAATACAACATAAAAAGAAATAACACAAAAAGCTAAAAACATTTATTATGTTGACGTAGTATATAGAAGTTTACTATAAAATAAATTCAAAATAATCAAGCAACTACATTTGAAAAGACACATAGCGAGTCAACATGAAAATTAAAAGACTAAACTATTTGGTCAAGATTTTGACATTCCTACTGAAAAACCCCAACTATGTTCTTTTCAAGTTAAAAATTAGGGCTATCTATTTGAGAGAGAGAGAAAAAAAACAAAAGAGGGAGGCCAGACAGCAGAGCCACATGTACTGAGAGCTTATAGAGGAATAGTGAGGGGAAGAAGGAAAATGAAAAAAGGGAAGGGGTTTTTTTTTGTCTTTTATTTTCTAAGAAAGAAAGAGTGTCGGACTTTAGGTGGTTTTCAGTTCTTTTCATAAGAATAGTATAGTTTTGGACTTCACTTCTCTCTTTTTACAATAGTCCCTATGCTTATTTAAAAGTTCATATTTATAGATGAACCACAATGGGATATTTGTAAATAATCTCTATATTAACTACTAAGCTAAACTTAAAAATAAATTAAACATAAATCAGTATAAAAAGATAACTAATTGCTAATAAAATTTATTAGATTTAAATTACTATATTACCTTCTAAACATTAATATTTAAAATAATATTACAAGGGTCTTTTTGTATACTAATTAATATTTTTTTATTCTTGGTTCTAGTTTGGGTACTTAGCGTAAAAGCTAATATCATACCGATAAGATTCAGCTCTCCAAAATGAAAACTAATATGTACCATCAATTCCAATTGTATAGCTATACCTTAATTTTTTTGTAATAACCCGAGGGCCCCATATACAACAATATTGTTTGCTTTGGAGATTGGGGCCCATATCACTTAACCCCTACACGGCTTTGTTCTTTCCTTAGGGGAAAAGACCTTGTTGCATGTGAAGTCCTCTTAACTCCTATCAACAAGTCAGTCTCTTTTCCCTTAGCGATCTAAGACTAACCTTAGGAATCCACGTACAGCCCGCTTTAGCATGCAGCCCACTTTAGCTCCCTTCTGGGCCCGGTTTACCTCGTGTTCCTCTATCCCCTTTAAGGGAGCATGCATCCCTGTGTGCGACCAGCAACACACTAGGTCAGTGATTGGCTCTGATATCACTGTAATAGCCTGAGGGCCCCACACACAACAATATTGTCCGCTTTGGGGACTGGGACCCATATCACCCAACCCCCTTATGACTTTGTTCTTCCCTTGTGGGAAATACCTTGTTGCATGTAAAGTCTTCCTAACTCTTGTTAACAACCTAGTCACTTTCTCCTTAGCAATGTGAGACTAACCTTAGGAACTCATGTGCAGTCCGCTTCAGCCCACTTCTGGGCCCGGCTTACCCCATGTCCCCTTATTGTCCACTTTAGGGACTGGGGCCTATATCACCTAGAGTGACAACCAAGGTTTTCAAATGCCTTTTTGAGAATTATTTTCAAAAGGTAGGATTCCTATTTGAAATTTTCATTTAGAAAACAAATAGCGGAAACAAATTTTCGACCTTTTAGAAAATCCTGAGTGTTATAAGACTGATCAAAACACATTCATGAGTTCAAAATTCAGCATTTTTACATTCTAATATGACAAGTCAAAAACTTATCATTTCCCAGAAACTATTCAGTTACAACCCATAGTCCAATATATATTATACACATTTATACATCATAACAGTTACATAATTGCTCTATCATCTAACAAGCATTTACAAAATTTACAGATCATATATACATTATCTATGCTCTCTCTTTGACTATTCCGCGCACCTGGTCTCAACACTCTTGCCTTTTCCTTTTTTGCATTTATCTGTAAAGTTTGTGGGGTGAGTATAGGAGAATATACTCAGTAGGTAAAACTAGGATCACAAATATAAATCAATGCAAACTCGCTTTCATGCACTTATGCACACAATGAAACATTCTTAGGTATCATTCCTAAGGCTTATTAGCAATATAATATTTGCATGCTTTTCAAACATTCCATTTAATATTTTAGGTCACTCGAGTACAATACAAGTATAAGAACAATATAATATATTGACATCAAAAGAGTATTCAGTAAATAAGTGCACAAAATCGACGATAAGGTAGTTAAGTACAAAAATCTCAATTCAAATAACATATAGAACAGTCATCATCAATTATGTTAAACACATTAGTTCTTAGCATGTAAATATGAATATATCAAATATCAAATCATACAAGGCATCGTCATACTTAGTGGCCAGGGTATCTATGACCTTATTACACGCGTGTTACCAAAAATCAACCTATGGCAACTGCCCTATAATGGGACACCGCAACACTATAGCAACTGCCCAATTGTGGGACATTGTAGCAAAAGAATACATGGATCACTATGTTGCAGCAATTGCCCAATAGTTGGACACTACATGCTCAAATGTTGACACCAACTGTGTGAGACTTATCACCGTCTCGCATGAGAGGGGAACGGGTTGCGCAGTGTAGCCTTCTCATGATGCCACACTCGGAATATAGCCACTTGAGCCTGGTGTAGAAAAATCAACCATCAGAAGGTAGGTAACCATTCCTAAACCCTCATATCATAGTGTCCACCAGGCCAAAGCACATGTTTAAAACAAATCTTCGACAATCAATGCATAAAATCTTAGTGACATATTAGCTACTGATCACATAATCAGATTATGATCATGGTTTTACATATTTTCCATTTAATGCCAATGGATGTCAAATATAAATGATGCATGATATTTAATTAGAAAAATTAACCTTATATTTTTAATAAAATTTTCACAGAGTTTCTCCTTTTTATAGGACAATGCACATTTAACGCATGTGGTGCGTATCACTTAATAAACATAAATTTATATTTAAATAATAATGGAGACTCTGTCTTCTAACAATTTCATTGATGAATAATGCACGAAGTTCCATATAATTCAAGTCATGAGGATGCTATTTAAATTTCCAAGATAATCATCAACTACAGTTATATGTAGTAATTACATGTACGTATTAAAACAGTGCATGAGTGAAATAAATATGAAAACTTAGCAATCTTAGAATTTACCTATCTCAACCTGATGATTTAGGTTCACTTGAATTGATTACCAATCAATTTAGATATTGCTCAACAAATTAGAAAATGATGATTAGGACTTCGATCATCAACTATGAATTAATTTGAGAAATATGAAGTAAATATCATAATTTAGTCTCTTGTTCATGGATTCATTCATTAATATTCTAATTAAAATGGTTCAATTGTTCTTAATTTGTCATTTGACCTCAGATTAGATATCTTAGAGTGTTGGGGAGTTTAATTTCATACATCAATCAATCGGATCTGATGTTCCAGGCTTAAATTATCCAAAATTAAGCACTGGAATGATCAGATCTATAAAGTAATGGTCCGATCAACATTTGTACATTTAATAGGCTTTTTGTTTATTGTTTTCAATCCACATTGTCCTCTACATGTAATTCACATCATCAGATTCATAGATCTACTGTTTGATCGTGTTTTCAACAATCAAATTTGTAGATCTAGCATTGCTTATGCACCGTGTTTAGATAAAAAATTCAAGAGTCAGATGATCTCCAATCGAACTTTTGTTGACACGATTGAAGCTCACTCAGTCATGATTCCATCCATATAATTTTCCCCAATTTTTGCTACACAAAAAATGGTCGCCAATGCTAGAGAAGATGACAAGAAAATGGTTGTCACCGACTATTGTAAGCGTCAAAAACTCTATTTTTTCACGAAATCAAAACTTGGGTCTTGTAGAGCATGTTTTTTCCTCCACTCCTGTGAAATTTGAGGTGATTCCATTATCATTTAGTGCTAAAAATAAGGGGAAAACCAATGAAACTCTGGCTAGTTTTTGCATTTTTTTTTTCCAGCAATGGGAGGAATGGTGAAGGGAAAGATAGATTGAGAGAGGAGAGGGAACAGGAAGAGAAGTAGCCGGGCAAGGTTTTTCTTACTTAGTCTGGTGACAGTGTAACACCCCTGGTTTTTATCACAATTTTTTTTGTTATAATAACAATAGTCGAGATCCCAAAATCAAAAGATTCTATTAATTATTTTATTAGAACATTTACTGAAAAACTTCCCGATGTTATCTTCTTTTTTCAAAAACATCACGACCATGATTAAAAGATAAGTATAAGTACACAGTAATAATTTTAAGACAATACTAATATCAAATCCAATTTCAAAATCAATGACGCCTTTATTTTTAAAACAATACTATCTAAAAATATAATACCGTGGCCCAGGGTCTATTCATCATAATGTTCCACCATACTTTAAGACATGTCCATAATATATATAATATCATAATCAAATCCATCTAAAGAATGTATACAGTCCATACAATAGTTTCAAATAGTAATCCATCTAACCACTCACGTCGAGCTATCTATCAATCAAATCAAGTGGTCCCCACTGCTATCATTGTCCTTCCACGGCCTTACCCTTCCTGTTGTCATGCTTGGTATCTAAAGCATTGCAAAACAAAGCAATGTCTCAACAAGCTATTGCTTGTGTATTGAATTTGAACCAGCCCTGGGTACAAAGGGAAGGAAATTCCCAAGCAATCAGCTTGCTTACCTTCATACTTGACTTAGTTTTCTTCTAATAGAAAGCAAAGACAACAATTTCAACATCGTTAGCAATCCTCTGATTAGGATCATGAGGGAGAATAAAGTTTCCATCAAAAAGAGTTCAACACCTCCACTCCAAACCAAAATCTTTCATGCTATCGCACAGAAGGTCATATGCCATTGGCAATCAAAACCAAACTTAAGATCTTTACAAGAAGCATTGCTATAAAACCAATTTGTGAATGCCAAGGAGTAGAAGGCACTTTGATGCTCATTGGGAATAAAGATGTTCCAGATCAATTTAGCAAAGTGAGACTCACGCAAAACATGTAAACAATCTAAACTGGGTGTCCACATCTAGAACAGCTACTAGACTCTAAGAAATTCCTTTCCCAACGAATCCGGTTTGAGATACTAAGCCAAGGTCAAACGGGTGGTCTACCCTTACAAATAAGGTCTACTGTGACTCAACTTCGTGGTGATCTATGAATTATGTATAGTAAGATGGTTTCCTACTTTTGGAATTGATGTCGGAAAGGAACGAGAAGTAGTTGGGGTCACATAGCTAGCCGCGAGAGTCCATCCTTCGGAGACGGAAGTGATTGCCCGAAAAAACTAGACTAATTTGCCATCCTGCGTAAGCTCCAATTGACTGAACGAAGAAGGTAGGAACTCTAGTTTGATCTTGATGAATGCTTATCGGATAGAGTGGATCGAGAAAGCTCCGCCCAAAGTGCTTTTCGTAAGAGCTTAACTAATAGAGCATCGGTTGGCTAAGATCCTCTTGATGACTTCGGAAGAAAGCTTTCACTCTAGTTCTGAGGAGATTGTTTCATCAATCTTTCTTGAGGACTCTAACTCTGTCTATATCTATACGGCCTCTATAGTGAAATTCTGAGTTTAAACGATATTAAGGGCCAGAAGAGTAGGAGTCTGGGCCGTGGATGATGGTCAAGTGCTACGGAGAAAGCAGAACGATCTGGTTGATCTGGTCTTCGACATACTATTGCTCTGTCTGTAGATTTCGGACGTGTAGGACCTACAGGAAAAACAAAGATGAATAACAATGTTGATATAATGTGTAGGTCAATTATCCATGAAAATATAAATATTATAAGCAATGCCAATATAGTCTTAAAACATTATATGTGATGAAACATGCATCTTATGGATTTAAAACATAATGATCTCAAGGTTGTAAAATAGATATGATCCAATGTAAATGAGCATGCAATAACAACCAAGGCACCCCAACGTACGTGGGTCTTATGAGTGTCTCATACACTCATATAACAAATCATGAGTACTCATATCAATCCTCCAAGTATCGTTACACCTAAGCATACAATAACATTTACATGCTCATCATACAAGCATAAAGAACAAGAATATGGATCGTCATGCTGTAGTTGCAACCCCTCTAAGGTCTCAACCACCATTGCTCCTAGTCAACACTATAATGGGAGACTTAATTTCCATCCCCATGGAAAGGCCCAGACAAGTAGTGTGGACCATCCATGTTACCAAACCCTTACCGAAAGCTATCTATGGGCAGGTGTCTATCACATCACAATCACATCACAAATTTGGAGAGTGGGTGGCTAACCCTCTCCCTCTTAGCATGACATCCATCCGGTGAGACCACCTGTCATAAATCACAAAACACAAAAATCGCATATCTCGTAAAACTAGGACCACTCGTGGCTCACAATCCCCAAGGCATACCCCTCATCTTAAGGTTAGCCTCTCAAAGGGCTAGCCACCAAGCCTCCACCATCAATGTTATGAAAACCAATCAATCTCAGTGATGCAGTAAGGAAAGATAATTACTAATCATACATAAGATACGCAATATCAGTCTCACAAAACAATCGATCATGAAAACACATTCAATATGCTATCGAAATATAATATTGATCGTAGCATAATACGTTGAATCTCACAAAATCTTAGAATAATTAAACAAATGACAATTAGTCACAATCAACTATGAATGTTATGATAATGCTAGTTTTAGAAATCAAAACATAACATTAAACGTTATCACATACTTTAATGAAAGATAACCCAATTCAATTGCGTAATCCTCTTAGGTCGCACACTCAGATGTACCTGTCAGTATTACAGTACTATTTTGTATTATTTATTTCATCTCAGTGGAATCTGTAGTGATCTAATTGTTGGATCATTCTCTAATATCTCTATTTATGATTTGGTCCTTAATCCTAACATTATTGGTTATTAATTAGTCCTATCTCATGTTCATCTACTCATTTTTTAGTGCATTTATAGTTTACACGTTGATCTGATAGTCAGATCATTCTTAGATCAACAATTTTTCAAGATCTAGGTTAAATCAATGGTCTATATCAATTACTAAAGTAATTACATCTAATCTGATCCTTAAGATCCTAGTTAGTACCATATATTATCTAGTTGTTCAAGTTCTGAGGCATGATTACCCTTTGATCGGCCGGATCTAAGTGATTTGATAATATTTTATGAATTTAACCTAACTAAACATGATTAGATCAAAATTCTAATGCTAAAATCATGTTTGCATTGTCGAGATGGTTCAAAAGGATCTTTTGGATCAAAGATCGGGCTTCTGTAGCCTCCATAATCTAAAAAAAAACCATTCCAGATGGAAAATTAGATCAAAATACAATTTTACACCTATTTGCACCAACGGACAAAAGTTTATACTGGTTTACTCTGGCAAAAAAGGTGTTTACACTGGTTTAACCCAGTGGCGAGTGTTTGCCCTGGTTTACACCAGCACAAATTGACGTCCCGGAGTGCACATGCGCCAGGACGCCCAGCGCGTTCTAGTCGTCCGAGACAGCACGCGTGAGTGTCCTGTGTGTGCGTGTGCTGCGCATGTGCTCGAGGGAGTGCATGCGTGCACAATTCACCTTTGTGCATCCCGTTCGGCATTTTAGGCGCACTATCCATTGGGGACTATGAACCCGAACCATTCACCTTCTTTTGGCTTGATCGGAGCTTTCGATGCTCTAAATTTTATCTGTTTTAACCGTTCCTAGGGTTTTTGGGTCCAAAGATCACAATAAATGGCTCAGATCTACCATCTAAGGTGTTTTTAACATGAGTTTAAGCATGCTCCACAGTTTTGACTTCATAGGCCATCCAACAGCCGTTCGGCCCAGATCCAGCCCGAATTTGTGAGGGGAAAGTTGGGAAATGATGTGAAAAACAACTTAGAGTATGTGGCTTACCTGATTAGAGTTGGAGATGGGAGATGAAGATCCTCTAGTGCATGCAAAATTCCGTGTGTTTTGGTAGCATGCGAAGGAAAAAGAGGGGTTTTTCTTTGGTTGTTTGGCGTGGAAATGGAAGGAGAAGCTTGTTTTTGTAGGTTGAGACTCGATCTTCTCAAATGGAAAGGTAGATCACTGCCTTCCTCCATTGGTACTGGATGGGAATGGAAAGGGGTGTCATTATCAAAATGACCCCCTCTAATTTGCATCCCTGACTAATTACCAATTTACCTTTACAGCTTAAAATGGTCATATCTCACTCATCTGAACTCCATTTTCGACATTCTTTATACCATTCAATTTTTATCGATATGTACTTTAGATTTAGTGGTTTCAATATCAAATTCTACGCATATAATTTTTAATTAATTTATCTTATTTTGTTTCCACTTTAGAGTTAAAAATTGAGGTTATTATAAACAGTCACCGATGTGGGAGGAAACAGTGTTGATGGAGGGGAAAGAGAATGGCCTTGAGAGGAAACCTGATGTGTAAAGGTGTGCCTAGAGAGGGAACCATAGTGGAAGAGGGAGAGGGATCGAGGGAGAAATCGGGGGAGAGAGAGGCAGTGGCTTCCCTAGTTTTGTCCCAGCATGACAAGCAGCCTGGGTAGAGCTCCACGCACTGAGCTCCCTTTGGTTTGCTGTTGCGTGGGGTTCATCCATGGCGAGGGGGTGCCTTTATCAATTTGGCCCCCTCTGTAATTTTATAAAACTTGTTGTTCTCTCACCTCCAAACTCCATTTTGCACAAAATTAGTGTCGTTAAAAAGCTCTCGTCACGTACATTCTGATTTTTGAGGTTTCAAAGTCCAATCAAAAGCAAAAATTAAAATTTTGCCCTCAAACTCCTCTTTTTAATTATAACCAAATGTCGGGTTGATACATTTTTCAATCTAGTTCTTGTCAGTTTTGGGATTCTAGGCCCACCATCTACACTCCTATTTGCATGGATGACTAGGAAATGAAAAGGTAAAGATCTATATTCATCAAACAAAGCTTCCATCAAATCAACTACTAAAAATCATCTCACTACAAAGAATTCTAGTCTTTGGGCTGTTTTGAACAAGCGTTCGTAAATCTAGTACCTTTATCATTGACCAAGTGGCTCCCATGTTGCATTTTAGATTCTCAAATTCTCTACTAATGAAAGATGAGGAGAAAAAAAGCACATGGATAATGATTTTTATTATTTATTTCTCTTAAGTTAGATATACACCTCCTTCCACAACCTTGAATCCTAATCATGAAGGTAAGATACTCTTTTGCACCACTGTGCTATGATCCAATTGATTTAGTTGAAAGCGCATGCGACTAAAAGGTCTTTGCAATTGGTAAATCCTAGTACCCTCCCTCCCCCCCTCCTCCCTCTCGGGCACTTGGAAATGCTACTTCTCGCTTCGAGGGCTTATTGATAAATGTAAACCAAGCTATTTTTTAGTTTTTGTTTGTTTAATGGAGTAAAATTGTTACAATCTGAAAGGTGTCTAGAAGTTTGGCAACTATTTTTTCATTTCTCTTAGAATCATAAACTAAAAAGCAATTCTCAATTTTTCTACATTTGGGATGATATTCATAAATGAACTTTGTGAAATAATGAAAAGAAAAATACCAAATATGTTCTGGTGTTTCTCCATAAACAGAAATGAGAGACACACCATAAATAGGGTTCCCAAACACAAGCTTGCTACCTAATGGGTAGGGGCATCAATGGTTGAATTCCACTTAGAATTGGAACAGGACCATTCTTTTTTCCCTAGGCCAAAACTAGACCAAACCGAAATTCATATCCAATTTTAAAGATCATGACTAAATTGTTTGATTCTCGATCTTTATCGGTCCTATAAGTAATTATAACACCTGAGTCACATGAAGATGATAGGTATTAAGAGAGTAAACAATTAAGATCACAAAATTTAGTAGAGATCTAACATAAGAATATGTGATATGGTTGGTTCTTTGTTCTTCTTCTTTTTTTTCCTCAATTAGGGCTTCCACGGAGAAAGAAAACTGAGAAAAATCTCCTAAGTCTCTATTTGCTTCAAGTATGCAACTGCTACATCACTAAGGACTCTACTACATATAAAAAACCCTCCATCTTCTCTGCTTTTCAGCTATATTTTCTTCTTTTTCTTTTGTCAACCACTGCTTTACTCAGAAACAAAACCAAGATAAAACCTCAAATATTTTTTTTCTTCAAGTTTGCAACTATTAGCCTACTAAGGGTCCTACTACAAATAAGAATGGCCCTACATCTTCTCTGCTTTTTGGTAAATATTTCTTCAGTTCTTTGATTCTTTTGCTTCAATGTTAGGGCTTCTACAAAGAAAGAAAACCTACACAAAAGCCCCAATTGTTTATTTTCTTTTCAACTAAATTTACTCACATGCGATTGGGAGGGTGCATTTAAAATTTAGTCCTTCTATTTATCTCTTATACCTATGTTTTAATCAAGAAAAAAAAATGCATTGTGTAAGGTTTTCATGTAATCAAGTATTCTTAGCTTTAGCTTTGATTTGGGAATTTTGAGAATTTAGGGGGGGGGGGGGGGGAAATCAAATAGAGCATGTTTTATTTTCCCACTATACTTAAGCTAAATATGTAATGTAGTCTTATTTATTTATTAAAAAAATAATAAAATTGAGGGTATTTTTAGGTTTGAAAATTTTAAAGTACAAAGATTAAATTACTATTAACTAAATTGAAGTATAAACTAATAGGGGCATTATAGTGTAGTTATTCATCCTCAGTTCCGGTCCACTTCTTCTAATATTGAATTGAAAATAGACCAAAACTAATTCGATTCCATTGGCAAAGAACCAAAAGCAGATCATTAGTTTCAACTGAAGGACCATAATCTAATTTTTAGTCCAATTCTCCAGTTTTCATTGAGACCCCTACTAATGCGGTGCAAATATCATGTAACAAATTTCAAAACCAAAACGAAGCAAATGCGAATATCATCCATCGAGAGCTGTCCATATTCAGTTTGGTCAACAGTTGACTTGAGGCACTGTGACGCGTATTAATTCCTGACAAAGACAAGTAGTAAACAGGAAAGGGTATCTAGGTGCTTAGCCCTGGCAGCCATGGTTTAAACTTGCGTTTTGGACTTGGTTCAGCCTGATCTCATGGACACTTTGAAGTGACAAGCTGCGTCCATCGCCATTTCTTTTATTTTTCGCTTCATGCCGGCCTGACCTGGGAAGTCAAGAAAGAAACCTCCTGGAAAGCGAATGGAGAAAAAGAGTGGAAAAGAACTAAAAATATTGCAGAGTATATTACAGTTTTGATAGGATGATTTAGCTACTGATTTAAGGAAGCCTTCGAAAATACTATATTACTCTTGATTATATATATATAGACACACACACATATATATATACATATATATAAGGGGTGTTAATTTTAACTATTTAATCCAAGTGTAAAGTGTAGATGACATGTGATTGGCTGATATATTTTACACCCACGTTAAATAGTTTAATATATATATATATATATATATATGGAGAGCGATAATTTAAGCAAGGAGTCGCAGGGGTAAAGTGCAGGTAATATTTGATTGGCCAGAGAAAAGTTTTTAACTGCCATTTTTTTTAATCCAATCAAATATCACCTGCTCTCCACCTGCATGAAACAACTAAAATTTATACACCTTACAGAGAACCATATGGTTTTACCCAATGCCAATGATGGCTGTTTCTTTTTTACTTTCCCTTTTTTATTTCCATTAGTATGGAAGTGGACTTCCCATCCTTGGTGTTAAGGATAAGCCCAGAGAACTTGATACTTCACTTTCTCTTGATAAACGTTAGAAAAGACCTTGAAAAATCAAGTGTTGGTTTCATCTAACCAAAGGTGGGGCCTAAAGGAATGGGCTATCTAGGTCCTTTTTTTTTCTTTTTAATTTTCCATTGATTTCCATTGGTATGGAAGTGGACTTCCAGTCCTTGGTGTTATGAATAAACCCACAGAACTCTCTACTTCACTTTTCTCTTGCTAAACGCTTTTCTGATTCTGTTCATATTTTACACATCAGATCCAAGGATGTCACGTAATAGTAGATTGAAGAGACATATATATATATATATTTACTTGGAGAATTAATTCAAGAAACTTTTTGCATTGGTTTATATTTTATTATAATTATTTTTTACAAGCAAAGCATTACAAAGCAAATTACTCTTCTAAATTTAAACCCATGCAAAAGTTGAAAATGGCAATTCGAACCTGCAACCAAACATATTATAGGGGAGATGCTTGACTTGTATAGCTATGACCAACTAAGCTAGACTTTATTGACAACTTTGATTTTTTGTTTTTTTTTTCATGACTACCTAGTATGAAACATAAAAAATTATAAGTCTCGTAAAGTTATTATACTTGCTTATGGATATATGTATAACCATGTACCTTATTTATTCCAGCCTATGCAAGATTGGGGGAAGGGGTGGACCACAAGGGCCTATAGTAGGCAACCTTGCCTTGTATTTTGAAAGAAGCTGACCCTTGACCTCAAGGTCATATGACGACAACTTTGGCCATTGCGCTATGGCTCCCCTTCTACCCATGTACCTTATTTATAAATTCATAATTTTTATCTAAATATGCAGTATATACAAACTATCTCACTTAGAAGATGCTTGGTTGTAGGTTTATGTGGAGGTTTTCCGCTCTAACCAGACATTATATTTAGGAAAGTATATGAGTTATTTGCTTTGTAATTCTTACCTTGTACCCAAAAGAAGAGTAGGTGAAGGTGACGGGCAGAGAATGGAGCTAATCAAAAGACAACAAAATCACTAAACAAGAAAGCTTAGTCATGTAAATCCAACCGTCCAGCTTCATCCCATACGATGATACAATGCCAAGGCAAACCAATGGTAAGCCAGTGGCTTTTGACCATGCAAAAAACAGGAAAAGGAAAAGAAAACAAAGAAGGTTGTCCAGCCATGCATGTTAGGTATATAATTTAAATATGTTTTACTCGTGGAGGCAGAAGAAGACTTGGCCCGCCATACTTGGGTGATCCTAGAACCTTGGTCAATAATGCATTAATCTTTCTATAAAAAATGGCGTCGTAGGACATTGCACACGTCTGCGACTGACACGACTTCTGACGCTTGAAGACCATAGAAAGACATTCGGGGCCGGAGCATGTCATGACATTTGGGATCAGAGCATGTCGCGAAAGCCTCTCATTTAGCCCAACTTGTAATGAATAAAGGTGGTTAAGGCATCCTTGAAAAGGGACCTCACTCTCTGAGACAAAGGGGTGCCTATATTTTCCTCACGACTTTGTTCTTCTTTGATTTTTCAGAAAAAATATGTTGTGACATTTAGAGTTATTTATACTCTTACAAACTGCCTAGTTTCCTTTCCTTAGGTGATATGAGACTAACTCTCAGTTATTCATCCCAGCCTAGAAGCCGGACAGCCTTTTTTGGCCCTCTCTTATTGGCCCAAGGTTTTACCTCTTCTCCCTAGGGAACACGGGTCTCTGCGTGGTCTCAACCAATGAGCGCCCGCGTGCGGCTATCCACCATGCCACAAGGAGAACTGACTCTGACACCATTTATAACGCTGCAGTAAGATATTAAGGTTGATCATTAATATAGTATCCCGATAATCGTTATTTGGATAACAAAGCATAGTTAAGCTCTATTTTGACTTGTAGGATTGAAAGACTTGGTCGTAAAGGTACTCTGCCTGGCATAAACTATGGTCGATCATAGCGTGTGCCATATTCTAATGAGAAAAGCAATCCTAGCAGCGACCTTTTAGTTTCTAATTCAATGTTCTACAATAATGATATCATTCAATACACTACCAGGAAAGACAATTCTAGTCTTCATACTTGGAGTGCTGTTTGTTGGCTCCAATTTTGGATCTATATGGTGACGGGAATGAGTCATCTACGCAATATGCACCTGGACAATCCAACCATACCACTCTTGGACTTTGGCCGGTTGAATTTGAACAAATTACCTGTTTAAGTAGTCCATGTTAAGACTAAATGGAAGGTGGAGATTTAAGCCTTTGCTAATCCACAAATGAAAGACCTAGTCCTATCACCAATATTGAAGTGGAAGTAATGGAATTGGGGCAAAATCACAACCTCGAAAATGGTCCAAGTACTTAAAGGATCTTTTTCCGATCAAAACATTTCAGCAGTGGAAGAAATTTGGTTCATTCAATTGGTATTTGGAGTGGTCTTTTGTAGGGTGTTTTTGTGTTCATTCTCGCTGCAATATGGACTTTATAAGTTGCAGTTTCTTTGGGGCACTTCAAGGATCATTTTTCAATCAAAACAAAAGGGCAGCCTGGTTGAACGGAGCTAGGGGCAGACTACAAAGATTAATAGTATACAGTCTTGCATTTTGCAAGAGGCTGTTTCTACGCCTTGAACCTGTGACCTCAAGGTCACATGACAACACTCTACCATTTCGCAAGGCTCCCCTTCAATCATAACAGTTCGAGCTAAATCCCTCTTCAGGCATGTGCAATATTGTGACCACTTTGTAATTTTAACAACAAATTAAAAATGTATATTTTAGCTTTTGCAGTACCGTTTATTACGACTTCTGTTTAAAATTATAGAGTCTAGAAAAATCCAGTGAATAACCTTCTTCTAATGATTCAAAGCCCTAATAGGGATAAGGTCTTGATGATGATGATTAAAGCTGCAAAGCAAATAGAAGGCCGATAATGTCCCACATTGATGCTGATGGTTTGGAGCAACTTTCTCTTATTTGCTAGTTTTCTAGGTCGAAGGCTAACCCACTCTGAAAATGCAGTTGACCTCGCTGAACAAAAAGGGGCAGCCCTGTTGCATGAAGCACCCGCGTATGCAGAGTCCAGGGAAGGGGGGGAACCACAAGAGTTAATAGCATGCAGCTTTACTTTACATTTTACAAGAGGCTGTTTCCATTCCTTGAACCTGTGACCTCACCAAACAAAAGGGCTTAAATTGCTATTAACACCGAGGAGAAAGGCAGATATCATAAACTACATACATTTAGGCCCACGCATGCGTACGAAGAGCAAGAGTAGGTCATGTTCCATATTGTTATTTGCCTTGTGGTACACGCACACAGAACGCAAGTTATGCCTGTCAAGAGTGGGTGATTTTGGACCATTTGCTAGGACTGCGGCAGCCTAATACTACTTTCTTTACAACTTCTTCTCTTCCTGTAACATGAGATTGAAAGCTAACTCCTATAGAGGGCGTTTAGACGGAAGCAGCTCCAAAACAGGTTTGTGCAAGAAAAATTCAAAGTTTAACGTGTTAAGCTAAAAGGACATGATTTTAAGCATTATCCTTTCTTGTCTTTCCAATTTTCCACCTTTTTTCTACCTAGGACAGGGGCCAAGATAGCCTAGAAGATCTCAATCAGTCAAACAATTAGAATTTTCCATCTAAGATGAGGTTCAGCACAAGGGCAGTTTGTGTCGCCAAACATCACATCCAACTGCTACTCCAAATGCGCTTATACATGGCTGGGTTTACACAAAAAACACCATAAAATTCTCTATATATTTCACTTAGAAGATTGATCCATGATCTTAATCCAACTCTCTGTCATGTCCTGGTGACGCCTAACTTTGAGGCACAGGTGGAGAAACCTTTGTGGCCACCATTTGAGCCCAAGAGGTGGATTTCTTTCTTTGACTCCAGATGGAGGAATACGGCACGCTCATCATCATCATCAAGATTTTATCCCAATTAGGGGTTGTCAGGAATACAGCACGCTATAAGCTCTAATTGGCCTTAAAGCGTTTAGGAGGCTGATTAAAAAAGGGAAGTTAGTGGGGAAAGAAGAAGAAATGAGGTTTCTTAAGAAAATATAAAAAAACAAACAAGAAAAGCACATGTATCAAAACAAGAGTTTGCTTTTATCAGCAACATTCTTTTGTTGTACATCAGCACCACCATCGTGGGTCTCTGGTTTATAAAGTTTCTAGGGTCTACTTAGTGGACCACATTGTATGAAACGTCTGAACCTTCCCTTTGAATGTGGCGATATGCCAAACTGATCCTTGAATTCTATATGTTATATAAAAAGGGTGCAAGTTTCGTTGGTCAAGATAACGAGGCCATGGTCATTATTATCATCATCATCAAGACTTTATTCCTTTATTCCTATCTATTAAGTATCATGCTTCATTTAATTCTAAAGTTTTTAAATCTTTCCTCACCACTTCTATCTACATTCTTTTGAGCCTTTTCCTTGCCCTTTTAGAACCTTCTACTTGTATTGCCTCATTCCTTCCAAGGGGTGCCGTTTTCAGTCTCTTTTGAACATGTTCAAACCATCTAAGTCTAATTTCCCTCATCTTGTTACTTATTGGTGCTACTCCTAAATTTTCTCTAATATTTTCATTCTTAATTCTATCATTTCTTGTCTTATTACTCATCTATCTCAATATCCTCATTTCTGCGATGTTCATCCTATAAGTATGAAGTTCTTTAAGTGCCCAACGCTGAGGTTAAATAATTTTATCTTTGTTTTAGGGTCCCAATTAAAAGGGAATAACATGACAATCCCAAGGACCCTAGGTAATTTTGTCCACAGTTTCCCGTACCGAACAGTCAGTCTATGTCCAAGACGTGGCAAGTTCTTACATGTCTACAGTGGGAGGCTACCTTCAACAGAAACTGGTTGTCTCACAATGCTATCAATAGCTGATTGATTGGTGTTTAGTGAAGTGAGGAGTGGCGCTACGAGATAAAGATTTTCTTTTGGCCTACTTTTTGATTGCTCCACCTGAGTGATCTCTTATCAATTTGGCTGAGTTTTCAGAGCTTAGGTGGAATGTCTAATCTGTTTTTGCGTGCTCTTATCATTGCAGTAGTCTCCAGGGTCTTAGATAGCTTATGCTCAAATGATGGGTAATCTTCTCTGGATACATCAGTGTCTTGTGCTGATTTTACTCAATTTGGCTTTTGGCCTAATCAGTTTACTTTGATTATCATTTTAGTTACAGGTCATCGTTAATTGCGGCAGTGTTAGTCATTAATATCATAAATTTTTTCTACCACCAACCGTGCTAGTCAGGTCATAACTTTTTGCTCCCGAAAAGCAGAGAAAGTCCTTGCAATCCTTCCTCTTTTCCTATCATTGACCCCTGCCATTCAGGGACCTACAGTGTTAGCTGGTTTACCTAATAACTTGCTTTGAAATCATCAGCAGCGGTTGACAGAAATTGATGTTGGTAAAACTAGTGACTTGCATACACATATCAATTGTTAACAGTAGCGAAATATTCTGTCCTTCACTTTGAAGTTTAACATAGCCAAAATTACAGAAAAAGGAGAAAGAATGAAAGTGTTAGATTAGTGCTAAACCTGTGTAGAACTTGCGAAATATCAGGCTGTGGTTCTGCTTTTGGTGAATGTTTTGATCAGGAGATAGAACTGTGCTAAACCCAAAAGTAAAATTTTTGAAGTCAGATAGAACAGGCAGAGGAATTTGAAGAACTTTATCATTTCAGACAAATGAACTCCTGGAATCTTGTTAAAAAGAAGTGTAGTCATTTACAAATGAAAAATCACATAAAACTAAGAGTAGAATTTTTGTTTTTGTGTGTCAAATTCAGTGTATGTCTGTCTCTCCTTTAGAGAGTCAAATTATACTGAACAAAACTCGAAAATACCTCCTACACCAAATAGCTTTACAAATTCTCCTGCATCATCTGACCTCCCACCACATAGCCACCCACTCTGATGCCATCTGGGTTCTCCTCCTACATGCCCATTTCTTCACCGTCCAATCCTACCTCGAATCGAAAAGATAGTCTTCCATGGCTACACATCAGCACACCTCATTGGTGCAAAACCCAATCTAGACTTCTCTGTGTCATAAACAATATGAAAGTTCTGCTGCTGGTAATTCCCCAATATTGAAAGTGAGGACCTAGGAGTGCCCAAAATAGCAAGACAAACAATATTTTCAGGATCTAACCGGATAAAGAAATTCTCCACCGGAAAATCCCACACTGCACCATCTTCAAACAGAATTGCAAATTCGGGCAACTCCACTTTCTCAATCCCTGATACATTGTAGCAAGGATCTAACACAGGAAAATCATTCACCACTGGATAATCCTTCACCTTCTTCACAAACGCCTCCTTAATGATACGGTAAGCCGGATCAGAGAAATAACTTAAGGTCGTTCCTGAATCAATAATTGTGCCACCGGCGCCTTCCGACGACAAATGCCATGTTTCCACAGGAATATCCAATGTCTCTCCACCTACCATGATAGATTTAATCTGAACATAGTAGAATGTATCAACTGAGTTGTCTTTGCCAGGAACCAAAGTAGTGAAATTCAAATTTGGGTGGCTCATCAGACTCTGATCTTCTCCGAATATCAACTTGCTGCTAACACTGATATTACTGTTCCGATCAACTAAACAGTAAGAAAACATGTGCCCGTAAATTGAACGAAGCTGGGAGGAGAACGAAAGTGGGCCTCGGCCGAGACCCAATAATCCGGCGGCTCCATGAAAGAGCCCTCTGTTCCAATGACCACACCCAAACATCACATTTTCTACTTGCCGGAGTTGGGTTTTTCCGGTGGGCGTTGTGAGATTGACGGTGAATGTTTCTAGAGCAAAATCTCCAGTGGTGTTTGAAAGATCACCATACCAGTAGAAATACTGACAACTTTGATTTTCTGATTTGCAAGGGGTTGGCGGGTCAGGGGAAGAAACTAGTCCACAACGTGGATCTTTGCAGGTCACGTTTTTGAAAGATGATGAGTAGTTTGGATCATAATGGAGTCCATGTTGTTCAAAGCAATCGTAACAAGGGAGGCACTGAATCCAGTTGAGATCACTACCTGTATCAAGTATCAGGGAGAAATGTTTAGGTGGGGTCCCTATGAAGACATCCATGAAATACTCGCCTGAACCGAGAGAAACACCGGATTCCAGTGTGGCTACTAACTGGGTTGTGATAAGTTCATCGGTTTTCTCTCCGGTTGGTTTTGAAGGAACGTTCTGCTGCTGCTTTTTCTCTGTTAGTCTGGAAACTGTGTTTTGATTCTTGCTCTCTGTGATTCTTCTGTGAAAGGTATGTATTCTGGTTACGTCTCTGTGGGTGGATTCCTGTACTGATTGCTTTTTGCTGCTTTCAGTACTAGGATTCCTCTGCTTCAGATGAAGCTTCAGCGGCGTTCTTGTGGGTCTAACTCCGGCGGTAGCTTCTTCTACTGCTGATGAATCAATCCCGGACGAAGGTACTGTTGTTGTCGCTGTTTGCTGTCGGCATCCGGCATCTTCCGCAGGTATGATTGCATTGAAGTTTAGATGATCTGACAATTGGATTCCGTCGAAAACAGAGCCATTTTTGCTGTAAACTGCTCCGGCACTGAATACACACAAGAAGAAGAGGAGAAACGGGACGGATAACTTGGGGAGAGCCATTTTTTTCCTCTTCAGAGCATGTTCCTCATGAATTTCTAAAAAACGAAGAGCGAAAATCAGTAATTTGAATCGAGAAAGAGATTGAAGACTAATCTATCAAGTTGCAAATCAATTCCTATCAACTCTAATCAAAACGGAGATGTCAGACAGCCTGAGATGGAGAAGATCGAACCAGAAAGAGATAACGGAAGGGATAGATCCTATCTTCCGAAGCATCAAAACCCAGAAACAGAAGAAGAATAGACCTCTGTTTGATAGCTTGACTTACTTGAAGTTCAAAAACCCAGAAGGGGAAATCTAAGAAAAACACCAAAAGCAGTTGTTAGAGATGAAGAAGGTGAACAAAACAAGGTAAGACTGATGTGTGTGTGTGTGTGTATATATATATATATATATTTGAGAGAGAAAAAAATCAAAAAGGACAAAAGGAGATGGAAACAAGGAATTGGAATGGAATAGGAGACGAAATAATTACCATTATCAGTGTTTTTCCTTTCTGGGAATGCATTAAAAGGCCTGCACTGTTCAGAAACGCGGTTTCACAAGGAACGACGGGAGTTGTCGAGGCGTGTTTTAGGCTTTCTGGTCTGTTTACCGGGTCATGTTTGAGATTCTTCTGCTCTGTTTCTCCCCCATTTTACCCTTTTGACCTTTGCTGAGTGGAAACAAATCCCAAATCTGTGAAAATTCGACTAAGTTGGCAGCGCTCGTAAGGAGAATTCGTGTAAATTTCTTCGAAATTTATCTGAAAATGGCAACAATTTTCACTTGCAATGGGTCGTTGAACAGGAGTTTGAAGTCGTCTTTTCCTTTGCTTTTCTTTAATTTAATGAGCCCCTCTCTCGTCGTCACAGCAAAGTAGCGGACCCACTCCAAGTCACAAATAAATGAATGCTTTGAACGGACACTGATGGGATGAGATAAAAATATGAGGAAATCGTAGTCGGCAAGGCCAGAGTTTGACAGCCACCGGAGAAATCCGGAAGGGAGAATTGGCATAGAGGAATTGCAATTTGCCATTTTGTCGTTTGCAGGTGTAGATCGGTATAGGGGATTGTGTTGAATGGACGGCTCAAAAAGCTCAAGAGAAGTCGAGCGGTTTCCATCATCGACGGACGGGGACCCACTACTACTTGTCAGTGCAAAATTGGACCTTTTTGTGTTATTCCCTTTGTCAACTAAAAAGTACAGATAGGGCCCACTATTTGTGTAATTCCAAGTACTCCCGGCCCCAGATTATTATAGCAATTTTATTGGTAGAGACTTTTACTGTTGGATGACTGCCTTTTCTTGATTCTCTCCATCTTAAACAAGACAAGTGTCATAGTTTAGGATCGTTTAACGTGCTTGACACAGATGAATGTTCAGGATCTTCGAGTGGCCTCCAATCCTAACTTTTATAAACTCGTAGGTTTCCTACTCATAGACCCGGCCGTTTACAAACTTTGTATAGTTTGAAGCAAGGAGCTAGATGGACGGTCAAGATCTTATACACGAGTGCGATGAGTCAGTGGGCTTAGAGTTGACAAAATGCGTTCCTTAGATTAAGTAAACTAAAGAAAAGAAAGCGGTCAATGTAATGAGAGGGAAAAAAGGTTGGTGGAGGCTGCATGTTCCGTGGAAGCGGACGTCAATCGACGAATGATATCACATGAACCGGACGGTTCGATGTGCGGTTCAAAAGGATCAAACTTCGAACCGGCCGCGGGAGTTGGAACAGTTTGACCATTGACCTTTTTTCTTAAATGACGGATATATTCCTTCGTCTTGTTCTTTGGGTTCGAAGATATCGGCTCGTGTGTCTTAGCTCGATACGCAATTTATGGAAAAATATAAACATCGCATAGTCTCTATCGATTTAGAAAAAATTTATGATAGAGTTTTTGAGAGTTAACATAAAAGGTGTCAATGAGAAAAGAGTTTTACAGGAGTATATAGACATAATTAAATACATGTATGAGTGAGCGGTAATAAATGTTAAGACTAATAGTAGCGAGGTAATAAATGTTAAGACTAATAGTAGCGAGACGGTGATTTTTCAATTATTGTAGAATTGCACCAAAGATCGACATTGAGCCCACATCTTTTTACGTTGGTTATGAATGAGTAAACAAAAATATCTGCACAAAGGAGATTTTACTGTGCATACTATTTGCATATGATATAGTCTTACTTGATGAAATAAGAAAAGGCGTAAACACAAAGTTAGAGTTATAGAGAGACGCATTAGAATCTAAAAGATTTAAAATCATCTGAACTAAAATAGAATATATGATATACAATTTTAGAGAGGTTACCTAGAGAATTTAAGCGAGTTAAAACAAACAAAGATGTGCATATGTAATTTTGTATGATCAGCGAATATTACTTAAACTAAAAGAAAAATTCTATAAGAAGGCCGTAAGGCTAGCCATGTTCCATGGATGAGTGTTGGGCAGTTAAGGAACATCATGTTCATAGGATAAATATCACGAAAATAAGGATGTTGAGATGGATGAGTAGCAAGAAGATAAAAGATAAAAAAAGGGCAGCTCCAGTGCAAAAAGCTCTCACTTATGCAGGGTCTAGGGAAAGGGTAGACGACAAGGGCCTAAAGTACACAGCCTTACTTTGCATTTTAGAAGAGGTTGTTTCCAAGCATTGAACCCATGACCTCAAGGTCATACAAAGACAAGTTTTACTGTTGCGCCAAGGCTCCCCTTCTAAGACCATAAAAGATAGAATTATGAATAAAAATATTAGTTCAAACTTAGGGGTAGTATCAATAGGTAACAAGATGAGTGAGATTAGACTTAGATGATTTTGACATGTCCAAAGGCGACCAAAATCAGCACTAATTAGAAAAAGTGAGGTAATAAAAGCAGAAGATTCTAAAAGGACAAGGAAAAGGGCTAAAAAAATGTTGATAGAACTAGTGAGAAAAAATTTAAAAATTTTAGAATTAAATGAAGCTATGGTAATTAATAGAACGGAATAGAAAAATAAGATTAATGTGGTCTACTCTAAAAAATTTTAAAATTTTAAGACTAAATAAAACTACAGTACTTAATAATAAAAAAATAGAAGAATAGGATTCTTGTTGGCGACGAATAGTCTTAACGACGACAACGATGATGCAATTTAAGTATGTTTTTTTCAAGCAGTGAGAAATCGGCCGTGGCTAGCAATTGACCTGGTCCGCGTTATCAGGCGCTGCTACAAAATACGATATTTTTCGTCTTTGTACGCGTTGCATCGGTGACCGATGAAATAACCTCCGCTTTGCTCAGCTGGGACCCAGAATTGGTGCATGTTGTTTCGATTCCTTGGGATCAGAAAACGTCGGTATAGAGATGAGACCCGGCCCAAAGAAATTCCAACAGATGGATGGCTGAATTTACACGACCGATTGATTCAACGGCTGAAATTGTCTTGGCGGTTAGAAATGTGAGCAGCTTAGGTATGTGGGACCTTCACTTGGGCAAAAGTCTACAGGGTGTAAGGCTGAGAAGCATGCAGTAGGAATGTTGGATGTTGATTATTAATACAGGAAAGGTTCAAGCATCTGATTGCAGCTTCTACTTTTCAGGATCTGTGCAATGCTAATCTGAACCGCAGCCCTGGCTTACTTGGCCGATCAGGATTGTTTTCGTGGTGGGTCATACATTGTAGTAAGATTGAAATTGGGCAGCCAATCATCTTATAATCCCAAGCCGACTTTGTTAAAAAAGGATAGACTCGAAGCTCTCACCTATGCGGGGTTCGAGAAAGGGGCGGACCACAAGGGTTTACAGTAGCAGCCTTATATTACATTTTTGCAAGAGATTGGTTTCATGCCTTGAACCTGTAACCTCAAGGTCACATAACAACAACTTTTACCGAGCTGACATCGCACAGTCAATTAAATGATCACAACCACTCGTACTTTTTTGGGTTATCCAAGATCTAAGTGGGATCTATTTGATTGTACGTGGCCCATATATATTTGTCTAACAGTGAAAATTAACAAATATGCAAAGAGCATAAATCCTAGCTGCATAATTACAAGAGAAATGCTAAAGCAAACCGCCTAATTTTGCATCCAAGGGCTCATCTTTAGATGATCCAGATCGTTCATTTGATTCTCTTAATTTGGATGTAATATAGAATTTTAAAATATATGCTGATTGGATGATTCTAGCATCTGAAAATTCTAGTTTAAAAGGACAACTCCCGTGCACAAAGCTAAACATGCTGAGAAAGGACGAACCACAAATATCTATAATATACAGCCTTATCTTATATTTTTGCAAAAAGTTGTTTTTATGTCTTGTACTCGTAACTTTCAAGTAACACAACAACAACTTTATCGTTAATATATATAAATATATAATTACTATTATACCAAAGAAGAAATGGGCAGTATTAATCAACTAAGATAAGACCTTAACTTTGACATATTTCGCCTTCAAACATCTCTCCTGCATCACATCAAAGATCATCGTCATAGTCAAGACTTTATTCTAATTAAAAATCCGTCACATAAATCTTATGCGTCCATTGTTCTCGGTTACGTCTCATAATTTTATTTAATCTTAAAATTTTAAAATATTTTCTTACCATGCACTTTTACCCATGTTTTTTTGGGCTCACCTTTGACCCATTCATCTCATTATTCTAGGTTTGGGTAGCTAGTAGTTCTAACGGTGTGCCGTCAGATAATTCTAGCACTTGAAAACTATAAAATTTATCAAAACAAATAGAAAGTAAGAAAATTTGTAAAAAATAGTGTAAATTTAACTTTTAAAAGCATGGTTTCTTTGACATTTAATCTACAAGACGAATGGATAATTCAAATGTGAGCCCCCTTTATGCCAAACTTAGACCAACGAGATGAATAGTTAAATCATCTAAATGTGGGCCCTTTTATGTCAGATGTTGGACACTGGTAGCTGAGGTCCATTTAGGCCTTTAGACCTAGCATTCCTGTCTATGATGAATTTACGCTGGTCAAATGGAACCAAAGGTCTCTATCGTGGTAACCTTTTACTCATTGAATGGTCGTAAGTTTCTAGCCTTTCATCATTTGGTTCCTTTCACGGCAGCCCCAAAGATGAAGGCCGTCGCCAAATTAAATATCATGTGGGACCCAAGGCTGATAAATACGTTCAAATCCTAATATTAATAGCTAGTGCAGTCTATATAGTGTGAAAGAATGGAAGCACTTCAAGGCTTAATTTTATGGTATTGCTAGGCAAAACCTGGCCAAGAGCAATAAAGAAAGTGAAAAATGCGATTTCTTCTTCATCACGCAACTCAGACACGGATTTAAATCTGTGAAAAATGGATTAAAACGGGGGCGGTTTGGATCACATTGAACATAAGGTTACATCTGGAGCACTTAGAAGGGGCCATCATCTCCACCGTCTACTTGGCCTCTATAGACTTTCCACAAAATTTGCTTAAGCTTAATTGACTCCAAAGACTTCAATCCTGCGTATCAAACACTACTTCCACGGTGCATTATTGGTCTGAAGTTCCTGCTTGGACATAACTCCCCAATGCCGGTCCCAAGCCCGGATAAAAAAGGAGGAGGGTCTTGTGTCAAACGTCAGCCGGCAAGAGGGAAGTTGAAGATGATTCTATTATTTCTTTCTTACAAATGAATATGTATTTATATATTAATTTGTGAGGAAGAAATGAAAATCATCTCCAACTTTTTAAAATATGGCAACCCTTGTGTCTGGTAGCCAGCCGACAAGAGAGAAGTTAAAGATGATTCTATTATTTCTTTCTTACAAATAAATATGCATTTATATATTAGTTTGTAAGGAAGAAATGAAAATCATCTTCAGCTTCTTAAAATATGGCCACCCTTGCGTCAGGTAGCCAACCGGCAAGGGTGAAGCTGAAGATGATTTTAATGATTTTAATGAAAATCATCTTCAGCTTTTAAAAACTATGGCAACCCCAAAATGACGTGAATCGAAAACTGAAATTCGCTCAAGCTAGGACGTTCCCCATAAGCGACGTGTTGCATCAAATCCCGGATGCAGTGAAAAATAGGCAAGGGTTGCTGTGGCATTCTCCCAGAAGCGACGCGCTACATCAGATCCCGGGTGTAGTGAAAAATGGGCAAGGGATGCCAGAGCGTCCCCTCAGAAGCGACGCGTTGTATCAAAACCCAGGTGCAGTGAAAAGTGGACATGGGTTCATACTGTGGAGGTCGAGAAAGGCGATAATAAATAGGGTATCTCCAAAACATAAGATTCGTATCGCTACATGGAATATAGGGACACTGACAAGTAAGAGTTTGGAGTTAGTAGACACGATGAAACGTAGGAGAGGCAACATCGCTTATATCCAAGAAACCAAGTGGAAAGGGGCTAAAGCTAGAGAAATAGATGGGTATAAATTATGGTACGTAGGAAAGGAAAATAATAGAAATGACGTAAGAATAATAGTGGATAAGGAATTAAAGGATAAAGTTGTGGACGTTAAAAGAATCAGTGATAGAATTATAATAATAAAAATGATTCTAGGAGAGCAAATTATAAATATTATAAGTGCATATGCACCACAAGTAGGGTTACAAGATATAATTAAGAGACAGTTTTGGGAAGATATGAAGGGAGTCATGCAAGAAATTCCCAACACTGAGGGGATATTTATAAGAGCATACTTAAATGACCATGTAGGAAAAGATAAGGAAGGATATGATAGAATACACGGAGGGTATGGTATAGGTGAACGAAACGAGATGAGGGAGAATATTCTCTATTTTGCTTTGTCATATAACCTATTCATTGCAAATACACTCTTTAAGAAGAGAGATGAACACTTAATAATCTTTAAAATTGGACTTCATAAAAGTTAAATAGACTTTTTTCTACTTATGAATAATGAACGATCTATATGTAAGGATTGTAAGGTAATACGCGGTGAGAATTTAACCTCACAACATAGGTTAATGGTTATGGATATTCATATTAAAAGATGGAGTAAAAGAACTGAACTTAATACACATACAAAAACTAAGTGGTGGAACTTAAAAGGAGAGAAAATAACCTCATTCAAAAATAAGTTAATGGTAGAAGGAAATTGGAACTATGAAACAGAAGTAAATACCATGTGGACTAATATGGCTGAGTCCATTAAGAAAGTGGCAAAAGATGTCTTAGGAGTATCTAAAGGTAAAAGGCTATTAACAAAAGAAACATGGTGGTGGAATGAAACAGTGCAAAAAGCTATTAAAGAAAAACGAATGCATTTTAAAGCATGGCAGAAGATTAGAAATAATAAAAACTATGAACAATATAAGAATGCTAAAAACGTTGCTAAGAGAATAGTAAGTGAGGCAAAACTTAAAGCATATGATGAGCTCTATAATAGACTAAGAACAAGAGAAGGTAAGAAAGATGTGTTTAAACTTGCAAAAGTAAGAGAACAGAAGGATAAGGACTTAGAGCATGTTAGGTGCATTAGAAGCGATGATCAACGGGTATTAGTCAAAGATGATGAGATCAAACAAAGGTGGGAAATATACTTTTAAAAATTGTTAAATGACAATGGCCCTGAGAATATATGGATTGAAAATACTATAAATCTAAATAACACTGGATATTATAGATATGAACGTAGGATTAAAATGCTTGAAGTAAAAGAGGTATTGAGAAAGATGAAATCAAGAAAGGCCATGGGGCCTGATGGTATACCAATAGAGGTTTAGAAGCATATGGGAGATAATAGGGTAGTTTGGTTGACCAAGTTGTTTAATAAGATTATAAAATCAAAGAAAATGCCTGATGAGTGGAGGAAAAGCTCTATTGTACCAATCTATAAGAATAAAAGAGACATTCAGAGCTGCACTAATTATCGAGGGATCAAACTTATGAGCCACACCATGAAACTTTTTGAAAAAGTGATTGAGAAGAGGCTATGACATGAAACAAGTGTATCGGAGAATCAGTTTGGTTTCATGCCTGAGAGGTCTACCATGGAAGCTATTTTCTTACTAAGACAATTAGTAGAGAAATATAGGGAGAGGAGAAAAGACCTACACATGGTCTTTATTGACTCAGAGAAAGCTTATGATAGAGTCCTTAGAGAGTTAATATGGAGGGTGTTGGGTGTTAAAGGGGTTTCTCAGGGGTATATAGACATAATTAAAGATATGTATGAGGGAGCAGTAACAAATGTTAAGACCACTAGTGGCTTGACTGGTGATTTTTCTGTCACTGTCGGATTGCACCAAGGATCGGCATTGAGTCCATACCTTTTCACATTAGTTATGGATGAGTTAATAAAACATCTGCATGAGGAGATTCCCTGGTGCATGCAATTTGCAAACAATATAGTCTTACTTGATGAGACAAGAGAGGGTGTAAACATAAAGCTAGAGTTATGGAGAAAAGCATTAGAATCGGAAGGATTTAAAATTAGCTAAACTAAAACAAAATATATGGAATGTAATTTTAGTAAGGAGAGTATGAGTGGAGCACCAGTCAAGATTGATAACCAAGAGGTCCCCATGAGAGACCACTTCCGATACTTAGGATCATTGATCCATGAGAGTGGAGAGATTGAGAGGGAGGTTACCCAGAGAATCCAAGCAGGTTGGAACAAATGGAGATGTGCATCGGGTGTTTTATGTGATCGGCAAGTGCCACTCAAACTAAAGGGAAAATTCTATAGGGTGGCTATTAGGCTGGCCATGCTCTATGGATCAAAGTGTTGGGCAATTAAGGAACATCATACTCATAGGCTGAGTGTAACAGAAATGAGGATGTCGAGATGGATGAGTGGTAAGACAAGAAAGGATAGAATTAGAAATGAAAATATTAGAGGAAATTTAGGGATAGCCAATAGGTAACAAGATGAGGGAGATTATACTTAGTGGTTTGGACATCTTCAAAGGAGGCCACCAACGGAACCAGTTAGAAGGAGTGAGGCAATACAAGTTGAAGGTTCTAAAAGGGCAAGGGAAAGGCCCAAAAGAATGTGAACAGAAGTGGTGAGAAAAAATTTAAAAACTTTGGGACTAAATGAAACCATGATATTTAATAGAGTGGAATGGAGGAATAAGATTCATGTGGCCGACCCCTCATTGGGATAAGGTCTTGATGATGATGATGATGATGATGATGATGATGATGATGATGATGAAGTTCCTGCTTAGATATGCGGGACCCACAGTTATCCAGCCACTATGACTGTGGGGCTATGACTGTGGGCTATGTTTAGTCAACAATGGCTGCCCAAAGTGGACAGAGATCATCTCATCCACCAATCACACACCTGGAAGGAAGCCAATTTTATCTCCAGCCAACCCAACAACAACGTAAGAAGATCCACGTAAATAAGGAACGAGTACAATGAGGGACCGGACCATAGCACAAGATTGACCAATGCATTGTACTAAGAAACCATGCAGAAGGCAAACCAAGTAGAACTCACGACTCTCTCTCTCTCTCTCTCTCTCTCTCTCTCTCTCTCTCTCTCTCAACATGTTTTGTCATATTAAACACCCAAAACTCACCGTCGGCTTTCTGGAATTATTATTATTATTCAACTTAGCCTAGTTAATATAATCTAAAAATACAAAAAAGTTTGGAATTAAAATTGATTAAAAATCAAATTAACAAAATAAAAAATTTGTATATATTGGACTTTGAAACATCTTTTGTAGCTTAACTAATATCTTTTAAGTATTTCATTAGTTTAAGTATATAGTTGTTTTGGTTAGGTTGACTTTGCCCTTTTTCTAAATCTAATCCCATTTTTTTTCTCTGCGGGATCTGGTCTCTTAAAGGTCCAGCTTTAAAAGTACCACTTTGACGTCATAAGGGAGAAGAGCATGAGAGGGACCCTCTTAGCCCTTCGTATGGTACTTTTGAAGCCCAGAGGTGTGGAGAAAGCAGCAATCAATAGAATTTTCATAATCCTCCCTTCCCAATTTCAAAGGGATTGGATGGTATTAGCATAAGACTTCAACTATAACTGAAACCCCAGATAAAGGAAAAGAACTGGTAGGGAGAAAGACTACATCTGGATGGCTGGTAAAATGCACTGGGCATGCTCTTATAATTTTAACTCACACAAAGGATGGATTCTCTTCTTTCATGTGAATGGCCCTATCTTGTATCGATTGGTTTTTCATGCTATACACCATGTCGAGAAAGACCAACGGATGAGACTAACTAGTTACTATTCCAATGCACCCCTGGCCTATATTGATTAAGACTGAAAACCTTCTCTCAAGTAGAGCCTAGTTGAAGCAGTCATTAAAATCATAGAATGAAAAACTAAAAATAACCACTAGTAGGGATATGGATGGAGTCACTGAGTTCCTTCCTACTGGTGTTAAAGACACCTATGGATCAATAGGATTTACTACTTATGGATGGATATGGGTCTAGATCTAGATCTATATATATATTCCTATTTCTAATTGGCTAGTAATGCACATACCTTTATACTATTTTTGTGAAAACCCTAATTTTTCTGAAATTAATTAGAATTTTTTACAAAAATTAAGGTGAAATATTATATTTAATACAATATTAATTTTTAGAAAAGGAATTAGGTCTTAAAACATAGATATTTGGAATCATTCATAGGAAACCAATCAGAATGACTATAAGCATGCTGGAATCTAAACTCAGGTAAAAAATCCCTATTTTCATAATTTTTGTGAATTTACATTTACCTATAAGGGTAAAATGGTCATTTCACTTTTGTGTGGGGTCCACAAAAGTGAGGTGAGCTGGTGGACAACTAGCTCAAGGAATATCAATGACGTTTAATTTTATAAGAAAAGTGGAAAATTATTTAAAATAAAAATAATTAAAATTTTAATTAAAATAATACAAAAATAACTCTATAAATACTCCTCCTACAGGCTGCACGAAATTGCACAAACTCCCTGAACTCTCCCCCTCTTTCTCTCCCTCTTTCCTTCTCTTTCTCTCCCTCTTTCCTTTTTCTTTCTTTTCTTCTTTTATTTTCTCTCTCTTCCCTTTATAGCCGTAGAGCGCGTCTGCGGACTTACCTGAGGGGAATATTCCCCCAAATCTGTCAAGAGCATCCACAGATGCATCATCCCTGACGAAATCAGGGTTTCACCCTGGTACTATTTTTCAATTAGATGTTTGATTTTAGTCGTTGAAATTCAGATCTAAACCGTTCATCTTGTTTGGATTATACCCATCTTCAAAAGCCCTATAATTTCACGATGATCAAAGGCATATTCACTGGTAATTTCATTGAAAATAGTAAGTCCAGTGACCTAGATTTTTTGGCATGGATCTCTCTTTTGCTGGCCATATTTTCTGATTATGGACACTACATGTAGGTACCGCTCATCCTCCTCTAGCTATTTTGGTAGGTTTCAATGTATAAAGATCATTAGACTGAATTTTTTGGCAAGATTTTTTCGGTAAATCTAGTACCGATGAAACAAGTGAAAAACACCTATAAAACGTATATATTTTGAAGATTTTGAGCTGTTGGATGGATAGATCAACTTTTCCCCAGATCTCCCAGATATGAACGATCCAACATCTCAGATTTCATTCCCTAGGGTTTTGGGACCCTTTGAATCCATCCAATAGCTTAAAATCTTCAAAAATATATGTTTATAGGTGTTTTTCACCTGTCTCACCGGTACTGGATTCATTAGAAAAATCTTGCCAGAAAATCCAATTCGGTGATCTTTATACATTGAAACCTACTAGAATAGCTAGAGGGGGATGAGCAATATCTACTTGTAGTATCCATAATAGGAAAATATGGCCAGAAAAGAGATACCTACATCGAAAAATATAGGTCACCAGACTTACTGTTTTTTAGTGATTTCATCGGTGAATATGCCTCTGATCATCGTGAAATCATAGGGCTTTTGAATATGAGTATAATCCGAACAAGATGAGCAGTTTAGATCTAGATTTTAACAGCTGAAATCAAATGTCTAATTGGAGATCAGTAAAACCCTGGGTCCATAGGGGATGACTCATCTGTGGACACGCCTGACAGATTTGAGAGAATATTCCCCTTGGGTGCCTTCGTAGACGCGTTCTGCGGCTGTAAAGTGAAGAGAGAGAAAAGAAAGAAGAGAGAGAAAGACGGGAAGAGTCCAGGGAGTTTGTGCAATTTCGTGTAGCCTGTAGGAGGGGTATTTATAGGGTTATTTTTGCATTATTTTAATTAAAATTTTAATTATTTTCATTTTAAATGATTTTTCACTTTTCTTATAAAATTAAAAGCAGATTTCTCATTATGCTTATTTTTCATCATTGATATTCCCTGTGCTGGCTGTCTACCAGCTCACCTAACTTTTGTGGACCCTACACAAAACTGAAATGACTTTTTACCCTTATGGGTAAATGTAAATTTACAAAAATTACGAAAAATAGGGATTTTTCACCCAAGCTCAGATTTCAGTGTGCTTCCAGTCATTTTGACTAGTTTCCTATGAATGATTCCAAATATCTATGTTTCAAGGCCTGATTATCTTTTCTAAAAATTAATATTATATTAAATATAATATTCCACCTCGATTTTCATAAAAATTTCAATTAATTCTAAATAACTCCAGAAAAATTGGAGTTTTCACAATTTTAAAGGTGCTAAAGACTAATATATAAGGCTCTGCATCACCGTTCATCCTAAACCATTCACAATGTTTCAATTTGTAGTCAAGGTTTTAATTTTATCAAATAAACCCTAAACAAATAATAAAAGGTTAAATTTATCCATTTCAATTACAGGAATACTGCAGTGTTAGGTATTGCTTACATGTCATACTTTTTTTTATATGTCCAACCATTTTTATTTCACGATCTATTTTATTGACATGAGAAACTCATTAATCTGAATTGGAGCATCACGTTAGACTTGAACTAAGGGGAGCCTTGGCGAAACGGTATAGTTGTTAGCATGTGACCTTAATGTCACGGGTTTAAGGGTGAAAATAGCCTCTTGAAAAATGTTAGGTAAGGCTACATACTATTGACCCTTGTGGTCCGCCTGTCCCCAAACCCCACATATGCAGGAGTTTTGTGTTCCGTGACTGCCCTTTACTTTAGACTTGAACTGCTCATCTCTATTTCTCTTGATGCAACCGTAATTTGACCATTGGCGATGATGATTGAAGCGACACTCAATGTTACCAACTAGTGAGTTCCAATATGGAGAAATTATGACCATTAAAATCAATTACAACTCGTTAACTAGTAGTTTGAGCGTCGCTGAAAACTTACAATTGAGGCGTAAAAGTTGCAGAGAAGTTGTTGAGGGTTTTCAATTTATCAATGGGGCAGAGAAGATTTGTAGTAGCAAAAAACTCAATGAATCTCAAAGAACTAGTGGAATGGGGACAAGGAACCGGTACAAAGGTGGCAAAATTTTCTGCTGGAAGAAAGGAAGCCATGCAGAAGACAGAGAAACCATTATAGTTTGTTAGAGTGATCTCTTGGAAGGCACAAAGGATGAAGAAAGACGAGAAAAAAAAAAAAAAACCCCATTGAAGCTGCAACGAGAACTTCTGGTTGTCTACCTCCATGAGTTATCTACTTCTGTAAATAATTATTCAAAAATAAAAGAGTTCTCTTTTTTGAATCAAAATAAATAAAGCTAGAAGCACCGGCAAAAATGCAAGGTTGGAATCTGAGTTTTGATATTTTATATTCATTTTTTTTGTTAATTTCATGGGCTGTTGTTTATTTTGTTAATTTCGTGTTTGAGTCTTCTTGGGTTTGTGTTTGTTTCATTAATTTCGTGATTTATTTAATGGATTTCTGTGGTAGTGGTGGGGTCTCAAGGGGTAGACAGGAAATAAGATGGGTCCCTCATCTTTTGCATGGGCCCCAGTTGTATTTGGTCTTACGTGGCAATCTCCCAAATTATTTCAGTTGCCACGTCAAACAAATGTAAAAAAATCAGAATATTGAAAAGACATGTTAAATTAGTTTATCCCACATCGATGGAACAGGCCTCCTAAATACAGAAATTAATGCAAAAAACCAAATTTACCTCTTCAAATTAGTTTATAATGTAATTGAGAAAAAACACGAGGGAACAAATAGTTAACCTTTGATTAATATATAATATTAAATATTAAAAAAATGACTGCCCCACTTTCTCTTACTCCCCAAGACTCTACACTGTCGATGGAGTTTTTCTAATTTGGTTCCTCACTTCTCACCGCTGAAGGCACCTAGACATTAATAAGTGCAGTCCTCTTTCGGATGAATCCACCTTGCACATGCTAATTTCGATCATCATCATCCTCAGGACCTTGCCCCACGATTAGCGTCCGTTATACAAATATATTCTAAGGGCAGTTCCGGTGCAGGAAGCTCCCGAGGCGTTCAGGGAAGGGGCAGATCACAAGGGTCTAAAGTACACAGTCTGACCTTGCATTTTGCGAGAGGCTGTTTCTATGCCTTGAACCCGTGACCTCAAGGTCACACGATGACAACTTTTACCGTTGCGCCAAGGCTCCCCTTTTGTTATACAAATGTATTCTGAGATTTGAATATTCGAAGTCTTGGATATGGTTGCATATACGTTTGGTCAGATAGATTCAAATATATTAATCTTTGTTTGTTTGCGAAGGTAGTACTCGGGCCTTCTACTGCATTGGAGGAAGAAGGGGCTTTCCTGTGCTAGGTCACTGAGTTTAATGGCTCAAAGAACCATAAAACCCACTGTCCAACATAAAAAATCCCAATCTGTGTTGGTCAAATAGTGTATGTAACTTGCAATCTCGTCTACGTACAAACATTCATATTCAGATAGACAGGTTATGTGCTTGTCACCTTATTTAATGAGATCTTAGCCTAGTCTTCCTAATTGGACGTGCATGCAGCGACTCCTGTTTGGTCACCTCAAATATTAAGTTGAAACCAGCCTTGACTGGCCATGCCCCATGTATATACACGTCAAAAGGTTAGGGAATCCGACCTTTGATGGGAAAGATTGTATTAGCTTGGGTTGGAACTTGCGTATTCATGGCACAGAAACCTCAGAACAGGGCCAAATCCGACATAAACTTTCCACGTAAAAATGAAACGGTGAAAAAAAGGCAGCAAATTATATAGGAATGTAAGGGCGTGGACTCTAGACGAATAGAGACAGTGCAACTTCATGGATCTAAACTGGCATGTATAGCAGCTTGTCCTTTCGCATAAGCATGAAGTAGTAAGGAGCACTTGCACATGTACGTAAGAAAAAGATAGGAGTGGGTGTTACAAGGGGAGCTTTGGCACAAAGGTAAAGTTGTTGTCATGTGATTTTGAGGTCACGCGTTAAAGGCGTAAAAATAGTTTCTTGCAAAAATGTAGGATAAGACTATATATTATAGACTCCTGTAGTCTGTCCCCTTTCTCAGACCCTACATCGGATGGAGCTTTGTGCATGGGGCTGTCCTTTTTTAGTATCACCCTATTTGTGAAGTGGACTCTTTTTCATGTTTCTGGCTATTTATTCATTAGGCTGTTCTCCGCGTCCTTGTTTGGTACAATCACGAGCCTCTTACGAACCTTTAACATTGTTTGCCATCAATTTTTGCCATCATAGGCTCAATTACCATCAAAGAATGCGTTGGAGAACATCCAGATTCACCCCACAACTTATACACCAAAGTCAAAGAATCAATGGTCCAACTAGATCATAGAACAGCAAAAAGGGAAATTCATATATTTGTCAGAAGGATGGAAGTAGTCACATTTTTACTTCTAAAGGAAGGCCACATGGCAGTCCTTAATACTTTGCTTCTTCTAAACCCATAAAAGATACCTTCCAAGTAGCTCTTGTAGGCACGTACATGATGGATGCATGAATGCACCACCTTCATCAGAAAAGAGTATTTTCTAGTGGGGTAAGTGTAATATCCTTACTTTTTAGGATAAAATAGAAAATTATTAAATAAATTAAAATTAAAATTTATGGATGAAATTTTTTTCCTGAAAACATAAGAATTAGAAAGTGCTCGTCGATACGAATCCAACGCCACCAAGAACGCGAAAAACAGAGCTCAAACGAGGGAGTTATGAGCCGTCAAAGTTGGAAGGGCAAATTGGTCATTTGATAGAGACGTGTTAGATAGGGGTCCAAATTGATACTGGCACCCCTGTCTTCCACACGTTCCTACCAGTGCCGGAAAAATCACCGGAGAGACGTGGAAAGAGACGTGTGGGGAAGAGCTTCTCTTCCTCAAGACTCTAAAACCCTATATCTATGCTCCTCTAGGAGCCAAAACGCTCCACTATTGAGCGTTTTCTCTGAGTTTTTACGCAAAACCCTAGCCCTGCAAAACTTGAATTTTCCGGCGAGTGGAGCCCGGCAACACGAGCAACTCCGGCCAGGTGCAAGGTAAGCCTCAAAACCTATGTTTTTCGTATTTATTAAATAGAAAAACAATTAGAAAAACATTTAAAAAATTAGGAAAAATCAGATTTTTTTAGAAACTTTGTGCATGCTACTGTTGGACCATGATTTCATGGACCAAACCTTATCCGTTTGAAAATCGCACCGTCCAACTAGTGCACAAGAGACCCAAGAGCATACCCTTTAAATTTGGGAGTGATCCAACGGTGGATTTCTCCAGAAAACTCAAAAACCAGTAGCTATGGATGATTTTAGGAACTTGGGAAAAATCGTTTAAAAACCATGGTTTTTGGCAAAATCAGTGAAAAAGGAGGGCATAAATGGATTCTAGAGAGAATTTTGAAGAAAATGGAGCAAAAATTGCGCAAAACGGAGCTCTATAGCTCCGCTGGAGGCGACCGGAATCCGGTCGTCTTCTCCGGTGTCGTCAACGGTGTCGGCGCCCTGGCGCAGACTCCAGGAAGCACTCGGAGACGCACCTAGGACAACGTCGTCGTCGCACGCGTGCGCGGCGCCGCGCGCATGTGGGGAGCACGCTAGTTGACGGTCGCGGTGGGGCGGGGACGCGGCGCGTCCTAGCGACTGCGTGCGTCACGATGCCGAAGACACACAGCGCGCGTCCCGTGCAGCGTCTGCATCAGCATGCATCTGCGCCAGCATACGCCGGTGTAAATCGGCGGAAAAAGGCGTCGTCGGTATAAACCACCTTATGGTGGTCCGGCAGGCCCCATTTGAGGGTAGTTTTCACTAAAACTTGATTTTTGGGAGCTAGAGAGGTCCAAATCACGATCCGAAAGAGGTGTTGTGACCGTATTGACGACGCGGACCTAGTTTTAACTAAAAAACTTAGAAATGACAAATTTTTCTTTAGAAAAATTTTAAAATAGTGATGTGACATGTACAGCTGCACTTGAATATACCAGTTAAAGGGAGTTATTAGCAAGCTAATGGTCTCACACTGAGGTAGGTGAAGACAACTAATGTTTTGCCTTGATTTTTAAACCATGTTTAAACATAGCATCATGTGTGATTGTGTTTTAAAATTCAATTATTATTTACCGAGGATTTCATGCGACATTGCGTACAGGATGGTTATTCCAAATTGAACTCTTTTCCTGAATAAACTTATTTAAAATGCTTTTACAAGTATGATGTTAATTAGTTATGCTTAATTAGAGACTTATTTCTTATTATATATATAGAAAATGCATGGATTTACATGGAAATGAGAATAAAGGCTTATTAAATTGTCCTTTTATAAAGCAACCCTGTGATGAGGGCATGCCTTGGGGATTCAAGCTATAAGTGCTCTTGAGTTTAGCATATACATATGATTTCTGTGTTTTATATTTGATGACGGGTGCTCTCGCCGGCATGCCAGAGGGATAGTGGCTCGCCACCCACCTTTCGAGATTATGATGTGATGATTTTGTGATATGATAGACACTCGCCCATAGATGACATTCCCAGAGGGTTTGCAGAACATGGATAGTCCACATTACTGGTCTGAGCCTTTCCATGGGACAGACGCTAAGTCTCCCGTTATGGTGTCGATGGGGAGCGGCGGTGGTTGATACCCATGGAGGGTTGCCACTGCAGCATGATGGCTCATATTCTTATTATGTGTGCATGTATAATGAGCATGGTTATGGATGATATGCCTAGGTGTGACGACACTCAGAGGTTGACTACGTGTACCCCTGATCAGAGATGTTAGTGCGATATGGTGGAACCCATTACCTTAGGGTGCCCTTATTCGGGTTGTATGCTCCATTTTATTGATTCATGTCATGTTTTAACTCCTTGAATTTTATGTTTTAGCATATGGAATAAATTGGCATTTATTGAACATGGCATTATGATATCACTATTTTCATAAATGTTAGATTTTTCATCAGTACTGTTCATTATTTCTTTCATTTATTACATTAATTGTCTATGTACCTACACAAGCGATAATATTGAGGCATTGCTTTGTTTTGCGATGCCTTAGATCTCGAGCGCGATAACGGGAAAGGCAAGGTCAGTGAGAAGCCATGAGAGCCGCTAAAGACCATTTTTCTATGGTGTTGGGACAAAGTGATGTGAGTCATTAAACAGGATTATCATTTGAATTTTATTATGGACTGCATACTTTATATTTGGATGTGATTTAGATGTTTGGGCATATGTTGGACATTTATATGGGATGCTATAATGGATAGACCCTGGGCCATATTATTATTGTCTTTTAGACGTTATTTGATTTAAAATAAAGGCGCCTATTTATTTGACGTTGATTTATACGCGGATTATTTATTTATGTTTAAATTACATGTATGCCATTTTGAGAAAGAAAAATTAACACCCGGAGTTTTAAGATAGGTTTAGTAAAATGTTAAATAAATCTTTTCTCATGGGATCCCAAATGCTCTTATTTAAAATGCCATTATTATAAATAAAAAAAAGACAATTGTCTTAAAAATCCGGGGTGTTACAGTAAGGGAGTAGAGATAAGAGAGACTATTCTATGTGGGCCCATGCATCACACTTGTAGGCCCATGACTATCCTATTAAACCCAAGGGGCAGTAGGGACACATGTCACTCTCTATTAGAGAGAAGATACCCCACATGTCACTTTTACCTTTATCTATATGAAAAGGTTGTGCTCTTCTTCAGAGACTCTTCTTCACCTCTGTTAGTCATATAGACTCTTTGCTCGATCTTTACCCACTACTCAAGTATGATGATACTTGAGCTGGATGTTCGTTTAATTGTTTTTTCCTTGGATACTTTCAAAAAACATCATACTAATCTCTTGTCAAGGTCAACAAGCAAGGAGGAGGGGATTTTTGAGTTTCAGGAAAGAGCTGGGTCTTCTGCAAACTCGTAGAAGAGCCCACGAGGCACTTTTTCTCTGTTTAGATCCCATTCAAGCCTTCTAAAACCTGCAAAGGTCTTGAGAATCAATGGAAGTGATCACCATTCTTAAGCAATGTGCATTACCTTGGTCTGCTGGAACAGCTATAAGTTTGTAAATGCTCTATACTTTGTGGGGCAACCACATCATGATTGAAGGTGTCATTCCAAAAGTTACAAATTTTTCTTTAGAATTAAAGTCTATAATAATTTCAATCCTTGTGTAGCTATCTTACACCATGCAAATACCTCTCTCTTGCACTTTTGTTAGCTATTCACCTATGCTTCTGATTTGTACTACACATTGCCACAACGACAGTCAGCCATATATGAGAGAGAAAGCTGAGTAAATCAATGTAAAGTGACTATTCATGGTGGATATATGTTTCTTTGTTAACATTATTTGCACTGTTATCATCATTATTGTAAGTGATGTGTAAGGGTTTATTCTACCTTCCACTAGATAGGTTGTTTATACAAACAACTTTGCCTTTAGAGCATAGAATCCATTTCTCTCCTCTCAAAACTTCACTAATTTAGCCATCGATTTGGCCAACAAAAGAGTAAGGACTGCTTAGTACGAGTTTATAGTTCCTTTCCACTAGGTAACCAAGGCATAGACCTAATTTCTGGAAGGTGTGGCTTACTAAGTGCTAAAGTAGGTCATTTTTCCTTTTCGAGGCAAGCTTGGTTAAGGACCCATGGCCACGAGCTGAATGGTCCACTAAGTCCACCTACCACTATTTCTTTATTTAAATTTTAGTATCACATTATTTCACCATATAGTGAGTCCTTGGAGGTAACATGGCCCAACATACTCACTAGCTGTGCTAACCCTTTGCATCATGTTTACCTTCAAGTGTTTGTTTTAAGAGGCCTAGTTAAGGACCTAAAGGCTTTATGCTTTGAAGGACCACTAAGTCTCTTATTTTGTTGCGTCTAAGCACCTGGTTAAAGACCCCACCTTCGTGAAGAATTAGCCAAATAAAATTTGTCTCAAAGTTAGACCGTGTAAACCAAAAACTACAAAAATAAGGCCAAGGAATTGACTAGGAGTCTCATGTGCCTAGCCTAAAGTCCACTTTGGACAGGAAACATGATTGGCAACTAAAGCACCCCCATTTTATATCTTCGTCAAAGCCCTTATTTCATCACGGCTAGGTGTGTGACTTATGGACTCCAATTTGCATCCCGTAAAATGGTCAATTCAACATTCCTATTACATAAAACCTTTTGGAGCCCAAAATTCAGGGACCGGCATATGTTATTCTTGGAACGCACCATTATATATTGGGATGGTTCACTGGACAATCTATGACCGACTCGTACATTAGCAGTCAACACACAAATAACTCAATGTAACCTGCAAGCAATGAGCCTATTTCAAATTTCAAGTCCGTGGTTGCCGCCTTCAAGGTGCATACATACTCATGCACTCCAAAATACTTAGTAATAAAAAGTAGCAGTCCAGTGTACGAAGCTCCTGCCTATGTAGGGTCTGGAGAAGGGGCAGACCACAAGAGCCTAAAGTACACAGTCTTACCTTGCATTTGCAAGAGGCTGTTTCCACGTCTTGAACCCGTGACCTCAAGGTCACACAGCAACAACTTAGTAATAAGGTGTTATATACTCCAAACAAAAACAAAAAGTAGCTCCCATTATAGAAACTGGAAGCAAATAAGTAATCTCAACACAAAATTTGCATGGAAAATCATGTTCAAAACCGACTTTGGAAAAGACTGGTCAATATGTGAAAATTCAGGAATAAAATTGCTAGAAAAGCCTGGATATGTCTTCCTCCCATATTTTTATCTACTATAAACATGAAGATTCAAATAAATAGATGGGGAAAAGATCATGGATAAGTTGATCCATGGTTTGGTATGCCCATGCCAAACGGCTGGACCGGTGCGTACCTTTCAAATCTATGAATATTTCTTGCTCATTGAAGGATCCAAAAGATTGACTTGCTAGTTCCTACTATGTATAAAATGGAATCTGAATTCTCCCACATTCAATGATCCTGGTTATTGATTTCGGCATTTTCATTTAAAGAACAGAAATTAGAGGCTCAGATTTAAATGGATAAGTACTGTCAAATGCTGGTGCTAGCTCATCCATATCATAGCATACCAGATAAACAGTTTGAATCATTAAACTATTGGGCCCAACATGCACTTCTGCAATCCCCATATTCTCTCAAAGAATCTCCAGCCATCCATCATATAATAACTAACAGAAACGGCAAAAAAAGGAAAAAGAAAAAGAAGGGGAACGTAAAATTCTTGTGAGTGAACTTGCACAGGTACAATCGAGGTATCTTGAGATCCAAACCGTCCATCTGGTTCTTAGATAAGTCATACAAAAAATCTTCTCCATTTAAGGGAGGCTAAATGTCTTTCTTGATTGGAAATAAGTAGTTAGTAGAATCTGGATTGAATTCACTTGGTTACCTTGTATTTCAATTTGATAGTCACCTCTTCTCTTGGATTATAAAATTTCTTTTAATTAGAAGTATCATGTCTATGGTTATAAGAAAATTGAAATAAATGTTTCTTTTCTTCATACATGTGAACAATTTCTAGGACACGGAAAATGCACTAATGATTTGCATTGTTTATATTCATAAAAAGTTATTAGTTGCTTTGCATTATCTTTCTTACTTCCACAAAAGTTGTCCATGAACATTTCTCTGATGGTTCTTCCTCATCAATTATTTAGACCCAAATATTTGTCCAATGCATTATATTTAAAATCTTAAGCCTTAGCCCTAACTTATACATGGGAACAAATGAAAAGATAGCTTAATGTGTAGAAATAGAATTGTTGTTTTTATTTTCCCTTGTTCTTAACTGAGTTTTCTTCCCTTGTTTATCCTGTGTGATGACTATACTATTTTGTAGGGAAGATTCATCAGATGGATTCCACTTAGTGCTCATATGATTGTGTTCTGGCACAAAAGGAGCCATCAATGTTCAATGAGAATGAGAGAGCGGAAGGTGACAGTGGGTGGGATAGTTTGGAACAAGACACTAAAATGGAAGTTATAGAAGATGTTAGTGACAATGAGAAAGTTAATTACAACGAGACAAATTCTTGTGAGAAATAGTAAGAGACAGTGAAAGTAGAACCTCATTTTGTACCAAATCTTGGCATGAAGTTTGAGTCAAGAGAGCGTGCTTATCAATTTTAGATGGAGTATGCTATTCCAGTGAGTCTCCCTATGGTGAACAAAATGATGAACCCTACAGCAAATAACATAGGTGTTTTGTATTGTGTCGAACCTCCACACATTTGTTGCAGGGTTTGAGAGTTAAAAACAGTCAAGCAGGAAGTCAAAATGAGTCTACGTGGGTTGTAGCATGGTAATAAGGAATCAAAGTCCGATAGATTTAGGCTCCTAAAGATGGCAGAACCGGTTGCAAGGCAAGTTAAGTTGAGCAGGCAAAAGGAAGGGACGTGGGAGATAACTGTAATTAATCTACAGCGTAGTCATTGGTATTCTATCAAATACTGAAGTTACTTCATGTCACATAAGGTGGTGCCATCTGCTAAAAGAAGCTAAAATGTTAACCTGAATCTGGCTGGACTTGGAACTGCATTAGTAAATGATTTCCCAACTACAGAAAATGAAGGTCGACCTCAATACGGTGAAAGAGATTTGTGCAATGATATAAAAATAGAGAAGTGCAAGTTAGAAGATGCAAATTGATTGTCCAGTACTTCTAGTTGATGTATGTCAAAGATTTTGGATTTTATTTCATGATTGACACAGATGAAGAGAATTATTTACGTGGAGTCTATTGAGTCGGAGTCTTGGCACAACAGTAGAGTTGTCATCGTGCGATCTTGAGGTCACGGGTTCAAGGCATAAAAACAGCCTCTTCCAAAATGCAAAGTAAGATTGCGTACTATTGATCCTTGTGATCTGACCCTTCCCTGCTGGCAATATTATCAACCAAGATGGGGCAATTAGTGCAACAATTAAGAAGGTATTCCTTAATACCATCAATCGATTTTGCTTTTGGCACATTTGTTAAAAACTATCTCCTAAGCTTGGTCATATATCAAATGATTTGGAGGTTGAAAAACTTTAGAATGAATGCATCGACAAGGTTGTCACAGGAGCAATTCAAAAATAGTTGCAAAAAAATGGTTCAGGTGTTTAGTTTTGTAAACAATAAGTGGATTCAAGACTTACACCAGCTACCAAAGAAGTGGGTTCCAATGTTCTTAGAGAATAACTTCTTTGCTGGAATGAATACCACATAAAGGAGCGAAAGCATAAACTCCTTTCTTGACAAGTATGTTGATCGGTGTATGTCACTTTCAGGTTTTGCACAACAGTATCGTCTTGCAGTACAAAGACGTTGCTTTGCTGAAGACAATGAGAAATTTGCATCTGTCAATGAAGCTCTACCACTGATGACTAAGTGTAGGTACCAGAAGCAGTTCCATGCCAAATTCAGAAGCAATATGTTCTTTAAGGTTCAAGCTGAAGAGGGAAGTAAACTGGCCACGAGGCATTGCAACTTTTTAAAGTCAAATGCGATTCTGGTTCGATGCAATGGTAAAGTTGCATCGTATGACCTTAAGGTCACGAGTTCAAGACGTGAAAACAACATTTTGTAAAAATACAAGGTAAGACTGCGTAATATAAATCCTTGTGATCCGCCCCTTCCCCGAGCGACAGCACAACATAAGTTCATCCTCCAGACAAGTTCAGAATGGGTTAGATATTGCATAACCATGGTTTAAATTGATTAAGAACAAATGTGAAACTTACTAAGAAAGCCATAACAAGCAAGGATTTCTCCCTACTTGTTCAGAAACGATGACTTCAAAAATGAGTCATCTGAACGACAGACTGTGCCAGTCAAATTAGTTGAAACTGCAAAATCTTGTCATATGCATATAGGAGATCTACAACTTGCTCTAGAAAAGGAGCCCTAAAGAAGGAAGAATGACAGGGCCTGCAGAGATTTCCATGTCAAAGGAAAAACGTAAGTATAGATATTGTAAACAAGAGGGCTACAACCAATCAAAATATATACAGGTTAGCTTCTACCTAGAGACTGACCAGTTATGTCTTAATTAAGTTTCAGAAAGGGGAAGACAATGCCAAGATGTCTTAAAAAATAAAGTCAAGAATGACTGGTTTAACTCTAAATTATATAGCCCATGAGCTGAAACTTTTAGTAGAACATGAGATGAGGGGAGCCTTGGTGCAACGGTAGAGTTGTTGTCGTGTAACTTTGAGGTCACGGGTTCAAGGTGTGGAAACAGCCTCTTGCAAAATACGAGGTAAGGCTGCATACTATTGACTCTTGTGATCCACCCCCTTCCTCAAACCTTGCATATGCAGGAGCTTCATGCACCAAGATGCCCTTTTTGATCTCCTATCACACAATTAGCTTTGTAAATTTATCTAGGAATATAACAGACGTGAAGGCCATCAGTACAGAACTCATTCTAGTTGTGAAGCGACAGTCACTCTTTCTATACTCATTCAATACCTTGTCTTTTTTTATTTTCATTGTAGGAAGTAATATATGCCGAAAATATTTTACTAGTTCTGAAGTAATTTCCTCATTAGACTAACTCTCTTCTTCTTTTGCTCTATTTCTGATAAACATTTAATATGGTGTCTTCAGCAAGTAAAATAGTTGAAATGCTCTAATGGCTTGTATATTTCTTCCAACTAACTAATCTTTTTGGTTTTCAATTTCTCACACGAAAAAGCTAGCTCACTGCCCAATTGGTGTTTGTCCTTGGAGTAAGAATTTTGTCAGGTCCTTTTGAAGCCTAGTTGCAGTCACACCATGGTTCTTGTACAAGTGCTGGAATATGTTTGTAATTTTCTCAGAGCCAAAGTTCATGTATTAAAGAACATGAGTTATATGTAATGTAGTGATCTAATTCCATTAATGTTCTCTCAATTTCATTCTTTGTTATACCCGCCCCATTTTTCTATGATTGGCTAGATTATCCTAGCTTGCATGATTGATTAATCTTATAATAGATAAAAAAGGGCAGCCCCGGTGCACGAAGCTCCCGCCTATGCGGGGTCCGGGGAAAGGGTGGACCACAAGGGCCTATTGTAGGCAGCCTTACCTTGCATTTTGCAAGAGGCTGATTCCACGCCTTGAACCCGTGACCTCAAGGTCACATGACGACAACTTTTACCGTTGCGCCAAGGCTCCCCTTCTATTAATCTTATAATAGATAAGACCTGCAAATGTACAATTGGATACAGTAACTAGGAAAGTCTTCTTTTTATTGTATGTAACCAATGCTATTTTGAAGAATACAAGTGACTTGAGGTTTAGTATATCAAGATGACTTTCAAGAGTGTAAAAAAAGGGCACCTCCGGTGCACGAAGCTCCCGACTATGCGGGGTCCAGAGAAGGGGTGGACCACAAGGGCCTAAAGTACATAACCTGACTTTGCATTTTGCAAGAGGCTGTTTCCACACCTTGAACCCGTGACCTCAAGGTCACATGACGACAACTTTTATCATTACGCCAAGGCTCCCCTTCACTTTCAAGCATATGAGACTTCTAAATATATGCTTGAAGTCATCTATGGCTTAACTTATTTCTACAAGTCTATTGTGGGAGAGGCAAATGATACGCAGTAGTTATGCTTTACATGTGTTGCAACTCTGCTACATAGGTTTCAAAGCATATACTATTTGGAACATCATATCACCGCATCAGCAACCTTGGAAGATCACATTACCAATGTGGATGTTGTGGATGCTTTATGGCTGAACTAATGCTAGGTTCTTTCTCCGCAAGTAAATAATCAACCATATGTAGTTCCTCAAGAAGAGAGCCTTGGCACATCAGTAAAGTTGTTATCGTGTGACCTTGAGGTCACGGGTTTAAGATGTAGAAACAGCCTCTTGCACATATGTGCATAGGTGAGAGCTTCATGCACTGGGTCTGTCCTTTTTATGCAGTCCCTCAAGCAATCAAATGGAGCTTGAACAAAAATGGCAACCATATGAAATCTACTGTGCAATAGACATAAACATCAACAAGGATCTTGGTGGATTTGAACCACCACTTTCTTGAGACTAAGTCCCAAGGACTCTCCTACATTGAGCTAAAGATGCAATATAAAATTGGGAAACTTAATATGAAAAAGGCCATGCATTTGAAAAGCACCAAACTATACATATTAATGCCTCATTCTTTGCCTCAATAAGAACAAGCGGGCATTTGCCTCTTATTAGACATGTAAATCCAGTTGAAGCATCTTTCCAACCTACTAAAAAATTTCATGTTTGTTTGTCTCCCACTCCAATAGCCTGGAGATCAAATACTTGGGACCCAGAATTGTCAACAAGCCATCAATAGAGAAATGGACTTAATGCAGATTGTATGATGGGTCATTGCCAATAAAGGATGACTAGTATAAAGTGAGCCGTATGCTACTAACAACGTGAAGAATTAAAAAGGGCAGCCTCAGCAGAAGAAGCTTTTACGTATGTAGGTTCGGAGAAGGGGTAGACTACAAGGGTCAATAGTACACAGCCTTACCTTGCATTTTGCAAAAGGCTGTTTTCATGCCTTGAACCCCATAAAGTCAAGGTTACAAGACGACAATTCTACTGTTGCGCCAAGACTTCCCTTCCTCCAATTACGTGTTAACAAGAATATCATCTCTCAACTTTTGAAAGTAAAAGTGATATAAACATTAATTATCATAGCTACTTAAATCTCTAATAACTTTGCTTTGCTTTCTCGTATTTTTTTCATACTTTATATTTAAATCTAAACAAAACTCTCTTCATCTCTTTCCTTTTATTTTAGCTTTTAAAGTTCAGCTATTATAATTTCATTGCCCCTAATTTTAAATTTTTATTACTAGTTTCCCTGTCTCATTTATTCTCTTTCTTTTGCTTAGTCGTGCAAAGCATATGTGCGTTTTGTAATACATACAAGATATTTATCGGCAATACTGCTGTAAACTGAAAATATTGTAAAAGAAAATTTGCTAGTAAATACAAGTATATAGTTGTGGGACAAATAAAAAGATAAATAGAAAAAGTTTAATGAATAAAAATAAAGGGCAGCTCGAAATTTTGAAAAGGACGAATACAAAGACCTGAAGTACATAGTCTTATCTTGCATTTTGCTAGAGCCGTGTGCGGCTTGAACCCGTGACCTTAGTGAATAAGGATGAAAGTGTATATCTCTCTCCTGAAGAAAACGACTTGCATTTGTGTCTTCTCGAATTGGAAGGAGACCTTCACTTGGTCACGTTTCTCTACTGCGACTGTACCTAAATCTTCAATTGCAGTAATTCTCTCTTTTCTAGCCCTCAGAGGCCAATTCCCTTTCAAATCCAAATGATCAAACCTGATTCCTCTTAGCAAAACCTGACAAATCTAAACCCTTGAAACTCTCCATGGCGGCCGTTTCAGTCGCCGCAGAATGGCAAATTCTCTATAATCGTTACTACCGCAAACCAGAGATCTACACTATGCAATGGCAGCGCATGGATCTTACCCGCAATCGAATCGCTTGCGCCCCTTTTGGCGGTCCGATCGCCGTAATCCGTGACGATTCCAAGATCGTGCAACTCTATGCAGAATCCGCTCGCCGGAAACTGAACATCTTCAATTCCGCCGGCGTTCTTCTCGCGTCCACCGTGTGGGACCGCCCCGGTGGTCGCCTAGTTGGTATGTCCTGGACCGATGATCAAACCCTAGTCTGCGTAGTTCAAGATGGCACTGTTTATCGTTACAACTTCCACGGTGAACTCCAAGAACCCCACATTTCAATGGGTAAAGAATGTTTTGAACAGAATGTGGTTGAATGTGTGTTTTGGGGGAATGGAATGGTTTGCTTAACTGAAGGGAATCAAATTTTCTCGATTTCGGATTTTAAGAATCCGAAGCCTTGCAAACTTGCTGATCCACTTTTGGAGGAGTATCCACTATGTGTGGCTGTGATTGAGCCGCAGTATACGATGTCGGGGAATGTGGAAGTGCTTCTTGGGGTGAATGATTATGTGTTATCTGTTGAAGAGGAAGGGGTTCAGCAGTTGGGACTGGGGATTGGACCGCTGCAGAAGATGGCGGTTTCGCAGAATGGCAAGTTGCTTGCTTCGTTTACGCATGATGGAAGGCTGCTGGTTCTTTCCACAGACTTTTCCGATATTATATTCGAGCAGAACTGTGAGGTTAGTTCAAAAAGAGATACCCTAATGGCTATCTTTTTATGATAGAACTTTTTCTTGAACCGTTTATGATTAATGCATAACATACTTTGTTGCGGTACTGTGGGATGAGTTTTCCAATGACTCTACCAAAGTTTTGTTTATACTGCATCTTGCTCGAGTTTCATTTGGTTATTGATTATGCAACTAGAATTGCTCGGAGTGTTGAATTTGGATATCATTTAAGATGAAGGGAGTTCATCCTAGCTTTCATGAATTTTTTTTTGTACAGCATGGTAGACTTGAAATTTGCGGAACTCTGCTTTCAAATTTTAAATGGGGTGGCATGGGATTGGTTGGTCCTTTGCACAGTGGGTTAACTGTTGTTCAGAGTACAAAGTTATGGATCTGAAGCGAAATGTAGATCCAATAGGTTTTCCCTTTGAAATGATCCATTTCTTGTAGATATTGCTTCTTCAATATCCTTTGTGAGGTTATGCCTTTACCCTTTCTACTTGGTTAGCTTTCTTAGGGAATTTTAGTCTTATATTTTTCAGAAACCAGAAGTGAAATTTGGATGCTTCCGATGCATAGGACATTAAAAATGCTATTATCAGGTTATACCTTCTGCTTTATGTAATTTGGTGAATCCTGTGGGAAGTTTTTTTTTGTTTTTGGGAATGAAAGGGATGTTTAGCTCTATGCAATTGAGAATTTTCAACTAGGATTCATAATGGGAAAGAGTATATAGTCTTGTTCTTATGTTTTTTTCCAATGTTTATAAAAATATGTTGGCTTGGGCACTAAATATTAAAATAAGTGCATGAAATGAAAGGGCTATACCTCAGAACATTTGAATGCTTGGAAGGAAAAAGAAAATTGGACAAGCAACTGAAAATGGGATAAATACGGATAGGAGAAAATGATCAGGAAGGTAGTACTTAGCCACAATAAGCATACTCTACTCTCTTTCTTTTCTTTGTTACTACGTTCTCATCACGTCAGGAAAAAAGAAGACATTTTAAGCTCACTCATCATTACAACGTAATTGTGGCTCGAGTTCAACGTTCAACCTGGATATCTCCAATAAATATGAAGTATACCATTAAAGAAAAGGAAGTAAATACAAAGTGATCAGCACTATTTTTTAGGGCGTAGGATGCCAAATATAACTTGGCTGTTCGCTCACTTCCACAATTTCCCAACATCATCCAACCAAGCAGTTCGGCTCACAGTCAGCACACCCTTTCATCTTCCTGATGAAAGAACCTTCGGCACATGTCACCACCCAAAAGAAAATTATTACCAATTTGGAAATGACACATCTAATAGATCAACAGCAGTAGCAGAATGAGTAACTACCTTTATGTTTTGTCCTCTTTTCTTTGAACTGTAAAGAGTTGAAGGATAGTAAGAGCTTTGGTTTTCACAGCATTGAGACTTATCTTGTAGTGAGAGAGTTGCATTAACTGTTTCATATCACCAGTTAGAAGTAGAACGTCGCATCCCTCCCCCCTTCTTCCCTAAAACCAAACTGCCACTAAAGAGGGTTATTATGGAGAGCCATGATATTTTCAAATGCCTAAAGGTCATTTTATTGTCAAACACTGCCATCCTATGATTTTTTTTCTTGGAAGATCTAATCCATTCAAGTTATTTTGAATCTCTTAGATGATATATATATATATATATACCAAAAATAATCCGATTGATGCTTTAGCCTCATTGTTTTGGTTGTGGCTTAAATCATGCCCATTGAAATATAAAAAAAATGAAAAAGATTCTTTAGTTAGGATTGTTGGATTGACTTTTCATAGAAAGGCTAAATAGAGACTGTGAGCATCTGAAAATAAGACGCTTCCTTGGGTGCTTGAAAATACAGGGATTTTATTATGGAAGCTATGCTGAGGTAGATCCCTCGATTTTGTGTTTCAGGAAACAAGATGAGAGCTGTGTGTCTGGTTGGAAATAACAGATTGGGGTAGTTGCACATTGATGCTATGGGAGCTTTAGGTGGCATATTATTACTGTTGCTGTTATGTTTTTTTGGTTGGCTTAGGTGGCAAATTGCTAACTTGGAACAAACTACTTATAGCCACAATGAATAGATGAGATGCTGAGGGGGGTTCATACTGTTTGTCTCATTTCTTCAACTAACCTACAAGTTTTTGTAGATCTTCGCTAGCACGTATCTATTGAATGATTATAGCTCGGGATCTTGATGTTTCAAATTGGAAGAAACTACTTATAGCAACAATAAATGGACACGATATTTTGACTGGGGTTCATAATATTTGTGTCATTTCTTCAGCTATTCTACAACTTTTTGTAGATTTTATCGAAAAGTGATAGCTCGGGATCTTGATGTTTCCGGAGCTGGCTCATATAGGTCTCACAAGGAAGCCAAGGTACAAAACCTAGATGATTTGGGCAACTTGATGATTTGTAGGCCCCTTAGGGAGGTGCATCATGAGCTCATTACAGCAGGGTGCATAGCTCTTTCCAACTCCCTTCTCATGGCTGTAATTCACCAGTTTTATATCTCAGTGGTTGTACTATGTTTTTGGGCCAAGAACATGCTTGGTCATGAGCACTATTTGCTGCTTTTTTTATGAAGTACCTGAACAATAGAAAAAGAAGAATACATTATTAACACCTCTAGCATGAATTCAATTGACATTCATTAGATAGGGTTCTTGAGAATGGTAATAAGAAAGCATGTGATACCAAGGAGCAAAGTAAATGGCATCTTTATGATTAATATTTGTTATGGTATCATCTTTCTGCGTTTGATGTGGAGAATTTGGAGAAAGATGTGAATTTCTATATTTATTTTGGAAAATTTGTTTTAGTGCTCTGTGATCTTCCGTAGTGCTCCTTAATCTGTCATTTTAAGCTCAATCCTTCATTCTTCTCATTTTAATCATCTGTGAGCTCTTGCTTATAGGATTATTATTTATGTTACCTTTTTGATGATACAAACAGTTTAGACCATTGTTATTGGCCATTGTTCTTTACTTTTTAAATGATCTTCTTTGTTTATAGTCGGCTCTTCCTCCAGAACAACTAGCTTGGTGTGGAATGGATAGTGTGCTACTGTATTGGGACGAAATGCTTTTGATGGTGGGTCCTTATGGTGATCCAGTTCGCTATCTGTATGATGAACCAATAACTCTCATCCCAGAATGCGATGGAGTTAGAATTCTGTCAAATACAAATATGGAATTCCTACAACGGGTTCCTAATTCCATGGTGTCTATCTTCCGAATTGGAAGTACAGAACCTGCAGCTTTACTATATGATGCTCTGGATCACTTTGACAAGCGAAGTGCAAAGGTATGTATTGCTAAATGCATAATCCAAGGAAAAGATCATTCTCCTACATTTGTTTTATCTCCTAACATGTTTCTCTAAAGTTGCTCCTTCAGACCTAAATCCTAGTTCTTTCTTCCACTTCTGAACAAGAAGCACATAAATAGCTTAAGTTATGCCTTTGCATAAAATCTTATACTTTTCTAGGGTATTTTCTCCTTTTGCAACTATTGTAATCTCATAGCCATGAATACTTGTAGAGAGGGAAAGAGAGAGACTGGAGAAGAGGAATAGGAGTCCCAATAGGTGATGTGAAGTCTATTCACCTATTGATATTTTTCTCTGTTTTCATTTATTATAATACCTTCAAATATGTCTTAATACTTTATTTAGATCTGATTAGTGGTTTCTTTCTTTAAAAGCAATCTGCCATCTCTTTCTGAATGGAAGAGCTGCGACTCTGGATTTTAAAATCTTCTGATTTAGGGCTATTGTTTCCTCAACTTATCATCTAGAAATGTTCTCTAGTCACCACTTCTCCTCTTCTTCTTCTATTATGTTAGTGGTGACGTGAACCCACAACCTCTTGGTTGTGAGACAATTTTTTGTGACCTCTTAGACATTATTATTCTAAAGATTGCTCTTTCTTCTAAAAGAGCTTGTGGAATTGCTTATGAATTCCTCTCAATTTGTGAAAAATTTTCATTAAAATTTTCTTTTGTGAGTGAAAGTCTTAAATGTATCTTTCATTTAAATAGGATTGTGGATGATGATATGTAACATTTTCTAAGAATTTGTCGGCCCGGCTGTATTTGACAGGCAGATGAAAATTTGCGATTGATCCGATCTTCCCTACCCCAGGCAGTTGAAGATTGTATAGATGCTGCAGGCCATGAATTTGATGTTTCACGCCAAAGGACACTGCTAAGAGCTGCCAGCTATGGGCAGGCATTTTGCAGGTTTGTTCTTCCTTGAAACTTTATGCCTCTTTGCACATTATAAAGTACACTAACTACTGCAGAGATCTGTCATGTACCTAGTGTGAGCATTGTCGTTATCTAACATTAGTAGATACTAACTTGTTTTGTATTCTGCTTGCTAAATAGCTCCTGCTGGTATAATGTATACTAGTACTTATGTGATTTGTAAATATTTTACATTGTAAGGATGCAGGCTCTTCATCTTATATTCATATGGTACAGAAGCAATGCCATATCACAATCATGTATGGAAGTGTAATAGCAGTCCAGTAACCTGTTAGTCATGTTACAATTAATCCTTCAGCACCCTGCATTTTGTTTAAAGTATACACTATGAAACATACAGTTCTACTTCTCATTGGAATTTATGCTGGATTACCTTGTTCCAGATTTGAAGAAGAAAAAAGTTAAGAAATTCCGAGAACTGCAGTGCGACCTTGCAATTCTCAACACAAAAAATTTTATAATATAAGAGGAAGCAGCAGTGCCACCTAATTGCCAATGTCTCCTCTTCATTACAAATGGAGCACATGTTAGCAAGTAAATTAGCTGATCCCTAATCGGGATAAGGTTTTGATGATGACATGTGTTTGAGAGCTGCTATCTTGAATGGACTTAGCAGTCCTCTCTCTATCTCTCTCTCTCAAAGGAAGTAACCAAGTTACCCTCAAAATGTTAGGAGGGTTCTTTGGAAGATTCTCATGAGAAGGGCATGTTTTCATATCATTTCTGCATGTCTATTGTTTTGTTACTTTTCTCTCTCTCTCTCTCTCTGTGTGTGTCCCTTAAGAGGGTTATTGGGGAGTTTGCTCATGAAGGGGGTGTTTTCATATAATTTCTGAATTTGTCTTGCTTTCTTTATGTCGTCCATCAAAAAGTGACATAAGACAGATAAGTGCTCCTCAAGTAACAGTTTGACTACAGCAAGAACTAACTTAGTATAATGAAAGGCAACGGCTTCGTGTAGTGAAATTGATCTAACCTAGTATCAAATTTCATAGTTTTTGCACATTTGTTACCAGAGTTATGCTTTTGTATCTGTCATGTGGCATTTAGTTGGAGTACTTCATCTATGACTTACTATGATACCAGTGAGTAAATTCCATCCCTTGAGTTCCTTGTGTAACTGAATTTTTTTAAAGAACATAAGTTTTTCTGATTTTTGCTTTCGGTAATGATATCCAGTTGGCTTTGGCAGCCAGTTTCAACGTGATCGCTTTCGAGAGATGTGCAAAACATTACGGGTGCTAAATGCTGTGCGCAACCATGAGATTGGTATTCCTCTTAGCATCCAGCAATACAAGGTCTTCTACGCTGTGGATTTGACTTTCCGATGAATTAATTGATTTCTTGTCCTGTGCTTTTCTATAATCATCATTTGCCTGTTCTTACAGGTGCTTACAGCACCAGTTCTGATTGCCCGTTTGATTAATGCCCATCGGCACCTACTAGCATTGCGTATTTCTGACTACCTTGGCTTGAATCAAGTAAGCTTTAGTTTCTTGTAACATGTAAATGCTTGCCTATATCATGTGACAATGCAGTTTGAAAGTGTAGGAATTGTTTCTTTTAGATAGATCAATACATATTGCAGTTATTAGGTGATTTTTGGTTATCTAGGTGCCTATCAGAATCAGATGTTTTCTGATCAAGTTGGCTCATAATTACATATTATTTGTATTAGCCAGTTCTCTATTCTGAAGCAGATACCATTATAATAAATTTTACATATCTGGTAGTGTATGTCAAGCAAAAAAGTCATATCGTTTCCCTATTTTAAAATATGAATGAAGTGGAGGATTGTTTATGCCATTGATAAAAAATTTCTTGTCCTTTGCAAGCATTCATGTTGATAAGTTTAAACTGAGGATATTTGGTGCCATTAAAAGTTCAAATGAGCACATTTAATTCCCCTTACATCTGTTATGGACAGGAGGTGGTGATAATGCACTGGGCATGTGCAAAGATAACAGCTTCATTAGCTATTCATGATGCTACTCTTCTTGAAATTCTTCTTGATAAGGTCTGTTTTTTTTCAGTAAAATTTGAACTTCTTCTCAAGTTATTTATGCCTTTTGTTTCCGTGCAACTTCTGAAACAACAGTTTCTGAGTTTCAGCTGAAGTTATGCAAGGGCATATCTTATGCAGCAGTTGCTGCTCATGCAGATAAGAGTGGTCGGCGGAAGTTATCTGCAATGCTTGTTGAATATGAACCACAATCTTCAA